>OY997272.1:509574261-514423404 GCA_963921465.1 Triticum timopheevii | reverse complement strand
TTCTTCTTCTTCTTCTTCCTTCTCTCTCTTCTTCTTCCTCTTCTTCTTCTTCTTCTGAACGCAGAAAAAATACATTGATCAGTACCACCTTAATTTCAGCCAAAACGCGCTACTGCTACACAGAAGTACATATAAAAAATACATTGATCATCAACGATCTTTTTGTATAGAATCTAAATCGTCAATAGGAATCTACCACCGATTCAAGTACCGACGAAGACTCCTATTGCAGCCACAGATCCTACACATATAGTTCAATAAAGACCAAATGTTCGGGACAGTTTGAGAAGTAACATACTTAAGGTGGTCAAATTCTTGTTAGGGGAGCGAGGTGGGACTAAAAATAGCTCCTGCCACAACCTCTTTAGCTCCTGCCATAGATCCTGTCTTCTGGCAACACACAACATCTTGGTACAGAAATCGCCGATTTATTGAACTAGCGGAAGCATAGAGTGACATTACATCAAGTTGCGAGGCCAAGTGGCACACTCGGTGCGGCTGAATAGTACGTACATTATTTAGTGAACATAAAAGGGCCTCAAGCACGACATCTACACGGCAGCGGAACAACGACGTAGCGGGACTCCATAGCACAGAGGCACCAATGTGGACACGGTCTAGACACGGCAGCACTCTGATCCAGTTAGACTTTCCTGAAATATGGCATAACACGCCTGGTCAGTACATTGAATGTACTTGCAAGCTCACAGCAAACATAACCATAATGACAAACAATATCATGACATTTAATCAAGTTAAATGCAAACAACACCATGCTACTCATGCAGTGAAACCAAACTTGTGCATCGAGTCACTCGGACTCTCTTACCAACAGGTTGCCTCACAACCGAACAGTGCTCACGACGAAACACGAACGGAACCATACTGGGTCCAACTGGTTACCTCGTAACCAAACTGTGATCACTTCCAGATCACAAGTGATTCCACAACCGTCAGTCTCACTGACATCATCATGATCCAACCAGTGCAATGCAATTTAATTAGTGTGCAAAATTTATTATAGACAGTTGATCCATGGTGTCACTTACTTACGAACTAGGCCCTTATCCACGGACGCGGCTATCGATAGATTAATACACTCTGCAGAGGTAGCACACTTTACCCACACCACGGAATCCATGGCCTCGCATTCCCATTCGGGTTGACCAACAGCATTCCGACAGAACTCTCCCATTGCCATGACACTCTTACGGCCACTACGACCAACTCCCCACTGGGCTTAGTCCTGGGTGACCCAGCCTACCAAAGGTAAAAACTACCATCATCGTGGCAAATAAACAGTCCCAAACAGGGACACGGTACCATAACAACAACGGGTCCACAAGATTATGTCTGCTTACCGGGCCAGGGTAAAGCATGCCCATAACCTTCCCTCGTTGGAGGCACCGATCGATATGAAGATCATGAGCTGCCCCATAATGAAATCGCCAGTAGTCGCGAATATCTCCTTCTTCCCTAATCCAAGATTGGAGAAAGAAGATCTAAGAGGGACCATATTTACTAGTTATATCATCTGCAATTGCCTGAATCTCAAGACGTTCCTCAAACCAATCATATACTTTATTGAGATAGGTAACTAACCCGACTTCTTCATGGAAACCTGCTCGATTTAGATCGGGAAAATCGTACAGATTTTATGAAACCATGTGCGATGGCTCGAATCCATAGTCAATCCTACTTTCGATAGGACCAGTTGACAATTGAATCCAATTTTTCCCATTATTTGACTATCCATAATAGTGCGGAAAGAAAGCCCGGAGGAAGAGTGGCCTTGACAAGAATCTTTTTTGTTCAAACAAAAGCGCTTAGTTTAGCCTTTGTTTCCTCTGTGCTGCATCTTCTTTAAAGATTCATCCAATGGAATCCCAACTCCCTTTCTTTTGGATTTCCATTCTATTTAGATATGGTGTATGTAGATCTAATTCTTATATAAAGAAAACTTTCTCGTTTCACTTTGTCTCGCTAGGCATGACAATGGACGACTAACGGGTTCCCCATAAAGGCAAATGTGGTTGCACTTGTCAGCCCGATTCAGTGGCACCATGACCCGACCAACTTTATGTTCAAGTTCAATTATCATCAGGTTTAACTTGAAATAAAATGCTCGAGTCAATATATGCCATCATTATGCAACCATATGTCATGCATCACATACCACTTAGAAATAACAGATCAACCTCATTCAAAGTTCTACTTGCACAAACTCAACTTTCAATATTTCTGGTCCTTTCTTACTTATCATTTATACTCATTACTTTAGTTAGCATTTATCAAATAAAACTTATCTTAGCATGTATGTGGGACAAATAAGACCGATGATCATATTACCATAGTCATCACAAATTTATTTTGATCAACTACTCAAGCTATATCTCACTAGTTCAAACATTCACCTCTGTTAACTAAGCATTTTGATCAAGACAAACTAAGTAACACAAGCATTACTTATTTTAATACTATCACTAGTAGAAAAGGGGGCAATGGTCCAGGCCGGGCCATCCCATTAGTCCCGGTTCAGTCCAGAACCGGGACCCATGGGGGCATTGGACCCGGTTCGTGAGCCCCGGGGGCCGGCCGGGCCACATGGGCCATTGGTCCCGGTTCGTCTGGACCTTTTGGTCCCCGTTGGTGGGACGAACCGGGACCAATGGGCCTCGCTCCTGTCCCACCACCATTGGTCCCGGTTGGTGGCATGATCCGGGACCAAAGGCTTCCCTTTATTCCCGGTTCGTGGGATGAACCGGGACCAATGAGTTGCCTATATATACCCCTCGCCCGCGAGCAGAGCACTCCCACTACTCTGTTTTTCCTCGCAAGCGAGGGGAGAGCTTTGTGGTGCTCTAGCTCACCTCCTATGCACACGAGGTGTTCGATGGAATGCCCGAGCCACACTACTTAAGGTTTCTCCTCTCCAAGCTCGACCTCCAAGCTCCATTTTCCTCGATATTTGTCTAGGTTTAGCGGTCCTTCACGTCCTGTCCCCGTCTTCACCGCCGTCGATCGCCCGCGCCGATCTCGTCGCCGGCACCAACGTGGTGATCCTCTTGTTCTTATCTTCTTTCTGTAAGGAAAAAAAATTCTTACTTGTATGTTTATATAGATACTTGTATAATTTTCTTACTTTTACTATTGCATCTCATATAGTGCGATGGTTTTGGTATCTGCCCCCGTCGGCCCTCGTCCTGTCTATGATTCGGATGTGGTATATATTATCTTTTCATAACTATTGGTTCATTTATTGTTTATGACAATATGCCGACCAACGTGACATAGATTTTATTTATCTAGGAGGTTGTTGAACCGGAAATTCCAACCGACCCTATTGTCGAGAGGTTAAATTTAGTTGAAGAAGAAAACAATTTGTTGAAGGAAAAAATAAGAAAATTTGAGGAGGAGAAGATGATATTGGAGTTGCATGTTGCGGATGTTGTCGATGATCACAAGATCAAGATGGATGCAATGTGCTTGAAGATTAGAAAGATTAGAAAATATGCCATTCATACCGAGGCTTGGTATCATTATGCCATTGGATCAGTTGTTACATTGGTTGCGATTATGATCGCATTTGTTTTCGTGTTGAAATGTTTTACATAGTTTCAATGTATGGTTTAATTAATTTAGATGCTCTGCAGAGCTTTATGTTGTTAGATGAGAACTATGTATGTACTTTGGTTTGAATGTGATGATGAACTTCTATTAATTTGGTCACTTAATTATCTATTCATGATGTTCTATAATGATTTTTGACACACTTAATTAAATAAAATGCACGCAGATGAACCGGCAATGGATGTACGGTTCAAGACACACCTCCGAGTACATTAAGGGCGTTCATGATTTTCTCGAAGTGGCCGAGGAAAACAAGGAGAATGGTTTTATGTGTTGTCCATGCCCTATATGTGGGAATACGAAGTCTTACCCTGACCGGAAAATCCTTCACACCCACCTGCTTTACAAGGGTTTCATGCCACACTATAATGTTTGGACAAGCCATGGAGAAATAGGGGTTATGATGGAAGACGGCGAAGAACAAGAGTACGATGACAACTATGTGCCCCTGAATACGGTGATGCTACTGAAGATCAAAAGGAACCAGATGATGTGCACGATGATGCTGCAACGGATGAAGCTGCTGAAGATCAAGAGGAACCAGACGATGTGGCCAATGATGATGATCTCCGCCGGGTCATTGTCGATGCAAGGACGCAATGCGAAAGACAAAAGGAGAAGCTGAAGTTCGATCGCATGTTAGAGGACCACAAAAAAGGGTTGTACCCCAATTGCGAAGATGGCAACACAAAGCTTGGTGCCGTACTGGAATTGCTGCAGTGGAAGGCAGAGAATGATGTGCCTGACAAAGGATTTGAGAAGCTACTGAAAATATTGAAGAAGAAGCTTCCAAAGGATAACGAATTGCCCGACAGTACATATGCAGCAAAGAAGGTCGTACGCCCTCTAGGATTGGAGGTGCAGAAGATACCTGCATGCCCTAATGACTGCATCCTCTACCACGGTGCATACAAGGATCTGAACACATGCCCGGTATGTGGTGCATTACGGTATAAGATCAGACGAGAGGACCCTGGTGATGTTGACGGCGAGCCCCCCGGGAAGAGGGTTCCTGCGAAGGTGATGTGGTATGCTCCTATAATATCACGGTTGAAACGTCTGTTCAGAAACGGAGAGCATGCCAAGTTGATACGATGGCACAGTGAGGACCGTAAGAAAGACGGGAAGTTGAGAGCACCCGCTGACGGGTCAAAGTGTAGAAAAATCGAGAGAAAGTACTGGGATGAGTTTGCAAGTGACCCAAGGAACGTGTGGTTTTCTTTAAGCGCGGATGGCATTAATCCTTTCGGGGAGCAGAGCAGCAATCACAGCACCTGGCCGGTTACTCTATGTATGTATAACCTTCCTCCTTGGATGTGCATGAAGCGGAAGTTCATTATGATGCCAGTTCTCATCCAAGGCCCTAAGCAACCCGGCAACGACATTGATGTGTACCTAAGGCCATTAGTTGAAGAACTTTTACAACTGTGGAATGGAAACGGTGTACGTACATGGGATGAGCACAAACAGGAGGAATTTGACCTAAAGGCGTTGCTGTTCGTGACCATCAACGATTGGCCTGCTCTCAGTAACCTTTCAGGACAGACAAACAAGGGATACCACTCATGCACGCACTGTTTACTTGACACCGATAGTATATACCTGGGAAGCTGCAGGAAGAATGTGTACCTGGGCCATTGTCGATTTCTTCCGACCAACCATCAATGTCGAAAGAAAGGCAATCATTTCAAAGGCGAGGCAGATCACCGGAAGAAGCCCGCCATGCGTACCAGTGATCACGTACTTGCTATGGTCAATGATTTACACGTAATCTTTGGAAAGGGTCCCGGCGCACTAGCTGTTCCGAATGACGCTGAGGGACACACACCCATGTGGAAGAAGAAATCTATATTTTGGGACCTACCCTACTGGAAAGACCTAGAGGTCCGCTCTTCATTTGACGTGATGCACGTGAAGAAGAACCTTTGCGTGAACCTGCCAGGCTTCTTGGGCGTGTATGGAAAGACAAAAGATACAGCTGAGGCACGGGAGGACCTGCAACGTTTGCACGAAAAAGACGGCATGCCTCCAAAGCAGTATGAAGGTCCTGCCAGCTATGCTCTTACCAAAGAAGAGAAGGAAATCTTCTTTGAATGCCTGCTTAGTATGAAGGTCCCGACTGGCTTCTCGTCGAATATAAAGGGAATAATAAATATGGCAGAGAAAAAGTTTCAGAACCTAAAGTCTCATGACTGCCACGTGATTATGACGCAACTGCTTCCGGTTGCATTGAGGGGGCTTCTACCGAAAAACATCCGATTAGCCATTGTGGAGCTATGTTCATTCCTCAATGCAATCTCTCAGAAGGTGATCGATCTAGAAATCATACCAAGGCTAAGGAGTGTGGTGCAATGTCTTGTTAGTTTCGAGTTGGTGTTCCCACCATCCTTCTTCAATATCATGACGCACGTCCTAGTTCATCTAGTTGACAAGATTGTCATTCTAGGCCCCGTATTTCTACACAATATGTACCCCTTTGAGAGGTTCATGGGAGTCCTAAAGAAATATGTCTGTAACTGCGCTAGGCCAGAAGGAAGCATCTCCATGGTCCATCAAACAGAGGATGTCATCGGGTTTTGTGTTGACTTCATTCCTGGCTTTAAGAAGATAGGTCTCCCTAAATCGCGGTATGAGGGGAGACTGACTGGAAAAGGCACGCTTGGAAGGGACTCAATAATATGCAGGGACGGATATTCTTGGTCTCAAGCACACTACACAGTTCTACAGAACTCTACCTTGGTGATCCCGCGTCGTATGTCGATGAACACAAGAACAGTCTGCGCTCCAAACACCCAGAGCAGTGCGACGACAGGATTACATGTGAACACATCAAGACTTTCAGCAGTTGGTTGGAAACACGTCTTAGAGGTGACAACACTGTTTGTGATGAGCTGTACTTGTTATCCAGGGGACCATCTTCGACTGTTACGATTTGGAAAGTATACGAGATAAATGGGAATACATTTTACACGATTGACCAAGATCAAAAGAGCACCAACCAAAACAGCGATGTCCGCTTTGATGCAACAACCGAGAGGGGAAAGGACACGTATTATGGTTACATAGTGGACATATGGGAACTTGACTATGGACAAGATTTTAAGGTCCCTTTGTTTAAGTGCAAATGGGTCAATCAGTCAGGAGGTGGGGTAAAGGTAGACCCACAGTACGGAATGACAACAGTGGATCTGAAAAATCTTGGGTACATTGACGAACCGTTCGTCCTAGCCAATGATGTGGCACATGTTATCTATGTGAAGGACATGTCTACCAGACCGAGAAAATGAAAAGATAAGGAAGCGAATACATCATACGATGAGCCAAAGCGCCACATAGTTCTTTCAGGAAAAAGGGACATCATGGGAGTGGAGGGCAAGACAGACATGTCTGAAGATTATGAAAAGTTTCATGAAATTCCTCCCTTCAAAGTCAAGGCTGACCCCAGAATCCTGATAAACGATGAAGATTATCCATGGTTACGGCGCAATAAGCAAACGACACAAGCGAAGAAAAAGTGAAGACTTTCTCCCGCAACTATTATGATGATACCATGCCAACTTTGTAACAAACGAGTATGATACCATTGTCCATTTTGTACATGCACATGCTATGTGGGTGAAATTATGATACCATGCCAACTTTCAACCTTTTCAGAGTTCATTTGAAAACAAATGGCACTAACAGAAAGTTTATATTTTTCTAAAACTAAAAGAAAAAAAGAATTAAAAAATAGAGCAAAAAACAAAAGAAAATAAATAATACAGAAAACAAAACAAAAAAACAGGAAAAAATAAAAATAGCAACAATAAGTATTTTGTTGTAAGTGGAAACAAAATAAAATAAATAAAGCAAGAAAGAAATTAAAAAAAGTGTTTTCAAATTTGAAAACTAATGGCACTAACAGAAAGTTTATAACTTTCTAAAACTAAAAGCAAAAAAGAATTAAAAATAAAGAAAAAAACAAAAGAAAATAAATAATGCAAAAACCAAAGCAAAAAAACTGGTAAAAAATAAAAATAGCAACAATAAGAATTTTGTTGTAAGTAGAAACAAAATAAAATAAATAAAGTAAGAAAGGAAACAAAAAAAGTGTTTTCAAATTTGAAAACTAATGGCACTAACAGAAAGTTTATAATTTTTCTAAAACTAAAAGCAAAAAGAATTAAAAAAATAAAGCAAAAACAAAAGAAAATAAATAATGCAAAAGACAAAAAACTGGAAAAAAAACAAAAAAATATTGCCACCTATTCGGCCACCACGGCCTGAATACGACTAGAAACCCAACCTGGGCCAGGATTCAGGCCCGCAGAAGGCCAAATAGGCCCACAGCAGCATAGTGTGAGATTAGGCCCGAAAGCCTGCAGTTGAGAGGAGCTCGAGAGGGTAGGCGCAACAGCGCTTATAAACCACTCTCGAGCCATCTCAACTAGCGAGGTGGGGCTAAACTTTCGCCGCGCTGCGGGCAGCACAGGGGCCTTTGGTCCCGGTTGGTGGCACCAACCGGGACTAAAGGGGGGCATTGGTACCGGTTCGTGGCACCAACCGGGACCAAAGGCCGCCGCTTCCCGCCCTTTGGGCTGCTGAAAAGAGGCCTTTGGTCCCGGTTGTTGGCACCAACCGGGACTAAAGCGGTGCATTAGTCCCGGTTGGTTTCACGAACCGGGACCAATGCTCTTGCTATATATACAACACTTAGCAGTTTCGACCAAATCCCCCACTTCTCCCCCGACACCCCTGCTCCTCCTCGTCGCTGTTGCCGCCCAACGCCCCTGCTCCACCTTGCCGTCGCCGCCGCCACCAAAGCCGTCAGGCTGCTCACCTTTGCCGTCGCCGCCGCCACCGACGCCGTCAGGCTGCTCGCCTTCGCCGTCGCCGCCGCCCCCTGTGAGCATAGCCTGCTCCCGAGCCCCTCCCGTCCTGCGCCCCTGCGTGGCCGCCGCGCCACCGCCCCTGCCCAGCGCGGCCGCCGCGCGCCGCCCCTGTCCTGCGCGGCGGCCACGCGCTGCCCCTGCCCTGCATTTTTCATAGCATTTTTTTGTATTTTTTTTGTGTATATGTGTTTGTATGTGTATATATGTGTACATGTTCATAGTATTTTTTTCATAAGTTTGTTTTTTTTGTTCATTGCATTTTTTTCATATATATAATGTATATATGTATGTGGTAGCTATATGATGAATGGATGTGGCTATGTATGTATGAATATAATGTTCATAGCATTTTTTTTCTTTATATATGTTTTTTCATATATGTATTAAATTTTTATTTAGGTTGTTAGTAGATATCGATTTTCTTCTTCTCCTCTTCTTTTTCTTATTTTTTCCTCTTCTTATTTATTTCTCCTCTTCTTCCTCTCCTATTCTTCTCCTTTCTTCCTCTCTTATTTTCCTTTTTCCTCTCCTTCTTTTTCTTCTTCTTCTTCCTTCTTCCTTCTTCCTCTTTTCTTCATTTTCCTTATTTTCCTTTCTCGAGGAAGAAGAAAGGAATAGAGGAGAAAGAAGAAACTTCAACACGAGGGGGGGGTACCGATACCCCCTCCCCGATAACATTATTTTCCCATGTATACATATGTCGCGTCATTGCAATATAACCCCCTCCCGGATAACTTCGACATGAGGGGCGGTCGATATATATACCCCCTCTCAACCGTGATAACTTATACCACGGCAGCAACCCCCTCGGCCCTCTCGCTCAACCAAGACTCTCGAGGACACCCAAACCCTAGAGATAAAATGATGTTGGTCTCCTACCCCCTCCCGCCGTGCCCCTACCCGACAAATTAACTCTCTCGAGGCCACCCAAATTTACCAAGTTAAAAGAGCGTTGTCGTCGAGGCCACCCCAAACCCTTGAAGCGTTGTGTCGAGGCCACCCCAAACCCTAGAGAAGCAGCGTCGAGGCCACTAACATGATTCCTTATTGTGATTAGCTAGCTAGTTCTACGTTTTCCACTAATATATATCCATCTGTACCATGTTTGAATAATAATTGACATGTTGTAAATAATTGCAGAAACTATGGAGCACTCCCAAGACAAAGCAACAGAAGTGATGTTGGGGGACATAATCGCACAAGCAAGTGATGTCGTTGCGTCATTTCTCAACGACACCGATGGTCAGGAAGGACTGGGTGAAGAAGAGGGCTATGTTCATGATGGCTCCGGCCCATTAAGGCCGGTACAAGAAGAGGGCTATGTTCATGATGGCTCTGGTGACCCAATGGAGGTACAAGAAGGAGACTGTGCTGACTGCTCCGGTGACCGAACCGAGTCCGGCCAGGTATATATATATTAGTTAAGCCCATGCTGACTTGTGAATTGATGCATTCATTGTTTTGGTATATGTACACATATTAATTAACTCTCGTCTTTCTTCCTTTTTCTAGCCCTCCGGATCGAGCACAACTTCGGTAAGGAGACGAGGCCCGAAGAAAAAGTTGAGCTCGAATGAAAGGTTTGAGATCATAGAAATCGTACCCGATGGCGAACCGATTGAACCCATCCGGACAAAGAACGCATTTTCTGCTCAGTGCGGGGTTCTTGTTAGGGACAAGATCCCGATCAGCATCCAGCAATGGTATAAGCCTAAGGAGGAAGACCCTGAGGTGTCTTATGTCAATGATATGCAGAAAGAAGATCTTTGGACTCAGCTGAAGGCAAATTTCACCCTACCGCCAGAGGAGGATCCGGAGAAGCCAGTTAAAGAGCAATTAATCAAGTCTTATGCTCTTAAGAGATGGCAACCCTATTCAGGAGGTGGAGGAAAGAGCTGAACAAGTTTGTCGACAAAGAAGAGACACTAGAATTCATCGGCAAATATGAGAAGATCAAAGATAACTGGCCCGCATTTGTGGCCCACAAGACATCGGAAAAGAGTAAGAAGATGTCGGCGACAAACAAGCAAAATGCTGCGAAGAAGCAGTTTCACCATTTCACGGGGTCAGGTGGCTACCTCAAAGCCCAGCCTAAGTGGTCCAAGGCTGAGAATGATCTGCTTGATAAAGGGATCAAACCAGAGACAATGAACTGGCCAGAACGTTGCCGGACTTGGTTCTTCGGGGCTGGCGGAACCTTGGACCCTGTATCAGGGAAGTGCCGTTGGACGGACGAGCAACTGAAAATACTACTCAAGAGGCTTCGGCACTATGTCAATGTGGCGCAGCAAGCGACGTTCGTTCCAGATAGGGAGAAGGACGAGCTCACAATGGCCCTCGGGAATCCTAAGCACCCTGGACGGACACGAGGCACGCCAGGCTCCATTCCGTGGAAGGTTGGTTTTCCGGACGCAGGGGGTTACAAAACCCAGGTGAGGAGGAAGAAACTGGAGCAGAGCCAACTGCAGGCGCTGCACGAAAGGGTAATGGGGCTAGAGGAATGAGAAGCAGATCGCAGCAAACGACCTACCGAAGCTACCCCGCCATCTCAGCGGAGAAGCAGCGTGGCTTCCACCGAGCTGCTTCAGCCGGAGCATGTCTTGACGGCTCCTGCCAGCTATCCCGTGGATGCTATCACGGAGTCTCAAAATGGCGACATTATGACACGATGGATGAATATGAAGGTCAAGGCGGCTGTTGGCTCTGTTTATCCTACTGAACCAGGTGCAACTTTTCACTGCCGGCCGATTCCAAAAGGATATGCTAGGGTGATGGTGGATAAAATAACGGAGGGATTTGAGGATCTCCAGCTTGACCACCCTACCGGTGAAGGGGAGACTAGGTTGGGTTCTACTCTGAAGACTCCATGCCTATGGCAGAAGCAGCTCATCAACCTTCCGAACTGGACGCCTCCGCCTCCTCCTCCTCCTCCTCCGGCGAGTGACGATCACGACACTGGGCCTCCTTCTCTGGCGTGTGGCAGCATTCCGCCTCCTTCTCCGCCTACGCCGGCGCGCCCGAGCAGCCAGCAGCCTCCTCCTTCTCCGCCTCGCCAGCAAGGGCAGAAGAGACCCGCCGCCGCCCCGGATGCTCCGGCGCGTGGTAGTCCTTCTCCTCCACCTTGTAAGCAAGAATGAAAGAAGACAGACGCCGCAGCCACTCCGTCTGCTCCGGCGTCTAGCAGTACAGCCAGAGGCGGGAGGCAATACAGATATAATCCACCTCTCATGCCTCTAGATAAGTTACCGTACGAGAGGACCGAGGAGGAAAACGCGACGATCGTGCGGACCCATGTGAAGGACTTCTTTGAAGGGGTGAAAGCAAAGAGACATCCACCTCCGGAGGATAAGGTAGATCCGATGAAAGCAAAGCGCAATCTCGATGCCCTGAGGAAACCCGCAAAGTCTCTGCCGAGAACCAACTATGAGCGCATTATTGAACAGACATATCTCCAAGCGGAGTGGTCGGGAAGTACTGTCAGACATCAAAGGTCAAGAGAACGAGCAACCGCGAAAAAAGTTGCCCAGCTCGGTGAACAAGCAAATCAATCGTGCCCCCCGCTCAATGTGTCTAGCGGCGACATCGTCGCTAATGCTCCGGGGATGGTAGCCGGATATGGCAATCTATCAGATTACCTGCCTGACGATCAACTTCCTGATTTCATGGAGGTGGACGAACACAGATACGAGTATGGGAAGCCTCTCGTCAAAGATGAAAAGTCTCTAACAACGATGATGCGAAGATTCCATAATTGGTACATGAAAACCTGCAGAGAGTCTGGGGGGACGAATAGTTTGTATCTGAACATTAAAGAGGAGCACGACCTCGTTGGAACTGATCTGTTGTGTGTTCCATTTGAGGAGTTCTTCGCGTTCTTCAATCAAAAGGCCCTCGATAAATTAACGGTCTTTTGCTACTGTCTGTAAGTACTATTTCTGTCATTAAGTCTCTATATATAGCTCGGCTCTTTCATTGCATGTATTTATAATTAATTATCCTCAATATATTATGCAGATTGAAGATCGTCAAGTGCAGAAAACAAGAAATGTATGATATTGGGTTCATTAACACAAATATCATAGATGATATGCAGGTTAAAAAGCACGCCGAAGAGGCCGAGGCCAACTTGCTACAATCGTTGATCAAAAATCAAAACAAAGATACCATACTCTTTCCTTACAACTTCAAGTGAGTGTTACTGTCGTGTGCATATTCGGTTTCCCTTATTACTCGAGCGAGGTTATAGTAATGTAATTGATGAGTTATGCATGCGTGCTCAGCTACCACTATGTTCTTCTAGAGATTAAGCGCGAGCGGGGACTAGTAACCGTCTTAGATTCGAGATGAAAAGATCCCGAAACCTATGCAGACATGACTAAATTGCTCAACAAGTAAGTTCAATCGATCATTATCGCACCATATCGGCAACTTTTTGTTCATTTCCTGATATCTCAAGTAATAATAATTATTTTCTTTGTCTTGCAGGGTTTGGAAATAGTTCACCGCAGAAGCTCCGGGACTGCCGAAGGAGCTGCGATATACATACCCGAAAGTAAGTACTACTGGCTAGCTAGTTGCGCGCATCTCCCATTGATTCTATAGCTATACTTTCATCAATGCCATTTATAATGCTTCATTATCAGTTTGATTGACCTCTATTTCTCGTAAAGTGCTTGTGGTAGGAACAAGGGAATGATTTCTGTGGATACTACGTGTGCGAGTTCATCTACAACGCGACTTTGAAAAATAAGCGGGGCTACTCTAAAAGACAATATGAAGTGCGTAAGCAATAATATTCACAATTTCATTTTATTACACCATCATTTCTGTTGAGTTTCATTCATATATATGTATTAATTAACCCCTTCTTCAAATTAGACGTGGCAGATGCGGAATGAACTCCTAGACCAAGATTGCATGAAAGCAATTCAAGAGGAATTGGCGGGATTCTTTCTTGACCACGTTATCAATAAAGCCGGAGAATACCATGTGGAAGTTGATTTCAATTGCTAGGGGATTGTAATTAAGAGATCTTACATATTGTATATGTGTGTAGCTAGTAGCTTCGGATAGATAATACGAAAACTTGTTGTTCGACCAATCTCTCGGGGAAGGAGAGGTCAATCGATCACTTCTCTCGGTATGCATGACGAACTTCTGTACTTAATGGTTCCCTTCATTTTCTTACTAGCCAGCGTGTCGAGGGCCTCTCTATGTATAGTACATAGCGTCGACCAAGTGCGGACATAAGAGAGGACACTTCTCTCCATTAATTAGATAGTTAACACAATATAGGAAACACCTAAATTAACCCCCCAAAACCCCCAACCCCCCCCCCCCCCTTCAAAAAAAACAAAAACCCCAGCCACTGAAATGCTGACGCGTGGATGCCTTTTGGTCCCGGTTGGTGCCACCAACCGGGACCAAAGGCCCCCCTGTCTGGGCTCGGCGCACTGGCCACGTGGAGGCCCATATGTCCCAGTTTGTTTTAGAACCGAGACTAAAGGTGGGAGATATTAGTAACGACCCATTAGTCCCGGTTCATGAACCGGGACTAAAGGCCCTTACGAACCGGGACAAATGCCCCCTTTTCTACTAGTGTATATGCAATGAATATCTTATAAATTCAAGTAGAAAATTATGGATATTGCAAAGACACCATGAAAATGTTGTTGTGGCTTGCCTTAGTGCAGAGGAGCTTGACACTCCTCCTGGATGCCTTCATGAGAAGCTTCACCTTCTGAAAATAATTTAAATGACCAAAATAAAGTACCAAGAACACTTCTGAAAATTATGAAAAATTCTAGGCAGCAAGGAAAAATCCCATCTTGCGTGTGCTGCTAGGATTTTCCAGTAAGAACGGAATGCAAAAAGAATCAACACGTTTGGAGATATAGAATAAGAGTTATAGCTGGTCACAGTTCTGGTCAAAATTTGAACTAAATTTGAATTAAAAAGAAAAACAAGGGGGGACGTCGATGGCGTAAACCGCCTGGGCGCCACCACTAATACCGCCTCGGCCACGGCCTGAGTGGCTGACAGCGGGCCCTGCTGGTCAGGTCGGAAGTGGAGAGAGAGGGAAACAGAGCATGACGAGGCTCCGCTGGAGCTCACGCCAGTGAGGAGGGCTCCTTGGCCAGATCCAAAGGGATAGGATGAGAGAGGGAATCGACACGCACCTTCTCGTACCCATAGCCTGGCAGGGGTGGCTAGACGGGGTTGGAATAGAGCTCTCTAGCGGCGGTAGTGGGCGGGACTCATCGGAGTTGGCGATTCCGGCAAGGCAGGGCCGGTTAGCAGCTGCAACGACACCAGCTCGCACCAGTGAGCCACCACAAACGCGCCGGAGTGGTTGGTGAAGCTCGAGCGGCTCTGGAGAGGGATGGGGCAGAGGACGGGGATCGCCGGCGAGCTCGGGACGGGGACGGCGGCCAGAGGCCTTCCCGGCCAGGCTACGGCTTCCTACGGGGTTGTGGAGATGTGCTGAGTGTGTGAGTGGAGAGAAATGAGCTCGGGAGGGGGCTATATATAGGCGAGGCTGAGGCGGGGATCGAGGACTCACCGGAGCTCTCTGGAGCATCGCCCGGCGACGAATGGCATTAGTGAGAGAGGGGGAAAACGCCGGAGATCACGCGGAGGCTGTAGACAAGCGGCGACAAGCACAGGAGCGTGGCACGCGACAAGCACAGGGGCACGGGCGCAATGTTGCCTTGGTCGTGTCGTGCCCGTGCTCGCTGCGGCGAGCTCCGGCGTCGGCAAGTGCCAGGTTGCAGTTATGGAGGTTCAAACAAAGATGCTGGCACGGTTTGGCAAGGTGCCGAAGCCGGGGAAGCAAGCACGCGATGAACAGAAAGGTCGGCGGCATCCAGAACGCGTCGATAGCATGCGAACCCCCTTGGACTCACGTGGTCACGGCATGAACTTTGGCATCAGGCTGAGCTAAGCTTAAACACCATGTCTGGCAGCTAGTCCTTAGTGGTTTCGGGTGTTTTGCATAGTTGTCTTGGTCACAGGCGCATTGTGGGAGTGGCTCTCTTCCTGGCAAGTTTCTGGACAAAAACTTGTGGGCTTTGCTGAGAAAAATCTAGTGAGAATTAAGGGTTGTGCTTTGGGGTTTAGTAATCTCTTAGGACTGTAATCAAGCTCATACTACTAGGAAAAGGGCTATAGATAATATGGACATTAATGGCGCACCACGTATGTGGTGCGCCACTACTATATAGCAGTGGCGCACCATATATAGGTACACCATTAAACTCCAAATACTAATGGCGCACCACATCCACGGTGCGCCAGTACTAACAATTTTTTTTCAAAACTAGAAATGGCGTACCAGGGGATAGTGCGCCATTACTAGTTAGTAATGGCGCACCACACCCTTGGTACGCCACTACTAACAAATTTCTTTTATTTTTTTCAAAACTAGTAATGGCACCCCAGGGGATAGTGCGCCATTGCTAGTTTTAACTAGTAATGGCGCACCACTCCCTTGGTGCGCCACTACTAACAATTTTTTTATTTTTTTTCAAAACTAGTAATGGCGCACCTGGGGATTGTGCGCCATTACTAGTTTAACTAGTAATGGCGCACCACACCCACGGTGCGCCATTACTAACTTTGACCAAAAATTCCACCGAATGCACCCCCCCCTGTGGACCGCCTTTTCTATTTTAAAAATAAATAAAAGAAAATTATGGAAATGTCAAAAAAATAAAAGAAAATAAGTTTTCCATGTGATATGTGGTCTACTTGTTGGGAAAATTTTCAAATATGAATTTCGACTTTATTTGCAAAATCTCTCTGGAATTTGTAAAATGGGCATAACTTTTGCATACGAACTCGGATCGAAAAGTTACATCCGTATTCTACCCGGGGAACCCCGTTGAAGATTTTTAGAATCCCCAAAAACCTAACAAAAAAAAAGATACGGGGCTTTCAAGATCTAGAGGGGAAAAAATTGAAAACATTTCAAACATAGTAGTGGCGCACCATTTGCTAGGTGCTCCACTAGTAACAGAAAAAAAATAGTTTCAATATTTCTTGGAAAAAATATTCAAAATATGATACATAATATGAACGGAAATTTGAAATATTTTTTCAAAATTTCATCACACTCATGAACATGAAGAAAGTCCTGATAACCCACAAGTATAGGGTATCGCAACAGTTTTCGAGGGTTGATTATTCAACTCAAATTTATTGATTCGACACAAGGGGAGCCAAAGAATATTCTCAAGTATTAGCAGCTGAGTTGTCAATTCAACCACACCTGGAAATTTAGTATCTGCAGCAAAGTGTTTAAGTAGCAAAGTAATATGATAGTGGTGGTAATGGTAACAAAAGTAAAGACAGTAAAAGTAATGTTATTGGTGTTTTGTAGTGATTGTAACAGTAGCAACGAAAAAGTAAATAAGTGTCAAGCAGTATATGGAAAACTCGTAGGCACCGGATTAGGGATCGATAATTATGCCGGATGCGGTCGTCATGTAACAGTTATAACATAGGGTGACACAGAACTAGCTCTAGTTCATGAATGTAATGTAGGCATGTATTCCGTATATAGTCATACGTGCTTATGGAAAAGAACTTGCATGACATCTTTTGTCCTACCCTCCCGTGGCAGCGGGGTCCTATTGGAAACTAAGGGATATTAAGGCCTCCTTTTAATAGAGAACCGGAACAAAGCATTAGCACATAGTGAATACATGAACTCCTCAAACTATGGTCATCACCGGGAGTGGTCCCGATTATTGTCACTTCGGGGTTGCCGGATAATAACACATAGTAGGTGACTATAGACTTGCAAGATAGGATCTAGAACACACATATATTCATGAAAGGATAATAGGTTCGGATCTGAAATCATGGCACTCGGGCCCTAGTGACAAGCATTAAGCATAGCAAAGTCATAGCAACATCAATCTCAGAACATAATGGATACTAGGGATCAAACCCTAACAAAACTAACTCGATTACATGTTAAATCTCATCCAACCCATCACCGTCCAGCAAGCCTACGATGCAATTACTCACGCACGGCGGTGAGCATCATGAAATTGGTGATGGAGGATGGTTGATGATGACGACGGCAACGAATCCCCCTCTCTGGGGCCCCGAACGGACTCCAGATCAGCCCTCCCGGGAGAGATTAGGGCTTGGCGGCGGCTCCGTATCGTAAAACGCGATTATTTCTTCTCTCTAATTTTTTTCTCCCCGAAAGCCAATATATGGAGTTGTCGTTGGCGTCGGAGGGCCACCAGGGGGCCCACGAGGTAAGGGGCGCGCCCAGGGGGCGCCCCCCACCCTCGTGAGCAGGGTGTGGCCCCCTGGTCTTCATCTTTCGTGATGATTTTTCTTTATTTTTTCTAAGGTGTTCCGTGGAGTTTCAAGATATTCCAAGAATTTTTATTTTCTACACAAAAAACAACACCATGGCAGTTCTGCTGAAAACAGCGTCAGTCCGGGTTAGTTCCGTTCAAATCATACAAGTTAGAGCCAAAACAAGGGCAAAAGTGTTTGGAAAAGTAGATATGACGGAGATGTATCAACTCCCCCAACCTTAAACCCTTGCTTGTCCTCAAGCAATTCAGTTGACAGACTGAAAGAGAAAAAGAAAAACTTTTGCAAACTCTGTTTGCTCTTGTTGTTATAAACATGAAAAGCCAGCATTAAAGTTTCAGCAATTATTATGAACTAACCACACTTCACAATGACACGTAGGTCTCACAATTACGCATATCAATAGCATAATTAGCTAGCGAGCCATAATAATAAAATTTGGATGACAACACTTTCTCAAAATAATCATAACATGATATAACAAAATGGTATCTCGCTAGCCCTTTGTGAGATCGCAAAACATAAATGCAGAGCACCTTTAAAGATCAAGGACTGACTAAACATTGTAATTCATGGTAAAAGAGATCCAGTTAAGTCATACCCAATATAAACCAATAATAATGAATGCAAACGATAGTGTGCTCTCCAGCGGGTGCTTTTTAATAAGAAGGGTGATGACTCAGCATAAAAGTAAATAGATAGGCCCTTCGCAGAAGGAAGCAGGGATTTGTAGAGGTGCCAGAGCTGTGTTTTGAAATAGAGATAAATTATATTTTGAGGGGCATACTTTCATTGTCAACATAACAATTAAAAGACGACGATCTCTTCCATGCTAAACAGATTATAGGCGGTTCCCAAACAGAATGGTAAAGTTTATACTCCCCTTCCTCCACAAGCATCAATCCATGGCTTGCTCAAAACAACAAGTGCCTCCAACATTCAACGGGTCCCAAGGGGAGTTTTGTTTGTAGTTATTTTGATTTAGTTGGCATAAAGCATGGGACTGGGCATCCCGGATACCAGCCATTTTCTCGTGAATGAGGAGCGGAGTCCACTCCTCTTGAGAATAACCTGCCTAACACGGAAGATAAGGGCAGCTCTAGTTGACATATGAGCTATTCGAGCATGCAAAACAGAATGTTTATTTGAAGGTTTAGAGTTTGCCACATACAAATTTACTTGGAACGGCAGGTAAATACCGCATATAGGAAGGTATAGTGGACTCATATGGAATAACTTTGGGGTTTAAGGAGTTTGGATGCACAAGCAGTATTCCCGCTTAGTGCATGTGAATGCTAGCAAAAGACTGGGAAGCGACCAACTGAGAGAGCGACAACAGTCGTAAACATGCATTAAAATTAATTCACACCAAGTACAAACATGTGTAGGATATAATCCACCATGAACATAAATATCATGAAGGCTATGTTGATTGGATTCAACTACATGCGTGAACATGTGCCAAGTCGAGTCACTCAATGCATTTAAAGGAGGATACCATCCCATCATACCACATCATAATCATTCTAATAGCATGTTGGCACGCAAGGTAAACCATTATAACTCATAGCTAATCAAGCATGGCACAAGCAACTATAATCTCTAAATGTCATTGCAAATATGTTTATTTCACAATAGCTGAATCAGGAACGATGAATCATCATATTTACAAAAACAAGAGAGGTCGAGTTCATACCATCTTTTCTCTTCCCAATAAGTCCATCATATATCATCATTATTGCTTTTCACTTGCACGACTGAACGGTGTGTATAATAATAAGAGTGCACGTGCATTGGACTAAACTGGAATATGCAAGCATTCAACTCAAGAGAAAAGACAAGTAATATGGGCTCTAAGTTTAAATAATCAATCATGCATAGAAGAGCCACTAAGCATTTCAATATGGTCTTCTCGACCCCCAAAGAAAGGAAAAGAAATAAAAAATATTTACACGGGAAAGCTCCCAACAAGCAAAAGAAGAACGGGAAATATTTTTGGGTTTTCTTTTTAATTCTACTACAAGCATGGAAAGTAAACTAACTATTTTTTTTGGTTTTTCTTAAGGTTTATCAAACACACAAAAAGAAAGCAGGAAAGAGAAATTTAAACTAGCATGGATATTGCAGTGAAAGAGTATGAGCACCGACATCTAGCAATGAGTGTGTGTGTGAACATGAATGTAATGTCAGTGGGAAATACGTACTCCCCCAAGCTTAGGCTTTTGGCTTAAGTTAGTCTATTGCCAGGGATGGCCTGGCGGATACCCGTAGGTGTAGCTGGGGTCGTAGTGTGACGAACTAGACTCTGACTGCCACTGGCTGGCAGCCTCCTCTGGATCCCAAGAATAAACAGATAGTCGTGGAGGCTCATCTTGTGGCTCCGGCTCTGGGGCTGGTGCAGGGTTCCGATAGGCTTGAACAGCCAACCACGGAACAATGTGAGGCTCTGCATACAAGTTAAACAAAGAAGGAGCAGGCAAAGTAATAGTTTCAGGGTGATGTTTATCAAAGTATAATTTATATTTGAGCTCCTCATCGCGACTCTTAACAAGAAAATCATGTGCTATCATACTCTTGTAATCTAAATAAGCACGGGGCAGCGCTGTTTCTTCTTTCTCCGCATGCCTAATAGGTATTTGAAAATGTTCAGCTAGGCGTGAAGCATAAATGCCTCCAAAGATGGGGCCCTTAGTACAGTTCAGACTTAACCGTCTAGCAACAATTCCACCCATACTAACAAAGTTATCACGGTATAAACCATGGAGCCAAATAATAATATCAGGAATACTAAGGTTCCCACAATTTCCGCATCCAATTAAACAACGACTAGCAAATAAGGCAAAGTAGCATAAAACAGGATAATGTATGCTAGTGATCCTAGCATCAGAAACCTTCCTAGTTTCTCCCACCATGATAGTGTTAATAAAAGCTTCTACTTCGTTACGGTGGGGTTCATCTAAGGTGCCCTCAAAGGGTATTCTGCAAACCTCGCAGAATTCAGCTAATGTCATCTCTTTAACAACGTCATATAAATGAAACTCTACTGTTGGAGGTGATTTCTTAGGGAAAATTTAGAAGTTTTGCACAAAAGTATTTGTGAGTAAGAGATACTGATGACGTTGGTCGTGGAGGAAGTCGGTGAGGCCGGCGTTCTCAATCAATAAATAGATATCTTCATGAATCCCAGCTCACCTCAAGAAGTCATCGGAAGGCCATTCACACGGCCGGACCTCAGCGGTGCGAGGCAAATTAAATTTGGGCTTCTCCCCTTCTTCCTTTTGTTTTTCCTTAGAGCTTCGGCTCAATGAGCACCTCAAAAGTCTCTTCATTATTTCTGAAACAATATGAAATTTTTAGTAACTTCAAATAAAAGTAAACCAACTTCAATAAAATTGATAGTAACAACTCCCACAAGTGCCTAGGGCCTAAATAAAGCATTGGAACTACTTGGAACCATATAAATTTCACATGCAAGCTCAAGAACATGGTCACCTATGCAGCACAAATTTGCAATGAATAAAGCACTAGAACAAAAACTAATTGGACCAATGGAGGAGTCACATACCAAGGAACAATCTCCCCAAGCAGTTTTGCATGAGGTGCTTTGAGCAAGGAGATCGAAAATCACAGCAACGGGGGCTGGAACTCGTGCTTGAGTTGGTTTTTTCGTGTTTGTGTGAGGCAGAGGAAGAAGATGGGTGTAGGAATAAGTGGAGGAGGGCCACCGTGGGCCCACAAGGCAGGGGGCGCGCCTAGGGGGTAGGGCGTGCCCTCCACCCTCGTGGCCAGGTGGGAGCTCCCCCCGCGGTAATTTTTGCACAGTAAATTTTTAAATATTCCCGAAAAAATCATATTAAATTGGCATGGCATTCTGAGGACTTTTATTTTCGGGATATTTTTATATTGCACGGATAAGTTAAGAAACAGACAGAAAAATACTATTTTACTTTATTTCTACTAAATAACAGAAAATATAAAGAGGGTACAAAAGGTTGTGCTTCTAGTTTCATCCATCTCGTGATCATCAAAATGAACCCACTAACAAGGTTGATCAAGTCTTGTTAACAAACTCATTCCGAATATTCCCGGAACCAGAGAAATTTCGAATAACACTAAGTTACCTCAACGGGTATATGAAAATCCCCAACAATAAGAATATCATACTTTTTCTTGACAGTAGGGAGAGGAAATTCAAAACCCCCAAATATAATCGATGGAATTTTTCCAACAGAGTTGATACTATAAACTTGAGGTTGTTTCCTCGGAAAATGTACCGTGTGCTCATTGCCATTAACATGAAAAGTGACATTGCCTTTGGTGCAATGAATAACAGCCCCTGCAGTATTAAGGAAAGGTCTTCCAAGAATAATAGACATACTATCATCCTCGGGAATATCAAGAATAACAAAGTCCTTTAAAATAGTAACGTTTGCAACCACAACAGGCACATCCTCACAAATACCGACAGGTATAGCAGTTGATTTATCAGCCATTTGCAAAGATATTTCAGTAGGCGTAAACTTATTCAAGTCAAGTCTACGACATAAAGAGAGTGGCATAACACTAACACCGGCTCCAAGATCACATAAAGCAGTTTTAACATAACTTCTCTTAATGGAGCAAGGTATAGTAGGTACTTCGGGATCACCAAGTTTCTTTGGTATTCCACCTTAAAAGTATAGTTAGCAAGCATGGTGGAAATTTCAGCTTCAGGTATCTTTCTTTTCTTAGTAATAATATCCTTCATATACTTAGCATAAGGATTCATTTTGAGCACATCAGTTAATCGCATACGTAAAAAGATGGGTCTAATCATTTCAGCAAAGCGCTCAAAATCCTCAACATCCTTTTTCTTGGATGGTTTAGGAGGAAAAGGCATGGGTTTCTGAACCCATGGTTCCCTTTCTTTACCATGTTTCCTAGCGACATAGTCTCTTTTATCGTAACGTTGATTCTTTGATTGTGGGTTATCAAGATCAACAGCAGGTTCAACTGCTACATCATTATCATTACTATGTTGAGCATCAACATGAACATTATCATTAACATTATTGCTAGGTTCATGTTCATCACCTGATTGTGTTTTAGCATCAGAAATAGAGATATCATTTGGATTCTCAGGTGGTTCAGCGATAGGTTCACTAGAAGTTTGCAAAGTCCTATCATTTTTCTTTTTCTTCCTCTTAGAAGAACTAGGTACATCAATATTATTTCTCTGAGAATCTTGCTCGATTCTCTTAGGGTGGCCTTCATGATACAAAGGTTCCTAAGTCATTCTACCAGTTCTAGTAGCCACTCTAACAGCATAATCATTTTTCTTACTACTCATTTCATCAAGAACTTCTTTCTGAGCTTTAAGTACGTGTTCTACTTGAGTGGTAACCATAGAAGCATGTTTGCTAACAACTTTAAGTTCACCTCTAATATCAGCCATATAATCACCCAAGTGTTTAATCATAAAGGTACTCTGTTTTAATTGTCTACCAAAATAAGAATTAAAGTCATCTTGCTTAAACATAAAGTCATCAAACTCATCCTAGCACTGACTAGCAATTTTAGCAGGAGGAACTTCAGCTTTATCATATCTATAGAGAGAATTTACCTTTACTACCTGTGTCGGGATATCGGGAGGTTCTTCATTAAATAAGTAATTGAGATCATATACTTCTTCAACAGGCGGTAAATTAAGACCATGTATTTCTTCAATAGGAGGTAAATTCTTAACATCTTCAGCTTTAATACCTTTTTCTTTCATAGATTTCTTTGCCTCTTGCATATCTTCGGGACTGAGAAATAGAACACCTCTCTTCTTCAGAGCTGGTTTAGGAATAGGCTCAGTAATTGGCTCAGGAACTGGCTCGGGAGGTAGCTCGGGAGGTGCCCAATTATTTTCATTAGCCAACATATTATTCAATAGAAGTTCAGCGTCATCCGGTGTTCTTTCCCTGAAAAGAGAACCAGCACAACTATCCAGGAAATCTCTGGAAGCATCAGTTAGTCCATTATAAAAGATATCAAATATTTCAGATTTCTTAAGTGGATGATCAAGCAAAGCATTAAGTAACTTGAGAAGCGTTCCCCAAGCTTGTGGGAGACTCTCTTCTTCAATTTGCACAAAATTGTATATTTCCCTCAAAGCAGCTTGTTTCTTATGAGCAGGGAAATATTTAGCAGAGAAGTAATAAATCATATCCTGGGGACTTTGCACACAACCAGGATCAAGAGAATTATACCATATCTTAGCATCACCCTTTAATGAGAACAGAAAAATCTTAAGTAAATAAAGGTAGCGCGATCTCTCATTATTAGTAAACAGGGCAGCTATATCATTTAACTTAGTAAGATGTGCCACAACAGTTTCAGATTCATAGCCATAAAAAGGATCAGATTCAACCAAAGTAATTATAACTGGATCAACAGAAAAATCATAATAATCCTAATCAGGCACACAGATAGGTGAAGTAGCAAAAGCAGGGTCAGGTTTCATTCTTCCTCTAAAAGATTCTTTACTCCATTTAATTAGCAACCTCTTATGTTCATGTCTATCCTGGTAATCAAGAATAGCTACAGAAGATTCAGCATCAAAAAGATAACCCTCAGGGATAGCAGGCATAGGTTCATCATCAGTAACATCATCGTGTTCACGTTCAATAATTTCTCTTTCTCTAGACCTAGCAATTTGGCAATCAAGAAATTCACCAAGTGGCACAGTAATATCAATCATAGAAGTAGTTTCATCATAAGTATCATGCATAGCAGAAGTGGCATCATCAATAACATGCGACATATCATAATCAATAGCAGTAGTATTTTTAGGTGTCGCAAACTTACTCATACAGAAGGAGAATCTAGTGCAATACTAGATGGCAGTCCCTTACCTCCCCTCGTAGTTGAGGGCAAAATAGTAGTTCGATCATCTTTCAAGTTCTTCATAGTGTCCAGCAGATATAAATCCCAAGTTACTCAAAGAATAGAGCTATGCTCCCCGGCAACGGCTCCAGAAAAAGGTCTTGATAACCCACAAGTATAGGGGATCGCAACAGTTTTCGAGGGTAGAGTATTCAACCCAAATTTATTGATTCGACACAAGGGGAGCCAAAGAATATTCTCAAGTATTAGTAGTTGAGTTGTCAATTCAACCACACCTGGAAACTTAGTCTGCAGCAAAGTGTTTAAGTAGCAAAGTAATATGATAGTGGTGGTAATGGTAACAAAAGTAAAGACAGTAAAAGTAATGTTTTTGGTGTTTTGTAGTGATTGTAACAGTAGCAACGGAAAAGTAAATAAGTGTAAACCAGTATATGGAAAACTCGTAGGCACCGGATTAGCGATGGATAATTATGCTGGATGCGGTTCGTCAAGTAACAATTATAACATAGGGTGACACAGAACTAGCTCCAGTTCATCAATGTAATGTAGGCATGTATTTCGTATATAGTCATATGTGCTTATGGAAAAGAACTTGCATGACATCTTTTGTCCTACCCTCCCGTGGCAGCGGGGTCCTATTGGAAACTAAGGGATATTAAGGCCTCCTTTTAATAGAGAACCGGAACAAAGCATTAGCACATAGTGAATACATGAACTCCTCAAACTATGGTCATCACCGAGGTGGTCCCGATTATTGTCACTTCGGGGTTGCCGGATCATAACACATAGTAGGTGACTATAGACTTGCAAGATAGGATCTAGAACACACATATATTCATGAAAACATAATAGGTTCAGATCTGAAATCATGGCACTCGGGCCCTAGTGACAAGCATTAAGCATAGCAAAGTCATAGCAACATCAATCTCAGAACATAATGGATACTAGGGATCAAACCCTAACAAAACTAACTCCATTACATGATAAATCTCATCTGACCCATCACCGTCCAGCAAGCCTATGATGCAATTACTCACGCACGGCGGTGAGCATCATGAAATTAGTGATGGAGGATGGTTGATGATGACGACGGTGATGGATCCCCCTCTCCGGAGCCCCGAACGGACTCCAGATCAGCCCTCCCGAGAGAGATTAGGGCTTGGCGGCGGCTCCGTATCGTAAAACGCGATTATTTCTTCTCTCTAATTTTTTCTCCCCGAAATCCAATATATGGAGTTGGAGTTGGCGTCGGAGGGCCACCAGGGGGCCCACAAGGTAGGGGTGTGCCCAGGGGGGGCGCGCCCCCACCCTTGTGAGCAGGGTGTGGGCCCCCTGGTCTTCATCTTTTGCGAGGATTTTTCTTTATTTTTTCTATGGTGTTCCGTGGAGTTTCAGGACATTCCGAGAATTTTTATTTTCTGCACAAAAAACAACACCATGGCAGTTCTGCTGAAAACAGCGTCAGTCTAGGTTAGTTCCATTCAAATCATACAAGTTAGAGTCCAAAACACGGGCAAAAGTGTTTGGAAAAGTAGATATGACGGAGATGTATCAAGTCCTAGACATCAATAACGTTTAATAGGATTGATATGCTAGATATATCAACAAGTGCGTGTTAAGTGAGCTGATGCTGGGGTTGGATAGTACTCTGAAGTTAAGCGTGCTTGGGCTGGAGTAGTGTGAGGATGGGTGACCTTTCGGGAAGTTTGACCACGGAGTGCGATTTGACTTGAGATTAAGCATATTGACCCGAGATTAAGAAAAAAATGAAAAAAAAATTAAAAAAATTGAAAAAAAAAATTCTGTAAAAATTTTGAAAAAAATTTGTTAGTAATGGTGCACTTCTATGTGGTGCGCCATTACTAAGTTAGATAGTAATGGCGCAACTCTAGGCATAGTAATGGCACACTATAGGTGCGCCATTACTATCTGTAGTGGTGTGGTGCTAGTGGCGCACTAGTAGTGTGCCATTAATGGCAAAACAGGTGCGCCACTAGCAAGCCTTTTCCTAGTAGTGTCAGAAAAGATCAGCCCCAAAAGATCAAGCAAAAATGTACTTGTTGTACAAAGTTGCCATTTTGTCCAGAATAGAAATGATTTTTTGTAGCAAAAATATTACAAAACGTTATGCAATATTTTGATCGCGAAGGCGCCCTAGGGTTCAAATAATATTTGGGAATTTTCTCAGATTTTTGTGGGCAAAGAAAATGGGGGTCGCTTTGGAGCTTACTTCTCTGAAGTGATTTTCAGGGGAAAAAATGAATATTTTTCTTTATGAAAAATATTCCTTGGGCTTTTGTTGGAGTTTTTCAGAGAAGGAAATGTGAGTTAGAGGTGAATGAGTCACTTGGGTGAAAATCAAGGGTAGGCCCAAGTGTTCAAGTCCATTTGAATCGATTCAAAACTCCAAATCCAATGCAAAATGCAAATGAAAGTCCGAAAAAAGAGAGAAGGCAAAAACCAGGCTATCACAAACCTCCTGCACTTAAGGTGAATCTCGTCCTCGAGATTCGGTTGCGTGGGAAAACAATTCTGGGTAGGTTTTCCTTAAAAGTTCCTCCCTTTCCCAGGTTGCTTCTTCTGCGGTGTGATGCTCCCACTGGACCTTGTAAAATTTGGTCGCTTTGCTGCATGTGACCCTTTCTGCCTTATCCAAGATTCTGAACGGTCTCTCCTCATAAGTTAAATCTTTGGCAAGCTGAATCTCTGAGATATTAGTCCTCTTCTTGGGTGGTGAAATACACCTTCTCAGCTGTGATACGTGGAATACATTGTGTACTTCGGACAATTCTGGCAGCAATGCCAACTGGTAAGCAACTGTGCCAACTCATGTCATCACCGGGAATGGACCAATATACCTTGGTGCCAATTTGCCTCAGGTCTGAAATCTCTTGACCCCCTTCATGGGTGTGACTCGGAGATACACGTGTTCACCGGGTTCAAAACTGACTTGCCGATGTTTGGCATCATAATAACTCTTTTGTCGTGACTTAGCCAATTGTAGCCTATCTCGGATTTCCTTGACTTGTTTCTCTGCCTCTAATATCAGATTGGCACCTAACATGCAGCTATCTCCGGTTTGAGACCAATTTAATGGAGTGCGGCACTTACAGCCGTATAAAGCTTCAAAGGGTGACATTTTCAGACTGGTTTGAAAACTGTTGTTGTATGAGAATTCCGCATATGGAAGATAATCTTCCCATTTGGGTCCATGGGCTAAACCACATGCTCGAAGCATATGTTCAAGGATTTGATTTACCTGCTCAGTCTGACCGTCTGTTGTGGATGATAGGCGGTGCTATATTTGAGAGCGGTCCCCAAAGCTTGATGGATTCGGGACCAAAATGCAGATGTGAAGTGATTGTTTTTGGCACTCCATGCAAACTGACAATCCGGGATACATATAATCGTGCTAGTTGATCAGCGCGAAGGGTGGTGTGGATGGGAATAAAGTGAGCCACTTTAGTCGGCATGTCCACTATGACCCATATAGCATCGTTGCCTTAGTGAGTCCGGGGTAGACCGGTGATAAAGTACATGCAGACATCGTCCCATTTCCATTGTTAGACGGGTAGGGGTTGGAGAAGTCCGGCGGGTTTTTGGTGCTCCACCTTTACCTTGTTGCAGATGTCGCAACAAGCGACAAAATATGTGATGTCCCTTTTAGTGCCGCCTGGGTGTATTGAATATGAGGATTCATGGGCTTCTGCCAAAATTTTCGTCCTCAAATCTGCTTGCTCAGGTACGCATATCCTTCCTCAAAACCTGAGTTTACTAAGTGCGTCTCTTGAGAAATCCTGAGTCTTGCCTTCTTGCAGATTTTTGATATATACTTGCAAATTCTCGTCTTCAGCCAGTGCTATGCGAATCTCCTCTTCTAGCATAGGGGTTACTTCCAAAATTTTTGCAAGGACGGCATTTATAATTACCAAGTTGAGCTGAGCGATCTCCTGCTGGACTTCTGAGGGTAAACACTCCATCATGGCATTCAAGTTGGCAGGCTTGCGACTGAGGGCATCAGCAACTACGTTGGCCTTTCCTGGATGGTAATTTATTTCCAAATTATAGTATTTGACCAACTCGAGCCATCTTCGTTGGCGAAGATTTAAGTCTGGCTGGGTGATTATATATTTGAGACTCTTGTGGTCGGTAAATATTACACATATCTTTCCAATGAGATAATGTCTCCAAATCTTTAGAGAGTGCACGAAAACGGCTAATTCCAAATCATGTGTAGGATAGTTTCCTTCATGAGGTCGTAACTGGCGAGATGCGTAAGCTACCACCTTGCCTTCTTGCATAAGTACACACCCAATGCCCTGTGTGGATGCATTGCAATACACATCAAAGTTGCGGTAAATGTCTGGGGGAGTCAGGACTGGTGCTGATGTCAATCTGATTTTTGGCTCGTTAAAGCTCTTCTTGCAATCCTCAGTCCATTGAAACTTCTTGTATTTCCTGAGGAGTTCTGTCATTGGCTTGGCAATCTTAGAAAATCCTTTGATGAACTGACGGTAGTACCCTGCTAATCCAAGGAAACTCCAGATTTGGGATACTATCGTGGGTGTTTCCCAATCAAGGACATCTTTCACTTTGCTAGGATCCACTACGATACCTTATGCTGAAAGAACATGCCCCAAATATCCTACTTGTTTGAGCCAAAACTCACATTTGCTGAATTTTGCATATAGCTGATGGTCACGGAGTCGTTGTAAGACTGCTCGGAGGTGTTCCGCGTGTTCTTCGTTACTCTTGGAGTATATGAGAATATCATCGATGGAAACCACCACAAACTTAACCAAGGATTCCATTAATACCTTATTCATGATATGCATGAAAAAGCTAGGGGAATTTGTGAGACCGAAGGACATCACTGTATATTCATAGAGACCGTATCGGGTAGTGAAAGCGGTCTTAGGAATATCTTCCTTCTTGATTTTTAGTTGATGATATCCGGTCCTTAAATCAACCTTGGAAAATACTTTCGCACCACCGAGTTGATCGAACAAGTCATCAATCCTTGGTAGTAGGTATTTGTTCTTGATTGTGACATCGTTCAGCTGTCGGTAATCGACACACATTCGGAGACCACCGTCCTTCTTGTCTACAAATATTGCAGGTAATCCCCATGGTGATGAGCTTGGGCGGATATAACCTTTCTGGAGCATCTCATCAAGCTGCTTCTTGAACTCCACTAATTCTGACGAAGGCATTCGATAATACTTCTTGTATAGCGGTGCGGTTCTGGGCACAATATCAATTGCAAACTCAAGCTCTCTGTCTGGAGGCATTCCGGGTAATTCCTTATGTCGGTGTACTAGAGTAGGGGTACCCTAGTATCCCGAACTTGTGCACGGGCAGTCGCAGCACCCCGCGGCAAGGCTTGCCAGGTGACCGCCAAGGTCCTCTGTGGTTCCTTTGGAGCCATTGAAGAACAAAGTATTCAAGCCAAGGAGACAAGACCCCGGCAAGAGGAGCTTGCCGGGAAGGCCAACCGAGGCATCTCAAGGAACTTACCGCGACGCGCCACGCGTCCCGGCAAGGCCCGGTGAGTGACAAGCTTCCGGCCGCGACAAGACAACGACCGCGGCAAGGCGCTTGCCGCGGCAAACTACCACCCTGTACCCACGCTCCAGCACATCCACCAACATGTTGCCCTGGGACCTTTCCAGGCACGCGTGGCAAGAGGCTGTGCAGCCAGCGGTGCGCAGTGGCAAGTGGCGCTGACAAGATTACCATCGTGGCAAGCGGTGGCGCCCCTGATGGTCCCTTTCCTGCACTGTTTGGGCGACATAGACGGGCATTTAATGCTTTTGTCCCCTGCCGTCAGGGTTAGGTATGATACGCTGTAGAGGTAATTGTACCAACCGCAACGTCTTTCCTTTTTTCCCTTGTCTGCGTTGCCACCTGTCGGTGACCCCTTTGAGCATATAAAAGGAGGCCCATGCACAACGTAGAGGGGGGTTCGAAACCAGAAAACACTCACGCTCGGTCTCGTTAGCAGCCGGTGTGTACTGTAGCACTCAGCGCTCCCGAGCAAGAACACAATACAATCAGACATGCAGCAGTAGGAGTATTATCTCTCCGGAGAGCTCCGAAGCTGGGTAAACTGTTCGTGTGCTTCGCCTCGATCTGCTCTTCGCACGGTCTCCGCTCCCCGCCGAACCGAAAGGGTCCCGGTCCTCCGGCCCCATAGGTGTCCGTGGGTCAGGCATTTCCCCGACATCTTTGGCGCGCCAGGTAGGGGGCGTCGAGGTTGTGTGAACCTGATCTGGCATTCACACAAGCTAGATCTTCATCTTCTTCATCTTCTTCATCGACATGCCACCGAAGAAGAAGGCTTCGAAGGTGGCTGCTCCGTCCACGTCGATCCCACCGCCACCGGAGCAAACGGGTGGTGGGGTACACGCCGGCGGAAGAACGGGCGTCGACGAGGGAGCTCACGGTGTTGCCAGGTCCAAGGACAAGGCTGCGCAGACCTCGGCATCCGTACATGCACCGCGCCCATCGCAGGAGGCGCAGGACCGACAGCGTCATGGTACTTGCGGTACCATACGTTCTTTGGATCGAGATCGAGCTGGTGGATCTCGGGATGCTCAAGACTAGCATGCACGCCAACATGCTGGCACGAGCAAGACACGGTCGCCTAGATGGGATACTGCTCCTCCTAACATAGTTAGAAGTCCGAGCATATCCCGCTCCTCGCACCATTCGCCATTGCCACCCACCACTCCAGCAGAAGCGTTGGCGCGAGCTCAACTGCTCCTAGATTACCCTCCAACGGCAGACAAGATCGACGAATGGAGGGCCACCATTCAGAGTCTCACCGGCTTCGCCAACGGCGACACTCCACGGTAGCCGAGCGCAGTGCAGCCGCGGCAAGATTGGCAGGCACGAGCCGATGGCGACAAAACCGGTGGGCCAAGATCGCCGACTCGCCGGGTCAACCTCGACAGCGACTCCACCGCATCATCAGATCCACGAGCTCGTCGCGATCAGCGCCAAGTTCTTCACGAACGACAGCAAGAAGATGCTCATACTCGCATCGAGCGCCGAAGAGAAGCGTGGCGTCAATCTGACCAGCGCGCTGGGCCCACTGTCGACATGCATGCGCTAGGGGAAGTAGGCGACTTGCCGTACGCGGTAGGTTGCCCTGCGTTCACTCGTGAGCTGCGGCAAGTCCAGTGGCCCAGCACAAAGAATTTCAAGCCAGACGTACCAGAGAAGTACGACGGCAAGTCGCATCCGTCGGAGTTCCTCACCATCTACAGCATCGCGGTGCAAGCTGCTGGGGGGCGGGACGACAAGATCCTTGCCAACTACTTCCCGCTAGTGCTCAAACCCAATGTCAGGTCCTGGCTCATGCACTTGCCGGACAACTCCATATCCTCCTGGGCAGATCTGTGCCATCAGTTTGTCGGCGCCTTTACAGGCGGCCACAAGCCTCATGGACAAGAGAGCGACCTTCATCTGCTCGCCCAGAAGGAAGGAGAGCCCCTGCGCAAGTATATTCAGAGATTCAGCCGTGTACAGCACAACATCCCAGATGTCCACCCTGCCACGGTCATCAGCGCGTTCCATCAGAACGTGCGTAACCGCAGGATGCGGGAGGAGATGGCGATGTGCAAAATCAGAGACGTCAGTGAGCTATACGCCCTGGCCGAAAAGTGTGCACGTGCTGAGGAAGGGAGGAGACTCCCCAGAGAGAATACAGGAGCAGGAGGATCTGACAGCGAGGATGCCGCCCCGGCAAAGAAAAACCGGCGGCGGAACAACAGGAAGAAGAAAGGCAAAGATGTGCTAGTCGTTGAGCAGTCCGGCAACGGAGGTGGCGCCAAGGAAGCCGAAGCTGTGGCGGTCGCTGACAAGCAGGACGGCACCAACAAGCAGTACTGCAAGATCCACCGCACCAAGGGCCATGACCTCCAGAGCTGCAAGAAGGTCGAGCATCTTGTCGAGCAACAAAAGGCTGAATACGAGCGACGCGACAAGGAGAAGGCCCAAGAAGGTACTGGGGGATCCGGCAAGAAACGTCCCGGCCGAGGAGGACACCGCGGCAAGGCCAAGCAGCGGCAAGGAGACAGACCTCCCCGCGGCCGCGACAAGGATGCAGATGACGACGATGATGAAGATATGGATGATGACGAGGCCGATGAGCAGGAGTTCCAGAAAGCCACAGAGGTCCTGTGCGTTGACGGCAGTGCTTCTCTGCATACTTCACACCACCAGCTCAAGCAGTGGGTGCGGGAAGTCAATGCGGCAGAACCACCCGTCGAGTCATGCAAGCCTCTGAAATGGTCCAGCACGCCTATCATCTTTTATATTGAGGACCACCCTGATCGCATAACTGTAGTCGGGTGCTTGCCGATGTTGGTTTCACCAACTATCCGCAACCTCAAGGTCACTACGATGCTAGTTGATGGCGGGGCCGGCTTGAACCTAATCTCCTCCGCGGTACTCTAGAAACTCCAGATCCCTGACAGCGAGCTCGAAGAGACCGGCACATTCCAAGGAATCAATCCAGGAAGGAGCAAGCCGAAGGGAAAGATCACGTTGCCGGTGACCTTTGGTAGTGAGTTGAACTTCAGGACTGAGAGGGTCACTTTTGACGTTGCTGACTTTCCATTGCCTTACAATGGGATACTCGGCCATCCAGCACTCGCCAAATTCATGGCAGCCTCTCACTATGCATACAACATGCTGAAGATGCCAGGCCCGATAAGTGTCATCTCTGTCCCCGGCGACAAGAAGGATGCTCTTATCTGCGCCGACAAGATCTACCGGGATGCAGCAGCCGCAACAGATCGCGAGTCACTTAGCGCTGGAGCTCCCGGGGAGAAGAAGAAGACCAAGTCCGGAAAGAGTTCTGATGCTGACTCCGGCAAGCGCACCTCTTCGGAGTGCTGCGCTACCGTCGAGGACGCACCATCGAGCTCCACCGGCAAGCGAAAGAAGACAATGGCAGCTCCGCCAGAGACCAAGAAGGTGTCCGCCAAGGAGGACGGCACTGGTGGTACCTTCACTATCAGTGCCACTGTCGACCCTAAATAGGAAAGCGCGCTCGTTGCTTTCCTGCGGGCGAATGTCGATGTGTTTTTGTGGCAACCGTCTAACGTCCCCGGTGTTCCCAGGAAAGTAATCAAGCACCATCTTGCCGTCTGTCCTCATGCATGGCCCGTCAAGCAGAAGGTCAGGAAACAAGCAGTGGAGCGCCAAGAATTCATCGCAAAAGAAATCAAGAAGTTGGAAGCAGCAGGCCTTGTCAGAGGAGTGCTCCATCCTACGTGGTTGGCCAATCCTGTAGTCATGCGCAAGGCAAACGGGAAATGGAGGCTTTGTATCGACTTTACCGATGTTAATAAAGCTTGTCCCAAAGAACCATTTCCCTTGCCGCGCATTGACCAGATTGTTGACTCCACGGCCGGATGTGACTTGCTTTCATTTCTTGATGCATATTCAGGATACCATCAGATTTTCATGGCAGAAGAGGATGAGGAGAAGACCGCATTCATCACTCCATGTGGCACATACTGTTTCATACGAATGCCTTTCGGTTTCAAGAATGCTGGTTCAACATTTGCAAGAGTAGTCCATGACGCTTTTGAGCCACAAATGCACAGCAATGTGGAAGCCTACATGGATGACATAGTGGTCAAGAGCAAGGACAAGGCAACTCTGATTCAGGATTTAGACGAAACCTTTGCAAATCTGCGCAAGATCAACCTCAAGCTTAACCCCGAGAAGTGTGTGTTTGGAGTCCCCTTCGGCAAGCTTCTCGGGTTCTTCGTGTCTCAGCGGGGAATTAAATCCAATCCCGACAAGATCAAGGCCATTGAGCAGATTGAAGCACCAAAGCGCGTCAAGGATGTACGAAGACTTGCCGGTTGCGTAGCTGCTCTCAGCAGGTTTATCTCTAGGTCTGCTGAGCGCGCCCTGCTGTTTTTCAAAATATTGAAAAAGGCAGGTCCAATGAAATGGACTCCAGAAGCGGAGGCTGCGCTGCAGGACTTAAAGAGATACTTGTCCTCCACTCCAACACTTGTCGCACCTAAGCCACAAGAGAAGTTGCTGCTGTATATAGCGGCAACCAATCAAGTGGTTAGTGCTGCGTTAGTAGCGGAGAGGGAGGCGGATGATGAGCCAGCAACCACGGCAGATGCATCCAGCGACAAGCAGGGGACTTCACCGGCAAGCTCTGGTCCCAACAAAGATGGATCTGCGCAGGAGCGTGAGGAGATACAAAAGAGAATGGTTCAGCGCCCAGTTTACTTTGTCAGTTCCCTTCTGCAGGGGGCTAGGTCAAGGTATTCTGGTGTGCAGAAATTGCTTTTTGGCCTTCTCATGGCCTCGAGAAAGCTGCGCCATTACTTCCAAGCACACGAGATTACAGTTGTCACTCGTTTTCCGTTGAAGAGGATACTGCGGAATCTAGAAGCAACAGGCAGGATTGTCGAGTGGGCACTGGAACTGTCAAGCTTTGGTCTCAAGTTTGAGAGCACTTCAACTATCCAGAGCAGAGCATTGGCAGAATTCATAGCAGAGTGGACGCCAACACCAGATGAAGAAATTCCAGAAACAAGCATCCCCGTCAAGGAAGCAAGCAAAGAGTGGCTGATGTACTTTGATGGTGCCTTCTCGCTGCAAGGCGCCGGTGCGGGCGTGCTACTTGTTGCGCCCACCGGAGAGCACCTCAAGTACGTAGGCCAGATGCACTTTCCCAAGGAGCAAGTGACAAACAATACTGCAGAGTATGAAGGTTTGCTTGCCGGTCTCAGGATCACAGCAGACCTTGGGATCAAGAAGCTCATTTGTCAGGGGTGACTCACAGCTTGTCATCCGCCAAGTGAACAAGAATTATCAGAGTCCGTTGATGAAAGCTTACGTTGATGAAGTGATAAAGTTAGAAGAGCACTTTGACGGCCTGCAGATGGAACATGTTCCAAGAGCTCAGAATGACATTGCCGATGGCCTGTCGAAGTGCGACGCACTCAAGTTACCTGTGGAACCAGGGATCTTTGTGCTCAAACTGACTCAACCGTCTGTAACGCCATCAACTGGACAGAGCAAGAAGAGGAAGTTGATTTCTGGTGATTATTTTCCGGTAGAGCTCCCCGAAGCCGCCGCCAAGAAGGTCCCCAAGATCAACACCAAGGGTGCTGAGGAGCAGTCTGCTCCGGCAAGCCCTAGGGTTTGTTCCGTTGAAGCAGACGCTCTCGACAAGTTTTGCTCCGACAAGCTTGTCGGGGAATGTCAAGCTCCGGCTGAGCCGCAGGTTCTCGCCGTAGAAGCGGATGTTCCCGCAGCAGCAGATATGCCTTTAGTCCTTATTGTCGAGCCGCAAGCTCCAGCATGGGCACAGCAGATTGTTCGTTTCCTTCAGACAGGAGAACTTCCCGAAGAGCAAGAAGAAGCGGAAAGAGTAGCCCGGCAGTCAAGTATGTACCAGTTTGTCGACAACACACTGTACAAAAGAAGACTCAACGGTGTGAAATTGAAGTTTATTCACCGGGAAGATGGACAAGAGCTGTTGGCAGAGATACATGGAGGCATATGTGGTCACCACATTGGCGCAAGAGCGCTTGCTGGCAAAGCATTCCGGCAAGGTTTCTTTTGGCCGACAGCCCTCCAGGATGCAACTACGCAAGTAACCAAGTGTGAAGCATGCCAGTTCCATTCCAAGCAGATACACCAGCCAGCTCAAGCTCTCCAGACGATCCCTTTATCCTGGCCATTTTCGGTCTGGGGGCTCGACATCCTCGGCCCTTTTCCCCGAGCTGTCGGGGGCTTTGAGTACTTGTACGTTGCAATCGACAAGTTCACAAAGTGGCCGGAAGTGGAAGCAGTGAGGAAGGTGACAGCACACTCAGCAGTCAAGTTCTTCAGGTCGATTGTTTGCCATTTCGGGATCCCTAACAGGATCATCACCGACAACGGCACGCAATTCACGAGCCGCACCTTCATGCAGTACGTCCAAGATCTTGGCGCCAAGGTCTTCTTCGCTTCTGTTGCTCATCCGAGAAGCAACGGTCAAGCGGAGAGGGCAAATGCTGAAGTGCTGTGCGGACTCAAGACCAGGACTTTCGACAGGCTGCGCAAGTGCGGAAAGAACTGGATCGAGGAGCTACCGGTGGTTCTTTGGTCGATCAGGACGACGCCAAATCGAGCCACTGGCCAAACACCTTTCGCTCTAGTCTATGGAGCAGAGGCAGTTCTCCTGCAGAACTCGTATACGGGTCACCTCGAGTGCTCGCTTATGATGAGCTTGAGCAAGAGCAGCTGCGACAACATGACGCGCTGCTCCTTGAGGAGGACCGTCTTCAGGCTGCTGTACGAGATGCTCGATACCAGCAAGCTTTGCGCCGCTACCGTAGCCACAAATTTAATGCCAGAAGTCTCGAGGAAGGCGACCTTGTTCTTCGGTGCATTCAGTCCGCCAAGAATTCCAACAAGTTGACACTGAAGTGGGAAGGCCCTTACCGGGTGAAATGAGTCACTAGGCCTGGCGCTGTCCGCCTTGAGACCGAAGATGGCACTCCGGTGAGCAACTCCTGGAACATTGAGCATCTTCGTAAGTTTTACCTGTAAGGCGCGGTTGCCGGAACCTGTTTCGGCAACCACCTTTTGTACAAGTCTTGCCGCTGTTGCATGTAATCCTTTGTACAAAGCCAGGCGCAGACCCCGTGCATAAGTAAAGCTCATGTGCTCCGCACATCTTGTCACTTTCATGCTTTCTATTTTTTGCATGTGTTATTTGACACTTTGTGCACCACCGACCCCCGGTAAGAAATAACAAGCCGTAAGGCTCCATATCTTTATTTTCTCTTCTTTCTCTTTCTCAAAGAAAGGAAGGTTCACTCGCCCACAAGTTTGCCGGGGGGAAAGGAGAAGATAATGGTGTGGACCAGGCGTTGTTAAAGGAAGTTTCACCTTACCGGGGCGCAAACGACAGAAAAGCTAAGTTGCCAAAGTTTGAGCAATCAGTTTTAAAATTTTTAAGTTATCTTCCTCGAACGACCGTGCTTTGTATGGAAAACTTGTGCGCGGAGGAACCAACTCGTAGCTAGTTGCGCCCTTACTATGTTTCGAGTCCGCTCAACAACTTAAGTGGGCTGCGACTAGTTGCGACAAGGTTTCTTGTCGGTAGCGGCACCGCCAGCAGGCTGCTGACGTCCCGCACTCAGCGCTCGCGGCTAAGGTGCCTGCGCCGACAAGTTCCCTAAAAGCGTAGGGCAGAAACATACAAAGGAAGGAATCAAGTAAAGGAAATAACATAGCAATCGATACCCAAAAACAGAGTTATATTACAAGATAGCTTGTCGCAGCTCTAACAGATTGTTCTCATAACATGACCCGCAGCGACAAGAAAAGGAGAAAACGGGCAGCCTAATCTACGCGATCGCCCTCAACCCTCTTGATCTCACTCACCTTGTCCACAATGGGTGCGACAAGGGCCTTGAGCGCTTCCAGATCAGCATCCGGCGGCAATTTCTTGAGGACATTGGTGAGGTTGAGGCCTGGGTTGCGGAAGGCCACCTTCACCAACACCTTTTGAAGAACTCCTGCACAGATCATGCGCGACTCGTCGGCCAGCTGCTTTGGGATCCTCTCTCGGAGTCGCTGGAGGGCCGTCGCCACGCCTTTGAAGAACAAGGTGAGCTTGGCGCTGGGTTGGAGGTTCTCATCGGAGGAGTACCCGAAATCCTCCATCCCCAGCTGCGCCAGCTCCCCGTCGATGGCTGCGGCAACATTCACGAGACCCTCCGTCCAGTGCTCCACATTCTCCCTAAAAGTGTTCTGGGTGGCGGCAGCACTCGCCAGCAGCGCCTCGTTGGCTTTGATCTCCTCCCTCAAGGCCACCTCCCGCTTCCTGGCGCCGTCCAGCGTCTTGGTCAAAGTGGTCAGCTTCAACTCAAGATCTGCGTTGGAGTCCTTGGCGGCGCTAAGCTCCTTGCCCTTCTCGACGAGATGACCCTGCAGCTCCCCATGGGCGTAGGCATCCTTCTCGCGCTCACGCTTGAGCGCGGCAAGCTCTTCACCACTCGCCTTGAGATCGGCATCCAGCTGCGCCACCTTCGTCTCCAGCTCCTTCTTGGCGGCCTCGGCAGCTGCGGCAGCATCCTCTGCTTCCTTGAGAGCCCCGCCGAATGTTTGCTCGCGTGCAGCAAGCTCCTCCTCATGGCTGTCAAGATTGACTTTCCGCTGCGCCAACTCGCCCTCCCGCGTAAACAGCTCCTCGGCGACAAGCCGCTGTTGCTCTTCGGCTTCAGCCTTCTCGAGGAGGAAGGCTTTCCGCGCCTTGGCAAGTTGCTCCCGCTCCTCTGCCAGGGACCAGAGAGCTTCCTGGTTGCGGCCTCGGAGCTCCTCCGCGTGCTTCTCGATGTCCACTCCTGCCCTCGCGACAAGCGCTTCTCGGGATTCCAGCTTGGCCTGCCGAGCGCGGTAGAGCGACACCAGCTTCCGCAGCAGCCGCTCCTCCTCAGTATCGTCGTTGCTGCTGCTCGGCGCGTCAACCAGCGTTAGCCCAACGGAGGCGAGCACCTCTCCATCAAAAGTTTCTCCTTCGACCGGCGCCCTGGAGCTTGACGCCCAGGGGAGCTTGATGAATACGCCATCGCCGGCCTTCAAATAGGCGCTGGGCTGGGGCTCTTCGGAGCCTGGCGCTGCAGCAGCGGCGGAGGGATCGGCGGTCGGCGTAGCGCCTGACGCTCCTGCGGCCTCGGGGCCGTCAGTGCCATCGCCGGACCCCTCGCCAACTCCTGCAGCGGCAGCTTTGGCGGCCTCTTCGCCGGCAGGATCTTCAGCGCCAACGGCTTCTTCGGTAGCAGCGGCGTCGTCGGTGTTGCCGCGCGCGTTCTCCTCGCCGGCAACCTCGGTCTCCATCGGCTCCGTGACAAGTGGATCTGAAGGCCGGAAAAGGGAGAAGAGTCAAGCAAATATCCAAAAAGAAAATCAGAAGAAGAAGAACTCAAGGGAAGTTTTCAAGCAAGAGGGTTACCTGCACTGGGCTCTTCAGTCATGGGCTCCACCACCAGGGGCTCGCTGGTGCTATCACTTGCCGGAGAACTGTCCCTTGCCGTAGACTTCTCCCTTGCCGGAGAACGCTCCCTTGCCGGGGAATCCTCCCTTGGCGGTGTAGTCAAAGTAGATGTCATATCGGGGGCGGCTTCCGGGCGCTCCTGGTGAGGCTTCTCTGCTCCTGCACAAACCAACAGTCAGATATCAGCAAAGAAAGAGCACCCATGCGCACCTAACAGTGGGAAGTAAACCATATACTTACGCTGGGGGCTGTGCTGGGGGCTGTGTTGGGGAATGATTGCCGGGTCCGGCAAGGTGGTCTCGGGCGCACCCCCTGCTGTCGCGGTGGGTTCGTCCTCGATGACAATCACTGGGACCTTGGCTCTCTTCGCCGCTCTCTGGGCCAGAGTCCTGAAAAGGAATGAGTTCGGAGTAAAGCAAATCAGATACAAGACAAAACAGCAAGAATTGAAGAACTACAAGTACAACAAAGAATCTTACTCTTCTTCTTCCTCGTCGGAGCTGAGCGCGGAGAGGTCGAAGTCCGGCCCACCTTCAGCGCGATGAGGCAGAGGAGTAGGTTCCCTTGACCGCTTGGCGGGGGCAGCGGCAGGATCAGAAGCGGCGGTCCGGGAGGACCCCGCTCCAGTTGCCGCAGCGGGGTGAGGCGCTCCCATGGCAACAGTGCTTGCCACGGTGGAGTGTGTCGTGCGGCGCGGCGGCTGTTGACCCCTCTGCTGCCCTACTATGTCCCCAACCTTGTGGAGACGCCTTCTTGGTGGAGCTGGGGGCTCTGCTTGCGGCGGGCTGTCTGAAGACGAGGAGGAAGAGGAGTCGGTCTCCGATGAGCCGCTCGCACCCTCGGCGGGATCGCCCGACTCGACTTCAGGCCCGGCAAGCTCTCCCTCGCCGGCAAGCTCATCCCGCTTGGCAAGGCTTGCCGCCTCTGCTGCCTCTGCCTCCTCCACGGTGAATCCAAACTCGCCCGCGGCAGCGGCTGCTGCCGCCTCTTCCGCCCTAGTGGCGATGCACTGCATCTCCGCATCGGTGGTGTCACGGGTGAGGCTCTTCTGTTCATCGGAGCGGACCGCCACTTCCACCAAGCCGTCAAAGAACTCCTGCACGACGTCGTCCGCAGGCTCTTGCCAAGTTGGGACAATTCCATGCGAATCGCACAATGGCATCATTGCACGGATGCGGTCGAGCGAGGAATTGTTGCACAGCGGAACGACACCCTTCGGCAACCTGAACCATTCGGGATGTTGAGGGTCGTGCTTGAACAATTCCTTGAGCATCGCGTCCAGCTCCAGGACAGTGAAGTTGAAGTTGAGGCCCGGGCGGAGCCTCATGATGTCCGCCGGACCCCCGAACTCCCAGGCGGGTCTCCTCCTCTCCTGCAGGGGGGCGATGCGGCGGCAAAGAAAATCTGCGCCAACAGCGCCTACAGTGAGCCCGGCAAGCCTGAGGCGCAGGATCCGGGTGACGGCAATCTTCAGCCTGTCATCTTCCGGGGCCACGTTGCTCCAATCATTGCCGCGCGCTACTGGTGCTTGGCGCTGGGCGGTAAATGGCTACGGGTTCTCCTCGACGATCCAACACCATTCTGCTCTCCATTCCTCCCACTTGCCGCGGAGCTCTCCCTCCAGATAAGCTTCATTCTTGCCGGCTCTCGAGATCTAGGCGATTCCGCCGGATAGAGGCTCTCCTCTCTCAACTCGGGGCATGAAGAAGTGGCGGAAGAGAGCTACATTTGGATGGACTCCGACAAAGTTTTCGCAGAGATGTGCGAAAACTGCCATGGTCAGAACGGCATTGGGGGTGAAGTCAAGGAGGTGGAACCCGTAGGTGTTCATGATGTCGCAGAAGAATTCAGAGAAAGGCGGGCAGAGCCCGCAGTAGAAGAACAGCGCGAAGAAGGGATATCCATATGGATCCCGTTCCGAAGCGGCGGCGGAGAGTACCTTCATGCACGGATGCGCTCGTGTCTCCGTCGACCAGAAGAGGTAGTAGTACTTCCTCAGCTCCTTCACGGCGAGCTGGGGGGGGGGGAAGGTTGTCCGCTCCCTTCGCAGCGCCACGAGCCGTTGCGCCTCGGTCGACTTCATGCCTTTCCCCTTGCCGTCTTTCGGAGCCATGGCGGAGGTGGTGGGGGAGATCGATGGCGTTGGTGGTGCTGGTGGCGATGGGGGGCGGAGCGCTGCTCTCTTTGGGAAGAAGAGGGGAGCGGCGGAAGATTTCTGAGATTGGAACAGCAACTGGCGAGATGGGTGAACTGCCCCTGTTTCCCCTACTTATAAAGAGGGAGGGGGCGGACGTTACGTCTTTTCGAATAAAGAACCACCCACGATCTCTCCCACGACTCCACATTCGACGCGTGCCGTTTGGAGAGGGTGCGGTGGATACGGAATAAGATACGACGTAACCCAGGCCGTGCGTCCCCGTGTCCTGTTTTGGGCCTGGCCCAATAGCGCTCGGCACCGTGTGTGGCCCAGGCCCGGGGGCTCCTGTCGGTGTACTAGAGTAGGGGTACCCTAGTATCCCGAACTTGTGCACGGGCAGTCGCAGCACCCCGCGGCAAGGCTTGCCAGGTGACCGCCAAGGTCCTCTGTGGTTCCTTTGGAGCCATTGAAGAACAAAGTATTCAAGCCAAGGAGACAAGACCCCGGCAAGAGGAGCTTGCCGGGAAGGCCAACCGAGGCATCTCAAGGAACTTGCCGCGACGCGCCACGCGTCCCGGCAAGGCCCGGTGAGTGACAAGCTTCCGGCCGCGACAAGACAACGACCGCGGCAAGGCGCTTGCCGCGGCAAACTACCACCCTGTACCCACGCTCCAGCACATCCACCAACATGTTGCCCTGGGACCTTTCCAGGCACGCGTGGCAAGAGGCTGTGCAGCCAGCGGTGCGCAGTGGCAAGTGGCGCTGACAAGATTACCATCGTGGCAAGCGGTGGCGCCCCTGATGGTCCCTTTCCTGCACTGTTTGGGCGACATAGACCGGCATTTAATGCTTTTGTCCCCTGCCGTCAGGGTTAGGTATGATACGCTGTAGAGGTAATTGTACCAACCGCAACATCTTTCCATTTTTTCCCTTGTCTGCGTTGCCACCTGTCGGTGACCCCTTTGAGCATATAAAAGGAGGCCCATGCACAACGTAGAGGGGGGTTCGAAACCAGAAAACACTCACGCTCGATCTCGTTAGCAGCCGGTGTGTACTGTAGCACTCAGCGCTCCCGAGCAAGAACACAATACAATCAGACATGCAGCAGTAGGAGTATTATCTCTCCGGAGAGCTCCGAAGCTGGGTAAACTGTTCGTGTGCTTCGCCTCGATCTGCTCTTCGCATGGTCTCCGCTCCCCGCCGAACCGAAAGGGTCCCGGTCCTCCGGCCCCATAGGTGTCCGTGGGTCAGGCATTTCCCTGACACCTTAGGAAATACATCAGGAAATTCACTGACCACAGGAATCATATCCAATTCTTCGGCTACTGTAGTGAAGACCATTTCTTTTTTGGGTATACTTTTGCGGGCTTAGAATTTTGTAGTCCGCCCTTGACTTGACAAGGTGACTTCTCAGGTCGCACAGTTTATGCATACTTGATATTGAGTCAACCAGTTCATTCCCAAAATTACATCCAACTTGGCAGACTCAATGACTATCAAAGAGGTTGGAAATGGGACCCCCTTAATAGCAATTTCCAAATTCCGGCAGACCAAATTACTTTTGAGCACAGATCCCGGGGACTGAACCAACATACCTTTTCCCAAAAGAGAGCAAGGAAATTTGTTTTGGGCAAGAAAACTTTGAGAAACAAAAGAGTGGGAAGCCCAGAGTTGAATAAAATTATTGCAGGTCTGTTATTAACAAAAACATACCAATGACGACTTCGGAGCTTTCTTGAGCCTCGTCTGTGGAGAGGTGATGAACTTGCCCTTCAAAGATCTGCTGGGTATGATATGGCCCCATGTGATTGGCTTGCGGCCGGAACGGGGCATTTGACTTCTTGGGACACTGCCTGGCATGATGTCTGGTCTGTCCACAATTAAAGCAGGCGTTGTTGCGCTGGCACTCCTCGTGTACTGGACTGGTCACAACATTCTTGACTTGAGTAGTGGTCTTGTTCACATTCTTCTACCAACTAGGTTTGTACCCCACTTGAGTCTATTGCCAGGTACGGGCCTTCTGTATGGGCTGTCCATCCTTCTTTGGCTCAAATTTGCGCTTGTTGTCATTGTTTGCGGGTCGGTTGTCTTGCACCGGCTTGTATTTTCTTTCTATGATGAGGGCCTTATTTACCAGGGACTAAAAATCTAGAAATTCAAGCATGCAGAGAGCACTCTGGAGGTGTTGATTTAATCCTCCAAGGAACCTATCAACCTTCCTTTCTTCCGTGGCCACATCATAAAGGGAACAACGGGCTAGATGGTTGAACCTGTGCAAATATTCAGGTACTGCGGACTGCCTTGAGCAAGACCAAGAAATTCTTGTTGCTTGACCTTCATGATACCAGCTGGAATATAATACTTGAGAAATTGGTCCTTGAAATTAGCCCATGTAATTTCTTCTCCCATGAGCCATAGAGCTTTAGCATTATCCCACCATATAGCAGCGGTTCCTTCAAGATAGTGGGTAGCGAACGGAACCTTGTCAGCTTCTTCATGTGAGCAATTTCAAGTTTCTTCCCAATGGTTCGTAGCCAATCGTGTGCTTCCAAAGGGTCAACCACTTGATTGAAACTGGGAGGCTTAGTCCTTTGAAAATCTGATATCTTGGAGTGATGGCCATTTTGATTTCCATTCTAACCATAGCTTGCACACTTTTTAACAGCTCAATCAGATCATTGTTCCTTTTTTCCTCAAACATGTGCATAATTTGTTCAGTGGAGGGTGGATTTGGCGGTGAAGGCGGTGGCTGCGGATACGGCTTGGGGGAGTGTCATGCCTGTCTTGTTGAGCGATGAATATGGACATCCTCACAAGCCTGTGTGCTGCTACCTCCCCGCGTCATCCTACTGTTTATTTTTCCCAATAAGAGCAACCGCGATGAGACATCCAAACGTGGGAAGAAAAGACAGTGACAAACCAGAAAGAGTGAAACGAAGAAACCAAGAAACACGGCGATCGAATAAAAAGTTCCAACATAATTATACATAGACTCATACATGAAAGATAAACATCATGACTGGTGCGACTACTAGCATACATGCAACGATACATCGGCTCATAACACTACATCCGTACATGACCACTGCAGATTCTCAGACGCTCTAAGACTCTGTCGATGATGTCGGATCCTCTCCTGAGTCAGACCTAGATCCTGAACTGACGACGCCAACCGAGACCTCCGGGTTAAATGTAACACGACGACGCTGCCTCGAGGGCTCTCCCTCAGGGGTAGGCGCGGGATGAGAAGGGATCATGGGAGTTGCGGTAGTAGCAAGAAGAGACGCCCACTCAGCAGGAGCACTGCGTGGGTTTATTATCGAGGCGCCCGAGCTACTCGGTGGAGTAACCGGAGAAATAGGCGAGCTAGAGTTGGGCACAATATAAGGGGTAAATCCCATAGAAGGTGGAGTAGGGTAGGATCTAGCGGAGGCTAAAGCAGAACGATCATGATTCATCTCTCGAGCCAACTCGTGAATCAGAAGAGAACTAGTAGTGATATATCGAGAAAGGTGGCTAGTGTCACTGTCAGACGCCGGATCAACGGAATGAAAAAGAACACGACCATCATCGTGCAAAGATGGGTAGAAACGAAAACCTGGGTGGTTCTGCATCTGAGCCTCTATATAGCGTAACTCAACAAGAATCTTGAATGCAGCATACTGGACGGCCTGAGCAGTGGTGGATGCATAACCACTCCGCGAGGTACGGGTGTAAGAGCCTATTGACGAACTGGTGCGCAGAGTAACCACTGCGTGATACTCATATAAGGAGTCGGCTAGACACTCCCGGTACACCTGATATGCTGGGTCATCACCGTGAGGGTACAATCGACACCACACACTACGTAGAAGATACAGTGAGGTGTATGGCATCAGCTGCAACTGACACGGATACGGCACCGGAGCCATCTACACTCACAACCATTAGTGGGTTATAAATAAAAATAGAACGAGTGCATGCAATGCAACAAACAACTCTAAACACTACCATCACTCAACTTTTACCCTAACTAGCATCCAGCTAACATGTCAGTAGTCTAGCGTGTCCTACAGTTAGCGCGGCTCTGATACCAAATGTTTTAGCACCCCGGCTCAGAGCGACCGGTTTACCATGCATTGCCAACCCAGAGGTCATGTCTTTTGGCAACACACAACATCTTGGTACAGAAATCACTGCTTTATTGAACTAGCGGAAGCATAGAGTGACATTACATCAAGTTGCGAGGCCAAGCCGCACACTCGATGCGGCTAAACAATATGTACATTATTTAGTGAACATAAAAGGGCCTCGAGCACGACATCTACACAACAGCAGAACAACGACGTAGCGGGACTCGATAGCACAGGGACACCGATGTGGACACGGTCTAGACACGGTAGCACTCTGATCCAGTTAGACTTTCCTAAGATCTGGCATAACACGCCAGGTCAGTACATTGAATGTACTTGTAAGCTCACAACAAACATAACCATAATGACAAACAATATCATGACATTTAATCAATTTAAATGCAAACAACACCATGCTACTCATGAAGTGAAACCAAACTTGTGCATCGAGTCACTCGGACTCTCTTACCAACAGGTTGCCTCACAACTAAACAGTGCTCACGACGAAACACGAATGGAACCATACTGGGTCCAACTGGTTACCTCCTAACCAAACCATGATCACTTTCGGATCACAAGTGATTCCATAACCGTCAGTCCCACTGACATCATCATGATCCAACCAGTGCAATGCAATTTAATTAGTGTGCAAGATTTATTATAGACAGTTGATCCATGGTGTGACTTACTTACGAACTGGGCCCTTATCCGTGGGTGCAGCTATCGATAGATTAATACACTCTACAGAGGTAGTGCACTTAACCCACACCACGGAATCCATGGCCTCGCACTCCCATTCGGGTGGACCAACGGCATTCCGGCAGAACTCTCCCATTGCTTGACACTCTTACGGCCACTCCGACCAACTCCCCACTGGGCTTAGTCCTAGGTGACCCAGCCTACCAAAGGAAAAACTACCACTGTCGTGGAAAATAAATAGTCCCAAATAGGGACACGGTACCATAACAACAACGGGTCCATAAGATTATGTTTGCTTACCGGGCCAAGGTAAAGCATGCCCATAACCTTCCCTCGTTGGAGGCATCGACAAAAGGCATGATAATGGACGACTAATGGCCTCCCCATAAAGGCAAATGTGGTGGCACTTGTCAGCCCGATTCTGTGGCACCATGACCCGACCAACTTTATGTTCAAGTTCAATTATCATTAGGTTTAACTTGAAATAAAATGCTCGAGTCAATATATGCCATGCTTATGCAACCATATATCATGCATCACATACCACTTAGAAACAACAGATCAATCTCATTCAAAGTTCTACTTGCACAAACTCAACTTTCAATATTTCTAGTCCTTCCTTACTTATCATTTATACTCATTACTTCAGTTAGCTTTTATCAAATAAAACTTATCTTAGCATGTATGTGGGACAAATAAGACTGATGATCATATTACCATAGTCATGACAAATTTATTTTGATCAACTACTCAAGCTATATCTCACTAGTTCAAACATTCACCTCTGTTAACTAAGCATTTCGATCAAGACAAACTAAAATAACACAAGCATTATTAATTTTAATACTATATGCAATGAATATCATATAAATTTAAGTAGAAAATCATGGATATTGCAAAGACACCATGAAATTGTTGTTGTGGCTTTCCTTAGTGCAGAGGAGCTTCACACTCTTCTTGGATGCCTTCAAGACAAGATTCACATTCTGAAAATAATTCAAATGACAAAAAGAAAATATCAAGAACACTTCTGAAAATTACCAGAAATTCTAGGTAGCAAGGAAAAATCCCATCTTGGGTGTGCTACTAGGATTTTCGAGTAATAATAGTATGCAAAAATAATCAACTCATTTGGACTTGTAGAATAAGAGTTATAGCTGGTCAAAGTTCTGGTCAAAATTTGAACTAAATTTGAATTAAAAAGAAAAACTGGGGGGTGACGTCGAAGGCGTAAACCGCGAGGGCGCCACCACTCATACCGCTTCGTACGCGGCCTGGGTGGCTGACAGCAGGCCCCGCTGGTCAGGTCGGAGGGGGAGAAAGAGGAAAACAGAGCACGGCGAGGCTCCGCCGGAGCTCACGCTGGCGAGGAGGGCTCCTTGGACAAATCCAAAGGGATAGGATAAGAGAGGGGATCGAGATGCACATGCCCGTACCTGTAACGTGGCTAGGGCTGGCTAGACGGGGTCGAAACAAAGCTCTCCAGTGGCGGCAGCGGGCGGGGCTCGTTGGAGTTTGCGATTCCGGCGAGGCAGGGCCGGTTCAGCAGCTCCGATGGTACCAGCTCGGACCAGTGAGCCACCATAAACATGCCGGAGTTGTTGGTGAAGCTCGAGTGGCTCTGTAGATGGAGGGGCCAGAGGACGGGGATCGCTGGTGAGCTCGGGATGGGGACGGCGACCAGAAGCCTGCCCGGTCGGGCTGCGGCTTCCTACGGGGTCGTGGAGATGTGCTTAATGTGTGAGTGGAGAGAAATGAGCTCTGGAGGGGGCTTTATATAGGCGAGGCCGATGCGGGGATCGAGAGCTTGCTGGAGCTCTCTAGAGCGTCGCTTGGCAGCAAATGGCATTAGTGAGAGAGGGGGGAAATGCTGGAGATCACGCAGAGGCTGTAGACGAGCGGCAACGAGCACAGGAGCGTGGTACGCGACGAGCACAGGGGCATGGGCGCACTGTTGCCTTGGCCATGCCGTGCCCGTGCTTGCTGCGGTGAGCTCCGGCGTCGGCAAGCGCCAGGGTGCAGTTATGGAGGTTCAAACGAAGATGGTGGTGCGGTTTGGCAAGGTGCGGCAGCCGGGGAAGCAAGCACGCGATGAACAGAGCGCTCGGCGGCATCCAGAGCGCGTCGATAGCATGCCAACCCCCTTGGACTCACATGGTCACCGCGTGAACTTTGGCATCAGGCTGAGCTAAGCTTAAACACCATGTCTGGCAGCTAGTCCTTAGTGGTTTTGGGTGTTTTGCATAGTTGGCTTGGTCACAGATGCACTGTGGGAGTGGCTCTCTTCCTGCCAAGTTTCTGGACAAAAACTTGTGGGCTTTGCTGAGAAAAATCTAGTGAGAATTAAGGGTTGTGCTTTGGCGTTTAGTAATCTCTTAGGAGGGTAATTAATCTCAGAAAATATCAGCCCCAAAAGATCAAGCAAAAATGTACTTGTTGTACAAAGTGGTCATTCTGTCCAGAATAGAAATGATTTTCTGTATAAGAAATATTACAAAAAGTTATGCAATATTTTTGCTTAGGAAGGTGCCCTAGGGTTCAAAGAATATTTGGGAATTTTCTCAGATTTTTGTGGGCAAAGAAAATGGGGGTTGCTTTGGAGCTTACTTCTCTAAAGTGATTTTCAGGGAAGAAAATGAATATTTTTCTTTATGAAAAATATTCCTTAGGCTTTTGTTGGAGTTTTTCAGAGAATGAAATGTGATTTAGAGGTGAATGAGTCACTTGGATGAAAATCAAGGGTAGGCCCAAGTGTTCAAGTCCATTTGAATCAATTCAAAACTCCAAATCCAAAGAAAAATGCAAATGAAAGTCCGGAAAAAGAGAGAAGGCAAAAACCAGGCTATCACACTATGACACCAAAAGAACACATAAAAGAAACCTTCCAGAACACTCCAAAATCGTGAAAAAGAGGAGGTATGTGATACGTTAAGTAAACGGACTCTGAAAAATCTACAAAAATATTTTTTGTCCATTTTGGAATATAACAAAATTTAGGAAAATAAGAAACTACCGGGAAGGTGACCCTGATGGGCACAAGACACCAGGGCGCACCTGGCTTGCCAAGCATGCCCAGGTCGGTTGTGCCCACCTGGGGTACCTACCGGACTCTGTTTTTCTTCTGTTTGCTTGTTTACCAAGATAAACAATCTTTATATACCCCCCCCCCCCAACCTATTGACCACCGTATCGCTGAGAAATCTCCTATTCTCTTTTCTTGTTGTTTTCCTGACAGGTCTGAAAATATGTCATCCCAAGACTCGGAGGGTGAGAGCTATGTTGCTAATATATCCCAAACCCCAAGTCTTATGGGGATGTGGAGCACTATAGCTAGACTTCGGAGGAAGAGGAAGACTATGATCCTAAAGGGAAGAACGGCACAAGCTCAGATGAAGATGAAGTCTCATTGCCTCAACACGGGGACATGCATGTGCAATTCAAGAAGTCAAGTCTCCCCAATAAGGCAAAGAAGCCTAAGATCCAGTTCATACCCTTTCGTCTTTTGCAGGAAAACAAGTACGATTTATGCAAAAATGTATTGGAGCTTGAGCAAGAGATTGGTGAATTGAAGGAGGAAAATTCCATCCTCAAGCGTAAGCTAAGGAAGAAGGACAAGATCTCTACTTCATCATCACCACCACCTTATTCTTCATCACCAAAAGAAAATTGAGTATCGGGTATGGGCACTCCCCTTGGTTTTCGCCAAGCTTGGGGGAGGTGCCCCGGTATCGTATCACCTCCACTATCTTTTGCCTTTACTTATCTTAGTTCGATCCATAGTTATCTTTAGGTTTAGCTGAATAAATTTTTAGTCCGAACCTTTCTTTTTGAGAGTTTTCTTAGTGCTCTATCCTTGTAATCGTGTGCGAGATATATAATAAAGTTTAGTTTGAGTTTTTGCTTTCTTTACTTTCATGTTTCAATAAAAAGAAAGGAAATAAATGAAAAAGATCATATACTAATCTTATGGTAAGTAATGACACCACATAAGGAAAAGTATAAGTAGAAAATTGTATTAGAGATTGACAAACATAGCATTGGTCAATGATGCAACTCATGAAAGAATTAATAAGGGAAGAGAAGATTCACGTACAAATACACAATCCTGGAAATCTTTTGTGATTGTGAGCCCCCATCAAAATATTATATGCCAAAATTGTTGACGTTGGACAAGGAAGACAACATAATGATTTATGTTTGTTCATATTCACATAGAAGTTATATTGTCATAAATCCTTCAACATGTGGTGCTTGCCACCCATCTTTGGTAGCAAAAAAAAATCCGCACCAAGTAGAGATACTACTTGTGCATCCAGAAAACCCTTAAACCCAAATCTCATTTTCAAGAGTCCACCATACCTACCTAGGGATTGAGCAACATCCCTCAAGTAAGTTGTCATCGGTGCAATAAGGCAATAAAAATTGCTTCTAAAAGTGTTAAATCATTTAGTGTAAGAGAAAATTGAGCGTTGTACGAACTTGTGATAGCAAAGAATAAAAGAGACAGATTGCATAATAAAGGTTGTTATCATAAGGGGCAATATAACGTGACGTTCTTTTGCACTAAGGCATTGAACATACAAACAAATAAGCGCTTGGCAACCTCCGCTTCCTTCTGCGAATGGCCTATCTTTTACTTTTATGTATTTACTTTCATGCAAAAGTCAAAGTTTCTCTCTCTATTCCTTTTTATTTTTCTCCTTTGGCAAGCATCATGTGGTGAGGAAAGATCTAGGCACATATATCCAGTTGGATGTGGGTAGCGTAAGTTATTATTGTTGACATCTTGAGGTGAATACGTTGGGAGGCAAAACTTAAGCCCCTATCTTTCTATGTGTTCGGTTGAAACGTTTTGCTCATGTGTATGCGGTGAGTGTTAGAAATCATAGAATACTATATGATGGTTGAGTATGTGGACTTGCCTTAAGGCTCCGATACGTGACCCTTCTTGGAAATATGACGAATTGTAGTTGCAAAGTTGACTAAGAACATAGTTTGTTGGTTTCCAATATAGTTTATGCTTTATACTTTGATGTTGTGATGAATTGTCACTCATTATGAGAAGTCTATGATAAAAGTTCTATGTTTAAGTTTGTTGTTGTTATAATAATTGACATGATGCTTCTATGTCCGTATTTTGTTTTTATCGACACCTCTCTCTCTCTCTAAGCATGTGGACATGTTTTTCGATTTCGGTTTTCGCTTGAGGACAAGCGAGGTCTAAGCTTGGGGCATTTGATACGTCCATTTTGCATCATGTTTACCTACTATTATTTATAATGTTTTTATGAATAATAATGCTTTGTGGAGTAATTCTAATGCCTTTTCTCTCATAATGTGCAAGGTACACACAAAGAGGGAGAATTCCGGCAGCTGGATATCTGGACTTGAAAAAGCTACGTCAGGCTACCTATTTTGCACCACGAGGATTTTTTATGGCATGAATAAGAAATACCGAGCAAATAGCCACCGGAGGGGGCCACCTTGTGAGCACAAGACACCAGGGCGCGCCTGGCCCCCCAGGCGCGCCTGGCCCCCCAGGCGCGCCCTTGTGGGTGGTGCTCAGCCCAGCCTACCTCCGGTGCCCATCTTCTGGTATATGTCATTTTGACCTAGAAAAAATAAGGACAGGACTTTTAGGACGGAGCGCCGCCATCTCAAGGCGGAACTTGGGCAGGAGCACTTTTCCCCTCCGGTGGAGCGATTCCGCCGGGGGAACTTCCCTCCTGGAGCGGGAAATCATCGTCATCATCATCACCAACAACTCTCCCATCTTGTTGAGGGCAATCTCCATCAACATCTTCAACAATACCATCTCCTCTCAAACCCTAGTTCATCTCTTGTGTTCAATCTTTGTACTGGAACAATAGATTGGTGCTTGTGGGTGACTAGTAGTGTTGATTACATATTGTAGTTGAATACTATATGGTTTATTTGGTGGAAGATGATATGTTCAGATCAAATATGCTATTTAATACCCCTCTGATCTTGAGCATGATTATCATTTGTGAGTAGTTAGTTTTGTTCTTGAGGTCACGGGAGAAATCTTGTTCATGTGAACTTGATATGTGTTCGATATTTTGATAGTATGTATGTTGTGATTCCCTTAGTGGTGTCATGTGAACATCGACTACATGACACTTCACCATATTTGAGCCTAAGGGAATGCATCGTGGAGTAGTAATTAGATGATGGGTTGCGAGAGTGACAAAAGCTTAAACCCTAGTTTATGCGCTATTCCGTAAGGGACCGATTGGATCCAAAAGTTTAATGCTATGGTTAGAATTTACTCTTAATACTTTTCTTGTAGTTATGGATGCTTGTGAGGGGGTAAATCATAAGTAGGAGGTTTGTTCAAGTAAGAACAACACCTAAGCATCGGTCCACCCACATACCAAATTATCAAATTAGCGAACACGAATTGAACCAATATGATGAAAGTGACTAGAGGAAATTCCCGTGTACCCTCAAGAATGCTTTGCTTATTATAAGAGACCGTTTTGGCCTATCCTTTGCTTCAGAAGGATTGGACTACCTTGCTGCACTTTTGTTACTATTATCATTACTTGCTCGTTACAAATTATCTTGCTATCAAACTACTTTGTTACTTACAATTTCAGCACTTGCAGACATTACCTTGCTAAAAACCACTTGTCATTTCCTTCTGCTCCTCATTGGGTTCGACACTCTTACTTATCAAAAAGGCTACAATTGATCCCATATGCTTGTGGGTCATCAAGATCTCATGGGAACAGAGACTTGCAGCAGTGGAAAAGTATTTTGGCGGACGCTTCTGATGTTGGGGGAATATTTGGGAATTTATAGTGCAAAGATTAGGGTTGGGGGACTCCCGAGGGGTCCACAAGCCCGGGGCGCCCCCCCTAGGGCGCACCCTAAGGGATTGTGGGCTCCTTGTGAGTCTTCTGACCCCCTCCCCAAGTCTTCTGGGTGTCTTCTGGTCCAAGAAAACTCATCGCGAAAGTTTAATTCCGTTTGGACTCCGTTTGATATTCCTTTTCTGTAAAACTCAAAAACAAGGAAAAAACAAAAACTAGCACTGGGCTCTAGGTTAATAAGTTAGTCCCAAAAATAATATAAAATAGCATATTAATGCATATAAAACATCCAAAACAGATAATATAATAGCATGGAACAATAAAAAATTATAGATACGTTGGAGACGTATCAAGCATCCCCAAGCTTAATTCCTGCTCGTCCTCGAGTAGGTAAATGATAAAAACAGAATTATTGATGTGGAATGCTACCTAACATATTTATCCATGTAATCTTCTTTATTGTGGAACGAATGTTCAGATCCATAACATTCAAAACAAAAGTTTAATATTGACATAGACACAATAATACTTCAAGCATAATAATAAAGCAATCATGTGTCTTCTAAAAATAACATGGCAAAAGAAAGTTATCCCTAAAAAATCATATAGTATGGCTATGCTCCATCTTCATCACACAAAGTATTTTATCATGCACAACCCCAATGACAAGCCAAGCAATTGTTTCATACTTTTGGTGTTCTCAAGCTTTTTTAACTTTCACGCAATACATGATCATGAGCCATGGATACGATGGAAATATGTTCTAGAGGCAATAATAAAGTGGTTATAATTATATTTCCTTATTCATGATAAAGGTTTATTATTCATGCTAGAATTGTAGTGATCAGAAACATAAATACATGTGTGGATACATAAACAAATACCGTGTCCCTAGTAAACCTCTACTAGACTAGCTCGTTGATCAAAGAAGGTTAAGGTTTCCTAACCATGGACATGTGTTGTCACTTGATAATGGGATCAGATCATTAGGAGAATGCTGTGATGGAAAAGACCCATCCGTTATCTTAGCATATGATCGTTCATTTTATTCCTATTGCTTTCTTAATATCAAATACATATTCCTTCGACTTGGAGACGTATCAAGCATCCCCAAGCTTAATTCCTGCTCGTCCTCGAGTAGGTAAATGATAAAAAAGAATTTTTGATGCGGAGTGATACTTTGGCATAATTTCAATGTAAATCTTCTTAATTGTGATGTGAATATTCAGATTCGAAAGATTCAAGACAAAAGTTCATATTGACACAAAAATAATAATACTTCAAGCATACTAATCAAAGCAATCATGTCTTCTCAAAATAACATGGCAAAAGAAAGTTCATCCCTACAAAATCATATAGTTAGGCTATGCTTCATTTTCATCACACAAAGATGTTCCCAACTTCTATACCCCCGATGACAAGCCAAGCAATTGTTTCATACTCAAATAATCTCAAACTTTTTCAACCTTCACGCAATACATGAGCGTGAGCCATGGATATAGCACTATGGGTGGAATAGACTATGATGATAGGGATTGTGTGGAGAAGAAAAAAAAGGAGAAAGTCTCACATTGACGAGGCTAATCAACGGGCTATGGATATGCCCATCAATTGATGTCAACATGAGGAGTAGGGATTGCCATGCAACGGATGCAATAGAGCTATGAATGCTCAAGAAAAGAAAACTAGTGGGTGTGCATCCAACTTGCTTGCTCATGAAGACCTAGGGCATTTGAGGAAGCCCATCATAGGAATATACAAGCCAAGTTCTATAATGAAAAATTCCCACTAGTATAAAAAGACAACTTATGAGACTCACTACATGAAGACCAACGTGCTACTTTGAAGCACAATATATGAGACTCACTACATGAGGAACAAGGTGCTACTTTGAAGCACAAGTGTGGAAAAAGAGATAGTAGCATTGCCCTTTTCTTTTCTTTTTTTGGCCTTTTTTTGGCCTTTCTCTTTTTTTTGGGCCTTTCTTTTTTTGGCCTTTCTTTTTTTTGGCAATGCTCTAATAATGATGATCATCACACTTCTATTTATTACAACATAAGGATTACAACTCGAAACTTAGAACAAGATATGACTCTATATGAATGCCTCCGGTGGTGTACCGGGATGGTGCAATGAATCAAGAGTGACATGTATGAAAAATAATGCATGGCGGCTTTGCCACAAATACGATGTCAACTACATGATCATGCAATGGCAATATGGCAAAAGTAATGTATGTCATGAATATGATGATGGAAGTTGCATGGCAATATATCTCGGAATGGCTATGGAAATGCCATGATAGGTAGGTATGGTGGCTGTTTTGAGTAAGATATAAGGAGGTTTATGTGTGAAAGAGCGTATCATATCACGGGGTTTGGATGCACCGGCGAAATTTTCACCAACTCTCAATGTGAGAAAGGGCAATGCACGGTATCGAAGAGGCTAGCAAATGCGGAAAGGTAAAAGTGCGTATAATCCATGGACTCAACATTAGTCAAAAGAACTCATATACTTATTGCAAAATTTTAGAAGCCATCAAAAATCAAGTACTACGCACAATGCTCCTAGGGGGATAGATTGGTAGGAAAAGACCATCGCTCGTCCCCGACCGCCACTCATAAGGATGCACAAGCCAGGTACACTTAATGCTTCAAATTTGTTACACAACTTTACCCAGACGTGCATGCTACGGGACTTGCAAACTTCAACACAAGTATTTCTCAAATTCACAACTACTCAACTAGCACGACTTTGATATTATTATCTCCATATCTCAAAACAATTATTAAGCATTAAATTTATCTTAGTATTCAACACACTTAAAAGAAAGTTTCACATATCTTGAATACCAAGTATATTAACATTAAGCAAATTACCATGCTATTAACGACTCTCAAAATAATCTAAGTGAAGCATGAGAGTTCATCTATTTCTTCAAAATAAAACCACCGTTGTGCTCTAAAAGATATAAGTGAAGCACTAGAGCAAACAACAAACTACTCCAAAAGATATAAGTGAAGATCAATGAGTAGCTAAATAATTATGCAACTATGCGAAGACTCTGTCTCATTTAATAATTTTAGATCTTCATACTCTATTCAAACAGCAAGCAAAGCTAAAGAAAAATACAATGCAAGTATAGCACAACTCATGTGAAGAAGCAAAAACTTAGGCTCAACTGATACTAACCGATAGTTGTTGAAGAAGAAAGGTGGGATGCCTACCGGGGCATCCCCAAGCTTAGATGCTTGAGACTTCTTGAAATATTCTCTTGGGGTGCCTTGGGAATCCGCAATCTTGAGCATTTGTGTCTCCTTAATTCCTCTCATATCATGGTTTCTCTTTTTATCAAAAGCTTCATTCACAACAAACTCAACAAGAACTCGTGAGATAGGTTAGTATAAACCAATGCAAAACCTTATCATTTCCTACTGTAACAAATCACTAAAATTATTATTCAACATTTCATACTAAATTCCTCTGCATATTTAATACTCCTATCCTCAAATAGAATCACTAAGCAAACAAACATATGCAAACAATGCAAACATAACAGCAATCTGCCAGAACAGTATAGTCTGTAAAGAATGCAAGAGTATCAATACTTACCTAACTCAAAAAAATATGAACTAAAATTCCCACTGTAATAAATTTATCAGATCTCAATATTCAAAAAGATTCAACATTATACAACTCTCTGACTTTTCTAGGGAATTTTTGCAACAGCGGTAAACTTTCTGTTTTCAAACAGCAACATGTATACTTGCAAATTAAGCATGGCAAAGGCTATCCTTGACTTCTTTATTGAAACTAAATGTGCAAAACACAATTCTAACTAACAGAAAGCAAAAACTAACAAAAGAAATTGACGCTCCAAGCAAAACACATATCATGTGGCGAATAAAAATATAGCTCCAAGTAAAGTTACCGATGAACGAAGACGAAAGAGGGGATGCCTTCCGGGGCATCCCCAAGCTTGGTTGCTTGGTTTTCCTTTAATATTACCTTGTGGTGCCTTGGGCATCCCCAAGCTTAGGCTCTTTCCACTCCTTATTCCATTGTCCATCGAATCGTTACCCAAAACTTGAAAACTTCAACCACACAAAACTCAACACAAAACTCGTAAGCTCCGTTAGTATAAGAAAATAAAACTACCACTTAGGTACTGTAATGAACTCATTCTAAATTCATATTGGTGTAATATCTACTTTAATCCAACTTATCTATGGTTCATACCCGCCGATACTACTCATAGATTTATCAAAATAAGCAAACAACACATAGAAAACAGAATCTGTCAAAAACAGAACAGTCTGTAGTAATCTGTATAAAACCTATACTTCAGGAACCCCAAAAATTATGAAATAAATTTCTGGACCTGAGTAATTTGTCTATTAATCATCTTCAAAAAGAATCAACCTAAAATCACTCTCCAGTAAAAATGGCAGCTATTCTCGTGAGCGCTAAAGTTTCTGTTTTTCACAGCAAGATCACATAAACTTCACCCAAGTCTTTCCAAAGGTTCTACTTGGCACTTTATTGAAACAAAAGCTATAAAATATGATTACTACAGTAGCATAATCATGTGGACACACAAAAACAGTAAGGATAAATATTGGGTTGTCTCCCAACAAGCGCTTTTCTTTAATGCCTTTTAGCTAGGCATGATGATGATAATGATGCTCACATAAAAGATAAGAATTGAAACATAACGGGAGCATCATGAAGCATATGACTAGCACATTTAAGTCTAACCCACTTCCTATGCATAGGGATTTTGTGAGCAAACAACTTATGGGAACAATAATCATCTTGCATAGGATGGCACAACAAGCATAACTTCAAGAATTTAAGCACATAGAGAGGAAACTTGACATTATTGCAATTCCTACAATCATATGTTCCTCCCTCATAATAATTTTCAGTAGCATCATGAATAAATTCAACAATATAACCAGCACCTAAAACATTCTTTTCATGATCTACAAGCATAGAAGATTTACTACTCTCCACATAAGCAAACTTCTTCTTTATAGCATACGTATCATCACAATAATCATCATAGATAGGAGGCATGCTTTTATCATAGTAAATTTGCTCATCAAAGCTTGGGGGACAAAAAATATCATCTTCATAAAACATAGCTTCCCCAAGCTTGTGGCTTTGCATATCATTAGCATCATGGATATTCAAGGAATTCATACTAACAACATTGCAATCATGCTCATCATATAAAAACATTCTATAGATTTCTTCTTCTAGCATTTGAGCACAATTATCATTTCCATCATACTCACGAAAGATATTAAAAAGGTGAAGCGTATGAGAGAAACTTAACTCCATTTTTTTGTAGTTTTCTTTTGTAAACTAAACTAGTGATAAAACAAGAAACAAAAAATTCGATTGCAAGATCTAAAGATATACCTTCAAGCGCTAACCTCCCCGGCAACGGCGCCAGAAAAGAGCTTGATGTCTACTACACAACCTTCTTCTTGTAGACGTTGTTGGGCCTACAAGTGCACAGGTTTGTAGGACAGTAGCAAATTTCCCTCAAGTGCATGACCTAAGGTTTATCAATCCGTAGGAGGCGTAGGATGAAGATGGTCTCTCTCAAGCAACCCTGCAACCAAATAACAAAAAGTCTCTTGTGTCCCCAACACACCCAATACACTGGCAAATTGTATAGGTGCACTAGTTTGGCGAAGAGATGGTGATACAAGTGCAAAATAGATAGTAGATATAGGTTTTTGTAATCTGAAATAATAAAAACAGCAAGGTAACAAGCGGTAAATGTGAGCGTAAACGGTATTGCAATGATAGGAAACAAGGCCTAGGGTTCATACTTTCACTAGTGTAAGTTCTCTCAAAAATAATAACATAGATAGAACATATGCCAATCCCTCAACATGCAACAAAGAGTCACTCCAAAGACACTAATAGCGGAGAACAAACGTAGAGATTATGGTCGGGTACGAAACCACCACAAAGTTATTCTTTCGGATCGATCTATAAAAGAGTTCGTACTAGAATAACACCTTAAGATACAAATCAACCAAAACCCTAATGTCACCTAGATACTCCATTGTCACCTCAAGTATCTGTGGGCATGATTATACGATATGCATCACACAATCTCAGATTCATCCAACCAACATAAAAGTACTTCAAAGAGTGCCCCAAAGTTTCTACCGGAGAGTCAAGAACGTGTGCCAACCCCTATGCATAGGTTCCCAAGTGTCATGAAACCCGCAAGTTGATCACGAAAACATACATCAAGTGGATCAATAGAATAACCCATTGTCACCACGGTTATCCCACGCAAGACATACATCAAGTGTTCATAAAAGACTCAATCCAATAAGATAACTTCAAAAGGGGAAACTCAATTCATCACAAGAGAGTAGAGGGGGAGAAACATCATAAGATCCAACTACAATAGAAAAGCTCGGGATACATCAAGATCGTGCCATAGATGGAACACGAGAGAGAACATGAGAGAGAGAGAGATCAAACACATAGCTACTGGTACATACCCTCAACCCCGAGGGTGAACTACTCCCTCCTCGTCATGGATAGCGCCGGGATGATGAAGATGGCCTCCGGTGATGGGATCCCCCTCCGGAAGAGTGCCGGAACAGGGTCCCGATTGGTTTTTTGGTGGCTACAGAGGCTTGCGGCGGCGGAACTCCCAATCTATTTTATGTTTTGGAAGTTTTAGGGTACGTAGGTATATATGGGTGAAAGGAGTACGTCGGTGGAGCTACGGGGGACCCATGAGGCAGGGGGGCGCGCCCAGGGGGGAGGGCGCGCCCCCCACCCTCGTGAGCACCTCCTGTATCTTCTGACGTGGGGTCCAAGTCCATCAAGTGGGTTTCCTTCCAAAAATAACTTCTCTAGTTGATTTTGTTCCGTTTTGACTCCGTCTGATATTCCTTTTCCTCAAAACACTGAAATAGGCATAAAACAGCAAATCTGGGCTGGGCCTCCGATTAATAGGTTAGTCCCAATAATAATATAAAAGTGGATAATAAAGCCCAATATTGCCTAAAACAGTAGATAAAGTAGGATGGAGCAATCAAAAATTATAGATACATTGGAGACGTATCATATGGCTATGCTCCATCTTCATCACACAAAGTATTTATCATGCACAACCCCAATGACAAGCCAAGCAATTGTTTCATACTTTTGGTGTTCTCAAGCTTTTTTAACTTTCATGCAATACATGATCGTGAGCCATGGATATGATGGAAATATGCCCTAGAGGCAATAATAAAGTGGTTATAATTATATTTCCTTATTCATGATAAAGGTTTATTATTCATGCTAGAATTGTAGTGATCGGAAACATAAATACATGTGTGGATACATAAACAAATACTGTGTCCCTAGTAAACCTCTACTAGACTAGCTCGTTGATCAAAGATGGTTAAGGTTTCCTAACCATGGACATGTGTTGTCACTTGATAATGGGATCACATCATTAGGAGAATGATGTGATGGAAAAGACCCATCTGTTAGCTTAGCATATGATCGTTCATTTTATTCCTATTGCTTTCTTAATGTCAAATACATATTCCTTCGACTATGTGATCATGCAACTACCGGATACCAGAGGAATACCTTGTGTGCTATCAAACGTCACAACATAACTGGGTGATCATAAAGATGCTCTACAGGTATATCCGAAGGTGTCTGTTGAGTTGGCATGGATCGAGATTAGGATTTGTCACTCCGTGTATCGGAGAGGCATCTCTGGTCCTCTCAAATAAAATTAGCAAAGACAGAGATGCAAGAGGGAAATTTGATAGAAGGTGCCAGTTCTACTTTCAGAGAATCCATCCTTTTCCCGAAGGAAGAGAAGATGATACACAGTGCCATGTATGTTCCATTTAAGAAAACAAAATGGCGAATTTTACTTGATCCAGTTTCACCTCCTATGGCTTTTGTGAAAAAACTTTATTTTGTTCTTTTGGGAAGTTAGTTCCCATGATATTTTTACTTTCTTTCACATACTTTGAATTACTTAAGAAAGTGGGTATCTTAATTTTAAAATTCTGCTATGAATATTTAGGCTATTCGGTTTAAAAATGAATAGGGTAAAGGATCACTTCTTGATTTATTGTCATTTGTGATCTTACTGTTACTGCAGTGATAAAGTCAACGGTAAACAAGGAATTGAACTTTTGCAAGATATACTAAAATCAAGTCAATGGGTAAAGTCTGAAAAAATTATCTGCTACACTGAAATCTCCTCTTAGGCGATTGTGCACAAGGTATGTAAAAATACACATTGGAATTTGGGAATGTTACCAACGATTGGAGTTAACACTATTCATTCTCTGAATGGATTGAACATTATATGTTATCAATTACGGAGACTGATAGCCTTCTCATATGATGTATAGGTATCTTACCAGAGAGAGAATACAAGGAAAAGCTCTATATGTTATTGCTAATTTTCACTTGCAAAATGGAGTAGTAAGATACCCACTATCACCCCATCAGTTTTAACTTTAAATCTTATCCTGACTATTGGATGCAGCTGTTTGGGCTCGGACTTAAGAAACCATATTTTTTTTCTTTGGTCTTCTACATGAAATTAAAATTCTAATAATTGTCCCAGTACCACATTGTAATTTCGTTTTCTGACGTGATGTATGAACTTTGGCTTAATTATATTGACTTTCAAGGAGTATCTATTTGAAACAATTCAGTGGACATTACATAACAGCTGAACACCACTTTTATTTTATGGTAGATGGTTGAGAGAATAAACTAGATGGCCGACAAATCCGAGAAGGGCATTGAACAAAGTGGAGGTATCATGGTCTATTATCTGTACAGGTATGCTTTTAGCTTTTATCGAAACAAACATTAATATGGATACCTTTGGATGGCTTTCACTGACACTGGCTTCTCTAACACGATCAATATGTTCAGTTTGGAGAATATAGAAGAATATGCATCATCTTATTTGGCTATAGGGATTATCCATACGTCACCTAGCTGAAGGAAATATGCCCTAGAGGCAGTAATAAAGTTGTTATTTATATTTCCTTATATCATGATAAATGTTTATTGTTCATGCTAGAATTGTATTAACCAAAAACTTAGTACATGTGTGAATACATAGACAAAACATAGTGTCCCTAGTATGCCTCTACTTGGCTAGCTCGTTAATCAAAGATGGTCAAGTTTCCTCAGCATAGACATGTGTTGTCATTTGATGAACGTGATCACATCATTAGAGAATGATGTGATGGACAAGACCCATCTGTTAGCTTAGCATTATGATCGTTAAGTTTTATTGCTATTGCTTTCTTCATGACTTATACATATTCCTCTGACTATGAGATTATGAAACCCCCGAATACCGGAGGAACACCTTGTGTGCTATCAAACGTCACAACGTAACTGGGTGATTATAAATATGCTCTACATATGTCTCTGAAGGTGTTTGTTGGGTTGGCATAGATCAAGATTAGGATTTATCACTCCTAGTATCGGAGAGGTATCTCTGGGCCCTCTCGGTAATGCACATCACTATAAGCCTTGCAAGCAATGTGACTAATGAGTTAATTACGGGATAATGCATTACGGAACGAGTAAAGAGACTTGCCGGTAACGAGATTGAACTAGGTATGATGATACTGATGATCGAATCTCGGGCAAGTAACATACCGATGACAAAGGGAATAACATATGTTGTTATTGCGGTTTGACCGATAAAGATCTTCGTAGAATATGTAGGAACCAATATAAGCATCCAGGTTCCACTACTGGTGATTGAACAAAGATGTGTCTCGGTCATGTCTACATAGTTCCCGAACCCGTAGGGTCCGCACGCTTAACGTTCGATGACGATTTGCTTCATGAGTTATGTGTTTTGGTGACCGAAGTTTGTTCGGAGTCCCGGATAAGATCACGGACAATACGATGAGTCTCAAAATCAAGAGGTAAAGATTGATATATTGGAAGGTTATGTATGGACACCGGGATGGTTCTAAAGAGGTTCGAGGATTTTTCGGAGTACCGGGAGGTTACCGGAACCCCCCGGGAAAGTTAATGGACCTCATGGGCCATAGTGGAGAGGAGGAGGCAGGCCACAGAGGTGGCGCCCCCCCCCCCATAGCAGTCTGAATTGGACAAGGGGTGGGGGCGCGGCCCCCCTTTCCTTCTCCCTCTCCTCCTCTTTCCCCTTACCCCCTCTCCGTTGGAAGGAAGGGGGGAGCCGACTAGGACTAGGAGTCCTAGTGGGACTCCCCCCACTTGGTGTGCCCCCTAGGTCAAGTCGGCCTCCCGTCCCCTCCTTTATATACGTGGGCAGGGGGCACGCCATCGACCCTCTGCTATTTCAAGAGTTCGAGGGACGACATCGAGCTGAACCTGTGCTGAACACGGAGGTGTCATACGTTCGGTACTTGGATTGGTTGGATCGTGAAGACGTTTGACTACATCAACCGCGTTAACCTAACGCTTCCGCTTTCGGTCTACGAGGGTACATGGACACACTCTCCCCCTCTCGTTGCTATGCATCTCCTAGATAGGTCTTGCTTGATCATAGGAAAATTTTGAAATTTCATGCTACCTTCCCCAACAGTGGCATCCGAGCCAGGTCTATGCGTAGATGATATGCATGAGTAGAACACAAAGAGTTGTGGGCGATAATAGTCATACTGCTTACCACCAACGTCTTATTTTGATTCGGCAGTATTGTTGGATGAAGCGGTCCGGACCAACATTACATGACCACGTACATGAGATCGGTTCTACCGACGTGCTTTGCACACAGGTGGCTAGCGGGTGTCTATTTCTCCAACTTTAGTTGAATCGAATTTGACTACGGTCGGTCCTTGTTGAAGGTTAAGATAGCACACTTGACGAAAAATCATTGTGGTTTTGATGCGTAGGTAAGAACAGTTCTTGCTAGAAGCCCGTAGCAGCCATGTAAAACTTGCAACAACAAAGTAGAGGACGTCTAACTTGTTTTTGCAGGGGTTGTTGTGATGTGATATTGTCAAGACATGATATTGTATTTACTAATTGGAGGCACCTTTCATGATCTATCATTAATCCACATCATCAAAATTAATTAAACCATTAGATTGTAGAATTAACGACCAGGATAAAAGAACAACTTGCATAACGCAGATGATGCCGTCCTATAAAAAATGCATCTGACACGTCCAACTTTTTGTTAAACAAACAAAGAAAAAAGTCACGTAAAAAACAAACAAACAATGAAGGCCACAAGTAAAAAAAATGGAAAGGCCCCACCCGTTCCCACAAATTAGGTAGAAAAACATCCTCACGTAAGAAAAAAAGGAAAGCCCTATCCGTTCCCACAAATTAAGAAGCAAAATCCGCATTAAAAAAGGGAAAAGCTTACCGTCATCCGGCGGATCGTAGTGGCCGCGTCCGCCACCTCCGCTGCATGACACGCGTCCAAATGAAGGCTTGCATGCCGTCCTTTATCGAACACGCTTTCGAAACAGAGGCTATATTTCAGAAACAAATGTGGTGTTGCAATTGTTTACGACGGGTCTAGTTTTGCAACAAAGCGAAGCCCAAAAATATTTCTGCAACATGACATATGTTACAAATATTTTCCGCAACACAACTTCTGTTACAAATATTTTTACAATAGTATCTGTGTTGCAAATATGTCCGCAGCATCACCTATGATCTTTGTTGCGGAAAATATTTGTATAACAAACTCTGTTGTAAATAAAATTCTATAGATGTTCCCGCAACACGATCTTTGTTACGAAAAATATTATATAACAAACTCTGTTGCAAAAAAAATCTACAGATGTTTCTGCAACATGCTCTTTGTTGCAGAAAATTCTACAACATAATCTATACAGAAAAAGTTAAAATGCCCGTCAGACATTTGATGACATTGGTGTGAGGGGGATTTTTTGTTTGTGCAATAGGCCTCTTGTTGCCAAGGGAACGAGCGCACAACACTACGTTTGTTGCAACGGGGCAAGAGCAAAGGTTTTTTTCTATAACAGAAATCTTGTTTTTGAAACACAGGCCTTGTTTCAGAAGAAAAAAACATTCGGCAGAAGCGCAACACAGCTCTGTTGCAAAGGTTGATGCACGCTCAATGAAAGATGATCAGACGGTTGGCTTGCTCACGATCCTACGCCTACTAAGGCGACGGATGTTTTCTAAATATCACCCGGCAGACGCGTAGCTGCCCCCATTAAAAAATCCTAACGATAAGATTCCAAAACAAATCCCAACGATAAAAGGGAAAAAATCATCAATCGGACAGATTGCCCGTGAAATATAGCCACAAAAAAATTGCCCGTGAAATAAAAATTAGTAAACTTGCGTAACGAAAATTATACCACCACCCGTCTGCACAAATAAAAACACTACGTACCCAAGGGACCAAACCAGCATGTGGAAAAAATATAGGAGTCACGTAAAGAAAAAGGGCGAGCCCTTAGCACCAACGTTACTTCCCAGGAAAAAAATCAGACCATGTAAAGAAAAAGGGTGAGTCCTTAGCACCCACGTTACTTCTCAGGAAAATAAAAAATCAGGGTTCTCACCACGTATACATACAATTAAAGATTAAGCCCATGCCTCCCAAAAGAAAGTAGTCCTTAGCATCCACATTACTTCCTGGAAAAAAAACAAGCTACAAAAAGAGTTTTCACCACATACGTGAAATATAATCTTCCAAAGAAACATACGATTTGATCTCTGATGGGAAAACATAATACAACGCGACATGACCAGGAAAGAGACAACCTCAAAAAAGACTTCTCACCACGTATGTGAAATAAAACCTTGCAAAAGGTAACATACATACATGCAATAAAAGATTAAACAGACACAACCAAATCTCTACTCCTAATATCTCAGTTGGTAGGTCGCGTTCCGTGTTTTATTTTCGTCCCACCTCACCCGGTTTTTTTTGGTACTTCTTTGGTACTTCCTCCCATCTCCCCCTCAGCCGTGAAAAACCAAGAAAAACCCCGTGATCGAGTCCCGCACACGCCCAAACTCCCGTCGTTATCTCTGCTCCTAATGGAACAGTTGGTAGCCTCGTACTGTTTATTTTTGTCCCACCACTTTCAACCGTTTTATTTTGCTGGTTTTTTTTCGTCCCTCCCCCACCCCACCGGTTTCGTTTCGCGTCACCCTCTCACACAACAAAAAAAATCTTGACGGATCATAATTTTCCATGCTGGTGCAAGTTATTTTTAGTAATGTCTTTATGTGAAAGAATCAATCACGATCAATTTCTAAATATCAAATCTAAATTAATTAACCTTACCTTAAATTGCTCAATCACATTAATTAGGAAACAAAATAACCGATTTTGAGAAAATATCTACTCTTAATGGAGGGTATTACATACCAAACATAGGTACGTCATTAGCTCGCTTCCTTCCCTTCTCTTCCCTTCGTCCCTCAGTCCCATGCTCGTGGCGCTGAAGTGGCATCGACAGGCGATGGCGGCGAGGACCGCACATGGCAGCCCCTGAAGCACGAACACGACTGCACCTCGGGTCTACCGTCTCCCAAGATATGGGTGAGTTCTCGTGATGCCCACCCTAAACCCTCACGTCCTACAAATTCCTCAACCTCTACCATCTCGATTTCGTCCATGCTCTGATCCAAATGACGATGCAGCTCCGGCCGATTGACAATGGAGGTTTGCCATCCTTCCTCTCAGCACCCACTCCTCGAGGAACGACACGCCATGCTGATCGAACCCAGTCGAGATCACTCACCAAGATTGCTATTCGAAAGTTTTTTGTCAAAAAGTGAAGAGTGGGACGGGATCTGCACTTTTGTTAATATAACATATACTTGCGCAGGTGCAGGTTTTGTTTTAAAAATCCAATTTGTTTATCCTTTTGTCGCTGAAATTGTTTACTAATTATGTCATTAGTTTTATTTCTTCTAGATGTTGTATATTCTTGGATTGAAGGGACTGTCTGACAAGGTGAAAGAGCTAATAGTTGTAGTTTTACACCAATGCAAATTTGTTTTGCTTCAGTGTTAAACATGACCTGCGACAGTTGCCGTCACTGTTGATTATTCATACTCAGATTAAGTTTCAGGCTCAGTCATCTCTGTCGTCACTCGTCAGCGCACAAACGATGGGTTGGTGCCATACTATCATGTGGCATCTCCGTCGTTCTGGGCCGGGAAGATAACAGATTTTCAGGAAACAAATAATACATTTTACTAACTTCCTTAAATTATGCAAATCAATCGATTCCTTTTATTGGTTCAACTTGTCTTAGGAAACAAATAACAGATTTTCAGGAAACAAATAATACATTTTAATCTAACTTTCCTAACTTATGCAAATCAATCGATTCCTTTTATTGGTTCAATTTGTCTTAGAAACAAATAACAGATTTTCAGGAAACAAATAATATATTTTAATCTAACTTCCTTAAATTATGCAAATCAATCGATTTCTTTTATTGGTTCAATTTGTCTTAGGAAACTAATAACAGATTTTCAGGTAACAAATAATACATTTTAATCTAACTTTCCTAACTTATCTAAATCAATCGATTCATTTTATTGGTTCAATTTGTCTTAGGAAACAAATAAAAGATTTTCAGAAAACAAATAATACATTTTAATCTAACTTTCTTAAATTATGCAAATCAATTGATTCCTTTTATTGGTTCAATTTGTCTTAGGAAACAAATAACAGATTTTTAGGAAACAAATAATACATTTTAATCTAACTTTCCTAACTTATTAGTGAAATTTGTTTTAGGAAACAAATAACAGACACGTCACAACTTTCCTCCCAATAAATAGTTTCTTAACATTTGGAAACTTTCCTAATCAGACACGTCACAAACGGGCAGGTACTGATATCACGTTATCAAACAATAAAACCCCATTTGCATAGAAATCAGTTCAAAAATCCTAACTTTCCTAAATTTTTACTTTTCCTTGATAACAACAAACATTTTCTATGTTTTCCATCGATATTAGCATTTTTTTGAACTGAGATCTCCGGGTTATGATTTTTTTGTGATTCTTTTCAATTGTGACCTCTCCTTCCACTCCGGCTCCTTGTCGGATAAACACCTCCACCACAGCCAGGTGACACCGCCCCAGACCTCCTGCCTCTCCACACCTTCTCCGCCACCTCCTTCTCGTACTCCATTAGCAATCCCTCCGCCACATTTGTCCACGGCGGTGTCGAGGGCATGGTGCAGCAGCGTACCAGCGTTAGAGCAGCGCATAGCAGCAGGAAGCAACACGCAGTAGGCGAGGCTGAGGGGGCGGCCGGCAGAAGATGGCCATGACTGGAGGCGGCGCGAGGCAGGGGGGCAGCAGATGGGGCGAGCGCAGCCAGCGAGAGTGTGGCGCGCGACCAGGGTGTGTGTCGCGCGGGGCACAGTGGTGCGGTGGCTGCGGCGAGCGCGACGGCAGCGGCGGGCGCGACCGACGCGGTGTAGCACGGGCGTGGGTATGGAGAGGGAGTGGCCCCCCGGGCGTGGAAGAAGAGCGGCAGGCTCGGGCATGGGCATGCATAGGAGCGGGCATGTGCCACGGGGTCAATCCAAGGAGCTCGGTGGCTACCCCTGCAATGGCCATGGCGGACGGCGGTTCTCGGCCACGGCGAAATACCTAACGAGAGCAAACGAGAGGGGAGACAAGGGAAAGGCAAGAGGAGATCATGGCGGTGTCAATGGCGCCCTAGGGGAAGACATGGGAGCTCGGGGCGGCGCGGATCGAACGGCAATGTCGCGGTGGCCCAAGGTTGAGGAAGACGGCAGCGACGTCGATGCGGGGGTGCTGGACTTGATCTCGTTGGCGCAGACGAAGTAGCGAAGGCATTCGGAGCTCCTCGACAAGCTCCTAGCCCGCAGGGAGGGCAGTGGCCATGTGGACGGGGTCGGTCATGGTGGCCGTGGCGTCTGACTTCGTCCAGATCGACGGGATCGAGTGAGCGAGGAGGAGAAGTGGATTTGGGAGGTGGCGTCAAGGAGGAGTGAGGCCCCTTATCCATTCCCCTTCGATGCCAGCGAGGTGGTCGGGCGGGAGCCCGTCTCTGTAGCGACGCGGCTCGGGGAACAGGAGAAGACGACCACGCGGGGACTGGACCGCTGAGCTGGTTCGGTGGCAAGGCCCGGGGGGCAGGGCGAATCCCCTTTTACATCGTCCTTTTGGTTTTTCAATGTATTCTAATCTGTTTCTCCTTTTTAACACCGTTTTCTATTTATTCTTATCAACTAAATGATCTCTACTCCTAATGTCTCAGTTGGTAGTCTCCGTTTCGGGTTTATTTTCGTCCCACCTCCCGAGTGAGGGAGAGGGGGAGAGAGAGTGAGGAAGAGGGAGGGAGAGGGTGTGTGTGTGTGTGAGAGAGAGAATTTGATGGTAAAAAAGGTCGTCGATGTCACTTAATATGTATGAGAATATTCAATGTAATATTAACATAATTGATATTGAACTTTTAAAGTTAATGTGGCCCCGTTGCAATGCACGGGCGTTCTTCTAGTAAAAATAAGAAAAGGCCAATGCCTCCTCCTTTGCTTCCGTCCTGCTCTCCTACCAATGGCCGCCGATCGCAATTATTTGTCACTAAATGCGCTCTCCCACCCGCATGGCCATCGGCAAACCACAAAGGAGCCCGAAAGCTAGGTACTGGAAAAGATGAGGAGCTACCCTCACAAAGTGTCACAAGGGCGGCCTAATTTATTTTTCTATAAGCTAGAACAAAAAGACCTCTCATGTTTTGTCGATCAGTATATTTTTTCAATGGAGATTGAAGCTGGAGTTTGTCAACCACGGATGAGGGAACTGGTCGAGACTGGCGACAAGATGACAAGGGATCCGCTCGGCAAGGAAAGATTTGCGTTGAGCCACGACTCAAGACTAATTGACATAATCTAGGAGATGAAGAACCAATGAAATTATATTAAAAATAAGTTGGATGTTATTTTCATTATTTTATTTTGAGGAAAAGACTTATTTTTTAGGATTCAGACAATCAAACTATAGTTATGATTTCTTGTGCTGGCCGCATTGGCCACATAAATTATGAATTACTTTTCATTGATGGAGTTTCGTTTGTGCAGATAGCATTACGGGCAACCGATCAATGTCCCGAGTAATCTATATCTATACCTATTAAAAAAGCAATGTGCGTTTCGCCAATTTTTTCAACCATTCACCGCCGAAAAGAATTTTTTCTATCCGAGGTGGTACTAAATTCTTATGCGTTCGTCTGCCAAAAAAAGGCCTTTCCAAAATTTTGTCCGTGGGCCGCACACTACGGCCCAGCGAAGCCAGCCCACTTATTTTTCTACCTCGACAGCTAGGAAAATACTACTTTCTGTTTCACAAAGGGCGACAAATAGTCGGAGCTTCACACAGAACAACTAATAATGGGCTGACCAATGTTTCTTTGTTTCTATGTTTTACTTCCATTTTTATTCTTCTTCCCCTATCTCTTTTTTCCCATCCCAACTTATTTTTCTTATAGAATTTAATTCATAAACTTAAAATTGTCAAAAAATGTTCAAAATGTAAAAAAAAACAAATGTTCAAAATTTCAAATGTTGTTGCTATTTGGGAAAATATCCGGAACATGAAAAAAGTTTCCAGTTTTTTGAAAAAAAATGCAAAATTGTTCGAGATTTCCAAAAATAAAATGGCTTTTATAAAATGCTCCAAAGTCAAAAAATACTATAGGGTTAGTGAAATTTTCACAATTCAAATTAATTTTCGCGTATAAAAGATATACATTTTCGAAAAATGTTATGAATTTTCAACACATGTTCCCATTTCTAAAAAAATCACAAATCCAAACCATTTTTTATTAAAAAAAATTGGTGTTTTCCAAAAATGTTTATGAATTTTAAAATAATTTCCTATTTCAGTTTTTGTTTGCGTTTTTTGAAAGCGTACATAATTTTCAAAAATCTATTCTGGATTTTGAAAATGGTTCATGTTTCTGTCAGGACCCCGACTCAATGCAACATCGATCTAGCATGTAACACATCATATCACTTTGCGGCCTCACGCACGGTATTCCCACGGGTGTCGCCTTACCTTTGCCCGGGACCATTTGCGCCTTTTGGCACACGTATATGATAGTGTCGCTAGCATCCATATGGTAAGGAGCCCGGGCTGACATGGCTAGTCGTAAACCCAAAGTGGCACAGACTTACAGGGACAGGCATCCATGACCCAGCATCGAATGTGTCGGTCATCAGCGAGTGAATCCGGGTTGTAGCACTGGGCTAGCAGGACTCTGGTAAACCGGGCTGTAGCAATGGGCTAACAGGACTCCGGTATTCATTGCGTGACATTTCCCCGAAGGGACAGACACAGGAATGAAGAAGGACACATGCCGACCAGCCTAAGTGTTCCGGAGGAGTAGCAAGCTACCATGGCTCAGTGGAAGCACTAGGAGACATTTCCCGGTAAGAGAGGCTACTAAGGATAAACAACTAGATAGTCAGATCCCACACATATCAAGCATTTCAATCACACACACAATATGCTCGATATGTGCAAATACAACAAGGCATCACAACATGACTCTACAACACAAGTACTTTATTTAAAGGCTCAGAGAGCCATACATATCATACACACAAGTACGGGTCACACGACCCACATTCAAGTCATACAAGCATACAAGCCAACAGCGGAAGTAACTTGTCTGAGTACACACAACTAGTAAAATAAAAGAGGCTTGGGTAAGCCTGACTACACTACATGGCCCTTCATGAGCTCAGGATCACCACCTGGTCTTCAGCCTACTCATCGATATCGACATGTACGAAGAATCCATCAGAAGGGGTTGCAGCGTCTTTTATAAAACGTAAATTAAGCAACATGAGTACAAAGGTACACAACAAGACGTACATCCGATCCTACATACATGCACATTATCAAGAAGGGTTGGTGGGGTTATTGTAGCAAGCCAGCTTTGACTCTTGGTTAAGCTATCCTACGAGACTACAACTTGAAATGGTTTTGCGCACTCGAGTCCACTACTCACCACTTCAATACACTACCGAGGATCCACCTCTGTCATCCTACGGAAGAGCCATCCTCGACACTCACGCTTATCTTGAGGCTTTTAGTAGTATCCATTTACTTGTCTATGAACTGTATAGGCAACCAAGTAGTCCTTTACCGCGGACGCGGCTATTCGAATAGATGACGTTAACCCTGCAGGGGTGTACTTCTTCATACACGCTCTCACCACTTACCGCCGTTTACATGACATGTACTCGGCAACCTTCAAGCAGAAGCCCAACGTGGGTGTCGGCCACGACCTACCTAAACACCTAAGTCTCTAGTCTAGGTTTATCGCCTATCCAGGTTCCATCCGCAGGGAGTCCGGCCGAGGTTTCCACATACGGCCCCGAACAATGTGTACAGGGTTCCAAGACACCTAACGAGTGCCCGGTATACCCGCCCACGTACGTACCGCATCACAGCCCACCCAGCGGATCAGCGCTGTCCACAGCCTGCAGTAAGCTACAAACACCAGAAACTACTTGCAACTCCTAGACAGAGGACTATGGTGAATAAGAAGCCGAGAGGGTCCATTGGTTTCGGGCCCAATGTGTGGTAGTAGCTGAATCTTAAATCACACATACAGATCCCGGTGCTTAAGGATGGCTTCAATGAAACAACCCACCATGTACTCCTACATGGCCTCTCAGCAATACCTTTACCAAATCATGTTCAACACAACACTCCCATACTGACATGATCATTTCACTCAAGCCCATCACCCAGATGAACCAGAAATGACACGAATTTAAGCATAGCAGGCATAGCAAGGTAGGAACAACACATACACATGGCTCAATCAACTCCTACACATGCTAGTGGGTTTCATCTAGTTACTGTGGCAATGACAGGTCATGCAGAGGAAATGTGTTCGACTAACGCAGCACACAGCAGTTTGAATCGCGTTGTCTTAATGCAGTAAGAGAGAGCAGAAGCGAGAACATGGGATTGTATCGATATGATCAAATGGTTGGTTGCTTGCCTGATGGGTCCGTGCACTGGTATTGTTCTTCGTTGGGGTATTCGCGGTACTCCTCGGGGGCAGAACCTGCCGCAGAGAGCACCGATACACAATCATCACCAAACAATATGCAACAATATGATGGATGCATGAGACATGGCAAAATGAGTGTATTGGGCTAATGCAACTAAGACCAGATGGGTTTGAACCATTTTGAACCAAAGATTCAAGTTTCAAACTCATAAGTGGCCCTTTTAAGTGCTTTACCTTGTTCTGCACTAAACAGCAGGTTAACTTGTTTAAACATGCATGAAACCAGTACAGATGGATAGATTAGATTTTTTTTGATCATTTTTCACATATAACACTTTGCATTTGGAGCTACAGATTAATTTCTATGATTTTTTGAAGTTTGTGGTATTTTCTAGAATTTCCTGTGTAAAAATAATTCCAGTAAATAATTTACTGCGTCAGCATTACGTCAGGATGACGTCAGTGGTCAACGGGACAGTCCAGGTCAAACCTGACAGTGGGTCCCGCGTGTCAGTGTAATTAGTTTAACTAGATATTAGATAATACTAATCCTAATTAGTTAACAGGGCTGGGCCCCACCCGTCATTGACCCAGGGGGGTCAAACTGGGCCCACCCGTGGTCAAACAGTGGTCAGCGGGGTCAACTCGCCGGCGAGGCCAAACGTGGCGGTGCAGGTGCGGGTTTCGCCTACAGGGCACCATTCGAGGCGCCGTTGGGCTCTATGGATAGCTGGGAGCGAGCCGCAGCGGGTGGTGCGGGAAGTTGGGCTCGGAGTCGCCGGAAACGGCGCCGGCGACGGGTTTGGCGGCGGCCGGAGCTCGGGTGAGCTCGAACCCGTCGCTAAGAAGCACGGCGGGGCACGTGAGTTAGTGCGTTGAGCTCTTGGGAGCGTGGTGAGGTTAGTGGGCAGGGTGGCGCGGCCGTTGGGAGGCCGGAGCCTCGTCGGTGACGAGCTCCGCGGTGGCGCGTGCGATGAAGCTTCATGCAGTCGCTACGGTGCTCGAGAGCGAGAAAGGGAAGGGGGAGGAGGTAGCTGGGCTCACGGCGGTCACGTAGGAGCAGACGGCGCGGTCGGGGATGAACTGGTGCGGCGGCGATGGCGAAGGGGATCTCCGGCGGTGGCGGAGTCAGGCGAGGTCGGTGCAGAGGCTTCGGGGAAAGCGAGCGCTCGGGGCTCGCTTTCTTGAAGGAGAGGAGGGCGGCGGAGCTTCTGGACACGATGGCGCGGCGCGGGGACGATGGAGAATGCGAGCTTCAAGGTGGCGCGGGCGCGGCAGCGTCGGCCATGGTGCGGGAAAGCGAGGGAGAGAGGCAGGGGAGCGAATGAGGTGTCCGCGGGGTCGGGGCGGCGACGTGGGGCTCGTCGAGGATAGCAGAGCGGTGAGGGGAGGAAGCAGGGCGGCGGGCAGCTGCTTGGCGCGCGCTGGTGCCAGCGTCGAGCACCTGCCTGCCTGCCTGGCCAAGTCAAGTAGCTCCCTGGAGCGGCTGCTGGGCTGGGCCGGCTAGGTGGGCCGGCGGGTGGGCTGCCAGGTAAGTTTTCCCTCTCTCTCTTTTTATTTCTGTTTTCTAATTCTTCTGTAACTTTGTGGATTTTCTAAAAGTACCTAGGCAACTCCAAAATCACCAAACTGCTCATGGCCCTGTTTAGTATATAACCAACATGGAACATTTTAGTTTAGGTTTATTTGTACATTTAAAATATTTTATAGAATTTAAATGTCCAAATTCAAATACTTATGATTTAATTCAAAGACCTTAGGATGACCTAGAAAATTGTGCACCACTTTTGGGAGAGGTTCTGAACCAAGACAAAAATGATGGACATTTTAGAGGGTCATTTCAGGTTCATTGAAATATTTTTAGTAAACCCTAGTTGGTTTCAGAGGTGGCTGGGGGTTCTGTCATCCCCATTTCAAGTTTCTGTTGAATGGAATAGACATGATGCAACACTCTAATGCAAGAACTAGCTAGGGTGTGACAACTCACTCCCACTCAGAAAAATCACATCCCGAGATTTAGGTTCCTCCGGAAATAAGGCGGGATACTTGAGTCTAAGACGATCCTCCCTTTCCCAAGTTGCTTCTCTCTCAAAATGGTGCGACCATTGAACCTTTAAAAACTTGATATTATGATGTCGAGTGGTACACTCGGCTTGATCGAGGATACGAATGGGGTACTCCCGATACATGATATTATCTTGAAGATCAAGCGTTTTGTGGTCCACTCCACGGATAGGATCCGAGAAGCAACGCCTGAGTTGAGAAACGTGGAAGACATCGTGGACTCTGGAGAGATGCGGAGGTAGTTCCAATTGGTAGGCAACTTCTCCTCGTTATGCAAGAATGCGAAAGGGTCCAATGTAGCAAGGAGCCAATTTGCCTTTGATACCGAGACGATGTGTTCCCTTCAGAGGAGTAACCTGAAGGTAAGCCTTCTCGTCAACCTAAAAAATCATAGCCTTATGTTTTCGGTCATATTGACTCTTTTGACGAGATTGGGAGGTTTTCAACTTTTCACGAACGATGCGAACTTGCTCTTCTGCTTCCTGGATCATATTCGGGCCAAAGAATTGTCTTTCCCTGGTTTCTGACCAGTTAAGAGGTGTTCAACACCTTCGTCCATAGAGAACTTTGAAAGGGGCTTTACCCGAGCTAGATTGATAGCTGTTGTTATAAGCAAATTCGGCAAATGGAAGGTATTTCTCCCAATCCATTCCGAATGAGATAACAGAAGCTCGAAGCATGTCTTCTAGAATCTGGTTGACGCGTTCTACTTGACCACTTGATTGAGGGTGAAAAGCGGTGCTAAAGGAAAGGCGGGTTCCCATAGCATTTTGGAAAATTTCCCAAAATCGAGAGGTGAAGAGACTTCCTCAATCCGAGTTAATTTCTACTGGAACACCATGGAGAGACACTATTCGGAAGATATACAAGTCTGCTAGCTGACTAGCGGTTATACTCTCACGAACAGGCAAGAAATGGGCCACTTTGGAAAGACGATCGATAACGACGAAGATAGCATTATTCCCTCTCTTGGTCCTGGGAAAACCGGTGATGAAGTCCATACCAATTTTATCCCATTTCCATTCAGGAATAGCTAGAGGTTGAAGGGTGCTAGCAGGCCGTTGATGCTCTGCTTTTACACGATGACAGACGTTGCAATTAGCAACAAACTGAGCAATGTCTCTCTTCATCCTAGTCCACCAGAACCTCTGGCGTAGGTCCTGATACATCTTAGTGCTACCGGGATGAATGGTGAGAGGAGATTCGTGAGCTTCCGTATGGATCAATCGCCTCAGGTTTTGCACATTGGGAACCACTAGACGGTTCCCGAAGTATACGACTCCTTGATCATCAATGGAGAAACAATCTGCAACTCCTTTCTTGATGTTTCTTTTGATACAGGAAATTCCCGGATCTACCTTAGGAGCTTTGAAGATCTGATCCGTAAGGGTAGGTTTCGCCTCCAAGGTGGAAAGGAATCCTTGAGGAACGATGTGAAGGTTAAGTTTCTGAAATTCCTCATGGAGAAGTGGTTGACTTTGTTGCAACATCAGATTGTTGCAATAAGATTTACGACTTAGCACATCAGCCATGACATTGGCTTTTCCTAGGGTGTAAGTTATCCCTAAGTCGAAATCTGTGATAAACTCGACCCAACGTCTTTGCCTGAGATTTAAATCCGGTTGGGTGAATATGTACTTCAGACTTTGGTGATCAGTGAAGATTTCGCAACGATTACCGAGGAGGGAATGTCGCTAGGTTTTGAGTGCATGGACTACAGCTGCAAGCTATAGATCATGAGTAGGATAATTTTCCTCATGTGGGTGCAATTGCCATGAAGCATAAGCAATTATGGACGATCTTGCATGAGAATGCAACCTAGTCCTAGTCGCGAGGCGTCGCAATAGATAACAAAGTCCTTGGAGAAGTCTGGTGGTACCAGTATGGGAGCAGAAGTCAGGCATCTTTTCAGTTCCTGAAAACTGTGCTCTCATTGTGGAGTCCACTCGAACTTTTTATCTTTCTTGACGAGTTCAGTTAGAGGTTTAGCAACTTTGGAGAAGTTCTCGACAAAGCGGCGACAATAGCTCGCTAAGCAAGGAAACTCCGAACTTGCTTGACCGATTCAGGTGGAGTCCAATTAAGGACGGCTTGAACTCGCTCGGGATTGACAGCAATACCCTTACCAGAAATTACATGTCCTAGATAGGTCACTTCTGGCAACCAAAATTCGCATTTAGAAAATTTGGCATAAAGGCGATGCTCTCGAAGTTTCATCAACACTAGCCTTAGATGCTCGGCATGTTCTACCTCGTTCTTGGAGTAGATGAGTATATCATCAAGGTAAACCACGACGAATTTATCCAAATACTCCATGAATATTGAGTTCATTAACCGAGAGAAGGTGGCTGGGGCGTTGGTTAAACCGAAGGACATGACGGTGTACTCGTATTGGCCATAATGAGTAACAAAGGCCATTTTAGGAATGTCCCTGATCCTGATTTTGATTTGATGGTAGCCCAACCTCAAATCCATCTTAGAGAAGACTAAGGATCTAGCGAGCTGATCATACAGATCGTTAATCCTGGGGAGCGGATACTTGTTCTTTATTGTGACCAAGTTGACGGGTCGATAATCTACAACCATCCGATCCGTACCATCCTTCTTCTTGACGAAGAGGACGGGGCAAGCCCATGGAGATGAACTAGGACGGATGAAACCCTTTTTCAAGGACTCATCGAGTTGTTTCTTAAGCTCGGCTAGTTCTAGTGGTGCCATCTTATAGGGTCTTCTAGAAATTGTGACAGTTCCTGGAATGAGATCTATCACGAACTCGACATCTCTGTCAGGTGGAACACCTGGCAACTCCTCTGGAAAGACATCCGAAAAGTCACGGACTACCGGAACGTCTTCGAGGTCTGGCAAGGGACTGGCATTAAGAGAATATAGCTGTCGCTTAGCTACTCGGGTCAAGACATTGACTATCTTTCCCGAAGGATGTGTAAGTTGAATAGTCCTAGAGAAGCAATCAATCTTGGCATGATGGGCTGACATCCAGTCCATATCGAAGATGATATTAATATCCGAAGATTTGAGAGCTATCAACGATGCAAGGAAAACAAGTATGTCAACTTGGATTACATTCCCATGGCTTACTCTAGAGGTTTGCCATCTATAACCAGGAGTAGAAATTTCCATGGAGGTGGGCATATCACAGAATGTGGTGTTATGTAGACGAGCATAGCTCTCAGATATAAATGAATGAGATGCTCCAGTATCAAAAAGAACAGATGCTGGGTGGCAATTAACAAGGAGCGTACCGAGAACGACGTTGGGATCCTCTTGAGCCTCTTCGGCTGAGACACAATTCACATGGCCACGTGCAGAGGTGTCTAGCTTGGTATAGTACACCTTCCCTATTGGCTTGCCATGGCCAACAGCCTTTCCAGACTAGTTGGGGTTGGTCTGGGGACACTCGCGCATGTAGTGGCCCGGTTCCCCACACTTGAAGCACGTCACGGAGCTGGTGCGTGGAGGAGCATTGTTGGTTGGCCCACCATAGGGCTTAGCTGGTGCATACTGCTGAGCTGGACGAGGCGCCTGATAGGATGGCCTCGGTGTGAACCTGGGTGGCAGGGCAGTGTTACGCACCCATACCCGGTGCTTCTGTGGTCCAGCACCAGATGAGGAACCCATGTCACGGCCATGCTTGCGTGTTGCTTCGAAATCAGTGTGACCCGTCTCAGCACTGATGGCTTTGTTCACAAGCTTCTGAAAGGAGGTGCACTCATGCAGACGGAGATCTCGGCGAAGCTCGGGGCTAAGTCCCTTGCGGAATCTTGCCTGCTTCTTGGCATCGGTGGAGACTCCTTCAGTTGCATAGCGTGCTAGGTTACCAAACTCCCTGCTGTATGCGTCCACAGAGAGTCTACCTTGGGTCAAGCTGCAGAACTCCTCACGCTTACGGTCCATAAGACCCTCCGGAATGTGATGTTCACGGAAAGCCTCACTAAATTCTGCCCAAGTAGTGACATGGCCAGCTGGGCGCATGGCTTCATAGTTCTCCCACCAGAGACTGGCGGGGCCTTCGAGATGATAGGCAGCAAAAGTGACCTTATCCGCCTCAGCTATGAGTGCAAAACGTAGCTTGTGAGTAATGCTGCAAAGCCAGTCATCGGTGTCGAGAGGCTCGACGGAGTGGTGGAAGGTGGGTGGATGTAACTTGATGAGGTCGCTGAGCGACACCAAGTTATTCCTCTGATGATGTGATGTGTTCTGTTCGATGCGCTCCAACAAACGGTTGGTCTCCCGCTTGTTTCTCTTAGCCTCCAGCATAACATCGGCTAGAGAAGGAGGGTGAGGCAGGTTTGCATCCCCAGCTCTACTGCCTTCGGCCTGCTCCTGGGGAGCAGGGTTGTTGCCGGTGTTGACCATCCTAGGAAAACAAGACAATGGTTTAGTCCAGAATGATAAGATTTTGTCATAGAGATGTAGAATGTAAGGAACAACTCGGAATGCAAGATGATCATCCGTATGACATGGTGAATACAGAAACTGCTACATTTATTTCATCGTCATACACACCATACAAGGTTTAGTACAAGACCAAACGGAGTACTACTACGGTGAAAGGAAGATTACATCTCATCGGAGACATCCCAAGCTCCTATACATTATTTTTCTACACCTCCGGAAAGTGGTACACACTAAGTCATATCCCACGAGTCACGCAGGACGGTGGACGATATAACTATTACATTACTAGTAGTGCTACTATCAGCTCAGACATTTCCGTAGTAATCCTCATAGAAGTTACCCCCATTTCCTGGAAGCTGAATGTGATCATCTGGAAGCAGCTGATCCTGTGGAGCCTGCGGTCCATAAGGACTCGGGTGTGGCCTGGGACCATCAAACGGTGGCAGATACGTCTCCAACGTATCTATAATTTTTGATTGCTCCATGCTATATTATCTACTGTTTTAGGCAATATTGGGCTTTATTATCCACTTTTATATTATTTTTGGGACTAACCTATTAACCGGAGGCCCAGCCCAGATTTGCTGTTTTATGCCTATTTTAGTGTTTGGAGGAAAAGGAATATCACACGGAGTCAAAACGGAACGAAATCAACTAGAGAAGTTATTTTTGGAAGGAAACCCACCTAATGGACTTGGACTCCACGTCAGAAGATACGGGAGGTGCTCACGAGGGTGGGGGGCGCGCCCCCTGCCTCGTGGGGCCCCCGTAGCTCCACCGACGTACCCCTTGCACCCATATATACCTACGTACCCTAAAACTTCCAGAACAGAAGATAGATCGGGAGTTCCGCCGCCCCAAGCCTCTGTAGCCACCCAATCCCTCTCGGGAGCCCGTTCCGGCACCCTGCCGGAGGGGGAACCCATCACCGGTGGCCATCTTCATCATCCCGGCGCTATCCATGACGAGGAGGGAGTAGTTCACCCTCGGGGCTGAGGGTATGTACCAATAGCTATGTGTTTGATCTCTCTCTCTCTCGTGTTCTCTCTCGTGTTCCCTCTATGGCATGATCTTGATGTATCCAGAGCTTTGCTATTGTAGTTGGATCTTATGATGTTTCTCCCCCTCTACTCTCTTGTGATGAATTGAGTTTCCCCTTTGAAGTTATCTTGTCGGATTGAGTCTTTTATGAGAACACTTGATGTATGTCTTGCCATGATTATCTGTGGTGACAATGGGATATCATGTGCCACTTGATGTATGTTTTGGTGATCAACTTGCGGGTTTCGTGACATTGGGAACCTATGCATAGGGGTTGGCACACGTTCTTGACTCTCCAATAGAAACTTTGGGGCACTCTTTGAAGTACTTTGTGTTGGTAGGATGAATCTGAGATTGTGTGATGCATATCGTATAATCATGCCCACGGATACTTGAGGTGACAATGGAGTGTCTAGGTGACATTAGGGTTTTGGTTGATTTGTATCTTAAGGTGTTATTCTAGTACGAACTCTAGGGTTGTTTGTGACACTTATAGGAATAGCCCAACGGATTGATTGGAAAGAATAACTTTGAGGTGGTTTCGTACCCTACCATAATCTCTACGTTTGTTCTCCGCTATTAGTGTCTTCGGAGTGACTCTTTGTTGCATGTTGAGGGCTTGTTATATGATCTATGTATGTTATTATTGTTGAGAGAACTTGCACTAGTGAAAGTATTAACCCTAGGCCTTGTTTCCTATCATTGCAATAACGTTTACGCTCACTTTTATCATTAGTTACCTTGCTGTTTTTATTATTTCAGATTACAAAAATCTATATCTATTATCTATTTTGCACTTGTATCACCATCTCTTCGCCGAACTAGTGCACCTATACAATTTGCCATTGTATTGGGTGTGTTGGGGACACAAGAGACTCTTTGTTATTTGGTTGCAGGGTTGTTTGAGAGAGACCATCTTCATCCTACGCCTCCCACGGATTGATAAACCTTAGGTCATCCACTTGAGGGAAATTTGCTACTGTCCTACAAACCTGTGCACTTGCAGGCCCAACAACGTCTACAAGAAGAAGGTTGTGTAGTCGACATCAGTGGCAGAAGGGGTCCACGGGGAGGAGTGAAGCCCCCTACATCACGCTAATTTATAAGGTCCGGCAGGGTAGACCGCACGGGGTAGAGATCCCGCATATCCATATAACCTGCCTGCACAGCAGGTGCAAACCGGGTCAAGGTGGCCCAGTGATCAGAACGGGAGTTGAACTGCTCCAGTTGCAAGGCACGATTTTCACGGTCTTGTCCTCAAGCAACTGTGTGGTAGTGCGGAGCAACGAATCCTCGTGAGAAGAGTCGGTGTAGATAGCTGTGAAGTAACCTTCTGGCCCAGGAAGTGACATCGGCATATAGCGGAAGTCATTTTTCCCGAGCAAGGAGGTTCTGGCCCGTATGATAGTCATCATCGAATATGCAGCGTCTTGCACAAACATCTCGATGGTAACCCCAAGTCCATATGAGCAATGGAGGGGTTCGGTGGATCCAGGATAGCAAGGAAATATCCTGACGGTGCAGAGGTATTGGCTTTGATTGAAGTCCCTATACTGCTCCTCGACGGTGTACTCGGGATACCAACGGTATCCAGCCTCGGTCATTACCCGGACCAACATAGCAGTATGGCCAGGTACATCGAGGCATCGAGTCAGACGAACCACTTGATTCTGAGAGCGGGAGGCCATCTGAAACACGATATAATACAAAGGCATTAGAATTTCTAGCAGAAATTGGACAGCATAACGGCTGTAAATGCTCAAAAAAAGATTTTGAGACATTTTGCAAAGAATTGCATAGACACTCAACAATATCATATCAAGGTTCTGGGTCCATCTTAGCAACATAACGGGGTAGTAGAACTGAACTAGGCTTGTAATCATCAAACCTATAAGGTACTAATGATTAGTAACACGTGAACCTGATAGAGAGAAGAGATCCTAATCCTTAACTCCCGGTGGAAGAATAGACTGACTCAGATCAGAATGCCATGAGGTAAAGGAGTAAAAAGAGACTTACGTTCCATCCCACAATCAATTCCCCTACATATAACTAAAGCTTTTCTAGACTCAACATTGACCAGTTTGGCTGGGAGAACCTACAGGCAGTCCGGCTCTGATGCCAACGCTGTCAGGACCCCAACTCAATGCCGCATCGATCTAGCATGTAACACCTCATATCACTTTGGGGCCTCACGCATGGTATTCCCACGGGTGTCGCCTTACCTTTGCCCGGGACCGTTTGCGCCTTTTGGCACACGTATATGATAGTGTCGCTAGCATCCATATGGTAAGGAGCCCGGGCTGACATGGCTAGTCGTAAACCCAAAGTGGCACAGACTTACAGGGACAGGCATCCATGACCCAGCATCGAACGTGTCGGTCATCAGCGAGTGAATCCGGGCTGTAGCACTGGGCTAGCAGGACTTCGGTAAACCGGGCTATAGCGGGCTAACAGGACTCCGGTATTCATCGCGTGACATTTCCCCGAAGGGACAGACACAGGAACGAAGAAGGACACATGCCGGCCAGCCTAAGTGTTCCGGAGCAGTAGCAAGCTACCATGGCTCAGTGGAAGCACTAGGAGACATTTCCCGGTAAGAGAGGCTACTAAGGATAAACAACTAGATAGTCAGATCCCACACATACCAGGCATTTCAATCATACACACAATATGCTCGATATGTGCAAATACAACAGGGCATCACAACATGACTCTACACAAGTACTTTATTTAAAGGCTCAGAGAGCCATACATATCATACACACAAGTACGGGTCACACGACCCACATTCAAGTCATACAAACATACAAGCCAACAACGGAAGTAACTTTTCTGAGTACAGACAACTAGTAAAATAAAAGAGGCTTGGGTAAGCCTGATTATACTACATGGTCCTTCATGAGTTCAGGATCACCACCTGGGCTTCAGCCTACTCATCGATATCGACATCTATGAAGAACCCATCAGAAGGGGTTGCAGCGTCTTCTGTAAAACATAAATTAAGCAACATGAGTACAAAGGTACTCAGCAAGACTTACATCAGATCCAACATACATGCACATTATCAAGACAGGTTGGTAGGGTTATTGCAGCAAGCCAGCTTTGACTCTTGGCTAAGCTATCCTACGAGACTCCAACTTGAAATTGTTTTGCGCACTCGAGTCCACTACTCACCACTTCAATACACTACCGAGGATCCACCTCCGTCATCCTACGGAAGAGCCATCCTCGGCACTCACGCTTATCTTGAAGCTTTTAGTAGTATCCATTTACTTGTCTATGAATTGTATAGGCAACCAAGTAGTCCTTTACCGCGGATGCGGTTATTCGAATAGATGACGTTAACCATGCAGGGGTGTACTTCTTCATACACGCTCTCACCACTTACCGTCGTTTACACGTCATGTACTCGGCAACCTTCAAGCGAAAGCCCAACGTAGGTGTCGGCCACGACCTACCTAAACACCTAAGTCTCTAGTCCAGGTTTATCGCATATCCAGGTTCCATCCGCACGGAGTCCGGTCGAGGTTTCCACATACGGTCCCGAACGATGTGTACGGGGTTACGAGACACCTAACGGGTGCCCGGTATACCCGGCCACGTACCTACCGCTTCATAGCCCACCACTCGGGTCAGTGCTCTCCACGACCTCCAGTATGCTACAAACACCAGAAACTACTTGCAACTCCTGGACAGAGGACTAGGGTGAATAAGAAGCCGAGAGGGTCCATTGGGTTCGGGCCTAATGTATGGTAGTAGCTGAATCTTAAATCACACATACAGATCTCGGTGCTTAAGGACAGCTTCAATGAAACAACCCACCATGTACTCCTACATGGCCTCTCAGCAATACCTTTACCAAATCATGTTCAACACAACACTCCCATACTGACATGATCATTTCACTCAAGCCCATCACCTAGATGAACCAGACCTGACACGACTCTAAGCATAGTAGGCATAGCAAGGTAGGAACAACACATGCACATGGCTCAATCAACTCCTACACATGCTAGTGGGTTTCATCTAGTTACTGTGGCAATGACAGGTCATGCAGAGGAAATGGGTTCGACTGCCGCAGCACACAGCAGTTTGAATCGTGTTGTCTTAATGCAGTAAGAGAGAGCAGAAGCGAGAACATGGGATTGTATCGATATGATCAAATGGTTGGTTGCTTGCTTGATGGGTCCGTGCACTTGTATTGTTCTTCATTGGGGTATTCGCGGTACTCCTCGGGGGCAGAACCTGCCGCAGAGAGCACCGATACACAATCATCACCAAACAATATGCAACTATATGATGCATGCACGAGACATGGCAAAATGAGTGTATTGGGCTAATGCAACTAAGATCAGATGGGTTTGAACCATTTTGAACCAAAGATTCAAGTTTCAAACTCATAAGTGGCCCTTTTAAGTGCTTTATCTTGTTCTGCACTAAACACTAGGTTAACTTGTTTAAACATGCATGAAACCAGTACAAAAGGATAGATTGGATTTTTCTGATCATTTTTCACATATAACACTTTGCATTTGGAGCTACAGATTAATTTCTATGATTTTTTGAAGTTTGTGGTATTTTCTGGAATTTCCTGTGTAAAAATAATTCCAGTAAATAATTTACTGCATCAGCATTACATCAGGATGACGTCAGTGGTTAATGGGATAGTCCAGGTCAAACCTGACAGTGGGTCCCGCATGTCAGTGTAATTAGTTTAACTCGATATTAGATAATACTAATCCTAATTAGTTAACAGGGCTGGGCCCCACCTGTCATTGACCCAGGGGGTCAAACTGGGCCCACCTGTGGTCAAACAGGGGTCAGCAGGGTCAACTCGCCGGCGTTTAGCCGCCAGCAAGGCCAAACGCGGCGGTGCAGGTGTGGGTTTCGCCTACAGGGCACCATTCGTGGCGCCGTTGGGCTCTATGGATAGCTGGGAGCGAGCCACAGCGGGTGGTGCGGGTAGTTGGGCTCGGGGTGGCCGGAAACGGCGCCGGCGACGGGTTTGGCGGCGGCCGGAGCTCGGGTGAGCTCGAACCCGTCGCTAGGAAGCACGGAGGGGCACGTGAGTTAGTGCGTTGAGCTCCTGGGAGCGTGGTGAGGTTAGTGGGCAGGGTGGCGCGACCGTTGGGTGGCCGAAGCCTCGTCGGCGACGAGCTCCGCGGCAGCGCATGCGGTGAAGCTTCGTGCAATCGCTACGGTGCTCGAGAACGAGAAAGGGAAGGGGAGGAGGTAGCTGGGCTCACGGCGGTCACGTAGGAGCAGACGGCGCGGTCGGGGATGAACTGGTGCGGCCGCGACGGCTAAGGAGATCTCCGGCAGTGGCGGAGTCGGGCGAGGTCGGTGCAGAGGCTTCGGGGCAGGCCAGCGCTCGGGGCTCGGCTTGCTCGAAGGAGAGGAGTGTGGCGGAGCTTCTAGACACGGTGGCGCGGCACGGGGACGACGGAGAACGCGAGCTTCACGGTGGCGCGGGCGCGGCAGTGTCGGCCATGGTGCGGGAGAGCGAGGGAGAGAGGTAGGGGAGCGGGTGGGGTGTCCGCGGGGTCGGGGCGGCGACGTGGGGCTCGTCCAGGCCAGCAGTGCGGCGAGGAGAGGAAGCAGGGCGGCGGGCGGCTGCGTGGCACGCGCTGGTGCCGGTGTCGAGCACCTGCCTGCCTGCCTGGCCAAGTCAAGCAGCTCGCTGGAGCGGCTGCTGGGCTGGGCCGGCTAGGTGGGCTGGCGGGTGGGCTGCAAGGTAAGTTTTCCCTCTCTCTCTTTTTATTTCTGTTTTCTAATTCTTCTATAACTTTGTGGATTTTTTAAAAATACCTAGGCAACTCCAAAAAACACCAAACTGCTCATGGCCCCTGTATAGTATACAACCAACATGGAACATTTCAGTTTAGGTTTAAAATATTTTATAGAATTTAAATGTCCAAATTCAAATACTTATGATTTAATTCAAAGACCTTAGGATGACCTAGAAAATTGTGCACCACTTTTGGCAGAGGTTCTGAACCAAGACAAAAATGATGGACATTTTAGAGGGGCATTTCAGGTTCATTGAAGTATTTTTAGTAAACCCTAGTTGGTTTCAGAGGGGGCTGGGGGTTCTGTCATCCCCATTTCAAGTTTCTGTTGAGTGGAATAGACATGATGCAACACTCTAATGCAAGAACTAGCTATGGTGTTACAGTTTCCTACAATATTCAAAAACTTCTTACCTTAAACATCCTTGATTGAAAGGAAAAGTATGTTGAATAATTCATGGTCCTTTTTCTCAAAAAAATAAAGAATAATTCATGGGCCTTCTTTAGAGTACGATGACATAACAAAACTCTTAAATGTCCCCGATCAATAAATGGAAAAAATAGCGGATTGATTACTTCACAGCCAGGGAAATCAAGAAACTAAATGTTTCTTTTTCACGTGCACACAGGGTTTTGCTTGCACGTATAATTCTCACTAATTTTAAATGCATATTATTTTTTCTCCTGTTGCAACGCACGGGCATATGTGCTAGTGAGTACTCAATCACATCATGTTTCTGATATATGGTCGGTAGGACTACTGTATGGGTGTCCTACATAAAAGCAAATGTAAGTAGAAAAACATTATAAATATTAATTTTGTCCATTATATTGCAAAGTAAAGGATATCCGTGTTGTCAAGGAAAATTCAGATCAATCTTGCACCACTATAAGTCTGTTTTTTTCAAATTTGAATCCTGTTCAAATTTATACTGCTTCTCTTACTACTCCTGATAAATGACCAGAACAAGGAAGCATGCAGTTCTGTAGGGGAAGGCCGATCCTTGCCAATTAATAGTCATGACCAGATGTGGACGAGCACTTCTTGCGTGATATAGATAAATAACATTGGATGCAGCGGCTCAACGAGCTCCTCACGCTGCCGGCCGCTGGCTGCATCCGATGACACCGGGAGCAAGGTAGTGGTGTCCTGTAAGTTCAGTCTAGAGGCTAAATCAGGTCGGCGCTGATTATTATTATCATTATGCACAACTGAATACTATTCTCTTGAAAGATAAACTACTTTGCCTCATATGCATACTTGCGATTGATGAATTACATATAGACTAGCATGTTTCTACGCAGGTGCAGATTGCCGATGCTAATTATTTGCACATATAGTACGTCTACGCATGTCTTTATTTTGGCCTGATAAGTTATAAAAAATATACCTATTAACGTATCTTTAATCCACATAAATTTCTATAGTAAAAAATAATGTGGATGTATGATGCACCACAAAGATCTCATAGAAACAAATGATTATGTATGTGATATACATATGTGTAGCAGGGATAGAAAATACTATAAACATTTAAGCACATTAATCTTAAAAGAAATCCTTCTATGATTTTTTTTGCACGAATATGATCTTGAAACACGATTAATCTATCACACAACTACAGTTCAATCATAAAACATTTTCTTTAAGAATTTATTGGTTAATACAAGAATATAAAATACAAATAACCTATGGTGCTTAACGTAATCAGAAAATGTAAAAAAAAATAATATATCATTTGCTACAGTGTTACATACTATTTCTCCAAATAAATCTTTTTAGTCTGCATATAAGATTTGCATGAAGTCAAACTTCGTAAAGTTTGAGCATATTTATATGGAAAAATATCAACATGTACAATCCTAAAGTCATAGAATATCGCAATTAAAATTCAAGCCGCATTTAATGATTTCGCATTGTGAATGTTGATATTTTTTCTGTAAGTTGGTCAAACTTTATGAAGTTTTACTTCAAATAAATATTATATGCACAGTAAAATATCCAGAGGGAGTATTTAATATTTGAAGTGCTAGCCCGTGCTGATGCACGGGTTGATGGCTAGTGTGATATAAGTTATTGTATGAGATGATCATGTTTAGTAAAAGTTATTGGCAACTGCCAGGAGCCTTATGGTTGTCGCTTTATTGCATGAAATGCAATCGCCATGTTGTTGCTTTATTTTAGCACTAAGCGGTAGCGATAGTCGTAGAACCAATAGTTGGGGAGACGATAACGATGCTACGATGGAGATGAAAGGTGTCAAGCCGGTGACGATGGAGATCATGACGGTGCTTTGGAGATGGAGATCAAAGGCACAAGATGATGATGGCCATATCATGTCACATATTTTGATTGCATGTGATGTTTATCTTTTATGCATCTTATTTTTCTTAGTACGGCGGTAGCATTATAAGATGATCCCTCGTTAAATTTCAAGGTATAAGTGTTCTCCCTGAGTATGCACCATTGCTACAGTTCGACGTGCCGAGACACCACGTGATGATCGGGTGTGATGAGCTCTATGTTCACATACAACGGTTGCAAGCCAGTTTTGCACATGCAGAATACTCGGGTTAAACTTGATAAGCCTAGCATATGCAGATTTGGCCTTGGAACACTGAGACCGATCAAACGTGAATCATATAGTAGATATGATGAACATAGAGATGTTCACCATTGAAAACTACTCCATCTCATGTGATGATCGGACATAGTTTTGTTGATTTGGATCACGTGATCATTTAGATGACTAGAGGGATGTCTATCTAAGTGGGAGTTCTTAAGTAATATGATTAATTGAACTTTAATTTATCATGAACTTAGTCCTGATAGTTTTTGCATATCTTTGTTGTTGTAGATCAATGGCTCGTGCTACCGTTCCCTTGAATTTTAATGTGTTCCTAGAGAAAGCTAAGTTGAAAGATGATGGTAGCAACTACACGGACTGGGTCCGTTGAGGGATTCCTGGACTAGGGGGTCCTCGGGCGTCCGGGCTATGTGATATGGACCGGACTGATGGGCCGTGAAGATACAAGATCAAAGACCTTCCCCCGTGTCCGGATGGGACTCTCCTATGCGTGGATGGTAAGCTTGGCGTTCGGATAATGAATTTTCCTTTCTCTGCAAACCGACTCTGTACAACCCTAGCTCCCTCCGGTGTCTATATAAACCGGGGAGTTTAGTCTGTAGAGGCAATCATAATCATACAGGCTAGACATCTAGGGTTTAGCCATTACGATCTCAAGGTAGATCAACTCTTGTAACCCATATACTCATCAAAGTCAATCAAGCAGGAAGTAGGGTATTACCTCCATCAAGAGGGCCCGAGCCTGGGTAAACATCGTGTCCCCCGCCTTCTGTTACCTTCGATCCTTAGACGCACTATTCGGGACCCCCTACCCGAGATCTGCCGATTTTGACACCGACATTGGTGCTTTCATTAAGAGTTCCACTGTGTCGTCGCTAGAAGGCTCGATGGCCCCGTCGCTCATCTACAACAATACCGCCTTGAGGGAGACTTTTCTCCCCGGCCAAGTTTTCATATTCGGCGGCTTCGAACTGTGCGCCAACTCGATTGGCCATCTGGAGCAGATCGACAGCTACGCCCATGGCCATCAGATCAGTTTTGGAAATCTGAACTATGTCGCTGATATCCGAGGAGACATGATCTTCCAAGGGTTCGTGGCCCCAAACATCGCTCCGGCCTTAGAATCGGAGCACATCACCAGGTCCGAAGACGGGAGTTTAAAGGCCGCTGGACTAATTGCAGCTATAGAGCTTGACACCGGAGAACCGGAGGGGATCGCGTCACCGGCAGGCCCGGAGTTACGCTAGGCAACCTCTATCATCATGAAGCCAAACTTGCCTCCGGACACTAGCTCCGAACTCTCGAGGTCCGCGCCAAATGAGCTTGGCCAGGGAAGTTCTGTCCCGCCCAACTCCACGGATTCTTGCTCCCCTGTCCAAACCTCGCTCTTAAACAAGGCCCTGGAGTTAATGTGATCTCTCGCCATCACAGAAGAATCACCGCCGAACTACGTCCAGCCCATACTAGGGGCTGAGAGTGGGGAATTTTACGTCCCACCCACCACCCACTTCATAGCCACTATCGAGGACTTAACCGACATGCTCGACTACGCTTCCAAAGACATCGACGGTATGGACGACGATGCCAGAGATGAGCAAAGCCAGAACCCACCGTTCATCGGATATTAGACGGCCACTTCCACATATGACGTGTACATGGTGGACACACCCAAAGAGGATGACGGCGATGGTGGGAAGGATCCGTTCGAGGACAAAACTGTTGAGGCGCCTCTAAAGCGTCGACGTCAGCGGCGACGCTCAAAATTGCGTCGCAAAAAAGGTAGCAATACCGGCACGAGAGATAATAACACTCTGGAGAATGCCGAAGACCCCAAAGCCCCGGTCGAGCCAACATCCGAATAGGACGATTGGGAGGATGGGCAAGTTAACCCTGACGATCCAGTCAGGAACTAGGACTCGGAGGATTGTAACTATCTACCAATCTCTGAGGATGGTGTAAGCCTCGGCGATGAAGATTTTAGCGTGCCGGAGGAACACCTCGAATGTGAGTGCTTTCAGCGCCGGCTAATAGCCATGCCAAGAAGCCCAAAAAAGAAGCAGCAGCAGCAGCATCAAGCTGATCAGGATTTGCTCAATGATCACTTCAAAAAAAATACACTTCCGTGATGATACATGTTTGTCACAGTAGGTCGCATTTTTTGTCATGCATGTACATCCATGATGATTTTATGACAGAATCAAGATAGTCATACCTGTGCTGTCGTAGAAGTGTTCCATGACATTACCAAAATTATCATCACGGAAGTGTCCACTTCCATGACGATAAATCGCGCGTCACAGAAGTACTTTCGTCAAGGGTGACCGACATGTGGCATCCACCGTAACGGAACGGCGTTAAGCTATCGGGTCCGATTTTGGATCCGATAACCTGTTAGCAGCCCCGACCAATGGGGATTTTCCACGTGTCGGCTCACCATTGGGACAGATGTCATCCACTCATTGGACCGAAGGCGCCTATGATACGGAGACACGTGGAACGACCCAACAGAGGCCCATTCCTGTGAAAAGGCCGGCCCGTTTGACTTGGTCAAAAGGTGGGGGACCGGCCCATGGAAAGCCTGTTAATGGCCAGTTCACATATAGCCCATTTACAGCCCACTAACCCAGGGCCCGTTACGACCTCTCCGAATTAGGCCCAGTAGCGTCATCTGGGCCATCCAATATGATTTGAGCCCATTTTAACTTCCGGCCCATGTGTGGCCCATGACTTATTTCGGCCCATATGAGGCCCTTTGTAACTCTCGGCCCATTAACAGCCCGTGGTGAAACTGGCCCATAATGAACAGTGTATCACTTTATACCCATTAACGGCCCGTTATTCCATTGGGCTGTTTCCAGCCCAAGTTATCTTTTGGCCTTCTCAGGGCCCATGATTCTTGGGCTCATTTGCAGCATTCGGTTACATACGGCCCGTTATTGTCATTTTCTGCTTGTGGGCCAAATTCAGCCCGTCGTTACAGTCGGCCCGTTTGCGGACCGTTATACGTTGGGCCGTTTTCATGTAAAAAAACCCGTTGGGCTGTTTTCATAGAGTTATCAAATACGGCCTATTAACGTCCCGTTATGGTCCACGAATAGGACGGCCCATGATTGGTGAGATGATGATACGCCCCGTAGAAGGCCCATCGATCCTATGGCCCGTATGAGGCCCATGGATAGTACGGCCCGCAGAAGGCCCATGGATCATACGTGTCACAGCCCTAGCTCAGTCCATGCTTGACCCTGCATAAGCATCCATGCATCATGTTTAAATTTCTTTGAAAGTTGAAATGGGGATTGTTGAAACCCTAGCACCAAATGAATTCAACTAGGTTCAATAAAAATATATTCAATGAATCCAAATCCCCTTTAGAAAAGTTCATGATTTTTGTTAAAGGTGAAAACCTCTGCCAAAAATGATACACATATTTCTAGGCCATTCTGGATTTTTGAATTAAATCTTATTGTATTTGACTTTGGGCATTTAAAATACTATAAATAATTTAAATGTTCAAATAATGTCGGAACTATTTTTGGGACACTGAAATAATTCAGCAAGTGTCCATGAATATTTTCAGGACTTTAGGAAATGCCTTGGTATTTTTCCTAAGCTCAAAATAGAGGCAAATAATTAGAAAACAAAACAAAATTAGAAGACAGAAGAGAGAGAAACATACCTGGCCCAAACATACCTGGCGCCCACCAAGCCCGCCTGGGCCTCACCTGTGCCGGCCCAGCCCACCACCGTTTCCCCCCCCCCCCCCTGTCGTCTTCCTTCCCCACCAGAAGGACGGAGGCGCGTGGCCGCCCCGCGTCGGCCACCTCCTCCCTCCCTGCTTGCTTGGCTCCTCCCCGGTGCTCCTAGACGATGCCACGGAGACGGCACGTACCCCCCGGGCCCTCTCACTCTCTCCTGAATGTTCTCCCTCCTCCCCTGGTTCTCTCCCTCACCCCGCGGCCGGGCGCTGCCGTTGCCACCGACCATCATTGCCGTAGCTACCACCGATCCCTCGCCCCTCCGTCGTGCCCAGAAGCTCCACCACATCGCCGGCTACCTCTCCGCCAATCCACGCGCCTCGGGAGGCCCTGGAGCGCCTCCATCGACACCGTCTTCATCCCCGACCATCGGAGATCGTCATCGCCGCCCCGCCGTCTCCAGTGCATCCCCGAGCTTTCCGTCAAGGCCGTCGAGTCCGCTGTGAGCTTCTGCTCCGTTTCCCTCTCTCCGTTGCTCCGTTCTCGCGTTGTAGCTCCCTCTCCCACCCCAGCTGAAGCACCTCGCCGCCGGTCATGTCGTCGCCGCGGCCACGGTCACTGCAGCCCGTGCCCGAGCACACCAGTGTGCTCAGAACCTCCCCGCACACCCGTAGCCACCCCTAGCTCCTCCTCCCGAACACCCTAGCGAGGAACTCTAGCACGTCCAAACTCCGGCCACCGCTGTCGAGCTCGCCGACGTCGTTTCCGGCATCCCCGTGTCCAACCACTTGCATCAATGGACGTGCGCAAGCGCCAGCAACCCGTAGCCACAAACCGCTCATCGAACGGTGGCTGTAGAGCAAACCCGACGCGGGCACCGCCACGATCTGTCATCGCGGGCGGTTAAACGCCGGTGGCTGACGTGGCACCATTAGTTTGGGTGCTAATTATGTTTAGTTATTACCTGTGTCAATGACATGTGGGTCCCCGAGCATAATTAGGTTAGTCTAATTTTCTGTTAAGATTAGTACTAATCTGTGTGGACCCTACGTGTCAGCTTTGACCTTGGTCAAGTCAACGTTGAAAGGGTCCCACTTGTCATACACCAAAACCAGCCTGAGACACTTACGTATGGGTCCCATAGGTCAGGTTTGACCTGGCCGACCCAGTTGACCTGCTGACGTCACACCTATGACATGCTGATGCAGTAACTTATTTTTTGGATTTATTCTTATATAGGAAATTCCAGAAAATGTTGCAAACTTCTAAAAATCATAGTAATTCAACTGTAACTCCAAATGAAATAATTTCCATATAAAAAATGATCAGAAAAATCCAATATATCCATCTGCACGGTTTCAGGCATGTTAGAACACATTAACCTTGCTGTTTAGGTGAAACAAGTTAATGCACTATTATGACCTCTTAAAATGGGTTTGCATTTGAATCTTTGGTTCAAATGGACTCATCTCAATCTGTTCGAGCTTGCATTAGCCATAACACATTCTTATTGCCATGTCATAGCATGCATCATGTTGTGCATTGCATTGATCGTGTTTCTTCTCTGTTTGTCGGTGTTGTTCCCTCTCGATAGACTTATTCCGATGACGAGTTCGATGACACCGATGAAGAGATATATTATCTTCAGAAGTGCTAGGCAAGCAAAACCCCCTTGTTCATTCCGATACAATCCTACTCTCTCGCTCCTGCTCTCTTTTACTGCATTAGGACAACAACGATTCATCTGATACTTGCTGCGGTAGTTGAACCCCTTATCCTCTACATGACCTGTCATTGCCACAGTAAATAGATGATACCCACTAGCATGAGTAGGAGTTGTTTGAGCCCTAATGTGCCTACTCATTCATGCTTGTTTGTCATGCCTTCTATTGCTTAGAGTGGAGTCAGGTCTGATTCATCACGGATGAATCGGAGGTGTGTGAACATGTCCTACTGTTGAGAGCTAAGTGTGTGAACACGATTTGGTAAAGGTAGCGGTGAGAGGCCATGTAGGAGTACATGGTGGGTTGTCTCATTGAAACCGTTCTCAGGAACTGAGATCTGTGTTTGCGATCCATGAACAGTTACTACCACACATTGGGATCCTTAATTGACTCTCTCAGCTTCTTAACCACCCTTGTTCTCTGTCCAAGAGTTGCAACTAGTTTCTGGTGTTTATAGGATATGTGTTGGAGGCTGTGTGTAGCGCTGACCCTTGGGGTGGGCTATGATGCGGTAGATACACCGTGGCACGATGTACCGGGCGCCCGTTTTGTGTCTCGGGAACCCTGCACACATCGTTCGGGGCCGTACGTGGAAACCTCGGCCGGACTCCCAGCGGATGGAACCTGAATAGGCGATAAACCTGGACTAGAGACTTGAGTATTTAGGTAGGCCGTGGCCGACACCCTCGCCAGGCTTCCGCTTGAAGGTTGCCGAGATACATGACGTGTACATGGAGGTAAGTGGCGAGAGCGTGTGTGAAGAAGTACACCCCTGCAGGGTTAACATCATCTATTCAAATAGCGATGTCCGCGGTAAAGGACTTCTGGGTTGCCTATATCAGTTCATAGACAAGTGAAAGTTGATACTCTAAAACTCGCAAGATAAGTGTGAGTGCTATGGATGGCGTTCTCGTTGGGAGACGGGAGCGGATCCATAGTGGTGTATTGATATGGTGAATATGTGGACTCGTGTGCGCCACCTCAAAAGAGTTATTTGCAGTCGTAGTTCAGGATAGCCACCGAGTCAAAGCTGGCTTGCTGCTGTTAAACTCCACCACCCCCTTTGTTGATACCGATGCATATGTAGTTAGTTCTGATGTAAGTCTTGCTGGGTACATTTGTACTCACGTTTGCTTATTTTATGTTTTGCAGAGAGACGTCAGTCTCGCTAGTAGTTCCGTGTGGACTTCGCGTTTAGCTTGATACCTTAGCTACGATCTTGTGCCCTCGGCAGGATCTGGTAGATAGTCAGGCTTCTAGGCCTTTTTCATTTGTAGATGTTTGTATGCAGACATGTTAAGCTTCCGCATGTGCTTTGGTTTGTATGCTCTGAATGTTGGGTCATGAGATCCATGTTTGTAATATCTCGCTCCTCGGAGCCTAATGAATAAATACTTGAGTCGTAGAGTTATGTTGTGATGCCATGTTGTATTTACACATATCGAGCATATTCTGTGTATGATTGAAATGCTTGGTATGTGTTGGATCCGACAACCTAGTTGTCTATCATTGGTAGCCTCTCTTATAGGGAAATGTAGTCTTGTGCTTCCATGAGCCATAGTAGTCCGCTACAGCCCGGTTCACCGGAGTCCTGCTAGCCCAGCACTACTGCTCCGAAACACTTGACTGGCCGGCATGTGATTCACTTCGCTCCTGTGTCTGTCCCTTTGGGGAAATGTCACGCGGTGACATCTGGAGTCCTGCCTAGCCTGCTACAGCCTGGGTTTCCGGAGTCCTGTTAGCCCAGTGCTACAGCCCGGATTCACACGCTGCTGACCGACATGCTCGATGTTGATTCATGTATGCCTGTCCCTATAAGTTAGTGCCACTTTGGGTTCACGACTAGCCATGTCGGCCCGGGTTCTCTATCATATGGATGCTAGCGACACTATCATATACGTGAGCCAAAAGGCGCAAACGGTCCCGGGCCATGGTAAGGCGACACCCGTGGGAATACCGTGCGTGAGGCCGCAAAGTGATATGAGATGTTACTGGCTAGATCGATGTGACTTGGAATCGTGGTCCTGACAGCTTTGGTATCAGAGCCTGACTGCCTGTAGGATTACCAAGCCAAAGTGGTCGAGGTTGTGTCTAGAAATGCTTTAGTTATGTAAGGGAATTGATTGTGGAAGGGAACGTAAGGCTCTTTTTACTCCTTTATCTTATGCCCTTCTGATCTGAGTCGTCCTCTTCTCTTCTACGGGGATTAAGAACTAGGCCTTCTCATCTATCTATCAGGATGACGTGTTACTAATCCATAGACTTATGAGATTGTTGGTTTTACGCCCCAGTTCAGTTTATACTACTTCTGTGTGTCCATAGTTGGTCTCGGAACCTTGATTTTTTGCTTTTGAGTGATTATGCCACCATTTTTGCAGGATGTCTCGAATCATTTTGAGCATTTATAGTCGTTATGTTGTCCGAGTCATCCCAAGTTTCTAAATAGTCTGATGCATTTGCAAATCCTTTCTTTCCGTTCCCGATGTCCTTTTTGGTAAGAATAAGCGCACTAACCGGTGCGATGAGGTACTCTATTGCCTCGGTATATATGTTGGAGCTACTATTATGACCCTAGGTGTCTTAGAGAACCACCTAGTAATCTAGCCATGTTTTGTGTTCCCGGTGTGATAATTCTGGCCTTTATTCTCGAAAGCATCCCGTGATGTTACTTAGTAGTAGGTATTCTATTCCTGGGTTCTTGAACCCGAGATTCACCCTACTTACTTCATGTTGATAGTGTTTGCTAGTTCCTTTAGGTTATTAGTAACCCTTGCGATAGTCCTCGAGGTTCGTGGTGTGTCCTTCTTCCAAATACCATGAACTACTTACAACAGAAGTTCCTCGTTTAACCGAGAGATCACAACCAGAGTGCTCTTGATGAGTTCTCGATTCTATATTGTGAATCTGCCAGTTCTACCTTCTGCATGGGTTATCCGGAAGAAATATGTTGAACTCGTTCGACATGCTAGTCTATGCATCCACAACTCAGAAAATCATATGTCCTCTTGAGTTGTCCCTCTTCATTTGTATTCCGACCATCCTCTATCAATTGATAGTCAGGAGTAATGGTGCATCTGTGTTATCGATGCTTATTATTCTTGTGGTCTGTCAAGCCATTCTATTCTGGAATGACTAGGAGAAACAAACTCCAGTATCTCATCCATATCCAGGATTGGGTCAAAGCAGTTGTAATCCGCAAATCAAATGCCAATCCAGCTTTTGATTCTGTTCTACCCTGAAGTATTATCGTCTTATGTCAAGGATGTCATGGGAATTGCGCACCATCTTATGAATTCTTGATACAGTGATATCTCTCACCATCGTTGTTCATTCCTCGGTTGTCGTGTTGCTGCGACCGGAATACCGACAAGTGAATTGTGATGTGTGAAATTAATACTTCTAGCAACCATGTTGCTTAGTAGTAAATGGACAATAGTTTCACTCTTAGCGTGTTGGTTATTGAATCATCATTCTAAGATAGACTGTGCTACCTAGTCCTTATTTCCGGTGCACTCTTCGATCAATGAGTTAGGATAATTCAATCCCTTTCTTATCGTTCATATCGTCTTGCTCTGAAAAGCAAGATTGCTCCCGAGCTTAATAACATATCGGTGGTTCGTGACTTTCCGAATATCTTCTTGGAAGTGCTACCAGGTTGTCACCTGACCGCTATGTTAAGTTCGTGATCAAGTTGGTTTCTTGTAAACCACCCCTTCTCCAAGAATCCGTGTTGGATATCCCTGAGCTGGTTGGTTAAGCTAAACAACAACTTGGAGAGTTGGAAGTTAAAAGCTTTGCCGAATTTAGTTCATTCTGAAGGGATATCTTTGCGTTTGTGTGTGTGTTGAAGAAAGATGATATCTCCATCGATTGGTCCTTGTGATCAGTTGTTGAACCTATTGTTTTAGCAAATTTTGATTTGAGTATGGGCTATCGTCAAGTCAAATTAGAACCAATGATGTTCGTAATGTTGTCTTACTCGTGGTTGATCCCTCGAGCATACACCGTTATATCTTTTGGTCTGACCGATGCTATCGCCTTGTTCACATAATTGTGGATTTCCACTTATATGGAAACCTAGATGAGTTGTTGTTGATCCCATCAGCAACATTTTTATCTTCTCCATGATTTTGTTGAGCATTAAGCTAGTGTTGGAAACTTTTGAAAGCATTTCTTCATGCTAGCTCATGAAGCATATGTTCGGATGAAAGGAGTGACTTCCTCTAATTCACGTGCATTTGATGTAAGTTGCCGCCATGAATTCGAGAAAGCTTGTTTTTGCTTCCTCTAGAATCATCCCAAGTTAGTCACACATATGTGCGAAGTACTCTATGGGTTGATAGGTTGGCCGCCTCCATTCTGTATGTGTTCCTAGCACACCAAGCCACTGAATGACTTGTTCAAGGATAATAAGTTCCTCGAGAAGTGCACAAGGACTTCGATATCCATGATGATGGTTCCCTACTAGAACTCGGTAGTGTTTTGTTGTAAGACTACTATGTGGTCATGCTTGTCTGGGACAATGTGTTCACATGTATGTAGCATAACCAGCTCATGTTTTGGAGCTTGCTATCTTAGTTCATTCCCCGAGAATCTCGCAACTCCATATCGTCGGTTTGTGTTGCAAACTTTCTTTTCCAGACATGCTGTCTAAAATATCCTGTTTCCAACTAGATCTGAATCTCAGACAGATATGATGGTTGGAACACTTCCAACATTTGCATGTTGTTCCCAGCTTGCACCCCATTGTGCCAATTTTCCATGGGCTGTCCTTCTCTGCAGTTGCTGTCCAGGATTATCTTCAAAAGTGGTCCTACCATGGGTCCTATCCATTTCCGATGATGAGCAAAAATCATCCATGGCGTTGTCTTCAACAAGGTAGTCCAGATCATCCATCCTAGCCCGAGTATGCCATTCCTTCGAGCTCTTTTAAGCGATCAATTGTAAATTGCCTTAAGCTGGTATGAAGAGTTTCAATGATCTATGGATCAAAAGTAATTCTTTTTGCCATTTAAGGTAATAACTCTACGAGTCACCTCCCCCAAGGTGCCCCGTTACGGGATTATGGCAAAAAAATTTCCTCGCCACCTTGACACCATCCACCATCTTTCTAAGCGTGGAATTGTTGCCCACCAAATCAAAACCCCGTCGTTTGTTCCTCCATCCCTCTCTATGTGTTTTGTGCCTCAACTCGAGATGTTTCAACATCTCATTCCATGAGTTGACCTTGAGTGCTCGATCTTCGAGGAGATCGTTTCCTATAGAGTTTCTTTCTGTCGCCATCGTGTTGGATGAAGATCTCAAAAGCAAGGACGTCAAGATCAATTAGAGCAATGAACCAACATCTTTGGGAAGGGAAATTGGATCTACAAGATCGTGTTAGCTAGTGTCCCCTCTGTCTTCTTACCTCACGTCTTGAATCTCGAGACGAGATTCTTGTTTAGTGGGGGTGAGTTGTCACAGCCCTAGCTCAGTCCTTGCTTGACCCTGCATAAGCATCCATGCATCATGTTTAAATTTCTTTGAAAGTTGAAATGGAGATTGTTGAAACCCTAGCACCAAATGAATTCAACTAGGTTCAATAAAAATATCTTCAATGAATCCAAATCCCCTTTAGAAAAGTTCATGATTTTTGTTAAAGGTGAAAACCTCTGCCAAAAATGATGCACATATTTCTAGGCCATTCTGGATTTTTGAATTAAATCTTATTGTATTTGACTTTGGGCATTTAAAATACTATAAAATAATTTAAATGTTCAAATAATGTCGGAACTATTTTTGGTCCACTGAAATAATTCAGCAAGTGTCCATGAATATTTTCAGGACTTTAGGAAATGCCTTGGTATTTTTCCTAAGCTCAAAACAGAGGCAAATAATTAGAAAACAAAACAAAATTAGAAGACACAAGAGAGGGAAACCTACCTGGCCCAAACATACCTGGCGCCCACCAAGCCCGCCTGGGACTCACCTGTGCCGGCCCAGCCCACCATCGTCCCCCCCCCCCTGTCGTCTTCCTTCCCCGCTAGAAGGACGGAGGCGCGTGGCCGCCCCGCGTCGGCCACCTCCTCCCTCCCTGCTTGCTTGGCTCCTCCGCGGTGCTCCTAGACAATGCCACGGAGATGGCACGTATCCCCCGGGCCCTCTCACTCTCTCCTGAATGTTCTCCCTCCTCCCCTGGTTCTCTCCCTCACCCCGCGGCCGGGCGCTGCCATTGCCACCGACCACCGTTGCCGTAGCTACCACCGATCCCTCGCCCCTCCGTCGTGCCCAGAAGCTCCACCACGTCGCCGGCTACCTCTCCGCCAATCCACGCGCCTCGGGAGGCCCTGGAGCGCCTCCATCGACGTCGTCTTCATCCCCGGCCATCAGAGATCGTCATCGCCGCCCCGCCGTCTCCAGTGCATCCCCGAGCTTTCCGTCAAGGCCGTCGAGTCCGATGTGAGCTTCTGCTCCGTTTCCCTCTCTCCGTTCCTCCGTTCTCGCGTTGTAGCTCCCTCTCCCACCCCAGCTGAAGCACCTCGCCGTCGGTCATGTCGTCGCCGCGGCCACGGTCACTGCAGCCCGTGCCCGAGCACACCAGTGTGCTCAGAACCTCCCCACGCACCCGTAGCCACCCCCAGCTCCTCCTCCCAAACACCCTAGCGAGGAACTCGAGCACGTCCAAACTCCGGCCACCGCTGTCGAGCTTGCCGACGTCATTTCTGGCGTCCCCGTGTCCAACCACTTGCATCAATGGACGCGCGCAAGCGCCAGCAACCCGTAGCCACAAACCGCTCATCGAACGGTGGCCATAGAGCAAACCCGACGAGGGCACCGCCGCGGTCTGTCGTCGCCGGCGGTTAAATTCCGGTGGCTGACGGGGCACCATTAGTTTAGGTGCTAATTATGTTTAGTTATTACCTGTGTCAATGACATGTTGGTCCCCGAGCATAATTAGGTTAGTCTAATTTTCTGTTAAGATTAGTACTAATCTATGTGGACCCTACGTGTCAACTTTGACCTTGGTCAAGTCAACGTTGACCGGTCCCACCTGTCATACACCAAAACCAGCCTCAGACACTGACGTATGGGTCCGACAAGACAGGTTTGACCTGGCTGACCCAGTTGACCTGCTGACGTCACACCTATGTCATGCTGACGCAGTAACTTATTTTCTGGATTTATTCTTATATAGGAAATTCCAGAAAATGTTGCAAACTTCTAAAAATCATAGTAATTCAACCGTAACTCCAAATGAAATAATTTACATATGAAAAATGATCAGAAAAATCCAATCTATCCATCTGCACTGGTTTCATGCATGTTAGAACACATTAACCTTGCTGTTTAGGTGAAACAAGTTAATGCTCTATTATGACCTCTTAAAATGGGTTTGCATTTGAATCTTTTGTTCAAATGGACTCATCTCAATCTGTTCTAGCTTGCATTAGCCAAAACACATTCTTATTGCCATGTCATAGCATGCATCATGTTGTGCAATGCATTGATCGTGTTTCTTCTCTGTTTGTCTGTGTTGTTCCCTCTCGATAGACTTATTCCGACGACGAGTTCGATGACACCGATGAAGAGCTATATTATCTTCAGAACTGCCAGGCAAGCAAAACACCCTTGTTCATTTCGATACAATCCTACTCTCTTGCTCCTTCTCTCTTTTACTAGATTAGGACAACAATGATTCATCTGTTACTTGCTGCGGTAGTTGAACCCCTTATCCTCTGCATGACCTGTCATTGCCACAGTAAATAGATGAAACCCACTAGCATGAGTAGGAGTTGTTTGAGCCCTGATGTGCCTACTCATTCATGATTGTTTGTCATGCCTGCTACTGCTTAGAGTTGAGTCAGGTCTGATTCATCGCGGATGAATCGGAGGTGTGTGAACATGTCCTACTGTTGAGAGCTAAGTGTGTGAACACGATTTGCTAAAGGTAGCGGTGAGAGGCCATGTAGGTGTACATGGTGGGTTGTCTCATTGAAACCGTCCTCAGGAACTGAGATCTGTGTTTGTGATCCATGAACAGTTACTACCACACATTGGGATCCTTAATTGACTCTCTCGGCTTCTTAACCACCCTTGTTCTCTGTCCAGGAGTTGCAACTAGTTTCTGTTGTTTGTAGGATATGTGTTGGAGGCCGTGCGTAACGTTGACCCTAGGGGTGGGCTATGATGTGGTAGATACACCGTGGCATGGTGTACTGGGCGCCCGTTTGGTGTCTCGGGAACCCTGCTCACATCGTTCGGGGCCATATGTGGAAACCTCGGCTGGACTCCCAGCGGATGGAACCTGAATGGGCGATAAACCTGGACTAGAAACTTGAGTGTTTAGGTAGGCCGTGGCCGACACCCTCGCCAGGCTTCCGCTTGAAGGTTGCCGAGATACATGACGTGTACATGGCGGTAAGTGGCGAGAGCGTGTGTGAAGAAGTACACCCCTGCAGGGTTAACATCATCTATTCGAATAGCCGTGTCCGCGGTAAAGGACTTCTGGTTTGCCTATATCAGTTCATAGACAAGTGAAAGTGGATATTCTAAAACTCGCAAGATAAGTGTGAGTGCTATGGATGGTGTTCTCGTAGGGAGACGGGAGCGAATCCATAGTGGTGTATTGATATGGTGAATATGTGGACTCGTGTGCGCCACCTCAAAAGAGTTATTTGCAGTCATAGTTCAGGATAGCCACCGAGTCAAAGCTGGCTTGCTGCTGTTAAACTCCACCACCCCCTTTGTTGATACCGATGCATATGTAGTTAGTTCTGATGTAAGTCTTGTTGGGTACATTTGTACTCACGTTTTCTTATTTTATGTTTTGCAGAGAGATGTCAGTCTCGCTAGTAGTTCCGTGTGGACTTCGACGTTTAGCTTGATACCTCAGCTACGATCTTGTGCCCTCGGCAGGATCTGGTAGATAGTCAGGCTTCTAGGCCTTTTTCACTTGTAGATGTCTGTACCCAGACATGTTAAGCTTCCGCATGTGCTTTGGTTTGTATGCTCTGAATGTTGGGTCATGAGACCCATGTTTGTAATATCTCGCTCCTCGGAGCCTAATGAATAAATACTTGAGTCGTAGAGTTATGTTGTGATGCCATGTTGTATTTACACATATCGAGCATATTCTGTGTATGATTGAAATGCTTGGTATGTGTGGGATCCGACAACCTAGTTGTCTATCCTTGGTAGCCTCTCTTATAGGGAAATGTAGTCTTGTGCTTCCATGAGCCATAGTAGTCCGCTACAGCCCGGTTCACCGGAGTCCTGCTAGCCCAGCACTACTGCTCCGGAACACTTGACTGGCCGGCATGTGATTCACTTCGTTCCTATGTCTGTCCCTTCGGGGAAATGTCACGCTACATCCGGAGTCCTGCCTAGCCTGCTACAGCCCGGGTTTCCGGAGTCCTGTTAGCCCAGTGCTATAGCCTGGATTCACACGCTGCTGACCGACATGCTCGATGTTGATTCATGTATGCCTGTCCCTATAAGTTAGTGCCACTTTGGGTTCATGACTAGCCATGTCGGCCCGAGTTCTCTGTCATATGGATGCGTGACTCTATCATATACGTGAGCCAAAAGGCGCAAACGGTCCCGGGCCATGGTAAGGCGACACCCATGGGAATACCGTGCGTGAAGCCGCAAAGTGATATGAGGTGTTACCGGCTAGATCGATGTGACTTGGAATCGGGGTCCTGACAGTACGTCCCGTAGAAGGCCCATGGACCCTACGGCCCTTAGAAGGCCCATGAATCCTAAGGCCCGTATAGAAGGCCAATGGATCCTACGGCCCGTATAGAAGGCCAATCTACGGCCGGAAGAAGGCCCATGGATCATATGACCTGCAGGAGGCCCATGGTTACAATAGTCCGTGTGGTGCCATGATTATTTTGGCCTAGTAACCAAAAATAGGCTATTGTGGCCACTAGAAAAACACAGAAAAAGAACTGTAGTGACTACAAGCAAACAACTAAACAAGACAATAAGGAAATAAATAAGCAAGCAATTAACGCTGGCCTATTACCGCTATTACACATATTACATCCACTAGGCATCAAAGTTCGCCACTAGTGCAAATATAGGGAACAAAGCAGCATATTACATACACTGGCCGTCAAAATTGGCCACCAGTGCAAATAAACGCAGCAGCAAAACAAGAGCATAACTAAAACAACTTCAGGAGAGCTCAAGAAACGTTATCCTGGGTATCCACCATGCTGGCAATAAGCTTAGCAAGCTTATTAGCTTTGTCCTATTTGGCGCTAAAATCCTCCAATGCTTGCTGTTGCACCAGAAAGTATGCATCTGAATGCTCCAGGGACTTCCGCAGTCCTTCCGCTTCTTGTCGCAGCACAGCTGATCAATGTCTTACAGCTTGTAGTTGAGACTCAAGAAACCGAACTGATTCAGACAGTGAGTTTGAATAGCTTGTGCAAGCAGTAGCGGCCAGTAACTCAAACACTAAACCAAGACAGGACTTTGGGGTTATCTCGCTATCTTCAAGATAGTCTTCCTTAGCTGTTTTATCAGCTTTGTTGGAGACCAACAAGGATGTGTCACTATCCTGAACCTTATCTGCATTATTCCTTTACCATTCCTTAATAAGGCACTCTTCCCCAATATTCTATCAGCATTCTAAAAAAAGAAACTAGCGGACACATAACAAGTTTAGCATTTACTAGTATATGAAACTCATTTCGGTGAACCAGTTCATTAGTAAGGTGGACAAGATTAAACTACCAAGTCTTCTATTGCCAAGTACAAGTACATAATAAAAGCATCAAAGAAACATATATCTATGTCCTATGGTCACTGCATTGTCTTGCCAAATCAAAATAGAGACACGGTTCAAATCATATCAGTTCAAGACAAAGAAGCAGTGAAAGAATACAAAGCGTGGGAAACTACATGGCACAACAAGATTTTAGATGGGTACCACGGGTCTACATGTACAACAACACTATTGGCTCTGTTGTGATGCTAGTAATGTGCATGATATGAAAGTCAACTGTATACACAATTGAAATTGAAATCAACAGAGCTATTAATAAGAGAAAACCTGTTAAAGAAACCTGCGTGAACATACCTGATGTGCCATTGGAGTTTCGACTGGATCCTTCAATTTAAAAATAAGTTTGTATGAGTAAATACAGTGATACAAGAGCAAAGCAATCATAGTTAAAAAAGGCGCGCCTAAGCGAGCGCTTAAGCACGCCTAGGCTCTAGGCGTTGGCAAAACGCATTGCGCATAACTAGGCTTAATGTATGCATAACTGCGCATAAGCATGCGCTTTGGTCAGTAAAGCGCAAGGCGGTGGCAAAACGCACAATTAACGCCTAGCGCTTTTTTGAACTATGATAGCAATGGAATCTTAAATTAGAACAGTTGTTCTTCAGGTTTAGGCACTTGTTCTACATGAACAGAGTACAGTAAGACGCAAGAATATAATACTTAAAAATAGAAAATGAGCTCATAGACCTTACCACATTCTTGGTTCGGGACCAGTACAGGACAAGGCGTTCCCAGTCATCGTCCAGTAAATGTGTCTCAGGAGAACGTAAGGGAATTTGATGAGTTTCTTTGCCGGTGAAGTACGTTTTCTTCAGGTAATTCCGATACTGCCACCAGGCATTCTTGAAGATAGCAGAGGTATTAGCACAGGTTACCTCATCCTGAGTTCCAAATCGGTCCTTCTCTATAGAGAAAAATGGGAAAATTTGTTGTATTATAACCATCATGGAGGTAGGATGTATGGGACGAAGCAAAGTAATTGTCATGAATAACATTACTTACACATAACTCCTGGACAAACGCCTGCAACTGGCATTTTCCTTCATCTTTAGTATAATATTTCCAAGATGGGAAGATACGCACATACGATTTAACAACATCAAATGCGATAGATTCTAAACTATGACTAGTTGGTTGTGCTTACTCCACAGGAATAGGCGTACTAACTGGTGGAGTTAGGGTTCGCCGTGATAGTACTGGCCCTTTGGGCATTGGAGCTGCCTTACTAACTGCTCTTGTTTGGGAGCTCTGTGGTGGAGATGGTGTTCTGTCAACAGGAACTGGGTTACTATCGGCTGGGGTTGGGGTTAGATTGGGTGAAGCTGGTTCTCTGTCCACCGCAGTAGGGGTACAATCTGCGAGAGTTTGGGTTATGTGTGGTAGGGCTGGTTCTTGTGCATGTACAACCGGGGTGCTATCTCCACCAAGAGGTAGCAATGTTTTATTTGAAGACCGTTCTTTTTAGTCCGCTAGATACTGGCATCACCCGCTCCAATTCAAATGGCAGATAAACAAGAAACATAGTTTAATGTACAGACATTGTATGAGAGACAGATGCAATAAATAGTGTGGAAAAAAGAGGGCATGAAATAGTTGACATGTATATTGTTTAACTAAAACGGATAGCATGACATAATTTCACATATATGATGTCTATGTAAACTGGATAGCATAGCATAACATAATTCAAAGATATGATGAATAACTAAACATGATCGCATGACATAATTAACCTACACGTTATCTAAGTAATCAGGATCGCATCATTTAATTCACATATGTGATTTATATGCTAAACAGAGGGCATTCGATATGATGTCTGAACTAAGAACATGGTGTTGAATATTGTGTATATGATGTCTAAACTATGCAATGCAAGACACCATATGCATGATATGAGCAGTATAACCGTGCCAAGTTAGAGCATACACCTCAGTGGGGGAATAGGACTGGTCATCTGTCTCTGAATCCACCTCTGAGGAGCTATCGGGACCCAACAAGAGATCTGCTTCGACAGGTAGCACTGTCTGCTCTGAAGGCCTTGTTTTCACTCTAGATTTTTCCATCTCCCACCCAAATGGCTGATTCACAGGAAGAGTAGTTTAGTGTACAAACATTGTCGACAAATGGAAATGTAATGAAGAAAAGGATGGGCAAGATATCATTCAAATATATGATGCCTGGTTAAATAGGATTGCATTGCACATTTCACATATATTATGGCTGGCTAAAAGACATGAGACTGCATAATTCCCGTATATGATATAGAAACTAAACAGGTGGCATTACAGAACATGTCTACACTAAGCAGATGACATATATGATGTCGAAAGTAGGCACTGCAAGGCAACATATGCATGATATGACTAACATCATCATGCCAAGGTAGAGCAAACACCTTGGGGGGTAAATAGGAGTGCTCAGCGGCTTCTAAATCCGCCTCAGAACAGATATCTTCCACTGGATTACAATCTGAAGAGGGGTGGGGAGGGTTTGCCATTGAACCCACCATGGAGCGATGTCTGCATGACATTGTATTGCCGCGCAAAACTCTTCTCTTGTTCTCTACATGTTCAGCATGACTGTGTACAATATCTGACATGCATACGAAAAAAATATGGTGAGATTATGTAAGGAGAGCATGCAGAAATTTAGAGTGATGGTAACAACCATGGATGGATCCAAAAATAACAATAGCAGGCTGATGATTGCTTTAAATTAATAAAAAGACAGATGATGATTGCTTTACTATTTGTTTCCCACCCAAGATGAACAACATAGGCATACCCTAGGTGAACCAGATATTAGACAGACATACTATTCATTGCTGCCTCGATATGTGCCCCACAACTAATTTAGAAGTCAAGTTTGAACATTAATTTGGACCTGACTTGGGAGTCCAAGAGTTGAACAGGACGATAAAGTAGCAGATAAGTTTAAGAAATGCATAACATAAGCAGAAACAAAAGTGTGCGATCTCTCTTGTGGACCCGTGTACTCCTCAGGTTCATCTGCTGAGTCGATGATGGTGATGCCGTTGTGCTGGGTACCGGCGGCAGGGAAGGAGATCTGAGGCGGCGAAAGACGGTCAGGAGTCGTGATGTCTGGTTTGGTGGATGCTTCTGTTGATGGAGCAGCTTAGGTGAGGTGGACGACATCGTGGCAGGAGCAGGAAAAACCACACAAAGTTCCCTTCGACACGTACCTGTAACTGAAGTAATTCTGTAAGGGCTCATTTGGCTTGCATGATTCTTAAAACGCAGGGATAGGAAAAACACCGGAATAGGATAGGAAAATGCACATGGTAAGCAGAGCATTTGTAAACACAGGATTTCTATCAACTTGGGTGTTTGGTTTACAGGAATTGTAAGAGCAGAGGAATGGAAAGAAACATGGCCAAAATAAAGTGAAACCATATGAAAGCGTGTACAGTTAGAATGTTATTTTGGCACTAATGCACTTGGTCTTGTTTTCATGCATAGGATTTTGAAAAGTAGGTCCAGGTGGATGTTTTGCTTCATTCATTTCAACAAAATGCATGAATAATTGAATAGTAGAGTGCCATTGGAAAATTCCCTATTGCTATGTTTTTCCATTGAACAAAAATAGCCCTAATGGATCGACGTGAATGTATAGTAATAAGTGATGCAACAAGTGCACAAGCTCTTTGCCGTAGCCGTGTCGACCTTAGCATCATTGGGATGGTCGCTGAAGCAGTTGAGGCAGAGGTGGCTGTCAGAGGTGTGGAGGAAGATCTGAGGAATCTATAGACGGCGTCCAGGGCACTGCTCTGTTGTGATGGATCGTTCTGTCGTTGGAGAAGCTCCAGTGAGCCGTAAGACGTCAAGGCTGAAGCAGCACAAGACAGACATCATCAATCTCAAGTGGGATTCTAATAGAATCTCCAATAGATGATGTAAAATGGATGTAAAATTTACATCACCAAAAACCACCTGACTACAACAGATGAGGTAAAAACTGTTGACTCTGAACTTAACTACTGAAACTGAAATTTACTGTGGAATCTAAATGCTACTGTCGAAACTGAACGCAATGGTAGCAGAGAGGCACTTGACATGTAGTTTAGGGAGGGCCTGCAGTTCATCTTCAACCTGCACCCCCTTGAGCCGCCAGCCGCCACCAGCCGAACCGCCGGCCCCAGCGCCGCCTCGCCGCCCCGAAACAACTCCCCACCGCCGCCCCGGCCAACCCTCTAGCCCCCCCCCCCCGCCCCCACCCTGAACCCTTAGATAGATAGTAGGGTACCTCTCCGGTGAGCCCCCGTCCCCGCTGCGGGTGGTTCTTCCTTAACTCCGGCGAGCCCCCCCGGAACCCCTGAAAATCGACTGACCCAAAAGTCGATTTAGTCGATTGAAGTGTGCCTAAATCGGAGCAGAGCAGCAACACGAGCGAGGGGGAGAGCAGAAGTAGCAGCTGGGCGAGCGAGCGATCGAGCGAGAGCTGGAGCAGCAGCAGCAGCGCGAGCGAGCGAGCGAGAGCCGGAGCAGCAGCAGCAGATCCGGCTAGTATGGCCGCCGCCGCCGAAGGGGCCTCGCACTGGGGAGAGCCGCTGTGGAGATGTCGCCCACGGCGCCGGCATCAAGGTAGCCGCTCCATGGGGGTGTGGGATGGAGCACCATCATCGCCGGGAGGTCGAGTTAAGGAGAAGGTGCGATGCAATGAGTGTACAACCTCTTTGGTGGCGCCGAGTAGGCCTCGGCTTCATCTGAGGAGTCGGCGAGGATGTTGCGGTTCCGGTGGAGCAGGTTAAGGCGGCGTTGTGGGGATGGAGTAGCCGCGATAGACGAGGCGATAGTCGGAGCAGCTCCTTGGAGGTGGAGGAAGGGGCGGCTGAACCGGTGGGACGACGAGATGGACGACGGATCCTCATCCGGGGAGGTGGACGAGGGACGTCGAGCTGTTGCGGTGGACGACGTCGTCGGGGTAGAGGCTCCGGCTGGGCAGCGGTGAGGTGGCGGACGGAGGAGGGTGGGGTTTTGCGGCTGGAGCGGAGAGGTTATGGTGGCCTGGGATTTCGAATGGCCAAATGGGGGCGATGGGAGGGGGTGAAGCATGACTTAGGGACACGCTTGTCCATAATCTAGGATGTGTTACAAAAGTACCCCCCACCGATTTGAACTAGCGGCCCTTTCGGCTCAGGGTTAGAAGGGGGATTTTGCGTGTCGGGATTTGGCAGCTGGAGGGAGTTTTCGCGCGCGTTGTAATTTCGGGATAGCAAGGCGCAGGTTGTGAAGGCGCCAGTTTTGGGAGCACGATATCTAAATTTTCGGGATATAACAAGACGCGGGTTGAATTTTAGGGACAAGCCTAACGTGTAGTAATATTGTACTTGTACGTACCAAATCAATTCACACTTCCCTCAACCAATAAGAAAACGAAAAAAACAAAACTATTCACACCACACAAAGAGAGAGTCTTGCCCCGTTTTACTATACAAATGCTATTCAAAGCTACTCCCTCCTTCCACCTTTATAGGGCCTAATGCGTTTTTCGATGCTAACTTTGACCAAATATTAGAGCAATAATATATGACATGCAACTTACACAAAGCACAACGTTAAATTCGTCTGTGAAAGGTTCTTTCAATGATATAATTTTCACATTGTGCATGTCATGTACTATTAATCTTGTCAATAGTCAAAGGCGGTCTTAAAAATCTCATTACACCCTATATAGATGGAAGGAGGGAGTATGAATCCATGTTATGTCCGATTAAATTTTTTCGCTTGCTGTATAATGCATGTAACCTACTCATACCAACATTTTAGTGCATTCCAAATGTCTATACTACCGCTGCAATTCGAACTAAATTTGAATACGTTTCTCTATTTCAATAAGAATCTACAATCATGATTGTTGCCAACTTCAACCATCACTCGTGTATTACCTTAATAACACACCACATGATTACTATAGAGATAGATATGAACTATGTGTACTACATAAACTCGAACTCTATTTTTTGAATACACTTGATGTTGATTCCAAATAATAGTACATTTGATGTACTAACTATATATTCATAATCTAAACCATGTTCCATATGTACACCGTGTTTATCACACAAACTATAGTGCCCCGCCCCCTACATTATGACACGTATTTAGACCTGAGTTGCAAAAGCCACACATTAGCCCAAATTATAATCAATGTTCTACATTATGATATCTTCTTCAAGTATCCGTATCCACTTTTTTATAAGGAATTATGATCTTTGTTCGTCTTTTGCACCTGCACGATCCTATTCTATTTGTAGCTAGCTAGCGCTAACTTTCTATCGTGCATGCACACGCCCGCCCCCCTCTGACCCACCCTTAGCATCCCCTCCATCGCGCACGTTCATTATTTCTCTTTAGGTCGTCCACCAGCGGTGTGTGTAGGCCCCCGGCTCCTTCTTTCCGGCACACACCGGTCGATATACCTCTCTAGCCAAGTGTGCCTACAACAAACACATATATACTTCCCCTCTTCTCTTCTCACCATCCATTCCCCCCTATGTCCAATACGGTTCCACGCAGGTGCACACTCCCGCCCCTCTTTTCATTGATCACATACTCGCACACTCCTCCCCCCTCGACATGGTAGGCCTCTCGCACCACCTCCTAGCCACACCCTCTCCCCCGGTCTGCCTCTCCGGACCTTATTTGCTTCGAACACATGCAGGCGTGTATATGAACTGATCGCCCTACATATAGCCAGGTCAACTATAATTTGTTTTCACCAAGCACCGATACACTTACCTCACTAGTTATGTCTCTCCTTTTCTCAGACACACGACAATTGATCTTTCTATGTAGTTACGTATGCTTACCACAACCATATCTTCTCCCCTCATCATCCTTGAATACCTCCCGACCCATCTCTCACACGCACGTGCATAGACAGACAGATATCCCCCGCCCTCTCTTATTGATATTGGACTCATACCCTCCGTTTGTCTAGCAGGCCTCTCCCACCATTTGTGAGACGCCACTCCCCCACCAACCCTCCGATGTTCTACCTTTGTCTTTTTCCCAACCTTATTCCTCTGCTACACATATCCATGGATGTCGATCTATCTCCCTCAATACATAGCTAGGTCTCTCCCCTTCCCCACACATATACTAGTCGATCGGTCTCTACCCCCTCCCCCCGCCCACACACACCGATAGTCAAACGTTGTAGGTAGTTATCCATGCCACGGAGAAAAACTGCACCTCTGCCCTCTCAAATTCTAGTAGGCCAGCTGCCCTGTATCTTTGACGTGGGCAAACACAAATTCGATGGTACTCTTTATCGATCGCTCAGCCACACACTTCATCCATGTTTTCAATTCTATCGATATCTCACGTCCATGACTCCGTTTCACACACATTGCATATGTTACATTTTTCTGATTGAGATATCATCAACACATTGCCTCTGTTTCGCACAAACCATCTCTCTCACACCCACCCACGTACGTACCTGCACCTAAAGAAGAAGTGCATGCAAGACGCACGTACTCACGTCTCGTTCCCGGCCACACCCGCGCGGGTACACGGTGGAGTTCGTTTCTTTACGAAAAGGCAGCCCACGTGATAATTTGACGCATGTAGCGGTTGTTTACTCGAAGGAGGGTCGGGTACCACGCCTAGACGGAACAAAGTTTGACTAGATGCATTAGCATTAAATAAAGTTATATATTCCTCAATGGCACGTACAGAATATAAAATGATTGAAGTGGGGAAAATGGAAAAATGGGTTTGTCTCTCGTCACACCATCTCACACAAGGCCGCCGTGGCCTCCCTCTCTCAGCGTTGGTCAGTGATCCGGCCGCATCCCGTCCGCCGGTGAAAAGGGAGGATGTGCATCATCTCTCTATTCGACGGCGTTGAGGCAGCACATCCCGATCTGCGGTACCCGCCATTCTCTCTGACCAAGCTCCGGCATGGTAGGGCCTTCGCCACTTGCTCGCTGCCGCAGTATGGGCAGATCCCTGCCGCCGGCGCCCTCCTAGTAACATCCTGATGAACCTCAGGTATAGCTTCCTCCGGCCTTGCTCCACTGCCCATCTTCCCACGTTGCTGCATGTGGCTCTTCTTTAGTTGTTTGCTTAAATCATATCTCGGTCGTCGTACTTTCCATCTTGCAATCTCGTCCTCAAACCATTTTTGATAAACCACCATGTGCTATCTTTCCCTTATTACAAGGAAGATGCTTCTTTTTTGTTGGCGTATGTTTCTTCTACTTGTTTTATTGGGCAGTAATTGTTTCCTTTCGACCTCCTTTTGCAAACAGGGCTATCCATTTTCACCTCATTGCTATTGCAACCTTTTGGTGAACTGCACAAATCACTTTTCTAAAGAGTGTTTTGTGCAGTTCCGCCAAAATGTCAGATAGGCAATGTTTTTACATTTCTGTGGGACTACGGAAAGGGAGATTTGTTTTGCTATCCTCCTCATCCAACTCCGTGCCTAATCTTCTCCAACAAGAAGTTAGTCCTAAAGAGAGATCGTAGAGGTGATCGGCTTCTATTTATGTGTGTTATGTTTCATCATCTAGTTCCACTATTATTGTAATCACACTGACTGGATATCTTTGCAAACAGGGATAGTCCACTCGATTTAGTGGAGCTGCACAAAATGATCGGATTGTGGTGTCCTTCATACACCTCTTTTTTGGCTATAGAGCTGGGTCAAACTAGCTGCCAAGCAATGAACATTGTGCCAAGGAAATGGAACCATGCCTACGAACAGCATCAATCAATTATATATTTTTTCTTTATTTATACACCTGCTCACAACTTTGTCTTAAGTTGTGATGTGAATATTGGCGCTGATCTGCGAACCATTGAGATGCATTAGCCATGGTAGTTTCACTTGTATTTGATGGAATGTTGTAACGAGATAATCTCGAGGCAAGACACATGAATCCTAAGTTGAAACCTTTTTTTCCTACGGGAACCAAAGTTGAAACCTTCATAGCATCACAGTACAATTTCATCAAAATTATGCGTACATATAAAAAAATCCTGAAGGATTGATAGCAATGCCAGAAACAATTCAACTTCGTTTTGCCGACATGTTGGACATCCTTCATCCGGCTCCACCTGCCATGCAGCAATATTGAGTGCACAACACAACTTTAGGGAAAGATTCACCCTGGTCGTTGCTCCGCAGTAGTAATGACTAGTGAGCAGTCAAATCACAGAGCCCCACCTTCGCCACAGTAAGTTGCTCGGACGAAGCAACCATCATTTCTCTGTTCCTTGAATCCGCTGGTACTCCCATATTCCCACAGTAATAAGTTGCTCGAGCGAATCAACCATCACTATATCCGCTCACCTGTGATGACCACAAGAGCTATCCATTCAGATTGCATGTTAAAAAAGTAAAGGTCGATAACTAATGTGGCAAACTTTCAAAAAAAATCTAGTACGGCACCTCGGGCCAACGCGGCTAGAACACATTTTGCACGAGAAATTACACACCATGTTTCGTTGACATATGGTCCCATTCCAACATATCAGTGAGACGCCGGTGAGTCCTTTTCTACTAGTATTTCCAAACGAACGTCTAGGCCGGGGCGCCTCTTCGTGAACGGTGGCAAACTGGCAACCGTCCACCGACTCTTCGCCTTTCCCTCTCGATTTGGAACTGCTGTCGCACGCTCTTCCTCTCCCTCCTCCATTTTCCTTCAGCCCTTCACCCTTCCTTCTGCCATTGTTCAATCGTCTTCTCGGGAACAGGCCGGGAACGACCCTGTTATTCTTGCCCCGATCTGAAAGATGACGTGGTGGAGGAACTCATTGATCGGTGCGATGTCATCACCTCGGCTAGCATGGCAGGTTCGTTCAAGCCCATTCTCGACTCAACTAATAACATCATTACAAGGAACCCAAGAGTCAAGGAGCGGTTTGATATCCCCTATCTTCTTCGTCGTGACCCTGATGACTACTGGCGTGGGGATGACGGAGGCCTCGCCTTGTGCAAGTTGATGCCGCTTGATAATGATACGTATGATGTTAAGATGCCATCGCTTGAGGGCAAGGATTGGGCAGACGCAAATGGAGATTGGGTTGTTTACATTGGGTCCAACTGCGAGTGGGAACTTGTGAATGTGTATACTCGTGACCGGGTTCCACTTCCAAAAATCTTAGCAGGCTGCCCAAAGGTTGAGCACACTAGTATTGTACGCACATTCAAATACGATCATGGTGACTGTCTTCTATGGAAGATAGAAATTTTTTGAGTTCCCAACCGCTCTTGGAATTACAACAACTATGAAGTTGTTGCTATCTTCGACAAGCTTGTTGCCGTCCTTCGTGGTTCGACTGGATGGATATTGCTCAAAAATCAGTTTCTATACGCGGATGTGTACTGTGATGCAATTCAATACGAGGGCCTTGTGTTTGCTGCCACCACTCGTGGCACTATTTTTGCATGGAATCCTTATGCTTTCGGTATGTTTGTCTTCCGCCATAATTATAATTGTTCATCCACATGCATGCGGGTTAGCAAGTTTCCCTTTACTAATTAACCTTCTTCTTGTCTTTCCAAGGTCCTATGAACATTCCACCACCTATACTTGAAAAATTTTATAACCAAGGGGGAGATTACGATGGTGATGATCACGAGCATGAGGACGAGCAGAACGTATATACTCAGTGGCGCCTGGCAACTAATTCCGATGGATCACCTCTTCTTGTGTGTATACAACGCACTAAGTTTGTCACTACTAAGGGAGCACGTGTTGTCTCCCATGGTCACACTCTTTGGACCTATTCCAACACCCGTTGCATGGTATTCAGGATGGATACTAGTGTGCTAGCACCAACACCTTCTCCCTGGTACAGAATTGATAGTCTTGGAGAAAACTCGCTCTTCCTTGGACAAAACTATCCGATGATGGTGAAAGGCGATCCAACTGTTGTTGACACAATGTTACTAGTACCATTTATGAGAAGCAACTGTGTCTATACCTCGGACATTTGGGTTGTTCCCTACCCTGGTACTGATATAGTAGGCCGCTTCAGCCTGGATGATCAGTCCTGTGTTGGTCTCGAGATCGACAATAGATGGCCTGTCCCAGAGAATCACTTGTGGTTCAAAGCAAGCGTTTCCAACGCCGAGGATTGGTTGAGTTGAAGTTCATTTCATTGCTTGTTATTTGTTGTGTGATGAAAACTTTAGTATTTATAATGTATCCTCATTGTCGATATGGGTTGATGACCTGTTGTATGTAATAAAATGATATGCCTGTGATAAACTTGCTAAATTTATGAATGGCTTTCGAGTCGCTTCTCTGAGTGAGTGGTGCAACGAGGCAAAAAAATATTTTCCGAATACATAATTGTGTGTGCATTGCAACAGGTTATCAAATGAGGCCAATCAACAATAGTAGTACACTATTTGTACTAACTTCACATGCTTCGTGCGTCGGGCGGGTGTTTTTACTGTAGCCATATGTTAATGTGTTCACTGTACGTAATCAGCACCTCGAATCCTCGATACTAGTACTATATAGTAAGTACTAGGAGTAGTAGGGTGGCATGGGCCAAAACAAGCATTCACGTCCAGGAGTACGGCACACGCCACCAGCACGACTTCCATCTGACCCCATATTTCTTGGAGACCGTGCTAGAGCAATTTCTTGAACCTCATTGTTTCTCTAACTCAGCCATCACGCGGTGGGCGAGGTGGGGGTTTGCCGATAGTCGGTTTCCTCAACTGTGGTCCCACTTGTAAGGCCAACTCCAACGCTCTATCAATATGTGGATGTACTCTTCTTCCCAATACCAAAACTTGCATCCATTCTACTCCCTCCGTTCCACAATACATGCCTTCTATTTGTCAAAATATAGATGTATCTAGACATGTTTTAGTATATAGGTACATACATTTTTGGACAAATGGAAGTCAAGTATTTTGGAACGGAGGGAGTACACAATAAAATTTTTAAGTTAGCACAACTAGTCTAATCTAAGAGCAAAACCGAAGATTTTGTCGGGTTCTTCCTCCTTTTGCCGACATGTGGGACATCCAGCATCCAGGTCGTGTCATGCAAGAAAATATAGTGGTAGTTGAAGCCACGTGATGTGCATCTTGGGTTAAACTGTAAATAGAATCTTACTACTCTTGAGTAACTCCAAAAGCGGCCACCAGAGATCTTTATTGGATTTGTTTTTCATCACCAGCATGTTGAGGTGACAGATGTGCAGGTTCAGTGGGTCCTCTTGCGTTTTCACTAACATGTGGGACCGCATGTGAGCAAACAGACGATGCACTCCGCGCGTCCGCTGGCTGGCTGAGAAGAGAGATAGAGGAGGGCTGAGCATGGACTCCAGGAAATTTGTTCTACGTAACCAGCACCTTGATATTCACGTGTGGTTGTTTATAGAATAAAAAAGGGAGGTACCCCTACTTATGTTACTCCCACTACGCCTAGCCTAAGGTTAGTAGGTGACCTTGCGCTTGGCTCTTCGCCTCTTCTGGAAGTCGATGGTTCTACAGTAGTGCTTTTGGCAATCTGACACCAAATGAACTGCTCCATGTCCACCGCTTGTAAGCAAAAGTTTCTCCGCGTGCTGCGAGCCACCGCGCACGCGTTGGCGAGGGAGAAGGCGTAATCATGCTTCTCGTCGTTCTGTGAGTTGACGGGACAAATCAAAGTTATTTACTACCTCCGTCCTGGTTTATTGGTCCCCTTTGCATTTTGTGCCAAATTTTGACCTTGAATTTTATTAACAAAATGTTAATGCATGTAACCAAAAATAATATCACATGAAACTATGTTCAAATGTGAATCATAGGATATAATTTTTAAACACATGCATTATTATTTTCTTAGTTAAATCTATATGGTCAAAGTTTGGCACAAAATACTAAGGGGACCAATAAACTAGGACGGAGGTACTAGTACGTACTCTCTCCAAAAAAGGGCTGACCATGTCATTGCTACCATCCCGTGCTCCGTCGTTGAGTACGTGCACTATTCACGTGCCATCGAGAAGAAAAAATATTGCGTAGGTGTCATCGAAGTGCACGACTCACTTACGAAAAGGGGTTTCCCCCCGCTTTTCCCCCCGCACGACTCACTTACGCACTGCTTACCTGATTATCTCCATTTTCTTGCATGACACATGCACCTTGATGCTAGATGTCTCGCTTGTTGGGAAAAGGATGAACAAAGCTCACGTAAAAGAAAAGAGTTGAAGAGCATAGATTCCCGACGACCGAGAAGGAGCAAGGAATCTCACGGTGGAGCGTCTACAAGGAACCTTGCGCGTTTCCCCCTGTTTTTTGCCGCCTACCCACCTATAAACAAATAGAAGAACATGAACTTTTCACTAACCACTAGAAACGGTACATCAGGATGCTAAGTTGAAGATGTTTTATACTCCCTCCGTTCCCAAATATAAGTCTTTTTAGAGATTTCAATAAGGGACTACATACGAAACAAAATGAGTGAATCTACACTCTAAAATATGTCGACATACATCTGTATGTTGTAGTCTATTTGAAATGGCTAGAAACACTTATATTTAGGAAGGGAGGGAGTAGTTTATATTGAATTATTGATAACCATGCAACAAGCCACGCATGTACAGGACGCATGCAGCCACGCATGTACACAAGCCAACGCACTAACTCCATTCGATCCAACTCATGCACATACGTGCACAGCATGGAGCACACAATGCATGTACACAACACGTGCATGCACACACGCTCGGCCGCAAAATGCACGTGAATAACACATGCATGCTCACACACTCGGCTGCATGGAGGTGTGCGCCATCCGCGGCGACGTCCGGTTCGTCGTGCTATGGCGAAGCTCGCATGCAATGGCGCATACGCATCTCTTGTAGCACCTCTTTGCCATCGTTGCTCAACTACTAGTCGGAGACGAAGACGACTGCAACCTTGGCCTTAGAGCTAGCACCGATGGAAAAACACGCACGCTGCACACACACGAGCACGTACGGAGTGCCCACGACATGGTGGTGGTGCGTCCCCAGTCGCCTCTACTCCTTCTACGCATGTTGTCTATCAAGGCGGCTGCATGCTAATGATGATGTGGGTGAGATCTTCTTGGACTCAGATGATGACGAGGAAAATTATGAGACACAAGGTGACGTACACCGTCAAGGTCCACGGTCAAGGGGGTGCTAGTAAGTGCTTAGATGTGCTTAGAGCAAGGACAATAGAGTTGAGTCAGCGGGCTATAAGGAATAAACTAGTATATTTCTGCTTAGTTGGAGGAAAGAGAAGAGGAGAGAGAAGGTAAGAGGGCTCTTCGTGAAGAGCCAGCTCTAGCACATGCTCCTAGGCACTTTGTGAGAATGAAAGGTGGGCCACATAATAAAAAAGTAGTACACTCTTTTGATCTACTATTGTACATGTTGACTATAAGATGGGCTGTAGTAGATGACATGGCACTGGCTTATAGCCAGCAGCTGGCTACACTATTAACCATGCTCTTTAGATGAGGTGCTAAGTGCATTAAATGGCTTAGTAACTCAAGTCTTCAATGCATAGGTGCTTAGTTTATTGGTGCCACATCATATTTTATGCCTACGTGGCAGGCTTAGCAGCTATACATGGTGGAGCACTGGGAGAGGCCAAGGCTGGTCATAGTGGGAAGTAACTTATACTGTAACATATTACTATGTTACTCCAAACATCTCTATAAACCGGAAAGGAGGGAGTAGTAACATAGACTAGTGTCATATGCAGAGTATGGGAGCACATGATATTTCTCCGTCCGATCCGATCCCAAGTTGGCTTCTCACCATCTTGGCCCAACAAAAACCCCTCCCCCTCCCGCGTGTGCTTCCCACCTGACACCAGCTAAGCCCGCCACTCCACATTGATGGCCAGTCAGGGCGACGCGACCTCTCACTGCTTCCGCCGTTGAAGCGACACGCCGACCGAGGGCACCGCCCGCTGCACGCCCGGCATTTCAGACTACACAGTGGAGAGTAACTTTAGAGCAAGTACTACAATTAGATGACATAAGCAGGCTATAAGGATTTAAATATAGTATTTGTGCTTAGTTGAAGGAGAGAGAAAAGGACAAAGAAGAGAAGCGGATTGTAAACGTGTAGCCGGTTGTACTCCAACATACTTTGTGAGACAAAAGGTGGGGCCATTATTAATGATATAGTATTTATACTAAAGGGACTAACGAACGCCTTAATTACTCCGGGGTTTTTTGAGACAAACCTTGGTGGGGCTATTATTGACTTTTTTGAGCTATTATTGACTTGGACGTGGGGTTTGGGGGCCAAAGGCCTACTATTCTACTCGCACGACCGACCTGACGTGCTCTACCCTAGCCGCCGCTGTATCATATGGTTTCGCACCATTCCAGATCTTAGCGCCGCCACACAATTCTTCTCCATCCCTCCTTCCGGCGTGCACCGTGAGAAGGGACAGCAGTCCTCCGAACCCCGCCTTTCGTGATCTTGTATGGGAGAGGGGCAATCAGGATTTTGGGGAGCACACTCATGTGACAGCTGCCAGTGACGACTTCCTCAACGACAGCCTTCTTCCCCGACCTCGGTAACCTCTACATCAATGACATGAGTGAAAACATCAACCACATCGATTCTTCTCCCGCTATATAGTATGTGATTCTGTCCTCCTGGTTTAGTCCGCATCATTACTTTGATGTTTGCAATTGTCGTCATGATCTATTTACTACTGATTCAGATTAAATCTCATACTAAATTGCTCATATATTCAACAATCCAATCCAAAAACCTGATTACAGGCAATTTACTCCGAGTGGTTATGCTGCGCTTTTGAAGCCGCCTACTTTTAAGGGGGTGCAATATAAAAGGTGGCGCACAAGAGCAGTATATTGGTTTCAGATCATGTACTGCTATGACGCCACTAAGGGTAAGCCTGAGGGCGATCTTAATCCTACACAATAGGAAGCTTTTCAGAACATGGATACCCTCTTCAAAGCCGCCCTGCTGAGTGTTCTTGACGATTCCATTGTGGATTCAAATATGTCGTTTGATAGCGGCAAAGACATGTGGGCTGTGCTCGAGGCCACGTTTGGGCCCTCGGGCGCTGGCAACGAGTTGTACGTCATGGAGCAATTCTGTGACTACAAGATGACTGATGAGCGCTCTATTGTTCAGCAGACTCATGAGATATAGTCACTCTCTAAGGAACTTGAGTACTTTAAGTGTGTGTTGCCGGACAAATTTGTTGCTGGGATCATCATTGCCAAGCTTCCACCTTCGTGGAATGATTTTGCTACTTCTCTGAAAAACAAGAGACATGAGTTTTCTATTTTGGATCTCATTAGCACTCTTGATTTTGAGGAGAAGGTGAGAGCAAAAGACACATGTGCTCGGGTCGGTGAGGGAGCTTCTAGTGCCCACATGGTACATGAGAAGAACTTCCAGCCCAACTAGCCCCAAAACAACAAGAATAAATCTCCGGGGAAAGGCAAGTTTGATGCAAAGAACAAGCCGTCACATTCTACCAACTTCAAGAAGAATTCTCATAACGGGAAGGGATACAAACCTCAATTTTGGTAGCACTGCACAAAATTTATATGGCTGCATCTACCTGCTGTCAGCTAACCTCATGGTGCTCCAGGTATTCCTACATTCGTAACTAGGTACAATGACCACCGCAGGATGAAATTAGCTTATTCGTACGTTGACTTGTTGAATGCAATGCAGAACGATCATGTCATGTGTGGAGGAGCAAACAAGCAGTGCAGCCGAAGGTGGAAATCAACCAAGGACTTATGAAATTATATATAATCTTCCTCAGGCAGGTCAGTTTCCCCTTCGTCCAGATGATCGTGTTTTGTCATGCCGAGCTATTGATATGTGCTACTATTTTGCAACACCATTTAAGTATAGCTACTGTTTTCCTATCTTTTCATATTCAGGACAATGAATATGATTTCAGGGGAACTGCACAATATGGACCCATGTTGAGTCATCTCTATTGCCTCATGTGTTGGCTGAAAATGTGTCAGCATCAATTGCAAGATGAGGCAGCTAGCTAGCTGTGGAGTTGCCCACATGCTCAAAAGTGCTCGCAACATTGAGAAGAAACAAGCATTCCCAGGAAATTAATGCATGTGCAGGGAGGCCCTTTGGTCAGAGAAGCATCGACCTATTTTCTTTATTTCCACACCTTCTCACATCTTTGTATTGGTTATAGTATGGTGAATCATTGAGATGCATAGACATGTTGAACTTTTGTTCTTCTGAATGTTAGTTTAATGTGAGTGTCTGCATCCAGTACCGCATCCTCTAATTTGCTGGATGCACACAGAGAAAATAAATCTCCTTAATTTACTCCAGAACCACCCTATTAAATAGGCCTAATAACAAACCAGGCGCATGAAGTGGCCGGCGGGCACATGCATCCTACATGCATGGCCAGTCAGCCAAGTCCATGCGCCAGCTCCAATGCAGCAACGCAAAAGAAGAGAGCGGTTCTTGGGAAAAAGCGAGTAGTTAGTGTAGCGGGCCTTATAAACACGAACAGCTCGCTCTCTCGCTTTCTTCTCCCCCCAATTCCCCCCGCTCCCCAATCTTCCTCACTCGTCCAGAAAACCCCGCTCACCTTCTTCCTCACTCGTACAGAAAACGCCTGCTCCTCTTCTTCCACTCATACAGAAATCCCCAGCCCTCCTTCTTCCCCACTCGCACTACCACTAGGCTCATCTCTGCCTACTCTGCTGAACCCCGTGAGCTTAGCGCGACGCCCACAAGGAAAATGGAGTCGTCTGGCCCCAGCGCCAAGAGATGAGGCTCCCGCCAGCGGCGACACCGGTTGTAGATCCCGCACCCGGTAGCGTGGGGAGAAGCGGCGAGCCACCCCCCCCCCCCCCCCCCCCACCCGGATCTGAGGAGCCGGTAGAATCTCCGGTGGACCGCATCAGCGATCTCCCGGGCATCATCCTTGAGGAGATCATCTCGCTTCTCCCCACCAAGGATTGCTGCCGCACACAAGTCCTCTCAACTCGGTGGTGCCCTCTATGGCGCACCGCGCCCCTCAATCTCGGCTGTCGTTAGATATCTGTCCTTCCTGAATTTGATCTTCTCAGAGCCATCGTCTCTTCTCACCAACAGGGCCCCGTCCAATGCCTCTGCATCCCGACAAGCTACCTGCGGTCCATACCCGGCAAGGTCGACGCTTGGCTGACATCCCGTGAATTCGGAAAACTCCAGCAGTTTGAGTTGTACCATTACCACAAAAGTTTCATACCATGAACACACCAAGAATTTCTGCCCACACCACTGTTGTCCATCTCACGGTTTTATTCCTCTCTCCACACCGCCACCTTCGCCTGGTGCCATCTACCAGACGATCTGGTACAAATGCTTCGACTCCCACCGCTAAAAAAACTTTTGCTTGTGGTGGTTTATCTGTCGGAGGCCTCACTTCACAGCATCATCCACTCCAGTTGCCCTGCCCTGGAGCGCTTGCTGATTGTTTTGGGAATAGAAATCGGTAACAGTTGTCTCCAAATAAAGTCGCCTCACCTTAAAAGCATTGGAATTTGTTTTAAAGGACAGCAGCTCATCATCGAAGATGCCCCTTCACTTGAAAGGTTGCTCCTTCATAATTGTTATACACCTTCAGAAATAACTGCCGTCTCTGCGCCCAAACTAGAGACCTTGGGTGTAATTCGTGACCCGTTTAATAATCACAAGGAGTTGGTGTTTGGCTCCTCACTCTTTCAGGTACCATATATTATCATCTACACATTTGTAACCATATGCTGCATTTTTCATTTGTGCGCATAAGTTTTATATCATCTTGGAGTACACTTTGGGTACTAATATTATGTTATATGCTAAATGAAGAGTTCATCCATTGATAGCCTATCAATGCTGCTGGATTCTGTCAAGATCATATATATCAGAATGTATAGTTTTGATCTGGACATAATTATTGGCTTGCTGCGATGCTTTCGATCTCTGGAGAATTTATACATAGAGGTGATGATTTCATGCACATTGAAAGCCCGTATATATTGTACTATAATTAACTGTTCAGCTGTCGTTCTTTCGACATACTCTTTTTTCAGACCTTATCTGTTTTCAATCTTAATGTCTACTTGGGCAGAACCACATGGAGAAAAACATATAACCAATCGTTGGCGTAATAAGCACAAGGATTTTCTCAGTTCTCATGACATTCGTTTGAGGACAATAATGATGGGACGATATGCATCCAACCAGGCAAACACAAGCTTTGTCACATTCTTCCTGTTGAATGCGAGGTTACTATCGTCCATGAGGCTTAATTTTTACAGCAAGAGATTTCTCACGGGCGAACATGTTGAACAGCAAAAAAAAAGAAGTTTCAGGTGGACAAATGGGCTTCTAAACGTGCTCGGCTTCTATTTACAACAAGTTGTAGACATCCTGAAATAAATTTTTTTGCACAGGATGTTGATTTTATGGATTAGACCGATCCATTTGTTTGTGATAGCAAAAAAGAGTGGTTGGGTTAGATGTTACTGTCATGTTCAATCTGGGTTTTGTCTAAAAATTTGATGAACAATTAATCCTTGGGCTTTTTGTACCATTTGTATGCTTGACTTGCATGTTGTTGCCCTCGTACTCCCCTCCACCTGCCACTACACTACCGCATATTCCATGGCTGCTGTTCATTCCCGTCCGAGGCCTTGCCGTTGTTCTCCGCCTTGGTTCGCTCGCTGTGCCCGCCATCGTCTGGCGTTGTCAACATGGTCAACAACCAAGAGGAATCAGGAGATGATTGTACGTGGAGAGGCTGACAGTAGGGACCCACCAGGGTCATTGCATTTTGCAAGCAGGTGCCTCGTTATTACAAGCCAAAAAAAACTTCCTCCTAATTGTTTGACAACTAGGTCCCACGCCATTGTCAATGTAGTCAATAAAGGAGAAAATTACACAACAAGCGGATAACACCAGGGACCCAGTAGCTCGCCCAGTTGTTTTTCAGTTTCAGAGATGGAGCTCAACTGCACGCTGTGCGGGGGCTGTGGCCCGTCTAGCCCACGCTTACGCTTTTATTAAGCACATGACGAGCCCAATTGATATATTTTTTCTTTCTGAAATTGGCTAGCCCAGTTCTTTTTTTGGAGAATACCAAAACCGAGGCCTACTTGCTTTTCTCAGCCCTGCTGGCCTGCAAATCTTTCGAGACGAGGAGGGATGTAAGTAGTAAGAAATGGGCTTCCCCAGAAAACGGGCTATAGGTTGTAAGAAATCGGCTATAAATTTTTAAACCAAAGCCAACCGGCAGTTGCATTAAAATATCATTTTTTCAGGATTTCTCTACTCTCTACTCTTATAAAAATCAAAGCCAACTGGCAATTACATTAAAATATCATCTTTTCTCCTGCAAGATAAACTACTCATACAAATGCATCTTCATGTTCCGTGCAACGAATGGGCATCTTACTAGTTAAGATTCTAAATTTCATTCATTTTTTGCGGAGAATTGTTTTTTGAATTTTATTTTGATATAATTTTTCGAAAATTATTTTTAACATGACTCGAAACTTCGTGATTAAAAGAGTTCAAACCCCACCGAAATATGCAAAATTTCGTTGAATTTTTAGCAGTGCCCAGAATATATGGTCTGTAATGCTAATAAAAAGAATATGGGCTTCAAATATCCTTAAGAATTAGCAAATGGGCTGTAAATTATTGAAAATAATGGCTAATGGGTTGTATGCTGTTTTCCACAGATTTGGAGGCTGACTTCTTGTCCTACTAGGTTGACAATGACGCTGTCCTAAATTTTTTTTGACGCGTACGCAAGGCTTTGTCAACTTAGTTAACACACAGCAGTGACTGTTGGATGTCCATCCAACGGCCGCCGTGCTTCTTTAATCTCTGATCTTCCTGCTCCAGCTGCCCAAACCAGCGCCGGCGGGACTGCCTGCTCCCTCCTCCCGTGGCTAGCTGTGCTGCTGCGAGGCCATCCCTCTAACTACCTACACATCCTGTTATTTTCTGGCCGTCAGCCTCACCCCGCAGCCGACCAATCAACGCTCGTACTCCCCTCAGCATGGGCATCCGCTCTGGTGGCTTTGCCGGCTACGAGTGGTTCTCTTCCTGGGCCTCACCCTCGTCCACCGCGTTTGTGCTCTTGGCGCGGCGAGGTCAACATGGTCAACAAACAACAGCCATCGGAAGTGGCTGACAGTAGGGGCCCACATAGGGAAATGCCTCCTTATTACACACAAAATAATGATTCCTCCACCTGATAGCTGGGACCCACCGGAAGGGCCTCTCTATTTCGTGAAAAAACGTTCCCCCCGCTATCAGCTCGGACCCACCGGAAATGCCTCCCTGTTACGCACAAAAAAAAGGAATACTCCCCCTGCTAGCTGGGACTCACCTTGGTGGGAGGCTGACTTGTGGGCCTACTAAGTTTACGGGGATGGAGGGCTTTGTCAACTTAGTCAATATGAACGATTCTAGCTCCAGTGACCGTACAATGCCCATCCAACGGCCGTAGTGCTTCTTCAACCTCTGGTCTTCGTGCTCCAGCCGGCCAAAGCAGCGTCGGTCATGCCGCATGCTCCTGCCTCCCGTGGCCGGCTGTGATGCCGTGGAGGCCTCACCGCCCCCTACTACTCCCACCCCTGGCTAGACCATCCCTCTACTCACCCACACCCCCTATTATTTTGCGGCGACGACAGCCTCACACCACAGCCGAACCAGTGAACCCTCGTACTCCTCTTCGCGTGGGCATCCACTGTTGCGTCTTCCCCGGCTCCGCATCGTCCCCTTCCTAGGCCTCGCTGTCGTCCACTGCCGTGGTGCTCTCGGCGCGGCGTGGTCAATGTGGTCAACGACCGACTTCCATCGGAAGAGTACTGTGTGTGGAGAGGCTGACAGCTGGGTCCACGGCGGCCGCAAGGAAGTGCCTCCTTATTACGCGCAAAATAATTATTCCTCCACCTGACAGTAGGGACACACCGGATGGGCCACCGTATTTCGTGAAAAAACATTTTCCCCCTGACTGCTGGGACCCACCAGCTACACCTTCGCATGCAAGGAAGTGCGTCCAGGCAAAAAAAAGATTCGCCCCCCTGACTGCTGGGACCCACCAGCTACATCTTCGCACGCAAGGAAGTGCCTGACAGTCGGGACCCACTTGGTCAAAGCGTACGTAGCATTGTCATTCTGGTCGCGAACGTGTACGTACATATATACTGGTTGATGTAGAGGCGTGCACGTAGCATGTACACGTACGTACAGCGGCCAGTGTGCAAGAAAGAAAATACGGCCACATATGTGTACATACGGGCGGGGTCTCGAACGCCTACTTGTGCATACGTACGGCGAAGGCTCGTGTACATGGCTGGGTCGGAACGGAGAAACAACGTCATCGTCATGTTCATGGGGAGCCAACCGGCTGGGTCAGAACGGAATGCATCGTCGTGTTCATCGGGAGGGCTTGGACGGAACAGGCGATGGAAATGAGGCCTGGCGTACCGCAGAACGGAGGAAACGGCCTTGTGTTCGACCGGCCATGTTTGAAACGGGATCCTGTTCATCGGGAGGGGTGTGGCGTACCGCTAAACGGAGGAAACGGACCTCCTACGGTCGAAATGGGGGTCCTGTTTATCAGGAGGGGTGTGGCGTACCGCAAAACGGACGGAACAGACATGTGCTAGAGCACTACGGTCAAAACAGGGGTCCTGTTGATCGCGAGGGGTGTGGCATACCGCAAAATGGGACTCCACGGGATACTGTTCATCTCCACCATCGACCTCCTCCAGCCTCCACGGGCTACCGTCGACCTCCTCCAGCCTCCACGGGCTCCTGTTCATCCAGCCTCCACCGCGCGCTACTCCACCGGCTACTGTTCAACCACCCCTCCACGGGCACCCATCCACCGTCTACTGTTCATCCAGCCCTCTACGGGGTCGTCTGCTACGTCTTGAGCTTGCGTTGGTTTTCCTCGAAGAGGAGAGGGTGATGCAGCAAAGTGTAGCGTAAGTATTTCCCTCAGTTTTGAGAACCAAGGTATCAATCCAGTAGGAGGCTCCTCAAAGGTCCCATGCACCTACACACACAAACTGAGAACTCGCAACCAATGCAATAAATGGGTTGTCAATCCCTTCATGGCCACTTGCGAAAGTGAGATCTAATAAAGATAGTATGATAACATAAATATGTTTTTGGTATTTTATGATATAGATGCAAAAGGTAAAGATGCAAATAAAGGTAGATTGAAAGCAAATATGATAAGAGATAGACCCGGGGGCCATAGGTTTCACTAGAGGCTTCTCTCAAGATAGCATAAGTATTACGGTGGGTGAACAAATTACTGTCGAGCAATTGATAGAAAAGCGCATAGTTATGAGATTATCTAGGCATGATCATGTATATAGGCATCACGTCCATCACAAGTAGACTGACTCCTGCCAGCATCTACTACTATTACTCCACACATCGACCGACTCCTGCGTGCATCTAGAGTATTAAGTTCATAAGAACAGAGTAACACATTAAGCAAGATGACAAGATGTAGAGGGATAAACACACGCAATATGATATAAACCCCATCTTGTTATCCTCGATGGCAACAATACAATACGTGTCTTGCAACCCTTTCTGTCACTGGGTAAGAACACCGCAAGATTGAACCCAAAGCTAAGCACTTCTCCCATGGCAAGAAAGACCAATCTAGTAGGCCAAACCAAACTGATAATTCAAAGAGACTTGCAAAGATAACTCAATCATACATAAAAGAATTCAGAGAGGATTCAAATATTATTCATAGATAAACTTGATCATAAACCCACAATCCATCGGATCTCGACAAACACACCGCAAAAAGAGATTACATCAAATAGATCTCCACAAGAGAGGGGGAGAACATTGTATTGAGATCCAAAAAGAGAGAAGAAGCCATCTAGCTAATAACTATGGACCCGTAGGTCTGTGGTAAACTACTCACAACTCATCGGAGGGCAAGGATGTTGATGTAAAGGCCCTCACTACTAGGGAAAAGCCTATACACAGAATCTTAGCAGCAACGCGGTTCAAAATGGGGCGCTGCTGCTAAGTAGTTGTAGTGCGTGTTAGGTAAACTCGCTGCTGATAAGGATTTAGCAGTAGCGCGCTCGGCCAGAAACGCGCTGCTACAAATATCAACCGGCGGTGTTCACCTAACTCTAAGTAGCAGTAGCGCGGCCGCAGGAACAGCGCTACTGCTAAGTACGTAGTAGTAGCGCGCTTTTTTCGAGATCGCTGCTGGTAAGTTTCAAATTGCCACAATTTTTTGTCCCAGTTAGCAGTAGCGCCGTATCGTAAAAGCGTGCTGCTGCTAAGTACTTAGCAGCAGCGCGTTTTCTCTCCCGCGCTACTGCTAACCCGCACCAACCCAACACCTTTCCCCACCCGTCCCTCCCCTCCCCCTCCTCTTTTCCCTTCCACCTACCTCCCCCTCTCCTCTCTTCCCTCCACCACATGCTCCCACTCTCACTCTTCTTCTTCTTCTCAATACTTCTCCCCCATTACTCTTTCTCTTCTCTATCCACCTTCTCTCTCTTCATTACTCCTACATAACTACACCACCTCCATTAATGCATCTCCTTTCTCTTTTTCCTTCCCCCTCCACTAGTTGAAGTTGTCTCCTCCCAAATTAGGTAGCTAGGTAGATGTAGGATTTAGTTAAGTGACCTATTTGCCCCCTAACTAGATCTATCTTTGTGAAGAAGAGCTTTGTGCACTTTTGATCTCCCTACAACATCATCTCCACCGTGTGCTCGATCTCGATCGAGATAGAGGTGATGAAAATTTCATGCTTTTGCAAAATGGAAATGTGTTTATGTGTGTGTGATATGTTTGTGGAAATTGTGTGTGTGGCATGAGTTGACGCCGCCAAATTGTGCTTTTGAGTTGCCTATGTTTTGCCGAAATGTTGATTTATTTCCGTTTCGGCGAATTCTGGGCAAACTCTAGATCCATATATGTCCTATTTTTAGGGAAGGTCATGCCAAAAAATTTTATGACTTTGATGCATGCATGCATTTTTACAATCAATTTTTTTATTATTACCGTGCAGAGTTGACGATGGTCAGTGGAACGATGGTGGACAGGTGGTTGCGGTCGGCGGTGCAAGACATGAAAGAAAATAACCGGACAGAGGTTTTTTGTCTGTGTCGAAAATGCAAAGGAATAGTTTGGCTCGACCCCCATGACGATGGTCGTGTCGAAGCGCACCTGCTCATGACTGGTTTCATGGATGGCTATACTTGGTGGATAATTGAAGATGAGGATGACGATGTTGAGGATGCCGACGGGGCAGGCAATGATGACACGGGGCAAGACGAAGAGATGATCGATAATGGCGGCGGGGAAGAGGCCGGACATGGCGGCGGAGAAGGGGCCGGACATGGCGGAGGAGAAGGGGCCAGACATGGCAGCGGAGAGAACGACATGGACTCCACGCAGTAGAGTTCGTCGGTACTAAGTTCAATTGTGCGGGACCCTCATGTTCAAGCATTGCTTCGCAAGGAGACGAGTACTGAGAGAGCTGCTTCTAGAGAGGAGGCTAAGCTGGAGCAACTGGTGGTAGACTCGAACACTCCATTGTATGATGGTTGCAATCCTGAGGTGACCCGGTTGAGTTTCACGCTCCAACTCCTGAAGACGAAGGCTAAAAACAAATGGATCGACACTAGCCTCGATGAGCATCTCAAGTACCTAAAGGATGTTCTTCCCGCGGGTAATCTATGTCCTACTAGTGTTGATGAGGCCAAGAAGATCGTGTGCCCTCTTGATCTGCCACACGTTAGATACCATGCATGCATCAACGATTGCATAATTTATCGGAAGGAGCACGCAGAAAAAACAAGCTGTCCGGTGTGCAATGCTTCTCGATACAAGAAGGCCGGGAAGAAATGTCCCCAGAAAGTTGTATGGTACTTACCGATCACTCCCCGTCTCCAGAGGTATTTTGTAGATCCCAAGGAAGCAAAGCTAATGCGCTGGCACGTGGAGAGGAAGAAGCCCGACGATGGAGATGATCCGAAGTTGAGACACGTGATGGATGGAAGCCAGTGGAGAGCGTTGAACAGCTTCTATCGGTATTTTGAATGTGATGCAAGGAACATCGTGCTCGGCGCGTGTACCGATGGCATGAATCCGTTTGGCAACCAGAACACCAACCATAGTACATGGCCCGTGTTTGTATGGATGTACAACCTCCCCCCTGGTTGTGCATGAAATCGAAGTACATTCACATGAGCATGCTTATTCAAGGGTCGAAACAACCAGGAAATAATATTAATTTGTATCTGGGGCTACTTCAAGAGGAGTTAGACACGTTATGGAAAACACCGGCCAAGACATGGGACGCCAGCAAAGGTGAGTATTTCAACATGAGAGCCGCGCTGATCACGACAGTGCAGGACTATCTCGGTTACGGATATGTGGCAGTCCAGGTGTGCCATGGATATTGCGGATGCACGCGGTGCATGGATGATACAACGTCTCAGCAGCTAACGTCAAGGAAAGATGGCGGGTCTGGGAAAATCGTGTACATGGGGCATCGAAGATGGCTTGAACAGGACAACCCGTGGAGAAACCGTGGAGATCTATTCAATGGTCACGCTGAGCATCGAGGACCTCCACGTAAGCGGAGCGGTGCCAAAATTGATGAGCTGTTGAAAAACTGGAAGGAGTGCCCCGCGCTGGGAAAGACGATGAGAAAGGCGCCGGAGCCGCTGCTGAAGGTATGGAAGACGAGGTCTGTGTTCTGGGACTTGGAGTACTGGCACAAACTTGATACACCTCATTGCCTTGATCAAATGCATATCTGTAAGAATGTCCTAGAGAGCTGGCTCGCAACACTGATGAACATGCCGGATAAGACCAAGGATGGGCCGAAGGCAAGAAAAGACTTGCAAGATTTGAAAATCAGGGAAGATCTGCACATGCCGCCCCGTAAAATGTCAGACGAGACAGAGACGGAGACAGAGGCACGGGAGAAGAAGGGCAAGAAATTAAAGAAAGAGGATTATTGCCCCCCCCCCTCTTGCTTCACCTTAAGTCAGGCTGAGATCAATCAATTCTTTAAGTGCCTTACCGGAGTGAAAGTTAGTTCCGGTTACTGTGGCAAGATAAGCAGATATCTAGACACAGAAAAGAAAAGGTTCAGCGGGATGAAGTCTCATGACTGTCATGTGATGATGACGCAGATACTACCTGTTGCCCTTAGAGGGATAATGGACAAGCACGTCCGTGACACGCTTATTGGTCTCTGCAACTTTTTTGACGTCATCTCTCAAAAGTCGATCAGTGTGAAGCAGCTCCAAAGGCTACAGGAAGAGATCATTGTGATACTGAATGAGCTTGAGATGTACTTCCCGCCCGCGTTCTTCGACGTGATGGTGCATCTGTGTGTCCATATTGTGGATGACATAATAGACCTGGGGCCGTCATTCCTGCACAACATGATGCCGTTTGAGAGGATGAATGGGATCATCAAAGGATTCGTTCGTAACATGTCCCGTCCGGATGGAAGCATCGTCCAGGGCTATTTGGCACAAGATTGCATCTCTTTCTGTGAGAATTTTCTATATGGCGCAGACCAGCCGCCTGGTGTTAGTGTTGGTTTGCCCGTTAACAAGCACGATGGGAGGCTCGAAGGAGATGGTCAATGCAACGGTTGCAGGGAACTGCACGTGGCATACTCAGATCGACGCAGCGACTTTGACAGAGCAAACTTGGTAGTGCTACAACACCTAGACGAGGTAGATCCTTTCGTGGCACTGCACAAAGAAATTATCGCAAAGAAGTATCATGACCGGGGGTATGCAGGACGGACGCCGAAGTTACTAGAGAGCACAACTCCACTTTCCTGCATTGGTTCAAAGAGCATATTATTGCTAATCCCCCGGAGGAGGGCTCTAAGGACGGATTGCTCATATACGCCTTAGCACATGGCCCCTCGCCCAACCTCATAACCTATCAGGCATATGATATCAACGGATACACGTTCTACACGGAGGCAAAAGATATGGACAGTGCTGATCAGAACTCAGGGGTGACGATGGAATGCATGATCGACAGCGACAACGGCACAACTAAACGATTTTATGGAAGGGTCGAGGAGATCTGGGAGCTTGACTACTCTGGACTGCACAACACGACGATGTTTCGTGTCAGATGGGCTAAGAATGTCGAAAGAGAAAGCCGGATGTTCACTACCATGACTATACCCGACGCCAAGAGCGCTACCGTGAACGCTATCGCAAAAAACGAGCCATGGGTACACGCTAAGCACGTGACACAATGCTTCTTCATAACTGACCCGCGCAATCCCAGCCGTGTTGTCGTGAGGAGAGGCAAAAGGAAGATCATTTGAATGGATGGAGTCGCCAACGAGGAAGACTATGATCAGTACGGCAACCCAATGAGGGAAGATGACGATGATGATGAAGTATACGTCAAAAGAAGAATCAATACTACATTACCTAAGAAAAATCATACTCCATGGAAAAGGCAAAGTCACAATGAGGGGCTCAATTATTCTTCGACGAACAAGAAGAGAAAGAAGCTGACTCAAAAATGAAAATGTCAGCACTGAGGAAACGTATGTTATGGGTCCAATGATGTGTAATATATATATGTTCCTATTTTGTATACACACTTAGCCATTATTATGCATGGGTCCAATGATGTGTAATATATATGTTCCTATTTTGCATACATATTTAACTGTCAAATGATGCAATATATATCGCTCTCCCTTCATTCACTGCCCTTGGGAAATAAAAGTGGGATAAAATAAAGGAAAAGAAAAAGGAAAACTGGCAGTAGCGACGGCAGTAGCAGCGCATTTCTACTAAACCGCTGCAGCTACAGATCTTAGTAGTAGCGAGTTTCTCATAAACCGCTGCAGCAACAGATCTTAGTAGTAGCGCGTTTCTCCTAAACCGCTGCAGCTACAGAATTTAGTAGCAGTGCGTTTTGACATAACGCGCTACTGCTACGTGGACTTAACCCAAAATTCTCACTCGCCCTGCTTCATCCCGCCATTTCCCCCAAATCCCCACTCTCTCTCCCCCGTCGCTCCGCCGCGCTCGACCCGGCCCCGGCGCTCGCCCCCGACTCCGCCGGTGCCGGCGCTCGCCCCTGTCCCGGCCCTCGACCCCGACTCTGGCGCCGGCGCTCGCCCCCGACCACGCCGCTCGCCCCCGACCCAGCCGCTCGCCCCCGATTCCAGCGCCGGCGCTCGCCCCCGACCCGTCGGCCCTCGCCTCCCTCCTCTCCCCTGCCGGCTGTCGTCGGGCCTGCCTCCTCGCCCCTGCACTCTCTGTAAACCCCTCCTCTCTGCTATGGTTCTTCATGTTAATTAATTAGGTTATCTATTTAGTTATGAATTTAGCTAGGTTTCAAAATTAGCTGAATTTATATGCAAATTTGAACTAGACATGTGATATGTGCATATGTCATGTTTTGGACATGTCATGTTTGGAAAATGATCCGAGTGGCCTATGTTACGCCAGAATGTTGATTCATTTCCGTTTCGGTGAATTTCAGGTGCTCGATATGTCCATTTTTTAGCAAAGGTCATGCCGAAATTTCCCGTGAATAAAGGCATGATTTGTGCTACATAGTTGGCATATCGAGTGCTGGCACATAGATTTCTTTTTATGTGATTTCTCATTTATTCATACTTTTAGAAATAAATGAGGCCACTTAATCATAGGAAACATGTCGAACAACGAAGAAACTGGGCCTTCTGACCAAGATGCAGACGAGATGGATTATGAGGGTGAACAAGAGTACCTCGACTATTTAACTGCTAAGCAAGGTTTGCAGGTCGGCCTCGATGATGGTACTGACGCCGACATCGACACCGATGGCGCCGGCACCGACGGCGCCGGCACCGATGGCGGCGCCGAGACCGGTGGGGAAGGTACCGGCGGGGAAGGTACCGGCACGGAAGGTACCGGCCCCGATGCCAATACCGAAAAGAGGAAGCATAAGAAGCAGAGGATACGAAAACCTAACAAACTAGGGATTGGACGACTTGTGATCACAAAGATGGCACCTGGCAAGTTTGAGCCGTTAGAGCCGGAAGAACCTCGCAAGTGCTATGGGAACCAAGTAGGATGCATCCTACGGGAATGCGCGAGCATCAACGACGATGACATAAGGAGTAAAGAACATTTGACGCAGTTGCTCCTAACGAAGTTGCACAAGAGATTCAAGTTCCCCGACCGGGATGATAACATAGAACAACTGTGGGATGATCCGAAGATGAAAAAGATTAACAATCACGCCATGGGCATGTTCAGCAATGATTTGGCCTCCTGGAAAGGGAGGGTGAAACGAGCTATTGAGGCTGATGAACCCCTGTCCAAGATTCTGGAGGAAAATCCGACACTTACGGAAGAGGAGTCGAAAAGTTCAAGGACACTTGCGCTACCGAGGCAACCAAGGCTAAGGCTGTGAAATTCAAAAGCCTTCAGCAAAGGAACACGGGGAAGCATCGCCTCGGAAGCCGTGGCTACCTCGGTAAAAGGCCCATATGGGATAAGGAGGACGCGGAACGTGAAGCTGCGGGTCTCCCAGACCCCTTCGTGAAGTTCACCAACCCCTTGAAGCATGACTTCATCAGGGCCCGCTACAAGTGGGACAAGGAGAAAAAGGTTTTTTACACGGACAAGATCACGAGGAAATTGATTAGACTACTGGAGAAGCAACACCGGCTTGCAGCCGAAAGCCCTACTTCTCCGATGAGGCCCAAGTGGGACACCCCTCTCAACCGGGCCTTGAACGAACTTAAGGGACTCCCGTTGGACCAGCGGCCGCAATATGGTCGTGTGCACGGCGCTGGAGACGGCGCCATGTGGAAGGTGTTTTACAACGACAGCCCAGAGGCCAAGAAGCAGAAAAAGAAGTTTAGTCAGGTGGACATCGATGCAAAGGTGAAGCTTGCAGTCGAGAAAAAAGCAGCTGAGGACGCGAAAAAAGCAGCCGAGGACAAATATGAGTTGCTACAGCAGGCAGTCAATGCAGCTGTAACTGCCTGCAGAAATGATTTCGTTACTAACTTGGTTCCAGTTATCATCAACTGGGCGAAGGAAAATCCAGACAAGACGGTACATGATTTCCCGATGCCAGTTTCGTCGCGAGCAACTCCATGAACAACAACACCATCGCACCATCACTTGCTCAAGCAACCGGGCCTCCTCTCGCAGCCGGTCCCGCTCATAGCAGCCCGTCCTCAGTCTCAGGCGCGCTAGGTGGGCCTTCGTCTTTGGCTGAGCTCGACGCCGTCACGGTAATTACATGTCGCACCAACATATATATATATATATATATATATATATATATATATATAATATTCCATTTTTGTTGCCTTTCGGTTGTTTTACGCCACAGACATATGTGTTTGCAGGCGAAAGAAACCCCATGCACCATACTCTACTTGATCAAAGGCCAGAAGGTGGACGTGGGAAAGGGGATGATAATGGACCCCTCTCAACGCACATTCCACAACCAGCCGATCCCCGCTGGGCACTTCAGGGTTAGCTTGACCAGTGTGAAATCGGGGCACGAGGATTTGCCTCCTCCAGTATAGCATGTGGGAGCGGACGACAAGACCCCGCCGCGGATAGGACGCTGCAAGGGTTGGGTGCTGCTATGGCAGAAGAATCTTATTCGTCTGGAGCCAGCCTTGAGCACACCAATAACTACCACACATCAAAAAGCATGTGCGGAGACCACCACCCCACCTACGCAATTACCAGCTCCTGTAGTGCCGGGTGAGAGCGGCGGACGACATGATGAAGGGGGTGCAATAGTACTGGCTGATGTAATTTCTCCTGTAGAACAGAGAATGGATGATGAGACGGAGGTCGACCCTATGGATTACCTCAATACAAATGCGTATGACTGTGACATAGATATGATGAGTCAACCATATGACGAATCGGGCTATCAGCTTGCTAATGAGGATATGGATGATATGCCCGGGCAGGGTCGTACCATGGATTGCAAAAAGTCTCTCTTCATGAAATCCTCACAGGACATGCCTGAAGATGCCGCCTCAACACAGGCTCAACTAGCGGGGCGCGAGGGTCGTACAGTACTTAGCCCGGGAACACTTGGGCAGGGGTTAAGGAAGGGTCTGGAAGGTGTGCCCAAGAAAAAGGAGAGGAAGAGATCGGGGAAGGTAACTGCCTCCAAACAAGCCAGAGCACACAGCAGCCAGACGATGCATTCTGAAGAGTGTGTACCCGTGAAAGGTGCGGCCATGTTCCATCTCACGGGCGAGCCGATGCTACTGCCGAAATCGCTGGAGGCACTATCAGGGGATCTCAGGAGACTGCACGACCATGTGTTGTCGACTGAGAAAAGCCTACTAGCCTCAAAGGATCCAGGATATCCGACATACGCGGCTCGTGTGCCTGAGGGGAAGTGCTACGTCGACACACGGCCCGCAGAGGTGTTCTTCCTGCGGTTTGACCATATCTTTGAGATGTTTCTAACAAGGCGGCTTGATTTTACTATAGTCCGCCTTTTCGCGCTACATATGAGCTCCGTCATGAAGAGTGAAGAAGTCTCGCAAATCTGTGTGGCGGATCCGTACTACATGCACGAGTCTTTCTTGAGTCTCGGCGACTTTGAGCGTGAAACTGCTAGGGAGTACCTCCAAAACTTCATGGTACAGAATAAGGACCAGGAAATTGTCCTCGTGCCTTATCATCCAAAGTAAGTCAGTTCCGGACAACCCTTTCGTACATTTCAATCATTCCTTCTCTCTCATATGGGGAATAATTTGACGTGTCTTTTCCCCGCAGCAACGGGCGCGCCGTCCTTATCGTTCTTTACCCGCAAGTCTCCCACGCCGTGTATTTTGACCCTTCCAGAGACTACGAGAAAAAGGACTACACCCACATAATGAATATTCTAGATGATGCTCTCCAAGGCTTCGGCTTTAGAGGTGGCCACGTGCATATCAAGAAACAAAGAAACAAGAAGATGGGTTTCGCGCATAAAACTAACTTCTCCTGCATCCATGTCCCAAAACCAAGCAAGAAGGATGGATTCTACATCGTCCATCTCATGATTCAGTTCAACACGGATCACCAAAAGCTTCGCATTAACAGCAGAATGATGATCATATCCACAAGTGGCTAGAATCTCATGGAGAAGCGAATTATAAACTTAGAGATGACTTCTTTCGCATCCAAAGTGACATTGCGACGATCATCATGAAAGAAGTCGTCGATGAGAAGGGGATGTTCCACCACGGCCCTATATCGCGAACTGACGTCCGAACTCGCATAGGCATGCAACGTCTAGACCTCACGCCGTTCAAGAAGCTAGGGTTCGTCCTCGATGATATGGAAGGATGGAACTTCTAGTGATTTATGATGCCGATGATGATGATATGTGTCGGTTGAACTTGTATACTTTTTGTAGCGATGAAACTTTGTGATGTCCACGGTCCCTGTCGAACTTGCGTAACGCTACTTTGTTAGTTTGCGTACGATGACCTGCGTACGTCTTGTTAATTAATTTGCATACTGTATATGTTGCATCTAGTTGCTAACCTTTCTTTTTTGGTGTTGCTCTAGTATATTTTGTTGCATATATATGATTGTACATCCTCTTCATGAACATGCATCTCTAACAGGTACCTAGTTTCTCGATGGCGAGATGGAAATGCTATGTCGTGTACAAAGGGAAGGTTCCGGGGGTGTACAACGAGTGGCATGAGTGTCAGGCGCAAGTGAATGGGTTCACGGGCGCCAGCCATAAAGGCTTCAAAAGAAGACAAGAAGGAGAAGCTAGTTACTTGAGGTTCACGCTAGCGCGAGAGAGGACTCGTAACCACCACCTCATGTACTGCATAGTTCCGCTCTCACTCATAGTGATAGCACTTCTTGCGTATACCTTTGTTTAGATGGATGACGTTGTTGTAGTTGCGAGTATTCGAGACTTGCATGTATTGCTATTTTCGAGATGATGACAAGATATCACTTTGTGTTGTATGATGATTATGAAGAGACTATTTGTATGTACATGCTATGATTACATTTGTGGTCTCACAGGCATTTGTATGTGTATCATGATGACATTTCTATGTGCTAAAGATTCTTCTACAAAGCCGGTTCAAGTACAAAACAAATATGCCAAAAAAAACTACTTAAATTAGCAGTAGCGAGTGTATAAAAGTTAGCAGCAGCGCCTCAATAGCAGTAGCGCGTCCAGCCAAAGAGCGCTAGCGCTACTAGCGGTAGCGAGCTTCCCATAACCGCGTTGCTGCTACACTTGTGTATCAGTAGCGCGGGTGCGCACGCGCTACTGCTATGAGTTAGCTGTAGCACCGTATTAGTAGCGCGGGTACCCGCGCTACTGATACATCTAAAACCTGCGCTGCTGCTAGCCTTTTCCCTAGTAGTGCCTCCGTGGTTGCTTCCCCCTCCGGCAGAATGCTGGCAAGGGCTCCAAGATGGGATCTCGCGGGTACAGAAGGTTACGGCGGTGGAAATTGTGTTTCGTGGTGCCCCTGGATGTTTTCGGGGTACATAGGTATATATAGGAGGAAGAAGTACGTCGGTGGCCGCCCGAGGGGCCCACGAGACAGGGGCGCGCCCTCCTATCTCGTGGGGCCCTCGGAGGCTTCTTGACTTGCACTCCAAGCTCTCCGGATAAGATTTGTTCCAAAAATAACGCTCCCGGAGGTTTCATTCCATTTGGACTCCGTTTGATATTCCTTTTCTTCGAAATACTGAAATATGCAAAAAAACAGCAATATGGGTTGGGCCTCCGGTTAGTAGGTTAGTCCCAAAAATGATATAAATGTGTAAAATAAAGCCCATAAACATCCAAAAGAGGTAATATAATAGCATGGAACAATCAAAAATTATAGATACATTGGAGACGTATCATCGTCCTAATCATCCAGCCCTCCACGGGGTCCTATTCATCCAGCCCCAACCGGCTCGATCGAGGCAACGCCATGGGGTCCTGTTCATCCACCCCCACCGCTCACTGTTCATCCATCCCCCCCTCCCGCAACACTCACTGTTCATCCAGAGAGGCAGCATCGATCGGCTTTTGTTAGCAGCAGTAGCGAAGGAACCGCTCGATCGAGTTCAGTTAACAGCCATCGATCGATCGCTCGGGTTCAGTAACACGTAGCCTGCAGTGCAATCGCTCGGGTTCAGTTAGAGCCCAACGCCTCGCTCGGGTTTAGTTAGATACAACGCCTCGCACACACGCGCGTACGTGTATGAGAGAAACGTGCATCGCTCGGCCCCCGACCACCCACCGTAACCGGGAACTCCCCGTTATTTTCCTCGCCCTCGCTTCTACCATGGTTATTTCCGTCATGGACGGCCCAAAGAATGTCATGCAGCTGCGTCTCCGGCCCGCCCAGGACGAAAAGCCCATTTTCTGTCTTGATTTTTTGTCATAGAAGTAGCAGCCCACCACATCTATGATGATACCGGATTTTGTCACAATTATCGTCATAGAAGTGTCATATGTATGACAGAAAAAAGTTTCGTTTGGCCCAAAATGTCACGGATGTGTCTTTTTTTTGTTGTGGATAGATGGACAAATGTCTTGGCATCCGAGGAATACGGCCTCGAACGCACAACTAAGAATTACCTGAAGCGCAAGATGCTACCCCAATTCGATGACGAGGCCCTGGAGCCTATAGCGCCAACGTGTAACGCCGCTGACGGACCTGACCGACCACTACGTGGCCATGATAGAGCGGCAACTCAAGCCGAACGCCAGCCCGCACCACCTCGCCATAGAGGCAGAGAGACAGCGGCTGCAGGATACACGTATGACCTATGACAGGACCTGGACAATAGAGCTGATCAGACACTATGACAGGACCTGGACAATGGATCAAGGGGGCATGCCCCAGCGCGAGATGACGGCCATCAGGCCTGGCGCGACAAGCACAACTTCACCCAGGCCGAAAACCGCACACGGACATCATTCGAACTACGTCGTGACATCGCTCGATACAGAGGAGCCGCACACCCCCTATACTTCACCGATGAGGTAATGGAGCACCAGTTCCTAGAAGGGTTTAAACCCGTGAACATTGAATCATCCGATGGCACAACAGATCCCGCAGTATGGATTGAAGATTTTCTTCTCCACATTCACATGGCTTGCGGTGATGACCTACATGCCATCAAATACCTCCCCCTAAAACTTAAGGGACCTAGACGGCACAGGCTGAACAGCCTCCCAGAAAACTCTATTGGTAGCTGGGAAGACTTGGAGGACACCTTCAGAGACAACTTCCAAGGTACCTATGTTTGGCCCCCAGACGCCGTGTCAGGACCCCGATCCTATGCCACACCGATCTAGCATGTAACACCTCATATCACTTTGCGGCCTCACGCACGGTATTCCCACGGGTGTCGCCTTACCAGGCCCGGGACTGTTTGCGCCTTTTGGCTCACGTATATGATAGTGTCGCTAGCATCCATATGACAAAGAACCCGGGCTGACATGGCTAGTCGTAAACCCAAAGTGGCACTAACTTACAGGGATAGGCATACATGACCCAGCAACGAACGTGTCGGTCATCAGCGTGTGAATCCGGGCTGTAGCAGCTAGGATAATAGGACTCCGGGGAATCTGGGCTGTAGCAGGCTAACAGGACTCCGGTAGACACCGCGTGACATATCCCTGAAGGGACAGACACAGGAACGAAGAAGGACACATGCCAGCCAATCTAAGTGTTCCGGAGCAGTAGCAAGCTACCATGGCTCAGTGGAAGCACTAGGAGACATTTCCCGGTAAGAGAGGCTACCAAGGATAAACAACTAGATAGTCAGATCCCACACACACCAAGCATTTCAGTAACATACACACAATATGCTCGATATGTGCAAATACAACATGGCATCACAACATGACTCTACAACTCAAGTATTTTATTCGATAGGCTCCGAGGAGCGAGATATTACAAACATGGGTCTCATGACCCAACATTCAGAGCATGCAAGTCAAAGAACATGCGGAAGCTTAACATGTCTGAGTACAGACATCTATGAATGAAAAAGGCTGAGAAGCCTGACAATCTACCAGATCCTGCCGAGGGCACAAGATCGTAGCCGAGGTAACAAGCTAAACGTCGAAGTCCACATGAAACTACTAGTGAGACCGAACTCTCTCTGCAAAAACATAAAATAGGCAAACGTGAGTACAAATGTACCCAGCAAGACTTGCATCAGAACTAACTACATATGCATCATTATCAACAAAGGGGATGGTGGGGTTTAACTGCAGTAAGCCAGCTTTGACTCAGTGGCTACCTTGAACTACAACTGCAAGTAACTATTTTGAGGTGGCGCACACGAATCCACATATTCACCAACCAATAGACCACTATGGATCCGCTCCCGTCTTCCTACGAGAACGCCATCCATAGCACTCACGCTTATCTTGCGCATTTTAGAGTATCCACTTTCACTTGTCTATGAAATGCATAGGCAACCCAGAAGTCATTTACCGTGGACACGGCTATTCAATTAGATGATGTTAACCATGCAGGGGTGTACTTCTTCACACACGCTCTCACCACTTACTGCCGTTTACATGACATGTACTCGGCAACCTTAAAGCGAAAGCCCAACGAGGGTGTCGGCCACGACCTACCTAAACACTCAAGTCTCTACTCCAGGTTTATCGTCTATTCAGGTTCCATCCGCAGGGAGTCCGGCCTAGGTTTCCACAAACGGCCCCGAACGATGTGTGCAGGGTTCTCGAGACACCAAACGGGCGCCCGGTACACCGTGCCACGTGCCTACCGCATCACAGCCCACCCCTCGGGTCAGCGCTGCGCACGGCCTCCAGCATACTACAAACACCAGAAACTACTTGCAACTCTTGGACAGAGGACAAGTGTGATTAAGAAGCCGAGAGGGTACATTGGTTTCGGGCCCAATGCATGGTAGTAACTATTTCATGGATCACAAACACAGAACTCAGTTCCTGAGGACGGCTTCAATGAGACAACCCACCATGTACTCCTACATGGCCTCTCACCCCTACCTTTACCAAATCGTGTTCACACACGGTAGGACATGTTCACCACATTCCAATTCATCCCCGATGAATCAGACCTAACTCAACTCTAAGCAGTAGCAGGCATGACAAACAAGCATGAATGAGTAGGCACAACAGGGCTCAAACAACTCCTACTCATGCTAGTGGGTTTCATCTATTTACTGTGGCAATGACAGGTCATGCAGAGGAAAGGGTTCAGCTACCGCAGCATGTAACAGATGAATCATTGTAGTCCTAATGCAGTAAATGGGAGCAGGAGCGAAAGAGTGGGATTGTATCGGAATGAACAAGGGGGTTTTGTTTGCCTGGCACTTCTGAAGATAGTATAGTTCTTCATCGGTGTCACCGAACTCATCATCGGAACCACGTCTATCGAGAGGGGACAAACACCGGCAAACAAGGAAGAACACAATCAATGCAATGCACAATATGATGCATGATCATGACATGGCAATATGTTGTGGTTCGAGCTAATGCAACTAGCAACAGGTTAAATGTAGTTGGTTTGAATCTAAGATTCAAATTCAAACTCCATATATGACATTTCAAATGCCATTAATTCAAATTGTTGTATACAGCAGCTTTAAGTTGTTCAAACATGCATGATAATTCCATAAACAGATTCTTTGGATTTTTCTGATCATTTTTCATATATAATTTATTTCATTTGGAGCTATAGATAATTTTCTATGAATTTTAGAAGTTTAGGGCATTTTCTGCAATTCTTTGAATTATTTTAAATTCAGAAAATGATTAACCGTGTCAGCATGACGTCGCTGTGACGTCAGTAGGTCAACAACGCCTAAACAGAGTCGGACCTGACAGTGGGGCCCATATGTCATCGACTCAGCTAATTAATATAGTTAATTAGCCTTAAGTTAAACCTAATTAAAATGTCAGTGGGGCAGGGGCCCACATGTCAGTGACTTAGCGGTTTAACTAAGAGTTAATTATAAGCTAAAATTAACAGGGCTCTGGGCCCACCTGTCAATGACCCAGGGGGAGTCAAACCCCTGGTCAACTGGGTCTAACCCGCCGGCGTTGAGCTGCCGGCGAGTCCAAACGCGATGGCGAGCTGCGGAAACGCTGCTCAAGGTGCCATTCGCCGCGCGGTTTGGTCCTACGCGCTCCTGGGAGTGAGCCACATCGGCTGGTGGTGGTGGCTGAGCTCGAGATGGCCGGGATCGGCGCCGGCGATGACCACCGCTGCAGCCGGAGTTCAAACATCGACGGATTCGACGCCACATCGCGTAGGACGACCAGCGGTCTGCACCTACGAACTCTACACGTGCTCACGAATCCAACGAGAACACCCACGGGACCAATAGGTCACCGGAGCTTCGTCGGCGACGAGGTCGTGCGGCGGCGCACTCTCGGCCTCAACGGAAACAGCGGCTGCAGCGAGAACTAGGCCACATAATTAGAGGGGAACGGTGTAGGGGATCACGGAGATCACGATGGGATGCTCAGCGGGCTCGGGGGAGCTCTGGAGGCGAAGGAGCGACGACGGCGATCGCTGGCGCTGGAGCTTGAAGATGATGTCGATGGCGGCGTTATGGTGCATCCTCGGTTGCTTGGCTCATCGAGGAGGCATAGACGACAGAGGCGGAGCTCCTGGGCACGTCAGAGGGGCCAGGGGGTGGCTCTAGGCGCGGCAACGGTGAGCGGCGGCGACGGCGGCTCTCGGTGGGGAGAACAGAGGAGGGGAGAGGTCCAGAGAGAGTGAGAGAGCATCGAGGGGGCCGCGTGGCGTCTCCAGGGGGTCGACGAAGCAAGCAGGGAGGCAAGAGGAGGTGGAAGCAGGAGGTGGCCGCGTGTGCGCGCGCAGGCGACACGCCGGCGTCCTTCTGGCGCAAGGAGGAGGGCGACTGGCAGCGGTGGTGGGTTGGGCCAGCTCCTGGGCTGCACAGTGCTGGGCTTGTGGGCTGTAGGTAAGCGCCAGGTAAGTTTCTCCTCTCTCTCTGTTTTTCCTATTTTAATTTCTGTTTTCTATTGTTTTGTAGTCTTTGGGGCTTTATTAAAAATACTAATACTATCTCAAAAATCTTGGAACTTGCTCAAGCCCACTGTTTGGAAAATATCCAACAGTAAACATTTATGTTTATGATTATTTGGACATTTAAAATATTTTATAGTATTTAAATGTCCAAATGCAAATAACATATCATTTAGTTCAAAAATCCAGAATGTCCTAGAAAAATGTGCACCATTTTTGGGAGAGGTTCTAACCCAATTCAAAAATGATGAACTTTTGTAAAGGGCATTTTGGGTTCATTGAAATGTTTTCCAGTTGAACCTAGTATTTTCAGGGAGTGCTGGTGACGGTGTCCTGGACTAGGGGGTACTCACCACGTCATCTCCCGATCTATTAGATTGGGCCGAGGACCCCCATGGCCGTATACTTATGGGATAGTTCGGACAGCTGCCGCATACAAGGAAGATTCCACAAGACTTGGCGATCAAGACAAGGACTCCTCCCCCATCGGCGTATTCGGCTAGGACTCTTGTTATCCTAGGCCTCTGGTGCATTATATAAACCGGGGCCAGGCTAGTCGATACATAACCTCCATTACAACAATCATACCATAGGCTAGCTTCTAGGGTTTAGCCTCCTTGATCTCGTGGTAGATCCACTCTTGTACTACCCATATCATCAATATTAATCAAGCAGGACGTAGGGTTTTACCTCCATCGAGAGGGCCCGAACCTGGGTAAAACATCGTGTCCCTTGTCTCCTGTTACCATCCGCCTAGACGCACAGTTCAGGACCCCCTACCCGAGATCCGCCGGTTTTGACACCGACATTGGTGCTTTCATTGAGAGTTCCGCTGTATGATCGATAAAAGGATCGATGGCTCGCCTGCAGATCAACTGCGACTTCGGCATCTTCGTCACCAGCTCGACTGGTCACCTTGGTTCGACCAAGAATTGCGCCCCATGTTCGGATCACCATATTCGGACGAGGGCCTTCATCAAACATCAACTCCGATCTCTATCAAGATCACGGAGGAATCATCCATGGAGCTCGGGGGCTCAACGTGACCGTGCTGTTTTTCTGGACAGCAAACTCGTATCTGCTTCCACCACCTCTTCGAGTATCGCTTTGACGATCTCTTTGGTGGAATTGTGCGGAATTGAGTCTACAACAACCCTGAAAAATTTCGTCGTGTTCCGATGGAGGAATCTCTGGCAATCCACGATATACCGGAGCACTGTCAAATCTGGATGGGAATTTGGATGTGTTTAGGGCGTGGTGTCCAGCTTCTAGCTCGGACGTCCTTTGGAAGATCCAACCGTTGATCAGCTGCGGAATTCCTATATCTACCACCCCTCCAAATTTCAGCTCGATCCGACCGTCCAAACTCCGGGAACCTTCCGATTAGTGCATCACTTTTCGGATCTATTTTCTGCGCGAGAACGAATCCGACCCGAATTCATCTTTTTTATGAACGGGATTTCGGACATCCTTTTTTAAGGAAGTTTTGTATGGGATATTGTGTATTATTCCCGAACACATCCCGCTAACTTTAAGATCTTTGGAACATGATCTTCAGCATCATGCTGGTGTCAAACTAGTCCGGCAATATTGCTCCACGACTGCCGACCTGCGCTAGACACGTCGTCACTTTGTTGAGCCGAGCTCAACTTCTTTGGATCATCAACTCGGCAAGCCAAACAAGAGTCCGACATCGCGAAGGACAAATCATCACCAACATCGCCGCCCCACGGATTACACGGAGCGAGCATACCGGCATCGCCGCACGGTCGCTTCATCAAACCGGCATCGACCACGTCACGACTTGCATCGGCAGGGCTGCACTATTGCTTCTTCAAGCTGGTGTCCATCACGCCGACCTACTTTGACATCTCGGCTGGACCGGGGGCTTCGCCATCTCTTCGTCAACCTACTCCGAACACTTCGGCGTCACTAGCCGACCAGCTCCGTCACGTTAGCTGGGCCGAGAGCTTTGCCTCGGCGAGCCAACCTTTACCAGCATTGCCATGCCGTTGTCTTATCGCCCATCAGGCAATGGGTGTGCGGAGCGAGTCCCAATTTTGGGAATCACCTTCCTTCGGATTGCTACAACAAATAAACCAGGTGCTATCAATCCCTAACATGTTTTGCTTGTTTGGGTTCATTTTTCCGAAGAATTATTACTCTGGTTTGTCCATCATATGTACACAGGTCTATTAAATGGTGGCCGCATTCACGGCAGTCGCATGGTGGTTCGGTCAATTTCCGTACATAGTCCGGCGAACGCCGCATCCGGAGCCCGGACCGACCTGCGAATTCAGGCTTTGCCACGCCTTTACCGCATCACGCCGATGCCCTGCATCGACATTGACTTCGGCGCCAGGCCATATTTCTTTTATTACTCACTTTGCATAAATTATTCATTATGCAACAATTTTTTTTATTATCATTATTACTATTATCTCCCGTTTGCACTATTTTTTGTGCACAGGAAAATGATCCGGGGACTTCGGCGTCACTCTGCCGGTCTGCATCGACCATGCTATGTCACCACTTCGGCGTGTCGAGCTCTCCGCTCTGCCACCTCGGGACCGGCTTGGGGGATAGAACCTTGTCCCACATCAAGCTCGGACTACGAACACATTAACCAGCTAAGTCACTTTCATGCTCAAAGCTTTAATTTCTAACTTGTGTTCGGTTCGACCAAGCATTATACTTTTTTGGAAAAAAAAGTTGCTTGTAAAATTTTTTCTTGTCCAAACTTTGTTCACACATACTTGACGCGCTACCCGCGCTCATTATACCTGGGGGCTTCTTTAACAGAAGCTTATTAATACGGGCTTTATGCGCAACACATGTGTCACACTTCCGCATGTACCTTTTATTCACCATTATATGCATCGATATGACTTAAGTTTTGGCCAAGCTGGGTTGCCTGGCTCCTGTGCTTACCCCTACGTTCCCGATTGTTCGGCTAGGTGGTAAAGGGAGCACCTCTGCGATTGTTACTGCCGGGTCAGCCGGATGTGTACCTCAGACTGGGTGAAGCCGAAAGCTAGCGTTCTTAAGGGAATACTCGGTCGGTGAACTAAAAGAGGATTTCTTCCCTATTTATTTACCTGCCCCCAGATGTTTTTCTGCTCTTTTCGCAGTTCGGACATGCACTTTAGGGCATGCCTCCCAGGGAAAGGAACCCCTAACGGAACTATTCTCCCTGGAAGATGTTTCTTACTAACCATGTAATATAACATAACTAGTTGGGCACTTGTCTGATAAAGCACTAATGACCCCTAAGCCTGGTCTCCACACATGCCCCGGTTTTTATAACCGCGAGGGTATTCGGACACACTCCGGACTATTGGGTCCAGAGGTTGAAGCGAAAAGGTCCGCTACGACAAACGATCTACAATCCGGCTAGAAGGCATTCTACATGTCACCTTACATTATATAGTCAACTTTTACCCAAGTCACTTGGGGGCACTTATGTTTATTTGAGCCGTTTCATACTAAGTGTTTTTCTTCTTAGTCGTTGCAAAGTTATTATTATTTATCACTCCTTTTTTCGACACGAGTGTGCGGTCACTAGCCGGGGAGCCTAATTTCTCTCTCAAAAGCCGCTAGAGTTTAGTTTGCTAAACTGGCCTGATGAGAAGTACTCCGCCCTTGGGATAGGAGGTTGAAGCCGTAGGCTGACCCGCTCGAAGTCTTGAGATAGGATGTATCATGCTAAAGCACGACAGAAGCACTTCTTTTTTCTAAGACCAATTTTCGGGTTGGCACCGAACACTTGATATTGTTCGGACTTCATGTTTTTACTGACGATTCTTGGTTTTCCAAGCTTTTTGGCACTTTTAAAACCATTTGTGCTTTTTCAGCACAAGTCTCGCAGTGCAATGCCGGACACCTTTATTGATTCGGCAAAAATATTCTCGGATATTGCTACATATGCATCAGTTTCGAATTGTGTCTTCGGTCAATAGTTGGGTTGCCCGACTCCCGCGCTTGCCTCCTACGTTCCGCTTTGTTCGGCTAGGTGTACAAAGGGAGAACCACTGCGATTGTGCTTCCAGCTCACATGGTTAAGAACCTCAGTGGAGAAAGCCAAAAACTGACTGTCACAATAAGCATAAACTGGTCGGCGATCCGATGACGGTGTTAAACGACGGACCATTCATAACAATGGCCGAAGTGTTTACGGCTTGACCTCGACTGTCGCCGAACACTACCGGGGCTATTAACTGGCCTCCCGAACTAAATCCTCGATATTTTGCTCTTACATTGGAGCTGAGGTTTCATGATCATGCTTAGCATGACAACCCAAAGAAAGGAACCGATAGCGGGACTATTTTCTTTGGAAGACATTTCTTCTGTTAAACAGTAATATAAAATATCTCTCCGCGTACCTTTGTTTATAAAACCGTATGGCCAGATTGCCTTGTTTGTCGTAAATCTTTGCCCTCATAAAGGCTTTATAAAGTAAGACAAACACTCCTCGGCTACTGGCCGAGGAGGTGGAAGCCAATGGTCGGTCAACAAAGTTTTGTACAATGCGGATCCGAGCATTAAATGACGTAAAGTACTTGGATACATAGAGTCATTACACACAATTTGTGATTTTACTATGGATATCAATCCTTAATTCGGCCACCCGTGTCCGCATTAAGGCTCGGGGGCTACTGGGCTTCGGGCTTATTATCTAAACATATTAAAGGGGCACATTGATCCCCTGATCTGGCGTTGCCACCCGACCAGTGTGTCGGGGGCTACTGCATTGCTTGTCCAATGCAGAAAATTTTAAGTGCAATTCAGTTTCCGAGGAGATTTTGATCCTCAGGTTGGTCAGCCGCACCCAACCTGAGTCTCGAGGACTGAGCATGCCGCTTTTTGTGTCCCAAAGTATTCTGCCGAGCTAGGACTTGATCCTCAGACCGATTTTGCAAATCAACCTGAGTCTCAGCAGCTATGGGGATCAGCGGTCTTATGTCATCCTTCATGGGCATCTCGGGTTTTAGACCGATACCCACCTTGAGGGCTACTGGCTATGTATCTCGGCAGAGAATAAATTGCACCAACAAAAAATATTGACAAAAATCGGCCCGCATTCGGGGTGGTGCACCACCTCAGAAGCAGTCTGGCATAAAGCTCGGGCGCTAGTGGCTGGATCCATAGAGGGCATTTCCGGCATTAAGCCCGGCTAAACTCCTTCAAACTTCTTTGAACCAAGGTGATCTACGACACCTCGGATACAGTTCGGCGTTGGAGCTCGGATAGATAGTCCGGCGTTGGAGCTCGGATAGATAGTCCAGCGTTAGAGCTGGGAAGCAGTCCGGCATTGGTGCTCGGCTGCAAAAAACACCTCGAATGCAGTCCAGCATTAGAGCTCGGACGCAAGAGGGAACTGCCTCCCAGGAACAACTTTAAACCTGAGGTGTGGCATAAAAATAACAAGGCATTGATAAAGGCCAGAAACTTAAAGGGACTCCTCGAATACCCGACGTGTAAACCCGTCGAATGCATTTCGGCGATCCTCAAGATCGAAGATAAAGAAGATTCGTTGAACCAGTTTTCAAGACCGACGACCAAAGATGAAGAACAGTTCGGAAGAATTGAGGAGCGTCCCTAACTTGAAGACCGGTTCAGGGGGCTACTAACGGTGTCCTGGACTAGGGGGTACTCACCACGTCATCTCCCGATCTATTAGATTGGGCCGAGGACCCCCATGGCCGTATACTCATGGGACAGTTCGGACAGCTGCCGCTTACAAGGAAGATTCCACAAGACTTGGCGATCAAGACAAGGACTCCTCCCTCACCGACGTATTCGGCTAGGACTCTTGTTATCCTAGGCCTCTGGTGCATTATATAAACCGGGGCCAGGCTAGTCGATACATAACCTCCATTACAACAATCATACCATAGGCTAGCTTCTAGGGTTTAGCCTCCTTGATCTCGTGGTAGATCCACTCTTGTACTACCCATATCATCAATATTAATCAAGCAGGACGTAGGGTTTTACCTCCATCGAGAGGCCCGAACCTGGGTAAAACATCGTGTCCCTTGTCTCCTATTACCATCCGCCTAGACGCACAGTTCGGGACCCCCTACCCGAGATCCGCCGGTTTTGACACGGACAGCTGGGGTTTGTTGATTCCCATTTCAGGTTTATGTGAAATTTAAACATGGTGCAATACAAGACTAACTAAACCAGAGCAGACCAGAACTAGGGATGTGACAACTCACCCCCACTAAACAAGAATCTCGTCCCGAGATTCAAGACATGAGGTAAGAAGACAAAGGGGACACAAAGCCATCTCAAACTTCATGATCCAAATGTCCTTCTCGAGGATGCTGATTCATTGCTCCAATTGATCTTTACGTCTTTACTTTCGAAATCTTCATCCAACACGAGGACAGAGACACTCTACAAGGATGGATCATCTTGATGATCACAAGATCAACTCATGGAGTGAGATGTAGAGCATCTCTTGAGCTGAGAAGCAAAACACACATCATGAAGGACGAAAGAAAAAATTTGATGAGGGTTTCGAAGTAACGACGAAAATAATTGCCATGACCCCATAACGGGGCACCTTAGAGGAGGTGACTCATAGAATTATTCTCTTAGGTGACAAAAGAATTACTTTTGATACATAGATCATTGAAACTCTCTATACCAACCTAAGGAGATTCTTAAACGATCGTTTAAAAGAGTTCGTCAGAATGGCATACCCAGACTAGAATGGATGATGTGGATTACCTTGTTGAAGACAACACAAGGGATGATTTTGCTTATCACCGGAAATGGATGGGACCCATGGTAGACTGGCATAATGATGGGTGCTAGCTGGGAACAAAATGCAAATGTTGGGAATGATTCTAGTAACTGGGGAGAGGCTCAACAATAGAGAGTGAGTCCACTGTTGAAAATTTATAGCATAACCAAGAAAACTAGGAGCAATCCCAGATAGTGCCTATGATAGCACTTGGTGCTTGAGCGTGCTCTTAAGATCTTGAGCATTTCCATATTCATCAAGGTTTTACCAATATCCGTGTCAAGTATCCTGGCAACACAACATACTACTATGATGAATAGTGATGGACGATGCAGATGCAAAGGAAGATAACACCTTCTCAGATTTCACCTTAGCGAGGCCAAGGAACAAAATCTGGATCATCGACCGAGAGACATTTAGCTCTCCACTTCTAATGTTCTCCTTGATGTGCTAGCATAATCCATTCGTAGATATGGTTTGATATCTAGAACATTAAGTAAAAGGTCAGACTTCGGGAACACAAAAATCCATAAGGAACAACTAGGGGGTAAATCCTACGAAATCCTTATGGGGAGGTGGCCAACTTCCTCAAACAAGATACTACAATAATAGGTCTTCCGATTGGATGTTGCCCACGACATCCACTTTACCGGTTACTGTGAGACCAATATTATAGTTCTTGGGAAACGTTCCAACCATCATATCAGCCTGAGATTCAGATCTGGTTGGTGTCAGGATATTCCAGACTCATCAAGTCTAGAAAGAAAATTATGAAAGTTTGCAACACAAATCGACAAGATGATGTTGCGAGATTCTCGGGGGATGAACTACGATAGCAAGCTCCAAAACATGAGCTGGTTCTGCTACAAACATGTGAACACGTTGTCCCAGACAAGCATGACCACGTAGTAGTCTTATAATAAAACACTATCGAGTTCAGGTGGGAACCATCATCTAGGATATCGAAGTCCTTGCGTAAGTCTAGCTCTTAAGAAGGAACACCTTCTCCTTGAACAAATCAATCAGTGGCTTGGTGTGCTAGGAATACATATAGAATGAAGGTTGCAAGTCTCCGAACCACAGAATACTTCGCACGTATGCATGACCGATTTGGGATAATTCCAAAGGAAGCAACATTGACTTTCTCGAATCCACGGCGGCAACTTGCATCAAATGCACATGAACTGGAGGAAGTCACTTCTTACATCTGAACATATGCTTCATGAGCTAGCATGAAGAAATGCTTTCAAAAGTTTCCAACACTACCTTAATGTTCAACAAAAGCATGGAGAAGATAAAAATGTTTTATGGGCTCAACAACAATTCATCCTGGTTTCCATGAAGAAGGAATTCCATAATTATGTGAACAAGTGATAGCACTGGTCAGACCCAAAATATATAATGGTGTATGCTCGAGGAAAATCCACGAGTAAGACAACATTACGAACATCGTTGGTTTTGATTTGATTTGAGGATAGCCCATACTCAAATCTAAGTTTTAGCAAGACAATAGGTCCAACAACTGGTCACGAGGATCATTCGATGAAGATATCATCTTTCTTCAACACACATACAATATATCCCTTAAAATGAACTAAATCGGACAAGCTTCTATCTTTTAACTCTCCAAGTTGTTGTTCAGCTTAACCAACTAGCTCAGGGGTACCCAACACAGATTCCAGGAGAAGGGGTGGTTTACAAGAAACCAACTTGATCACGAACTCAACATAGCGGTCAGGTGCCAACCTGGTAACACTTCCGAGAAGATATTCGGAAAATCACGAACCACCAATATGTTACTAAGCTCGAGAACAATCTTGCTTTTCAGGGCAAGACGATATGATCAAACGAGCAAGGGACTGACACAATCCTAACTCATTGATCGAAGAGTCCATCGGAATTAAGGACTAGGGGGCACGATCAACCTTAGGGTGATGATTCAATAACCAACACGCTAGGAACGAAATTATTGTCCATTGTCTACCAAGCAACAAGGTTGCTAGGAGTATTGATTTCAATTGTCGGTGTTCCGACTACAATAACACGGGGACCGAGGAATGAAAAATGATGGCGACAAGTATCACTACGTCAAGAATTCATAAGAGAAAGTGCAATTCTCATGATATTCCTGACATAAAGTGGGTAATTCTTCAGGGTAGAACAGACCAAAAGCTTGATTGCATTTGATCTGCAGAATACAACTGCTTTGACCCAATCCTGGAAATGGATAAGGTACTAGAGTTTGTTTCTCCTAGTCATTCCGAATAGAATGGCTTGACGGACCACAAGAGTAATAGGCATCGATGAATGAATGCACGCATGCTCTTGACTATCAATTGATAGACAAGGTCAGAAGACAACCAAAGAGGCACAACCCAAAAGAACATATGATTTTCTGAGTTGTGGATGCACGGACTAGCATGTCGAATGAGTTCAACATATTTTTCCGGATAACCCATGCAGAGAAGGTAGAAATGGTAGAGTAACAACATAGAATTGTGAACTCATTGAGAGCACTCTTGTTGTGATGTTTTGGTTCAAGAACTACTGCTATAAATAGTTCATGGTATTTAGAAGAAGGATACACCACAAACCTCGAGGACTATCACAAGGTTACTAATAACCTAAAGGAGATAACAAACACTACCAACATGAAGTAAGTAAAGTGAATCTTGGGCTCAAAACTCAGGAATAGAATACCTACTACTAAGTGGCATCACGGGATGCTTTCGAGAATGATGGCCAGAATCATCACACTGGGAACACAAAATATGGCTAGATTACTAGATGGTTTCATAAGACACCTAGGGTCATAGTAATAGCTCCAACATATACGTCAAGGCAACAGAGTACCTCAACTCACCGATTAGTGTGGTTAATCTGGCCCAAAGGGACATCGAAACGGCAGGAAGGGATTTTGCAAATGCCTCAGACTATTTAGAAACCTGGGATGACTCGGACAACATAACGGCTGTAAACGCTCAAAAAGATTTAAGACATCCTGCAAAATGGTGTCATGACCACTCAATCATCACAATATCAAGATTTTGAGACCAACTATGAACACACAGAAGTAATAGGAACTGAAACGAGGCTTAAGTCCAACAATCTTACAAGTCTACAGATTAGTAACACGTGATCCTGATAGAAAGAGGAGATAGCCTAGTTCCTTAACCCCGTAGGAAAGATAGGATGACTCAGATCAGAAGGTCATAAGGTAAAGGAGTAAAAAGAGCCTTACATTCCATCCCACAATCAATTCCCTTATATAACTAAAGAATTTCTAGACTCATCTTTGACCAGTTTGGCTTGGTAATCCTACAGGCAGTCAGGCTCTGATACCAAAGCTGTCAGGACCCCGATCCTATGCCACACCGATCTAGCATGTAACACCTCATATCACTTTGCGGCCATACGCATGGTATTCCCATGGGTGTCGCCTTACCAGGCCCGGGACCATTTGCGCCTTTTGGCTCACGTATATGATAGTGTCGCTAGCATCCATATGACAAAGAACCCGGGCTAACATGGCTAGTCGTAAACCCAAAGTGGCACTAACTTACAGGGACAGGCATACATGACCCAGCAACGAACGTGTCGGTCATCAGCGAGTGAATCCGGGCTGTAGTAGCTGGGCTAACAGGACTCCGGAGAATCCGGGCTGTAGCAGGGTAACAGGACTCCGGTAGACACCGCGTGACATTTCCCTGATGGGACAGACACAGGAACGAAGAAGGACACATGCCGGCCAGCCTAAGTGTTCCGGAGCAGTAGTAAGCTACCATGGCTCAGTGGAAGCACTAGGAGACATTTCCCGGTAAGAGAGGCTACCAAGGATAAACAACTAGATAGTCAGATCCCACACATACCAAGCATTTCAATAACATCCACACAATATGCTCGATATGTGCAAATACAACATGGCATCACAACATGACTCTACAACTCAAGTATTTTATTCGACAGGCTCCGAGGAGCGAGATATTACAAACATGGGTCTCATGACCCAACATTCAGAGCATACAAGTCAAAGCACATGCGGAAGCTTAACATGTCTGAGTACAGACATCTATGAATGAAAAAGGCTGAGAAGCCTACCTATCTACCAGATCCTGTCGAGGGCACAAGATCGTAGCCGAAGTAACAAGCTAAACGTCGAAGTCCACATGGAACTACTAGTGAGACCGAAGTCTCTCTGCAAAAACATAAAATAGGCAAACGTGAGTACAAATGTACCCAGCAAGAATTACATCAGAACCAACTACATATGCATCATTATCAACAAAGGGGATGGCGGGGTTTAACTGCAGCAAGCCAACTTTGACTCAGTGGCTATCCTGATCTACGACTGCAAGTAACTCTTTTGAGGTGGCGCACACGAGTCCACATATTCACCAACCAATACACCACTATGGATCCGCCCCTGTCTTCCTACGAGAACGCCATCCATAGCACTCACACTTATCTTGCGCATTTTAGAGAATCCACTTTCACTTGTCTATGAACTGCATAGGCAACCCAGAAGTCCTTTACCGCGGACACGGCTATTCGAATAGATGATGTTAACCCTGCAGGGGTGTACTTCTTCACACATGCTCTCACCACTTACCGTCGTTTACACAACATGTACTCGGCAACCTTCAAGCGGAAGCCCAACGAGGGTGTCGGCCATGACCTACCTAAACACTCAAGTCTCTAGTCCAGGTTTATCGCCTGTTCAGGTTCCATCCGCAGGGAGTCCGGCTGAGGTTTCCACATACGGCCCCGACTGATGTGTGCAGGGTTTCTGAGACACCAAACGGGCGCCCGGTACATCGTGCCACGTGCCTACCGCATCACAGCCCACCCCTCGGGTCAGTGCTGCGCACGGCCTCGAGCATACTACAAACACCAAAAACTACTTGCAACTGCTGGACGTTGGTTTCGGGCCCAATGCATGGTAGTAACTATTTCATGGATCACAAACACAGAACTCAGTTCCTGAGGACGGCTTCAATGAGACAACCCACCATGTACTCCTACATGGCCTCTCACCCCTACCTTTACCAAATCGTGTTCACACACGGTAGGACATGTTCACCACATTCCAATTCATCCCCGATGAATAAGACCTGACTCAACTCTAAGCAGTAGCAGGCATGACAAACAAGCATGAATGAGTAGGCACAACAGGGCTCAAACAACTCCTACTCATGCTAGTGGGCTTCATCTATTTACTGTGGCAATGACAGGTCATGCAGAGGAAAGGGTTCAGCTACCGCAGCATGTAACAGATGAATCATTGTAGTCCTAATGCAATAAAAGAGAGCAGGAGCGAAAGAGTGGGATTGTATCGGAATGAACAAGGGGGTTTTGCTTGCCTGGCACTTCTGAAGATAGTATAGTTCTTCATCGGTGTCACCGAATTCATCGTCGGAACCACGTCTATCGAGAAAGGACAAACACCGTCAAACAAGGAAGAACACAATCAATGCAATGCACAATATGATGCATGATCATGACATGGCAATATGATGTGGTTTGAGCTAATGCAACTAGCAACAGGTTAAATGGAGTTGGTTTGAATCTAAGATTCAAATTCAAACTCCATATATGACATTTCAAATGCCATTAATTCAAATTGTTGTATACAGCAGCTTTAAGTTGTTCAAACATGCATGATAATGCCATAAACAGATTCTTTGGATTTTTCTGATCATTTTTCATATATAATTTATTTCATTTGGAGCTATATATAATTTTCTATAAATTTTAGAAGTTTAGAGCATTTTCTGCAATTCTCTGAATTATTTTAATTTCAGAAAATGATTAACTGGGTCAGCATGACGTCGCTGTGACGTCAGCAGGTCAACAGCGCCTAACCAGAGTCGGACCTGACAGTGGGACCCATATGTCATCGACTCAGCTAATTAATATAGTTAATTAGCCTCAAGTTAAACCTAACTAAAATGTCAGTGGGGCTGGGGCCCACATGTCAGTGACTTAGCGGTTTAACTAAGAGTTAATTATAAGCTAAAATTAGCAGGGCTCTGGGCCCACCTGTCAAAGACCCAATGGGAGTCAAACCCTTGGTCAACTGGGTCTAACCCGCCGGCGTTGAGCCGCCGGCGAGTCCAGACCCCTGCAATTCTCCGCACGGTTTGCTGCTACGCGCTCCTGGGAGTGAGCCGCATCGGCTGGTGGTGGTGGCTGAGCTCGAGATGGCCGGGAACGGCGCCGGCGATGACCACTGCGGCGGCCGGAGTTCAAACATTGACGGATTCGATGCCACAGCGCGTGGGAGGACCAGCGGTCTGCACCTACGAACTCTACGCGTGCTCGCGAATCCAACGGGAACACCCATGGGACCAATAGGTCACCGGAGCTTCGTCGGCGACGAGGTCGTGAGGCGGCGCACTCTCGGCTTTGACGGAAACAGCGGCTACGGCAAGAACTAGGCCACATAATTAGAGGGGAACAGTGCAGGGGCTCACGGAGATCACGCTGGGATGCTCAGCGGGCTCGAGGGAGGTCTAGAGGCGACGGAGCAACGCCGGCGATCGCCGGCGCTGCAGCTTGCAGATGATGACGATGGCGGTGTTATGGCGCGTCCCCGGTAGCTTGGCTCGTCGAGGAGGCATAGACGACAGAGGCGGAGCTCCTGGGCACGTCAGAGGGGCGAGGGGGTGACTCTAGGTGCGGCAATGGTGAGCAGCGGCGACGGCGGCTCTCTGTGGGGAGAACAGAGGAGGGGAGAGGTCCAGAGAGAGTGAGAGAGCGTCGAGGGGTCAGCGTGGCGTCTCCAGGGGGTCAACGAAGCGAGTAGGGAGGCAGGAGGAGGTGGAAGCAGGAGGTGGCTACGAGTGCACGTGCAGGCGACACGCCGGCGTCACTACTAGGAAAAGGCATGCTAGTGGCGCACCAGTTTTGCCTTCTAATGGCGCACTACTGGTGCGCCACTAGCATCACGCCATTAGAATTAAATTCTAATGGCGCATCACTGGTGCGCCATTATATCTGGTGTTCTAATGGCGCACCACGTAGTGCGCCATTAGTATTGCCCACAGTGCGTCACTAGTGTCTGCTATACTAATGGCGCACCACATGGTAGTGCGCCAGTAACAATTTTTTTAATTTTTTTTTCATTTTTTCTTAATCTCAAGTCACTATTTCACATATGAGATATCCAACACATATATATACAACAAACATCCATATAACAATCATATCCAACACACAAGTTTCATCATATATACATACATAGCCAACACATAGTTCCATCGTTACATATTACAAAAGTTTCACATTGTTCATCCAACACCGTTATCCATCAATTCACAAAAGTTTCACATTGTTCATCCAACACCGTTATCCATCAATTCACAAAAGTTTCACACTGATACAAAATAAAAACACAAATGGAAAAGAAGCACTCCATCCATGCAAGCTTCCGTGAATTAAATCAAATCTGCAAAATGATAAACAAGAAGTTAGAAGAAGAAGAAGAAGAAGAAGAAGAAGAAGAAGAAGACTAGAAGAATACTAGAAGAAGAAGAACACTAGAAGAATACTAGAAAAATAATAATAATAATAATAAGAAGAAGAAGAAGAAGAAGAAGACTATAAGCTTATTATGTAAACTTGATCATTTTGTGCTAACATAAGTAATTTTGGAGCTAACCTATAGGAAACTAAGCATATAAGCTCTCTAGGTTAGCATATTAGAGCCAACTTAGGTAAAATGAAGCTAACCTATGTCATTTTGGAAAAGAAGAAGAATAAGAAGAATAAAAAGAAGACTATAAGCTTATTATGTAAACTTGATCATTTTGTGCTAACATAAGTAATTTTGGAGCTAACCTATAGGAAACTAAGCATATAAGCTCTCTAAGTTAGCATATTAGAGCCAACTTAGGTAAAATAAAGCTAACCTATGTCATTTTGGAAAAGAAGAAGAATAAGAAGTAGACTATAAGCTTATTATGTAAACTTGATCATTTTGTGCTAACAAAAGTTATTTTGGAGTTAACCTATAGGAAACTAAGCATATAAGCTCTAAGTTAGCATATTAGAGTCAACTTAGGTAAAATGAAGCTAACCTATAGGAAACTAAGCATATTAGAGATAACATAGGTAACTAAGTATATATATATATATATATATATATATATATATATATATATATCATTTTGGAGATCTGACATACCTGACATAGTTCAGTTCTCATTGTTCTTCTCCTTCTCCTTCCTCAGCCTGATTTGCCAAGAGCGGCGAGGCGGTGGAGGCAGTGGGATGTAGTCTTCTACCACAATTGGCGTGGTCATGTTGCCCAGCTGTGGGATTGTCGGCGCCACCACCGGTGCGTGGTCATTGTCAGGCACCACCACCATCACGAGGCCACCTTCAGGCAGGACGGGCACGACAATCGCTAGGTCATCCTCATCCACCACGATCTCTTGCCCATGGTCAGCCACCACCATCTCTTGCCCATGGTCAGACACCACCATTTCTTGCCCATGGTCAGCCACCACCATCTCTTGCCCTTGGTCAGCCACCACCAGCGCTAGGTCATCCTCAGCCTGATGCCCATCGTCATCCTGCAGCTCCTCATCCCCACTCTGCTCCTCTTCTCCCCCACTCCAGTCTGGATCATCCTTCTTGTTGTCTTCGCTGCTGCCAGAATCGATGCTGCTTTCGCTAAAGCCAGAAGCGTTGTTGCCTTTGCTACAGCCATAATCGATGTTGCTTTGGCTGTAGCCAGTGTCACTGCTGCTGCTCCCATTGCCTATCCAAATGCAACAATGACCGTTAACAATCGATGTGAGACAAAGCCAAATGTAGAGGAATAAGAAGAGGCAGAACGTACTGGCACCATCATCGTCAGTGTAGCGCATGCGACACATAGTCGCGTTGAACACCTTCACGATGAGCATGGTGGCGTCGTCATCGTACCTGAAGAGAAGGAAGTACCCCAGTCGCAGGTCGTAGGCACGGTAGAACTTCTCCCACCCACGATACAAGTACATGTGGCCCTCCTTGATCACCAACTCCACATCCCACTGCCTGCGAAACCCGCTGCCGGCCTGTCGCAGCTTCACATTATTTGGCGGATCTTCACCCAGCATGTTCATAAAACTGTCAGGTAGCCTCTGCAGTTTGGGACAATGAGTGATGTAGCAAACAACAGATATCATAATGAGATGGGTGAAGGGGAGATCTCTTGTTTTATATACCTGTGTCATGGATGATACTGAAGTCCCAAGTATGATATTGAAGAACTCAGAAGCATCCAACTTGTACTGCGGTGTGGCAGAGCGGCGGTGGCTGCTTCCCCCCATCTCTGATAAGCAGTAGAATAGACCAATTAGTACCCTTACAACAGATCGTAAAACATGCATGATAATAGGCTGTACTGAAAGTCCAATTGTACTAGACTATAAATTAGGGTAACAATGACACAGAAGATGGGAGCACCTAGTACATATTATGGTACCCCATATGTCCTATTTTTAGCAAAGTCATGCTAAAATTCACGAAAAATTTCAGCATGACCTTTGCTGAAAATAGGACATATGGAGTACCCGAATTTGCCGGAACGGAAGTTAATCGACATCTTCCGGCAAACTCAAGGGCCTCTCAGGGTACCTGCAAATTCATCACGACACAATGGTCGGAGACAAAACCCAGCAAACTAGCACCACAATGTGCCTCTACTTTCATATGGATGAAAAGGCTTTCTCCCCATTCCTTGCTTCTCCAAACAAAATAAGCAAGCAAAGCAGAGTAGCAAACAAGCAATGCAATAGGTAGATAATATCACAAGTAGTCCAGTGACTACTGACAACACAACTAGCAGCAGCACATCACCAGCACAATTAATGAATTAAAGCTTTAAACACTTGCTAAATAGTTATAGCAGCACATCACAAGTAAGTACTAAGTAAACAGTAGGTCAGCAGCACAACACAACTAACTAGCAGCAGCAGAGCACAAAACAACACACTATGTATAGCAGCAAGCAATAGTGCAGCATAGCACAAGGAAACACAGTACAGAGCACCATCGCACCAGTATACCATCAACCAGCAGCAGCAGAGCATGACCAGCTGCAAGAAAAACAGCACCAGCAACTAGTAGCTTGAAAATGTTCAGTTAGAATCAAAATGGTTGGCCACAGTCCACAGATCCAATAAATCTGCAGCAGACATGACTACATGAGCATATCTGTATATGACACAATAGAGCAGCCGCTACTACACTACAGAACTACTAGCAGCCTAGCAATAGCAGAAGCCAACGAGCAACCGAAGTAACTAACAACAACACACGAGCATCAGACTAGCAGTAGCACATCCAACACAAGTAGCAGACTAGCAGTACCACCAGTGCCCCACCAACAAGTAGCAGTAGCAACATACAGCAGCAGCCAACAGCCAAAAAATCATGGATTGTTGTTAACTAAAAATCATGGATTGCTTATAACTAAAAATGATGGGTTGTTGTTAACTAAAAATCATGGACTGCTGTTAACTAAAAAAATCATGGATTGCTGTTGACCTAAACACTAGTCAAATACAGTAGGAAATATATTGCATCCAACTATCATAGATGCAGTGCAAGTGTGTAACTACTGACAGCTGCTGCTGTGCTCCTTGAGCTCAGCCCTTACATTTTGAACAATCCTATACAGCTCTATCTACCTGAATAGAACATGACATCTTTGACCAAACAATCAACAAGAGGAAAACAATCAAACATCTTGATCAGCAAATGAATTAGTACTGATTTATTCACACTACTGAACTTTTGCTCTTATACTTGCTCTTATAACATATAGTCTAGATAAACATGACGTAACCATACAACAAGCATTTCAGAGGGATAGCACCATCTAGAGAAGCTGGGTTGAAGAGATTCAAAGAGGACTACTCATTCCTAGCTTATAGTTTTCTTTTGTTTAATATCATCCTATAACATTATGATACTTCAACAAGCCATCTGTGTTGTTAGGTTTGTCATGTACTTTGTGATGGCAGTACGACACTAGATTGCACGAAACAAAGAGCATGCACAATCTCACTAAAAACATACATAGCTATTGCTAAGTTCTGTTTATGGGTGCAGTTATATTTGATCATGATTAAAATATTATTGCATCTACAGGGCATTCTCAGCATAGAACTGATGGGTTGCTGACCAAAATTAGCAATTTTTTGAACCTAATTTGACCTAAATTAGAGAGGGATTTGACCTAAACCTAGCAATACAGAGAAGCAGAGGGCATGTCCGGGAGGGAGGAGAGGAGGAAGAGAGGAGAAGAGAGGCAGAGGGAGGAGGGTTACCTGACCATGATGAGGTGGTGGCCGGAGCGGAGACGACGGAGTGCGGAGACGGTGAGCTTGGGGAAGGCGGGGATAGATGGCGGGGAGGTCGTGGGCCTCCTCTCCTGGTGGACGTGGGGCCTCCTCTCCTGGTGGATGTGGGGCGGCGCCGAGGCTCCAAGTCTCCGGCGGCTCCAAGGATTAGGGAGGGAGGCGAGGGAGGCGGCGCTCGCGGGGGAGGCGGGGCTCGGGGGGAGGCGGCGCTCGAGGGGGAGGAAGGGGAGAGGGAGGCGGCAGGGGCGCGTGGGCGGCTTCGGTGGACGGAGGGGGCGGCGGCGCTCGAGGGGGAGGTAGGGGAGAGGGAGGCGGCGGGGGCGCGTGGGCGGCTGCGGTGGACGGAGGGGGCGGCGGCGTACGGTTGGGGAATCTGGCGAGGGAGGGAGGGAGGCCACAGTGCGAGGTGAATAGGTGGTGTGGGGGGAGGGTTCTAATGGCGCACCTACCCCTAGTGCGCCATAAGTACGACGACTCTAATGGTGCACCTCCCCTTGGTGCGCCATTAGAATTTTGTTTTAATTACTAGCCCGACTGGTCAGGTTATATACAACCTAACCCTATCTACATCAGAACACGCCCACTAGCCTGACTGGTTAGCACGCAGCACACACACTAGGAGGTCCTGCGTTCGATTCCCAGGCTCCCCAATTTTTGTTTTTATGCATTTAAAATGATGTTTGATATTTATTTGTGTTTAAATATGTTCAAACTTGTTTAAATCATAACAGTAATATTTTTTATAAAAATAGTAATAATTTTTTTAAAAATATCATCAAATTTGTTATTTGAAAAAATTTATCAATATGAAAAAATATCATCAAATTTGTTATTTGAAGATATAATCAATACTAGTTGCATTCATTTGTGACGGTGGAGCGGGCCAGGGAGGGTGCGGGGGAGGGGGTGCGGGGGGTCAGCGGCGGCGGTGGAGGGTGCGGGCCGGGGGTCGGCGGCGGCGGCCGGCGGAGCGGGGGAGGGTGCGGTGGGTCGTCGGCAACGGTGGAGTGGGGGACCGGATCTGGCGAGGTGGGATAGGGATCGCGATGGAGGGGGATCGATATCGAGTGTCCATGAAATTTAAAAACATTCACGAGAGTTCAAAAAGTGCCCATGAAATACAATCGAGAAGTGAAGGCTACAATTTAAATACAATCGGTCTTAGCTAGCTATCTATTCACAATATTCTTTCCCTTATTTTTCGTAAATGGAGTTCTTCTCTTGAACGGACGTCCTTTAGGTAGGGTGGTCCTGCTTCTTCTTGTGGGTATGCTGATACTTCATCGTCGTCGTCTTGTTCCATCTTCGGGTCGTCGTACTTGTCGAAGTCTTGCTCATTGGCGACTCCATCCATTCCGATGATCTTCCTTTTGTGTCTCCTCACAACAACACGACTGGGCTTTGGCGGGTCGGTAATGAAGAAGCATTGGTCCACTTGGGAAACCAGTACCCATGGCTCATTTTTTGCGGTGACGTTTGCGCCCGCGGTCTTGGATTTGGCTTCGGGTATAACCATGGTGGTGAAATACCGGACTTCTTTTATCGCGCTCTTGGCCCATCTGACACGGAACATCGGGACCTTCTCTCCAGCGTAGCTCAGCTCCCAGATCTCCTCGATCCTTCTGTAGTATCTATCCTTGTCGTTACCGGTGTAGGATTCCATCGTTACCCCGGAGTTCTGATAACCATCTCTCTTCATGTCCTTGTCCTCGGTGTAGAATGTGTAGCTGTTGATATCGTACGCCTCATAGGTCATCAGGTTGTGCTCGGCGCCCTGTGACAAGGCGAATATGAGTTGTTCTTCCGCGGAAGAATCCTCATGTAAATGGTACGACAGAAGCTTCTGCTTGAACCAACGCGTGAAACATGAGTTGTGCTCTTTGATTATATCTCCGTCCGTCCTCTATTGGCCTTGGTCATTGTACGTCTTCTCAATAAAGGTTTTGTGCTCTACCACCCAAGGATCGGCCACGTCTATGTGTTGTAGCGCGACTAGGTTTGCTCTTTCAAAGTCGGCGAGTCGACCCTCGAAGTCAACATGCATTTAGCGGCGACCCTCACGGTGACCCCATCCAGCGAGCCTGCCGAGGTGCCTGTTGACGGGCAGACCAACGGGGTCCTCGATGCCTAGATAATTTGTGCAGTAGGAGATGCACTCTTCGGTCAGAAAACCCCTGGCTATGCTTCCCTCTGGACATGACATGTTGCGAACCTATCCTTTGATGACACCATTCATCCTTTCGAACGACATCATGCTGTGTAGGAACGTCGGCCCGAGTTGGATGATATACTCCATGATATGGACCAGTAGATGCACCATAACATCGAAGAATGCGGGCGGGAAGTACATCTCAAGCTCGCATAGTATCACCACGATCTCTTCCTGTAGCCTTCTGAGTTGCCTCACGCCAACCGACTTCCTGTAGCCTTGCGTTTCCTCCATGGGTCATCATCGCGAAGCCACCTTCGATGTCCCATGAACACGGTTTTCGAAGACCCGGGATCTCTATCTAGCTGGCGATACATTGTATCATCCAGGCACCTGACGCATCCAGAAAATCCGTGGACCACCTGCCCCGCGAGATATCCGTAACCGAGATAGCCGTGCACCGTCGTGAGCAGTGCGGCTCTCATAGGGAAATATTCTTTCTCTGCAGCGTCCCACGTATTGGCTGGCATTTTCCACAGCGTGTCTAGCTCCTCTTTCAGCAGCCCCGGATACAGATTGATGTCGTTCCCTGGTTGTTTCGGCCCTTCAGTTAGCATACTCATGTGAATGTACTTCCTCTTCATGCACAACTAGGGGGGAAGGTTGTACATCCACACAAACACAAGCCAGGTGCTATGTGTGCTTCTCTGGCTGCCAAACGGATTGACTCCATCGGTGCTCGCGCCCAGCACGATGTTCCTTGGATCCTTCCCAAATTCTGGTTCTTCTCAGTTCAACGCTTCCCACTGGCTCGCATCCTTAGGGTGACTCAGCATCTTGTCTTTTTTTTTATCTCCGGATCATTTCCGTCATCTTCCCGCTTCTTCTCCTCCCTATCCGTGTGCCAACGCAGGAGCTTTGCTACCTTAGGGTCCGCGAAATACCGCTGCAGACGAGGAGTGAACGGAAAGTACCACACCGATTTTCGAGGAGCTTTCTTCCTCTTCTTGTATCGAGTGACACCGCACACCGGACATATGGTAGACTCCGCGTGCTCGTCCCGATAAATGATGCAATTGTTCATGCACACATGGTATTTCACGTGCGGTAAACACAGAGGACACACGCTTTTCTTTGCCTCCTCGAAACTGGTCGGGCACTTGTTCCCCTTGGGAAGACGTTTGTGCCAGAATGACATGCTCTCGTCGAAGCATGCGTCGGTCATTTTGTGTTTTACCTTCATCTCTAGAGCCATGAGCGTTACTTTCAGGCGGGTATCCTTGGGCCTACATCCTTCATACAATGGAGTAACCGCGTCTATCTCCAGTTGATCCAGCTTGGCTTTCTCTCGGGCAGCAGCTCTTGCGTTATCCGTCTGCTTGAGAAGCAGCTCTTGAATATGAGGATCCTGCACCCAGCCTCCATCATCGTCTGCTCCGGCATCTTCATCTTCATGATCATGCCATTCGTCTTGATCTTCCTCATCATCATGTCCGGCATCTTCTACATGATGACTGTGTACAGCATCACCATCGTGATCATGTCCTGGAGATTCTTCGTCTTCTCGCCCGCCCTCGCCACGGTGGTTGTCTTGCTGCCCTTCCTCATTTCTTGCCCGGCCCCCATGGACGACTTCATAGTCATCTTCATCACCTTGCCACCAATAACCATCCATGAAACCACGCAAGAGCAGGTGGTCCCGCACCTTCCCGGAATCCGGGTCCGCAGTATGGCTCTTCAGCTTGCATCTTCGACACGGACATCTTATCTCCGTCTCGTTCTTTTGAAGCACTTCGGCCTTCGTGGAGCTCAAAAACCTATTCACGATGCTTTCGGTCATCGTGCGGACCATGGTCGCCTGTGGGGTAGAGCAAAACGATATTTTAGAACCAAGAAAAAATTTGACATGACTTTCCCTAAAACTAGGACCAAAAAGAATGCATAGTGCCAAAATTCTCGCCGAAACGGAAATGAATCAACATTCCGGCAAAATATTGGCAACTATCGCATTTCAAATACCAGTACCTGCAAACACAAACATATATGCAACACCACAAACATATGCAACACCACAAACATACATAGATCTAGCTAGGCCACAAAAAGTGCATGTGCACGTTGTTGGAGCGAGCTAGGGAGAAAAAAAGTAGATCTACAACATGAAGATAGCTTTCCCCTTACTTACCTATCAAAAACGGATAATTTCACCACTTAATTTTGATGAATCTATGGTGCAAATGAGGTGAGGAGGAGGAGGCAGCCGAGACAAGCTTGGAGGAGGAGGTGGAGAGAATGAAGTGGGGAAAGTGAGTGGATAGGTGGGCTGTCCAAAATATCTTGTTGGTCCCAGGTTACTAATGGCGCACCACATGCAAATGCGCCATTAGTAACCCTGATTACTAATGGCGCACCTGCTTCTGGTGCGCCATTAGAAGTTAAGCAAAAAAATAAAAAAATATTCTAACGGCGCACCATGGCAAAGTGCGCCATTACTAGTTTAAACTAGTAATGGCGCACTATGCCACGGTGCGCCATTAGTAGTTTTGCAAAAAAAAGAATAAAAAAAACAACAGTAGTGGCGCACTTTGTGGCAGGTGCGCCATTACTAGTTAGCACTAGTAATGGCGCACCTCACCATGATGCGCCATTAGTATGTTTGGAAAAAAAATGTTACTAGTGGCGCATCGTGTGCCAGGTGCGCCATTAGTTTCTTCCACACTAATGGCGTACCAAAACATGGTGCGCCATTAGTATATACTAATGGCGCACCATGTGACAGGTGCGCCATTAGTGTCCATCTCATCTATAGCCCTTTTCCTAGTAGTGTGTCCTTCTGGCGCAAGGAGGAGGGCGACTGGCAGTGGTGGTGGGCTGGGCCAGCTCCTGGGCTGCATAGTGCTAGGCTTGTGGGCTGTAGGTAGGCGCCAGGTAAGTTTCTCCTCTCTCTGTTTTTCCTATTTCAGTTTCTGTTTTCTATTATTCTGTAGTCTTTAGGGATTTATTAAAAATATTAATACTATCTCAAAAATCATGAAACTTGCTCAAGCCTACTGTTTGGAAAATATCCAATAGTAAACATTTAAGTTTATGATTATTTGGACATTTAAAATATTTTATAGTATTTAAATGTCCAAATGCAAATAACATATCATTTAGTTCAAAAATCCAGAATCGGCTAGAAAAATGTGCACCATTTTTGGGAGAGGTTCTAACCCAATTCAAAAATGATGAACTTTTGTAAAGGGCATTTTGGGTTCATTTAAATGTTTTTCAGTTGAACCTAGTATTTTCAGGGGGATGCTGGAGTTTGTTTATCCCCATTTCAGGTTTAAGAGAAATTTAAACATGGTGCAACACAAGACTAACTAAACCAGAGCAGACCAGAACTAGGGATGTGACATGCCGATGACCTTAGTCACATAATCCAGCAACCCGGAGAATCAGCCCGGAAGCTCTGGACCAGGTTCCTAATTAAAAAGAACCAGATTGTGGATTGTCCATACGCCGAAGCCCTCATGGGCTTCAAACATAGAGTCCGAGATAAGTGGCTCGGCCGACACCTCGGCCAAGAAAAGCCAAAGTCCATGGCAGCCCTTACCGCACCTATGACCCGCTTTTGCATGGAAGAAGATAGCTGGCTAGCTCGTAGAAGCAATATCACCAGTGACCCTGGCACCTCTGAAGCCAGGGACGGCAATGGCAAGCCACGACGCAACAAACACAATCGTCGAAACAACAATGAAGATACTGAAGACATGGCAGTCAATGCCGGATTCAGCGCTCTCTAAACTCGGTCAGCGGAATAAGCCATTCAAAGGAAAAAAAGATGGTCCATCCAGTTTGGACCGAATACTAGATCGGCCTTGCCATATCCATGGCACCCCAAACAAGCCTGCCAATCAGACCAACAGAAATTGTTGGGTCTTCAAACAGGTCGGTAAGCTAAACACCGAACACAAGGGGAAAGGGCCGCCTAGCAAGGACGACGATGAAGAGCCTCATCCATCGAACACAGGGGGACAGAAGAAATTTCCCCCCGAAGTAAAAACAGTGAATCTGATCTATGTCACTCATATACCCAAGCGGGAGCGCAAGCGCACACTCAGGGACGTCTACGCCATAGAGCCAGTCGCCCCAAAACTCAACCTTTGATCGCAGAGACCATCCGACCAGTATCCTTCATGGAGGTTCGGCAGCATTGGTCCTTGATACAATTATCGATGGATTCCATCTCGCGCAAGTCCTTATGGACGGCGGTAGCAGTCTTAACCTGCTCTATCAGGACACTATCCGCAAAATGGGCATTGATCCATCAAGAATCAAGCCCACTAAATCCACCTTTAAAGGAGTGATACCCGCGTAGAAGCCTGCTGCACAGGATCCATAACGCTGGAAGTAGTCTTCGGCTCATCAGATAACTTCCGAAGCGAAGACTTGATTTTCGACATCATCCCTTTCCGTATTGGCTATCACGCACTGCTTGGATGAACTGCGTTCGCCCGCTTCAATGCGGTCCCGCACTATGCTTATCTAAAGCTCAAGATGCCTGGACCATGTGGCGTCATAATAGTCAATGGAAACACGGAGCACTCCCTCCGCACTGAGGAGCATACCATGGCCCTTGCAGCCAAAGTACAGGGTGGCCTCACTAAGCCGAATACTACATCGGCAATCAAGCCCCTGGGCACTATCAAACGAGTCCGGTCTACCCCGCAGACCAACAGTCCGGCTCGTTCAGATCTAGATTAGCAATCCAGGACCCGTCTAAACCCAAACTTCACAGTGGCATATGTACCGCACGTACATAACTACGCACTAAAAATACCATGGGCAAGGACGGAGGCACACCAACAGCAAGGTCCACAATACGACTCAACCCTACGCGGACCCTCGTATCCTTTTCTTTTCCTCTTTATTTTTTCTTTTCAAGTTCTTTATGACTCACATCACTTTTTCGATGATACCAAAGGGCCCCTTTTCTAGGCTCCCTCTGTATACCCGCTCATGAGATCCTCTCAAAGGATCATACACAAAGGTGAAAAGCAGCGCAGACGTGCGGCAGAGTGTCCTAAGGATCTTCAAGTTCATTCTTTCCTTTTTAGGATCTGTACACAACTTTCCCCTGTACCCGGCATGTAAAATAGCCTTGACGCTTATCGCATCCTCTGTAAAAATACGTTTTGATGTATCAATCAGATTATAATGGAAACAGTTTCTCCCAATCCCGTGCGGTACTGGCTTATTTGCTAATCTGTATCTCCTCTTTACGTCAGATTATCGCATATACCTCGGTGCGATTCAAGCCGCCAGCGGCTGCATCTGGCCGCATACATTTTTCAAAGAACAAAAGTCCGAATACTTTTGTAGTATACTTTGGCGTACCGAATATGGCACTATATGCATCAGCTCTGAATCATGTATTTGCACAATAGTTGGGTTGCCCGGCTCCTGTGTTTGCTACCTTACGTTCCGTTTGTTCGGCTAGGGTAGTAAAGGGAGAACTACTGCGATTGTGCTTCTGGTTTGTCCGGTCAAGCACCTTAGTAGAGAAAGTCGAAAACTGACTATCATGATGCGGTGAGAGCTGGTCAGCCACTCGGTGACTTGCTAAATCCTTAGTGATTTTTCCCTATTATATGAATGACTGTTTTTTCGGTCACATACATAACGCATCCGCATCCGGATAGCCGCGTACATACTAGGGGCTATCTTATAGCCCCATTGTCAAACTCCTATGGCTAAGTGAGAGTGGTAAAGCCACATAGTCCGATTGCCTGGTTCGCCGCACTGACACCTCCTTTACGGACCAAGACGTTGGGTCAAGTGTGATCATGTGCTAATTCGAACACCCCCGTAGTATCTACACGGGGTCCGAAGCCGACGACTGTAAAACACTCAGGTATACAAAATTGGACGCATAGGAGGAAAGAACTTTCAGACAATGTCACAAATATATCACAGAGCCTTAATATATATAACAAAAATGTCCGGGCCATTCAGATATATTCATTCGAACATGATGTCCTTTGAGCACTGCCCCTCTATCAAGCGAGTGCCCTCTAGGACGTCTTCTAAGTAGCGCTCCGGCGTGCGGTGGTCCTTGCCTCTAGGAGGACCCTCAACTGCAATAACGATGGCCTTCATCTTCGCCCAGTGCATCTTGACGCGGGCAAAGGCCATCCGTGCACCATCTATGCACCGCTTGATTGCATCGATTCGGGGCAAGGCATCGATGAGTCACCACACTAGGCCGAAATAGCTGCTCGGAATGGGTTCGGCTGGCCACAGCCGGACTATGCCATTCTTCATGGCCGCTCCGGACATCTTATGCAGCTCGGCCCACTGTGCCATTTGGCCGTTCAATAGCGTCGAGCGCTACAGCGCCGCGAACTGCGACCAGAATAGCTTCTCTGTCGCATGCCCCTCCTGGGCTCGGAAGAATTGCGCGGTGTCGGCGGCACTCTTCGGAAGATCCCCAAAAGTGTCCGGAGAACTCCATAGTCGATTAAGCAAGGCATACCACTGATCGCCAAACTTAGACTGTAAAAGTAAGGGATTACCATCTGCTATCTGTCCGGCCTGTCAGATCTCCTCGCGAGCCTCTCGGGATTCGGACCTCGCCTCTTGGGCTTCCTGAATGGCTTTGGCAAGTTCGGCCGCCTTAGCTTTATTCTCCTCCTTGAGGGACTCACACCTGCAAGTGGCGTCCTTGAGCTCTTGATCCACTTTGGATACCCGGTCCTCGAACTGGCGTCGGGTAGCCTGTTCGACCTTCAAATCTGCAGTCTCTTTATCAGCAGCCGCATCACTCACCCTTGTCTGCTCCTTCGCCTGGGCAAGGTTACCCCTGAGGGTCTCAACTTCAGCAGCGCCATATGCAATTATGCATATAGCAGCGGGTAAGCTTCAACTTAGCATTTGCAAATCAATACAATCATGGACGAAATATTTGAAACATACCTTGTACCTCGTCGAGCCGCTTGTTAATAAGGATAATGTCCTCGTCGGCCAGCTGTGGTTTCTGCTTCAGTTGGGAAACTTCGGCGGCCTAAGCGGTCGTTGCTAATAGTGAAGCCTGTTTTTTACCAAAAAGATAAGTATGTCATTTCCTCTGGATGTTTATAGATCCTCTGTTTGCCATTCTTCATTGGCCGAACAGAGTCTCAGGGGCTACTATCTATATACATGCATATTTTTCATATGGAAAGCGGCTAGAAGACATTACATCGCATACCTCGAAGCCTGTTAGTAGGCTCATGAAGACTTCATTCAGCCCGCTTTTGGCGGACTGAATCTTCTCAGCCACCATACCCATTATGGTAGGTTACTCCTCCAACACGGTCACACTTTGCAAAGCGTCCACCAGAGGGTTCGGCACCTCCAGATTAGTAGAGGTCACCGCTGGAATAGACGCTTTCCCCTCCATTGGAGGGGGCTACTGATTCGACTCCAGAGTCGTTTGTATCTCCGGAGCGGTATCCGGCCGGGGGTCTGATGATCCAAGATCCCCCGTCGCCGGACTCCATGAGGGTTGTGCCCCCCATGTTCTCGGCAGCCAAGGTGTTATCCTCTGGCACCGTCTTGGTCCTCTCTCACACTTCTCCGAAGCTCGAAGAGATCCTTTGGGACGACACCTCGGTGTCATCCGCCCTATGAGGCGGGGAAGCTTGAGGAGGCATCTCGCTCTCCATCATCTCTGGCAGTAGATCCCCCGATAATGATGATTCTTGAGGGAGATCGCGGGCCGGACTGAAACACATGATTTAATATTATTCTCACAATTTGTAAAAGATTGGATGAATGTAAAGCATCCTTAGGTACTTACGATGAGGCAAGGGGCTTGGCTCGGGGGTGGTGCTTGGGGATTGCTTCGGCGTCCGAACCCGAGTCGTCTGAGAGGGATATCCTTCTCCTCTTGGACGACCCTCTTCCGGATCCATGGAGGCCGCCCTCTTTTTCCCTTTGAGAGGAGGGTTCTGTTCTTCCTCCTCCTCTCTTTGTCTCCCTCCTAAGAGGAAGGAGCCTCGGTTCCTCCAGACATAGCGCCCGACGTACCTTCATGGTGGAGACCATCTTCGGACTCCTTGCCCTTCTTCTTCTTGTCCTTCTTTACCGGCACCTGGTAGGGCGCCGGGACCAGCATCCTCATTAACAGAGGCTCGGCAAGGTCTTCAGGAAGTGGAGCCGAACATCTGATCTGCTCCGCCTTCTTTATCCAGCCTTGTTCAGGGGGCGGAATTTTTCAGTACCCCTCCCTAAAGATTGACGAACTAGGTAATGTTCGGAAATTTGATACTTATTGGGGAGGCTGGATTGTTGCAGTCGAGGCCGGTGTCGTCAGACGTCCTTGGCCACGTCTTCTGGCTCTTGAAGAGCAGCTTCTAGATCCCTTTGTGCGTCGTGCCAAAGAATCGCTGCAGGGTCTGTGGCCCTTCCGGATTAAACTCCCACATGTTGAGAGGTCGTCGTTGGCAGGGAAGAACTCGCTGGATAAGCATCACCTAGACCACATCAGCAAGAGTGATGTCCTTTTCTACAATACTCTTGATGCGCTTCTGTAGCATCAACACTTCATTAGAGGATCCCCAGTCTAGACCCTTGTTGGTCCAAGACGGGAGCCGCAGCGGGGGCCCGGGCTGAAAGCAGGAACGGCCACCCACTTGGTGCCGCGGGGTTTGGTGATGTAGAACCACTCCTGCTACCATACCTTGACAGTGTCCACAAATGTCCCTTTGGGCCAGGTAACATGGAAGAGCTTGCTCACCATGGCGGCGTGATACGTCTCCAACGTATCTATAATTTTTTATTGTTCCATGCTATTATATTACCCGTTTTGGATGTTTATGGGCTTTATTTTACACATTTATATCATTTTTGGGACTAACCTACTAACCGGAGGCCCAGCCCGTATTGCTGGTTTTTTTTGCCTATTTCAGTATTTTGAAGAAAAGGAATATCAAACAGAGTCCAAAAGGAATGAAAGCTTCGGGAGCGTGATTTTTGGAACGAACGTGATCCAGAGGACTTGGAGTGCAAGCCAAGAAGCAGCCGAGGCGGCCAAGAGGGTGGAGGGCGCGCCCACCCCTACAGGGCGCGCCCCCTATCTCGTGGGCCCCTCAGGCGGTCACCGACCTACTTCTTCCTCCTATATATACCCACGCACCCCGAAAACATCCAGGGAGCCAACAAAAAACAATTTCCACTGCCGTAACCTTCTGTATCCGCGAGATCCAATCTTGGAGCCTTCGTCGGCGCTCCGCCGGAGGGGGAATCGACCACGGAGGGCTTCTACATCAACACCATAGCCCCTCTGATGAGTTGTGAATAGTTTACCACAGACCTTCTGGTCCATAGTTATTAGCTAGATGGCTTCTTCTCTCTTTTTGGATCTCAATACCATGTTCTCCTCGATCTTCTTGGAGATCTATTTGATGTAACTCTTTTTGTAGTGTGTTTGTCTAGATCCGGTTAATTGTGGGTTTATGATCATGTTTATCTATGAGAAATATTTGAATCTCCTCTGAATTCTTTTATGTATGATTGAGTTATCTTTGCAAGTCTCTTCGAATTATCAGTTTGGTTTGGCCTACTAGATTGATCTTTCTTGCAATGGGAGAAGTGCTTAGCTTTGGGATCAATCTTGCAGTGTCCTTACCCAGTGACAATAGGGGTAGCAAGGCACGTATTGTATTGTTGCCATCGAGGATAAAAAGATGGGGTTTATATCATATTGCATGAGTTTATCCCTCTACATCATTCATCTTTCTTAATGTGTTACTCTGTTCTTATGAACTTAATACTCTAGATGCGTGCTGGATAGCGGTAGATGTATGGAGTAATAGTAGTAGATGCAGGCAGGAGTCGGTCTACTTGTCACGGACGTGAAGCCTATATACATGATCATGCATAGATAATCTCATAATTATTCGCTTTTCTATCAATTGCTCGACAATAATTTGTTCACCCACCGTAATACTTATGCTATCTTGAGAGAAGCCACTAGTGAAACCTATGGCCCCCGGGTCTATCTTTTATCATATAAGCTTCCAATCTACTTTTATTTGCATCTTTACTTTTCCGGTCTATATTATAAAATACCAAAAAGAATATTTATCTTATCATACTATCTCTATCAGATCTCACTTTCGCAAGTGGTCGTGAAGGGATTGACAACCCCTTTTATTGCGTTGGTTGCGAGTTCTTTGTTTGTTTGTGTAGGTGCGTGGGACTTTTGAGGAGCCTCCTGCTGGATTGATACCTTGGTTCTCAAAAACTAAGGGAAATACTTACGCTACTATTGCTGCATCACCCTTTCCTCTTCAAGGAAAACCAATGCAAGCTTAAGACGTAGCAAGAAGGATTTCTGGCGCCGTTGCCGGGGAGGTCTTCGCTCAAGTCAAGACATACCAAGTACCCATCACAAACTCATCTCCCTCGCATTTACATTATTTGCCATTTGCCTCTCGTTTTCCTCTCTCCCACTTCACCCTTGCCGTTTTATTTGCCCTCTATTTCCCAACCTACTCTCTCTTTCGCTTGCCTTTTTCCGTTTGCTTGTGTGTTGGATTACTTGTTGCCATGGCGCAAGATAATACCAAATTGTGTGATTTCTCCAATACCAATAATAATGATTTCCTTAGTACTTCGATTGCTCCTTTAAATGATGTTGAGTCTTGTGAAATCAATACTGGTTTGCTGAGTCTTATTATGAAAGATCAATTCACCGGCCTTCCTAGTGAAGATGCCGCTACCCAACTAAACAACTTTGTTGATTTGTGTGATATGCAAAAGAAGAAAGAGACGGATAATGATATTGTTAAATTGAAGTTATTTCCGTTTTCACTTAGAGATCATGCTAAAGTTTGGTTTTCGTCTTTGCCTAAAAATAGTATTGATTCTTGGAACAAGTGCAAAGATGCTTTTATCTCTAAGTATTTTCCTCCTGCTAAGATCATCACTCTTAGGAACAATATTATGAATTTTAAACAACTTGATCATGAGCATCACTAGTAGACAAAGGGTCAAACGTGAAGCACATTAGTGCCGGTTTGTATTAGAGCCGGCACAAATGTATACATTAGTGCCGGTTCCAACGGCTAGCCGGGCCGCTCTCATTAGTACCGGTTCATGGCTAACCTTTAGCACCGGTTCGTGCCACGAACCGGTACTAATGAGGGTGGTGGCAGGATGTTGTCAGTCTGGGCCCCCTACAGCACCTTTAGTACCGGTTCTTTCCACGAACCGGTACTATAGGTCCTCCTCCATATAAACCCTTCATCCAGCTCGCTCTGTTCTCCCCCCTTTCCCCTCTCCTCTCCTCTCTGTTCTTCCTCTTCTCCCCTCGAGCTCATCACACATTTTGCCCAAAATTTGTCAAGATTTGAAGGCCCCCATACATTCAAGTGATCACAAAGGTTAGCAACTTTGTCCTTTCATCTCTTATTGCTAGATTAGCTCTTGCAATGCTTTATATAGTTATTAATTTGTAAGTTTAGTAATTTGGGAGGAAATATATATATGTGCTAGTATTTGATTTATATGCAATTTAAGGTAAAAAATAACACTTAGTTTGCATATGTAGGTGTGGTTTACTTAGTGCCTTCTAAATCTCCGTCGTAACCACCGTCGATCGCCCGCACCGTCCCGTCGGCGGCACCACCTTGTGGTGAGCCTCTTGTTCATGAAATTTTATATAAAAAATTGATGTTTGTGTGATTTGGATATATAGTTAATCGTGTAATAATTATCTTACCCGTACGTTGTTTGTTATACATAGTGCCATGGTTTTGATATCCATCCCCGTCGGCCCTCGTCCTTGTTATGATTCGGATGTGGTATATTCTCTTTTAAAACTATTTGTTGCATTTCGTGTTTATGACAAATTATGCCCATCAAGTTGACATAGATATTTTTATCTAGGACGTATGTGAACTGGAAATTCCAACTGACCCTATTGTCGAGAGGTTAAATTTAGTTGAAAGAGAAAACGAGTACTTGAAAGAAAAATTGAAAAGAATTGAGGGGGAGAAGATGGAATTGGAGTTACATGTTGCCGATGTCGTCGATGATCACAAGATCAAGATGGAGAAAATGCGCTTGAAGATTAGAACGATTAGAAAATATGCCATCGATAGTGAGGCTTGGTATCATTATGCTGTTGGATCAATTGTTACCTTAGTTGCGATCTTGATCGCATTTGTTGTTGCATTTAGATGCTTTAGCTAGAGAGTTATTTGTTTGTTGCATTTAAGTGTTGTATGAACTTTATGTATGAACTTGTATTAATTTGGTCTATTCGGTGTTGTGTAATGAAGATGAGCCGACAATGGATGTACGATGACCGATGCTCTCCCCAGTTCGTTGAGGGCGTGCATACTTTTCTGCTTGCGGCTGAGGCAAACAAGCGGGCGGATGGTTTTATGCCTTGTCCATGTGCTGGCTGTAAGAATGGTCGCAATTACTCTACGTCAAGAACCATTCACGTCCACCTGTTTGAGTCCGGTTTCATGCCCCACTATAATGTTTGGACCAAGCACGGAGAAAGAGGGGTTATGATGGAAGACAATGAAGAAGAAGAGGACGACGACAGCTATCCTGGCCATGGGTTCCCTGAATACGATGATACAACAATGGGGGAAGAAGCTGAGCCGGTAATGCGGGAAGAAGCTGAGCCGACAATGCGGGAAGAAGCTGAAGAAGAGGCATCAGATGAGCCCGTTGATGATCTAGGTCAGGCCATTGCCGATGCAAAGAGAAACTGTGCAAGTGATTTGGAGAAGAAGAAGTTGCAGCGCATGTTAGAGGATCACAAAAAATTGTTGTACCCGAATTGCGTAGGTGACAAGAAAAAGGTGGGTACCACACTGGAATTGCTGCAATGGAGGGCAGAGAATGGTGTATCTGACAGGGGATTTGGAAAGTTGTTGGTAATGATAAAGGATATGCTTCCAAAGGACAACGAATTGCCCGAGAGTACGTACGAAGCAAAGAAGGATGTCTGCCCTCTAGGGTTAGAGGTGCAGAAGATACATGCATGCCCTAATGATTGCATCCTCTACCGCGGTGAGTACGAGGATTTGAACGCTTGCCCGGTATGTGGTGCATTGCGCTATAAGATCAGCCGCGATGAGCCTGGTGATGTCGAGGGCGAGCGCCCCAGGAAGAAGATTCCTGCCAGGGTGATGTGGTATTCTCCTATAATACCACGGTTGAAACATTTGTTCCAAAACAAAGAGCATGCCAAGGCGATGCGATGGCACAGAGAAGACCGTAAGAAAGACGGAAAGTTGAGAGTACCCGCTGACGGGTCGCAGTGGAGAAAAATCGAAAGAAAGTATGGGAAGGAGTTTGCAGATGACGCAAGGAGCGTATGGTTTGGTCTAAGCGCAGATGGCATTAATCCTTTTGGGGAGCAGAGCAGCAACCATAGCACCTGGCCTGTGACTCTATGTTTGTATAACCTTCCTCCTTGGTTGTGCATGAAGCGGAAGTTCATTATGATGCCAGTGCTCATCCAAGGCCCTAAGCAACCCGGCAACGACATTGATGTGTACCTAAGGCCATTAGTTGAAGAACTCTTACAACTGTGGAATGGAATAGGTGTACGTGCGTGGGATGAGCACATGGGAGAAGAATTTGACCTAAAGGCGTTGCTTTTCGTGACCATCAATGATTGGCCTGCTCTCAGTAACCTTTCAGGACAGACAAACAAGGGATACCGCGGATGCACGCACTGGTTTGGATGATACCGACAGTATATATTTGAATAGTTGTAAGAAGAATGTGTACCTGGGACATCGTCGATTTCTTCCGAGCAGGCATCCCGTAAGAAAGAAAGGCAAGCATTTCAAAGGTGAGGCGGATCACCGGACGAAGCCTCGCCACCGTACTGGTGCTGATGTACATGATATGGTCAAGGATTTGAAGGTGATATTTGGAAAGGGTCCTGGCGGACAACCTGTTCCAAAGGACGCTGACGGACGCGCACCCATGTGGAAGAAGAAATCTATATTTTGGGACCTGCCATATTGGAAAGACCTGATGCACGTGACGAAGAATCTTTGTGTGACCCTGCTTGGCTTCTTGGGCGTGTATGGGAAGACAAAAGATACACCTGAGGCACGGGAGGACCAGCAACGTATGCACGGAGAAGACGGCATACATCAGGGTCATGCAAGCTACGCTCTTACCAAAGAAGAGAAGGAAATCTTCTTTGAATGCCTCCTCAGTATTAAGGTACCGTCTGGCTTCTCGTCGAATATAAAGTGAATAATAAACATGGCAGAGAAAAGGTTCCAGAACCTAAAGTCTCATGAGTGCCATGTGATTATGAAGCAACTGCTTCCGGTTGCATTGAGGGGGCTTCTACCGGAAAATGTTTGACTAAACTTGCCGCACCGCACCTGCGCCAGCGCACCCCCTTTAGTACCGGGTCGTGGCACAAACCGGTACTAAAGGGGGGGCCTTTAGTACCGGTTTGTGCCACCACCCGGTACTAAAGGGGGTCGCTTCCCGCCGCTTGGCCTGGCCAAAACAGGCCTTTAGTACCGGTTGGTGGCTCCAACCGGTACTAAAGGTGCCCTCTATATATGCTAGAGAGCGAAAATTTCGTTTTCCCTCTCTGTTCGTTCCTCTGTTTCCATCTCCGTCGCCGTCGCCGCCGCCCTCGATCGTCTCCGTCGCCGCCCCCGTCCCCGTCGCCGCCCCCATCCCTGTCGCCGCCCCCGTCCCCGTCGCCGCCCTCGTCTCCGTCGCCGGCCCGGGCCCGTCCCCGTCGCGCCGTCCCCGTCCCCGTCGCGCCGTCCCCGCCGTCGCCGCCCCGGCCGTCGCCTCGCCGTCGCCGTCGCCCCGCTGTGAGCTCTCCCCCTCTAACCCCTCTCCCTCGCCCCCGGCGGCCACCATGGGCGCCGCCCCTCCCCGAGCCCCATACACACACACACACAAGCATGCATGATGAACACACACACACACGTACACATGTTTAATTAGTTTAGATTATTTAGATTAGTGTTATATAGAAATTAGTGTTATATAGAAATTAGTGTTATATAGAAATGTTAGAAATGTTAGAAATTTTAGTGTTATATAGAAATGTTAGAAATTTTAGTTATCAAAATGTTAGAAATGTTAGAAATTAGTGTTATATAGACATGTTAGAAATTAGTGTTATATAGAAATGTTAGAAATGTTAGAAATTTTAGTGTTATTTAGATTATTTAGATTAGCATAATTAGTGTTATATAGAAATGTTAGAAATTTTAGTTATCAAAATCCAATCATTAAAAAAATGTTACTTTTTGAGAGCATATAGCTAGTATTTGTTCTCGGCGATGCCCGGCCCGCATCCTCGCCGTCGACCCGTCCGCGACGATGTCCAGTCGACCCATGTCCGGGACTGGGCTCCGCCGGGCTGGCACTGGGAGGTGCTGCCTGGAGGGGCGCGCCGCTTGATGAGGAACCCGGCCCCGGGTCCCGTCGTCGACCCTGATAGCGTTTGGTGGCGTTCGCGTGGGCCAGTTTCGGTGCAGAGGGACCCGGCCCTGCCGGAGGTGGTACGTCGCCGTGTCAGGGAGGAGGACGAGCACGTCCATCGCTACATGGATGCGTTAGAGGGCGGCAGGTTCTCCAATACCTGGCAGTTTCTTCGGGGATCTCACTTCAGCTATGATCATGTGAGGGTTCCTTCTCTTTGGGTGTCCACCGCCCGCGCCGGAGGAACCGCGAGTGTAGATTCTTCTGTAGTATTTGATCTTTATTAGCTAATAGCCAGTGATGTACTATTCAATATTATATATTATTCGAGACGATGTATTTGAGATTATATCTATTATTCTAGACGATGTATTCGAGATTATATCTATTATTCGAGACGATGTAATTTGAATACTAAATTGTTTTATATTTCTTTTGGATTAGTTAAATAAAAGCTATGGCAGACAATACCGACAGAGAGGGAGAACAGACCATGTTCGATATGATACGCGGGCCAGATGATGATCAGAATGAAGAAGATTATGACGGCTTCGAATTTCTAAACAACACCGGAGAGGGTGATATGATATTCGATCGCGACGACCAAATTGATGAAGTCATGAACTACGATTATGACGATGATGAAGAACATGTTCATCCTGAAACAACAAAGACCGGCGAGGTATATATATTTATATAAGCAGGCAGCTGGTGATCATCACATGTTTTAAATGACTTGAAGATATATTAACGAATCGATCTTTGTTCTTTCAGCCATCCGGAACGAGCAAATCTTCAGGCAAAATGACGAAACGAGGCCCGAACAAAAAGTTGAAGCAGGGCGTAAAGTACAATATCGAGGCATGCAGCCCTACTGGCAAACCATTAGCGCCTAGAAGATTGCGGACAAGTTCGTTCGTCAGTGCGGAGTTCTTGTGATGGACCAACTCCCGATCAAACTTCAAGAATGGAGAGAGCCAGCAAAGCCACGTCCAGATGTTACTTTTGTCGACAAGAATAAAAAAGATCTGCTTTGGGATACTCTCATGGAACATTTCACCCTACCAGATCATTTCACAGAAGCAGATGTGCAGAAAGTCAAGGAGGCTGCTCTTAGGATGATGGCGATTGCATTCAAGAACCACAAGAATCGTGAATGGAACAAGTACGTCAAGGGAGGAAGGAAGACTCCAGTATTCAAGGGAACACTAGAGAACCAACATGCTCATTGGGACGATTTTGTGAAATTCAAGGATTCAGAATTAGCTAAGGAACGGTCTAGAATAAACAAGAAGAATGCCGAAAAAAGGATAAGTTCCATAAGCTGGGGCCAGGTGGCTATGCGGTGGCAATGCCTAAGTGGGATAAGTCTGAGAAAGAGATGGAGGATGCAGGTGTCACTCCGGTTACTAAGAGCTGGCCCCCCCAGGGTCAGGACTTGGTTCTATGCGCATGGGGGGGGAGTTGGACCCGGAGACAGGCAATGTTTCGACGAGGGCAAGTCTGAAGGGAGCCGACGATGCGATACTTGTTGCAATAGAAGAGGCACGATCGGGGGTGTTCCAGCCCAACAGAGAGAACGAGAGCTTACGCGTGCCCTGGGAAATGCTGAACACCCGGGAAGAACACGAGGCAAGGGCGCTATTCCGTGGTATGAGGGGTTTTCAGAATGGAACACCGACTACAGAACCCGTGCGAGAAAGAAGATTGCGGAGGAGAAGAAGAGGAAGATGGAGGAGGAGCAGAGGAAGCGGGACTATGAACGCCTTCAAGGCCTAGAAGCAAGTCAAGCGGAATTGGCAGTCAAATTCCAGCGGCAGCAGGAGCAGATCGACTCACTTACCCAGCAAAGGGGGTCTCAGCAGCTGCAGCAGCTAGCGGATGATCCAGCATTGGATAGCACCGGCCCATCCATGCCGAGAAGCAATGTGGGTTCCGTCCCGGACGACGCAATGCTGGGTAGATACCCCGTGGATGACATCACGGAGAACACTAACTGCGAGCTACACATCAAAATGAAGAACATATCCATGAAGGTGGCGGACGGCTTTGCTTTTACAAATCCCCCCGAGGCAACCTTCCATTGCAACCCGATTCCAGCGGGCTATGCTCGTGTCTTGGTTGATGAGGTGGTGGACCCACCATATTCGGAGCTACAGCTTGACATTGCAGGAGGTGACGGCGAGCGCTTCCTCGGAGAGGCCAAACATCGTATCATCCTATGGAAAAAGGATTGCATCATCTTTCGAAGGCCACTGACACCGCGTCAGCTGACTCCTCATTGAAGTCCGCCACCGAGTCAGTAGACTCCCGCTCCTGCAAGTCCACCAAGTCCGGCAAAGTGTCAGGACACTCCTCCTCCTCCAAGTCCGGCAAAGTGTTAGGCCACTCCTCCTCCTCCAAGTCCGCCACAGCGTCAGACGTCCACTCCTCCTCCAAGTCCGGCACAACCTCAGGCCACTCCTCCTCGTCCAACTCAGCCCCGTCAGCCATCTTCGCTGCCTCAGCAATCGCAGAAGAGACACCCCGCAGCTATGGTGCATAGCGGTACAAGTCGAGGTAGTACAGAAAGTACAGGCGGAGGCAAGCGATATAAATATGGTCCAAGCCTCATGCCTCTTCTGCAGAGGTCTTATGACAGGTCCGAGGAGGAAATCACAGCCATATCAAAGGCCGAGGTGGAAGCCCATTTTGCACCGAAATCGCCACCGCCGCCAAGGGAGAAAGTGCCTGAGGAAACGATTGACCACTTCATTCTTATGGCTCAACCACCAGCTCCCAAGCCTGTTGACACAGACTATGAGCGCCACATCAGGAAGTTAAATCAAGCACGTCTACAAAGGGAGGCGAGCACGTCTACATCGGGATCGAGCAAACAAGAAGCAGCTGCCAAAAAATGCGGGAAAACCATTCCCCAGCTGGGAGAACAGGCGGCGCAATCGATCCCCTCGCTTGTTGTGCCAACAACATGTGACAGTACGCGCGCCCAATATTATTGTGGGCAAACAGTGCACGTTCCCGAGGTGGGCAATGTGGTAATAACGGAGGAGCATATAATGCAGGCTGAAGTTCTCAACATCACTGTTGGACAACTCCTCGAGATCGAGCCCATGCCTTTTCTTAGAGAGGATGAAATAAAATGGAAATATGTCCGGGGCCAACCTTTGGTCGAGCCAGACAAGGTCAAGAACCTCCCAACGAGAATGTATGAATTGCATCAATGGTACATGAACATTACCAAGATTTCAGATCGATTGTCCCTCATGGTGAATGTCAAGGAGGAGCATTACTTCCATGAGAAAGCTGTGTCCGTTGAGTATACTGAACTGTTTCAGTTATACAATCAAGACGCACTCGACAAATCTATCGTCAGTTGCTATTGTCTGTAAGTGATTTCTTTCTGTAATTTAAGTCTCAAGCTAGCTGTAGTGATCCTTTTGATCAATCATTACCTATAATTATCCTCACTATATTCTTTTCTGTGGTATTATGCAGGATGAAGATGTATGAAATGAGAAAAGGTGGACGCTTTCGCATTGGGTTCATTGACCCAAACACCGTTAATGAATACACATGGAAGATAAATCAACGTCAGCAAACGAACGTAGAGGACAACATGCTAGAGTTCTTGAAGCGCCTCAAATACGATGAAGATATACTACTTCCTTACAACTTCCAGTGAGTCACACTGTCTTATACTACAAATTCTCTGTTTTTGCCTACTAGCTAGCTACATGTTTTTGCCTACATATGCCCGCTTAATTAAGACATGCAAACGTGTGTGCATGCAGATTGCACTGGGTCTCATGTATCATTAAAGTTGACGCCGGAACAGTTGAAGTACTAGACTCACTAATCTCAGAAAAACTGACTATAACATCTTGTTTGGGATAGTCAAGAGGTAATTTCAATCATTATTAACTATATATCTCGGCCTATTTAGTTCGTCATTTCATGATATGAACTATTTAATAACCCCTTTATTCATTTTCTTTGTCGGCGGGCAGGGCTTGGGCAAGGTTCATCAGTGTCACGCCCGGCAAATGGAAAAAAAAGCTTAAATGGTTTCGACCCAAGGTAAGTAATTAAGTAGTACTAGCTAGCTAGCTAGCTGCCATCTCTTTAATTATCATGCTTGATTATTTTTTATCTAATCAAATTCCATTCTCGTAAAGGCCCTGAAGCAGGCGCAGGGGACTGATCTGTGTGCATTCTGCGTTTGCGAGAACATTCGCATGATGGCGTCCGAAAGGAGCAGATCTCAAAGACAGGAATGGGTACGCTTGTCAGAACACTATTCACAATTTTTACACCATTATCGATATCTAGTCACACAACTAATACACATGCATATTGATCTCCTTCTTAACAGTTCAAAGAGGTGCGGGAGAAGCTCCTAGAAACGGAGCGCGTAGAAGCACTTCAAGAGGAAATAGCGGGATTTTTGCTCGACCAGGTCATAAATCCGAAGGGAGAATTCTATTACCCGCTACCGCCCCCATGAAAACCACTTCCAATTGTCATCGTGCTCCGAACGCACCAATTAGGCTAATGCCACTGGCTCCGAAGGCAACATGCATATGTAGGAGAAATTGTATATAGCTATACATGTGTGTATGTGTGAATTAATTAATATGGTTTTTTGTGAGACATTGATGATATATATATGCATGATTGGTTCTACTAGAAATTCTATTTATATATATATATATATATATATATATATATATATATATATATGCATAACGTGTACAATGTGTAGTATCGTAAAATACCAGCAAATGAAAAAGAATTAAAATGGATACACAAAATTAAATGAAAAAGAAAGCATAAAACTAAAACCCCCCAAACCTTATAGTACCGGTTGGTCTTAACAACCGGTACTAAAGGGCTCCAGGCCCACGGAGCTGGCTCGTGCCACGTGGTTGCCCTTTAGCACCGGTTCGTGCTGAACCGATACTAAAGGGGGGGCCTTTAGTGACCACAATTTAGTGCCGGTTACGTAACCGGCACTAAAGGGCCTTACGAACCGGTGCTATTGTCCAGTTCTGCACTAGTGCATGTTGCCAAATCTTGGGAAAGAATGACATTGATGATTCGCAATTGCCCTACTCATGGTTTGAATTTAGGGATGATCATACAAAAATTTTATGCCGGTTTGAACTTTGCTTCTAGAAATCTTTTACATTCGGCTCCAGGAGGCATGTTTATGAAAATCACTTTAGGAGATGCTACAAAACTTCTTGATAATATTATGGCTAATTATTCTCAATGGCACTGAGGGAGTCCTGGACTAGGGGGTGTCCGGATAGACGATTTATCATCATCGGCCGGACTCCAAGACTATGAAGATACAAGATTGAAGACTTCGTCCCGTGTCCGGATGGGAATTTCCTTGGCGTGGAAGGCAAGCTTGGCGATACGGATATGTAGATCTCCTACCATTGTAACTGACTCTGTCTAACCCTAGCCCTCTCCGGTGACTATATAAACTGGAGGGTTTTAGTCCATAGGACAGAACAACAATCATACCATAGGCTAGCTTCTAGGGTTTAGCCTCCTTGATCTCGTGGTAGATCCACTCATGTACTACCCATATTATCAATATCAATCAAGCAGGAATAGGGTTTTACCTCCATCGAGAGGGCCCGAACCTGGGTAAAAACATCGTGTCCCTTGTCTCCTATTACCATCCGCCTAGACGCACAGTTCGGGACCCCCTACCCGAGATCCGCCGGTTTTGACACCGACATTGGTGCTTTCATTGAGAGTTCCTCTGTGTCATCACCGATCGGCTCGATGGCTCCTTCGATCATCAACAACAACGACGCAGTCCAGGGTGAGACCTTTCTTCCCGGACAGATCTTCGTATTTGGTGGCTTTGCACTGCGGGCCAATTCGCTTGGCCATCTGGAGCAGATCGAAAGCTATGCCCCTGGCCGTCAGGTCAGATTTGGAAGTCTGAACTTCACGGCTGACATCCGCGGAGACTTGATCTTCGATGGATTCGAGCCATAGCCGAGCGCGCCGCACTATCACGATGGGCATGATTTAGCTCTGCTATCGGACAGTGCCCTGGAGGCCGCACATGAGTCCGCTCCGACCCTTAATTCGGAGCCGGCTGTGCAGATCGAGGACGGGTGGCTAGACACCGCCTCGGGGGCTGCAACCTCTACGGCAATGGAGCCAAATACTAACCTTGTCCCTTGTGAAAGTCGTGACTCCGAGGTTCCGGACTCCTCGCCGGACTCCGAACCTCCCGCGCCCCCTTCAATCGAATCCGATTGGGCGCCGATCATGGAGTTCACCGCTGCGGACATCTTTCAACACTCACCTTTCGGCGACATCCTGAATTCGCTAAAGTATCTCCTGTTATCAGGAGAGCACTGGCCGAACTGCGTTCAGGACGGTTGGGATGCGGACGATGAAGAAATTCAAAGCCCACCCACCACCCACTTAGTAGCCACTGTCGACGATCTAACCGACATGCTAGACTTCGACTCCGAAGACATCGACGGTATGGACGACGATGCCGGAGACGACCAAGAACCAGCGCCTACTGGGCACTGGAAAGCCACCTCGTCATACGACATATACATGGTGGATATCCCAAAGGATGGGAATGGTGAGGGAACAGCGGGGGAAGACCCGTTCAAGAAACAGCCTAAGCGCCGGCGTCAGCGGCGCCGCTCTAAGTCCCGCCACAGCAAGAATGGAGATTCCGGCACCGGAGATAATAACACCCCAGACAGTGCTGAAGACAACCCCCTCCAGCAAGATTCAGCACAGGAGGACGGAGAAGCCAATCCTCATGAGAGAGCAGCAGACGAAGAGGTAGAGGATGATAATTACATGCCTCCCTCCGAGACGAGGCAAGCCTCGACGACGACGAATTCGTCGTGCCTGAGGATCCCGTCGAACAAGAGCGTTTTAAACGCAGGCTTATGGCCACGGCAAGCAGCCTCAAGAAAAAGCAGCAACAGCTTAGAGCTGATCAAGATCTGCTAGCCGACAGATGGACTGAAGTCCTTACGGCCGAAGAGCATGAACTCGAAAGCCCCTCCAAAAGCTACCCCAAACGCAAGCTGCTCCCCCGATTAGAGGAGGAGGCATATAAACCTGCATCACCAGTGCACAATACGGCTGACCGACCACCCCGTGGCAGCGACAGAGAGGCCTCTAGGCCCTACACCAAAACCGTACCCCGGCATCGCTCGAAAAGCACAAAGCCACAGGGGAACGGTCCGGACTTGCGAGATATATTGGAGGATAAGGCAAGACAATCAAGATCGATCTACGAATCACGTGGGCGCCCCATGATACGCGACGACAACCGTCGCGTCGGACACAGCAAGTCCGGCCGGGCCAAACACAGTAGACAAAGCTTGTTTGAGCTACGTCATGATATAGCCCAATACAGAGGCGCCGCACACCCACTATGCTTCACAGATGAAGTAATGGATCATCAAATCCCCGAAGGGTTTAAACCCATGAATATTGAATCCTATGATGGCACAACAGACCCCGCGGTTTGGATCGAAGACTATCTCCTTCATATCCACATGGCCCGCGGTGATGATCTTCACGCCATCAAATACCTCCCACTCAAGCTTAAAGGACTAGCTCGGCATTGGCTTAACATCTTGCTAGCAGAATCAATTGGGTGTTGGGAGGACCTGGAAGCCGCATTCCTTGATACTTCCAGGGCACGTATGTGCAACCACCAGACGCTGACGACCTAAGCCATATAATTCAGCAGCCAGACGAATCAGCCAGACAATTCTGGACACGGTTCTTAACTAAGAAAAATCAAATCGTCGACTGTCCGGATGCGGAGGCCCTCGCGGCCTTCAAACATAACATCCGCGACGAGTGGCTTGCCCGGCACCTGGGACAGGAAAAGCCGAAATCCATGGCAGCCCTCACATCACTCATGACCCGCTTCTGCGCGGGAGAGGACAGCTGGCTAGCCCGCAGCAACAACCTCAGCAAAAATTCTGGTAGTCCGGATACCAAGGACCGCAACGGCAGGTCGCGTCGCAAAAAGCACAAACGCCGCATTAACGGCGACAATACTGAGGATACGGTAGTCAATGCCGGATTCAGAGGCTCCAAACCCGGTCAGCGGAAAAATCCATTCAAAAGAACTACTCCGGGTCCGTCCAATTTGGACCAAATACTCGACCGCTCGTGCCAGATACACGGCACCCCCAAAAAGCCAGCTAATCACACCAACAGGGACTATTGTGTATTCAAGCAGGCAGGCAAGCTAATTGCCGAAAACAATGACGAGGGGCTGCATAGCGACGATGAGGAAGAGACCCGACCGCCGAACAATAGAGGACAGAAGGGTTTCCCCCCACAAGTGCAGACGGTGAACATGATATACGCAACCCACATACCCAAGAGGGAGCAGAAGCGTGCACTCAGGGACGTATACGCGATGGAGCCAGTCACCCCGAAGTTCAACCCATGGTCCTCCTGCCCGATCACTTTCGATCGAAGGGACCACCCCACCAGCATCCGCCATGGCGGATTCGCCGCATTGGTTTTAGACCCAATCGTCGATGGATTTCACCTCACCAGAGTCCTGATGGACGGCGGCAGCAGCCTGAACCTGCTTTATCAGGATACAGTGCGCAAGATGGGCATAGACCCCTCAAGGATTAAACCCATAAAGATGACCTTCAAAGGCGTCATACCAAGTGTAGAGGCCAATTGTACAAGCTCAGTTACACTGGAAGTGGTCTTCGGATCCCCGGATAACTTCCGAAGCGAGGAGTTAATCTTCGACATAGTTCCGTTCCGCAGCGGCTATCATGCTCTGCTCGGACGGACCGCGTTTGCAAAGTTCAACATGGTGCCGCACTACGCATACCTCAAGCTCAAGATGCCAGGCCCTCGAGGAGTCATCACGGTCAACGGAAACACTGAACGCTCTCTCCGAACGGAGGAACATACAGCGGCTCTCGCGGCAGAAGTATAGTGCAGCCTCTTAAGGCAATTCTCGAGTCCGGCCGTTAAGCGACCATACACGGCTAAACGTGCTCGGAGTAACCTACAACAAGACCACCTAGCACGTTCCGAGCACACATAGCAATGCGGCCCCAACCCCAGCCGTTGCAAAATTGCAAAACCGGTCCTTTGCGTACATCATTACGCTCTGGAGATACCATGGGCATAGGGGGAGGGGCACGACCACGACAGGCCCAAAATGCGGCTTAACCACACCAGGGGCTCCCAAGTGTGTCATTCTTTTTTCTCCTTTTTCTCTTTTTCTTACCCACAGGACTCCGTTCACCAGAGTCCCTGTCCGGCAGTAGACCTGTCGAACTCATGATGCAACAGCCAGGGAAGGAGAAAGGCTACGACGAGTATCTAGGTGGTCTCCATTACGAGCATTAAATCTGTTTTATACACCATTCCGCAGCCTACCCCTGGAGGGAGACATGTTCAATAGTCCCATCCCTTGCTTACCGCACTATTTGTATCGTTCTGCATTCATGGCAGTATTTCTTGAATAAACAATGCATCGCTTTTTTGCTTATAATTGCATTCCTTTCTTATACATATGTTCATTTGTGACATGTTGCATCCGTACACTTTGGTACGGCTAAATACACCAGGGGCATAAGTTCCCCACATTATGGTGTGATAAGTCTGAACACTTTCACAAGTGCGGGACCCCGAACTTATAGCATTATATGCATCGGCTCCGAATCATGTCTTGGGTCAATAGTTGGGTTTGCCCGGCTCCCATGTTTTGGTACCTTACATTCTGTTTTATCGGCTAAGGTAGCGTTGGGAGAACCACTGCGATTGTGCCCCAGTTGAGCTGGGCGAGCACCTCAGTGGAGAAAGCTAAAACTGACCGTCATGATGAGGTGAGAGCTGGTCGCTGTTCGAGAGGTTTTTTCGAGTCCCTAAAGACTTATGCCGCTTAGAGCGAGGAACCGGCTTCGTCCGGCCCAGGCGTGGATAGCGCCCCGAACTCGGTCTTCCGAACACTAGGGGCTTCGCCGAAATTTAAAATTATAGAATTCTATGGCTAAGTGAGAGTGTTCAATCACTATAAGTCTGGTTGCCTTGTTCGTTGTGTTGAGCGCCTCCCTAGATGGAACCAAAAATGGGAACAAGAGCGCTCAAGTTTATCCCGAACACCCCAGCACTCGTGGCATGGGGGCTGAAGCCGACGACTTGCCATCTCTCAGATTTGATAAATGGCCGCACAGAAGGTAATATTTTAAATTAACATGCGTTGCTTAGCGCATATGAACAAAGTTTTCAGCGCACAGGATAACAAAATGCGAGCCTACTCAAATATTACATCTTTGGAGCACTCACCCACAATAATGCGGGCACCCTTCAGGACACCCTTATAATACATCTCAGGCGTGCGATACTCCTTGCCCGGCGGTGGCGCGTCCGTCACAAGCTTCTCAGCGTCCATCTTGCCCCAGTGCACCTAAGCACGGGCAAGGGCCCGACGGGCACCTTCAATGCAGGCGGAGTGCTTGATGACTTCAACCCATGGACAAGCATCCACCAGCCGCCGCACCGGGCCGAAGTAGCTCCCAGGCATGGCCTCCTTGGGCCACAGCCGAACTATGAGGCCCTTCATGGCCTGTTCGGCCACCTTGTGGAGCTAGACCAACTGCTTCAGCTGGTCGCTAAGGGGCACCAGATGTACGGCCTCAGCATACTGAGACCAGAAGACCTTCTCCGTCGAGCTCCCCTCCTCGGCCATGTAGAAAGCAGCAGCATCGGACACGCTGCGTGGCAGATCTGCGAACGCTCCTGGAGAGCTCCGAATTCGGGTAAGTAATAGGTAATTCACATTCACATGCTTGCTGTGCATGAGAAATGCCTTACCCGCCGCTATTTTCTTCAATGCCTCGATTTCCTGGAGGGCCTTGTGGGCTTTGGCCTTAGCGGCTTTGGCACTCTCAAGAGCCGATGCAAGGTCGGACTCTCGAGTCTTCGAGTCGCGCTCCAAACTCTCATGTTTTTCCACGAGAGCCTGGAGCTCTTGCTGTACCTCTGCCACCCACACCTCCTACTTCTCTCGCCCGGCACGCTCCGCGGCCGCATTACGTTCGGCCGCGGACATTGCCTCCTTCAGGGTCACCACCTCGTTCGTGGCCCCTGGAGTACCCACGTTATCCTTGTCATTCCTCTAGCAACCAAATCCTTTTCTGTAAGGTACAACTTTAATAAGGTGTTAATCACCTTCATTGTCCTCGAGCTGCTTCTTGGCATGGCCGAGCTCGCTCTCGGACCGCTCGAGGCTTTGCTTCAAAGCATTGACCTCCGCAGTCAGTGCGGCAGAGGTCAGCAGCGTAGCCTGCAATACCATATTGACATATTTTTTAAGACTCCTGCATATATCTTTTTAGATCCTCAGTCCGTCTTGTCTTTCCGAACACCGAACCGAGCATCAGGGGCTACTGTCTATGCGGTACTATTTTACATATATTAAAATTCTTACCTCAAAGCCTGTTAGAAGGCTGCTGCAGGCCTCGGTCAGCCCGCTTTTGGCGAGCTGAACCTTCTGAATCACCGCACTCATGACAGTGCGGTGTTCCTCTTCGATGGAAGCGCCGTTGAGAGCCTCCAACAAATTATCCGATGCCTCCGGTTGGACGGAGGCTGCTGGCGTCACAGTCTTGCCCTTCTTACATAGGGGCCGCCCGCCGGACTCCGGAACCACTGCAGGTTCCGGTGCGGAGTCCGGTACGAAGTCCGGGAGGTTGCCCTATGGCACCTCCGGGGCCTCCTCCTCCGGGTGGGTCCCTCTCTGGGATCCCACTTTGGCGTCATCGGCGTCACGGGGGGTGGAGGTGGTTGGAAGTGAAGTACTATCCACACCCGACGTACCCAAGGACCCGCTCGATGAAGCGGGAAGATCGTCCTTGGGCGGACTGCAGGGTTGTATGCGGCATTAGAAAGACACCGTGTGGCGAAAAGAAAAATCATGAAGTTAATCGGGAGTCCGGATACTTACGATCTCGCCAGGGGCTTGGCCCTTGAGGGCCACTCCTCGTCGCTGTCACCGACGTTGGCAGAACCGTCCGGGGGAAGGGTCCTTCCCTTCTTGGACCCTTCGGCCTCCCTCGTTGTGGAGGCCTTCCTCTTCTTCTCTCCCCCCGCTGGGGAGAGGCCTCTTTCTTCTCCTCCTCGTCCTCGTGGGAGGAGTCCGCCTCGGAGTCATTGGACGATGAATTCGATACCACCTGACGCCGGGAACTCCTTCGGGTTCCCGTGGCCTTCTTCTTGGCCTTCTTCTCCGGCACTACGTAAAGTGTCGGGACTAGCAGCCCTGTTAGACGGGCATCCACTGGGTCTTCTAGAAGGGGAGCCGGATAGTTAACCTGTCCGGACGTCGCCTGCCAGGCCTGTTAAAGGTATTGGGAGTTTAGATAACATGGCTTACCTCGCCAGCCGGACGCTGCGAGCTGAATCCGCGATCTTTGGTAGCGGATGCAGGAGCTTCGGCGCCCTTGAACAGCACCCTCCAGGCATCTTCGTACGTAGTGTCGAAGAGCCCGCTCAAGGTCTGGTGCTATGCCGGATCAAACTCCCACAAATTGAAGTCCCGTTGTTGGCAGGGGAGGATCCGGCGGATGAGCATGACCTGGATCACGTTGACAAGTTTGAGCTTCTTGTTCACCAGGGTTTGGAGACAGGACTGGAGTCCGGTCAGCTCTTCCGAACTACCCCATAGCAGGCCCTTCTCTTTCCAGTAGGTGAGCCGCATGGGGATGCCAGATCTAAATTCGGGGGCCGCTGCCCATTTAGGGTCACGTGGTTCGGTGATGTAGAACCACCCCGATTGCCACCCTTTGATGGTTTCCATGAAGGCGCCCTTGAGCCAAGTGACGTTGGGCAGCCCACCATGGCGCCTCCGCACTCCGCTTGGCTGCCCTTCACAACCTTCGACTTGATATTGAAGGTCTTGAGCCACAAGCCGAAGTGGGGCTGGATGCAGAGGAAGGCCTCACACACTACGATAAACGCCGAGATGTTAAGGATGTAATTCGGGGCCAGATCATGGAAATCCAGGCTGTAGTAGAACATGAGCCCCCGGACAAAGGGGTGGAGTGGGAAGCCCAGTCCGTGGAGGAAATGGGGAAGGAATACCACCCTCTCATGGGGCCCGGGGGTGGGGACGAGCTACCCCTCGTCGGGGAGCCGGTGCGCGATGTCGCTGGACAGATATCCGGCGCTGCGTAGCTTCTTGATGTGCCCCTCCGTAACGGAGGAGGCCATCCACTTGCCTCCCGCTCCGGACATGGCTGGAGAAGGTTGTGGTGAGATGTGCGGACTTGGGCGCTGGAGCTCGAGTGCGCGGAGATGGATAAGCAAAGGAGGAAGAAGGCATAGGTAAAAAAGGTGGATCCTTATCCCCTTATATATGGGCGGACGAAACTATGCGTCCCCATCGGCCTGGTAAAACTCGCTTATCTCCCAAGCGCCGCAATCAATGGCGCGGTTGGGTTACCCATGTCCGTATTGATGGGAATCCCGGAATAAGGGGAACACGATCTCTGCTTCGACAAGACGTGCCAAGGAAACCGCTTCGCTAAACGCGCTGAGGTGGTATAATAAAAACGATTCGAGTGAAAGCATGGTTGTGGTGTGACGTCACGCCACAAAATACGTCAGCAGATCGAACCTGTGTAAATATTATTCTCTCTACGGTGGTATGTGGAACTTATTTTGCAGAGGCGGACACTATCCTACTGTTCACAATCTTCTATAAATTATTCGGAGGAGGAACCCGCCTTGCAATGCCGAAGACAATATGCGCGCCGGACTCGTCGTCATTGAAGCCTGTTTCAGGGGCTACTGAGGGAGTCCTGGACTAGGGGGTGTCCGGATAGCCGAACTATCATCATCGGCCGGACTCCAAGACTATGAAGATACAAGATTGAAGACTTCGTCCCATGTCCGGATGGGACTTTCCTTGGCGTGGAAGGCAAGCTTGGCAATACGGATATGTAGATCTCCTACCATTGTAACCGACTCTATGTAACCCTAGCCCTCTCTGGTGTCTATATAAACCGGAGGGTTTTAGTCCATAGGACAGAACAACAATCATACCATAGGCTAGCTTCTAGGGTTTAGCCTCCTTGATCTCGTGGTAGATCCACTCTTGTACTACCCATATTATCAATATCAATCAAGCAGGAGTAGGGTTTTACCTCCATCGAGAGGGCCCAAACCTGGGTAAAAACATCGTGTCCCTTGTCTCCTGTTACCATTCGCCTAGACGCACAGTTCGGGACCCCCTACCCGAGATCCGCCGGTTTTGACACCGACAGGCACACCGAAAGATCTACTAGTAAAAAAGTAGATGCTATAGAAGAAATTAATGTTTTGAGTGGAAAGATGGATGAACTTATGAAATTGTTTTCTACTAAGAATGCTCCTCTTGATCCCATTGATATGCCTTTGTCTACTTTGATTGAGAATAATAATGAATCCATGGATGTGAATTTTGTTGGTAGGAATAGTTTTGGAAACAATACTTATAGAGGAAACTTTAATCCTAGACCGTTCCCTAGTAATTCCTCTAATAATTATGGGAATTCCTACAATAATTCTTATGGTAATTTTAATAATATTCCCTATGATTTTGAGAATAGTGTGAAAGAATTTATGATCTCTCAAAAGAATTTTAATGCCTTGCTTAAATAAAAATTGCTCAAAGTTGATCATTTGGCTAGGAACGTTGATAGACTTTTGCTTGATGTTGATTCACTTAAACTTAGATCTACTCCTCCTAAGCATGATATCAATGAGTCTCTCAAAGCAATGAGAATTTCCATTGATGAGTGCAAGGAAAGAACCGCTAGATTGCATGCTAAGAAAGATTGCTTTGTAAGGGCGTGTTCTTCTAGTTTCAATGAAAATAATGATGAAGATCTTAAAGTTATTAATGTGTCTCCTATTAGATCTTTGTTTTGCAATATGAATCTTAATAATGATGGTAATGGAGATGAGTCAACTTTAGTTAGAAGGCGTCCCAATAATTCTGAGTTTTTAGATCTTGATGCTAAATTTGGTAAAAGTGGGATTAGAGAGGTCAAGACTTTAAATTGCATTAAACCCACTATCTCGGATTTCAAGGAATTTGATTATGATAATTGTTCTTTAGAAGGTTGTATTTCCTTGTTGCAATCCGTTGTTAATTCTCCTCATGCTTATAGTCAAAATAAAGCTTTGACCAAACATATCGTTGATGCCTTGATGCAATCTTATGATGAAAAACTTAATTTGGAAGTTTATATACCTAGAAAACTTAATGATGAGTGGGAACCAACTATAAAGATCAAAATTAAAGATCATGAGTGTTATGCTTTGTTTGATTTGGGTGCTAGTGTTTCCACAATTCCAAAAACTTTATGTGATATTCTAGGTTTCCATGATCTTGATGATTGCTCTTTAAATTTGCACCTTGTGGATTCCACCATTAAAAAGCCAATGGGAAGGATCAATGATGTTCTCATTGTTGCAAATAGAAATTTGGTGCCCGCGGATTTTATCGTTCTTGATATAGATTGCAATCTTTCTTGCCCTATTATTCTTGGTAGACCTTTCCTTAGAAAGATTGGCGCGATTATTGATATGAAGGAAGGGAATATTAGATTCCAATTTACATTAAGGAAGGGCATGGAGCACTTTCCAAGAACGAAAATTAAATTACCTTATGAATCTATAATGCGAGCTACTTATGAATTGAGTGCCAAAGATGGCACTACTTAGATCTATCTTCGTTTTTATGCCTAGCTAGGGGCGTTAAACGATAGCGCTAGTTGGGAGGCAACCCAATTTTATTTGTGTTTTTTGTTTTGTTTCTGTTTAGTAATAAATTTTGCATCTACCTTCTGTTTAGATGTGTTTTTATGTTTTAATTAGTGTTTGTGCCAAGTAGAACCTATAGGATAACCTATGGTGATAGTTAATTTGATTCTGCTGAAAAACAGAAACTTTGCGCACACGAAATTAGTTTTGTTAAATCACAGAAACGTGATTTTGCGTTGATTCTTTTTGATGTAGATCAACAGACAAATTTTCCAGGACTTCCTATTTTGGTAGAATTTGTAGAGTTCCAGAATTTTGCGTTAGTTACAGATTGCTACAGACTGTTCTGTTTTTGACAGATTCTGTCTTTCGTGTGTTGTTTGCTTATTTTGATGCATTTATGGCTAGTTTTAAGTTGTATGAACCATAGAGAACTTGAAATAAAGTAGGTTTAACACCAATATAAATAAATAATGAGTTCATTACAGTACCTTATGTGGTGGTTTTTCTTTCTTTCACTAACGGAGCTTATGAGATTTCCTGTTGAGTTTTGTGTTGTGAAGTTTTCAAGTTTTGGGTAAAGATTTGATGGACTATGGAATAAGGAGTGGAAAAATCCTAAGCTTGGGGATGCCCATGGCACCAAAAGATATTCAAGAGTAGCCAAAATCCTAAGCTTGGGGATGCCCCCGGAAGGCATCCCCTCTTTCGTCTTCGTTCATTAGTAACTTTACTTGGAGCTATATTTTATTCGCCACATGATATGTGTTTTGCTTGGAGCGTCGTGTATGATATTAGTATTTGCTTTTTAGTTTACCACAACCATCCTTGCTGTACACACTTTTTGGGAGAACCCCACTTGATTGAGATTTATTAGAAATACTCTATGTGCTTCACTTATATCTTTTAGAGCACGGCGGTGGCTTAATTTTGTAGAAATTGCTAGTCTCTCATGCTTCACTTATATTATTTTGAGAGTCTCTTAGAACAGCATGGTATTTGCTATGGTTATAAAATTGGTCCTAGAAGGGTAGGCATCCAAGTTGGGTATAATAAAAACTATCATAGGAAGTGAATTGGATGCTATGATCAATTTGATACTTGATAATTGTTTTGAGATATAGAGGTAGTGATATTAAAGTCATGCTATTTGGGTGATTATGAATTTAAAGAATGCTTGTGTTGAAGTTAGAAAGTCCCGTAGCACGCACGTATGGTTAAAGTTGTGTAACAAATTTGAAACATGAGGTGTCCTTGAATTGTGCATCCTTATGAGTGGCGGTCGGGGACGAGCGATGGTCTTTTCCTACCAATCTATCCCTCTAGGAGCATGCGTGTAGTGCTTGGTTTTTGATGACTTATAAATTTTTGCAATAAGTATATGAGTTCTTTTGACTAATGTTGAGTCCATGGATTATACGCACTTTTACCTTTCCATCATTGCTAGCCTCTTCGGTACCGTGCATTGCCCTTTCTCACCTTGAGAGTTGGTGCAAACTTTGCCCGTGCATCCAAACCTCGTGATATGATACGCTCTATCACACATAAACCTCCTTATATCTTCCTCAAAACAGCCACCATACCTACCTATTATGGCATTTCCATAGCCATTCCGAGATATATTGCCATGCAACTTTCCACCGTTCCGTTTATCATCATGACACGCATTACTTTTGTCATATTGCCATTGCATGATCATGTAGTTGACATCGTATTTGTGGCAAAGCCACCATGCATAATTTTTTCATACATGTCACTCTTGATTCATTGCCCATCCCGGTACACCGCCAGAGGCATTCATATAGAGTCATATCTTTTTCTAGTTTTGAGTTGTAATTCATGAGTTCTAAATCAATAAAAGTGTGATGATCATCATTATTAGAGCATTGTCCCCCAAAAGAAAAAAAGAGAAAGGCCAAAAAAAGAAAGGCCAAAGAAAAAAGAAAAAAGGAAGAAAGGCCAAAAGAAAAAAATAAAGGCCTAAAAAAAGAAAAAGAAAAAGAAAAAAAATAAAAAAAATAAAAAGGGGGCAATGTTACTATCTCTTTTTCCACACTTGTGCTTCAAAGTAGCACCATGTTCTTCATGTAGAGAGTCTCATATGTTGTCACTTTCATATACTAGTGGGGATTTTTTAGTATGGAACTTGGCTTGTATATTCCTACGATGGGCTTCCTCGAAATGCCCTAGGTCTTCGTGAGCAAGCAAGTTGGATGCACACCCACTTAGTTTCTTTTTTGAGCTTTCATTCATTTATAGCTCTAGTGCATCCGTTGCATGGCAATCCCTACTCCTCATGTTGACATCAATTGATGGGCATCTCCATAGCCCGTTGATTATCCTCGTCAATGTGAGCCTTTCTTCTTTTTTTTCTTCTCCACACAATCCCCATCATCATATTCTATTCCACCCATAGTGCTATATCCATGGCTCACGCTCATGTATTGCGTGAAAGTTGAAAAAGTTTGAGATTATTTAAGTATAAAACAATTACTTGGCTTGTCATTGGGGGTGTAGAATTTGGGAGCATTTTTGTCTGATGAAAATGAAGCATAGCCTAACTATATGATTTTGTAGGGATGAACTTTATTTAGCCATGTTATTTTGAGAAGACATGATTGCTTTGATTAGTATGCTTGAAGTTTACTATTTCTTATGTCAATATGAACTTTTATTTTGAATCATTTGGATCTGAACATTCATGCCACAATAAAGAAAATTACATTGAGAATTATGCTAGGTAGCATTCCACATCAAAAATTCTGTTTTTATCATTTACCTACTCGAGGATGAGCAGGAATTAAGCTTGGGGATGTTTGATACGTCTCCAATGTATCTATAATTTTTGATTGTTCCATGCTATTATATTACCCGTTTTGGATGTTTATGGGCTTTATTTTACACATTTATATCATTTTTGGGACTAACCTACTAACCGGAGGCCCAGCCTGTATTGCTGTTTTTTTTTTGCCTATTTCGGTATTTCGAAGAAAAGGAATATCAAACGGAGTCCAAACGAAATGAAACCTTCGGGAGCGTGATTTTTGGAATGAACATGATCCAGAGGACTTGGAGTGCAAGCCAAGAAGCAGCCGAGGCGGCCACGAGGGTGGAGGGGGCACCCACCCCTATAGGGCGCACCCCCTATCTCGTGGGCCCCTCGGGCGGCCACCGACCTACTTCTTCCTCCTATATATACCCACGTACACCGAAAACATCCAGGGAGCCAACAAAAAACAATTTCCACTGCCGTAACCTTTTGTATCCACTAGATCCCATCTTGGAGCCTACGCCAGCGCTCCGCCGGAGGGGGAATCGACCACGGAGGGCTTCTACATCAGCACCATAGCCCCTCTGATGATTTGTGAGTAGTTTACCATAGACCTTCGGGTCCATAGTTATTAGCTAGATGGCTTCTTCTCTCTTTTTGGATCTCAATACCATGTTCTCCTCGATCTTCTTGGAGATCTATTCGATGTAACTCTTTTTGCGGTGTGTTTGTCGAGATCCGATGAATTGTGGGTTTATGATCAAGTTTATCTATGAGAAATATTTGAATCTCCTCTGAATTATTTTATGTATGGTTGAGTTATCTTTGCAAGTCTCTTCGAATTATCAGTTTGGTTTGGCCTACTAGATTGATCTTTCTTGCAATGGGGGAAGTGCTTAGCTTTGGGTTCAATCTTGCGGTGTCCTTACCCAGTGAAAATAGGGATAGCAAGGCACGTATTGTATTGTTGCTATCGAGGATAAAAAGATGGGGTTTATATCATATTTCATGAGTTTATCCCTCTACATCATGTCATCTTTCTTAATGCGTTACTCTGTTCTTATGAACTTAATACTCTAGATGCATGCTAGATAGCGGTCGACGTGTGGAGTAATAGTAGTAGATGCAGGTAGGAGTCGGTCTACTTGTCACGGACGTGATGCCTATATACATGATCATGCCTAGATAATCTCATAATTATTCGCTTTTCTATCAATTGCTCGACAGTAATTTGTTCACCCACCGTAATACTTATGCTATCTTGAGAGAAGCCACTAGTGAAACCTATGGCCCCCGGGTCTATCTTTTATCATATAAGCTTTCAATCTACTTTTATTTGCATCTTTAGTTTTCCGGTCTATATTATAAAATACCAAAAAATATATTTATCTTATCATACAATCTCTATCAGATCTAACTTTTGCAAGTGGCCATGAAGGGATTGACAACCCCTTTATTGCGTTGGTTGCGAGTTCTTTGTTTTTTTGTGTAGGTGCGTGGGACTTTTGAGGATCCTCCTACTAGATTGATTCCTTGGTTCTCAAAAACTGAGGGAAATACTTACGCTACTATTGCTGCATCACCCTTTCCTCTTCAAGGAAAACCAATGCAAGCTCAAGACGTAGCACGGCGCCGCACTCTGCATGTTGGCCATCGACCACCTTCGGCTTCACGTTGAAAACCTTGAGCCATAGGCCAAAGTTTGGGGGGACGCGGAGGAATGCCTCACAAATGACGATAAACGCCGAGATGTGGAGAAAAGAATTCGGGGCCAGATCATGGAAATCCAACCCATAGTAAAACATGAGACCTCGAATGAAAGGATGGAGGTCAAACCCGAGTCCTCAGAGGAAGAGGGGGATGAATACCACCCTTTTGTCGGGCTTTAGGGTGGGGATGACCTGCCCCGGGGTAGGAAGCCTGTGTGTAATCTCCGCCATCAAGTACCTTGCTTCCCATAGATCCTTGATGTCCTTCTCCGTTACAGAGGAGGCCATCCACTTGCCCTAGGATCCGGATCCAGCCATAGCTGGAGAGGTTGGGGTGAAGGGAAAGATTGGAACTTGGGCGCTGGAGCTCGAGGACGGAGAGGCAGGAAGGGAGGAAAGTGTGGGGCAAAAGGATTGATTTTTGTCCGTTTATATAAGCTGCAAATGTCAAGCGCCTCCCCCCCATAAGCCTTAAACCTCTCCTATTCCCAAGGGTACGTGTAAACGGCACAGTTGGATTACCCAAACTTGTATTGATGGGAATCCCGCGATGGACACGATCTCTTCTTTGACAAGATGTCTCACTGACCACGCCTCGAAATGTGAAACGGGAGACTGTAAAACAGTTCAGAATAATAACAAGGCCAGAACATAACGTCTCGCCAAAAAAGTTGCCTATGGACGTGATTTATTTTGGTTTAAGTATTGTTGCCCTTGCAGCTTGGGGTTGTAATTATTGTACAGAGCCGGATGTAGTTCTTATGTGCGGAAGACTGCTTTGGATTATTCAGAGAAGGAACCCGCCTTGCAATGTCGAAGACAATCTGTGTGCCGGATACATCGTCATTGAAGCCCGGTTCAGGGGCTACTGAGGGAGTCCTGGACTAGGGGGTTCTCGGGCATCCGGGCTATGTGATATGGACCGGACTAATGGGTCATGAAGAAACAAGATCAAAGACCTTCCCCCGTGTCCGGATGGGACTCTCCATTGTGTGGATGACAAGCTTGGCATTCGGATAATGAATTTTCCTTTCTCTATAAACCGACTCTGTACAACCCTATGTCCCTCCGGTGTCTATATAAACCGGGGGGTTTAGTCCGTAGTGGCAATCATAATCATACAGGCTAGACATCTAGGGTGTAGCCATTACGATATCGAGGTAGATCAACTCTTGTAACCCATATACTCATCAAAGTCAATCAAGCAGGAAGTAGGGTATTACCTCCATCAAGAGGGCCCGAACCTGGGTAAACATCGTGTCCCCCGCCTCCTGTTACCTTTGATCCTTAGACGCATAGTTCGGGACCCCCTACCCAAGATCTACCGATTTTGACACCGACATTCGTAACTTGACGATTATCCTCATTGCTGCATAGGAGAATTAAGTCCTGGAAGCACCGCTAGGTGCAAGGCCCGCTGTAGGAGCAACTCCGGATGTTATGAATGTCTGGCAGACTAAAGCTGATGACTACTCGATAGTTCGGTGTGCCATGCTTTATGGCTTAGAATTAGGACTTCAAAGACGTTTTGAACGTCATGGAGCATATGAGATGTTCCAGGAGTTGAAGTTAATATTTCAAGAAAATGCCTGAGTTGAGAGATATGAAGTCTCCAACAAATTCTATAGCTGCAGGATGGAGGAGAATAGTTCTGTCAGTGAACACATACTCAGAATGTCTGGGTACCATAACTACTTGACTCAACTGGGAGTTAATCTTCCAGATGATAGTGTCATTGACAGAGTTCTTCAATCACTGCCACCAAGCTATAAAGGCTTCGTGTTGAACTATAACATGCAAGGGATGGAAAAGAAAATTCTCGAGCTCTTCGCAATGCTAAAGGTTGTGGAGGTAGAAATCAAGAAGGAGCATCAAGTGTTGATGGTTAACAAGACCACTAGTTTCAAGCAAAAGGGCAAAGGGAAGAAGGGGAACTTCAAGAATAATAGCAAGCAAGTTGCTGCTCCTGGGAAGAAGCCCAAGTCTGGACCTAAGCCTGAAACTGAGTGTTTCTACTGCAAAGGGACTGGTCACTGGAAGCAGAACTTCCCCAAGTATTTGGCGGATAAGAAGGATGGCAAAGTGGAAGGTATATTTGATATACATGTTATTGATGTGTACCTTACTAATGCTCGTAATAGCACCTGGGTATTTGATACTTGTTCTGTTGCTCATATTTGCAACTCGAAACAGGGGCTACGGATTAAACGAAGATTGGCTAAGGATGAGGTGACGATGCGTGTCGGAAATGGTTCCAAGGTCGATGTAATTGCCGTTGGCATGCTACCTCTACATCTACCTTCAGGATTAGTTTTAGACCTGAATAATTGTTATTTGGTGCCAGCGTTGAGCATGAACATTATATCTGGATCTTGTTTGATGCGAGACAGTTATTCATTTAAATTAGAGAATAATGGTTGTTCTATTTATATGAGTAATATCTTTTATGGTCATGCACCCTTGATGAGTGATCTATTTTTCTTGAGTCTCAATCGTAGTGATACACATATTCATAATATTGAAGCCAAAAGATACAAAGTTAATAATGATAGTGCAAATTATTTGTGGCACTGCCATTTAGGTCATATTGGTGTAAATCGCATGAAGAAACTCCATGTTGATGGACTTTTGGAATCACTTGATTATGAATCAGTTGATGCTTGTGAACCATGTCTCATGGGCAAGATGACTAAGACTCTGTTCTCCAGAACAATGGAGTGAGGCACTAACTTATTGGAAATAATACATACTGATGTATGCGGTCCGATGAGTGTTGAGGCTCGCGGCAGGTACCGTTATTTATGACCTTCACAGATGATTTGAGTAGATATGGGTATATCTACTTAATGAAACATAAGTCTGAAACATTTGAAAAGTTCAAAGAATTTCAGAGTGAAGTAGAAAATCATCATAACAAGAAAATAAGTTTCTACGATCTGATCGTGGAGGAGAATATTTGAGTTATGAGTTTGGTATTCATTTGAAACAATGTGGAATAGTTTCGCAACTCACGCCACCTGGAACACCACAGTGTAATGGTGTGTTCGAACGTTGTAATCGTACTTTATTAGATATGGTGCGATCTATGATGTCTCTTACCGATTTACCGCTATCGTTTTGGGGTTATGCTTTAGAGACGGCTGCATTCACGTTAAATAGGGCACCATCTAAATCCGTTGAGACGACACCATATGAACTGTGGTTTGGCAAGAAACCTAAGTCGTCGTTTCTTAAAGTTTGGGGCTGCGATTATTATGTGAAAAAGCTTCAGCCTGATAGGCTCGAACCCAAATCGGAGAAATGTGTCTTCAGAGGATACCTAAAGGAAATTGTTGGGTACACCTTCTATCGTAGATCCGAAGGCAAGATATTCGTTGCTAAGAATGGATCCTTTCTAGAGAAGGAGTTTCTCTCGAAAGAAGTGAGTGGGAGGAAAGTAGAACTTGATGAGGTAATTGTACCTTCTCCTGAATTAGAAAGTAGTTCATCACAAAAATCAGTTCCAGTGATCCCTACACCAATTAGTCAGGAAGCTAATGATGATGATCATGAAACTTCAGATCAAGTTACTACCGAACCTCGTAGGTCAACCAGGGTACGATCCGCACCAGAGTGGTACGGTAATCCTGTTCTGGAAGTCATGTTAATAGACCATGACGAACCTACGAACTATGAGGAAGCGATGATGAGCCCAGATTCCGCGAAATGGCTTGAGGCCATGAAATCTGAGATGGGGTCCATGTATGAGAACAAAGTGTGGACTTTGGTTGACTTGCCCGATGATCGGCAAGCCATAGAGAATAAATGGATCTTCAAGAAGAAGGTTGCGCTGACGGTAATGTTACTGTCTACAAAGCTCGACTTGTTGCAAAAGGTTTTCAAAAAGTTCAAGGAGTTGACTACGATGAGACCTTCTCACCCATAGTGATGCTTAAGTATGTCTGAATCATGTTAGCAATTGCCACATTTTATGATTATGAAATTTGGCAAATGGATGTAAAAACTTCATTCCTTAATGGATTTCTTAAAGAAGAGTTGTATATGATGCAACCAGATGGTTTTGTCAATCCAAAAGGTGCTAACAAAGTGTGCAAGCTCCAGCGATCCATTTATGGACTGGTACAAGCATCTTGGAGTTGGAATATACGTTTTGATAGTGTGATCAAAGCATATTGTTTTATACAGACTTTTGGAGAACTTGTATTTACAAGAAAGTGAGTGGGAGCTTTGTAGCATTTATAATATTATATGTGGATGAAATATTGTTGATTGGAAATAATACATAATTTTTGGATAGCATAAAAGGATACTTGAATAAGAATTTTTCAATGAAAGACCTCGGTGAAGCTGCTTATATATTGGGCATCAAGATCTATATAGATAGATCAAGACGCTTAATTGGACTTTCACAAAGCACATACCTTGATAAAGTTTTGAACAAGTTCAAAATGGATCATTCAAATAAAGGATTCTTGCATGTGTTCAAGGTGTGAATTTGAGTCAGACTCAATGCCCGACCACTGCAGAAGATAGAGAGAAAATGAAAGTCATTCCCTATGCCTCAGCCATAGGTTCTATCATGTATGCAATGCTGTGTACCAGACCTGATGTGTGCCTTTCTATAAGTTTAGAAGGGAGGTACCAAAAGTAATCCAGGAGTGGATCACTGGACAGCTGTTAAGAACATCTTGAAATACCTGAAAAGGACTAAGGATATGTTTCTCGTTTATGGAGGTGACAAAGAGCTTGTCGTAAATGGTTACGTCGATGCAAGCTTTGACACTGATCCGGATGACTCTAAGTCGCAAACCGGATACGTATTTATATTGAATGGTGGAGTTGTAAGTTGGTGCAGTTCAAAACAAAGCATCATGGCAGGATCTACGTGTGAAGCGGAGTACATAGCTGCTTCGGAAGCAGCAAATGAAGGAGTCTGGATGAAGGAGTTCATATCCGATCTAGGTGTAATACCTAGTGCATCGGGTCCAATGAAAATCTTTTGTGACAATACTGGAGCAATCGCCTTGGCGAAGGAATCCAGATTTCACAAGAGAACCAAACACATCAAGAGACATTTCAACTCCATCCACGATAAAGTCAAGGAGGGAGACATAGAGATTTGCAAGATACATATGGATCTGAATGTTGCTGACCTGTTGACTAAGCCTCTTCCACAAGCAAATCATGATCAGCACCAAGACTCCATGGGTGTTAGAATCATTACTATGTAATCTAGATTATTGACTCTAGTGCAAGTGGGAGACCGAAGGAAATATGCCCTAGAGACAATAATAAAGTTGTTATTTATATTTCCTTATATCATGATAAATGTTTATTATTCATGCTAGAATTGTATTAACCGGAAACTGACGGTGTTCTAGGAACGGGGGTCCCCAGACTTGCCTACCTGCGGCCTACGGCATGGCTCAAGCAGTGGCCCAGTACGACCCGTCCTCATCAACCCAAGTTCGAGACCCTCGCGAGGGGCCAAGCCTCGCGGGGCGGACGACACAAGGCTTCCCCAGGGGCGGCCTCATCAGGCAGGCTCGCGAGGAGGCGGAGAGATCAAGGCAAGGAGGACCTCGCGAGGTGCTCGTGAAGCAAGCCATGACGATCAAGACCAGGTGGGCGCCAGGCGGCAAGCGCAGTGTCCTCGTTTCCTCTTTGGTGCAAAGGGGGCAAGCGCAGGCGCAGAGTACCGAGGCATCAGGCAAAGGTTTCCATATCGGTGCAACGAGACCAAGACCAGCAGAGCGGCAGGATGAAGATCATCGTGGAGCCCAAGACGGCGTCATCACCAGTGCCTTTGGCTGTCGAAGACCACCTTTAGTTAGGATAGCTTGTACTAGTTGTCCCCCTTCAAAATGGCCGTTGTTGGCTCCCCTCCCGCTCTATATTTGGGAAGAGGACCAGGGCCTCTATATATAGAGAGATAGACACCACAGTAGAGAGAGAGATCTCATCTAGAGCTAAACCCATCATGCCCTGGTAGAACACCGCACCAGCTCAAGAACACCCCTCGCGAGGCTGTTCTTCCTCTGTACTGTTCATCATCAGCCCCAGAGGCAATCCACCACACCACACACTGGATTAGGGTATTACACCACAACTGTCGTGGAATTGTCACGTCAGATGTCCTCGTGAAAGGACTTAGTTGTGGAGCCATCGCAATTGGGAAGCTTGAAGAGGTTAAATCGGGACAAAGGACACGAGAGGGTTTATACTAGTTTGGCCCCTTACGGTGAAGGTAAGGCCTACGTCTAGTTGGGTTTGGTATTGATGTTTCGATGACCAGGGAGCAAGATATGCTATCACTACAAGAAATATGTCAACTTATGACCTTCTGTCAGTGACCTTGGAAGAATTGGTCATAGATTTATTACCATTTTAGACCAATTGGTCAAAAGCTGTTCGAGGGGCTCCAAACCCTAAACCATTGCGACCATTTTGGTTAGAAAGGTCATAATTTCCTTACATGAAATGGTCATAAAGCTAACAGCACTAGTCCGCTGCCTTATTTCTAGTTGTTAACGACCAATGTAGATGGTCATAGCCTTGTAAATTGTGGTGGGTTTCTATGACTAGGCGCCACCTCATCAGTTTTGCCTATGTGTCATGTCCATGTGGCAGTTTTTGCCCTAGGTTGTGAAGCAACCTATATTTCTGTCATGGCCAAAATTCCCAAAAAAATCTCATAAATTCTTTGGGTCATATCTTCATCAAATATGTAAAAAAAACTTCCTTGCCTAGTTCAAAAATAATTCAAAAATATTCATTTTCCTATTCTGTTCAAAACAACAGTTTGTGAAGGAAGTAACACTTTGGCATGTCCAAATAGCATCCATTTTCTACAGTGCTCTCCTATGCCCAAATAACCATCCTCCACCAAATGCCAGCTCAATGCATTCATTATTTTGAGCCGAGCTTCAACATTCGTAGTTATGTCCAGTGTGGTAGTTTGCAAAGCAAGTACCACCTAGGCTCCTCCTTTTGAGCTAAAAATTTGTGAAAATGGTCTTCTTAGTAACTGATCATCCTCAGCCAAAACTCACGCCCATTAGCCATGTACATTTCCCGTACCGCTAATCAAACACTTGGCTGCTAATTCATGTTTGAGCATCGATTGGTCTCCTCGTGAGAATCTTATGTTGTAATTTTCTTCCTAGCACCAACCTGGGGAGTGCCCAACCCACTAGACATGCCTAGGCCGTCCAGAACACATGGCAACGCCACGGTCACGCGGTGACCACGCGGCGGGCATGCGAGTTTACGCGCTCTAGAGTTGGGGCCCTCGGCCACCGCCCAAACCTCGACATATCGCCACCAAACCATGTATTTATGATTAAATAGGTCCTTATGTAACTAGAAATGATTTTTGGAAAAAAATAAATAGCAAACTATGAGGCAGCTGCAGTTCAAATTTGACCCGCTTCCAGCTGAATCGGCGGGAATTTGTCTTTTTCACGAGAGGTGGATCAAAAAATTTTACACCCAACCATTTTGTAAATTGTGCATTAAATATGGCCTAGTATTTTATAAAATTGATTTGGTCCAATTTTGCAACAATTATTTGGTAGTTCTGTCACAAAAAACCCTCCTTTCGGGCACTCGGAAAATGAAAAAATGTTTTTTCGTCCAAAGAAAATGAAAACTTCCTTAGGCAACATTGTTTGCCATTCCAATATGCACCCTTGTGCACAATATGAGATCATTTGAACAAACTATGCCACGAATGTGGCCATAAGAATGATCATTTGGCTTGAAAGCCATGAATCTTCAGAGATGATAGCTCATTTCTGAGAACACTTTCTTAAAATAATTGCCGTATTACAAGTTTGTTATTTTTCTTGGGAACTTGGCCACATATAATGACACAATGTGAAGGTTTCCCAATTTTTTGATTTTTTTTGAATTTTTTATGCCCGTTTCAAAATGCGGTCAAAACGGCGGGCTTGACCGTTCCTAGCTAGTGGTTGAATCTTGGAAATTTTTTGGTGTTTCTCTAATTAAATAGATACTTATGTACCTAGAAATGATTTTTGTAAAAAATAAATAGCAAACTATGAGGCGGCTGCAGTTCAAATTTGACCCGCTTCCACCTGAATCGGCGGAAGTTTGTCTTTTTCACGAGAGGTGGATCAAAACTTTCTACACCCAACCATTGTGTCAATTGTGCATTAAATATGTCCTAGTATTTTAGAAAATTGATTTGGTCCAATTTTGGAACAATTATTTGGTAGTTCCTTCACAAACAAACCTCCTTTCGGGCACTCGGAAAATGAAAAATGGTTTTTTCGTCCAAAGAAAATGAAAACTTCCTTAGGCAACATTGTTTGCCATTCCAATATGCACCCTTGTGCACAATATGAGATCATTTGAACAAACTATGCCACGAATGTGGCCATAAGATTGATCATTTGGCTTGAAAGCTATGAATCTTCACAGATGATAGCTCATTTCTGAGAACACTTTTTTAAAATAATTGCCGTATTACAAGTTTGTTATTTTCCCTGGAAACTTGGCGACATATAATGACACAATGCGAAGGCTTCCGAATTTTTTGATTTTTTTGAATTTTTTATGCCCGTTTCAAAATGCGGTCAAAACGGCGGGCTTGACTGTTCCTAGCTAGTGGTTGAATCTTGGAAAACTTTTGGTGTTTCTCTGATTAAATAGATACTTATGTACCTAGAAATGATTTTTGTAAAAAATAAATAGCAAACTATGAGGCAGCTGCAGTTCAAATTTGACCCGCTTCCAGCTGAATCGGCGGAAATTTGTCTTTTTCACGAGAGGTGGATCAAAACTTTTTACACCCAACCATTTTGTCAATTGTGCATTAAATATGTCCTATTATTTTAGAAAATTGATTTGGTCCAATTTTGTAACAATTATTTGGTAGTTCCTTCACAAAAAAACCTCCTTTCGGGCACTCAGAAAATGAAAAATGGTTTTTTCGTCCAAAGAAAATGAAAACTTCCTTAGGCAACATTGTTTGCCATTCCAATATGCACCCTTGTGCACAATATCAGATCATTTGAACAAACTATGCCACGAATGTGGCCATAAGATTGATTATTTGGCTTGAAAGCTATGAATCTTCAGAGATGATAGCTCATTTCTGAGAACACTTTTTTAAAATAATTTTCGTATTACAAGTTTGTTATTTTTCTGGGAACTTGGCCACATATAATGACACAATGCGAAGGTTTCCCAATTTTTTGATTTTTTTGAATTTTTTATGCCCGTTTCAAAATGCGGTCAAAATGGCGGGCATGACCGTTCCTAGCTAGTGGTTGAATATTGGATTTTTTTGATTTTCTGTGATTAAATAGATACTTTCGTATCAAGAAATGATTTTTGAAAAAAATAAAGAGCAAACTACGAGGTAGCTGCAATTCAAATTTGACCCGCTTCCAACTAAATAGGCGAAAAATTGTCTTTTTCAACAGAGGTGGGTCGAAACTTTTGACACCCAACTATTTGGTCAATTGTGCATTAGATATGGCCTAGTATTTTAGAAAATTTATTTGGTCCAATTTTACCACAACTATTTGCTAGGTCGTTCACAAAAAACTCGATTATTGCCACTCCGAAAATTGAAAAATGATTTTTTGTGCAAAGAAATAAACCCCCCATCCCAATATACACACATGTGCACAATATTGGAGCATTTTCACAAAATATGATCCAATTTTCCATCAAGATTTCATATGTTCTTAAAAAAACAGTTCTACACTCAGAAAATAAACTTAAATTCTTATTAGTGGAAAGGCGTGTGCCACGGATCGCTGACATGGCACACATCCATCCATCCATCCATCCATCGATCCCACACCACTGTAACTCCTTCCGCTCCTACCTCCCAAACCCTAACTCCCACTCCCCCGATTCAGATCGAATCGATGGCGACGCCGCACTCCCACTCCGCCCCCAATCCAGATCCCCCTCTCTCTACCACACCTCTCCCCTCGCCGCCGCCTCCCTCTCCGCCACCCACCTCTCCCCTCGCCGCCGGTCTGCCACATCCGGCAACGTCGAGGCCAGCGGGCGCTGGATCCGGCACCGGCGTGGCCCCTCCATCAGCAAATCGAACAAGGGGGCGGCGGCGCCATGGCTTCCCCCAACCACATGGCGTGGGACTGAGCCACCCACTGGCCTCGGCTGGGTCCCGGACGAGCAGCCGCGTGGGATGATGCTGATGGCGCTGCGGCCGCGGCCCCCGACCACCCCTGCAATTGTGGAGGTGCCCGGCGCGGCGGGACCCGTGCGGGTCGTGGCGGCGGCGGGCCTCCCGGAGACGGACTTCAGGAACGCGCTGGACTCGGCGCTGTTCCGGCGGTGGCTGGAGAACCTGCAGGCGGAGAAGGGCCTGCTCGCCCACGGGAAGCTCAGCCTCCGGCAAATCCTCATCCAGGTGCGGTCCTAGTGCTTCCCCCTCCCTCTGAATCGAAATGTTTGAGCTGGTACGATTTCCTCAGGGAATCTGTTTGTCGACGGCGCATCTGAAATATACTCCGCGATGTGTTGCAGGGGGTGGACATGTTTGGGCAGCGCGTGGGGTTCCTCAAGTTCAAAGCCGACATCGTCGACGAGGAAACCAAAGCCAAGGTGATCACAATGTCCCAGGATTCTATCTCCTTTTACTGGCAGTAGTAACAATTTGCGATTCATACAATTTTAAGGTGTTTCTCCAACTAAAATAGATGTGACCTTGTCATGTCTAGTTTGTTATCTATGTTAAGATTTCTTAGACACAAACAGGGTTTGGAGTATGAGTAAGTGGAGACCATAAGGTAGGTGCAGATATGATAGAACCGGGTGAGGAGCCGCAATAGACCAGGGCAGGCAGTATATGTGCTTCACCAGGGTTTGCCAAATCGTTTGTGTTAGCATGATGGATTTAGAGCTAGTTAATTGACATGCTCGCAAAATCTTTGTTCTAGACAGTTCCTAAATAATCATCGGTACTCTGTCTTACCTTTTAAAATTAGTATGTATTGTGGATTTTCGTTCATCTTATTGATCTACAATATATTTAGATTCCAGGGATTTTCTTTGCAAGAGGGCCTGCTGTTGCTGTGTTGATTCTTTTGGAGTCCAAAGGGCAAACTTATGCTGTTCTCACTGAACAGGTATATATATTACTGTGATTTGCAGTGAATTGTTGCATATGCGAATAGTAATATTGTGTAGCTTGATTATTTGTATTCAACTATTCTTATTTATAACATGACCTGCCACTTCAAAACATTTTTTTATCCAACAAAGTTCGTTAAACCAAGAAATTGAGAAAAAAAGGAGAATAAGCAGTAAACATCTACTTATATATTACAACTCAAAACATATAGTTGTTGGAATTAAAAATTACATATAACCATACAGGTTATGACAAGCCAGGGGCTCTTCTCAACTTCTGGTGATTTATGCGATGCATGAGGAGAAACGGGTTGTTGCCCACACCACGCTGCGGCGACGTCTTCTTCTCCTCTCTTCGCGGGTGCTCGCCGGTCCACGCTGCTATCCATCAATGTTGACAAGTCACCATCTAAAAGGTTGTCCGAGGAGGTATAGCCGAATCCTGAATCTGATTGATGTATTCTCATACACCTTTAGATTTCTTTTTCTTTACATTTACATAGTTTCAGTTACTTGTTACAGAAACTGCTGGTTTCGAACGCTAGCAAGCTCCTGGCATGGACAAGACAGAAGTGGGAAGGCTATTGCTGCTCCATGCTCCCGGCTTGACTTAAATATATGGACCTGATTATCTTGTTTCTGTGCCGATTTACTTGTTTCTGTCTTACTTTGCCTAGTGTTCGAACCAGTTGGTCTGTTAGATTTTGAATGGCAAGTCGATAGACTCCGTTGCTCCATCTGTACATAATTTTGTTTGTGTTCGTTGTAGTGGTAGTTATGGCTTTAATAGTTATTGAAGATTGCACCTGTAAATCTAGATCTACTTGGATCCTGGTGGCTTCTTTTGCCAAGCAATATCATGTGCTTATTAGTTGCAAGCTGTATTGGTTTGCTCTGCTGCCATGTTAATTCTGCAACATATTTGGTTTTGTCTGATTAAAAAATTGGTCATGCTCACGAGCAGTATATATGCACTTGGTTGGTTCGTTGTTGGCAGTTTAGCTACACAAACTGACTGACATTGCACAATAAAATGTAGCAGATTTGCTAGCAATCCTTCTTTCTCTCGTATAGAAGTACATGCTATCTAACGTGAGCAAAATCATTGCGTAACTACAGGTACATCATATGACTAATTTACACAGAATACTGATACTCGACCCCATGCATTCAGTTTCAGAACTTGAAACTAATTAACCTGTGGAAACTAACCTGACTAGTAGCTTCTCTGGCTTCCAGTTTACAACTTCTAGGATATCAATCATTCATTCTCAAGTTGCTGCTGGCAGCTACAAGTCGCCTTTTTCTGGAATTTTCATGTTCTTTTTTTGTGTGTATATGCCTTCCTCTTCGATTTCGAGCTTGTGATTGAGGTCAATTGATGGTGGTGGTTGTGCGATGCAGATTTTCGGGATGGTGGAGAAGGAGATGGAGTACCGGGTCGAGCTTTTCAACCGGTGAGTGATGAGCCTTCTAGCTGCTGTACTACCACCAGTCCACCACCTGGGTGGGGCTTGTGAGATCAGATCGCTTATGAGATCAGATCACTGGTTGATGCAATGAATTGTGGTTATTGCAGGCAAATTTGGGGCTGAGGAAAGAAGACGAGGAGCAACTTCTCTCTGGTCTGGTCGTTGGAACTTCAGGACAAGGTACGTAGCATCCCCATCTCCCTCCCTCTCTTTCTCTGCTTACAAATGCCGCTAAATTAAGGAATATTTGGTGCAAATCCTGGCTGTGTAAGGAATTCAAGAGGGATTTGTATGAACAAGTCCAGTTTTTTGAGTTAGTACCAAACAGAGAAGATGCGGTCCAGATTGGCCAATTTTGCTGCTACCACATGGATTTGTATCTATGCAACCATCTTCCTACTGTTTGTGTTGTTTGGATTGCAAGAAATTCAGCTTTGGGTGACCTGCACTTAGTTTAATTTCTTTGAATAATCAACCGTATTGTTTCTGTATTGTTTTGCTGTTGTATTGTTTCTCACTCATGATTGATCTACTGCTAGGTGAAGGTTTTCAAATGTTGAAGGAGGAGGTCAATAGGAACTTTTGTGAGGTCTTGTCATCTATTTTTTTTTCTTTGTTGTAGAAGAGTTCTGTTTGGCACTTACTGGTTGGATTTAAAGATATGTACTGCTAGAATGAATGCATGTAAAGATATTTTGGGCTCCTATAATATTTCATGTTGCTTTGAAAATGTATCGGAACTGGGCTAGGCCCAAGATAACTTGTAGTGTGATGTGTTGTAATGTCAATGGCATAATAAAAGAAGTTGGATTGGATCAATTATTTCAGCCCAGCCCAAGATATATTGAACAATTATTTTTGAGGGGAAAACTTGAGAGGCCCAGCAAAGAAATGGCCCAGAAAAAACAAGACCAAAAAAATCTGTCAAAAGGGATAGGCAAAGAAATTTAAAAGGCCGAATTACTGGGCCAGGCCCATGTAGCTAGTGAAAATTAACAGAAATAAATATATATTGAAAAGGCCGAATTGTTGGGCTAGGCCCATGTAGAAAACCGAATTGGACCGGGCTGAATCTTGTGCCACGTCAGATTGCCACGCTGGATGCCTACGTGGCCTGGGGAGGTTGCTAGTGACCAAAACGCCACAGTAGACATATTTTGGTCATAAACGTCTACGACCTTCTCACAGAGAAGGTCGCTATAGTCAGTTTACGACCGCCAGCTTTTGCCCTTCTGTTTTTGGTCACAAAAAGGTCATAAATGGAAATTTGTGACCTTTCAGTGACCAATAGTCAAGGTCACAAGTTGACATATTTCTTGTAGTGTATGCCCGGCTCTCGATGAGTTGTTTCTTGCCCTAAGCCGCCAGCAGGTGGTTCTCTTATATACACGGGTTGACGCCATGTGGCTTATAGAGTCCCGGCCGGCTTATAACAGTGTCCGGCTCGGTGACTAGTTAAATCTACCTTATGATACAAGTCATGCCATTACGGCGGTTTACTACAATGGGCCTTAAGTCGCCTGCGGGCCTTAAGCCCTTTATTGAACCGCCATCTTCATGCTTGGCCTTGGGCTTCTCTCTGGTGAATCCTCTTTGTGTAACCCGGCCCCTCCTGGGCGGTTTACACAAATAGTTATATCCCCAACATTAGGCCCCAGATTGATTTGAACCTGTTCATGTCAATCTTAAAATACTTTTAAAGAATAAATCTTCAGTCTTTTGATTGTGAAAAAGGTTTTCTTTAACCCGCCATGATGTCATCTTCTAGATCCGTGTTAACCCGGCGTGACGTCATCCTCCCTTAAATTCCTTTTCTATTCTACCGTATCCTCCAACGGATCTCTGTTTTTATTGACTGTCCTGAAAATCGAGGCATCAGGGCTGCTGGATAATAATTCTTATCTCCTCGTTTCCTGCGCCGTCTCAGTTATCCTCTCCTTATAAATAGGCGCGACCTAGGTATTTCCATTCTCCTCCTTCCAGTCGTCTTCTTCCTCTCGCTGCTTCTCTGCCACTCGAGCTCCGCCGCCGCAGCAGCAAATCTCCTTGTCTTCACCAACTCAGGCCGCTGCATCAACCTGGTTAGACCAGAAAAACGCGACACCCTTCCGCGGCAACCTTGCATCGGTAAGTCTCCCCTTTCCTGCTCCTTAGATCTACATTAAGGCCTTCGAGTTCTTCGAGTTCTTCGCAATTCAGTAGCTTTCTTTCATAGATTTCATTATCCTCACTCTTCTTGATCTTGAAGATGATAAAACTGATGCGGTAGATGTTTTGCACCTTCTTTGACATGCAAAGGAACCCCTTTCTATCGCATAGAGGCCCCATTCAAGCCCTTGAGCTTTATCCGCTCCAGTCTTAGGTCTAGAAAATTTCCTTTTCAGAACAGTTGTTTGATCCAAAATAATAGTGGTAGATTATGAAATCTGTTTGTATCACCTGGAAAATTACTTCTATCAAATACCCATAAACACAACTGTCCATATAGACGGCTTAAATAAGTGATACTGAGCTGTAAACCTTGCTCTCTTCTCATAACCTGAAGAATTTTGAACTGCTCTTGATACTTGTAGCGGCTTAAATATTGTTGCACAGTCACCCTTATATCATTAGGCCCCTCATTAAGCCGCCACCTTGAATAATTTAGGATATTTCTCCCGGGTTAAAATTGAGCCAGATCTTCTTACTTTGTAATAGGCCAACTGTTGTCATGGCACCTAAGGCGGCCAAAGCCCCTGTAACCTGCAATTGGGTCCCATCCACAGTTACCAAGAGTAAACTTGCTGAGTTCATGAAGTCTGGCCACCTGCCAAAAAAGGAGGTCATGTCTTATCGTGCCCCTGACCCGTCTGAAGAGAGGCCTCAACCCAAAGAAGGGGAGGTGATAGTTTTCACGGATCACATGAACCAGGGATTTGCCCCTCCCGGCTCAAAATTCTTCAGGGAAGTTTTGAATTTCTTTGATCTTAGACCTCAAGACATTGGACCCAATTCCGTGCCAAACCTTTGCAATTTCCAAGTCTTCTGCGAGTTGTACCTGGGAGAGGAGCCAAGTCTGCTTCTGTTCAGAGAACTTTTTTATTTGAACCGGCAGAATGAACGTGCCAACGGGCCTAGTCTTGAGCTTGGCGGCATCTCGATCCAGCAGCGGAGAGATTGCCTTTTTCCTTATGCTGAGCTCCCGAGTCACCCCAAAGATTGGAACCAAGCGTGGTTCTACTGTCAAGACCAAGACCAGCAGAGCGGCAGGACGAAGATCATCGTGGAGCCCAAGACGGCGTCATCACCAGTTCCTTTGGCCGTCGAAGACCACCTTTAGTCAGGATAGCTTGTACTAGTTGTCCCCCTTCAAAATGGCCGTTGTTGGCTCCCCTCCCGCTCAATATTTGGGAAGAGGACCAGGGCCTATATATATATATATATATATATATATATATATATATATATATATATATATATATATATATATATATATATATATATATAGCCACCACAGTAGAGAGAGAGATCTCATCTAGAGCTAAACCCATCCTGCCCTGGTAGAACACCGCACTAGCTCAAGAACACCCCTCGTGAGGCTGTTCTTCCTCTGTACTGTTCATCATCAGCCCCAGAGGCAATCCACCACACCACACACTGGATTAGGGTATTACACCACAACGGTGGCCCGAACCAGTATAAACCTCGTGTCCCTTGTGTTGTTCATCGTGTTAGCTTAGATTCTCGGCGGGGTTTTGGGGCGTGGATCGGCAGAAGGGAGTAGATCTTCGTGCGCACCCCAGAGTTCGAACCTTAAGGGTTTTTCGGAACCCGATATCCCACATTTGGCGTTCCAGGTAGGGGTGTGACCGGAGCTCTCCCTTCTGCCAGCCCGCTCTCCATCGACACCGCGCTTCGCTCTCAAGGCGGACAACACGCCGCCGGCTTCGGCGACCGACGCCATCGCTGGGACCAGGGGACTCCGAGCCTTGGCCCCTGCCTTGCGACAGGTGCAGTGGCCACGCAAGTTCAAGCCAGAGATGCCGCAGCGCTACAACGGTGCGACGGATCCGCTGGTTTTCTGCTAGCGTACGAGGAGGCTGTTCTCAAGGCCGGGGCGACGACAAAGTCATGGCCAACTAGTTTCCCATGGCCCTCATTGGCGTCCCGCGCATGTGGCTGCTCCACCTGCCAACGGCTTTTGTGGCCTCCTGGGAGGAGCTGTGCAACCTCTTCCTCACCCACTACGCTACGCCGGCGCCCCCGGTCATTGCAGCTCTCCCGGGCGGCTCGCAGGCGCCACCCTCGGGCCGCCACATCAAGATATTCATCCGCCAGATTGGCGCCGCCCTCACGCAGCATGGAGCTCCTCCAGGTTGGGCGGCACCCAACACTGACCTGACCTTGATCTCGGACGATCACCCCGTCAGCACCACTTGCTCGGGTGCGCTTACAATGCTTTGCACACCCACCATCTGCCAGGTGGCCGTCACCAGGACCCTCATCGACTGTGGTGTCGGCCTCAACATGCTCTCGGTGGAGGCCTTCAGCCTCCTCCATGTGCCGCTGGAACGACTCCAACCCAGCAAGCCCTTCTCGGGTGTCGGAGGCGGTTCCTCCGGCTCGCTGGGGCAGAACCGTCTCCCGGTGACCTTCAGCACCCACGACAACTTCCGCACGGAGCTGGTCAACTTCGACATCGCCTGCATAGGCCTCCGATACAACGCCATCCTTGGCTACCCCGCCTTGGCCCAATTCATGGTAGCAACCCATCCGGCCTACACCCTCATGAAGATGCCCGGGAGCAGCGGCGTCCTCACCATAGTTGGAGATACCCAAGATGCTCTGCTGGCACTCAAGCTCGCCCTCAAGACAGCCACAACAGCGCAGCCCACCGGCACTGACACCTCCAAGGCCAAGGGGGTTGCGCAAACCAAGAAGAAGCAGCTGTTCACCCAAGACAAGGCGGAGACCAAGCTGGTACCAGTTGATGAGGATGGGTCCTCCGGCGCCACCTTCACCATAGGTGCCAATCTCGACCCCGACCAGGAGGAGGCACTGGTGAAATTCCTGCGCTTGAACAAGGAGGTGTTCGCGTGGGAACCCAAACAGCTAGCAGGGGTCCCAAGGCAGGTGATTGAGCATCACCTGAATGTGTGCCCTAATGTACGCCCCGTGAAGCAGAAAGCAAGGCGGCAGTCCACCGAGAAGCAGGCCTTCATCGTCCAAGAAACCCGCAAGCTGGAAGCGGCAGGTGTCATTCGTGAGGTTCGCTACCCGGAATGGCTGGCAAACCATGTTGTTGTGCGGAAAAAGGGAGGAAAGGAGCGCATGTGTGTCGACTTCACCAACCTCAAAAAGGCATGCCCTCAAGATCCATTCCCACTCCCTTGCATCGACCAAATTGTCGACTCCACCGCTGAGTGCGACCTGTTGTGCTTCCTGGATGCATTTCGGGCTATCATCAAATCAAGATGGCGATAGAAGACGTGGAAAAGACAGCCTTCCTAACCTCGTGCGGGGCGTACTGCTACACCTGCATGTCGTTCGGGTTGCGCAACGCGGGCGCAACCTTCCTGCGACTGATGCATATCGCCTTGGGCCGGCAGCTCGGGAGAAACGCCGAGGCCTGATACGTCCATTTTGCATCATGCTTTTATATCAATATTTATTGCATTAGGGGCTGTTATTACACATTATATCTCAATACTTATGGCTATTCTCTCTTATGTTACAAGGTTTACCATGAAGAGGGGGAATGCCGGCAGCTGGAATTCTGGCTGGAAAAGGAGCAAACGTTGGAAACCTATTCTGCACAACTCCAAAAGACCTGAGACTCCACGAAACAACTTTTCAGATTTAATAAGAATTTTTGGGCAAAAGAAATAGTCCAGGGGCCCATAGCCTGTCCAGGAGACAGGGGGCGCCCCCCCTGTAGGGCGCGCCCCCCAATCTCCTGGGCACCTGGTGGGCTTCCGGCATCCATCTTCTCCTATATGAAGGGTTTTATCCTGGAAAAAATCATGGGCAAGCTTACGGGACGAAACTCCGCCGCCACGAGGCGGAACCTTGGCGGAATCAATCTAGGGCTCTGGCGGAGCTGTTCTGCTGGGGACACTTCCCTCCGGGAGGGGGAAATCATCACCAACGTCATCACCAACGATCCTCTCATCGGGAGGAGGTCAATCTCCATCAACATCTTCACCAGCACCATCTCCTCTCAAAACCCTAGTTCATCTCTTATATCCAATCTTGTATCAAAACCACAAACAGGTACCTGTGGGTTGCTAGTAGTGTTGATTACTCCTTGTAGTTGATGCTATTTGGTTTACTTGGTGGAAGATCATATGTTCAGATCCTTTATGCATATTATTATCCCTCTGATTATGAACATGAATATGCTTTGTGAGTAGTTACGTTTGTTCCGGAGGACATGGGTGAAGTCTTGCTATTAGTAGTCATGTGAATTTGGTATTCGTTCGATATTTTGATGAGATGTATGTTGTCTCTCCTCTAGTGGTGTTATGTGAACGTTGACTACATGACACTTCACCATTATTTGGGCCTAGAGGAAGGCATAGGGAAGTAATAAGTAGATGATGGGTTGCTAGAGTGACAGAAGCTTAAACCCTAGTTTATGCGTTGCTTCGTTAGGGGTTGATATGGACCCATATGTTTAATGTTGTGGTTAGGTTTACCTTAATACTCCTTTTTGTAGTTGCGGATGCTTGCAATAGGGGTTAATCATAAGTGGGATGCTTGTCCATGTTAGGGCAGTACCCAAGTGCCGGTCCACCCACATATCAAATTATCAAAGTACCGAACGCGAATCTTATGAACGTGATGAAAACTAGCTTGACGATAATTCCCAATGTGTCCTCGGGAGCTCCTTCTTCATTATTAGAGTTTGTCCAGGCATATCCTTTGCTACATAAAGGATTGGGCCACCTTGCTGCACTCTATTTACTTTATTTATTTTTGCTCGTTACTATATTTATCTTATCACAAAACTATCTATCACCTACTATTTTAGTGCTTGCAGAGAAAACCTTACTGAAAACTGCTTATCATTTCCTTCTGCTCCTCGTTGGGTTCGACACTCTTACTTATCAAAAGGACTACGATAGATTCCCTATACTTGTGGGTCATCAAGACTCTTTTCTGGCGCCATTGCCGGGGAGCGTAGCGCTCTTGGTGAGTGGGACTTGGTAAGGAAACATTTATATAGTGTGCTGAAATTTTCTGTTACTTGTCACTATGGAAACTAATCCTTTGAGGGGCTTATTTGGGGTATCTTCACCCCAACCAGAAAAGCCAATAGATACTCCTCAACCTACTGAACCTTATGAAAATATTCCCTTTGAGATTCCTTCGGGTATGATAGATAAACTGCTAGCTAATCCTTTTGCAGGAGACAGAACATTGCATCCCGACTTACACCTTATCTTTGTGGATGAAGTTTGTGGATTATTTAAGCTTGCGGGTATTCCCGATGATGTTGTCAAAAGAAAGGTCTTCCCTTTATCTTTGAAGGGAGATGCAATGACATGGTATAGGCTATGTGATGATATGAGATCTTGGAATTATAAGCGATTGAAGTTGGAATTTCACCAGAAGTTCTATCCTATGCATCTTGTTCATCGTGATCGTAATTACATATATAATTTCTGGCCTCGCGAAGGAGAAAGCATCACTCAAGCTTGGGGGAGGCTTAAGTCAATGTTATATTCATGCCCCAATCATGAGCTCTCTGGGGAAATGATTATTCAGAATTTTTATGCTCGGCTTTCTCTTGATAATCGCAACCTTCTCGATACTTCCTGTGCTGTTTCCTATATGCTGAAGACTATTGATTTCAAATAGGACTTATTGGAAAGAATTAAACGCAACTCTGAAGATTGGGGTTCCGACGATGGTAAGGAGTCAGGTATGACACCTAAGTTCGATTGTGTTAAATCTTTTATGGATACCGATGCTTTCCGTGGATTTAGCTCTAAGTATGGACTTGACTCTAAGATAGTAGCTACTTTTTGTGAAACTTTTGCTACTCACGTTGATCTCCCTAAAGAGAAGTGGTTTAAATATAATCCTCCTGTTGAAGTTAAAGTAGTTGCACCTATTACAGTCGAAGAGAAGACTATTACATATAGTGATCCCATTATTCCTACTTTTTATGTTGAAAAACCTCCTTTTCCTGTTAGGATAAAAGATCATGTCAAAGCTTTGACTGTTGTCCGTAAGAGTAATACTAGGACCTATACACCTCCGGAGAAAATTAATGTTGAACCTGGTATTGCTATTATTAAAGATCTTTTGGATGAGGACTTAGATGGGCATGTTATCACTTTCTTGGGTGAAACTACTAATATTGCGAGACCCGATACTAAGACACGTAGACCTGTTTTAGGCACGCCTGTTATTTCTGTTAAAATAGGAGATCATGGTTATCACGGTTTATGTGATACTAGCAAATATGCCCGTGCGTTGCAACGGGAGAAAAATAATATAAGCGAGTCGATGTGCCACCGTCTACTTCAGTGTCTGCCTACTCCAACACCATTGCGCGCCACATCCTCTCCGAGTCTAGTAGTGTTGGCCTATTTCTATTATTTGTAGTCAAAATAGTTCATAAAAACGTCAACAACTTTCGATAATAATTGTGGCCATGGTGGTCTTTCTATTCCACCTGAGGGTATTTTTAACAGAATGTGCATATGTTCATAAAAAGAAAGAAGGTACACATACTTTCTATATTCCAAGCAGAGCAGGCAGAAAGTTCCTTTGGATAGCTTATTTCGTCTCACGATTGATACGATGCGAAGTATTCAGCGTGTGTTATACCCATACAAACAATAGTGCTTTTGGTATGTGCATGATGATTGTCTCATGTGAAATTACATTAAGCTTGTCTAGAGACCATAAAAACTTGTGAACTGTAAATAATCCATAAACAAATACATGTGTGTAGTTGTAGAATTGTATGATAGACACACACACACACACACACACACACACACACACACACACACACACACACACACACACACACACACACACACCCTTGTATAACTGTTCTCTGCATGCATACATAGCATTCTGAGTACTGATGGTCTTGAAGAAATCCGTACCTGAGCATCCATGCTAATGAAGAAATCCCATGTAGTTGAAGAACTTGTCATGCAAAATTAAGAAAGGGGCAGCTCCTCACCCACACGTGTGCATGCAAAAGATAGATCAGAATATATGTGAGTTGTGGAATTTGTCGTTTTGATTGACCAGCCTTCTTCCTCTCCTTCTCTTCTCCATCTCATGTCTCCCGGGCGGAACCAGGATTTCGGCGGAACCAGGATTTGTTAACCAATTTTACAGATACTGTCTTCCCAATATATGGAGGTCACTGAAAATGCTGAAGAAATTTTGTATCAAAAATGTGTCTTAACAAATTTCATAGTTGAAGAAAACCAAGTACCAAATTGGTAATTTAATTGACACTAATTTACATACCACTGTGACTGGCAGTTTAACTGCATTTATAATATTTTTGTATTGATATACAAATCTTGTAGACCTAAGAAGTTCATCCCCAATACCTTATTTATCTTCACATGCCGGCATGTCACATCATCAACTCCACTACATTTATTTTTTTTAACATGCACGCATGAAAATACTACAGATACTAATTCGCTCAACATGCACACATCCCACTTTATGAACTACACCACTTTAATTTCTCTCAGCATGCATGAGAAATATCACTACTTCATACTCCCTCCGTTCCAAAATATTTGTCTTTCTAGAGATTTCAACAAGTGACTACATACGGAGCAAAATGAGCGAATCTACACTCTAAAATATGTCTACATACATCCATATGTTGTGTCCATTTGAAATGCCTAGAAAGACAAGTATTTTGGAACGGAGGGAGTATTTATTTTATAACTATATATAACCAAATACAAAAAAAACATATGTATTTTCTAATCTTTAGTAGCATATTCAGATTCAAGACAGTCAAATCTCATCAAAATAATATATTGTAACCAATTCCCGCGTGTTCCCATCGCAACGCGCGGGGTATCACCTGGTAACCATAGTTTAAAAGACCAGACCGGACCGTCGGTTGGATCAGAAAAAACCTGAACAGGAGACTCGGCCGGTTTTTAAGCACTCCAATGCATTTGCCCTACGTGAGCCTGAAAAATAAAATGTGTTGACGTGCCATACTAAGCTTGTACAGGAGACCATTTCAAAAAAAACTTGTACAGGAAACGATTTGAATTGTCGTTGTGCATCAATTATACGTGTCATTCTGGGCTTTATTCAGGCTTGGGCCCGTTTAGCACCTGTTGCATCAGAACTCCTCCAAAACCACCCCTGCGCTACTGGCTCCGCGTCTCTCTCTCGTTTTCCCCTACAGCGTGCCGCCATCCACCTTTGTAACCCCGCGGCGTACAGGTCGCCGCCGCCCCCTGCCTGCGGAATCGACGGATCCGCCCCCATCTCCGCTCCATTCCCAGCGCCAGCAGTGGCGCGCCGCCTAGCCCTCACGCGGGACTCCTCGTCCCTCCTGCATCGACCCGGGCCGGCATGGACTGCCGCATCTGTCGTCGACATGGGGCCAAGCTTGTGCGAAGCTTCCGGCCCCGATGACGACCACTTCGTCCGCGCCTCCCTCCTACTCCTCCCCTCTCGTCCGGGTAGCGCACGCCCTCGCCGGCGCCCGCGTCCGATGCATCCCCGATGCCAACGACGACCGCACCTCCCTCCCCCTGCTTCTCCTCTCGCCCCCCTGTGCCCGCGCGAGCGTCCGATGCATCCTTCCCCGATGCCAGGGACGACCGCCAACCACGCCTCCCTCCCCCCCTCCTGGCTCCTCCTCTCGCCCGGGCAGCGTGCCCCAGCCGCCTCACACGCGAGTCCTCCGGCGAGCCTCCCCGTCTTTCTCTCGCCTGCAGCCGCCTCGCCGGACGACCATGGCCTCGCGCCACTGCCCGAGCGCCGCCTGGAGAGCTCGCGCTACTCATCCTCACACAATTCACAGACATATAAAAGAGCGAGGTGGGTCAATCTCTCTGCCTTAGAATCGAGATTGTAAGATACGTACTAATTTTCATCGACACAAAAGGGAGGCCTCGAGTTTGCTCGCTGTCGTTGAAAAAAAGAGAGAGAGAAAGCCTACCCATGTGTGGACCGTATGTGAGGCCCATGTATGAAATTCCGAGACAGACTTTTGATTGCGGATGTCTAAAAATTAGTACCACCTTGCATATAGTAAAAAATCTCAAAAAATAAAAAATAGTAATATTGGTGAACGGATTAAAAAATCAGCGAAACGCACCTTGCTTTATTAGTAGGTATAGATGGGTGAGTGCTAATGTGATACCTTATGATCTTTATAAAGAAATTATGCACGATATTGCACCTGTTGAATTAGAAGACATCGATGTTACTATTAAGCTTGCTAATAGGGACACCATTAAACCTATTGGGAGAGAGATGTTGAAGTCTTGTGTGGGAAGATTAAATACCCTGCTGATTTTCTTGTTCTTAGTTCCCCACAAGATGATTTTTGTCCAATTATTTTTGGTAGACCCTTCTTAAATGCTGCTAGTGCTAAGATTAATTGTGAAAAGAATATTGTCACTGTTGGCATTGATGGTATGTCTCATGAGTTTAATTTTGTTAAGTTTTGTAGACAACCTCGTGAAAAGGAACCACCTAGTAAGGATGAAATTATTGGTCTTGCTTCCATTGTTGTTCCACCAACTGATCCGTTAGAACAATATTTGCTAGACCATGAAAACGATATGTTTATGAAGGAAAGGGAAGAAATAGATGAAGTGTTCCTTAAACAAGAACCTATGCTGAAACACAACCTTCCCGTTGAAATTCTTGGGGATCCCCCTCCACCCAAGGGTGATCCCGTGTTTGAACTCAAACCCTTACCTGATAATCTTAAGTATGCTTATCTTGATGAAAAAGAAATGCATCCTGTTATTATTAGTGCTAACCTTTCAGAGAAAGAAGAAGAAAGATTATTGAAAACTCTGAAGAAGCACCGAGCTGCTATTGGATATACTCTGGATGATCTTAAGGGCATTAGTCCCACATGATGTCAACACAAAATTTCAGTGGAGAAAGATGCCAAACCAGTTAGAGATCCTCAAAGACGATTAAATCCCAAAGTGAAGAAAGTGGTAAGAAAGGAGATACTAAAGCTCCTTGAGGCAGGTATTATTTATCCCGTTGCTGATAGTGAATGGGTAAGCCATGTCCATTATGTCCCTAAAAAGGGAGGTATTACCGTTGTCCCTAATGATAAAGATGAATTGATCCCGCAAAGAATTATTACAGGTTATAGGATGGTAATTGATTTTCGTAAGTTAAATAAAGCTACTAAGAAAGATCATTACCCTTTACCTTTTATTGATCAAATGCTAGAAAGGCTATCCAAACACACGCATTTTTGCTTTCTAGATGGTTATTCTGGCTTCTCTCAGATACCTGTATCAGCGGGGGATCAATCGAAAACTACTTTTACTTGCCCTTTTGGTACTTTTGCTTATAGACATATGCCTTTTGGTTTATGTAAAGCACCTGCTACCTTTTAAAGATGCATGATGGCTATATTTTTTGATTTTTATGAAAAGATTTGTGAGGTATTCATGGATGACTTCTCCGTCTATGGATCCTCTTTTGATGATTGTTTGAGCAACCTTGATCGAGTTTTGCAGAGATGCGAAGACACTAGTCTCGTCCTGAATTGGGAAAAGTGTCACTTTATGGTTAATGAAAGCATTGTCTTGGGGCACAAGATCTCCGAGAGAGGTATTGAAGTTGATAAAGCCAAAGTTCATGCTATTGAAAAGATGCCATGTCCCAAGGACATAAAAGGTATAAGAAGTTTCCTGGGTCACGCCGGTTTTTATAGGAGGTTCATTAAGGACTTTTCTAAAATCTCTAGGCCTCTGACTAATTTATTGTAAAAAGATATTCCTTTTGTCTTTGATGATGATTGTGTAGAAGCATTCGAAACACTTAAGAAGGCTTTGATCACTGCACCTATTGTTCAGCCACCTGATTGGAATTTACCTTTTGAAATTATGTGCGATGCTAGTGATTATGTTGTAGGTGCTGTTTTAGGGCAAAGAGTTGATAAGAAATTGAATGTTATCCATTATGCTAGCAAGACTCTTGATACTGCCCAGAGAAATTATGCTACTACTGAAAAAGAGTTCTTAGCAGTTGTGTTTGCATGTGATAAATTTAGACCTTATATTGTTGATTCCAAAGTTACTATTCACACTGATCATGCTGCTATTAAATATCTTATGTAAAAGAAAGATGCTAAGCCTAGACTCATTAGATGGGTTCTCTTGCTCCAAGAATTTGACTTGCATATTATTGATAGAAAGGGAGCTGAGAACCCCGTTGCAGACAACTTGTCTTGGTTAGAGAATGTTCTTGATGACCCACTGTCTATTAATGATAGTTTTCCTGATGAACAATTAGCGGTTGTCAATGTTTCTCGTACTGCTCCTTGGTATGCTGATTATGCTAATTACATTGTTGCTAAATATATACCGCCTAGTTTCACATACCAGCAAAAGAAAAGGTTCTTTTATGATTTAAGACATTACTTCTAGGATGATCCACACCTTTATAAAGAAGGAGTAGATGGCATTATTAGACGTTGTGTGCCTGAGCATGAACAGGAACAAATCCTGCGCAAGTGTCACTATGAATCCTATGGAGCACACCACGCTGGAGATAGAACTGCACACAAGGTATTACAATCTGGTTTTTATTGGCCTACTCTTTTCAAAGATGCTCGTAAGTTTGTCTTGTCTTGTGATGAATGTCAAAGAATAGGTAACATTAGTAGACGTCAAGAAATGCCTATGAATTATTCTCTTGTTATTGAACCGTTTGATGTTTGGGGCTTTGATTATATGGGACCTTTTCCTGCCTCCAATGGTTATACACATATTTTAGTTGCTGTTGATTACGTTACTAAGTGGCTAGAAGCTATTCCAACTAGTAGTGCTGATCATAACACTTCTATTAAAATGCTTAAAGAAGTTATTTTTCTGAGGTTTGAAGTCCCTAGATATCTTATGACTGATGGTGGTTCACACTTTATTCATGGTGTTTTCCATAAGATGCTCGCTAAGTATGATGTCAATCATAGAATCGCATCTCCTTATCACCCGCAGTCTAGTGGTCAAGTAGAGTTGAGCAATAGAGAGCTCAAATTAAATTTGCAAAAGACTGTGAATAGATCTAGAAAGAATTGGTCCAAAAACCTTGATGATGGATTATGGGCCTATAGAACTGCATACAAAAATCTTATGGGTATGTCTCCATAAAAGATGGTTTATGGAAAAGCGTGTCATTTACCTCTTGAACTTGAACATAAAGCATATTGGGCTATTAAAGAGCTCAATTATGACTTCAAACTTGCTGGTGAGAAAAGGTTATTTGATATTAGCTCACTTGATGAATGGAGAACCCAAGCATATGAGAATGCCAAGCTTTTTGAAGACAAAGTCAAACGCTGGCATGATAAGAGGATACAAAAGCATGAGTTTAACATAGGAGATTATGTGTTATTGTTCAACTCTCGTTTAAGATTTTTTGCAGGAAAACTTCTCTCAAAATGGGAAGGTCCCTACGTTATCGAGGAGGTCTATCATTTTGGTGCTATATAAATCAACAACTTCGAAGGCACAAATCCGAGGGTAGTAAACGGTCAAAGAATTAAACATTATATTTCAGGTAATCCTATCAATTTTGAAACTAATATTATTGAAACCATAACCCTTGAGGAAAACATAAGAGACACTTTCCAGAACGTTCCAGACTCCGAAAAGGCATAGGTACATGGTACGGTAAGTAAACCGTCTCCAAAACAACTCTAATGGCAATTTTTATCAGTTTTGGATTATTTAAAGATTTTATGAAGAAAGAAGTAGTCCGAAAGGGACATGAGGATCCCACGAGAGAGGAGGGCCCCCCCTGTAGGGTGCGCCCCTTGTCTCGTGGGCACCTCGTGTGCCTCCCAGACTCTGTTTTCTTATATGTTACGTATTTTGGTCGGTAAAAATTCATTATATATACTCCCAAAGGTTTTGACCACCGTATCACGCCAATATCCTCTGTTTTCGTTTCGAGTTGTTCCTGTTGCAGGTTTGGAACAAGATGTCTTCCCAAGATTCAGAGGGAGAGAGCTACATGGCTGATTATATTGCAAACCCAAAAGTATATGGGGATGTGGAACATTATGGCTGGACCACAGAGGAAGAAGAAGACTATGATCCAAAGAGGAAGGAGGAGACAAGCTCCGATGAAGAGGACGATCCACTGCCTCAACCTAGTGATATGCATGTGGAGTTCAAGAAGTCAAGCCTCCCTAAGGTCCAATCTATCCCACCACGTTTTTTGAGGCAGCGCTATGCAAAAAGATAATGAAACTTGAGCTCGAGAATGAGGATCTGAGGGAGGAAAATTTTAGCCTCAGACGCAAGCTAGAGAAGAAAAATGCAACAACTCCATCGTCAACTCCTACTTCACCACCCCCGAAGAAATAAGCACATGGGTATGGGCACTCCCCTTGGCAACTGCCAAGCTTGGGGGAGGTGCCCCGGAATCGTATCACCATCACACTCCTATCTTTACCGCTTTATTTAGTTCGATCCTTTTAGTAGTATCTTGATCTATTAGTTCGAAGTTTTGAAATCAAGTAGTTTTGAGTTTTGCTTTGCGATCTCATTATGTAATCGAGTCCGTGTGCTATCTATAATAAAGATTAGTGTTGAGTCAAGGGCTTTGCTATGTTGCTATGATCTTGAGAAAGTAGAAAGAACAAAAGAGTTCATATTGATCTTATGGATAGTGATAACTTCACACATAGAAAGTATGAGGCATAAAAATTGTTGAGAGTTGATGAACGTAGCCTTGGTCATCGTTGCAATTAATAGGAAGTGATAAGGAAAGAGGGGTTCACATATAAATATATTATCTTGGACATCTTTTATAATTGTGAAGCACTCATTAAGTATGACTTGCTAAAAGAGTTGACGTTGGACAAGGAAGACAACGTAATGGTTTATGTTTTCGACATCTCAGTTAAAGTATATAGTCATTGACCTTCCAAACATGTTGAGCTTGCCTTTCCCCCTCATGGTAGCCAAATTCTTTGCACCAAGTAGAGATACTACTTGTGCTTCCAAATATCCCCAAACCCAGTTTTGCCATGAGAGTCCACCATACCTACCTATGGATTGAGTAAGATCCTTCAAGTAAGTTGTCATTGGTGCAAGCAATAAAAATTGCTCTCTAAATATGTATGACTTATTAGTGCAGAGAAAATAAGCTTTGTACGAACTTGTTGTGGAAGTAATAAAAGCGACGGATTGCATAATAAAGGTCCACATACAAGGGGTAATATAAAGTGACGTTATTTTGCATTAAGATTTCGTGCATCAACCCTAAACGCACATGACAACCTCTGCTTCCCTCTGCGAAGGGCCTATCTTTTACTTTATGTTTTACTTTATGCTTGAGTCAAGGTGATTCTCACCTTTCCCTTTTTATTTTTATCCTTTGGCAAGCTCCTCGTGTTTGAAAGATCATGATACACATATCCAATTGGATGTAAGTTGGCATAGGCTATTATTGTTGTCATCACCTAAAGGTGCATATGTTGGGAGGCAACACAATAAGCCCATATCTTTCTCAGTGTCCGGCTGAAACTCTATAACCACAAGTATTGCGTGAGTGATAACAATTATAGGGGACTAGGAGATAGTTGAGTATGTGAGCTTGTTGAAAAGCTCTATTATTGACTCTTTCTGATGTTACGATAAATTGTAATTGTTTCAATGACTGAGATTATAGTTCGTTAGTTCCCAATGAAGTTTTTGAACCATACTTGACATTGTGAATTGCTTATTACTTGAACGTAGGAAATCATATGACAAAATCCATATATGTTATTGTTATTAGAATGATCATGATGCCCTCATGTCCGTATTTTATTTTTATCGACACCTCTATCTCTAAACATGTGGACATATTTTTCGATTTCGGCTTCCGCTTGAGGACAAGCGAGGTCTAAGCTTGGGGGAGTTGATACGTCCATTTTGCATCATGCTTTTATATCAATATTTATTGCATTATGGGCTATTATTACACATTATATCTCAATACTTATGGCTATTCTCTCTTGTTTTACAAGGTTTACCATGAAGAAGGGGAATGCCCGCAGCTGGAATTCTGGCTGGAAAAGGAGCAAACGTTGGAAACCTATTCTGCACAACTCCAAAAGACCTGAGACTCCACGAAACAACTTTTCAGATTTAATAAGAATTTTTGGGCAAAAGAAATAGGCCAGGGGGCCCACAGCCTATCCAGGAGACAGGGGGGCGCTCCCCTCCCCTGTAGGGCGCGCCCCCTATCTCCTTACGGGATGAAACTCCGCCGCCACGAGGTGGAACCTCGGCGGAATCAATCTAGGGCTCTGGCGGAGCTGTTCTGCCGGGGACACTTCCCTCCGGGAGGGCGAAATCATCACCAACGTCATCACCAACGATCCTCACATCAGGAGGAGGTCAATCTCCATCAACATCTTCACCAGCACCATCTCCTCTCAAAACCCTAGTTCATCTCTTGTATCCAATCTTGTATCAAAACCACAAATTGGTACCTTTGGGTTGCTAGTAGTGTTGATTACTCCTTGTAGTTGATGCTATTTGGTTTACTTGGTGGAAGATCATATGTTCAAATCCTTTATGCATATTATTACCCCTCTGATTATGAACATGAATATGCTTTGTGAGTAGTTACGTTTGTTCCTAAGGACATGGGTGAAGTCTTGCTATTAGTAGTCACGTGAATTTGGTATTCGTTCGATATTTTGATGAGATGTATGTTGTCACTCCTCTAGTGGTGTTATGTGAACTTCGACTACATGACACTTAACCATTATTTGGGCCTAGAGGAAGGCATAGGGAAGTAATAAGTAGATGATGGGTTGCTAGAGTGATAGAAGCTTCAACCCTAGTTTATGCGTTGCTTCGTTAGGGGTTGATATGGACCCATATGTTTAACGTTGTGGTTAGGTTTACCTTAATACTCCTTTTTGTAGTTGCGGATGCTTGCAATAGGGGTTAATCATAAGTGGGATGCTTGTCCATGTTAGGGCAGTACCCAAGTGTCGGTCCACCCACATATCAAATTTTCAAAGTACCAAACGCGAATCTTATGAACGTGATGAAAACTGGCTTGATGATAATTCCCAATGTGTCCTCAGGAGCTCCTTCTTCATTATTAGAGTTGTCCAGGCTTATCCTTTGCTACATAAAGGATTGGACCACCTTGCTGCACTTTATTTACTTTATTTACTTTTGCTTGTTACTATTTATCTTATCACAAAACTATCTATCACCTACTATTTCAGTGCTTGCAGAGAAAACCTTACTGAAAACCACTTATCATTTCCTTCTGCTCCTCGTTGGGTTCGAAACTCTTACTTATCGAAAGGACTATGATAGATCCCCTATACTTGTGGGTCATCAAGGCCTATGTCGACGACATTGTGGTGATGTCTCCGGAGGCGAAGACCTTGATCCAGGACCTGGAAGAAACCTTCGCGAGCCTTCGTGAAGTGGACCTGCAGCTCAACACGGAGAAGTGCATGTTTGGCATTCCTTCTGGCAAGCTTCTAGGCTTCCTCGTGTCCCACGGGTGGATCGAGGCCAACCCAGAGAAGGTCAAGGCGATCGAAGACGTGAGTCTGCCGCAAACCCTCAGGGAAATGTAGAAGCTCGCCGGGCGCACAACTGCATTAGGGCGCTTCATCTCCAAGCTGGGGGAACGTGCCCTGCCTTTCTTCAAGTTGATGAAGAAGAAGGGCCTATTCGAATGGACACAGGAGGCCGAGGAAGCGTTTCAAGACCTCAGGAAGTACCTGACCAACCCTCCTGTGATGGTGGCGCCACGACCTCAAGAGCCCCTGGTGCTCTACCTCGCCGCCATGCCCTACTCTGCCAGCGCAGCTCCGGTGGCGGTTCAGGAAGAGCGCCAGGTCAAGGCCGCATCGCGACCAGCCACGGCCCCGGCCACGGCAGCACAAGACTAGGAAGGCCTCGCAAAGACCACGGCCTCGGTAGATGGAGACCAGCCTCAACAGGAAGATGCCCCCAGGGCTGAAGTGGCCTCACCAGGCAGACAGGTGCTGGGGGCTCCGACGTCTCAGGAGGCGCCTAACCCTTCGGAGGGCACGACCCTCGTCAGCACACCCACCCTTGTCGAGCATCCGGTGTATTTCGTCAGCACGGTGCTGCGGGATGCAATGGCACGATACCCCATGCCTCAGAAGCTCTTGCTTGCACTGTTGGTGGCCTCGCGAAAGCTACGACGTTACTTTCAAGGTCACCCCATCAAGGTCGTCTATGCCTACCCATTGGAGAGGGTACTTAGGAGCCCCAACTCCACTGGAAGGGTCGCCGAATGGAACATTGAGTTGCAATCATTTCAGTTGGAATTCAGCACAACTAGGGTCATCAAGGGAGCCGCACTTGCAGATTTCGTGGCAGAATGGACAGAGGCGCCATGGCTCGAAGCAGGCGAAAATCGGTCACTTTCCCCAGGAAGTGAGGCGCCGGATGGCTGGGTCATATACTTCGATGGATCATTCTCACGGCACAACGCAGGGCTGGCGCTGTGCTCATATCTCCCACTCAGGACAAGCTCTATTACGCCGTGCAACTCTGTTTCCAGCATGGCGAGAAGGTCTCCAACAACATAGCAGAATACGAAGGCCTCATAACAGGCTTGAAGGCTGCAGTGGCTCTAGGAGTGAAGCGCCTCATCATCAAGGGTGACTCACAGCTCCTCGTCAACTTCTCCAACAAAGTGTACGAGCCAAAGGACGAGCACATGGAGGCGTATCTTGCAGAGGTGTGCAGGATGGAGAAGCAATTTTGGGGGCTGGAGTTGCAGCATGTGCCCCGCGGCACCAACCAAGAGGTTGATGACATCGCCAGGAGGGCATCTAGGTGGCTGCCTCGGGAGCTTGGCGTTTTTGAGGAACGGCTCTTCAAGCCCTCGGCAGCACCGTCACTATCAAGAACAACGCAACCTCGGGAAGAACTCCCTCAACCACCTGCCACAGGAGCCCCGGCCTGTGGCCTAACCTCGGGAGCACGCTTGCTCCTGGCACTGGAGCCTCAGGAGGGATGCTGGTCTACGGAATTCAAGGACTACCTGATGCAAGGGACTCTACCAGAGAAGGAGGAGGACACGGAACGCGTGGCCCGGCAAGCCACGGCCTACTGCATCCAAGACGGAGAGCTCTACCGAAAGCGGCCAAATGATGTTTCCCTGTGTTGCATCTCCAGGGAACAGGGGAAGGAGTTGCTGGCTGACATACACGATGGAGACTGCGGACACCACTCGTCATCACGGACCCTCGTCGGCAAGGCGTTTCTTAGCGGGCGGCACTCAATGACGCAGTCGAGTTGGTGAAGGCCTGCGAAGCCTACCAATTCCATGCCAAGCAGATCCATCAGCCAGCTCAGGGTCTGCAGACCATCCCACTCTCATGGCCGTTCGTGGTCTGGGGGCTCGATATCTTGGGCCCGTTCCCTCGAGCGCCTGGGGGCTACCGCTACCTCTACGTCTCCATCGGCAAGTTCACCAAGTGGGCAGAGGTGGAACCGTCCGCACCATCCCAGCTGGCTCTGCAGTCAAGTTCATCAAGGACAATGGTTCACAGTTCACCAGCAATCTCTTCGAAACATATTGTGCTAACCTTGGAACGCAGATATGCTACGCTTCGGTGGCACAACCCCGGAGCAATGGCCAGGCCGAATGCGCCAACGCAGAGGTCGTGAAAAGCCTCAAAACCAGGACCTTCAAGAAGAAGCTGGAGGCCTGCAGTAGGGGCTGGTACGATGAGTTCCAGTCCGTGATGTGGTCGATCCGCACTACCGCCACCAAGGACGCCATGTGGGGGATGGACCTCGTGCTGGGGAAGGAACACCATCGGGAGGCTGCACTGTGAGCAGCAAGGTACCAGCAGGCGTTGCGGCGGTATCATTGCCGCAACATCCACCCCAGGACTCTTGAGCTAGGTGACCTCGTGCTCAGGCGGGTGCTCTCCAGGAAAGGGCTGCACAAGCTCTCGCCCATGTGGGAGGGCCCGTTCAAGGTTTTTTCATGTTTCCAGACCTGGCGCCGCGCGCCTGGAGACCTAGGAAGGGGTGCCCATTCCAAACGCTTGGAACATTCAGCACCTCCGGAGGTTCTACCCTTGAAGTAAGGCCCAGTGCCTGTGAAGATGGCTCGGTGCCTGTGAAGAAAGGCCCAGTGCCTGTAAAGAAGGCTCGGTGCCTGTGAAGAAAGGCCCAGTGCCTGTAAAGAAGGCCCGGTGCCTGTGATGTTCGCCGCCCCAAGAAAGGCCCGGTGCCTATGAAGAAGGCCCAGTGCCTGTGAAGCTCGCCGCCCGTGACACTCTCACGTAATAATGAGTTGGGGCTGTACATGCCCCGGAGTCTCCGGAGTGCCGCCCTTGGGCCTCGGGGGCTCCCGCCCACGCCCAGTGGCAGCACTTAGCTCCGCGCTAGTGAGAAGACGTCGAAGACTAGACTAGGTGCCGGACGCGGCTTTTCATTTGCTTTCCGCAGTTGGCTTGTTCTCCCTTGTTTGAACCTTTATTGGAGTTGCTTCTAGTGTTGTTTGCCGTCCTCTGCCCCTGTTCTCTATCTTTGGATTTTGCCCGGCTCACTCTCTCTCTCGCAAGCCTCGCAAGGGGGCTGCGCGGGCACCCTCGTGAGCCCTTTCTCGCCTGGTTTTCACGAGGCTCCCTCGCTCAAGCTCACGGCGGGAGCACCCCTCCCGGTCCGTGCCTCACAGGCATCGCGACACAAAGCACCGGACCTAAGCTGGCCGCCCTCGCGACAAAGGTTCGGAAACTATTCTCCCGATTTATCTTTGCAGACCTTAAGACGCCCGGCGAGGCCTCAAGCAGATACCTCATGAGGCAAAAACTATGGCAAACATCCCGAGCTAAGTTATTCCTACGTGCAAGCACACAACCTCAACACCATAACACAGCACAGGGACGATAAAACTAGCATGATAATTAGGTATGATAGTCTGTTGCACGCCCCCACGGGGCTCCATACTTCTCTCTCTCTCTCAATGCAGGAAAAGGAGAAAAACAAAATAAAAATGGCGCGTGCCCAGCGATGGCTCGCGAGGAGGGATCCGCACCATCCTCCCGATCTCAATCAGACTCCGCCTCGCGCTTCACCAGGACGCGGCGGCGGGATGACCCGCTACCGCTCTCGAAGCGGGTGCGGCGACCTGGTGGCTGATCGTGGCCACCGCTAGAGGAGCTGTCACCAGAGGAGGAGCCGCTGAAGCTCAGCGAGCTGCGGACGCTGCTAGGAGCGGGCTCGCCTTCACCCTTGTCACGGGCATCGCCGAGGCCAAGCACCTCGTCGCCGTCATCGTCTTTAGGGCAGCACCCTACGTGGCGGCCATCTTCTCTGAACACCCTCACATAGAGGGTCGCGTCGCCATCGAACTCGAAGTGGAGGGTGCACCACCGGCCCAGGCCACACACGCGGGCAAACGTCTGCCAGCCGTGGGCCAGGGCCATGTTCTCGGCGATGGAGATCTCTACTGCGACCCAGGAAGACTTGCTACAGCAGCCATCCGCCTGCAGCTAGAGCCCGCCAGGGCCATTGGCCAGCAGTTCGCCAGCAAAGAAGTGGGGGAGCTGGAGCCAGTTGCCGGCCGGATCTGCCAACCACACGACAAACTCCGACAGCACCTCTGCCGAGTGAAAGCGTGGCCGGGGAGGCCGCGTGGCCACGGCACGCCTTCCCCCACCGACCGGGCAGCCGTCACTACACGAAGGACCACCACCGCGACCACGAGGAGCCGTTGTGGGAGTCGCGGGGTGCTTGTAGGGATGACCACGGCCGCGCTTGGGCGGAGGTGAGCCAGGCCCTTCCTAGCGAGCCTTCCCCTTTTCTGCGGCCGAGAACCTCTTCACGGGCGCCATGGGACGTGGCAAGCAACTGGAGCAAGGAGGAAGAAGAAGCAGGCGGGGAGAAGGGAGATGTGCAGCGGGGGCTTGCGCGCCTCCACATTTATAGCCCAAGGGAGGCCAACCATCGGCCTCCATGATCACAGGCAATGATGAGTCCTTTTCCATGCAGCAGGGACACGTCAAATTGGGCAGTTGCCGAGGCAGTGTGGGGAAGCGGAGACGCCCACGTCCAATCAATCGCCACGTGGGGACCAAGGCCGCAGGCTGTTGGGGCCCGCAACGCTTCGCACTTGCCCTTTGGCTTCGCTGCTAAGCCAAGTCCGAGTGCGCCTTGGGCCCGGGGGCTACTGTCGGCGTTCTGGGAATGGGGGTCCCCAGACTTGCCTGCCTGCGGCCTGCGGCGTGGCTCAAGTAGTCGCCCAGTACGGCCCATCTTCATCAACCCAAGTTCAAGACCCTCGCGAGGGGCCAAGCATCACGGGGCAGACGACACAAGGCTTCCTCAGGGGCGGGCTCATCAGGCAGGCTCGCGAGGAGGTGGAGAGATGAAGGCAAGGAGTACCTCGCAACGTGCTCGTGACGCAAGCCATGACGATCAAGACCAGGCAGGCGCCAGCCTGCAAAGTTTCCTCGTTTCCTCTTTGGTGCAAAGGGGGCAAGTGCAGGCGCAGAGTACCGAGGCATCAGGCAAAGGTTTCCATATCGGTGCAACGAGACCAAGACCAGTAGAGCGGCAGGACGAAGATCACCGTGGAGCCCAAGACGGCGTCATCACCAGTGCCTTTGGCAGTCGAAGACCACCTTTAGTCAGGATAGCTTGTACTAGTTGTCCCCCTTCAAAATGGCCGTTTTTGGCTCCCCTCCCGCTCTATATTTGGGAAGAGGACCAGGGCCTCTATATATATAGAGATAGCCACCACAGTAGAGAGAGAGATCTCATCTAGAGCTAAACTCATCCTGCCCTGGTAGAACACCGCACCAGCTCAAGAACACCCCTCGCGAGGCTGTTCTTCCTTTGTACTGTTCATCATCAGCCCCAGAGGCAATCCACCACACCACACACTGGATTAGGGTATTACACCACAACGGTGGCCCGAACTAGTATAAACCTCGTGTCCCTTGTGTTGTTCATCGTGTTAGCTTAGATTCTCGGCAAGGTTTCGAGGCGTGGATCAGCAGAAGGGAGTAGATCTTCGTGCACACCCCAGAGTTCGAACCTTAAGGGTTTTGCCAGAACCCGATATCCGATAGAAACTTAGTACATGTATGAATACATAGACAAAACATAGTGTCCCTAGCGCGCATGTCTCTACTTCACTAGCTCGTTAATCAAAGATGGTCAACTTTCCTGACCATAGACATGTGTTGTCGATTGATGAACGGGATCACATCATTAGAGAATGATGTGATGGACAAGACCCATCTGTTATCTTAGCATCATGATCGTTAAGTTTTATTGATATTGCTTTCTTCATGACTTATACATATTCCTCTAACTATGAGATTATGCAACTCCCGAATACCGAAAGAACACCTTGTGTTCTATCAAACGTCACAATGTAACTGGGTGATTATAAAGATGCTCTAAAGGTGTCTCCGAAGGTGTTTGTTGGGTTGGCATAGATCAAGATTAGGATTTGTCACTCCAAGTGTCGGAGAGGTATCGCTGGGCCCTCTTGGTAATGCACGTAAGCCTTGCAAGCAATGTGACAAATGAGTTAGTTACGGGATAATATGGAACGAGTAAAGTGACTTGCCGGTAACGAGATTGCACTAGGTATGATAATACCGACGATCAAATCTCGGGCAAGTAACATACCGATGACAAAGGGAATAACGTATGTTGTTATTGCGGTTTGAACGATAAAGATCTTCGTAGAATATGTAGGAACCAATATGATCATCTAGGTTTCACTATTGGTTATTGACCGGAGAAGTGTCTCAGTCATGTCTACATAGTTCTCGAACCCGTAGGGTCCGCATGTTTAACGTTCGATGATGATTTGTATTATGAGTTATGTGTTTTGGTGACCGAAGTTTGTTCAAAGTCCCGGATAAGATCACAGACATGACGAGGAGTCATGAAATGGCGAGAGGTAAAGATTGATATATTGGAAGGTTATGTACGGACACTGGAATGGTTCCGAAGAGGTTCGGTGATTATTCGGAGTACCGGGAGGTTACCGGAATCCCCCGGGAAAGTTGATGGGCCTCATGGGCCATAGTGGAGAGGAGGAGGCAGGACACAAGAGGTGGCACCCTCCCATAGCACTCTGAATTGGACAAGGGGTGGGGGGTGGGGCCCCCCTTTCCTTCTCCCTCTCCTCCTCTTTCCCCTTTCCCTCTCTTCGTTGGAAGGAAGGGGGGAGCCGACTAGGACTTGGGACTCCCCCCACTTGGTGCACCCCCTAGGGCCGGCCAGCCTCCCCTCCCTAATACGTCCATTTTGCATCATGTTTTCTTACTGTTATTTATGATGTTTTTATCCATAATAATGCTTTTTGGAGTAATTCTAATGCTTTTTCTCTCATAATTTGCAAGGTACACACCAAGAGGGAGAATTCCGGCAGCTGGAAATCTGGACCTAAAAAAGCTACGTTAGACCTGTTGGAAATATGCCCTAGAGGCAATAATAAAATGGTTATTATTATATTTCCTTGTTCATGATAATTGTCTATTGTTCATGCTATAATTGCATTAACTAGAAACCGTAATCATGTGTGAATACATAGACCACAACATGTCCCTAGTGAGCCTCTAGTTGACTAGCTCGTTGATCAATAGATGGTTATGGTTTCATGAACATGGACATGGGATGTCATTGATAACGGGATCACATCATTAGGAGAATGATGTGATGTACAAGACCCAATCCTAAGCATAGCACAAGATCGTATACTTCATTTGCTAAGAGCTTTTCTAATGTCAAGTATCATTTCCTTAGACCATGAGATTATGCAACTCCCGGATACCGTAGGAATGCTTTGGGTGTACCAAACGTCACAACTTAACTGGGTGGCTATAAAGGTGCACTACAGGTATCTCTGAAAGTGTCTGTTGGGTTGGCACGAATCAAGACTGGGATTTGACACTCCGTATGACGGAGAGGTATCTCTGGGCCCACTCGGTAATGCATCATCATAATGAGCTCAATGTGACTAAGTAGTTAGTCATGGGATCATGCATTATGGAACGAGTAAAGTGACTTGCCGGTAACAAGATTGAACGAGGTATTGGGATACCGACAATCGAATCTCAGGCAAGTAACATACCGATTGACAAAGGGAATTGTATACGGGATTGATTGAATCCCCGACATCATGGTTCATCCGATGAGATAATCGTGGAACATGTGGGAGCCAACATGGCTATCCAGATCCCGCTGTTGGTTATTGGCCGGAGAACATCTCGGTCATGTCTACATGGTTCCCGAACCCGTAGGGTCTACACACTTAAGGTTCGGTGACGCTAGAGTTGTTATGGAAAATAGTATGTGGTTACCGAAGGTTGTTCGGAGTCCTGGATGGGATCCTGGATGTGACGAGGAACTCCGAAATGGTCCGGAGGTGAAGATCGGTATATTGGACGAAGGGTATTCGAGTCCGAAATTGTTCCGGGGGTACCAGGTGATGACCAGCATGTCCGAAAGGGGTTTTGGAGGCCCCGGCAAGCGTTGGGGGGCCTTATGGGCCAAGGGGAGGGGCACATCAGCCCACTAAGGGGTTGAGCGCCCCTCCCACCCCATCTCACGTAACCTGGAGAGGTGGGGGCGCCACCCCTAGCGCAGCCGCCCCTCCTGGCTTGGGGGGCAAGTTTCCTAGGGGGTGGGGGCGCCCAAACCCCTCTAGGGTTTCCCCTGGCCACCGCCCCCTCCTCTAGATCCATCTAGAGGGTCCGCCCCCCTCTCCCCTTCCCCCTATATATAGTGAGGGGGTGGGAGGGCAGCCACACCCTTCCCTTGGCGCAGCCCGTTCCTCCTCATACATCTCCTCCTCCTCCGTAGTGCTTGGCGAAGCCCTGCTGGAGAACTACGAGCTCCACCACCACCATGTGTAGGACCTTGAAGTATGTCTAGAGGGGGGGTGATTAGACTACTTGACCAATAAAAACTTAACCTTTTCCCAATTTTAGAGTTTGGCAGATTTTAGCTACTTTAGGACAAGTCAAGCAATCATCACAAAATTCAAGCAAGCATGCAAAGAGTATATAGGCGGCAGAAATTAAAGCATGCAACTTGCAAGAAAGTAAAGGGAAGGGTTTGGAGGATTCGAACTCAATTGGAGACACGGATGTTTTTGGCGTGATTCCGATAGGTGGTGCTATCGTACATCCACGTTGATGGAGACTTCAACCCACGAAGGGTAACGGCTGCGCGAGTCCACGGAGGGCTCCACCCAAGAAGGGTCCACGAAGAAGCAACCTTGTCTATCCCACCATGGCCGTCGCCCACGAAGGACTTGCCTCACTAGCGGTAGATCTTCACGAAGTAGGCGATCTCCTTGCCCTTACAAACTCCTTGGTTCAACTCCACAATCTTGTCAGAGGCTCCCAAGTGACACCTAGCCAATCTAGGAGACACCACTCTCCAAGAAGTAACAAATGGTGCGTTGATGATGAACTCCTTGCTCTTGTGCTTCAAATGATTGTCTCCCCAACACTCAACTCTCTCTCAATGGGTTTGGATCTGGTGGAAAGAATATTTGAGTGGAAAGCAACTTGGGGAAGGCTAGAGATCAAGATTCATATGGTAGGAATGGAATATCTTGGCCTCAACACATGAGTAGGTGGTTCTCTCTCAGAAATGGTAAGTTGGAAGTGTAGGTTCGTTCTGATGGCTCTCTCCATGAATGAAGAGGAGGTGGAGGGGTATATATAGCCTCCACAAAAAATCTAACTGTTACACACAATTTACCAAACTCGGTAGGACCGAATTGTTAAACTTGGTCTGACCGATTTAGTGAACCTAGTGACCGTTAGTGATTTTCGGTGGGACCGACATGCATCTCGGTGAGACCGATTCGGTTACGGTTAGGGCATAACGTAATCTCGGTAAGACCGATTACACAAACTTGGTGAGACCGATTTGGTAATAAGCTTTCCAGAGAGTTGGTCAGGTAAACTCGATGCGACCGATTTGCTCTTTTCGGTGAGACCGAAATGTTACAAAAAGGAAACAGAGAGTTTACATTGCAATCTCGGTGGGACCGATCGCTCACTTCGGTTAGACCGAAACGTTACGAAGGGAAACAGAGAGATTGCAACCCCATCTCGGTGAGACTGAGATCCCTATCGGTAAGACCGATTTGCTTAGGGTTTGTGGCAGTGGCTCTGACTTATGGAATCGGTGGCGCCAGATAGGAAGTTTTGGTGTGACCGATTTTGGCTTTGGGTTTAGGTCATATGTGGATGTGGGAAAGTAGTTGAGGGTTTTGGAGCATATCACTAAGCACATTGAAGCAAGAGGCTCATTAAGCAACACCTCATCCCTCCTTGATAGTATTGGCTTTTCCCATAGACTCAATGTGATCTTGGATCACTAAAATGTAAAATGAAGAGTCTTGAGCTTTGGATCTTGAGCCAATCCTTTGTCCTTAGTATTTTGAGGGATCCACTTCCATCATCCATGCCATGCCATTCATTGAGCTTTCCTGAAATAATAGTCTTGGAATAGTATTAGCTCAATGAGCAATATGTTGTTATTAATTACCAAAACCACCTAGGAATAGTTGCACTTTCAATCTCCCCCTTTTTGGTAATTGATGACAACATATAGATCAAAGCTTCGACAAATGATAATAAGATTGAATAACATCGTCGCTTTGAGAAGTATGTGATAAGCAAGAGCTCCCCCTAAATTTGTGCATAGTTTAAGATTTGCTTTGGACTGCAAATGCACAATGAATTAGGCTCATGAGTTACTCTTCCATGTCACATACATCTTGGTGGAGCGCTCAAAATAATAAACAATGAATACATGCACTCATCACCAAGCATAGTGAGTGATAACATAAGATAGATAGGATAATATCAAGCATGCATAAGTGTAGCTTATGATCAAGCACATGATCATCAATGTCTCACAGCATAGTATCTCAACCAAAAGCAAACAAAGTTTGAAAAACCACCAAATAAAGCAAGAGAGAATAAAAGCAACACACACTCTCTCTCGAAGCCTATGATCTATACATTTTTCTCCCCCTTTGGAAACAAGTTACCAAAAAGTTCATAGAAAATGCATAGTGCTAGATCGTCTCTCAGTCTTGATCTTCTGGTGGTGGTGTAGAGATGGCTCCTTGGATGAAGGCTTCAGTTGAAGTAGAGGGTGCTGGAGGAGTTGGTGCTGGAGCTGGCTGCACTGGAACTGTTGGGGCAGTGGCTGGTGCTGAAGTTGTAGCTCTAGTGTCTGTCACTGGCACTACAATTGACCTCTAGGCTCTGGGCACTCTGGCAAACACATTGGTGGTTGTCTTGCCCTTCCTCTCCTGCATGTCATCCTGCAGCTGCTCTACAACTGACTGAATCTTAGTTACCTTGACATCTAGATCATAGAACTTTTGTTCCATGATTCTCTCCAGGCTCTCCTGGTTTTGAGTTAGGGTGGCCAACCCTTTCTCAATCCTCAAAGTTGATGCTATCAAGTAACCAAGCTGCTCTTGTTTGGTCTTCAAGAAATACTCAGATGCCTCCTCTTGAGTTGGCATCTTGGCAGCCTTCTCCTTCTTTTCCTTCTCCTTCTTCTCCTGAGCTTGGACTATTGTGGATCATCTTTATTCATGACAACCTCATTGTCCTCAAAGTCTGGATAAGTTGGAAAGTGTTCCTTATCCAACTGATATTTCCCTATGCCCATCTTGGAGTTGATCAATTCTTGAATTTGAGGTGCATATCCATAGCTCCTCTTCTGATCTGCTGCAGTCCTCTTGATTGTCTCAATGATCAGGCTCATGACTTTGAACTTCTGGGGCACATCAAACACATGCAGCATGTTGAGGGCATGTCCTCCGATCATGTTATGGTCACCTGACTTGGGCAACAAAGTGTTCCTCAGGATCCAATTGATGGTTGCCAATCCTGACAGCAGAAAGTGTACTGATCCAAACTTGTGAGTCTCTACAGCCTTGTCAGGAATCTTCTTGTACATATGAGCCATTGAATTGTGACCCAACTTCTTCTTGGCATAAATGTCCAAGTCATCTTCTTCTTCCTTGGGGGCATTGATCAAACTTGCCCATTCTTCAACAGTGGATTGGTACCTAGTACCCTCAGACATCCACACAATTCTACCATCTGGGTAAAAATGTGCTCTGGAGTAGAACTGCATGATAAGCTCATCATTCCAGTTGGTAAACTTCTGTCCAACAAAATCTGCTACTCCACAAGCAATAAAGCTCTCCTCCACTCCAGGGTAGTGCTGCTCATTCTCCCTGATGAATTTCCAGTCAACCCACCTCATATCACAGACAATGGGCTTCTTTTCCAACAGAATGGTCTCATAAAAGTCCTGTTGTTCCTTTGTGTGGAACCTGTAGTCAACAACAGTTCTTCTTCTTGAAGCATATGGGTCTTCCATCCTCCACAGCCTCAGCCCTGAATCCTTCCTGATTCTCATGTCCTCAGCCACAGGATGGGGCATCATTGTGGTCTGGTATCTTGGGCTTGAGCTTTCTGAGGACCTGGCCTTCTTCATCTTCATCTTCTGCAACATTTGGCACTGGGGCCTTGTTCTTTTCAGCAGCTGGAATACTCCTAGTATTCCTCTTTGGAGCTTGCTTGGCCTTGGAGGCAGCTTTGGGTGCATCTTTGGGCTTTGATGTTGCAGCCCCTGACCTGATTGCATCTCCCATAAGCTTAGCTGCCTTAGGAGCTGGTGTAGCATCCTCTTCCTCTTCATCAGAATCCCTTCTCATTGAGGGCTTTCCAAGGACCTTGGCAGTTGTGGTTCTAGCTCTCTTCTTTTTCTTGTCCTGATCACCATCATCCTCTGATTCAATTGTGAACTTCATGGTTGCACCAGTGGGGACTTTCTGAGGTTTTGATGGTGGCTCTTTCCTTGCAGGTGCCACTTTGGGTTGAGCTTGAGCTGGCACTTGAGTGGACTTCCTGGCCTTTGGCATTGGAGTTCTCTTGGCAGGAACTTTCTTCTTCAGGCCTGGCTTTGTGCTTTGTGCAGAGCCATACTCTTTCTTGAGCACCACTTTCTTGGAAGTGGCCTCATCCTCCTCAGCTTTGTAATCCTCATCATCTGAGTCTGAGGTTCTCTTCTTCCTTTGCCTAGTTGCAGCCTTAGGCAAATTGCTGGGAGTGCTTCTGCTCCCATCATCTGAAGTTGAGGGACTAGTGCCCTCACTCAAGTCCATGTGCTCTTCAGACCTGTTCTGGCTGTCACTCTGATCAGACATACTGCAAAAGCTGACTGCTGACCCTATGAAGAGTTATAGATGAGATAGAATAGGTGAGCATCACAAAATGCAGAGATTTTTGCAAAAGAATGATTCAAAAGTTCAGTTTTAGTTTTCCAGAGTGTAACGCCCCGGATTCGATGCGCCAGGTGTCTGCCAGTTATTCGCCGTAGTTGCCTTGTCATTTGCTTGCGTGTTGCGCTTTGCCATGTCATCATCTGCATTTCATATCATGTCATCATGTGCATTTCATTTTGCATACGTGTTCATCTCATGCATCCGAGCATTTTCCCCGTTGTCCGTTTTGCAATCCGGCACTCCTATGTCATCCAGCATCCCCTTTTTGCCTCTTCTCTTGTGCGGGTGTTAAACGTTCTCGGAATGGACCGAGGTTTGCCAAGCGGCCTTGGTGTAGCACCGGTAGACCGCCTGTCAAGTTTCGTGCCATTTGGAGGTTGTTTGATACTCCAACGGTTAACCACGCAGCCCGAAACCCCTTCTTTTGTGCAGCCCAACACCCCTTCCAAAGTGGCCCAAAACCCAGCAAACTCCCCTCCATGCTCTCGGTCTTTCGATCACGATCGTGTGGGTGAAAACCGCACCTCATTTGGACTCTCCTAGCTCTCTCTATCTATAAATAGGTGCACCTCCCCCGAAATTCCCGCAGTCCAAACCCTAGCTTCTTCCTCCTCCCGCCGACGGACACGTCCACCCGCCGCGCGGACATGTCTGCCACCGCCCCCGCGCCCAATCCCGCCGCGCCATGTCGTCCCCGCCGCCGTCTCCACCGCACCAGGCCCGCTGGGCCCGGATCGGGCCCGCCGGGCCCATCACGCCGCCGCCACGACCCACGGGCGCTGCCCCGCACGCGACGCCGCCCGTCCCGCGCCGCCGCGCCGGGATCCCGCCGCCCGCCATCTCCGGTGGCTCCCCGCCTCGTCCCGCGCTGGTGTCTGCCCGCGGCTTGGCCAGGGTGCGCGCGCCGCCCGCCTCCTCCGCACGCCCCTCCGCCCGCTCCCTACCGAGCTTCCGCGCCGCCAGTCGTCGTCTCCGGCCGCCGCCGCCCGCCATGGCGCGCCGCTCGCCGGAGCAGCGCCTCCTCCGCCCCGCGCCGGTCCCCTCCGGTCCGGATCCGGTGGGATTTGGCCAGATCTCGCTCCGCCCGGCCTCCTCCGCCCCTCTCCGACCTCCGGCCGCCATTCTCCCTCTTCTCCGGCCATCCCCGAGCTCACTCCGGCGAGATCTCCGGCCAACATCGAAGTCCGTGCAAAACTAGAGGTTGACCCCGAAATCCCTAAGTCCCTGGTTTTTAACATTTTCGTGTAATGTTCATCGCATCATAACTCTCTGCATATTGCTCCGTTTCGTGCGTGTAATATGTCAAATTTTTCGTCTCAAAGAGTAATTCATTTCATTCCATTGCATCATGTTCATTTGAGTTCATCTTGATGCCTGAATCATCGTTGCAAGAGTGCTATGTGATGTTAATCTGCTGAAACTGTTATAACTTGATGATTTGACATTTTTGCCATGTTTGATGTGTGCATCCTATGAGGTTGATGTCTACATGTGTTTTGATCTATGCTATGCCATCTTTCCAGAGGTGCAATCCATGTATTTTTGTGACTTGTGTAGTGAGTGCAGCGAGCTTGCTAAGTGGGGTACTTGCTGTTGCTGTTTTGCTAGGCTGAATCTGTTATTTCGTGATGCTTTGTAAACATGCTTCTACTAGTCATTCTATGCATAATCTGGAGATGTTCACTAAGGATGATTTGTTATACATGTCATGATCTATCCATTCATGCCCCTGGTTGCATTTATAGCCTGCTGTAACATGTTGTAATCTTGCTCCAAATTTGCTAAATAATGTTCCTGCCAGCCTGTTAACATTAAGTTCAATGTTGCCATGATTGTTGCTAGTGATCCATGCACCCTATGAACTTGCTCTTGCCATGCTTAGCTTCATAAACATGTCTTATTACTGTTGGTTGCCTTCCCATGCCATGTATTGCTCTGTGGTGAGTGGTTCAAGCTCACCAACATGCCTACTTATTATTGCTCCTGCCATGTATGAATCTGTCATATTACTTGTTATGTTTACATGGGTGCCGTCATATTTTCTGTGCCTTTTTGGCTCTTGGTCATTAAGGGACTTTTGTTCTATGCAATTATTAGTTTCATTCCATGCCTTTGTTTGCCATGTTAAGTTCCTGGAACATGTTGTTTGATAGCTCTAAACATTGCAACCTGATGTTATTTCCTGATAAGTCTGAAACTGTTATTATTTGCAATCTTACCATGTGTGTTTGAGCATGTTCTAGTGATTTCTGGAGATAGCTCAGTGTTCATGTTTTGTTATGCTTTACCTGTACTTCACGCCCATGATTTTTGTTATTAGTATGTTGTTTTGATGCTTGCAATATGCCTATTTGCTGTTTTGGACAGATTGTTGTTATGTCTTGTATAGAGTGCATGTGTTGAACCATTGCTCCGTTTTGAGTGTGCTCTATATGAAACTTGCTTGATTTTGCATGTAGTTTCATATTATCATGTTGCATCCATGTTTGGGAGTGTTTGCTTGATGTTTGTATGCATTTTGCATCAATGCCAATATCTTCTAGGCCGTAGCTCCAAATCTAATGAACTTTATATGTAAATTGACTAGAATTTCATGTAGATCCTCTTGGTGCTTTTTAACTTGCTGTTTAACAACTTGAACATAAGGTTTATTCAGTTCTGGACCAATTTCTAAATTTGCATATGAGGACTTACCGGAATTGTTATATGTTGTTTCCGGCCTCATTTAAACTTGCTTTGATATGTTGCTCTTGTATGCATCATCTCTTGCCATGAGTAGCCTCATCTAGCTTTGTCATGCATCATGCTTGGTTGTGCATCATGTCTTGTCTATGTGTGGTGTGTTTACCATGTTGTGTGCTTCTTCTCGATAGTTCCCGTTTCGTTGCGATCGTGAGGATTCGTTCGTCTACGCTTGGTTCGTCTTCGTGGCTTCATCTTCTTCATGGACTCGTTCTTCTTCCTAGCGGGATTTCAGGCAAGATGACCGCTACCCTGGATCTCACTACTATCATTGCTATGATAGTTGTTCGTTCTATCGCTATGCTGCGCTTCCTATCATTTGCTCTTCAAGCCTCCCAAATTGCCATGAACCTCTAAACTTTGACACCCTTCCTAGCAAACCATTGCTTGGCTTGTTACCGCTTTGCTCAGCCCCTCTTATAGCGTTGTTAGTTGCAGGTGAAGTTGAAGATTGCTCCATGGTGGACAGGGTTATGTTGGGATATCACAATATCTCTTATATTATTAATGCATCTATATACTTGGTAAAGGGTGGAAGGCTCGGCCTTATGCCTGGTGTTTTGTTCCACTCTTGCCACCCTAGTTTCCGTCATACCTGTGTTATGTTCCCGGATTTTGCGTTCCTTACGCGGTCGGGTGATTTATGGGACCCCCTTGACAGTTCGCTTTGAATAAAACTCCTCCAGCAAGGCCCAACCTTGGTTTTACCATTTGCCTCACCACCACCTATACATATCCCTTGGGTCGGCCAACCCGAGGGTCATCTTTATTTTAGCCCCCCCGGGCCAATGCTTGTCTAAGTGTTGGTACAAACCGAGCGATCTCCGGCACCCCCTGGGCAACCAGGGTCTATGCCAACCCGACGTCTTGCTCATCCGGTGTGCCCTGAGAATGAGATATGTGCAGCTCCTATCGGGATTTGTCGGCACAGCGGGCAGTCTTGCTGGTCTTGTTTTACCATTATCGAAATGTCTTGTAAACCGGGATTCCGAGACTGATCGGGTCTTCCTGCGAGAGCTTATCATGGGCTAAGTTGGGACACCCCTGCAGGGTATAAACTTTCGAGAGCCGTGCCCGCGGTTATGTGGCAGATGGGAATTTGTTAATATCCGGTTGTAGATAACTTGACACCAGATCCGAATTAAAATGCATCAACCATGTGCGTAGCCATGATGGTCTCTTCTCGGTAGAGTCCGGGAAGTGAACACGGTTTTGGGTTATGTTTGACGTAAGTAGGAGTTCAGGATCACCTCTTGATCATTGCTAGTTGATGACCGTTCCACTTGCTCTCTTCTCGCTCTTATTTGCGTTGGTTAGCCACCATATATGCTTAGTCGCTGCTGCAACCTCACCACTTTACCCCTTCCTTTCCCTTTAAGCTTTGATAGTCTTGATACCCATGGTAATGGGATTGCTGAGTCCTCGTGGCTCACAGATTACTACAACAACAGTTGTAGGTACAGGTTGCTATGACCTTGACGCGAGAGCGACCTTTGCTTGTTTTGGAGTTCTTCTTCTGCTTCTTCTTCGATCAGGGGATAGGTTCCAGGTCGGCAGCCTGGGCTAGCAGGGTGGATGTCGTTTGAGTTTCTGTTTGTGTTTTCATCCGTAGTTGGATGGTGCTTTTATGTAAGATGATGTTGTATCCATGTGGCATTGTATGCCTCTTGTATGTATCCCCATCTATTATGTAATGTTGATGTAATGATATCCACCTTGCAAAAGCGTTTCAATATGCGGGTCTATCCTTGGTGGGACCTTCGAGTTCCTTTTGGATAGGGTCGCGTATTGGGCGTGACACACAGAAAGCATTTCGGATCAACCGATTTTCAAACTCGGTGATACCGAAGCAGTTTTGGAACCTAAACTGATGATCTCGGTTGGACCGAGTTTCAGTTCGGTGGCACCGAGACTGCTAGGGTTTCACAGAATCTTCAAATCGGTCGCACCGATTAGTAATTCTCGGTCAGACCGAGAGTCACTAGTGCAATGTCATACGCCAAATCGGTGAGACCGAGTTTTTCAACTCGATGGGTCCGAGATGGTTTCGGCGGAAACCTAACCCTAAAAATTTGAATCGCATCTAAACTACGGACTATTTTGGCTGGATAGATGAATCTCAATTGTGGCAAGAACCAATATGAAAACAATGTGCTAGGAATCAGACGTGGATAGCACAAAGATCAAGTCCATACCCTAACTTGGCGATGGACTTGCTACGGCGGCAACGGCGGGGACGATTTCCGTTGACGGCGGCGAAGACCAGCGACAGGAGGCTGCTGGCGGCGAGGAGACGATCCAGAGACCACAATGGCAGAGCGAGCTGTTGCGCGAGCGAAGGGTTTCGAAGAAATTTCCAAATCTTTGCCCGTGGCTATATATAGCCCGACCCTATCGGTGTGACCGAGTGGAAAAACTCGGTGGCACCGAGATGCCTAACTGTGTTCAGTTATAGCAAATTGGTGAGACCGAAAAGTTCAAATCGGTTGCACCGAGATTGAAAACTCAGATCAACTTGGTGATCTCGGTAGGACCGAAATGGAAGAATCAGTCAGACCGAGAATCACAAAGAGGTTTTGGAAGTTTAAGTCTATGACGAATCAAGGACTCCGAGTTCTCCTCACACAGAGTGGTTTGAATCTGACTTGATCAAATTTTGTGATGTAGCATTAATAGAGTTTGAGATGAGAAAAGCATAGATAGCTAAAGAAGGTTCTTAGGCATTCTTGTCCATCCACTTGGCAAAAAGAAAAGAAACCACACAATCAAAACAACAAGTGGATGTCCTTGAATGAGTAAAATATGCACCAACATGCTCACCCAATAAGATAGCAAATGAAATATGTGGCAAAACATGCACAACCAATTCTAGCATCTATCAAGCAATTTGACGATGACTAGGTCATCTATATATGAGTATATTGACTTAGGATTCAAATGAGAACATTTGATCATAGGTCATACTCATCGTTTAAGCTCAAGTGGGGTTACCACTTTTACATAATGCATTAATGTGTTCACACCATTAGAGTTGCTTTGACTCAATTCTTAGAGTTAAGCTCCCCCTAGATGTGAGATCCTCCCTTAGAGGGATGAACTAACCTTGGGTTTTGTCGATGATGACTTCATGTAGGTGTTGAAGATGTAGATGCTTAATGTTGATGTAGATCATTTGGAGCAATCCTTTGGAGTGAGTTGCACTTTCATCTTACCTACATGGGTTAGTCCCACAAGGAACAAACAAGAATATCCATAGACATAGAGTGATGCACACACAAGATGATGTCCATGAATTCATTAAGTTACCTTGTCCCTTGTCTTACCAACATGAGGGTTTGTGACTCCTTGAACTAGTGCAAGATGTGGAAGTTGATTGCACTTGTTCTTGCCAAAATGATATGAGTGAAGGATGTTGGCGGAGTCACCCTCAAGAACTCTCTAGTTCTTCTTCTTCGGGATCCACATCATCTTGATGGGAATCCTTGGAGTTGTAGTTGTACTAGTTGAAGTAGAACTTGACGTAGTCTTGGGGACCCACTTGAACGAGGCTTTGGGTGCTTCTTCAAATGCATCAATCTCTTCTTGAAGCTTATCCTTGCCTTTGTTCTTGTGGTCTTGTGGTGGAAGATCATCTTGAGCTTGTGTTCCCTTGAAGGAAGTAGGATCATACTTCTCTTGTTGAGGAACAAACTTCGTCTTGGGGTATTGGTCTTCTTCCCACTCAACTCCATTGGCATTGAACTTTCGTTCAAAACCAACACCTTGATTCTTCCTGTGCCTTCCTTGCTTGCGTACAATTTCCTCGAATTGCTTACTCCCGGCAAGGCTCTTGTAAACACCTTTCTCTATAATTCCCTTCAATAAGCTATTTTCTTGCTCAAGTGTAACTTGGCTAAGAGAATCATTAGTGGAATCAAGAGAACTACTAGAAGCAACAATATTGGATTTGACATTATTATTGTTACTACTAGAGGAAGTATCTTTCTTGTACATGTTATTAGACTTGACTTGAGGCATGTAAGTGGATAAGAGTAAACGCTTGGCAATGTAAGAAGAACTTTTCTTGCGAAGATCATCATTGATTGCTTTTAAGAACTCATGCTCTTGCTCAAGATTGAGCTTTTCAAAGCGTAACTTCTCATGAGCCCTTAAAAGTTCTCGATGATCTTCGTAGATAGTTTCATGAGCTAACTTAAGAGAGTTTAATTCTTTAGTTAGAAGCTCAATATTCTCCTTATCATCGTCATTCGTTTTAGCATGATTAGCATGATTAATTAACGTTTCATCATAGTATTCATCACTAGAGTTGTCAACAAGTAAATCATCATCCACAAGCAAGTCATCTTCATCACTATTGAAATCAACATACTCGGGATGTGTTACCTTTGGACCTTTGGCCATGAAGCATCTTCCAACACCTTCATTTGGTGAATCAAATATGTCGTAGGAGTTGTTTGACACAAGTGCTAGACCTGCAACAACTTCATCTTGAGTATATTCGAAGTCAGAGTGATAGCTTCTCTCAGAGTGATTGTCGAAGTCGGAGCCGGATACCCATTCACCAACATGAGCTTGATATCTTTGTTTTGTGTAGCTCCTTGATAACTTGTCCTTCCTTTCAGAATCCTTGCTCCTCCGTGAGGGTCTTCATTCATAACGATCATCTCTACTCCTCCTCTCTCTTGGTGGTGATTCTTCTCTTTTGCTCCTTCTTCTTGGAGAATCCTCTCTTGTTTTGTAGGGTGCCGTACACTCATTAGAGTAGTGTCCGGGTCTCCCACAATTGTAGCAATTGGGCTCTCGACTAGAAGATCTCTTGTCATTGTAAGACCTTGATTTGGAGCTTCTTTCTTTGCTTCTACTCTTGTAGAATTTGTTGAAGTTCTTCACCATTAAGCTCAATTCTTCATTGAAGGTTGATTTCTCACTTGATGATGTGGGGGATTCACTTGAGGCTTTGTAAGCACCACTTGACTTGTTGTGAAGTTCCTCCTGATCCTTGAGTGACATCTCATGAGCAACAATCCTTCCAATGACTTCCGTTGGCTTGAGATCTTTGTAGTTTGGCATCATTTGAATCAATGTGCACACGGTATCATACTTTCCATCCAATGCTCTTAAGATCTTCTTGATGATGAATTTGTCGGTCATCTCTTCACTCCCTCAGACGGCAATCTCATTTGTGATAAGAGCAAGCCTAGAGTACATTTCAGCGACACCTTCACCATCCTTCATTTTGAACTTGTCAAGCTGACTTTGGAGCACATCCAACTTGGATTCCTTGACGGACTCGGTACCTTCATGCATATCAATCAAAGTATCCCAAATTTCCTTTGCATTCTCAAGACGGCTGATTTTGTTGAATTCTTCGGGGCACAATCCGTTGAAGATGATATCACAAGCTTGATCGTTGTATTGCAGCATCTTCAATTCTTCCGCATTAGCTTCATGGTTCGGTTCTCTCCCATCGAAGAATTCACTTTGCAAGCCAATATAAATAATTGCCCAAACGGCGGGGTTATGTCCAAGAATATGCATTTTCATCTTATGCTTCCAACTAGCAAAATTAGTACCATCAAAATAAGGACCTCTACGGTGATAATTTCCCTCGCTAGACGCCATACTCTCCTAGGTTGTGAAACCAAGGCTATGACCACCAAAAGCTATGGAAATCAAAGCAAATGGAGACCAAAGCTCTGATACCACTTGTAGGACCTTGAAGTATGTCTAGAGGGGGGGTGATTAGACTACTTGACCAATAAAAATTTAACCTTTTCCCAATTTAAGAGTTTGGCAGATTTTAGCTAATTTAGGACAAGTCAAGCAATCATCACACAATTCAAGCAAGCATGCAAAGAGTATATAGGCAGCGGAAATTAAAGCATGCAACTTGCAAGAAAGTAAAGGGAAGGGTTTGGAGGATTCAAACACAATTGGAGACACGGATGTTTTTGGCGTGGTTCCGATAGGTGGTGCTATCGTACATCCACGTTGATGGAGACTTCAACCCACGAAGGGTAACGGCTGTGCGAGTCCACGGAGGGCTCCACCCAAGAAGGGTCCACGAAGAAGCAACCTTGTCTATCCCACCATGGCCGTCGCCCATGAAGGACTTGCCTCACTAGTGGTAGATCTTCACGAAGTAGGCGATCTCCTTGCCCTAACAAACTACTTGGTTCAACTCCACAATCTTGTCGGAGGCTCCCAAGTGACACTTAGCCAATCTAGGAGACACCACTCTCCAAGAAGTAACAAATGGTGCGTTGATGATGAACTCCTTGCTCTTGTGCTTCAAATGATAGTCTCCCCAACACTCAACTCTCTCTCAATGGGTTTGGATCTGGTGGAAAGAAGATTTGAGTGGAAAGCAACTTGGGGAAGGCTAGAGATCAAGATTCATATGGTAGGAATGGAATATCTTGGCCTCAACACATGAGTAGGTGGTTCTCTCTCAGAAATGGTAAGTTGGAAGTGTAGGTTCGTTCTGATGGCTCTCTCCACGAATGAAGAGGAGGTGGAGGGGTATATATAGCCTCCACACAAAATCTAACCGTTACACACAATTTACCAAACTCGGTTGGACCGAATTGTTAAACTCGGTCTGACCGATTTAGTAAACCTAGTGACCGTTAGTGATTTTCGGTGGGACCGACATGCATCTCGGTGAGACCGATTCGGTTAGGGTTAGCACATAACATAATCTCGGTAAGACCGATTACACAAATTCAGTGAGACCGATTTGGAATAAGCTTTCTAGAGAGTTGATCAGGTAAACTCGGTGGGAACGATTTGCTCTTTTCGGTGAGACCGAAATGTTACAAAAAGGAAACAGAGAGTTTACATTGCAATCTCGGTGGGACCGATCGCTCACTTCGGTTAGACCGAAACGTTACGAAGGGAAACAGAGAGATTGCAACCCCATCTCGGTGAGACCGAGATCCCTATCGGTAAGACCGATTTGCTTAGGGTTTGTGGCAGTGGCTATGACTTATGGAATCGGTGGCGCCGGATAGGAAGTTTTGGTGTGACCGATTTTGGCTTTGGGTTTAGGTCATATGTGGATGTGGGAAAGTAGTTGAGGGTTTTGGAGCATATCACTAAGCACATTGAAGCAAGAGGCTCATTAAGCAACACCTCATCCCTCCTTGATAGTATTGGCTTTTCCTATAGACTCAATGTGATCTTGGATCACTAAAATGTAAAATGAAGAGTCTTGAGCTTTTGAGCTTGAGCCAATCCTTTGTCCTTAGTATTTTGAGGGATCCACTTCCATCATCCATGCCATGCAATTCATTGAGCTTTCCTGAAATAATAGTCTTGGAATAGTATTAGCTCAATGAGCTATATGTTGTTATTAATTATCAAAACCACCTAGGGATAGTTGCACTTTCACCATGCCATCATGCTGTTGGAGTTCTCCCTCAACTTCTCCTCTTCCCTTGCTGGATCAAGAAGGAGGAGACGTCCTCGGGCTGTACATGTGTTGAACGCGAAGGCGTCGTCCGTTCAGCGCTAGATCGAATCTTCCGCAATTTGAATCGCCGTGAGTACGACTCCATCAACTATGTTCTAGTAACACTTCCGCTTAGCGATCTTCAAGGGTATGAAGATGCACTCCCTCTCTCTCTCTCTCATTGCTAGTATCTCCTAGATTGATCTTGGTGACATGTAGGAAAATTTTGAATTATTGCTACGTTCCCCAACAGTGGTATCAGAGCTAGGTCTATTGCGTAGATTCTATGCACGAGTAGAACAGAAGTAGTTGTGGGCGATGGTTTGTACAATTTGCTTTACGTTACTAGTCCTATCTTGAATCGGAGGTATTGTGGGATGAAGCGGCCCGGACCGACCTTACACGTACGCTTACATGAGACAGGTTCCACTGACTGACATGCACTTGTTGCATAAAGGTGGCTAGCGGGTGCCAGTCTCTCCCACTTTAGTCAGATCGGATTCGATGAAAAGGGTCCTTATGAAGGGTAAATAGCAATTGGCATATCACCGTTGTGGCTTATGCGTAGGTAAGAAACGTTCTTGCTAGAAACCCATAGCAGCTACGTAAAACATGCAACAACAATTAGAGGACGTCTAACTTGTTTTTGCAGGGTATGCTATGTGATGTGATATGGCCCAAAAGAATGTGATGAATGATATGTGATGTATGAGATTGATCTTGTTCTTGTAATAGGAATCACAACTTGCACGTCGATGAGTATGACAACCGGCTGGAGCCATTGGAGTTTTCTTAATTTATTGTATGACCTACGTGTCATTGAATAACGCCATGTAATTACTTTACTTTATTGCTAAATTGTTAGACGTAGTAGTAGAAGTAATAGTTGGCGAGAGAACTTCATGAAGACACGATGATGGAGATCATGATGATGGAGATCATGGTGTCATGTCGGTGACGAAGGTGATCATGATGTGCCTCAAGATGGAGATAAAGGCGCAAGATGATATTGGCCATATCATGTCACTTTATGATTTGCATGTGACGATGTTTGTCATGTTTACATCTTATTTGCTTAGAACGACGGTAGCATAAATAAGATGATCCCTCTTAAAATTTCAAGAAAGTGTTCCCCCTAACTGTGCACCATTGCGAAAGTTCGTTGTTTCGAAGCACCACGTGATGATCGGGTGTGATAGATTCTAACGTTCACATACAATGGGTGTAAGCCAGATTTACACACGCAAAACACTTAGGTTGACTTGACGAGCCTAGCATGTACAGACATGGCCTTGGAACACAAGAGACCGAAAGGTCGAACATGAGTCGTATAGTAGATACGATCAACATGAAGATGTTCACCGATGATGACTAGTCCGTCTCACGTGATGATCGGACACGGCCTAGTTGACTCGGATCATGTGTCACTTAGATGACTAGAGGGATGTCTATCTAAGTGGGAGTTCATTAAATAATCAGATGAACTTAATTACCATGAACATAGTCAAAAGGTCTTTGCAAATTATGTCGTAGCTTATGCTTTAGTTCTATTGTTTTAGATATGTTCCTAGAGAAAATTTAGTTGAAAGTTGATAGTAGCAATTATGCGGACTGGGTCCGTAAACTGAGGATTGTCCTCACTGCTGCGCAGAAGGCTTATGTCCTTAATGCACCGCTCGGTGTGCTGAACCTCGAACGTCGTCTGTGGATGTTGCGAACATCTGGCATACACGTTTTGATGACTACGTGATAGTTCAGTAATGTTAAACGGTTTAGAATTGAGGCGCCAAAGACGATTTTTGAAACATCATGGAACATATGAGATGTTCCAAGGGCTGAAATTGGGATTTTAGGCTCATGCCCACGTCAAGAGGTTGAGACCTCCGAAGAGTTTTGTAGCCTACAAACTAAGGGTGAAAAGCTCAATCATTGAGCATGTGCTCAGATTGTCTGAGTACTTGAATCGAGTGGGAGTTAATCTTCCAGATGAGTTAGTGATGTTTCTCCAAAGTCACTGCCACCAAGCTACTAGAGCTTCATGATGAACTATAACATATCAAGGATAAATATGATGATCCTTGAGCTGTTCGCGATGTTTGACACCGCAAAAGTAGAAATCAAGTAGGAGCATCTATTGTTGATGGTTAGTAAAAGCACTGGTTTCAAGAAGGGCAAGGGCAAGAAGGGATACTTCATGAAATGACAAATCAGTTGCTTCTCTAGTGAAGAAACCCAAGGTTGAACCCAAACCCGAGACTAAGTGCTTCTGTAATGAGGGGAACAGTCACTGAAGCAAAACTGCCCTAGATACTTGGTAGATGAGAAGGCTGGCAAGGTCGACAGAAGTATATTGGATATACATTATATTAATGTGTACTTTACTAGTACTCCTAGTAGCACCAGGGTAATAGATACCGGTTCGGTTGCTAAGTGTTGGTAACTCGAAATAAAAGGCTACGGAACAAACGGAGACTAGCTAAAGGTGAGATGACGATATGTGTTGGAAGTGTTTCCAAGGTTGATGTGATCAAGCATCGCATGCTCCCTCTACCATCGAGATCGGTGTTCAACCTAAATAATTTTTATTTGGTGTTTGCATTGAGCATAGACATGATTAGATTATGTTTATCGCAATATGGTTATTCATTTAAGGAGAATAATGGTTACTCTGTTTATTTGAATAATACCTTCAATGCTCTTGCACCTAAATGAATGGTTTATTGAATCTCGATCGTAGTGATACACATGTTCATGCCAAAAGATATAAGATAGTAATGATAGTACCACATACTTGTGGCACTGCCACTTGAGTCATATTGGTATAAAACGCATGAAGAAGCTCCATGTTTGATGGATCTTTGGACTCACTCATTTTTGAAAAGATTGAGACATGCGAACCACGTCTATTGGTATATACACATGAAGAAACTCCATGCAGATGGATCGTTTGGACTCACTTGATTTTGAATCACTTGAGACATGCAAATTATACCACATGGGCAAGATGACTGAAAGGCCTCCTTTTCAGTGAGATGGAACAAGAGAGCAACATTTTGGAAGTAATACATTTGTTGTGTGCAATCCAATGAGTTCCGAGGCACGCAGTGAATATCGTTATGCTCTTACTTCAGAGATGATTTGAGTAGATTCTTAGTATATTTACTTGATGAAACACAAATCTGAATTGTTGAAAGGTTCAAGTAATTTTAGAGTGAAGTTGAAGATCGTCGTGACAAGAGGATAAAATGTCTATGATATTATCATAGAGATGAATATCTGAGTTACGAGTTTGGCACACAATTAAGACATTGTGGAAATTGTTTCACAACTAATACCGCCTGAAACACCATAGTGTGATGGTGTGTCCGAACATCATAACTGCACCCTATTGGATATGGTGCATACCATGATGTCTCTTATGAAATTACCACTATCGTTTATGGGTTAGGCATTAGAGACAACCGCATTCACTTTAAATAGGGCACCACACAATTCCGTTGAGACGACACTGTATGAACTATGGTTTAGAGAAACCTAGGCTGTTGTTTCTTAAAAGTTTGGAGCTGCGACGCTTATGCGGAAAAGTTTCAGGCTGATAAGCTCGAACCCAAAGCGGATAAATGCATCTTCATAGGACACCCAAAACCAGTTGGGTATACCTCATGTCTCAGATCCGGAAGCAAAAGGGATTGTTTCTAGAATCGGGTCCTTTCTCGAGAAAAAGTTTCTCTCGAAAGAATTGAGTCGGAGGATGGTGGAGACTTGATAAGGTTATTGAACCGTCACTTCAACTAGTGTGTAGCAGGGCACAAGAAGTTGTTCCCATGGCACCTACACCAATTGAAGTGGAAGTTGATGATATTGATCATGAAACTTCAGATCAAGTCACTACCAAAACTCGTAGGTCGACAAAGATACATACTACTCCAGAGTGGTACGTAATCCTGTCTTGGAGGTCATGTTGCTAGACAACAATGAACCTACGAGCTATGGAGAAACGATGGTGGGCCCGGATTCCAACGAATGGCTTGAGGCCATAAAATCCGAGAGAGGATCCATGTATGAAAACAAAGTATAGACTTTGGAAGAACTACTTGATGGTCGTAAGGCTGTTGGGTACAGATGGATTTTAAAAGGAAGACGGATAATGATGGTAAGTATCACCATTAAGAAAGCTCGACTTGTCATTAAGATGTCTTCCGACAAGTTCAAGGAGTTGACTGCGATGAGACTTTCTCATTCGTAGCGATGCTAAGAGTCTGTTGGGATTATATTAGCAGTTACTGCATTATTTATGAAATCTTGCAGATAGGATGTCAAAACATTGTTTCCTCGACAATTTTCTTGAGGAAAGGTTGTATATAATACAACCACAAAGTTTTGTCAATCCTATAAGATGCTAACAAGTATGCAAAGCTCCAGCAATCCTTCTATGGACAGGAGTAAGCATCTCGGAGTTGGAATATACGCTTTGATGAGATGATCAAAGATTTTGGGTTTATACAAAGTTTATGAGAAACTTGTATTTCCAAAGAAGTGAGTGGGAGCACTATAGCATTTCTAATGAGTATATGTTGTTGACATATTGTTGATCGGAAATGATGTAGAATTTCTGGAAAGCATATAGGGTTATTTGAAAAGTGTTTTTCAATGGAAAACCTGGATTAAGCTACTTGAACATTGAGCATCAAGATCTATAAGGATAGATCAAAATCGCTTAATAGTACTTTCAAATGAGTACGCACCGTGACAAGATTTTGAAGGAGTTCAAAATAGATCGGCAAAGAAGGATTTCTTGGTTGTGTTATAAGGTGTGAGTATTGAGTAAGACTCAAGACCTGACCACGGCAGAAGAGAGAGAAAGGATGAAGGTCGTCCCCTATGCTTTAGACGTGATATTGGGGATATAACTATTGAGTATGAACCGCCCAGGAGGTGCCGGTTTACCCTCAACCGTATTGAAGCCCATGAAGACTCAGAAGATGGCATTTTACTATGAAGCATAGAGGCCCGGAGCCCAGTAGCGGATTAGGGCCCATGATAACAAACCGCCATCGTTATGTAACTTGTGTTGTAAGTTAGGAAAGGAGAGTCCGAGCCGGACCCTTGTATGAGTCGGCTTTGGGACTCTGTAGACCGGCCGGGCGTCAACCTATGTATATAAAGGGACGACCCGACGGCGGTTCAGGGACGACAGACAACATCTCAAGACTCAGGCAAGTGTATTTGCTCCCTGGTCATCGAAACCCAATCAATCCCATCACAACTAGACGTAGGCTTTTACCTACATCGAAGGGGCCGAACTAGTATAAAATCTCGTGTCCCTTGTCCGGTTTAACCCCTTCAAGCTAATCCGTTGCGATGGCTCCACGACTAAGTCTTTTCATGAGGACATCTGACGTGTTAATTCCACGACAGTTGGTGCCCACCGTGGGGCTATCGCACGATGGTTTCGAGTTCTTGAAGGGAGGCTTTGAAGGACTCAAGGGGTATGTGGTCGGCCGGATGACCAAGAGTCGTCGCGGCAAGCTCTACATCGACGACAAAGGATGGGGCCCCGAGGCCGGCTCAATTGAGTACGGGTACCGGGTCCCCTTTGGCGGAATTCATGTCTTCATCGGCAAGATCGGCGAACCGGGCCCTGAGCCGGACATCTGCACCGACCTCGTCGAGACGGCTCAGCGTGCAAATCCAGCCCGGGTTAAGCCCGCCGTGAAACGTGCGTTTGTAGGATGTGTCCATGGGATCGGATCTGAACCGGTGTCTGAAAGCGAGACATCCGTATATTCCGACGGCGAGTCATCCAATGGTGAAACTGAGTCCTTGTACCAGATTCATAACAGTGTGTTCGAAGGATATTCCGATGGCAACAGTATTCCGGACCTCCTTGAACCGCCAAGTCGGGTTGCTGTTTACATGGCCGGAACGCAGCCCACATTGCAGTCTTCCTCTATAGCAGCAATGAATACCGGATCAGCGGCCGCGGCAGGAGTCCCGGCGCGTCGACCAGCTCAAGTCCTCTCCGGTTTGATGGATGCCTGGGCGACCTTGTTAACCACGGCAGTCACCTTGGAGACGTGGGATCAGCACAATGCGGACATTGCGAAGCTGAAGGACCAAATAACACAGGTTAAGGAGGACCTGGCAACTGAGGATGCTAGGATGGCTGAAGAATGGGCCGCTTTAGATGCCCAGTCACAGCGGATACAGGCACATAATTACCAACTCAGGCTGGATCGGACCGCATCAGAGGATGTAATGTGAAGAAAGTACCGGTCTCGTTTGCCGCCGGTTTACGAAGGGTTAAATCTCTTTCAGACGCCAGGCGCTGGACCGAGCAATCCGGCAGCTGCAAACCGGACTGATGCGCCTAGGACAGCTCCGGATCAACTACGGATAACAGAGCCACCCCAACGAACAGATAACCCGCTGCAATACGTGTCTACACCACCGGGTCACTTCTCGAGCCCTCTGGATAACATTATTGCCGCAGCATCACGCCTAGCAGCCATTCCAATGGAGGGTGATTCAATAGCAGCAACTGAAATGCGGCGGGCGAGAAACCTTCTTCAAACTGCCGTGGTACAGCAGCAGGCTTATTCATATAGCCGGGATAGAATTCATTCAACCCCTCGTCTGAGCCCAAGCTATAGCAGGCGTATGGATGAACCCGAAGTGTCTAGCAGCGCGCGGCATGGTAATGCTCAAGATGTGGTGGATCATGGCAGGGCACGAAGGGATGCCGCTTTGGGTCATTATAAACCCGCCCCGGTTCAGCCAGAAGCGTCAGTTGACCGAGGCACCGGGCTGGCCTTCAGTTCCTGGAGAGTGCCGTGCCTTATTCCGGCTCTCCGTAATGTGCGTCTGCCCAAAGATTTCAAGGGTCCACGCAAAGTGCCTAATTACACGGCGGATCAGCCACCTGAGGCGTGGGTCGAGAGTTATGAGATGGCAATGGAGATGTTGGATGTAGATGAGGCGGCCTGTGTAAAGTACTTCACGATGATGTTGGAAGGAACGGCCTGTACTTGGCTGAGAAATCTACCAGCTAATTCCATCGATTCATGGGATCAGTTGAAGGCCCGGTTTATAGCCAATTTCAAAGACACGTGCGAACAGCCCATGCCCATTGTGGATCTGGATGCTTGTGTTCAAGGCGAGAACGAGTCAACAACTTATTGGGTACGCCGGGTTTCAGAAGTTTTGCACTCGTCCGACCGGATTAACGCCGGTCAAGCGATTATAACAGTGGAGCGCAATTGCCGGTTTAAGTCACTGAAGATGAAGTTGGGACGGCTCAAGCGCCACTACAACGACATGGGAACCCTCATGGCAGCCTTGGTCAAGTATACCGATTTTGATAATACCAAGGATCCTGATTCTGATAATGAGAAACCGGAGAAGGGAAAGAAGAACGACGGTGTAAAGGGACAGCAACACAACCAAGGAGGCCATGGGAGTAATGGTAAGCGTAAAGCGGATTCAGATTATGTGGCTAACGCTAATGTGCAGCGTCGTAAAGGTAAACCGCCCCAGCGCGGCGGAGCAATGAATCTGGAGTGTTTGTTGAATCAGCCCTGTCCAAAGCATGGGATCAAGGAGGCTCCTGCAACGCATCTCTGGAAGGATTGTAACATTATGAAGGAGTTCAAAAACTCTGATCTTTTTCGGTATGATCAGGGTCCGTCGGGCGGTTCAGGTCCAAGTTTCATGGTGGCGGCGGTTCAAACTCTGGATTTCAGAATAATCAGGGCAACCAGAACAACCAAGGTGGTAATAACCAGCAGAATAATCAAGGAAATCAGCAGCAGTCGGGTTACCAGACTCACCCAAAGCAGTTGAATGGTGGGCAGTATCATGTGTTCACCACTAGTTTGTGCAAGCATGATCATAAGCTTCACAAGAGGGCAGTCAATGCTGTTGAACCGGCAGTTCCACGTTATCTGCGGTGGTCCGAACAGCCTATTGTGTGGAGTAGGGAGGATCATCCGCCCCGGGTTGACAATCCGGGTCAACTGGCTTTGGTGGTGGCGCCTCAGGTGGGAGGCTATAAGTTCACCAAGGTACTCATGGATGGAGGAAGCAGCATCAATGTTCTGTATTATGAGACCTTCCGTCGCATGGGGTTGACAGACAAGAGTCTTAAACCGTCCAACACTGTTTTGCATGGTGTGGTACCAGGTAAATCGGCATATCCTGTAGGCAAGATCACTTTGGAAGTTGTGTTCGGTGATGAACATGACTCCCGGTCCGAGACATGGACCTTTGAGGTGGTGAGAATCCAGAGCCCGTATCATGCACTGTTTGGGCGACCGGCTTATGCAAAATTCATGGCGAGGCCTTGTTATATTTACTTGCAGCTCAAGATGTCGGGTCATAAAGGGACTATCACGGTTCATGGAAGTCGAAAAATCACTTTCGATTGCGAGGAAGGTGATGCGGCTTTTGCTGAGTCAGTTTGTGCTAGAGAGGAGCTAAAGTTTTATAAGGAAAATGTTGATCCGGCAGATATGACGCCTCTGAAGAAACCCACCTGTCGCTGTCAAAACCGGTGGATCTCGGGTAGGGGGTCCCGAACTATGCGTCTAGGCGGATGGTAACAGGAGACTAGGGACACGATGTTTTACCCAGGTTCGGGCCCTCTTGATGGAGGTAAAACCCTACGTCCTGCTTAATTAATATTGATGATATGGGTAGTACAAGAGTGGATATACCACGAGATCAATGAGCCTAAACCCTAGAAGCTAGCCTATGGTATGATTGTTGTAATGGATGTTGTGTCCTACAGACTAAAACCCTCCGGTTTATATAGACACCGAAGAGGGCTAGGGTTACACAGAGTCGGCTACAAAGGTGGGAGATCTACATATCCGTATCGCCAAGCTTGCCTTCCACGCCAAGGAAAGTCCCATCCGGACACGGGACGGAGTCTTCAATCTTGTATATTCGTAGTCTTGGAGTCCGGCGGACGATGATAGTCCGGCTGTCCGGACACCCCCTAGTCCAGGACTCCCTCAGTAGCCCCTGAACCTGGCTTGAATGACGATGAGTCCGGCGCGCAGAATGTTCGGCATTGCAAGGCGGGTTCCTCCTCCGAATAATCCATAGAAGATTATGAACACCAGGATAGTGTCCGGCTCTGCAAAATAAATTCCACATTCTACCGTAGAGAGAATATTATGTACACAAGTTCAATCTGCTGACGTATCTAGCAGCATGACGTCACGCCACTACCAAGCCTTTACTTGAATCGTTTTTATTATACCACCTCAGCGCGTTTAGCGAAGCGGTTTCCTTGGCACGTCTTGTCGAAGCAGAGATTGTGTTCCCCTTATTCCGGGATTCTCATCAATACGGACGTGGGTAACCCAACCGCGCCATTGATGGTGGCGCTTGGGAGATAAGCGAGTTTTACCAGGCCGGTGGGGACGTATAGTCTTCGTCCGCCTATATATAAGGGGATAAGGATCCGCCTTTTTACCAACGCCTTCTTCCTCCTTTGCTTATCCATCTCTGCGCACTCGAGCTCCAGCGCCCAAGTTCGTGCATCTCGTCTCAACCTTCTCCGACCATGTCCGGAGCGGGAGGTAAATGGCTGGCCTCCACCGTTAAAGAGGAGCACATCGCCAAACTGCGCAGCGCCGGATACCTTTCCGGCGACATCGCGCACCGGCTGCCCGACAAGGGGCAGCTCATCCCCACCCCCAGGCCCCATGAGAGGGTCGTATTTCTCCCCCACTTCCTCCGCGGACTGGGCTTTCCACTTCACCCCTTTGTCCGGGGGCTCATGTTCTACTACGGCCTGGATTTCCATGATCTGGCACCGAACTTCATCCTCAACATCTCGGTGTTCATCGTCGTGTGTGAGGCCTTCCTCTGCATCCAGCTCCACTTCGGCTTGTGGCTCAAGACCTTCAATGTCAAGCCGAAGGTAGTGAAGGGCACGCAGGCGGAGTGCGGAGGCGCCATGTTGGGCAAGATGCCCAACGTCCTCTGGTTCGAAGGGGCCTTCGTGGAATCCGTCAAGGGGTGGCAGTCGGGGTGGTTCTACATCACCGAGCCGCGTGACCCTAAGTGGGCGGCGGCCCCCGAGTTCAGATCTGGTATCCCTGTGCAACTCACCTCCTGGAAAGAGAAGGGCTTGCTATGGGGTAATTCGAAGGAGCTGACGGGACTCCAAGCATGTATCCAGAAGCTGGTGAACAAGAACCTCAGGCTTGTTAATGTGGTCCAAGTCATGCTCGTCCGCCGGATTCTCCCATGCCAAGAACGGGCATTCAACCTGTGGGAGTTTGATCCGGCACAGCACCAGGCGTTGAGCAGGCTCTTCGACACGACGTACGAAGGCGCCTGGAGGGTGTTGTTTAAGGGTGCTGAAGCCCCGGCATCCGCGATGGAAGATCGCGGATTTCACTCGTAGCATCGAGCTGACGAGGTAAGTGATTCTACCCCTTTACGGGACACTCATTGTTAATAGTTTGACCCTAAGCGGGTTTCAATCTCCCTTTTCCTTTGACAGGACCGGATGAAGAAGGCCGAGCAGCTCATCTGCCCGGCTCCCCTGCCAGAAAACCCAGTGGACGCCCGTCTAGCGGGGCTGCTGGTTCCGGCACCACACGTGGTGCCGGAGAAGAAGGCCAAGAATGTGGCCACGGGTACTCGAAAGAGTTCCCGTTTTCAGGTGTCCGACGACTCCGAGGCGGATTCCTCCCCCGAAGACGAGGAGGAAACAGAGGACTGTCTCCCAGAGGAGGGAGAGAGGAAGAGGAAGGCCTCCCCAACAGGGGAGGCCGAAGGGTCTAAGAGGGGAAGAACTATTCCCCCGGACAGCTCCGCCAACGCCAACGTTGGCGAAGAAGAGTGGCCCTCAAGGGCTAGGCCTCCGACGAGATCGTAAGTATCCGGATTCCTGAATGATTTATAATTTCTTTTCATGTCACATAGTGTCCTTCCAATGCCGCATACTGCCTGCAGTCCGGCCGATGATGATCTCCCTGTTTCGTCGAGCGGGTCGTTGGCTCCGTCGGATGTGGATTCCATTCCAACTGCCTCCACCCCTCGCGCCGCTGAGGACGCCGAGGTGGGATCCCAGGAGAGGACCCATCAGGGGGAGGCTCCGGAGGCGCCGCAAGGCAGCCTCCCGGACTTTGCGCCGGACTCCACGCCGGAACCCGCAGTGGTTCCGGAGTCCGGCAGGCGGCCCCTTCGCAAGAAGGGCAAGACCGTGACGCCGGTGGCCCCCGTCCAACCGGAGGCGCCGAACTACTTGTTGGAGGCGCTTAAAGGCGCTTCCATCGAGGAAGAACACCGCACTATCATGACTGCGGTGATTCAGAAGGTTCGGCTGGCCAAGAGCAGGGTGACCGAAGCCTGCAGCAGCCTTCTAACAGGCTTTGAGGTAAGAAGTTAAAATTATGTAATGTAACACCGCATAGACAGTAGCCCCTGATGCTTGGTTCGGTGTTCGGAAAGAAAAGACGGACTGAGGATCTAAAAAGATATACGCAGGGTTGCTAAAAATTATGTCAATATGGGTTTGCAGGCTGCGCTGCTGACCTCTGCCGCACTGACTGCGGAGGTCGGTGCATTGAAGCAGGATCTCGAGCGGTCCGAGCAAGAGCTCGGCCGTGCCAAGAAGTAGCTCGAGAACAAAGAAGGTGAGTAACACCACTTTGAATAGTTACCTTACAGAAAAGGATTTAGGTTGCAAAAAATAACAAGGATAACGTGGGTACTGCAGGGGCCACGAACAAGGTGGCAACCCTGAAGGAGGCTGTGTCCGCGGCCGAATGCAGTGCGGCCGCGGAACGGGCAGAGCGAGAGAAGCAGGAGGCGCGGGTGGCGGAAGTGCGGCAAGAGCTCGAGGCTCTCATGGAAAAGCATGAGAGTTTGGAGCACGACTCAAAGACTCGAGAGTCCGAGCTTGCCTTGGCTCTCGAAAGTGCCAAAGCCGCCAAGGCCGAGGCCCATAAGGCCCTTCAGGAGGTTGAGGATGTGAAGAAAATAGCGGCGGGTAAGGCATTTTTCATGCAAAGCAAGCATGTTAATGTAAACTACCTAACACTTACCCGAATTCGGAGCTCTCCAGGGGCGTTTGCAGATCTGCCTCGCAGTGTATCCGATGCCACCGCGTTCTACCGTGGCGAGGAGGGGAGCTCAACGGAGAAGGTCTTCTGGTCTCAGTACGCTGAGGCCGGCCTTCCGGTGCCCCCTAGCGACCAGCTGAAGCAGCTGGTCGAGCTCCACAAGGTAGCCGAACAGGCCATGAAGGGCCTCATAGTCCGGCTGTGGCCTGGAGAGGCCATGCCTGGGAGCTACTTCGGCCTCGTGCCGCGGCTGGTGGATGCGTGCCCCTTGTTGGAGGTCATCAAGTGCTCCGCCTGTATTGAAGGTGCTCGTCGGGCCCTTGCCCACGCAAAGGTGCACTGGGGCAGGCTGGATGCGGAGAAGCTTATCACTGACGCGCCGCCAGCGGGCAAGGAGTATCGTATGCCCGAGATGTACTATAAGACTGTCCTGAAGGGTGCCCGCAAGATTGCGGATGAGTGCCCCAGAGATGTAATTATTGAGTAGACTCGCTATGTATTATCCTGTGCGCTGAAAACTTTGTTCATATGCGCTAAGCAATGCTTGTTTGATTTAAAATATTACCTTCTGTGCGTCCGTTTATAAAATCTGAGAGATGGCAAGTCGTTGGCTTCAGCCCCCATGCCACGAGTGCTGGGGTGTTCGGGATAAACTTGAGCGCTCTTGTTCCCATTCTTAGGTCCATCTAGGGAGGCGCTCAATACAATGAACAAGGCAACCGGACTTATAATGCTTGAACACTCTCACTTAGCCATAGAATTCTATAATTTTAAATTTCGGCGAAGCCCCTAGTATTCAGAAGACCGAGTTGGGGGCGCTATCCACGCCTTGGCCGGACATTATCCGGTTCTTCGCTTGACGCGGCATAAGTCTTTAAGGACTCGAAAAGACCTCTCGAACAGTGACCAGTCTCTCGCCTTATCATGACAGTCAGTTTTAGCTTTCTCCACTGAGGCGCTCACCCAGCTCAACCGGGGCGCAATCGCAGTGGTTCTCCCAGTGCCACCTTAGCCGACAGAATGGAACGTAAGGTACCAAAACGTGGGAGCCGGGCAAACCCAACTATTGACCCAAGACATGATTCGGAGCCGATTCATATAATGCTATAAGTTCGGGGTGCCGCACTTGTGAAAGTGTTCGGACTTATCACACCATAATGCGGGGAACATAAGCCCCTGGTGTATTCGGCCGTACCAAAATATACGGGTGCAAGATGTCATTAGTGAACATATATGTAAAGTAATGCAATAACAGGCAAAAAGTGCTGCATTATGTATTCAAGGAATTCTGCTATGAGTGCGGAATGATACAAATAGTGCGGTAAAACATGTCCCCCTCCAGGGGTGGGCTGCGGACTGGTGTATATAATCAAATTTAATGCTCGTAATGGAGACCACCTGAGTGTTCAATGCAACCTTCTTTCTTCCCTGGCTGTTGCATCGTGAGTTCGGCGGGTTCATCGCCGGACAGGGCCTCTGGTGAACGGAGTCCTGTGTATACAAAGAAGGAAAATAATAATAAAAAAAGAGTGACACACTTGTGAGCCCCTGGTGTGGTCGAGCCGCACTCTGGGGCTGTTGTGGTCGTGCCCCTCCCCCTAGGCCCATGGTATCTCCAGAGCGTAATGATGTACGCGGAGGGTTGGTCTTGCAATTATGCAAGGGCTGGGGTTGGGGCCGCATTGCTACGCGTGCTCGGATCGTGCCAGGTGGTCTTGGTTGATGTTGCTTCGGGCGCGTTTGGCCGTATCCGGTCGTTTAACGGCCGGACTCAAAAATTGCCTTAGAAGGCTGCTCTGTACTTCTGCCGCGAGAGCCGCTGTGTGTTCCTCCGTTCGGAGGGAGCGTTCCGTTTTTCGTTGACCGTGATGACTCCACGAGGGCCTGGCATCTTGAGCTTGAGGTATGCGTAATGCGGCACTGCATTGAACTTTGCGAACGCGGTTCGTCCGAGCAGAGCATGATAGCCGTTGCGGAGCGGGACTATGTCGAAGATTAACTCCTCGCTCCGGAAATTGTCCGGGGATCCGAAGACCACTTCCAGTGTGACTGAGCCTGTACAATTGGCCTCAACACCTGGTATGACGCCTTTGAAGGTTGTCTTTGTAGGTTTAATCCTTGAGGGGTCTATTCCCATCTTGTGCACTGTATCCTGATAAAGCAGGTTCAGGCTACTGCCGCCGTCCATCAGGACTCTCGTGAGGTGAAATCCATCGACGATTGGGTCTAAAACCAATGCGGCGAATCTGCCATGGCGGATACTGGTCGGATGGTCTCTTCGATCGAAAGTGATCGGGCAAGAGGACCATGGATTGAACTTAGGGGCGACTGGCTCCATCGCATATACGTCCCTTAGTGCACGCTTCCGCTCCCTCTTGGGTATATGGGTTGCGTATATCATGTTTACCGTCCGCACTTGTGGGGGGAAACCCTTCTGTCCTCTACTGTTCAGCGGTCGGGTCTCTTCCTCGTCGTCGCTGTGCAGCCCCTTGTCGTTGTTTTCGGCAATTAACTTGCCTGCCTGCTTAAATACCCAACAATCTCTGTTGGTGTGGTTAGCTGGCTTTTCAGGGGTGCCATGTATCTGGCATGAGCGGTCGAGTATTCGGTCCAAATTGGACGGACCCGGAGTGGTTCTTTTCAATGGCTTCTTCCGCTGACCGGGTTTAGAGCCTCGGAATCCGGTGTTGACTGCCGTATCCTCCTTGTTGTCGCCGTTAACGCGGCATTTATTTTTGCTTTGACGCGACCTGCCATTGTGGTCCTTTGTGTCCGGACTGCCAGCATTTTTGCTGAGGTTATTGCTGCGAGCTAGCCAGCTATCCTCTCCCACACAGAAGCGGGCCATTAATGATGTGAGGGCTGCCATGGATTTCGGCTTTTCTTGTCGTAGGTGCCGGGCTAGCCACTCGTCGCGGATGTTATGTTTGAAGGCTGCGAGGGCCTCTGCATCCGGACAATCGACGATATGATTTTTCTTGGTTAAGAATCGTGTCCAGAATTGCCTGGCCGATTCGTCTGGCTGCTGGATTATGTCGCTTAGGTCATTGGCATCTAGCGGCCGCACATATGTGCCCTGGAAGTTGTCGAGGAATGCGGCTTCCAGGTCCTCCCAACACCCAATTGACTCTGCGGGCAGGCTGTTAAGCCAATGCCGAGCTGGTCCTTTAAGATTGAGCGGGAGGTATTTGATGGCATGGAGATCGTCGCCGCGAGCCATATGGATGTGAAGGAGATAATCTTCGATCCAAACCGCGGGGTCTGTCGTGCCATCGTAGGATTCAATGTTTACGGGTTTAAACCCTTCAGGGATTTGATGATCCATTACTTCGTCAGTGAAGCATAGCGGGTGTGAGGCGCCTCTGTATTGAGCAATATCACGACGTAGCTCAAGAGAGCGTTGTCTGCTGTGTTCGGCCCGGCCGGAGTTGTTGCATCCGGCTCGATGGTATTCGTCGTGGGTCGTGGGGCGCCCACGTGATCCATAGATAGATCTGGATTGTCTTGCCTTATCCTCCAATATGTCCCGCAAGTCCGGCGCGTTCCCTCGTGGCTTCGTACTTTTCGAGCGATGCCGGGGTACGGTCTTGATGGAAGGCCTGGATGCCTCTCTGTCGCGGCCACGGGGTGGTCGGTCGGCCGTATTGTGCGCTGGTGATGAAGCTATGTATGCTTCCTCCTCTAATCGGGGGAGCAACTTGCGTTTTGGGTAGCTTTTGGAGGGGCGTTCGAATTCATACTCTTCGGCCGCGAGGACCTCGGTCCATCTGTCGGCCAGCAGGTCTTGATCAGCTTGAAGCTGCTGCTGCTTTTTCTTTAGGCTATTTGTTGTGGCCATTAGCCTGCGTTTGAAACGCTCTTGTTCGACGGGATCGTCGGGCATGACGAATTCGTCGTCGTTGAGGCTTGCCTCGTCTTCGGAGGGAGCTATGTAATTATCATCCTCGACCTCTTCATCTGCCGCTCTCTCGTGAGGGCTTGCTTATGCATCCTCCTGCGCTGAATCTTGCTGGAGGGGATTGTCTTCGGCACTTTCTGGGGTGTTATTATCTCATGTGCCGGAATCTCCATTCTTGCTGTGGCGGGATTTAGAGCGGCGCCGCTGACGTCGGCGCTTGGGCTGTTTCTTTAAGGAATCTGCCTCTGCTGCTTCTTCGCCGTCCCCATCTTTTGGGGTGTCCACCATGTACATGTCATATGATGAGGTGGTCTTCCAGTGCCCTGTAGGCGCTGGTTCCTGATCGTCTCCGGCATCGTCGTCCATACCGTCGATGTCTTCGGAGTCGTAGTCTAGCATGTCGATTAGATCGTCGACAGTGGCTACAAAGTGGGTGGTGGGTCGGCTTTGAATTTCTTCGTCGTCCGCATCCCAACCATCCTAACCATAATCCGGCCAGGGATCTCCGGATAGCGAGAGATGCTTTAGCGAATTTAAGATGTCGCCAAAGGGTGAGTGCTGAAAGATGTCCGCAGCAGTGAACTCAATGATCGGCGCCCAACCAGATTCGATTGGCAGGGGCGCAGGAGGTTCGGAGTCCGGCAGGGAGTCCGGCACCTTGGAGTCACGAGCTTTATAGGGGACAAGGTCAGTGTTCGGCTCCATCGCCGTGGATGTTGCGGCTCCCGAGGCGGTGTCCGGCCACTCGTCCTCGATCTGCGCGATCGGCTCCGAACTATGGGTCGGAGCGGATTCATGTGCGGCCTCCAAGGCGCTGTCCGGTGGCAGAGCTAGATCGTGCCCATCGCAACAGTGCGGCACGCTCGGCTGCGGATCGGGTCCATCGAAGATCAAGTCTCCGCGGATGTCCGCCGTGAAGTTTAGGCTTCCGAACCTGACCTGATGGCCAGGGGCGTAGCTTTCGATCTGCTCCAGATGGCCAAGTGAATTAGCCCGCAGTGCGAAGCCGCCGAATACAAAGATCTGTCCGGGGAGAAAAGTCTCACCCTGGACGGCGTTGTTGTTGATTGAAGAAGCCATCGAGCCTATCGGTGACGACACAGAGGAACTCTCAATGAAAGCACCAATGTCGGTGTCAAAACCGGCGGATCTCGGGTAGGGGGTCCCGAACAGTGCGTCTAGGCGGATGGTAATAGGAGACAAGGGACACGATGTTTTACCCAGGTTCGGGCCCTCTTGATGGAGGTAAAACTCTACGTCCTACTTGATTAATATTGATGATATGGGTAGTACAAGAGTGGATCTACCACGAGATCAATGAGGCTAAACCCTAGAAGCTAGCCTATGGTATGATTGTTGTAATGGATGTTGTGTCCTACGGACTAAAACCCTCCGGTTTATATAGACACCGGAGAGGGCTAGGGTTACACAGAGTCGGTTACAATGGTAGGAGATCTACATATCCGTATCGCCAAGCTTGCCTTCCACGCCAAGGAAAGTCCCATCCGGACACGGGACGGAGTCTTCAATCTTGTATCTTCGTAGTCTTGGAGTCCGGCGGACGATGATAGTCCGGCTGTCCGGACACCCCCTAGTCCAGGACTCCCTCACCACCACTGAGCATGATCCAACCCTGCATTTCAAACCGGCTGATGAGACTAAGCTTGTTGACTTCGTGCCTGGCGATTCGTCCAAGCAATTCAGCATCAGCACGAATTTGGATCCGAAATAGGAAAGCGCGCTCATCGAGTTCATCCGTGAGAACCGGGACATTTTTGTATGGAAGCTTTCTGACATGCCAGGTGTACCGAGGGAACTCGCTGAGCACACTCTTAATGTTTATCCCAAGTTTAAACTGGTCAAGCAATTTATTCGTCGCTTTAATGAAGAAAGACGCAAGGCAATTGGTGAAGAGGTAGCCCGGCTGTTGGCTGCTGGGTTTATCGTCGATGTATTTCATCCTGATGGTTGGCTAATCCGGTGCTTGTTCTTAAGAAAAACGGCACTTGGCGTATGTGTGTGGACTACACAGATTTGAATAAAGCTTGTCCGGCTGATCCCTTTGCTCTCCCACGTATTGATCAGATCATTGATGCGATGGCGGGTTGTGAGCGCCTGAGTTTTTTGGATGCTTACTCAGGATATCATCAGATCAAGATGGCGGTTAAGGTCCAGGAGAAGATAGCCTTCATCACTCCCTTTGGAGCCTTCTGCTATGTTTCTATGCCCTTTGGGCTTAAGAGTGCCCAGGCAACTTATCAGCGTTGTGTGCATAATTGTCTTCACACGCAGATTGGGTGTAATGTTCATGCCTATGTGGCTGACATTGTGGTAAAATCCAGAAAGAAGGAAACACTGATAGATGATCTTAAGGAGACGTTTGACAATCTTCGGGTTTACAAGATGATGCTTAATCCGGATAAATGTGTTTTTGGTGTTCCGGTAGGCAAGCTTCTCGCTTTTCTTGTATCCAACAGGGGCATTGAGGCTAATCCGGAAAAGATTAAGGCAATCACATCCCTGGCTAAACCAAAGTGTATCAATGATGTTCAGCGTCTAGCAGGTCGGATTGCAGCCCTCAGCCGGTTTATCAGTCGTCTGGGAGAGAAGGCAATTCCTTTGTATCAGATGTTAAAAAAGACAGATGATTTCGTCTGGAGTGATGCAGCCAATGCGGCCTTTGAGGAGTTAAAGCGGCAGTTGGTTGAACCGCCGGTTCTTGCAGCTCCGGTTGATAATGAGCCTTTGCTGTTATACGTGGCTGCCAATGCCCGAGCAGTCAGTGTGGCAATTGTGGTTGAGCGTAAGGAAGCTGGGAAGGAATATCCAGTTCAACGACCGGTATACTACATCAGTGAAGTCCCGATCGAGTGAAAACAACGCTATCCGCATTGGCAGAAGTTGGTGTATGGGGTTTTTATGGCAAGTCGAAAACTCAAGCAATACTTTCAAGGCCATCCTATCACAGTCGTTAGTTCTGCTCCTTTGGGCGATATAATTCAAAACAGGGAAGCAACTGGCCGGGTTGCAAAGTGGGCAATTGAGCTTGGTCCACACGGTTTGAAGTATGTGCCTCGAACAGCCATCAAATCTCAGGCCCTTGTGGATTTTATCAATGATTGGACCGAGTTGCAAGCACCAGAAGACAAACCAGATAATATATACTGGACTATTCATTTTGATGGATCCAGAGAGTTGGAGGGCTCGGGGGCTGGAGTGGTCCTTCCTCCCCCTCAAGGTGATAAAATTTGCTATGTTCTCCGCTTGATGTTTCCCTGTACTAACAATGCAGCTGAGTACGAAGCTTTACTCCATGGTCTCCGTGTGGCCAAAGAGATGAACTTAAGTCGAGTTCATTGTTTCGGAGATTCTAATCTCGTGGCTCTACAAGTTTCTGGTACTTGGGATTCTAAGGACCCACTCATGGCGGCTTACAGGCGTGAGGTGGATATTGCGGCGGGTCACTTCAAAGGGTATCAGGTTGAGCATATCGATCGGCGTAAAAACGAAGCAGCAGACGCTTTGAGCCGGCTTGGATCTCGGCGTAAACCGGTACCTCCTAATACATTTTTAGATATCTTGCATAACCCGTCTATTAAGTTGCCTACAGAAAAGGATTTGGCTGTTCCTGATCTGGAGGCTCAGTTGGTGGCTGCTTTACATGTTGTACCGGATTGGACGGTTCCATATCTGGCGTATATGAACCGGGGCGAGTTACCAGATGATGAAGTCCTCGCTCGACAGATAGTCCGGCGGTCAAAGTCCATGGTTATTCACAATGGCGAGTTACACCACTGTAGCGTTTCAGGCGTATTTCAGCGTTGTGTTTCTCCGGAAGAAGGCCAAGAGATCCTACGGGAAATTCATGAAGGGGATTGTGGTCATCATGCCGGTTCAAAGTCCCTGGTTGCAAAAGCTTTTCGTCATGGGTTTTACTGGTTGACAGCTCATGCTGATGCGGAGGATCTGGTAAAGCGATGTGATGCTTGTCAAAAAATTTCACGCAGAGCTCCTATTCCGCCTCAAGAACTACGGATGATTCCTATCACTTGGCCGTTTTCTACTTGGGGGATTGATATGGTGGGGCCCTTTAAGCGTTCCCAAGACAAGAAGACCCACTTGTTGGTGGCAGTTGATAAATTCACCAAGTGGGTTGAAGCGGAGCCTGTCAGCAAGTGTGAAGCAGCCACGACGGTTCAAATTTCTCAAAAAGATCATCTTCCGCTTTGGTTTTCCACACAGTATTATCACGGATAATGGTACAAACCTTTCCAAAGGTGATATGGAGGATTTCTGTCAGAGAGAGCACATCCGACTTGACTTAGCATCTGTGGCGCACCCTCAATCCAACGGTCAAGCGGAGCGAGCCAATCAAGAAATTTTGAAGGGTCTTAAACCCCGGCTCATGATTCCCTTGAAGTGGACACCGGGTTGTTGGGTGGAAGAATTACCTTCTATATTATGGAGTATCAACACCACCCCAAATCGATCAATAGGTTACACACCTTTCTTTATGGTATACGGGGCAGAGGCAGTTCTACCAAGTGATATACGTCATGACTCGCCCCGGGTTGCTAATTATGTTGAAGCGGACAACGAGCAAGCACGCCAAGAGGCGTTGGACCTGTTAGATGAGAAACGGGACATGGCTCTAGCGCGATCGGCGGTTTATCAACAAGACCTACAGCGTTATCACAGCCGCCGAGTTAGGACAAGAACCTTTCAAGAAGGTCACTTGGTGCTCCAGCTCATCCAGGATCAGACCGACATGCACAAGTTATCCCAGCTTTGGGAAGGGCCCTTTGTGGTCAGCAAGAATCTGCACAACGGATCATACTACCTCGTTGACGTTCGAGACAACTCACGCAACTCTGAGGGGGAGACCCGGCGGCCGTGGAACATGGCTCTCCTCCGGCCTTACTACACTTGAGCCATAGGCTCTTCTTATGTACATATTTCGACAATGTATATATTATGATCAATAAATAAACTAGTATCCTTGCTCTAAGCAGGGCCTCTGCTGTTTTTTCTCAAATATCCTTTGAGTCACATGGGGGCTTCAACTGACAAAGCGGAGTACTACCTGTTAAACCGGCTATCACGCCACAACATAGCTTGGGAGCTTCACACCCAAGGGGTCAAAGAGAGTCTGTATGCTATGCACAACTCAAACATAGGCACCCAATGAGCACAGCTCATCACGTTACTTGGGGGCTCCTTGTGTCAAATACCAAGGAGCTTGAATGGACCCTTGTAGCTGGGTATCGACCCACGGCTTGGAAGCCTGGTATATTTACCTAAAACCCTGGGTTAACCTGCCTTTGTCAAGTAAGACACTCCTATCCAGGTCATCTTGGCACAACCCTCCGAACGTTTGACAGTTACTCTCATTGAGACCCTGCACTTGTCAGAGTTAAAACGGTGATTGGTTAGTTGGAGGTCCATCTTAAAAGGCTTTGTTAAATGGTTCAACTCAGCGGCCTGGCAGCCCATGAAAAGCCTCGAATTTGGGCCTGGCAGCCCTCAAAAAACCTCGACTACAGGGTTTTATTTGCGTTTGTCACTTTTCTATTGATAAATTTTATGTTAAACCGATTTTTCTGACCTGGTCAGTCATCTTATTAGCCCGGTATTCCTTAAACCGGCTTGGTTTTCAACTACACGTTGACAGACCTTATTATTAAACCGGAGTTCGTTAACCCAGCCTGGCTTTGACTACCTGTCGCCAGTTTTGATCATCTGATGTTTATCATCACCCGGTATGACTTACTATACGTCGTCAGTACATGATGGAGTTATACAAGAATTTCAGATTTGGGTTTTCACCCTTATTACAATCAAAGTTGATCAGCCAACTAAAGTGATATTACATCACATGTATGAATCATTTCATATTTTTACGGTTTGATTATCAATCAGGCCTTATCTTGGGCGTTATGACCCGTCCGGCGGTAAACCGCCAGGACAATTTCTTTTTATGCGGACATAGGGATTGCATATTATGATACATGAACCAACGTTGAAATTATCATGGTGGATCACATAAAGTATCTTCTACATGATGGCAGCAGATCAAAATATTTTTTTGCTACCCTATTACAAGGCACTTAGCAGCCCAAAATATGGAATTGTTTTAAACCGGACAGTTTCTGACATATCAGCCGGATTGTCGGATCAAGCTTCATCGCTAGGTTGATGTGAAGTAGATGGGTCGTCTGGCGTCGGTTCAGCCTCCTCCTCCCCATCCACTGGCTGGAAATCATTGGAGGTCCAGTCAATCCGGGTTAAGGCCTGAAAGATAGCCTCTTCATTTATAAGCTCACTCGGATCAACGTCAGGGGCGTAAGTATGCTGACGGATTGGCGGAACAAGATTTTGCACTTCTGGAATAACAGCCTCAACCCGTTTAAGGATTTCATGTTAAATTGGCAAAATTTCAAAAGCGGAATATTCATAAAGCCGTGGTCAACAGTGCTTACCAAATATTGCAGAAGTCATGGCATTAATCTGGCTCTTTAATCCGGTAAGCTCTTCTGTCACCGGTTTCAGAGCTGATTCATCGTCTTCTGCCCGCTTCAGCAATCCAGCCTTTTTGGTATCCCAGTTGGTCTGCTCAGACTTGAACCATTCTTTGAGCTGTTCCATAGTGGTTAAGGCGGTTTTCAGTTCATCCTTGGCTTTGGTGGTTTCTGATTGCTAGGTTTTCGGATTTTCTTAAAGATCGGCAATTTGAGAGACTTGTTGGTTTATCTCACTCTGCAACAGTAAGAAGAGCATGTCAATATCTTTGTCAAAGTCCCAAGCATATAACCAGTTATACACTTGGCACTTGGGGGCTAATGAGGATCATTTTTCTACTAATTATTGAAGTCCCACGGATTAATACAAGTTTTCATCATGGCACTTGGGGGCTAATGTGTGTTTGATCAGAAGTACACAAGGAAATTAACAAAGCACAATATGGAATATACAAAGTCCCGGTTTGACTTTCTAAAGACAAACCGACCCTTGGGGGCTACAATGCAATGAAGGTACAGAGCAAAGATCAAATTGTTTACCTCATAGCGCTCCTTCATCAGATTTACTAAACGGGCTTCATAATCACGGTTGGTGTAAAGCCGGTTAAAGAAACCAGAGTGAAGGTCTTGAGCAGAGAGATCAATATAAGCTAACAAATCAGTCTTCCCCTTCCCCTTGCTCATAGCAGCAAATTCATCCTTGGTAGTGTGCTTTGATAGAGCAACCGGATTACCAGGGGTGGTATATGCAGTGCCAGTAACAACAACATCATCATCTTTGGCCGGGTTGGATGAATTGTCATTCTTAACAGTGCTTGGCGCTTTGGCAGCAGGGTTCGGCGGTCTGTTAACAGGGCTTGGCGGATCAGCAGTTGAAACCCGCTGCTCAACAGTTGGACTTGGAGGGGCACGGAGATGGGATGTGTCGACATGTACATCCGGTTCAACCTCTGGTGGGTTAGCATCAGCGTCTTGGTTTTGCACAACAGAGCTGTCTATGGCAATCTCAGGATTTTCGCCATCGTACTCTGGGGTCTTCTTCGGATCAACATCATCAGCACGGTCGCTGGTCTTGGCTTTCTTACTTAATCGAGCCTTGGCACTACAACATCAAAGGTTAGAATATGATAAACCGGCACATGAAGAAACAGGTTGAGGAGTAATGTACATACCCAGCGACGATCTTGAGAGGAGGCAGCTGAGTGGTTGATGAACCGCCAGACGAGTTGGAAGAGGCCTGGTAATTCGGGTCAGACGGATTGAGTGGGCATCAGAAGAAACCTTTCAAAGGATAACGTTTTTCAGGAGAATAAATCACCTCTGGACGACGTTTTCGGGTTGGCGTATCTGCTAAACCGGACGAAGTGATTTGCTGACCACTATGCCGGGTTGTGCGACGCTCTTCAACTTGTTGTGTCTTCAAAGAAAATTTTGGATCCAAATGATCAAGGGGGTGAGATTGTTTTACTTTCCGGACTGTGCGGCGAACTCTTTGAACCGGTACAAGATCTGAATCGGAAGAAAGAAGGATTACCTCAACATGGTCTGCATGGCTGGCCTCAGCATCATCCTGGGAATAGTCATTGTCAATAAGATGAACGAAAAAGGAACCAAGTGAGTCAAGTTCTACCTCTGCGTCTGATTCCTCCTCTTCTGGCGGATCAGAAGACTCGGTGGTTTTCTTCTTGGCAGCCTTCTTGGTGGCTTTGCTCTTTGCACGAGGAGCTCTGGCCGGTTTAGTCTGTTTCCAAAAGGAGCTGTTAGCCTGAAATTAAGGCAAGGAAAGGTTAGTACACAGTTAATACGGAGGCGAATCAGTAAAGTATTTAGATGAACTTTACCGCTGACGGTTTATTGGAGACGCAAAAAGGTGGCAACCCGGTTTGGCTGTAGGCAGAGATCGGCTCATCAAGCGTTTTCTTCATAGATTCAGTAACTTCAAGATCGGTCATTACTACATCGTGATATCATTGAGGGTCTTTGATGTTGTCAGTATATTCATGCATCAATCCGGGGCAGCGGCTTAAAGGCAAGATGCCCCAAGAAATCCAACAGCGGACAAGATCAATGCCAGTCAAAGCATTGGCCATGAGAGCCCGGAGCTTGGCGAGTTGAGGTGCAAAGTTCTTCCATTCTGCGGCGGTTAAGCATGAAGGTAATGGGTGGTCGTTGCTGAGCCGGTGAGGGCGATAACCCGGCAAAGAATTTTCTCCGTCAGGGGCAGTGTTCTGGCAATAAAACCAAGTCTGGTTCCAATCTTTGGGATGGCTATGATGTTTGGCCTGAGGGAAGTCAACTTCTTTCCTTTTCTGGATTGAGACGCCACCAAGCTCTGTGTTGGGACCATCTGAGAATTCTGTACGGCGGTTCAGATGAAAGAAATCCCGGAACAACTCCACGGTTGGCTCTTCTTGAAGATAGACTTCGTAGAATACTTGAAAGTTGCATATATTGGACACAAAGTTCGGACCAATATCTTGCAGATGGAGTTGGAAGCTTGCGAGGACATCCCGGAAAATTTTTGATCCGGGCGGGCTGAATCCCCGGTCTAAGTGTTGCATAAAAACAATCACTTCTCCATCTTGAGGTTCAGGTGGACATTCAGATTCCGGAACTCGCCAATGAAGGACCCTTTTTGACGCTAAAGCGCCAGTGGTGACGTATCCGTTGATTTGTGTTTCTATAATCCGGGACGGAACCCAATTGCAAGCTGAGAATTGTTTCGTCATCTTGGAAGTGGAACTGAAAGGAAGAATAACGTTGGTTTACAAATTAGCGGTTTAAGTGTATCATTCAGAGTCAAACCGGAACATCGTCATGCAAGTTCATTTGGCGGTTTAACCAAGGGCTAATGATGAGTGGTGGATTACTAAATTTCTACGAAGTTTAAACCGCCCTTTGGTGGAGACAGATGAAAATATGCTAAGTGTTGACAGAAACAGGTTTCACACAATGATCAAATTTATTTGGATCTACCATACCTCCGTAAAGAAATTTTTCTGTGATCTATAAAGGCGTTAAACAGAACAGAGAAGTTCGTGCGTTCTATCAAGGGATTCTGTACAAGAAGGAAGACTTACTAAGTACTAAACTGGATACGAAGTGATTACCGCACAAGATTTATACTACAGTTGAATCAAACAAGCTATGACAGAAGCAAATACGAAGAAACTAGGGATGAACACCTATGAACGCAGGTGAAAACAGGAGCCCTAAAATGCAAATCTAGGGTTATGAGGGACAAGCTTACCAGATGCGCAGGATAGCGGAGGAACACCGAAGATCTCTGGTATAACCAGGTTGATGCAGCGGCCTTTGTTGACGTGGCGTTCGAAAGTCGAGGACGGCGACGGAGCTTCAGAGCTGGGGCGTCGCGAGGAAGAAGAAGGAAGTATGGAAGGGGAGGAAAAGAAAGGGCCCTCGGGTCTATTTATAAGGAAAATGGATAAAGACTGACACGAAAATCGAGGAGTCCAAAGCGACGAGTGGCGCAGCTGTCGCCTCGATTTCCGGGATGACATTAATGAAGGGAATCTTTTTATTTTCCTTATTTTACAGAGATGACGTCATGATGATCCGTTGCTGTATCCAGGGGATGATGCCATGGTGGTTTAACAAAGTTCATAAAATAGGACGTCATGGCGGTTTACGAGAAGCAAAGGAAGATGTTCACATGATTTTTCTAAGTACTGAAGATTGATATGAATAAATTCAAATCACTCTGGGGCCTAATGTTGGGGATATAACTATTGAGTATGAACCGCCCAGGAGGGGCCGGTTTACCCTCAACCGTATTGAAGCCCATGAAGACTCAGAAGATGGCATTTTACTATGAAGCATAGAGGCCCGGAGCCCAGTAGCGGATTAGGGCCCATGATAACAAGCTGCCATCGTTATGTAACTTGTGTTGTAAGTTAGGAAAGGAGAGTCCGAGCCGAACCCTTGTATGAGTCGGCTTCGGGACTCTGTAGACCGGCCGGGCGTCAACCTATGTATATAAAGGGACGACCCGGCGGCGGTTCAGGGACGACAGACAACAACTCGAGACTCAGGCAAGTGTATTTGCTCCCTGGTCATCGAAACCCAATCAATCCCATCACAACTAGACGTAGGCTTTTACCTTCATCAAAGGGGCCGAACTAGTATAAACTCTCGTGTCCCTTGTCTGGTTTAATCCCTTCAAGCTAACCCGTTGCGATGTCTCCATGACTAAGTCCTTTCATGAGGACATCTGACGTGTTAATTCCACGACACGTAGGCTCCACAGTATGCTATGCTATGTACTGCACCTAAAGTGTGCATTGCCATGAGTCAGTCAAGGGGTACAAGTGTGATCCAGGAATGGATCACAGGACAGCGGTCAAGGTTATCCTTAGTAATTAGTGGACTAAGGAATTTTCTCGATTATGGAGGTGGTAAAAGAGTTCATCGTAAAGGGTTACGCCGATGCAAACTTTGACACTAATCTGGATGACTCTGAGTAGTAGACCGGATTCGTATAGTAGAGCAGTTATTTGGAATAGTTCCAAATAGCACGTGGTAGCTGCATCTAGGAGATGACATAGAGATTTGTAAAGCACACACAGATCTGAAAGATTCAGACCCATTGACTAATAACCTCTCTCACATGCGAGATATGATCAAACCCAATGGATGTTGGATTCATTACAATCACATAGTGATGTGAACTAGATTATTGACTCTAGTGCAAGTGGGAGACTGTTGGAAATATGCCCTAGAGGCAATAATAAAATGGTTATTACTATATTTCCTTGTTCATGATAATTGTCTATTATTCATGCTATAATTGTATTATGGAAACCGTAATACATGTGTGAATACATAGACCACAACATGTCCCTAGTGAGCCTCTAGTTGACTAGCTCGTTGATCAATAGATGGTTATGGTTTCATGACCATGGACATGGGATGTCATTGATAACGGGATCACATCATTAGGAGAATGATGTGATGGACAAGACCCAATCCTAAGCATAGCACAAGATCGTATACTTCGTTTGCTAAGAGCTTTTCTAATGTCAAGTATCATTTCCTTAGACCATGAGATTGTGCAACTCCCGAATACCGTAGGAATGCTTCGGGTGTACCAAACGTCACAACTTAACTGGGTGGCTATAAAGGTGCACTACAGGTATCTCCGAAAGTGTCTGTTGGGTTGGCACGAATCAAGACTGGGATTTGTCACTCCGTATGACGGAGAGGCATCTCTGGGCCCACTCGGTAATGCATCATCATAATGAGCTCAATGTGACTAAGTAGTTAGTCACGGGATCATGCATTATGGAACGAGTAAAGTGACTTGCCGGTAACGAGATTGAACGAGGTATTGGGATACCGACGATCGAATCTCGGGCAAGTAACATATCGATTGACAAAGGGAATTGTATACGGGATTGATTGAATCCCCGACATTGTGGTTCATCCGATGAGATCATCGTGGAACATGTGGAAGCCAACATGGGTATCCAGATCCCGCTGTTGGTTATTGGCTGGAGAACGTCTCGGTCATGTCTGCATGGTTCCTGAACCCGTAGGGTCTACACACTTAAGGTTCGGTGACGCTAGAGTTGTTATGGGAAATAGTATGTTGTTACCGAAGGTTGTTCGGAGTCCCGGATGAGATCCTGGAGATGACGAGGAACTCCAGAATGGTCCAGAGGTGAAGATCGGTATACTGGACGAAGGGTTTTGGAGTCCAGAATTGTTCAGGGGGTACTAGGTGATGACCAGCGTGTCCGAAAGGGGTTTCGGAGGCCCCAGCAAGCGTTGGGGGGGCCTTATGGGCCAAGGGGAGGGGGCACATCAGCCCACTAAGGGGCTGAGCACCCCTCCCACCCCGAAAGGTCACCCATCCTCACACTACTCCAGCCCAAGCACGCTTAACTTCAGAGTTCTATCCAACCCCAGCAACAGCTCACTTCATAGGCACTTGTTGATATATCTAGCATATCAATCCTATTATACCTTGTTGATGTCTAGGACTTTGGTCATGTTCATGACTATGAAGAAATTTTGAAAAATACTTCAAACTTCCCGGTCATATTACGTATCATTTTTTGAAAAACAATTCAAAAAAAAATTCAAAACCAATTTTTTTGAATTTTTTTGAATTTTTTTGCCTCTAGATCTTGAAAGCCCCGTAACTTTTTTTCTGTTAGGTTTTTGGGGATTTTGAAAATGTTTAACGGGGTTCCCCTGGTTAAATTCGGATGTAACTTTTCAAGTAGATGATTTTTCATATAAAAAACTTTTTAATCCGAGTTCGTATGCAAAAGTTATGGCCATTTTACAGATTTCCACAGAGATTTTGCAAATAAAGTCAAAATTCATATTTGTAAATTTTCCCAACAACTAGACCACATTTCACATGGCAAACTTATTTTCTTTTATTTTTTTGACATTTTTTTCATTTTCTTTTATTTTTTTAAAACTGAAAAGGCGGTCCACAGGGGGGGTGCATTCGGGAACTTTTGGACCAAGTTAGTAATGGCGCACTGTGGGGTGGTGCGCCATTACTAGTTAAACTAGTAATGGCGCACCACACCCACGGTGCGCCATTACTAGTTTTGAAAAGAAAAAAGAAAAAAATTGAATTTTTTTTGAAAAAAACTTAGTAATGGCGCACCAGTAATGGCGCACTGTCCACAGGTGCGCCATTACTAACAATTTTTTTTTATTTTTTTTATTTTTTTTCAAAACTACTAATGGCGCACGGTAGGTGTGGTGCGCCATTACTATGTCAAGTTAGTAATGGCACACCACTCCCACGGTGCGCCATTAGTAGTTTTGAAAAAATTAAAAAAGTTACTAATGGTGCACCGTGGGATGTGGTGCGCCATTAGTATTTGCACACTAATGGCGCACCAACACATGGTCCGCCATTAGTATTTAGTAATGGCGCACCACATGTACAGTGCGCCATTAGTGTCCATCCCATCTATAGCCCTTTTCCTAGTAGTGTTTCCTAGGGGGTGGGGCGCCCAAACCCATCTAGGGTTTCCCCTGGCCGCCGCCCCCTCCTCTAGATCCATCTAGAGGGGACGGCCCCCTCTCCCCTTCCCCTATATATAGTGAGGGGGTGGGAGGGCAGCCACACCCTTCCTTGGCGCAGCCCCTCCCTCCTCATACATCTCCTCCTCCATAGTGCTTGGTGAAGCCCTGCTGGAGAACCACGAGATCCACCACCACCACGCCGTCATGTTGTCGGAGTTCTCCCTAAACTTCTCCTCTTCCCTTGCTGGATCAAGAAGGAGGAGATGTCCCCGGGCTGTACGTGTGTTGAACGCAGAGGCGCTGTCCGTTCGGCGCTAGATCGGATCTTCCGCGACTTGAATCGCCATGAGTACGACTCCATCAACCGCATTCTAGTACGCTTCCGCTTAGCGATCTTCAAGGGTATGAATATGCACTCCCTCTCTCTCTCTCTCTCTCTCTCGTTGCTAGTATCTCCTAGATTGATCTTGGTGACACGTAGGAAAATTTTGAATTATTGCTACGTTCCCCAACAAGACCACCTATTCTGCACAACTCCAAACAAGCTGAAACTTCACGGAGATTTTTTATGGAATATTTAAGAATTATTGGCGCAAATAACTACCAGAGGGGGCCCACCGGGTGCGCACAACCCACCTGGGCGCACCAGGGATCCCAGGCGCGCCCTGGTGGGTTGTGCTCAACCAGGCGCACCTCCGGTGCCCATCTTCTGGTATATAGGTAATTTTGACCTAGAAAAAATAAGGAGAGGACTTTCAAGATAGAGCGCCACTGTCTCGAGGCGGAACTTGGGAAGGAGCACTTTTGACCTCCAACAAAGCGATTCCGCCGGGGGAACTTCCCTCACAGAGGGGGAAATCATCGTCCTCATCATCACCAACAACTCTCCCATCTTGGGGAGGGCAATATCCATCAACATCTTCAACAACACCATCTCATCAAAAACCCTAGTTCATCTCTTGTGTTCAATCTTGTTATCGGAACTATAGATTGGTGCTTATGGGTGATTATTAGTGTTGATTACACCTTGTAGTTGATTACTATATGGTTTATTTGGTGGAAGATTATATGTTCAGATCCATTATGCTATTTAATACTCCTCTGATTATGAGCATTTTTATCATTTGTGAGTAGTTACTTTTGTTCTTGAGGTCATGGGAGAAATCATGTTGCAAGTAATGATGTGAATTTGATATGTGTTCCATATTTTGATAGTATGTATGTTGTTATTCCCTTAGTGGTGTCATGTGAACGTCGACTACATGAAACTTCACCATATTTGGGCCTAAGGGAATGCATTGTGGAGTAACAATTAGATGATGGGTTGCGAGAGTGACAGAAGCTTAAACCCCAGTTTATGCGCTATTCCGTAAGGAACCGATTGGATCCAAAAGTTTAATGCTATGGTTAGAATTCATTCTTAATACTTTTCTCATAGTTGTGGATGCTTGTGGGAGGGTTAATCATAAGTAGGAGGTTTGTTCAAGTAAGAACAGCACCTAAGCACCGGTCTACCCACATATCAAATTATCAAAGTAGCGAATACGAATTAAACCAACATCATGAAAGTGACTAGATGAAATTCCCATGTACCCTCAAGAATGCTTTGCTTATCATCAGAGACCATTTTGGCTTGTCCTTGGCCTCAAAAGGATTGGGCTACCTTGCTGCCCTTTTGTTACTACTATCGTTACTTACTCGTTACAAATTATCTTGCTATCAAACTACTACGCTACTTACAATTTCAGCACTTGCAGACATTACCTTGCTGAACACCACTTGTCATTTCCTTCTGCTCCTCGTTGGGTTCGACACTCTTACTTACCGAAAAGAGCTACAATTGATCCCCTATACTTGTGGGTCCTCACTCCCCTCCTTTATATACATGGACAGGGGGCAACCAAAAGGCACATCAATTGTTCTCTTAGCCGTGTGCGGTGCCCCCCTCCATAGTTTACTCCTCCGGTCATAGCGTCGTAGTGCTTAGGCAAAGCCCTGCGCGGATCACATCACCATCACCGTCACCACTCCGTCGTGCTAACCGAGCTCTCCCTCGACCCTCTGCTGGATCAAGAGTTCGAGGGACGTCATCGAGCTGAACGTGTGCTGAACACGGAGGTGCCATACGTTCGGTACTTGGATCGGTTGGATCGTGAAGACGTTCGACTACATCAACCGCGTTAACATAACGCTTACGCTTTCGGTCTACGAGGGTACATGGACACACTCTCCCCCTCTCGTTGCTATGCATCTCCTAGACAGATCTTGTGTGATCATAGGAAAATTTGGAAATTGCATGCTACGTTCCCCAACACTAGCCTCTCCTAACATGTTGAGGTTATAGCTCCATGCTTGGATGGTATGAGATTCTACATCTTATGATATGACATGACGCTTTTCCTCTGTTGTACTTTAGTGTTATTACCGGTGTTTTCATTCTATCTTGAGTAAACTGCCGGCATATTAACAACATTTTTTTTTGCGAATATTAACATCATATTGGCAAATAATGTAAGCGCAATAGATGAGAGTTTACGATGGGTACTTGGTAGGCTTGATGTAGAACCTCCCCGGCAACAGCGCTAGAAATTCTTCATGTTACTTCTTGAGCTTGCGTTGATTTTTCCCTTGAAGAGGAAAGGGTGATGCAGCAAAGTAGAGATAAGTATTTCCCTCAGTTAAGAACCAAGGTATCAATTCAGTAGGAGGCACAAGCAAGTCACCAATCTATGCACCTGCACAAACTAACAAACACTTGCACACAACGTGAAAAAGGGGTTGTCAATCCCTTCACGGTCACGAACAAGAGTGAGATCTAATAGAGATAGGTATAAAACATAAATAAAGAGCGAACTAAAGTAAATATAAATAAATTGCAGGAAGGTATTTTGGGTTTTTTTGTTTATAGATATGAAAATATATGATGGAAAATAGACCCGGAGGCCATAGGTTTCACTAGAGGCTTCTCTCTTGAAAGAAAACGTACGGTGGGTGAACAAATTACTGTCGAGCAATTGATAGAAAAGACCACATTTATGACGATATCTAAGGCAATGATCATGAATATAGGCATCATGTCCGTGACAAGTAGACCAAAACGATTCTGCACCTACTACCATTACTTCACACATCGACCGCAATCCAGCATGCATTTAGAGTATTAAGTCATAAGAAAGGAGTAACGCTTTAAGTAAGATGACATGATGTATGTTGGGGAACGTAGTAATTTCAAAAAAAATCCTACGCACACGCAAGATCATGGTGATGCATAGCAACGAGAGGGGAGAGTGTTGTCCACGTACCCTCGTAGACCAAAAGCGGAAGCGGAAGCACAACGCGGTTGATGTAGTCGTACGTCTTCATGATCCGACCGGTCAAGTACTGAACGTACGACACCTCGAGTTCAGCACGCGTTCAGCTCGATGACGTCCCACGAACTCCGATCTAGCAGAGCTTTGCGGGAGATTTCCGTTAGCACAACGACGTGATGACGGCGTTGATGATGCTACCGACGCAGGGCTTCACCTAAGCACCGCTACAATATTACCGAGGTGGAATATGGTGGAGGGGGCACCGCACATGGCTAAGAGATCAAGAGATCAATTGTTGTGTCTAGAGGTGCCCCCTGCCCCCGTATATAAAGGATCAAGGGGAGGGGGTGGCCGGCCAGGAGGAGGCGCGCCAGGGAGGAGTCCTACTCCCACCGGGAGTAGGACTCCCTCTTTTCCTAGTTGCAGTAGGAAGGGGGGAGGAAGGGAGAGAGGAGAGGAAGGAAAGGGGGGCGCCCCCCCTCCTTGTCCTATTCGGACTAGAGGGGGAGGGGGCGCGCGGCCTACCCTGGCCGCCCCTTCTCTTCTCCACTAGGGCCCATTTGGCCCACTAAACCCCTCGGGGGGTTCCGGTAACCCCCCAGTACTCCAGTATATGCCCAAAACCATCCGAAACCATTCTGGTGTCCGAACATAGTCATCCAATATATCGATCTTTATGTCTCGACCATTTCTAGACTCCTCGTCATGTCCATGATAATATACGGGACTTCGAAGTACCTTCGGTACATCAAAACACAAAAACTCACAATACCGATCGTCACCGAACTTTAAGCGTGCGGACCCTTCGGGTTCGAGAACTATGTAGACATGACTGAGACACGTCTCTGGTCAATAACCAATAGCGGAACCTGGATGCTCATATTGGCTCCTACATATTCTACGAAGATCTTTATCGGTCAAACCGCATAACAACATACATTGTTCCCTTTGTCATCGGTATGTTACTTTCCCGAGATTCGATCGTCGGTATCTCAATACCTAGTTCAATCTCGTTACCAGCATGTCTCTTTACGCGCTACGTAACGCATCATCCCGCAACTAACTCATTAGCTACATTGCTTGCAAGGCTTATAGTGATGTGCATTACCGAGAGGGCCCAGAGATACCTCTCCGACAATCGGAGTGACAAATCCTAATCTCGAAATATGCCAACTCAACATGTACCTTCGGAGACACCTGTAAAGCTACTTTATAATCACCCAGTTACCCTGTGATGTTTGGTAGCACACGAAGTGTTCCTCCGATAAAAGGGAGTTGCATAATCTCATAGTCATAGGAACATGTATAAGTCATGACGAAAGCAATAGCAACATACTAAACGATCAAGTGCTAAGCTAACGGAATGGGTCAAGTCAATCACATCATTATCTAATGATGTGATCCCGTTAATCAAATGACAACTCATGTCTATGGCTAGGAAACTTAACCATCTTTGATTCAACGAGCTAGTCAAGTAGAGGCATACTAGTGACACTTTGTTTGTCTATGTATTCACACATGTACTAAGTTTCCGGTTAATACAATTCTAGCATGAATAATACACATTTATCATGAAATAAGGAAATAAATAATAACTTTATTATTGCCTCTAGGGCATATTTCCTTCAGTCTCCCACTTGCATTAGAGTCAATAATCTAGTTCACATCACCATGTGATTTAACACCAATATTCACATCTGTATGTGATTAACACCCAGAATTCACATCGTCATGTGACCAACACCCGAAGGGTTACTAGAGTCAATAATCTAGTTCACATCGCTATGTGATTAACACCCAAAGAGTACTAAGGTATGATCATGTTTTGCTCGTGAGGGAAGTTTAGTCAACAGGTCTGTCACATTCAGAGCCGAATGTATTTTGCAAATATTCTATGTCTACAATGCTCTGCACGGAGCTACTCTAGCTAATTGCTCTCACTTTCAATATGTATCCAGATTGAGACTTAGAGTCATCTGGATCGGTGTAAAAGCTTGCATCGATGTAACTCTTTATGATGGGCTCTTTTATCACCTCCATAATTGAGAAATATTTCCTTAGTCCTCACTAAGGATATTCTTGACCGTTGTCCAGTCATCTACTCCTAGATCAAATATTGTACTCCCTTGCCAAACTCAGAGCAAGGTATACAATAGGTCCGGTACACAGCATAGCATACTTTATAGAACCTATGACTAAGGCATAGGGAATGACTTTTCATTCTATTTCTATTTTTTGCCATGGTCGGGTTTTGTGTCTTAATGGCAGAGTAATGGGCCACGGGTAGCCTAACCCGAGTCCCTGAACCTTTCAAGACTTTGGGCCGGCTGCGCCCCATGAGACTCTAGAATGAAGCGCTGCCTTCTGGTGGCTGGCTGGCTCAATGGCCGGCTGCCAGAAGACGGCCAAATACCAGCGGACGGCACCAAGATGGGCCGACTCCTAGCAGGCGGCCTTCAGAGAGGCTGGCTCCTAGCAAGCGGCCCCGGGCACCCTCAGAGTCTACGCCCCTCAGCAAGAAGACAAGACAGGGTGAGGCTACAGTGTAGCCCATCACCCCCGAATCTCGGGCTCGGCGTGGCCACAGTGCCCCGTACGGGCGGAGATCTCCGCACGACACGACACTATTGCCGCGCCACCCTTGACGTCACCCCTGCCAGGCGGGGCCTGCTCCCATGATGGCCTGTCGGTACGGCTTGCCGATGACGGGCCCTACCAGGCAGCGAGGGCCCGGAGGGCGGCCTAGCCTGGCCAGTCGGATCCAAGGGGATTCGGCTCCTAGCGGGCAGGTGGATCCTTCCTCGAGGCCCGTGCGCCATTAACCAGACTAGACACAGCGAGGCTATAGTGATCTCCCACCAGGCGGTGGGACTGTAGCCATGCCCACCCCTGACCAAGCATGCGTCATTAACGTTGCGGCTACAGTGATCAGCCACCAACTAGACCCGCTAGCGGTGGAGGCGGCATGTTGGCTCCGTACCAGACTAGTCAGCGGGGCCCACTAGGCGGTGGGCCCCAGCAACCGGCGGAGAAGCCAGCGACCAAAGACACTGACAGCCGGGTCCTACACCCGGCCAAGTTACCATTGTACCCCTGGGGGGTAGGCCTATATAAACCCCCTATGGCACCCATGCAAAGGGTTCCCAACCTGTTAGAACTAGACTCATACACAAAGGAAGAAGAGAGCTAGCCCTGTCTCCTTCTACCTCTAGCATACAGCTCAAGGAGCATCATTGTACTCACTAGTGCCTTAGTGATCATGCGGAGACCCCGCAGAGTAGGACTAGGGGTGTTATCTCCTAGGAGAGACCCGAACCTAGGTAAAGTGTGCAGACGTTGATGTCTACGCCTCATCCCGCTTCCAGGCACCGGTGACGTTCTACTCGCTCCCACCATGATAAGCCATCCTTTGACATATGTCGCAGCCAACCCCTGACACTCAACTTTACACCTTGTAATACAAACAAGAATTCCTTCTTTGACTGATCCATTTTGAACTATTACAAAACTTGCCAAGGTATATACTCATTGAAAAATCTTATCAAGCGTATTGATCTATCTTATAGATCTTGATGCCCAATATGTAAGCAGCTTCACCGAGGTCTTTCATTGAAAAACTCTTATTCAAGTATCCCTTTATGCTATCCAGAAATCCTATATCATTTCCAATCAACAATATGTCATCCACATATAATATTAGAAATGCTACAGAGCTCCCACTCACTTTCTTGTAAGTACAGGCTTCTCCAAAAGTCTATATAAAACCATATGTTTTGATCACATTATAAAAACGTTTATTCCAACTCTGAGAGCCTTGCAACAGTCCAGAAATGGATTGCTGGAGCTTGCACACTTTGTTATCACCCTTTGGATCGACAAAACCTTCTGGTTCCATTCTACACAACTCTTCTTTAATAAATCCATTAAGGAATGCAGTTTTGATATCCATTTGCCAGATTTCATAAAATGTGGCAATTGCTAACATGATTCGGACAGACTTAAGCATAGATACGAGTGAGAAACTCTCATCGTAGTCAACACCTTGAATTTTGTCAAAAACCTTTTTCGACAAGTCTAGCTTTGTAGATAGTAACACTACTATCGGCGTTTGTCTTCCTCTTGAAGATCCATTTATTTTTTATGGCTTGCCGATCATCGGGGAAGTCAACCGAAGTCCACACTTTGTTCTCATACATGGATCCTATCTCAGATTTCATGGCCTCAAACCATTTTGCGGAATCTGGGCTCATCATCGCTTCATCATAGTTCGTAGGTTCGCCATGGTCAAGTAACATGACCTCCAGAATAGGATTACCATACCACTCTGGTGCGGACCATACTCTGGAAGACCTACGAGGTTCTGTAGTAACTTGATTTGAAGTTTCATGATCATCATCATTAGCTTCCTCACTAATTGGTGTAGCAATCACTGGAACTGATTTCTGTGATGAACTACTTTCCAATTCGGGAGAAGGTACAATTACCTTATCAAGCTCTACTTTCCTCCCACTGTAAGGACCCCGACTCAATGCCACATTGATCTAGCATGTAACACCTCATATCACTTTGCGGCCTCACGCACGGTATCCCCACGGGTGTCGCCTTACCTTTGCCCGGGACCGTTTGCGCCTTTTGGCACACGAATATGATAGTGTCGCTAGCATCCATATGATAAGGAGCCCGGGCTAACATGGCTAGTCGTAAACCCAAAGTGGCACAAACTTACAGGGACAGGCATCCATGACCCAGCATCGAACGTGTCGGTCATCAGCGAGTGAATCCAGGCTGTAGCACTGGGCTAACAGGACTCCAGTGAACCGGGCTGTAGCAGGCTAACAGGACTCCGGTATTCATCGCGTGACATTTCCCCGAAGGGACAGACACAGGAATGAGGAAGGACACATGCCGGCCAGCCTAAGTGTTCCGGAGCAGTAGCACGCTACCATGGCTCAGTGGAAGCACTAGGAGACATTTCCCGGTAAGAGAGGCTACTAAGGATAAACAACTAGATAGTCAGATCCCACACATAGCAATACACATTACACGTACGCACAACATGCAAGTATGTGTTGTACAACATGGCATCATAGCATAACTCAACAACTCATATAGATAAGGCTCAAAGAGACATCATAGCATTTATTGCAAACAGGGGTCACAGGACCCATCATACAGAGCATACAAGCAACAAGCGGAAGCATTACATGTCTGAGTACAGACATCTACAAATGAAAAAGGCTGAAGAGCCTGACTATCTACAACATCCGATCAAGATCGTAGCTGAGGTACAAGCTACTCGTCGAAGTCCACAAGAACACTAGTACATGGCCTCTCACCGCTACCTTTACCAAATCGTGTTCACACACTTCACTCTCAGCATCAGAACATATCGTAACACTCCAATTCATTCCCAATGAATCAGACCTGACACAACTCTAAGCAATAGCAGGCATAGCATGGTAGGAACACAACATGGCTCAATCAACTCCTACACATGCTAGTGGGTTTCAACTATTTACTGTGGCAATGACAGGTCATGCAGAGGAATGGGTTCAACTACCACAACACAAAGTAGCAGATGAATTGTTGTTGTCCTAATGCAATAACTGAGAGCAGGAGCGAGAGAGTAGGATTGTATTGGAATGAACAAGGGGGTTTGCTTGCCTGGTAGATCAACAAAGGGCACTGCTCCTCAAACAGGTACTCTGCAACGGTCTCCGGAGCAGGACCTATCAAGAAAGAACGGTGTCGGCAATCAATATTCAACATATGCAACAATATGATGCATGATCATGGCATGAATATGTGATGTTGTTTGTGCTAATGCATCTAGCAATCATTTGGTTGAAGTTCATTTGAACCAAGAGTTCAAATGCAACTCCAAATTAAGCTCTTATATATGCCATAACGTGTTTTCTCATATACAGCATGTAAAAGTTGGTTTTCCATGCATGAAACTAGTACAGATGGAAAGATTGAATTTTTCTGATAATTTTTCATATATAAATTATTTCAATCTGAGCTACGGTTGAATTTATATGAATTTTTGAAGTTTAAAGCATTTTCTAGAATTTCCTGATTTATTTTAAATCCAGAAAATGGATAACTGTGTCAGCCTGACGTCAGCGTGACGTCATAGTCAACGACCAGGTCTAGGTCAAACCTGACAAGTGGGCCCCATACGTCAGTGTCATGGTTAATTAACGGAGTTAATTAATTGTTAAGCTAATCTTAAACTAAAAATTAGCAGGGCCGGGCCCCACATGTCAGTGTCACAGGGGGTGTTAGTTAGCGGGGTTGACCCGGTCAATCCCGCCGGCGTTTAGCCACCGGCGAGGCCGAAGGCGGCGGAGGGCCTCGGATTTGGTCCTCCGGTGACCAAATCGACGGTGGAGACGTGCTACGCGTAGCTGGGGAGCTGTCGCATCCAGTGGTGCGAGTGGTTGGACACGGGGAGGTCGGTGCTCGCCGGAAGCGAGCTTGCGGCGGCGGCCGGAGTTCGACTTCGACGGCGGGGCTAGCTACAGAGCGCGGGGAGGCAGGGGAGAAGGGGGAACCGATGCGGGGGCTCACGGAGGGCTCGAAGACGTCGTCGGAGAGCTCGGGGGAGGCTGGAGTCGGCGGGGCAGCGAAGACGATCTCCGGCGGCCGGAGATGAAGACGACAGCGCCGAGGACGAAGCGGGGCTCGCCCGGGTTGCTTGGCTTGGTGAGGAGGGAGAGGGGGTCGCGGCGGATCTGTGGAGCACGCCGGGGAGGCGCGGCAGTGGCCGAGGCCTCGGTGGCTGTGGACGGCGGCGACGGCGGTCTCGCCCGTGAGAGAGAGAGAGCGAGGGAGAGGAGAGGAGAGGACCAGGGGAGAGTGAGAGGGGTACGGGGCGGCGCGTGGCGTCGCGTGGAGCATCCAGAGCGACGAGGGGGGGGGACAGGCAGGCAGGGAGGGAGGAGGTGGCGCGGTGCGGCGGTACGCGCGCGTCGGGCATGCGCCCATCCGCCTGTCGAGGACGAAGACGACAGAGAAGGGGGGCCAGTTGGGCTGGGCTGGCCAACTGGGCCGGCCAGGCCGCACAGGAACGGGCTGCAGAGGGAGGTAAGCGCCAGGTAAGTCTCTTCTCCCTTTTATTTTCTTTTTCTATTTTTCTGACATTTGTTTGGTTTAATAAAAATAATAAACCATTTTATTTTCTTATGCCAATTTTTGTAGGAACTAGTGGTATTATTCCAGTGCTCCCCAACAAGTGGCACAATTTTTGGACATATATTGTATATATAACATATATATATATCCAAGGCAAAAAAATTACTGGATTAATCCAAATGCCCAAAAATAAATACTTATGAGATCCTGAAAATATTGGTTTGATTTTTATCTCTGTCCAATATTTTCAGAGAGCAACATGAGCATTTTCTTGGACCCTTTTGGAGCAATTTTTATTTGGGTCATTTCCAAAAATGATTCTGAGGGTTTCAAAAATCCCCATTTCAAATTTAAATGGAATTTAAACATGATGCACAAATGACTAGCTAGTCTAGGTCATACCAGAACTAGGGATGTGACAACTCGCCCCCACTTGAAAGAATCTCGTCCCGAGATTCAGGGGTCGACGGAAAGAAAGCGGGGTACTCCAGTCGAAGACGATCTTCTCGCTCCCAGGTAGCTTCTCTCTCAGAATGATGAGACCACTGAACCTTGAGAAACTTGATGTTATGACGTCGAGTGACACGCTCTGCTTGATCAAGAATGCAAACTGGATACTCTTGATATGTGAGGTTATCTTGGAGATCAAGTGTTTCGTGGTCCACTCCGCGGATAGGGTCCGAGAAGCAACGCCTGAGTTGAGAGACGTGGAAGACATCATGAACTCGAGAAAGATGTGGGGGTAGTTCCAACTGGTAGGCAACGTCTCCTCGTTTAGCGAGAATGCGAAAAGGACCAATGTAATGAGGAGCCAACTTGCCCTTGATACCGAAACGATGGGTACCCTTCAAAGGAATAACCCGAAGGTAAGCTTTGTCGCCAATTTCATAAGTCATATCCTTACGATGACGATCATACTGGCTCTTTTGACGAGACTGGGCTCTTTTCAAATTCTCACGAGTGATGCAAACTTGCTCTTCTGCCTTCTAGATCATGTCCGGTCCAAAGAATTGTCTTTCACCGGTTTCTGACCAGTTCAAAGGTGTTCGACATCTTCGTCCATAGAGAATCTCAAAAGGAGCTTTCTTGAGACTGGATTGATAGCTATTGTTATAAGCAAACTCAGCAAAAGGAAGACATTTCTCCCAATCCATACGGAATGAGATAACGCAAGCTCTAAGCATGTCTTCGAGAATTTGGTTGACCCGTTCCACCTGACCACTCGACTGAGGGTGGAAAGCCGTACTGAAGGAAAGATGGGTTCCAATGGCAGTTTGGAAACTCTCCCAGAAATGAGAAGTGAAAAGACTACCACGGTCTGAATTGATCTCTAGTGGAACACCATGAAGTGATACTATTCGAGAAATATATAAGTCAGCAAGCTGACTAGCGGTGATGCTCTCTCGAACAAGAAGGAAGTGAGCCACTTTGGAAAGACGATCAACGACTACGAAGATAGCATTATTCCCTCTCTTGGTCCTGGGAAAGCCGGTGATGAAGTCCATACCAACTTTATCCCATTTCCATTCAGGAATAGCTAAAGGCTGAAGGGTGCCAGCAGGTCTCTGATGCTCTGCCTTAACACGACGACAAACATCACAGTTAGCAATAAACTGAGCAATTTCTCTCTTCATCCTAGTCCACCAGAACCTCTGGCGTAGGTCCTGATACATCTTAGTACTACCGGGATGAATCGTGAGAGGAGATTCATGCGCCTCCTTAAGAATCAGTTGTCGAAGATGCTGCTTCTTGGGGACCACCAGACGGTTCCCAAAGAAAACGACACCTCGATCATCTATAGAGAAACTACCAGCAATACCATTGGCAATGTTTCTCTTGATCCGGGTAATCCTCGTATCATGCTTCTGGGCTTCTATGATATGATCCACAAGAGTAGGTTTCGCCACCAAGGTAGAAAGGAATCCGTGAGGAGCAATGTGAAGATTAATCTTACAGAATTCCTCATGGAGAAGTGGTTGACCCTGCTGCAACATGAGATTGTTGCAATAGGATTTACGGCTTAGAGCATCAGCCATGACATTAGCTTTGCCTGGAGTGTAGGTAATCCCTAAGTTGTAATCTGAGATCAACTCCAACCAACGTCTTTGCCTAAGGTTCAAATCCGGTTGGGTGAAGATATACTTGAGACTCTGGTGATCAGTGTAGATCTCGCAACGTTTACCAAGGAGGTAATGTCGCCAAGTCTTGAGTGCATAGACTACGACTGCAAGCTCTAGATCATGTGTAGGATAATTCTCCTCATGTGGATTCAACTGTCGAGATGCATAGGCAATCACATGACGATCCTGCATAAGGATGCAACCTAGCCCCTGTCGTGAGGCGTCACAATAGATAACAAAGTCCTTAGTGAAATCCAGTGGCACAAGTATGGGAGCAGAAGTCAGGCGTCTTTTCAGTTCCTGAAAACTGTACTCACACTGTGGGGACCACTCAAACTTTTTATCTTTCTTGAGAAGTTCCGTGAGAGGTTTTGCTACTTTGGAGAAGTTTTCAACAAAGCAGCGACAATAACTGGCTAGACCAAGGAAACTCCTAACTTGTTTAACGGTTTCAGGTGGAGTCCAATCGAGAACAGCCTTAACTCTCTCGGGATTGACAGCAATGCCCTTACCAGAGATTACGTGGCCTATGTAGGTCACTTCTGGCAACCAAAATTCACACTTGGAGAACTTGGCATAAAGACGGTGCTCTCTGAGTTTTTCTAACACAAGTCTAAGATGTTCGGCATGCTCTTCCTCGTTCTTCGAGTAAATAAGGATATCATCGAGGTAAACCATGATGAATTTATCTAGGTACTCCATGAAGATCGAGTTCATCAAGCGAGAGAATGTAGCTGGAGCGTTGGTTAGACCGAAGGACATGACGGTGTACTCTTACTGGCCATAACGAGTGACAAAGGCTGTCTTGGGGATGTCCCCATTTCTGATCTTGATTTGGTGGTAGCCTAACCTCAAATCCATCTTGGAGAAGACTGAGGATCCAGCGAGCTGATCGTACAGATCATTGATCCTGGGGAGCAGATATTTGTTCTTTATCGTGAGAAAATTAATGGGACGATAATCTACAACCATCCGGTCCGTACCATCCTTCTTCTTGACAAAGAGGACGGGGCAAGCCCAAGGAGAAGAACTAGGACGGATGAAACCCTTTTGCAAAGACTCATCAAGTTATTTTTTAAGCTCGGCTAGTTCTAAGGGTGCCATCTTGTAAGGTCTCCTAGAAATTGGAGCGGTTCCTGGGATAAGATCTATGACGAACTCTACATCTCTGTTAGGTGGAACACCTGGCAATTCCTCTGGAAAGACATCCGGAAAGTCACGGACTACCGGGATATCTTCAAGGTCTAGAAGAGGGCTGGCATTAAGTGAATAGAGCTGACGCTTTGCAACTCTGGTGGAGACAGTGACTATCTTGCCAGATGGATGTGTAAGCTGAACAGATCTGGTGTAACAATCAATCTTGGCATGATGAGCTATCATCCAGTCCATACCCAAGATGATGTTAATATCTGAGGACTTGAGGGCTACAAGTGATGTGAGGAATACAAGTCTATCAACAAGGATTTCATTACCATAGCAGATTCTGGTGGTTTGCCATGTAGACCCTGGGTTTGGATTTCAAGCGGAGTTGGCATATCACAAAATGACATGTCGTGCAAACGAGCATAGCCTTCAGAAATGAAAGAATGAGATCCTCCAGTATCGAACAGAACCGATGCTGGATGACAATTGACAAGGAGTGTACCAAGAACGACATCTGGATCATCATGAGCGTCTTTAGCTGAGACGTGATGCACATGTCCACGTTCAGTGGGGGCTGACTTGACACTGATCATCTTGCGTGATGGCTTACCACGACCAACAGACTTCTCAGGCGGGGGTGGAGCATAACTAGTCTGAGAGCAGTCACGTGCATAGTGTCCTGGCTTCCCGCATGTGAAGCAAGTCCCTGAAGTTGGACATGGACCCGCACTGACAAGCGGTCTACCAGTAGGCCTGGGTGGATCATATGACTGAGCTGGGGGAGGCACCACATAAGATGGTCTCGGTGCATATCTGGAAGGAAGAGCGGAGTTTGGAATCCAAATCCGGCGCTTCTGAGAACTAGAACCAGAGGAAGATCCCAAATCACGGGTGTGCTTACGAGACTCCTCGTAAGTGAGCTGAGCTGTCTCTGCATTAATGGCCTTGTTCACAAGAGCTTGGAATGTATCACAATGATGCAAGTGGAGATCACGACGCAACTTGGGGTTGAGACCCTTCCGGAACCTAGCCTGCTTCTTGGCATCCGTGGACACCTCTTCTGTGGAATAACGGGCGAGGTTCTCAAACTCTCGGCTATAAGCATCAACAGCCATCTTACCCTGGGTGAAACTACAGAACTCTTCTCTCTTGCGATCAAGGAGGGCCTGGGGAATGTGATGCTCATGAAAAGCCTCAATGAAATCCCTCCAAGTACGAATCTGGCCAGCTGGAAGCATAGCCTCATAGTTCTGCCACGAAAGACTAGCAGGACCTTCCAGGTGGTATGTGGCATAGGTGACCTTGTCATCTTCAGCTACGTTTGCGGAACGCAGCTTATGAGTGATGCTACGGAGCCAGTCATCTGCATCGAGTGGCTCGATGGAATGATGAAAGGTAGGTGGGTGCAAGCGAATAAAGTCATGAATGGTCACAGATCCTTTGAACTGATGTGCGGTGTTCTCCTCGATACGTGCCAACAAGCGGTTAGACTCACGCTTGTTCCTCTCCATTTCTAACATGAACTCTGCCAACGAAGGTTGGTCGGGAGGATCCTCATCCCTACCATCTCCGCGGTTCTGTTTACGAGCAATGGAACTTCGTTTAACTGATGACATCCTGAGAAACGAAATCAAGGACGGAATCAGCATCATCTATAGGCTATAGAATGTAGGACAAAAAAATTAGTATCTCTCGAACTACTAGGGCAATTCCGGCAGCGTAATGGCAGTAAAATGCTCAGAATGAGACATCCTGCTAAAATGGGGTAGTAACATACTCTACATCACCACTCAAGGTTCTGAGATCATACTAAACAGGCTACACTGGAGGTACTCGAAAACTGGAGTATGACTCTGATCAACCAATCCTATGGTACTACGGAGTAGTAACACGTGATCCTAATAGATGGAAGAGAAAGCCTAGTACCTTAACCCCGCAGGAAAGATAAGATGACTCAGATCAGAAGGCCATGAGGTATAAGGAGTAAAAAGAGCCTTACGTTCCATCCCACAATCAATTCCCTTATATAACTAAAGAATTTCTAGACTCAACTTCGACCAGTTTGGCTTGGTAATCCTACAGGCAATCAGGCTCTGATACCAAAGCTGTCAGGACCCCGACTGAATGCCACATCGATCTAGCATGTAACACCTCATATCACTTTGCGGCCTCACGCACGGTATCCCCACGGGTGTCGCCTTACCTTTGCCCAGGACCGTTTGCGCCTTTTGGCACACGTATATGATAGTGTCGCTAGCATCCATATGATAAGGAGCCCGGGCTGACATGGCTAGTCGTAAACCCAAACTAGCACAAACTTACAGGGACAGGCATCCATGACCCAGCATCGAACGTGTCGGTCATCAGTGAGTGAATCCAGGCTGTAGCACTGGGCTAACAGGACTCCGGTGAACCGGGCTATAGCGGGCTAATAGGACTCCGGTATTCATCGCGTGACATTTCCCCGAAGGGACAGACACAGGAACGAGGAAGGACACATGCCGGCCAGCCTAAGTGTTCCGGAGCAGTAGCACGCTACCATGGCTCAGTGGAAGCACTAGGAGACATTTCCCGGTAAGAGAGGCTACTAAGGATAAACAACTAGATAGTCAGATCCCACACATAGCAATACATATTACACGTACGAATAACATGCAAGTATGTGCTGTACAACATGGCATCACAGCATAACTCAACAACTCATATAGATAAGGCTCAAAAAGCCATCATAACATTTATTGCAAACAGGGGTCACAGGACCCATCATACAGAGCATACAAGCAACAAGCGGAAGCATTACATGTCTGAGTACAGACATCTACAAATGAAAAAGGCTGAAGAGCCTGACTATCTACAACATCCGATCAAGATCGTAGCTGAGGTACAAGCTACTCGTCGAAGTCCACAAGAACACTAGTAAGACCGAAGTCTCCGCTGCAAAAACGTAAATAAAGCAACATGAGTACAAAGGTACTCAGCAAGACTTACATCAGATCCTATCATACATGCATTTGTATCAAGAAGGTAATGTGGGGTTTAGTTGCAGCAAGCCAGCTTTGACTTAGTGGCTATCCTGTTCTACGACTACCAGAACTTCTTTGAGGTGATATGGTGCACACGAGTCCACTAGTCACCACACAATACACTACTATGGATTCATCCCCGTCTCCCTACGAGAAGGCCATCCATAGCACTCACACTTGTCTTGAGCATTTTATAGTATCCACTTCAAGTTGTCTATGTACCATGTAAGCATCCAAGAAGTCCATAACCGCGGACCCGGCTATTCGAATAGATCATGTTAACCCTGTAGGGGTGTACTTCTTCACACACGCTCTCGCCACTTACCACCATGTACACGTCATGTATCTCGGCAACCTTCAAGCGGAAGCCTGGCGAGGGTGTCGGCCACGACCTGACTAACCACACAAGACTCTAGCCCAGGTTTATCGCCTATTTGGGTTCCATCCGCAAGGAGATCCGGCCGGGGTGTCACTCACAGCCCCAAACGATGTGTGCAGGGTTCCCGAGCCCACCATCCGGGTGCCACTCGGTACACCAGGTCACGTGTGCCTAGTCTATCCCAAGCCCACCCTGCCAGGTGCCACTTGGTAGAAAAATAGCACTACCTACAAACACCAGAAACTAGTTGCGACTCCTGGACAGAGATCAAGTTGGTTAATAAGTCGAGAGGGGTCGAGTTACCGGAACTCAATGTGTGGTAGTATTGAGTCATTGGAAAACATACATAGAACTCAGTGCTTAAGGACGGCTCCAGTGAGACAACCCACCATGTACTCCTACATGGCCTCTCACCGCTACCTTTACCAAATCGTGTTCACACACTTCACTCTCAGCATCAGAACATATTGTAACACTCCAATTCATTCCCAATGAATCAGACCTGACACAACTCTAAGCAATAGCAGGCATAGCATGGTAGGAACACAACATGTCTCAATCAACTCCTACACATGCTAGTGGGTTTCAACTATTTACTGTGGCAATGACAGGTCATGCAGAGGAATGGGTTCAACTACCGCAGCACAAAGTAGCAGATGAATCGTTGTTGTCCTAATGCAATAACTGAGAGCAGGAGCGAGAGAGTAGGATTGTATCGGAATGAACAAGGGGGTTTGCTTGCCTGGTAGATCAACAAAGGGCACTGCTCCTCAGACAGGTACTCTGGAACGGTCTCCGGAGCAGGACCTATCGAGAAAGAACGGTGTCGGCAATCAATACTCAAGCATATGCAACAATATGATGCATGATCATGGCATGAATATGTGATGTTGTTTGTGCTAATGCATCTAGCAATCATTTGGTTGAAGTTCATTTGAACCAAGAGTTCAAATGCAACTCCAAATTAAGCTCTTATATATGCCATAATGTGTTTTCTCATATACAGCATGTATAAGTTGGTTTTCCATGCATGAAACCAGTACAGATGGAAAGATTGAATTTTTCTGATAATTTTTCATATATAAATTATTTCATTCTGAGCTACGGTTGAATTTATATGAATTTTTGAAGTTTAAAGAATTTTCTCGAATTTCCTGATTTATTTTAAATCCAGAAAATGGATAACTGCGTCATCCTGACGTCAGCGTGACGTCAGCGAGTCAACGACCAGGTCCAGGTCAAACCTGACAAGTGGGCCCCGTACGTCAGTGTCATGGTTAATTAACGGAGTTAATTAATTGTCAAGCTAATCTTAAACTAAAAATTAGCAGGGCCGGGCCCCACATGTCAGTGTCACAGGGGGTGTTAGTTAGCGGGGTTGACCCGGTCGATCCCGCCGGCGTTTAGCCACCGGCGAGGCCGAAGGCGGCGGAGGGCCTCGGATTTGGTCCTCCGATGACCAAATCGACGGTGGAGACGTGCTACGCGTAGCTGGGGAGCTGCCGCATCCAGTGGTGCGGGTGGTTGGACACGGGGAGGTCGGTGCTCGCCGGAAGCGAGCTTGCGGCGGCGGCCGGAGTTCGGCTTCGACGGCGGGGCTAGCTACAGAGCGCGGGGAGGCAGGGGAGAAGGGGGAACCGATGCGGGGGCTCACAGCGGGCTCGAAGACGTCGTCGGAGAGCTCGGGGGAGGCTGGAGTCGGCGGGGCGGCGAAGACGATCTCCGGCGGCCGGAGATGAAGACGACGGCGCCGAGGACGAAGCGGGGCTCGCCCGGGTTGCTTGGCTTGGTGAGGAGGGAGAGGGGGTCACGGCGAATCTGTGGAGCGCGTCGGGGAGGCGCGGCAGTGGCCGAGGCCTCGGTGGCTGTGGATGGCGGCGACGGTGGTCTCAGCCGTGAGAGAGGGAGCGAGGGAGAGGAGAGGAGAGGATCGGGGGAGAGTGAGAGGGGTACGGGGCGGCGCGTGGCGTCGCGTGGAGCATCCAGAGCGACGAGGGGGAGGACAGGCAGGCAGGGAGGGAGGAGGTGGCGCGGCGCGGCGGTGCGCGCGCGTCGGGCACGCACCCATCCGCCTGTCGAGGACGAAGACGACAGAGAAGGGGGGCCAGTTGGGCTGGGCTGGCCACCTGGGCCGGCCAGGCCGCATAGGAACGGGCTGCAGAGGGAGGTAAGCGCTAGGTAAGTCTCTTCTCCCTTTTATTTTCTTTTTCTATTTTTCTGACATTTGTTTGGTTTAATAAAAATAATAAACCATTTTATTTTCTTATGCCAATTTTTGTAGGAACTACTGGTATTATTCCAGTGCTCCCCAACAAGTGGCACAATTTTTGGACATATATTGTATATATAACATATATATATCCAAGGCAAAAAAATTACTGGATTAATCCAAATGCCCAAAAATAAATACTTATGAGATCCTGAAAATATTGGTTTGATTTTTATCTCTGTCCAATATTTTCAGAGAGCAACATGAGCATTTTCTTGGACCCTTTTGGAGCAATTTTTATTTGGGTCATTTCCAGAAATGATTCTGAGGGTTTCACAAATCCCCATTTCAAATTTAAATGGAATTTAAACATGATGCACAAATGACTAGCTAGTCTAGGTCATACCAGAGCTAGGGATGTGACACCCACTCACTTCTTTCGGGAGAAACTCCTTCTCTAGAAAGGTCCATCTTAGCAACGAATATTTTGCCTTCGGATCTATGACAGAAGGTGTACCCAACAGTTTCCTTTGGGTATTCTATGAAGACGCACTTCTCTGATTTGGGTTCGAGCTTATCATGTTGAAACTTTTTCACACAAGCATCGCTGCCCCAAACTTTAAGAAACGACAACTTTGGTTTCTTGCCAAACCATAGTTCATAAGGCGTCGTCTCAACGGATTTTGATGGTGCCCTATTTAAAGTGAATGCAGCTGTCTCTAATGCATAACCCCAAAACGATAGTGGTAAATCGGTAAGATACATCATAGATCACACCATATCCAACAAAGTGCGGTTACGGCGTTCGGACACACCATTATGTTGTGGTGTTCCATGTGGCGTGAGCTATGAAACTATTCTACATTGTTTTTAAATGAAGGCCAAACTCCTAACTCAAATATTCTTCTCCATGATCAGATCGTAGAAACTTTATTTTCTTGTTATGATGATTCTCCACTTCACTCTGAAATTCTTTGAACTTTTCAAATGTTTCAGACTTGTGTTTCATTAAATAGATATACTCATACTGCTCAAATCATCTGTGAAGATCAGAAAATAACGATACTCGCCACGAGCATCAACACTCATTGGATCGCATACATTGGTATGTATTATTTCCAACAAGTCAGTAGCTCGTTCCATTGTTCCGGAGAACGTAGTTTTAGTTATCTTGCCCAAAAGGCACGGTTCGCAAGCATCATATGATTCATAACCAAGTGATTCCAAAAATCCATCTTTATGGAGTTTCTTCATGTGCTTTATACCGATATGACCCAACGGCAGTGCCACAAATAAGTTGCACTATCATTATCAACTTTGCATCTTTTGGCATCAATATTATGAATATGTGTATCACTACAATCGAGATCCAACAAACTATTTTCATTGGGTGTATGACCATCGAAGGTTTTATTCATGTAAACAGAACAACAATTATTCTCTGACTTTAAATGAATAACCGTATTGCAATAAACATGATCAAATCATATTCATGCTCAACACAAACGCCAAATAACAGTTAGGTTTAACACTAATCTCGAAAGTATAGGGAGTGTGCGATGATGATCTTATCAATCTTGGAACCACTTCCAACACACATCGTCACTTCACCCTCAACTAGTCTCTGTTTATTCTGTAACTCCTGTTTCAAGTTACTAATTTTTAGCAACCAAACAAGTATCAAATACCCAGGGTCTACTATAAACACTAGTAAGGTACACATCAATAACCTTTATATCAAATATACCCTTGTTCACTTTGCCATCCTTGTTATCCACCAAATATTCAGGGCATTTCCACTTCCAGTGACCATTTCCTTTGCAGTAGAAGCACTCAGTTTCAGGCTTTGGTTCAGCTTTGGGCTTCTTCGCGGGAGTGACAACTTGCTTGCCATTCTACTTGAAGTTCCCTTTCTTTCCCTTTGCCCTTCTCTTGAAACTAGTCGTCTTGTCAATCATCAACACTTGATGCTCTTTCTTGATTTCGACCTTCGTTGATTTCAGCATCACGAAGAGCTCGGGAATCGTTTTCGTCATCCCTTGCATACTATAGTTCATCACAAAGTTCCAGTAACTTGGTGATGGTGACTAGAGAACTCTGTCAATCACTATCTTATCTGGAAGACTAACTCCCACTTGATTCAAGCGATTGTAGTACCCAGACAATCTGAGCACATGCTCACTAGTTGAGCAATTCTCCTCCATCTTTTAGCTATAGAACTTGTTGGAGGCTTCATATCTCTCAACTCGAGTATTTGCTTGAAATATTAACTTCAACTCCTGAAACATCTCATATGGTCCATGACGTTCAAAACGTCTTTGAAGTCCCGATTCTAAGCCGTTAAGCATGGTGCACTAAACTATCAAGTAGTCATCATATTGAGCTAGCCAAACGTTCATAACATCTGCATCTGTTCCTGCAATAGGTCTGTCACCTAGCGGTGCATCAAGGACATAATTCTTCTGTGCAGCAATGAGGATAAATCTCAGATCACGGACCCAGTCCGTATCATTGCTACTATCATCTTTCAACTTAGTTTTCTCTAGGAACACATATAAAACATAGGTAAGCAACAACGCAAGCTATTGATCTACAACATTATTTGCAAAATACTATCAGGGCTAAGTTCATGATAAATTAAAGTTCAATTAATCATATTACTTAAGAACTCCCACTTAGATAGACATCCCTCTAATCATCTAAGTGATCACATGATCCAAATCAACTAAACCATGTCCGATCATCACGTGAGATGGAGTAGTTTTCAATGGTGAACATCACTATGTTGATCATATCTACTATATGATTCACACTCAACCTTTCGGTCTCAGTGTTCCGAGGCCATATCTGTATATGCTAGGCTCGTCAAGTTTAACCTGAGTATTCCGCATGTGCAACTGTTTTGGACCCGTTGTATTTGAACGTAGAGCCTATCACACCCGATCATCACGTAGTGTCTCAACACAAAGAACTTCCGCAACGGTGCATACTCAAGGAGAACGCTTATACCTTGAAATTTAGTGAGAGATGATCTTATAATGCTACCATCAATCAAAGAAAAATAAGATGCATAAAGGATAAACATCACATGCAATCAATATAAGTGATATGATATGGACATCATCATCTTGTGCTTGTGATCACCATCTCTGAAGCACCGTCATGATCACCATCGTGACCGGCGCGACAACTTGATCTTCATCTTAGCATCGTTGTCGTTTCGCCAACTATTGCTTCTACGACTATCGCTACCGCTTAGTGATAAAGTAAAGCAATTACAGGGCGATTGCATTGCATACAATAAAGTGATACATCTCCAATGTATCTATAATTTTTGATTGTTCCATGCTATTATATTACCCTTTTGGATGTTTATGGGCTTTATTTAACACATTTATATCATTTTTGGGACTAACCTATTAACAGGAGGCCCAGCCCATATTGCTGTTTTATTGCTTGTTTCAGTATTTCGAAGAAAAGGAATATCAAACGGAGTCCAAACGGATGAAACCTTCGGCAGTGTGATTTTTTGGAAGAATATGATCCTGGAGACTTGGAGTCCACGTCAGAAGATCCTCGAGGAGTCCACGAGATAGGAGGCCGCGCCCCCTTATAGGGTGGTGGCCCCCTGTCTCGTGGGCCCCTCGAGCACCTCCCGACCGATTTCTTTCGCCTATATAAGCCTATGTACCCTCAAACCATCAGAAATCAAGATAGATCGGGAGTTCCACCGCCGCAAGCCTCTGTAGCCACCAAAAACTTCTTAGGACTCCGTTCCGGCACCCTGCCGGAGGAGGAACCCATCACCAGTGGCCATCTTCATCATCCCGGCGCTCTCCATGACGAGGAAGGAGTAGTTCACCCTCGAGGCTGAGGGTATGTATCAATAGCTATGTGTTTGATCTCTCTCTCTCTCGTGTTCTCTCTATGGCACGATTTTGATGTATCGCGAGCTTTGCTATTATAGTTGGATCTTATGATGTTTCTCCCCCTCTACTCTCTTGTGATGAATTGAGTTTCCCTCTTGAAGTTATCTTATTGGATTGAGTCTTTGATTTGAGAACACTTGATGTATGTCTTGCCGTGTTTATCTGTGGTGACAATGGGATATCACGTACCACTTGATGTATGTTTTGGTGACCAACTTGTGGGTTCCGCCCATGAACCTATGCATAGAGGTTGGCACACGTTCTTGACTCTCCGGTAGAAACTTTGGGGCACTCTTTGAAGTACTTTGTGTTGGTTGGATGAATCTGAGATTGTGTGATGCATATCGTATAATCATGCCCACGGATACTTGAGGTGAGAATGGAGTATCTAGGTGACATTAGGGTTTTGGTTGATTTGTGTCTTAAGGTGTTATTCTAGTACGAACTCTTTTTTAGATTGATCCGAAAGAATAACTTTGAGGTGGCTTCGTACCCTACCATAATCTCTACGTTTGTTCTCCTCTATTAGTGGCTTTGGAGTGACTCTTTGTTGCATGTTGAGGGATTGTTATATGATCTATCTATGTTATTATTGTTGAGAGAACTTGCACTAGTGAAAGTATGAACCCTAGGCCTTGTTTCCTATCATTGCAATACCGTTTACGCTCACTTTTACCTTTAGTTACCTTATTGTTTTTATTATTTCAGATTACAAAAACCTTTATCTACTATCTATTTTGCACTTGTATCACCATCTCTTCGCCGAACTAGTGCACCTATACAATTTACCATTGTATTGGGTGTGTTGGGGACACAAGAGACTCTTTGTTATTTGGTTGCAGGGTTGTTTGAGAGAGACCATCTTCATCCTACGCCTCCCATGGATTGATAAACCTTAGGTCATCCACTTGAGGGAAATTTGCTACTGTCCTACAAACCTGTGCACTTGCAGGCCCAACAACGTCTACAAGAAGAAGGTTGTGTAGTAGACATCAAGCTATTTTCTGGCGCCGTTGCCGGGGAGGTGAGTGCTTGAAGGTATATCTTTAGATCTTGCAATCGAATCTTTTTGTTTCTTGTTTTATCACTAGTTTAGTTTATAAAAAAAACTACAAAAAAATGGAATTGAGTTTGTCTCATACACTTCATCTTTTTAATATCTTTCGTGAGTATGATGGAAAGGAAAATTGTGCTCAAGTGCTAGAAGAAGAATGCATTAGGATGTTTGATACTAAATCTTTGAATGATGAGAATGATTGCAATGTTGTAAGTATGAATTCCTTGAATATCCATGATGCTAATGATATGCAAAGCCACAAGCTTGGGGAAGCTATGTTTGATGAATATGATATATTTTGTCCCCCAAGCTTTGATGAGCAAATTTATTTTGATGATAGCATGCCTCCTATTTATGATGATTATATTGATGAAAGTGGGTTTGGAAGAGTGTCAACTTTATTTAGTGATGATTCCACTATTTCGGAAGAGGTTCCAATTGATTATGAGAACAAAGTTGCTATCTATGATGATTATTGTGATTACTTGTATGCTATTAAGAATAATGATAACCATGAAACTTGTCATAATGATTTTAGTTTTCAATTGGATTATGCCTCACATGATAATTATTTTGTTGAGTTTGCTCCCACTACTATTGATGAGAAGAAATTTGCTTATGTGGAGAGTAGTAAATTTTCTATGCTTGTAGATCATGAAAAGAATGCTTTAGGTGCTGGTTATATTGTTGAATTCATTCATGATGCTACTGAAAATTATTATGAGGGAGGAACATATGCTTGTAGGAATTGCAATAATGTTAAGTTTCCTCCCTATGTGTTGAAAATCTTGAAGCTATGCTTGTTTTACCTTCCTACGCTAGTTGATTATTGTTCCCATAAGTTGTTTGCTCACAAAATCCCTATACATAGGAAGTGGGTTAGGCTTAAATGTGCTAGTCATATGCTTCATGATGCTCCCGTTATGTTTCAATTCTTATCTTTTATGTGAGCATCATTGTCATCATCATGCCTAGCTAGAAAGGCATTAAAGAAAAGCGCTTGTTGGGAGACAACCCAATATTTATCCTTACTATTTTTGTGTGTTCACATGATTATGCTACTTTATTAATCATGTTTTATAGCTTTTGTTTCAATAAAGTGCCAAGTAAGACCTTTAGGATAGCTTACGGTGATAGTTGTGTTGATCCTGCTGAAAATCAGAAACTTTTGCACCCAGTAATCTCATTTTGTTAATTCAGAGAAACGTGCTTCTGATCTGATTCTTTTTGCTCTGGATTGTTACACGAATTTCTTAGGACTTCCTAATTTGGTGGGATTTTAGGAGTTCAGAAGTATACGTTTGATACAGATTACTACAGACTGTTCTGTTTTTGACAGATTCTATTTTATATGTGTTGTTTGCTTATTTTGATGAATCTATGAGTAGTATCGGAGGGTATGAACCATGTATAAGTTGGAATACATTAGATATTACACCAATATGAATTTAGAATGAGTTCATTACAGTACCTAAGTGGTGGTTTTATTTTCTTATACTAACAGAGCTTACGAGTTTTCTGTTGAGTTTTGTGTTGTAGAGTTTTCAAGTTTTGGGTAAAGATTCGATGTAATATGGAATAAGGAGTGGAAAGAGCCTAAGCTTGGGGATTCCCAAGGCACCCCAAGTTAATATTCAAGAATATCCAAAAGCCTAAGCTTGGGGATGCCCCGGATGGCATCCCCTCTTTCGTCTTCGTTCATCGGTAACTTTACTTGGAGCTATATTTTAATTCACCACATCATATGTGGTTTGCTTGGAGCGTCATTTTCTCTTGTTATTATTTGCTTTATGTTATTTAGAATAATTTTTTGCATCTTTAGTTTCAATAAAGAAGTCAAGGATAGCCTTTGCCATGCTTATTTTGCTAGTATACATGTTGCTGTTTGAAAACAGAAAGTTTACCGCTGTTGCAAAAATTCCCTAGAAAAGTAAGAGAATGGTATAATGTTGAAACTTTCTGCATTTTGAGATCTGATAAATTTACTACAGTGGGAATTTTATTTCATAATTTTTGGAGTTAGGGAAGTATTGATATTCTTGCATTCTTTACAGACTGTACTGATTTGGCAGATTGCTGTCATGTTTGCATTGTTTGCATATGCTTGCTTGTTTAATGATTCTATTTGAGGATAGGAGTATTAAATATGCAGAGGAATTTAGTATGCAATTTTGAATAATAATTTTAGTGATTTGTTACAGTAGAAAATGATAAGGTTTTGCATTGGTTTATACTAACCTATCTCACAAGTTCTTGTTGAGTTTGTTGTGGATGAAGCTTTTGAGAAATAGAGAAACCATGATATGAGTGGAATTAAGCAGACACAAAAGTTCAAGCTTGGGGATGCCCAAGGCACCCCAAGATAATATTTCAAGAAGTCTCAAGCATCTAAGCTTGGGGATGCCCCGTTAGGCATTCCACCTTTCTTCAACAACTATCGGTTAGTATCGGTTGAGCCTAAGTTTTTGCTTCTTCACATGAGTTGTGCTATCCTTGCAATGTCATTTTGTTTTGTTTTCCTTGATGTTTGAATACAATACCAAGATCTGAAATTCCTTAATGTTAGAGAGTCTTCACATAGTTGCACAATTATTCGACTACTCATTGATCTTCACTTATATCTTTCGGAGTAGTTTGTCATTTGCTCTAGTGCATCACTTATATCTTTTAGAGCATGGCAGTCGTTATATTTTGTAGAGATTGCTAGTCTCTCATGCTTCACTTATATTATTTTGAGAGTCTTTTAGAACAGCATGGTATTTGCTATGATCTTAAAAGTTGGTCCTAGAATGATGAGCATCCAAGTTGGGTATAATAAAAACTATCATAGAAAGTGAATTGGATGCTATGATCAATTTGATGCTTGATAATTGTTTTGAGATATAGAGGTAGTGATATTAAAGTCATGCTAGTTGGGTGATTATGAATTTAAAGAATTCTTGTGTTGAAGTTTGTGATTCCCGTAGCATGCACGTATGGTGAACCGCTTTGTGATGAAGTTGGAGCACAATTTTATTTGTTGATTGTCTTCCTTATGAGTGGCGGTCGGGGACGAGCGATGGTCTTTTCCTACCAATCTATCCCCCTAGGAGCATGCGCGTAGTGCTTTGGTTTTTGATGACTTCTAGATTTTTGCAACAAGTATATGAGTTCTTTTGATTAATGTTGAGTCCATGGATTATACGCACTCCTTCACCCTTCCAGCATTGCTAGCCTCTCTTGTACCGTGCAACTTTCGCCGGTACCATATACCCACCATTTACCTTCCTCAAAACAGCCACCATACCTACCTATTATGGCATTTCCGTAGCCATTCCGAGATATATTGCCATGCAACTTTCCACCGTTCCGTTCATATGACACGCATTACTTTTGTCATATTGCTTTTTGCATGATCATGTAGTTGACATTGTATTTGTGGCAAGGCCACCTTCATATTTTTCATACATGTCGCTCTTGATTCATTGCATATCCCGGTACACCACCAGAGGCATTCATATAGAGTCATATCTTGTTCTAGCTTTGAGTTGTAAATCCATAAAAGTGTGATGATCTTCATTATTAGAGCATTGTCCTAGTGAGGAAAGGATGATGAAGACTATGATTCCCCCACAAGTCGGGATGAGACTTCGGACTTTACAAAAATAAAAAAGAAAAAAAGGCCAAAAAGAAAAAAAGAAAAGGCCAAAGAAAAGAAAAAAAGAAAAAAAAGAAGAAAAGAAAAAAATGAGAGAAAAAGAGAGAAAGGACAATGCTACTATCTCTTTTTCCACACTTGTGCTTCAAAATAGCACCATGATCTTCATGTTAGAGAGTCTCATATGTTGTCACTTTCATATACTAGTGGGAATTTTTCATTATAGAACTTGGTTTGTATATTCCAATGATGGGCTTCCTCAAAAGTGCCCTAGGTCTTTGTGAGCAAGCAAGTTGGATGCACCCCACTTAGTTTCTTTTGTTGAGCTTTCATATATTTATAGCTCTAGTGCATCCGTTGCATGGCAATCCCTACTCACTCACATTGATATCTATTAATGGGCATCTCCATAGCCCGTTGATACGCCTAGTTGATGTGAGACTATCTTCTCCTTTTTGTCTTCTCCACAACCACCATTCTATTCCACATATAGTGCTATGTCCATGGCTCACGCTCATGTATTGCGTGAAACTTGAAAAAGTTTGAAATTACTAAAGTATGAAACAATTGCTTGGCTTGTCATCGGGGTTGTGCATGATTAAATACTTTGTGTGATGAAGATAGAGCAACAGCCAGACTATATGATTTTGTAGGGATAACTTTCTTTAGCCATGTTATTTTGAGAAGACATGATTGCTTTGATTAGTATGCTTGAAGTATTACTATTTCTTATGTCAATATGAACTTTTATTTTGTATTCATTTGGATCTGAACATTCATGCCACAATAAAGAAAATTACATTATGAATTATGCTAGGTAGCATTCCACATCAAAAATTTCTTTTTTATCATTTACCTACTCGAGGACGAGCAGGAATTAAGCTTGGGGATGCTTGATACGTCTCCAATGTATCGATAATTTTTTATTGTTCCATGCTATTATATTACCCTTTTTGGATGTTTATGGGCTTTATTTTACACATTTATATCATTTTTGGGACTAACCTATTAATCAGAGGCCCATCCCATATTGTTGTTTTATTGCCTGTTTCAGTATTTCGAAGAAAAGGAATATCAAACGGAGTCCAAACGGAATGAAACCTTCGGCAGCGTGATTTTTTGGAATAATATGATCCTGGAGACTTGGACTCCACGTCAGAAGATCCTCGAGGATGCCAGGGAGATAGGAGGCCGCGCCCCCCTTACAGGGTGGTGGCCCCCTGTCTCGTGGGCCCCTCGAGCACCTCCCGACAGACTTCTTTCGCCTATATAAGCCTACGTACCCTAAAACCATCAGAAACCAAGATAGAACAGGAGTTCTGCCGCTGCAAGCCTCTATAGCCACCAAAAACCTCTCAGGAGTCCGTTCCGGCACCCTGCCGGAGGGGGAACCCATCACCAGTGGCCATCTTCATCATCCCGGCGCTCTCCATGATGAGGAGGGAGTAGTTCACCCTCGGGGCTGAGGGTATGTACCAGTAGCTATGTGTTTGATCTCTCTCTCTCGTGTTCTCTCTATGGCACGATCTTGATGTATCGCGAGCTTTGCTATTATAGTTGGATCTTATGATGTTTCTCCCCCTCTACTCTCTTGTGATGAATTGAGTTTCCCTCTTGAAGTTATCTTATTGGATTGAGTCTTTGATTTGAGAACACTTGATGTATGTCTTGCCGTGTTTATCTATGGTGACAATGGGATATCACGTACCACTTGATGTATGTTTTGGTGACCAACTTGCGGGTTCCGGCCATGAACCTATGCATAGGGGTTGGCACACGTTCTTGACTCTCCGGTAGAAACTTTGGGGCACTCTTTGAAGTACTTTGTGTTGGTTGGATGAATCTGAGATTGTGTGATGCATATCGTATAATCATGCCCACGGATACTTGAGGTGACAATGGAGTATCTAGGTGACATTAGGGTTTTGGTTGATTTGTGTCTTAAGGTGTTATTCTAGTATGAACTCTTTTATAGATTAATCCGAAAGAATAACTTTGAGGTGGTTTTGTACCCTACCATAATCTCTACGTTTGTTCTCCGCTATTGGTGGCTTTGGAGTGACTCTTTGTTGCATGTTGAGGGATTGTTATATGATCTATATATGTTATTATTGTTGAGAGAACTTGCACTAGTGAAAGTATGAACCCTAGGCCTTGTTTCGTATCATTGCAATACCGTTTACGCTCACTTTTACCTTTAGTTACCTTGCTTTTTATTATTTCAGATTACAAAAACCTTTATCTACTATCTATTTTGCACTTGTATCACCATCTCTTCGCCTAGCTAGTGCACCTATACAATTTACCATTGTATTGGGTTTGTTGGGGACACAAGAGACTCTTTGTTGTTTGGTTGCAGGGTTGTTTGAGAGAGACCATCTTCATCCTATGCCTCCCATGGATTGATAAACCTTAGGTCATCCACTTGAGGGAAATTTTCTACTGTCCTAAAAACCTGTGCAGTTGCAGGCCCAACAACGTCTACAAGAACAAGGTTGTGTAGTAGACATCATAAAGCGACAACCATATGGCTCCTACCAGTTGCCGATAACTTTGTTACAAAACATGATCATCTCATACAATAAAATTTAGCATCATGTCTTGACCATATCACATCACAACCTGCCCTACAAAAACAAGTTAGACATCCTCTACTTTGTTGTTGCAAGTTTTACGTGGCTTCTACAGGCTGAGCAAGAACCGTTCTTACCTGCATCAAAACCACAACGATAGTTCGTCAAGTTAGTGTTGTTTTAACCTTCTCAAGGACTGGGTGTAGCCACACTCGGTTCAACTAAAGTTGGAGAAACTGACACCCGCAAGCCACCTATGTGCAAAGCACATCGGTAGAACCAGTCTTGCGTAAGCGTACGCATAATGTCGGTCCCGGCCGCTTTATCCAACAATACCGCCGAACCAAAGTATGACATGCTGGTAAGCAGTATGACTTGTATCGCCCACAACTCACCTGTGTTCTACTCGTGCATATAACATCTAGGCATAAAACCAGGCTCGGGTGCCACTGTTGGGAACATAGTAATTTCAAAAAATTCCTACGCACACGCAAGATTATGGTGATGCATAGCAACGAGAGGGGAGAGTGTTGTCCACGTACCCTCGTAGATCGAAAGCGGAAGCATTAGCACAACATCGTTGATGTAGTCGTACGTCTTCACGATCCGACCGATCAAGTACCGAACATATGACACCTCCGAGTTCAGCACACGTTCAGCTCGATGACGTCCCACGAACTCTGATCCAGCAGAGCTTTGCGGGAGAGTTCCGTCAGCACGACAGCGTGATGACGGTGTTGATGATGCTACCGACGCAGGGCTTCGCCTAAGCACCGCTATGATATTCCCGAGGTGGAATATGGTGGAGGGGGGCACCGTACACGGCCAAGAGATCAAGAGATCAATTGTTGTGTCTAAAGGTGCCCCCCTGCCCCTGTATATAAAGGATCAAGGGGGAGGGGGCGGCCGGCCAAGAGGAGGCGCGCCAGGGAGGAGTCCTACTCCCACCGGGAGTAGGACTCCCTCTTTTCCTAGTTGGAGTAGGAAGGGGAAAGGAAGGGAGAGAGGAGAGGAAGGAAAGGGGGGCGCCCCCCCCCCCCTCCTTGTCCTATTCGGACTAGAGGGGGAGGGGGCGCGCAGCCTGCCCTGGCCGCCCCTCCTCTTCTCCACGAGGGCCCATTAGGCCCACTAAACCCCCCGGGGGGTTCCGGTAACCCCCCGGTACTCCGGTATATGCCCGAAACCATTCTGGTGTCCGAACATAGTCATCCAATATATCGATCTTTACGTCTGGACCATTTCGATACTCCTCATCATGTCCGTGATCATATTCGGGACTCCGAACTACCTTCGGTACATCAAAACACAAAAACTCATAATATCGATCGTCACCAAACTTTAAGCATGCGGACCCTACGGGTTTGAGGACTATGTAGACATGACCGAGACACGTCTCCGGTCAATAACCAATAGCGAAACCTGGATGCTCATATTGGCTCCTACATATTCTACGAAGATCTTTATCGGTCAAACCGCATAACAACATATGTTGTTCCCTTTGTCACCGGTATGTTACTTGCCCGAGATTCGATCGTCGGTATCTCAATACCTAGTTCAATCTCGTTACAAGCAAGTATCTTTACTCGTTACATAATGCATCATCCCGAAACTAAATCATTAGCTACATTGCTTGCAAGGCTTATAGTGTTGCGCATTGCCGAGAGGGCCCAGAGATACCTCTCCGACAATCGGAGTGACAAATCCTAATCTCGAAATATGCCAAATCAACATGTACCTTCAGAGACACCTGTAGAGCTCCTTTATAATCACCCAATTACGTTGTGACGTTTGGTAGCACACAAAGTGTTCCTCCGATAAAAGGGAGTTGCATAATCTCATAGTCATAGGAACATGTATAAGTCATGACGAAAGCAATAGTAACATACTAAACGATCAAGTGCTAAGCTAACGGAATGGGTCAAGTCAATCACATCATTCTCTAATGATGTGATCCCATTAAACAAATGACAACTCATGTCTATGGCTAGGAAACTTAACCAGCTTTGATTCAACGAGCTAGTCAAGTAGAGGCATACTAGTGACACTTTGTTTGTCTATGTATTCACACATGTACTAAGTTTTCGGTTAATACAATTCTAGCATGAATAATAAACATTTATCATGAAATAAGGAAATAAATAATAACTTTATTATTGCCTCTAGGGCATATTTCCTTCAATATAGAGGGATAAACTCAAGCAGTACGATATAAACCCCATTTTTTATCCTTGATGGCAACAAAACAGTACATGCCTCACAACCCTTTCTATCACTGGGTGAGGACAGCGCAAGATTGAACCCAAAACTAAGCACCTCTCCCATTGCAAGAAAAACCAATCTAGTTAGCCAAACCAAACCGATAGTTCGAACAAAAATACAAAGAGAGTTCAGAGAAGATTGAAATAATATTCACAGATAAACAAATCATAAATCCACAATTCATCGGATCTTGACAAACACACCACAAAAAACATTACATTGGATAGAACTCCAAGAACATCGAGGAGAACATTGTATTGAAGATCAAAGAGAGAGAAGAAGCCATCTAGCTACTTTTTTTAGAACATAGACGTCAGGGACGTCCGGCTTTAAATTAATAAATCCCACAACATAGGCAGCATACATAAACGAACAACCAAACATACGAGGGGCCATCTAGCTACTAGCTATGGACCCGTAGGTCTGTGGTAAACTACTCACGTTTCATTAGAAGGGCAGCAAGGTTGATGTAGAGGCCCTCTGTGATCGAATCGTCCTCCGCCAGGGTGCCGAAAAAGGCCCCAAGATGGGATCTCACGGGAACAGAGGCTTGCAGCAACGGAAAAGTATTTTGGTGGACACTTCTGATGTTGGGGGAATATTCGGGAATTTATAGTGCAAAGATTAGGGTTGGGGGACTCCTAAGGGGTCCACAAGCTAGGCCCACCTCCCCCGAGGGTGCGCCTTAAGGGCTTGTGGGCTCCTCGTGAGTCTTCTGACCCCCTCCCCAAGTCTTCTGGGTGTCTTCTGGTCCAAGAAAAATCATCGTGAAAGTTTCATTCTGTTTGGACTCCGTTTGATATTCCTTTTCTGTAAAACTCAAAAACAAGGAAAAAAATAGAAACTGACACTAGGCTCTAGGTTAATAAGTTAGTCCTGAAAATAATATAAAATAGCATATTAATGCTTATAAAACATCCAAAACAGGTAATATAATAGCATGGAACAATCAAAAATTATAGATACGTTGGAGACGTATCAATTAACAAAGCTCGTCATACATCAAGATCGTGCCAAATCAAGAACACGAGAGAGAGAGAGAGGAGAGATTAAACACATAGCTACTGGTACAAACCCTCAGCCCCGAGGGTGGACTACTCCCTCCTCATCATGGTGGACGCTGGGATGATGAAGAAGGCCACCGGTGATGATTTCCCCCTTCAGCAGGGTGGCAGAACAGGGTCTAGATTGGTTTGTCATGGCTATAGAGGCTTGAAGTGGCGGAACTTCTGATCTAGAGTTATTTTTGGGTGTTTCTGTATTTATAGGATCTTTTGGCGTCGGTCTCACGCTAAGATGGGCCTCAGGGGCCCACGACCCACCAGGGCGCGCCTGGCGCGCCCTGGTGTCTTGTGGGCAGCACGGGGGCCCTCTGGTGGTTCTTTGCTCTATTATTTCTCTTTTCTTCCAAAAAAATCGTCAAAAAGTTTCATCCAATTCCGAGAACTTCCATAAATTATAAACATGGCATGAATACTTCATAAATTATAGATACGTTGGAGACGTGTCAGCATCCCCAAGCTTAATTCCTACTTGTCCTCGAGTAGGTAAATGATAAAAGAAATAATTTATGAAGTGTGAATGCTAGCATAGTGTGTAAGTTTGATCAATGATAATTTAAATCACTTTTCCTAGCATCACAGCAACTCTTTCTCATAAAAACTATCATGTTGGAGTAGCAACCAATTCACATGTTATGGTTCAAACAATGAATTCTCTTGAAACTTAACAACATAACATATGTTCTTAGTCACCAAACAATTGCAATTTAATGTATTCTCAACGAAGTCTAAGTAAGATCTCCACATACTCAATCATCATATAGTCTTCTATGATTGCTAGTACTCAAAGCATATTTTTTAGAACAAATGGATCCATCGAACACAGAGAAAGGGGCATAATGTTTCGCCTCCCAACTCATTTATCATAGAGATAATTGTCAATAATAATAAATCATGATCAAATATATTTGACTGGCCATATGTGACTAGATCTTTCCCCACCACATGATGCTTGCCAACTAGAGAATAATTGAGGTTGAAATGAGAATGCATACTGTTGACTCTTGCATAAAAGAAAATACTAAAAAGTAAAAGATAGGCCCTTTGTAGAGGGAAGCAGAGGTTGTCATGCGCTTTAAAATTTTGGGTTCCCAAGCTCTTAATGCAAAGGAATGTCACGTTATATTGCCCCTTATGATAGCAACCTTTATTATGCAGTCTGTCGCTTTTATTACTTTTCCATCACAAGTTTGTACAACGCTTATTTTCCCTTACAATAAAAGATCAAACATATTTAGGAGCAATTTTTATTGCTTTATGCACCGTTGATAACTTACTTGAAGGATCTTATTCAATCTATAGGCAGGTATGGTGGACACTCATGGAAAGAAACTGGGTTTAAGGGGTTTTGGATGCACAAGTAGTACGTATCTCTACTTAGTACGGATGTTTTGCTAGCAAAAGTTCCTAAGCAACAAACACCACATGTTGGAGGATCCATAACAATATAACTTATTTGCAAATATACACAACCATAACTCATTACGTTGTCTTCCTTATCCAGCTTCAACTAATTTGCTAAAGTTTGAAAATAATTAATGGGTATTCATAATCATAGATGATTTCCAAGATAATATATTTGCAAGTGAAAGTTCTCTTCCTTATACTAATTATTCATGGTATGACCAATATTGTGATTGTCAAGCTTCAAATGATTTCACTTTCTAAACTCAATGTGAAGCTACTACTAGGTAAGATACAAGCATATGAAGCACACATAATTTCAACTTTACGATATTCAATTCATTCAACAATTTACTCATAGGATATAAGTGAAGCACAAGAGTAAATGGCAAACTACTCCAAAAAGATATAAGTGAAGATCAAGCGAGTAGTAAGTAAAGGGGTAGTCATTTGAGGACTCTCTCTTATTTTAAAAAACATTCAGATCTAAGTATTTTATTAAAAAAATCAAGCAAAACAAAATAAAATGACATTCTTGGAATAGCACACGTCATATGAAGAAGCAAAAACTTAGGCTCAACCGATACTAACCGATAATCATTGAAGGTGGGATGCCTACCGAGGCATCCCAAGCTTAGATGCTTGAGAATTCTTGGAATATTATCTTGGCATGCCTTGGGCATCCCCAAGCTTGAGCTTTTGTGTCTCCCTAATTCCTTTTATATCACAATTCCCCTAAATCTTAAAACTTCATCCACACAAAAATCAACAAGAACTCGTGAGATAAGTTAGTATAAATCAATGCAATACCTTAGCATTCTCTACTATAGCAAATCACTAAAATTATAATTTAACATTGCATACTAAATGCCTCTACATATTTAATACTCCTATCCTCAAATAGAATCATTAAACAAGCAAACATATGCAAACAATGCAAACATAACAACAATCTATCTAAACAGGACAGTTTGTAAAGGATGCAAGAAGATTCATACTTCTATAACTCCAAAAATTCTGAAAACTTACCACACTGTAGAAAATTTGTTTTAGCTTATTGTGTAAAAATTTCAATATTTTATCACATTATGACATTTTTTAACAATTCAGAAAATGATAGAAAACTTTCTGTTTTCAAAACAGCAGCATATAGACTTGCAAAATAAGCATAGTAAAGGTTATCCTTGACATTTTTATTGAAGTAAAAGATACAAAACATAATTATAAATAACATCAAGAAAATCCTAATAAAAGAAAATGACGCTCCAAGCAAAACAAATATCATGCGACGAATGAAAATATAGCTCAAAGTGAGGTTACTGATAACGTTGGAGACGAAAGAGGGGATGCCTTTCGGGGCATCTCTAAGCTTAGTTGCTTGGATCTTCCTTGAATATAACCTTGGGGCTGCCTTGGGCATCCCCAAGCTTAGGGTCTTGTCACTCCTTATTCTCCTCATATCGATATATCTCACCCAATACTTGAAAACTTCAAACACACAAAACTTAACGAAACTTCGTGAGATAGGTTAGTATGATAAAGAGCAAACCATTCACTTTGGTACTATCAAAGACAAGATTCATAATTATTCCCACACAATGCATACTATACCTTCTCATTTCCAAAATTTATATTGAGCAATATAAGCCATAGAAACTAGGAAACAAGCAAAGTACGCATTGAAAACATAATCTATCAAAAACAGAATGTCACGGCCGGTTTTTCCGGGTATCAATTTCCAGAAAAAGACCGTCGTGCTCATCAGCCCCAGGATTACTGTTAGCTGATGAGGTATCAACTTGATACAAAAAATCCAAGCAAGATACAAAATATGAAGTACAAGACCATTCTGGCCTGTGGGTACAACAAATGGTTTCTAGTGGTTGAGGGCGGAAGTGGTTTGTGGTTCATCAGTGTCTATGGGACTCCATTTCCCAACAGGAACAGCTGACCAGTTTAACTCCTATCTTCACGAGGCTGCTATCACCGTTGCTTAGGTTCCTGGGCTGTCATCGCGTTGCTCCTCTCCGTGCAAGAAATCTGGCCAAGACAATAGCCAGGGACAAGCCAGTGAGTACTTTGAATGTACTCGCAAACATTATGAACACGGGTATAATATAATTGATAATCATGTGCTGAAATATTCTATGATCACATCGTCAGTCATAAATAAAATCTTTTGTGCATGCAAGCAGGTTATTTATATGCAACACGAATAAGCAATAAGGGAATGGAAAATAAAATGCCGCAGTCGGGCGTCTGTGCGACGCCACATAAAGGGCTTGTAAGGTAAATAAATAACAAGCAATGCCAGAGTCGGGCGTCTCAGCGACACCACATAAAGGGCTTATAAAGTAAATAATCACAATGAATATCCAGGAGGTAGAACCATCCCAGGGATACTCAATGATATAATGGGTTAGTCCATAATCATAATAATCGTAATCATCACAAGTCACAAGTCACAATCCAAGTTCTGGTTTAACAATTTCTCCTCCGAAGACCGACACTAAGACCGACACTTGACCCGTCCCAGACTGTAGTCCTTAACCATGGACACGGCTATTCGAATAGATTTAATCTCTGCAGAGGGTGTACTCTTTACCCACGAGCAACGGATTCCATTAGTCCATTGGGACTAATTCCGTCTATGGCCTTTTAGTTGAAAACACACCTGACTTGCACACACCAGCTTAACTTACCGGTGTCTGGAATCACCCACGACACCTGTCAAGCAAAACTCTAAGTGGGGAGGCTACAACCTCGCGTAGCATGGGATCAAATTTATATCGCGCGCTCTAAGGGGTGGCCTCCCCTCTCGGTCCCAACCAGAAACACCCATGCCCCTGGACCAGGTGGCCTGCCTACCGGCTACAACCGATATCTTCCACCATGGCCTCTCTGTATGGTGTGTGCTAGAAAGGGGTTGACGACTTACTGAACCGTACCCTACCTGCGGTAGGGACAAGTGGTAGTACGAGACAAGTATGGGGGTTACTGGAACAAGACTCTATCTATGGTCGACTCAGGAGGTTTATGAATTTCCTACATGACATGCATAACAAATATATTACAACCAACAGAATCACCGCTCATTATACCTTACTATGCCATACCGGACATAACCGTCCCGACGGAGACCGGCAACGAGCTCACGCCTACCCAAGGCAGAGGCTTTCCTGGATTCCTTTCCGGCATGCATGCAAGGCACATGAGGATGATTACCATCACAAGGATATTCATTTCCAACAGCTAGGAAATCACCAGTATGCATCCATGCAAATGATCATATCACATGAAATAACAAGTTCCCGAAATGAGGTGGTGTTATAAACGTGTCAACGAACACACCAAAAATATTATGCTGGGGTTCAGAATGCTTGCCTTCAAGTTGTGGGGTGGTGAGGTGCATCCTAAAACTTTTGAAAGTCTTTCTCCTCTCTCCAAAATCCTATTTAAAAATATTTTTGAATCAATATATAGTTTCAAAAACAGTACCAAAAAGTTGTCTGAATTTTTTTGAAATAAATCTTAAAATAAACTAGACAAAATTTTAAAGAGGACAGAAAAAGAATCAATCAAAAATACTTCTCTGTTTAAAAGTTATAAGGGTTTTAATCCAGGGACCTTTCTGTAATGAAACAGAAAACTCTTAGGGGGTAAAACAGAAAAGTGCAGAAAACGATTCAGATTAGAAAGCGCATTTGCCAGAATACGCTTTCAGAAAACGGTTCCAAAAAAAAGAACAGAGAGGCTGACGGGCGGGTCCCACCCGTCAGGTTCGAATATTCAAAAGAAGCGGCAGAGCTCGTCGGCGCCCGAGAGCTGCGGGGGTCGCCGGCGGCAATCCACAGCGAGGCAGGGGGATCGGGGAGTACCTCCGTGTTCAGTGCATCCTTCCGCGTCGGTGGGTGGTGGTAGTGGTCGCCGGCGAGCACCACGTCGACGGCGGCCCTTGCTCCGGCGGACAGTGGTTCGGGTAGTCGTGGGCCTCGTCGGAGAGAGCTGCTGGGGTCAAATTGGAGTGGGGGTTAGTCTTCTAGAGACGCCATGAGGCTACGGGCAAGCCTAGGGCGATGGAGGAGCTCTCACCAGAGAGAACGTTGTCGGAGCCCGAAGCGGACGGAGGTGGCCGGAGTTGAGGAAGAAGGGCCCCTCAAGGCTCTTCCAGTGGCTGCGAGGGGTCTGGTGAGGTGGTGGAGGTGTGCGGGGTCGAGAGCGAGCTCTGAGGCGCTATTTATAGCCGGCCCGAGGCGGTTGCCGTGAATGGGATAAGTCCGGCGAGCGATTACGGCGGTGCTGTGGCTGGACAGTTGGTTTAGGGCTTGAGCATCGACTAGATGGGGTACTGACTCCACTCCGGTGCCTAATTCAACAAGGCAGGGGCGGTTACGTCCTGTCCCCAACGGAACGGCCGTGCGGCACGTCGGCGGCAGAGAGCGCGCCCTGCGCGTGCCAGGCCACGGCGAAGGTGCTGCATGCGTGTGCTAGCAAGGAAGACGGCCACGCGGAGCTCCCAGGAGGCTTGGGTGGTGCCGAACGGCGTTGTGCCGTAGGGTGCCTCCTGTTGGCCGCCACGGGAGGTTCTGCCGCCGCGGAAGATGCCGGCGCAGGCGGGCCAGGGTGCCACCGATGCTAGGAACCAGCCAAGCGCGCGTGCGGCGCTTTGGACAGGGAGGAGGAGCCGTGCGCAACGCGCCAGGTGCACAGTTGACATGTGACAGAACACTGACGAAGAAACGACACTGAATCTACTGAAACTCTGAATTTTTCTGAAAATGCATAGTAACAGTGTTGGCCAGGTGTTCAACAGAATGATTCTGGTATGTGGGAGGTTCTCCTTGAGCTAATCTTTGGTGGGGTGGCCTCTCATTGCATCTGTGGGCTGCCTGAATTTTGGTAGAATTTTTGGAGAAGGGGAAATATGAATTTCACCAAATTTGACAAATCTGGTCCAAACTTGCAGAGGCTGAAACTTGAAAATTTTGAAAAGAGGAAGAGTGGATCTTGATGGTTCTAGGTTGTGGGTGCTAAGGACTATCCAGAGGAGTTGATTTGAGATCAAAACTCAAAGGAAATTAGGTACTTCCTTTGTAAATCACCTAGGCCTAAAATAATTGACAGAAATGTTTTGGGAAATAAAATAAATGGAATAAAATCCTAAAATGATTTGGACTTGTTGGAACAGAATGTTAGGATTGCCCCAAGTGGAAGAGAGTGGTCTTGGAAGGATTTACCACATGAGGCATGGTAAAACCATGGGTGGTTTCAATATAAGATAAGTCCCAAAACTCCTAGGGTTTTCTCTTAAAGAAAATAATCCCATAAAAATAAATTTGAGAAGGGAACAAACAGAAGAAAGGTTTTTAATAACCAAACACCAGTGTTGATGAAGATACCAAAATAAAATCCTTGCCAAGGGGAAAAAGTTTTGAGAGGGAAGAGAGTCCAATAAATTTGGGAAGTATTTCACTTGAGGTAAAAACTCCAAGGTAAAAAGGAAACGTTTCAAAAAAATCAAAAGGGAGTCCAGAAAATAAAAGTTTTAATTTCTTGGCAAAGTTTTTATTAACAAAACAAGGCTAAAATTTTGGGGTGTCACACAGAACAGTCTGTAATGATCTGAACAATGACCATACTTATGTTACTCCCAAAATATGAAAAAACAGGAAAACATAGAAAATTTGTATATAAATCATTTATAAAAAATTCAGAATTTATCACGATTTAGTGAATTTAAACAATTCTATTACTGGAAGCAAAAGTTTATGTTTTTTCACAGAATCAAGTCAACTATCATCCACACTATCCCAAAGGCTTTACTTGGCACTTTATTGAAACAAAAACTATAAAATATGATTACTACAGTAGCTTAATCATGTGAACACATAAAAATAGTGGGTAAAATTGTTGGTTTGTGTCCCAACAAGCTCTTTTCTTTAATGCCTTTTTAGCTAGGCATGATGATTTCAATGATGCTCACATAAAAGATAAGAATTGAAACATAACAAGAGCATCATGAAGCATATGACTAGCACATTTAAGTCTAACCCACTTCCTATGCATAGGTATTTTGTGAACAAGTAATTTATGGAAGCAAGAATCAACTAGCATAGGAAGGCAAAACAAGCAAAACTTCAAGGTTTTCAACACATATAGAGGAAAGTTGATATTACTGAGATATGTAAAAGCATATGTTCCTTTCTTATAGTAATTTTCAGTAGCATCATGAATGAAGTCAACAATATAACTATCACATAAAGCATTATTTTCATGATCCATATGCATAAAAAATCTATTACTCTCCAAAATAACTATCTTGTGATTAAAAATTAAAATCATGATGACAAGTTTCATGTTTATCATTATTCAATAGCATACATGTCATCACCATAGTCATCATAGATAGCAACATTGTTGTCATAATCAATTGAAACCTCTTCCGAAATAGTGGATTCATCACTAAATAAAGTCATGACCTCTCAAAATCCACTTTCATAATTATGAGAATAAGATTCAACACCCTCCAAAATAGTGGGATCATCATTACATAAATTTGACGCTCCTCCAAACCCACTTTCATCAATATAATCATCATAAATAGGAGGCATGCAATCATCATAGTAAATATTCTCATCAAAAGTAGGGGGACTCAAAATACCATCTTCATCAAATATAGCATCCCCAAGCTTATGTCTTTGCATATCATTAGCGTCATGGATATTCAAAGAATTCATACTAACAACGTTGCAATCATGCTCATCATTCAAATATTTCATGACAAACATTCGGCTTTAGTGTGATGTCTGTTTGGTATTAGGCCCGGACATTCGGCACACCTTCATCAAGGGGATAGGAGTAGCAACAGTGTTGCCAAGATGGTGGCTTCAGGCTTATTGATGTATCACCTTGTGTAGTCTTTGTGAATAATTAATAATATGGTTGCATGCATAGTCCAGATGCAGAGTCTGGGGGTACATCCTCCTTTTCTAAAAAAAGCTATGCTTCGGTCCAGTATTTTTGTTGGTCAAAGTGATAGCTCTGGAAGAAATATTTCCCTTGTTGCAATTGCCAGCTCCATAAGATGTAATAGCGACCTGTTTAGTATATTAAAGGTATAGCAAGAAGGTGATGATGGATGTGTTTAAAGGTGTAAAGTACTTAGGTCGCGGTGGTGTCTAGGCATCATGGGAGACAATGGTAATCAGGTTAGGGTCGTCGAGGGCGCAACCGCTGCGGTGGATGTTGGGGTCCGGGAAGGAGATATGGGGTCATGGACGAGGGTGTCAGTGAAGTGTCTCCGGTAGGATGGACGATGATGGTGTCGATGAAGCAGATCCCAGGTCATGGACGAGGGCGCCGGTGAAACGACTCCGGTAGGGTGGACAATGGTGTCGACGAAGCAGACCTGCGACCGTGGATGAGGACGTCGGTGAAGGGCTCTAGTATGGTGGAAGATGATGTTGATGAAGTAGATCTGCGGCCGTGGACGAGTACGTCATTGAAGCGGCTCCGATGGGGTAGACGATAGTGTCGACGAAGCGACTCTGGTGCGGTGTAGGAAGGCGCCTGTGTAGATGCGCTGCGGTGTACAAGAGCCTTAACGAAGTAGATCCAGCGTGGTGGACAAGACTGGGACTGAATGAGATGTTGTAGAGTGGTGGATGATTAGTCTAGGGTTTCAAAGGAGGGGTAGAAGCGGTCGACGAAGCAGATCTAACGTGGTGGACAATGTCGGCACTGAATAGGCTCTGGTACAGTGGTGAATGAGCAGCCTAGTGTTTCGAGAGGGGGGGTAGAAGCATTGATGAACTACGGACGATGTGATGTGAGGTTCTCTGGTGTTGTGGACAAGTCATTTTTGCAGGAAGGGAAAAAAATGGGGATTATAAGGTGTCGTGGGATGGGGAGATCCAGAAGTTACCAAAGCGGCCCTGCTCTTTTATGTAATGTGCATCGTGTCGTTCTTCGCACACCGGGCTAGAAGGGTAATTTCACGTGCTACAATCTGGATCGCGAAATATTTCGATGGAGGCCGGAGACTTTGCCGCCCGCGGGATATTTCATAAGAGCATCTACAGCCGGGCGCCTCAAATCATCTCTCATATGCCCGCAGATGCGTCCGGTCAGTGACCGGACATGAGAGAGAAGGAAAAACGTGACCCAACCGGACCCCTCATATCTTTCCTATATGTTCGGGCTGTCCGCGAACCCTCATATCAATCTCAAATATGGGGAGGATATGAGGGCTCGCGGACATGCCCGGGTGCGCCCAGTCAATCCGCCACATAGGATGTGGCCCCACCCGGACCACCTTTTTTTTTCTTTATTCATTTTTTTCTTTCTCTCTTCATCTCCACCAATCACGTGCAAGTGACCGGACATATGAGGAAGAAAATAAGGATTGTGGATGCGCGGATGGACAAATAGGGGCTCAAAACGGACACGCCGGTCATTGACCGAGCGCGTCAACGGACGTTTGAGGGGTCGAAGTAGAGGTGCGTGTCTGAAGATGCTCTAATTCAACTTATTTTGGATAGTGATGCAGCAGGAATGTGGTGATGGTCTGTGCGCGCGGAGCACATATCTCTACCTAATAATAAAGCAAATTGGGTTTCGGCCGTCCGTCATGCACTTTTGCAGAAAACCCCCCGCAGTACACACTTAAGTCATAACCGAACCGTTATTTTACATTTTTATGGAAACCCCCCTGATGTATTAGATAATTCACCCGCCGATCATATATAAGTCAAACAAATGTATTTCTAAATTATCCATATCTTTTAAATCGTAACTCCGATTTTAACATGTTATATATGAAAATTGATTAGAAAAATGTGTAGAATCTGAATATGATGTTATTTTGTTTGTTAAATATTTTTTAAATATTATTTTGGAAGATATTTAAGTCAAACAAATATTTTTCTTAATTATCCATATCTATTAAACCGTAACTCCGATTTTAACATGTTATATATGAAATTTGAAGAGAAAAATATGTAGAATTTGAATATGATATTATTTTTACCTATTAAATGTTTTAAAATATTATTTAAAAGCAAACTTGTAACTTATAGGGCATGTCCGTTTTTCTTTCGTACCGCGACGATCTGGATTGCAAATAAACAACCACTAAAATCATAAAGAGACGAAAGAAAACATCGATAACCACACATGAGCACCTCTGAAAAAACCGGCAGGGGAAAAACAACATTCAAACACACTTTGCTTTGTGTGAACACTGAGGCCACTGAGAGTGAGGAGGATAAGCGGCAACATAATAATGATGCCTCGCTAAAATAAAGGGCATGAACATATTATGGTTATTGGGTTAAGAGTGTGTGTTATTTTTTTCTCTCGTTGCAACACACGGGCTCTTTTGCTAGTCAGCGATAACGTACGTTCCTAGTCGAGCCCAGAAAAAACGGTCATGAGTGAATTAATGCTTCATGTAAAGAAGAATACTTAATTATTAAGTATTATTATTTATCTTAAAATAAAAGTACAAAGACAATTACATCGTCGTCGTCATGAAAAGAGTCTAACCGAAAACTAAGTACGTATTTCCACATGATGAAAAGGCCGGAGCAAAAACTAGGCACGCCCCTTCTTCAGTTCATACGGGGAACACGTAAACTCCGGACGTACCTAGATTGTAAGCTGGCGAGGTAATTATAGGCCAATACGCAGTAGATGGAGAGGTCATGATCTTGGACGATTCTGCTTACGAGGAAGCGCAACAACTTTTTTTTGAGAGTACGCCAAAGGCGTACCTTATCTTTATAGAAGAGAGCAAAAGTATTTACAAGAAGCTTGAGGCCATGCGAACATACCTCAAGCATAACAGACACTCACACCCATCAACCAAACTACCAAAAGCACTAGGCTACTCTCTCACAAATCTATGCAACCCTACCACTCCTACTCCCGCACTCCTCCACTCCTCAATCTCTTGCAGAATTTTGTGAGTAAGGTCCCTTCCCGGCAGCACTTGATTTGCCCGATTGAAGACCCTGGCATTGCGCTGCTTCCATAAGTTCCATGCCACCACAATTGCCAGAGTGTCGAATCCTCTTTTCTGTGCCTTCTGGAAGTGCTTCCTGCTTGATAACCACCATTGGAGATAGTTGTCTTGTGTGCTTAGCCGAGGAATGTTCAAGTGAAGTGCAGAAAGACATCCTTCCCACACCTCCCTAGCATACACGCACTGGATTAGAATGTGCTCAACACTGTCCTCGCATTGCAAGCATGTGTAACAAGGTGAGGGATGATCTTGGAGCCCATGTCTTGCTCTCCTATCAGATGTCCACAAGCGATGTTGGACCGCCAGCCAAGCAAAAATCTTGCACTTTAGGGTCGCCCAGCTCTTCCAAATGCAGGAAGCAAAAGGGGAGGTGACACCCCCAGCACACAACCATCTATAAGTTGACTTTGCCGTGTATTGTCCTGAAAGGGTCCTCCGGCCAGGAGAAGGTATCTGGCGCATCTGCTTGCCGTTGGACAGTGTGAATAGCTTGGTTCAGATGCAGAAGCTGCATATGCGCCGTGAAAGAAAGATCTCCTCTCACATCTTGTGTCCATCTGCTGTCCTCCATAGCCTGTTGAACTGTGTGTCTATTCTTCACTCTAGTATCCACTGACGCGACAATGCTGGGAGCAATGTTCGCTGCTGCAAACCCGTGAATCCACCGATCTCTCCAGAACAGAACTTTAGTGTCGTCTCCCACCTCAATGTGCACCATGCTGTCAAACACCTACCTGGCTTCTTCATCCACCATCATAGGGATTCCTCTCCATGGTCTGGAGCAATCAGTCCGGCGTAGCCACTCCCAACGCACTCTTAAGACTAGTGCTTGCAGCTGTAAATTTTTGACCCCTAGCCCTCCCATGTTCAAGGGGCGACAGATATTACTCCAGGCCACAAGGCACTGCCCACCGTTCGCTTTCTCCTTCCCAGCCCAGAAGAAAGCACACATGCTTCGATCAAGCTCCTCGAACACCCAAGCAGGGGCATCAGTCACGAGGAAGTGGTGGATGGGTTTAGCCGCAAGTACAGATTTCACCAGAATCAACCTACCCGGGCGCTGAATCAGCCCTCGTTGCCATGCAGGAACCAGCTTGTGTGCCGAGTCGAGGATTGGCTTCCATTCTGCACGAGTTAGCTGTCGAATGGCAAGCTGTAATCCAAGGTATTTGCACGGAAATTCAGTCAGGCTGCAGTTCAACATAGCCGCCACCCGATCCCTGTCAAGATCATCTCCTCTGATGAATATTGCTGAAGACTTAGCATAGTTAACTCTTAGCCCCGATGCTTCACCAAATGCTCGAAGAGCCTCTGTCACAAAACCGAGATCCTGCACGGTGGCTCGAACGAATAGAGCAACATCATCAGCATATATGGATAGTCTTTGCAATGATGCTATCCCCGAGAATGCGCTAATGGCTCCAGCTTCCTCTCCTTTGATGAAAATTTTGGTCAAGACGTCCATAGCAATGACGAATAGAAGTGGCGATACTGGGTCGCCTTGCCGCAATCCTTGTGCATGACAGAAGCTCAAACCTGGTATTCCATTCACCACTACTTTGGTGGAAGCAGTGCTCAGCAAGATGGCAATCCACCTTACCACTTAGGTCCAAATCCTTTGGCAAGCAATACATCAAACAAGAAGGGCCAGCTGAGAGAGTCAAAAGCACGCGATATGTCCAGTTTCAGGAAAACACCTTTCTCCTTGAGCCCATGGATCTTCCTCGCAACTTGCCGAACTAGGAGAAAGTTGTCATGCAATGCTCGTCCATAATAAACGCAGATTGGTTGGCTTCAACAATTTCTTTCATTTTCCTCCTCACCCGGATTGCCAATACTTTTGCAAACAACTTAGCTGCGCTGTGAGTGAGACTTATCGGTCGAAAGTCACCCACTTCCTCTGCATCTGATCTTTTGGGAATCAAAATGATGTGAGCCCTATTTAGCTTCCCAAATCCTCTTCCTTCTCCAATGTACAACTTATACATGACAGCCATGATATCGTGCTTGATGATATGCCATGCATGCTGGTAAAAAGGCCCCTATAAACCCATCCGGTCCCGGCGCATGGTCGGCCGGCATATCTTTGATGGCATTCCACACTTCCTCCTCGGTGAAGATCTCTTCCAGCTCCCCAAGATCATGAGTGTCCATGTTCAGGAAATCCAGGTTAACTCCTGCTTGTCTCACTGTGGCGTGTCCCATGAGCTGTCGGTAAGATTCCGTGAATATCTCCTCTTTCCTGCCCTGCTCAGATATGATTTCGCCTTGGTGCTTGACATGCGCGATGAAGTTTTTTGAGCGTCTACCATTAGCAACTGCCTGGAAGAGCTTTGTGTTAGCATCTCCTTCCTTAATCCATCTTAACCGCGACCTTTGTCTCTCGATCGTTCGCTGCAATGACGCCAAGCCCAGTAGGGCTAGCTTGAGCGTTCTTCTCAACCAGAGCTCCTCATGAGACAGCCGTCTGTGTTCTTGCGCACAATCAAGTCTGAGGATCACGTAGTTTGCCACAGCCATGTTCAACTTTATTGCCCGTCTTTTTATCTCCCCATGCTTGCAAAGCCATGGCCGTGTTCCTTAGTAGGGCATCCAGCCTCTTGTATGGATCAACAATACTGTCATCGCAAACCCAGGCATCCTTCGCCGCTTGCTCAAATCCATCAAGCTTGGTCCAGTAGATCTCGAACCTAAACCTCTTATGATGGCAGAAAGGTGCAGAGGTAGATAGATGTAATGGCACATGGTCTGACACGTTGGTAGACAAAGCTTGGAGCAGGTTGTCCGTAAACATGAGCTCCCAGTCCACGGTTACCAGCACACGATCAATCTTTGTCATCACCGGGTCATCCCTTTCATTAGTCCAAGTAAACCTCCTTCCATGCATATAGAGCTCTTTTAGCTCATTTTCCTCTATGAACTCCCTAAATTTTCTCATGATACGCTGATTCAAGTTACAGTTGTTTTTCTCTGTGGCATTGACGATCATATTAAAGTCACCAAGAACCATCCATGGCCCTGGACATGTGGCCCTTCGATGTTGCAACTCCACAAGGAACTGCAATTTTAGATCATCCCCTTGCGGTCCATATACCACCGAGATCCACCAAGACGAACCATCCTTGTTGTGCACTAGTCCTATCATGAAGTTTGTATCTCGACTTATGTTATCCACCTGCATGATCGTGGTGTCCCAAGCCAATAAGATTCCACTGCGGGTATCACTAGCCGGAGTCAAAGCCATCAAGAGATGGTCCAATACATTGCATCACGGTGAAGCGATCAACTACATCAAGTTTCGTTTCTTGTAAACACACAAGATTCACTCTAGCCGACATGATGAACTCCCTCACCGCTTTCCTCTTCGCAGGGTTGTTCAGTCCCCGTACGTTCCAGCATAGTACCTTGGGGTTTATATCCATAGATAACCTAGGTACCTGCCACTCCTCCGATGGTGCATCTCAAGCTGCACCCATCACCATACTCGTCCCCGTTGGCATTGCACTCCATGTTGGCATCTCCTTCCCAAACAGAGCAGCTATCACCCGAACATGTTGCTCCCATAGCGGCGAGTCAAAAAGCTCCTTCAAGTCAGCAATGACCCCTTCCTCCACTTCCATGTCCTCGCGAGCTAACCCAAGTGCGTTCATGAGCACGTTCTCAGCTTGAGTACCTTTAGTTGAAGTCGTGGCTGCCTTCCTGGATCCACGCGTAGTTCAACGTGGCGTGAACGGCTCGGCCTCAGGACGTAGCGGGGTGGCTTGCACCTCCTTCAACAGTGGTGGGGCAATCCTCTTCACGAGCTGCGAGCAAAACCACTTGAGCTTTCCATATGCTTCTGCCTCATGGTTGGCCATTCCGTTGTTGCATGTAGCTTGGACCAGTTGCATGTTATGTTGCATGTTCAGATTCGCCGTACAATCCTGGAACTGTTGAGCGTGCACCACTTGTCCCTGGCCAAGTGTCTCCTCTGATCCATTCGGTCGCTGCTCCAACATGCGTGGTTCCGACGACAGCTGACAGTACGCCAAATCTGTTGTTCCATCAATCCGCGCATCGGATCCTGCAATCGAATCTCCGCCATCCCCAATGCATGCACCAGCACGCGCGTGTGTGTTGTCCGCAGTGTCCTTGTTCCTCATGCCCGGTGGGCCAAAGGGGCCACCATCCTCACCCAGCCTTCGTGGCGTAGCAGCCGGACTCATCAAGTGTCCCGGGCCCGCCACAGCCAGTTTCCCATTGGTGGAGGCAGGATCCATCCCCCCACCATCCCGAGGCGTGGGAGACAAGGCCGTCCCAGCGTCCGGCCCCACCTTCGCAGCTTCCGCATTGGAGCGGGGTTCAGATTCCACCCCTGGGGTCCCACCAGCTACTACCACATTAGCGCATGCCACAACTGCCGCGTCCGTAGTCCTGCCTGGCACGCCCTCCTTCTCCGCACCTGTAGGCGTCGCGTCTGTCTGTAGGCCCCTTCCCGCATCCTGGTTCGCGGCCACCGCCTTTGTCGCTTGCGGCGTCGCGCGCTCCCTGTTCAAAATTTGAACTGCCCCGTTGGCTGTCTCCGTAGTCCTTCCGTGCTGATGCCCGATTCGGTCAAAAGCTAACTTGCGAAGCGTCAGCCTCTCCTGGACCCTGGCCCCACTGACTGGTAAACTGTTAGCTTTTTCCACCACCATTGGGGGGATTCTCCAGGCCCGTTAGGATTGGACGCGGACCTCGTCGGCTGCGAGCCTCCGACCTCCTGCCGCGCCATCGGCACCGGCGCCAGCCCCAGCGCCGCCACGTCGGTCACGCACGCCGTACTGCCAGCCCAATCTCCTGGTTGTCGCTCCTCTGGCACCTTCAAAGTCCCTGTCATCCTCCGGCAACCCACTCTGTCCACTGCCCGAAGAGCTGCCCAAGAACCATGGCTCCTCTGCATCCGTGTAGTCCGTCACCGAGTCAAGATGAATCAGCGTCTTGTACTGCAGCAGTTGAGGCTCAAATGGCGGCGCTTCGCCGACGGCTCCGGCACCGCAAGCCATCTGCGCGTTGGAATTGTCTCCGGGTCCGCGGTCCACGCCGACAGCCGGAACGACGACAGATCCTCCCTTGAACTCGTCTCTGGCGCCACTCCATCCACCAAGCACGCCGAACCGAGCAGCTCCTCGGCAACCTCACACTCCCAGGCATGCGGGGGTATGCCTTCGATCTCCAGCTGCACCTTGAATCTCATGACAGAATGCACCGCCTGGGACTGCCGTGTCCACTGCCTGAAGAACAAGCGGACGCCCCTGAACTCTAGCTCCGGTTGCCTACCAACACAATTCCTGTGCTCCTGTCGAGCAAATACCATGAGGAAATCTTTCGGTCTGTGCCTGTGCACGGAGACCCACTCTGATGAAATGCCAAGTCTGTCCTCGAGAGCCTGCAACACGAACTCCGGCGAGATGCCTCTGCGCGCTCCTCCCGCGTACGCCACCATGGCGAACCATAAGCGTCTCTCCAGATCGTTCATCGTGCTGGTGCGCCTGACCACACATAGCTCCGAGGCCTCCATCTCCAGATCAGGTCGCACGTTGAGCCGCGGGGCTGTTAGCATGGGCCACACCGGCGGCACCTCCCCGTCCGACAGAGGAGGAGGCGGAGGGGGAGGTGTGGGTGTCTGAGCCGTCTGCCCGCGAAGCGCACCTGTGGCAACCCCCGAGCCAGTGGCCTCCTCCTGGCTACCTTGGCCGCCGCCTCACGCTGAAGCTCCTCCACTGGAGACGGGCTGCGCGGCTGCTTGCAGTCCCTGGAGCCGTGCCCGGCGAGACCACACGATAGCACACGATGTCATTCGTGCAGTCCTTCAAGAAGTGCCCTTTTGCCAGGCAGCGGAAGCACTTGTCCCGCATGTCCGGCGAGATCTCCCTCTGACCAGCCTGACGGGACGCGCCCGCAGTTGCCGTCGCAGCCACCGCGAGTTCCCTTCCCATCCGGCGCTTCCACAGGGTCTTCTTCGTGGCCGGCGCTGGATTCCATCCATCCAGCCGCCGACACGAGGTCTCCTCAGCACCAGTGGCGGGCGGGACCTCATCCAGATCTCGAGCGGCAGACCGCTCCGAGTCCGACGAGATACCCAGCCCGGACACCACCGGCCGCTCCCGCGCCGGGGGGAACGACGAACCCACCGAAGCCGGGCTGGTCGCCATGGAAAGAGGGGGGGGGGGGGGGGGGGGGGGTCTTCACAGCCCAAGCTCACCGGGGGGAAAGAGAGGAAGGGGCCGCCGAGGCCGGAGCGGCCGACGGCGGTAAAGGTGGCCGCCGGGGCCGGAGTGACCATCGGCGGGTGGGTGGCCGCCGGGGCCGGAGTGGCCTTCGTTGGGTGGGCGGCGCGCTCTCGCTCTCGCGCTCTCGCTCCCTTGACAAGACTTTGATGTGTTGGTCGTTGACAAGTGGAGATGAGAGAGATGGGAGGTCTGAGGTGGTTGAAATGGTGGTTGGATGGATGCTCGAAGCGCAACAACTCAATCACCACATAGAAAATAAGCGTCAAGACAGGTTCCTCCCAGCGTAGATAAAGGCCAACGCCCCGGCGCGCCGCTGCCTTGAGGTGCTCCATCAGCCGGCTCGTTCTTCGCCGCTCTCGGAAACATCTACTAGACGGGAAAGCAAGCCAAAGAAACAGCCGTCTCGATTGTGCTCTGCGAATCTGGAAGCCTTGCTAGCCCCCTCTGCCCTCTTTTTTTTTTTGCGAAGAAGAAAAAAAGAATGCTGTCAATGAGGAAAACAAAATGTTGTCTGTCCTTTCGGTAGCTATACCAACAACATCAGGTTACTTGCTACTCCAATGGGGAGTAGTATTACAAATTCTCCAATGGGGAGTAGTATTACAAGTTCTCCAATGGGGAGAACTACCACAGTGTGCGTTAAAATGCTGACCAAGCGTTCCACGACCTGAAACTTCTATCATCCTTTGGTTAGTACTATATGGCAACCGCCATTCTATACAGTATACGGTCCCTTCATTAGTATTTGACAAACGACTTGCCTTCCTGCCCTAGACATCACCTGAAGGGCTCTCTCGAAACCAGCTATCTTACTCTTGCTGGCTGCCTCATATCATCTTTACTCTCTGCATCTTCTATCGCCTTTGCATCTTCACTACGGTTTCACTTCTCTGCTTCTCCAACTTGTTCTGCATTTAGTTCAGACACAACAAAAATGTGAAACTGCAGGTGCCATGCTATCAAATGCAAATATTCAATGCAGTGAACTGAAGTATACCTCAGTTTTGCCAGTTTATCCCAGGAAGCCGTCTTTCCATCCTTTGCACTGCAGCTGCACAATCCTCGACATCTGAATGGTCAAAAGCATGACCATCATCATCATTGCTTCCCTCATTAGCACTATTAGACTCGAAGTTCCAATCACGAGCTGAAACAATACAGAGTTGACTCAAATTCATGTTCTGCTGAAAAACTGACAGGTCTCAAGAGATTTAAGCCAATACCTGAGGATGCACGACATGACACGGTATCATCCTGCCAGTCCTTCTGATCCACTGCCTCATCTTCCTCTTCATTTACTTTAGGCAATCTCCATTCATTGACAGCATCAATTGCTCCCATGCACTTCCCATGGTAATTATGTGAGGAGCGAGCTCGGCGCATCAATCTAGCTGGCGTGGCCTTGTGGACGAATTTTGGAGGCCCTCGATTGGATTTGTCAACTGCATAATTCAAGTCAAGTAAATCAATTAAACATGACATGCAAGAAAAATGTCAGGCTGATTTATGAAAAGGGGTAGGCAGACAAAAGGCAGAACCTCTCATATCCAGCAGAGAAGGGTGCCTGGGAGTCTGTAGTCGGATGTTTCGTGGCATAGAGAAACACTTGACCAAGTCCTCTCTCGTTGGTAACCTCCCTTGATCTTGTTCCTGAGGTAGTTTGGCTTATTAGCACCTCTCATTTACTTATGAAAGATCAAATGAGCAGAAAGCATAACTAGGTGGATACAAAACAGGAAGCAACATGTAAAAACTGGAAGGATCCTAATCTGGTTGGTTGATCAAATAAATGCAACGATGGTATATGATTGAGACAAGATTACTTGAGTTTTTTGTTCAATCAAGATTCAGCAAGCAGAAATTTAGCAAGAAGCCTTTTCTGCTCGGTAGTTAACAGCAGTTAATAATTTCCAATCGATTCCTGGAACAATTATCAATCAAGAATCCAGTTAAACTTTAATACAATGTTCAGAAATTGAGGACTTCATTCCTGGGAGCAATAAAAGAAACCGAACAGTTCCATCCAAGAAACTACGTCTGCTCCTAGACTTAACACAACAATCTCGATGTATCTAGCAGAGTTTACATCAACGGCAGGGAAAATCAAGAACCTAGGACCTTCGATTATCTACTTCTCAACAGAGGACCTGTCAGGAATAACACGCCAAATTTGATGTATCATAGCAGAGTTCAAGATCAACTGCGGGTGCAATGCTATCAAATGCAAATATTCAAATGCAGTGAACTGAAGCATACCTCAGTTTCTGTAAGCTCATCCCTGATCCCTGGCCGTGCAATCTTGTTCTGCCATCGATCTTTCTGATTCAGCCTAGTTGATTGAAGTAATATCATAAGTGCTCTGCCCAGATAAGTTACAAAGAACTAGTATCTTAGATGAACAATTCTTGATTCTGAGCAACTGCCTAGTTAACTGCTAACAAATGCATGTTAAGAGGTAATGATAAAAGATGAGATAACAGGGATTACTTGTAAATGAGCTTTACAATCTGTGAATCCTTCCAGGCAGGCAACTTGTCTAGGACAATACTTTCCTTCTGTTTAATAACAGGACCCTGGACACGTCTCTCCGTCCTTTGCACTGCAGCTGCACAATCCTCAACCTCTGAATGGTCAAAAGCACGACCATCATGATTGCTTCCCTCATAGACACTATCAGACCCGAAGTTCCAATCACGAGCTGAAACAATACGGAATTGTCTCAAATCCATGTTCGGATGAAAAACTGTCAGGTCTCAAGAGAGTTAAGCCCATACCTGAGGACACACTACATGACATAGTATTATCCTGACAGTCCTTCTGATTCACTGCCTCATCTTCCTCTTCACTTACTTTAGGCAATCTCCATTCATTGACAGCATCAGCGGGTCTCGTTGGTAAGCTCCCTTGCTCTTGTTCCTGAGGTAGTTTGGCTTATTAGCACCACCCAATTACTTATGAAAGATTAAATGAACATAAAGCATAGCTAGGAGGACAGAAAGCTGGAAGCAACAAGTAATAATTGGATGGAACCAGACACCAAATCATCCTAATCTGGTTGGTTGATCAAATAAATGTATGATTTAGATGAGATTACTTCAGTTTTCTGTTCAATCAAGATTCAGCAAGCAGAAATTTAGCAAGAAGCCTTTTCTTCTCGCTAGTTAACAACAATTAAGAATTTCCAATCGATTCCTGGAACAAATATCAACCAAGAATCCAGTTAAACTTTAATAGAATGTTCAGAAATGGAGGACTTCGTTCCTGGGAGCAATAAAAGAAACCGAACAGCTCCATCCAAGAAACTACGTCTGGTCCAGACTTAACACAACAATGTCGATGTATCTCAGTATCTAGCAGAGTTTACATCAGTATCTAGCAGAGTTTACATCAGTATCTAGCAGAGCTAACATGTAATAATTGGATGGAACCAGACACCAAATCATCCTAATCTAGTTAGTTGATCAAATAAATGCAACAATGATATGATTCAGACGAGATTACACCAGTTTTTTTGTCCAACTCAAGATTCAACAAGCAGAAATTTAGCAGCAAGCCTTTACTGCTCGATAGTTAATAACAATTAGGGATTCAACGAGCAGAAATTTAACACAGCGAAGCCTTCGTTCCTGGGAGCAATACAAGAAACCGAACACATCTGCTCCAGAAAATCAAGAACCTAGGACCTTCGAATATCTACTTCTCAACCGATGTATCATGGCAGAGTTCAACAACTGCACGGAAAATTAAGAACCTAGGACCTTCGATTACCTACTTCTCAACCAAGAACCTGTCACGAATAACGCGAAAGAGCACCAAGAACACGGAAACAGACCTCCGGTGACGCGACGACGGGGCAGCATACGGGCCACGGGGTCGCCGGGCGGTGCGCGATGAGGGGGCCGGCGTTCCAGGGGGCGCAGGAGGACGACGGGCGGCGGCCGTAGGGGCCGCCGCGCCCGCCACTTGCTGCCGCGGCGAGCAGCACCTGCGCGCTCCTCCCCGCGGACGCCTCGGGCTCGTTCTCCTCCGCGTCCGCGGCTGCGCCGTCGGAGCGGGCGCGGGAGGAAGCCGAAGAGACTCGGGGGGCGGAGGTTTGCGCGCGCACGCAGGGGAGCAGGAGCGGGAGGAGGTTGTCGGTGCGGCGCGTGTTGATGCCGCCGCAGGAGGAGGCGGCGGCCATCATCAGCAGAACATCGAGCCCGTTGCCCTGGACCCGCTGGTGGGCGTCCAGGGCCTGTAGCGGAGGCGCGCGCTGGAGTGTGTCGCGCGCGCCGCCGCTTCCGCCGCCTATCGGCGAGGCAGCGCCAGCAGCATGTCGCCTGCTGCGGCGAGGACGAGCATCAGGAAAACCTCGGCGAAGAGGAGGTCCGGAGGAGGGAACAGGATGAGGAGAGGGTGGGAACTCATGAAGCCAAGAAGTGCGAGGAGGAGGAGGAGGCAGGTGCGCCATTGTGGCATTTCGCCAAGCGGGAAGGAATCGCGCCAACGAAGGAAGGGGAAATTTTGGGGGTGGAGGGGGCTTCGGGTGAGGGGCACCGGGAACTTTTGTGGTAGCCGGCCGGGTACGGGGAGTTCTATTTAACGGGAGCCCCTATGTGGTGCTCTTTGCCACAAATTGCTATCGTTTCGCACGAACAGAGCCTGATGGGCCGGCCCATTGCCGGATGCTCTATCATCCACTCACTCGAAGCGAACGACCGTTGGTGTCTGCTCCCGCAGCGCGCCATATTAAAAGATGGGTAGGCGACACCCGCCCAGCATCAGATCGTCCACGCATCGATGGCCTAGAAAGACGCGGACTAGCTTATAGCTGCCACCTTCCCCTTACCACACACGCGCACGAAAAACGTTCAGCTCGTGGTCGCCGCCGTCGTAGCGCTACACCATTTTCCAGCCGCTGATGGATGCCGGTGACAGAATCTAGCTTCTAGGCGTGTCGCCGTCTCCCCAGAGGACGGTTGCGTGGACACCCCCCCCCCCCCAACACCGCCGCCACATGGCGCTCGTGGATAGGGAGAGTAGTGGCATGAGCCGGAATGCAGCATTGTGTGCCAAGGAGAACGACGCAATTCCTAGCCAATCGCCTGGTAGGAATCATTTAAGCTAATAGCAACATCAGATCTTGATAACAAACACCGAACAATTTTTGGAAAAAGTGAATATTTCTTAGAATGCTAATATTTTGCAAAGTTGTAAACAAAAATATAAACTCGAACTTATTTCAAAAAAATTAAACCTTCAAAAGGAAAGAAATTCTTTTCAAATTTTGAACATTTTTTCAAAAACTAGGAGGTAATGTAGCCGACATTTTTTCGAATTTTCTATCCTTTTGAATTTTTTTTAAAAAAATAGAAAAATAATTTTTTTTAATTGGGAGGTGTTGTAGCAAACATTTTTTTTGAATTTCTTAACATTTATTTTAAAAACATGAATTCTTAGTATTATTTTAAATGCGAACAGTTTTTTAAATACTGGAAGTTTTTAAACAAATGTGAACATTTTTCAAATTTTGAAAAAAAATTGGAATGAGAACAATAGTTGAATGCTCTGAATATTTTTTCCAGACGCAAACAAATTTTTTGACTTTTGAACATTTTTTGAAAATCTAAACATTTGTAATTCTGAATATTTTTTGAAAATTTTGACTTTATGAATAAACAAAAGGGCAAAACCAAAAAAGAAAATGAAAAATAAACATAAAAAATAAAAGTGGAATAAAAAACCTGGTTTAGGAACCTTCTAAAAGATTCCCAAAGCAAGCTAGCAACCTACAAACTGCCTTGCAAGTACAAAAACTCTACTTGGGCCGGCCCATTTATGAAACGTACGGTGTGCGAGTCGTTGACAATTTACCGCACACCATAATCCGGCAGTGAACTTTTGGTGGTAGCCGGCCGAGTACGAGGGGTTCTATTTAACGCGAACTCCTATGTGGTGCTCTTTGCGACAAATTGCTGTCGTTTCGCACGAACGAAGCCCGATGGGCCGGCCCATTGGCGGATGTTGTATCGTCCACTCACTCGAAGGGAACGACCATTGGTGTTTGCTTCAGCGGCGCGCCATATTAAAAGAAGGGTAGGCGACGCCCGCCGAGCATCAGATCGTGCACGCATCAATGACTTAGATAGACGCGGACTAGCTTATTGCTGCCACCTTCCCTTTACCACACACGCACACGAAAAATGTTCAACTCGTGGTCACCGCCATCATAGCTTCTCTGCTATCGACGGTAGTAGCACTGCAGGAATGTGCAACACCATTTTCCAACACCGATGGTCGTCGTTATCCAGCCGCTGGCGGATGCTTGTGGCAACATCTAGCTTCCAAGCACGTCTTCGTCTCCCCCCGCAATCCCGCTTCGAAAACAGCAGCGCCAATGGATGGGATACCAGCGTCAATGGTGCGAGAAGGAGAGGAAAAAATGGGAGCAGTGCGGCTGGAGAGGATAAGGTCGCAGGGGAGAGGACAGTTGCTTGGACCCCCCCTTCCATTGCGACATGGCGATCGTGGATAGGGCAAGCAGTGGCATGGGCTGGCATGCATCATTTTGTACCAAGGAGACCGACGCAATTCCTAGCCAGTCGCCCGGTGGCAATAATTTAAGCTAATAGCAGCATCATATCTTGGTAAGAAACACAAAACATTTTGTTTTGGCAAAAAGTGAATATTTTTTAGAATGCTAATATTTTTCAAAGATGTGAAAAAAACTCAAACATTTTTAGAGAATTTCAAACCTTTTAAGGCATTTTTTTGAATTTTGAACATCTTTTAGACAAACATTTTTCACAAAAACTAGGAGGTACTCTAGCCAGCAGTTTTTGAATTTGCTATCTTTTTTTCAAATAGAAAACTTTTTTTGAAAATATGAAAAAAATAAACTGGGAGGTGTTGTAGCGAACTTTTTTTTTGAAATTGTTTACATTTATTTTAAAAAGACAAAATCTTGATATTTACTTAATGCAAACATTTTTTGGAATCCTAGAAATTTCAAAACAAATGGGAACATTTTTCAAAATTTGGACTAAGAACAATAGTTGAATGTTCTGAGTATTTTTTGAAACGCAAACAACAATTTTTGAAAATTTCAACAAATTATGTAATTATCAATATTTTTTGAAAATTTCTACTTTTTGAAAAAAAGAAAAGGGGCCTTCTAAAAGGTTCCCAAAGCAGGCCAGGAACCTACCGAACTGCCCTTGCATATACAAAAGCTCTACTTGGGCCGACCCATTTATGAAATGTATGGTCTCTTGGCCGTATTTCAGATATCGTATACCGTATTTTGGATATTAAACTTTTGGTGGTAGCCAGCTGGGTACGAGGGGTTCTATTTGACGGGGGCTCCTATGTGTCGCTCTTTGCGACAAATTGTTATCGTTTTGCATGAACGGAGTCCCGATGGGTCGGCCCATTGGCGGATGATGTATCATCCACTAGAAGCGAACGAGTGTTGGTGTCTACTTTGACAGTGCTCCATACTAAAAGAAGGGCAGGCAACGCTAGGCGTCGGGCGGTCGCCAGCCGAGCGTTTGATCATGCACGCATCAACAACCCAGATAGACGTGGACTAGAACATTGCTACCACCATTACCTTACCACACACGCGCATGAAAAACGTTCAGCTCATGGTCATCGCCGTTGCAGCTTCTCTGCCATCGCCGTATGTAGCACTGCAGCAATGCACAACACCGTTTTCCATCACTGGTGGTCGTCGTTTTCCATCCGCTGATGGATGCCCTAGCAGCATCCAGCTTCTAGACGCGTCGTCACCATCCCCCCTCCCTCGCAACCCTGCTTCCAAAACAGAAGCGTAGATGGACAAGATATCAGCGTTGATGCTGCATGAAGCGGGGAGAAAAGAAAAGCAGAGGAGAAGGGAGGGGATGAGGGTGAGGGGGAGATGGTGGTTGTGTGGACCCCCCCCCAGCCATAAGGCTTGCATGGATAGGGCGAGCGGTCGCATGGGCCCGCATGAAGCATTGCATACCGAGGAGATCGACGCAATTCCTAACTAGTCGCCCGACGGGAATCATTTAAGATAATAGCAGCATCATATCTTGATAACAAACATGAAATATTTTTTGGGATAAATTGAACATTTTTTAGAACACTAGTGTTTTGCAAAGTTGTGTTAAAAAATTAAGCCTGAACATTTTTTTGAAAATCACGATCCTTTAAAAATAACAAACAATTTTCTGAATTTTGAACATTTTCTATACACAAACATTTTTTGAAAAACTAGGAGGTACTATAGCCATTTTTTTCTTTGAAAAACGCAATCAGTTATTGAAAGAATATGAATACTTTTTGAAATCTAGGAGGTACTGTAGCAATTTTTATTTTTGAATTTGTTAACATTTCTTTTAAAAACACAAACATTTTCCTATTTTTCCTATTTTTAACTTTTTAAAAATGCGAGCAGTTTATGAAATTCCTTAAAAATTGAAAAAACATAGCATTTTGTGAATTTTGAACAAATTTGGAATGAGAACAATAGTTGAACATTCTGAACATTTATCCAAAATTCGAGCAAAAAATTCAAATTTTGACATTTTTTTGAAATTTGAACAAATGTTGAAATTCTGATTTTTTTTCTAAAAATACTGTATTTATGAGAAAAAAAGAGGGAAACCAATAAAAACAGAAAAATCCCAGATTAGGAACCTTCTAAAGTTTCCCAAAGAGGCCATGAACCTACCTTTTTTTTTGAGGTGTAGTCCCCCTGATAACATTAGATAACAAGAGTTCCGGGGATACATAAGCCATCAGCGGGTCTAAGAGCCAAATATATCGGCCAATATTACTACAAAGAGATGATTGAGCTAGCCTGTGGGCTCTGACATTTGAAATGCGCTTCTCATGGCAGAAATCAATGCCATCAAACCATACTCCTCTGGCTTGAATCTCCTGCATGATGTGATAGTAGACATGTTTTGATCCCTCCATTAGCGTGTTGATTACCCTTTGACAATCAAAAGCGATCTTGATTCTCTAAGCCTACAGGTCATCTGCTAGTGAGAGGGCTTCCCTGATTGCGACGGCCTCAACTGTTTCTGCCTCCATATAGCTTGAGAAAACCACGGAAGAGGCTCCCAGGAACTCGCCATCATAGCTTCTGGCAACAATAGCTACAGCCACCATATCGTCCGTGTTCCCCAGAGCTCCCTCCACATTGATTTTAATCCAGCCTGTCGGAGGTGGCATCCCCTGTTCGACAATGGCCGCCTCTTGTCTCACTTGCACCTCATGCTTCTTCATTTCCTGTACCAAACCAAGTTCTTCCAGAAAATTTGTGACAAAATAATGAGTAGATAAAGGGCTCTGAAACAGATTTTCATGAATAGCCTTCCTTCGTGCATGCCATATCGCCCAAAGCGTAACAAAAGTTTCTGTCGTTTCGTGTTGGGGCAGCTTCTCAATGAGCTCGAAGGTCCAGTCCCTTGCACTTCCTTGTTGCGTTAGAACCACCTGCTCTGCAACACTCTCAGATGCCAACGCCTACACACACTTCGCCATCATGCAGTCAATCCAAGAGTGCTTCCATGAGTCAGATCCTCCACACACACTTGTCATTATCCGCCATATTCCTATGCTTGCGGACATCATTGGTCCGGAGAGAGTGCTTGGCCAACCTCCATATGAAAGTTTTAACTTTTAAAGGAACCTGGATTCTCCATAGTGAAGTCCACTGTTTTTCTTCCCTCTTTGATTCTGAGGAGGAGGCCGAGCCTTCCAACCATGCTTGTCTGGTAGTTTTGGTATGCACTAACATCTTGTACGCCGATCGTACTATAAACAAGTCTTTACGGTCGTAGTGCCAAGCCCATTCATCATGTTGCGTCCTGGTTGACAGTGGGATACTCAAGATTGTCTCCACGTCCATCGGCAAGAAACATTCCTGTAATTTCTCATGCCTCCATGTTGCATTACACAGTAAATCAGGATTTCCCTATTAAAGAATCCTTTCCTGAAATCACTAACTAAGGAGTATTCCTTGCAAAAGTCACTCTGTCACACTACATGTGCGGCACTTGCTACAACCTAGGAGTTTTCTCCATTTTCGTAGGTTCGTTTATTCAAAAAGTTTTACCTCTCAATGGTGTGGGAAGCAAAGGAAAAAATGGGAGCAGTGCGGCTAGAGAGGATAAGGTCGCGGGGGAGAGGACGGTTGCGTGGACCCTCCCCCCCGCCTCCACATGGCGCTCGTGGATAGGGCAAGTGGCGACATGGGCCCGCATGCAGCATTGCGTGCCAAAGAGACCGACACAATTCCTAGACAGTCGCCTGGTAGGAATCATTTAAGCTAATAGCAACGTCATATCTCGATAACAAACGCGAAACATTTTTGGGAAAAGTGAATATTTTTTAGAATGCTAATATTTTGCAAACTTGTAAACAAAAAAAATCTTGAACATTTTTCAAAAATTTCAAACCTTCAAAAGGAAAGAAATTATTTTCGAACTTTGAACACTTTTTCAAAAACTAGGAGGAATTGTAGCCGCTTTTTTTTTCAAATTTGCTATTATTGGCGACCCGAGCACGACGACGCGGGGGCCGGTCGTAGCCGCCACTGCTCGAACTCTCATCCGAGGAAGAGCTACCGTCGCATGAGGGGGAGCGCGCGTCGCCAAGACCAAGCTCGTCGTCGCCACCGTCGTCGTCGCTGCCATCCTCCGGGCAGTACCCCATGCGGCGGTCCTCCTCCTTGAACACCCTCACGTAGAGGGTCGCCAGGCCGTCGTACTTGAAGTGGAGGGTGCACCTTCCGCCTAGGCCACGCGCGCGGGTGAAGGTCTGCCAGCCGCGGGTCAGGACCATTCTACCAGAGGCGGTGACCTCTGTACCAACCCATGAAGCCCTGCTGCAGCAATCGTCAGCCTGCAGCCAGAGACCATTGGGCCCCAAAGAAGGAACCTCGCCGGAGAAGAAGCTTGGGAGGCAAAGCGAGGTGCCAGCCGGGCTCTCCGACCACACCACGAACTCAGGGAGCACGTCCAGCGAGGAAAAGCGCGACCGAGGCGGGCGCACAATCACAGCGCGCCTCCATTCATCATGGGGGCTGCTCCGAAGCCGGTGGCCCCCGCCGCGGGAAGAGGTGCCATTGCGGGCGCCTAGAGCAACACTGCCTCTAGGGGGCGCACGCCCGCGCCCCCGAGAAGCTGTCGGAGGAACCACGGGGTGCTTGCAGGGACGACCACGACCCCTCTTGGGAGGAGGAGAGGCTGGCCCCTCCTTGGAGGCCTTTCCCTTCTCGGCCGCTGAAAACCTCTTCGGCGACGACATGGGAGCAAGACGGAGAGGAGAAAAGCAGGCGGGAGCAGGACGAAGGAAAGATGGGCGGGGGGCTCTGCCCCTCCCTCACATTTATAGCCAAGGGAGGCCAACCGCCGGCCTCCACGACCTCGCGCCATCATGACGTTCTGCATGCCGCATCGACCAGTCAAGTCGAGCAGTTGCCGAGGCAGCGTGGGGAAGCGGAGTCGCCCACGTCCCATAAATTGCCACGCATCATCAAGGCCGCAGGCGGTTATGGTCCGCGGCGCTCCGCACTTGCCCTTTGGCTTCGCCTGGAAGCCAAGTCCGAGCACGCCTTGGGCCCGGGGGCTACTTTCGGCGTCCTGGATTCAGGGGTATCTAGCCCTGCCTGCCTGCGGCCCACCGGGTGGCTTCATTGACGGCCTGGTACGGCCCAGCATCAACACTAGCGCCACAAGACCCTCGCTGTAATGCCCCGGACTCGATGCGCCAGGTGTCTTCCAGTTATTCGCCGCGGTTGCCATGTCATTTGCTTGCGTGTTGCACTTTGCCATGTCATCATCTGCATTTCATATCATGTCATCATGTGCATCTCATTTCGCATTCGTGTTCGTCTCATGCATCCGAGCTTTTTCCCCGTTGTCCGTTTTGCTATCCGGCACTCCTATGGCCTCCGGCGTCCCCCTCTTCTCTCTTTTCGTGAGTGGGTGTTAAACGTTCTCGGAATGGCCCGAGGTTTGCCAAGCGGCCTTGGTATAGCACCGGTAGACCGCCTGTCAAGTTTCGTGCCATTTGGAGGTCGTTTGATACTCCAACGGTTAACCGGGTAACCGTAAAAGACTCTTTTGTGTGCAGCCCAACACCCCTTCCAAAGTGGCCCAAAACCCAGCAAACTCCTCTCCATGCTCTCGGTCGTTCGATCACGATCGCGTGGGCAAAAACCGCTCCTCATTTGGACTCTCCTAGCTCCCTCTACCTATAAATATATCTTCCTCCCCGAAATCCCGGTCTAACCCTAGCCTAGCCTTTCCCCGCGCCGCCGGACGCGTCCGCCGACGGCCGGACATGTCCACCACCACCGCCCCATCGGCCAATCCCAGCGCGACACCTCGCCCGCCGCCGCTGCCTCCCACCGCGCGCCGCCGCTGGCCCTGCAGGCCCATCCGCGGCCCGCCCGAGCCCATCTGGGGCCCGGGTCAACCCGCGCCGCCTCCGTGCCCGACCCCGCCGCCGGCGCCCTCGCCGCCCGTCGCCGGCGAGCCTCCCGGCCGCGCCGCCGGAGCCTCCGCCGCCTGTCCTCGCCGCCGCCGCGCCGAGCCGCGCTTCGCTCGCCGCGCCCCCGACCGCCTCCGCCGCCGTCGGCCAGGGCCGCGCCCGGCCTCGCCGCCACCTCACCGGGGCGCGCCCCGCGCCGCCAGCAGCCCGCAACCGCCGCCGTCGCGCCCCGTCGGCCCGAGCTCCGGCCGGTCCTCGGGGTCCGCGCCCAGATCCGGCGAGATCCGGCCGGACCCGCCTCGGATCCGCCTCCCCGGCTTCGTCTCCCTCCTCTCCGGCCGTTCTCCGGCGAGACTCCGACGAGGTTGACTTCCCCCCCCCCCCTCTGAAAATTCACCAAGTCCCGAAGTTTTTGCATAATCATGCCATGTTCATCGCATCGTATCTCTGCATCCGTAGCTCCATTTTGTGCGTGTAATATATAAAATAGTTCGCCTCAACGAGTACTTCATTTCATCTCATTGCATCATTTTCATTTGAGCTCATCTTGATGCCCGAAATGCTGTTGGAAGAGTGCATGTTGATGTTAATCTGCTGAAACTGTTATAACTTGCTCATTTGTCATTTTTGCCATGATTGATGTGTGCATCCTATGAGTATGAGCTCTACATGTGTTTTGATCTATGCAATGCCAGCTTTCTAGTGGTGCTACCCATGTATTTTTGTGAGTTGTGTGCTGAGTGCATCGAGCTTGTTAAATAGGGTACTTGCTGTTGCTGTTTTCCTGACAGATTCTGTTATATTTTGTTGCTATGTTAACATGCTTCTACAAGTCATTTCGTGCATTATTTTGGAGATGTTCACTAAGGATGTTTTGTTATACATGTGTTGATCTATCCATTCATGCCCTTGGTTGCAATTATAGCCTGCTGGAACATGTTGTTATCTTGCTCCAAAGTTGCTTGATAATGTTGCTGTCAGCCTGTTAACATTAAGTTCAATGTTTCCATGATTGTTTGCTAGTGATCCATGCACCCTATGAACTTGCTCTTGCCATGTATAGCTTCATAAACATGTCTTCTTACTGTTGGTTGCCTTGCCATGCCATGTATTGCTCTGTGGTGAGTGATTCAAGCTCACCAACATGCCTACTTATTGTTGTTTCTGCCAGGTTTGAATCTGTCATATAACTTGCCATGTTTACATGGGTTCCATCATATCTTTTGATCCTTTTTGGCTCATGGTAAGTAAGGGACTGTTGTTCTATGCATTTAGTAGTATCATGTCATGCCTTTGTTTGCCATGATAGCTTCCTGTAACATGTTGTTTGATAGCTCTAAACATTGCAACCTGATATTATTTTTGCAAAGTCTGAAACTATTATTATTTGCAATCTTTCCATGTGTGTTTGAGCATGTTCTAGTGATTTCTGGAGATAGCTCAGTGTTCATGTTTTGTTGTACTTTACCTGTACTTCATGCCCATGCCTTTTGTTATTATGTTGGGGTGCTGTAGCATATTGTTTTGATGCTTGCAATATGCCTAGTTGCTGTTTTGGACAGATTGTTGTTATGACTTGTATAGTGTGTGTGTGTTGAACCGTTGCTCCGTTTTGAGTGTGCTCTATATGAAACTTGCTTGATTTTGCATGTAGTTTCATATTACCATGTTGCATCCTTGTTTTGGTGTGTTTGCTTGATGTTTGGGTGTATTTTGCATCAATGCCATGCTTAATTTGTTTTGCTCATATCTTCTAGGCCGTAGCTCCAAATCTAATGAACTTTATATGTAAATTGACTAGAATTTCGTGTAGTTCATCGTGGTGCAGCTTAACTTGCTGGTCAACAACTTCAACTTAATGTTTGTTCAGATCTGGACCAATTTCGAAATATGCATATGAGGACTTACCGGAATTGTTATATGTTGTTCCCGGCCTCATTTAAACTTGCCTTGATGTGTTGTTCTTGTTTGCATCATCTCTTGCCATGAGTAGCCTCATCTAGCTTTCTCATGCATCATGCTTGTTGTGCATCATGTCTTGTTCATGTGTGGTGTGTTTACTATGTTGTGTGCTTCTTCTCGATAGTTCCCGTTTCGTTGCGGTCGTGAGGATGCGTTCGTCTACGTGTGGTTCGTCTTCGTGGCTTCATCTTCTTCATGGACTCGTTCTTCTTCCTAGCGGGATTTCAGGCAAGATGACCGCTACCCTGGATCTCACTACTATCATTGCTATGCTAGTTGCTTCGTTCTACCGCTATGATGCGTTACCTATCATTTGCTCTTCAAGCCTCCCAAATTGCCATGAACCTCTAACCTTTGACACCCTTCCTAGCAAACCGTTGTTTGGCTATGTTACCGCTTTGCTCAGCCCCTCTTATAGCGTTGCTAGTTGCAGGTGAAGTTCAAGATTGCTCCATGGTGGATAGGGTTATGTTGGGATATCACAATATCTCTTATATTATTAATGCATCTATATATTTGGTAAAGGGTGGAAGGCTCGGCCTTATGCCTGGTGTTTTGTTCCACTCTTGCCGCCCTAGTTTCTGTCATACCGGTATTATGTTCCCGGATTTTGCGTTCCTTACGCGGTCGGGTGATTTATGGGACCCCCCTGACAGTTCGCTTTGAATAAAACTTGTCCAGCAAGGCCCAACCTTGGTTTTACCATTTGCCTCACCACCACCTACTTTTCCCTTGGGAGTAATTAACCCAAGGGTCATCTTTATTTTAGCCCCCTCGGGCCAATGCTTGTCTAAGTGTTGGTCCAAACCGAGCGATGTCTGGTGCCCCCTGGGCAACCAGGGTCTATGCCAACCCAATGTCTGGCTCATCCGGTGTGCCCTGAGAACGAGATATGTGCAACTCCTATCGGGATTGTCGGCACAGCGGGCGGTCTTGCTGGTCTTGTTTTACCATTGTCGAAATGTCTTGTAAACCGGGATTCCGAGTCTGATCGGGTCTTCCTGGGAGAAGGTCTATTCCTTCGTTGATCGCGAGAGCTTGTCATGGGCTAAGTTGGGACACCCCTGCAGGGTATAAACTTTCGAGAGCCGTGCCCGCGGTTATGTGGCAGATGGGAATTTGTTAATGTCCGGTTGTAGATAACTTGACACCAAATCCGAATTAAAATGCATCAACCGCGTGTGTAGCCGTGATGGTCTCTTCTCGGCGGAGTCCGGGAAGTGAACACGGTTTCTGGGTTATGTTTGACATAAGTAGGAGTTCAGGATCACCTCTTGATCATTACTAGTTGACGATCGTTCCTTTGCTTCTCTTCTCGCTCTTATTTGCGTATGTTAGCCACCATATCATGCTTAGTCGCTGCTGCAACCGCACCACTTTACCCCTTCCTTACCCATTAAGCTTTGCTAGTCTTGATACCCATGGTAATGGGATTGCTGAGTCCTCGTGGCTCACAGATTACTACAACAACAGTTGCAGGTACAGTTTATGCGATGATCATGACGCGAGAGCGATGCTTGCTTGCGTTGAGTTCTTCTTCTGCTTCTTCGATCAGGGGATAGGTTCCAGGTCGGCAGCCTGGGCTAGCAGGGTGGATGTCGTTTGAGTTTCTGTTTGTGTTTCATCCGTAGTCGGATGTTGATCTTATGTATGTGGTATTGTTGTATTCATGTGACATTGTATGTATTGGATGTATCCCCACTTTTATGTAATGTTGATGTAATGATATCCACCTTGTAAAAGCGTTCCAATATGCGGGTCTATCCTTGGTGGGACCTTCGAGTTCCTTTTGGATAGGGTCGCATATTGGGCGTGACAAGTTGGTATCAGAGCCTCGACCGACCCTAGGAGCCCCCCTTTATTGATCGTGTAGTTTGGCCGTTGTTGAGTCTAGAAGAAAACTGTTTTGGAGTCTAGTTATATCGGAGAGTAGGATTTCTTTTTACTCCTCAGCCCCTTCGTCGCTCTGGTGAGAAATCTTGATGTAGATGTTTTGGACTACTCCTCTTCCCCTTCAAATTTTTCTTTAGGTTCACGTGGTTAGTTTCGTGAGTTGTCCATCCTCTTTTGTCCGGTGCATATCTCATCAAGTCGACTCGAACCTCTTTGTCTTTCGCGAGATCAATCCTCAGCTCTTTTCGATCGATGTTGTTTCCCTGTCCGAAGTTGTCCTTATTTTTCCCACCCGCCCTCCCTTCTTCTTCTCGAATCCGGAGTCCGTAATCGAGTATCCATCCTACTCGTGAGAAGTCTTTGCCTTCTTTCCTCAATGATTTTAACCGGTGTTTTCTCTTCAAGATATTCGACGATTTCCCCTTCCAGTTGCTTGTGTTTTTCCCGCCCTCCCACCCTTTTTCTTCCCGGAGTCTGACTCTCTCTCGACCATCTTTTTCATTCGTGTGGAGCCTCTTCAGTCTTCCCTCAATTATTTCAACCGGTGAATTCTCGTCTCGTTCGTCATTCTTCATCTCTTTTCCGGTGGTTTCAATTCAAGTTATTCGTTGTCGATCGTATTCTTTTTCCTCGGCTCAAGTGCTTTTCCCTGCTCGTTCGCCTCTCGCCAGTTTATCCCTCCGGAGTGCTCAAGACATCTCAGGAGATTTGCATGTGTTCCAATTAATTCGAGGTTGTCACCTCATTCAAATATTTCATTTGTTCTGGTGCATCATCTATCTGTTCAACATCCCTTTCCAACGGTGTTATCTCTTTAGTGGGCCCTAACCCACAAGTCTTTTCCCAGGATCTTACCTGACTCTTCTAATTCCCGCGGAGTTATTCTCAATTCTTTTCAAGTGTGACGTAAGAATGGATTTCATCAGTCAGATGCCTTTCCAAGATTGATTTCAAATCATTTCATCGTCGACTCAACCTCTTTGCTTTTCATTCTCCCGGAATATCACAGTAATTTTGGCGGTGTTCTCGTCATCATTTGAAGATTGAAGAAGAGCTTTCCCCTAAATTCTGCCCGTTCTCTCGAAGATTCGCGGTTCTAGCTTCATGTTATCAGTCTCGAATTATTCCATTTGTCAGATATTCCTTTGCTTACCCATCCGGAGCAGATCAGGAGTTGTTTTTCTGTTTCTTTTCACCGGAGGCCGTCATTCCAGTTATAGTCCTCTATTTATCCCGGTGCTTCGTTCAAGTGTTCTTTAATCAACTCATGATCTCTTTATTCTTTTGCATCTAAATCCCCTCAAGCATATTTGTTCTTCTAATTCTTCCCGGCGATTCATTCCCTTTCATCAGTCATTTTCCTATTCTTACGGTGGTTCCTTCAGATTCTTTTTCCTCTGTTATCATATCATTTCATTAGCTCTTTCCAATCCTACCGGTGGTTCATGAAGACCTTCTCAAGTTTGCGATATGTCACTTCTCAATCCTTTTCAAGAAGAATAAGTAGTATGCAAAATCCATTGCTTCTCATCAATTTAATTTGATGAAGGATAAGCATACAATAAATCTTATTCTTATTTCATCCAAGTGATTAATCCCTTTTTCTTCGGAGTTTGTTCTTGATGAATAAATTCTAGTTTCAAGTGTTTTCATCTTTTCTTTTTTCAGAGTTCAAATTTCCTCGACCATCTCGTCGGAACCTCCATCTAAATCATCGCAAGGCTCATTTATTCTTTCATCCTTCATTCTATCTCATCATCCTTTATTTTACCGGAGTACTTCATGGCGATTCTTCATGATTTAATTCATTCTTCAAGAGTTCATCAAGTACCATTCCATCCTCTCAAGTTCGTCCTAATCCTCCCATTTTCAGCCGGAGTGCTGCCTAAATTCGTTCAGTCTTATTCGTTTATTTTCTCATTCTAACCACTCCGGTTAGAACGAGTGATTTCATAGTCTATCTGATTCCGTCAGTTTTCATTTCTTGTCAGTCTCGTCGCTCCTCTCTTCTTCTCGAGGCTCTCGATTCTTTGCTTCCTCTCTTGACTTCTTGCTTCACCTCATCCTTTTTTCCCATCCGTCTCGGTCCTATGATCTCGGGATGAGATCTCTTGTTAGTGGAGGAGTGTTGTAACGCCCCGGACTCGATGCGCCAGGTGTCTTCCAGTTATTCGCCGCAGTTGCCATGTCATTTGCTTGCATGTTGCACTTTGCCATGTCATCATCTGCATTTCATATCATGTCATCATGTGCATCTCATTTCGCTTCGTGTTCGTCTCATGCATCCGAGCTTTTTCCCCGTTGTCCGTTTTGCTATCCGGCACTCCTATGGCCTCCGGCGTCCCCCTCTTCTCTCTTTTCGTGAGTGGGTGTTAAACGTTCTCGGAATGGCCCGAGGTTTGCCAAGCGGCCTTGGTATAGCACCGGTAGACCGCCTGTCAAGTTTCGTGCCATATGGAGGCCGTTTGATACTCCAACGGTTAACCGGGTAACCATAAAAGCCTCTTTTGTGTGCAGCCCAACACCCCTTCCAAAGTGGCCCAAAACCCAGTAAACTCCTCTCCATGCTCTCTGTCGTTCGATCACGATCACGTGGGCGAAAACCGCTCCTCATTTGGACTCTCCTAGCTCCCTCTACCTATAAATATGTCTTCCTCCCCGAAATCCCGGTCTAACCCTAGCCTAGCCTTTCCCCGCGCCGCCGGACGCGTCCGCCGACGGCCGGACATGTCCACCACCGCCGCCCCATCGGCCAATCCCAGCGCGACACCTCGCCCGCCGCCGCCGCCTCCCACCGCGCGCCGCCGCTGGCCCTGCAGGCCCATCCGCGGCCCGCCCGAGCCCATCTGGGGCCCGGGTCAACCCCCGCCGCCTCCGTGCCCGACCCCGCCGCTGGCGCCCTTGCCGCCCGTCGCCGGCGAGCCTCCCGGCCGTGCCGCCGGAGCCTCCGCCGCCTGTCCTCGCCGCCGTCGCGTCGAGCCGCACTTCGCTCGCCGCGCCCCCGACCGCCTCCGCCGCCGCCAGCCAAGGCCGCGCCCGGCCTCGCCGCCACCTCACCGGGGCGCGCCCCCGCGCCGCCCTCAGCCCGCAACCGCCGCCGTCGCGCCCCGTCGGCCCGAGCTTCGGCCGCTCCTCGGGGTCCACGTCCGGATCCGGCGAGATCCGGCCGGACCCGCCTCGAATCCACCTCCCCAGCTTCGTCTCCCTCCTCTCTGGCCGTTCTCCGGCGAGACTCCGATGAGGTTGACTTCCCCCCCCCCCTCTGAAAATTCACAAAGTCCCGAAGTTTTTGCATAATCATGCCATGTTCATCGCATCGTATCTCTGCATCCGTAGCTCCGTTTTGTGCGTGTAATATGTCGAATTGTTCGCATCAACGAGTACTTCATTCCATCTCAAAGCATCATTTTCATTTGAACTCATCTTGATGCCCGAAATGCTGTTGGAAGAGTGCATGTTGATGTTAATCTGCTGAAACTGTTATAACTTGCTCATTTGTCATTTTTGCCATGATTGATGTGTGCATCCTATGAGTATGAGCTCTACATGTGTTTTGATCTATGCAATGCCATCTTTCCATTGGTGCTACCCATGTATTTTTGTGAGTTGTGTGCTGAGTGCATCGAGCTTGTTAAGTAGGGTACTTGTTGTTGCTGTTTTCCTGACAGATTCTGTTATATTTTGTTGCTATGTTAACATGCTTCTACAAGTCATTTCGTGCATTATTTTGGAGATGTTCACTAAGGATGTTTTGTTATACATGTGTTGATCTATCCATTCATGCCCTTGGTTGCAATTATAGCCTGCTGGAACATGTTGTTATCTTGCTCCAAAGTTGCTTGATAATGTTGCTGTCAGCCTGTTAACATTAAGTTCAATGTTTCCATGATTGTTTGCTAGTGATCCATGCACCCTATGAACTTGCTCTTGCCATGTATAGCTTCATAAACATGTCTTCTTACTGTTGGTTTCCTTGCCATGCCATGTATTGCTCTGTGGTGAGTGATTCAAGCTCACCAACATGCCTACTTATTGTTGTTTCTGCCAGGTTTGAATCTGTCATATAACTTGCCATGTTTACATGGGTTCCATCATATCTTCTGATCCTTTTTGGCTCATGGTCAGTAAGGGACTGTTGTTCTATGCGTTTAGTAGTATCATGCCATGCCTTTGTTTGCCATGATAGCTTCCTGTAACATGTTGTTTGATAGCTCTAAACATTGCAACCTGATGTTATTTCTGCAAAGTCTGGAACTGTTATTATTTGCAATCTTTCCATGTGTGTTTGAGCATGTTCTAGTGATTTCTGGAGATAGCTCAGTGTTCATGTTTTGTTGTGCTTTACCTGTACTTCATGCCCATGCCTTTTGTTATTATGTTGGGGTGCTGTAGCATATTGTTTTGATGCTTGCAATATGCCTAGTTGCTGTTTTGGACAGATTGTTGTTATGACTTGTATAGTGTGTGTGTGTTGAACCGTTGCTCCGTTTTGAGTGTGCTCTATATGAAACTTGCTTGATTTTGCATATAGTTTCATATTACCATGTTGCATCCTTGTTTTTGTGTGTTTGCTTGATGTTTGGGTGCATTTTGCATCAATGCCATGCTTAACTTGTTTTGCTCATATCTTCTAGGCCGTAGCTCCAAATCTAATGAACTTTATATGTAACTTGACTAGAATTTCGTGTAGTTCATCGTGGTGCATCTTAACTTGCTGGTTAACAACTTCAACTTAATGTTTGTTCAGATCTGGACCAATTTCGAAATATGCATATGAGGACTTACCGGAATTGTTATATGTTGTTCCCGGCCTCATTTAAACTTGCCTTGTGTCGGTGTACTAAAGTAGGGGTACCTTAGTATCCCGAACTTGTGCACGGGCAGTTGCAGCACCCAGCGGCAAGGCTTGCCGGGCGTTCGCCAAGATCCTCCGTAGACCCTGTTGGTGCCATTCAAGAACAAAGTGTTTAACTGAGAAGACAGAGCCCCGGCAAGAGGAGCTTGCCGGGAAAGACAAGACCCTGGCAAGAGGAGCTTGCCGGGAAGGCCAACCAAGGCATTTCAAGAGACTTGCCGCGACGCACCGCGCGTCCCGGCAAGACCGGCGAACGGCAAGCTTGCGGGTGCGACAAGACAGCGACCGCGACAAGGAGCTTGCCGCGGCGAAGCCACCACTCTGCGTCCACACTCCAGCGCGTCCGATGACGTGTCGCCACAGGATCGTTCCTGGTGCACGTGGCGAATAGCTGTGCAACCAAGCGGTGCGAGGTGGCAAGTGGAGATGACGAGAAGGCTATCGTGGCGATCGGTGGCGCCCCTAACGGTCGTTTCTTGCACTGTTTGGGCGACCGGACGGGCATTAAATGCCCTTGTCCCCTGCCATCAGAGTTAGGTAGGGGGGACTGTAGGTAGCGGTTGTACCAACCCCTCTTTTTACTTTTTTACCCCTCTCTCTGTGTTGCCACCTGTCGGTGACCCCTTTAGCCTATAAAAAGGAGGCCCATGCGCACGAAGGGGGGGGGGTTCGACTCATTCGAAACTACAACACATCCACGCTCTCGAGCAAGAACAGAATATAAACACAAAGCAGCAGTAGGAGTTTTATCTCTCCGGAGAGCTCCGAAGCTAGGTAAAATCCCTCGTGTGCTTCGCCTCGATCTGCTCTTCGTGCGCTCTCCGCTCCCTTGCCAGACCAAAAGGGGCCCTGCCCCATAGGTGCTCGTTTCCCACGACATCTTTGGCGCGCCAGGTAGGGGGGCGTCGAGGTTGTGCGAACCTAATCCGGCTTTCGTGCGCGCTACATCAACATCTTCATCGACATGCCACCGAAGAAGAAGGCTTCGGAGGTGGCCGCTCCGTCCACGTCGATCCTACCGTCACCGGAGCAAACGGGCGGTGGGACAGACGCTGGCGAAAGAACAGGCACCGATGTGGGAGCTCACATTGTCACTAGATCCAAGGACAAGGCCCCGCAAGCTTCGGCGTCTGTACATATTCCGCACCCCTCCCAGGAGGTGCAGGATCGACAACGCCATGGTGCTCCTAGCACCGTACTCGCGTTGGAGCAAGGCCGAGCTGGTGGATTGCGGGACGCTCAAGGCCAACATGCACGTCAACACGTTGGCACGAGCGCGGGATGGTCGCCTGGACGAGATGTTGCTCCTTCTAACACTGTTAGAAGTCTGAGCATATCTCGCTCCTCGCGTCGTTCGCCGCCACCACCCAAGACTCCAGAGGAAGCACTGGCCCGAGCCCAGCTGCTTCTAGACTACCCTCCTGCGCCAGACAAGATCGACGACTGGAGGGCCACCATTCAGAGCCTCATCGGCTTCGCCAACGGCAACAAGCCCCGGCAACCGAGCACATCGAAGCCCCGGCAAGACGCCCAGGCGCAAGCCGACGCTGACAAGACCGCTGGGGGTGCCACCACCGTGCACTCCCCGCCCCGAAGGCCAAGATCGCCAACTCGCCGGGCTAACCTCGACACCGACTCCACCGCGTCGTCGGACCCGCGAGCTCGTCGCGATCAGCGTCAAGTTCTCCAAGAACGACGACAAGAAGACGCTCGTACTCGCATCGAGCGTCGAAGAGAAGCGCGGCGTCAGTCAGACCAGTGCGCTGGGCCCACTGTTGATATGCATGCGCCAGGGGAACCAGGCGACTTGCCGTATGCGGTAGGTTGCCCTGCGTTCACCCGTGAGCTGCGGCAGGTCCAGTGGCCCAGTACCAAGAACTTCAAGCCAGATGTACCCGAGAAGTACGATGGCAGGATACATCCGTCGGAGTTCCTCAGTGTCTACACCATCGCGGTGCAGGCTGCCGGGGGGCGCGACGAGAAGATCCTCGCCAACTACTTCCCACTGGTGCTCAAGCCCAACGTCAGATCTTGGCTCATGCACTTGCCGGACAACTCCATCTCTTCGTGGGCGGACCTGTGTCATCAGTTTGTCGGCGCCTTCACAGGCGGCCACAAACCCCATGGCCAGGAGAGCGATCTTCATCTGCTCGCCCAGAAGGAAGGAGAACCCCTGCGCAAATATATACAGAGATTCAGCCAAGTGCAGCGCAACATCCCAGATGTCCACCCTGCCGCGGTTATCAGCGCGTTCCATCAGAACATGCGTAACCGCAGGATGAGGGAGGAGATGGCGATGTGCAAAATCAGAGATTTCAGCGAGCTGTATGCTCTGGCCGACAAATGTGCACGTGCTGAGGAGGGGAGGAAACTCCCCGGAGAGAACGCAGGAGCAGAAGGATCTGACAGTGAGGATGCCGCCCCGGCAAAGAAGAACCGGAGGCGGAATAACAAAAAGAGGAAAGCCAAGGATGTGCTAGTTGTCGAGCAGTCCGGCAACGGAGGTGGCACCGAGAAGGCCAAAGCTGGTGACTCCAGCGAGGCTGTGGTGGCCGCCGACAAGCAGGACGGCTCCGGCAAGCAGTACTGCAAGATCCACCGCACCAAGGGCCATGACCTCCAGGCCTGCAAGAAGGTTGAGCAGCTCGTAGAACTGCAGAAAGCCGAATACGAGCGCCGCGACAAGGAGAAGGCCCAAGAAGGTGGCGGAGGATCCGGCAAGAAGCGTCCCGGCCGGGGAGGGCGCCGCGGCAAGGCCAAGCAGCGACAAGGAGACAGGCCTCCCCGCGGCCGCGACAAGGACGAAGACGAGGACGAAGATGAAGAGATGGATGAGGATGAGGCCGACGAGCAGGAGTTTCAGAAGGCGAAGGAGGTTTTGTGCGTCGACGGTGGTGCTTCTCTGCATACCTCGCACCACCAACTCAAACAGTGGGTGCGGGAAGTAAATGCAGCAGAACCGTCCGTTGAGTCGCGCAAGCCCCTGAAGTGGTCCAGCACGCCCATCATCTTTGATGTCGAGGATCACCCTGATCGCATAACTGCGGTCGGGTGCTTGCTGATGTTGGTTTCACCAACTATCCGCAACCTCAAGGTCACAAAGATGCTGGTTGACGGTGGGGCCGGCCTGAATCTGATCTCCTCAGCGGTACTCAAGAAGCTCCAGATCCCCAACAGCGAGCTCGAAGAGACCGGCACTTTTCAAGGAATCAACCCGGGAAGGAGCAAGCCGAAGGGGAAGATCACACTGCCAGTAACGTTTGGCAGCGAGCTGAACTTCAGGACAGAGAGAGTCATATTTGACGTTGCTGATTTCCCATTGCCCTACAATGGGATACTTGGCCGTCCAGCGCTCGCCAAGTTCATGGCAGCCTCTCATTACGCTTACAACGTGCTCAAGATGCCCGGTCCGATAAGTGTCATTTCTGTCCATGGCGACAAGAAAGATGCCCTTATCTGTACCGACAAGATCTACCGGGAAGCAACAGCCGCAGCAGAACACAAACCACTTGCCGCTGAAGCTCTCGGGGGGAAGAAGAAGACCAAGTCCAGCAAGAGTAGCTCTGATGCTCACTCCGGCAAGCGCACCTCTTCGGAGTGCTGCGCTACCGTCGAGGACGCACCATCGAGCTCCACCGGCAAGTGCAAGAAGGCAAAGACAGCTTCACCAGAGACCAAGAAAGTGGCCGCCAAGGAGGACGGCACTGGTGGTACCTTCACCATCAGTGCCACGCTTGACCCTAAATAGGAAAGCGCGCTTGTTGCTTTCCTGCGGGCGAATGTTGATGTGTTTGCATGGCAACCATCTGTCATCCCCGGTGTTCCCAGGAAAGTAATTGAGCACCACCTTGCCGTCTGCCCTCACGCGCGGCCCGTCAAGCAGAAAGTTAGGAAGCAAGCAGTGGAGCGACAAGAATTCATTGCTGAAGAGATCAAGAAATTAGAAGCAGCAGGCCTGGTCCGAGGAGCACTCCATCCAACGTGGTTAGCCAATCCAGTAGTCGTGCGCAAAGCGAACGGGAAGTGGAGGCTTTGTATTGACTTCACTGATGTTAATAAAGCTTGTCCCAAGGACCCATTTCCCTTGCCGCGCATTGACCAGATTGTCGACTCCACGGCAGGATGTGATCTGCTTTCATTCCTTGATGCATATTCAGGATATCATCAGATCTTCATGGCAGAAGAGGATGAAGAGAAAACCACATTCATTACTCCATGTGGCACATACTGCTTTGTACGGATGCCTTTCGGACTAAAGAATGCTGGTTCAACATTTGCAAGAGTAGTCAGTCATGCTTTTGAGCCACAGTTGCACAGGAATGTGGAAGCTTACATGGATGACATAGTGGTCAAGAGCAAGGACAGAGAAACGTTGATCCAAGATTTGGACGAAACCTTCACAAATCTGCGCAAGATCAATCTCAAGTTGAACCCCGAGAAGTGCGTGTTTGGAGTTCCTTCCGGCAAGCTTCTCGGGTTCTTTGTGTCCCAGAGGGGGATTGAAGCCAATCCCGACAAGATCAAGGCCATTGAGCAGATCGAAGCACCGAAGCGAGTCAAGGACGTACGAAGGCTTGCCGGCTGCGTTGCTGCTCTCAGTAGGTTCATCTCTAAGTCTGCTGAGCGCGCCCTGCCATTTTTTAAAATTTTGAAAAAGGAAGGTCCAATGAAATGGACTCCGGAAGTGGAGGCTGCGCTGCAGGACTTGAAGAGATACCTGTCCTCCACTCCAATACTTGTCGCACCTAAGCCACAAGAAAAGTTGCTGCTGTATCTAGCGGCAACCAATCAAGTGGTTAGTGCTGCGTTAGTGGCAGAGAGGGAGGCGGATGATGAGCCAGCGGCCACGGCAAGCGAGTCCAGTGACAAGCACGGGGCTTCCCCGACAAGCTCTGGTCCCGACAAGGATAGATCTGTGCAGCCGCAGGAAGAAAAACAAAAGAAGATGGTGCAGCGCCCAGTGTATTTTGTCAGTTCCCTTCTGCAGGGGGCTAGATCAAGGTACTCTGGAGTGCAGAAGTTGCTTTTCGGCCTTCTCATGGCCTCAAGGAAGCTGCGCCATTACTTTCAAGCACATGAGATTACAGTTGTCACTCGCTTTCCGTTGAAGAGGATATTGCAGAATCCAGAAGCAACAGGCAGGATCGTCGAGTGGGCACTGGAATTTTCAAGCTTTGGCCTCAAGTTTGAGAGTACCTCAACTATCCAGAGCCGAGCATTGGCAGAATTCATAGCGGAATGGACGCCAACACCTTATGAAGAAACTCCGGAGACGAGCATCCCTGTCAAGGAAGCAAGCAAATAATGGATCATGTACTTTGATGGTGCCTTCTCGCTGCAAGGCGCCGGTGCGGGCGTACTACTTGTCGCACCCACCGGAGAGCACCTCAAGTACGTGGTCCAGACGCACTTTCCCAAGGAGCAACCAACAAACAATACTGCAGAGTATGAAGGCTTGCTTGCCGGACTCAGAATCACCGCGGACCTTGGGATCAAGAAGCTTATTGTCAGGGGTGACTCGCAGCTTGTCGTCCGTCAAGTAAACAAAGATTATCAGAGTCTGTTGATGGAAGCCTACATTGATGAAGTGAGGAAGCTAGAAGAACATTTTGATGGCCCGCGGATGGAACACGTTCCAAGAGCTCAGAACGACATTGTAGACGGCCTGTCAAAGTGCGCCGCACTCAAGTTACCCGTGGAACCAGGAATTTTTGTGCTCAAGCTGACTCAACCATCTGTAACACCATCAACTGGATAGAGCAAGAAGAGGAAGTTGGTGTGTTGTAGTTTCGAATGAGTCGAACCCCCCCTTCGTGCGCATGGGCCTCCTTTTTATAGGCTAAAGGGGTCACCGACAGGTGGCAACACAGAGAGAGGGGTAAAAAAGTAAAAAGAGGGGTTGGTACAACTGCTACCTACAGTCCCCCCTACCTAACTCTGACGGCAGGGGACAAGGGCATTTAATGCCCGTCCGGTCGCCCAAACAGTGCAAGAAACGACCGTTAGGGGCGCCACCGATCGCCACGATGGCCTTCTCGTCATCTCCACTTGCCACCTTGCACCACTTGGCTGCACAGCTACTCGCCACGTGCACCAGGAACGATCCTGTGGCGACACATCGTCGAACGCGCTGGAGTGTGGGCGCAGAGTGGTGGCTTCGCCGCGGCAATCGCCTTGCCGCGGTCGCTGTCTTGTCGCACGCGCAAGCTTGCCGTTCGCCGGGTCTTGTCGGGACGCGCGGTGCATCGCGACAAGTCTCTTGAGATGCCTTGGTTGGCCTTGCCGACAAGCTCCTCTTGCCGGGGTCTTGTCCTTCCCGACAAGCTCCTCTTGCCGGGGCTCTGTCTTCTCAGTTAAACACTTTGTTCTTGAATGGCACCAACAGGGTCTACGGAAGATCTTGGCGGACGCCCGGGAAGCCTTGCCGCTGGGTGCTGCAACTGCCCGTGCACAAGTTCGGGATACTAAGGTACCCCTACTTTAGTACACCGGCAGAGCTCCCCGAAGCCGCCGTCAAGAAGGTCCCCAAGATCAACACAAAGAGTGCTGAGGAGCAGTCTGCTCCGACAAGCCCTAGGGTTTGTTTCGTTGAAGCAGACGCTCCCGACAAGCTGTGTCCCGACACGCTAGCCGGGGAGCATCACGCTCCGGCTGAATCACCAATTCTTGCCGTGGAAGCAGATGTTCCCGCAGCAGCATTTGCGCCTTTAGTCCTTGTCGTTGAGCCACAAGCTCCAGCATGGGCACAGCAGATTGTCCATTTCCTTCAAACAGGAGAACTTCCCGAAGAGCAAGAAGAAGCAGAGAGAGTAGCCCGGCAATCAAGTATGTACCAGTTTGTCGATGACATACTGTACAGAAGAAGATTCAACGGAGTGAAATTGAAGTGCATTTCCCGGGAAGATGGACATGAGCTATTGGCGGAGATACATGGAGGCATATGTGGTCACCACATTGGCGCAAGAGCACTTGCCGGCAAAGCCTTCCGGCAAGGTTTCTTCTGGCCGACAGCCCTCCAGGATGCAACTGCATAAGTAACCAAGTGTGAAGCATGCCAGTTCCACTCCAAGCAGATACATCAACCAGCTCAAGCTCTCCAAACAATCCCTTTATCCTGGCCATTTTCGGTCTGGGGGCTCGACATCCTCGGCCCCTTTCCCCGAGCTGTCGGGGGCTTTGAGTACCTGTACATTGCAATCGACAAGTTCACAAAGTGGCCTGAAGTGGAAGCAGTGAGGAAGGTGACAGCACAGTCAGCAGTCAAGTTCTTCAGGTCAATTGTTTGCCGTTTCGGAGTCCCTAACAGGGTCATCACCGACAATGGCACACAATTCACGAGCCGCACCTTCATGCAGTACGTCCAAGATCTTGGCACCAAGATCTGCTTCGCTTCTGTTGCCCACCCGAGAAGCAACGGTCAAGTGGAGAGGGCAAACGCTGAAGTGCTGCGCGGGCTCAAGACCAGAACTTTCGACAGGCTGCGCAAGTGCGGAAGAAATTGGATCGAGGAGCTGCCGGTGGTTCTTTGGTCGATCAGGACGACGCCAAATCGAGCCACTGGCCAGACACCTTTTGCTCTAGTCTATGGAGCAGAAGCAGTTCTCCCCACGGAACTCGTATACGGATCGCCTCGAGTGGTCGCTTATGATGAGCTTGAGCAAGAGCAGCTGCGGCAATATGACGCGCTGCTCCTCGAGGAAGATCGTCTTCAGGCTGCTGTACGGGCTGCTCGCTACCAGCAAGCTTTGCGTCGCTACCATAGCCGCAAAGTTAATGCCAGAAGCTTCGAGGAAGGCGACCTTGTTCTTCGGCGCGTTCAATCCGCCAAGAATTCCAACAAGTTGACGCCGAAGTGGGAAGGCCCTTATCGGGTGAAACGAGTCACTAGGCCTGGTGCTGTCCGCCTTGAGACTGAAGATGGCTTTCCGGTGAGCAACTCCTGGAACATAGAGCATCTTCGTAAGTTTTACCCATAAGGCGCGGTTGCCGGAACCTGTTCCGGCAACCACCTTTTGTACAAGCCTTGCCGCTGTTGCATGTAACCCTTTGTACAAAGCCGGGCGCAGATCCCGTGCATAAATAAAGTTTATCTGCTCCACACATCTTGTCAAATTTCATGCATTCTTTCTTTTTTGCATGTTTTATCTGACACTTTGTGCAGCACTTGCCCCCGGTAAGCAATAACGAGCCTTAAGGCCCCATATCATTATTTTCTCTTCTTTCTTTTTTCTCAAAAGGAAGATTCCTTCGCCCACAAGTTCACGGGGGGGGGGGGGGGGGGGGGGGGAGGAGAGGATAAAGGTGTGGACCGGGCGTCGTTCAAAGAAGTATAGCCTTGTCGGGACACAGACGACAAAAAAGCTAAGTTGCCAAAATTTGAGCATGATCAATTTTTAAAATTTTAAGTTATCTTCCTCGAACGACCGTGCTTTGTATGGAAAACCTGTGCACGGAGGAACCTCCTCGTAGCTAGTTGCGCCCTTACTTTGTTTCGAGTCCGCTCAACAACTTAAGTGTGCTGCAACTAGTTGCGGCAAGGTTTCTTGCCGGAGGCGGTACTGCCAGCGGGCTGCTGATGTCCCGCACTCAGCGCTCGCGGCAAGCGTGCCTGCGCCGGCAAGTCCCCTAAAAGCGTAGGGTAAAAACATACAAAGAAAAGAATCAAGTAAAGGAGATAACGTAGCAAGCATTGCCCAGAATAAAGTTATATTACAAAAGTAACTTGTTGCGGCACTGACTTAATTGTTCTCATAAATAACAACGACAAGGAAGGGAGAAGAAGGGTGGCCTAATCCACGCGCTCGCCGTCAATCCTCCTGACTTCATTCACCTTGTCCACAATGGGTGCGACAATGGCTTTGGGCTCTTCGAGATCAGCGCCCGCCGGTAGCTTCTTGAGGACGCGGGTGAGGTCGAGGCCCGGATTGCGGAAGAGTATCTTCACCAACACCTTCTCCAAGACCTTGGCGTAGATTGCGCGCGACTCATCCGCCAGCTTCTTTGGGATCCTTTCCCGGAGTTGCTGGAGGGCCGTCACCACACCCTTGAAGAAAAGAGTAAGCTTGGCGCTGGGCTGGAGGTTCTCATCAGTGGAGTACCCGAAGCCCGCCAAGTCCAGTTCCGCCAGCTCCTCGTCGATGGTTGTGGCAATGTTGACGAGGCCCTTCGTCCAGAGCTCCACCGTAGCCCTGAAGGTGTTTTGAGTCTCGGCGGCCCTCGTCAGTAGCTCCTCGTTGCCTTTGATCTCTTTCTTCAAGTCACCCTCGCGTTTCTTGGCGCCGTCCAGCGTCTCTGTCAGTGTGGCCAGCTTCAGCTCCAGATCAGCGCTTGAGTCCTTGGCGGCGTTCAGTTCCTTGACCTTGTCGGCAAGTTGAACTTGCATATCGCCATGGGCAAGGGCATCCTTCTCACGCTAGCGCTGGAGTGCGGCAAGCTCCTCATTCCTCCCTTTCATGTCAGCCTCCAGCTGCGTCACCTTCGCTTCCAATTCCCTCTTGGCGGCCTCGGCAGCTGCGGCAGCATCCTTCACTTCGTTTAGCGCCCCGCCAAGTGATTGTTCCCGGGCATCGAGATCCTCCTCGTGGCTGTCCAAGTTTACCTTTTTCTGCGTCAGCTCACCTTCCCGCCTGGACAGCTCCTCGGCGGCGAGCCTCTGCTGCTCTTCGGCTTCAGCCTTTTCAAGGATGAACGCCTTCTTCGCCTCGACGAGCTGCGCCCTCTCCTCAGCAATGGACCGGAGGGCCTCTTGGTTGCGGCTCTGGAGCTCCTCCGCATGCTTCTTTATGTCAATTCCCGCCCGCGCGACAAGCGCTTCCCGGGACTCTAGCTTCGCTTGCCGGGCACGGTAGAGTGACACCAACTTCCGGAGCAACTGCTCCTCCTCGGACTCGCCGCTGCTGCTGCTTGGCGCGTCAACCACTGCCAGCCCAGCAGAGGCGAGTACTTCCCCGTCAAACTCCTCTCCTTCGACCGGCGCCCTGGAGCTCGACGCCCAGGGAAGCTTGATGTAGACACCCTCGCCAGCCTTCAAGTAGGCGCCTGGCTGGGGCTCCTCGGAGCCCGGCACTGCATCAGCGGCGGAGGGGTCGGCGGTCGGTGTAGCGCCTTGCGCTCCTGCACCCTTGGGGTCGTCAGTGCGATTGCCGGACCCCTCGCTAGCTCCTGCGCCAGCAGCCTTGGCGGCTTCTTCGTCGGCGGGTTCATCAGTGCCGGCCTCTTCCTCGTCAGCGGCGACATCTTCAGTGTTGCCGCGTGCGTCCTCCTCGCCGGTGGCCTCAGTCTCCATCGGGTCTGTGAGAGGGGGATCTAAGGACAGGAAGAGGAAGGAAAAGTCAAGCAAATATCCAAAAAAGAAGATCAGAAGAAGAAAAACCCAAGGGAAAATTTCCGACAAGGAGGGTTACCTGTGCTGGGCTCCGTGACCATGGGCTCCACCACCGGAGGATCGCTGGTCCCGTCCCTCGCCGGGGAACTGCCCCTTGCCGGGGACCGCTCCCTTGCCGGAGAGCGCTCCCTTGTCGGAAAATCGCCCCTTGGCGGCGTAGTTGAAGCAGATAGCACCTCTGGAGCGGCTTTTGGTTGCTCCTGATGGGCCTGGTCTACTCCTACACAAGCAAGTCAACAATCAAGATATCAGCAAGGAAAAGAGCACCCATGCGCGCCCCACAACAAGAAATGAACAAATACTTATGCTGGGGGCTGCGCTGGGGGCTGCTTCGAGGAGAGGGTGCCGGGTCCGTCAAGGTAGTCTCAGACTTGTCCTCTGCCATCGTAGCAGGATCGTCCTCGATGACGACCACGGGGACCTTGGCCCTCTTCGCCGCTCTCTCGGCCAGAGTCCTGAAATGGAACGAGGTTCAGAGGGAAGCAGATTAGATACAAGACAAGAAACTGCAAGAATCGAAGAAACACAAGTACAACAAGAAGAAAGTCTTACTCCTCCTCTTCTTCTTCCTCCTCATCGGAACTCAGCACGGAGAGGTCAAAATCCGGTACCCTCTCAGCGCGACGAGGCGGAGGAGTAGGCTCCCTTGGACGCTTGGCGGGAGCTGCGGCAGGGTCAGGAGTAGCGGCCCGAGAAGATCCCGCTCCGGTTGCTGGCGCGGCATGAGGCGCTCCCACGGCGACGGTGCTTGTCGCGGTAGAGCGCGTCCCGCGGCGCTGCGGCTGTTGGCCTGCCCGCCACCCTACTGTGTCTCCAGTCTTGCGGAGGCGCCTTCTTGGTTGAGCTGGGGGCTGCACTGAGGGCCCCGTCTGCGGCAAGCTGCTTGAAGACGGCTGGCCACTTGCGCTCCTGGCAGGCTCGCTTGCCTCGGCTTTGGGCTCCTCCTCGCCAGCGACCTCCCCGCCAAGGTCCTCCCGGTCGGCAAGGCTTGCCGCCTCGGCCGCCTCTGCCTCCTCCAACGTGAACCCAAACTCGCCCGCGGCGGCGGCTGCCGCCGCCTCCTTGGCCCTGGTGGCGATGTACAACATTTCGTCGTCGGTGGTGTCGTGGGTGAGGAGCCTCTGCTCGTCGGCATGGACTGCTACCTCCGCCAAGCCGTCAAAGAATTGCCGCACGACGTCGTCGACGGGCTCCATCCAGGTTGGGACAATCCCGTGCGAGTCGCACTCCGGCATCATTGCACGGATGCGATCACGCTGGGAGTTGTTGCACAGTGGGATGACGCCCTGCGGCAGCCTGAACCACTCCGGATGGTTGGTGTCATGCTTGAACAGCTCCTTGAGCATCCCGTCAAGCTCCAGAACTGTGAAGTTGAAGTTGAGGCCTGTACACAGCCTCATGATATCCGCCGGGCCGCCAAACAGCCAGGCAGGCCTCCTCCTCTCCTGCAGAGGGGCGACACGACGGTGAAGGAAATTCGCGCCAACGGCCCCTACTGTGAGCCCGGCAAGCCTGAGCCGCAGGATTCAGGTGGTGGCGATCTTCAGCTTGGCATCGTCCGGCGACAGAGCGCTCCAGTCGCCGCCGTGCACCACTCGAGTCTGGCGCAAACTGGTGAAGGGCTGCGGATCTGCGTCAACGATCCAACACCATTCAGCCCTCCACTCGTCCCATTTGCTGCGGAGCTCCCCCTCCAGATACACCTCCTTCTTGCCGACCCTTGAGATCCAGGAGACCCCGCCAGACAAGGGTTCTCCTTTCTCGACCCGGGGAATGAAATAGTGGCGGAAAAGAGCAATGTTGGGATGGACTCCGACGAAGTTCTCGCAAAGATGCGCGAAAACCGCCATTGTCAGAACGGCGTTGGGGGTGAAGTCAAGAATGTGGAGCCCGTATGTGTTTATGATATCGTAGAAGAAATTGGAAAAGGGTGGGCAAAGCCCGCAATAGAAGAACAGAGGGAAGAAATAGTATCCCCTAGGACACTTTTTCGAAGTAGAGGCTTCGGCGGAGAGTACCTGCGTGTGCGGGTGCGCCCGCGTCTCCATTGACCAGAAGAGATAGAACTCCTCCCGCAGCGCCTTCGAGGTGAGCTCGGGGGGGGAAAAGTGCTCGTTCCTTGCACAGCGCCTCAAGCCGCAGCGCCTCGGCCGACTTCACGCTCTTCCCGGTCTTCGGAGCCATGGCGGAAGCGGTGGAGAAGGTTGGCGGCGACGGGCGGCGGAGCGCTGCTCTCTTTCGGCTTGGGAAGCGGAGGGGAGCGGCAGAGCTTTCTGAGGAAGAAACCGCAAGTGGTGAAGGTGGGGGAACGGCCCCTGTTTCCTCTGCTTATAAAGGGGAGAGGCGAACGTTACGCCTTTCCTGATTAAAGAATTGCCCACGATCTCTCCCACGACGCCGCGTTTGACGCATGCCGTTACGGGAGGGCGCGGTGGATACAGAGTCATATTTGGTATGGACCCAGGACGCGAATGCCTGTGCCCTATTTTGGGCCTGGCCCGACAACGCTCGGCACCGTGTACGGCCCAGGCCCGGGGGCTCCTGTCGGTGTACTAAAGTAGGGGTACCTTAGTATCCCGAACTTGTGCACGGGCAGTTGCAGCACCCAGCGGCAAGGCTTGCCGGGCGTCTGCCAAGATCCTCCGTAGACCCTGTTGGTGCCATTCAAGAACAAAGTGTATAACTAAAAAGACAGAGCCCCGGCAAGAGGAGCTTGCCGGGAAAGACAAGACCCCGGCAAGAGGAGCTTGCCGGGAAGGCCAACCAAGGCATTTCAAGAGACTTGCCGCGATGCACCGCGCGTCCCGGCAAGACCCGGCGAACGGCAAGCTTGCGGGTGCGACAAGACAGCGACCGCGGCAAGGCGCTAGCCACGGCGAAGCCACCACTCTGCACCCACACTCCAGCGCGTCCGACGACGTGTCGCCACAGGATCGTTCCTGGTGCACGTGGCGAATAGCTGTGCAGACAAGCGGTGCGAGGTGGCAAGTGGAGATGACGAGAAGGCCATCGTGGCGATCGGTGGCGCCCCTAATGGTCGTTTCTTGCACTGTTTGGGCGACCGGACGGGCATTAAATGCCCTTGTCCCCTGCCGTCAGAGTTAGGTAGGGGGGACTGTAGGTAGCGGTTGTACCAACCCCTCTTTTTACTTTTTTACCCCTCTCTCTGCGTTGCCACCTGTCGGTGACCCCTTTAGCCTATAAAAAGGAGGCCCATGCGCACGAAGGGGGGGTTCGACTCATTCGAAACTACAACACATCCACGCTCTCGAGCAAGAACAGAATATAAACACAAAGCAGCAGTAGGAGTTTTATCTCTCCGGAGAGCTCCGAAGCTGGGTAAAATCCCTCGCGTGCTTCGCCTCGATCTGCTCTTCGTGCGCTCTCCGATCCCTTGCCGGACCAAAAGGGGCCCTGCCCCATAGGTGCTCGTTTCCCACGACACCTTGATGTGTGTTCTTGTTTGCATCATCTCTTGCCATGAGTAGCCTCATCTAGCTTTCTCATGCATCATGCTTGTTGTGCATCATGTCTTGTTCATGTGTGGTGTGTTTACTATGTTGTGTGCTTCTTCTCGATAGTTCCCGTTTCGTTCCGGTCGTGAGGATGCGTTCGTCTACGTGTGGTTCGTCTTCGTGGCTTCATCTTCTTCATGGACTCGTTCTTCTTCCTAGCGGGATTTCAGGCAAGATGACCGCTACCCTGGATCTCACTACTATCATTGCTATGCTAGTTGCTTCGTTCTACCGCTATGCTGCGTTACCTATCATTTGCTCTTCAAGCCTCCCAAATTGCCATGAACCTCTAACCTTTGACACCCTTCCTAGCAAACCGTTGTTTGGCTATGTTACCGCTTTGCTCAGCCCCTCTTATAGCATTGCTAGTTGCAGGTGAAGTTGAAGATTGCTCCATGGTGGATAGGGTTATGTTGGGATATCACAATATCTCTTATATTATTAATGCATCTATATATTTGGTAAAGGGTGGAAGGCTCGGCCTTATGCCTGGTGTTTTGTTCCACTCTTGCCGCCCTAGTTTCCGTCATACTGGTATTATGTTCCCGGATTTTGCGTTCCTTACGCGGTCGGGTGATTTATGGGACCCCCCCTAACAGTTCGCTTTGAATAAAACTTGTCCAGCAAGGCCCAACCTTGGTTTTACCATTTGCCTCACCACCACCTACTTTTCCCTTGGGAGTAATTAACCCAAGGGTCATCTTTATTTTAGCCCCCCTGGGCCAATGCTTGTCTAAGTGTTGGTCCAAACCGAGCGATGTCCGGCGCCCCCCTGGGCAACCAGGGTCTATGCCAACCCGACGTCTGGCTCATCCGGTGTGCCCTGAGAACGAGATATGTGCAGCTCCTATCGGGATTGTCAGCACAGCGGGCGGTCTTGCTGGTCTTGTTTTACCATTGTCGAAATGTCTTGTAAACCGGGATTCCGAGTCTGATCGGGTCTTCCTGGGAGAAGGTCTATTCCTTCGTTGATCGTGAGAGCTTGTCATGGGCTAAGTTGGGACACCCCTGCAGGGTATAAACTTTCGAGAGCCGTGCCCGCGGTTATGTGGCAGATGGGAATTTGTTAATGTCCGGTTGTAGATAACTTGACACCAGATCCGAATTAAAACGCATCAACCGCGTGTGTAGCCATGATGGTCTCTTCTCGACGGAGTCCGGGAAGTGAACACGGTTTCTGGGTTATGTTTGACATAAGTAGGAGTTCAGGATCACCTCTTGATCATTACTAGTTGACGACCGTTCCTTTGCTTCTCTTCTCGCTCTTATTTGCGTATGTTAGCCACCATATCATGCTTAGTCGCTGCTGCAACCTCACTAGTTTACCCCTTCCTTACCCATTAAGCTTTGCTAGTCTTGATACCCATGGTAATGGGATTGCTGAGTCCTCGTGGCTCACAGATTACTACAACAACAGTTGCAGGTACAGGTTATGCGATGATCATGACGCGAGAGCGATGCTTTCTTGCGTTGAGTTCTTCTTCTGCTTCTTTGATCAGGGGATAGGTTCCAGGTCGGCAGCCTGGGCTAGCAGGGTGGATGTCGTTTGAGTTTCTGTTTGTGTTTCATCCGTAGTCGGATGTTGATCTTATGTATGTGGTATTGTTGTATTCATGTGACATTGTATGTATTGGATGTATCCCCACTTTTATGTAATGTTGATGTAATGATATCCACCTTGTAAAAGCGTTCCAATATGCGTGTCTATCCTTGGTGGGACCTTCGAGTTCCTTTTGGATAGGGTCGCATATTGGGCGTGACACTCGTGAGGGGCCAAACCTCGCAAGGCGGGCGACACCAAGACCCCCGAAGGAATCGGCCTCCTCAGGTTGGCTCCTGAGGGGCGGAGAGTTCTATGCAGGTTACCTCACGAGGCTCAACTGACGTGAGCCATGATGACCAAGGCCAGGCGGGCGCCAGGCGGGCACAGAGCCCAGGTTTCCTCTTCGGTGCAAAGGAAGCAGGGCGTAGGCGCGGAGTTCCAAGGAACCAACCAAAGGTTTCCATTCTGGTGCAACGAGTGCATGACCGCTAGGACAACAGGACGGAGGTCATCGACGAGCCCACCGCGGCGTCACGACCAGAGGCTTTTCACAGGCGAAGACTACTTTTGTCAGGATAGACTGTACTACTTGTCCCCTTTCAAATCTGGCCGTTGTGGGATCCCTTCCTGCTCATATTTGGGAAGAGGACCAAGGCCACTATAAATAGGACTAGCCACCACCATAGGAGGGGGACGAAATCAGAACAAGTAGAGCTAGTATATACCACACCAGCCAAGAACACCTCACCTCCTGAGGCTTGTTCATCCACTGTACTAGTTCATCCTCAGCCCTCCGAGGCAATCCACCACACCACACTGGATTAGGGTATTACACCACAACAGTGGCTCGAACCAGTATAAACTGATGTGTCCCTTTGTCTCTTTGAGCTTGACATGCTAGGCTTAGGAGGATCGTGAGTAGGCAGGCTGGGTAGGTTGAGATCTCCGCACACACCCCAGAGTTCGAACTTCTCAAGGGTTTGCGGATCCCACAATCCGACAACAGGCGCCGTGCCAGCAGCCCCTGTTGCGAGATGAGCAAGAGGTGGGTTAGCAACGCCCAAAGGGCGCGAGGGTCGACTCATAGGTAAAGAGACAGCAGGGGTAACATCTATAACCATGATAACACAGGCATGCATACTGGTCCGGAGTACATGAATCAAAATGGTGCGGCTGCGGGACTGGCCCAAACAGCTTAAGGATAATGCAGCCCGAGGGGCGCCCTCAATTGAACAAACCAAAAAGTCACCTGGCACTGTTGTTGTAGAAGTGTTGGAGTAGCCGGAGATGCACGCTGAAGAGGTCGTTCCTCACGAGTCATCCGCCTCCTGAGTCTCGGGGGGCTCCGGAGGTCCAGGAGGCTCGCGAGGGTCCGGCACCTCCTCCGTCAGGATTGCCTGGCGCCTGGCCTCGTGAGCTGCCAGGATGCGCTGCATGTAGCATTGGTGCGTGGCAGCCATGTTCAGCAGACCGAATGGCATGCGAACATAGCTGCAGGGGCAGCCCCCACTCCGACCGACGCGGGACGGCCAGAAGCGCTCCTGAGAAGCGGGCCTTTTGAGCCCTGGGATGTTGACGCAGACGCTCAGCTCGTCACCCATGTTAGGGCAGCAACTGCACTAAGCGATGCGAGGCAGCGCTCACCGTGCATGGCTCGGGCCTTCTAAAGCTATCCGATCGCCTTGGTGATGAACTCCTGAGCGCCTGGCGCCTCGCGCCCTGCTCACGGAAGCGCGCGTTGGAGCACGCCTCCACATGGTGCCCGAACACCTCCCTAGTGATGCTGGCCAGGTCAGAGGCCCTCCAAAGGAGAGCCCCCAAGCCCAACCTGAGAGGGGCGCTAGGTGCGCCTTCCTATGCGAGAGAGGAAGGCGCCCTAGTGGTGGGCGTGGGGCTTGAGGCACGATCGTCGGATGCCCCATCCTCCTAAGGGCCCCTGAGGAGGATCTGCTTCTTCTTCTTGGGGACGGCTTCAGGAGGATGGATGGCACCCTCGTCATCTGAGTTCTCGGCCACTGCGGCCTGGTAGGCGTGCTCGAGGGAGCACATCACATCCTTCTCATCGCAGGCGACCGTGATGATGCCGCTGCTTCCTGGCATCTTGAGGACATTGTAGCTGTGGTGAGTCACTGCCATGAACTTGGCAAGGGCCGGATACCCGAGGATGGCGTTGTCCGGGAGGCGAATGTGGGCGACGTCGAAGTTGATGATCTTGGTATGGTAGTTGTCGCGCTTGCCGAAGGTGATAGGTAGGCGAATCTGCCCCAGGGGGATGGTGGAGCCATCAGTCACCCCTAAGAAGGGCTTGGTGGGGAGGAGCTGGTCGTAAGGCACCCGGAGCCTCTCGAATGTCTCAGCAGAGAGGACACTGAGTCCCGTGGAACCGTCGATGAGTGTCTTGGTGACGAGGACATTGCTGATGGTCAGCGAGCAGAGCATCGGGAGTGTGCCAGCGGTGGCCGCACACTTGAGATGAACTGTAGAGTCGAAAGTGATGGTGTACTTGGCCCACCTGAGGGGATGCGACGCCTTAGGTTTGGAGAGGGCTGCGTTCACCTCATGAGCGAACTCCTTGAAGATGTGATACGTCTCCATCATATCTATATTTTTTATTGTTTCATGCCAATATTATAAAAAATTTATAAACTTTTGGCAACATTTTATATGATTTATTTGAACTAACATATTGATCTAGTGCCCAGTGCCAGTTCCTGTTTGTTGCATGTTTTTTGTTTCACAGAAAATCCATATCAAACAAAGTCCATGCACAATAAAAATTTACGAAGAATTATTTTGGAATATATATGATTTTGGGACTTGGAATCAACGCTAACGGAGGCCCACAACCTCCATAATCCACCAGGGCGTGCCAGGCACTCCCTGGCATGCCCAGGTGTCTTGTTCCCACCCTGTAAGGTGGTTGGGGCCCTTCTTCTAGCACAAGAAAGATAATTTATGGAAAAAAATCGTGTAAAAATTTCAGTGCAATCGAAGTTACGGATCTCTGGGAATTTAAGAAACCATGAAGGGCCAGATCTGGGGAACGCGAAACAGAAGAGAACAGAGAGGGAGGTCCAATCTCGGAGGGGCTCCGCCGCCATGGAGGCCATGGACCAGAGGGGGAACTCTCCTCCCATATAGGGGGAGGCCAAGGTTGAAGAAGAAGAAGGAGGGGGTATCTCTCCCCCTCCCTCCCGATGGCGTTGGAGTGCCGCCGGGGCAAGGATCATGACGGCGATCTACATCAACAATCTTGCTCCCGTCAACACCAATTTTCTCCCCATCTATGCAGCGGTGTAACACCCCTTCTTCCTGCTGTAATCTCTACTTAAACATGGTGCTCAACTCCATATATTATTTCCTAATGATCTATGGTTATCCTATGATGTTTTAGTAGATCCGTTTTGTCCTATGGGTTAATCGTGATCTTCGTTGGTATGATTGTATATTTTATTTATGGTATTGTCCTACGGTGCCCTCCTTATCGCGCAAACGTGAGGGGCCCCCGCTGTAGGGTGTTGCAATATGTTCATGGTTTGCTTATTGTTAGTGTTGCGGGGGATGGCAGCAGCCTAAATGCGGATAAGTGGGTTATGGCGTATGGGATAAAGAGGACTTGATACTTAATGCTATGGTTGCGTTTCATGACCTTAATGATCTTTAGTAGTTGCGAATGCTTGCTAGGGGTCCAATCATAAGTGCATATGATCCAAGTAGAGAAAGTATGTTAGCTCATGCCTCTCCCTCATATAGAATTGCAAGAATGATTACCGATAATTGTTATCGATTGCCTAGGGACAAATGACTTTCTTGTTGACAAAAGCTATCCACTTTTATTACCTTGCAATTTATTCCTAGTTTTATTCTCGTAAAGTACTCATAGTCTATTTCTTGCAAAATAGTTTCATACTTGTTCTAGGTAAAGCAAACGTCAAGTGTGCGTAGAGTTGTATCGGTGGTCGATAGAACTTGAGGGAATATTTGTTCTACCTTTAGCTCCTCGTTGGGTTCGACACTCTTATTTGTCGAACAAGGATACAAATGATCCCCTATACTTGTGGGTTATCAAGACCTTTTTCTAGCGCATTGCCGGGGAGCAATAGCATGGGGTGAATATTCTCGTGTGTGCTTGTTTGATTTATCACTAAGTAATTTTTATTTTGTGCTCTTGTTTTCTATCTCTAGTTATGGGCAGGAAACGCAAAAATACCAAAAAAAATAGTTGTACCTATTAACCAATGATTGAAGAACCACCCAAAATCTATCATACTACTGAAGCTTTCTATTTGGATCATCTTCGATCCATTTGTGCTCGTGCTAAAAACCCAACTAGCTTAGTTGAGGGAAAATCATTAAATGAACATGCTTATTTTGTGCAACACCGCTTATCTCAAAAAGGGAAACTTTTTTGGCATCATATTAATAGTTTGTATTGCTATGCTTTGAATTTATGTGAAATACATGATTTTACTTGTTGTTCCGAAGACCCTAAGAAACACCTTTTCTTCCAATGTGAGTTTAAGGATAATGTAATCTTATCTTCTTATGCCAAGGGTGTTTATAATTACTTTGATATTGAACAAATTGAAGAATTTGTTGCTTTTAAGGGTGCCTATAAAGTTGCTTCTTTGATTGAAAAGTATGATGCTACTCTTTACAAATCTGAAAATTTTGCCATACTTAAATATTGCTATGAAAATTATTATTCTAATGCTTATATTAAACCATATATTGAGGACTTCTCCGCTGTCCAATACATTTTGCAGGAATCTATGGAAGAAGAAATTGATGAAACTGTGAGCTCATTGGATTAAAAAGATGAAGAGGAGAGCGAAGAACAAAAGTAGGAAGAGCGGATTGATCACCTGTGCCCACCTTCTTATGAGAGTAACTCTTCAACCCATACATTATTTAGTATCCCTTTGTTCTTAACAAAGGATGAAGGCTATGATAATTGCATGATCTCGTTGATTCTTTTGAAATATCCCTTTTTGATGAAGTTGATGCTTGCTATGCTTGTGGCCATGATGCTAATATGAATTATGCTTATGGAGATGAACTTGCTATAGTTCCTTATATTAAGAATGAAATTATTGCTATTGCACCCGCACATGATAGTCCTATTATCTTTTTGAATTCTCCCAACTATACTATATCGGAGAAGTTTGCACTTATTAAGGATTACATTGATGGGTTGCCTTTTAACGTTGCACATGATGATTTTGATGAATATAATGTGCACGTGCTTGCTGCTCCAACTTGCAATTATTATGAGAGAGGAACTACATCTCCGCCTCTCTATGTTTCCAACACGATAGAATTGCAAGAAACTGCTTATGCTATGTATTGGCCTTTACTTGATGTTCATGAATTGTTCTTGTATGACATGCCGATGCATAGGAAGAGAGTTAGACTTCGTCATTGCTTGATATATGTTTCTTTGTGCTCACTACTAAATGCCAAATCATTGCTAATTAAAATTGGCTTTGATATACCTTGGGATCCGGGTGGATTCATTACTTGAGCACTTTATGCCTAGCTTAATGGCTTTAAAGAAAGTGCTGCCAGGGAGACAACCCAAAAGTTTTAGAGAGTCATTTATTTCTGTTGAGTGCTTTTATATAGTTTAAAAACAAAAAACATATAGAGGGGAACCTAAAAACTTTTCAAAACGGAGAGTGAAAGTGAGAGAGACTAGCATTGTTGAAGTGGGGGAGCTCCTTCAACTTTGTTCATGCCCATGGAAACTTTGTGAATCTTAATTACAGAAAATTTTCAACAAAAATAATTATCCCCTTGTACAAATCCATTGTATTATATCATGTGCCAAGATTTGCCTTTAGGATGATTAGATTGCTTGTTGGTATGTGCGGTGCAGAAACAGAAACCTTAGCTGTAGCGCGTGGATTTTTAGTTTATACTGGAATAACAAAAGCTTCTGAAACTTTTTGCACAGTCTTGCTATACAATTTTTTGTCCTATTTTTTCAGAATTTTTGGAGTACCAGAAGTATGGTTGATGTTCAGATTTCTACAAACTGTCCTGTTTAAGACAAATTCTGTTTTTGATGCATTGTTTGCTTGTTTTGATGAAACTATCGATTTTTATCGGTGGTATAAGCCATGGAAAATTTATATAAAGTAGCTAAAATGCAAAAACAAAATATGAATTGGCTTGCAATAGTACTTAGAGTAGTGATTTGCTTAATTATACTAACGGATCTCATGAGGTTTCTGTTGAGTTTTGTGTGGATGAAGTGATCAAAGATTGAGGAGGTCTCGATATGAGAAGGAGGAGAGGCAAGAGCTCAAGCTTGGGGATGCCCAAGGCACCCCAAGTAAATATCCAAGGAGACTCAAGCGTCTAAGCTTGGGGATGCCCCGGAAGGCATCCCATCTTTCTTCAACAAGTATCGGTATGTTTTCGTCTTCGTTTCATTTATGTGATATGTGCCAATCTTGGAGCGTATTTTGCGTTTAGTTTTCATTTTCCTTTTATGCACCATGCTGGTATGAGATAGTCCATGTTCAATTTATAGAATGCTCATTGCACTTCACTTATATCTTTTGAGTATGGCTTTATAGCATGCTTCATGTGCTTCACTTATATCATTTGAAGTTTGGATTGCATGTTTCTCTTCACATGGAAAACCGTTATTTGTAGAATGCTCTTTTGCTTCACTTATAATTATTAGAGCATGGTCTTTTGTAGAAAGAATTAAACTCTCATGCTTCACTTATATCTATTTAGAGAGTCAATAGAAATTGGTTATTTGCATGATTAGTCATAAAATCCTACATAAAACTTATGGATCACTGAATATGATAGGTTTGATTCCTTGCAATAGTTTTGCGATATAGAGATGGCAATATGTGGGAGGTACTAGTAAACGGTTGTGGTTAGTAAGAATATTGGTGTTAAGGTTTGTGATTCCTGAAGCATGCACGTATAGTCTCTCGTTATGCTATGAAGTTGGAGCATGATTTATTATTGATTGTCTTCCTTATGAGTGGCGGTCGGGGACGAGCGATGGTCTTTTCCTACCAATCTATCCCCTAGGGGCATGCATAGTAGTACTTTGCTTCAAGGGCTAATAAACTTTTGTAATAAGTATATGAGTTCTTTATGACTAATGTGAGTCCATGGATTATACACACTCTTACCCTTCCACAATTTGCTAGCCTCTACAGTACCGTGCATTGCCCTTTCTCACTTCGAGAGTTGATGCAAACTTCGCTGATGCATCCAAACCCCGTGATATGATACGCCCTATCACACATAAGCATTATTATATCTTTCTCAAAACAGCCACCACACCTACCTATTATGGCCCTTCCATAGCCATTCCGAGATATATTGCCATGCAACTTCCATCGCTTTCTTTTTGATGACTTGAGCATTCATTGTCATATTGCTTTGCATGATCGTAAGATAGCTAGCACGATATTTCCATGGCTTGTCCATTTTTTGATATCGTTGTTATGCTAGATCATTGCACATCCTGGTACACTACCAGGGGCATTCATATAGAGTCATACTTTGTTATAGGTATCAAGTTGTAATTTCTATTTCTTTTGAGTTATAAGTAAATAGAAGTGTGCTGATAATCAATTTTCATTATTAGAGCATTGCCCCAGTGAGGAAAGGATGATGGAGACGATGATTCCCCCACAAGTCAGGATGAGACACCGGACAATGAGAGAAAAAATATATAAAAAAGAAGAAAAAAAGAAAAGAAAAGGAAAAAAGAAAAAAAGGGGAAAAAAGGAAAAAAGGAAAAAATAAAAAAGAAATAAAGAAATTAGAGAGAAGGGGCATGCTAGTTCCACACTTGTCCTTCAAAGTAGCACCATGTTTTTCTTATGGAGAGTCTCCTATGTTGTCAGTTTCTTATACTAGTAGGAATTTTTAATTATAGGATTAGATGCACACCCACTTAGTTTCATATCGAGCTTTCATACACGTATAGCTCTTGGTGCATTCGTTGCATGGCAATCCCTACTCCTCACATTGATATCAATTGATGGGCATCTCCATAGCCCATTGGTTAGCCGCATCGATGTGAGACTTTCTTACTTTTTTGTCTTCTCTATATTTACCTCTGTCATCATACTCTATTCCACCTGTAGTGCTATATCCATGCATGGCTTGCGCTCATGTATTGCACGAGGGTTGAAAAGGCTGAAGCACATTAAAAAGTATGAACCAATTGCTCGGCTTGTCATCGGGGTTGTGCACGATAAATACTTTGTGTTAAGAAGACAGAGCATGGCAAGACTATATAATTTTGTAGGGATAGCTTTCTTTAGCGTTGATATTTTGAAAGACATGATTGTTTGTTGGGATGCCTGAGTATTGATGTCTTTATGTCAAATTATAGACTATTGCTTTGAATCACTTATATCTTAATATTCATGCCATGATTAGATGTATGATCAAGTTTATGCTAGGTAGCATTCCAAATCAAAAATTATCATTTTTTATCATTTACCTACTCGAGGACGAGCAGGAATTAAGCTTGGGGATGCTGATATGTCTCTATCATATCTATAATTTTTTATTGTTTCATGCCAATATTATACAACTTTTATAAACTTTTGGCAAGATTTTATATGATTTATTTATACTAACATATTGATCCAGTGCCCAGTGTCAGTTCCTATTTGTTAAATGTTTTTTGTTTTGCAGAAAATCCATATCAAACGAAGTCCAAACGCGATAAAATTGATGGAGAATTATTTTAGAATATATGTGATTTTTGAGACTTGGAATCAACGCTAACGGAGGCCCACGGCCTCCATAACCCACCAGGGCGCGCCAGACACCCCCTGGCGCGCCCAGGTGTCTTGTGCCTACCCCATAAGGTAGTTGGGGACCTTCTTATGGCACAAGAAAGATAATTTATGGAAAAAAATCATGTAAAAATTTCAGCGCAACCGGAGTTACGAATCTCCGGGAGTTTAAGAAACCGTGAAGGGCAAGATCTGGGGAACGCAAAACGGATGAGAACAGAGAGGGAGATCCAATCTCGGAGGGGCTCCCGCCCCTCCGCCGCCATGGACGCCATGTAACAGAGGGGGAACTCTCCTCCCATCTAGGGGGGAGGCCAAGGAAGAAGAGGAAGGAGGGGGGCTCTCTCCCCCTCTCACCTAGTGGTGCCGGAGTGCCGCCGGGGCAAGGATCGTGACGGCGATCTACATCAACAATCTTGCTACTGTCAACACTAACTTTCTCCCCCTCTATGCAGCAGTGTAACACCCCTTCTCCCCACTGTAATCTCTACTTAAACATGGTGCTCAACTCCATACATTATTTCCCGATGATCTATGGTTATCCTATGATGTTTGAGTAGATCTGTTTTGTCCTATGGGTTAATCGTGAACTTCGTTGGTATGATTGTATATTTTATTTATGGTGCTTTCCTACGGTGCCCTCCATCTCGTGCAAACATGAGGGCCCCCATTGTAGGGGTGTTGCAATATGTTCATGGTTTGCTTATTGTCAGTGTTGCGGGCACTAGTACTGCGAGGTGCTATACAAACGGTTTTTAACCCCTTTCCGCGACGGCATTTGGAACCGTCGCCTAGTGATGAGTGTGGGCGATAGGGGATCCTGCCCACATGACCCAGAAACTGTCAGGATATGCCCTCCTGGCACACACGCTCGGCAAAATGAGGTCATGTGCGACCGACGAGCGCTCAAATACGGTTATACATACAATGGTGCTAAAAAAATTCAATTATACAGGCGAAATCATTTCCACTCATAAGTACATCCCACACAGTCAGTCCCCGCTAAACGTTTCCATTCATATATACATCCCACACAGTCGCTCCAAGGAAAATGTTTCTGTTCACAGGTACATCACACACAATTTTGCCCGTTAAATCATTTGTTATAGCGTTTCCATTGCACACGACATTAACCATTTTATCATTTAAGTTATGGGATGCATCACACACGGTGCGTAAAACAAACTGTGTGGCAAAGGCTGTCCGTCATAAACAGTTTTCAAGAGGATGTCGTGTGTGATTGTTCATTAATCCAACACGGTTTATTCCTAGAAACTGTGTGCGTTGCCTGAGGTCATCGCCCATGGTGTTTTCTCAATAACCGTTTGAAATAGAAAAACCCAATTAGCAGGCTATTTATCCTATTATTAATAATCCATTTATTAATCTAATTGACATTTCATATTAATCACACAATATATTTCATTTTCATAATTGAAATACATCAGAGTACAACATCATATAGCTTCAGCACTCAGCTACCCCATTACACAACTACACCAGCACCAAGTTTCACATGCAACATCTATAACCTTTCAAAATTAGCATCATAGACGATACATAGACAGATGTATCTCATCTGGAAAACTGCTGAAGCAGAAGGCGAATATTGAACCTTCAGTGATGTTGAAGGTCTTTGCAACTTTAGGCCAATGCTTGTAGATGATTGACCGTCCATCCTTCGTCCTCTTCAGGAACACTTCAATATTGAACCGTGGGTGTTGTATCAATACCTTCCTCGCCTCCTGGCCATACAGGTGGTTTGGGAGGTAATCATCAGTGAAGTGCTTTGAAAAGGCCTGAAAACAAGGATGTGCATAAATATATTCTCTTTATTGGAAATGGGGTAAATGAATAAAAAAGGCAAGGTATAATAGTTAGTACCATCCTGTAGTGAACAGATGTGCATAGATCTTGTTGTTTTTTGTCACTAATTTATTTATCCTAACAATCTTTCTGAGTTTCTTGACTTGACTGATATTCATGGACAACTCATTTCCCATATGCAAAAAGGGTCAAACAGTGGGTCAAAACCTCTGACAGCAGGACCTACATGTGCAAGACCAAATTGTTAAAAACCTAAATATTAGAATGGTTCCTGCAATTGCAAAATAATGTGCTATTAGAAATGGACCATGCACGTGCTAACCTCGATTGTAAACCTCAGTGCTTCCCATTGTTTCCATGCAACACATATAAGGTAGTTAGTCATCAGGTTAAGTAAGGGTTCGCGTGCTATCAGTAAAATATGTTGATGAAAAATAAGCACATTGTAGATTCATCAGATTAATTCAAGCCACATGGAAAACCCATTTATCCAAACCAAGCATGATTAAGAACTAGGAAATACAACACTTGTATATGTTTCTCATGTATTAAGTGCGGCCAAATTCAATTTATTCCTCACATGGTATACAATAATAGAATGCACCCACAACAATTGGACATCGCATTGCAGAATTGAACCAAACAGATAACTAAACACCACAGCAAATGAACCAAATGTTAACTGAGCACCACATTGCACAATATAACATACTCCTAATAGAAGATCAGATAGTTAACCAAACCAAGCATGCTTAACAACTTGGAAATATAACAATTGTATTTGTTTTTCATGTATTTAGTACAACCAAATTCAATTTACTTCTCACATGTTATATAATAACAGAATGCACCCACAACTATTGAACATCACATTGTAGAATTGAACCAAACTGTTAACTAAACACCACAACAAATGAGCCAAACATTAACTGAGCACCACATTGCACAATGTATAACCAAACCAAGCATGCTTGACAACATGGAAATATAGCAATTGTATTCGTTTCTCATGATATTTGTAAAGATAAATTCGATTTATTTCTCACATGGAAGACAATACAAAATTGCAGCCTGAAGAATTGAACATAAAAATTTGCAGAATTGAACCAAACACTTAACTGAAGATGACAACTAACTAACCAAACAGTTAATAAGTGAGCACCACACTGCATGACATATAGAACATATACACTAGAACAACAGATTGCATGGTAAAATTAGATAGCACAATGCACTAGAATTTGCTAAAGAAAGGCAGGAGCAGCACACGCAACGGGTAAATCGAGCATGCTTAACCGGCATAGCTAGCAAGTGGCAAGCTGCTCCTCCAAGATCCGGGGGTCGGCACAAATGGTAGCCATCACGACCTCATCCATGCGTGCGGCCGTGATTTGCATCTCCGCTGCCAAATGCTCCTTGAGATCCTGGCTATACTACGTGCACCATGGCTTAGGGTGGCACTTATTAGGGGGAGGGGTCGGTAATTTGGGTGGAAGGTGTCGTGCCAGTGGTCGGGGCATGCGGGATGTGGAAGGATGAGGAGGATGGGGGTCGGGTGTGGATTACCTGCCTGAATAGACGAGGCCGAGCAGCGTGAAGGAGGGTCGTCAGTGAGGAGGCGATGCTGCAGGCAAAGAGTGAAGGTTTCAACTTGGAAAGGAAGGCGAAAATAGGGGAAATGTGGCTTTTGGTAAGGGGGGGAGGTAGATATTTCCGCGGAAACCGAAAATTTGGAATCAGTTCAGCGAAAAAACTGGCGCGCAAAGTGTCATCAGACACGGTCCCTTATTCAGAACTATGTACAATATGTGAACATCACAAACGATTCAGATAGCTTAACCCGTGTGTGATGGGTTTGAATGTCAAATTTTTTGGTTCGAATTTCCCTGGTTACAGTGGTCATCCACGTCATTGCACAATTTGGGTACACAAATGAGACTACAGCACACCTGGTTACAGTGTCAACATAGAACAACAGGAGTGTTGTGTTAAATTTTAGAATTTTTCGGGGTTCGTTTGGACATTTGTATACATTAGCTGGGTTTTCTAGGCATTTTATGTGCATAATTAAAATTTGAACTACATGCACATGCTCCAGTGCATATAAATTGGTTGAAAAATTATATTTGTGTCCTTGGTTGCATGCTTAGGTCCCATGCAAGAAATGGGAATGAATGTCAAACACCCTACCAGCGTCACTCGGCCGCAAACATTGAGATACCTGGTTTTTAAATTATAGTAAATCCAAAACTCGTCTGAAATTCATGAAACTTGGCATGCTATCATGGAGCGGAATCAAACATGCCATGGTAATTTTTTTATCCCATTTGGGGCAGGTTTGGGTATAAGCTTCTCACAAACCAGAGCTTCTCACAATAAGCGCGATGGTTTCGGTAGGGAACGTGCCACCTTTGGGGACGAAACGATATCCATTACCTCTTTTTGCTTTCGAAAAATTTCTAGTGTCAACATAGAACAACAAGAGTGTTGTGTTGAATTTTGAAACTTTCGGGGTTCGTTTGGACATTTTAATACATTAACTGGGTTTTCTAGTCATTTTATGTGCATAATTCAAATTTGAACTATATGCACATGCTCCAGTGCATACAAATTGGTTGAAAAATCATTTTTTTGTCCTTGGTTGCATGCTTAGGTCCCATGCAAGAAATGGGAATGAATGTCAAACACCTTACCACCGTCACTTGGCCGCAAACATTGAGATACCTGGTTTTTAAATTCTAGTAAATCCAAAACTCGTCTGAAATTCATGAAACTTGGCATGCTATCATGGAGCGGCATCAACATGTCGTGGTAAATGTTTTGTCCCATTTGGGGCAGGTTTGGGTATAAGCTTCTCACAAACCAGAGCTTCTCACAACAAGTGTGATGGTTTCGGTAGGGAACGTGCCACCTTTGGGGACGAAACGATATCCGTTGCCTCTTATTACTTTCAAAATTTTTCTAGTGTCAACATAGAACAACATGAGTGTCGTGTTAAATTTTGGATTGTTTTCAGGGTTTGTTTGGACATTTTTATACATTAACTAGGGTTTCTAGGCATTTTATGTGCATAATTCAAAATTGAACTACATGCACATGCTCCAGTGCATACAAATTGGTTGAAAAGTCAAATCTGTGTCCTTGGTTGCATGCTTAGGTCCCATGCAAGAAATGGGAATGAATGTCAAACACCCTGCCACCGTCACTCGGCCGCAAACATTGAGATACCTGGTTTTTAAATTCTAGTAAATCCAAAACTCGTCTGAAATTCATGAAACTTGGCATGCTATCATGTAGCGGCATCAACATGCCGTGGTAAAATTTGTGTCCCATTTGGGGCAGGTTTGGGTATATGCTTCTCACAAACCAGAGCTTCTCACAACCAGAGCTTCTCACAACAAGCGTGATGGTTTTGGTACGGAACGTACCACCTTTGGGGAGGAAACTTTTATCTTTTGCCTTTTATTGCTTTCAAAAAAGTTCTAGTGTCAACATAGAACAACAAGAGTGTTGTGTTAATTTTGGAATTTTTCGGGGTTCGTTTGGACATTTTTATACATTAACTGGGTTTTTTAGGCATTTATGTGCATAATTCAAATTTGAACGACATGCACATTCTCCAGTGCATATAAATTGGTTGAAAAATCAAATATGTGTCCTTGGGTGCATGCTTAGGTCCCATGCAAGCAATGGGAATGAATTTCAAACACGAGGGCACTGTTGATTGCCGGCAAAATGTTGAGATACTTTGTTTTTAAATTCTAGTAAATCCAAAACTCGTTTGAAATTCATTAAACTTGGCATGCTATCATGGAATGGCACCCAACATGCTGTGGTATTTTTCGTGTCCATTTTGAGAGAAGGCGCACTCGAATAACAGTTAACAAAGGCATTTTGAAACAAATAGCTGCCACTGTAACATCTCAAATGTGTTGTATAATTTAAATCATGTGCGTTCTGTTAACCATTCATGTGACACCACGACTCACTCTTTTAATGGCTAGGAGGTGCCATGCAGACGTGTTCTTGAGTGCTTGACTAAACGGGAGGCGTGCGAGCTGTACTCCAATGTGGAGGCTCACTAGGAAGCGTGCGAGCTGTACGCCGCGCAGGCTCACCGGGAAGCGAGCCCTTTGACTTTCATGGCCGCCCGCCTTGCTCACATCCTCTCCATTAATGGCGCCCAAGCCGCAGTTTAATACAGTTTTTAAATATAAAACACTCATTGCAAACGTTTTAATTAGAACACCCGTATGCAAACTGACAGCTTCCCCAGGAAGCCAAGGGAAAATGTGCCGAGCAGGATTTGTGCAGCTCTTGATCGCAAACGTTTTAGTTAGAACACCTGTATGCAAACCGATAGCTTCCCCAGGAAGCCAAGAGAAAATGTGCCGTGCAGGATTTCTGCAGCTCTTGATTGCAAATGTTTTAGATAGAACACCCGTATGCAAAGTGAGAGCTATGGTCTTCCCCCCTTAAGTCAAGGCAAAATTTGCAGCGCATGATTTGTGCATCCCTTCAACGCAAACGGTTGTTTTGGATGACCCGTGTGCAACTACGTATAAAAAATTTGGTAAGATTTGCATCTGTCATATTGGATATGTTGCCATTTGTCAAACTGGAAAGATTGACATATGTTGATCTAGTAACACTGCCATTTGTCAATCCATGTAACACTGCGATTTGTCAAAATATGCAGCTAAAAATCACTAGCACTATCTAATTTTTGCAATTAAAATTCAGTAATTAAGCATAGATTTCATTCATAGATTAAGCAGCCGTTCTTAATTAATACAAACAGTTCAACTCGGCAGTTGAACCGACCAAAAAATTTCCCAATTGTTGCCATCCACGTACTGAAATAGCTAGTTCAACTATATATACTAGCTAATTTTAAGTACGTTGTACAGTTCCACCACATCTATAGTCAGATGAACTGAAAAAATAGCCCCTAAATACTACTACTATGGAGGGGCTTTGTACTACTTCCGACAACCTCTCCTCTGTCGAGCGCGCTCAGTAAAGAGGTAGAGGAGGAGGAGGAGCCTACCGACGAGCTGGACAACTGCAATACGGTACCTGACGCTGCCGCATGTTTAGCAACGCTCACTAGCTCGAACGCCCTCTGTCGCTCCAGACGACCCCTCTCTAAGCGGCCGAACTGCTAGTAGATCTCCTGATTCCTCGCCTCTGCGACGATATGTGCTGTGGGCCACGGCTGCGGTAAGGCTCTTTGCATGCTCCACTACAAAAAAAGACACATCCGTGACATTTTGGGCCGAACAATTTTTTTTCTGTCATACTTATGACACTTCTGTGACGATAATTGTGACAAAACCAGGTATCATCATAGATGCGGTGGGCTCCTACTTCTATGACAAAAAATCATGACAGAAAATGGGCTTTTCATCCTGGGCGGGCCGGAGACGCAGCTGCATGACATTCTTTGGGCCGTCCATGACGGAAAAAACTATGGTAGAAGTGAGGGCGAGGAAAATTTCGGCGATTTCCCGGTTACAGTGGGAGGTTGGGGGCCGAGCGATGCGCGTTTCTCTCGTACATGTACGCGCGTGTGTGCAAGGCGTTGGCTCTAACTGAACTCGAGCGAGGCGTTGGGCTCTAACTGAACCCGAGCGATTGCACTACAGGCTACGCATTAATGAATGTGAGCGATCGATCGATGGCTGTTAATTGAACCCGATCGAGCGATTCCTTCGCTACTGCTGCTAACTAAAGCCAATCGATGCTGCCTTTGAATGAACAGTGAGTGTTGCGGGGTGGGGGGGGGGGGGGGTTGGATGAACAGTGAGTGGTGGGGGTGGATGAATAGGACCCCGTGGCCTTGCCTCTGGATGAACAGGACCCCGATCGATCGAGCCGGTTGGGGCTGGATGAACAGGACCCCGTGGAGGGCTGGATGAACAGGACGAACCCGTGGAGGGCTGGATGAACAATAGATGGTGGAGGGGTGGATGAAAAGTAGCCCGTGGTGGGGTGGTTAAACAGGATCCCGTGGAGAGGGGTGGTTCAACAGTAGGCGGTGGAGTAGCGCACGGTGGAGGCTGGATGAACAGGAGCCCGTGGATGAACAGTCACAGGTGGAGGCTGGAGGAGGTCGACGGTGGATAAACAGTAGCCTGTGGAGGCTGGAGGAGGTCGACGATGGAGATGAACAGTATCCCGTGGAGTCCCGTTTTGCAGTACGCCACACCCCTCCCGATGAACAGGACCCCCGTTTCGACCGTAGCGCTCCAACACAAGTCCGTTTCGTTCGTTTTGCGGTATGCCACACCCCTCCCGATCAACAGGACCCCCGTTTCGACCATAGGAGGTCCGTTTCCTCCGTTTTGCGGTACGCCAGACCCCTCTCGATGAACAGGATCCTGTTTCGAACGTGGCCGGTCGAACACAAGGCCGTTTCCTCCGTTCTGCGGTACGCCAGGCTTCGTTTCCATCGCATGTTCCGTCCAAGCCGGTTGGCTCCCACGCGTTCCGTTGCCTCCCGATGAACATGACGCATTCCGTTGCCTCCCCATGAACACGACGCATTCCGTTGCATCCCCATGAACACGACGACGACGCAGTTTCTCCGTTTCGACCCAGCCATGTACGCAAGCCCTGGCCGTACGTATGCGCCAGTAGGCGTTCGAGACCCCGCCCGTATGTACGTACGTGGCCATATTTACTTTGCTTGCACCCTGACCGTTGTATGTACGTGTACATGCTACATGCGCGCCTCTACTACAACACGTGCACGCCTCAACATCGACCAGTATGTATGTACACGTTCGCGACCAGAATGACAATGCTACGTACGCTTCGACTAGGTGGGTCCCGACTGTCAGGCAATTCCTTTCGTGCGAATATGTAGCTGGTGGGTCCCAGCAGTCAGGGAGGCGAATCATTTTTTTGCCCGGACGCACTTCCTTTCATGCGAAGATGTAGCTGTGGGGTCCCAGCAGTCAGGGGGCGAATCATTTTTTTTGCCCGTAATATGGACGCACTTCCTTGCGTGCGAAAATGTAGCTGGTAGGTCCCAGCAGTCAGGGGGAAACATTTTTTTCACGAAATATGGTGGCCCGTCCGGTGGGTCCCCGCTGTCAGGTGGAGGAATAATTATTTTGCGTGTAATAAGGAGGCACTTCCTTGCGGCTGCCATGGACCCAACTGTTAGCCTCTCCACATACAGTACTCTTCCGATGGAAGTCGGTCGTTGACCATGTTGACCACGCCGCGCTGAGAGCACCACGGCGGTGGACGACGGCGAGGCCTAGGAAGGGGATGACGCGGCAGTGGATGCCCACGCGGAGAGGAGTATGAGGGTCCACCGGTTCGGCTGCGGTGTGAGCCTGACGTCGTCGCAGAATAACAGGGGGTGTGGGTGAGTAGAGGGATGGGCTGGCCAGGGGTGGGAGTAGTAGGAGGCGGTGAGGCCTCCACGACATCACAGCCAGCCACGGGAGGCAGGAGCATGCGACACGACTGGCGCTGCTTTGGGCGGCTGGAGCAAGAAGACCAGAGGTTGAAGAAGCACTACGGCCGTTGGATGGACATCGTACGGTCACTGGAGCTAGAATTGTTCATATTGACTAAAGTTGACAAAGGCCTCCATCACCGTCAACATAGTAGGCCCACAAGTCAGCCTCCCACCATGGTGGGTCCTAGCTAGCAGGGGGAGTATTCATTTTTTAGTGCATAATAAGGAGGCACTTCCGGTGGGTCCAAGCAGACAGTGGGGGGAATGATTTTTCGCGAAATACGGTGGCCCGTCTGATGGGTCCCAGCAGCCAGGGGGAAATGTTTTTTTCGCGACATACGATGGCACGTTCGGTGGGTCCCAGCAGTCAGGGGGAAACATTTTTTTCGCGAAATACTGGTGGCCCGTCCGGTGGGTCCCTGTTGTCAGGTGGAGTAATAATTATTTTCCACGTAATAAGGAGGCACTTCCTTGCGGCTGCCATGGACCCAGCTGTCAGCCTCTTCACGTACAATACTCTTCCGATGGAATTCGGTCGTTGACCACATTGACCACGCCACGCCGAGAGCACCACGGAGGTGGACGACGGCGAGGTCTAGGAAGGGGACGACGCAGAGCCGGGGAAGACGCGGAAGTGGATGCCCATGCGGAGAGGAGTACGAGGGTTCACTGGTTTGGCTGCGCTGCCGTTGCCGCAGAATAACAGGGGGTGTGGGTGAGTGGAGTGGAGGGATGTCCTGGCCAGTGGTGGGAGTAGTATGGAGGCGGTGAGGCCTCTGCGGCAGCACAACCGGCCACGGGAGGCAGGAGTAGGCGACATGACCGGCGCTGCTTTGGGCGGCTGGAGCAAGAAGACCAGAGGTTGAAGAAGCACTACGGCCGTTGGATGGACATCGCACGGTCAGTCGAGCTAGAATCGTGCATATTGACTAAGTTAACAAAGCCCTCCGTGCCCGTCAACTTAGTAGGCCCACTATACCGGGTCCCAGCTAGCTGGGGAGTATTCATTTTTTTTGTGCATAATAAGGAGGCACTTCCTTGCGTGCTAAGATATAGCTGGTGGGTCCGAGCTGTCAGCGGCGATAATGTTTTTTTCGCGAAATACAGAGGCCCTTTCAGTGGGTCCTAGATGTCAGGTGGAGGAATCATTATTTTGCGCGTAATAAGGAGGCATTTCCTTGCATGCGGCCGTGGACCCAGCTGTCAGCCTCTCTACGTACAGTCCACTTCAGATGCATGTCGGTCGTTGACCATATTGACCACGCCACGCCGAGAGCACCAGGGTGGTGGACGATGGCGAGGCCTAGGAAGGGAACGACACGGAGCCAGAGAAGACTCGACAGTTGTTTCCCACGCGGAGGGGAGTACGACTGAGGGTTTACTGGTCCGACTGCCGTCACCGGAGAATAACAACAGGTGTGGGTGAGTAGAGGGATGGCTAGGCTAGCGATGGCAGTACGGTGGGGCGGTGAGGCCTGCGTGGCAGCACAGCCGGCCGCGGGGAGGAGGGAGCAGGCAGTCCCGCCGGCGCTTGTTTGAGCGGCTGGAGCAGGAAGAGCAGAGATTGAAGAAGCACGACGGTCGTTGGATGGACATCCAACAGTCACTGCTTGTGCGTCAACCTATTTTTAGGAAAGCCTCAAATCTGTGGAAAACAACATACAGGCCATCTGCCATTATTTCTAATAATTTACAGCCCATTTGCTAATTCTTACGGTTTTGTTTGGAGCCCATATTCTTTTTGTTAGCATTACAGCCCATATTGTGGCCACGGTTAAAAAATTATACGACATTTTGCATATGTCGGTGTGGTCTGAACTGTTTTTAATCCCAAAATTTCGAGTCACATTCAGACTGATTTTTAAAATAAATGTATATCAATATAAAATCCAATAAATTGTCCATGCACAAAAATCAATGCAATTTAAAATCTCGGCATGAAAAAAAGATATTTGAAACTAATTACCAGTTTGATGTGTTTTAAAAATGTACAACCCATTTCTCATTACGGATAGGCCATTTTCTCGGCCAGCCGAATGAAGCTCTCCTTGTCTTGAAAGATTTGCAGCCCAACATGCCTGATAGAGCGACTTACTTGACAAATCACAAAAAAACTGGGCTAGCCATTTTCAGAAAGAAAAAAAACTACTGGGCTGGTTTATGGTAAACATAAAAGAAAAGGCTGTCTAGACATGCCAGAGTGGTCCGCACAGCCCAGTTGACACCCTGCTTCCGTCTCAAAAATAAATTAGATAAATGCCACTCCAATTATGGCGATTCATAAAAATGCCACTGCAATTTCCAAACTTTGAAAAATGCCACTGCAATTTTTGCAAACTTTGAAAAACAACACTTCAGTTTGCAAACTTTGAAAAATGCCACTCCAGATTTCGAAAAATGCCACTAGAAATGGCATTTTTCAAAGCTTGGAAATTGCAGTGGCATTCCTTGGAAACACCAGATTTGGAGTGGCACTTATCAAATTAACCCAAAACAAAAATAACTGGGCGAGCTGCTGGGTCCTTGGTGTCAGCCGCTCGTTGTGCAATTCTCTCGTTTATTGACTACGTTGACAATGGCATGGGACCCAGATGTCAGAAATCCACTAGGAGGAGCCATTTTTTTATTGGCTTGAAATAAGGAGGCACTTGCTTGCTTACTGCCATGACCTTGGCGGGTCCCTGCTGTCATCCTATCCACGTACAATCACCTCCTGATTGTGTACGCTTCAACTTGGTAGGCCCACAAGTCAGCCTCTAAACCCGTGGAGGACAAATACAACCCATTTAAAAAAATAACTGCCCATTCCATACATTCAAATGGAAAGTTCAACATTCAGAGCAAAGTAACAGGTCTGATACACATATAGAGTACTGAACTTCCACGTTGACAACCATCATAGCCAAGTTAACTATCTACTCCCACTAATACTCTAGCATGCAAGTACTAACTTACTCTTAGCTAACTAGATGATGCCGGCCGCCATCTACGGTACACGCTAAACGCCAGCATCGGCATCCTACGCCTTGCCTCGGACTTGCCAGAGGTGCGATAGGGCGCGTTGCTCGTGCGCGTTGGCCCTTTCCATGCCGGCGTGGTCCACCGAAGCTTCGGCTTCCAAGCGGGAAACCCACTTGACGAGCTGGTAGTAAAAATTGGCATCGCGAATGCGTGCGTGCCCGACAACCTCCAAGGCTATTTGCCGGGCGCTGGCCTCCACATAGTCGGCCCAGTTGCAGGCGCTCCGCTCGCGACTCAGAGCATCGATGCGCTGCTGCTCCATGTCCCACTAGCGACACGCTGCTCCTCCGCCAGGCGGTCGCGCTCCAACAACTCCAGCTCCTCCGCCAGGCGGTCGCGCTCCAACAAGTCCTGGATCTCCACATTGCCATCTAAAGACAGATAGAATGCCTCCTCCCTCCGTCTGCCTTCCGGTGAAAAACCGAACACTAGTTCCAGTGGTGACCGCCTCTGGCGTCGCCTACCGCGGACGGGGGCGGGGGCATGGCAGACATGGCGAGCGACGTCGGGCCAGTGGGGGCTTATGAGGATATGGTGAGTTTGGTCATGGTGCCACCGGAGAAGGGCGGGAAACAATACTTATAGGCAGAAGGTAGCGCGACGGTCATCGGAATTCAATGCATAAGCAGGCATGGCTTAGCGCCCCAGCTTGCCGTGGAAAACTAGAGAAACTGAAATTATGATTGTGCCGTCTCATCCCGTCTAGGTCGCACGCCGGCATGGCGGTCAAACGAGTGCACTCAAATCATCTCCCTCCTTCTCAATAATGATTCCATGGATTTAAAAAACCCGCAACAATTAAAGTGCATCTTTTTTTGCATCAGTTAGCTGCGTTAATTACGGCCGGCTGCATGCAGGCACTAAGAATCACTCGCAACCAGTACGCAGAGCAGCATGCAACGAGTCGCAGCCGAGGGCATGCAAGCAGCCACTTAAATCGCTAGAATTAATTAGGCTTAAACTTCTGCATGCCGTTAATTATTGCCATGCCTTGGTCTTGCTGCTTTTCTCACGGGACTAATAAACCCAGATGGAGGGAGTACCTTGGTTGATGAGAGGTTTGAATTAAGCCCTGGAAACCGAAAAGGAGGTACTAGTACGTGCGTGATCCGCTATTTATTCATGTAGGATCGAGTAGGCCATTTCTTGAATTGAGCCCTACAAACCGGAAAGGAGGTAGTACGTGTGTGATCTGCTATTTATCCGTGTAGGATCGAGTAGGTAGGATAGTGTAGCTTGTCAGTTTCTTCAGAGGTAGACATTTTTATTCACAAAACTGCCACTTCGGATCTTGCATCGCAAATAAAATTGCCAGGAGCGCATTAGTAGGCTAGCTAGTGATCGATCAATAACTGGTAAACACTGAGCGAACAGAAATAAGTAAATGTTAATGCATCTCAGTGATTCACAGATCATATACAAATATGTAGCTCCAAAAGCAAAGATCAGCCACTTCGGATCTTGCGTCGCAACTAAAACTAACTAGTACAATTCCCATACATAAGATCAACATGTTAATGCATCTCTATGATTCACAGATCATATACAAATATGTAGCTCCAAAAGCAAAGATCTAGAAAAAACATCTGTTCTTCCTACTAACATGGATGCTTCTCTTGGCCAACATTCAGTACAGACTGAAAGACAAATTTGTTTGTGAAGTCTACAATTCCTCTTGCAAACGTAAGTGGTTTCACCAACAGCTGGAACCATGAGAATGAACCACACATGATGGAGGAACATCCACTGCAATATGATTTGGTCTTCTCTCGATCACACCGCGAGACTATTTTCGGAATACAAACTTTAACTTAGGCAAAATGATGCCCATTGTATAATCAGACCAAAGCAATGAAGCACCTTGTAACGCCCCGGATTCGATGCGCCAGGTGTTTGCCAGTTATTCGTCGTCGTTGCCATGTCATTTGCTTGCGTGTTGCATTTTGCCATGTCATCATGTGCATTTCATTTTGCATACATGTTCGTTTCATGCATCCGAGCATTTTGCCCGTTGTCCGTTTTGCAATCCGGCACTCCTATGTCCTCCGGCGCCCCCTTTTGCCTCTTTTCATGTGCGGGTGTTAAACGTTCTCGGAATGGACCGTGATTTGCCAAGCGGCCTTGGTATACCACCGGTAGACCGCCTGTCAAGTTTCGTTCCATTTGGAGGTCGTTTGATACTCCAACGGTTAACCGGGTAACCGTAAAAGCCCCTTTCTCTTTGCAGCCCAACACCCCCTTCCCCGAAATTTCGGATCAAATCAACCCTAACCTAGCCTTCTTCTTCCTCCGCGTGCCAGACGCGTCCGCCCCGCGCCCGAACATGTCCAACCGCCGCCCCATCCAATCCGCCGCCGACACCTGTCGCCGCCGACTCCCGCCACCGCGCGGCCCGCGGAGCCCATCGCGGGCCCACGCGAGCCCGCGCGCCCCCGCCGCCTGGCCCGTCTGCACGCCCTACCCGGTCGCCTCCGGCGCCACCTCGCCTCGCCGGCCTCGCCTCGCCTCGTCGGACCCGCCGCCGCCGTCCGGGATCGTCGTCGCCGCCCTCCGCCGCCTCCGCCGGCGACCCCGCCGCCGGGCGCCTCCGTGCGCACCCGAGCGCCTGGGCCCACGCCCCGTCGCCCTCGGCCCCTGGTCGCCGCCTCCGCGACGCGCCAGTGTGCCACCGCCCCGCGCCGTCCGGCCACCGGCCCGGCCCGCCCCTCGCCCTGCTCGCCGGCCTCCGCCTCCCCGCGCCGTCCCACGCCGAGATCCGGCCGGATCCGGCAAGATCCGGCCCAGATCCGCCCTTCTCCGTCCATCTCCATCCTTCTCCAGCGACATCTCCGATGTGCCTCGATTTCCGTGCAAGGTTGACCCCCCTGAGATTTCCACTGTCCCGAAATATTTTGACATTATCATGCCATGTTCATTGCATCATAACATGCTGCATACTGCTCCGTTTCGTGCCTGTAATATGTCAAATTGTTTGCCTCGACGAGTACTTCATTTCATTCCATTGCATCATGTTCATTTGATTTCATCTTGATGCCTGAATTATCGTTCGAAGAGTGCTGTGTGATGTTAATCTGCTGAAACTATTATAACTTGATGATTTGTTTGATGTGTGCATCCTATGAGGTTGATGTCTACATGTGTTTTGAACTATGTCATTCCATCTTTCCAGAGGTGCAATCCATGTATTTTTGTGACTTGTGTAGTGAGTGCATCAAGCTTTTTAAGTAGGGTTCTTGCTGTTACTGTTTTGATAGGCTAAATCTGTTATTTTGTGATGCCATGTAAACCTGCCGCTACAAGTTATTCTATGCATAATCTGGAGATGTTCACTGAGGATATTTTGTTATACATGTCATGCTCTATCCATTCATGCCCTTGGTTGCACTTATAGCCTGCTGTAGATTGTTGTTATCTTGTTCCAAAGTTGCTAAATAATGTTGCTGTCAGCCTGTTAATATGAAGTTCAGTTTTGGCCATGTGCTTTCCTAGTGATCCATGCACCGTATGAACTTGTTATTGCCATGCTTAGCTTCTCAAACATGTCTTCTTACTGTTGGTTGCCTTGACATGCCATTTATTTCTCTGTGGTGAGTGGTTCAAGCTCACCAACATGCTTACTCATTGTTGTTCCTGCCATGTTTGAATCTGTCATATAACTTGCCATGTTTACATGGGTGCCATCATATTTTCTATGCCTTTTTGGCTCATGGTCATTAAGGGACTTTTGTTCTATGCAATTAGTAGATTCATGCCATGCCTTTGTTTGCCATGTTAGGTTCCTGTAGCATGTTGTTTGATATCTCTAAACATTGCAACCTAATGTTATTTACTAATAAGTCTGAAACTGTTATTATTTGCAATCTTCCCATGTCCTTTTTAGCATGTTCTAGTGATTTCTGGAGATAGCTTAGTGTTCATGTTTTGTTATGCTTTACCAGTACTTCATGCCCATGCCTTTTGTCTTCATATTGGGATGCTGTAGCATGTTGTTTTGATGCTTGCAATATGCCTAGTTGCTGTTTTGGACAGATTGTTGTTATGACTTGCATAGTGTGTATGTGTTGAACCGTTGCTCCGTATTGAGTGTGCTCTATATGAAACTTGCTTGATTTTGCATGTAGTTTCATATTATCATGATGCATCCTTGTTTTGAGGTGTTCTCTTGATGTTTGTATGCATTTTGCATCAATGCCATGTTTAACGTGTTTTGCTCATATCCTCTAGGCCGTACCTCCGAATTAAATGAACTTTATATGTAACTTGACTAGAATTTCATGTAGATTCTCTTGGTGCATTTTAACTTGTTGTTTAACAAATTGAACATAAGGTTTATTCAGATCTGGACCAATTTAGAAATTTGCATATGAGGTCTTACCGGATTAGTTCTATGTTGTTTCCGGCCTCATTTAAACTTGCCTTGATATGTTGTTCTTGTTTGCATCATCTCTTGCCATGAGTAGCCTCATCTAGTTTTGTCATGCATCATGCTTGGTTGAGCATCATGCCTTGTTCATGTGTGGTGTGTTTACCATGTTGTGTGCTTCTTCTCGATAGTTCCTGTTTTCGTTGCGATCGTGAGGATTCGTTCGTCTACGCTTGGTTCGTCTTCGTGGCTTCATCTTCTTCATGGACTCGTTCTTTTTCCTTGCGGGATTTCAGGCAAGATGACCGCTACCCTGGATCTCACTACTATCATTGCTATGCTAGTTGCTTCGTTCTATCGCTTTGCTTCTCTACCTATCTTTTGCTCTTCAAGCCTCCCCAAATTGCCATGAACCTCTAACCTTTGACACCCTTCCTAGCAAACCGTTGTTTGGCTATGTTACCGCTTTTGCTCAGCCCCTCTTATAGCGTTGCTAGTTGCAGGTGAAGTTGAAGATTTCTCCATGGTGGACAGGATTTTGTTGGGATATCACAATATCTCTTATTTAATTAATGCATCTATATATTTGGTAAAGGGTGGAAGGCTCAGCCTTATGCCTGGTGTTTTGTTCCACTCTTGCCACCCTAGTTTCCGTCATACCGGTGTTATGTTCCCGGATTTTGCGTTCCTTACGCGGTCGGGTGATTTATGGGACCCCCTTGACAGTTCACTTTGAATAAAACTCCTCCAGCAAGGCCCAACCTTGGTTTTACCATTTGCCTCACCACCACCTACCTTTCCCTTGGGAGTAATTAACCCAAGGGTCATCTTTATTATAGCCCCCCCCGGGCCAATGCTTGTCTAAGTGTTGGTCCAAACTAGAGCACCGTGCGGGACCATCCCTTGGCAACTTGGGTTACGTCGGTACCTGTACGCTTCGCTTATCCGGTGTTGCCCTGAGAACGAGATATGTGCAGCTCCTATCGGGATTGTCAGCGCATCGGGGGGCTTTGCTGGTCTTGTTTTACCATTGTCGAAATGTCTTGTAAACCGGGATTCTGAGACTGATCGGGTCTTCCTGGGAGAAGGAATATCCTTCCTTGATCGTGAGAGCTTATCATGGGCTAAGTTGGGACACCCCTGCAGGGTATAAACTTTCGAGAGCTGTGCCCGCGGTTATATGGCAGATGGGAATTTGTTAATGTCCGGTTGTAGATAACTTGACACCAGATCCGAATTAAAACGCATCAACCGTGTGTGTAGCCGTGATGGTCTCTTCTCGGCGGAGTCCGGGAAGTGAACACGGTTTCTGTGTTATGATTGACGTAAGTAGGTGTTCAGGATCACCTCTTGATCATTGCTAGTTGTAGACCGTTCCTTTGCCTCTCTTCTCGCTCTTATTTGCGTATGTTAGCCACCATATATGCTTAGTCGCTGCTGCAACCTCACCACTTTACCCCTTCCTTTCCCATTAAGCTTTGCTAGTCTTGATACCCATGGTAATGGGATTGCTGAGTCCTCATGGCTCACAGATTACTACAACAACAGTTGCAGGTACAGGTTATGCGATGATCTTGACGCGAGAGCGATGCTTGCTTGTTTTGGAGTGCTTCTTCTGTTTCTTCTTCGATCAGGGGATAGGTTCCAGGTCGGCAGCCTGGGCTAGCAGGGTGGATGTCGTTTGAGTTTCTGTTTGTGTTTCATCCATAGTCGGATGGTGATCTTATGTATGATGATGTTGTATTCGTGTGGCATTGTATGCCTTATGTATGTATCCCCATCTATTATGTAATGTTGATGTAATGATATCCACCTTGCAAAAGCGTTTCAATATGCGTGTCTATCCTTGGTGGGACCTTCGAGTTCCTTTTGGATAGGATCACATATTGGGCGTGACAAGTTGGTATCAGAGCCTCGACCGACCTTAGGAGCCCCCTTGATTGATCGTGTATTTTGGCCGTTGTCGAGTCTAGAAGAAAACTGTTTTCGGAGTCTAGTTATATCGGAGAGTAGGAATTCTTTTTACTCCTCTGCCCCTTCATCGCTCTGGTAAGGAATCTTGACGTAGGTGTTTTGAATTACTCCTCTTCCCATCAAACTTTTCTTTAGGATCACGCGGTTAGTTTTTCGTTCGTTGGTTCTCAGCTCTTTTCATCCGGTGCATTTCTTGTCAAGTTGACTCGAGCCTCTTCATCTTTGAGTTCAATCCTCAATTCTTTTCTTTTTCCCACCCGCCCTCCTCTTTTTCTCCTCGGAGCCAGAGTCCGTAATCGAGTATCCATCCTACTCGTGTGAAGTCTTTGCTTTCTTTCCTCAATGATTTCAACCGGTGTTTCCTCTTGAAATTATTCGTCGGTTTCCCTTTCTAAGTTGCCTTTGTTTTCCCACCCTCCCACCCTTTTTCTTCCCTTAGCTTGAGTCTCTTTCGACAATCAATTTCATCCGTGTGGAGCCTCTCCAGTCCTTCGCCAATTATTTCAACCGGTGAATTCTTGTCTCATTCGTCATTCTTCATCCCTTTTCTTTTTCCGGTGCACTCAATTCTAGTTTTTCGGTAGTGATTATATTCTTTCCCTCAGTTCAAGTGTTTTCCCTGCTCGTTCGCCTCTCGCCAGTTTATCCTTCCGGAGTGTTCAAGATATCTCAGGAGATTTGTCTCTGTTTGAATTAATTCGAGGTTGTCACCTCATTCAAATATTTCAATTGTTCTGGTGCATCATCTATCTTTTCAACAATCCTTTTCAACGGTGTTATCGCTTTAGTGGGCCCTAACCCATAGGTCTTTTCCCAGGATCCTACCTGACTCTTCTAATTCTCCCGGAGTTATTCTCAAATTCCTTTTGAGTGTGACGTAAGAATGGATCCCATCAGTCACATGCCTTCTCCAAAATCGCTTTCAAATTCTTTTCATTGATGCCTCAACCTCTTCGTTTTTTCGTTCTTCCGGAGTACCTCAGTAATTTTGGTGGTGTTTCTCGTCATCATTTGAAGACCGAAGAAGAGTTTTTCCTCTAAATCTTGTCCGTTCTTCCGAAGATTCATGGTTCTAGCTTCTTGTTATCCTCTCAAATTATTCCGTTTGTCAGATATTATTTCTTACCCATCCGGAGTATGTCAAGAGTTGTTTTCCATTTCTTTTCACCGGAGGCCATCATTCCAATTATCATTCTCTAATTATCCCGGTGCTTCGTTCAAGTGTTCTTTAATCAGCTCATGATCTCTTTGTTCTTTTGTATCTAAATCCCCTCGAGCATATTGGTTCTTCTAATTCTTCCCGGTGATTCATTCGCGTTCATCAGTCATTTCCGAATTCTTACGGTGGTTCGTTCAAGATTCTTTTCCTTGTTTATCATATTAATTCATTCGTTCTTTTCAATCCTACTGGTGGTTCATGAAGGCTTTCTCAAATTTTGTGCTATGTTCCACTTAATCCTTTTCAAGAAGGATAAGTAGTATGCTAAATCCATTGCTTGTCGTCAATTTAATTTGATGAAGGATAAGCATACAATAAATCTTATTCTTATTTCTCCAAGTGATTAATCCTTTTGTTCGGAGTTTGTTCTTGAGGAATAAATTCTAGTTCCAAGTGTTTTCATCTTTTCTTTTCTGGAGTTCAAATTTTCCTCGGCCATCTCGTCGGAACCTCCATCTAAATCACCGCAAGCCTCATCTTATTTTATTTTATTTTTCTCCTTCATCCTATCTCATCATCCTTTTGTCACCGGAGTTCTTCATGGTGGTTCTTCATGATTTAATTCATTCTTCAAGTGTTCATCAAGATTCTTGTTTGAGGAATTCAAGTATCTTTTCCTTCTTGCCTCTCGAAGTGCAATTAATTCTCCGTATTCTTTTGAAGTGGAGTTTTGCATTTCTTCGTTCTTCTCAGCTATTTAAGCATTTGGTTGTGGCATAATTTCACCTCAAGTTTTGAGTTATTTTGGATAAGTCCACAACAAGCTTATTCTTTTTGTTGTTGATTTTCTCAACAACTCCGTTCAATCCTTCCTTCTAAAGATGCTCTCAATTTCATTCGTGCCACAAGTTGTCATTTTCTTCTTCGTTCTTTTCATTCAACTCTTTCAATTCTTTCCAGAGGTTTTGTGTCATGTCTTCATCAAGTATCATTCCATCCTCTCTAGTTCGTGTTCTATTCCTTTCATTTTAGCCGGAGTGCTGCCTAAATCCTTTCAGTCTTATTCGTTTCTTATCTCGTTCTAACTGGAGTGGTTTCATAGTCTATCTGATTCTGTGAGCTTTCGATTCTCGTCGTTCCCTCTTCTTCTCGAGTGCTCTCGATTCCTTGCTTCTTCTCTTGAGTTCTTGTTTCACCTCATCCCTTTTCCCTTCCGTCTCGGTCCTAAGATCTCGGGACGAGATCTCTTGTTAGTGGAGGAGTGTTGTAACGCCCCGGATTCGATGCGCCAGGTGTTTGCCAGTTATTCGTCGTCGTTGCCATGTCATTTGCTTGCGTGTTGCATTTTTCCATGTCATCATGTGCATTTCATTTTGCATACATGTTCGTTTCATGCATCCGAGCATTTTCCCCGTTGTCCGTTTTGCAATCCGGCACTCCTATGTCCTCCGGCGCCCCCTTTTGCCTCTTTTCATGTGCGGGTGTTAAACGTTCTCGGAATGGACCGTGATTTGCGTGGTATACCACCGGTAGACCGCCTGTCAAGTTTCGTTCCATTTGGAGGTCGTTTGATACTCCAACGGTTAACCGGGTAACCGTAAAAGCCCCTTTCTCTTTGCAGCCCAACACCCCCTTCCCCGAAATTTCGGATCAAATCAACCCTAACCTAGCCTTCTTCTTCCTCTGCGTGTCAGACGCGTCCGCCCTGCGCCCGGACATGTCCAACCGCCGCCCCGTCCAATCCACCGCCGACACCTGCCGCCGCCGACTCCCGCCACCGCGCGGCCCGCGGAGCCCATCGCGGGCCCGCCTAAGCCCGCGCGCCCCCGCCGCCTGACCCGTATGCCCGCCCGCGCCCGACGCCCTGCCCGGCCGCCGCCGGTGCCGCCTCGCCTCGCCGGCCTCGCCTCGCCTCGTCGGACCCGCCACCGCCGTCCGGGATCGTCGTCACCGCCCTCCGCCGCCTCCGCCGGCGACCCCGCCGCCGGGCGCCACCGCGCGCGCCCGAGCGCCTGGCCCCGCGCCCCGTCGCCCTCGGCCCCTGGTCGCCGCTTCTGTGATGCGCCGGTGCGCCGCCCCCCCGCGCCGTTCGGCCACCAGTCCGGCCCGCCCCTCGCCCTGCTCGCCGGCCTCCGCCTCCCCGTGCCGTACCACGCCGAGATCCGGCCGGATCCGACGAGATCCGGCCCGGATCCGCCCTTCTCCGGCCATCTCCATCCTTCTCCGGTGACATCTCCGATGTGCCTCGATTTTCGTGCAAGGTTGACCCCCCTGAGATTTCCACTAAGTCCCGAAATATTTTGACATTATCATGCCATGTTCATCGCATCATAACTTGCTGCATACTGCTCCATTTCATGCCTGTAATATGTCAAATTGTTCGCCTCGACGAGTACTTCATTTCATTCCATTGCATCGTGTTCATTTGAGTCCATCTTGATGCCTGAATTATCATTCGAAGAATGCTATGTGATGTTAATCTGCAGAAACTGTTATAACTTGATGATTTGTCATTTTTGCCATGTTTGATGTGTGCATCCTATGAGGTTGATGTCTACATGTGTTTTGAACTATGTCATGCCATATTTGCAGAGGTGCAATCCATATATTTTTGTGACTTGTGTAGTGAGTGCATCAAGCTTGTTAAGTAGGGTACTTGCTGTTACTGTTTTGCTAGGCTGAATCTGTTATTTTGTGATGCCATGTAAACCTGCTGCTACAAGTCATTCTATGCCTAATCTGGAGATGTTCACTGAGGATATTTTGTTAAACATGTCATGCTCTATCCATTCATTCCCTTGGTTGCATTTATAGCCTGCTGTAGATTGTTGTTATCTTGCTCCAAAGTTGCTAAATAATGTTGCTGTCAGCCTATTAATATGAAGTTCAGTTTTGGCCATGTGCTTTCCTAGTGATCCATGCACCGTATGAACTTGTTATTGCCATGGTTAGCTTCTCAAACATGTATTCTTACTGTTGGTTGCCTCTCCATGCCATGTATTGCTCTGTGGTGAGTGGTTCAAGCTCACCAACATGCCTACTCATTGTTGTTCCTGCCATGTTTGAATCTGTCATATAACTTTCCATGTTTACATGGGTGCCATCATATTTTCTATGCCTTTTTGGCTCATGGTCATTAAGGGACTTTTGTTCTATGCAATAAGTAGATTCATGCCATGCCTTTGTTTGCCATGTTAAGTTCCTGTAGCATGTTGTTTGATAGCTCTAAACATTGCAACCTGATGTTATTTCCTGATTAGTCTGAAACTGTTATTATTTGCAATCTTCCCATGTCCTTTTTAGCATGTTCTAGTGATTTCTAGAGATAGCTCAATGTTCATGTTTTGTTATGCTTTACCAGTACTTCATGCCCATGCCTTTTGTCTTCATATTGGGATGCTGTAGCATGTTGTTTTGATGCTTGCAATATGCCTAGTTGCTGTTTTGGACAGATTGTTATGACTTGCATAGTGTGTATGTGTTGAACCGTTGCTCCGTATTGAGTGTGCTCTATATGAAACTTGCTTGATTTTGCATGTAGTTTCATATTATCATGGTGCATACTTGTTTTGAGGTGTTTGCTTGATGTTTGTATGCATTTTGCATCAATGCCATGTTTAACGTGTTTTGCTCATATCCTCTAGGCCTTAGCTCCGAATTAAATGAACTTTATATGTAACTTGACTAGAATTTCGTGTAGATTCTCTTGGTGCATTTTAACTTGTTGTTTAACAACTTGAACATAAGGTTTATTCAGATCTGGACCAATTTCGAAATTTGCATATGAGGACTTACCGGATTAGTTCTATGTTGTTTCCGGCCTCATTTAAACTTGCCTTGATATGTTGTTCTTGTTTGCATCATCTCTTGCCATGAGTAGCCTCATCTAGTTTTGTCATGCATCATGCTTGGTTGGGCATCATGCCTTGTTCATGTGTGGTGTGTTTACCATGTTGTGTGCTTCTTCTCAATAGTTCCCATTTTCATTGCGATCGTGAGGATTCGTTCGTCTACGCTTGGTTCGTCTTCGTGGCTTCATCTTCTTCATGGACTCGTTCTTCTTCCTTGAGGGATTTCAGGCAAGATGACCGCTACCCTGGATCTCACTACTATCATTGCTATGCTAGTTGCTTCGTTCTATCGCTTTGCTGCGCTACCTATCTTTTGCTCTTCAAGCCTCCCCAAATTGCCATGAACCTCTAACCTTTGACACCCTTCCTAGCAAACCGTTGTTTGGCTATGTTACCGCTTTTGCTCAGCCCCTCTTATAGCGTTGCTAGTTGCAGGTGAAGTTGAAGATTTCTCCATGGTGGACAGGATTTTGTTGGGATATCACAATATCTCTTATTTAATTAATGCATCTATATATTTGGTAAAGGGTGGAAGGCTCGGCCTTATGCCTGGTGTTTTGTTCCACTCTTGCCGCCCTAGTTTCCGTCATACCGGTGTTATGTTCCCGGATTTTGCGTTCCTTATGCGGTCGGGTGATTTATGGGACCCCCTTGACAGTTCGCTTTGAATAAAACTCCTCCAGCAAGGCCCAACCTTGGTTTTACCATTTGCCTCACCACCACCTACCTTTACCTTGGGAGTAATTAACCCAAGGGTCATCTTTATTATAGCCCCCCCGGGCCAATGCTTGTCTAAGTGTTGTTCCAAACTAGAGCACCGTACGGGACCATCCCTTGGCAACTTGGGTTACGTCGGTACCTGTACGCTTCGCTTATCCGGTGTTGCCCTGAGAACGAGATATGTGCAGCTCCTATCGGGATTGTCGGCGCATCGGGCGGCTTTGCCGGTCTTGTTTTACCATTGTTGAAATGTCTTGTAAACCGGGATTCTGAGACTGATCGGGTCTTCCTAGGAGAACGAATATCCTTCGTTGATCGCGAGAGCTTATCATGGGCTAAGTTGGGACACCCCTGCAGGGTATAAACTTTTGAGAGCCGTGCCCGCGGTTATGTGGCAGATGGGAATTTTTTAATGTCCGGTTGTAGATAACTTGACACCAGATCCGAATTAAAACGCATCAACCGTGTGTGTAGCCGTGATGGTCTCTTCTCGGCGGAGTCCGGGAAGTGAACACGGTTTCTGTGTTATGATTGACGTAAGTAGGTGTTCAGGATCACCTTTTGATCATTGCTAGTTGACGACTGTTCCTTTGCCTCTCTTCTCGCTCTTATTTGCGTATGTTAGCCACCATATATGCTTATTCGCTGCTGCAACCTCACCACTTTACCCCTTCCTTTCCCATTAAGGTTTGATAGTCTTGATACCCATGGTAATGGGATTGCTGAGTCCTCGTGGCTCACAGATTACTACAACAACAGTTGCAGGTACAGGTTATGCGATGATCTTGACGCGAGAGCGATGCTTGCTTGTTTTGGAGTGCTTCTTCTGTTTCTTCTTCGATCAGGGGATAGGTTCCAGGTCGGCAGCCTGGGCTAGCAGGGTGGATGTCGTTTGAGTTTCTGTTTGTGTTTCATCCATAGTCGGATGGTGCTCTTATGTATGATGATGTTGTATTCGTGTGGCATTGTATGCCTTATGTATGTATCCCCATCTATTATGTAATGTTGATGTAATGATATCCACCTTGCAAAAGCGTTTCAATATGCGGGTCTATCCTTGGTGGGACCTTAGAGTTCCTTTTGGATAGGGTCGCATATTGGGCGTGACACACCTAGTGTTTGCCAATAAATAGTACAGTATTACTTTTCTACAGTCCATGAACTGAGTATCCAATCTTTCTGTGTCTATTTTCAAATGGCACTGCATGCAGTGACTATACTATTCTCTTGTGCAGTTCAACCAAAATTGCGGACGCTTTGTTTGTTTGCCAAAAAGCAATGGGCAGACATCTCTGTCTGCACAAATATCAAGCAGCTAGTAAACATATGCCACACCTTGTATTTTCGGTTTAAACATGTCTCTTTCGCTTAGTATCTGTCATGTTCTGCACTGGACAATCTAATACAGTTATGTTTTGCCTTGGACAATTTCATACTGAATTGATTTGCTAGTTCAGAGCTGAAATATAGCACCTATTCTTCATCAGACCAAGGATATCCATTGTCGGTGTCAAAACCGGCGGATCTCGGGTAGGGGTCCCGAACTGTGCGTCTAGGCGGATGGTAACAGGAGACGAGGGACACGATGTTTTACCCAGGTTCGGGCCCTCTTGATTGAGGTAAAACCCTACGTCCTGCTTGATTAATATTGATGATATGGGTAGTACAAGAGTGGATCTACCACGAGATCAAGGAGGCTAAACCCTAGAAGCTAGCCTATGGTATGATTGTTGTAATGGGTGTTGTGTCCTATGGACTAAAACCCTCCGGTTTATATAGACACTGGAGAGGGCTAGGGTTACACAGAGTCGGTTACAATGGTAGGAGATCTACATATCCGTATCGCCAAGCTTGCCTTCCACGCCAAGGAAAGTCCCATCCGGACACGGGATAGAGTCTTCAATCTTGTATCTTCGTAGTCTTGGAGTCCGGCGGACGATGATAGTCCGGCTGTCCGGACACCCCCTAGTCCAGGACTCCCTCAGTAGCCCCCGAACCAGGCTTCAATGACGATAAGTCCAGCACGTATATAGTCTTCAGCGTTGCAAGGCGGGTTCTCCCTTTAAGTTCCATGTACCTGCCGAACAGTGTCCGGCTTCCTTATCAATGTTGTGCTCCTTGGCTTCCACGCCCAATAATGGCCATCTTCCACGTGTCACACGAATGTGAAAAGCCAGGGTACCTTTTATGTTTTACCCCCTAGCTGTGCAAATAATCTGCCTATAAGAGAGGCAAGAATCCAGATCCAAATCACACCATCTTCCTTCCGCGAGTACTCATCGGAGCGCCTCTGACTGAAAAATCCATTCCATCATGGACCGTCGACGTGGCTCCTCCTGTTGTGCTCCCAGCCCACTGCCAGGAGACTGGCGGAGATGTTCTGTCCCGCACAACGAGCTGGTGACGCTCCAAGCAAAGGGATATCTCCCTCCGGCCTTCATGGTCCCGGTTCGAGCCGGGTTGGCCACCTACCAAGGTGGGAAGCAAGCGGAGGCTACCCCAAGTCCCAACAAAGGGGAGCGGGTATGCTTCGTCCCCTATCTGATAAGGGGACTTGGATTTCCTATACACCGTTCCTCCGCGGGCTCCTGGAGTTCTACGGACTCCAGCTCCATCACCTTACGCCCGCCTCTATCCTGCATATCGCGGGTTATGTAGCTCTTTGCGAGCTATTTCTGGGCATCGAGCCCCATTTTGCACTGTGGAAGAGGTTGTTCTGCCTCGTACCCCGTTCTCACGAGGGGTCCATATATCAAGTGGGCGGTGCCGAAATATGGCGCATTGCCGGGACCGGATATCCATCTGGAACCCCCAAGAAGGCGTCCGAATACTGGCCCTCGGAATGGTTTTACATAGAAGACGCTCCGCTGCTGGACCCTGTTTGGATTGGCCTCCCGGAGTTCAGTACTGCTCCTCTGAAAAAACGCCTTAGTTGGCGCCCGCGGAGCCCCCAACTGGAGGAAGACAAGAGCATCCATTATCTGATGGGCCGAATAAGATTACTGGCCCATTCCAGGTTGACCATGATTGGAGTCATGGCAACATGCATTACGCGGGGGGTGCAGCCACTGCAATACAGGGGCCACCCCATGTGGGATTTCAACGGGGAAGACGATGCCACCCGTCATTGCCGCAAAGGACCAGATTCGGCCGAGGATCTGGTGCAGATCCTGTCCGGCCTGTACAAGGGGGAGAAGGAGGACTTCCTTCAGACGAACCCGTTGAATGGGTTCTCCATGAATAACCCCCGTCGTTGGGTAAGCGAACACTTTAAGAGCCCGACCCATGCTTTCAAAGTTTAAGCTTCTTATATTATGTCTTCGACGCAGGAACTACGCCAGATTGTGGAGGACATGATAAGTCCAGCCCCGCAACCCGAGGATCCAGAGAGATCCCAGGATCCGGCCTCTGAAGAGGATCCGGACATAAAGGTGGAGCTAATCGACGAGGTGTTCCACCAGCTCAGCATGGATAATGCTTTAGTCGCCATTACGGCTGACTACCCCGGACTATATTCGGCTTCCCCGGTGATTGTGACCGAAGTCCCAACACCATTATATCTTCCTTGCTCATTTCTGACCTTCGCATACGATGGTCTTTTGCAGGAAGCGCCTTCAAGGCGGGAAGCCGAGCCCGCGGCGGCTGACCAACAAAGGCCAGTCCGAACCAGTAGGCGGAAGAGGAGCGCGGCGCGGACTGAAACGTCGCCGCAGAGGTATAGCTCACAGTTCATTATTTGGAGCAACGTTCCTAGGAAGCGTTTGAGTGCTCATGGCTTTTTATAGGAGAAAAAGCGCCCGCCGAACTGCGGGCGTGGAGGTTGCCAATCCAACCTCTACCAGCCAGGCTCCAGCACCTGGTCTGGAGGGGGAGACGAGCGCAAGGCGCGAGCCGGACACTCCTCCAACGGAGGATGCCGACAGACTGTCCGCCACCAAGTCTGAGGTGGAGAGCGCCATGAACCATAGGCGCCGCCGGACAGTATTTCGTGACGCGTGCTTCTCCCCTGAGGCGTTGAATGCCTTTAACGCAGGGGACGCGCACCTCCGTGCTGCTTAAGATGGTTTTACCAGAGCCACGGAGCAATATGTAAAAGACATACGGGTAAGAGAATTTAACAGTTATATATGCCAGTAGCCCCCAAGACTTAAAGTAGTTATGTTAACTGATTTAAGGATCATTTGAAACGCAGGATCTTACCGAGAAGAATACCCAACTGTCTCAGGAGCTGCAAGAGTGCAAGGCCCAACTTGAGGCCGCACTTGCTGCCGCAGGAGGAAACACAGAGACCCCTCCTGGTAACACATTTTTTTAAAAAAAATATAAGCACTGTGCGGCGTGCGCGCAAGTCTAATAATGACATTGCAGGTGCTGCCGGACAAGATCCGGACAGGCTGGAGCTACCGCGCCAGCTGAAGGCCGGCGAGAGGGTGCTGAACAGAGTGCAGCAAGAAAGGAACAAGCTTCAAGATGCCCACGCCCAGCTTGGAGAAGAGATGAAAGGCGTTCGGGCCGAGCTGTCCGGCTCCGTTAAGGAGAATCAGTGGCTTCGTCGCGGCATCTATAGTAAGTGCTTAAGCGAACTCCTTTGAAAAGAAGAGTTCGGCGAGGAAGTCAATTGACAAAATATGTCTGTAGGTATACTCACAGGTCGCCCTGCAGAGGAGATGCCCGTATCGACGGGTGATCAATTTCCCGAACTGTTGCAGCTGCTCGAACGAGTTCGGCAGGCGATGAGCGGCACCGTTCAGGCTTTATGGCCGGCCCTTTCCCTGCCCGAAGGCCTTGGGGAGCTTACGGAGAAGCTTCAGGGAATGCGGCAGCGCTTCTGTTTGTGGAAGATTTCGGCCTACCGCCAAGGTGCCAGGGAGGCTTGGGCCATGGTGAAGACGCGGTACAAGAAGGCGGATCCCAACCACATGGCCGAGGTCGGACCTGTGGGGCCCGATGGTAAGGAGATCCCTGTGAGTTTAGTATATGGCCAAGTAGAGTTGGCCGCTAAATTTTCCCAACGGGACTATAAATTAGACAGCCTGTTAGACGGGATTGAGGAGGAATACAGTCAGTAGATTTGACAATGTATTTTAAAATGACATGTGAAATGCCTTCTAGCCGGATTGTAGATCGTTTGTCTTTGCCGACCTTTTCGCTTCAACCTCGGGACCCTAGAGTCCGGAGTGTGTCCGAATACCTTTTCGGTTAAGAAACAATCAGGGTATGCATCGAGACCAGGCGTAGGGGTCATCAGCGCTTTATCAGACAAGTGCCCAACTAGTTATGTTATATTACATGGTTAGTAAGAAACATCTTCCAGGGAGAATAGTTCCATTAAGGGTTCCTTTCCCTGGGAGGCATGCCCTAAAGTGCATGTCCGGACTGCGAAAAAAGCAGAAAAACATCTGGGGGCAGATAAATAAATAGGTAAAAAATCATCTTTCAAGTCACCGACCGAATATTCCCTTAAGAACGCTAGCTTTCGGCTTCACCTAGTCTGAGGTACACATCCGGCTGACCCGGCAGTAACAATCGCAGAGGTGCTCCCTTTAGCTCCTAGCTGAACAATCGGGAACGTAGGGGTAAGCACAGGAGCCAGGCAACCCAGCTTGGCCAAAACTTAAGTCATATCGATGCATATAATGGTGAGTAAAAGGTACATGTGGAAGCTTGACACATGTGCTGGGCATGAAGCCCTTATAATTGAGCTTCTGGAAAAGAAGCCCCCAGGTATATTGAGTGCGGATGGCACATCAAGTATGTGCGAACAATGCGCAAGTAGGCCCTTAAGGGCTTTTTTTAGAAAAAGGGGTAAGATAAGAAAGAGAAACAAAAGACAGCTGAAGTGTAAAAATTTGGACGGGGGAAGGGGACGAACTCTTAGTCCAGCGCTAGGCATAGAATCTTCGGAGGCGGGCTGCGTTCCATGCGTTCGGCTCGAGTCGGTTGTCCGACGCATTTCGTAGATGGTACGCTCCGCCGATCAGGACTTGATCGATGATGAAGGGGCCCTCCCATTTGGGCTTGAGCTTGTCCTTTTTCTTGTCCGGCAGGCGTAGAACTAGTTCGCCAACGTTGTAAGTCTTGGCCCATACTTCTCTGCTTTGATATCTTCGAGCCTGCTGCTGATAGAATGTGGAACGAGCCTTGGCGACGTCGCATTCTTCCTCCAATGCGTCAAAGCTGTCCCGCCGATCCAGCTCGGCTTCTCTTTCTTCGTACATGCGCACTCGAGGTGAGTCATGAATGATGTCGCAGGGCAGAACTGCCTCTGCGCCGTATACCATAAAAATGGTGTGAATCCGGTAGTACGGTTGGGCGTTGTCCGCAGCCCCCAGAGTACGGAGTCGAGCTCCTCTACCCAGTGCGTGTCAGATTTCGTAAGTGACCGCACTAGTCTGGGTTTGATGCCGCTCATTATTAGACCGTTTGCTCGTTCCACTTGACCGTTGGTTTGAGGGTGATAGACTGAAGCGTAATCGAGCTTAATGCCCATCTTTTTGCACCATGACTTAACTTCGTCGGCCGTGAAGTTCGTGCCGTTATCGGTGATGATGCTGTGGGGGACACCATAACGGTGTACTACCCCGGATATAAAGTCTATCACTGGTCCGGACTTTGCCATTTTAACTGGCTTGGCCTCTATCCATTTGGTGAATTTGCCCACCATGACCAATAGGTACCTTTGCTTGTGGGTTCCCCCTTTAAGGGGTCCAACCATGTCAAGCCCCCAGACCGCGAACGGCCAGGTAATGGGTATAGTTTTGAGGGCGGTGGGTGGCATGTGGCTCTGATTAGCAAAGAGCTGACAACCGACGCATCTTTGGACTAAGTCCTGAGCATCTGCCCGTGCCGTCGACCAATAAAATCCTGTACGGAATGCCATTCCTACAAGGGCCCGAGCTGCTGCGTGGTGTCCGCCTAGTCCGGCATGAATTTCAGCCAGAAGGTTTCGCCCTTCCTCTTCGGAGATACACCTTTGAAGGACTCCGGTTGTGCTTTTATTATAAAGTTCTCCCTCATGGACCTTGTAGGCTTTAGATCGCCGGACTATGCAGCGGGCCTCATTTTGGTCTTCAGGAAGTTCCTGCCTAAGCAAGTAGGCTAGGAATGGTTCTGTCCACGGGGCGATTACTGCCATTATGTCGTGGGCTGAAGGTGTTATGTCATCGGCTGAATCGCCGGTTGGCGCGGTTTTTCCGGTTTGTCATTTCCGGACTCCTCTTCCCATAGTACAGATGGCTTAAAGAGCCGTTCCAGGAAGATGTTTGGAGGGACAGCGTCACGTTTTGCGCCGATGCGTGCCAGTACGTCGGCAGCTTGGTTATTATCTCGGGCTACGTGATGGAATTCAAGTCCTTCAAACCGAGCTGACATTTTTAGGACAGCGTTGCGATATGCTGCCATTTTCGGATCCTTGGCGTCAAAGTCTCCATTTATTTGGGATATTGCAAGGTTTGAATCCCCGCGTACCTCTAGGCATTGAATGCCCATGGAGATTGCCATCCGAAGGCCGTGTAAAAGGGCCTCATATTCGGCTGCGTTGTTGGAGTCCGTGTACATTATCTGAAGTACGTATTGGACTGTGTCCCCGGTTGGGGACGTCAATACGATGCCAGCCCCCAATCCAGCCAACATTTTAGAGCCGTCGAAGTGCATAATCCAATTGGAGTATGCGCCGTACTCTTTAGGGAGTTCGGCTTCGGTCCATTCAGCGACAAAGTCAGCCAAAACTTGTGACTTTATAGCTCGCCGAGGTTTGTAAGTTATATCGAATGGTAAGAGCTCAATGGCCCATTTTGCAATCCTGCCCATCGCGTCGCGGTTGTTTATAATGTCGTTGAATGGTACTTCGGAGGCCACTGTTATCGAACACTCTTGAAAGTAGTGTCGGAGCTTCCGGGATGCCATGAACACCGCGTACGCTATCTTTTGATAATGCGGGTAACGGGACTTGCAGGGGGTTAACATAGTGGAGACGTAGTACACTGGTTTTTGAAGAGGGAATTTATGCCCTTCTGGCTCTCGTTCGACGACGAGTACCGCGCTTACAACTTGATGTGTTGCCGCGATGTATAACAACATTGGTTCGCCCAGGTTGGGCGCAGCTAGTACCGGATTTGTTGCCAATTTGGCCTTTATTTCTTCGAGTCCGGCAGTGCCAGCATCCGTCCACTCGAAGTGTTCGGTGCGCCTAAGGAGGCGATAGAGGGGCAGTGCCTTTTCTCCCAAGCAGGAGATAAAGCGGCTTAAAGCCGCCACGCATCCAGTCAATTTTTGTATCTGTTTGAGGTCTTTTGGAATATCCAGCTGTGACAGAGCTCGGATCTTGGCCGGGTTTGCTTCAATTCCTCTACCGGATACAATGAAGCCCAGCAGCTTTCCGGCTGGTACGCCGAAAACGCATTTTTCCGGATTCAGCTTGATGTCATATGCTCTGAGGTTGTCGAATGTGAGCCTCAAGTCGTCTACTAGAGTTTCGACGTGTTTTGTTTTGACGACTACGTCGTCTACGTATGCCTCTACTGTTTTGCCGATCTGGGTAGCCAGACATGTTTGAATCATGCGCTGATATGTTGCGCCGGCGTTTTTATGTCCAAAGGGCATCGTGTTGAAGCAAAATGGTCCATATGGAGTGATGAATGCCGTTGCGGCTTGGTCTGCTTCCGCCATCTTGATTTGATGGTAGCCGGAGTATGCGTCGAGGAAGCATAGTGAATCGTGTCTTGAGCTAGCATCGATTATCTGGTCGATGCGGGGGAGGGGGAAGGGATCCTTTGGGCAGGCCTTGTTGAGGTCTTTAAAGTCGACACATAGGCGCCAGGATTTGTCCTTCTTTGGTACCATTACCAGGTTTGCTAGCCAATCCGGATGTTTGATATCTCTGATGAATCCGGCTTCCAATAGTTTGGCTAGCTCTTCTCCCATGGCCTGTCTTTTAGGTTCGGAAAATCGTCGAAGAGCCTGTTTGACTGGCTTGAATCCTTTTAGGATGTTTAGGCTATGTTCTGCCAAACTGCGTGGGATTCCGGGCATATCCAAAGGGTGCCAGGCGAAAATGTCCCAATTTTCCCGAAGGAAATCTCACAGTGCGGCGTCTACATCAGGGTTCAACTGTGCCCCGATGGAAGCCGTCTTTGTCGGGTCCGTTGGATGGACCTGGAATTTTATTATTTCATCTGCTGGTTTGAAGGAGGTGGAATTGGATCTCTTATCAAGTATCACATCGTCCCTATTCACCGTAGAGCGTAGCGCGGTGAGTTCTTCTGCCGCTAGGGCTTCGGATAGTGCCTCTAGGGCTAATGCGGCTGTCTTGTTTTCGGCGCGGAGTGCTATGTCCAGATCACTAGCGAGAGTGATTATTCCGCCGGGCCCACGCATGTTGAGCTTCATGTACCCGTAGTGGGGTACGGCTTGAAAAATTGTGAATGCCTCTCGTCCTAAGATAGCGTGATATCCGCTGTTGAATGGGGCCACTTGAAATGTGACTTCTTCGCATCTGTAATTGTCCGGTGAGCCGAACACCACATCGAGTGTGATTTTTCCGGTGCAGCGTGCTTCCCGGCTAGGGATTATTCCTCTAAAAGGTTGTGCTGCTTCGCTCAATGCGGCTCCAGTCTATTTCCATTTTTTGAAGGGTTTCCTCGTAAATGAGGTTTAGTCCGCTGCCGCCATCCATGAGGACCTTTGTAAGTCGAACGCCGTCCACTATTGGACTAAGCACCAGTGCGGCTGGTGCTCGGGCTGTTCGGAATTTAGGTTCGTCGCTGGCATTGAAGGTGATGGCTGTGTCGCTCCATGGATTTGTTGTTGCTACTTGGTAGACTTCGGAGAGGCCGCGGATTGTTCGTTTTCGCATATTATTTGATGCGAAGGTCTCGAAGACTGTTGATACCGTACTGGTATTGTTGGAGTGGTTTTCCGGGGCTAGAAGCTCCTCGCCACTTTTGGCCACCTGCCGTAATATCCAACATGCTCTAAGGCTATGTGTTGGGACAGCACCCTCTGTACTGTGAATTTTATAGGGTCCGCTAAGCCATCCCTCCAGTACGGTTCCGTGCCCTCTATGGGGTTTTTGCTTTTTGATTTTTGTATCTGGGGCCTGAGTGTAATGCACCCTTTTGTTGCGGACTAGGGTTGTATTCGGGGCCGGATTGTCCCAAAACTGGTTTTCGGTTTTCCAGAAACTCTCCATTGCACAGTACTTTCGTACTATGGACGCCACGTCGGCAAAGCATGTAATTTCACGACGGCCAATGGTGTTCAATATTCCCTTGTCCGTGCAATTGTTGCAAAAAATTGGGATTGCGTTTTCCTCTCGGTAGTCCTTTATCCTGTCCATAACCAGGAGGAATCTGGCCCAGTAGTGATGTACTGTTTCAGTGGGCTCTTGCTGTATTAGAGATAGATCGCATATGTCGGGGTGGGTGGGTGGAATAAAGTCCGGAACCCTACCCATCTCAAGGCTTGAAGGCCGTGAAGTTTCCAAATTTGGAAGCTTGGATTGTTGGACGTTGTCCAATGAGTCCGGTCCGATGCCTGACTTTAAGTTCAGTGCTTGACCGAAGTCCGTCCCTCCGCGGGAATCCGGCATGGAGGGTTCGGGAGCCCGGACATGACTAGTTTTCAATACAGGAGAAGAGTCGCTGCATTGTTCCTCTACCACTGCGACGTGGTGGGTGACCTGGGGAGAGTTAATCTCTCTTAGATCGGTTTTAAGCCCAATCTGATTGTAGTCCGTAGCGAATCCCAGGGCGGCGATGCGATCCAAGAGCTCGTTGACAGACGCAAGCTCAATCGGATCCAGTCGCACGGCAAATTCTGAGCTGACGTGAAGATTGCTTTTGACGACTTGAGAAGTCATTGTCGAAGAGGTGGCCGGACAGGCGGTCATAAGAAAACCACCTAGCCGGATAGTTTGGCCGGCGGCCAAGGCCCCTTTGGGGAAAATTCTGTCCTTGAAGACGGGTGGAGGCATCCTTCCTATCGGCGACGACACAGAGGAACTCTCAATGAAAGCACCAATGTCGGTGTCAAAACCGGCGGATCTCGGGTAGGGGGTCCCGAACTGTGCGTCTAGGCGGATGGTAACAGGAGATGAGGGACACGATGTTTTACCCAGGTTCGGGCCCTCTTGATGGAGGTAAAACCCTACGTCCTGCTTCATTAATATTGATGATATGGGTAGTACAAGAGTGGATCTACCACGAGATCAAGGAGGCTAAACCCTAGAAGCTAGCCTATGGTATGATTGTTGTAATGGATGTTGTGTCCTACAGACTAAAACCCTCCGGTTTATATAGACACCGGAGAGGGCTAGGGTTACACAGAGTCGGTTACAATGGTAGGAGATCTACATATCCGTATCGCCAAGCTTGCCTTCCACGCCAAGGAAAGTCCCATCCGGACATGGGACGGAGTCTTCAATCTTGTATCTTCGTAGTCTTGGAGTCCGGCGGACGATGATAGTCCGGCTGTCCGGACACCCCCTAGTCTAGGACTCCCTCATCCATGTTCGCAGTGATGGAAGAGGTGAAATCGATACAACCAAAATTGAGCATCCAATCATTGAATCCTGTCCTGCACCTCCAATGTAGGCCCACCCTGCCAATAAATTCACATGCAAACCACCAGTATTACTATCTAATGACAGTACAAAAAGAGTTGCAAGATAGTTGCAAACCATGTACCTTCGTAATGAACAACTCATAGTGCCACCAATTGGATATAAAGGTTTGGAAGAAAACATGCTCCTAATGTTGAACCAGTTGGACTTTTTGTGCAGTTCCACTAAAATCGAGCATTCCTGTTTGCATAGATATTGAAAGTGTGATTACTGTAAAAACGACACTAGTTGAAGCATAGACTCACAAATATAAGCATTCCAATTTCTTAATGGAAAAGGTAGCAAGACTATTTCTAACCACCTGTTTGAAGGAATAAATAAGGCAACAACGGCTAATGTCAGAAAGTCGTATATAGTTCTTTTTGAAAGAATGATCGACTCCCGACCTTTCCTCTTCTTTTAAGAATATTTTGTGCAGTTCAACTAAAATAAAATGCCATCACCGCCTTGACAATTTAGTGACAATGTACAAAAGGAAATGACTTAACATTACATCATGATGTCAGGTATGTAGTCGACAGGCATTAGACAAACATACATACCTCCTCCAATAACATAATGAACATTAATTTTAACAAAGGTGTGACTAGCTTTACCGGGATAATTTGAGTGAACTCTACACCCTCTGTTCCTTAATATAAGACATTTTCGTGGTTCAATTTAAAGTACCCAAACGTCTAGTATTTAGAAAATCAGGTAGTAGTTTTCTTGAGCACATATCTGGGAAAGCTTGCCACACTTTATTTATGTCCATATGCTAATGCAACACCATTCGAATACTACAAATATACACTAATCCAGTGGCTAGTGCAACAGTAGAGTAGTTAGTTTATTACAGGGTACAGTACAATGGTTTTACTGAACAGATTTCAATAAACTCTAGCACTGGAAGATTTCTATAAGAATTAACAATACAAAATGTAAAAAAATTGCTATCCCAATCTCGATAATCGATCAAACATAAAAACTCGATCGAACGAATCAAGAGAACAGTCAGCATTGTTATACTAGCTGTGCATGAGCATTAAACCAAATACAAAAGTCTAAAGGTAACTAGCATTATTAACTAATGACAGTATAAAAAAATTGCAAACCATGTACCTCCAAGGTAAATATCATTTTGAACTCATGGGGACCTAAAAAATTACTATCCCAATCTTGATAATAGATCAAACATAAAAACTTGATCGAACGAATCAAGAGAACAGCCGGAGGAGGAGGTGCCCACTCTTGACCTTTCCTCTTGTCTTCATAATTTTTTGTGCAGTTTAACCAAAATAAAACGACATCAGCGCCTTGGCATTTTGGTGACATTGTACAAAAAAATTAACTTATCTCATGAAAGTGAGGTATGTAATCGATAAGCATTAACAGTGCAAAAATCTGAAGGTAGTAACAAGTTTCATCGTTTGTATATTGGCTGTGCAACAACATTAGAATGCCTTAGCTGAAAAATCTTTAATACATCCACAATCAACAACTAACCCTGAAATAATTCAGTGACATTAAATGGCATTGCTTAAATTTATCGGTGGCATTAGACTGAGAGCGGCATTAGTTAAATGTGGCATCACTTTAGCAGTAGTGTCGTGGAAATATCACGTCAGATGTCCTAGCAGAAGGACTTAGTCGTGGAGCCATCGCAACGAGATTAGCCTAAAGGGGTTAAACCGGACAAGGGACATGAGAGTTTATACTAGTCCGGCCCCTTCAATGAAGGTAAAAGCCTACGTCTAGTTGTGATGGAATTATTGGGGTTTCGATGACTAGGGAGCAAATACGCTTTGCCTGAGTCTCGAGTTGTTGTCTCTCCTCCTTGAACCGCCGCCGGGTCGTCCCTTTATATACACAGGTTGACGCCCGGCCGGTTTACAGAGTCCCTAGGCCGACTCATACAAGTGTTCGGCTCGGTCTCTCTTTCCCTAACTTACAATACAAGTTATACAATTATGGCGGTTTACTACTATGGGCCCTAATCCGCCTTTGGGCTCTGGGCCTCTAAGCTTTATCGGTAAAGAGCCATCTTCTTGTCTTCATGGGCTTCAGTATAGTTGAGCATGAACCGGCCCCTCCTGGGCGGTTTACACTCAGTAGCTATATCCTCAACATTAGGCCCCAGATTGATTTGAACCTGGTCATGTCAATCTTCAATACTTAGAAAAATTCCATGAGTGTCTTCTGATGATTCTTGTAAATCGCCATGTTGCCGTTTCCCTGTAAATTTTGGTAAACCGCTGTGACATCATCTTCTGACATTGCAGTAAATTGTCATGACATCATCTCTGCATAAAAATATTTATGAAGATTCCCTTCTCTTTAATTAATTCCCGAAGATCGAGGCGACAACTATGCCCCCTTTTGCCGCTTCGGGCCCCTCGATCCTCACGCCTGCCATTTTATCCCCTTTTCTCTATAAATAGGGCCGGGGGGTCTTTCCATTTTTCCCCCCTTGCCTCTCGTCTTCCTCCTCGCGACCCGAAGAGCTCCAACGCCGCCGCCGCCGCCGTCGATCCTCGAATCTCCACCGACCAGGCCGCTGCATCACCCTGTTCGTACCAGAGCTCCTGCGATACTCCTCCGCTGCTGCGTGGCCCTGGTAAGCCTTCTTCCCGTAACCCTAGATCTCCATTAGAGCTTCCTATTCTTCCCTTTTCGTATATGTTCATCAGTGCTTCTCCGCCTTTCCATTATTCTCTTTACCAAATCTAGCTATGCTTAATAGGTTTCTTTGCGGCTAGATCCATAACTTTAGTCTGTCGCACCACAACATCTTGCCGTTCCTAGAAAAACTCCATCTGGACCTTCTCTGTACCTCTTAGCGCCATTGTAGGGCTAAAATAAATTTTCTTTATTGAACCACGGTAGATCCAAAATTATACTGCCATATTATGAAATCTGTTTCTGTAAACACTTGGTAGATTTCAGCTCTGCCTCTTCTATTTAAGGTCGGTTTAATCTTTAGTAGTTGGTAATCCGCCATATGCCATTAGCCCTCACTTAAACCGCCATCTTGACTTGAATAGTAATTGCCGGTTTAACTCACAGATATGCCTTGATCAAATTCCCCGGTTTAACACTGATTAGTGCACGTCAACCTTCAATCGTAAACTGGCCTTCATTTTTCTTTTACAGTTTGTTTTCCAAGATGACCAAGCAATTCTCTGCTTGCAACTGGGCTCCTTCCAGGATTATGGAAACACAAATCAATGGATATGTTGTAACTGGCGCTTTAGCCTAAAAAAATGTCCTTCATTGGCGTGTCCCTGGCCCTGAGTGCCCTCCTGAACCTCAAGATGGAGAAGTGATCATGTTCATGCAACATCTAGACCGGGGATTCAACCTTCCCGGATCAAAGTTTTTCTGGGATGTACTCGCTAGCTTTCAACTCCATCCACAAGACATTGGACCAAATTCTGTGTCCAACATATGCAACTTCCAAGTATTCTGTGAAGTTTACCTTCAAGAAGAACCATCTGTTGAGCTCTTCCGAGACTTTTTTCATTTAAACCGCCGAACTGAGTTCTCTGATGGTCCCAACACTGAACTTGGTGGGGTGTCAATCCAGAAGGGGAAAGAAGTTGAATTCCCTCATGCAAAACATCACAGCCACCCCAAAGACTGGAACCTAACATGGTTTTATTGTCAAAACACTGCTCCTGCTGGAGAAAATCCTTTGTCGGGTTACCGTGCTAACCGGCTCAGCAATGGCCATCCACTGCCTCAATGGCCCACTACCAAGGAGGGACAGGCTTATGAACCTCAACTCGCCAAGCTCCGGGCTCTACTAGCCAACGGTTTGACTGGTGTTGACCTCGTTCGCTGCTGGGTTGCATGGCATATCCTTCCTTTAAGCTGCTGCTCCGGACTGATGCACGAGTATACTGGCGATGCCAAGGATCCTCAACGGTTTAATGAGATAGAAATGACTGATGATGAAGTCACTGAATGTGTGAAGAAGATGCTTGATGAACCAATCGCCGCATGCAGCCAAACTGGGCTGCGCCCTTTTTATGCCTCCAACAAACCGCCAGCGGTAAAATTTTAACCTTGTGCTTTTCGTTGATCCGTCTCCGCTTTAACACTGCTATAATAATCCTTTGTTTTAATTTTTACAGGCCAAAGATACCTTCTGGAAGAGGAAAGCTCAAGATAAACCGGCGAGGGCCCCTCGTGCAAAAAGCAAAGTCACAAAGAAACCGGCTAAGAAGAAAACCGGCGAGTCCGCTGATCCGCCCGAAGATATCGAGGAATCGGATCAAGAGGTAGAATTTGACTCCATTGGCTCCTTTTTCATACACCTTATTAACAATGACTATTACCAAGATGATGCGGAAGCCAGCCGCACTGATCATGTTGAGGTAATCTCCCTTTCCTCCGGTTCAGATCACGTGCCGGTTCAAAAATTTCGTCGTGCAGTTTGGAAAGTAAAACGCTCTCACCCTCTTACCCATTTGGATCCACAATTTTCTTTGAAGACACAGCAATATGAAGGTCGTCGCACAACCCGGCACAGTGGCACTTCCTCCGAAACGTCGTCCAGAGGTCTATTCCTCTTTTAATAAACCTTGTCCCTTGGCGGGTTGCTTCCGATACCCACTTAATTTGTCTGACTCAAATTATTAGGTAACTTCTAACTCTTCATCTAGCGACTCATCAACCACGCAATTGCCTCCCCTCAAGACCGTCGCTGGGTAAGCATACTGCCCTTTAGCTTTTTTCTTCATGCGTCGGTTTACCATACTAATCTTTTTGTTTTGATATTGTAGTGCCAAGGCCCGACTGAGCAAGAAAGCCAAGACCAGTGGCCCCACCGAAGAAGTTGAACCGGAGAAGTCCCCAGAAGAAACTGGTAGAGACACTGACGTTGTCATGGATGACTCTGCCCCGCGAGCCAGCCACTGATGCTAATCCGTCGGAAGATGACCCGGCTATGCATATTGATCCATCAAGCCCGCATGCTACACCTCCTAGTCCAGCTGCTGATCCGCCGAGCCCAGCTGCTAATCCGCCGACTCCAGCTGCTAATCCGCCCAGCCCCACCAAGGATACCGTCAATCCGCCAAGTCCGTCAAAAGGTGGCGATGATGATGTTATTATCACTGGTACAGGTCACACCAGCCCTGGTAATCCGGTTGTCCTGGCAAAGCATACCGCCAAGGAAGAATATTGAAGAATGTCCAAGCGGGCCGAGGACGCCGAGTGAGCTCTCAAACCGGTAGCGGAAGAGCTAACTGGGTTGAAGCGCCAAGTAAATGCCATGACCTCTGCAATATTTGGTAAATAATCTTGTCAAGATCTCTTGAATAACCATCTTTGAAATTTCCGGTTTAACATCAATGTCTTAAACCGTTATAGGTGGCCGTGTTGCTCATCTGGGCGCTGACATGCGGATGAAGCTGAAGGTAGCATATACGTTGATAGAGCAACTATATACCGGTGCCCAACGGGTTATCTGTGCAGTCTCATACAACAAACCAGCACTAATATTAATCAAGGACACTCTAACAAGGTTATCAATGACGCCGGCGCAGATAGAGGAGATGAAGCGATCCACTGCCAGGGCTGGCGCTTTGTTGGCACTTACTCGAGCCAAAGCATGGATAGCTGACCTGGATCCAATTGATACTGCCAAGGGCTATCCCGGTAAACAAGAAAACGAGGCAGAATTTGATAATGAAGCCCTCAAAGCCCTGACAAAGGAGATGCGTCCTTTGGCAAGTCAATTGGCGGAAGAGGCTAATTTGATTGTTCATCGGTCCTTCTATGATGCCAACAACCAACGGATTGACACTGCTGTGAAGGAAGTGCAAAATCTTATCCCGCCAATCTGTAAGCACACTTACGCCCCTGACGTTGATCCGTCTGAACTTATAAGTGAAGAGGCTGTCTTTCAAGCTTTAACCCGGATTGACTGGACCACCGTTGACTTCCAGCTACTGGATGGGGAGGAGGAGGCTGAACCGACACCAGAAGATCCATCAACCTCTCGTCATCCCGGGAATGAGTCTTAATCCGGCAACTGGGTTGATATTCATAGATTGTGTTCTCTGTAAAGAACAATCACCTGTTTTGGGCCTTAAAGTGCCTTGTAATAGGCTAGTTGGCATACTTTGATTTGCTGCCATTGTGCAATGCCACTTGATATTTTAATCCAGCATGATATTGTGATGCTTTATTTGTCTTGGTATGCTGTATAAGTCTTGTTATATGCATGTTAAATACTTAAACATGTCCTGGAGGTTTACCGCCGAACGGGTTATGATACCCAATACAGAAATAGAATCCTCATAACAAAGGTGATAAGGTACTGAAATATGAATCATATCATATCTGTGATATTAAATCACTGTTGTTTGTCCGCCAACTTATTTAGTAAGGGAAAAAACCCAAACTTTGGGTGTTGGAAGGTACCCACCATATTATGCTGGTGCATAACAAGCCATACTGGGTATTGATAAACACCGGATGATCATTCTGGCGACATATAGTCAATACCAGGCCGGATTAAAAGATGCCGGTTCACCCTTGATTATATGCTTAATAGCTAATATCTGTAAGCCACACCGGGTTAACAAACGCCGGGTTAAGATGAAGACATATAGTCTGGCCGGGTTGAAAGACGCCGGTTTACTTGAAAAGTTTGATCAATAAAGATAAAACTTGTAAAAAGCAAAAGAAAATAAAACTTGTAGTCGAGGCTTTTCGAGGGCTGCCAGGCCCAAATTCGAGGCTTTTCGTGGGCTGCCAGGCCAGTGAGTTAAACCATTTGACAAAGCCTTTTAAGATGGGCCTCCAACTAACCAATCGTCATTTTTACTTTGACAAGTTCAGGGTCTCAATGAGAGTAACTGTCAAACGTTCGACAGGTCATGCCAGGATTACCTGGATAGGAGTGGCTTACTTGATGAAGGCAGGTTAACCCAGGGTTTTAGGTGAATACACCAGGCTTCCAAGCCGTGGGTCGATACCCGATTACAAGGGTCCTTTCAAACTCTTTGTTACTTTACACAAAGAGCCCCCAAGTAATTTTGTGAGCTGTTCTCAATGGGTGCCTATGTCTGAGTCGTGCTTGTAGCAACACATCTCTCTTTGGCCCCTTGGGTGTGAAGCTTCCAAGATGTATGATTGCATAATAGCCGGTTTAATGGACAAAACGGGTCATCGCTTCTGAAGCAGAAGCCCCCTTGTAACCAAGAAATATTGGAAGAACGGCAGAGGCCCTGCTTGTAGCAAGGATGCCGGTTTATTATATTGATCATAATATATACATTGTCATAATATGTACATAAGAAGAGCCTATAACTCAGGTGTCGTAAGGCCGAAGGAGAGCTATGTTCCACGGCCGGTGGGTGTCCTCCTCAGAAGTGCGTGAGTCTTCTCGAACGTCAATGAGGTAGTATGATCCGTTGTGCAGATTCTTGTTGACCACAAAGGGCCCTTCCCTAGATGGGGATAACTTGTGCATATAGGTCTGATCCTGGATGAGCCGGAGCACTAAATCGCCTTCTTGAAATGTTCTTGTTCTAACCCGGCGGCTGTGATAACGCCGCAGGTCTTGCTGATAAACCGCCGAACGAGCCAATGCCATGTCCCGTTTCTCATCTAACAGGTCCAGTGCTTCTTGACGTGCTTGCTCGTTGTCCGCTTCAACATAATTGGCAACCCGGGGTGAGTCATGACGAATGTCACTGGGGAGAACTGCCTCTGCTCCGTAGACCATGAAGAAGGGCTATAACCTGTAGATCGGTTTGGGGTGGTTTTTATGCTCCATAACATAGATGGTAGTTCCTCCACCCAACAACCCGGCGTCCGCTTCAAAGGGACCATGAGCCGGGGCTTTATATCCTTTAAAATTTCCTGATTAGCTCTCTCGACTTGACCATTAGACTGGGGGTGAGCCACGGACGCTACATCAAGCCGGATGTTCTCTCGTTGACAAAATTCCTCCATCTCGCCTTTGGAAAGGTTCGTGCAATTATCTGTGATGATGCTATGTGGAAAACCAAAACGGAAGATCACCTTCTTGAGAAATTGAACCGCCGTAGCTGCGTCACATTTGCTTACTGGCTCCACTTCAACCCACTTAGTAAATTTGTCAACCGCCACCAAGAGGTGGGCCTTCTTATCCTTGGATCTCTTAAAAGGACCCACCATATCAAGCCCCCAAGTAGGAAACGGCCAAGTTATTGGAATCATCCATAGCTCTTGAGCCGGAACATGAGCTCGGCGTGAAAACTTCTGACAAGCATCACACCGCTTTACCAGGTCCTTAGCATCGGCATGAGCCGTCAACCAGTAAAAACCATGACGAAAAGATTTAGCCACCAAGGATTTTGAACCGGCGTGATGACCACAGTCTCCTTAGTGGATCTTGCACAAAATCTCACGGCCTTCTTCAGGAGAAACGCAACGCTGAAACGCCCCTGAAACACTGCAATGATGCAACCCGCCATTGACGATTGTCATGGACTTCGATCGCCGGACTATCTGTATGGCCAGAACTTCATCTTCTGGTAACTCGCCCTAGTTCATATACGCCAAGTATGGAACCGTCCAATCCGGAATGACATGTAAAGCAGCCACCAACTGTGCCTCCGGATCAGGAATAGCGAGGTCCTCCTCTGTGGGCAGTTGAACCGACGGGTTATGCAAGACGTCCAAAAAGGTATTGGGCGGCACCGGTCTACGCTGAGATCCTAGCCTACTTAAAGTGTCAGCTGCCTCGTTTTTGCGCCGATCAATGTGCTCCACTTGATATCCCTTAAAGTGACCAGCCACAATGTCAACCTCATGCCGGTAAGCCGCCATAAGCGGATCCTTGGAATCCCAAGTACCTGAAACTTGCTGGGCTACCAGATCTGAGTATCCCAAGCACCGTACACGGCTTAAGTTCATCTCCCTAGCCACTCAAAGACCATGGAGTAAAGCCTCATACTCAGCTGCATTGTTAGTACAAGGGAACATTTAGCGAAGAACATAATGAATTTTATCACCTCGAGGGGAAGTAAGGACAACTCCATCCCCCGAGCCCTCCAATTGCCTGGACCCATCAAAATGAATAGTCCAGTAGGTACTGTCTGGTTTGTCCTCTGGTATCTACAACTCTGTCCAATCATTGATAAAATCCACAAGGGCCTGGGACTTGATTGCTGTTCGAGGCATGTACTTCAAACCGTGTGGCCCAAGCTCAATAGCCCACTTAGCAACCCGGCCAATTGCCTCCCTGTTCTGGATTATATCCCCCAAGGGAGAAGAAGTGCCAAGTAAATACCATGACCTCTGCAATATTTGGTAAATACTCTTGTCAAGATCTCTTGAATAACCATCTTTGAAATTGCCGGTTTAACATCAATGTCTTAAACCGTTATAGGTGGTCGTGTTGCTCATCTGTGAGCTGACATGCAGATGAAGCTAAAGGCAGCATATACGTTGATAGAGAAACTGTATACCGGTGCCCAATGGGTTATCTGTGCAGTCTCATACAACAAACCGGCACCAATATTAATCAAGGACACTCTAACAAGGTTATCAATGACGCCGGCGCAGATAGAGGAGATGAAGCAATCCACTGCCAGGGCTGGCGCTTTGTTGGCACTTACTCGAGCCAAAGCATGGATAGCTGACCTAGATCCAATTGATATTGCCAAGGGCTATCCTGGTGAACAAGAAAATGGGGCAGAATTTGATAATGAAGCCCTCAAAGCCCTGACAAAGGAGATGCGTCCTTTGGCAAGTCAATTGGCGGAAGAGGCTAATTTGACTGTTCATCGGTCCTTCTATGATGCCAACAACCAACGGATTGACACTGTTGTGAAGGAAGTGCAAAATCTTATCCCGCCAATCCGTAAGCACACTTACGCCCCTGACGTTGATACGTTCGAACTTATAGGTGAAGAGGCTGTCTTTCAAGCTTTAACCTAGATTGACTGGACCACCGTTGACTTCCAGCCACTGGATGGGGAGGAGGAGGCTGAACCGACACCAGAAGATCCATCAACCTCTCATCATCCCGGGAATGAGTCTTAATCCGGCAACTGGGTTGATATTCATAGATTGTGTTCTGTGTAAAGAACAATCACTTGTTTTGGGCCTTAAAGTGCCTTGTAATAGTCTAGTTGGCATACTTTGATTTGCTGCCATTGTGCAATGCCACTTGATATTTTAATCCATCATGATATTGCGATGCTTTATTTGTCTTGGTATGCTGTATAAGTCTTGTTATATGCATGTTAAATACTTAAACATGTCCTGGCGGTTTACCGCCGGACGGGTTATGATACCCAATACAGAAACAGAATCCTCATAACAAAGGTGATAAGGTACTGAAATATGAATCATATCATATCTGTGATATTAAATCACTGTTGTTGGTCCGCCAACTTATTTAGTAAGGGAAAAAACCCAAACTTTGGGTGTTGGAAGGTACCCACCATATTATGCTGGTGCATAAAAAGCCATACTGGGTATTGATAAACATCGGATGATCATTCTGGCGACATATAGTCAATACCAGGCCGGATTAAAAGATGCCGGTTCACCCCTGATTATATGCTTAATAGCTGATATTTGTAAGCCACACCGGGTTAAGAAACGCCGGGTTAAGATGAAGACATATAGTCTGGCCGGGTTGAAAGACGCCGGTTTACTTGAAAAGTTTCATCAATAAAGATAAAAATTGTAAAAAGCGAAAGCAAATAAAACTTGTAGTCGAGGCTTTTTGAGGGCTGCCAGGCCCAAATTCGAGGCTTTTTGTGGGCTGCCAGGCCACTGAGTTAAACCATTTGACAAAGCCTTTTAAGATGGGCCTCCAACTAACCAATCGTCATTTTAACTTTGACAAGTTCAGGGTCTCAATGAGAGTAACTGTCAAACGTTCGGCGGGTCATGCCAGGATTACCTGGATAGGAGTGGCTTACTTGATGAAGGTAGGTTAACCTGGGGTTTTAGGTGAATACACCAGGCTTCCAAGCCGTGGGTCGATACCCGATTACAAGGGTCCTTTCAAACTCTTTGTTACTTTACACAAAGAGCCCCCAATTAATTTTGTGAGCTGTTCTCAATGGGTGCCTATGTTTGAGTCGTGCTTGTAGCAACAGATCTCTCTTTGGCCCCTTGGGTATGAAGCTCCCAAGCTATAGGATGGCATAATAGCCGGTTTAATGGACAAAACGGGTCATCGCTTTGGAAGCAGAAGCCCCCTTGTAACCAAGAAATATAGGAAGAACGGCAGAGGCCCTGCTTGTAGCAAGGATGCCGGTTTATTATATTGATCATAATATATACATTGTCATAATATGTACATAAGAAGAGCCTATAACTCAGGTGTAGTAAGGCCGAAGGAGAGTATGTTCCACGGCCGCCGGGTCTCCTCCTCAGAAGTGCGTGAGTCTTCTCGAATATCAATGACGTAGTATGATCCGTTTTGCAGATTCTTGCTGACCACAAAGGGCCCTTCCCAAGGTGGGGATAACTTGTGCATATCAGTCTGATCCTGGATGAGCCGGAGCAATAAATCGCCTTCTTGAAAGGTTCTTGTTCTAACCCAACGGCTGTGATAACACCGCAGGTCTTGCTGATAAACCGCCGAATGAGTCAATGCCATGTCCCGTTTCTCATCTAACAGGTCCAGCGCTTCTTGACGTGCTTGCTCGTTGTTCGCTTCAACATAATTGGCAACCCGGGGCGAGTCATGACGAATGTCACTAGGGAGAACCGCCTCTGCTCCGTAGACCATGAAGAAGGGCGTATAACCTGTAGATCGGTTTGGGGTGGTGTTTATGCTCCATAACACAGATGGTAGTTCCTCCACCCAACAATCCGGCGTCCGCTTCAGAGGGACCATGAGCCGGGGCTTTATACCCTTTAAAATTTCCTGATTAGCTCTCTCGACTTGACCATTAGACTAGGGGTGAGCCACGGACGTTACATCAAGCTGGGTGAGCTCTCGTTGACGAAATTCCTCCATCTCGCCTTTGGAAAGGTTCGTGCCATTATCTGTGATGATGCTATGTGGAAAACCAAAACAGAAGATCACCTTCTTGAGAAATTGAACCGCCGTGGCTACGTCACATTTTCTTACTGGCTCCACTTCAACCCACTTAGTAAATTTGTCAACCGCCACCAAGACGTGGGCCTTCTTATCCTTGGATCGCTTAAAAGGACCCACCATATCAAGCCCCCAGGTAGCAAATAGCCAAGTTATTGGAATCATCCATAGCTCTTGAGCCGGAACATGAGCTCGGCATGAAAACTTCTGACAAGCATCACACCACTTTACCAGGTCCTCAGCATTGGCATGAGCCGCCAACCAGTAAAAACCATGACGAAAAGCTTTAGCTACCAAGGATTTTGAACCGGCGTGATGACCACAGTCTCCTTAGTGGATCTTGCGCAAAATCTCACGGCCTTCTTCAGGAGAAACGCAAGGCTGAAACGCCCCTGGAACACTGCAATGATGCAACTCGCCATTGACGATTGTCATGGACTTCGATCGCCGGACTATCTGTCTGGCCAGAACTTCATCTTCTGGTAACTCGCCCCGGTTCATATACGCCAAGTATGGAACCGTCCAATCTGGAATGACATGTAAAGCAGCCACGAACTGTGCCTCCAGATCAGCAATAACGAGGTCCTCCTCTGTGGGCAGTTGAACCGACGGGTTATGCAAGACATCCAAAAAGGTATTGGGCGGCACCGGTTTACGCTGAGATCCTAGCCTACTTAAAGCGTCAGCTGCCTCGTTTTTGCGCCGATCAATGTGCTCCACTTGATATCCCTTAAAGTGACTAGCCACAATGTCTACCTCGCGTCGGTAAGCCGCCATGAGCGGATCCTTGGAATCCCAAGTACCTGAAACTTGCTGGCCACCAGGTCTGAGTATCCCAAGCACCATACATGGCTTAAGTTCATCTCCCTAGCCACTCGAAGACCATGGAGTAAAGCCTCATACTCAGCTGCATTGTTAGTACAAGGGAACATTTAGCGAAGAACATAATGAATTTTATCACCTCGAGGGGAAGTAAGGACAACTCCAGCCCCCGAGCCCTCCAATTGCCTGGACCCATCAAAATGAATAGTCCAGTAGGTACTGTCCGGTTTGTCCTCCGGTATCTGCAACTCTGTCCAATCATTGATAAAATCCACAAGGGCCTGGGACTTGATTGCTGTTTGAGGCATGTACTTCAAACCGTGTGGCCCAAGCTCAATAGCCCACTTAGCAACCCGGCCAATTGCCTCCCTGTTCTGGATTATATCCCCCAAGGGAGCAGAAGCGCCAAGTAAATGCCATGACCTCTGCAATATTTGGTAAATACTCTTGTCAAGATCTCTTGAATAACCATCTTTGAAATTGCCGGTTTAACATCAATGTCTTAAACCGTTATAGGTGGCCGTGTTTCTCATCTGTGAGCTGACATGCGGATGAAGCTGAAGGCAGCATATACGTTGATAGAGCAACTGTATACCAGTTCCCAATGGGTTATCTGTGCAGTCTCATACAACAAACCGGCACCAATATTAATCAAGGACACTCTAACAAGGTTATCAATGACGCCGACACAGATAGAGGAGATGAAGCGATCCGCTGCCAGGGCTGGCGCTTTGTTGCCACTTACTCGAGCCAAAGCATCGATAGCTGACCTGGATCCAATTGATATTGCCAATGGCTATCCCAGTGAACAAGAAAACGGGGCAGAATTTGATAATGAAGCCCTCAAAGCCCTGACAAAGGAGATGCGTCCTTTGGCAAGTCAATTGGCGGAAGAGGCTAATTTGACTGTTCATCGGTCCTTCTATGATGCCAACAACCAACGGATTGACACTGCTGTGAAGGAGGTGCAAAATCTTATCCCGCCAATCCGTAAGCACACTTACGCCCCTGATGTTGATCCGTCCGAACTTATAAGTGAAGAGGCTGTCTTTCAAGCTTTAACCCAGATTGACTGGACCACCGTTGACTTCCAGCCACTTGATGGGGAGGAGGAGGCTGAACCGACACCAGAAGATCCATCAACCTCTCGTCATCCCGGGAATGAGTCTTAATCCGGCAACTGGGTTGATATTCATAGATTGTGTTCTGTGTAAAGAACAATCCCTTGTTTTGGGCCTTAAAGCGCCTTGTAATAGGATAGTTGGCATACGTTGATTTGCTGCCATTGTGCAATGCCACTTGATATTTTAATCCAGCATGATATTGCGATGCTTTATTTGTGTTGGTATGCTGTATAAGTCTTGTTATATGCATGTTAAATACTTAAAACATGTCCTAGAGGTTTACCGCCGGACGGGTTATGATACCCAATACAGAAATAGAATCCTCATAACAAAGGTGATAAGGTACTGAAATATGAATCATATCATATCTATGATATTAAATCACTGTTGTTGGTCTGCCAACTTATTTAGTAAGGGAAAAAACCCAAACTTTGGGTGTTGGAAGGTACCCACCATATTATGCTGGTGCATAACAAGCCATACTGGGTATTGATAAACACCGGATGATCATTCTGGCGACATATAGTCAATACCAGGCCGGATTAAAAGATGCCGGTTCACCCTTGATTATATGCTTAATAGCTGATATGTGTAAGCCACACCGGGTTAACAAACGCCGGGTTAAGATGAAGACATATAGTCTGGCAAGGTTGAAAGACGCCGGTTTACTTGAAAAGTTTGATCAATAAAAATAAAACTTGTAAAAAGCGAAAGAAAATAAAACTTGTAGTCGAGGCTTTTCGAGGGCTGCCAGGCCCAAATTCGAGGCTTTTCGTGGGCTGCCAGGCCACTGAGTTAAACCATTTGACAAAGCCTTTTAAGATGGGCCTCCAACTAACCAATCGTCATTTTAACTTTGACAAGTTCAGGGTCTCAATGAGAGTAACTGTCAAACGTTCGGCAGGTCATGCCAGGATTACCTGGATAGGAGTGGCTTACTTGATGAAGGCAGGTTAACCCAGGGTTTTAGGTGAATACACCAGGCTTCCAAGCCGTGGGTCGATACCCGATTACAAGGGTCCTTTCAAACTCTTTGTTACTTTACACAAAGAGCCCCCAAGTAATTTTGTGAGCTGTTCTCAATGGGTGCCTATGTCTGAGTCGTGCTTGTAGCAACAAATCTCTCTTTGGCCCCTTGGGTGTGAAGCTCCCAAGTTGTATGATGGCATAATAGCCGGTTTAATGGACAAAACGGGTCCTCGCTTTGGAAGAAGAAGCCCCCTTGTAACCAAGAAATATTGGAAGAATGGCAGAGGCCCTGCTTGTACCAAGGATGCTAGTTTATTATATTGATCATAATATATACATTGTCATAATATGTACATAAGAAGAGCCTATAACTCAGGTGTAGTAAGGCCGAAGGAGAGCTATGTTCCACGGCCGCCGGGTCTCCTCCTCAGAAGTGCGTGAGTCTTCTCGAACGTCAATGAGGTAGTATGATCCGTTTTGCAGATTCTTGCTGATCATAAAGGGCCCTTCCCAAGGTGGGGATAACTTGTGCATATCGGTCTGATCCTGGATGAGCCGGAGCACTAAATCGCCTTCTTGAAAGGTTCTTGTTCTAACCCAGCGGCTGTGATAACGCCACAGGTCTTGCTGATAAACCGCCGAACGAGTCAATGCCATGTCCCATTTCTCATCTAACAGGTCCAGCGCTTCTTGACGTGCTTGCTCGTTGTCCGCTTCAACATAATTGGCAACCCGGGGCGAGTCATGACGAATGTCACTGGGGAGAACCGCCTCGGCTCTATAGACCATGAAGAAGGGCGTATAACCTGTAGATCGGTTTGGGGTGGTGTTTATGCTCCATAACATAGATGGTAGTTCCTCCACCCAACAACCCGGCGTCCGCTTCAAAGGGACCATGAGCCGGGGCTTTATACCCTTTAAAATTTCCTGATTAGCTCTCTCGACTTGACCATTAGACTGGGGGTGAGCCACTGACGCTACATCAAGCCGGATGTGCTCTCGTTGACAAAATTCCTCCATCTCGCCTTTGGAAAGGTTCGTGCCATTATCTGTGATGATGCTATGTGGAAAACAAAAACGGAAGATCACCTTCTTGAGAAATTGAACCACCGTGGCAGTGTCACGTTTGCTTACTGGCTTCGCTTCTATCCACTTAGTAAATTTTTCAACCGCCACCAAGAGGTGGGTCTTCTTATCCTTGGATCGCTTAAAAGGACCCACCATATCAAGCCCCCAGGTAGCAAACGGCCAAGTTATTGGAATCATCCCTAGCTCTTGAGCCGGAACATGAGCTCGGCGTGAAAACTTCTGACAAGCATCACACCGCTTTACCAGGTCCTCAGCATCGGCATGAGCCGTCAACCAGTAAAAACCATGACGAAAAGCTTTAGCCACCAAGGATTTTGAACCGGCGTGATGACCACAATCCCCTTAGTGGATCTTGCGCAAAATCTCACGGCCTTCTTCAGGAGAAACGCAATGCTGAAACGCCCCTGGAACACTGCAATGATGCAACTCGCCAATGACGATTGTCATGGACTTTGATCGCCGGACTATCTGTCTGGCCAGAACTTCATCTTCTGGTAACTCGCCCCGGTTCATATACGCCAAGTATGAAACCGTCCAATCCGGAATGACATGTAAAGCGGCCACCAACTGTGGCTCCGGATCTGGAATAGCGAGGTCCTCTTCTGTGGGCAGATGAACCGACGTGTTATGCAAGACGTCCAAAAAGCTATTGGGCGGCACCGGTTTACGCTGAGATCCTAGCCTACTTAAAGCGTCAGCTGCCTCGTTTTTGCGCCGATCAATGTGCTCCACTTGATATCCCTTAAAGTGACCAACCACAATGTCCACCTCGCGCTGGTAAGCCGCCATGAGCGGATCCTTGGAATCCCAAGTACCCGAAACTTGCTGGGCTACCAGGTCTGAGTCTCCCAAGCACCGTACACGGCTTAAGTTCATCTCCTTAGCCACTCGAAGACCATGGAGTAAAGCCTCATACTCAGCTGCACTGTTAGTACAAGGGAACATTTAGCAAGGAACATAATGAATTTTATCACCTCGAGGGGAAGTAAGGACAACTGCATCTCCCGAGCGCTCCAATTGCCTGGACCCATCAAAATGAATAGTCCAGTAGGTACTATCCGGTTTGTCCTCCGGTATCTACAACTCTGTCCAATCATTGATAAAATCCACAAGGGCCTGGGACTTGATTACTGTTCGAGGCATGTACTTCAAACCGTGTGGCCCAAGCTCAATAGCCCACTTAGCAACCTAGCCAGTTGCCTCCCTGTTCTGGATTATATCCCCCAAGGGAGCAGAACTGACCACTGTGATTGGATGACCTTGAAAGTACTGTTTAAGCTTCCGACTTGCCTTAAAAACCCCATACATGAGCTTCTACCAATGCGGATATCTTTGCTTTGACTGAATGAGCACTTTGCTGATATAGTAAACCGGCCTTTGAACCGGGTATTCCTTCCAATCCTCCTTGCGCTCCACCACAATGGCAACATTGACAGCTCGGGCATTAGCAGCCACATATAACAGCAGTGGCTCCTTATCAACTGGAGCGGCAAGAACGGGCGGTTCAGCCAACTGCTTCTTCAAGTTTTCAAACGCCGCATCAGCAGCCTCGCTCCAGACAAAATTTTCTGTCTTCTTCAACATCTGGTACAGAGGGTCGCCTTCTCTCCTAACCTGCTGATAAACCAGCTAAAGGCCGCAATACGAGCCGCCAGACGTTGAACATCATTAATAAATGCCGGTTTAGCCAGAGACGTGATAGCCTTGATCTTTTCCGGGTTTGCCTCAATGCCTCGATTGGACACCAGAAAACCCAAGAGCTTGCCAGCCGGTACACCAAAGACACATTTAGCCGGTACACCAAAGACACTCGCAGATTATCAAAGGTTTCTTGCAAATCAGGGATGAGCGTCTCTGCTTTCCTAGACTTAACCACAATATCGTCCACATAAGCATGAACGTTGTGCCCAATATGAGTATGAAGACAATTCTGCACACAACGTTGATAAGTTGCCTGAGCACTCTTGAGCCCAAAAGGCATGGATACATAGGAGAAGGCTCCAAAGGGAGTAATGAAAGCTATCTTCTCTTGGTCCTTAACTGCCATCTTGATCTGATGATAACCGGAATAAGCATCCAGAAAACTCAAATGCTCACAACCCGCCGTAGCATCAATGATTTGGTCAATACGAGGGAGGGCAAAGGGATCAGCCGGGCAAGCTTTGTTCAAATCTATATAATTCACACACATACGCCAAGTGCCATTTTTCTTAAGTACCAGCACCGGATTAGCCAACCACTCTGGGTGTAATACTTCCACGATAAACCCTGCTACCAGGAGCCGGGCTACCTCTTCTCCAATGGCCTTGCACCGTTCCTCATTAAAGCGGTGAAGAAACTGTTTGACCGGTTTGAACTTCGGATCAATATTAAGAGTGTGCTCAGCGAGTTCCCTCGGTACACCTGGCATGTCAGAAGGCTTCCATGCAAAGATGTCCCGGTTCTCACGGATGAACTCGATGAGCTCGCTTTCCTATTTGGGATCCAAGTTGACTCTGATGCTGAACTGCTTGGTTGAATCACCAGGAACGAAATCAACCAATTTGGTTTCATCAGCCGATTTAAACTTCAAAGCTGGATCATGCTCTGTGGTGGGATTCTTTAAAGAAGTCATGTCCGCCGGATCAACATTGTCCTTATAAAACTTCAACTCTTCCGTTGCACAAACCGATTCCACGTAGGCCGCATCACCTTCCTCACACTCCAGAGCAATCTTACGGCTACCATGAACCGTGATGGTTCCTTTGTGACCCGGCATCTTGAGCTGCAAGTAAACATAACACGGCCTCGCCCTGAATTTAGCGTAAACTGGCCGTCCAAATAAAGCGTGGTACGGACTTCTGATCTTGACCACTTCAAAGGTCAGCGTCTCAGACCTAGAATCATGATCATCTCCGAAAACCACCTCCAGAGCTATCTTACCAACTGGGTAAGCCGATTTACCAGACACCACTCCATGGAAAACGGTGTTTGACGGTCTAAGATTCTTATCTGTCAACCCCATATGCCGGAAGGTTTCATAGTACAAAATATTGATACTGCTCCCTCCATCCATGAGTACCTTAGTAAACTTATAACCTCCCACCTGCGGTGCAACCACCAAAGCTAAGTGACCCGGATTGTCAACCCGAGGCGGATGATCCTCTCGGCTCCAGACAATAGGCTGCTCAGACCAGCATAGATAATAGGGTACTACCGGTTCAACGGAGTTCACTACCCTTTTATGGAGTTTCTGATCATGCTTGCACAAGCTAGTAGTGAAGACATGATATTGTCCACCGTTTAACTGCTTTGGGTTGCTCTGATAACCCGACTGCTACTGATTCCCCTGATTACCCTGTTGATGGTTACCACCTTGGTTATTCTGATTGCCCTGATTATTCTGAAACCCTGAGTTTGAACCGCCACCACCATAACCCGGCCCATGAAATCCTGGACCGGAACCACCAGAGGGACCCTGATCATATTGAAAAAGATCAGAGTTTTTGAATTCCCTCATGATGTGGCAATCCTTCCAATGGTGTGTGGCCGGAGCCTCCTTTGTCCCGTGCTTTGGGCAAGGCTGGTTTAACAAGCGTTCTAGATTCATTCCTCCACCACGCTGGGGTGGTTTACCCTTACGGCGCTGCATATTACCTTGCATACTGTTGTTAGCCACAAAATCGGAATTGTCCACTTTACGCTTACCATTATTTTCGTGGCCCGCCTGGTTATGCTGTCCCTTTCAACCGGCACTCTTCTTTCCCTTCTCCTATTTTTCTTCATCAGAATCAGGGTCCTTGGTATTATCAGAATCAGCATATTTAACCAGAGCTGTCATGAGTGTTCCCATATCATTGCAGTGACGCTTGAGCCGTCCCAACTTCATTTTAAATGACTTAAACTGGCAATTGCCCTCGAACGATACAATTGCTGTATCCGGATTGATGCGGCCTGATGAGTGCAAAATTTCTGAAACCCGGCGCACCCAATGGGTTGTTGATTCATTCTCTCCTTGCACACAAGCCGCCAGATCTACAATGGACATAGGCTGCTTGCATGTGTATTTGAAGTTTTCTATGAACTTGGCCTTCAACTCATCCCATGAATTGATCGAGTTAGCAGGCAGGCTCTTCAACCAGGTGCGAGCCGTTCCTTCTAGCATCATGGTGAAGTACTTTGCACACGCCGCTTCATCCACATCTAGCATCTCCATTGCCCTATCATAACTCTCAACCCACGCCTCAGGGGGCTGATCAGCGGTATAATTAGGCATATTGCGTGGCCCTTTGAAATCCTTGGGCAACCGCACATTACGGAGAGCCGGGATGAAACACGACACTCCCCAAGAGCTGAAGGCAAGCCCTGTCCCTCGCTCTACTAACGCCGCTGGCTGAACCGGGGCGGGTTGATGACGACCCGCGTGTTGTGCTGCTAATGCGGCCTCCCTTCACCCTCTGCCATTATCCACCACATCCTTAGCATTCAAACCGCCGTTCACCGGATTAGGTCCTCGAGGGGCATCACGATGCCGCGCACTGCATGACACGGCTGGTTCGTCTATGTGCCTGCTATAACTCTTGCTTGGACAAGGGGTTGAATGTATTCTGTCTCGGCCGTAAGAATAAGCCTGTTGTTGTACAACGGCGGTTTGAAGAAGATCCCTGGCTCGTCAAGTCTCAATCGTTGCTAAGGAATCACCCTCCATCAGAATAGCCGCCAAACGTGATGCTGCTGCAATCATGTTATCCAAAGGACTGGAAAAGTGACCCGGTGGTGTTGCGACATACTGTGGCGGGTTGTCCGTCCGTCGAGGCGGGTCCATCGTCCGTGGCTGATCCGGTGCCGCCCCAGGTGCCTCGGTCCAGTTTACTCCTACCGGATTGCTAGTCCCAGCTCCTGGTGTACTGAAGAGATTCAGACCCTCGTAAATTTGCGGCAGTCGAGACCGGTACTTCCTTCTCATGACATCATTTGATGCATTCTGATCCAAGATAAGCCGGTAATTCTGCGCCTGGATCTGCTGTAATTGGGCATCTAAAGCGGCCCGCTCTTCATCCATCCTAGCCTCCTCAGCTGCCAAGTCTGCTTTGGCCTGAGCTATCTGATCCCTTAGCTTCGTGACATCCGCATTATGCTGAACTTGGGTCTTTGGAGTCACCGTTGTGGTGAACAATGCTGTCAAATCGTCTAGTAAACCGGCAAGAACTTGAGCCGGCCGGCGCGCCGGGCCTCCTGCCGCGGCTACCGATTCGGAGACCATTGCTGCTGTAGATGAAGATTGCACGGTGGGCTGCGTACCGGCCATGAAGATCGCAACCCGGTTTGGTGGTTCAAGGGGACCCGGAATACTGTCGCCATCGGAGTATCCCTCAAACCGGCTATCGTGTAGTTGGTATAGCGACTCAGTTTCGCCAGTGGGCGATTCACCATCTGAGTAGATGGCCATCTCACCATCGGACACCGGTTCAGATTCCGCTCCATGGATGAATCCTACGAATGCACGCTTCATGGCAGGCTGAACCCGGGCAGAACTTGCACGCTGAGCCGTCTTGACAAGGTCGGTGGAGATGTCCAGCTCAGGGCCCGGTTCGCCGATCTTGCCAATGAAAACGTGAATCCCACCAAAGGGGACCCGGTACTCGTACTCAACTGAGCCGGCCTCGGGGCCCCATCCTGCATCGTCGATGTAGAGCTTGCCGCAACGACTCTTGGTCATCCGGCCAACCACGTACCCCTTGAGTCCTTCAAAGCTTCCGTTCAAGAACTCGAAACCATCGTGCGGTGGCCCCATGGTGGGCGCCAACTGCCGTGCAAATATCACGTCAGATGTCCTAGCAGAAGGACTTAGTCGTGGAGCCATCGCAACGAGATTAATTAGCCTAAAGGGGTTAAACCGGACAAGGGACACGAGAGTTTATACTAGTTTGGCCCCTTAGATGAAGGTAAAAGCCTACGTCTAGTTGTGATGGAATTATTGGGGGTTCGATGACCAGGGAGCAAATACGCTTTGCCTGAGTCTTGAGTTGTTGTCACTCCTCCTTGAACCGCCGCCGGGTCGTCCCTTTATATACACAGGTTGACGCCCGGCCGGTTTACAGAGTCCTCAGGCCGACTCATACAAGTGTTCGGCTCGGTCTCTCTTTCCTTAACTTACAATACAAGTTATACAATTATGGCGGTTTACTACTATGGGCCCTAATCCGCCTTTGGGCTCTGGGCCTCTAAGCTTTATCGGTAAAGCGCCATCTTCTTGTCTTCATGGGCTTCAGTATAGTTGAGCGTGAACCGGCCCCTCTTGGGCGGTTTACACTCAGTAGCTATATCCTCAACAAGTAGCATTGCTTGACTTGACTGCTGGCGAAAAGTGGCAATAAGAGCATCGGAGGCCCCATTCGGACAGTGGGCGCACCAGTACAATGTACCTCCATGGACACAAAGTGGTGAGGGAGGTATGGTTGCCCAGAGCAATAAATATCCAGGCAGCATATGTGGATTATGTCCCATTTTTGTTCTCTTTAGCCACCTTTTTCCTATGTGAGGACAACAAACCGATCGACCTGGTCATTCTCTATTGCATTGTCATGCCTTTCTACCCTTCTTCAACCAAGAGACATGAGACTCGTTCCTTAGCTAATGATTTTCCCCTTTTCAACCAAGATGCGGGTTCGATGCCTACTCTCTTGGACAGTACAGTCTCCCTTCCTTTCCTTATTCAACCCAGACATGGATTAGTCTGCATGAAGTAGGGTTTCGTTTAATAGTGCAAATTATGGTTTTCGTTTGCGTGGCCAGCAGAGCAGAGGATAGCAAATTGGGAAGATGGTGGCGTGGAAAAAGATCCACATGCAACGACGTGGCAGATGGGGCAATAGAACAAGGGTACAGTTCGAAAAGAGGTAGCATACCTGAGGGTCGGCGGGAAGTGGCTTCGCTAGTGGTCGTCGTCCTCCGCACACATTACGGCAGCAAGTTTGGGGATGGAGGCCATCCCACGCGGGCGCTAGGTCTGAGAGGACAACCTTGTCGTCAGTGCGTGACCTCGCTCGCCGCTGACGAGTGCGTCAATGCTGCACGTCATTTTCTTCCCCGACGGATCTGTGACCATCGGTGAGGAGGGAGAGAGAGGCCGTCTTTTTAAGATCTGGAGAGAGGGTGATAGTGTGAGAAGCAAGTGGGCAGCCCTTAGCAAGAAAGCACTGAAGCTCCAGCCTATATATCTTTTTTATACTACTAGTACTGGAGGTGGAGTAGTGGTATAGTAGTTTATATTTTCTCTGCGTACAGTACCAGTTAGTCATGCTTCAAAACTGAATGACACGCCAGTAAAAAAATAAAGGTCGATAACTAATGCGGCACCTTGGGCCAACGCGGCCAGATCGCATTTTGCACGAGAAATTACACACCATGTTTCGTTGACATGTGGTCCCTGCCAACATATCAGTCAGACGACGACGAGTCCTTTTCTACTAGTATTTCTGAACGGACGTGTAGGCCGGGGCGCCTCTTCGTGAACCGTGGCAAACTGGCAACTGTCCACCGACTCTTCGCCTTTCCCTCTAGATTTGAAACTACTGTCGCACGCTCTTCCTCTCCCTCCTCCATTTGCCTTCACCCTTCCTTCTGCCATTGTTCGATCGTCTTCTCCATGGAGGGAATAGGCCGGAAACGACCCCGTTATTCTTGCCCCGATCTGAAAGATGACGTGGTGGAGGAACTCATTGATCGGTGCAACGTCATCACCTCGGCTAGCATGGCAGGTTCGTTCAAGACCATTCTCGACTCAACTAATAACATCATTACAAGGAACCCAAGAGTCTAGGAGCGGTTTGATCTCCCCTATCTTCTTGGCCATGACCCTACTCGCTGGCGCGGGGACAACGGAGGCCTCGCCTTATGCAAGTTGATGCCGCTTGATAATGATACATATGATGTTAAGATGCCATCGCTTGAGGGTAAGGCTTGGGCAGGCACAAATGGAGATTGGGTTGTTTACATTGGGTCCAACTACGAGTGGGAACTTGTGAATGTGTACACTCGTCACCGGGTTCCACTTCCAAAAATCTCAGCAGACTGCCCAGAGGTTGAGCACACCGGTATTGTACGCACGTTCAAATACGATCATGGTGACTGTCTTCTACGGAAGATAGCAATTTGTCGAGTTCCCAACCGCTCTTGGAATTACAAGAACTATGAAGTTGTTGCTATCTTCGACAAGCTTGTTGCCATCCTTTGTGGTTCGACTGGATGGATATTGCTCAAAAATCAGTTTTTGTACATGGATGAGTACTGTGATGCAATTCAATACGAGGGCCTTGTGTTTGCTTCCACCACTCATGGCACTATTTTTGCATGTGATCCTCGTAGTTTCGGTACGTTTATCTTCCACCGTAATTATAATTGTTTCATCCACATGCATGCGGGTTAGCAAGTTTCCCTTTACTAATTAACCTTCTTCTTGTGTTTCCAAGGTCCTGTGAACATTCCACCACCTATACTTGAAATTTTTTATAACCAAGGGGGAGATGACGATGGTGATGATCACGAGCATGAGGACGAGCAGCGCCCATATACTATGTTGCGCTGGCAACTAATTCCGATGGATCACCTCTTCTTGTGTGTATACAGCCCACTGATGATGTTACTACTAAGGAAGCAGGTGTAGTCTCCCATGGTCGCACTCTCCAGACCTATTCCAACACCCGTTGCATGGTATTCGGGATGGATACTAGTGTGCTAGCACCAACACCTTCTCCCTGGTACAGAATTGATAGTCTTGGAGAAAACTCGCTCTTCCTTGGACGAAACTATCCAATGATGGTGAAAGGCGATCCAACTGATGTTGACACAATGTCACTACCATTTATGAGAAGCAACTATATCTATACCTCGGACATTTGGGTGGTTCCCTACCCTGGTACTGATATAGTAGGCCGCTTCAGCCTGCAAGATCAGTCCTGCGCTGGTCTTGAGATCGACAATGGATGGCCCTTCCCAGAGAATCACTTGTGGTTCAAAGCAAGCATTTCCAACGCCGAGGATTGGTTGAGTTGAAGTTCATTTCATTGCTTGTTATTTGTTGTGTGATGAAAACTTTAGTATTTATAATGTATCCGCGTTGTCGATGTGGGTTGACGACCTGTTGTATGTAATAAAATGATATGCCTGTGATAAACTTACTAAATTTATGAATGGCTTTTGAGTCGCTTCTCTGAGTGAGTGGTGCGACGAGGGAAAACATATTTTCCGAATACATAATTGTACGTGCATTGCAACAGGTTATCGGATGAGTCCAATCAACAATAGTAGTACACTATTTGTACTAGCTTCACATGCTTCCCACGTCGGGCGGGTGTTTTTACTGTAGCCATATGTTGATCTGTTCGCTGTACGTAACCAGCACCTCGAATCCTCGATACTACTAGTAGGAGTACTATATAAGTAGTAGGAGTAGTAAGGTGGCATGGGCCAGAACAAGCATTCATGTCCAGGAGTACGGCACACACCACCACGATGACATCCATCTGACACCATATTTCTTGGAGTCCGTGCTAGAGCAATCTCTTCAACCTCATCGTTTCTCTAACTTCAGCCATCGTGCGGCGGGCGAGGTGGGGGTTTGCCGATAGTCGGTTTACTCAACTGCGGTCCCACTTATAAGGCCAACTCCAACGCACGACCCCAAACAGACCTCTGTTTTGCATGAACTCCAACAATAATTTTGACTAGAAAAGCAAGACCAAAGAAAACAAGAACCACAAGAATACATTTTACTCCTAGAAGATATCCAACTTCCATAACTGCTCCTGTAAGTTGGATTAGTGCCTTCTCGATGCATTCATTGTTGATCTGCGGAGGCCAGTTCTTGCGTGCTTCTTTCTTCTTCGAGTGTAAAGAAGTAGACGTTGCTTTCTCGCATCTAGTCTCATGTCTAACCTCTATTCTAGTAGGAGTATCAACAAGTGCACTAGTCTCATCTCTAGCTCTATGCTAGCTAAAAGTGCTAGAACATCTACTAAATTGCGCTCTATCAATATATCGATGTACTCTTCTTCCCAATACCAAAACTTGCATCCATTCTACACAATAAAGTTTTATGTTAGCACAACAAGTCTAATCCGAGAGCACAACCGAAGATTTGGTCGGGTTCTTCCTCCTTTTGCCAACATGTGGGGCATCCAGCATCCAGGTCATGTCATGCAAGAAAATAGAGTGGTGGTTGAAGCCACGTGATGTGCATCTTGGGTTAAACTGTAAATAGAATCTTACTACTCTTGAGTAACTCCAAAAGCGGCCACCGAAGATCTTTATTGGATTTGTTTTTCATCACCAGCACATCGAGGTGAAAGATGTGCAGGTTCAATGGGTCCTCTTACGTTTTCACTGACATGTGGGACCGCATGTGAGCAAACAGACGATGGGCTCTGCGCGTCCGCTGGCTGGCTGAGAAGAGAGATAGAGGAGGGCTGAGCACGAACTCCAGGAAATTTGTTCTATGTACCTCGATATAGGCTCGATATAGTGAGGTGGCATGGGCCATAACTAGCATTCACGTCTAGCAGTACAGCACACGCCACCCACACGAGTCCCATCCGACACCAATTTTCTTGGAGTCAGTGCTACAACCATCTCTTCTCCCTCATGTTTTCTCAGCCATCGCACGGCGGGCGGGGTGGGGGTTTGCCGATAGTCGGTTTGCTCAACTACGGTCCCACTTGTAAGTGAAAATGCAACACCGCACGCATTCCCCCTTGAGCGGCTTGTCGGACCAACCATGTGGGGGTGCGACGCGAACACGACAGGCTTTTCCTTTTGAACTCGTAACTTGTAAAATTTGGTTCTGCTCCATGGCGCGACCGATAGATAGAAAATAACGATTTTGCCTAGAGTAATGAGAAGTTTGGTTCTGGCGCCGTTCATGCATGGAGTACGTACGAAAATTATGAAGTTGATGCAAAAGGTAAGATAATTACTAGTAGTACCATATACTACTACATGGATTTGACGGAAAGATAAAAGTACATACGGATTCATCAACGACATCCTCACGCCCTAGTGCGCCGGGTCACCAACGGACGTGTGAGGAGCAGCGGCGTTGGCGGCGAGCTCAACGTGCTTCTGAACAACGCCGTCCAAGGTTGCCCTGTGGTCCAAGAAGGCCAGTGTCCTATCGTCCTCCTCTTGCATGTAGTAGTCCTTGTGGACGATTTGCGGGTAGACATGGGTGATTATGTCGGTGGTGTCTTGCTGCGCCAAATGCTACGCGGCGAGCGCGACCTCGAGGTGGACATTCTCCGGCGCGACGGCGGGCAGTCGCAGGGCCACTAGTGCGTCAAAGAGGTTGTCACCATAGTGGTCATTGAGGGTGGCGGGCATCACAAAGCCTGGGCGCATCAGTTGGAGGCGTACATCAAAGTCGTCCGCGAGCTTCTTGATGATGGTGAACTTGTCGAGGAAACCGACGAGGACCTCGTCGAACAAGGAGACGAAGCTATCGTCCAAGCGGCCCCTCGCCCTGGCGGCCTCAAGCAATACCTGGAGACGTTCCTCGGTGCCGGGCCGCAGGCCGGTGTCGTGGACCATCTGGCACAGCCGGCTGATGCTCGTGCTCATCGCCTCCATGGGTCTAGCTTAGCTTCTAGTCAACTGATCTTGCGATTCGAGTGATCACTCTTGCCCTTGGTTAGTGTGCATAGGATTTCATACTACTCGTCAGCCCTCTACTGCACCTGCCTTTGGCTGTATGATAGGTGCGCCAGCCACCCCTTGGGCCCATGTGTCATTCACCCAAAGGCAGTTGCAGTAAGTCAATGAAGCTGCGCCCCCCTCTGTGCCAGTGCAGTATAGTCATCTCACCGGACCTCTAGTTGGGGCCAAACGAGAGAAGTTTGATGTTCACTGGTTTATTGGTTCCCTTCGCATTTTGCTCCAAGTTTTGACCTTTGATTTAACTAATAAATTGTTAATGCATGTAAACAAAAATGTTGTGTGAGTCACTTTATGAAAACTAAATAATCCCAAAATACTTAGGCACTGTGCATTAACTCCCTCCTTGTTTCTTATTTCGTGACATATCAACCAATGAGAGATGTGGGCCATGCATGCTTTCAATGACTTGAGACTACCAAACATGACATGCAGTGTTTAGTTCATTGCATGTAATCCTATTAGTTAGCAAAAAGACATTAAGTTCTGTCGCCGATAGGAATAAAACAATACACCATGTATTACAGAGGGAGTAGTACATTTTTTGTGACATGCATTACTAGATATTGCTAGTCAAATACTAAAATCCAGATGGACGTGGTAGTACTCCTAAATCTAGACGGTGCTGCTACTAGTACTAGTAGTAGTACTACCAATGTAGTACTAGCACTGTACTACCCGTTGGTCAAATTATTACGTGCTGCTCCTCACAGTGAAGTGACAAGACCCTGCGCCGGAGATGACACCTGAGTATAGGCGCCATGTTCAGCATACCATAGTCAGCCTCACCGTCAGCAGTCACTATCATCATGGCTGTAGAGCTAGCCTGCTTACAACTAGCCCTGTTCGACATAATTTCCCGTGCGTAGATGCCCGTGCATTGCACGGAACACCAAGATTGGGGGTGGACGGTGCCAGCAACGGCCATTGCGCCAGATTTTTCCATGGCCTTATAGAAGTGGTGGGGAGGAGATAAGGCTGATTGTGAGAGAGAAGGAGTTGTTTGTAAATAGGGAACAAGTGCGAGCATCTTTTTGCAAAAATGGAGAAGTTTGGTTTGTATGTGTCAGATCTAGATCCAACGGCTATTGGTGAAAGATGGGAGGCACAACATCATCACCAACTCAGGACTTGTTTGATTCACAGGATTTTGAAAACGCATGAATAGGACACGTCAATATTACAAGTTTCAAACTGATATTATAAATGTTAGGAGTAATGCTGCACCTACGAAGAGGGAATTACTAGGAAGTTTACATAAGAACTTTCATTACTTTAGGTGGATGCAGCATTATTGTACAAACTAAAATCCACCGCCCTGACAAGTCACTAATGGGCAAATAAGTTTTTGAGTCTCTGGCCACTTGATGTTTCAAAAATAAATTCAGCTTCTGCAGAGACTTTGTCATTTAGACTTAGACGCTTGCGGTGATCAGCACGCCATTCATTGTTGCGCCAGAGAACACCAAACCTCATTACATTGAGCACACTTGCCTCCAGAACAAAGAACCTGACCAATTTAATCTCAGATGTGCTTCCTCGGTAGTGGATCAAATCAATTTCTGTAAGATGGAGATCAAGGCATTCGATGAGATTGTTATGCAGCACATTTTTCACTTTCGGGTCTTTTTTTATCTGCAAAAGAAGAGAACATATTAGAGTAGCTGGCTGTATAAGATTGCCGTGTCATCAAGAGGTACCAATATCATTCGCTCATACGATAGGGTTGGCTGGCTAGTGATATTATCTCTCTCTCTCTCTCTCTCTCTCTCTATTTCCTCTCATTTAACTAGGAGCACGTGAAGAGCTTGGGCATTTGTTGCCTTCCACTATGTGGCCGATGCCATATTTTGCAAAAGTATGCCACATAATACGCATCAATGTCAAATCAAAAGATTTTGGCACCGCTCTTGCGATGTGAGATAGTTGGCACCGCTGTGCACACAGACCCACATGTATAAACAAATCAATGAAACCAACTACACCAGCTTCTCACTCTCCCAAACAAGTATTTTTTTATTGCCTCAGTCCTCTCTCTCTCTCCCATGCAGTGTTGTTTCATTATGTGAGTTAATTTGGCACCGGAGCAAAGTACGTGATCCAGATTGGGGCACCAGGTGAGCAATGGAGGGGCATCGATGCCAAATGCATCACAAGAGAATTTGGCACGTGTTTTGGTCTACATAGCCCACTTTTGTACTCCCTCCGTCCCAAAATTCTTGTCTTAAATTTTTCTAAATATGGATGTATCTAGTTACATTTTAGTGTTAGATACATCCGTATCTAAACAAATGTAAGACAAGAATTTTGGGACGGAGGGAATACTACCTTATATTTAGTATAAAATTTTGACCATAGATTTACCTAAGAAAATGCCAATGCATGTCACTAAAAATTACACCATTTGAAATTATGTTCAAATACAAATCCAACGATATAGTTCTTAGTGACATGCATTAACATTTTGTCATTCAAATCTATGGTCAAATTTTGATACTACAAAATTGGAAGAGTAAACCAGGACGGAGGTAGTATTTGCTCTTAGGGTAATCATAGAGTTACTGGAGTAGTCTAAGTTACTTTCCACTATGAGTAGCCTAGGCTACTATAGTAGGACAACATAAAAAAGATGCAGGTGATCACGTGAGAAAAAAATACTAAAAACATTTCTTTCGATGTAGTGCGTAGATGCAGTTTTGAACACTACATTTGTCATTGTAATTTTGGAAAATTACGAAAAAATTGAGCTACATTGTGATTACCGTTTACAAATAGGAAAGAAGTTTCACCTCGATGAGTAGCTTCTCTGTGCACGGAAACCATGTAAGGAATCCAACAACTTGATACAGATTGGGGCCGATAGATTTTAGTGCCAAGATCTTCACTGTGCGCATGGACTGGGTCAAGCTTGTGGGAATCATTTTCTGGAAGCGGTCGTAAATACATCAAGAAGAAATTTAAAAATGTGAATTTCAAGAAGACGGAGAAGAAGATGAGTGATGTACCAGAATGATTACGGATCCAATAAAGAGTTCGGAGAATTTGGCAGACAAGTACACCAACACTGTCAATTTCGGCGCGTCAATGACCCTGATTTTTGTTGGACCTTCTAGATCCGATACAAGCAATCTCTCAAGGAAAGGCGCATTCTCAATGACCATAACGTGGAATAGCTGGACTGATCTCTTCCCAATTGTTATCTTGTTGCAGGGCCAGCAAGACACATAAATCCACCAGAGATTCGTCGAGGCGATGTGGAGGCTAATGAACCCGTGGATCTGCTCAAGACAAAGGTACTCAAGCGCAGTACAGCTGCGGAGCAGGTGCTCCATAGCCTTCTTCGAGATGACAACGTCGAAGAGGTCGAGCTGCTTGAGTTGAGGGAGAAGAAGAGCGGGCGCGACATTAATCTGGGGAAGATAGCAGGAGCTGAAGCTGGCGTGGCGCAGCGTTGGCGTGAGGCGGAGCGCGGACGACGGCAGAGAGCGACATTGTCTAGCATCAAAGCTGAGCAGCTCGAGCTAATATAGGGCGGGGGATAAGAACCACTCATCGAACTTGGGTTAGACCTTGCAGTTGGTACTGAACATGCGGATGTCAAGGCGTCTGGCTGGCCCAGGGTTCGATGAAAGGATCTTGGAGACTGCGACAATGCGTTTGCAATCCCCGTCGCAGAGGCAGCTATCGACAGTGAGGTTGAGGGGGACGCGGCGCCAGGGGGGCGCCACCGCCGGGAGAGCAGGGCGGTCCGCACGGCAGATTTGGTGGGGAGGAGGCCGATGATGACGAGCAGCATGTCATCGGGGAGGCCGCTGATGAAGTCCAGGCTCGCCGGATGCGGTTTTGGCTCGAGCCGCCTCCGCTTGTTCGCTGCCTCACCATCCATCTCAACCGGCGGCGACGCCATTGTACACGTGTGCTGGTGTGTGTTGTGTGCTGGGTGTGCGCGAGTGCGTCCTTCTGTGCATGCCGCCACACAGTGGTGAATTGTGCGCGAGTGCGTCCTTCACGTGCAAGAAGTGTGTCCTCAATGCGCCCTCAATTTACTAGCGTGCGGGGTGCTACCCCGAGTGGTTTCAACTTTGTTTACTTCACCGCGTGTCAGATGGGCCTCTAGTTTACTTATTTTCACCCACTGCCACATGGGCCAGCACACGAAGATACAGAACACGAGCTGACAAGGCAGCATGTGGACTGGTTGACCAGTCAACTAAACAATATATGGAGCTATACGCTGACACAATGAGCGTATAATCCGTCGGTATAGATAGTTCGAGTGAGAGGGGAGGCTCGTGAGAGATAGTAGAGAGAGAGAGAGAGAGAGAGAGAAAGAGCTACTCCCTCCGTTTGATAATGTAGTTCCAACATTTTTTTAAAGTCAAATTTTTGAAACTTTGACCAAGTTTATAAAGAAATTACTTATATCTACAATACCAAAGATAAATGATAGTATGAAGTAAGTACATGTTATGATGAATCTAATGATCGTTCCAAATGTAAATGTTTTTCTCCACATATACCTGGTCAAACTTTTCTGAGGTTTGACTTTTCAAAACATCCATATGCTTATGGACGTGATAGAGTCCCTAACGAGAGAGAGAGAGAGAGAGAGAGAGAGATAGAAAGAGTGAGTGAAAAAACTGTGTGTGCATGTGTGAAAGAGACATGGACAACACACGATAAAAGTAGAGAAAAAGCGTGTGTGTCTTATGCAAACATATCACACATGCATCTTTGACAACGGAGGCAAGGTGAGGAGATAGTGTGTGGTTGTTTGGAACCGAGAGAGCAAGACCCCTAACACGTGGCCAAGAGGGGTCTAACAAACAAGTGAGAGAGGTCGAGAGAGACGTACGGAGAAAATGCAGACATGGGGAGTAGAGAGTGTATGTTTTTCATAGAGAGATCCCCTGGAGATCGTGATGGGACTACATGGGTGCGAGATCGAGTGACAAGGTGTGTGCGCGATAGAAGATGCCCCGAGAGATATCGAGATAGACATATGGATGGAAGGAGACAATACGTGTGTTCCTGATGGCTAGTAAGAGATAATCATACTTAGGAGGGGGGGGGGAGTGCTTGCGCCTATGATGGAGTGAGGGATTATGGTACTTAGGGGGGGTGCATGTCACATGAAGAAAGAACAAGGACGGAGAGTGTTGGATGGGTCTATATGTATAGCGCGAGCGAGACATGTGTATGTGTGAACTAGGGAGATATAAGGTCAGTTTGGCTTGCGTCCTGAGCATCTTTTGCCTGGCCTGGGGTTGTGGCTGGATTTCATGCACGCTTGTTTGGTTGCTACCCTGTGAAAAAGAAAGCCCGCCTGGCCTGGATTCCCTTGCACTTTAATTAGCCTGGCTGGACTCCAGACACTGTAAGTAGCCTGGCCCAGGCGACCGATTTCAAACGCCTGGCCGTGCCTGGTCGTGCGGCCACGAGGCTAACATCAACCTGGATGGATATTAGCATTAAATAATTGTTGCACGGATTGATTGATGGGACATTGATGCTTTGCCTAGCCCAGGCATGAACCAAACGCTTCAGCACCACACAAGCCTGGCTAGGCAGAAATATTTTACATCTCATGTCCACACCAGGCAGTACTGGCCATCAAGGCATGAGGGTCAGGTCACGAACCAAACTGACCAATAAAGTTTGAGAGAGATTGAGGATCCCCGATAAGGCTGAGTGGTGTGTCAGATAGCTGAGAGGGGGAAATAGATATTCCATCCGCTTGATAATGCAGTGCATGTAAATTTTTTAGAATTCAAACTTTGGAAACTTTGATCAGGTTTATGTAAATGTTATTTATATCTACAATACCAAAGATACATCATACAAAACTACATCTCATGGTGAATCTAATGGTATATGTTTGCCATTCCAGATGTAATTGTTTTTCTCCACATACATGGTCAAACTTTGTGATGTTTGACTTTTCAATAAATCTATATGCTATGGACCGAGGAGAGTGCCTAAGTTGAGACAGATCAAGTGCCTGTGAAGGAGAATGAGTAATTGTGCAAAAGGAGTATGTGTGTGAAAGAGAAAGTGACAACAAACGATAAATTAGAGAGAGTGTGTTTTTTCGTTCTTATGCGAACATATCACGCATGCATCTCCGAGATAGAAAAGCGAGGCGAGGAGATACACGAAGATAGCTAGTGTGTGATTGTTTGCAAAGGAGAGAGACACCCCTGTAGCCAACAAGGAACAAAGGTCGAGAGGGACACATGGAGGACATGGACGCATGGGGAGGGAGAGAGGGTGTGTTTGTGATAGAGAGATCCCCTCGAGATCATGAGGGGACTATATGGGTGGGAGATGGAGGGAGGTGCGTGCGCGATAGAAAGATGCCCCGAGAGAAATCGAGATAGACCATGCACATGTTTGTGATGCAGACTAAGATTATCTAGTCATATACATATAGGGGGGACTGTGTGTGCCTACAATTGAGTGAGAGACCATCATACTTGGCTAGCTAGGCATGAGTCTGTGTGTGTGTGCGTGTGAGATGGAGAGAGAACGAGGGAGAGAGATAGAGTTTTAGATGGGCCTATCGAGTGCGAGTGGGATATGCATGTGTATGTGTGACCCAGGTGGATGGAGAGTTTGAGAGAGGGGGGAAGAGCTCCAAGACGACAGAGTGGTGCGTGAGAGAGTAACGGGCAACGAGCCAAGGGATTTGTGTGCGTACGATGAGTGCAACCAAGATATCTAGCTTGGACTAGCTAGAGTATCATACATAGTGTGCGAGAGAGACCTATAGATGGTGTATATATGCATGCGAACTAGAAAGACCCCCCCCACCCCACACACAAAGAGAGAGAGAGAGAGATGGAGAGAAAGGGAGAGGGACCAACAAGGTTTTTGTGTCAGATGCGTGCGACAGAATTGAAGATTGTCGGAGAGAGAGAGAGAGAGAGAGAGAGAGAGAGAGAGAGAGAGAGGGAGAGAGAGAGAGAGAGAACAGGAGTCCGGGAGAGGGGGAGGTCGCATTTTATGCATCAAAGACTGATATAAACCATGTTTCGATATAAACTTGCATTCAAATATTTAAATTGGAGAACATGTTGTCTGCAATCCACACATGAATGGATATATGCGTATATCAAACAAGTTCATTAATTTTACTTTCAACATGTTCATGGAGTACTATAATACTGTACAACATGCTACTCGATTGAGGTGTTCAATTTTGGATTTAGTTCACTATTTTGACCTAGTAAACGAGCTACTTCATTGAATCGAGATATTTCATTTTGGGTTTGATTCGCATTTTTTAGTGGGTCAACTATTTGTCATATAGTAAATCGCTAGCAACGAGCATGTAAAAACACATTACTCCCGAGCATCATCTCTCCATCTAAAAAAGAAGTGGCAAGCTAATATTTCAAAATTTGATTCGAATTTACTTGGTAAGGTAGACGTGGATGCTCGTTCTCACAAAATTTGAACGAACCGTTAAACATCCTTTGCTCGGTGGAATTCGCCCGAGCAAATAAATGAGAGACACGAAATTACCGTCCTATGTGGGACACGCATCAATTGGCCCATTGTACATCGAGGGTAGGTTCGTAACTTCATCCAAGCGCGCCTTCTCCTCGGCCGAAATGACATGTGCCGAATAATTCATAAACCATGGTAGGCAAAACACGCTCTCCAAACCCGAAATAGCTCGCACCCACTATTTCAAAACACGCTCTCCTCGCCCAAAATCGCTAGCGCCCACTATAGTTCAAAACACGCCCTCCTTGCCCGAAATTGCTCCCGCCCACTATTTGGGGAGAAGCAAAGTTACTCTACTATCCCCGACCCTCTGTACACAGACCCAAGCCGAGAAGCCTAAAGGCAGGGGTAGAACTGTAACTGCCCCTCACATTTCAGACAAATGCATCCGTAAGACATGGTTCCACTCCCCTCCCAATTCCCCCCCCCCATTCATACCTTGTGGGCGCCAAATCACCTTCTCCCCGGGAAGCTCCCTTCTCCCGAGCCATGAAACCTCAGCCCCTCCTCCATGGTGCCCCCACCGCACCAATTTCAGAGTCACCCTCCTCCCTAATGCCGGAGATGCTGCCCATTTGCCGTCGTGCATTGGGCCGTGTGCCTCTTACTCCGTGCTGCTGGAGCTGCCTCGACGATGGCCGCGTGAACCGTACCGGAGCCGATTCACCCCCACCGTTGTTCACGGCACCGGAGCGGCTCCAACTTGGGATCCGTCCTGAGTCCCGGCGCTGCTTCCCCGTAGCCGTCGACCATCGCGACATCGTTGTTTTCCTGCCGCCGGTCGCCACCGCAACTGCACCGGCCTCACCGACTCGGCAACTGGACCTGCCTACTTTACCATGCCGCCAGATAGGTCGCACCCTCATCTCAAATCACTTTATTTAGGCGTCAGTTGTCTGAATTTTTATTCTGGGCCAATCGATTCCCAATGGGAAGCAGCACCCCTCGAGGCGGCGGAGCTCCTAGGCTGCCGGTTGGCTGGTGTCTAACGTAAGGGTGCGGGGCCACAAGTTTTCCGCGGAAGCAGCGCTTAGATGGCTATCTTTTTGAGTTGAAGGTACTGCCGCCGCCGAATCTGGATGACGGGGAGTCTTTGTGGATTGGCCTGGGGGCGGCGCAACGACGGCAGTGCGGTGGGGCGGGGAGCGGGGTTTTGGCTGGGGCAACGGACGACGGAGGCAGGGTGCTCTGCCATTGGTTGCTGGCTCTTCGGGGAAGATTCCGAACGGTGTCAGCCGGGAGGCACAAGACGGCCATCAAGCCATCCGGCGTAGATCGGACAATACCAAAATAAAATAAAATCGTGTGACCCCAATTTAGTCTTTAGTTAACAGACGTGTGACCACTCTCGTACCTTGCTGTTGATCTCTTAGTGTATTTCTTCAGATCAAAGAGATATGTCGTTCTTAACATTATGCGTTATCTGCATCTTCAGACACACCGTGTTCCAACTCACCGCAGCTGCTCCAACAAGGGGAGCATACACCAGAAGGGAGCTATAGTCCCCACTCAACAGTTCTGTGCATCGAATGCGCGTGCCCGACATGGAAAACCACAACAACTGTAGGGCCATCGACAAGTCAGCACACGATGCTCACTCCTATGGATGGCAGCCAGATAGGTTGTACCCTCATCTTACTTGTGTGCAACTTTTATGGCTTTGTTATTCATCTAAGCATGGAAAATAGATCATCGCATTTACCTGTATATTCATGCTGATCTCTTACGGGTCTTGTTCAGGAGTTAACGTTGTTCCATAGTTCAGCTAAGATACTTGTTCTTTAGGTAACGCTATTCCATAGTTATCATCCATCAGCCAATGCTATCCCACAGGCTGGTGATTATAGTATTATACCACTTCTAGTATTACCTATGTTGTTCTTTAATACTTTTGTGTGCCATGTAGTTAATCTCGAGTACAAACGATACATATTCTGTAGCTTTCATCTGTGTTCTCCCTTTCGTTTATGAGACCTGTTGCTGCTAGTTAACCCCAGTCCTACTATTTATGTCGTCTCCTACAGGCACTCATTACATAAATCTAACTACTAGTTGTCTTCCATGCATGTCAGATATAATTTCACACACTGATACATCCACAAGAACCTAATGGAGCAATGTAAAGGCCAATAAACTTGATGTCAATGATACCCAATATGATGGAACATGTAAAGGCAGTTCTTCAAAAGACTTGCAGAAAGATGATGAATCCTCTTCACCCCACAAGGTCCTTGCTCTAACTTGGCCTGTGATATGGGTACAACATGCATATAATGTCCTGGAGTGTATCTACTCTGTTGCAATGCCATGTGCTTAGCATGCTAATCATGCATGTAAATATGTCATACCTTCCTGTTTTTCAGTACCTATTCCATTCATGATAACATGTTTTCAAATTCAAGTATTGTCATTCTACTCTATCGCAATGCCATCTGCTTAATTTGGACATCATGCTTCTGAATATTTTATGCATTGTTATTCATCAGTATGTACTTCATATGTCTACCATACCATGTTTTTTTACATTGAAGTGTTGTTCTAGTGCTCTGTTGCAATGACATCTTAGTTTCCCAATCATACACGTGTATGTTGCCTTAGTTATTTCTGTACGTATTCTGCTAGCATACAGTTTTACATTCAACTAGTTTTTTTGCTGTGTTGTCCTATCGTATCCCTAGCTCTTACACCATACTCCCTCCGTCTGGATTACATGTTGCCGAAATGGATAAAAAGGATATATCTAGAACTGAAATACGCCTAGACCCATCCATTTTTTTCTAGATGGAGGGAATACTTGTCAATATGTCATGCCTTTCTATTCTTCAGTACCTATTCCATCTCTCTGTTGTAGCATGTTTTATAATTAAAGCACCATTCTTCTATACAAGGCATGCAAGGGGAAGACGACTATGTTAGAATATGAAGGGTTACAAACAAGGCCTTTGCAAAAGATCCAAATGCTAGGAGATAATAAACCGACTCCAGTTTTTATAGATACTGCTCCAGCACAGAGAAACCCAAGTCCTACTGATAATAAGTAGATTCCAGTGGCCAAAGAACTAGTCCGCTCCAGTCCAGCAAAAATATGTCAACTCCATTCTAAGAAGCGTGTGCGTATCCTTGCATCATGAAATTTTATAGCATGCTGATCATATTTTCTACATGTTTCTTACCCATCTCTCTTTAAAAAAATAAGCTTAACAGATAGAAGAATTTCTGCACTGGTATCGTATGTGAGGAAAGATTCTTGCAGGAATTCTCTGTGCTCCAATGCAGATGTAAGTACCTGTTGCATATCACTATATTTTTACATCAGCATGTATTTTGTTAATCAGCGTGAATCCAACCTTTATCTAATCTAAATTTAGTTGTAGCAAAATGTATGATTAAAGGCCACAATGTTGATTTTTTAAGGAAAACTGCCTGGTAGTTTTGCATCGTGAGATGCATGAGTGTACTATCTCATATTAGTGGGTTTGAATACTTTGGTTCTGCAGTGGGTTTTCAGTGTTTTTTTACTGTGTTGTCCTGTCGTATCCCTAGCTCTTACATCATACTCCCTCCGTCCGAATTACATGTCACAGAAATGGATAAAACTGGATGTATCTAGAACTGAAATACGCCTAGACCCATCCATTTATTCCCGGATGGAGGGAATACATGCCAATATGTCATGCCTTTCTATTCTTCAGTACCTATTCCATCTCTGCTGTAGCATGTTTTATAACTAAATCACCATTCTTCTATATAAGGCATGCAAGGGGAAGAATACTATGTTAGAATCTGAAGGGTTACAAACCAGGTCTTTGCAAAAGATCCAAACACAAGGAGATAATAAACCAACTTCATTTTTCATAGATACTGCTCCAGCACAGAGAAACCCATCTCCCACTAATAATAAGCAGATTCCAGTGGCCAAAGAACTAGTCCGCTCTAGTCCAGCAAAAGAATGTCAACTCCATTCTAAGAAGCTTATGCGTATCCTCGCATCATAAAATTTTATAGCATTCTGATAATATTTTGTACATGTTTCTTACCCATCTCTCTTTTAGAAAATAAGGTTAAACGATAGAAGACTTCCTCCATTGGGATCGTATTCGAGGAAAATATCTTGCGGGAATTCTCCGTGCTCCAATGCTGATGTAAGTACCTGTTGTATATCACTATATTTTTTACATCAACATGTATTTTGTTAATCGGCGTGAATCTAACCTTTATCTGATCTAAAATTAGTTGTAGCAAAATGTTAAAGGCGCCAATGTTGATGTTTGTAAGGAAAACTGCCTAGTAGTTTTGCATACTGAGCTGCATGAGTGTACTATCTCATATCACGCACATTACTGAATTGTAGTGCTTCTCTGGTTGCCCATTCATTCATTGTGTCAATGTTGCTTTCGTATTACCTTACCTAGCTAATGATAGTTATGCCATATCGTGTTAATTTGGTGTAAGCTAGTTGCCCAAACGTTCGTTGTGTCAATGTTGCTTTCCTATTATCTGACTTGGCCAATGATAGCAATGCTAGTGTGTTAATTTTGTGCAGGCTGCTGAAGATAAGAAGACAAACTCTAAAAACAGCAAGGCAACCCCATTGTTTCTTTCCAGTAAATCTAGGCCAGGTAATATGGCAATAACTCATGATTAATCTGTTTGGTTCCCGTCCTAATTTACGTTATGATGCAGTGGTCGAGACACTCTCCACTATCAATAATACAAGCCTGCCAAAATCGCCATCTGAATCTGTTCAGTATCCTCTGCCTCGAATGCAACAGAATAAATGTATGTTTGTGAACCAATTAATGGCTGAAGCAATGATGGAAATGGTGGATGAATCAGAGGTGCAGAGTCGCGCGACACAACAACTGATCAATGTTTTCAGAGACAGTGTAGCAAAGCAGCAAGAACTTGCCCACATGCTTATGGGTGTCATCTGTGCTGAGGTTGCAGATTGTGACGTTGTAGATGGTTAGGTTCTGCTCATTTATTTGCACTGGCATCAATCTTTGATTGCCCAGTGGATGTAATTTCCTGTAATATATGTTGGATGTGCAACGTTATTCCCTGTATGTCGTACCTTTGCTTGATCGGTTTTGGTCTTGTGCATAATTTCTCGTCGTAATGGGATCAAATTATCTAATTTGGCCTAAAGACATGTACGAACTTTAGTGGGCCCATTAAGTTAATGGGCCATTACTAGGCCAAAAGTTAATGGTCGGCCCTCTTACCTCCCGGGTCGTTAACAGGCCGACATCGAAGCGGGCAATAGGTGGGCCCAATTTATTTCATGGGCCGTTAACATGCCGTTACTAAGTTTGGGCTACATATGGCCCAACTATACTATAGGTCTTTAGCAGGCCGAAAGAGACAATGGGCTTGTACTGGACCATGAAGAGCATGGGCCGCTAAGAGGCCGAAAGTCAGGTCATATTGTAAATGGCCCAACTGTGTTGTGGCCCTTTAGCAGGCCGAAAGAGAAACCGGGCTGGTATTGGACCATGAAGGGCATGGGCCGTTAAAAGGCCAAAACTAAGGTCCGACTACAAATGGCCCAACTCATTTATGGCCCGTTAACAGGCCGAAAGGCACACAGGGTCAGGAATTGGCCCAACACTTAAATGGGTCGCTAAAAGGCGAAAACTCAGGTCCGACTACAAATGGCCCAACTGATTTATGGGCCGTCAACAGGCTGAAAGTGACACCGGGCCGGAAATTGGCCCAACACTTAAAAGGGCCGCTAAAAGGCCGAAACTCAGGTCCGACTACAAATGGCCGATCAGATTTTTGGGCTGTCAATAGGCTGAAAGACACACCGGGCCGGAAATTAGCCCAACATTTAAATGGGTCGCTAAAAGGCCAAAAGATGTACATCCTGAAAATTGGCCCATCCATTGAATGGGCCGTTAACAGGCCAAAATCTCATTGGGCCGATATTGAGCCCAAATATATAGCGGGCTGTTAACGGGCTCGAATTGACGATGGGCTGCAATGGTGTCAAATCTTTAATGGGCCGTTGATGGGACGAATTGGCACATCTCGTATGCGCCGTGGGCTTAAATGGACCTGACACAAGTAGGGCTTATATGGGACGGCCTGCTAATTTTTACTGGGCCGACCTTTTTCACCGGAATGGGCCACTATTGGGCCATGCCACTTGTCGATCTATCATAGGCGCCTCCTGTCCAATGAGTGGATGACATCTGTCCCAACGGTGAGGCAACACGTGTTTCCTGCGGCCAATGATGATTTTACACATGGAAAATCCCCATTGGTCCGGGATGTTAACGGGTTATCGTGTCCAAAATCGGACCCGATAGCTTAACGGAGTTTCGTTATGTTGGATGCCACGTGTCGGTCACCCTTGATGAAAGCACTTCTGTGACGCGCGATTTATCGTGATGGAAGTGGACACTTCCGTGATGATAATTTTGGTCATGTCATGGAACACTTCTACGACAGCACATGTATGACTATATTCATTCTGTCATAAAATCATCATGGATGTACATGCATGACAAAAAACGCGACCTACTGTAACAAACACGTATCATCACGGAAGTGTATTTTTTTGTAGTGCTCGACGAGGCGCTCCCCCTCCTCTTGTAGGAACCCGATGTAGCGCGCAAGGTCGCTGACGCATGTGCGGGCCTCCACCTCCGCCTCCCTCCTTCGTGCGGCGGTGGCGGAGCGGGTGATGATCCTGCGATCGACGGTGGGCTGGCGGCCAAGGCAACCGATGATGGGGTCGCAGCCACGACCACCACCTCTCGCCTTCGGGACGTGGTGGCGGAGAGGGTGATGGACACGGTTGCCGGCAGTGGGTGGCGGCCACAACTGCCACATCCCGCCTTCGGACCGCGGTGGAGCGAGAGATGGACCTGGCTTTCGACAATGGTGTGGCGGCAACGGCGGCCGGCAACAGCTGCCGACGGGTGATGACCCACAAGTATAGGGGATCAATTGTAGCTCTTTTTGATAAGTAAGAGTGTCGAAACCAACGAGGAGCAGAAGGAAATGACAAGTAGTTTTCAGTAAGGTAATGTCTGCAAGTGCTGAAATTGTAAGTAGTGGGGTAGTTTGATATCAAGATAATTTGTAACGAGCAAGTAACAATAGTAGTAACGAAAGTGCAGCAAGGTAGCCCAATCCATTTGAGGCAAAGGACAGGCCAAAACGGTCTCTTATGATAAGCAAAGCGTTCTTGAGGGTACACGAGAAGTTCATCTACTCACTTTCATCATGTTGTTTCAATTCATGTTCGCTACTTTGATAATTTGATATGTGGGCGGACCGGTGCTTAGGTGGTGTTCTTACTTGAACAAACCTCCTACTTATGATTAACCCTCCCGCAAGAATCCGCAACTACGAGAAAAGTATTAAGAATAAATTCTAACCATAGAATTAAACTTTTGGATCCAATCAGTCCCTTACGGAATAGCGCATAAACTGGGGTTTAAGCTTCTGTCACTCTCGCAACCCATCATCTAATTGCTACTCCACAATGCATTCCCTTAGGCCCAAATATGGTGAAGTGTCATGTAGTCGACGTTCACATGACACCACTAAGGGAACAACAACATACATACTATCAAAATATCGAACACATATCAAATTCACATGATTACTTGCAACATTATTTCTCCCGTGACCTCAAGAACAAAAGTTACTACTCATAAATGATAAAAATGCTCATGATCAGAGGAGTATTAAATAGCATATTGGATCTAAACATATAATCTTCCACCAAATAAACCATATAGTAATCAACTACAAGATGTAATCAGCACTACTAGTCACCCACAAGCACCAATCTATAGTTCCGGTAACAAGACTAAACACAAGAGATGAACTAGGGTTTGAGATGAGATGGTGCTGTTGAATATGTTGATGGAGATTGCCCTCCCCAAGATGGGAGAGTTGTTGGTGATGGTGAGGACGATGATTTCCCCCTTTGGGAGGGATGTTCCCCCGACGGAATCACTCCGTCGGAGGGCAAAAGTGCTCCTTCCCAATTTCTACTGCGAGACGGCGGCGCTCCATCCCGAAAGTCATTTCCTTATTTTTTTCTAGGTCAAATGACCTATATACCAGAAGATGGGCACCGGAGGTGGGCCTGGGTGAGCACATCCCACCAGGGCGCGCCTGGGCTCCCTGGCGCGCCCAGGTGGGCTGTGCCCACCTGGTGGGCCCCTCTAGTAGTTATTTGCTCCAATAATTTTAAATATTCCATAAAGAATCTCCGTGAAGTTTCAGCATGTTTGGAGTTGTGCAGAATAGGTAGCCGACGTAGCTTTTCCAGGTCCAGATTTCAAGCTGCCGAAATTCTCCCTCTTGGTGTGTACCTTGCAAATTATGAGAGAAAAGGCATTATAATTACTCCAAAAAGCATTATTTTGGATAAAAAAATCATAAATAACAGTAAGAAATCATGATGAAAAATGGACGTGTCAACTCCCCCAAGCTTAGACCTCGCTTGTCCTCAAGCAAAAACCGAAATCAAAAAACATGTCCACATGCTTTGAGAGAGAGGTGTCGATAAAAACAAAATACAGACATAGAAGCATCATGTTGATTATTTTAACAACAACAAAATTAGATAGGACATTTATCATAGAAATTTTATCATATACTTCTCATGAATAAGTAACAGTTCATCACACAATCGAAGTATAAAGCAAAAACTCTATTAGAAACCAACAAACTATGTTCACAATCAACTTTGCAACTACAATTCATCATCTTTTCAGGAAGGGTCACATGTCGGAGCCTTTAGGAAAGTCCACATACTCAACCATGATATAGTCTTCTATGATTGCTAACACTCACCGCATACACGTGAGCAAAATGTTTCAACCAGACACATAGAAAGATAGGGGCTTATAATTTCGTCTCCCAACATATTCACCTCAAGGGTGATGTCAACAATAATAACTCATGCTATCTATATTCAACTGGACATATGTGCCTAGATCTTTCCTCACCACATGATACTCGCCAAAGGAGAAAAATAAAAAGGAATAGAAGGAAAACTTTGACTCTTTGCATAAAAGTAAATACATAAAAATAAAAGATAGTCCCTTCGTAGAGGGAAGCAGAGGTTGCCATGCGCTTATTTGTTTGTATGCTCAACCCCTTAGTGCAAAAGAACGTCACATTGCATTGCCCCTTGTGATACCGACCTTTATTATGCAGTCTGTCGCTTTTATTCTTCACCATCACAAGTTTGTGCAACGCTCAATTTTCTCTTACACTAAATGATCTCACACATTTAGAGGCAATTTTTATTACCATTTTACACCGATGACAACTTACTTGAGGGATCTTGCTCAATCCCTAGGTAGGTATGGTGGACACTTGAAAATAAGATTTGGGTTTAAGGGTTTTTGGATGCACAAGTAGTATCTCTACTTAGTGCGGAATTTTTGGCTAGCAAAGATAGGGGCAAGCACCACATGTTGAAAGATCTATGACAATATGACTTCTATGTGAATATAAACAACATAAATCGTTAAGTTGTCTTCCTTGTCTAACGTCAACAATTTTGGCATATAATATTTTGATGAGGGCTCACAATCACAAAAGATTTCTAGGATAGTTTTTATATGTGAATCTTCTCTTCCCTTATTAATTCTTTCATGAGTTGCATCATTGACTAATACTATGTTTGTCAATCTTTAACAAAACTTTCTACTTGCACTTTTCCTTATGTGGTGCCATCACCTACCATAGGATTAGTATATGATCTTATTAATTTATTTCCTTTCTTTTTTTCTTTCTTATTTCTTTTCTTTATTTGCAACATGAAAGTAAATAAAGCAAAAACTCAAACTAAACTTTATTATATAACTTGCACACGATTACAAGGATAGATCACTAAGAAAACTCTCAAAGAAGAAAGGATCAAACTAAACTTTTATTCATTTACAGCAAAAGATTGAACTAAGATAAGTAAAAGCAAAAAGATAGTGGGGTGATACGATACCGGGGCACCTCCCCCAAGCTTGGCAGAAGCCAAGGGGAGTGCCCATACCCAATGCTCAATTCTCCTTTGGTGGTGAAGAAGAAGGTGGTGGTGATGAAGAGGAGATCTTGTCCTTCCTCCTCAGCTTATGCTTGAGGATAGAATTTTCCTCCTTTAACTCTTCGATCTCTTGTTCAAGCTCCAGTACCTTTTTGCATAAATCCTGCTTATTGTCCTGCAAAAGGCGGAAAGGTATAAATTGAACCTTAGGCTTCTTTGGCTTATTCGGGAGGCTTGACTTCTTGAATTCCACATGCATGTCCCCAGGTTGAGGCAGCGGGGTTTCGTCTTCATCTGATCTCGTCTCCTCCTTTTCTCTAGGATAATAGTCTTCCTCCTCCTCCGTAGTCCAGCCATAGTGCTCCACATCCCCATAGGACTTGGGGTTTGCGATGAAATCAGCAACATAGCTCTCACCCTCAGAGTCTTGAGATGACATATTTCAGATCTGTCAAGAAAACGGCAAGAAAAGGAACAGTGGATTTCTCCGCGATACGGTGATCAACAGGTTCAAGAAGTATATATAGATTTTTTTATCTTGGAGGACAAGCGTACGGAAGAAAAACGGAGTCTGGAAGGTGTCCTAGGTGGGCACAACCCACCCGGGCGCGCCCTGGTGTCTTGTGCCCACCAGGGGACGCTTCTTGGAAGTTTCTTTATTTCCAAAATTCTTAAATATTCCAAAACTGATAAAAAATATTTTTGCAGATTTTCCAGAGTCCATTTACTTACCGTATCATGTACCTCCTTATTTCCATGATTTTGGAGTGTTCCGGGAGGACTCTTTTATGTGTTCTTCCTGTGTCAAAGTTTGCATAATATTACTTTCAACATTAATGGGCGTACCTGAGATATAATGCTTTATTCGTTTCCCATTGACAACTGCTACCCTTGAGCACTGCGTTGGTTTTCCCCGAAGAGGAGAGGATAATGCAGCAAATTAGGAGACCATTTAAGTATTTCCCTCAGTTTTTGAGAACCAAGGTATCAATCCAGTAGGAGACCACGCACAAGTCCCTCGTACCTACACAAAACGATACCTACTCGCAACCAAAGCGATTAGGAGTTGTCAATCCCTTCACGGTCACTTACGAGGGTGAGATCTGAGAGAGATGATAAATATTTTTGGTATTTTCGATAGATAGGTGCAAAGTGAAAAGTAAAAGGCAAAGCAAGTAAATAAAGCGATAGAGATTGATATGATGAGAATAGACCCGGGGGCCATAGGTTTCACTAGTGGCTTCTCTCAAGAGCATAGATATTTTACGGTGGGTGAACAAATTACTGTTGAGCAATTGACAGAATTGAGCATAGTTATGAGTATATCTAGGTTATGATCATGTATATAGGCATCACGTCCGAGACAAGTAGATCGAAACGATTCTGCATCTACTACTATTACTCCACTCATCGACTGCTATCCAGCATGCATCTAGAGTATTAAGTTAAAAACAGAGTAATGCCTTAAGCAAGATGACATGATGTAGAGGGATAAATTCATGCATTATGATAAAAACCCCATCTTGTTATCCTCGATGGCAACAATACAATATGTGCCTTGCTACCCCTTCTGTCACTGGGAAAGGACACCGCAAGATTGAACCCAAAGCTAAGCACTTCTCCCATTGCAAGAACTACCAATCTATTTGGCCAAACCAAAAAGGATAATTTGAAGAGACTTGCAAAGATAACTCAATCATACATAAAAGAATTCAGAGAAGATTCAAATATTTTCCATAGATAATACTGGATCATAAACCCACAATTCATCGATCTCAACAAACAAACCGCAAAAAGAAGATTACATCGAATAGATCTCCACGAGAGAGGGGGAGAACATTGTATTGAGATCCAAAAAGAGAGAGGAAGCCATCTAGCTACTAGCTATGGACCCGAAGGTCTGAAGTAAACTACTCACACTTCATCGGAGGGGCTATGGTGTTAATGTAGAAGCCCTCTATGGTGGATGCCCCCTCCGGCGGAGTTCCAGAACAGGCCCCAAGATGGGATCTCATGGATACAGAAGGTTGCAGTGGTGGAATTAGGTTTTTGGCTCCTCTTCTAATCGTTTGGGGTTATGTAGGTATATATAGGAGCAAGGAGTACGTCAGTGGAGCAATAGGGGGCCCACGAGGTAGGGGGGCGCGCCAGGGGGGCGCCCTCCACTCTCGTGACCGCCTCTGGCACTTCTTGGAGTAGGGTCCAAGTCTCCTGGATCACGTTCGGTGAGAAAATCACGTTCCCAATGGTTTCATTCCGTTTGGACTCCGTTTGGTATTCCGTTTCTTCGAAACACTAAAATAGGAAAAAAACAACAATTCTGGGCTGGGCCTCCGGTTAATAGGTTAGTCCCAAAAATTATATAAAAGTGGAAAATAAAGCCCAATATAGTCCAAAACAGTAGATAAAGTAGCATGGAGCAATCAAAAATTATAGATACGTTGGAGATGTATCAGGCATCCCCAAGCTTAATTCCTGCTCGTCCTCGAGTAGGTAAATGATAATTTTTTTGATGCGGATTGATACTTTGGCATAATTTCAATGTAAATCTTCTTAATTGTGATATGAATATTCAGATCTGAAAGATTCAAGACAAAAGTTCATATTGACATAAAAAATAATAATACTTCAAGCATACTAATCAAAGCAATCATGTCTTCTCAAAATAACATGGCCAAAGAAAATTATCCCTACAAAATCATATAGTCTGGCTATGCTCCATCTTCCCCACACAAAATATTTAAATCATGCACACCCCCGATGACAAGCCAAGCAATTGTTTCATACTTTAACATTCTGAAAACTTTTTCGATCTTCACGCAATACATGAGCGTGAGACATGGATATAGCACTTATAGGTGGAATAGAGGGGTGGTTGTGGAGAAGACAAAAAGAGGGACGATAGTCTCACATCAACTAGGCATATCAACGGGCTATGGAGATGCCCATCAATAGATATCAATGTGAGTGAGTAGGGATTGCCATGCAACGGATGCACTAGAGCTATAAGTATATGAAAGCTCCACAAAAGAAAATAAGTGGGTGTGCATCCAACTTGCTTGCTCACGAAGACCTAGGGCATTTTGAGGAAGCCCATCATTGGAATATACAAGCCAAGTTCTATAATGAAAAATTCCCACTAGTATATGAAAGTGACAAAATGAGAGACTCTCTATCATGAAGATCTTGGTGCTACTTTGAAGAACAAGTGTGGTAAAAGGATAGTAACATTGTCCCTTCTCTCTTTTTCTCTCATTTTTTTATTTTCTTTATTTTTTTATTTGGGCCTTTCTATTTTTTTATGGCCTCTTTTTCTTCTTCTTTTTTTTGTCCGGAGTCACATCCCGACTTGTGGGGGAATCATAGTCTCGATCATCCTTTCCTCACTTGAGACAATGCTCTAATAATGATGATCATCACACTTTTATTTTTCTTACAACTCAACAATTGTAACTCGATACTTAGAACAAAGTATGACTCTATATGAATGCCTCCAGCAGTGTACCAGGATATGCAACGAATCATGAGTGACATGTATGAAAGAATTATGAACGGTGGCTTTGCCACAAATACGATGTCAACTACATGATCATGCTAGCAATATGACAATGATGGAGCGTGTCATAACAAACGGAACGGTGGAAAGTTGCATGGCAATATATCTCGGAATGGCTATGGAAATGCCATAATAGGTAGGTATGATGGCTGTTTTGAGGAAGGTATATGGTGGTTGTATGATACCGGCGAAAATTGAATGGTATTAGAGAGGCTAGCAAAGGTGGAAGGATGGGAAAAAATGCGTATAATCCATGGACTCAACATTAGTCATAAAGAACTCATATACTTATTGCAAAAATCTAGAAGTTATCAAAGCAAAGTATTACGTGCATGCTCCTAGGGGGATAGATTGGTAGGAAAAGACCATCGATCGTCCCCGACCGCCACTCATAAGGAAGACAATCAATAAATAAATCATGCTCCGAGTTCATCACATAACGGTTCACCATACATGCATGCTACGGGAATCACAAACTTCAACACAAGTATTCTTTAAATTCACAACTACTCAACTAGCATGACTTTAATATTATCACTTCCATATCTCAAAACAATTATCAAGCATCAAACTTATCTTAGTATTCAACGCACCCAAAAGAAAGTTTCACATATCTTGAATATCAAGTATATTAACATTAAGCAAATTACCATGCTATTAACGACACTCAAAATAATCGAAGTGAAGCATGAGAGATCAATAGTCTCTTTAAAATAAATCCACCACCGTGCTCTAAAAGATATAAGTGAAGCACTAGAGCAAAAATTATCACGCTCAAAAGATATAAGTGAAGCACTATGAGCAAAACTATCAAGCTCAAAAGATGTAAGTGAAGCACATAGAGTATTCTATCAAATTCCAATTCATGTATGGCTCTCTCAAAAGGTGTGTACAGCAAGGATGATTGTGGTAAACTAACAAGCAAAGACGCAAATAATACAAGACGCTCCAAGCAAAACACATATCATGTGTTGAATAAAAATATAGCTCCAAGTAAATTACCGATGGAAGTGGACGAAAGAGGGGATGCCTACCGGGGCATCCCCAAGCTTTGACTTTTTGGTGTTCTTGGATTATCTTGGGGGTTCCATGGGAATCCCCAAGCTTAGGCTCTTTCCACTCCTTGTTCCATAATCCATCAAAAGAATTCACCCAAAACTTGAAAACTTCACAACACAAAACTCAACAGAAATCTCGTGAGCTCCGTTAGAGAAAGAAAAGAAAAGACTACTTCAAGGTACTGTAATGAACTCATTTTTTATTTATATTTGTGTTAAACCTACTGTGTTCCAACTTCTCTATGGATTATAAACTAATTTACGAGCCATAGATTCATCAAAATAAGCAAACCACACGCAAAACAGAATCTGTCAAAAACAGAACAGTCTGTAGCAATCTGTAACTAACGCAAACTTCTGGAACTCTAAAAATTATACCAAAATAGGAAGTCCTGGACAATTTGTTTATTGAACATCAGAAAAAATAATCAACGCAAAAGCACGTACCTGTGATTTAACAAAATTATATTCGTGCGTGCAAAGTTTCTGTTTTTCAGCAGAATCAAATCAACTATCATCGTAGGTTATCCTATAGGTTCTACTTGGCACAAACACTAATTAAAAGATAAACCACATCCAAACAGAAGATATATGGATTATTTATTCCTAAACAGAAGAAAAAACAAAAAACACAAAAAAATTGGGTTGCCTCCCAACAAGCGCTATCGTTTAACGCCCCTAGCTAGGCATAAAAGCAGGGATTGATCTAGGTATTGCCATCTTTGGTAGGCAATCCATAAGTGGCTCTCATGATAGATTCATATGGTAATTTTATTTTATTTCTAGGGAAGTGTTACATGCCCTTCTTTAAGGGAAATTGGAATGGAATATTCCCTTCCTTCATATCAATAATTGCACCAATCGTTCTAAGGAAAGGTCTACCAAGAATAATAGGACATGAAGGATTGCAATCTATATCAAGAACAATAAAATCTACGGGCACATAATTCCTATTTGCAACAATAAGAACATCATTAGTTCTTCCCATATCCTTTTTAATAGTGGAATCCGCAAGATGCAAGTTTAGAGAGCAATCATCAAAGTCACGGAAATCTAGCAAATCACACAAAGTTTTGGGAATAGTAGAGACACTAGCACCCAAATCACACAAAGCATGAAACTTATAATCTTTAATTTTAATTTTGATAGTAGGTTCCCACTCATCATAGAGTTTTCTAGGGATAGAAACTTTCAACTCAAGTTTTTCTTCGTAAGATTGCATCAAAGCATCAACAATGTGTTCGGTAAAGGCCTTATTTTGACTATAAGCATGAGGAGAATCTAGCACGGATTGCAACAAGGAAATACAACCAATTAAAGAGCAATTTTCATAATTAAATTCCTTGAGATCCAAAATAGTGGGTTTAGCAACATCTAGGTTTTTATTTCTTTCAATCCCACTTTCATCAAATTCATCATCAAGATCTAGAAACTCTGAATTCTTAGAACACCTTCTAGGTAAAGGAAGATCATATTCAGTTTCATCAAGATTCATATTGCAAAACAAAGATTTAATGGGGGACACATCAATAACTTTTAGATATTCATCTTGATTTTCATAGGTATTCAGTTTAGCAGCCATCTTATTGACTAAGGTAGCTTGCATATCCGAAATTTCAGCGGTCATCTTTTCAAGACGAGCAATTTGGGCTCTTATACCATCAAATTATTTAGACATATCATCGAGTTCTTTATTCATATAACTCATAAAACTTTTTTGTTCCTTAAGCTCGTTTCTAAAGAAATTATTATGCTCAAATTGCAAAACCATAAACTTTCTGACATTGTTTTCGATCTCCTCTAGCCTTTTAAGATGAAGATCACTAAATCTAGGTAGAGCCATCGCGACAAGCAAGAAAACTAACACACAAGCAAACAGAAAGGCAACGAGAAAAGGCAAACGGGAAAGAGAGGAGGAGATTGGGAAAGAGAGGACGAATAAAACGACAAGGGTGAAGTGGGGGAGAGGAAAACAAGAGGCAAATGGCAAATAATGTAATGCGAGAGATAGGGATTGTGATGGGTACTTGGTATTGTTGACTTGCTTGTGTGAGCCTCCCCGGCAACGGCGCTAGAAGTTCTTCTTGCTTGCGTGAGCCTCCCCGGCAACAGTGCCAGAAATTCTTCTTGCTACCTCTTGAGCACTACGTTGGTTTTCCCCGAAGAGGAGAGGATGATGCAGCAAATTAGCGTAAGTATTTCCCTTGGTTTTTGAGAACCAAGGTATCATTCCAGTAGGAGACCATGCACAAGTCCCTCGTACCTACACAAAACGATAGCTACTCGCAACCAACGCGATCAGGGGTTGTCAATCCCTTCACGGTCACTTACGAGGGTGAGATCTGATAGAGATGATAAATGATATTTTTGATATTTTTGATAGATAGATGCAAAGTGAAAAGTAAAAGGCAAAGTAAAAACAAAGCTAGTAAATAAAGCGATAGAGATTGATATGATGAGAATAGACCCGGGGGCCATAGGTTTCACTAGTGGCTTCTCTCAAGAGCATAGATATTCTACGGTGGGTGAACAAATTGCTGTTGAGCAATTGACAGAATTGAGCATAGTTATGAGTATATCTAGGTTATGATCATGTATATAGGCATCACGTCCGAGACAAGTAGATCGAAACGATTCTGCATCTACTACTATTACTCCACTCATCGACCGCTATCCAGCATGCATCTAGAGTATTAAGTTAAAAACAGAGTAAAGCCTTAAGCAAGATGAAATGATGTAGAGGGATAAATTCATGCAATATTATAAAAAACCCATCTTTTTATCCTCGATGGCAACAATACAATACATGCCTTGCTGCCCCTTCTGTCACTGGGAAAGGACACCGCAAGATTAAACCCAAAGCTAAGCACTTCTCCCATTGCAAGAACTACCAATCTAGTTGGCCAAACAAAAAAGGATAATTTGAAGAGACTTGCAAAGATAACTCAATCATACATAAAAGAATTCAGAGAAGATTCAAATATTTTCCATAGATAATACTAGATCATAAACCCACAATTCATCGATCTCAACAAACACACCACAAAAGGAAGATTACATCAAATAGATCTCCACGAGAGAGGGGGAGAACATTGTATTGAGATCCAAAAAGAGAGAAGAAGCCATCTAGCTACTAGCTATGGACCCGAAGGTCTGAAGTAAACTACTCACACTTCATTGGAGGGGCTATGGTGTTGATGTAGAAGCCCTCTGTGGTGGATGCCCCCTCCGACGAAGCTCCGGAACAGGGCCCAAGATGGGATCTCGTGGATACAGAAGGTTGCGGCGGTGGAATTAGGTTTTTGGCTCCTCTTCTGATCGTTTGGGGGTACGTAGGTATATATAGGAGGAAGGAGTACGTCGGTGGAGCAACAGGGGGCCCACGAGGTAGGGGGGCACGCCTAGGGGGGTGCCCTCCACCCTCGTGACCGCGTCTGGCACTTCTTGGAGTAGGGTCCAACTCTCCTGGATCACGTTCGGTGAGAAAATCACGTTCCCGAAGGTTTCATTCCGTTTGGACTCCGTTTGATATTCCGTTTCTTCGAAACACTGAAATAGGCAAAAAACAACAATTCTGGGTTGGGCCTCCGGTTAATAGGTTAGTCCCAAAAATAATATAAAAGTGGAAATAAAGCCCAATATAGTCCAAAATAGTAGATAAAGTAGCATGGAGCAATCAAAAATTATAGATACGTTGGAGACGTATCAACAACCTTCGGGTTAGTACCTTCGGAATTATTTATTTTGATGGCTCCAGACCGATAAACTTCCTCGATGACATAGGGGCTTCCATTTTAAGAGGAGTTTTCCTACAAAGAATCTGAAATGAGGGTTGTACAAAAGAACACATTCCCCAACTTTAAACTCACTCTTTTGGATTCTTTTGTCATGTGCATTTTCATAAGGTTGGGTTCTCCGTTCATCTAATGAGCTAATATCAGATAACCTCTTTTCCCCAGCAAGTTTGAAATCATAATTGAGTTCTTTGATTGCCCAGTATGCTTTATGTTATAACTCAAGAGGCAAATTACAAGCTTTTCCATAAACCATTTTATAAGGAGACATACCCATAGGATTTTTATATGCTGTTCTATAAGCCCAAAGTGCATCATCTAATTTCTTAGACCAATTCTTTCTGGACCTATTAACAGTCTTTTGCAAAATTAATTTTATTTCTCTATTACTAAGTTCAACTTGACCACTTATATGTTCAGGTCCTTTATGCACATTAATACCCCTCTGATTATGAACATGAATATGATTTGTGACTAGTTACATTTGTTCCTGAGGACATGGGAGAAGTCTTGTTATAAGTAGTCATGTGAATTTGGTATTCGTTCGATATTTTGATCAGATGTATGTTTTCTCTCCTCTAGTGGTGTTATGTGAACATCGACTACATGGAACTTCACCATTGTTTGGGCCTAGGGGAATGCATTGGGAAGTAATAAGTAGATGGTGGGTTGCTAGAGTGACAGAAGCTTAAACCCTAGTTTATGCGTTGCTTCATAAGGGGCTGATTTGGATCCATATGTTTCATGCTATGGTTAGGTTTACCTCAATTCTTCTTTCGTAGTTGCGGATGCTTGCGAGGGAGGTTAATCATAAGTTGGATGCTTGTCCAAGGAAGGGAAGTACCCAAGCACCAGTCCACCCACATATCAAATTATCAAAGTAACGAACGCGAATCATACGAGCATGATGAAAACTAGCTTGACGATAATTCCCATGTGTCCTCAGAAGCGCTTTCCTTTATATAAGAGTTTATCCAGGCTTGTCCTTTACTACAAAAAGGATTGGGCCACCTTGATGCACCTTGTTTACTTTTGTTACTTGTTACCCATTACGAATTATCTTATCACAAAACTATCTGTTACCGATAATTTCGGTGCTTGCAGAGAATACCTTATTGAAAACTGCTTGTCATTTCCTTCTGCTCCTCGTTGGGTTCAGCACTCTTACTTATCGAAAGGACTACGATAGATCCCCTATACTTGTGGGTCATCAAGATTCTTTTATGGCACCATTGCCGGGGAGTGAAGCGCCTTTGGTAGGTGGAATTTGGTAAGGAAATATTTATATAGTGTGCTGAAATTTACTGTCACTTGTTAGTATGGAAAATAATCCTATGAGGGGCTTGTTCGGGGTATCTTCACCCTGACCATTAGAGCAAAGAGTTGCTCCTCAACCTACAGAACCTATTGAAAATGTTTACTTTGAAATTCCTTCAGGTATGATAGAGAAACTACTAGTTAATCCTTTTATAGGAGATGGAACATTACGTCCCGATATGCACCTAATCTATGTGGATGAAGTTTGTGGATTATTTAAGTTTGCAGGTATGCCCGAGGATTGTATCAAGAAGAAGGTCTTCCCTTTATCTTTGAAGGGAAAGGCATTGACATGGTTTAGGCTATGTGATGATATTGGATCATGGAACTACAACCGATTGAAATCGAAATTTCATCAAAAGTTTTATCCCATGCATCTGGTTCATCGTGATCGTAATTATATATATAATTTTTGGCCTCGCGAAGGAGAAAGTATCGCTCAAGCTTGGGGGAGGCTTAAGTCAATGTTATATTCATGCCCCAATCATGAGCTCTCAAGAGAAATTATTATATAAAAATTTATGCTCGGCTTTCTCTCAATAATCACTCTATGCTCGATACTTCTTGTACTGGTTCTTTTATGATGAAGACTATTGAATTCAGATGGGATTTATTGGAAAGAACTAAAGGTAACTCTGAAGATTGGGAACTCAACGAAGGTAAGGAGTCAGGTATAAGACCTAAGTTTGATTGTGTTAAATCTTTTAGGGATAATTAGGTTTATGCCCCTAGTTGAGTCCCACTCGTTTGTTTTACCCCTAATTCCCAAAAGTCACCGGTTCTGTCCAAGTCACTTTGCTCCTCTTATGTTTTTTCCCTTTGACCGTTTGACTGTCAGTTTGAAAACTTCATAACTAATTCATACTAAATCAGAAAAATGCAAATAAGATACCAAAATGTTCAAAAAAACATCACCTATATGTCAGTGTCATTTGTATTCATGAAAAAGTGTTGGAAAGTGCACATTCGAGTTTTGGCACTTTTGATACCACCATGAATAGTAAACTCTAAAAAAATAAAAAATAAAAATAAGAAAATATGGTGGCAAAGAATGACAAATGTTCTAAGTGCTTGCCAAGTTTCATCAGGGAATGACATTGGTGGAAGTCGTGGCAAAAAAATAATCTATTTTTGAGTGTTGATTGTTTTTTTCCCACGACACCCATGGATGTTATTCCCTGATGAAACTTGGCAGACACTTAAAACATTTGCCATTCTTTGCCACCAATTTTTTTTAATTTTTAAAACCTTCTTAGATTTTACTATTCGTCATGGTAGCATAAGAGCAAAAACTCAGACGTGCACTTTCCAACACTTTTTCATGAATGCAAATGACACTCACATATAGGTGATGTTTTTCCGAAAATTTCATTATCTTATTTGCATTTTTATGATTTAGTATGAATTAGTTATGAAGTTTACAACCTGACAGTCAAACGGTCAAAGGGCAAAAGCATAAGAGGATCAAAGTGACTTGGACAGAATCGGTGACTTCTGGGAATTAGGGGTAAAATAGACGAGTGGGACACAACGAGGGGCATTGAGGGAGTCCTGGACTAGGGGGTGTCCGGATAGCCGAACTATCATCATTGGCCGGACTCCAAGACTATGAAGATACAAGATTGAAGACTTCGTCCCGTGTCCGGATGGGACTTTCCTTGGCGTGGAAGGCAAGCTTGGCAATACGGATATGTAGATCTCCTACCATTGTAACCGACTCTGTGTAACCCTAGCCCTCTCCGATGTCTATATAAACCGGAGGGTTTTAGTCCATAGGACGAACAACAATCATACCATAGGCTAGCTTCTAGGGTTTAGCCTCCTTGATCTCGTGGTAGATCCACTCTTGTACTACCCATATCATCAATATCAATCAAGCAGGAGTAGGTTTTTACCTCCATCGAGAGGGCCCGAACCTGGGTAAAAACATCGTGTCCCTTGTCTCCTGTTACCATCTGCCTAGACGCATAGTTCGGGACCCCCTACACGAGATCCGCCGGTTTTGACACCGACATTGGTGCTTTCATTGAGAGTTCCTCTGTGTCGTCACCTATAGACCCGATGGCTCCTTCGATCATCAACAACAACGTGGTCTGGGGTGAGACTTTTCTCCCCGGACAAATCTTTGTATTCGGTGGCTTTGCACTGCGGGCCAATTCGCTTGGCCATCTGGAGCAGATCGAGAGCTACGCCCCTGGCCATCAGGTCAGATTTGGAAGTTTGAACTACACGGCCGACATCCGCGGAGACTTGATCTTCGACGGATTCGAGCCACAACCGTGCGCGCCGCACTGTCACGATGGGCATGATCTAGCTCTACTGCCGGACAGTGGCCTGGAGGCCGCACAAGAGTCTGCTCCGACCCTTAACTCAGAGCTGATTGCACCGATCGAGGATGGGTGGCTAGACACCGCCTCGGGGGCTGCTACCTCTACGGAGATGGAGCCGAATACCGACCCTGTCCCTTGTGAAGCTCGTGACTCCGAGGTGCCGGACTCCTCGCCGGACTCCGAACCTCCCGCGCTCCTACCAATTGAATCCGATTGGGCGCCGATCATGGAGTTCACCGCTGCGGACATCTTTCAGCACTTGCCTTTTGGCGACATCCTGAATTCGCTAAAGTATCTCTCGTTATCAGGAGAGCCCTGGCCGGACCACGGTCAGGACGGTTGGGATGCGGACGACGAAGAAATTCAAAGCCCACCCACCACCCACTTTGTAGCCACTGTCGATGACCTAACCGACATGCTAGACTTTGACTCCGAAGACATCGACAGTATGGACGACAATGCCGGAGACGATCAAGAACCAGCGCCCTCAGGGCACTGGAAAGCCACCTCAACTCACGATGTATACATGGCGGATACATCAAAAGGAAGCGACAATGAGGAACAGCAGGACGCGGTGAAGGATAATTCCCCCGAAAAACAGCCAAAATGGCGATGCAAGCGCTGCCCGAAGTCCCGCCTCGACAGCAACAACACCCATATAGACCCAGCCATAGAGCAGGGCGAACCAGTGGACGACGAACGTCCCACTAAGCAACCACCCGAACAGGACGAATTGGACAAGCAACCCATCCCCGGCAAAAACAACAGTCCGTATGACCTCACACCGGACACATCATCGGAGCATAAGAACCTCCACAAAAGACTCGTCGCCACAGCAAGAAGTCTGAAGAAGCAGAAGCGGAATCTCAAAACAGCGGAAGACATACTAAGAATGAGATGGTGCAAAGTACTCAAGACCGCAGATAAATACGGCGATAGTCACCAAGCAAAGAGCTACCCGAAGCGCAAGTTGTTGCCCGAATTTGACGAGGAGGCCGCAGAGCCCCCACAGTCAAAAAACAAAGAGGCCGCCTGGCCGGATAGACGACCACATGACTAGCAAAGAGCGACAAGCGGTGCCGCACATAAGCCGGCACACGACCCACATAAGGATCCTCGCAAAAAGGATGGCCCGGTCAGGTCCATCTATGGGCCAAGAAAGAAGGCTCTAGGGAGCAACACAACACGTCGAGTGTTCGAAAATAATGGCACACCCAAATACAGGGGCGCTGCACACCCCCTATGTTTCACCGATGATGTACTGGATCATGAATTTCCAGCGGGATTCAAGCTCGTAAACATAGAGGCATACGACGGAACAACAGACCCCGGAGTCTGGATTAAGGATTACATCCTACACATACATATGGCTAGAGGAGACGATCTCCATGCCATAAAATACCTACCCCTCAAGCTCAAAGGGCCAGCCCGGCATTGGCTCAAAAGCCTCCCAGAAAATACTATTGGAAGTTGGGAAGAGCTCGAGGATGCGTTTCGGGCAAATGTTCCGGGGACTTATGTCCGCCCTCCGGATGCAGACGATTTAAGTCACATAACTCAACAGCCTGGAGAGTCAGCCCGCAAATTCTGGAATAGGTTCCTCACCAAAAATAACCAAATAGTCGACTTTCCGGACGCCGAAGCCTTAGCATCCTTCAAACATAACGTCAGAGACGAATGGCTCGCTAGAAACCTCGGCCAGGAAAAGCCAAGGACAATGGCCGCACTAACAAGCCTCATGACCCGCTTTTGCGCGGGAGAAGATAGCTGGCTGGCAAGATGCAGCACCAGCGACCCGAGTACATCCGAAGTTAGGGATGGAAATGGGAAACCATGACGCAGAAAAGATCAACGCCGGACTAAGGAAAATGGCCCAAAGAGCACGATGGTCAACGTCGGGTTCAAAAGCTCTCGGCCGAACAACAAAACACTGCCTCTTAAGGACAACAGTGACGAGCTATCCAACCTAAACAAAATCTTGGACAGGATATGTCAAATCCACAGTACCCCCGGGAAGCCTGCAAACCATACCCACAGAGATTGTTGGGTCTTCAAGCAGTCCGGCCGACTTAACACCGAACACAAGGGGCTCGACACAACAAGCGAGGACGACGATGAACCCCACAAGCAGAGCGCCGGAAAACAAAAGAATTTCCCGCAAGAAATCAAAACAGTAAATTCACTTCAAGTGATAACAAGGAAAAATAGGGTGGCACCTACTAAAGTACGCGCCGCACGGTCCACCCCAGCGAAGTCCCGAAATTGGATGTCAAAACCAATTACTTTCGACCATCAGGATTATTCCAGAAGTATTCGAAACGTAGGATGGACTGCTTTGATATTGGATCCTATAATCGACGGACTACAATTTACACAAGTCCTAATGGATGGCGGCAGTGATATAAACCTGCTATACCAGGACACCATTCGCAGAATGGGGATGGACCCTACCAAAATTCGTCATAGCAGCACTTCCTTTAAAGGAGTGACGCCAGGCCCTTATGCCAATTGTAAGGGCTCCTTACTACTAGAAGTTGTGTTCGGTTCATCCGACAACTGCTAATCTTCCATATCGCCCCATTCAAAAGTAGCCATCAAGCACTATTGGGACGCGAAGCTTTCGCCCGCTTTAACGCAATACCGCATTACGCATCTCTTACACTTAAAATGCCCAGTCCACGCGGTATCATCTCATTGAAGGGAAACTTCGAGTGTTCCTCGACCGCGGAAGAACGTGAGACTGCCTTGACAGCCACACACTAATATGGCTTTGCTGATCAAAGCTCCTCAAATAGGTCATTCAGACCCCGGACACGGTTAAGCCAGTCCGGTATAAATAAACAAGGGGCTTATTAGCCGCATACCCCTTTACAGGGGGCTGCACGCATGAACAATGAGAGCCAATAAAGCTCAATTTTATTCATCTTTCAAATCATACTCTATTTTAAATACATTTTTCACACGATATTTTTCCAAACTAAGTTCATCTCTTTTTATAGATGAACAACGTGCTACACCAGTCCAGGATACAGCACAATGGAGATACAGGCGCAGACGTGCAGCAGGGACCCGTTACAAGGATTCTTTTTAGATTAAGACCCTGCGTAAACCTTTTTTACTATCTCTTGTTGATACACATCCCCCAGTTTCTTACCATAACCGAGGAGGAGGCTGGCGTTCTGGCATCGGCCGCGTCAGAAGTTCTCGCGCGTACCTGGACACTAGGGGCTTAGGGCATTGTACTGCCCGTTATCATAAAGACCGAATACCTCAGGGAGTGTTCGCGTCTCGAGTTAGGCCTTATATGCATCAGCTCCGAATCATGTCTTTGGTCAAATGTTGGGTTTGCCCGGCTCCTGTGTTTTGCTTCCTTACGTTCCGCTCTATCGGCTAACGCGGCACCAGGAGAACTACTGCGTTTGTGCCCCAGTTCGGCCGGGCGAGCACCTTAGTAGAGAAAGCTGAAAACTAACCGTCATGATATAGCGAGAGACTGGTCAACCACTCGATCGACTACCGGAATGTTTAGAATTCCTTCGCTTTGACGAAGGACCGTTTCCCGGTCAGGCACACACGTGCTCCGTGTTCGGACAGTGCGGTGCCCCTAGGGGCTATATAGTAGCCTCACCATCGAACTCCTATGGCTAAGTGAAAGTGATAAAGCATCATAGTCCGGTTGCCTAGTTTGCTACGCTATCACCACCTTCAAAGGACCAAGACGTTGGATTAAGTGTGAAAATGCAATTTTTTGCAAACACTCCCGCACCACGTGCGTGGGGGCTGAAGCCGAAGACTGCCATCTTTCAGGTTATATATACATATACATTACCGGCCGCACAGGAGATATTTCAATACTTGAACGCACAAGTATAAAAAGCCGTTATATTATAAATATGGTTTTACAAATCATACATGTCATTTGAACATAACATTTTTCGAGCACTGCGACTCTATTAAACGAGCGCCCTGCAGGACTTCCTCAAAATAGTGCTCGACGGGTAAGCGGCCTCTGTCCGAACCCCGGGATGCAATGTCGGTGGCATCCATCTCTGCCCAGTATGTTTTGACATGGGCGAGAGCCATCCATGCACCCTCTATGCATGCCGACCGCTTCATCGCCTTGATATGCGGCACCGCATGAAGTAATTGCTGCACTAAGCCAAAATAACTCTTCGGCTTGGGCCTTTCCAGCCACAGATGAGCCACCACATCCTTCATGGAGAGTCCGGACAACCTATTCAGCTCAGCCCACTCAGCCAACCGATCGGTTAACAGAAGTGGACGCTCTGGACTATGGAATTGAGACCAAAAAAGCTCTTCCATTTCATGATGCTTTTGGCTTCGGAAGTGCACGACTGCGTCCGCCGCACTCACCGCCAAATTCAGATAAGCATCCTCCGCACCCCACAATTGGCCCAACTGAGCATACTTCGGATCCGTGAATTTCCTATGCAGCAGAAAGGGCTTTCCAGCCGCAATGTCTCCGGTTTGACGCAGCTCCTCCTTTATAGCCCTCATCGCAGAGCGGGCATCCCTGGCTTCGGCGGTGGCCTTCTTCAGGTCCTCTTGCCCCGCTCGGCATTCTCTTTCAATAACCTCATAGCGGTCGGTAGCATCCTTCAGCTTCACGGCCATTCCGGCCATCTCCTCCCTGCTTCGGCAGTGAGTAGCCTTTTCGTCTTTTAGCTCTTTGGCCGCCTTCGAGGCAGCCGCATCACTCTTTCTGGCTTGCTCATTGGCTCGAGCAAGCTCTGCCCGAAGGCCCTCCATAGCAGCGGTGCCATCTGCATCAAGCATACATGTTGTAAGGCGTGGGCATCAGCTCCCTTAGCAGGTGACTGCGGAGAAACCACCTACCTTGTGACTCGTCAAGTCGTTTATTGACCAGTGCGATGTCCGCATCCGCAACATCGAGTTGCCGCTTCAGTTCGGAAACTCTATTAGTCCAGCTGGCCACCGAACGCTCTGCCCCCTGAATAGGAACGGTGACATCTTAACACTGAGATTATGATCCTCGGCACACCGTCACTTCTGACAACGTACCGAGTCTCAGGGGCTACTATCTATACAGGGCGCACTCTATGTGCAAAACTGTCAAAAGGTATGTCATTTTTACGTACCTCAAACCCCATCAGTAAACTTCTGACGGCCTCATGCAACCCGCTCTCAGCGGATGAAATCCTTTCAATCACCATACTCATTAATGTACGGTGATCTTCTGAGATAGACGCCCTCTCGAGCAGATTCTTCAGCTCCTCTGGCCGTACACGAGTTGGTGCCGAACTCTCCGGCCCCGCCGGACTCGGGGAGACCCTCCGCGATGACACCTCAGGGTCGTCCGCCCCGCCTGAAGGTGCGGCAGATGGAGGCGTCTCGCTCTCCATCATCTCCGGACGAAGATCCCCCGAAGACGAGCTCTACCGAGAAGGGCTGAGGTCCGAACTACAAGGTAAGAACTTCGGTTAACCTCCGAAATAAAAACAGGGATGTCCCTTATTACGAAACTCCTCTTTTTCTACTTACGGCTCGCTGGAGGACTGATCCCCTTGGGGAAATAGTGCGGCCGGGGCTTCTCCTGGCGCAGGACCCTCCAGTGAAGATTTCTTCCCCCGCTTTGAGGCCTTGGCCTCCGGATCTTTGGAAGCGGTCCTCTTCTCCCCCTGGAGGGAGGGATTCTCGATCCCCCCTTTCTTGAGAGCCTCCTTAGCAGAGGCGTTAGTTTTCCTGCTTTCCCCTTCGCCCTCTTCTGAAGGCGCAACCTCCAGCATCTTGACTAACATGGGATCCGGCATGGTCTCTGGGAGGGGGGCCGGACACCGTATCAGTTTTGCTTGCGCTATCCACTCCTGTTCAAGGGATAGCTGGTTAAAAGGCAAATCCATGATAAACAAACGAACGGTATGTCCAGACAAAGGACTACTTACTTGAGTATCCGGGCGATTGCAGCTTAGGCCGGCGTCCTCGGTCAAGTCCGGACACATCTCTTGTGATCCGAAGAACAGTTTATACATCTCCACGGGTGTCTTACCCATGAAGTGTTGAAGAGCTCGCAGTCCCTCCGGATTGAATTCCCACAGACGGAGGGGGCGACGTATGCAGGGCAGAAGGCGCCGAATCAGCATAACCTGCGTCACTACGACCAGATTGATCTCCTTCTCTTGGAGGTCTCGAATCCGGCCCTGCAATATCGGTACGTCCTTGGACGGCCCCCAGTCAAGCCTTTGTTGACCCATGACGCCAGCCGTTGTGGAGGGCCCGAGCGAAAGGCCGGTGGCGGCACCTGCCTGCTGCCCGTGGGAGCGGTGATATAGAACCACTCCTGTTGCCACAAGCCGAGCTCCTCTTGAAAAGAGCCCTCGGGCCATGAAGCATCGGCCCTCTTACTTATAACTGCCCCTCCGCACTCTGCCTGTCTCCCCTTGATGATCTTCTGCTCCACGTTGAAGGTCTTGAGCCACAAACCGAAGTGAGGGGTAGTGCGGAGGAAGGCTTCGCAGACAACAATGAACGATGAGATATGGAGGATGGACTCCGGAGCCAAGTCATGGAATTCCAGCCCGTAATAAAACATGAGCCCCCTCACGAAGGGGTCCATTGGGAAGCCTAAACCCCGACGGAAGTGAGACATGAACACGACGCTCTCACCAGGCTCGGGAGTGGGAATGACTTGCCCTTGGGCGGGCAACCTGTGTGAAATCTCATAGGTTAGGTACCTGGCGTCTCTCAGCTTTAGCACGTCTTCTTCCGTGACGGAAGAGGGCATCCACCGGCCCTGTAGGTTGGAGCCGGACATTGTCGATGGTCTGAAGCGCCCGAATCTGCAGCCTTGGGTGTTGGAACTCGGGGCGAGGGGTGGATTCGATTGAGGATCAAAGGAAAGGGACATGCCTTGGTCTCATTATAAAGAGGGACAATACCAAGAGCCGTCCCCATGACCGTTTGGAACTCGCCTTCGATGGAGGGGGCGGGGCAACGGGCGCGGTTGGGTTACCCACGTCCGTATTGATGGGAATCCCGGAATAAGGGGAACACAATCTCTGCTTCGATAAGACGTGCCAAGGAAACCGCTTCGCTAAACGCGCTGAGGTGGAATAATAAAAACGATTCGAGTAAAGGCTTGGCCGTGGCGTGACGTCATGCTACGAAATACGTCAGCAGACTGAAGTTGTGTAAATATTATTCTCTCTACGGTGGCATGTGGAATTTATTTTGCAGAGCCAGACACTATCCTGGTGTTCACAATCTTCTATGAATTATTCGGAGGAGGAACCCGCCTTGCAATGCCGAAGACAATATGCGCGTCGGACTCGTCGTCATTGAAGCCTGGTTCAGGGGCTACTGAGGGAGTCCTGGACTAGGGGGTGACTGGATAGCCGAACTATCATCATTGGCAGGACTCCAAGACTATGAAGATACAAGATTGAAGACTTCGTCCCGTGTCCGGATGGGACTTTCCTTGGCGTGGAAGGCAAGCTTGGCAATACGGATATGTAGATCTCCTACCATTGTAACCGACTCTGTGTAACCCTAGCCCTCTCCGGTGTCTATATAAACCGGAGGGTTTTAGTCCATAGGATGAACAACAATCATACCATAGGCTAGCTTCTAGGGTTTAGCCTCCTTGATCTCGTGGTAGATCCACTCTTGTACTACCCATATCATCAATATCAATCAAGCAGGAGTAGGGTTTTACCTCCATCGAGAGGGCCCGAACCTGGGTAAAAACATCGTGTCCCTTGTCTCCTGTTACCATCCACCTAGACGGACAGTTCGGGACCCCCTACCCGAGATCCGCCGGTTTTGACACCGATAGGCATATATCTAATTATCCCAATCTTTTATAGATACCGATGCTTTTCGTGAATTTAGCACTAATTATGGACTTGACTCTGAGATAGTAGCTTCTTTCTGTGATTCATTTGCTACTCATGTTGATCTCCCTAAGGAGAAGTGGTTTTAATATCATCCTCCCATTGATGTAAAATTAGTTGAACCTATTAAAGTTGAAGAAAATACTATCACTTATAATGTTGATCCTATTGTTCCTACCGCTTATATTGAGAAACCACCTTTCCCTGTTAGAATAAAGGATCATGCTAAAGCTTCAACTGTGGTTCGTAAGAGTAATGCTAGAACACCTACACCCTCTAAGCAAATTAAAGTTGAACCTAGTGTTGCTATCGTTAAGGATCTCTTGGTCGATAATATTGATGGGCATGTTATTTACTTCTGTGACGAAGCTGCTAGAATTTGTAGACCCGATACTAAAAATAAACATAGACCTATTGTTGGCAGGCCTGTTGTTTCTGTTAAAATAGGAGATCACTGTTATCATGGCTGATGTGATATGGGTGCTAGTGTTAGTGCAATACCTTATACTTTATATAAAGAAATTATGCATGACATTGCACCTACTGAGATAGAAGATATTGATGTTACTATTAAGCTTGCCAATAGAGATACTATTTCACCAGTTGGGATTGTTAGAGATGTTGAAGTCTTGTGTGGGAAAATTAAATATCCTACTGATTTTCTTGTTCTTGCTTCCTCACAAGGTTACTTTTGTCCCATTATATTTGGTAGACCCTTCTTGAATACTGTTAATGCTAAGATAGACTGCGAAAATGATATTGTTACTGTTGGTTTAGGGGATATGTCTCATGATTCGGATCGCGGCGAGGCGGAGCCCCCGAGACGGCACGTACCACCTGGAGGATGTCGACGGCGGGCTGCCGGAGAAGGGAGCGCGGTGGTAGAGGAGATGACAGATCGGTGGTGGCAGGGGAGCGGAAGCAGCGGAGAGAGAGAGGAGGAGGCCTGGAGGGTGTGTAATATAACCGGCGTGGGCATGGGCATGGGGTCCTGTCCGTGCCGTATTTGCGGGGCCCACCTGCTAGAGAACGGCTGGCCACCATCGTTCGAAAAGAAAAGGATACGGACACCAAGAGAGGCTGCTACTTTCTACGTCACCTTTTTGAAAACTGGAGGCTGCTACTTTCTTGTCTTGGGACAAAAGAAAGAGGAAACAAAACAAAGTTAACCAAACCGTTCCACCGTTATTGGTCTTGCTTCTATTGCCATGCGTCCTAATGATCCTTTAGAACAATATTTGCTAGACCACGAAAATGATATGTTTATGAATGAAAGAAGGGAAATAGATGAAGTATTCTTTAATCAGGGTCCTATTTTGAAACACAATTTGCCTGTTGAAATCCTTGGGTATCCTCCTCCACCTAAGGGTGATCCCATGTTTGAGCTTAAACAATTACCTGATACTTTGAAATATGCTTATCTTGATGAAAAGAAGATATATCCTGTTATTATTAGTGCTAACCTTTCAGAGCAGGAAGAAGAGAAATTATTGAAAACTCTAAAGAAGCACAGTGCTGCTATTGGATATACTCTTGATGATCTTAAGGGCATTAGTCCCACTCTATGCCAGCACAAAATAAAACAGGAGAAAGATGCTAAACCAGTTGTTGATCACCAACGATGGTTAAATCGTAAGATGAAAGAAGTGGTAAGAAATGAAATACTAAAGCTTCTAGAGGCAGTATAATTTATCATGTTGCTGATAGTCAGTGGGTAAGTCCTGTCCATTGTGTCCCTAAGAATGGAGGTATTACCATTGTTCCTAATGATAAAGACGAATTGATCCCACAAAGAATTGTTACAGGTTATAGAATGGTAATTGAGTCTCGCAAATTAATTAAAGCTACTATAAAGGATCATTAACCTTTACCTTTTATTGATCAAATGCTAGAAAGATTATCCAAATACCTGTGTCAGAGATTTTTGCTTTCTAGACAGTTATTCTTGTTTCTCTCAAATACCTGTGTCAAAAGTGGATCAGAAAAAGACCCCTTTTACTTGCCATTTCGGTACCTTTGCTTATAGACGTATGCCTTTTGGTTTATGTAATGCACCAGCTACCTTTCAAAGATGTATGACTGCTATATTCTTTGACTTTTGTGAAAAGATTGTTGAGGTTTTCATGGATGATTTCTCCGTGTATGGAACTTCTTTTGATGATTGCTTAAGCAACCTTGATCGAGTTTTGCAGAGATGTGAAGAAACTAATCTTGTCTTGAATTGGGAGAAGTGCCATTTTATGGTTAATGAAGTTATTGTCTTCGGGCTTAAAATTTCTAAAAGAGGTATTGAAGTTGATAAAGCTAAAGTTGATGCTATTGAAAAGATGCCATGTCTTAAGGACATTAAAGGTATAAGAAATTTCCTTGGTCATGCCGGTTTTTATGGGAGGTTCATTAAAGACTTCTCAAAAATTTCTGGGCCTCTGACTGATCTCTTACAAAAAGATGTTCCTTTTGTCTTTGATGATAATTGTGTAGAAGCATTTGAAATACTTGAGAAAGCCTTGATTTCTGCACCTATTGTTCAGCCACCTGATTGGAATTTACCCTTTGAAATTATGCGTGATGCTAGTGATTATGATGTAGGTGTTGTTCTAGGACAAAGAGTTGATAAGAAATTAAATGTTATCCAATATTCTACTAAAACTCTAGACAGTGCCTAGATAAGTTATGCTACTACTGTAAAAGAAATTTTAGTAGTTGTATTTGCTTGTGATAAGTTCAGACCCTACATTGTTGATTCTAAAGTAACTGTTCACACTGATCATGCTGCTATTAAATATCTTATGGAAAACAAAGATGCTAAACCTAGACTTGTTAGATGGATTCTCTTGCTACAAGAATTTTATTTGCATATTATTTATAGAAAGCGAGCTGAGAACCCCGTTGCAGACAACTTATCTAGGTTAGAGAATGTTCTTGATGACCCACTACCTATTGATGATAGCTTTCCTGATGAACAATTAGCTGTCATAAATGCTTCTCGTACTGCTCCATGGTATGCTGATTATGCTAATTACATTGTTGCTAAATTTATACCACCTAGTTTCACATACCAGCAAAAGAAAAAGTTTCCCTATGATTTAAGACACTACTTCTGGGATGACCCACGCCTTTATAAAGAAGGAGTAGATGGTCTTATTAGACGTTGTGTAATTGAGCATGAACAGGAACAGATCCTACGCAAGTGTCACTCCGAGGCTTATGGAAGACAACACGCTGGACATAGAACTGCACATAAGGTATTGCAATCCGGTTTTTATTGGCCTACTCTTTTCAGAGATGCCCATAAGTTTGTCTTGTCTTGTGATGAATGTCAAAGAATTGGTAATATTAGTAGACGTCAAGAAATGCCTATGAATTATTCTCTTGTTATTGAACCGTTTCATGTTTGGGTCTTTGATTATATGGGACCGTTTCCTTCCTCTAATGGGTATACACATATTTTAGTTGCTGTTGATTACGTTACTAAGTGGGTAGAAGCTATTCCAACTAGTAGTGCTGATCATAACACCTCTATTAAGATGCTTAAAGAAGTTATTTTTCTGAGGTTTGGAGTCCCTAGATACTTAATGACTGATGGTGGTTCAGATTTTATTCATGGTGCTTTTCGTAAAACGCTTGCTAAGTATGATGTTAATCATAGAATTGCATCTCCATACCACCAACAGTCTAGTGGTCAAGTAGAACTGAGTAATAGAGAGATTAAATTAATTTTGCAAAGGACTGTTAATAGATCTAGAAACAATTGGTCCAAGAAACTTGATGATGCATTATGGGCCTATAGAACTGCATATAAAAATCATATGGGCATGTCTCCGTATAAAATGGTTTATGGAAAAGCATGTCACTTACCTCTCGAACTAGAACATAATGAATATTGGGCCATTAAAGAGCTCAATTATGATTTCAAACTTGCCGGTGGCAAGAGACTATTTGACATTAGCTCACTTGATGAGTGGTGAACCTAGACCTATGAGAATGCCAAACTGTTTAAAGAAAAAGTTAAAAGATGCCATGACAAAAGGATACAAAAATGTTAGTTTAATGTAGGTGATTATGTTTTGTTATACAACTCTCGTTTAAGATTTTTTGCAGGAAAACTCCTCTCTAAATGGGAAGGTCCTTACGTTATCGAGGAGGTCTATCATTCCGGTGCCATAAAAATCAACAACTTCGAAGGCACAAATCCAAAGGTGGTGAACGGTCAAAGAATCAAACATTATATCTCAGGTAATCCTATAAATGTTGAAACCAATGTTATTGACACCGTAACCCTGGAGGAGTACATAAGGGACACTTTCCAAAATGTTTCAGACTCCGAAAAGGATTAGGTATGTGGTACGATAAGTAAACCGACTCCAAAATAGTTCTAACAACAATTTTTCTCTGTTTTGGAATATTTAAGAAAATAGGAAAATAAGTAGTCCAAAAAGGACATGAGGCATCCACGAGGGTGGAGGGCGCACCTTACCCCCCTGGGCGTGCCCCCTGCCTCGTGGGCACCTCGTGTGCCCTCCAGACTCCGTTTTCTTGCACGATACTTCTTTTGGTCGGTAAAAATTCATTATATAATCTCCCGAAGGTTTTGACCATGGTACCACGACAAAATCCTCTGCTTTTGTTTCGAGCTGTTTTTCTGACAGATCTAGATCACCATGACGTCTTCAAGCGCCCCCAAGGACAAGTTTTTCGATGAAGTCATCAACCCCTACCTCGGAGAGGTGCTGCAACACCCTCAAACCATTGGGATGCGTCAGGGGGTGCTACACATCTGTGATGTTGAGGGACCAAGGAGGGCCGAACGCGTGGAGACAAGACTCGAAGCAATGGAGCAACAAGTTTTCAAGTGCTAGGGGATGGTGGAACACGGACTCAACGCCGACCACATGATGATCGTGGAGTTCACCAACAATCACAAGCTGTATGCCAAGAACATTGGGGAGACCATCTTCAAGATTCACGAGAAAATTCAGCACGTCCAAGCCCAGATCTATGACTTGCAAAACCAAAACTGTGAGTATGAATATAGATTCAAGAGGATGAGTTTTGCTGCAGATTTGAGGATCCCAGAGACTTGATCATCCTTCTATGATGGTGAGCCTATGCCTTGGAAGATGGATGACAAGCCTACATCATCAACAACCCCATCATCACCACCTCCAAAGAAAGAGACATAAATACATGGGTATGGGCACTCCCCTTGGCAACTGCCAAGCTTGGGGTACGTGCCCCGGTATCATATCACCATCACACTTCTATCTTTACCATTTTTCTTAGTACGATCCTTTTGGTTATATCTTGGTCTAGTAGAATAAAGTTCAGTATGATCTAGCTTTGAGTTTTAGTGTTGATCCTTATCTATGTAATCGAGTCCGTGAGCTATATATAATAAAGATTAGTCTTGAGTCGAGGGCTTGGTTATCTGTCTATGATCTTGAGGGAATAAAAGAAAAAAGAAAGAATAAAAAGAAATAAAGAGATCATATTGATCTTATGGAGAGTAATGACTTCACATATAAAGAGTATGCTGAATAAAAGTTGTTGAGAGTTGACAAACATAGTTTTGGTCATCGTTGCAATTAATAGGAAGTAATAATAAAGAAAAAGAGGTTTTCACATATAAATATACTATCTTGGACATCTTTTATGATTGTGAGCACTCATTAAAATATAACATGCTAAAAAGTTGATGTTGGACAAGGAAGACAACGTAATGGGTTATATTTTCTTATATCCGAAATAAATTATATTGTCATGGATCATCCAACATGTTGAGCTTGCCTTTCCCCCTCGTGCTAGCCAAATTCTTTGCACCAAGTAGAGATACTACTTGTGCTTCCAAATATCCTTAAACCCAGTTTTGCCATGAGAGTCCACCATATCTACCTATGGATTGAGTAAGATCCTTGAAGTAAGTTGTCATTGTTGCAAGCAATAAAAATTGCTCTTTAAATATGTATAATCTATTAGTGTGGAGAAAATAAGCTTTATACGAGCTTGTGATATGGAAGAAATAAAAGCGACGGACTGCATAATAAAGGTCCTTATCACAAGTGGCAATACAAAGTGACGTTCTTTTGCATTAAGATTTCGTGCATCCAATCATAAAAGCACATGACAACCTCTGCTTCCCTCTGCGAAGGGCCTATCTTTTATTTGTTTCTTATAACTTATACAAGAGTCATGGTGATCTTCACGTTTCCTTTTTACACTTTATCCTTTGGCAAGCACTATGTGTTGGAAAGATCCTGATATATATATATATATATATATATATATATATGTATGTATGTATATATATATATATGTATATGTATATATATATATCCAATTGGACGTGGGTTTTCATAAAGCATTATTGTTGACGTTACCCTTGAGGTAAAAGGTTGGGAGGCAAAACTATAAGCCCCTATCTTTCTCTGTGTCCGATTAAAACCTCATACCCATAAGTATTGCGTGAGTGTTAGCAATTGTGAAAGACTAAATGATAGTTGAGTATGTGGACTTGCTGAAAAGCTCTTATATTCACTCTTTCTGATGTTATGATAAATTGCAATTGCTTCAATGACTGAGATTATAGTTTGTTAGTTTTCAATGAAGTTTCTGATTCGTACTTTACATTGTGAATAGAATGTTACTTCAGCATAAGAAATCATATGACAATATATATATGTTGCTATTCTAAGAAAGATCATGATGCCATCATGTCCGTATTTTATTTATCGACACCTCTATCTCTAAACATGTGGACATATTTTTTGATATCGTCTTCTGCTTGAGGACAAGCAAGGTCTAAGCTTAGAGGAGTTGATACGTCCATTTTGCATCATGCTTTTATATCGATATTTGTTATATTATGGGCTATTACTTCGCAGTATGTCACAATACTTATGCCTTTTCTCTCTTATTTTAAAAGGTTTACATGAAGAGGGAGAATGCCGGCAGCTGGAATTCTGGGCTGGAAAAGCAGCAAATATTAGAGACCTATTCTGCACAACTCCAAAAGTCCTGAAACTCCACGAAAGTCAGTTTTGGAATATATTAAAAATATTGGGCGAAGAAAGCACCAGAGGGGGGCCACCCACTGTCCACGAGAGTGGAGGGTGCGCCCTACCCCCCTGGGCGCGCCCCCTACCTCGTGGGCCACCTAGAAGCCCCCCGATGCCCATCTTTTGGTATAAGGTGTCTTTTGCCCTAGAAAAAATCATAAGGAAGCTTTCGGGACGAAGCGCCGCCGTCTCAAGGAGGAACCTTGGCGGAACCAATCTAGGGCTCCGACGGAGCTGTTCTGCCGGGGAAACATCCCTCCGCGGGGGGGTGGGATCGTCACCATCGTCATCACCATCGATCCTCTCATCAGGAGGGGGTCAATCTCCATCAACATCTTCACCAGCAGCATCTCCTCTCAAACCCTAGTTCATCTCTTGTATCCGATCTTTGTCTCAAAACATCAGATTGGTACCTGTGGGTTGCTAGTAGTGTTGATTACTCCTTGTAGTTGATGCTAGTTGGTTTATTCAATGGAAGATTATATGTTCAGGTCATGCACATTAATACCCCTCTGATTATGAACATGAATATGATTTGTGAGCAGTTACGTTTGTTCCCGAGGACATGGGAGAAGTCTTGTTATAAGAAGTCATGTGAATTGGGTATTCGTTCGATATTTTGATGAGATGTATGTTGTCTTTCCTCTAGTGGTGTTATGTGAACGTTGACTACACGACACTTCACCAATGTTTGGGCCTAGGGTAAGGCATTGGGAAGTAATAAGTATATGATGGGTTGCTAGAGTGACAGAATCTTAAACCCTAGTTTATGCGTTGCTTTGTAAGGGGCTGATTTGGATCCATATGTTTCATGCTATGGTTAGGTTTACCTTAATTCTTCTATCGTAGTTGCGGATTCTTGGAAGGGAGGTTAATCATAAGTGGGATGCTTGTCCAAGGAAGGGCAGTACCCAAGCACCTGTCCACCCACATATCAAATTATCAAAGTAACGAACGTGAATCACATGAGCATGATGAAAACTAACTTGGCGATAATTCCCATGTGTCCTCGGGAGCGCTTTCCTTTGTATAAGAGTTTTTCCAGGCTTGTCCTTTTCTACAAAAAGGATTGGGCAACCTTGATGCACCTTTTTTACTTTTGTTACTTGTTACCTGTTATGAATTATCTTATCACAAAACTATCTATTACCGTTAATTTCAGTGCTTGCAGAGAATACCTTACTGAAAAATGCTTGTCATTTCCTTCTACTCCTCGTTGGGTTTGACACTCTTACTTGTCGAAAGGACTATGATAGATCCCCTATACTTGTGGGTCATCAAGACTCTTTTCTGGCACCATTTCCGGGGAGTGAAGCGCCTTTGGTAGGTGGAATTTGGTAAGGAAATATTTATATAGTGTGCTGAAATTTACTGTCACTTGTTACTATGGAAAATAATCCTTTGAGGGGCTTGTTTGGGATATCTTCACCCTGACTAGTAGAGCAAAGAGTTGCTCCTCAACCTACTGAACCTACTGAAAATGTTTACTTTGAAATTCCGTCGGGTATGATAGAGAAACTGCTAGCTAATCCTTCGACAGGAGATGGAACATTACATCCCGATATGCACCTAATCTATGTGGATGAAGTTTGTGGATTATTTAAGTTTGCAGGTATGCCCGAGGATGTTATCAAGAAGAAGGTCTTCCCTTTATCTTTGAAGGGAAAGGCATTGACATGGTTTAGGCTATGTGATGATATTGGATCATGGAACTACAACCGATTGAAATTGGAATTTCATCAAAAGTTTTATCCTATGCATCTGGTTCATCATGATCGTATATATATATATATATATATATATATATATATATATATATACATGCAGTCATATATATAGGAGTAGGATTTTCTACAATAGCTTGCCACAAAACTAGTTAAGGTTTTCAACGGTGTAAAAGTTCTCTAAAATCCTGAAAAAAGTACTAAACCAACACACCTACAATATAACATGATCCAACGGATGGATTGAAAAAATATGACTGCATGTATCCTGGACAAAAAGAACTAATGTTTCAATATATATTGATCCTGCAGTGAGCTGAAATGCTTGTTTTTTTCATTGAAGATGCATAAATGCATATTTTCACAATCACACCGCTGGATCATCTTATTATATTGGAGTGAGGCTTCCCTATTTATTTCCTATTTTTTACTCTTACTTTTAAACCATTAAATGTTTAGCAAGCCTTGACTAGTTCTGTGGCAAGCTATGATAGACACAGTTTTACCTATATATATATATATATATATATATATATATATATATATATATATATATATATATATATATATATATATAAGTTTTGGTCTCGCGAAGGAGAAATTATCGCCCAAGCTTGGGGGAGGCTTAAGTCAATGTTATATTCATGCCCCAATCATGAGCTCTCAAGAGAAATTATTATTCAAAATTTTTATGCCCGGCTTTCTCTCAATAATCGCTCCATGCTCGAAACTTCTTGTACTGTTTTTTTTATGATGAAGACTATTGAATTCAGATGGGATTTATTGAAAAGAATTAAAGGCAACTCTGATGATTGGGAACTCGAGGAAGGTAAGGAGTCAGGTATAACACCTAAGTTTGATTGTGTTAAATCTTTTATGGATACCGATGCTTTTCGTGAATTTAGCACTAAATATGGACTTGACTCTGAGATAGTAGCTTCTTTCTATGATTCATTTGCTACTCATGTTGATCTCCCTAAGGAGAAGTGGTTTAAATATCATCCTCCCATTGAAATAAAAGTAGTTGAACCTATTAAAGTTGAAGAAAATACTATCACTTATAATGTCGATCCTATTGTTCCTACTGCTTATATTGAGAAACCACCTTTCTCTGTTAGAATAAAGGATCATGCTAAAGCTTCAACTGTGGTTCGTAAGAGTAATGCTAGAACACCTACACCCTCTGAGCAAATTAACCTAGTATTAATATGGTTAAGGATCTCTTGGTCGATAATATTGATGGGCATGTTATTTACTTCTGTGATGAAGCTGCTAGAATTGCTAGACCCGATACTAAAAATAAACATAGACCTGTTGTTGGCATGTCTGTTGTTTCTATTAAAATAGGAGATCACTATTATCATGGCTTATGTGATATGGGTGCTAGTGTCAGTGCAATACCTTATACTTTATATAAAGAAAGTATGCATGACATTGCAGCTGCTGAGATAGAAGATATTGATGTTACTATTAAGCTTGCCAATAGAGATACTATTTCACCAGTTGGGATTGTTAGAGATGTTGAAGTCTTGTGTGGGAAAATTAAATATCCTACTAATTTTCTTGTTCTTGCTTCCCCACAAGATGACTTTTGTCCCATTATATTTGGTAGACCCTTCTTGAATACTGTTAATGCTAAGATAGACTGCGAAAAGGATACTGTTACTGTTGGTTTAGGGGATATATCTCATGATTTTAATTTTGCTAAATTTCGTAGACAACCCCATGATAAAGAATTGCCTAGTAAAGATGAAATTATTGGTCTTGCTTCTATTGTCGTGCCTCCTAATGATCCTTTAGAACAATGTTTGCTAGACCATTAAAATGATATGTTTATGAATGAAAGAAGGGAAATAGATGAAGTGTTCTTTAATCAGGGTCCTATTTTGAAATACAATTTGCCTATTGAAATCCTTGGGGATCCTCCTCCACCTAAGGGTGATCCCGTGTTTGAGCTTAAACAATTACCTGATACTTTGAAATATGCTTATCTTGATGAAAAGAAGATATATTATGTTATTATTAGTGCTAACCTTTCAGAGCAGGAAGAAGAGAAATTATTGAAAACCCTAAAGAAGCACTGTGCTGCTATTGGATATACTCTTGATGATCTTAAGGGCATTAGTCCCATTCTATGCCAGCACAAAATAAAATTGGAGAAAAACGCTAAACCGATTGTTGATCACCAACGACGGTTAAATCCTAAGATAAAAGAAGTGCTAAGAAATGAAATACTAAAGCTTCTGGATGCAGGTATAATTTATCCTGTTGCTGATAGTCAGTGGGTAAGTCCTGTCCATTGTGTCCCTCAGAAGGGAGGTATTACTATTGTTCCTAATGATAAAGATGAATTGATCCCACAAAGAATTGTTACGGGTTATAGAATGCTAATTGATTTCCGCAAATTAAATAAAGCTACTAGAAAGGATCATTACCCTTTAATTTACCTTTTATTGATCAAATGCTAGAAAGATTATCCAAACATACACATTTTTGCTTTCTAGACGGTTATTCTGGTTTCTCTCAAATATCTGTGTCAAAAGAGGATTAGGAAAAGACCACTTTTACTTGCCCTTTCGGTACCTTTGCTTATAGACGTATGCCTTTTGGTTTATGTAATGCACCTGCTACCTTTCAAAGACTTATGACTGCTATATTCTTTGACTTTTGTGAAAAGATTGTTGAGGTTTTCATGGATGATTTCTCCGTGTATGGAACTTCTTTTGATGATTGCTTAAGCAACCTTGATCAAGTTTTGCAGAGATGTGAAGAAACTAATCTTGTCTTGAATTGGGAGAAGTGCCATTTTATGGTTAATGAAGTTATTGTCTTCGGGCTTAAAATTTCTAAAAGAGGTATTGAAGTTGATAAAGCTAAAGGTGATGCTATTGAAAAGATGCCATGTCTTAAGGACATTAAAGGTATAAGAAATTTCCTTGGTCATGCCGGTTTTTATAGGAGGTTCATTAAAGACTTCTCAAAAATTTCTAGGCCTCTGACTGATCTCTTACAAAAAGATGTTCCTTTTGTCTTTGATGATAATTGTGTAGAAGCATTTGAAATACTTGAGAAAGCCTTGATTTCTGCACCTATTGTTCAGCCACCTGATTGGAATTTACCCTTTGAAATTATGCGTGATGCTAGTGATTATGATGTAGGTGTTGTTCTAGGACAAAGAGTTGATAAGAAATTAAATGTTATCCAATATTCTACTAAAACTCTAGACAGTGCCTAGATAAGTTATGCTACTACTGTAAAAGAAATTTTAGTAGTTGTATTTGCTTGTGATAAGTTCAGACCTTACATTGTTGATTCTAAAGTAACTGTTCACACTGATCATGCTGCTATTAAATATCTTATGGAAAACAAAGATGCTAAACCTAGACTTGTTAGATGGATTCTCTTGCTACAAGAATTTGATTTGCATATTATTGATAGAAAGGGAGCTGAGAACCCCGTTGCAGACAACTTATCTAGGTTAGAGAATGTTCTTGATGACCCACTACCTATTGACGATAGCTTTCCTAATGAAGAATTAGCTTTCATAAATGCTTCTCGTACTGCTCCATGGTATGCTGATTATGCTAATTACATTGTTGCTAAATTTATACCACCTAGTTTCACATACAAGCAAAAGAAAAAGTTTTTCTATGATTTAAGACATTACTTCTAGGATGACTCACACCTTTATAAAGGAGTAGATAGTGTTATTAGACGTTGTGTACCTGAGCATGAACAGGAACAGATCCTACGCAAGTGTCACTCTGAGGCGTATGGAGGACACCACGCTGGAGATAGAACTGCACATAAGTTATTGCAATCCTGTTTTTATTAGCCTACTCTTTTTTTCGAGAGTACGCCAATGGCGTACCTTAGCTTTATAGAAGAGAGAAAGATATGTACAAGATTTGATGGTAGATCGTCACAAGCCGACGATCCTACCCAACCACTCCATTACACTAAGCGGACTACTCACAAAACCTTTGAACTCCTACCACTCCTGCTAGCCGCCATAGATGCAGCTCCTGAAAGTTAAGATTGGTCGTCGCAGTTTCATCGCAAATATCACCTGACTGGAAAACCCTAGCGTTCCTTTTCTTCCACAAAGTCCAACAAATCAACATGATGAAAGCATCAAAACCCTTCCTATCCACCCTGCTGATATGCTTGCGCGCACTCATCCACCACGGGTGTGGCCTATCATGTTGCATGGGGATGAGGTCAGGATGGATGCCCACTTTGGAGAAGCAATTGAACCAGGCCTATCGTGTGAAGACACACTGAATCATGAGGTGATCCACCGTGTCCTCCTCCTGGTCACAGAAATAACAAGGGGTGACCATCTCCATGCCTTAGTCTCCTATCTGAAGTCCAAATACAGTGTTGAATCGCTAGCCACATGAATATCTTGCAGGCAAGAGGTGCTCCGTTCTTCCAGATAGCAGCCGCCGGCGCAAATCTGATTCCACCAGCACAGAACATCCGATATGCTGAAGCGGCGGAATAGACACCCGAGTCATGTGAAGCCCACACGGCCTTGTACCCACATGCTGGATGTCAAATTGCATAAGAATCTCCCAGAGGTGGATAAATTGCGCAAGCTCCTCCGTGGATAGCGTCTCCGGTATGTCCTTGGTCCAATCGTGCTGGTTTAAACCCTCCCTGGCCATCCTAGTGTTGATCATCCTTGTTTTCACCTTGGTTACCAGCATAGGAGCAATCTCAGCAATCGTATTACCGTTCACCCATCTGTCCTTCCAAAAGAGGATACGTTTGCCATCACCAATCTCCCACGTCACCAAGCTATTGAACATGCACTGGACTTGCTTATCTGGCACCAGATTCAAACCTTGCCAAGGCCGACCGTCATCCACTCTGCATAGCCATTCCCATCTCATCCGGAGGGCAAGTCCATGCTTGCAGAGATCCATGATGCCGAGACCACCTAGCTGTTTTGGGCGACACACTCTCTGCCAGGATACCGCACACTTCCCACCGCTGACAGCGTCCGTACCAGCCCAAAAGAATGCCCTACATCCCTGATCCACTTTCTCAATTGCCCACTTTGGCGCTTCAGCCACAATTAGGTGGTGTGTAGGTGCTATCTCTTGAGCGCTGCGTTGTTTTTCCCTTGAAGAGGAAAGGGTGATGCAGCAAAGTAGCGTAAGTATTTCCCTCAATTTTTGAGAACCAAGGTATCAATCCAGTAGGAGGCTCATCAAAAGTCCCACGCACCTACACAAACAAACAAGAACCTCGCAACCAACATGATAAAGGGGTTGTCAATCCCTTCACGGTAACTTGCAAAAGTGAGATCTGATAGAGATAATAAGATAAGATAAATATTTTTGGTATTTTTATGATATAGATTGGAAAATAAAAGATGCAAATAAAAGTAGATGGGAAACTTATATGATAAAAGATAGACCCGGGGGCCATAGGTTTCACTAGTGGCTTCTCTCAAGATAGCATAAGTACTACGGTGGGTGAACAAATTAATGTCGAGTAATTGATAAGAAAGTGCATAGTTATGAGATTATCTATGCATGATCATGTATATAGGCATCACGTCCGTGACAAGTAGACCGACTCCTTCCTGCATCTACTACTATTACTCCACACATCGACTGACTCCTGCCTGCATCTAGAGTATTAAGTTCATGAAGAACAGAGTAACACATTAAGAAAGATGACATGATGTAGAGGGATAAACTCATGCAATATGATATAAACCCCATCTTTTTATCCTCGATGGCAACAATACAATACGTGCTTGCTGCCCCTGCTATCACTAGGAAAGGACACTGCAAGATTGAACGCAAAGCTAAACACTTCTCCCATTGCAAGAAAGATCAATCTAGTAGGCCAAACCAAACTGATAATTCAAAGAGACTTGCAAAGATAACCAATCACACATAAAAGAATTCAGAGAAGATTCAATTATTTTTCATAGATAAACCTGATCATAAACCCACAATTTGTCGGATCTCGACAAACACAACGCAAAAAGAGTTACATCGAATAGATCTCTAAGAAGATCGAGGAGAACTTTGTATTGAGATTCAAAGAGAGAGAAGAAGCCATCTAGCTAATAACTATGGACCCGAAGGTCTATCGTAAACTACTCACAACTCATAGGAAAGGCCTTGGAGATGATGTAGAGGCCCTCCATGATTGATTCCCCCTCTGGTGGAGCCTCGGTGAAGGCTCCAAGATGGGATCTCGCGGATATAGAAAGTTGCGGCGGTGGAAATAGTTTTTCGTGGTGCTCCTGGATGTTTTGGGGGTACGTGGATATATATAGGGGGAAGAAGTATGTCTGTTGAGCCACGAGGGGCCCACAAGGGTGGGGGGCACGCCCACCCCATTAGGGCGCGCTGGGCACCCTCGTGGCCGCCTCGTTCACTGCTTGACGTCCACTCAAAGTCTCCTGGATTGCGTTTGTTCCAAAAAGATCGCTCCCGAAGGTTTCGTTCCGTTTGGACTCCATTTGATATTCCTTTTCTTCGAAACACTGAAATAGGCAAAAAAAACATCAATTCGGGCTGGGCCTCCGGTTAGTAGGTTAGTCCCAAAAATGATATAAAAGTGTAGAGTAAAGCCCATAAATATCCAAAACGGGTAATATAATAGCATGGAACAATCAAAGATTATATATACGTTGGAGACGTATCAAGCATCCCCAAGCTTAATTCCTGCTCATCCTCGAGTAGGTAAATGATAAAAACAGAATTTTTGATGTGGAATGCTACCTAGCATATTTCTCAATGTAATTTTCTTTATTGCGGCATGAATGTTCAGATCCAAATGATTCAAAATAAAAGTTCATATTGACATAGGAAATAGTAATACTTCAAGCATACTAACTAAGCAATCATGTCTTCTCAAAATATCATGGCATTAGAAGGTTAATCCCTACAAAATCATATAGTTAGGCCATGTTTCATTTTCATCACACAAAATACTCCCATCAAGAACAACCCCGGTTTCAGCCAAGCAATTGGTTCATACTTTTAACACGCTTCATCTTTTTTCAACTCTCACGCAATACATGAGCGTGAGCCATGGATATAGCACTATGGGTGGATAGAATATGATGATGGAGGTTGTGTGGAGAAGACAAAAAAGGATAAAGTCTCACATTGACGAGGCTAATCAACGGGCTATGGAGATGCCCATCAATTGATGTCTATATGAGGAGTAGGGATTGCCATGCAACGGATGCACTAGAGCTATACATGTATGAAAGCTCAACAAAAGAAACTAAGTGGGTGTGCATCCAACTTGCTTGCTCACGAGGACCTAGGGCATTTTGAGGAAGCCCATTGTTGGAATATACAAGCCAAGTTCTACAATGAAAAATTCCCACTAGTATATGAAAGTGACAACATATGAGACTCTCTATATGAAAAACATGGTGCTACTTTGAAGCACAAGTGTGGAAAAGGATAGTAACATTGTCCCCTTTTTTATTTTCTTTTTTCTTCTTTTTTGGCCTTTCTTTTTTTATTTGGCCTTTCCTTTTTTTGGCCTTTCCGTTTTTTGGACTTTCTTTTTTTATAAGGGACAATGTTCTAATAATGATTATCATCACACTTCTATTTATTTACAACTCATGAATTACAACTCAAAACTCTAATAAGATATGACTCTATATGAATGCCTCCGGCAGTGTACCGAGATGGGCAATGAATCAAGAGTGACATGTATGAAAAATTATGCATGGGGGCTTTGCCACAAATACGATGTCAAATACATGATCATGCAAGGCAATATGACAATGATGATGCGTGTCGTAAAAAAACGGAACGGTGGAAAGTTGCATGGCAATATATCTCGGAATGGCTATGGAAATGCCATAATAGGTAGGTATGGTGGCTGTTTTGAGGAAGATATAAGGAGGTTTATGTGTGATAGAGCGTATCGTATCATGGGGTTTGGATGCACCGGCGAAGTTTGCATCAACTCTCAAGGTGAGAAAGGGAAATGTACAGTACCGAAGAGCCTAGCAATGATGGAAAGGTAAAAGTGCGTATAATCCATGGACTCACATTAGTCATAAAGAACTCATATACTTATTGCAAAAGTTTTATTAGCCCTCGAAGAAAAGTACTACTACGCATGCTCCTAGGGGGGAGGTTGGTAGGAGTTAACCATCATGCGCCCCCTACCTCCACACAAGGGAAGGCAATCAAAAGAGCACTCCATGCAACCAATTTGTCACACAACTTTTACCATACGTGCATGCTACGTGACTTGCCAACTTCAACACAAGTATTCTTTAAATTCACAATTACCCAACTAGCATGACTCTAATATCACCACCTCTATATCTCAAAACAATTACCAAGCATCAAATTGATCATAGCATCCAATTCACTTCATATGATAGTTTTTATTATACCCAACTTGGATGCCCATCATTCTAGGACCAATTTTATAACCATAGAAAATACCATGTTGTTCTAAAAGACTCTCAAAATTATATAAGTGAAGCATGAGAGATCAACAATTTCTACAAAATCAATCCACCGCCATGCTCTAAAAGATATAAGTGAAGCACTAGAGCAAAAACTATCTAGCTCAAAAGATATAAGTGAAGCACATAGAGTATTCTAATAAATTCCAAATCATGTGGGTCTCTCCAAAAGGGTCTGTACAGCAAGGATGATTGTGGTAAACTAAAAAGAAAAGACTAATATCATACAAGATACTCCAAGCAAAACACATATCATGTGGTGAATAAAAATATAGCTCCAAGTAAAGTTACCGATAGACGAAGACGAAAGAGGGGATGCCTTCCGGGGCATCCCCAAGCTTAGGCTTTTGGTTGTCCTTGGATTATCTTTTGGTGCCATGGGAATCCCCAAGCTTAGGCTCTTGCCACTCTTTATTCCATAGCCCATCAAATCTTCACCCAAAACTTGAAAACTTCACAACACAAAACTCAACAGGAAATCTCATGAGCTTCGTTAGTGCAAGAAAGAAAAACCACCACATAAGGTACTGTAATGAACTCATTCTTTATTTATATTGGTGTTAAAACTACTTTATTCCAAGTTCTCTATGGTTCATACCCCCCGATACTAGTCATAGATGCATCAAAATAAGCAAACAACACACGAAAAACAGAATCTGTCAAAAACATAACAGTCTGTAGCAATCTGTAACTTTAGAATACTTCTGGAACTCTAAAACCCCTACCAAAATAGGAAGTCCTGGGAAATTTGTCTATTGATCTACTTCAGAAAGAATCAGCACAAAATCATGTTTATGTGATTTATTAAAATCATTCTCGTGCGCGTAAAAGTTTCTATTTTTCTGCAGAATCAAATTAACTATCACCGTAGGTTATCCTATAGGTTCTACTTGGCACAAACACTAATTAAAACATAAAACCACATCTAAATAGAGGCTAGATGAAATATTTATTACTAAACAGAAGCAAAAATCAAGGAACAAAAATAAAATTGGATTGCCTCCCAACAAGCGCTATTGTTTAACGCCCCTAGCTAGGCATAAAAGCGAGAATAGATCTAAGTATTGCCGTCTTTCGCATTCAATTCATAAGTGGCACGCATAATAGATTCATAAGGTAATTTAACTTTCTTTCTAGGGAAGTGTTCCATGCCTTTCCTTAATGGAAATCAGAATCTAATATTCCCTTCCTTCATATCAATAATTACACCAATTGTTCTAAGGAAAGGTCTACCAAGAATAATAGGACATGAAAGATTGCAATCTATATCAAGAACGATAAAATCTATGGGCACATAATTACTATTTGCAACAATAAGAACATCATTGATCCTTCCCATAGGTTTATTAATGGTGGAATCTACAAGGTGCAAGTTTAAAGAGCAATCATTAAAATCATGGAAACCTAGCACATCACATAAAGTTTTTGGAATCGTGGAAACACTAGCACCCAAATCACACAAAGCATGGCATTCATGATCTTTAATTTTAATTTTTGTAGTAGGTTCCCACTCATCATAAAGTTTTCTAGGTATAGAAACTTCCAATTCAAGTTTTTCCTCATAAGATTGTATCAAGGCATCAACAGTATGTTTGGTAAAAGCTTTATTTTGACTATAAGCATGAGGAGAATTCAACACGGATTGCAACAAGAAAATACAATCCATTAAAGAACAATTATCATAATTAAATTCCTTGAAATCCATAATAGTGGGTCCAATGCTATCTAAAGTTTTGACCTCTTCAATCCCACTTTTACCAAATTTAGCATCAAGATCTAAAAACTCTAAATCATTGGGACGCCTTTTAACTAAAGTTGACTCATCTCTAGTCCCATAATTATCAAGATTCATATTGCAAAACAAAGATTTAATAGGGGACACATCAATAACTTTTAGATCTTCATCATTATTTTCATGGAAACTAGAAGAACACGCTTTTACAAAGCAATCTTTCTTAGCATGCATCCTAGTGGTTCTTTCCTTGCACTCATCAATGGAAATTCTCATGGCTTTGAGAGGCTCATTGATATCATTCTTAGGTGGAATAGATCTAAGTTTCAAAGAATCAACATCAAGCGAAAGTCTATCAACGTTCCTAGCCAATTCATCAATTTAAGCAATTTTTCTTCAAGCAAAGCATTGAAATTCTTTTGAGAGATCATAAATTCTTTAACAATATTCTCAAAATCAGAGGGCATCTTATTAGAATTTCCATAAGATTTGTTGTAGGAATTACCATAATTATTAGAGGAATTACTAGGAAACGGCTTAGAATTAAAGTTTCCTCTATACGCGTTGTTACCAAAATTATTCCTACCAACAAAATTCACATCCATAGATTAATTATTATTCTCAATCAAAGTAGACAAAGGCATATCATTAGGATCAATAGGAGCACTCTTAGTAGCAAATTTTTTCATAAGTTCATCCATCTTTCCACTCAAAACATTAATTTCTTCTATAGCTTGAACTTTTTTACTAGTAGATCTTTTGGTGTGCCATTGAGAATAATTAACCATAATGTTATCAAGGAGTTTAGTAGCTTCTCCTAAAGTAATTTCCATAAAAGTGCCTCCCGCGGCCGAATCTAAAAGATTTCTAGAAGCGAAATTCAATCCGGCATAAAATTTTTGTATGATCATCCATAAATTCAAACCATGAGTAGGGCAATTGCGAATCATTAATTTCATTCTTTCCCAAGATTGGGCAACATGCTCATGATCAAGTTGTTTAAAATTCATAATATCATTTCTAAGAGAGATGATCTTAGAGGGAGGAAAATACTTAGAGATAAAAGCATCTTTGCACTTATTCCATGAATCAATACTATTTTTAGGCAAAGACGAAAACCAAGTTTTAGCACGATCTCTAAGTGAAAACGGAAATAACTTCAATTTAACAATATCATTATCTATATCTTTATTTTTTTGCATATCACACAAATCGACAAAATTGTTTACATGGGTAGTGGCATCTTGACTAGGAAGGCTAGAGAATTGATCTTCATAACACGATTCAACAAAGCAGCATTGATTTCACAAGATTCAGCATCATTAAGAGGAGCAATCGGAGTGCTAAGGAAATCATTATTATTGGTATTGGAAAAGTCACACAATTTGGTATTATCTTTAGCCATTGTGACAAGCGATCCAACACACAAGCACACAAAAGGTGAGAGAAAAAGAGAGGTGAACGGAAAAGATAGGGAGAATAAAACGGCAAGGTTGAAGTGGGGGAGAGGAAAACGAGAGGCAAATGGCAAAAATGTAATTCGAGGGAGATGAGTTTGTGATGGGTACTTGGTATGTCTTGACTTGAGCGAATACCTCCCCGACAATGGCGCCAGAAATCCTTCTTGCTACCTCTTGATCACTGCATTGGTTTTCCCTTGAAGAGGAAACGGTGATGCAGCAAAGTAGCGTAAGTATTTCCCTCAGTTTTTTAGAACCAAGGTATCAATCCAGTAGGAGGCTCCTCAAAAGTCCCACACACCTACACAAACAAACAAGAACCTTGCAACCAACTTGATAAAGGGGATGTCAATCCCTTCATGGTAACTTGCGAAAGTGAGATCCGACAGAGATAATAAGATAAGATAAATATTTTTGGTATTTTTATGATATAGATTGGAAAATAAAAAAAAGACGCAAATAAAAGTAGATGGGAAACTTATATGATAAAAGATAGACCCGGGGGCCATACATTTCACTAGTGGCTTCTATCAAGATAGTATAAGTATTACGGTGGGTGAACAAATTACTGTCGAGCAATTGATAGAAAAGTGCATAGTTATGAGATTATCTAGGCATGATCATGTATATAGGCATCACGTCCATGACAAGTAGACCGATTCCTACCTGCATCTACTACTATTACTCCACACATTGACCGACTCCTGCTTGCATCTAGAGTATTAAGTTCATGAAGAATAGAGTAACGCATTAAGAAAGATGACATAATGTAGAGGGATAAACTCATGCAATATGATATAAACCCCATATTTTTATCCTCGATGGCAACAATACAATACGTGCCTTGCTGCCCCTGCTATCACTGGGAAAGGACACCGCAAGATTGAAACTAAAGCTAAGCACTTCTCCCATTTCAAGAAAGATCAATCTAGTAGGCCAAACCAAACTGATAATTCAATGAGATTTGCAAAGATAACCAATCACACATAAAAGAACTCAGAGAAGATTCAATTATTTTTTATAGATAAACTTGATCATAAACCCATAATTCATCGGATCTCGACAAACACACCACAAAAAGAGTTACATCGAATAGATCTCGAAGAAGATCGAGGAGAACTTTGTATTGAGATTCAAAGAGAGAGAAGAAGCCATCTAGCTAATAACTATGGACCCGAAGGTCTGTGGTAAACTACTCACAACTCATACGAGAGGCCTTGGAGATGATGTAGAGGCCCTCCGTGATTGATTCCCCCTCTGGCGGAGCATCAACGAAGGCTCCAAGATGGGATCTCGCAGATACAGAAGGTTGCGGCGGTGGAAATAGTTTTTCGTGGTGCTCCTGGATGTTTTTCGTGGTGCTCCTGGATGTTTTCAGGGTACGTGGATGTTTTCAAGGCCCACAAGGGTGGGGGGGGGGAGCCCACCCCCTTAGGGCGTGCCAGGCACCCTCGTGGCCGCCTCGTTCGCTGCTTGACATCCACTCAAAGTCTCCTGGATTGCGTTTGTTCCAAAAAGATCGCTCCCGAAGGTTTCATTCCGTTTGGACTCCGTTTGATATTCCTTTTCTTCGAAACACTAAAATAGGCAAAAAAACAGTAATCCGGGCTGGGCCTCCAGTTAGTAGGTTAGTCCCAAAAATGATATAAAAGTGTAGAGTAAAGCCCATAAACATCCAAAACGGGTAATATAATAGCATGGAACAATAAAAAATTATAGATACGTTGGAGACGTATCAGTAGGCTGAGCCCTCATCACTTGATTGACCAGAATTAATCTCCCCGACCGAGTAACCGTTCCTCTTTGCCAACCTGGGAGGATTTTAAGCGTCCCATCCACCATGAACTACCACTCCGGTTGTGTAAGTTGTCTGATACTTAGTTGGAGACCAAGATATTTGCAGGGCAAGTGCTCAGTCTTCCATGGCAGAGCATTCCTGACCAACTCTTCGTCCTGCTCCTCTCCACGGATCAATATCGCCGAGGATTTGGCGAAATTGACGTTCAATCCCGAGGCCTCTCCAAAGATCACAAGAGCCTCCTTGACGATAGTAATGTCAGCCTTAGAAGGTCTAATGAATAGAAACACATCATCCGTGTAGAGCGAGAGTCGTTGCAAAGGCTTGCATCCATTCAACTTCTCCAGAATCTTGAGTTCATGCGCCTTGGTGATGATGGCCATGAGAGTCTCCATAGCTATGACAAATAGCATCGGTGAGATCGAATCCCCTTGTCTAAGGCCACAAGCGTGCATGAATTTGTCTATCATACACCCATTCACCACTATCCTCGAGCTAGCTGTAGTGAGCATCGTCGCCAGCCAAGCTAGCCACCTCTCCGAAAAACTCTTAGCACGAAGCACCTCGAAAAGGAAAGGCCATGACAAAGAGTCAAAGGCCCGAGCTATATCCAATTTGAGGAGAACTCCCTTGGCTTTCCTTTGGTGCAACCTTCTAGCCATTTGCCTCATGAGCAGGAAGTTATCATGTAGATTCCTACCGCGAATGAAAGCCGATTGGTTGAGATTGACAAGCTCTCCCATCCACGGGCAGACACGGTGCGCCATCAACATAGAGGCCAGTTTTGGGAAACTATGCACTAAGTTGATCGGCCTGTACTCATTGACTCGGCACGCTTCCAGGTTCTTGGGAATGAGAGTGATTAAGGCCTGATTTAGCCTTCCGAAGCCCTGATCATTGTTGAGGACAAATTTGTGTAGTGCTGCCATCACATCTCCCTTGATGATGCTCCATGCTTTTTGGAAAAACACTCCAATGAATCCATCCGGCCCCGGGGCACGTTCCAACGGCATGTCCTTGACAACAACACAAACTTCCTCCTCCGTGAAGGGAAGGTCTAATTCCGCGAGATCCACTCGTTGAATGTTGAGAGCCTCCATGTCCAGAGTGTGGTCTCTAGCAGTACTTACTCCCAGCAGCTCTCTATATGCTCGGAGAAAAGCCTCCTCCTTTCCTCTTTGATCTGTGATGACCTGGCCATCAACAACAATGGCCGAAATGAAGTTTTTGCTCTTCCTACCATTGGCCACCAGATGGAACAACTTAGTGTTAGCATCCCCCTCCGTGAGCCAGCGTATCCGTGACCTCTGTCTGGCGATAGTCCTTTCAAGCGAGGCAAGACCCAGAAACAACTGCTTGAGCGTACTACGCAACCATATCTCCTCTGGGGTAAGGAGGCGCAAGTCCTGAGCACAATCTAGTCTGAGGATGACCAGCATCGCAACCCCAATCTGGACCTTGATATTCCCTACTTTCCTTTGGCCCCAAGCTGTGAGAGCTCTAGCAGTGCTTCTCAGGAGAACATCCAGACGGTGAAACGGCTGCACTATCAAAGGGTCATAGTTCCAGGCCTCATGGACCACCTCCAAAAACCCCTCAAGCTTTGTCCAGAACAGCTCAAAGTGAAATTTCTTCTTGCCCATGCGCTCCTCCAATGATAGATACAGCGGGCAGTGGTCAAAAGAGTCAGTCGAGAGCGCTTGCAGCAAGCTGTCCGGGTGATCAACCTGCAAATCAAGTGACACAAAAGCCCTATCGATCTTAGTGAGGGTAGGCACCTCCCTCTCATTGCTCCACGTGAATATCCTACCATGCAAGAACAGCTCCTTAAGCGTCTTTCGTCATCAATCTCTTGAATCTCCCCATCATCCTACGATCCAGCAGCGTGTTGTTTTTGTCCATCGCATGTAAGATCATGTTAAAGTCTCCAATCACTAGCCACGGCCCCGGGCAAATGTCCTCCTTTCAGACAAGTCCTGAAGAAATTGAGTTTTCTGATGATCCTCTTGTGGACCATATACCACTGTCAGCCACCACAGGCTCCCCTCCCTCGGCGCAACACAACCAGTTAGAGAGAAGGAGTCAACGGCAAGGTTAGAGAGCTGGACACGTGGGGAGTCCCATCCAACCAAGATCCCTCCTCTAGTCTCAGAAGCTGGTAGGTAAGCAAAACCATCATAAGATGGGCCTAAACATTGCATAATAGGAGGCACGTAGACCTCTGGTGCTAGACTTTGTTGCATCTCTTACTTAGCTCCTTTTTGTATTATTCCTCCCCCACTACACCAAAAGGTTAGGGCTTCTCTCCCCCACCCCCTCTCTGTTGTAACATGTAAATTGTACAGTGTTTGATGCTCTTAATATAACACAGTAGGAGCCTTTCCTACTATTTTCCCAGTCAAAAAAACATTGCATAATAATGTACTGGTCAACATGATCTAGTTTAGACTCCACGATACAAACGATAGCCACATGCAACGAGTCTACAAACTCCCTCAAAGCCTTCTTCTTGACTGGGCTATTTAAACCACTCACGTTCCAGCACACCACGTCCATAAGATTGTACGACATAGGAAAAAGATCCTCCATGTCGGTACCGCGGCCTACTCCTACCTACGCGTTCGCCATGGCCGCTGTCTCCAGCTGGCCCGACATGTTGGTGGGCACTACCTTCCCAAAGATTGTCGCGATCGCTTTCAGCTGTTGTTCTTGAAGTGGCGAGTCGAACATGGAACGGAGCAGACCTAGCGTGTTATTTGAAACTGCTAACTCATAGCAAGCCACCCCCAAAGCCTTTAAAAGCCCTGTCTCATCCACTATTGCTTTTGTCTTCCTGCCACCCCCAATCGAGCTCACAACCGACCTAGTAGTACGCCTAGGTGTGAATGGGTCCTGGACCGGTCGAACGCCACGGGCACCCTCGATCTCCTTGAGCAATGGCGGAGCCAGCTTCTTGAGCAAATCGGTGCAAAAAGACTTGATATTGCCCAGCACGACCAATTCCTTGGCCGAAACATTCGCAGGCGTTTCATCCAACTGCGCCGGATGTGCCACCACCACAGGCGCATCAGTGCATGGTTCTACCACGTACGTAGTCACGTCCGTGCATGGATTCACCAGATCAATCTGGGGGGAAGTGCCCAATGAGACCAGGCCAGTCATAATAGACCCACTCAGCTCGGTGATCGGAGCCCAGCCATCTGCATGTGCGTCCGCCAAACCTCCCACCTCTGGGTCCCGGGGCGACAGGAACAATTGCGCCGGCAACAGAGCAGTCCTACCCTCCCCAGCACCCTCCTCGAACAGCGGCAGGGCCAAAGCAGGGTGCAGAAGATCCCGCACCCCATCCATCAGGTCTCCCGCACTTACCACTGATTGGACAGCGGCATCCGAGGTAGCAAGCGCCTGTGGGGCCTCATCTATCACATTTGGCCTCTGCTGGTCCACATGTGACAGACTGCCAGCGTCCAAAGCAGGGGGGGACAGAGCCTGCAACCTGGCAAACCACGAGATCCGAGGCATCCGTCATATATCCACCTGCCCGATCTGATCCTGCCTACTCTTTTCAAAGATGCCCGTAAGTTTGTCTTGTCTTGTGATGAATGTCAAAGAATTGGTAATATTAGTAGACGTCAAGAAATGTCTATGAACTATTCACTTGTTATTGAACCATTTGATGTTTGGGGCTTTGATTATATGGGACCGTTTCCTTCCTCTAATGGGTATACACATATTTTTAGTTCTGTTGATTACGTTACAAAGTTGGTAGAAGCTATTCCAACTAGTAGTGTTGATCATAACACCTCTATTAAGATGCTTAAAGAAGTTATTTTTCTAAGGTTTGGAGTCCCTAGATACTTAAATGACTGATGGTGGTTCAGATTTTATTCATGGTGCTTTTCGTAAAATGCTTGCTAAGTATGATGTTAGTCATAGAATTGCATCTCCATACCACCCACAGTCTAGTGGTCAAGTAGAACCGAGTAATAGAGAGATAATATTAATTTTGCAAAAGATAGTTAATAAATCTAGAAAGAATTTGTCCAAGAAACTTGATGATGCATTATGGGCCTGTAGAACTGCACTTATAAAAACCATATGGGTATGTCTCCGTATAAAATGGTTTATGGAAAAGCATGTCACTTACCTCTCGAACTAGAACATAAGGCATACTGGGCCATGAAAGAGCTCAATTATGATTTCAAACTTGCCGGTGAGAAGAGACTATTTGACATTAGCTCACTTGATGAGTGGAGAACCCAGGCCTATGAGAATGCCAAACTGTTTAAAGAAAAAGTTAAAAGATGGCATGACAAAATGATACAAAAATGTGAGTTTTATGTAGGTGATTATGTTTTGTTATAGAACTCTTGTTTAAGATATTTTGCAGGAAAACTCCTCTCTAAATGGGAAGGTCCTTACGTTATCGAGGAGGTCTATCGTTTCGGTGCCATAAAAATCAACAACTTCGAAGGCACAAATCCAAAGGTGGTGAACGGTCAAAGAATCAAACATTATATCTTAGGTAATCCCATAAATGTTGAAGCCAATGTTACTGACACTGTAACCTCGGAGGAGTACATAAGGGACACTTTCCAGAACGTTTCAGACTCCGAAAAGGATTAGGTATGTGGTACGGTAAGTAAACCAACTCTGAAACAGTTCTAACAACAATTTTTCTCCGTTTTGGAATATTTAAGAAAATAGGAAAAATAGGAAGTAGTCCAAAAAGGACACGAGGCATCCATGAGGGTGGAGGGCACGCCTTACCACCCTGGGCGCGCGCCCTGCCTCGTGGGCACCTCGCGTGCCCTCCAGACTCCGTTTTCTTGAACGATACTTCTTTTGGTCGGTAAAAAATCATTATATAATCTCCCGAAGGTTTTGACCATGGTACCAGGACAAAATCCTCCGCTTTTTTTTCGAGCTATTTTTCTGACAGATCTAGATCACCATGATGTCTTCAAGCGCCCCAAGGACAAGTTTTTTCGAGAAAGTCATCAATCCCTACCTTGCAGAGGTGCTTCAACACCCTCAAACCATTGGGATGCGTGGGGGGGGGGGTGCTGTACATCCGCGATGTTGAGGGACCAAGGAGGACCGGAAGCATGGAGACAAGGCTCGAAGCAATGGAGCAACAAGTTTTCATGTGCCAGGGGATGGTGGAACACGAACTCAACGCCAACCACATGATGATCGTGGAATTCACCAACAACCACAAGCTGGATGCCAAGAACATTGGGGAGACCATCTTCAAGGTTCACAAGAAAATCGAGCACATCCAAGCCCAAATCTATGACCTACAAACCCAAAACTATGAGTATGAATATAGATTCAAGAGGATGAGTGTCGGTGTCAAAACCGGCGGATCTCGGGTAGAGGGTCCCGAACTGTGCGTCTAGGCGGATGGTAACAGGAGAAAAGGGACATGATGTTTTTACCCAGGTTCAGGCCCTCTCGATGGAGGTAAAAACCTACTCCTGCTTGATTAATATTGATGATATGGGTAGTACAAGAGTAGATCTACCACGAGATCAAGGAGGCTAAACCCTAGAAGCTAGCCTATGGTATGATTGTTGTTCGTCCTACGGACTAAAACCCTCCGGTTTATATAGACACCAGAGGGGGCTAGGGTTACACATAGTCGGTTACAATGGTAGGAGATCTACATATCCGTATTGCCAAGCTTGCCTTCGACGCCAAGGAAAGTCCCATCCGGACACGGGACGAAGTCTTCAATCTTGAATCTTCATAGTCTTGGAGTCCGGCCAATGATGATAGTTTGGCTATTCGGACACCCCCTAGTCCAGGACTCCCTCAGTAGCCCCTGAACCAGGCTTCAATGACGACGAGTCCGGCGCGCATATTGTCTTCGGCATTGCAAGGCGGGTTCCTCCTCTGAATAATTCATAGAAGATTCTGAACACCAGGATAGTGTCCGGCTCTGCAAAATAAATTCCACATACCACCGTAGAGAGAATAATATTTACACAAGTACAATCTGCTGACGTATTTCGTGGCATGACGTCACACCATGGCCAAGACTTTACTCGAATTGTTTTTATTGTTCCACCTCAGCACGTTTAGCGAAGCGGTTTCCATGGCACGTCATGTCAAAGCAGAGATCGTGCCCCCTTATTCCGGGATTCTCATCAATACGAACGTGGGTAACCCAACCGCGCCCGTTGGCATGCCCCCTCCATCGAAGGCGAGTCCCAAACGGTCACGGGGATGGATCTTGGTATTCAACCCCTTTATAACGAGACCAAGGCATGTTCCTTTTCTTCAATCTTCAATCGAATCCGCCCCTCGCCCCGAGTTCCAACACCCAAGGCTCCAGATTCAGGCGCTTCGGACCTTCGACAATGTCCGGCTCCGACCTACGAGGCCGGTGGATGCCTTCTTCCGTCACGGAAGAAGATGTGCTAAAGCTGAGAGACGCCAGGTATCTAACCGGCGAAATTTCGCATCGGCTGCCTGCCCAAGGGCAAGTCATTCCTACTCCCGAGCCTGGTGAGAGCATGGTGTTCATGTCTCACTTCCGTCGGGGTCTAGGCTTCCTGATGGACCCCTTCGTGAGGGGGCTCATGTTTTATTATGGACTGGAATTCCATGACTTGGATCGAGAGTCCATCCTCCACATCTCATCGTTCATTGTTGTATGCGAAGCCTTCCTCCGCACTACCCCTCACTTCGAATTGTGGCTCAAGACCTTCAACGTGGAGCCGAAGATGATCGAGGGGCGACAGGCAGAGTGTGGAGGGGCAGTTATAAGCAAGAGGGCTGACGCTCCATGGCCCGAGGGCTTTTTTCAAGAGGAGCTTAGTTTGTGGCAACAGGAGTGGTTCTATATCACCGCTCCTAGGGGCACCAGATGGGTGGCGCCGCCTGCCTTTCGCGCGGTCTCCACAACGGCTGGCGTCATGGGTCAACAAAGGGCTTGACTTGGGGCCGTCCAAGGACGTACCATTGTTGCAGGGCCGTATTCGAGACCTCCAAGAAAGGGAGATCAATCTGATTGTAGTGGCGCAGGTCTTGCTGATTCGGCGCCTTCTGCCCTGCAAACGTCGCCCCCTCCGCCTGTGGGAATTCAATCCGGAGGGACCGCGAGCTCTTCAACACTTCATGGGTGCGACGCCCGTGGAGATGTATAAACTGTTCTTCGGATTACAAGAGATGTGTCCGGACTTGACTGAGGACGCAGGTCTGAGCTGCAATCGCCCGGATACTCAAGTAAGTAGTCCTGTGCCCGGACATGCTATCCATACATTTATCATAAACTTGCCCTTTAAAGAGCTGTCCCTTGAACAGGAATGGATAGCAAAAGCAAAACTAATAAGGTGTCCGGCACCCCTCCCTGAGACCACGCCGGATCCTGTGTTAACCAAGATGCTGGAGGCTGCGCCTTCGGAAGAGGGCGAAGGGGGGAACAGGAAAGCTACCGCCTCCACTAAGGAGGCTCTTAAGGAAGGGGGGATCGAGAATGCCCCCCTCCAAGGGGAGAAGAGGACTGCTTCTGAATATCGGGAGGCCAAGGCCTCAAAGCGGGAGAAGAAATCTTCACCAGAGGGTCCTGTGCCAGGAGGAGCCCCGGCCGCACTATTTCCCCAAGGAAATCAGCCCTCTAGCGAGCCGTAAGTAGAAAGGGGAGTTCTGTAATAAGGGACATCCCTGTTTTTATTTCTGAAGATAAACGAAGTTATTACCTTGTAGTTTGGATCTCAGCCCTTCTCAGCGGAGCTCATCTTCGGGGGATCTTCGTCCGAAGATGATGGAGAGCGAAATGCCTCCATCTACCGCATCGTCAGGCGGGGCGGACGACCCTGAGGTGTCATCACGGAGGGTTTCCCCGAGTCCGGCGGGGTTGGAAAGTTTGGCACCGACTGGTGTATGGTCGGAGGAGCTGAAGGATCTGCTCGGGCACGCATCTATCTCAGAAGATCACCGTACGTTAATGAGTACGGTGATTGAAAGGATTTCATCCGCTGAAAGCGGGTTGCATGAGGCCGTCAGAAGTTTACTGGCGGGGTTTGAGGTACGCGAAAATGATATACCTTCTGACAGTTTTGCGCATAGAATGCGCCCTGTATAGATAGTAGCCCCTGAGACTCGGTACGTTGTCAAAAGCGACAGCGTGCCGAGGATCATAATCTCAGTTATAAGATGTCACCCTTTCTATTCAGGTGGCGGAGTGTTCGGTGGCCAGCCAGACTGATAGAGTTGCCGAACTGAAGCGGCAACTTGACGTTGCAGATGCGGACATCACGCTGGTCAATAAACGACTTGACGAGTCACAAGGTTTGTGGCTTCTCCGCGGACACCTGGTAAGGGAGCTTGACGCCCGTGCCTTACAACATGTATGCTTAATGCAGATGGTGCCGCTGCTATGGAGGACCTTCGGGCGGAGCTTGCCCGAGCCAAGGAGCAAGCCAGAAAAAGTAATGCGGCTGCCTGTAAGGCGGCCGAAGAGCTAAAAGCCGAACAAGCTGCTCACTGCCGAAGCAGGGAGGAAATGGCCGAAATGGCCGTGAAGCTGAAGCATGCTACCGACCACTATGAGTTTCTTGAAAGAGAACGCTGAGCGGAGCAAGAGGGCCTGAAGAAGGCCACCGCCGAAGCCAAGGATGCCCGCTCCACAATGAGAGCTATAAAGGAGGAGCTACGTTAGGTCGGGGATACCTGCGGCTGGAAAGCCTTTCCTGCTGCGTAGGAAGTTCAGGGATCCGAAGTATGCTCAGTTGGGCCAGTTGTGGGGTGCGGAGGATGCTTATCTGAATTTGGCTCCGAGTGCCGCAGATGCAGTCACACACTTCCAAGGCCAAAAGGATCACGGAATGGAAGAGCTTTTTTGGTCGCAATTCCATAGTCCGGAGCATCCACTTCCATTAATTGATCGGTTAGCTGAGTGGGCTGAGCTGAATAGGTTGTACAGACTCGCCATGAAGGATGCCATGGCTCATTTGTGGCCGAAAAGGCCCAAGCCGAAGAGTTATTTTGGCTTGGTGCAGCAGTTCCTTGATGCGGTGCCGCATATCGAGGCGATGAAGCGGTCAGCATGCATAGAGGGTGCACGGATGGCTCTCGCCCGTGTCAAAACATACTGGGCAGAGATGGAGGCCACCGACGTTGCATCCCAGGATTCAGATAGAGGCCGATTACCAGCCGAGCACTATTTTGAGGAAGCCCTGCAAGGCGCTCGTTTAATAGAGACGGAGTGCTCGAAAAATGTTATGTTCAAATGACATGTATGAGTTTTGAAACCATGTTTCAAATATAATATAAGGGCTTTTTATACTTGTGCGTTCAAGTGTTGAAATACCTCCTGTGCGGCCGTTAATGTATATATGTATATAACCTGAAAGATGGCAGTCTTCGGCTTCAGCCCCCACGCACATAGTGCGGGGGTGTTTGAAAAAAAGGCGCATTTTCACACTTAATCCAACGTCTTTGTCCTGTTAAGGAGGTGGTAGCATAGCAAACTAGGCATCCGGACTATAATGCTTTATCACTTTCACTTAGCCATAGGAGTTCGATGGTGGGGCTACTATATAGCCCCTAGGGGCACCGCGCTCTCCGAATTTTGGGGCGCGTATGTGCCTGACCAGGAAACGACCCTTCGTTAAAGTGGAGGAATTCTAAACATTCCGGTGGTCGATCGAGTGGTTGACCAGTCTCTCGCTATATCATTATAGTCAGTTTTCGGCTTTCTCTACTGAGGTGCTCTCCTGGACGAACCGTGGCACAATCGCAGTAGTTCTCCTGGTGCCGCGTTAGCCGATAGAGCGGAACGTAAGGCAGCAAAACACAGGAGCCGGGCAAACCCAACATTTGACCAAAGACATGATTCGGAGCTGATGCATATAAGGCCTAACTCGAGACGCCGAACACTCCCTAAGGTATTCGGTCTTTATGAAAACGGGCACAACAATGCCCTAAGCCCCTAGTGTCCAGGTACGCGAAAAAATTTCTGACGCGGCTGATGCCAAAACGCCAGCCTCCTCCTCGGTTATGGTGAGAAACCGGGGGATGTGTATCAACAAAAGACAGTAAGAAAGGTTTACACAGGGTCTTAATCTGAAAAGAATCCTTGCAACGGGTCCCTACTGCACGTCTGCGCTTGTGTCTCCGTTGTGCCATATCCTGGACGGGCGTAGCACGGTGTTCATCTGTAAAAGAGAAGAACTTAGTTTGAAAAAAGGATCGTGCGAAAGATGTATAAATAGAGTATAATTCAAAAAAACGAATAAAATTGAGCTTTATAGTCTCTTATTGTACATGCGTGCAGCCCCTTGTAAGGGGAGACGCGGCTAGTAAGCCCCTTGTTTATTTGTGCCGGACTCGCCTAACCGTGTCCGGGATCTGAATGACCCGTTTGGGTGCTTTGATCAGCAAGGTCGGATTAATGTGTGGCTGTCAAGGTAGTCTCACTTTCTTCCGTATTCAAGGAACACTCGAGGTTTCCCTTTAATGAGATGATGCCGCGTGGACCGGGCATTTTAAGTGTAAGAGATGCATAATGCGGTATTGCGTTAAAGCGGGCGATGTGGAAGACTAAATGGGGCGATGTGGAAGACTAAATTTTAGTGACGGGAGTTGTCGGATGATCCGAACACAACTTCTAGTGGTAGAGAGCCCGTACAATGGGCATATGGGCCTGGCATCACTCCTTTAAAGGAAGTGTTGCTATGGCGCATTTTGGTTGGGTCTATCCCCATTCTGCGGATTGTATCATGATATAGTAGGTTTAGATCACTGCCGTCGTCCATTAGGACTTGTGTAAATTGTAGTCCGTCAATTATAGGATCTAATATCAGAGCAGTCCATCCTGCGTTCCGGATACTTCCGGAGTAATCCTGATGGTCGATAGTGATTGGTTTTGACATCCAGTGTCGGGACTCCGCTGGGGTGGACCGTGCGGCGCGTACTTTAATGGGCGCTGCTCTACTTTTGCCTGTTGTCACATGAAGTGAATTTACTGTTTTGACCTCTTGTGGGAAATTCCTTTGTTTTCCGGTGCTCTGCTTGTAGAGTTCGTCATCGTCCTCACTTGGTGTTTTGAGCCCCTTGTGTTTGGCATTAAGTCGGCCGGACTGTTTGAAGACCCAACAATCTCTGTGGGTATGGTTTGCAGGCTTCCCGGAGGTGCTGTGGATTTGGCATATCTTGTCCAAGATTTTTTTTAGGTTGGATAGCTCGTCGCTGTTGTCCTGGAGAGGCAGTGTTTTGTTGTTCTGCCGAGAGCTTTTGAACCCGGCGTTGACTACCGTGCTCTTTGGGCCATTTCCCCTAGTCCGGCGCTGGTCCTTTCTGCGTCGTGGTTTCCCATTTCCATCCCTGACCTCGGATGTACTTGGGTCGCTGGTGCGGCATCTTGCCAGCCAGCTATCCTCTCCCGGGCAAAAGCGGGTCATGAGGCTTGTTAGTGCAGCCATTGTTCTTGGTTTTTCCTGGCCGAGGTGTCTGGTGAGCCATTCATCTCGGACGTTATGTTTGAAGGCTGCTAGGGCTTCGGCGTCCGGACAGTCGACTATTTGGTTCTTTTTGGTGAGGAACCTGTTCCAAAATATGTGGGCTGACTCTCCGGGCTGTTGAGTTATGTGACTTAAATCATCTGCATCCGGAGGGCGGACATAAGTCCCCTGAAAATTTGCCCGAAACGCGTCCTCGAGCTCTTCCCAACTTCCGATGGTATTTTCTGGGAGGCTTTTGAGCCAATGTCGGGCTGGCCCTTTGAGCTTGAGGGGTAAGTATTTTATGGCGTGGAGGTCATCTCCTCTAGCCATATGTATATGCAGGATGTAATCCTCAATCCAGACTCTAGGGTCTGTTGTTCCGTCGTATGCCTCTATGTTTACGGGCTTGAATCCCGCTGGAAATTCATGATCCAGCACCTCATCGGTGAAACATAGGGGGTGTGCGGCGCCCCTGTATTTGGGTGTGCCGTGATGTTCGAGTACTCGACGAGTTGTGTTGCTTTCTGGAGCTTGCTTTCTTGGCCCATAGATAGACCTGACCGGGCTATCCTTTTTGCGAGGATACTTATGTGGATCACGTGCCGGCTTGTGTGCGGCGCCGCTTGCCGCTCTTTGTTTGTCATATGGTCGTCTATCTGACCGGGCGGCCTCTTTGTTCTTTGATTGTGGGGGCTCTACGGCCTCCTCGTCAAATTCGGGCAGTAGTTTGCACTTTGGGTAGCTTTTTGCTTGGCGACTATCGCCGTATTTGTCTGTGGTCTTGAGTACTTTGCTCCATCTCATTCTGAGTACGTATTACGCTGTTTTGAGCTTCCGCTTCTGCTTCTTCAGACTTCATGCAGTGGTGACAAGCCTTTTGTGGAGGTTCTTCTGCTCCAAAGATGTGTCCGGCGTGAGATCGTCCGGACTGTTGTTTTCGCTGGGGACGGATTGCTTATCCAATTCATCCTGTTCGGATGGTTGTTCGGGGGCATGTTCGTCGTCCACCGGTTCACCCTGCTCTATGGCTAGGTCTGTATGGGTGTTGTCGTTGTCGAGGCGGGACTTTGAGCGGCGTTTACGTCGCCGTTTTGACTGTTTTTGAGGGGATTATCCTTCGCAGCATCCCGTTGTTCCTTGTTATTGCTTCCTTTAGGTGTATCCACCATATATACATCGTGAGTTCAGGTGGCCTTCCAGTGCCCTGTAGGCACTGGTTCTTGGTCGTCTCCGGCATCGTCGTCCATATTGTCGATGTCTTCGGAGTCGAAGTCTAGCATATCAGATAAGTTATCGACAGTGGCTATAAAGTGTGTGGTGGGTGGGCTTTGAATTTCTTCGTCGTCCGCATCCCAACCATTCTGACCATAATCCGGCCTGGGCTCTCCTGATAAAGAGAGACACTTTAGTGAATTCAGGATGTCGCCAAAAGGCGAGTGCTGAAAGATGTCCGCAGCGGTGAACTCCATGATTGGCGCCCAATCGGATTCGATTGGCAGGGGCGCAGAAGGCTCGGGGTCTGGAGAGGAGTCTGGCACCTTGGAGTCATGAGTTTCACAAGGGACAAGGTCGGTATTCGGTTATATCACCGTAAAGGTAGCAGCCTCCGAGGCGGTGTCCAGCCACCCATCCTCGATCGGCGCAGTCGGCTCCGAGCTAAGGGTCGGAGCGGACTCTTGTGCGGCCTCCAGGGCACTGTCCGGCGGCGGAGCTAAATCACGCCCATCGTGATAGTGCGGCGCGCTTGGCTGTGGCTCGAATCCGTCGAAGATCAAGTCTCCGCGGATGTCTGCCGTATAGTTCAAACTTCCAAATCTGACCTGATGGCCAGGGGCGTAGCTTTCAATCTGCTCCAGATGGCCAAGTGAATTGGCCCGCGGTGCAAAGCCGCCGAATAAAAAGATCTATCCGGGGAGAAAAGTCTCACCCTAGACCGCGTCGTCGTCGATGATCGAAGGAGCCATCGGGCCTATAGGTGATGACACAAAGGAACTCTCAATGAAAGCACCAATGTCGGTGTCAAACCGGCAGATCTCGGGTAGGGGTCCCGAACTATGCGTCTAGGCGGATGGTAATAGGAGACAAGGGACACGATGTTTTTACCCAGGTTCGGGCCCTCTCGATGGAGGTAAAACCCTACTCCTGCTTGATTAATATTGATGATATGGGTAGTACAAGAGTAGATCTACCACAAGATCAAGGAGGCTAAACCCTAGAAGCTAGCCTATGGTATGATTTTTGTTCGTCCTACAGACTAAAACCCTCCGGTTTATATAGACACCAGAGGGGCCTAGGGTTACACAGAGTCGGTTACAATGGTAGGAGATCTACATATCCGTATCGCCAAGCTTGCCTTCCACGCCAAGGAAAGTCCCATCCGGACACGGGACGAAGTCTTCAATCTTGTATCTTCATAGTCTTGGAGTCCAGCCAATGATGATAGTTCGGCTATCCGGACACCCCCTAGTCCAGGACTCCCTCAATGAGTTTGGCTGCAGATTTGAGGATCCCGGAGACTCGATCATCCTTCTATGATGGTGAGCCTATGCCTTGGAAGAATGATGACATCCTACATCATCAACAACTCCATCATCACCACCTCCGAAGAAAGAGACATAAATACATGGGTATGGGCACTCCCCTTGGCAACTGCCAAGCTTGGGGGAGGTGCCCTAGTATCATATCACCATCACACTTCTATCTTTACCGTTTTTCTTAGTACAATCCTTTTGGTTATATCTTGGTCTAGTAGAATAAAGTTTAGTATGATCTAGCTTTGAGTTTTTGTGTTGATCCTTATCTATGTAATCGAGTCCGTGAGCTGTATATAATAAAGATTAGTCTTGAGTCAAGGGCTTGGTTATCTGGCTATGATCTTGAGGGAATGAAAGAAAAAAGAAAGAATAAAAAGAAATAAAGAGATCATATTGATCTTATGGAGAGTAATGACTTCACATATAAAGAGTATGATGAATAAAAGTTGTTGAGAGTTGACAAACATAGTTTTGGTCATCGTTGCAATTAATAGGAAGTAATAAAGAAAGAGAGGTTTTCACATATTAATATACTATCTTGGACATCTTTTATGATTGCACTACAAAAAAATACACTTCCATGATGATACGTGTTTGTCACAGTAGGTCGCGTTTTTTGTCATGCATGTACATCCATGACGATTTTATGATAGAATCAAGATAGTCATACCTGTGCTGTCGTGGAAGTGTTCCATGACATTACCAAAATTATCATCACGGAAGTGTCCACTTCCATGACGATAAATCACGCGTCACAGAAGTGCTTTCGTCAAGGGTGACCGACACGTGGCATCCACCTTAACTGAACACCGTTAAGCTATCGGGTCCGGTTTTGGATCCGATAACCCATTAACAGCCCCGACCAATGGGGATTTTCCATGTGTAAAATCATCATTGGACGGAGTAAACACGTGTCGGCTCGCCATTGGGACAGATGTCATCCACTCATTGGACACAAGGCGCCTATGATACGTCGACACATGGCACGACCCAACAGAGGCCCATTCCTGTGAAAAGGCCGACCCGTTTGACTTGTTCAAAAGGTGGCGTGCCGGCCCATGGAAAGCCTGTTAATGACATGTTCGCATATAGCCCATTTACAGCCCGCTAACTGATGGACCGTTATGGCCTAACGGTATTAGGCCCAGTAGCATCATCTGGGCCATCCAATATGATTCCAGCCCATTGTAACTTCCAGCCCATGTATGGGCCATGACGTCTTTCGGCCCATATGAGTCCCTTTGTAGCTCTTGGCCCATTGACGGCCCGTGGTGAAACCGGCCGTAATGAACAGTGTACTGCTTTATACCCATTAGCGGCCCATTATTCCATTGGGTTGTTTCCAGCCCGTGTTACCTTTTGGCCTTCTCAAGGTCCATTTGTTCTTGGGATCATTGAGGGAGTCCTGGATTAGGGGGTCCTTGGACAGCCGGACTATATACTTTGGCCGGACTATTGGACTATGAAGATACAAGATTGAAGACTTCGTCCTGTGTCCGGATGGGACTCTCCTTTGCGTGGAAGGCAAGCTTGGAAATTCGGATATGTAAATCTCCTTCTCTATAACCGACTCTGTGTAACCCTAGCCCCCTCCGGTGTCTATATAAACCGGAGGGTTTAGTCCGTAGGAAAACAACAATCATAATCATAGGCTAGCTTCTAGGGTTTAGCCTCTATGATCTCGTGGTAGATCAACTCTTATAATACTCACATCATCAAGATCAATCAAGCAGGAAGTAGGGTATTACCTCCATCGAGAGGGCCCGAACCTGGGTAAAACATCGTGTCCCCTGCCTCCTGTTACCATTAGCCTTAGCCGCACAGTTTGGAACCCCCTACCCGAGATCCGCTGATTTTTACACCGACATTGGTGCTTTCATTGAGAGTTCCACTGTGCCGTCGCGATAAGGCTTGATGGCTCCTTCAATCATCTTCAACGACGCGGTCCGAGGGGAGGTTTTCCTCCTCGAACAGATCTTCGTATTCGGTGGCTTCGCACTGCGGGCCAACTCGCTTGGCCACCTGGAGCAGATCGGTAGCTACGCCCCTGGCCATCAGGTCAGGTTTGGAAGCTTGAACTATACTGCTGATATCCGCGGAGACTTGATCTTCGACGGATTCAAGCCCATGTCAGGTACGCCGAACAGTCACGACGAGCATGACTTAGATCTGCCATCAGACAGTGTTTGGGAGATCGTACCTGCGGCGGCCCCGGGAATCAATCCGGAGCAGATCACGCCTTCTGAGGACGGGTGGATGGACCCCGCCACTGAGGCCGCACACTCATCGGCATTGGAGCCGAACACTAATCCCACCTCCTGTGAAGGTTGTATCATCGGACTCCCAGACTCGTCTTGGGATACAGGATCCGAACCGTGTAAGCCCGTGCCTATCGAATCTGATTGGGCACCGGGCATGGAGTTCACCTCCGCGGATATTTTCAGCACTCACCCTTCGGTGATGTGCTAAATTCATTAAGATCTCTTTCCTTGTCAGGAGATTCCTGGCCGAACTATGTTCAGCTCGACTGGGAAGCGGACGACGAAGAAATCCGTTCCCCACCCACCACCCACTTCATAGCCACTGTCGATGACTTAACCGACACGCTCGATTTTGACTCCGAAGACGTCGACGGTATTTACGACGATGCAAGAGAAGAACAGGAACCACCGCCCACTGGGCGCTGGACGGCCACCTCATCATATGACATATATATGGTGGACACACCAAAAGAAGGCGATGGTGATGATGCAACGAAGGACAATCCCCTCGATAAGGCGCCAAAGCAGCGCCGTAGGCGCCGCTCTAAATCCCGCCACAGCAAAAACAGTGACAACAGCGCAAGAAAGAATAATACCCCAGTCGACTCCAAAGGAAACGGCGACCCCATGGACCCAGCGATGGAGCAGGATGAGCCAGTGGATGATGAACATAGTCTGGAGCCGACGTCAAATGATGCTGATCCCGAGGGTAAAATTCACCAACCTGTCTCCGGAGAGGAGAACTGTCCGGACGAAGATGCACTCATCATCCCAGAAAAGCACTTGGAACAAGAGAACCTCCACGGAAGGCTTATTGCCACCGCGAGGAGCCTAAAGAAGCAGAAGCAAAGGCTTAAAGCCGCACAGGATACGCTCAACCGCAGGTGGAACAAAGTGCTCGACACTGAAGAATAATACGACGGCAATCGTCACACAAAGAGCTATCCAAAGCGCAAGCTGTTGCCCGAATTCGACGACGAGGCCATAGTGCCCATTCAGCCGAAAACAACTGATCAGTCGGACCGACCACCCCGTGGCCGCGACAGGACGGCTAATGATGCAGCACACAAGTCAGCACACGATTTACGTGAGCTCCTGGACAAAAAGTCCGGTATGGCTAGGTCCATCTATGGACCTAGGAAGCGCGCTTCAGCACAGGATCAGAGCTACCAAAACGATCACATTGATCGAATACCAGCTAGGAATCAGCACCGAACACAACAACCGTCTATAGCATGCCACGACACGTCCAAATACATGGGTGCCGTGCACCCCCTGTGCTTCCCCGATGAGGTGCTGGACCATGAATTTCCAGAAGGATTTAAACCCGTGAATATAGAGGCATACGATGGAACGATAGACCCTGGGGTCTGGATTGAGGACTTTATCCTTCACATCAACATGGCTCGCAGAGATGATCTCCACGCCATTAAATACCTACCCCTCAAGTTGAAAGGACCAGCTCGGCACCGGTTGAAAAGCCTTCCTGAAAACTCAATTGGAAGTTGGGAAGAACTTGAGGATGCTTTTAGGGCCAATTTTCAAGGGACCTATGTCCGACCTCCGGATGCAGACGACTTAAGTCACATAATTCAACAGCCCGGAGAGTCAGCCCGAAAACTTTGGAACAAATTCCTCACTAAGAAGAATCAAATCATCGATTGCCCAGATGCCGAAGCCTTAGCAGCCTTCAAGAACAGTATCCGAGACAAATGGCTCGCCAGACACCTCGGCCAGGAAAAGCCGAGGACAATGGCAGCCTTAACAAGCCTCATGACCCGCTTTTGTGCAGGCGAGGATAGTTGGCTGGAACATAGCGGCACCAGCTACCCAGGTACATCCAGAATCAGGGATGGCAATGGGAAGCCACGACGCAATAAAAATAAGCGTCAAAACAATGAAGACAACCCAGATAACATGACGGTCAATGCCGGATTCAGAGGCTCTTGACCTGGTCAACGGAAGAAGCCATTTAAAGGCAGCAGAGAAGGACGGTCCAGCCTAAATAAAATCCTAGACAAATTATGTCAGATCCATGGCACACCCGAAAAACCTGCAAATCACACCCACCGAGAGGTTTATTCAATCGACGCACGTCCATGATCGCTAGATAATGATACGTGAATGAATTGTGCAATCTCTCTCGCACACATACATATCTCATTTCCCTATGGGCATCGGAATCACACACGCGCACTTCGTGGTATTTCTCTCCCTCCGTCAAGGTTAGAATTCGTCTTTCTACCCCGTCCTACAAGTCTCTCACACAGAAACACACACACTCTCTCTGTCTAACACGCCCACCCCTTTAATTCCGCCCACCCACAGCAACTAATATCTAAAAGTATTATTATGTCTCTCACACATATGCCTAAGGTTAACTCGAGTTCCGGAACCATATGAATACATACAATGGGATTCCAGCAAAGCACCTTTTGTTTTGAGATTTCGCTCTCTCTCTCTCTCTCACACACACACACACACACAAACACACACACACACACGCACACGTGCGCGCGCACATTGTTTCTCGCTTCATTTTTTCCAGCACTTGCATGCACACCGTTTGTTTATCTTCGTGATGCTTTAAGTATGCCTCGCACAAAAGCTATCTACCTATCCCTTAATATAGCTAGATATGTGTCACACAAACTCCTTCTCCCTACTAGCAACATGCCCATGCGTTGCACGGAACATCAAGATGCATTTGTATGAGTAGTTTATCTTGTGGGAGAAAAGGATGAACGAGGGAATGCCTTATTTGCAAATGCGGAGAGGGGTGTGGGTATCTTTTTGCAAAACTGCCATAGTTTCCTTCCTATCCGTCGGATATAAATCAGATGGCCTATATTGCAGGATGGCAGGAACACCATCATCACCAACTCTATGTTTTATAAGAGTAGAGATATGTGAGTGTGCCCCCCCACCCACACACACACCCACCCACACACACACACACACTTCCCAACACCGAAGGAGTAGGGTGACACCTCGATCTTGATACTAATCCATCGACTGGCTTCTCTCTCGAACACACACACACACACACACACACACACACACACACACACACACACACACACACACTACCCGACACCGAAGGAGTAGGGTGGCACCTCGATCTTGATAGTAATCTATCTACTCCTCTTTCAAACACACACACACATACACACACACTCGCTAGTTGTGCCTCTGTGCCTACCGCACACACTCTCGATACGTCTTTCTCTCCCTCCCCCTCCCCCCCACTCCAACAATGACAGCAGAAGGGTGACAACTCGATATGATCGTAATCTGTCAACTAGTTTCTCTCTCAAACATTGTATCTCTGTGCCTCGCTCAGTAGCCCCCTCGATATGTCGCGCGCACAGCTGTAGTGACGATGACGCTGAACCCAGTGTGCCTTGTTTTTACCAGCCTCATGTGATAGTTTTCACCTATTTCCTGTTAATTAACAAGGAAACCTTTTCTTTGTTACTACTAGTGAATCTAAAATCATTCAGGGCAGACATAAAATATATCACTTCAACCCAATTATTGCAGTAACTATTTTAAAAGAAACTAGCTAGATGCCCGTGCGTTGCACGGAACATCAGGATGCATTTGTATGAGTAGTTTATCTTGTGAGATAAAAGGATGAATGAGGGAAGGCCTTATTTGTGAACGTGGAGAGGGGTGTGGGTATATTTTTGCAAAATTGCCATAGTTTCCTTCCTATTCATTAGATCTAAATCCGATGGCCTATATTGCAGGATGGCACGCACACCATCATCACCAACTCTGTTTTCTACCCCCTCCGTTCCTAAATACTCCCTCCGTCTGAAAATACTTGTCATCAAAATGGATAAAAAGAGATGTATCTAAAACTAAAATATGTCTAGATACATTTCCTTTTATCCATTTTGATGACAAGTATTCCCGGACGGAGGGAGTATTTGTCTTTTTAGAGATTTCAACAAGTGACTACATACGGAGCAAAATGAGTGAATCTACACTCTAAAATATGTATACATACACATCTATATGTGGTAGTCCATTTGAAATCTGAAAACGACAAATTTTAGGAACAGATGGAGTATAAGAGTAGACATGGAGATATATCTCCAACATGGTCTACAACAAAAATGTGCTGGACTGGTTAGCGCCGGATGCTCGCAACGCGATGACATGAGTTCGAGTTCTGTATTTAACTTTAGATTTTTATATTATATATTACTTATTTAATGTATACTTCTTTCACTTCTGTACTGACAGTGGAACCCACAGAGTACTTAGAATACAAGATTAAGGATGGACTTGTTTCTTTTTAACTTTCTGTACAAAGTTGTAGTCACCCTGCAATTCACGTGTACACTGTACATGCAATTAACTTTTTATAGAGGGACAATTATACACGAAATTAACTCAAATGGATTGAGTATCACTCTATTATTTCCAACATAAGAGCATCTCCAATGGTAGCCGGCAAATTTCTTCCCGCTTCCTTCCGCGGAGGACGACATCAAACGCCAACAACATACATTTTCACAACTCTAACCAACCAGATGAAATTCATGCAAACACTGATGGATTTCATATAAGCATGAAGGATTTCATATAAAAAGGCGGATCTTCATATAAACATGATGGATTTCATTACATTTACATGTACTAAGCGGTGCCGATCCGGCTCTCTTGGTATAATTAATACTCCCTCCGTCCGGAAATACTTGTCCTAGAAATGGATGTATCTAGACTTATATTAGTTATAGATACATACAATTTATCCATTCTTAGAACAAATATTTCCCGCCAGCTAGAGAGGGAGTAAATAATCTAAATGGCCGCCCGCGGATCCCTTTGTCTTCCTCATGTCTGTTAGAAACTTGCAGGGTCGACGAAGATCATCGGAAGAGACGAAGCAGCAAAGAAACCACCTGAATGCGTAGTCGTCGCCTCGGCGGTGGCCTTCATGGGTCCCATGTGGCGGCAACCTCCCGTGTTCTACTTCTCCTCGATGATGGCAGCGGACACGGAGAAGCTTCCCACCGACTTGTCGCTCTCCACGCACCCGACTTCTGTATCTACCTGCATGGTGCTGCTGCAGGCACGGGAGGCACACCCACACACACAGGAGGCGCGGCCACCGCAGACACTGGTGGCGCGGTACAACGCAGCAGCGATGACGCCTGCACCGGCGTGCTCACCGCCACGACGGCATTGAGCAACTTGCCACTCCTCATCGAGCTGAACTGGAGTAGCGAGTTGCTGAACCACGCGCCTACTTGGGGTGACAACTGGCTCCGTCGGGCCAAGCGAGGTTGGTGAAGCACCGAGCGGTCTCGCCCGTATCCAGAGGGCTCGGCGAGCCATCCAACCGGGTAATATGCCAGAGAACGGCTCCTCGGAAGCCATCGGAAGAGTGGAGAAAATGGTGAAGGAGGCGATGGGGGAGCGGCGGACGTGTGTAATTCTTGCCCGCTGTCTATCTGGCCTCGTGTAAATAGAGGGCGGACAGTAGGAGCTTGGCCGGTGTCTGGCCTCGTTTAAACTAAGGGCGGACGGGAGGAGCTCGGTCGGTGTTGCGTTTAATTCCGGCCCACTCATGAACGGACGTGTGGCCGGAGTAGGATTCTCGGTTTGCATGCTGGTTTAACGGAGGGGTTTGATGGAGGCGAGGAGGCCTGCTCAGCCAGGCGTGCAGCGGGCGGCGCAGGACTATTCTATTTGACAGCAGTAATGAGCCATCAAATCACAAAGGCCCTCGCCTCTCGTGAAACCGACCAAGCTAGACTGCCCCGCCCTCTAGCCTTTTAAAAATGTATACTTTTGTACAGTAGTAGTATCGATGGATTGCGCCATGGAGCAAAACTTGAAATAAAAAAAGGTGGTACATATAGAGAGCGCCCGTCGCCAAATTATGCATATAGTACCATTAAAAAAGCTAGTACGTGCTTAAATGGGGTGCTAAATTCTATTGAAGAAATACTAGTATGTACGTAACATAGTTCTGCTGGGGGCTCAGCACAACACACCCCTCAAATTAAACTAAGCACACCTGAAAATAAACTATGCAACTAATCCGGTAGACACTGCATTAGAATCACCAGGAGCAACGACACTGCCACCTTACTCGGAGTCCTCATCCACGTCCTTGACTTCGTCCTTGTCCCTCTTCCTCTTGGCCGATACTTCTTTGCTTGAACCGCACACTTGGCTCTTGCGCTTCATCCAACCCTTGTAGATATTGAAACAAAGGTAGCCATCCATTGCAGCATAGTGGATGTGGTCTATATCTAGTACATTCCGCTGCCATGCATGACGATGAAACGTGTAATGAGGTTTCTCCAGTTTACCGTACGAAGGATGAACCATGGCTCCTGCCAGGGTCATCACTGAAGGCTGACCACTGGAGGGCAGTAGCCGATTCTTCTGGAGGTCGAAGGGGTTGCCTACAACGAGGCCTATCCGAACCAGGACTCGTTTGTCATTCCTAAATTCTACAGTAACAAATTTGACTAGGTCGCTCTTGAGGAAGTTCTTAAAATCCTGGCATTCAACGTCAGCATGGCATATGTGGTAGACCAAGCATAAGTCATGCACGCAAACCTGGATCACGGTGGGCTTCCTCCTCCTTTAGATCCTTCTCTCGTCCCAGGACTGTGGTGTACTCAACATCTAGCCCAGCGACCCACTCATCATTTGAGTTTTCGAACATGCGTCTGAAGCGAGCAAGGCATCCTTTCACCATCGCGGAAGAACGGGTGGAGATGACATCGAACTCATCGCCGGTGATGGTTCTAACCTTGTACTCACTGCCGATCATGGAGATTTGGGACGCCATGGATTTGGGAGGAGGGTTAGGATTAGTGGAACTGTCGTAATGTGAAAGGACGGACGACTAGGAGCGAACCACTGTCATATTAAAGGTCGTGCAGGGACGAGTAGGAGCGAACTGCCAGCGTGCGAACGGCAGGGTAGTGGCTTTCCATTCTCCCATGATACAGGCTTCCGAGAGCCCTTGGATCTGAGATTGAATGGTTGCATGGCGTGATTCTAGACCTATGGGTTAATATCCTATCCTGGAGGGTTATTCTGCAAATTTTCAGCAACTTAGCATGCGACCGTTCGATCTCAGATCCAAGGGCTGCCAGCAGTCGGTATCATGGTCGCGCCTACCACGACCGTCGTGTCGCTCGCTCAGTCGCGCCCTTGGAGATTTAACACGGTGCGTTAGGCTATCTGATGTTGGCATGTCACACATAGTCATGACTTAGTCACTCATACTACAACAAGGTTAGCTATAAGGTTGGCTATAAGTGTATTTTTTTTACTTCTCTCAATCTCTTTCTTGGTAGTAGTATTTATTGCATTTGCCAAGGAGTGACCTCTTCCAATGAAATGGTGCTTAGATGAGGTGCTAAGGGCATTAAATGGCTTAGCAATCAAGTCCCCAATGCATAGGTGCTTATTAGTTTTTTGTTGCTAAGTTTGCTTCATTTAATTAGCTATAGACTCAAAATTGTCATTTCACCTAGGTACACGCGCTTAGCACCGTTTCTTCCTTGGGTCACCAAACTAGTCTCTCTCTTCTTAATCAACTTGCCACATCAGACTTTATGCCTATGTGGCAAGCTTAGCACCTGTAGGAGCAAGTAAGTACAATAGTGGGCTATAAGCCCGCTTTACATGGCATTTTTGCATATGTGGAGGAAAGAGAGGCAAGGAAAAAGTGGAGAAGTGGGCTCTCATGCAAGAGCCAGCCTCTACATGGTGGAGCATTGGGAGTGGCACCTGTATGGAGGTGGTCAGGAATCGGGAGACTCACGCCGGTCATAGCGCCATAGTTCAAATGATAATGGAAAGTCAAATCACGGGGCCCACCTGTCCATCAGTTGGTAAACAGAAACGAGGGGAAGATCTAGCTGTAGCACGGAAGCCAAGAAATTTGGTGTCAGATGGGGCTCGTTGATAGAGTAGGATCATTCCGTACTAGTACTACTCCTACTAGTACCAAGTTTGTACTATACAACTAGTACTACCACTATACAACTAGTATGTATGTGCACGGCACAACATCATAGGAACAAAAAAAGGGAAGATCTTGTTTTGGGTGATTTATCTTTTTTCAGTCAACATAGTATGAATAATATGATGTGGGGGGCACCCATGAAGCTTATGTGGCTTTGTTGCATGGCTACGAAAGGTTAGAGAAAAATAAATAGATAATGTGTTTAGAGTGCACTCCACTAAATAGATATACTTTGGATCCATTGCAACGGTGTGTGAAAAACTTTGAAAGTTGGTCGTTTGATGAAGCCAATCCAACGGTACAAAGATGGCAAATCCAAGCACTACTGGCCGTTGGATATCATCTACATTCCACCAGATTCTGCCACATGTAGAATCTAGAAGACTCCATGGCTGAACTTAATTCATGACTAACTTTGCCACAACTAAGCTTAGGCAAAGTTAGTTCTTCAAAATGAGAGCCACAAGTTGGAAAGCCTAAGAGAATCTTGCCACATTTTTTATGTGTATGTCCTGTGGGGCCTCAGTGTGGCTTGTCTAAGGTGTGGCTTGAACCAAACACTCACCTAAGTTAGACAAACATTCCTAACCTTACGTGTGGCAATCTTTGGCAACATTGTATGATAAAGTGTGGCATTGCTAGGCCTAAAACCAAACAACCCCTGTGTCAGCCACAAAAAATGTGGACAAAATGGCCACCACAAGTGTGGCAAGATTTGGCAAGAAGTTGAGTCTATGACATGTGGACCATGTAGCTAGAAAAAGTGTGGCAAGCCACAAGTGTAGCAATGAACCAAACACATGCCTAAGATATTGTGGCACGCCTAAGCTTAGGTGTGGCAACCTTAGGCTGCAAACCAAACATCCATATCTATACCCCTATATAGTGTGTGAATAGCTTTGAAAGTCGGTCGTTGGATGAAGCCAATCCGACAGTACAAAGATTGCAAATCCGAGAACTACTGGCCGTTGGATATGATCTACATTCCAACAGATTTTGCCACATGTAGAATCTAGAAGACTCCACATATAGAAGCATAATGCACAAACCACCAGAATCTCATGCGTGCAATGCACGTGTACCTTACTACTAGTTGGTAGTAGTAAGAAACAAATTCCGGGTTTGGCACGAGCTCATACTGCGGGAGCACCACAAGGCCAGTCGCAGGAGTTACATGTCCCTCTCGGGGCCCACGGGACCGAACTTGAGTGGCTTAGTGCCCGGCCTATGAGTCAATGACATGCGGACCTTAAATGTGGCTGGCCCACATGTCATCATGGTGGTGGCGTGGTTTGCGACTCACTCGTTCGAGATGAACCGGCCGGTGGTGGCGTGGCCGTGGCGAGGGTGCCACAGCTGGGCGTCGGGGCGTTACGAGGCGTAGATGGCTGCACCAACGGGTACTACCTGTAGCACAGAAGTACTCCAGCTAAGTATTGATGCCCGCGACGAAATGTGTCATAGCCGCTGGATGAAAATTCGATGGTGTACGGATCGGAGCACAGCAGTGGAGGAGGCAAACCGCGTCCAATCAGGTGTGGCTGTGGTAGAAAGTTGATGGTCGCTGCAGTGAACAATCCTACCATTCTGTCACTGACATGTGGGACCCCCAAGCGTGGGTCCCACCTGTCAGTGAAGGAAAGGCATGGCAAGGCAGTGATAGCCACGTTAGAGGATCCATGTCCACGTCGTGGGACGTCGTGCCGTGGGTTGGAGCGGCGTCGTGGGAATCGCGTGTGGGTGTGGCAGTGGTAGAAACAAGAAACATGATGGTCGCCGTGGTTCAACTTCCATGGACAAGCTGTCATGTCTGCTGACACATGTATATCAAAACTAGAGTGTTTATATTTCAAGCACGTGAACAAGTATTATTCTACTACTTTGGATCCATTGCAACGCACAGGCCAGCACATTGGTAGTAGTAGTGTCTATCTCTATCTCTAGAGGCCTTCCCTCGTTCATCCTTTTCTCTCACAAGATAAACTACTCATACAAATCCATCTTGATGTTCCGTGGAACGCACGAGGATGTTTCCTTGAGGGTCTCTCCAGCGTGGCATGGTCGTAGTCACAAGTTGACGCCCCTTGAGATGCCGACGTTGAGGGGCGCTCGGATTTCCTCCGATGAGTAGGTAAGATGAGTTTGATCACGTAGTAAATGCATTCTAAAGACTACTTCCATGTCTATTTCCTAATTCTCTCCCTGCCCACTGTTTCACAGGCTAGGCTCGATGCGAGTGGAGATTGGCTTGCATATGTAAGGGAGGTGTCGGGGATATACCCCACGGTGTAAACCGGCTGGAAGTTTAACTTGGCCGGACTGGACGACTCACTGGTAACCCGCCCGGAGCTTGGCGGTTCACGAGGATACTCGCCCGGTCTTGGCGATTCATTCATAACCCGGCGGGCGGGTCAGATGGATGACGAGGCCCATGGCCCAGAAGGCCGGTTCATGTTTAATGGTGGGCCGGTTTATGAGGAAAGCATAAGGCCTATTCTCCTACAAAGGAAGCAAGACTAGGACTCCACTTGTAATAGAGTAATCCTAATCCAACTAGGACTAGTCATGTAAACCGTCCCTTCAACATATCTAAGGAGGGGCGGGGCTCCCCAAAGAGGGACAAGCTAGAGGCAAGAAGAAACAATCTTAGGGCTAGACACAAAGAGGAGAGCCGGTTTACGGCGACTCCTACGTGATGATAATGAGACCTAGCCTCAAACAGCATGTAGGGCTATTACCGGATGATGTTTCCCGGGGCCCGAAGCTGTCTAAATCCTTGTCTTGCATGTTGATCCGCCCTGCGTCTCTCGTCCCACTCAACCCCTCTCAAGCTACCACATAGATGCGTTGGCCTCGCGACTAAGTCCTGACACTAAGGACATCTGCCGTGACAAATCCATGATAGTTGGCGCCCACCGTGGGGCCTGCGCACGATGGTGACGAGTTCTTGAAGGGATCTTTTCAAAGGATCGAGAAATTCGTGATGTGCTGGATGAAGAAGAACCGGCGCAGAAGAAGATACATCGTCTCCATGGCAACCAGTCAGAAAAAACATATACAATATTGCGATCATGAGAAATTGGGGCTACATCGCGAGCGCCGCTGGATGTGACTCGGCGGACCATCAAATCTGAAACAAAATCAGCCTCTGTTGTTGTGCCGTTCTACGTCGCGCCCGCCGAGACCGTCTGGAGTTTTCGATGAGAAGTAATCCATGATCTGCTGATCGGCCACCCTGACGTAAATACGCAGTGCCACGAGCACACCTGATGTGCTCCTGCTACTCTACTCCCATCAAACCGTAGCTGGCAGAACAAGTCCCGAGGCAGCAACCAATAATTCTCCTGTGTGAACTAGCGCACCGCCTCAAGCGCTAATGATGTGCATCGGCTCAGGTGCTAGGACGTACCTAAATCAAATCCAAAGGTACTTCCAAAAAAAAATACTCCAATAGCACGTGATGAAGGCACTCTACTTGAGTATTACTCTGACAACTGCTACAAGCGCTGGTCGTACGCCAGTCCCAGGATCATCAGTCAACAACGTAAATAAAGTAAAATAAAAAAGCAACAGCACGGAGGAAGATGCAGACGCGGGTACGGACTCGCCTCCGCCGCTACTACTTTTCACCACTCGCCTCCGTTCACGTGCCTCAAGGCACTACCTCCGCACTGCCTCAGGTTCGCTTGCGCCTCCAAGTCGCGGCGATCGCTGGCGAGTTTACAGAGGGCCTCCGTGGTCACTCCGGGTCAAGCTGGACTCTGCTTTTCCGTCCAAGTCATCATCGTACCTCGTCTCCTGTCCGGGTGGCTGTCGCGCCTTGTCTCCTGTATGAATTACCGTCACCAACCTGTTTTCGTCGCCGCTTCTACAGCGCTTACCTTGACAAGCCGGACTCGCCACGCCTTGCCGGGGTGCCACCGCAGGCCGGCCCTGCCGCCTCAGAGCCGCTTCCGAGCCAGTTCAACCCGGTCTCTGCTACCGTTGAGCTGCCACGGCCGCCCGGTGGCTTTTTCCACTGTGAGCCCGTCCTGCTGGAGTTTGCTTCTGTCTCTACTACATGTTATTACAGACGCCATCCTTACAACAGATGCTGCCGTTTTGCGTTCGCCGTTTTAGCAGCCAGCAGACCGGTTGGAGCATTATAACCTGGACAAGTCCGACGACGTGCATATTTTACGCAGTGCTAATTGCCTACGGATCATCTATTGTCTGAACAAATCAGGACAAGTGTTTATGCTATTATACCGCGGATGCACGTTCGGCCGTGCCGCACAGTTTCACAGATATGTGTATTGCGGTCCATTTGCATCAACACGATCGGCCGACTTGCCTGTCTGCGCTGCCTTACAACACGACGCGGCTGACTCGCCCGTTCGCGCGACTTACCGCGTCTGCGATTAACTCGCCCGTCCGCACCGGCTTACAACGCCGCGGCCGGCTCACTCGTGAATTGATTTCAGCTTCACCATAGTGATCATCAACTCCGCGGTGGATAATCACTGGCTGACATATCAGGGGAAATCCATCCGGTTTATTTTATTAAACATATTGTTTTCATCAAAGAACAATTACTTTGGTCTGTATATTTTTATGTGCAGCAATGGTGGTGCCATGTCGTTCCTATGAAGTGTACGTCAGCACCATCACGTACCGATGTCTGCACCCGTTTACTGATGGAACAGGTGTGCACAAGTCGCCGCCCGTGCAGCTTAATCTACATCAACCCGCCGGAGCCGCGTTGAGCTACCCTTGCCGCTTGAGCCACTGGGGTATATTAAGCCGCCGGTCTGCCTGAGCCGCCGGGACTATATTGAGTCGCTGGTCTTCCTGAGCCACCTCTGTCGTGATAAACGGGTCATTCGTCGTCCAAACAGATCAGGTGATATCCATCCAAGTTTGTTTTATCAGCACATGTTGTTTTTGTTAAAAAAACAAGTTTATGTTTGCCTTGGTCTGCAATATTGTTTATGCAGGGCAATTATTTATGACAAAAAGTGATATTATACCGCGGAGATGGAGGCACGCCGACATCTTTTGGCACATGTGGTCGTCGTTACTCGGCGGACTCTCGCACCGGCTTACAACGCCATGGCCGTCTCTTGTGACCACGCCGGCTTACAACAAGGAGGACAAGATGCCCGTCCGCACCGGCTTACAACGCCACGGCTGGTTTATCTGTCTGTGCCGCCTCAGATGTTATGGTCGTCTTTACCGTCTGTCTCTCGTGGCCTGGTCTACATCAACACATCAGGCCACACCTGTCTGCATGAGTTGTTTATTGAGTAGGAGCAAGTCATTACTTGAGAAGCCCGATTTTCTTTCAAGCAAAATGGAGGAAAATTATCATATACTATCAACCGCTGTCTGCACTGGGTGGTTCAATGGGCAGGCGCACAAGTCGCCGCCATTACAGTTTGGTTAACTTCAAATCACCAGTTGGAAGGAACCATTGGCCGAGTTGCTGACACGGCTCATACGGGATCATTTATAACCCACCGCAGTCACCTCAACCTTCTGTGGATTCACATCGTGCTATCAACAGCAATGATATACAAGTTATGCCGGTTTATATCACGGTCAAATATGGAGAGTTTCAAGCCAACTCCTCGAGTCACCTTGAGACTCGGGGGCTACGATGATATGACTCAGCAAATCTTGCCAGTTTCAGCAAATTTAAGAACCACAGGACGATGGAGGGAAAGATAACCCGGTCCCGGAGGCTACTGTTATTTGAAGGCCGTCAGAAAATTTCCGGCTTAGAAAGTATATGACAGTTACAAAATCCCGGCTCAATGAAGAAGTTCTGGGTCATCAGAAAGGATTCCGATTTAAAATCTGGTTCAAGGGAAGCCAGTCTCACTGAAGCTCTCAAATATCTGGTTTACAATCCGGTTCAAGGGAAATCTGTTCTCCCACAAAGCTCTGAAGCTCTCAAATCTGGTTTGAAAATGTCCGGTTCAAAAAGGAATTAACTTCTCGCAAGTTCGAGTTGAAAGGCCATCAGAAAATTTCCGGCTGAAAATGAAGATTCCGGTTTGCAATCCGGTTTAAGGGAAATTTGTTCTCCCACAAAGCTTTGAAGCTCTCAATATCTGGTTCAAGATCCCGGTTCAAGAAGAATTTATCTCTTGCAAAAATTTAAAAATTGCCGAAGAGGACCTGCGGCCATGATGCGCGGTTCAAACATGGGTATCCTGCCTTATTGGCCTGACATATTATTGATCACATGGGGGCTTCTGCTTCATAAAGCAGGGTCTCTGTCCTTTCATATCATGCGTGGTTACATGGAGTGGTTCTGTTTTAAAGCGGCCTCCGGTTTAGCCCTTGAAATTTGCTTTTCATATCACTTGGGGCCTTGGTCGTGTCCGAACCAACGCGACGCCTTTTGATAGGCGAAAGCCACCAGATCACTTGGGGACATGGTCAAGTTTGAACCAGTCACGCCTCTTGATCGGCCTAAGGCCACAAAATCACTTGGGGGCTTGGTCGAACCCGAACCATTGCCACGCCTTTTGATTGGCATATATGCCACGGTTTCATTTCGGGACCTGGCTGACTTGAACCATTGTCACTCCTATTGGGGGCTTGGTCCTGTCCGACCATGGTAAAACCATCTGATCAGCTCAATAAAGCATCTTTCTTGCAAACGGTTTTATCATTGCCTTTTGCTTCAAGTATTTTTACATAACTTATTTTTGTTGTGATTTTTAAACCAACATTGTTAATCCGGTTTGATTTTATGTTACCATCTTATTATGGAGTAAACCGGTGTTCATTAACCCGGCTTGACTTTCAACTACAAGTTGTCAGTACATGACTAATTATGATCCGGCGATTATTAACCCGGTCTGGTTTTGACTATAAGTCGCCAGCATTATATATGGTTAATCCGGTGTTTATCACAACCCGGTACGGTTTATCATAAACCGACACAATATGGAAGGAGTTATCAGTACTCAAAATTTGGGTTATTACCTCTACTACAAAAAGTTGGTAAACCAAAGATGTGATTCAATGTCACAGGTATGATATATTTCATATTTGATTATCCTTAAGTGCAGCCTTGGTTATAAACCTAGGTTATATGTTGGCATTATGACCCGTCCGGCGGTAAACCACCAGGACACTTTAAAATTGTTGCATGCAGAAACAGGTTGAATAAAGCATGATTATAAGTCACTGGTGTTTATTAAACCGGCCTGGCTTTTGACTATAAGTCGCCAGTATGATGATAAATTATCCGGTGTTTTAAACCGGCCTGGCTTTAAGACAATAAGTCGCCAGTATATGATGAGAAATTATCCGGTGTTTTGTTAAACCGGCCTGGCTTTTGACTATAAGTCGCCAGTATATATTTGGATTGCGCCATTGGAATCATGTGCTTATAAATCATTGGGTTATATTATTCAAATAGCCAAACTTGGCTGAATTTTCATTATGATATTCAAAGAATAAGGTTTTCATACCGGATTATATTATCTTGAATAGCCAACATGGCTGGATTTTTATTATGACTATCAATAACCAGTATTATGATTGACGTTTTCAAAGTCACTTTAGCGCAATGGCTATTGTTTTATCAATGGATATGATTTATTCTACAATGGAAGGAATAGTCCCGAGTCGCTGCAGGCTTACGACCCGGCACTTGGGGGCTACATTATTTAAGTTGAGATTACATCAAATATGCAAGTATCATGTCGCTGCAAGCATGCACCATGACACTTGGGGGCTAATGCAAGGTCATTCTTTGTTCATATTATTGAAGACCTGACTCATCACATTATAATGAGCCGGCCCTTGGGGGCTACCAATTGCTACTGTTAAACAATTCAAGGTACAAAGCTTTTTATTCATTAAATTGAAGGGTCCACTCCTCAGTTGGTAAAGCACAAGGCTCTAAACCTGGTGGACGTGAATTCAAGCCCCATGATGGGGGTTACATCATATGATGTTATTTTCATTGAAGTATATATCAAAGTCCCAGCCCAATATTATCTTACTGAGCCAGCCCTTGGGGGCTACACCGTTGCTGTTCAAAGATTACATGATTATATTTACAAAGTCCCTGCTCATTATTGCATAATGACCCGGCCCTTAGGGGCTACACTGCTTGAAGTTTTTATGAGCATCAGGAAATTACAAGTCCCAGGTTGCTGCAAGCATGACATCCCGGCACTTGGGGGCTACAAGTAATATGGATATAAGGGAGAAATATCTTCCAATTTTCTGTTTTGAGCCAACCAGATTGACCCGGCATCACCAATCTTCATAAACCGGCGTTAGCAACAATCATGAACCGGCGTTGGAAACAATCATGACATGGAATTCAGATCTTATAAACCGGCAATCTGACAATGATAAACCAGCAAATCTACATTTTCAAACCGGCTGAATATCAGATGAGTTTCAAGACCAATATTTCTTAAACCGGCGCTTTGGAAGCCGACTCAAGTGGATTATTCTTCACAATATTTTTCTATGAGAAACCAACGTCAGCAATTTGAGTATGAAGCTGGTTATTGACCCGGAGTTTCTAGAAGGAGGAAATAACAAGGACTTAAGGATGATCAGTGTCGGTTTACAAGAATTCTTAACCGGGAGCACAATCTGTCAAAGTTTGTTCTTGTGTTTATTTTACAGGATCAGTTTAACATGGATGAATCCAAATTAAACTGGGGGCTAATGTCGGGGATATACCCCGCAATGTAAGCCGGCCGGAAGTTTAACCCAGCCGGACTGGACGACTCACTGGTAACCCGCCCGGAGCTTGGCGGTTCACGAGGATACCCACCCGGTCTTGGCGGTTCATTCGTAACCCGGCGGGCGGGTCAGGTGGATGATGAGGCCCATGGCCCAGAAGGCCGGTTCACGTTTAATGGTGGGAAGGTTTATGAGGAAAGCATAAGGACTATTCTCCTACAAAGGAAGCAAGACTAGGACTCCACTTGTAATAGAGTAATCCTAATCCAACTAGGACTAGTCATGTAAACCGCCCCTTAAACATATATAAGGAGGGGCGGGGCTCCCCAAAGAGGGACAAGCTAGAGGCAAGAAGAAACAATCTTAGGGCTAGACACAAAGAGGAGAGCCGGTTTACGGCGACTCCTACGTGATGATAATGAGACCTAGCCTCAAACAGCATGTAGGGCTATTACCGGATGATGTTTCCCGGGGCCCGAAGTTGTCTAAATCCTTGTCTTGCGTGTTGATCCGCCCTGCGTCTCTCGTCCCACTCAACCCCTCTCAAGCTACCACATAGATGTGTTGGCCTCGCGACTAAGTCCTGACACTAAGGACATCTGCCGTGACAAATCCACGACAGGAGGGTACCAACATCAATTTGCACAACATTTACAATGGTGACACCATTCCCGTAGAACCTTTGTCCATCATTGGGATCAGCCATGCAACGGGCCACCGCATGAATTGGTATGATGGAACCACAGTGAGATTGAATAAGATAGCATGAACCTTGCACATGGCGGTCAAAGGCGAACCATGCTGTCTGCGGCCGATTTGTTGCCGTACGAGTACGAAGACGTTGTGCTCCTTTCTAACCGCATGTTCGCGGTGACAAACTAGGGGACTTATTTCATATGGGACACATCCTACGATATACTCCCTCTCTCCTAGTTTATTTGTTTTGAATCCTTTCGTTTTATAAGTTTCAAATTCAGATTTAGAGCTCCCCATCACATGTTGAGATTACAATGTCCATTAAATCTTTGCGTGCATGTATAGTAAAGAAACAAATCTCGAGTTTGGCACGACTTCGTGCAGTGGTAGCACCAAAAGGCCTGGTGCAGGAGTTACATTTCCCTCTCATGGCCCTCGGGACTGAGCTTCAACGCCTTACTACACCTGCCTTTGAGTCAATAACATGTGGACCCGATAGGTGACTAGTCCACATGTAATGCCACCAAAGGTAGAGGGGCAGTGGGGCCGAGAGGGGTGAGCCGCAGGTCGGGAGACGTGTGGTGTCTTGGGTTCGAGTGGCGTCGTGAGAATCGCGTGTGGCTGTGATAGAAACTTGATGTTCGCCGCATTTTAGGTGGCCCACATGTCATGCACACAAAGGCAGTGGGGAGGTGCGGCCGAGAGGGATGAGGCGCACGTCGGGGGACATGGTGCCGTGGGTTGGAGCAACGTCGTGGGAATCGCGAGTGGTAGTGGATGAAACGTGATGGTCGCTGTCGGTGTCAAAACCGGCGGATCTCGGGTAGGGGGTCCCGAACTATGCGTCTAGGCGGATGGTAACAGGAAACAAGGGACACGATGTTTTACCCAGGTTCGGGCCCTCTTGATGGAGGTAAAACCCTACGTCCTGCTTGATTAATATTGATGATATGGGTAGTACAAGAGTGGATCTACCATGAGATCAAGGAGGCTAAACCCTAGAAGCTAGCCTATGGTATGATTGTTGTAATGTATGTTGTGTCCTACGGACTAAAGCCCTCCGGTTTATATAGGCACCGGAGAGGGCTACGGTTACACAGAGTCGGTTACAATGGTAGGAGATCTACATATCCGTATCGCCAAGCTTGCCTTCCACGCCAAGGAAAGTCCCATCCGGACACGGGACGGAGTCTTCAATCTTGTATCTTCGTAGTCTTGGAGTCCAGCGGACGATGATAGTCCGGCTGTCCGGACACCCCCTAGTCTAGGACTCCCTCAGTAGCCCCTGAACCATGCTTCAATGACGATAAGTCCGGCGCGCATAATGTCCGGCATTGCAAGGCGGGTTCCTCCTTTGAATAATCCATAGAAGATTGTGAACACCAGGATAGTGTCCGTCTCTGCAAAATAATTTCCACATTCCACCGTGGAGAGAATAATATGCACACAAGTTCAATATGCTGACGTATTTTGTGGCATGACGTCCGGCTCTGCAAGATTACTTGAATCATTTTTTATTATACCACCTCAGCCCGTTTAGCGAAGCGGTTTCCTTGGCACGTCTTGTCGAAGCAGAGATCGTGTTCCCCTTATTCCGGGATTCTTATCAGTACGGACGTGGGTAACCCAACCGCGCCATTGATGGTGGCGCTTGGGAGATAAGCGAGTTTTACCAGGCTGGTGGGGGACGCATAGTCTTCGCCCGCCTATATATAAGGGATAAGGATTCACCTTTTCACCCACGCCTTCTTCCTCGTTTGCTTATCCACCTCCGCGCACTCAAGCTCCAGCGCCCAAGTTCGCGCATCTCATCTCAACCTTCTCCGACCATGTGTGGAGGGGGAGGCAAATGGTTGGCTTCCACCGTTAAGGAGGAGCATATCACAAAGCTGCGCAGCGCCGGATACCTCTCCGGCGACATCGCGCACCGGCTGCCCGACGAGGGGCAGCTCATCCCTACCCCTAGGCCCCAAGAGAGGGTCGTTTTCCTTCCCCACTTCCTCCGCGGACTAGGCTTTACACTTCACCCCTTTGTCCGGGGGCTCATGTTCTACTACGGCCTGGATTTCCACGATCTGGCGCCGAACTTCATCCTCAACATCTCGACATTTATCGTCGTGTGCGAGGCCATCCTCTGCATCCGGCCCCACATCGGCTTGTGGCTCAAGACCTTCAACGTCAAGCCGAAGGTAGTGAAGGGCACGCAGGCGGAGTGCAGAGGCGCCATGTTGGGCAAGATGCCCAACGTCCTCTGGTTCGAAGGGGCCTTCGTGGACTCCATCAAGGGGTGGCAATCGGGGTGGTTCTACATCACCGAGCCGCGCGACCCCACGTGGGCGGCGGCCCCCGAGTTTAGATCTGGTATCCCTACGCAGCTCACCTACTGGAAAGAGAAGGGCTTACTGTGGGGTAATTCGAGGGAGCTAACGGGACTCCGAGCCTGTATCCAGAAGCTGGTGAACAAGAAGCTCAGGCTCGTCGACGTGGTCCAAGTCATGCTCGTCCGCCGGATCCTCCCATGCCAAGAACGGGCATTCAAACTGTGGGAGTTCGATCCGGAACAACACCAAGCGCGAAGCGGGCTCTTCGACACAACATACGAAGGCGCCTGGAGGGTGCTGTTTAAGGGCGCCGAAGCCCCCGCATCCGCGACGGAAGATCGCGGATTTCACTCGCAGCATCCGGCTGACTAGGTAAGTGATTCTACCCCTTTACGGGACACTTATTGTAAATAGATTGATTCTAAGAGGGTTTCAATCTCCCTTTTCCTTTGACAGGAATGGATGAAGAAGGCCGAGCAGCTCATCTGCCCGGCTCCCATGCCAGAAGACCCAGTGGATGCCCGTCTAGCGGGGCTGCTGGTTCTGGCACCGCATGTGGTGCCGCAGAAGAAGGCTAAGAAGGTGGCCACAGGCACTCGAAAGAGTTCCCGTTATCAGGCGTCCGACGACAAGGCGGACTCCTCCCCCGAAGACAAGGAGGAGGAAGAAGACTCTCTCCCGGAGGGGGGAGAGAGGAAGAGGAAGGATTCCCCAACAGGGGAGGCCGAAGGGTCCAAGAGGGGGAGAACTATTCCCCCGGACAGCTCTGCCAACACCGACGTTGGCGACGAGGAGTGGCCTTCAAGGGCCAGGCCTCCGGCGAGATCGTAAGTATCCGGATCCCTGAATGATATGCAATTTCTTTTGTGTCACATAGTGTCCTACTAATGCCGCATATTGCCCGCAGTCCGGCCGATGATGATCTCCCCGCTTCATCGAGCGGGTCGTTGGCCCCGTCGGATGTGGATTCCCTTCTGACTACCTCCACCCCCCGCGCTGATGAAGACGCCGAGGTGGGATCCCAGAAAGGGACCCATCAGGAGGAGGCTCCGGAGGCGCCGCAAGGCAGCCTCCCGGACTTTGCGCCGGACTCTACGCCGGAACCTGCAGTGGTTCCAGAGTCCGACAGGCGGCCCCTTCGAAAGAAGTGCAAGGCCGTGACGCCGGCGGCCTCTGTCTAACCGGAGGCGCCAGACAACTTGCTGGAGGCGCTCAAAGGCGCTTCCATCGAGGAGGAACACCGCACTGTTATGAGTGCGGTGATCCAGAAGGTTCAGCTCGCCAAGAGCGGGCTGACCGAAGCCTGCAGTAGCCTTCTAACAGGCTTTGAGGTAAGAAGTTAGAATTATGTAATGTAATACCGCATAGACAGTAGCCCCTGATGCTCGGTTCGGTGTTCGGAAAGAAAAGCCGGACTGAGGATCTAAAAAGATATTCGCAGGTTGCTAATAAATTGTGTCAATATGGGTTTGCAGGCTGTGCTGCTGACCTCTGCCGCACTGACTACGGAGGTTAGTGCATTAAAGCAAGATCTCGAGCGGTCCGAGCGGGAGCTCGGCCATGCCAAGAGGCAACTCAAGGACAAACAAGGTGAGTAGCACCACTTTGAATTTTTACCTTACAGAAAAGGATTTTGGTTGCAATAAAATTAACAAGGATAATACGGGTACTGCAGGGGCCACAAACGAGGTGGCAGCCCTGAAGGAGGCTGTGTCTGTGGCCGAACGCAGTGCGACCGCGGAACGGGCAGAGCGAGAGAAGCAGGAGGCACAGGTGGCGGCAGTGCGGCAAGAGCTCCAGGCTCTCATGGAGAAGCATGAGAGTTTGGAGCGCGACTCCAAGACTCAAGAGTCCAAGGTCGCCTCGGCTCTCAAAAGTGCCAAGTCCGCCAAGGCCGAGGCCCGTAAGGCCATTCAGGAGGTTGAAGATGTGAAGAAGATAGCGGCGGGTAAGGCATTTTTCATGCAACGCAAGCATGTTAATGTAAACTACCTAACACTTACCCGCATTCGGAGCTCTCCAGGGGCGTTTGCAGATCTGCCGCGCAGTGTATCCGATGCCGACACATTCTACCGTGGCGAGGAGGGGAGCTCAACGGAGAAGGTCTTCTGGTCTCAGTACGCTGAGGCAGGCCATCCGGTGCCCCCAAGCGACCAGCTGAAGCAGCTGGTCGAACTCCACAAGGTAGCTGAGGAGGCCATGAAGGGCCTTATAGTCCGGCTGTGGCCTGGACAGGCCATGCCTGGGAGCTACTTCGGCCTTGTGCGGCGGCTGGTGGATGCGTGCCCCTGGGTGGATGTCATCAAGCGCTCCGCCTGTATTGAAGGTGCTCGTCGGGCCCTTGCCCGCGCAAAGGTGCACTGGGGCAGGCTGGATGCGGAGAAGCTTCTTACTGACCCACCGCCAGCGGGCAAGGAGTATCGTACGCCCGAAATGTACTATAAGACTGTCCTGAAGGGTGCCCGCAATATTGCGGATGAATGCCCCAGAGATGTAATTATTGAGTAAAAAACTCGCTATGTATTATCCTGTGCGCTGAAAATTTTGTTCATATGCACTTTAAGCAACGCTTGTTTAATTTAAAATATTACCTTCTGTGCGGCCGTTTATAAAATCTGAGAGATGGCAAGTCGTTGGCTTCATCCCCCAAGCCGCAAGTGCTGGGGTGTTCGGGATAACTTGAGCACTCTTGTTCCCATTTTCGGGTCCATCTAGGGAGGCGCTCAACACAATGAACAAGGCAACCGGGCTTACAATGCTTGAACACTCTCACTTAGCCATAGAATTGTATAATTTTAAATTTCGGTGAAGCCCCTAGTATTCGGAAGACCGAATTCGGGGCGCTATCCACGCCTTCGTCGGACATTATCTGGAACTTCGCTCGAAGCGGCTTGAGTCTTTAGGGACCCGAAAATACCTCTCGAACAGCGACCAGTGTCTCGCCTTATCATGCCAGGCAGTTTTAGCTTTCTCCACTGAGGCGCTTGCCCGGCTCAACCGGGGCGCAATCGCAGTGGTTCTCCCAGTGCCACCTTAGCCGACAGAACGGAACGTAAGGCGCCAAAACGTGGGCGCCGGGCAAACCCAACTATTGACCCAAGACATGATTCGGAGCCGATTCATATAATGTTGTAAGTTCGGGGTGCCACACTTGTGAAAGTGTTCGGACTTATCACACCATAATGCGGGGAACATAAGCCCCTGGTGTATTCGGCCATACCAATAATATACGGGTGCGAGATGTCATTAATGAACATATGTGTAAAGTAATGCAATAACAGGCAAAAAATGATGCATTATTTATTTAAAGAATTCTGCTATGAGTGCAGAATGATACAAATAGTGCGGTAAGCAAGGGATTGGACTAATCAAACATGTCCCCCTCCAGGGATGGGCTGCGGACTGGTGGATATAATCAAATTTAATGCTCGTAATGGAGACCACCTGAGTGTTTAATGCAGTCTTCTTTCTTCCCTGGCTGTTGCATCGTGAGTTCGGCGGGTTCACCGCCGTACAGGACCTCTGGTGAACGGAGTCCTATGTACATAAAGAAAGAAAATAATGATAAAAAGGAGTGACACACTTGTGAGCCCCTGGTGTGGTCGAGCCGCACTCTGGGTCTGTTGTGGTCGTGCCCCTTCCCCTAGGCCCATGGTATCTCCAGAGCGTAATGATGTACGCGGAGGGTTGGTTTTGCAATTATGCAAGGGCTGGGGTTGGGGCCGCATTGCTACGCGTGCTCGGAATGTGCCAGGTGGTCTTGATTGATGTTGCTCCGGGCGCGTTTGGCCGTGTCCGGCCGTTTAACGGCCGGACTCGAATATTGCCTTAAAAGGCTGCTCTGTACTTCTGCCACGAGAGCCGCTGTGTGTTCCTCCGTTTGGAGGGAGCGTTCCGTATTTCCATTGACTGTGATGACTCCACGAGGGCCTGGCATCTTGAGCTTGAGGTATGCGTAGTGCGGTACCGCGTTGAACTTTGCAAACGCGGTTCGTCTGAGCAGGGCGTGATAGCCGCTGCGGAATGGGACTATGTCGAAGATTAACTCCTTGCTCCGAAAATTGTCCGGGGATCCGAAGACCACTTCCAGTGTGACTGAGCCTGTACAATTGGCCTCAACACCTGGTATGACGCCTTTGAAAGTCGTCTTTGTAGGTTTAATCCTTGAGGGGTCTATGCCCATCTTGCGCACTGTATCCTGATAAAGCAGGTTCAGGCTACTGCCGCCGTCCATCAGGACTCTCGTGAGGTGAAATCCATCGACAATTGGGTCTAAAACCAATGCGGCGAATCCGCCATGGCGGATACTGGTCGGATGATCTCTTCGATCGAAAGTGATCGGGCAAGAGGACCATGGATTGAACTTAGGGGCGACTGGCTCCATCGCATATACGTCCCTTAGTGCACGCTTTCGCTCCCTCTTGGGTATATGGGTTGCGTATATCATGTTCACCGTCTGCACTTGTGGGGGGGAAACCCTTCTTTCCTCTATTGTTCGGCGGCCGGGTCTCTTCCTCGTCGTTGCTGTGCAGCCCCTTGTCATTGTTTTCGGCAATTAACTTGCATGCCTGCTTGAACACCCAACAATCTCTGTTGGTGTGATTGGCTGGCTTTTCAGGGGTGCCATGTATCTGGCATAAGTGGTCGAGTATACGGTCCAAATTGGACGGACCCGGAGTGGTTCTTTTGAATGGCTTCTTCCGCTGACCGGGTTTAGAGCCCCGGAATCCGGCGTTGAGTGTCGTATCCTCCTTGTCGTCGCTGTTAATGCGGCGTTTATTTTTGCTTCGATGCGACCTGCCATTGTGGTCCTTGGTATCCGGACTGCCAGAATTTTTACTGAGGTTGTTGCTGCGAGCTAGCCAGCTATCCTCTCCCGCACAGAAGCGGGTCATTAATGACGTGAGGGCTGCCATGGATTTCGGCTTTTCCTGTCCTAGGTGCCGGGCTAGCCATTCGTCGTGGATGTTAAGCTTGAAGGCTGCAAGGGCCTCTGCATCCGGACAGTCGATGATTTGATTTTTCTTTGTAAGGAACCGTGTCCAGAATTGCCTGGCCGATTCGTCTGGCTGTTGAATTATGTGGCTTAGGACATCGGCGTCTGGTGGTCGCACATATGTGCCCTGGAAGTTGTCGAGGAATGCGGCTTCTAGGTCTTCCCAACACCCGATTGACTCTGCGGGCAAGCTGTTAAGCCAATGCCGAGCTGGTCCTTTAAGCTTGAGTGGTAGATACTTGATGGCGTGGAGATCGTCGCTGCGGGCCATATGGATGTGAAGGAGTTAATCTTTGATCCAAACCGCGGGGTCTGTTGTGCCATCGTAGGATTCAATGTTTACGGGTTTAAACCCTTCAGGGATTTGATGATCCATTACTTCGTCAGTGAAGCATAGCGGGTGTGCGGGGCCTCTATATTGAGCAATATCACGACGTAGCTCGAGAGAGCGTTGTCTGCTGTGTTCGGCCTGGCCGTAGTTATTGTATCTGGCGCGACGGTATTCGTCGTGGGTCGTGGGGCGCCCACGTGATCCGTAGATGGATCTGGATTGCCTTGCTTTGTCCTCCAATATATCTCGCAAGTCCGGCGCATTCCCTCTTGGCTTCGTACTTTTGGAGTGATGCCGGGGTACGGTCGTGGTGGAGGGCCTAGATGCCTCTCTGTCTCGGCCACGGGGTGGTCGGTCGGCCGTATTGTGCGCTGGCGATGAAGGTATGTATGTTTCCTCCTCTAGTCGGGGGAGCAACTTGCGTCTTGGGTAGCTTTTGGAGGGGCGTTCGAGTTCATACTCTTCGGCCGCGAGGACCTCGGTCCATCGATCGGCCAGCAGATCCTGATCAGCTTGAAGCTGCTGTTGCTTTTTCTTTAGGCTATTTGCCGTGGCGATAAGCCTGCGTTTAAAACTCTCTTGTTCGACGGGATCCTCGGGCACGACGAATTCGTCGTCGTTGAGGCTTGCCTCATCTTCGGAGGGAGGTATATGATTATCATCCTCGACCTCTTCGTCTGCCGCCCTCTCGTGAGGGCTTGCTTCTGCGTCCTCCTGCGCTGTATCTTGCTGGAGGGGATTATCTTCGGCACTCTCTGGGGTATTATTATCTCCTGTGCCTGAATCTCCATTCTTGCCGTGGCGGGATTTAGAGCGGAGCCGCTGACGTCGGCGCTTGGGCTATTTCCTTAAGGAATCTGCCTCCGCTGTTTCTTCGCCGTCCCCCTCTTTTGGGGTGTCCACCATGTATATGTCATATGACGAGGTGGTCTTCCAGTGCCCTGTAGGCGTTGGTTCTTGTTCGTCTCCCGCATCGTCGTCCATACCGTCAATGTCCTCGGAGTCGTAGTCTAGTATGTCTGTTAGATCGTCGACAGTGGCTACAAAGTGGGTGGTGGGTGGGCTTTGAATTTCTTCGTCGTCTGTATCCCAACCGTCCTGGCCATAGTCCGGCCAGGTCTCTCCGGATAGCGAGAGATGTTTTAGCGAATTTAGGATGTCGCCAAAGGGCGAGTGTTGGAAGATGTCCGCGGCAGTGAATTCCATAACCGGCGCCCAATCAGATTCGATTGGCAGGGGCGTGGGAGGTCCAGAGTCCGGCGGGGAGTCCGGCACCTCGGAGTCACGAGCTTCGCAAGGGACAAGGTTAATGTTTGGCTCCATCGCCGTAGAAGTTGCAGCCCCCGAGGCGGTGTCCAACCACCTGTCCTCGATCTGGGCGATCGGCTCCAGACTAAGGGCCAGAGCGGATTCCTGTGCGGCCACCAAGGCACTGTTCGGCGGCAGAGCTAGATCATGCCCATCGTGACAGTGCGGCACGCTTGGCTGTGGCTTGAGCCCGTCGAAGATCAAGTCCCCGCGGATGTCGGCCGCGAAGTTTAGGCTCCCTAACCTGACCTGACGGCCAGGGGCGTAGCTTTCGATCTGCTCCAGATGGCCAAGTGAATTAGCCCGCAGTGCGAAGCCACCGAATACGAAGATCTGTCCGGGGAGAAAAGTCTCACCCTGGACAGCGTTGTTGATTGAAGAAGCCATCGAGCCTATCGTTGACGACACAGAGGAACTCTCAATGAAAGAACCAATGTCGGTGTCAAAACCGGCGGATCTCGGGTAGGGGGTCCCGAACTGTGCGTCTAGGCGGATGGTAACAGGAGACAAGGGACACGATGTTTTACCCAGGTTCGGGCCCTCTTGATGGAGGTAAAACCCTACGTCCTGCTTGATTAATATTGATGATATGGGTAGTACAAGAGTGGATCTACCACGAGATCAAGGAGGGTAAACCCTAGAAGCTAGCCTATGGTATGATTGTTGTAATGTATGTTGTGTCCTACGGACTAAAGCCCTCCGGTTTATATAGGCACCGGAGAGGGCTAGGGTTACACAGAGTCGGTTACAATGGTAGGAGATCTACATATCCGTATCGCCAAGCATGCCTTCCACGCCAAGGAAAGTCCCATCCGGACACGGGACGGAGTCTTCAATCTTGTATCTTCGTAGTCTTGGAGTCCGGCGGACGATGATAGTCCGGCGGACGATGATAGTCTGGCTGTCCGGACACCCCCTAGTCCAGGACTCCCTCAGTCGCCGTAGTTGAACTTCCATGGACAAGCTGTCATGTCTACGGACACATGCATTGAATACCGATCACTGGAAGGAGTAGTAGAGAAAGCTATGCGGATAAATAGTTCCTTATAGTCAAGCGGACCCACGCTACTACTTTGTTCCAAAGACATGCACACCATCGAAATAGTTGATACGTCTCCATCGTAACTATAATTTTTGATTGTTCCATGCTATTATATTACCCCTTTTGGATGTTTATGGGCTTTATCTTACACATTTATATCATTTTTGGGACTAACCTACTAACCGGAGGCCCAACCCATATTGCTGTTTTTTTGCCTATTTCAGTATTTCGATGAAAAGGAATATCAAACGGAGTCCAAACGGAATGAAACCTTCGAGAGCGTGATTTTTGGAACGAACGTGATCCAGAGGACTTGGAGTGCAAGTCAAGAAGTAGCCGAGGCCCCCACGAGATAGGAGGTTGCGCACCCCCTGTAGTGTGCGCCCCCTGTCTCGTGGGCCCCTCGGGCGGCCACCGACGTACTTCTTCCTCCTATATATACCTACGTACCCTGAAAACATCTAGGGGCACCACGAAACACAATTTCCACCACTGTAACCTTCTGTATCCGCGAGATCCCATCTTGGAGCCTTCGCCGGCACTCTGCCGGAGGGGGAATCGACCATGGAGGGCTTCTACATCAACATCCTTGCCCCTCCGATGAGTTGTGAGTAGTTTACCGCAGACCTATGGGTCCATAGTTATTAGCTAGATGGCTTCTTCTCTATTTTTGGATCTCAATACAATATTCTCCCCCTCTCTTGTGGAGATCTATTCAATGTAAACTCTTCTTTGCGGTGTGTTTGTCGAGATCCGATGAATTGTGGGTTTATGATCAATTTATCTATGAATAATATTTGAATCTTCTCTGAATTCTTTTATGTATGATTGAGTTATCTTTGCATGTCTCTTTGAATTATCAGTTTGGTTTGGCCTACAAGATTGATCTTTCTTGCCATGGCAGAAGTGCTTAGCTTTGGGTTCAATCTTGTGGTGTCCTTACCCAGTGACAGAAAGAGTTGCAAGGCACATATTGTATTGTTGCCATCGAGGACAACAAGATGGGGTTTATATCATATTGCTTGAGTTTATCCCGCTACATCATGTCATCTTGCTTAATGCGTTACTCCGTTCTTATGAACTTAATACTCTAGATGCACGCAGGAGTCGGTCGATGTGTGGAGTAATAGTAGTAGGTGCAGGCAGGAGTCGGTCTACTTGTTATGGACATGATGCCTATATACATGATCATGCCTAGATAATCTCATAACTATGCACTTTTCTATCAATTGCTCGACAGTAATTTGTTCACCCACCGTAATACTTATGCTATCTTGAGAGAAGCCTCTAGTGAAACCTATGGCCCCTGGGTCTATCTCTTATCATATTTGCTTTCCATCTACTTTTATTTGCATCTTTACTTTTTGCTTCTATATTATAAAATACCAAAAATATATGTATCTTATCATACTATCTTTATTAGATCTCACTTTCGCAAGTGGCCGTGAAGGGATTGACAACCCCTTTATTGCGTTGGTTGCGAGTTCTCAGTTTGTTTGTGTAGGTGCATGGGACTTTTGAGGAGCCTCCTACTGGATTGATACCTTGGTTCTCAAAGAGGGAAATACTTACGCTATTATTGCTGCATCACCCTCTCCTCTTCGAGGAAAACCAACGCAAGCTCAAGATGTAGCAATAGTCCATCTATATCAATATACACCGAGAGGGAATATTTTTTTTACAAGAGAGGAAATAGTTCATCCATCCATAATGCCCTCCTGCTGGTGCAGCCTTTTCTTCTTCTTCTTCTTCTTCTTCTTCTTCTTATTCTCATTTTCTGTGGGAGACGGCTTCGCAACAAGCTCTTTGGACCTTGCAGCTATCTCGAAACTGACACGGGCATCAAGGGCAGCGTATTTTATTCGCTCGTACATCACCCATCCAGACGACCTTAATGCCACCGTCTCGTCACCCTTCTGAAGATTTGTACGGAGGACAAAATTTGCTACGTCGAATAGGGATGGTGCCTGTTTATCACAATCTTCTACAGGAATTTTGATTCTGGATTGTAGGTCAATGATGCTTTCCAAATCAAGGTTGTACGGCTCCAGCTTCTGTTTGTTCCCTTCGATGGCTGCCCCACAGAAGTATATGTCCTCCCAAGACAAGAAATCGTGAAGCTCACCTGGTATGGAGGGCACGTGTATGATGTGGTACACCAAAACATCATCTTCGAGGCACAGCTGAAGGACGACGACGCGTTGGATCTTCCCAGTGGCATGCTCTGTGTACTCTGCGTCAAGACCGATGACCCTCGTCTCTACCTTTTCGAGGGAGTTGGATACTTGTTGATCCACTTCCTAACAACCCTTGGGTGGACGGTGGCAACTATGCTCAATGAGCCTTCAACGAGGACATGTTGGACGCTAAAAACCTGCATCTCGATCTCTTTCGCCATTTGGAACTGCTGGAACGGAGGGCTATGGTTTGGAGAATTAGGATTGGATGGCTAGTCTAACTGAAGTAGTAGATGATTATTTAAAGAGGTTAAAACAGTGTGAAGGTGGTGGGGTTTGGATGCAAATGAAGACGAAGGGGAGGTGAAGAGGCCAAGGAAAATCAGTTCCCAATGGAGAAGTAAATGGGAGAAGTGGCGTGCAGGCAGTTGATTAGACAGCTAGGTAGACTAAACGAAAAGGCTATGCGGGTAGACTGAGGAGTCATACCTATTTGTGTACGTGCCCATCCTTCCTGATAGGTGGGACCTATGCAAACAGATAAAAAAATGTGTCGTAGCTAGTTCAGATGGATATTGGCGCGTGCGTGGGAGACAGAACATTCTCTGGTTAAGGAATACTCCCTCCGTCTAGGTGAGTAAGTCACCTTATGAAAATCAGGTTTTCCCAAAATCTTTAGGCGTGAAACATTAACTTCCCACTCGATCCCCTCCTAGCCTCGTTAGCCAGTGTTCTCTTCCTTTGCTACCGCGTTCTACCTTTCCATTTTTCCTCTTCTCAAGTGTGGAATGATCTGCATGCCATCCTTGATGCACCAGAACAACCACTGCATGCATCGCGGCAGGGCGTTGATTGGGCCTGCTTGGGGAGCTGAAAAGGCATCCTTATAACTACGTATTAATTGCTGATATTGCTTCCATTTGTAACAGTGCCGTGGTTGGAAGTTTTGCTCGTCCCGGTGTTCTTTGTCGTCCAATCTACATCCACCTAGGTTGCGCTCACCAAGACAGAGGGAGTAACCGTTATCCTCATCAAAGGCCCATCTTCGCGCTTCCGCATGCACGAGAATTTGGTTCTGCTTGCAATATGGATGATACCTAGAGGATGTAGTGAATAGGCATGCTAGCATGGGAGACCTATTTCCGCTATACAGTACTGGAGTACTCATGTTCCTACTACTACTAGTAGTAGTACAACTGTGGTACACTTGATGGTCAAAATACTATTCATCCGGTCCTCATAGTGAAGTGACAACACCCTGCGTCTGACACTAGTCCAGGCGGCGTGTTCGGGTTACCATAGTCAGCCTCACCCCATGCACTGTGCAGTTTGTCACCACCACTGTACAGCACATTAGCATGCCTCGCCTCGTCTCCCTCTCCCCTCCCATAGCACCACTCCATCTCCGTCTCCATCTCCATCTCCGTCTCAATCTCACTGTGCCCCCGTGTACCGTCGCCTCGCTTGCCTCCCCCAGTACCACTATTCCCTCACTAGGCACTCCAGCACCTACAGCCTTCTCCCCTGTAAATCAAGCCCCCAAAAAACCCCACCTTCCAAACTCCACCATGCCCGAACGTGAACCGCGCAGCATCCATATGAGCCGCGATTGGAGCAATCTCCCCAGTGACATCCTCGGCCTCTGTTGTTCGTGTATGGATATGTTGAGTGCCCTGCGGCTGGTTGCATGCTCGAGGGACATGCACACGGCCATCTTCAAAGCGAGGCCTAAGCTTTTCAAGGCACCCTTCTTGCTGCTATCTAGTCTTGCGAGATTGGCTCACCATGATACGGAGGCGTACATGATGCCCCTGGACTTAAATCTGATCTCCATTAGCCGAAACTTCTTTGCAGGTATGTATTGGGTCGCTGAGGGAGTCCTGGACTAGGGGGTGTCCGGATAGCCGGATTATCATCATCGGCCGGACTCCAAGACTATGAAGATACAAGATTGAATACTTCGTCCCGTGTCCGGATGGGACTTTCCTTGGCGTGGAAGGCAAGCTAGGCGATACGGATATGTAGATCTCCTACCATTGTAACCGACTCTGTGTAACCCTAGCCCTCTCTCGTGTCTATATAAACCGGAGGGTTTTAGTCCGTAGGACGAACAACCATTACAACAATCATACCATAGGCTAGCTTCTAGGGTTTAGCCTCCTTGATCTCGTGGTAGATCCACTCTTGTATTACCCATATCATCAATATCAATCAAGCAGGAGTAGGGTTTTACCTCCGTCGAGAGGGCCCGAACCTGGGTAAAAACATCGTGTCCCTTGTCTCTTGTTACCATCCACCTAGACGCACAGTTCGGGACCCCCTACCCGAGATCCGCCGGTTTTGACACAGACATTGGTGCTTTCATTGAGAGTTCCTCTCACTACTGGAATCAGCTACTTTGCCATGGAAAAGAAGCTCTTTGCCATCAGCTACCAGAAAGCAGACGGCAAAGAATCTTCACCGTCCGCTAGCGGACGACAAAGAGGGAGGGGGGCCCCAGTGAGGAGCTGGTTAAAAAATACTTAACGGACCCCCTCTTTGCCGTCCGCTAGCTGACGGCAAAGCGCACATTAGCGGACGGCAAAGATTAAACGTACCTAGCTAACAGCCGGCGCGCCCCACCCCTCCTCTCTCTCTGTTTCCCTCCCACACACGCGCGCCGCCGCCCCCACCACTCGCCGCCGCCCGGTCGCACCACCGCCCCGCCGCCTCACCGGCCCCCGCCCCGTCGCCCCACCGCCCCGTCGCCCCGGCACCCCGCCCCGTCGCCCCAGACCCCCCGGCGACCCGGCCCCCCCCGCGCCCCACCGCCCCGGGCGCCGTCGCTCCACCGGCCGCCCGCCCCGTCGCCCCGTCGCTGCGGCCCCCCGCCCCGTCACGGCGCCGCCGCGCCAAGGCCCCCCGGCGACCTGGCCCCCCCGCGCCCCACCGCCCCGGGCGCCGTCGCTCCACCGGCCACCCGCCCCATCGCCCCCGCCGCCCTGCCGTGTCGGCGCCGCCGCGCCCCGGCCCCCCGCGCCCCACCGCCCTGGGACCGGCGCCGCCGCCCCAGGCCGCCCCGCCCCCCTCCTCCACCGGCCAAGGTGAGCTCTACCTCTCTTTTTTTTTTTCTGTTTTTTAGTTTTAAGTTTATGTGTAGTTTAGATTTAGTTTTAGTTTTAGTTTTAGGTTTAGTTTTAGGTTTAGGTTTAGTTTTAGTTTAGTTTTAGGTTTAGATTTAGTTTTTTCCTTTTTTCTATTTTTTTAGTTTTAGGTTTATGTTTAGATTAGATTTAGGTTTAGTCTTAGGTTAAGAAGAAAAAAAACAGGAGAGGAGGAGAAGAAGAAGAGGAAAAAGGAAAGGAAGAAGAAGAAGAGGAGGAAGAGAAGAAAAAAGAAGAAGAGGAAGAAGAAGAAGAAAAAAACAGGAGAGAAGGAGAAGAAGAGGAAAAAGGAAAGGAAGAAGAAGAAGAGGAGGAGGAGAAGACAAAAGAAGAAGAGGAAGAAGAAGAAGAAAAAGCAGGAGAGGAGGAGAAGAAGAAGAGGAAAAAGGAAAGGAAGAAGAAGAGGAGGAGGAGAAGAAAAAAGAAGAAGAGGAAGAGGAAGAAGAAAAAAATAGGAGAGGAGGAGAAGAAGAAGAGGAAAAAGGAAAGGAAGAAGAAGAAGAGGAGGAGGAGAAGAAAAAAGAAGAAGAGGAAGAAGAAGAAGAAAAAAAAACAGGAGAGGAGGAGAAGAAGAAGAGGAAAAAGGAAAGGAAGAAGAAGAAGAGGAGGAGGAGAAGAAAAAAGAAGAAGAGGAAGAAGAAGAAGAAAAAACAGGAGAGGATGAGAAGAAGAAGAGGAAAAAAGAAAGGAAGAAGAAGAAGAGGAGGAGGAGAAGAAAAAAGAAGAAGAAAAAAAAACAGGAGAGGAGGAGAAGAAGAAGAGGAAAAAGGAAAGGAGGAAGAAGAAGAAGAAGAAGAAGAAGGAAAAAAACGAAGAAAAGGAAGAAAAGGAAGAAGAGGAAGAAGAAGAAAAGGAAAAAAAAGACCCCAACCCGGCACCCCGACACGACACCCCGACCCCGAGACCCTGACCCCGACACCCCGACCCCGACCCCGACACCGACACCCCGACCCCGACACCGACACGGCACCCCGACCCCGACCCGGCACCCCGACCCGACACCCTGACCCCGAGACCCCGACCCCGACCCCGACCCCGACACCCCGACCCCGACATCGACACCGACACCCCGACCCCGAGCCTGACCCGACACCCCGACCCCGACACCGACATGGCACCCCGACCCCGACCCGGCACCCCGACCCTGAGCTTGACCCGACACCCTGACCCCGACACCGACACGGCTCCCCGACCCCGACACCGACACCCCGACCCCGACACCGACACGACACCTCGACCCCGACCCGGCACCCCGACCCGACACCCCGACCCCGAGACCCCGACCCCGACCCCGACCCCGACACCGACATCCCGACCCCGAGCCTGACCCGACACCCCGACCCGACACCGACACGGCACCCCGACCCGACACCCCGACCCCGAGACCCCGACCCCGACCCCGACACGGCACCCCGACACCGACACGACACCCCGACCCCCGACACCTCCCGAAAAGGTGTTCTTTGGCCTTCGAGAGGCCGACGGGGTCATATATTTGTGAATTATTAGTTAGGTCATATATTTTTCGATTTGGTTATGAAAAACATCATATATAATTGTGTTGATCGGGTAGTTTTAAATGTGCAGTTGTTTATGTTGTACTTTTTTTCATGTTGTACTAATTTCGTTTATTCTTTGTCATGGCAGGTGTTGACAGATGGTGGGCGCTGGTCGGGAGCGCGCCGAGGCCCCTTCTTCGTCGGCGCGTAGTGTGAGGTCTTCCATTCCACACGCACCTCTCCGCCGAGTGTTGCTGGATAGTATGGCGACACCGTCGGGCCCTTCTTCGTCGACCGCGGTGCCCAGCAGGGGACAAGGTAAGAAGAAGGGCCGAGGTGGAGCATTTGGTCGCGGGAGAGGAGGTAGGGTGGCTCTTATGGCGCCTTCCTCGCCGCCGCCCCCAGCTGTTTCACCCGAGCACGTGACTGCTAGGGTGGACTCATCTGAGGAGGAGGCTAGACGGACTCCGGTCCACGAGCCTCCGGCCCACGAGCCTCGGGTCGACGGTCCTTCGGCCCACGAGACCCCGGAGGAGCACACGTCTGGATGGGGTACTTGGTCGGGTCAGCCTGAGGAGCCGAGTGGCCATGCTGATGATGGCGGGGAGCCGAGTGGCCATGCTGATGATGGCGGGGAGCCGTCTTGTCTTCAGGAGGAGGGGGGCAACGTCTACCAGCGTGGTGCTACACGGCTCCCGTCCGTGCCGGCGACCCGCGAGCACAGGTGGTTGATTTTCCCTGATGGGGAGAGGTAAGTGCATTTAATCTTTTTGTACCTTCTGCATTCACGTTTCTTCAAATAACTAATGCGTTGGCCTTGTCATGCTGCAGGGGTTGGGACCACCATGAAAGTGTCCGCCGGCCCAACTCCGTCCTTGGAGTTCTGATTCGGCAAAACTTTCCGGGGTTTTCACATTGCCTGGTGAGGGTCGGCTTCCGGAGGTTGGATTGAGTTGGGAGCACTACTTGGCTGCCCCGGCCCCGCCGGGTGAGATTATCGACGGTGTCTTGTGCAAGACGAGGGCAGACATGGTGATCAGAAAGTTCTGGGTAATTTCTCCTTTACACGATTAAAAATATTCAACTAGCTAGTTATTAATTGTACTAATCAATATTGTCTCATTTGATTGCAGACATTCTACAGGTGTGAGGAGGGATACGAGGAGGCGGCGGCAGATGTTATCCAGAAGGAGTGCAAGCGCCTACTTCAGAACTTACGGCATGAGGCTCGGGTGCAGTCTGTTCGAGACTACTACGCCGACCGTGGTATCAAGAAGTCCAAGCAGGATTGCCGCGATATTTTCTTAAGTAAGGAGCAGTACATGAAGGTAATTCTTAAGGCCTTGTACTTAATTCCTTTATTTAGTAATTCATAGCCGTAGCGCTGAAGATTCTATTTGCTAACTTAGGCCCCTCAGAGATGGTGTGCGGATCGGATGGATTGTTGGGAGGTGTTGGTTGATGGGTGGTGCTCAAAAGAATGGCTGGCAACCCACAACGAGGCCAAGGACAAACGTGCCCAAATGAAAGGTGTGCCACACCACCAAGGCAGCTCCAACTTATTTCAGTACGGGCGGAACTGGGTATGTGGTTTGCTTCATGATTCATGCAATTAATTCATCATGCTAGCTTTAGCCCTTTAATTACTAATTTACTTTGTTTCTCTCTTTCAGGCACGCTACAATAAGGCGGATAAGGTGCCAGAGGTTTACGACCTGTATGCCATGGCCCACATTGGGTCTTACAAGAAAGTCAAGGCATTCTCTGCGTCTGACCTCGATTATCCAAAGAACTTCACCAACATCTCCACCCACGAAAAGCTCGTGCAATATAGAGATCAGGGGAAGGCGAGGAAAGGGGAGGACTTTAACCCGAGCCAGGGTCCCATTGATACAGAGTTGCTCATGATATCTGGTGGCGGGAGGTCCCATGGCTCCCTAGCCATGTGAGATGGACTTATCCGTTGTCCTAGCACTCTCCCGGAGATCAAGCCGCGCCAGTCGAGCTCTGCTCCTGAGATAAGGCCTCGTGAACGGCTAGTCCAACTCGCCATCAAGGTTAGTTATACGTACTCAGCTATCTTTCTCCATTACATTGTGTGCGCTTCCATCAATGATTACAAATGGTCATGTGAGTGGTGTTGCAGGCTGCTATACAGAGTGAGAGAGATAGAACGGAGAAACTTCTGGCGGAGGCGGCGGAGAGGCAGCGGGAGTTGGAGGAGAGGACGACAAAGATGTTGGAGGAGGAGAGGGCACGGAATGACATGCAGGCAAGGGCCATGTATGAGCTCCTTGTGGTAAGTTTCTTCTGCAGATTACTTGCTAGTCTTAACATTTGAGTCTCATTACTAACTAGTATGACTCTATTGTGAAAACCAAATGTGCAGTCTGTGTGCGAGAAGTCCGGTCAGACCGCTCCGCCGATGCCAGTGATTGCTCCTAGGAGCACGGTGAGTTTAATTTGAATGGACATTACTTGCTAGTCTTAACATTTGAGTGTCATAATGCTAACGAGACATTGGAAATGATCTTTGGTGCAGCTTAACTCCAGAAACGCATCGCACGATCCTTCTCCAGCTACCGACACGACCCAGCCGGCTCCTACACCTCCCTGATCGCGGTAAGTTTCTCTAGACTTAGACTTAGCTTTATTTCCTCCAATATGCTTACCATAATGACCTAGAGTTAGCTTCCTGTCACATCCCTAGTTCTGGCCTGACCTATGCTAGCTTCCATGTGTGCATCATGTTTAAATTCAAATGAAATTTGAATTGAGGAAGTTTCAAAAGCCTCAGGAAACCTCTAAAAAAATAACCAACATTTAAATCTTCTCAAATGAGTCCAAGAAATGTTCCTGTTATTCTATAGAAATATTGGTAAGAGGTAAAATTCAAACCAATATTTTTGGAGTCACAGAAATATTTATTTTGGCCATTTGAATTAATTCAGTAACTATTTGCTTTGGAGTTATATATAATATATATTAAATATGATTCCAATAATTCTGGAAGTTTGTGAGTGGCTTTGTATATATTTTAGCAAGCCACATAAAAACCTACAGAATTTATTAAAATGACTTAGTTGCTAAACTAAATCAAAACAAACTACAGAAAATAGAAAACAGAGTAGAAAAAGGAAATAGAAAGAGAGAGAGAGAGCTACCTGGCGCCTACCTGTGCGGCCTGCTGCTGAAGCCGGCCCAGCCCATCTCCACTCCCCCCCTGTCGTCTTCCTCGTGCCAGTAGGCAGAGGAGGGACACCGCGACGCCGCCGAGCTCGCCACGCCACCACCCTGCCTGGCTGCCTCCTCCTCTCCCTGGGCGTCTCCTGCAGCTCCACGCCACCCCCTGGAACCCCCTCGCACTCTCGCTCGTCCCCAACTTCTCCTCTGCTTTCTCTCCCTCCCGCGACCGAACGGAGCCGTCGCCGCCGACCAGCGCTCGCGCGGCCGCAGCCATCCCGAAGCCTCTCCGACACGCCCTTGAGCTCCGCCGGTCCTCCCTCGTCCTCCTCGTCGTCTCACGCGACCAGAAGAGCCCCGGAGCGCCGCCCCGACGTTTTCCCCCTCGTCGGCTACCGAAGATCGCCGTCGTCAAATTCGTCGCCGTTCGGCCTTCCCCGAGCTCGCCGTCCACCTCTACGGGATCCCCGTGAGCTCCTCTTCCTTCTCCCCCTAGTCATGTTGCTCGAACTGCCCCCAAACCCCATTGGCCATCACGGCCGAGAGCTCGGCTCCGCTGGCCATGTCGCCGTCGTGGCCACAGACGCGTAAGCTCGAAAACGAGCATGTCACCGTGCTCAGCGAACCCCCAGGAGCATGTAGCACCCTCCGGTTCCTCCTCTAGTGCACCATAGCATCGCCACCGCCTGCACCCGAACTCCGGCCGCCGCCGATTTGGTCGCCGCCGTCGATCCCGACCACCGCAGCTGCTGCCGCCACCACCACTAGATGCGCGAGTCTTCCAGCTCGCTGTAGCCGCAAACCCCGAGCAAAACGGTGCCCTGTAGCGCAAACCCGAGCTACCCCAGAGCGTCCCCGCCGCGTTTTTGGTCGTCGTCGGCGATACTCCGGCGAGCTGACGTGGCACCGTCATTAGTGGCTAACGATGCCACTAACTAACCCCATAGCTCACTGACGGATGGGCCCCACGGCCTAACTAACCGGCTAACTAAAATAGATTAGGGTTAATCTAATGGCAGTGGCCCCACGCGTCAGTTTTGACCGCGCTGACGTGGCCGTTGACTGGGCCCACATGTCAGCGACACAAACCAGTCTGAGACACTGACGTGTGGACCCCACTGGCCAGGTTTGACCTGGACCAGCCACATTGACCTGCTGACGTCGCTAATACGTCATGCTGACGCAGTATTTGTTTCTGGAATTTAAATAAATCTTAAATGATTTATTATTTTCAGAAAAATAGCCAAAACTTCTAAAATTCATATAAATTCAACCGTAGCTCCAAATCAAACAAATTGTATATGAAAAATTATCAGAAAAATTCAAGGAATCCATCTGTACCATTTTCATGCATGTTTGAACAATGTTTGTCCTCTGTTTTGGACAAAACAAATAAAGGGCATTTAAATAATCATATATGGAGTTGGAATTTGAATCTTGTATTCAAACCAACTTCATTTAAATCATAGCTAGGTGCATTAGCCCAAAACACATTCATATTGCCATGTCATAGCATGCATCATATTGTGCATTGCATTGATCGTGTTTCTTCTGTGTTTGCCGGTGTTGTTCCCCCTGGGTAGACGTGGTACCGACGATGTGATCGTTGACACTGATGAAGACTCAATGTTATCTTCAGAAGTGCCAGGCAAGCAAAACCCCCTTGTTCATTCCGATACAATCCCACTCTCTCGCTCCTGCTCTATTTTACTGCATTAGGACAAAAACGATTCATCTGTTACTTGCTGCGGTAGCTGAACCCCTTTGTCCTTTGCATGACCTGTCATTCCACAGTAAATAGATGAAACCCACTAGCATGAGTAGGAGTTGTTTGAGCCCTGTTGTGCCTACTCATTCATGCTTGTTTGTCATGCCTGCTACTGCTTAGAGTTGAGTCGGGTCTGATTCATCGAGGATGAATCAGAGGTGCGTGAACATGTCCTACTATGTGTGAGCTAAGTGTGTGAACACCATTTGGTAAAGGTAGCGGTGAGAGGCCATGTAGGAGTACATGGTGGGTTGTCTCATTGCAGCCATCCTCAGGAACTGAGTTCTGTGTTTGTGATCCATGATTCAGCTACTACCACGCATTGGGCCCGAAACCAATGGACCCTCTCGGCTTCTTAATCACCCTTGTCCTCTGTCCAGGAGTTGCAAGTAGTTTCTGGTGTTTGTAGTATGATGGAGGCCGTGCGCAGCGCTGACCGTAGGGGTGGGCTGTGATGCGGTAGGCACGTGGCCGGGTAAACCGGGCGCCCGTTTGGTGTCACGGAACCCTGTTCACATCGTTTGGGGCTGTGAGCGAAACCCCGGCCGGATCTCCTCATGGATGGAACCCAAATAGGCGATAAACCTGGACTAGGGACTTGAGTGTTTAGGTAGGTCGTGGCCGACACCCTTGTTGGGCTTCCGCTTGAAGGTTGCCGAGTACATGTCGTGTAAACGGCGGTAAGTGGTGAGAGCGTGTGTGAAGAAGTACACCCCTGCAGGGTTAACATCATCTATTCGAATAGCCATGTCCGCGGAAAAGGACTTCTGGGTTGCCTGTACAGTTCATAGACAAGTGAAAGTGGATACTCTAAAATGCGCAAGATAAGTGTGAGTGCTATGGATGGCGTTCTCGTAGGGAGACGGGAGCGGATCCATAGTGGTGTATTGATATGGTGAATATGTGGACTCGTGTGCGCCACCTCAAAAGAGTTACTTGCAGTCATAGTTCAGGTTAGCCACCGAGTCAAAGCTGGCTTGCTGCAGTTAAACTCCACCACCCCCTTTGTTGATAATGATGCATATGTAGTTAGTTCTGATGTAAGTCTTGCTGGGTACATTTGTACTCACGTTTGCCTATTTTACGTTTTTGCAGAGAGACTTCAGTCTCGCTAGTAGTTCCGCGTGGACTTCGACGTTTAGCTTGTTACCTCAGCTACGATCTTGTGCCCTCGGCAGGATCTGGTAGTTAGTCAGGCTTCTCAGCCTTTTTCATTTGTAGTTGTCTGTACTCAGACATGTTAAGCTTCCGCATGTGCTTTGACTTGTATGCTCTGAATGTTGGGTCATGAGACCCATGTTTGTAATATCTCGCTCCTCGGAGCCTATTGAATAAATACTTGAGTCGTAGAGTCATGATGTGATGCCATGTTGTATTTGCACATATCGAGCATATTGTGTGTATGTTATTGAAATGCTTGGTATGTGTGGGATCTGACTATCTAGTTGTTTTTCCTTAGTAGCCTCTCTTACCGGGAAATGTCTCCTAGTGTTTCCACCGGGCCATGGTAGCTTGCTACTGCTCCGGAACACTTAGGCTGGCCGGCATGTGTCCTTCTTCGTTCCTGTGTCTGTCCCTTCAGGGAAATGTCACGCGATGAATACCGCAGTCCTGTTAGCCCGCTACAGCCCGGTTCACCGGAGTCCTGCTAGCCCAGTGCTACAGCCCGGAACTCACTCGCTGATGATCGACACGTTCGATGCTGGGTCATGGATGCCTGTCCCTGTAAGTCTGTGCCACTTTGGGTTTACGACTAGCCATGTCAGCCCAGGCTCCTTATCATATGGATGCTAGCGACACTATCATATACGTGTGCCAAAAGGCGCAAACGGTCCCGGGCAAAGGTAAGGCGACACCCGTGGGAATACCGTGCGTGAGGCCGCAAAGTGATATGAGGTGTTACATGCTAGATCGATGTGGCATTGAGTCGGGGTCCTGACACTTCCTTTCCTTCAAAATGACTTAATAAGCTTACTTATGTCAAAAATTGCATAATTAACTTAGTTAGCTCATAAAAGATCCATTTTACCTAAGTTAGCTCTAATATGACTCATTTTACCTTAGTTAGCTTACAAGTGATCCAATTTATCCAAGTTAGCTCTAAAATGACCCATTTTAGTAGATTAGCTCGTAAATGATCCATTTTACCTACGTTAGCTTTAAAATGACCCATTTCACCTAGGTTAGCTCCAAAATGACCCATTTCACCTAGGTTAGCTCCAAAATGTCCCATTTCACCTAAACTAGCTCTTAAATGATCCATTTCACCTAAGTTAGGTCATAAACAACCCATTTCAACTAAGTTAGCTCATAAAAGCTCATAAATGGTCCATTTCACCTTACTTAGCTCAAAAATGATGCCCTTCACCTTAGTTAGCTCATAAATGACCCATTTCAACTAAGTTAGCTCATAAATGATCCATTTCACCAAAGTTAGCTCATGAACAACCCATTTCAACTTAGTTAGCTCATATATGATCCATTTCACCTAAGTTAGCTCATAAATGACATATACTTCTTGTTCTATTCACCTATTTCTAACTTTCTTATTTACCATTTTGCAGATTTCACTCACTTCATGGAAGCTAGCTTGCTATGATGGAGTGCTTGCTTTTTCTTTGCTAAAACTTTGCATTGTATCTAGCTTGCTATGATAGAACTTGCTATGTTGATGAAACTTTGCTATGTAATATGTATATGGAACAATGTGTATGGATGGAACAATGTGTATGGATGGAACAATGTATATGGATGGAACTTGATGAAACTTTGCTATGTTGATGAAACTTTGATATGTGATATGTTTGCTGTTAAATATATCTATATATGTCATATATATTTGCTATGAAAATTGTTGGATTAAAAAAACAGAAAAAAAGAGACAATATGCAGGCTCTTTGCCGTCTGCCACCGACGGCAAAGGGCTCTTTGCCATCAGCAGCGGACGGCAAAGAGGCCACGTGGTAGGCAACTGTGCTCCCTGGAGGCTGACCAATTTGGTCAGTTTGACTACAGTGGCTGACGGCAAAGGCTTTGCCGTCCGCAGCGGACGGCAAAGGCCTGCCGTTAACCACCTAATGGAGTAACAGTGCATTTATTGCCATCCATCTTCTTTGCCGTCCGCTGCTGATGGCAAAGGACCCTTTTCCGTCAGCTGCCCGGAGCAGACGGTAACGCAGCTCTTAGCCGTCCCCTACTTTGCCGTCACCTTTTGCCGTCCGCGGCTGACGGCAAAGGTCTTTGCCGTCTGCCATCCGTGCCTTTGCCGTCCGCCATGGCAGACGGCAAAGTAGCAGATTCCTGTAGTGTCTGTATCGTCACCGATAGGCTTGATGGCTTCTTCAATCAACAACAACGCAGTCCAGGGTGAGACTTTTATCCCCGGACAGATCTTCGTGTTCGGCGGCTTTGCACTGTGGGCCAATTCGCTTGGCCATCTGGAGCAGATCGAAAGCTACGTCCCTGGCCATCAGGTCAGGTTTGGAGGCCTAAACTTCACGGCTGACATCCGCGGAGACTTGATCTTCGATGGATTCGAGCCACAGCCGAGCGCGCCGCACTGTCACGATGGGCATGACTTAGCTTTGCCACCAGACAGTACCCTGGAGGCCGCACATGAGTCCGCTCTGACCCATAGTTCGGAGCCAACCGCGTAGATCGAGGACAGGTGGCTGGACACCGCCTCGGGGGCTGCAACTTCTACGGTGATGGAGCCGAATACTGACCTTGTCCTTTGCAAAGCTCATGACTCCGAGGTGCCGGACTCCTCGCCGGACTCCGAACCTCCTGCGCCACTGCCAATCGAATCCGATTGGGCGCCGATCATGGAGTTCACCGCTGCGGACATCTTTCAGCACTCACCCTTTGGCGGCATCCCGAATTCACTAAAGTATCTCTCGTTATCAGGAGATCCCTGGCCGGACTGCGGTCAGGATGGTTGGGATGCAGACGACGAAGAAATTCAAAGCCCACCCAACACCCACTTTGTAGCCACTGTAGACGATCTAACCGACATGCTAGACTACGACTCCGAAGACATCGATGGTATGGACGATGATGCCGGAGACGACCAAGAACCAGCGCCTACGGGGCACTGGAAGACCACCTTGTCATACGACATATACATGGTGGACATCCCAAAGGATGGGAATGACGAAGAAGCAGCGGAGGCAGATTCCTCTAAGAAACAGCCCAAGCGCCGACGTCAGCGGCGCCACTCTAAATCCCGCCACAGCAAGATTCAGCACCGGAGATAATAACACCCCAGAGAGTGCCGAAGACAACCCCCTCCAGCAAGATTCAGCACAGGAGGACGGAGAAGCCAGCCCTCAAGAGAGAGTGGCAGACGAGGAGATAGAGGACGATAATTACATGCCTCCCTCCGGAGACGAGGCAAGCGTCAACGATGACAAATTCGTCGTGCCTGAGGATCCCGTCGAACAAGAGCGTTTTAAACACAGGCTAATGGCCATGGCGAACAGCCTAAAGAAAAAGCAGCAACAGCTTCGAGCTGATCAAGACCTGCTAGCCGACAGATGGACCGAGGTCCTCGCGGCCGAAGAGCATGAACTCGAACGCCCCTCCAAAAGCTACCCAAAACGCAAGTTGCTCCCCCGATTAGAGGAGGAGGCATACAAACCTTCATCACCAGTGCACAATACGGCAGACCGACCACCTCGTGGCCGCGATAGAGAGGCATCTAGGCCCTCCACCAGAACCGTACCCCGGCACCGCTCGAAAAGCGCGAAGCCACAGGGGAATGCGCCGGACTTGCGAGACATATTGGAGGACAAGGCAAGACAATCAAGATCTATCTACGGATCACGTGGGCGCCCCATGATCCAGGACGACTACCGTCGCGCCGGATACAGCAACTCCGGTCGGGCCGAACACAGCAGACAAAGCTCTCTTGAGCTACGTCATGATATTGCCTAGTATAGAGGCGCCGCACACCCACTATGCTTCACAGATGAAGTAATGGATCATCAAATCCCTGAAGGGTTTAAACCCGTGAACATTGAATCCTACGATGGCACAATGGACCCCGCGGTTTGGATCGAAGATTATCTCCTTCATATCCATATGGCCCGCGACGACGATCTCCACGCCATCAAGTATCTCCCACTCAAGCTTAAAGGACCAGCTCGGCATTGGCTTAACAGCTTGCCAGCAGAGTCAATTGGGTGTTGGGAGGACCTGGAAGCCACATTTCTCGACAACTTCCAGGGCACATATGTGCGACCACTAAACGCCGATGACCTAAGCCACATAATTCAGCAGCCAGATGAATCGGATAGACAGTTCTGGACACGGTTCTTAACAAAGAAAAATCAAATCGTCGACTGTCCGGATGCAGAGGCCCTCGTAGCCTTCAAACATAACATCCGCGACGAGTGTCTGGCCCGGCACCTAGGACAGGAAAAGCCGAAATCCATGGCAGCCCTCACATCACTCATGACCCGCTTCTGTGCGGGGGAGGACAGCTGGCTAGCCCACAGTAACAACCTCAGCAAAAATTCTGGCAGTCCGGACAACAAGGACCGCAATGGTAGGTCGCGTCGTAACAAAAACAAACGTCGCGTTAACGGCGATAACACTGAGGATACGACAGTCAACGCCGGATTCAGAGGCTCTAAACCCAGTCAGCGGAAAAAGCCATTTAAAAGAACTACTCTGGGTCCCTCCAATTTGGACCGAATACTCGACCTCTCTTGCCAGATACATGGCACCCCCGAAAAGCCAGCTAATCACACCAACAGGGATTGTTGGGTATTCAAGCAGGCATGCAAGTTAATTGCCGAAAACAATGACAAGGGGCTGCATAGCGATGACGAGGAGGAGACTCGGCCGCCGAACAGCAGGGGACAGAAGGGTTTCCCCGCACAAGTGCGGACGGTAAACATGATATACGCAACCCACATACCCAAGAGGGAGCGGAAGCATGCACTTAGGGACGTATATGCGATGGAGCTAGTCGCCCTGAAGTTCAATCCATGGTCCTCTTGCCCGATCAGTTTCGATCGAAGGGACCACCCCACCAGTATCCGCCATGGCGGGTTCGCCGCATTGGTTTTAGACCCAATCGTCGATGGATTTCACCTCACTAGAGTCCCGATGGACGGCGGCGGCAGCCTGAACCTGCTTTATCAGGATACAGTGCGCAAGATGGGCATAGACCCCTCAAGGATTAAACCTACAAAGACGACCTTCAAAGGCGTCATACCAGGAGTAGAGGCCAATTGTACCGGCTCAGTCACACTGGAAGTGGTCTTCGGATCCCCGGATAACTTCCGAAGCGAGGAGTTAATCTTTGACATAGTCCCGTTCCGCAGTGGCTATCACGCTCTGCTCGGACGAACCGCGTTTGCAAAGTTCAACGCGGTACCGCATTATGCATACCTCAAGCTCAAGATGCCAGGCCCTCGTGGAGTCATCACGGTCAACGGAAACACTGAACACTCCCTTCGAACGGACGAACACACAGCAGCTCTCGCGGCGGAAGTACAGAGCAGCCTCTTAAGGCAATTTTCGAGTCCGGCCGTTAAACGACCGGACATAGCCAAACGCGCCCGGAGTAACATACATCAAGACCACCTGGCACGTTCTGAGCACGCGTAGCAATGCGGCCCCAACCCCAGCCCTTGCATGATTGCAAGACTAGCCCTTCGCGTACATCATTACGCTCTGGAGATACCATGGGCATAGGGGGAGGGGCACGACCACGACAGGCCCAGAGTGCGGCTCAACCACACCAGGGGCTCCCAAGTGTGTTGTTCTTTTTATTTTTTTTATTTTTATCCACGGGACTCCGTTCACCAGAGGCCCTGTCCGGCAGTGGATCTGCCGAAATCATGATGCAACAGCCAGGGATGGACGAAGGCTACGACGAATACTCAGGTGGTCTCCATTATGAGCATTAAATCTGTTTAATACACCATTCCGCAGTCTACCCTTGGAGGGAGACATGTCTAATAGTCAAATCCCTTGCTTACCACACTATTTGTATCGTTCCGAACTCATGGCAGAATTCCTTGAATAAACAATGCATCACCTTTAGCTTATAATTGCATTCCTTTCTTACACATATGTTCATTCATGACATTTTGCATCCGTACACTTTGGTACCGCCGAACACACCAGGGGCTTATGTTCCCCGCATTATGGTGTGATAAGTCCGAACACTTTCACAAGTGCGGCACCCCGAACTTATAGCACTATATGCATCGGCTCCGAATCATGTCTTGGGTCAATAGTTGGGTTTGCCGGCTCCCATGTTTTGGTACCTTACGTTCCGTTCTATCGGCTAAGGTAGCACTGGGAGAACCACTGCGATTGCGCCCCGGTTGAGCTGGGCGAGCGCCTCAGTGGAGAAAGCTAAAACTGACCGTCATGATAAGGTGAGAGCTGGTCGCTGTTCGAGAGGACTTTTCGAGTCCCTAAAGACTTATGCCGCTTAGAGAGAGGAACCGGCTTCGTCCGGCCCAGGCGTGGATAGCGCCCCGAACTCGGTCTTCTGAACACTAGGGGCTTCGCCGAAATTTAAAATTATAGAATTCTATGGCTAAGTGAGAGTATTCAAGCATTATAAGTCCGGTTGCCTTGTTCGTCGTGTTGAGCGCCTCCCTAGATGGACCCAAAAATGGGAACAAGAGCGCTCAAGTTTATCCCGAACACCCCAGCACTTGTGGCATGGGGGCTGAAGCCGACGACTTGCCATCTCTCAGATTTGATAAACGGCCGCACAGAAGGTAATATTTTAAATTAATAAGCGTTGCTTAGCGCATATGAACAAAGTTTTCAGCACACAGGATAACACATTGCGAGTCTACTCAAATATTACATCTTTGGAGCACTCATCCGCAATCTTGCGGGCACCCTTCAGGACACTCTTATAATAAATTTTCGGTGTGCGATACTCCTTGTCCGCCGGCGGCGCGTCCGTCAGAAGCTTCTCAGCATCCAGCCTGCCCCAGTGCACTTTTGCACGGGCAAGGGCCCGACGGGCACCTTCAATGCAGGCGGAGCGCTTGATGACCTCCACCCAGGGACACGCATCCACCAGCCGCTGCACCAGGCCGAAGTATCTCCGAGGCATGGCCTCTTTGAGCCATAGCCGAACTATGAGGCCCTTCATGGCCTGCTCGGCTACCTTGTGGAGCTCGACCAGCTGCTTCAGCTGGTCGCTAAGGGGCACTGGATGTCTGGCCTCAGCGTACTGAGACCAGAAGACCTTCTCCGTCGAGCTCCCCTCCTCGGCCAAGTAGAATGCGGCAGCATCGGACACGCTGCAAGGCAGATCTGCAAACGCTCCTGGAGAGCTCCGAATTCGGGTAAGTAACAGGTAATTCACATTCACATGCTTGCTTTGCATGAAAAATGCCTTACCCGCCGCTATTTTCTTCACCGCCTCAATCTCCTGGAGGGCCTTATGGGCCTCGGCCTTAGCGGCTTTGGCACTCTCAAGAGCCGAGGCAAGCTCGGACTCTCGAGTCTTCGAGTCGCGCTCCAAACTCTCATGCTTTTCCACGAGAGCCTGGAGCTCTTGCTGCACCTCCGCCACCCGCGCCTCCTGCTTCTCTCGCTCAGCTCGTTCCGCGACCGCATTACACTCGGCCGCGGACACGGCCTCCTTCAGGGTCGCCACCTCGTTCGTGGCCCCTGCAGTGCCCATGTTATCCTTGTTATTTCTCTCGCAACCAAAATCCTTTTCTGTAAGGTACAAATCTAATACGGTGTTACTCACCTTCTTTGTCCTCGAGCTGCTTCTTGGCAAGGCCGAGCTCGTTCTCGGACCGCTCGAGGTTCTGCTTCAAAGCATCGAGCTCCACAGTCAGTGCGGCAGAGGTCAGCAGCGCAGCCTGCAATCCCATATTGACATAATTTCTAGAACTCCTGCGTATATCTTTTTAGATCCTCGGTCCAGCTTTTCTTTTCGAACACCGAACCGAGCATCAGGGGCTACTGTCTATGCGGTATTACATTACATATTTTAAAATTTCTTACCTCAAAGCCTGTTAGAAGGCTGTTACAGGCTTCGGTCAGCCCGCTCTTGGCGAGCTGAACCTTCTGAATCCCCGCACTCATCACAGTGCGGTGTTCTTCCTCAATGGAAGCGCCATTGAGCGCCTCCAACAAGTTGTCCGGCGCCTCCGGTTGGACGGAGGCTGCCGGTGTCACGGTCTTGCCCTTCTTACGAAGGGGCCGCCTGCCGGACTCCGGAACCACTGCGGGTTCCGGGGCGGAGTCCGGTGCGACGTCCGGGAGGTTGCCCTATGGCACCTCCGGAGCCTCACCCTCCTGGCGGGTCCCCTCCTGGGATCCCACCTCGGCGTCCTCAGCGTCACGAGGGGTGGAGGCGGTTGGAATGGAATCCACATCCGACGGAGCAAGGACCCGCTCGAAGAAGCGGGAAGATCGTCCTCGGCCGGACTACAGGTTGTATGCGGCATTAGAAGGACACCATGTGGCCAAAAAAAGAGAAATTATAAATCATTCAGGAATCCGGATACTTACGATCTTGCCGGAGGCTTGGCCCTTGAGGGCCACCCCTCGTCGCCATCGTCGGCATTGGCGGAGCAGTCCGGAGGAAGGGTCCTTCCCCTCTTGGACCCTTCGGCCTCCCTCGTTGGGGAAGCCTTCCTCTTCCTCTCTCCCCCCTCATGGGGAGAGTCCTCTTTGTCCTCCTCGTCTTCGGGGGAGGAGTCCGCCTTGGAGCCATCGGACAATGAGTCCGATACAACCTGGCGCTGGGAACTCCTTCGGGTTCCCGTGGCCTTCTTCTCCGGCACCACGTAAAGGGCCGGAACCAGCAGCCCCGTCAAACGGGTGTCCGCTAGGCCTTCGGGAAGGGGGGCCGGACAATTAACCTGTCTAGACGTCTTCTGCCAGTCCTGTTAAAGGCATTGGGAGTTTTAGATCCCACATAGAGTCAAACTATGAAAGAAATAAGTGTCCCATAAAGGATAGCAAAGCTTACCTCGTCGGCCGGGCGCTTCGTGCTGAATCCGCGATCTTCAGTTGCGGATGGGGGGGCTTCTCCGCCCTTGAACGGCACCCTCCATGCAGCTTCGTACGTCGTGTCGAAGAGCCCGCTCAGGGTCCGGTGCTGTGCCGGATCAAACTCCCACAAATTGAAGGCCCATTGCTGGCAGGGGAGAATCCGGCGGACGAGCATGACCTGGATCACGTTGACAAGCTTAAGCTTCTTGTTCACCAAGGTCTGGAGACAAGACTGGAGTCCTGTCAGCTCCTCCGAACTACCCCATAGCAAGCCCTTCTCTTTCCAGGATGTGAGCTGCATGGGGATACCAGATCTGAACTCGGGGGGCCCGCTGCCCATTTAGGGTCACGCGGCTCGGTGATGTAGAACCACCCCGATTGCCACCCTTTGACGGACTCCACAAAGGCACCCTCGAGCCAGATGACGTTGGGCATTTTGCCCACCATGGCGCCTCCGCACTCCGCTTGGACGCCCTTCACCACCTTCGGCTTGACATTGAAGGTTTTTAGCCACAAGCCGAAGTGGGGCTGGATGCAGAGGAAGGCCTCGCACACGACGATAAACGCCGATATGTTGAGGATAAAGTTTGGCGCCAGATCGTGGAAGTCTAGGCCGTAGTAGTACATGAGCCCCCGGACAAAGGGATGAAGTGGGAAGCCCAGTCCATGGAGGAAGTGGGGAAGGAATACGACCCTCTCATGAGGCCTGGGGGTGGGGATGAGCTGCCCCTCGTCGGGCAGCCGGTGCGCGATGTCGTTGGATAGGTATCCGGAGCCGCGCAGCTTCTCGATGTGCCCCTCCGTAACGGAGGAGGCCATCCACTTGCCTCCCGCTCCGGACATGGCTGGAGAAGGTTGAGACGAGATGTGCGGACTTGGGCGCTGGAGCTCGAGTGCGCGGAGGTGGATAAGCAAAGGAGGAAGAAGGCGTAGGTAAAAAAGGTGGATCCTTATCCCCTATATATGGGCGGACGAAGACTATGCGTCCCCACCGGCCTGGTAAAACTCGCTTATCTCCCAAGTGCCACAATCAATGGCGCAGTTGGGTTACCCACGTCCATATTGATGGGAATCCCGGAATAAGGGGAACACGTTCTCTGCTTCGACAAGACGTGCAAAGGAAACCGCTTCGCTAAACGCGCTGAGGTGGTATAATAAAAACGATTCAAGTAAAGGCTTGGTGGTGGCGTGACGTCATGCCACAAAATACGTCAGCAGATTGAACTTGTGTACATATTATTCTCTCTACGGTGGTATGTGGAATTTATTTTGCAGAGCCGGACACTATCCTGGTGTTCACAATCTTCTATGAATTATTCGGAGGAGGAACCCGCCTTGCAATGCCGAACTATATGCGCCGGACTCATCGTCATTGAAGCCTGGTTCAGGGGCTACTGAGGGAGTCCTGGACTAGGGGATGTCCGGATAGCCAGACTATCATCATCGGCCGGACTCCAAGACTATGAAGATACAAGATTGAAGACTTCGTCCCGTGTCCGGATGGGACTTTCCTTGGCGTGGAAGGAAAGGTTGGCGATACGGATATGTAGATCTCCTACCATTGTAACCGACTCTGTGTAACCCTAGCCCTCTCTGGTGTCTATATAAACCGGAGGGTTTTAGTCCGTAGGACGAACAACCATTACAACAATCATACCATAGGCTAGCTTCTAGGGTTTAGCCTCCTTGATCTCGTGGTAGATCCAGTCTTGTATTACCCATATCATCAAAATATCAATCAAGCAGGAGTAGGGTTTTACCTCCGTCAAGAGGGCCCGAACCTGGGTAAAAACATCGTGTCCCTTGTCTCCTGTTACCATCCGCCTAGACGCACAGTTCGGGACCCCCTACCCGAGAGCCGCCGGTTTTGACACCGACAGTCGCCGTACATCATTTCCCTCAACTTCGACCCAATCACCATTGTCTTTTGGGTTCGGAAAATCGTCGAAGAGCCTGTTTGACTGGCTTGAATCCTTTTAGGATGTTTAGGCTGTGTTCTGCCAATCTGCGTGGGATTCCTGGCATGTCTGAAGGGTGCCAGGCAAAGATGTCCCAATTTTCCCGAAGGAATTCTCGCAGTGCGGCGTCTACATCAGGGTTCAACTGTGCCCCAATGGAGGCCGTCTTTGTTGGGTCTGTTGGATGGACCTGGAATTTTACTATTTCGTCCGCTGGTTTAAAGGAGGTGGACTTGGATCTCTTATCAAGTATCACATCGTCCCTATTCACCGTAGAGCGCAGCGCGGTGAGTTCTTCTGCTGCTAGGGCTTCGGATAGTGCCTCCAGGGCTAATGCGGCTGTCTTGTTTTCGGTGCGGAGTGCTATGTCCGGATCACTAACGAGAGTGATTATTCCGCCAGGCCCGGGCATTTTAAGCTTCATGTACCCATAATGGGGTATGGCTTGAAAAATTGTGAATGCCTCTCGTCCTAATATAGCGTGATATCCGCTGCTAAACGGGGCCACTTGGAACGTGACTTCTTTGGACCTGTAATTGTCCGGCGAGCCGAACACCACATCGAGTGTGATTTTTCCTATGCAGCGCGCTTCCCGGCTAGGGATTATTCCTCTGAAGGTTGTGCTGCTTCGCTCAATGCGGCTCCAGTCTATTTCCATTTTTTAAAGAGTTTCCTCGTAAATGAGGTTTAGTCCGCTGCGGCCGTCCATGAGTAACTTGGTAAGACGAAAGCCGTCCACTATCGGACTGAGGACCAATGCGGCTGGTGCTCGGGCTGTTCGGAATTTAGGTTCGTCGCTGGCCTTGAAGGTGATGGCCGTTTCGGGAGTCCTGGACTGGGGGGTGTCCGGACAGCCGGACTATCATCATCCGTCGGACTCCAAGACTACGAAGATACAAGATTGAAGACTCCGTCCCGTGTCCGGATGGGACTTTCCTTGGCGTGGAAGGAAAGCTTGGCAATACGGATATGTAGATCTCCTACCATTGTAACCGACTCTGTGTAACCCTAGCCTCCTCCGGTGTCTATATAAACCGGAGGGCTTTAGTCCGTAGGACACAACATACATCACAACAATCATACCATAGGCTAGCTTTAGGGTTTAGCCTCCTTGATCTCGTGGTAGATCCACTCTTGTACTACCCATATCATCAATATTAATCAAGCAGGACGTAGGGTTTTACCTCCATCAAGAGGGCCCGAACCTGGGTAAAACATCGTGTCCCTTGTCTCCTGTTACCATCCACCTAGACGCACAGTTCGGGACCCCCTACCCGAGATCCGCCGGTTTTGACACCGACAGCTGTGTCGCTCCATGGATTAGTTGTTGCTACTTGGTAGACTTCGGCGAGGCTGCGGATTGTTCGTTTCCGCATATTATTTGATGCGAAAGTCTCAAAGACTGTTGATACCGTACTGGTATTGCTGGAGTGGTTTTCCGGGGCTAGAAGCTCCTCGCCACTTTTGGCCACCTACCGCAGTATCCAACATGCTCGAAGGCTATGTGTTGGGGTGGCGCCTTCTGTACTGTGAATTTTACAGGGTCCGCTAAGCCATCCCTCCAGTACGGTTCCGTGCCCTTTATGGGGTTTTTGCTTTTTGGTTTTGTACCTGGTGCCTGGGTGTAATGCACCGTTTTGTTGCGGACTAGGGTTGTATCCGGGGCCGGATTGTCCCAAAACTTAGTTTCGGTTTTCCGGAAACTCTCCATCGCATAGTACTTTCGCACTATGGACGCCAGGTCGGCGAAGTGTGTAATTTCACGACAGCTGACAGCGTTCAAGATTCCCTCGTCCGTGCAATTATTGCAGAAAATTGAAATTGCATTTTCCTCTCGGCAGTCCTTTATCCTGTCCATGACCAAGAGGAATCTGGCCCAGTAATGATGTGCTGTTTCAGCGGGCTCTTGCCGGATTAGAGATAGATCGCATATGTCTGGGCGGGTGGGTGGAATTAAGTCCGGGACCCTACCCATCTCGAGGCTCAAGGGCCGAGAAGTTTCCAAATTTGGAAGCTAGGATTGATGGATGTTGTCCAACGAGTCCGGTCCGATGCCTGACTTTAGGTTCAGTGCTTGATCGAAGTCCGTTCCTCCGCGGGAATCCGGCATGGAGGGTTCGGGAGCCCGGACATGACTAGTTTTCAATACAGCAGAAGAGTCGCCGCGTTGTTCCTCTAAAACTTCAACGTGGTGGGTGACCTGGGGAGAGTTAATTTCTCTTAGATCGGTTTTAAGCCCAATCTGATTGTAGTCTGTAGCGACTCCCAGGGCGGTGATGCGATCCAAGAGCTCGTTTACAGACGAGAGCTCTATTGGATCCAGCCGCTCGGTGAATTCCGAGCTGACGTGAAGATTGCTATTGACGACCTGAGAGATCATTGTCGAAGCGGTGGCCGAACAGGCGGCCATGAGAAAACCACCCAGCCGGGTAATTTGGCCGGCGGCCAAGGCTCCTTTGGCGAAAATACCGTCTTTAAAGACGGAAAGAGGCATCCTGCCTACCGGTGACGGCACAGAGGAACTCTCAATGAAAGCACCAATGTCGGTGTCAAAACCGGCGGATCTCGGGTAGGGGGTCCCGAACTGTGCGTCTTGGCGGATCGTAATAGGAGACAAGGGACACGATGTTCTTACCCAGGTTCGGGCCCTCTCGATGGAGGTAAAACCCTACTCCTGCTTGATTGATATTGATGATATGGGTAGTACAAGAGTGGATCTACCATGAGATCAAGGACGATAAACCCTAGAAGCTAGCCTATGGTATGATTGTTGTAATGGTTGTTGTCCTATGGACTAAAACCCTCCGGTTTATATAGACACCGGGAAGGGCTAGGGTTACACAGAGTCGGTTACAATGGTAGGAGATCTACATATCTGTATTGCCAAGCTTGCCTTCCATGCCAAGGAAAGTCCCATCCGGACACGGGTCGAAGTCTTCAATCTTGTATCTTCATAGTCCTGGAGTCCGGCTAACGATGATAGTCCGGTTGTCCGGACACCCCCTAGTCCAGGACTCCCTCAACCATCGCCCGAAACTTCTTGGCAGGTATGTACTGGGTCGGCATGAACTCCCACTGGATGGCTGCCTTCAGAGAAGACGGTAAAAAGTTGGTGCTCGTGAACTTCCAGACCTCCCATGAGATTATCCTTCCTCTGTTGGATTATATCACTAGTGTAGAACCGGGCAATAGCACCGGTTCGTAAGGCCCTTTAGTGCCGGTTACATAACCGGCACTAAATTGTGGTCACTAAAGCCCCCCCCCCCCTTTAGTACCGGTTCAGCATGAACCGGTGCTAAAGGGAAACCACGTGGCACGAGCCAGCTCCGGGGGCCTGGAGCCATTTAGTACTGGTTGGTAAGACCAACCGGTACTATAAGGTTTGGGGGTTTTTAGTTTTATGATTTCTTGTTCATTTAATTTTGTGTTTCCATTTTAATACTTTTTCGTTTGCTGGTATTTTACGATACTACACATTGTACACGTTATGCATATATATATATATATATATATATATATATATATATATATATATATATATATATATATATAAATAGAATTTCTAGTAGAACCAATCATGCATATATATCATCAATGTCTCACAAACCACCATATTAATTAATTCACACATACACACATGTATAGCTATATACAATTTCTCCTACATATGCATGTTGCCTTCGGAGCCAGTGGCATTAGCCTAATTGGTGCCTTCGGAGCACGATGACAATTGGAAGTGGTTTTCATGGGGGCGGTAGCGGGTAATAGAATTCTCCCTTCGGATTTATGACCTGGTCGAGCAAAAATCCCGCTATTTCCTCTTGAAGTGCTTCTACGCGCTCCGTTTCTAGGAGCTTCTCCTGCACCTCTTTGAACTGTTAAGAAGGAGATCAATATGCATGTGTATTAGTTGTGTGACTAGATATCGATAATAGTGTAAAAATTGTTAATAGTGTTATGACAAGCGTACCCATTCCTGTCTTTGAGATCTGCTCCTTTTGGATGCCATCATGTGAATGTTCTCGCAAACGCAGAATGCACACAGATCAGTCCCCTACGCCTGCTTCAGGGCCTTTACGAGAATGGAATTTGATTAGATAAAAATTAATCAAGCATGATAATTAAAGAGATGGCAGCTAGCTAGCTAGCTAGTACTACTTAATTACTTACCTTGGGTCATAACCATTTAAGCTTTTTTTTCCATTCGCCGGGCGTGACGCTGATGAACCTTGCCCAAGCCCTGCCCGCCGACAAATAAAATGAATAAAGGGGCTATTAAATAGTTCATATCATGAAATGACGAACTAAATAGGCCGAGATATATAGTTAATAATGATTGAAATTACCTGTTGACTATCCCAAACAAGATGTTATAGTCAGTTTTTTCTAAGATTAGTGAGTCCAGTACTTGAACTGTTCCGGCGTCAACTTTAATGATACACAAGACCCAGTGAAATCTGCATGCACACACGTTTGCATGTCTTAATTAAGCGGGCATATGTAAGCAAAAACATGTAGCTAGCTAGTAGGAAAAAACAGAGAATTTGTAGTACAAGACAGTGTGACTCACTGGAAGTTGTAAGGAAGTAGTATATCTTCATTGTATTTGAGGCGCTTCAAGAACTCTAGCATGTTGTCCTCTACATTCTTTTGCTGACATTGATTTATCTTCCATGTGTATTCATTAACGGTGTTTGGGTCAATGAACCCAAAACAAAGCATCCACCTTTTCTCATTTCATACATCTTCATCCTGCATAATACCACAGAAAAGAATATAGTGAGGATAATTACAGGTAATGATTGATCAAAAGGATCATGACAGCTAGCTTGATACTTAAATTACATAAAGAAATCACTTACAGACAATAGCAACTGACGATAGATTTGTCGAGTGCGTCTTGATTGTATAACTGAAACAGTTCAGTATACTCAACCGACACAGCTTTGTCATGGAAGTAATGCTCCTCCTTGACATTCACCATGAGGGACAATCGATCTGAAATCTTGGTAATGTTCATGTACCATTGATGCAATTCATACATTCTCGTTGGGAGGTTCTTGACCTTGTCTGGCTCGACCAAAGGTTGGCCCCGGACATATTTCCGTTTTATTTCATCCTCTCTAAGCAAAGGCATAGGCTCGATCTCGAGGAGTTGTCCAACAGTGATGTTGAGAACTTCAGCCTACATTATATGCTCCTCCATTTTTACCACATTGCCCACCTCGGGAACGTGCACTGTTTGCCCACAATAATATTGGGCGCGCGTACTGTCACATGTTGTTGGCACAACAAGCGAGGGGATCGATTGCGCCGCCTGTTCTCCCAGCTGGGGAATGGTTTTCCCGCATTTTTTGGCAGCTGCTTCTTGTTTGCTCGATCCCAATGTAGACGTGCTCGCCTCCCTTTGTAGACGTGCTCGATTTAACTTCCTGATGTGGCGCTCATAGTCTGTGTCAACAGGCTTGGGAGGTGGTGGTTGAGCCATACGAATGAAGTGGTCAATCGTTTCCTCAGGCACTTTCTCCCTTGGGGGCGGTGGCGGTTTCGGTGCAAAATGGGCTTCCACCTCGGCCTTCCATATGGCTGTGATTTCCTCCTTGGACCTGTCATAAGACCTCTGTGGAAGAGGCATGAGGCTTGGACCATATTTATATCTCTTGCCTCCGCCTGTACTTCCTCTACTACCTCGACTCGTACCGCTACGCACCATAGCTGCGCGGTGTCTCTTCTGCGATTGCTGAGGCGGCGGAGACGGCTGACGGGCTGAGTTGGACGAGGAGGAGTGGCCTGAGGTTGTGCCGGACTTGGAGGAGGAGTGGACGTCTGACGCTGCGGCGGACTTGGAGGAGGAGGAGTGGCCTGACACTTTGCCGGACTTGGAGGAGGAGGAGTGGCCTGACACTTTGCCGGACTTGGTGGAATTGCAGGAGCGGGAGTCTGCTGACTCGGTGGCGGACTTCGACGAGGAGTCGGCTGACGCGGTGTTGGTGGCCTTCGAAAGATAATGCAATCCTTTTTCCATAGGATGATACGATGTTTGGCCTCTCCGAGAAAGCGCTCGCCGTCACCTCCAGCAATGTCAAGCTATAGCTCCGAATATGGTGGGTCCACCACCTCATCAACCAAGACACGAGCATAGCCCGCTGGAATCGGGTTGCAATGGAAGGTTGCCTTGGGGGGATTTGTAAAAGCAAAGCCGTCCGCCACCTTCATGGATATGTTCTACATTTTGACGTGTAGCTCGCAGTTAGTGTTCTCCATGATGTCATCCATGGGGTATCTACCCAGCATTGCGTCATCCGGGACGGAACCCACGCTGCTTCTCGGCATGGATGGGCCGGTGCTATCCAATGCTGGATCATCCGCTAGCTGCTGCAGCTGCTGAGACCCCCTTTGCTGGGTAAGTGAGTCGATCTGCTCCTGCTGCTGCTGGAATTTGACTGCCAATTCCGCTTGACTTGCTTCTAGGCCTTGAAGGCGTTCATAGTCCCGCTTCCTCTGCTCCTCCTCCATCTTCCTCTTCTTCTCCTCCGCAATATTCTTTCTCGCACGGGTTCTGTAGTCGGTGTTCCATTCTGAAAACCCCTCATACCATGGAATAGTGCCCTTGCCTCGTGTTCTTCCCGGGTGTTCAGGATTTCCCAGGGCACGCGTAAGCTTGTCGTTCTCTCTGTTGGGCTGGAACACCCCCGATCGTGCCTCTTCTATTTCAACAAGTATCGCATCGTCGGCTCCCTTCAGACTTGCCCTCGTCGAAACATTGCCTGTCTCCGGGTCCAACTCCCCCCCATGCGCATAGAACCAAGTCCTGACCCTGGGGGCCAGCTCTTAGTAACCGGAGTGACACCTGCATCCTCCATCTCTTTCTCAGACTTATCCCACTTAGGCATTGCCACCGTATAGCCACCTGGCCCCAGCTTATGGAACTTATCCTTTTTTTCGGCATTCTTCTTGTTTATTCTCGACCGTTCCTTAGCTAATTCTGAATCCTTGAATTTCACGAAATCGTCCCAATGAGCACGTTGGTTCTCTAGTGTTCCCTTGAATACTGGAGTCTTCCTTCCTCCCTTGACGTACTTGTTCCATTCACGATTCTTGTGGTTCTTGAATGCAATCGCCATCATCCTAAGAGCAGCCTCCTTGACTTTCTTCACATCTGCTTCTGTGAAATGATCTGGTAGGGTGAAATGTTCCATGAGAGTATCCCAAAGCAGATCTTTTTGATTCTTGTCGACAAAAGTAACATCTCGACGTGGCTTTGCTGGCTCTCTCCATTCTTGAAGTTTGATCGGGAGTTGGTCCTTCACAAGAACTCCGCACTGACGAACGATCTTGTCCACAATCTTCTTAGGCGCTAATGGTTTGCCAGTAGGGCTGCATGCCTCGATATTGTACTTTACGCCCTGCTTCAACTTTTTGTTCGGGCCTTGTTTCGGCATTTTGCCTAAAGATTTGCTCGATCCGGATGGCTGAAAGAACAAAGATCGATTCATTAATATATCTTCAAGTCATTTAAAACATGTGATGATCACCAGATGCCTGCTTATATAAATATATATACCTCACCGGTCTTTGTTGTTTCAGGATCAACATGTTCTTCATCATCGTCATAATCGTAGTTCATGACTTCATCAATTTGGTCGTCGCGATCGAATATCATATCACCCTCTCCGGTGTTGTTTAGAAATTCGGAGCCGTCATAATCTTCTTCATTCTGATCATCATCTGGCCCGCGTATCATATCGAACATGGTCTGTTCTCCCTCTCTGTCGGTATTGTCTGCCATAGCTTTTATTTAACTAATCCAAAAGAAACATAAAACAATTTAGTATTCAAATTACATCGTCTCGAATAATAGATATAATCTCGAATACATCGTCTAGAATAATAGATATAATCTCGAATACATTGTCTCGAATAATATATAATATTGAATAGTACATCACTGGCTATTAGCTAATAAAGATCGAATACTACAGAAGAATCTACACTCGCGGTTCCTTCGGCGCGGGCGGTGGACACCCAAAGAGAAGGAACCCTCACAGGATCATAGCTGAAGTGAGATCCCCGAAGAAACTGCCAGGTATTGGAGAACCTGCCTCCCTCTAACGCAACCATGTAGCGATGGACGTGCTCGTCCTCCTCCCTGACACGGCGACGTACCACCTCCGGTGGGGCCGGGTCCCTCCGCACCGAAACTAGCCCACGCGAACGCCACCAAACGAGATCAGGGTCGACGACGGGACCCGGGGCCGGGTTCCTCATCAAGCGGCGTGCCCCTCCAGGTAGCACCTCCCAGTGCCAGCCCGGTGGAGCCCAGTCCCGGACATGGGTCGGCTGGACGTCGTCGCGGACGGGTCGACGGCAAGGATGCGGGCCGGGCATCGTCGAGAACAAATACTAGCTATATGCCCTCAAAAAGTAACATTTTTTAATGATTGGATTTTGATAACTAAAATTTCTAACATTTCTATATAACACTAATTATGCTAATCTAAATAATCTAAATAACACTAAAATTTCTAACATTTCTAACATTTCTATATAACACTAATTTCTAACATTTCTATATAACACTAATTTCTAACATTTCTAACATTTTGATAACTAAAATTTCTAACATTTCTATATAACACTAAAATTTCTAACATTTCTAACATTTCTATATAACACTAATTTCTATAGAACACTAATCTAAATAATCTAAACTAATTAAACATGTTTACGTGTGTGCGTGTGTGTTCATCATGCATGCTTGTGTGTGTGTGTGTATGGGGCTCGGGGAGGGGTGGCGCCCATGGTGGCCGCCGGGGGCGAGGGAGAGGGGTTAGAGGGGGAGAGCTCATAGCGGGGCAACGGCGACGGCGAGGCGACGGCCGGGGCGGCGACGGCAGGGACGGCGCGATGGGGACGGGGACGGCGCGACGGGGACGGGGACGGTGCGACGGGGACAGGCCCGGGGCGGCGACGGAGACAAGGGCGGCGACAGGGACGGCGGCGGCGACGGGGACGGGGGCGGCGACGGAGACAATCGAGGGCGGCGGCAACAACGACGGAGACGGAAACAAAGGAACGAGCAGAGAGGGAAAACGAAATTTTCGCACACTAGCATATATAGAGGGCACCTTTAGTACCAGTTGGAGCCACCAACCGGTACTAAAGGCCTGTTTTGGCCAGACTAAGCGGCGGGAAGCGACCCCCTTTAGTACCGGGTGGTGTTACAAACCGGTACTAAAGGCCCCCCCTTTAGTACCGGTTTGTGCCACGACCCGGTACTAAAGGGGGTGCGCTGGCGCAGGTGCGGTGCGGCAAGTTTAGTCGAACGTTTTCCGGTAGAAGCCCCCTCAATGCAACCGGAAGCAGTTGCGTCATAATCACGTGGCAGTCATGAGACTTTAGGTTCTGGAACTTTTTCTCTGCCATGTTTATTATTCCCTTTATATTCGAAGAGAAGCCAGACGGTACCTTAATACTGAGCAGGCATTCAAAGAAGATTTCCTTCTCTTCTTTGGTAAGAGCGTAGCTTGCATGACCCTAATGTATGCCATCTTCTCCGTGCATACGTTGCTGGTCCTCCCGTGCCTCAGGTGTATCTTTTGTCTTCCCATACACGCACAAGAAGCCAAGCAGGGTCACGCAAAGATTCTTCGTCACGTGCATCACGTCGATTGCGGAGCGGACCTCTAGGTCTTTCCAATATGGCAGGTCCCAAAATATAGATTTCTTCTTCCACATGGGTGCGCGTCCGTTAGCGTCCTTCGGAACAGGTTGTCTGCCAGGACCCTTTCCAAATATCACCTTCAAATCCTTGACCATATCATGTACATCAGCACCAGTACGGTGGCGAGGCTTCGTCCGGTGATCCGCCTCACCTTTGAAATGCTTGCCTTTCTTTCTTACGGGATGCCTGCTCGGAAGAAATCGACGATGTCTCAGGTACACATTCTTCTTACAACTATTCAAATATATACTATCGGTATCATCCAAACAGTGCGTGCATCCGCGGTATCCCTTGTTTGTCTGTCCTAAAAGGTTACTCAGAGCAGGCCAATCATTGATGGTCACGAACAGCAACGCCTTTAGGTCAAATTCTTCTCCCATGTGCTCATCCCACGCACGTACACCTGTTCCATTCCACAGTTGTAAGAGTTCTTCAACTAATGGCCTTAGGTACACATCAATGTCATTGCCGGGTTGCTTAGGGCCTTGGATGAGCACTGGCATCATAATGAACTTCCGCTTCATGCACAACCAAGGAGGAAGGTTATACAAACATAGAGTCACAGGCCAGGTGCTATGGTTGCTGCTCTGCTAACCAAAAGGATTAATGCCATCTGCGCTTAGACCAAACCATACGCTCCTTTCGTCATCTGCAAACTCCTTCCTGTACTTTCTTTCAATTTTTCTCCACTGCGACCCGTCAGCGGGTACTCCCAACTTTCCGTCTTTCTTACGGTCTTCTCTGTGCCATCGCATCGCCTTGGCATGCTCTTTGTTTTGGAACAAACGTTTCAACCGTGGTATTATAGGAGAATACCACATCACCTTGGCAGGAATCTTCTTCCTAGGGCGCTCGCCCTCGACATCACCAAGCTCATCGCGGCTGATCTTATAGCGCAATGCACCACATACCGGGCAAGCGTTCAAATCCTCGTACTCACCGCGGTAGAGGATGCAATCATTAGGGCATGCATGTATCTTCTGCACCTCTAACCCTAGAGGGCAGACAGCCTTCTTTGCTTCGTACGTACTCTCGGGCAATTTGTTGTCCTTTGGAAGCATATCCTTTATCATTACCACCAACTTTCCAAATCCCTTGTTAGATACACCATTCTCTGCCTTCCATTGCAGCAATTCTAGTGTGGTGCCCAGCTTTTCCTTGTCACCTACGCAATTCTGGTACAACAATTTTTTGTGATCCTCTAACATGCGCTGCAACTTCTTCTCCTCCAAATCACTTGTGCAGTTTCTCTTTGCATCGGCAATGGCCCGACCTAGATCATCAACGGGATCATCTGATGCCTCTTCTTCAGCTTCTTCCGGCATTGCCGGCTCAGCTTCTTCCCGCATTACCGGCTCAGCTTCTTCCCCCATTGTTGTATCATCGTATTCAGGGAACCCATGGCCAGGATAGCTGTCGTCGTCCTCTTCTTCTTCATTGTATTCCATCATAACCCCTCTTTCTCCGTGCTTGGTCCAAACATTATAGTGGGGCATGAAACCGGACTCAAACAGGTGGACATGAATGGTTCTTGACGTAGAGTAATTGCGACCATTCTTACAGCCAGCACATGGACAAGGCATAAAACCATCCGCCCGCTTGTTTGCCTCAGCCGCAAGCAGAAAAGTATGCACGCCCTCAACGAACTGGGGAGAGCATCGGTCATCGTACATCCATTGCCGGCTCATCTTCATTACACAACACCGAATAGACCAAATTAATACAAGTTCATACATAAAGTTCATACAACACTTAAATGCAACAAACAAATAACTCTCTAGCTAAAGCATTTAAATGCAAAAACAAATGCGATCAAGATCGCAACTAAGGTAACAATTGATCCAACAGCATAGTGATACCAAGCCTCAATATAGATGGCATATTTTCTAATCTTTCTAATCTTCAAGCGCATTTTCTCCATCTTGATCTTGTGATCATCGACGACATCGACAACATGCAGCTCCAATTCCATCTTCTCCCCCTCAATTCTTTTCAATTTTTCTTTCAAGTACTCGTTTTCTCTTTCAATTAAATTTAACCTCTCGACAATAGGGTCGGTTGGAATTTCCGGTTCACATACCTCCTAGATAAAAATATCTATGTCAACTTGATGTGCATAATTTGTCATAAACACGAAATGCAACAAATAGTTTTAAAAGAGAATATACCACATCCGAATCATAACAAGGACGAGGGCCGACGGGGACGGATATCAAAACCATGGCACTATGTATAACAAACAATGTACGGGTAAGATAATTATTACACGATTAACTATATATCCAAATCACACAAACATCAATTTTTTATATAAAATTTCATGAACAAGAGCTCACCACAAGGTGGTGTCGGCGACGGGAAGGTGCTGGCGATCGACGGTGGTTACGACGGAGATTTAGAAGGCACTAAGTAAACCACACCTACATATGCAAACTAAGTGTTATTTTTAACCTCAAATTGCATATAAATCAAATACTAGCACATATATATATATTTCCTCCCAAATTACTAAACTCACAAATTAATAACTATATAAAGCATTGCAAGAGCTAATCTAGCAATGAGAGATGAAAGGACAAAGTTGCTAACCTTTGTGATCACTTGAATGGATGGGGGCCTTCAAATTTTGACAAATTTTGGGCAAAATGTGTGATGAGCTTGAGGGGAGAAGAGGAAGAACAGAGAGGAGAGGAGAGGGGAAAGGGGGGATAACAGAGTGAGCTGGATGAAGGGTTTATATGCAGGAGGACCTATAGTACCGGTTCATGGCACGAACCGGTACTAAAGGTGCTGTAGGGGGCCCAGACTGACAACATCCTACCACCACCCTCATTAGTACCGGTTCGTGGCACGAACCGGTGCTAAAGGTTAGCCACGAACCGGTACTAAGGAGAGCGGCATGGCTAGCCGTTGGAACCGGCACTAATGTATACATTTGTGCCGGCTCTAATACAAACCGGCACTAATGTGCTTTACGTTTGACCCTTTTTCTACTAGTGTATAGAGTTTTACCAACGCGGTCCAAGTCATCTAGATTACCACGTCAGTTGGATGGACCTTGTTTTGTAGAAGATTGTAATCTGCCAAGTGCCCACAAGACATGCGAATTACGCAGACTTCAAGCTAATTGCCTTGTTCGACCGCGGACTCGCCTATCTTTACGCTAGTGCCTTCTTTAGCTGGAGACAACTCAGCTCGCAGTGGATCATTGTCAAAGCTGATACACACTTCTGTGATGCTATTGAACACAATGGCATCATCTACGCGATCGACAAAGCAGATGGCACCACGTATTGCTGGCACGGCGCGTGTAAGTTGTTTTCGTCTCATGTTAATGATGACGCCATGACACTTTTTGAACTTTTTGTGATGATTGGCATATCCTTGTTTGAGTAGAATTTCAGTACAACTATGGCAATGGATTAGAGACGTCATAAATCAGCTATATTTGGAATAAGTTAATTCATGCGATTGTGACCATGTCATTATAGCCAATTTGTACCCCTGAATAATCAAACGGTTAGAAATATATGCATATTCTCCTTATTTTACAGTAATCTACATACTACTACTAAATATGAGTGTGTATCAATGGCCATGTTAGTTTCCTCATTTTCATGATGTAGAAGCATGCACCACACTATTGGTTTCATCTAACCATATATCAGGGAAGTAAATGTGCATATGGAGAACTCTATATTTGGAAGTAGTGAAATCCTGTAATGCTTACCATCTGTACATACATATATTCGCCCTTCAGCAATCAATGGCTAGAATAATATCCTCAAAAAAAATTTGCCCACAAAACACAAGTATATAACAATGCATGGTCTGTTAGTTACCTTGAAGAATTTGTTTGTGAGGATAGAACATGATTACATAACATGCATGACATGGTAGTTTCCTGTGAAGAATCTATTGCGAGATAACATGAGTATAACCATGCATGGCACTTCTATATTTTCGAACCCAGTATACATTTCCCTGTATTTTCCTCCCAGTTCCAACAGGGACATATCAATGATGTTTCTTGCATTATCCTACTCATACTCTGAACAATGCTGATCTTACATTAACAATGCCTGTCCTTTTTGATATGATGTAGTGTCCCTACAGTTACCGCCCTTTGTAATCACACCAACTTTGCCAAAAACAGGGAAGCACAACTGGTTCCTCGCTTGATTAGACGACGGCAAAAGACTGATGATCATTCGAACACATGAGCCAGAAAAATTATATTGCAAAACCCCCACTGTATACAAGCACCATGAAATACGTGAGTATCCGGATAATGTCTATTACGTCTATGAGCAGGATACCAGCTTGTTGGGGCCTTCAGGATTTTTTAGTTGGAGGCGGGTAAATAGCCTTGGTTCACATTCTCTGTTTCTCAGACTCAATTATCCGATTAACCAGGAGATCACCATTGGCAAGGACCTTGATGGCAGAGAGGCTCTGTTTGCTATGGAAAACTGTGTCTACATGGCGAGCCCTAGGAGTTCGGGAGCAAACTCCCCTGATTGTCAACGATACAGCCCACAGCCAAAAGAAGGTGAGAATGACAAAGGCATCCGGATTAACTTTGATCCTTGGATGTCTCAATTAGGACAGGTAGTGATGTGGTTCAAGCCTTCAGGTTGATAGGTAATTGGGCGGTTGTGTCAAAAGGGTGGAGTACTGGTGTCTCCGGATCACTGGTCGCTGAAGCGGGGCTGCAAATTATGATGGTGTTGGATCATCTCTTTGAATGACTTTTTTGTCTTTGCTGCTGGTTCTGGATGGGTAGTTCTTTCTTTTGTTATGCATATTCCTTGTCATTTGGTCATCCTCTCTATGTCACTCTTACTATGTAATAGTTGCCTCTGTTTAGAATGTCATTCTTGTCTAGATCACGAGAGTCTGAGCGCTAGAGATGGGTGCATTTTGGTGGTGTAGCAAGACTTCTTATGAACTATCATGTCTTGTTGTTTATGTCAGTAGTAGTCACTAGTCAGTGTTTGAATGTTGTATATATCGTTGTTTCAAACTGTTTATTGTCTCGAACTACTGGTGGGCTAAATGAGGTCATCACCATTCTCTAGTGTTCAGAGTATATCTCCTTTTTCAAGTTATATAATTTGAGCTCAGTGTCTTTTCGATGATGTACACTTGTTTGGGCCAGTGAGGTGTCGTTGAATATGGGCCGAGTAGTAACGCAATGCCAAACAGGTCAATTATGACTCTCAGGCCGGGCTCTCAAAAGATCCTCAAGAAAAAAAAGGCCGAGCTCTCCAAAAAAGAAAGAATAAGGACTCTTGGGTCGACATGTGGGCGCCACCGGTGTTTTCGTGCGCTTGCGCGCCGAGAGCATATTGGCGCGTGTTCGAAATTCATGCTACCTTTTCATCCCCAATCTCCCGCCCCTCCCCCACCTCTGGAATCTCGATTCCTACTCCAGTTCCCCCAAATTCCCCTCCTATACTCCCTGTACTCAAGCGCACTATCATGTTGCCAGTCAACACGGATCTCCGAGCCGGAGATCCTGAGGTCCGTCCTGCCTTCGGTCGCTGCGTGCTGTCGCTCAACAGTGGCATGGCGGCGCTTGATGACCAGTTTGTTGGCAAAGTGCTGATGGTAACCATCAACGGCGACCGGCCTCCCGTCTCGCCGGACGACCTTGTCAAAGCTCTTGGCATGTCGCACGGCATCCAAATAAGTGACTTTCTCGGTCAAGCCTGTCTGCCACCGCCTGATTTCTTCATCAGGTTCCGGACAACTTTCGACTGCAGTCTTGTGTTCGAATCTTCCTGGTGTTTGTTCTGCGATGGCGCGCTGGTGAGCTTTGATCGGTGGCACCCAGTATGGGGCTCGGTGTCCTCTGAGCTTGAGTTTTTAACAAAGCTTACCTTCCATGGCATGCCTCGATGTGCTTGGAACAATGAGTCCATGAATGAGCTTATCAACGACCTTGGAGGTGAGCTCGTAAGTATGTTTGTTCCTCCAGACAGCTGGGCTTTGACGGTTATGGCATGGATGAAGAAGCCGCCCACCATACTGAAGGTGATTGGTGTTGAGATACCGGTGCAGGAACCAGGGTTGTACTATTCGTCGCCACCAAGGCCGCAACGGACCACGTTAGGGATGTACCTGTATCGAGTGTTCATGCATGTCGAAGAAGTGGTCAATCCATCAATCGAAGTCCTGCCGCCGCCGCTGGTGCCAGGGACCATCGGCGATGTCCATTACAGGAGTCAACATCAGACTTTCCCCGTGTTGCTCGGAACGATGGATGGCACAGGGCCTACTCCATCGCGCGGCGGAGACCACTATTTCTTTGGGAGAAGAGGCAGGGCTAGCTGCCTGGATGTGCTCTAATTTGAGGTAACAACTGAATCTTGTCACATACTAGTTAAGTCTGAGCTATGGATGTGAAGCACTGATGTGCCAGTACATTTGATTGTGACCTGTTCTAATTTTGTACCTGAACTTTATTTACAAAGGGTTGTACGTCAACTTAATGTGCTAGCAGAACTTATTGTGTTGTCTGTCTGTTTTCTTTGCACAACATTCAAGATATTTCCCCGTCATTGATAAAGATAATGAACCGTTATGTACGAGTTTGTTGGTTTCAGCATAGCCCTACCCGTAGCGATCCACTGCTTCCATCCCGATTGTGTCGCCTGCGTGAAATTTTTGTATGCAAGTTCAGTGTGCTATGATGTTCTATATGATTGTGTCAACTATATAAGTTTTTACTAAGCATCAGCAATGCATATGGCTGAAAATGTATTTACGAGCATCGACCTATGGGTCTCTCTCTCTCTCTCTCACCCACACACACACACACACACGCACACACACACACACACACATAAGTGGGACCCGTTGAATTATTTCTTTTCTCATGACATCTTTTAATTAGGTTCCACCGTAATCTAACTTTTTTGTTAAGTTATTAATTGAGCTCAGAGACTTTAAAAAGTTGTACCGAAGCCTTGTTTGGGCCTTTTCGGCGTCCGTGAATGTGGGCTGAGTAGCCATGTTAGGTTGTACTGTACTACACAGGCCTTTTTTTCAACATCAGTAATGCAACTGGGCTGACAATTGTACACAATATCTAGGTCAACTTGTTATTCTCCGCCACGCTGGGCTGCAAACTTTCCTAGGAGGTATGCATTAGGCTTAACAAGAAAATGGACTTTAAGAAATAATAAATGGGATGTAATTATAATAACTGGGCAGTAACTATAAAAAATGCACCAAACGCGTAATTAGTTTAAAAATATATTATTTTTGGAATTTGAAAATTTTAATTTCATTACTTGTTGCGTGCGCAATATTTCATTGGATTTTAATGTAATACAACTTTATTTTGAAATTATAATTAATCTGACTAGAAATTTCGGATCTCATCAAAATGTGGGAAGTTTTTTTGAATTCTGTTTGAGCGGTTGGTTGAAATTATTAATCATTGTCCTAGCTAGAAGTTGGGCAGTACTTTTAACAAACTGTAAATGGGTTGTAGTAAATTTCATTAGAATTAAAAAATGGGTTGTATATTCTTATAAATCGCAAATGGGCTATATGTTCTCTGCCACACACTTGTGGGCCTTCTAAGTTGATGCATCCCCTAAAAAAACTAAGTTGACGCGTATGCAAGGCTTTGTCGACAACACACGGTTCTAGCAGCTGTGGCTGTTGGATGTCCATCCAAGGGATGTCGTGCTTCTTCTTCAATCTCGGATATTCTTGCTTCAGCCGCCCAAAACTTGATTCCTCCCCCTCACGTCTAGGGCGCACCATTTCGGAGGCTGGCATGTGGGCGTACTAAGTTGACGCGTACCAAGGGCTTTGTCAAATTAGTTAATATAAACGATTCTAGGTGCAGTGACCGTACGATGTCCATCCAACGGCCATAGTGCTTCTTCAACCTCTGGTCTTCTTGCTCCAGCCGCCCAAACCAGCGCCGATCGTGTCGCATGCTCCTGCCTCCCGTGGTCGGCTGTGCTGCCGCGGAGGCCTCACCGCCCCTACTATTCCCACTGCTAGCCAGGCCCTGCGGCGATGGCAGCCTCACACCGCAGCCAAACCAGTGAACCCTCATACTCCTCTCCGAGCGGGCTTCCATTGTCGCGTCTTCACCGGCTCCGTGTTGTCCCCTTCCTAGGCCTCGCTGTCGTCCACCGCCCTGGTGCTCTCGGCGCGCCATGGTCAACGTGGTCAATGACCGACTTCCATCGAAAGAGTACTGTACGTGGAGAGGCTGACAGCTGGGTCCACGGCAGCCGCAACGAAGTGCCTCCTTATTACACGGAAAATAATGATTCCTCCACCTGACAGCGGGGACCCACCGGATGGGCCCCGTATTTCGCAAAAAAACATGTCCCCCTGACTGCTGGGACCCATCAGCTACATCTTCGCACGCAAGGAAGTGCGTCTGGGCAAAAAAAAAGATTCACGCCCCTGACTGCTGGGACCCACCAGCTACATCTTCGCACGCAAGGAAGTGCCTGACAGTTGGGACCCACCTGTTCGAAGCGTACATAGTGTTATCATTCTTGTCGCGAACGTGTACGTACATACTGGTCGATGTAGAGGCGCGCACGTGTCGTAGTAGAGGCGCGCACGTAGCATGTAGACGTACGTACATCAGACAGTGTGCAAGAAAGAAAATACGGCCACATACGTACATATGGGCGGGGTCTCGAACGCCTACTCGCTCATACGTACGGCCAGGGCTCATGTAGATGGCTGGGTCGGAACAGAGAAACAGCGTCGTCGTCGTGTTCATGGGGAGCCAACCAACTGGGTCGGAACGGAATGCGTCGTCGTGTTCATCGAGAGGGCTTGGACGGAACAGCCGATGGAAACGAGGCCTGGCGTACCGCAGAATGGAGGAAACGGACTTGTGTTCGACCGACCACGTTCGAAACGGGATCCTGTTCATCGGGAGGGGTCTGGCGTGCCGCAAAACGGAGGAAACGGACTTGTGTTGGACCTCCTACGGTCGAAACGGGGTCCTGTTGATCGGGAGGGGTGTGGCGTACCACAAAACGGAGGAAACGGACTTGTGTTGGAGCGCTACGGTCGAAACGGGGGTCCTGTTCATCGAGAGGGGTGTGGCATACCTCAAAACGGGACTCCACGGGATATTGTTCATCTCCACCGTCGACCTCCTCCAGCCTCCACGGGCTACTGTTCATCCATCCTTGACCTCCTCCAGCTTCCACCTGCGACTGTTCATCCACGGGCTCCTGTTCATCCAGCCTCCACCGCGCGCTACTCCACCGGCTACTATTCAACCACCCCTCTACACGGGGTCCTGTTCAACCACTCCCCCACGGGCTACTGTTCATCCACCCCTCCATCATCTATTGTTCATCCAGCCCTCCACGGGGTCGTCCTGTTCATCCAGCCCTCCACGAGGTCCTGTTCATCCAGTCCCAACTAGCTCAATCGATCGGGGTCATGTTCATCCAGAGGCAACCATGGGGTCCTGTTCATCCACCCCCACCGGGAAATGTTCATCCAAACCCCCCAGTAACACTCACTGTTCATCCAAACGCCCCAGCAACGCTCACTATTCATCTAGAGGCAGCATCGATCAACTTCAGTTAGCAGCAGTAGCGAAGGAATCGCTCGATCGCTCGGGTTCGGTAATGCGTAGCCTGAAGTGCAATCGCTCGGGTTTAGTTAGGCGACACCTAGCTCGGGTTCAGGTAGAGCCCAACACCTCACACCCACGCGCGTATAGTACAAGAGAAACGCGCATCGCTCGGCCGCCGACCACCCACCATAAACCGGGAACTCCCTGATATTTTCCTCACCCTCGCTTCTACCACGGTTTTTCCGTCATGGACGGCCCAAAGAATGTCATGCAGCTGCGTCTCCGGCCCACCCAGGACAAAAAGCCCATTTTCTGTCATTATTTTTTGTCATAGAAGTAGGAGCCCACCACATGTATTATGATACCGGGTTTTGTCACAATTATCATCATAGAAGTGTCATAAGTATGACAAAAATTTTTTTGTTTGACCCAAAATGTCACAAATGTGTCTTTTTTTGTAGTGTTGTGAGCACTCATTAAAATATGACATGCTAAAAAGTTGATGTTGGACAAGGAAGACAACGTGATGGGTTATGTTTTCTTATATCCGAAATAAATTATATTGTCATGGATCATCCAACATGTTGAGCTTCCTTTCCCCCTCATGCCAGCCAAATTCTTTGCACCAGGTAGAGATACTACTTGTGCTTCCAAATATCCTTAAACCCAGTTTTTCCATGAGAGTCCACCATATCTACCTACGGATTGAGTAAGATCCTTGAAGTAAGTTGTCATTGTTGCAAGCAATAAAAATTGCTCTCTAAATATGTATGATCTATTAGTGTGGAGAAAATAAGCTTTATACGAGCTTGTGATATGGAAGAAATAAAAGCGACGGACTATATAATAAAGGTACCTATCACAAGTGGCAATATAAAGTCACGTTCTTTTGTAGTAAGATTTTGTGCATCCAACCATAAAATCACATGACAACCTCTGCTTCCCTCTGCGAAGGGCCTATCTTTTATTTTTGTCTTATACCTTATACAAGAGTCATGGTGATCTTCACCTTTCCTTTTACACTTTATCCTTTGGCAAGCACTATGTGTTGGAAAGATCCTAATATATATATATATCCAATTGGACGTGGGTTTTCATAAAGCATCATTATTGATGTTACCCTTGAGGTAAAAGGTTGGGAGGCAAAACTATAAGCCCCTATCTTTCTCTATGTCTGATTAAAACATCATACCCATAAGGCGAGGCCGAGACAGGAACGAGCCGGAGCAGGCGACGACGCGGCGTGCCGCGTCGTCGCATGCGGAGGCGAGTCCTTCACATCCGTGACCCCATTATCTATCTTAGGGTTTTTAGGGTTTAGGGTTTAGGGTTCGTGCGGTGGGGGTGGAAACAGAATAACCACATTGCGTCCTGTCAAATCCTAGCGCGCAGCAATGCGGTAGCGCGAGGCCGAGCAGGGGGGAGGGAGGTCGGGACCCCAACTCGCCTCACCCTGCGAGGCCGAGACAGGAATGAGCCAGAGCAGGCGACGACGCGGCGTGCCGCGTCGTCGCATGCAGAGGCGAGTCCGTCACATCCGTGACCCCCACTATCTATCTTAGGGTTTTTAGGGTTTAAGGTGCGTGCGGTGGGGGTGGAAACATAATAACCGCATTGCGTCCTATCAAATCCTAGCGCGCAGCAATGCGGTAGCGCGAGGCCGAGCAGGGGGGAAGGGGGGTCGGGACCCCCCCTCCACTCCCCCTGCGAGGCCGAGACAGGAACGAGCCGGAGCAGGTGACGACGCGGCGTGCCGCGTGGTCGCATGCGGAGGCGAGTCCGTCACATCCGTGACCCCCACTATCTATCTTAGGGTTTTTAGGGTTTAGGGTTTAGGGTTAGATATGAACTTCATCTATTTTTGTACTTGAACTTCTTCTTTTTGTTTCTTTATGGTTTATTTATTCTTATTCCTTTACTTCTTTTATTAGAGTACTTGAACTTCTGTTCTTTATTTTTTGAACTTTTTTTCTCTTGTTTTTTTAGGTGTATATTTTTTGTTTGTATTTTTCTTCCCTTGGTAGTGTATTTGCCATCTATTTTTTGTTTTAAGGATATCAGCAGTGCTGTTGTATGATCTTATCTCATTATAATATATGCATTCAAATGGTGCATTCATTTATCTATAGATGTATTTACTTTTATAGCTGTTGGGGGGTAAAACTGCAATTTCACCTGCGCTGCAACTCCCACCACGACAAATAGGCATTAACTGACCATCTCCCTCGCCACCACCTGTCAGAAAACCCCTCTCCCTCTATCGCTCGCTCTCTCCCCCCTCTCCGTCGCTCCGCTGCCTCCTTCAACTGCAACTCCCCCCAATTTCTCCACCCCTGTCCCCTGCCTCGCGAGTGGAGTAACCGGCGCACTCCCCCACTCCTATTTCTCCCCCGCGCCGCGCTCTCCCTCACCCAGCCCGCTCTCCTCTGCTCTGAAGCAAGGGCGGCAACTGCTTGCGCGTGGCGTCGTGGGGAGTATAGAACCACCGCAGATTCGTGCGTGCGCGGGTCGTTTGGAGAGGTACAAACGCTTCCCCCCCCCCCGCCCCATCCCCCCATAATGCTTGTATTCACTTTCGCAAGATCTGTGGAGGCCTTCCTGTTTGCTCTGTTTGCTCTCGCGTCCGCCTCCTACCCCCTGTTTCTGATGGTTTGGTAGTGTTCTTGGGCGTGTGGTGGTTGGAATGCATTCCCTCGTAGCCAGATTTGTTTGTGATATGCTTGTGTGTGGATTTTCGTTTCCCCTTTGTTGATTTTAGCAGTCAGATGCATGTCAGAGAGGGTGTGGTGTGATTGTTGATGCTAGATCTGTTGTATCTAATGGCATTAGTGCTGTGGATTTGGAGGTCTAGATTATGTTTGTGACATTGTAGTTAGTTTCTGGATACATTTTTTGTTGTGCTTGCCTATATGTGCTACTGTCATCTATTCATACTTGTTGGTTCTAGTTGTTTGTAGTTGGTTCTAGGGTTTGATTCAGTTTCCTTTTTTGCATTTTGTTGTATGTTTTTCTACTTGCTAACTATATGGAATCAATCTTCTGTGTTTATAGGTTGTTCTAGTGTTTGGAGTTGCATTCATTGAGGCGGTTGTGTTGTCATGGCTTCAAAATCTTCTCCAGGTATCTTAATGTAGTTGTATCTTGTATTTTAAACAACAGTATTGTTATATATGTCTACCCATATCTTTATTTGGTTTTCTTGTTAGACTGCCAGTCTTAGTAGTGTGAACTTCTAACAAGGTTTGTGTGTATGCATTTTACACATAGTTTATGTGTGTGCCATTTCATATTTTAAAGTGTATATCTTTGTTTTTTGTTTTCTTGTTATCATGTTCATGGTATTGATATTTAGTTTTCCTGTGAAATACTATTTGTGGTCATGCTACATCTTTTTTATGTGCTACTAGCTTTGGTCACGTAGTTGAACTTCTGGTTTTAGTTATTGTTTGTTTATAATGAAATTTGGTTGAAGTTATGTTATGCACCTTTTGTTTTACTGCTTTGTTATATATTGTTGAACTTCCGGAGATTAATCTTGTATGTAGTAGCACCTTTGGTGTAGATTGTTTTTATATTTAGTATGTAATTTTTAGATTGTTTTGTTGTGTTTACTGCTTTGTTAGTTATTGTTGAACTTCAGGGTATTGGACATTGATGTAAAAGTAGAAGTCCCTTTGGTGTAGGATTGTGCATTAGAACTCAACTGCCTTTTTACTTGCATTTTTTGTAGTTGGTGATGAGTTGAATAGTTCTAAAAAAATGCCTGCGATAAAGATGGAGCTTCAGAGGTTAATACCGATGCTCCAATATCTGATGCGGCTAAATCACCCATTATTCCTTTGACTGTGATTGCTGAGGTTGCTTCGAGCCTTGAGAATTTTTCAAGCCTTGAGGATCTTGCTTCTGTAGCTCTTGCTTCACCTAGTATGTGAAACCCCTTTTCTTTTCATTTTAAAGTTTTGAGCCATGTTTTTTTAGCTTGTTCATGTTGTTTGTTTTTGTTTTTGTTCCTGACTTTTTTCTTTGCTTCAATTTTTTGTGTTCTTTGCAGATGTGTCCACAGAGGAGGAAGCTGTGAACACCATCAATGATGTTTTATCTGATTTGGGTTTATCAGAAACCCCTGCTGCTGCTGAGGAGGGGGCTCCGTCAGTCAAAGGTTGTGATTCCGTCCAGGATCCTTTGTGCTCTCATCAGATGTCAGAGACGCAGTCGCAGTCTGTTGATGGCACTAAACCTGTCACGCAACCCAAGGATGTGCCTCTTCAGCTTCTCCTGGAGGACCAACGTAAGAGGAAGAAGCAAGAAGATTTTGTCAAGAAGAGGGTGGCCCGCCTTGAGAAAGGTTCTGATGTTCCTGGATCTGTTCATGCGGCTGAGCTCACTGTTGAGGAAGACGAGCCGTGTGGTAGTCATGGCACGGTTGTCCCTGTTAAGAAGAAAATCAAGAAGACTGCTGCGAGGAAGCTAGTAGTTGGTGAAGTTACTTCTCGGAAGAGCCCACGTGTTTCAAGGCCTGCAGAAGTTGTTGAAGATGAAGGGTTAGGCCTTGGTGGTACGCCACGCTGTAGTCCTCGTGTGCTTGCCACCACCGCACCTACACCTTCTCCGCTTGGTGCCGGTGCATCTGGTAAGGGGAAGAAATGCGGCGTGAAGCGCAAGGTTCCACCTGCAAAGGTCAACAAGGGTGTGAAGAAGCGTTCTCATGTTAATCCATAGGACAAGGATGATGCTGATTTCAATGCTGATGATGAGCACGATGTCGATGATGATGCTGCCGCTAATCAGGTATGAATGTCTAATGTTTACTGTTTTTTAGAGCATTTGTCGCTATTGCTGTAGTTTTATTGTTTTTAGCACTGCCTTGGCGTACATAGCTGACCTTCTGCTCCATCTCCATATAGACGAGCAAATTAGCCGACGTGCTTTGCTTTTATGGTATTACTGCCTTTGTGTACATAGTTGGACTTCTGGGTATATACATGAAGAAATTAGCTTAACTTGTTGGTATACAGGTTTGATTACTGCCTTAGTGTATATGGTTGAACTTCTGCTTTTTAAATTTCCAACATTTTTTAAAGCATGTTAACTAGTGTTCATACATGGTTATACTGCCTATGTTTACATAGTTGGACTTCTGAGATATATGTTTGATTACTGCCTTTGTATACATGGTTGAACTTCTGCTTTGTAAATTTCCAACAATTTGAAAGCATGTTAACTTCTGGTCATACATGGTTGTACTGCCTATGTGAGATAGTTGGACTTCTGGTATTCATGTTTTATTACTGCCTTGTTGTACATGGTTGAACTTCTGCTATGTAAATTTCTAACATTTTGTTAGCATGTTAACTTCTGGTCATACCTGGCTGTACTGCCTATTTAGACATAGTTGGACTTCTGAAATGTACTGAGTGTGTAATTTTGTAGGCACTAGTGGAATTTTGGTGTAGCTTGTGTATCTCATTGTGTATCTCATTTTTTCCAGTATCAGCTTGTGGAGCGGCCTAAGAGGAGGAAGAGAGGATGCAAAGCACCCGAAGAAGGTGGTCAAGGAGGAGGTGAGGCAAAACGTTTTAACAAGACGGTTCGCTGCTCACTAGGAGAGGTGAAGACGTGTGCGAAAATGCTACAGCTTAGGCACAAGACGAGGGTTATCAAGGCTAGTTTTGGTTGTGTGTTTGACCTGAAGGTTGATTCCAACATTTCTCGTCCTTTGATGGGCAACATCTACATGAGGATTGACCCTGCAACCATGATTCTGGACATGGGTGAGGCGAACAAGGTTCTGCATATTACAAGTGATGCTATTCACCATCTGTTTGGATTCCCTCAAGGTAATCGTACCCCTCCTAGGCCTTCGAGTGATGGGTTTGATGATGCTGTTATGAGGTTGAAGGGCAAGCTTGGGTATGCTAGGAGTGACGACATCAAGACAAAGGATCTGCGGAATATCCTCGCGGATCTTGTGAAGGATGAGACGAAGGATGATCTTGCTCTGCAGGTGTTTTACCTGATTGTTTTCATGAAGGTGGTTATCCCTGGAACGTCTACACGAGTGTCCAGGGAGGCAGCAATGGTTGAGAATCTTGTGTTTGAGGATATGGCAGATATGGACTACTGCTAGTTGGTTGTTGATGACCTTCGAAGTGCTGTTGTTAGGTATCAGCAAGGTACTAGCAGAGGAAAAGCTGTCACAGGCTGTGCCATCGCGCCGCTTCTTGTGTACCTGGACTGCCTTATCATTGGCAAGACACCTAATGTTGACTTGAGGACGCCTCACGTCAATTACATGGATCAGGGCAAGCTTCTTGAGCTCGCTGCGGCTGACTTGGTCAGGAAGGTGATGACGACCCAGCCAACTGGGTGTTTGGGAGACTACCTGTGAGTGTTTCTTCTTTTTTGTGTAGTTAGTACTGCCTTTGTGTGCATGGTTGAACTTCTGCTGTGTACACAGATGACCTTCTGGTTCATATAGACGAGTAAATTAGCTGAACTGCTTGGCTTATATGGTATTACTGCCTTTGTGTACATATGTGAACTTCTGGATATATTCATATGAAATAAGCTAAACTTTGTTGTTGCACATGCACGGTTGAACTTCTGCTATGTAAATTTCCAACATTTTTGAAAGCATGTTAACTTCTGGTCATACATGGTTGTACTGCCTATGTAGACATAGTTGGACTTCTGAAATGTACTGCATGTGTAGGCATTAGTGGAATTTTTGGTGTAGTTTGTGTATCTGATTGTTCTGCCTTTTTTTCCTTGTCATTGTCTTTTTTTTCAGTATCAGCTTGTGGTACTAACTTGAACTTCTGCTACTGTCTTCTGTATTTCTGCTTCCATGTTCTTTCATTTGTTCTGCGATGTGTTGATTTTCGTTTTCATATATGCAGTAGAAGACACAGGCTGAGGTTGTGTTCTTTAGGGTTATCGAACGTCCTGTTCTTACTATGCTTCGTGCCGCCAGCCTAGGTAGTGGAAGTTCTCCGAGATTTGAATTCTCGCGGGATGTTAACACTGGTGCCCCCCTGTAGATCCAGGAGGTTCTTCTGCCCGTGTGAGTGCTGCAGGTGGCGTTTCTTCCGAGAGTTTTTTCAATGCTGTGTATATTTCCCTTTCTAGGATTGATGGACTTCTGGAAAACTGTTTGTGGAGAGATGGCTCGTGTTCCGACAACGGTTGAGTGTCTTAGTCGCGTGGATGGTATTCTTCCTCCCGGCCACGGTTTTGATGCTGAGTCTTCGAAGGAGCTTTTGTCGATTGAAGCTAAATATCTTGCCGAGCTTCGTGAGAGCACTTCCCACCTCCGGGCTAGTTTTGTGCTGTTCAAGGAAATGCAGGACGCCCGTTGCAAGCCTTTTGAAGATGAGGCGAGTGTTGTTGTGAGAGAGATTCAGAGGCAGGATTCCGTTCGTTTGGGTCGTGAAGAAAGCCATGTGGAGCGTACCGAAGAGGTTTGTTTATATTGGCTTTTGATATTTCTTTTGCACTAGTGTTCATTGTTAGCTTTCAGCTATTACTGTTATGCAGTTATAGGGTGACCTTCTCTGTTTATAGGACCTGAACTTCAAGTGCTTCGGCACATGAACTTCTATGACTTTGATGACCGGCCCTTTTTGTTCCTTTTTGTATCTTATGGTAGTTTGGTATGATATCTGCTATGTTTACTGTATTTGGACTTCCATGATGTGTCAGTTGTGATAGCTGACCTTCTCTGATTATGTAACATGAACTTCTGCTGATTAGGTATTTGTTTTCTACATGATTATTTTCTAGTCTTTTTTCCTTTTGGTACTAGTGTTTCCTAGGTGACCTTCTCTGTTTATAGGACCTGAACTTCAAGTGCTTCAGCACCTGAACTTCTATGACTTTGATGACTGTCCCTTTTTGTCTTCTTTTGTATCTTAATGGTAGTTTGATATCTGGTCTGCTATGTTTACTGTATTTGTACTTCCATTATGTGCCAGTTGTGATACCTGACCTTCTCTGATTATGTAACGGGAAGTTTTGCAGATTAGGTATTTGTTTTCTACATGATTATTTTCTAGGCTGTTGACGATGGTGCTGGGGTTAGGGAGGATGTTTTACCTGTGCATGAAGATGATCCTGTGCATGAAGCTGCCCCTGTGCATGATCCTTGCCCCTCTAGTGATGTATTAGTTGATGAGGTTCATGGCAGTGAAAATAAGGTACCATTTTTTCTTGTCCAATTGTCTTGTTGCCCCTGAGACGGACTTGCTGCCCCTGTGCATGAGGTTCAGTCAGCCCTTTGTAATGACTTTTTGTTTCTTTTTGCAGTAGCAGAATGATGGTGTTAGTGTTGCTACAGAGAAGGCTGCATACATGTCCATCTCAGGCACCGGCTGCTCCGACGGGGTGGTCCTGACTGAACATCAGTCGTCCGTTGGCGCTGAGGTTTCTGATGCTGAGCAGGGCAAGACAACTGGAGACATTGTCGGTGTCAAAACCGGCGGATCTCGGGTAGGGGGTCCCGAACTGTGCGTCTAGGTGGATGGTAACAGGAGACGAGGGATATGATGTTTTTACCCAGGTTCGGGCCCTCTCGATGGAGGTAAAACCCTACGTCCTGCTTGATTAATATTGATGATATGGGTAGTACAAGAGTAGATCTACCACGAGATCAAGGAGGCTAAACCCTAGAAGCTAGCCTATGGTATGATTGTTGTAATGTATGTTATCGTACGGACTAAAGCCCTCCGGTTTATATAGATACCAGAGAGGGCTAGGGTTACACAGAGTCGGTTACAATGGTAGGAGATCTACATATCCGTATTGCCAAGCTTGCCTTCCACGCCAAGGAAAGTCCCATCCGGACACGGGACGGAGTCTTCAATCTTGTATCTTCGTAGTCTTGGAGTCCGGCGGACATTGATAGTCCGGCTGTCCGGACACCCCCTAGTCCAGGACTCCCTCAGTAGCCCCCGAACCAGGCTTCAATGACGATAAGTCCAACGCGTTTATAGTCTTCGGCGTTGCAAGGCGGGTTCTCCCTTCAAATTCCATGTACCTGCCGAACAGTGTCCGGCTTCATCTTGAATACTGTGTTCCTCGGCTTCTATGCCAAATAATGGCCCTCTTCCACGCGTCGCACGAATGCGAAAAGCCAGGGTGTCTTTTGCATTTCACCCCCCAATTGTGCGAGTTGCCCGCCTATAAAAGAGGCAAGAATCCAGATCCAAACCACACCGTCTTCCTCCCGCGAATACTCCATCGAAGCGCCTTTGACCTAGAAATCCATTCCACCATGGACAGTCAACACGGCTCTTCTTCGTGCACTCCCAGCCCACCGCCGGGGAGTTGGAATAGGTGCTCTATTTCGCACAACGAGCTCGAGAAGCTCCAAACGGGGGGATTCCTCCCTCCGGCCATTATGATCCCAGTCCGGGCCGGACTGGTTACTTATCAAGGTGGGAGACAGGAGGAGGACACTCCAAGCCCCAATAAGGGGGAGCGAGTATGTTTTGTCCCTTATCTGACAAGGGGACTCGGATTTCCAATACATCCATTCCTCCGCGGGCTCCTGAAGTTCTACGGACTCCAGCTCCACCACCTCATGCCCGCCTCTGTCCTGCATATCGCGGGCTACGTAGCTCTTTGCGAGCTATTCCTGGGCATTGAGCCCCATTTCGCATTGTGGAAGAGGTTGTTTTGCGTCGTACCCCATTCTTACCAGGGGTCCATATATCAAGTGGGCGGCGCCGAAATATGGCGCATCGCCGGGACCGGATACCTATCCGGCACTCCCAAGAAGGCGTCCGAAGACTGGCCCTCAGAATGGTTTTATATAGAAGACGCTCCGCTGCCAGACCCAGTTCGGATCGGCCTCCCGGAGTTTAGTGCTGCTCCCTTGAAGAAACGCCTCAGCTGGCGCCCGCGGAGCCCCCGATTGGAGGAAGACAAGAGCGTCCATTACTTGATGGGCCGGATAAGATTAATGGCTCATTCCGGCTTGACCATGATCGGAGTCATGGCGACATGCATCAAGCGAGGGGTACAACCACTGCAATACAGAGGCCACCCCATGTGGGATTTCAACGGGGAAGACGATGCTACCTGGCATGGCCGCAAAGGGCCGGATTCGACCGAGGATCTGGTGAAGATCCTGTCCAGCCTGTACAAGGGGGAGAAGGAGGATTTCCTTCGAACGAACCCTTTGAATGGGTTTTCCATGATCAACCCCAGAGGATGGGTAAGTGAACACCTTGAAGGGCCCAGCCCATGCTTTCGAAGTTTAAGCTTCTTACATTATGTCTTCGGCGCAGGGTCTACGCCGGATTGTGGAGGACATGGTAAGTCCTGCTCCGCAACCCGAGGATCCAGAAGGATCCCTGGGTCCGTCCTCCAAAGAGGACCCGGATATCGAGGTGGAGCTGATCGACGGGGTGTATCACCAGCTCAGCATAGACAATGCTTTGGTCGCCATTACGGCGGACTACCCCGGACTAAGTCCGGCTTCCCAGGTGACCGCGACCGAAGTCCGGACACCATTATCTCATCCCGGCCCAATTCTGACCTTCGCGAACGATGGTATTTTGCAGGAAGCGCCTTTACGGCAGGAAGCCGAGCCCGCGGCGGTCGACCAACAGAGGTCAGTCCGAACCAGCAGGCGAAAAAGGAGCGCAGTGCGGACGGAAACGTCGCCGCAAAGGTATAGCTTGTATTTGAATTTTTAGAGCAACGTTCCGAGGAAACGTCTAAGTGCCCATGATTTTTGTAGGAGAAAAAGCGCTCGCCAGACTGCGAGCGCAGGAATTGCCAATCCGACCAACACCGGCCAGGCTCCAGCGCCCGGCCTAGAGGGGGAGGCAAGCGCAAGACGCGAGCCGGATCCTTCTCCAACGGAGGATACCGACAGACTGTCCGCCACCAAGTCTAAGGTGGAGAGCGCCATGAACCATAGGCGCCGCCGGACAGTATTTCGAGAAGCGTGCTTTTCCCTTGAGGCATTGGATGCTTTTAACGCAGGGGACGCGCATCTCCGTGCTGCTCAAAATGGTTTTACCAGAGCCACGGAGCAGTATGTGAAAGACATACGGGTAAGGGAATTTTAATGGTTGTATATACCAGTAGCCCCCGAGACTTAAATTAGTTATGCTAACTGATTTAAGGATCATTATAAATTTCAGGCACTTAACGAGAAGAACGCCCAGCTGTCTCGGGAGCTACAAGATTGCAAGGCCCAACTTGAGGCCGCACTTGCTGCCGCAGGAGGAGACGGAAAGACCCCTCCTGGTAACACATTTTTATTAATAAATATAAGCACTGTGCGGCGTGCGCGCGAGTCTAATAATGACATTTGCAGGTACCGCCGGACAAGATCCGGACAGGTAAGCATTGCTACGCCAGCTAAAGGCCAGCGAGAGTGTGCTGAATAGGGTTCAGCAGGAAAGGAACAAGCTCCAAGATGCCAACGCCAAGCTCGGAGAAGAGCTGAAAGGCGCTCAGGCCGAGCTGTCCGGCTCCGTTAAGGAGAATCAGCGGCTTCGTCGCAGCATTTATAGTAAGTGCTTGAGCGAACTCTTTTGAAAAGAAGAGTTCGGAGAGGAAGCATTTTGACATGATATGTCTTGTAGGTATACTCACGGGTCGTCCTGCAGAGGAGATGCCCATATCAATGGGTGATCAACTTCCCGAACTGTTGCCGCTACTCGAACGAGTTCGGCAGGCAATGAGCGGCGTCGTTCAGGCTTTATGGCCAGCCCTCACCCTACCCGAGGGCCTCGGGGAGCTTGCGGAGAAGCTGCAGGGAGTGCGGCAGCGCTTCCGTTTGTGGAAGATTTCAGCTTGCCGTCAAGGTGCGAGGGAGGCTTGGGCCATGGTGAAGACGCGGTATAAGAAGGCAGATCCCAACCACATGGCCGAAGTTGGACCGGTGGGGCCCGATGGGAAGGAGATCCCTGTGAGTTTAGTGTATAGCCAAGTAGAGTTGACTGCTAAATTTTCCCAACAGGACTGTAAACTAGACAGCCTGTTAGACGGGATTGAGGAGGAATACAATCAATATATTTGACAATGTATGTTATCCTTTAAAGTGACATGTGAAATGCCTTCTAGCCGGATTGTAGATCGTTTGTCTTTGCCGACCTTTTCGCTTCGACCTTGGGACCCTAGAGTCCGAAGTGTGTCTGAATACCTTTTTGGTTAAGAAACAACCGTGGTATGCATGGAGACCAGGCGTAGGGGTCATTAGTGCTTTATCAGACAAGTGCCCAACTAGTTATGTTATATTACATGGTTAGTAAGAAACATCTTCCAGGGAGAATAGTTCCGTTAAGGGTTCCTTTCGCTGGGAGGCATGCCCTAAAGTGCATGTCCGGACTGCAAAGAAAGCAGTAAAACATCTAGGGGCAAATAGATAAATAGGTAAAAAGTCATCTTTTAAGTCACCGACCGAATATTCCCTTAAGAACGCTAGCTTTCAGCTTCACCCAGTCTGAGGTACACATCCGGCTGACCCGGCAGTAACAATCGCAGAGGTGCTCCCTTTACCTCCTAGCCGAACAATCAGGAACGTAGGGGTAAGCACAGGAGCCAGGCAACCCAGCTTGGCCAAAACTTAAGTCATATCGATGCATATAATGGCGAGTAAAAGGTACATGTGGAAGCTTGACACATGTGCTGGGCATAAAACCCGTATAATTGAGCTTCTGTAAAAGAAGCCCCCAGGAATAATGAGTGCGGATGGCACATCATGCGTATGCAAAGAATGCAAAAATAGGCCCGAAAGGGCTTTTAAATGAGAAGGATAAAAAGAGAAACAAAAGACAGCCGAAGTGTAAAAGTTTGGACGGGGGAAGGGGACGAACTCTTAGTCCGGCGCGACGTCACGTTCTTCCTCCAATGTGTCCAAGCTGTCCTGCCGATCAAGCTCGGCTTCTCTTTCCTCATACATGCGCACTCGAGGTGAGTCATGAATAATGTCACAGGGCAAGACTGCCTCTGCGCCGTATACCATAAAAATGGTGTGAATCCGGTAGTACGGTTATGCGTTGTCCGCAGCCCCCAGAGTACGGAGTCGAGCTCCTCGACCCATTGTGTGTCGGATTTAGTGAGTGACCTCACTAGTCTGGGTTTAATGCCGCTCATTATTAGACCATTTGCTCTATCCATTGTGAAAGTGTTCGGACTTTATCACACCATAGAGTGGGGAACATAAGCCCCTGGTGTATCATGCCGTACCAAAATATACGGGTGCCAGATGTCATATAATGAGCATGTATATATAAAATGTAATGCAATTGCGATCATAAAGGTGTTGCATTATTAATGAAAGAAAAGTCTGCTAGTAGAGCGGACTGATACAAATAGTGCGGTAAGCAAGGGATTTGGACTAAATAAACATGTCCCCCTCCAGGGATGAGCTGCGGATTTGGTGTATATAATCGAATTTAATGCTCGTAATTGAGACCACCTGAGTGTTCGACGCGGCCTTCTTTAGTCCTTGACTGTTGCATCATGAGTTCGGCAGGTTCACCGCCGGACATGGCTGCTGGTTAATAGAGTCCTGTGTACAAAAAAGAAGAAAAATAATAAAATAAGAGATGCACATTTGCGAGCCCCTGGTGTGGTCGAACCGCACTCTGGGTCCATTGTGATCGTGCCCCCTCCCCTGTGCCCATGGTATCTCCAAAGCGTAATAATGTACGCGGAGTGTTATTCTTGCGATCATATGTGGGCAAGGGTTGGGGCCGCATTTCTACGCATGCTCTGATCGCGCCAGGTGGTCTTGGTTGATATTGCTCCGGGCGCGTACTTCTGCCGCGAGAGCCGCTGTATGTTCCTCCGTTCGGAGGAAGCGTTCCGTATTCCCATTGACCGTGAAGACTCCACGAGGGCCTGGCATCTTGAGCTTTAGGTATGCATAGTGCGGCACCGCGTTGAATTTGGCAAACGCGGTTCGTCCGAGCAGAGCGTGATAGCCGCTGCGAAACGGGACTATATTGAAGATTAACTCTTCGCTCCGGAAATTATCCGGGGATCCGAAGACCACTTCCAGTGTGACTGAGCCTGTACAGTTGGCTTCCACTCCTGGTATGACACCTTTAAAGGTTGTCTTTGTAGCTTTAATCCTTGATGGGTCTATGCCCATTTTGCGCACTGTATCCTGATAAAGCAGGTTCAGGCTACTGCAGCCGTCCATCAGGACACTCGTGAGGTGAAACCCATCGACAATTGGGTCTAAGAGCAATGCGGCGAATCCGCCATGGCGTATGCTGGTCGGATGGTCTCTTCGATCGAAAGTGATCGGACAAGAGGACCATGGGTTGAACTTTGGGGCGACTGGCTCCATCGCATAGACGTCCCTTAATGCGCGTTTCCTCTCCCTCTTGGGTATGTGGGTCACGTATATCATATTCACCGTCCGTACTTGTGGGGGAAAACCCTTCTGTCCTCTGTTGTTCGGCGGCCGGGTCTCTTCCTCGTCGTCGCTATTTAGCCCCTTGTCATTGTTTTCGGCAATTAACTTGCCGTCCTGCTTGAACACCCAGCAATCTCTATTGGTGTGGTTAGCTGGCTTTTCAGAGGTGCCATGTATCTGGCATGAGCGGTCGAGTATTTGGTCTAGGTTGGATGGGACCGGAATGGTTCTTTTAAATGGCTTCTTCCGTTGACCGGGTTTAGAGCCTCGGAATCCGGCATTGACCGCCATATCCTCCTTATCGTCGCCGTTAATTCGGCGCTTGTTTTTGTTTCGACGTGACCTGCCGTTGTTGTCCTTAGTATCCGGACTGCCAGAATTTTTACGGAGATTGTTGCTGCGGGCTAGCCAGCTGTCCTCTCCCGCACAAAAGCGGGTCATTAACGATGTGAGGGCTGCCATGGATTTCGGCTTTTCCTGCCCCAGGTGCCGGGCTAGCCATTCATCCCGGATGTTATGTTTGAAGGCTGCAAGGGCCTCTGCGTCCGGACAATCGACGATTTGATTTTTCTTCGTCAAGAACCGTGTCCAGAATTGTCTGGCCGATTCGTCTGGCTGCTGAATGATGTGGCTTAGGTCATCGGCGTCTGGTGGGCGCACATATGTGCCTTGGAAGTTATCAAGGAATGCGGCCTCTAGGTCTTCCCAACACCCAATTGACTCTGCGGGCAAGCTGTTAAGCCAATGCCGAGCTGGTCCTCTAAGCTTGAGTTGGAGGTACTTTATGGCGTGGAGATTGTCGCCGCGGGCCATATGGATGTGGAGAAGATAGTCTTCGATCCACACCGCGGGGTCTGTTGTGCCATCATAAGATTCGATGTTTATGGGTTTAAACCCTTCGGGGATCTGATGGTCCATTACTTCGTCAGTGAAGCATAACGGGTGTGCGGCGCCCCTGTATTGAGTGATATCGCGACGCAGCTCGAGAGAGCACTGTCTGCTGTGTTCGGCCCGGCCGGGGTTATTGTATCCGGCACGACGGTATTCGTCATGGGTCGTGGGGCGCCCACGTGATCCATAGATGGATCTGGATTGCCTTGCTTTGTCCCCCAATATGTCTCGCAAGTACGGCGCGTTCCCTTTTGGCTTCGTACTTATGGAGCGATGCCGGGGTATGGTCTTGGCTGGGGGCCTGGATGCCTCTCTGTCACGACCACGGGGTGGTCGGTCAGCCATATCGTGCGCTGGTGATGGATGTACGTATGCTTCCTCCTCTAATCGGGGGAGCAGCTTGCGTTTTGGGTAACTTTTGGAGGGACGTTCGAGTTTATACTCTTCGGCCGCGAGGACCTCGGTCCATCAATCGGCCAGCAGGTTCTGATCAGCTTGAAGCTGCTGCTGCTTTTTCTTTAGGCTGTTTGCTGTGGCGATAAGCCTGCGCTTGAAGCGCTCTTGTTCAACGGGATCCTCGGGTACGACGAATTCATCATCGTTGAGGCTTGCTTCGTCTTCGGAGGGAGGCATATAATTACGATCCTCAACCTCTTCGTCTGCCGCCCCCTCATGAGGGCTTGATTCTGCATCCTCCTGCGCTGAGTCTTGCTGGAGGGGATTGTCTTCGGCACTCTCTGGAGTATTATTATCTCCTGTGCCAGAATCTCCGTTTTTGCTGTGGCGAGATTTAGAGCGGCACCGCTGACGCCGGCGCTTGGGTTGTTTCTTTAAGGGATCTGCCTCCGCTGTTCCTTCGCCGTCCCCATCTTTTGGGGTATCCACCATGTATACGTCATATGACGAGGTGGCCTTCCAGTGCCCTGTGGGCGCTGGTTCCTGTTCGTCTCCGGCATTGTCGTCCATAGCGTCGATGTCTTCGGAGTCGTAGTCTAGCATGTCGGTTAGATCGTCGACAGTGGCTACAAAGTGGGTGGTGGGTGGGCTCTGAATTTCTTCGTCGTCCGTATCCCAATCATCCTGGCCATAATCCGGCCAGGACTCTCCTGATAACGAGAGATGCTTTAGTGAATTTAAGATATCGCCAAAAGGCGAGCATTGGAAGATGTCCGCGGTGGTGAATTCCATAACCGGCGCCCAATCCGGATCGATTGGTAGGGGCGCAGGAGGTTCGGAGTCCGGCGAGGAGTCCGGCGCCTCGGAATCATGAGTTTCGCAGGGGACAAGATTAGTGTTCGGCTCCATCGTCGTGGATGTTGAAGCCCCCGGGGCGGCGTCTATCCACCGGCCCTTGATCTGGGCGATCGGCTCCGGGCTAATGGCCGAAGCGGATCCGTGTGCGGCCACCAAGGCACTGTTCGGGGACAGAGCTAGATCATGCCCATCGTCACAGTGTGGCGCGCTTAGCTGTGGCTCGAGTCCATCGAGGATCAAGTCTCCTCGGACATCGGCCGTGAAGTTTAAGCTTCCAAATCTGACCTGACAGCTAGGGGCGTAGCTTTCGATCTGCTCCAGATGGCCAAGTGAATTGGCCCGCAGTGCGAAGCCGCCGAATACGAAGATCTGTCCGGGGAGGAAGGTCTCACCCTGGACGACGTTGTTGGTTGAAGATGCCATCAAGCCTATCGGTGACGACACAGAGGAACTCTCAATGAAAGCACCAATCTCGGTGTCAAAACCGGCGGATCTCGGGTAGGGGGTCCCGAACTGTGCGTCTAGGCGGATGGTAACAGGAGACGAGGGACACGATGTTTTTACCCAGGTTCGGGCCCTCTCGATGGAGGTAAAACCCTACGTCCTGCTTGTTTAATATTGATGATATGGGTAGTACAAGAGTAGATCTACCACGATATCAAGGAGGCTAAACCCTAGAAGCTAGCCTATGGTATGATTGTTGTAATGTATGTTGTCCTACAGACTAAAGCCCTCTGGTTTATATAGATACCGGAGAGGGCTAGGGTTACACAGAGTCAGTTGCAATGGTAGGAGATCTACATATCCGTATTGCCAAGCTTGCCTTCCACGCCAAGAAAGTCCCATCCGGACACGGGACGGAGTCTTCAATCTTGTATCTTCGTAGTCTTGGAGTCCGGCGGACATTGATAGTCCGGCTGTCCGGACACCCCCTAGTCCAGGACTCCCTCAGACATCATTTTGGAGAAAGATCATGTTGAGTCTGCTGTACAAACTGGTGGCAGTGCTGCTGCAAGCCCGGAGAAGTCTCCTGCAGCAGAGCCATAAGTTGATGTTGATGCTGTACAGGCACAACCAAATGTTTTTCTTGTTTTAGATTCTCCGGTTGCTACAACTGCTGCTGGTGTCCTTCCCAACGATGCTGCAACATCTACTGGAGACGACGATGAAGATACCGAAAGCGATAGCTATGGAGAGGAGGTTGATCATTCCAGTGCTGCCACTGGTCTAGGCAAGGATCCATGAAGAGAGGAGCATGCTTCTCTCTTCTTTTCCCATCCCCTCCCCTCTTTGTTGTTTGGTTTTAGTCCATGATATCCCCTGTGAACTGCCTGTGTGGTCTAAGTTGAACTTCTGGTTTTGTTGTTTGTCGCGTGGGTTGTAAAGAATGTTAAGTGAACCTGTTTTTCTATGTGGGTGGAGGTTTTTAATGCATGTGTTGTGATGTCTATGATGCTGTGGTTTTATCCTTTCTGATGTAGCAGCTGAGATGTGCTTATGTTTTGAATGTTTGTGCTTGAATGTTGGTCTTAATTAAAACTGTCGTGAATCTATGTGCTTTGAGTGCTGCTGTTAATTGCTATTTTCTTTTTGGTGAGCAGATAGCGACCTTGCTGTCGTCCGAAAGAAGGTTGATGACTTTTATTACAATGTAACTAGGCTTAGGAATGATCGTTCCAAGAGGTGAGTGCAGCTGCTCAATATTTACATCATCCATGTACCCCCTGTGAACTGCCTATGGTTTCTTACCTGAACTTCCCAACCCTATGTACCTGAACTTCTTGTTTTTTACTTCTCTGGTGCTGAACTTCTGGCCTCTTTTGTATTGTACTGCCTGTTGTGATATAGCTGAACTTCTGTGCTAACATGTGTTATGAACTTCCTAAGTTTCCGGATGCTGAACTTCTTTTACTTTCTATTCACTTGTTTTAGATCAATGATTATGTTCCAAAACAAGGAGTGTGAAGCTTCTGTTGAAGATGTCGCAATATCTTTTGGTCCTCGCGGAATGCTTCGGTCTAATGTGGCTGAGGTTGCACTCTACTGTCTACGTGCGAAGTACCAGGGATCAGACAAACTCATCCTGCCGTATTGGGTTTGTGTAAGTCAACCATACAGTGATTTCTTTTCTATTTTTTTCCTTACCATTTTTTTAGTTAAAACTTGTTTGTCTCATTTTTGTATTTTTTCATATGTTGGTGTTGGCTGCATTATTTGAGGACAAGATTTTCAGAGGTTAATTTGATTCCCGTGTGAGGAAGTACTTCATGGCGAGTGGTCCAGATAGCATGGATGCACATGATTCGGTGTGCAATATCTTGTTCTTTGCCTCTGTATTAGTTTTGCAGTGCGATCCACTGTGTTAATATTTGTTTTATTTTTCTTTTGTACCGTTCTGATATTAATTCTCATTTTTTAATGATTCGTGTGTTTATGATGCTTCAGGTTGTTTTCCCTACTTTTGAACCGCCTGAGGTTCCTACTTCCATGGGTGGTGTCGGTCATTGGGTGTCGGTATTCCTTGACCTGAAGAATTCAAGGTTCCAGCTTCTCGATTTCTACTATGGACCAAAAGATGAATGTGCGGTATGCCTATTTCGGCGGATGACCGACAACATCAAGAGGCTTTGGAAGGATGCTAGCAACGACAGGGAGACACCCTTCAGTCCAGTTAGCATCGACAATTTCCCTCTGGATTGGATTGATGTCCCCCAGCAGCAAAACAAGTATGAGTTCCACTTTTTCTCTTTATCACATCTGTTTAACTGTAGTTGCTCTTAAGTTGTGACGTGTTTAATTCATTGGCTTTCTTTTTCTGTTCTAACACTATTCTTTTTACTTCGTTTGATGGCAGTATCGACTGCGGATTCTTCATGCTTACGAATGTTAATTCGTATCATGACGGGGTTTTTGCAAATTATTCCCATGAGAATATCGAGGATATCAGGAAGACGTGGCTGTACTCAATCGCTTATTCTAACCTATTTGAGATAGACTTCCAATCTCTGTTTGACTACTACACATGTAAGTATTTGGAAGTTGGACTGCATACCTACACTGCATCTTTTATTCTACCTGAACTTCATATTTTTTTCTCTCAAACTTGGACTTCTGCCCGAGATCTGGTTGGGCTGCTGGTTTCGGAAGGAGAGGAGCATTTTCTTTGTACATGAACTTCATTTCTATCTTTTTTAATTTTGCTTGTGTGTTTGGTTTCAGTAATTTTTGTCCTTCCATTGCTTAAATGGACATGAGCATTTTTTTCTAATTGAACTTCATAGATGATGCCTTTCTATGGTTTTTGTTAGCTGTAGTTGAATGATTTCGAGTTCATCTGTTTATCTTGAACTGTGCCTCTGGTTCTGCCTGAACTTCATTTAGTTTTTTGCTGCAACTAATTTTTTTTAGGTCAGCTTGAGTAGTAACCATGTCATCTTTATTAGTTAGACTGGACATTGTGATGTTCCTGAACTTCAGTTGTATTTTAATGGTGATGTTTTCTCTTCTTTTTTTCTCTGACAGTGGATCCGTTGGAGTTGACCGATTACCACTACTCATTCCTCGGTTCACAGGAATACCAGCCTAGGGAGGAACCGATGAGTATAGCTCCGATAGAAGATGATAGACCTCGGACCCTCATTCCTTCCAAGTTGGGGGAGCAGGCTGGTGGTACTCGTGCTAATCCAAAAACCCCTTGCTACAGGAAGGCTGATGCAGTCGAAGCAGCCGAAGCAGAAGTGATTTCGTCCGATGATGATTTTGAGAAGATTGCTTACCCAAAGAATGTTAAACGTGCTGCTCGAACTGTTGCTGGTAGAGGTGGGAAGAATGCTGTGATGACCAGGAGGAAACCGCCAGTTGAGTCTGGAAACATAACTACCTCCAAGCGAGCATCAAGATTGCCTTTGAAGTGGCGTTCTCCTGTCGCTCACCTAAAAAATACAGTTACCCTCATCTATCCGAGGCCCAGAAGTTAAAACAGTATGTGCTGAGTAAAGACGGTCTGGAGAAGTATTTTGGGTGAGTTACCCTCATCTGTCGTTCCCTTGCCTTGGTGTTGTAGTGTCTGAACTTCTGTTGTTGTATTGTCTGAACTGCCGTTGTTGTAGTATATGAACTTCTATTTTATGTCTCCTCTTGCCTTTTGAGTTATAGTGTCTGGACTTCTGTTTTGTTGTTGTATCTGAACTTCTAATATATTTTTTACCATCCTTTTGTATTCTGCAGGACAAGCTACTACATGTTTACCATCCCTGGGAATGTGATTGACCTCACAGGAGATTTCCTTTATAGGCTTTTCGGTGAAGGGCAGCAGATGGAAGAAGACATAATGGATTATCTCATAAATTTGTGGAAGGATAAGCCGGAGATCTCTGAGATATTCTCTAATGCTGACAGGGTTGTACTTAGTCCCTACTTCATACAGGTTTTAGTTCTTTGCACCCCTATCTCCTTTTTTTGCCTTAGTGTTGTTGTAGTGGCATCTGGGAGGTGTTTTAATTGTGTTTTGGTGAATGCATAGTACTTCCTGGAGTATGATTTCACGCCGCAACAGTTCCAAAGTTCGATGCAAAAAATTTGGCTAAACTCCTCCCAATGTTTGTTCGCAAGGAAGAAGACCTTCTTAACGCAAAGCTGGTTAGTTTTTCATAACTCTTGCTTTTTTTAATTTCATGTGCATCCTTTTGCTGATTTTGTCAATAAGTTTTTGTTCATGCCATTTCTTCAGTACATATGCTTTATAGTTTGTGTTCACCGGACCTTTCATTCTTGGCAGGTTTTATTGATTCTATTCAAGTCAATTGGCACAATGGCGCACTACAGTGTGTAGGTGGTGAATAGATATCGTGGGAGCATTGACATCCTTGATTCACTTTCTTACAATAATATGGAAATGTCGCGATCGAGTTTCCACGGGGACTGCCAAAATATCATGAGTGTTTCTTAGCCTGATCCTCCTTTCACATTCTCTTGCTTGACACGAAGTTTATTATGCCTTGTGTTAACAAAATATGTTGTTGTCTCTGTTTTGGTAATACTGCTTGAACTGACTATCATTTAGAAGTTGAACTTCTGCTATTTTGTTTAGGTGGATCTTATGCAAGTGTCTCTTTTTTTATGTACCTAAACATAACTATTTTGGTTAACATGTTTTTGACTTCATCTAATTTTGTTATTTCTGGCAGATGAAGAGATTTGTTGGGTTGCTCGAGGAGGTGTACGGCAAGGCTGCATACAAGGCAAGCAAGCAGCCTAACTGGGTGACTATTGCAAAGAGGCCAACTTTCATTCCGAAGCAGAAGAATAATGATTGTGGTTTCTTTGCCGTGAAGTTCAGCTCTTCGTATGACGGCGATGAGATTGTTGAAGATTTTGGTGATGTGGAAGTATGTTCTGTCTTTGTTCTTGTCTCCTCATCCTTTGATTTTTCTTGTGTGTTTTTGCTGTGATGCTCCTGCTGTTTGTTTTAGATATCCGTTACTAAACCATTGTTTTCACCTTTCTTTTGTTTGCAGGCTGCTGCAGATGACTGGAAGGCTGAGTTCATGCACACTCTGGTTTTTAGCGAGAAGAATGAAGTCATGCTTTCAGAGCTCCCTAAGGAGATCCAGTCCTTTGGCCCGTGAATTCGAAGCATTAGTTTCATTGTAGATTTGATTTCATACAGATTTTTAGGCTTGATAATGATTGGAACAATTCCATAAAGATTTGGTTGTAAGAATGTTTTTAGTGATTTGTGTATCTACTATAGGTGAAGCACTATTACTTATGATATTGTGTACAAATGCATTTGGTGTGAAGAATGATTTGGCTTTTGTGAATTTCAATGTACTGCATCGTTTTTCAGTATCCATGTGTTGAATGTTTTTGCCCCAGTAGATGTACCTGAACTTCTGCCTCGGTTTTGGTTGAACTGCTTGATTTTTTTGTGTTGTTTATTTTTGGGCCCCCAACATATGATCATCGACTTGAACTTTTGCTTTGAGATGTGGCTGGGCTACTGGTTTCAGATGGAGAGGATATTCTGTGTTGTGTAATGCATTGGTAATTTTCAACCCAACCAATATGTATGCTTTTGTGTAGAATCTACATTTGTTTTTTGTGTTTTTTCAAGTGCGAATGTATTTCATATGTAAATTTGTGCAGAGATATTGTTGACGTTTCTTTATCTTCCTCGGCATTGTACATGAAATTCTGCACGTATCCAAGCAGAACTTCACATTTGAACGCGTTGTCTTAGGCTTGCTAACCTTAGTTTATGCGGCGAAACTTTAATTTTTAAGCATATTCTGTTCCTACATCGATTTTACATACCAGAACTTCTTCTATAAGCTGACATGAACTTCAAAACTGTATGATTATTTGTTGGTTGCTCTTTTATGGAATACAACACGAGCACTTCCTCTCATAACATACCAGGACTTCTGCAGTAATATTAGTTGAACTTCACAATGTATGTTTTTCATGTTTGTTCTTGCTTGCACTTTCATGCAATACATCACCAGCACATCTCTTCCTCTCATAACATACCAGGACTTCTCCAGTAATCTTACTTGAACTTCACAGTGTATGTTTTTCAATTTAACACTGCATGCACTTTCATGCAGTACAACACCAGCACATCACTTCCTGCCATAACATACCAGGACTTCTGCAGTAATATTACTTGAACTTCACAGTGTATGTTTTTCAATTTATTACTGCTTGCACTTTCATGCAATACAACACCAGCACATCACTTCCTCTCATAACATACCAGGACTTCTGCAGTAATATTACTTGAACTTCATAGTGTATATTACCAGGGGATGACATAATGTTCTGCACATTGACATGACATAAGTTTGCATTGTGTTAATTGACCTATTCTAACTGTTCGTGAGCCTTGCGCTCCTCCTAGGATTTGGTGGTAGAGGTTTTTGCTTGACATGTACCTCTTCCTCTTCATCGTCCTCTTCCTCTTCATCGTCGTCTTCCTCTTCATCATTGCATTCCACTTCCTCTTCCTCTTCGTCTTCCTCTTCGTCTTCCTCTTCTTCGACGGTGTCTTCATCTTCGTCTTCCTCTTCATCTTCCACCACTTTCTTGTTGTTGGCTCTAGGTCTTGCTTTCTATTTCTTCTCTGTCATTTTGCTTGTCTTTTCAGCATCTGCGCGCTTCGGGCATGTTCTTGCATTATGTGGTTCATACTCCTTGCATATGCTACAAAGCCTGCTGCTTGCTTTCTGTGGGTGTGGTCCCTTCTTTTGTTCCATAACTTTGGGCTGTTGTTTTTGAGATTTGGATTGCTTGACCTCCTCAGCATTGTTTCTTTCCAAGAGTGTTGGACAGGTCAGCTTGTTGTGTCCCGCAACCTGGTTGCAAACACTACATTTCCTATGTCCAAGTGGCACTCCGTTCTCATCGTGCACGACGACTCTTCCTGCAGGTGGTGCCTTTATTTGAGCTCTCTTGTCACTTTTCTTTGTTGCAGAAATTTTCTTCCTACCCTTTGTTTCAGAGTACAGCGGCAGTTTCATCGTCTCTTGTTGTCGCTGCTCCATTGATTGGCCATCACCATGCTTGCATTGGTTGGCTTCAGCGGCTGCGTTGAGCATTTCAGCTGCATAATAATGAATGTCATCTCCAATTTCAGCGTCCTCTTCAGCCATCCTTTCGTCAGCATCCGCTTGATTTGCTGAATGTATTGCATCAAGCTCTTCCACAAGTCTCTTGAGAACATAGTAGGCTCTGTCATATTGCTGGTCACATCTCATCGCTTTCTTGTTGACCATCAAATTCAGCTGCAACAAGATGTCTTGCTTCGATAGCCTTGAGCTGCCATCTGATGCAGTTGTGTTGTAGTCCCTTGTATCAAAGGTTGGTTGTGATCTTGCAATCTTTGTGTACCATTTGAGGATATACTTGTTTGGATATTTGTCAGGCTTGAGGTAGTCTAGTATGTTCATAATCTGAAGGTAGAACAGGCCTGCATTTTTGTGATGAATGCAGAATACATAGTTTGTGAGCCAGCAATGAGTTTCATAAATTTTGATATGATACTACTAGTCTAGCTATTTAATGAGCTTGTTTTTTCGCTCACTTGTCTGTGTCCAGAGCTTGCATTCACACTCGTATATTTCATTCTCTGGGTCACCTACAACCTAGAATTCATGCTTTGACCAGGAAAATGTTTCTTCATCATAATAGCCAGGCTTGTCGTGGTAGTACACAAGGTACTTAGTGGGCTCTGCTGTACTCTTTGCGCAAAATAGCATGGCCTTTCTCATCCTATTCCTCATCTCGGTGTACACGGCTCTCGTGTACTTGATATACATGTCTTCCTTGTAGCCGTAAGTTGTTTTTGTCACAGGATTGGTCTGCACATGTCAAAAAGTGAGATATTAGTGGGAGCAGAGTCATGGGTTTCATTTTTTTCAAATTCAGAGTGCACATGTTGAAGGTAAAACAAAACATGATGGGGGTGTTTTGTACTTGTCATCATACCATGCTGGTCATTGTTTGCTTATTCTCCTTCTGCATCCGAGTTTGTATGCAAGCATTGACCCGCCTAGCAAACTTGTGTAGGTTTTGGGTCCCCTTGACAAACCCTTTCTTTAGCACGTGGTTCATGCTCTCGCTTCGTTGTGTGGAAGTCATTCTAGCACAGAAAATATTCTTGTAATATGCTGAAATCCACATCTTCCTATCACTCCAGAGCTGCATCATCATCTGGTCGTTCTACAGGTTGTACTTGTGCACAAGTTTAGCCCAGGCATCTTCAAACTCTGTTGGCATCAGCGGCCAGTTTAATATAGTTGTGCACTCCTCTTTGAATGTTTTATACTTTTTGTACAACAACGCGAGGTATTACCAGTACTTCTTCAAGATGTGCCAATGGCATAGCTTGTGGACGGTGTTTGGAAACGATTGTGGTATAGCTTTCTCCATCGATGGGCATTGGTCTGCATGAATTAAAAAAATGAAACTTGATTCTTTTTTGTACTGATGGTGAACTTATGTTGTACAAGTACTTGAACTTCACATGCAGCAATATGACTATCTAAAAATCTCACATGTATTTTTTCTTACGGTAGTGTTCTTGAACTTCTGTGATACAAGTGCTTGAACTTAACAGGTAGTAGTGGGACTACTTAGTAGTGTCACACTCAAATTTTTCTTACAGCAGTGTTCTTGAACTTCTGTGGTACCAGTGCTTGAACTTCACATAAATAACTATATTTTTCTGAACATGTTACATGTTTTTTTCTTTACATCTTTTTGTCCTTGAACTTCTATGATTCCTGTACTTGAACTTCACATTTATGACTAGTTTTTTTCTAAACATGTGACAGGTAATTTTTCTTTCTTCTACTGTTAGTTGGACTTATGTGCTAACAGTGGTTGAACTGCTTGCTGTATATTATTTTCAGATAAACCCAAATATACCCAATACAGACCCATAGACTGAAAAGATGATGAAACTTGAGGAGTTTTTTATTTGAACTCACGTGTTAGAATGCAAGTTGGGTGCTTGTTGTTCATGCACCATAGAAATGTATCGAACAACCACTTGAATAACTTTGCATCTTCGTCTCTTATCAGGGCAACAACAAATATCGTTGACTGCAAGTGATGGTTTGTTCCAACAAACACTCCCAGGGGCATATGAAATCTGTTGGTCTTGTAAGTCATGTCAAATGTTACGCAATCGCCGAAGTCTTGATAGGCTCCTCGGCAGCTTGCATTGGACCAAAAAATGTTTTTAATTGACTTGTCCTTATCCACTTGGATGTCATAGAAAAACTCATCATTTATCGCCTTCATGTCTTTGAAGAATGAAACAAGTTTCAATACATCATCCAAATCATCTTTCCTTGCATTCATGGCTTTCCTGCAAATCACATGCAAACATGCATTTGTTTATTTTTTTGCTAGCAAAGGGTTGTGAGCTAGGATGCTATTTTACATTGCAGTATGTGGGTGTTTGAGTACTTACTGGTTTAGCAGGTCTCGTCCGGTCATGCTTAGGAAGTAGCTTCCATCTTCATTTTCAGATAGCATGGACATTATTATTGTGTGCTTGACATCATGGTACTGTAGGAGCTTTACGTACTCCAAAATAGTGGGGTCATAATTCTTGTGTGAGTGCAAAAACACCAGCATGTCATCAGTTTGCATGAGCTGGTGATTATGATTGTACTCAATGTCCATTGCCACGCATGTGCCATCCTCCTGCACCTTCACCCTCATTCTTACATTGCATCCCGTCCTCTGCGATGTTTTGTTTCGCTTCTTGCTGGCCTCTGAAACAGAAGATGTGTGTATCCCTTGGAAGGCGCAAACAAAATACTTGTGGTTGTCATTTCCACATGTCTTCCTGACTCCAAAACCAGCGTATCTGTTATAAAATTCCCTTGCTTTCTCTACATCTTTGAATCGCATCTTTAGTCTTGGTATTAGATAATCCGGTAGATCTAGCATCTGCAGAAAAATAAAAAAAAATCCAAACAGCACCTTAAAATGCAGTTTATGAACTTGTTCTCCTGGAGGGAGCAGAAAATTTGCAGATAATACAAGATGCATATATAAATATTTTTTGTTTCACTTACGTGCATGTATGATCGCAACTCTGCCGGTGTCAGCTACTGTCCCTCTGGGATGGGGCATGGCGGAGTAATCATAGCAGGATGCAGCAGTGGATCACGAGGAGGAAGGAGGGCTGAAGATGACCTCTCTCTTGTTTGCATCCTTTTTGCTTGAGGTGGTTGTGGAGGTATTGCATTCCTGGTCTTGGTTTGCTCTTTTGTTTTGTGAAGCAATCCATCTACCTTATGCCCTGTACAATTCTGACTTGTAGCAGCAGCAGCAAGATCAAACGGTGGTAGTGTGCAGATCACTCTCCTCCGTGTGTGTGTTGCTATTGGATTTGTCCTGGGATCCGGTTTAGTTGCTTCGCTTTGGCATTGATGATGCACAATAGGATAACCTCCAGAGTTACACGCAGGACTTGAGCTAACCCCCTCCTCCATCGGCATGCTTGGGAGTCTGCTGGTGGATACAAAGAATCCACACGGGATTTCCGGCGTCACCCAATTAGGTGGAGGCGCAAACTTGTGCGGATAGGGCTGTGACCCAGCTTCTCGGGAGTATCCGTGTGTTTCGGGTGTCGTCCATTTTTGGTCTGGAGCAGGTTGGTAATGCTGTTGGTGCGTTTGAGGTGTGACCCATTGAGAGGGTGGTGCAACGCGTACAGGCTTTGGATTGTGTACTTGCTACTGGGAACTTCTAAGCTTCTTCATGCGTCTCTCGTCTTGCTGACATAAAAGGAAAAAATGTCTATTAGCACACAAGTTATATCTGCATATGCCTTCGTAACTGAACTTAGCATTATTCACAGCATGAACTTCTCATATAAAAGTGGTGAGAGCCATCACACTATGCACTGAGCTGAGCATCTGCCAATGCCTTTGTACCTGAACTGAGCACCCTTCACAGAATGAACTTCACATCCTGTTTTTTAATTCTACAATATTAGATTACTTATATGTACCTGAACTAAGCACTCTCCACAACCTGAACTTCTTGTCTTGCAAAGGGGAAATACTATCTACAGTTAGAAAACCTGAAGCTTCATGAGTTTTTTGAATGGTTGGACTGCTAGTGCATACCAACCTGACCTTTAAGTCATATCACATGCATGTTCTATTTTCCTTTTTATTTTTTTGAATGTGAATGTGAATGTGAATGCAGGCAGATTTTGTAGTGTTTGTAGCCTGGACTGAGGCTCACATACTACCTGAACTTCACATGCGTGTAAGCAGGTAGGCATATTAAGCAGGCAGGCATATTTTACAATGTTGTTTTTTATAGCCTGCACTGAGTCTCATACACTACCAGAACTTCACATGGTTGTAAGCAGGCAGATTTTACAAAAAGCTTTTGTAGCCTGGACTGACGCTCACACACAACCTGAACTTCACATAGCTGTAAGCAAATAACAAACCGAAGGAAGGAATAAGTTCAACCATACCCTGGCTAGAATTTAGGCCAACCTTTTTCCAGCAGCTGATAGGCCACCTTGAGTACAATTCGTCGTGGAGGTATGAGAAGAATCCCATGGCAATCCATGTCTTGCAGGGGGCGCGAAGTTCATCTGCACGAAGCAAGATGGTCAGAGAAGGCAAGATTGAAGAAGAATGCAAGATCAGGGAGGAAGTTCTTGTACAGTTCTTAGATTTGAAGGCGCCGCCGATGCGGCCTCCATCGCCGAGATGCTTCCTTGGGTTTGATGTTTGCCGTAGGTTGCGCCTTGGCCGTCACGAGCACTGCCAAGCCGTCTGGCGGTGACGATGGACCGAGGATGAGGCTTCCGGAAGTCCATGGCGGCCGTTCGTTGCAGAAATCCGGGGGCTTCGCCGGCTCCAAGCGACGCGGGCTCCCTCGCGCCAGCGTCCGCTGTCGCTCGCTCGCCCGCGCCGACGGTCGGGTAGGAGGTGGAGTCGGAGGGGGCGGAGCTCGATTTGGTCGGCCAGGATCTAGAGAAGGAAGGCAGGCGCTGGATCCAGCGGATTTTCGGCGGCGAATCACGGCGGAGATCGAGGGGAGGAGTGGCGAGGAGGGGGGTTGGGGAGGGGCGGCTTGATCGGGATCGGGGTCCAGGTGGGATTCTGTCGGGATCAGGGTCCAGGTGGGATTATGTCAGGCCGGGTCGGCAGTCCAGGGAAGTTCGGGAACCTGTCTTCGGGCCCTATATAGGGCTGCTGTGATCCAAATAACTAATCTAATGCACCCTTTTGTTGCGGACTAGGGTTGTATCCGGGGCCGGATTGTCCCAAAACTTAGTTTCGGTTTTCCGGAAACTCTCCATCGCACAGTACTTTCGCACTATGGACGCCAGGTCGGCGAAGTGTGTAATTTCACGACAGCTGACAGCGTTCAAGATTCCCTCGTCCGTGCAATTATTGCAGAAAATTGAAATTGCATTTTCCTCTCGGCAGTCCTTTATCCTGTCCATGACCAAGAGGAATTTGGCCCAGTAATGATGTGCTGTTTCAGCGGGCTCTTGCCGGATTAGAGATAGATCGCATATGTCTGGGCGGGTGGGTGGAATTAAGTCCGGAACCCTACCCATCTCGAGGCTCAAGGGCCGAGAAGTTTCCAAATTTGGAAGCTAGGATTGATGGATGTTGTCCAACAAGTCCGGTCCGATGCCTGACTTTAGGTTCAGTGCTTGATCGAAGTCCGTTCCTCCGCGGGAATCTGGAATGGAGGGTTCGGGAGCCCGGACATGACTAGTTTTCAATACAGCAGAAGAGTCGCCGCGTTGTTCCTCTACCACTTCAACGTGGTGGGTGACCTGGGGAGAGTTAATCTCTCTCAGATCGGTTTTAAGCCCAATCTGATTGTAGTCTGTAGCGACTCCCAAGGCGGTGATGCGATCCAAGAGCTCGTTTACAGACGAGAGCTCTATTGGATCCAGCCGCTCGGTGAATTCCGAGTTGACGTGAAGATTGCTATTGACGACCTGAGAGATCATTGTCGAAGCGGTGGCCGAACAGGCGGCCATGAGAAAACCACCCAGCCGGATAATTTGGCCGGCAGCCAAGACTCCTTTGGCGAAAATACCGTCTTTAAAGACGAAAAGAGGCATCCTGCCTATCGGTGACGGCACAGAGGAACTCTCAATGAAAGCACCAATGTCGGTGTCAAAACCGGCGGATCTCGGGTAGGGGGTCCCGAACTGTGCGTCTTGGCGGATCGTAATAGGAGACAAGGGACACGATGTTCTTACCCAGGTTCGGGCCCTCTCGATGGAGGTAAAACCCTACTCCTGCTTGATTGATATTGATGATATGGGTAGTACAAGAGTGGATCTACCATGAGATCAAGGACGATAAACCCTAGAAGCTAGCCTATGGTATGATTGTTTTAATGGTTGTTGTCCTACGGACTAAAACCCTCCGGTTTAAATAGACACCGGGGAGGGCTAGGGTTACACAGAGTCGGTTACAATGGTAGGAGATCTACATATCTGTATTGCCAAGCTTGCCTTCCATGCCAAGGAAAGTCCCATCCGGACACGGGTCGAAGTCTTCAATCTTGTATCTTCATAGTCTTGGAGTCCGGCTAACGATGATAGTCCGGTTGTCCGGACACCCCCTAGTCCAGGACTCCCTCAACCATCGCCCGAAACTTCTTGGCAGGTATGTACTGGGTCGGCATGAACTCCCACTGGATGGCTGCCTTCAGAGAAGACGGTAAAAAGTTGGTGCTCGTGAACTTCCAGACCTCCCATGAGATTATCCTTCCTCTATTGGATTATATCACTAGTGTAGAACCGGGCAATAGCACCGGTTCGTAAGGCCCTTTAGTGCCGGTTACATAACCGGCACTAAATTGTGGTCACTAAAGCCCCCCCCCCTTTAGTACCGGTTCAGCATGAACCGGTGCTAAAGGGAAACCACGTGGCACGAGCCAGCTCTGGGGGCCTGGAGCCATTTAGTACTGGTTGGTAAGACCAACCGGTACTATAAGGTTTGGGGGTTTTTAGTTTTATGATTTCTTGTTCATTTAATTTTGTGTTTCCATTTTAATACTTTTTCGTTTGCTGGTATTTTACGATACTACACATTGTACACGTTATGCATATATATATATATATATATATATATATATATATATACATATATATATATACATATATATATATATATATATAGAATTTCTAGTAGAACCAATCATGCATATATATCATCAATGTCTCACAAACCACCATATTAATTAATTCACACATACACACATGTATAGCTATATACAATTTCTCCTACATATGCATGTTGCCTTCGGAGCCAGTGGCATTAGCCTAATTGGTGCCTTCGGAGCACGATGACAATTGGAAGTGGTTTTCATGGGGGCGGTAGCGGGTAATAGAATTCTCCCTTCGGATTTATGACCTAGTCGAGCAAAAATCCCGCTATTTCCTCTTGAAGTGCTTCTACGCGCTCCGTTTCTAGGAGCTTCTCCTGCACCTCTTTGAACTGTTAAGAAGGAGATCAATATGCATGTGTATTAGTTGTGTGACTAGATATCGATAATAGTGTAAAAATTGTTAATAGTGTTCTGACAAGCGTACCCATTCCTGTCTTTGAGATCTGCTCCTTTTGGATGCCATCATGTGAATGTTCTCGCAAACGCAGAATGCACACAGATCAGTCCCCTACGCCTGCTTCAGGGCCTTTACGAGAATGGAATTTGATTAGATAAAAATTAATCAAGCATGATAATTAAAGAGATGGCAGCTAGCTAGCTAGCTAGTACTACTTAATTACTTACCTTGGGTCATAACCATTTAAGCTTTTTTTTTCATTCGCCGGGCGTGACGCTGATGAACCTTGCCCAAGCCCTGCTCGCCGACAAATAAAATGAATAAAGGGGCTATTAAATAGTTCATATCATGAAATGACGAACTAAATAGGCCGAGATATATAGTTAATAATGATTGAAATTACCTGTTGACTATCCCAAACAAGATGTTATAGTCAGTTTTTTCTAAGATTAGTGAGTCCAGTACTTGAACTGTTCCGGTGTCAACTTTAATGATACACAAGACCCAGTGAAATCTGCATGCACACACGTTTGCATGTCTTAATTAAGCGGGCATATGTAAGCAAAAACATGTAGCTAGCTAGTAGGAAAAAACAGAGAATTTGTAGTACAAGACAGTGTGACTCACTGGAAGTTGTAAGGAAGTAGTATATCTTCATTGTATTTGAGGCGCTTCAAGAACTCTAGCATGTTGTCCTCTACATTCTTTTGCTGACGTTGATTTATCTTCCATGTGTATTCATTAACGGTGTTTGGGTCAATGAACCCAAAACAAAGCATCCACCTTTTCTCATTTCATACATCTTCATCCTGCATAATACCACAGAAAAGAATATAGTGAGGATAATTACAGGTAATAATTGATCAAAAGGATCACTACAGCTAGCTTGATACTTAAATTACATAAAGAAATCACTTACAGACAATAGCAACTGACGATAGATTTGTCGAGTGCGTCTTGATTGTATAACTGAAACAGTTCAGTATACTCAACCGACACAGCTTTCTCATGGAAGTAATGCTCCTCCTTGACATTCACCATGAGGGACAATCGATCTGAAATCTTGGTAATGTTCATGTACCATTGATGCAATTCATACATTCTCGTTGGGAGGTTCTTTACCTTGTCTGGCTCGACCAAAGGTTGGCCCCGGACATATTTCCGTTTTATTTCATCCTCTCTAAGCAAAGGCATGGGCTCGATCTCGAGGAGTTGTCCAACAGTGATGTTGAGAACTTCAGCCTACATTATATGCTCCTCCATTTTTACCACATTGCCCACCTCGGGAACGTGCACTGTTTGCCCACAATAATATTGGGCGCGCGTACTGTCACATGTTGTTGGCACAACAAGTGAGGGGATCGATTGCGCCGCCTGTTCTCCCAGCTGGGGAATGGTTTTCCCGCATTTTTTGGCAGCTGCTTCTTGTTTGCTCGATCCCAATGTAGACGTGCTCGCCTCCCTTTGTAGACGTGCTCGATTTAACTTCCTAATGTAGCGCTCATAGTCTGTGTCAACAGCCTTGGGAGGTGGTGGTTGAGCCAAACGAATGAAGTGGTCAATCGTTTCCTCAGGCACTTTCTCCCTTGGCGGCGGTGGCGGTTTCGGTGCAAAATGGGCTTCCACCTCGGCCTTCCATATGGCTGTGATTTCCTCCTTGGACCTGTCATAAGACCTCTGTGGAAGAGGCATGAGGCTTCGACCATATTTATATCGCTTGCCTCCGCCTGTACTTCCTCTACTACCTCGACTCGTACCGCTACGCACCATAGCTGCGCGGTGTCTCTTCTGCGATTGCTGAGGCGGCGGAGACGGCTGACGGGGCTGAGTTGGACGAGGAGGAGTGGCCTGAGGTTGTGCCGGACTTGGAGGAGGAGTGGACGTCTGACGCTGCGGCGGACTTGGAGGAGGAGGAGTGGCCTGACACTTTGCCGGACTTGGAGGAGGAGGAGTGGCCTGACACTTTGCCGGACTTGGTGGAATTGCAGGAGCGGGAGTCTGCTGACTCGGTGGCGGACTTCGACGAGGAGTCGGCTGACGCGGTGTTGGTGGCCTTCGAAAGATAATGCAATCCTTTTTCCATAGGATGATACGATGTTTGGCCTCTCCGAGAAAGCGCTCGCCGTCACCTCCAGCAATGTCAAGCTATAGCTCCGAATATGGTGGGTCCACCACCTCATCAACCAAGACACGAGCATAGCCCGCTGGAATCGGGTTGCAATGGAAGGTTGCCTCGGGGGGATTTGTAAAAGCAAAGCCGTCCGCCACCTTCATGGATATGTTCTACATTTTGACGTGTAGCTCGCAGTTAGTGTTCTCCATGATGTCATCCATGGGGTATCTACCCAGCATTGCGTCATCCGGGACGGAACCCACGCTGCTTCTCGGCATGGATGGGCCGGTGCTATCCAATGCTGGATCATCCGCTAGCTGCTGCAGCTGCTGAGACCCCCTTTGCTGGGTAAGTGAGTCGATCTGCTCCTGCTGCTGCTGGAATTTGACTGCCAATTCCGCTTGACTTGCTTCTAGGCCTTGAAGGCGTTCATAGTCCCGCTTCCTCTGCTCCTCCTCCATCTTCCTCTTCTTCTCCTCCGCAATCTTCTTTCTCGCACGGGTTCTGTAGTCGGTGTTCCATTCTGAAAACCCCTCATACCATGGAATAGCGCCCTTGCCTCGTGTTCTTCCCGGGTGTTTTCAGGATTTCCCAGGGCACGCGTAAGCTTGTCGTTCTCTCTGTTGGGCTGGAACACCCCCGATCGTGCCTCTTCTATTTCAACAAGTATCGCATCGTCGGCTCCCTTCAGACTTGCCCTCGTCGAAACATTGCCTGTCTCCGAGTCCAACTCCCCCCCATGCGCATAGAACCAAGTCCTGACCCTGGGGGCCAGCTCTTAGTAACCGGAGTGACACCTGCATCCTCCATCTCTTTCTCAGACTTATCCCACTTAGGCATTGCCACCGTATAGCCACCTGGCCCCAGCTTATGGAACTTATCCTTTTTTTCGACATTCTTCTTGTTTATTCTCGACCGTTCCTTAGCTAATTCTGAATCCTTGAATTTCACGAAATCGTCCCAATGAGCACGTTGGTTCTCTAGTGTTCCCTTGAATACTGGAGTCTTCCTTCCTCCCTTGACGTACTTGTTCCATTCACGATTCTTGTGGTTCTTGAATGCAATCGCCATCATCCTAAGAGCAGCCTCCTTGACTTTCTTCACATCTGCTTCTGTGAAATGATCTGGTAGGGTGAAATGTTCCATGAGAGTATCCCAAAGCAGATCTTTTTGATTCTTGTCGACAAAAGTAACATCTGGACGTGGCTTTGCTGGCTCTCTCCATTCTTGAAGTTTGATCGGGAGTTGGTCCTTCACAAGAACTCCGCACTGACGAACGATCTTGTCCACAATCTTCTTAGGCGCTAATGGTTTGCCAGTAGGGCTGCATGCCTCGATATTGTACTTTACGCCCTGCTTCAACTTTTTGTTCGGGCCTTGTTTCGGCATTTTGCCTAAAGATTTGCTCGATCCGGATGGCTGAAAGAACAAAGATCGATTCGTTAATATATCTTCAAGTCATTTAAAACATGTGATGATCACCAGATGCCTGCTTATATAAATATATATACCTCGCCGATCTTTGTTGTTTCAGGATCAACATGTTCTTCATCATCGTCATAATCGTAGTTCATGACTTCATCAATTTGGTCGTCGCGATCGAATATCATATCACCCTCTCCGGTGTTGTTTAGAAATTCGGAGCCGTCATAATCTTCTTCATTCTGATCATCATCTGGCCCGCGTATCATATCGAACATGGTCTGTTCTCCCTCTCTGTCGGTATTGTCTGCCATAGCTTTTATTTAACTAATCCAAAAGAAATATAAAACAATTTAGTATTCAAATTACATCGTCTCGAATAATAGATATAATCTCGAATACATCGTCTAGAATAATAGATATAATCTCGAATACATCGTCTTGAATAATATATAATATTGAATAGTACATCACTGGCTATTAGCTAATAAAGATCGAATACTACAGAAGAATCTACACTCGCGGTTCCTTCGGCGCGGGCGGTGGACACCCAAAGAGAAGGAACCCTCACAGGATCATAGCTGAAGTGAGATCCCCGAAGAAACTGCCAGGTATTGGAGAACCTGCCGCCCTCTAACGCAACCATGTAGCGATGGACGTGCTCGTCCTCCTCCCTGACACGGTGACGTACCACCTCCGGTGGGGCCGGGTCCCTCCGCACCGAAACTGGCCCACGCGAACGCCACCAAACGAGATCAGGGTCGACGACGGGACCCGGGGCCGGGTTCCTCATCAAGCGGCGTGCCCCTCCAGGTAGCACCTCCCAGTGCCAGCCCGGCGGAGCCCAGTCCCGGACATGGGTCGGCTGGACGTCGTCGCGGACGGGTCGACGGCAAGGATGCGGGCTGGGCATCGTCGAGAACAAATACTAGCTATATGCCCTCAAAAAGTAACATTTTTTAATGATTGGATTTTGATAACTAAAATTTCTAACATTTCTATATAACACTAATTATGCTAATCTAAATAATCTAAATAACACTAAAATTTCTAACATTTCTAACATTTCTATATAACACTAATTTCTAACATTTCTATATAACACTAATTTCTAACATTTCTAACATTTTGATAACTAAAATTTCTAACATTTCTATATAACACTAAAATTTCTAACATTTCTAACATTTCTATATAACACTAATTTCTATAGAACACTAATCTAAATAATCTAAACTAATTAAACATGTTTACGTGTGTGCGTGTGTGTTCATCATGCATGCTTGTGTGTGTGTGTGTATGGGGCTCGGGGAGGGGTGGCGCCCATGGTGGCCGCCTGGGGCGAGGGAGAGGGGTTAGAGGGGGAGAGGTCATAGCGGGGCAACGGCGACGGCGAGGCGACGGCCGGGGCGGCGACGGCAGGGACGGCGCGATGGGGACGGGGATGGCGCGACGGGGACGGGGACGGTGCGACGGGGACAGGCCCGGGGCGGCGACGGAGACAAGGGCGGCGACAGGGACGGCGGCGGCGACGGGGACGGGGGCGGCGACGGAGACAATCGAGGGCGGCGGCAACAACGATGGAGACGGAAACAAAGGAACGAGCAGAGAGGGAAAACGAAATTTTCGCACACTAGCATATATAGAGGGCACCTTTAGTACCGGTTGGAGCCACCAACCGGTACTAAAGGCCTGTTTTGGCCAGACTAAGCGGCGGGAAGCGACCCCCTTTAGTACCGGGTGGTGTTACAAACCGGTACTAAAGGCCCCCCCGTTAGTACCGGTTTGTGCCACGACCCGGTACTAAAGGGGGTGCGCTGGCGCAGGTGCGGTGCGGCAAGTTTAGTCGAACGTTTTCCGGTAGAAGCCCCCTCAATGCAACCGGAAGCAGTTGCGTCATAATCACGTGGCAGTCATGAGACTTTAGGTTCTGGAACTTTTTCTCTGCCATGTTTATTATTCCCTTTATATTCGAAGAGAAGCCAGACGGTACCTTAATACTGAGCAGGCATTCAAAGAAGATTTCCTTCTCTTCTTTGGTAAGAGCGTAGCTTGCATGACCCTAATGTATGCCATCTTCTCCGTGCATACGTTGCTGGTCCTCCCATGCCTCAGGTGTATCTTTTGTCTTCCCATACACGCACAAGAAGTCAAGCAGGGTCACGCAAAGATTCTTCGTCACGTGCATCACGTCGATTGCGGAGCGGACCTCCAGGTCTTTCCAATATGGCAGGTCCCAAAATATAGATTTCTTCTTCCACATGGGTGCGCGTCCGTCAGCGTCCTTCGGAACAGATTGTCTACTAGGACCCTTTCCAAATATCACCTTCAAATCCTTGACCATATCATGTACATCAGCACCAGTACGGTGGCGAGGCTTCGTCCGGTGATCCGCCTCACCTTTGAAATGCTTGCCTTTCTTTCTTACGGGATGCCTGCTCGGAAGAAATCGACGATGTCTCAGGTACACATTCTTCTTACAACTATTCAAATATATACTGTCGGTATCATCCAAACAGTGCGTGCATCCGCGGTATCCCTTGTTTGTCTGTCCTAAAAGGTTACTCAGAGCAGGCCAATCATTGATGGTCACGAACAGCAACGCCTTTAGGTCAAATTCTTCTCCCATGTGCTCATCCCACGCACGTACACCTGTTCCATTCCACAGTTGTAAGAGTTCTTCAACTAATGGCCTTAGGTACACATCAATGTCATTGCCGGGTTGCTTAGGGCCTTGGATGAGCACTGGCATCATAATGAACTTCCGCTTCATGCACAACCAAGGAGGAAGGTTATACAAACATAGAGTCACAGGCCAGGTGCTATGGTTGCTGCTCTGCTAACCAAAAGGATTAATGCCATCTGCGCTTAGACCAAACCATATGCTCCTTTCGTCATCTGCAAACTCCTTCCTGTACTTTCTTTCAATTTTTCTCCACTGCGACCCGTCAGCGGGTACTCCCAACTTTCCGTCTTTCTTACGGTCTTCTCTGTGCCATCGCATCGCCTTGGCATGCTCTTTGTTTTGGAACAAACGTTTCAACCGTGGTATTATAGGAGAATACCACATCACCTTGGCAGGAATCTTCTTCCTAGGGCGCTCGCCCTCGACATCACCAAGCTCATCGCGGCTGATCTTATAGCGCAATGCACCACATACCGGGCAAGCGTTCAAATCCTCGTACTCACCGCGGTAGAGGATGCAATCATTAGGGCATGCATGTATCTTCTGCACCTCTAACCCTAGAGGGCAGACAGCCTTCTTTGCTTCGTACGTACTCTCGGGCAATTTGTTGTCCTTTGGAAGCATATCCTTTATCATTACCACCAACTTTCCAAATCCCTTGTTAGATACACCATTCTCTGCCTTCCATTGCAGCAATTCTAGTGTGGTGCCCAGCTTTTCCTTGTCACCTACGCAATTCTGGTACAACAATTTTTTGTGATCCTCTAACATGCACTGCAACTTCTTCTCCTCCAAATCACTTGTGCAGTTTCTCTTTGCATCGGCAATGGCCCGACCTAGATCATCAACGGGCTCATCTGATGCCTCTTCTTCAGCTTCTTCCGGCATTGCCGGCTCAGCTTCTTCCCGCATTACCGGCTCAGCTTCTTCCCCCATTGTTGTATCATCGTATTCAGGGAACCCATGGCCAGGATAGCTGTCGTCGTCCTCTTCTTCTTCATTGTATTCCATCATAACCCCTCTTTCTCCGTGCTTGGTCCAAACATTATAGTGGGGCATGAAACCGGACTCAAACAGGTGGACATGAATGGTTCTTGACGTAGAGTAATTGCGACCATTCTTACAGCCAGCACATGGACAAGGCATAAAACCATCTGCCCGCTTGTTTGCCTCAGCCGCAAGCAGAAAAGTATGCACGCCCTCAACGAACTGGGGACAGCATCGGTCATCGTACATCCATTGCCGGCTCATCTTCATTACACAACACCGAATAGACCAAATTAATACAAGTTCATACATAAAGTTCATACAACACTTAAATGCAACAAACAAATAACTCTCTAGCTAAAGCATTTAAATGCAAAAACAAATGCGATCAAGATCGCAACTAAGGTAACAATTGATCCAACAGCATAGTGATACCAAGCTTCAATATCGATGGCATATTTTCTAATCTTTCTAATCTTCAAGCGCATTTTCTCCATCTTGATCTTGTGATCATCAACGACATCGACAACATGCAGCTCCAATTCCATCTTCTCCCCCTCAATTCTTTTCAATTTTTCTTTCAAGTACTCGTTTTCTCTTTCAATTAAATTTAACCTCTCGACAATAGGGTCGGTTGGAATTTCCGGTTCACATACCTCCTAGATAAAAATATCTATGTCAACTTGATGTGCATAATTTGTCATAAACACGAAATGCAACAAATAGTTTTAAAAGAGAATATACCACATCCGAATCATAACAAGGACGAGGGCCGACGGGGACGGATATCAAAACCATGGCACTATGTATAACAAACAACGTACGGGTAAGATAATTATTACACGATTAACTATATATCCAAATCACACAAACATCAATTTTTTATATAAAATTTCATGAACAAGAGCTCACCACAAGGTGGTGTCGGCGACGGGAAGGTGCTGGCGATCGACGGTGGTTACGACGGAGATTTAGAAGGCACTAAGTAAACCACACCTACATATGCAAACTAAGTGTTATTTTTAACCTCAAATTGCATATAAATCAAATACTAGCACATATATATATATTTCCTCCCAAATTACTAAACTCACAAATTAATAACTATATAAAGCATTGCAAGAGCTAATCTAGCAATGAGAGATGAAAGGACAAAGTTGCTAACCTTTGTGATCACTTGAATGGATGGGGGCCTTCAAATTTTGACAAATTTTGGGCAAAATGTGTGATGAGCTCGAGGGGAGAAGAGGAAGAACAGAGAGGAGAGGAGAGGGGAAAGGGGGGAGAACAGAGCGAGCTGGATGAAGGGTTTATATGCAGGAGGACCTATAGTACCGGTTCGTGGCACGAACCGGTACTAAAGGTGCTGTAGGGGGCCCAGACTGACAACATCCTACCACCACCCTCATTAGTACCGGTTCGTGGCACGAACCGGTGCTAAAGGTTAGCCACGAACCGGTACTAAGGAGAGCGGCATGGCTAGCCGTTGGAACCGGCACTAATGTATACATTTGTGCCGGCTCTAATACAAACCGGCACTAATGTGCTTTACGTTTGACCCTTTTTCTACTAGTGTATAGAGTTTTACCATCGCGGTCCAAGTCATCTAGATTACCACGTCAGTTGGATGGACCTTGTTTTGTAGAAGATTGTAATCTGCCAAGTGCCCACAAGACATGCGAATTACGCAGACTTCAAGCTAATTGCCTTGTTCGACCGCGGACTCGCCTATCTTTACGCTAGTGCCTTCTTTAGCTGGAGACAACTCAGCTCGAAGTGGATCATTGTCAAAGCTGATACACACTTCTGTGATGCTATTGAACACAATGGCATCATCTACGCGATCGACAAAGCAGATGGCACCACGTATTGCTGGCACGGCGCGTGTAAGTTGTTTTCGTCTCATGTTAATGATGACGCCATGACACTTTTTGAACTTTTTGTGATGATTGGCATATCCCTGTTTGAGTAGAATTTTAGTACAACTATGGCAATGGATTAGAGACGTCATAAATCAGCTATATTTGGAATAAGTTAATTCATGCGATTGTGACCATGTCATTACAGCCAATTTGTACCCCTGAATAATCAAACGGTTAGAAATATATGGATATTCTCCTTAATTTACAGTAATCTACATACTACTACTAAATATGAGTGTGTATCAATGGCCATGTTAGTTTCCTCATTTTCATGATGTAGAAGCATGCACCACACTATTGGTTTCATCTAACCATATATTAGGGAAGTAAATGTGCATATGGAGAACTCTATATTTGGAAGTAGTGAAATCCTGTAATGCTTACCATGTGTACATACATATATTCTCCCTTCAGCAATCAATGGCTAGAATAATATCCTCAAAAAAAATTTGCCCACAAAACACAAGTATATAACAATGCATGGTCTGTTAGTTACCTTGAAGAATTTGTTTGTGAGGATAGAACATGATTACATAACATGCATGACATGGTAGTTTCCTGTGAAGAATCTATTGCGAGATAACATGAGTATAACCATGCATGGCACTTCTATATTTTCGAACCCAGTATACATTTCCCTGTATTTTCCTCCCAGTTCCAACAGGGACATATCAATGATGTTTCTTGCATTATCCTACTCATACTCTGAACAATGCTGATCTTACATTAACAATGCCTGTCCTTTTTGATATGATGTAGTGTCCCTACAGTTACCGCCCTTTGTAATCACACCACCTTTGCCAAAAACAGGGAAGCACAACTGGTTCCTCGCTTGATCAGACGACGGCAAAAGACTGATGATCATTCGGACACATGAGCCAGAAAAATTATATTGCAAAACCCCCACTGTATACAAGCACCATGAAATACGTGAGTATCCGGATAATGTCTATTACGTCTATGAGCAGGATACCAGCTTGTTGGGGCCTTCAGGATTTTTTAGTTGGAGGCGGGTAAATAGCCTTGGTTCACATTCTCTGTTTCTCAGACTCAATTATCCGATTAACCAGGAGATCACCATTGGCAAGGACCTTGATGGCAGAGAGGCTCTGTTTGCTATGGAAAACTGTGTCTACATGGCGAGCCCTAGGAGTTCGGGAGCAAACTCCCCTGATTGTCAACGATACAGCCCACAGCCAAAAGAAGGTGAGAATGACAAAGGCATCCGGATTAACTTTGATCCTTGGATGTCTCAATTAGGACAGGTAGTGATGTGGTTCAAGCCTTCAGGTTGATAGGTAATTGGGCGGTTGTGTCAAAAGGGTGGAGTACTGGTGTCTCCGGATCACTGGTCGCTGAAGCGGGGCTGCAAATTATGATGGTGTTGGATCATCTCTTTGAATGACTTTTTTGTCTTTGCTGCTGGTTCTGGATGGGTAGTTCTTTCTTTTGTTATGCATATTCCTTGTCATTTGGTCATCCTCTCTATGTCACTCTTACTATGTAATAGTTGCCTCTGTTTAGAATGTCATTCTTGTCTGGATCACGAGAGTCTGAGCGCTAGAGATGGGTGCATTTTGGTGGTGTAGCAAGACTTCTTATGAACTATCATGTCTTGTTGTTTATGTCAGTAGTAGTCACTAGTCAGTGTTTGAATGTTGTATATATCGTTGTTTCAAACTGTTTATTGTCTCGAACTACTGGTGGGCTAAATGAGGGCATCACCATTCTCTAGTGTTCAGAGTATATCTCCTTTTTCAAGTTATATAATTTGAGCTCAGTGTCTTTTCGATGATGTACACTTGTTTGGGCCAGTGAGGTGTCGTTGAATATGGGCCGAGTAGTAACGCAATGCCAAACAGGTCAATTATGACTCTCAGGCCGGGCTCTCAAAAGATCCTCAAGAAAAAAAAGGCCGAGCTCTCCAAAAAAGAAAGAATAAGGACTCTTGGGTCGACATGTGGGCGCCACCGGTGTTTTCGTGCGCTTGCGCGCCGAGAGCATATTGGCGCGTGTTCGAAATTCATGCTACCTTTTCATCCCCAATCTCCCGCCCCTCCCCCACCTTTGGAATCTCGATTCCTACTCCAGTTCCCCCAAATTCCCCTCCTATACTCCCTGTACTCAAGCGCACTATCATGTTGCCAGTCAACACGGATCTCCGAGCCGGAGATCCTGAGGTCCGTCCTGCCTTCGATCGCTGCGTGCTGTCGCTCAACAGTGGCATGGCGGCGCTTGATGACCAGTTTGTTGGCAAAGTGCTGATGGTAACCATCAACGGCGACCGGCCTCCCGTCTCGCCGGACGACCTTGTCAAATCTCTTGGCATGTCGCACGGCATCCAAATAAGTGACTTTCTCGGTCAAGCCTGTCTGCCACCGCCTGATTTCTTCATCAGGTTCCGGACAACTTTCGACTGCAGTCTTGTGTTCGAATCTTCCTGGTGTTTGTTCTGCGATGGCGCGCTGGTGAGCTTTGATCGGTGGCACCCAGTATGGGGCTCGGTGTCCTCTGAGCTTGAGTTTTTAACAAAGCTTACCTTCCATGGCATGCCTCGATGTGCTTGGAACAATGAGTCCATGAATGAGCTTATCAACGACCTTGGAGGTGAGCTCATAAGTATGTTTGTTCCTCCAGACAGCTGGGCTCTGACGGTTATGGCATGGATGAAGAAGCCGCCCACCATACTGAAGGTGATTGGTGTTGAGATACCGGTGCAGGAACCAGGGTTGTACTATTCGTCGCCACCAAGGCCGCAACGGACCATGTTAGGGATGTACCTGTATCGAGTGTTCATGCATGTCGAAGAAGTGGTCAATCCATCAATCGAAGTCCTGCCGCCGCCGCTGGTGCCAGGGACCATCGGCGATGTCCATTACAGGAGTCAACATCAGACTTTCCCCGTGTTGCTCGGAACGATGGATGGCACAGGGCCTACTCCATCGCACGGCGGAGACCACTATTTCTTTGGGAGAAGAGGCAGGGCTAGCTGCCTGGATGTGCTCTAATTTGAGGTAACAACTGAATCTTGTCACATACTAGTTAAGTCTGAGCTATGGATGTGAAGCACTGATGTGCCAGTACATTTGATTGTGACCTGTTCTAATTTTGTACCTGAACTTTATTTACAAAGGGTTGTACGTCAACTTAATGTGCTAGCAGAACTTATTGTGTTGTCTGTCTGTTTTCTTTGCACAACATTCAAGATATTTCCCCGTCATTGATAAAGATAATGAACCGTTATGTACGAGTTTGTTGGTTTCAGCATAGCCCTACCCGTAGTGATCCACTGCTTCCATCCCGATTGTGTCGCCTGCGTGAAATTTTTGTATGCAAGTTCAGTGTGCTATGATGTTCTATATGATTGTGTCAACTATATAAGTTTTTACTAAGCATCAGCAATGCATATGGCTGAAAATGTATTTACGAGCATCGACCTATGGGTCTCTCTCTCTCTCTCACCCACACACACACACACACACGCACACACACACATAAGTGGGACCCGTTGAATTATTTCTTTTCTCATGACAGCTTTTAATTAGGTTCCACCGTAATCTAACTTTTTTGTTAAGTTATTAATTGAGCTCAGAGACTTTAAAAAGTTGTACCGAAGCCTTGTTTGGGCCTTTCCGGCGTCCGTGAATGTGGGCTGAGTAGCCATGTTAGGTTGTACTGTACTACACAGGCCTTTTTTTCAACATCAGTAATGCAACTGGGCTGACAGTTGTACACAATATCCAGGTCAACTTGTTATTCTCCGCCACGCTGGGCTGCAAACTTTCCTAGGAGGTATGCATTAGGCTTAACAAGAAAATGGACTTTAAGAAATAATAAATGGGATGTAATTATAATAACTGGGCAGTAACTATAAAAAAATGCACCAAACGCGTAATTAGTTTAAAAATATATTATTTTTGGAATTTGAAAATTTTAATTTCATTACTTGTTGCGCGCGCAATATTTCATTGGATTTTAACGTAATACAACTTTATTTTGAAATTATAATTAATCTGACTAGAAATTTCGGATCTCATCAAAATGTGGGAAGTTTTTTTGAATTCTGTTTTGAGCGGTTGGTTGAAATTATTAATCATTGTCCTAGCTAGAAGTTGGGCAGTACTTTTAACAAACTGTAAATGGGTTGTAGTAAATTTCATTAGAATTAAAAAATGGGTTGTATATTCTTATAAATCGCAAATGGGCTATATGTTCTCTGCCACACACTTGTGGGCCTTCTAAGTTGATGCGTCCCCTAAAAAAACTAAGTTGACGCGTATGCAAGGCTTTGTCGACAACACACGGTTCTAGCAGCTGTGGCCGTTGGATGTCCATCCAAGGGATGTCGTGCTTCTTCTTCAATCTCGGATATTCTTGCTTCAGCCGCCCAAAACATGATTCCTCCCCCTCACGTCTAGGGCGCACCGTTTCGGAGGCTGGCATGTGGGCGTACTAAGTTGACGCGTACCAAGGGCTTTGTCAAATTAGTTAATATTAACGATTCTAGGTGCAGTGACCGTACGATGTCCATCCAACGGCCATAGTGCTTCTTCAACCTCTGGTCTTCTTGCTCCAGCCGCCCAAACCAGCGCCGATCGTGTCGCATGCTCCTGCCTCCCGTGGTCGGCTGTGCTGCCGCGGAGGCCTCACCGCCCCTACTATTCCCACTGCTGGCCAGGCCCTGCGGCGATGGCAGCCTCACACCGCAGCCAAACCAGTGAACCCTCATACTCCTCTCCGAGCGGGCTTCCATTGTCGCGTCTTCACCGGCTCTGCGTTGTCCCCTTCCTAGGCCTCGCTGTCGTCCACCGCCCTGGTGCTCTCGGCGCGCCATGGTCAACGTGGTCAATGACCGACTTCCATCGAAAGAGTACTATACGTGGAGAGGCTGACAGCTGGGTCCATGGCAGCCGCAACGAAGTGCCTCCTTATTACACGGAAAATAATGATTCCTCCACCTGACAGCGGGGACCCACCGGATGGGCCCCGTATTTCGCAAAAAAACATGTCCCCCTGACTGCTGGGACCCATCAGCTACATCTTCGCACGCAAGGAAGTGCGTCTGGGCAAAAAAAAAGATTCACCCCCCTGACTGCTGGGACCCACCAGCTACATCTTCGCACGCAAGGAAGTGCCTGACAGTCGGGACCCACCTGTTCGAAGCGTACATAGTGTTATCATTCTTGTCGCGAACGTGTACGTACATACTGGTCGATGTAGAGGCGCGCACGTGTCGTAGTAGAGGCGCGCATGTAGCATGTAGACGTACGTACATCGGACAGTGTGCAAGAAAGAAAATACGGCCACATACGTATATATGGGCGGGGTCTCGAACGCCTACTCGCTCATACGTATGGCCAGGGCTCATGTAGATGGCTGGGTCGGAACAGAGAAACAGCGTCGTCGTCGTGTTCATGGGGAGCCAACCAACTGGGTTAGAACGGAATGCGTCGTCGTGTTCATCGGGAGCGCTTGGACGGAACAGCCGATGGAAACGAGGCCTGGCGTACCGCAGAATGGAGGAAACGGACTTGTGTTCGACCGACCACGTTCGAAACGGGATCCTGTTCATCGGGAGGGGTCTGGCGTGCCGCAAAACGGAGGAAACAGACTTGTGTTGGACCTCCTACGGTCGAAACGGGGTCCTGTTGATCGGGAGGGGTGTGGCGTACCACAAAATGGAGGAAACGGACTTGTGTTGGAGCGCTACGGTCGAAACGGGGGTCCTGTTCATCGAGAGGGGTGTGGCATACCTCAAAACGGGACTCCACGGGATATTGTTCATCTCCACCATCGACCTCCTCCAGCCTCCACGGGCTACTGTTCATCCATCCTTGACCTCCTCCAGCTTCCACCTGCGACTGTTCATCCACGGGCTCCTGTTCATCCAGCCTCCACCGCGCGCTACTCCACCGGCTACTATTCAACCACCCCTCTACACGGTGTCCTGTTCAACCACTCCCCCACGGGCTACTGTTCATCCACCCCTCCATCATCTATTGTTCATCCAGCCCTCCACGGGATCGTCCTGTTCATCCAGCCCTCCACGAGGTCCTGTTCATCCAGTCCCAACCAGCTCAATCGATCGGGGTCATGTTCATCCAGAGGCAACCATGGGGTCCTGTTCATCCACCCCCACCGGGAAATGTTCATCCAAACCCCCCAGTAACACTCACTGTTCATCCAAACGCCCCAGCAACGCTCACTATTCATCTAGAGGCAGCATCGATCAACTTCAGTTAGCAGCAGTAGCGAAGGAATCGCTCGATCGCTCGGGTTCGGTAATGCGTAGCCTGAAGTGCAATCGCTTGGGTTTAGTTAGGCGACACCTAGCTCGGGTTCAGGTAGAGCCCAACACCTCACGCCCACGCGCGTATAGTACAAGAGAAACGCGCATCGCTCGGCCGCCGACCACCCACCATAAACCGGGAACTCCCCGATATTTTCCTCACCCTCGCTTCTACCACGGTTTTTCCGTCATGGACGGCCCAAAGAATGTCATGCAGCTGCGTCTCCGGCCCACCCAGGACGAAAAGCCCATTTTCTGTCATGATTTTTTGTCATAGAAGTAGGAGCCCACCACATGTATTATGATACCGGGTTTTGTCACAATTATCATCATAGAAGTGTCATAAGTATGACAGAATTTTTTTTGTTTGACCCAAAATGTCACAGATGTGTCTTTTTTTGTAGTGTTGTGAGCACTCATTAAAATATGACATGCTAAAAAGTTGATGTTGGACAAGGAAGACAACGTGATGGGTTATGTTTTCTTATATCCGAAATAAATTATATTGTCATGGATCATCCAACATGTTGAGCGTCCTTTCCCCCTCATGCCAGCCAAATTCTTTGCACCAGGTAGAGATACTACTTGTGCTTCCAAATATCCTTAAACCCAGTTTTTCCATGAGAGTCCACCATATCTACCTACGAATTGAGTAAGATCCTTGAAGTAAGTTGTCATTGTTGCAAGCAATAAAAATTGCTCTCTAAATATGTATGATCTATTAGTGTGGAGAAAATAAGCTTTATACGAGCTTGTGATATGGAAGAAATAAAAGCGACGGACTATATAATAAAGGTACCTATCACAAGTGGCAATATAAAGTCACGTTCTTTTGCAGTAAGATTTTGTGCATCCAACCATAAAATCACATGACAACCTCTGCTTCCCTATGCGAAGGGCCTATCTTTTATTTTTGTCTTATACCTTATACAAGAGTCATGGTGATCTTCACCTTTCCTTTTACACTTTATCCTTTGGCAAGCACTATGTGTTGGAAAGATCCTGATATATATATATCCAATTGGACGTGGGTTTTCATAAAGCATCATTATTGATGTTACCCTTGAGGTAAAAGGTTGGGAGGCAAAACTATAAGCCCCTATCTTTCTCTGTGTCTGATTAAAACATCATACCCATAAGGCGAGGTCGAGACAGGAACGAGCCGGAGCAGGCGACGACGCGGCGTGCCGCGTCGTCGCATGCGGAGGCGAGTCCTTCACATCCGTGACCCCATTATCTATCTTAGGGTTTTTAGGGTTTAGGGTTTAGGGTTCGTGCGGTGGGGGTGGAAACAGAATAACCACATTGCGTCCTGTCAAATCCTAGCGCGCAGCAATGCGGTAGCGCGAGGCCGAGCAGGGGGGAGGGAGGTCGGGACCCCAACTCGCCTCACCCTGCGAGGCCGAGACAGGAATGAGCCAGAGCAGGCGACGACGCGGCGTGCCGCGTCGTCGCATGCAGAGGCGAGTCCGTCACATCCGTGACCCCCACTATCTATCTTAGGGTTTTTAGGGTTTAAGGTGCGTGCGGTGGGGGTGGAAACATAATAACCGCATTGCGTCCTATCAAATCCTAGCGCACAGCAATGCGGTAGCGCGAGGCCGAGCAGGGGGGAAGGGGGGTCGGGACCCCCCCTCCACTCCCCCTGCGAGGCCGAGACAGGAACGAGCCGGAGCAGGTGACGACGCGGCGTGCCGCGTTGTCGCATGCGGAGGCGAGTCCGTCACATCCGTGACCCCCACTATCTATCTTAGGGTTTTTAGGGTTTAGGGTTTAGGGTTAGATATGAACTTCATCTATTTTTGTACTTGAACTTCTTCTTTTTGTTTCTTTATGGTTTATTTATTCTTATTCCTTTACTTCTTTTATTAGAGTACTTGAACTTTTGTTCTTTATTTTTTGAACTTTTTTTCTCTTGTTTTTTTAGGTGTATATTTTTTGTTTGTATTTTTCTTCCCTTGGTAGTGTATTTTCCATCTATTTTTTGTTTTAAGGATATCAGCAGTGCTGTTGTATGATCTTATCTCATTATAATATATGCATTCAAATGGTGCATTCATTTATCTATAAATGTATTTACTTTTATAGCTGTTGGGGGGTAAAACTGCAATTTCACCTGCGCTGCAACTCCCACCACGACAGATAGGCATTAACTGACCATCTCCCTCGCCACCACCTGTCAGAAAACCCCTCTCCCTCTATCGCTCGCTCTCTCCCCCCTCTCCGTCGCTCCGCTGCCTCCTTCAACTGCAACTCCCCCCAATTTCTCCACCCCTGTCCCCTGCCTCGCGAGTGGAGTAACCGGCGCACTCCCCCACTCCTATTTCTCCCCCGCGCCGCGCTCTCCCTCACCCAGCCCGCTCTCCTCTGCTCTGAAGCAAGGGCGGCAACTGCTTGCGCGTGGCATCGTGGGAAGTATAGAACCACCGCAGATTCGTGCGTGCGCGGGTCGTTTGGAGAGGTACAAACGCTTCCCCCCCCCCCCCCCGCCCCATCCCCCCATAATGCTTGTATTCACTTTCGCAAGATCTGTGGAGGCCTGCCTGTTTGCTCTGTTTGCTCTCGCGTCCGCCTCCTACCCCCTGTTTCTGATGGTTTGGTAGTGTTCTTGGGCGTGTGGTGGTTGGAATGCATTCCCTCGTAGCCAGATTTGTTTGTGATATGCTTGTGTGTGGATTTTCGTTTCCCCTTTGTTGATTTTAGCAGTCAGATGCATGTCAGAGAGGGTGTGGTGTGATTGTTGATGCTAGATCTGTTGTATCTAATGGCATTAGTGCTGTGGATTTGGAGGTCTAGATTATGTTTGTCACATTGTAGTTAGTTTCTGGATACATTTTTTGTTGTGCTTGCCTATATGTGCTACTGTCATCTATTCATACTTGTTGGTTCTAGTTGTTTGTAGTTGGTTCTAGGGTTTGATTCAGTTTCCTTTTTTGCATTTTGTTGTATGTTTTTCTACTTGCTAACTATATGGAATCAATCTTCTGTGTTTATAGGTTGTTCTAGTGTTTGGAGTTGCATTCATTGAGGCGGTTGTGTTGTCATGGCTTCAAAATCTTCTCCAGGTATCTTAATGTAGTTGTATCTTGTATTTTAAACAGCAGTATTGTTATATATGTCTGCCCATATCTTTATTTGGTTTTCTTGTTAGACTACCAGTCTTAGTAGTGTGAACTTCTAACAAGGTTTGTGTGTATGCATTTTACACATAGTTTATGTGTGTGCCATTTCATATTTTAAAGTGTATATCTTTGTTTTTTGTTTTCTTGTTATCATGTTCATGGTATTGATATTTAGTTTTCCTATGATATACTATTTGTGGTCATGCTACATCTTTTTTATGTGCTACTAGCTTTGGTCACGTAGTTGAACTTCTGGTTTTAGTTATTGTTTGTTTATAATGAAATTTGGTTGAAGTTATGTTATGCACCTTTTGTTTTACTGCTTTGTTATATATTGTTGAACTTCCGGAGATTAATCTTGTATGTAGTAGCACCTTTGGTGTAGATTGTTTTTATATTTAGTATGTAATTTTTAGATTGTTTTGTTGTGTTTACTGCTTTGTTAGTTATTGTTGAACTTCAGGGTATTGGACATTGATGTAAAAGTAGAAGTCCCTTTGGTGTAGGATTGTGCATTAGAACTCAACTGCCTTTTTACTTGCATTTTTTGTAGTTGGTGATGAGTTGAATAGTTCTAAAAAAATGCCTGCGATAAAGATGGAGCTTCAGAGGTTAATACTGATGCTCCAATATCTGATGCGGCTAAATCACCCATTATTCCTTTGACTGTGATTGCTGAGGTTGCTTCGAGCCTTGAGAATTTTTCAAGCCTTGAGGATCTTGCTTCTGTAGCTCTTGCTTCACCTAGTATGTGAAACCCCTTTTCTTTTCATTTTAAAGTTTTGAGCCATGTTTTTTTAGCTTGTTCATGTTGTTTGTTTTTGTTTTTGTTCCTGACTTTTTTTAATTTTTTGCTTCAATTTTTTGTGTTCTTTGCAGATATGTCCACAGAGGAGGAAGCTGTGAACACCATCAATGATGTTTTATCTGATTTGGGTTTATCAGAAACCCCTGCTGCTGCTGAGGAGGGGGCTCCGTCAGTCAAAGGTTGTGATTCCGTCCAGGATCCTTTGTGCTCTCATCAGATGTCAGAGACGCAGTCGCAGTCTGTTGATGGCACTAAACCTGTCACGCAACCCAAGGATGTGCCTCTTCAGCTTCTCCTGGAGGACCAACGTAAGAGGAAGAAGCAAGAAGATTTTGTCAAGAAGAGGGCGGCCCGCCTTGAGAAAGGTTCTGATGTTCCTGGATCTGTTCATGCGGCTGAGCTCACTGTTGAGGAAGACGAGCCGTGTGGTAGTCATGGCACGGTTGTCCCTGTTAAGAAGAAAATCAAGAAGACTGCTGCGAGGAAGCTAGTAGTTGGTGAAGTTACTTCTCGGAGCCCACGTGTTTCAAGGCCTGCAGAAGTTGTTGAAGATGAAGGGTTAGGCCTTGGTGGTACGCCACGCTATAGTCCTCGTGTGCTTGCCACCACCGCACCTACACCTTCTCCGCTTGGTGCCGGTGCATCTGGTAAGGGGAAGAAATGCGGCGTGAAGCGCAAGGTTCCACCTGCAAAGGTCAACAAGGGTGTGAAGAAGCGTTCTCATGTTAATCCATAGGACAAGGATGATGCTGATTTCAATGCTGATGATGAGCACGATGTCGATGATGATGCTGCCGCTAATCAGGTATGAATGTCTAATGTTTACTGTTTTTTAGAGCATTTGTCGCTATTGCTGTAGTTTTATTGTTTTTAGCACTGCCTTGGCGTACATAGCTGACCTTCTGCTCCATCTCCATATAGACGAACAAATTAGCCGACGTGCTTTGCTTTTATGGTATTACTGCCTTTGTGTACATAGTTGGACTTCTGGGTATATACATGAAGAAATTAGCTTAACTTGTTGGTATACATGTTTGATTACTGCCTTAGTGTATATGGTTGAACTTCTGCTTTTTAAATTTCCAACATTTTTTAAAGCATGTTAACTAGTGTTCATACATGGTTATACTGCCTATGTTTACATAGTTGGACTTCTGAGATATATGTTTGATTACTGCCTTTGTATACATGGTTGAACTTCTGCTTTGTAAATTTCCAACAATTTGAAAGCATGTTAACTTCTGGTCATACATGGTTGTACTGCCTATGTGAGATAGTTGGACTTCTGGTATTCATGTTTTATTACTGCCTTGTTGTACATGGTTGAACTTCTGCTATGTAAATTTCTAACATTTTGTTAGCATGTTAACTTCTGGTCATACCTGGCTGTACTGCCTATTTAGACATAGTTGGACTTCTGAAATGTACTGAGTGTGTAATTTTGAAGGCACTAGTGGAATTTTGGTGTAGCTTGTGTATCTCATTGTGTATCTCATTTTTTCCAGTATCAGCTTGTGGAGCGGCCTAAGAGGAGGAAGAGAGGATGCAAAGCACCAGAAGAAGGTGGTCAAGGAGGAGGTGAGGCAAAACGTTTTAACAAGACGGTTCGCTGCTCACTAGGAGAGGTGAAGACGTGTGCGAAAATGCTACAGCTTAGGCACAAGACGAGGGTTATCAAGGCTGGTTTTGGTTGTGTGTTTGACCTGAAGGTTGATTCCAACATTTCTCGTCCTTTGATGGGCAACATCTACATGAGGATTGACCCTGCAACCATGATTCTGGACATGGGTGAGGCGAACAAGGTTCTGCATATTACAAGTGATGCTATTCACCATCTGTTTGGATTCCCTCAAGGTAATCGTACCCCTCCTAGGCCTTCGAGTGATGGGTTTGATGATGCTGTTATGAGGTTGAAGGGCAAGCTTGGGTATGCTAGGAGTGACGACATCAAGACAAAGGATCTGCGGAATATCCTCGCGGATCTTGTGAAGGATGAGACGAAGGATGATCTTGCTCTGCAGGTGTTTTACCTGATTGTTTTCATGAAGGTGGTTATCCCTGGAACGTCTACACGAGTGTCCAGGGAGGCAGCAATGGTTGAGAATCTTGTGTTTGAGGATATGGCAGATATGGACTACTGCCAGTTGGTTGTTGATGACCTTCGAAGTGCTATTGTTAGGTATCAGCAAGGTACTAGCAGAGGAAAAGCTGTCACAGGCTGTGCCATCGCGCCGCTTCTTGTGTACCTGGACTGCCTTATCATTGGCAAGACACCTAATGTTGACTTGAGGACGCCTCACGTCAATTACATGGATCAGGGCAAGCTTCTTGAGCTCGCTGCGGCTGACTTGGTCAGGAAGGTGATGACGACCCAGCCAACTGGGTGTTTGGGAGACTACCTGTGAGTGTTTCTTCTTTTTTGTGTAGTTAGTACTGTCTTTGTGGGCATGGTTGAACTTCTGCTGTGTACATAGATGACCTTCTGGTTCATATAGACGAGTAAATTAGCTGAACTGCTTGGCTTATATGGTATTACTGCCTTTGTGTACATATGTGAACTTCTGGATATATTCATATGAAATAAGCTAAACTTTGTTGTTGCACATGCACGGTTGAACTTCTGCTATGTAAATTTCCAACATTTTTTAAAGCATGTTAACTTCTGGTCATACATGGTTGTACTGCCTATGTAGACATAGTTGGACTTCTGAAATGTACTGCATGTGTAGGCATTAGTGGAATTTTTGGTGTAGTTTGTGTATCTGATTGTTCTGCCTTTTTTTCCTTGTCATTGTCTTTTTTTTCAGTATCAGCTTGTGGTACTAACTTGAACTTCTGCTACTGTCTTCTGTATTTCTGCTTCCATGTTCTTTCATTTGTTCTGTGATGTGTTGATTTTCGTTTTCATATATGCAGTGGAAGACACAGGCTGAGGTTGTGTTCTTTAGGGTTATCGAACGTCCTGTTCTTACTATGCTTCGTGCCGCCAGCCTAGGTAGTGGAAGTTCTCCGAGATTTGAATTCTCGCGGGATGTTAACACTGGTGCCCCCCTGTAGATCCAGGAGGTTCTTCTGCCCGTGTGAGTGCTGCAGGTGGCGTTTCTTCCGAGAGTTTTTTCAATGCTGTGTATATTTCCCTTTCTAGGATTGATGGACTTCTGGAAACTGTTTGTGGAGAGATGGCTCGTGTTCCGACAACGGTTGAGTGTCTTAGTCGCGTGGATGGTATTCTTCCTCCCGGCCACGGTTTTGATGCTGAGTCTTCGAAGGAGCTTTTGTCGATTGAAGCTAAATATCTTGCCGAGCTTCGTGAGAGCACTTCCCACCTCCGGGCTAGTTTTGTGCTGTTCAAGGAAATGCAGGACGCCCGTTGCAAGCCTTTTGAAGATGAGGCGAGTGTTGTTGTGAGAGAGATTCAGAGGCAGGATTCCGTTCGTTTGGGTTGTGAAGAAAGCCATGTGGAGCGTACCGAAGAGGTTTGTTTATATTGGCTTTTGATATTTCTTTTGCACTAGTGTTCATTGTTAGCTTTCAGTTATTACTGTTATGCAGTTATAGGGTGACCTTCTCTGTTTATAGGACCTGAACTTCAAGTGCTTCGGCACATGAACTTCTATGACTTTGATGACCGGCCCTTTTTGTTCCTTTTTGTATCTTATGGTAGTTTGGTATGATATCTGCTATGTTTACTGTATTTGGACTTCCATGATGTGTCAGTTGTGATAGCTGACCTTCTCTGATTATGTAACATGAACTTCTGCTGATTAGGTATTTGTTTTCTACATGATTATTTTCTAGTCTTTTTTCCTTTTGGTACTAGTGTTTCCTAGGTGACCTTCTCTGTTTATAGGACCTGAACTTCAAGTGCTTCAGCACCTGAACTTCTATGACTTTGATGACTGTCCCTTTTTGTCTTCTTTTGTATCTTAATGGTAGTTTGATATCTGGTCTGCTATGTTTACTGTATTTGTACTTCCATTATGTGCCAGTTGTGATACCTGACCTTCTCTGATTATGTAACGGGAACTTTTGCAGATTAGGTATTTGTTTTCTACATGATTATTTTCTAGGCTGTTGACGATGGTGCTGGGGTTAGGGAGGATGTTTTACCTGTGCATGAAGATGATCCTGTGCATGAAGCTGCCCCTGTGCATGATCCTTGCCCCTCTAGTGATGTATTAGTTGATGAGGTTCATGGCAGTGAAAATAAGGTACCATTTTTTCTTGTCCATTTGTCTTGTTGCCCCTGAGACGGACTTGCTGCCCCTGTGCATGAGGTTCAGTCAGCCCTTTGTAATGACTTTTTGTTTCTTTTTGCAGTAGCAGAATGATGGTGTTAGTGTTGCTATAGAGAAGGCTGCATACATGTCCATCTCAGGCACCGGCTGCTCCGACGGGGTGGTCCTGACTGAACCTCAGTCGTCCGTTGGCGCTGAGGTTTCTAATGCTGAGCAGGGCAAGACAACTGGAGACATTGTCGGTGTCAAAACCGGCGGATCTCGGGTAGGGGGTCCCGAACTGTGCGTCTAGGCGGATGGTAACAGGAGACGAGGGACACGATGTTTTTACCCAGGTTCGGGCCCTCTCGATGGAGGTAAAACCCTACGTCCTGCTTGATTAATATTGATGATATGGGTAGTACAAGAGTAGATCTACCACGATATCAAGGAGGCTAAACCCTAGAAGCTAGCCTATGGTATGATTGTTGTAATGTATGTTGTCCTACGGACTAAAGCCCTCTGGTTTATATAGATACCGGAGAGGGCTAGGGTTACACAGAGTCGGTTGCAATGGTAGGAGATCTACATATCCGTATTGCCAAGCTTGCCTTCCACGCCAAGGAAAGTCCCATCCGGACACGGGACGGAGTCTTCAATCTTGTATCTTCGTAGTCTTGGAGTCCGGCGGACATTGATAGTCCGGCTGTCCGGACACCCCCTAGTCCAGGACTCCCTCAGTAGCCCCCGAACCAGGCTTCAATGACGATAAGTCCAACGCGTTTATAGTCTTCGGCGTTGCAAGGCGGGTTCTCCCTTCAAATTCCATCTACCTGCCGAACAGTGTCCGGCTTCATCTTGAATACTGTGTTCCTCGGCTTCTATGCCAAATAATGGCCCTCTTCCACGCGTCGCACGAATGCGAAAAGCCAGGGTGTCTTTTGCATTTCACCCCCCAATTGTGCGAGTTGCCCGCCTATAAAAGAGGCAAGAATCCAGATCCAAACCACACCGTCTTCCTCCCGCGAATACTCCATCGAAGCGCCTTTGACCTAGAAATCCATTCCACCATGGATCGTCAACACGGCTCTTCTTCGTGCACTCCCAGCCCACCGCCGGGGAGTTGGAATAGGTGCTCTATTTCGCACAACGAGCTCAAGAAGCTCCAAACGGGGGGATTCCTCCCTCCGGCCATTATGATCCCAGTCCGGGCCGGACTGGTTACTTATCAAGGTGGGAGACAGGAGGAGGACACTCCAAGCCCCAATAAGGGGGAGCGAGTATGTTTTGTCCCTTATCTGACAAGGGGACTCGGATTTCCAATACATCCATTCCTCCGCGGGCTCCTGAAGTTCTACGGACTCCAGCTCCACCACCTCACGCCCGCCTCTGTCCTGCATATCGCGGGCTACGTAGCTCTTTGCGAGCTATTCCTGGGCATTGAGCCCCATTTCGCATTGTGGAAGAGGCTGTTCTGCCTCGTACCCCATTCTTACCAGGGGTCCATATATCAAGTGGGCGGCGCCGAAATATGGCGCATCGCCGGGACCGGATACCTATCCGGCACTCCCAAGAAGGCGTCCGAAGACTGGCCCTCGGAATGGTTTTATATAGAAGACGCTCCGCTGCCAGACCCAGTTCGGATCGGCCTCCTGGAGTTTAGTGCTGCTCCCTTGAAGAAACGCCTCAGCTGGCGCCCGCGGAGCCCCCGATTGGAGGAAGACAAGAGCGTCCATTACTTGATGGGCCAGATAAGATTAATGGCTCATTCCGGCTTGACCATGATCGGAGTCATGGCGACATGCATCAAGCGAGGGGTACAACCACTGCAATACAGAGGCCACCCCATGTGGGATTTCAACGGGGAAGACGATGCTACCCGGCATGGCCGCAAAGGGCCGGATTCGACCGAGGATCTGCTGAAGATCCTGTCCAGCCTGTACAAGGGGGAGAAGGAGGATTTCCTTCGAACGAACCCTTTGAATGGGTTTTCCATGATCAACCCCAGAGGATGGGTAAGTGAACACCTTGAAGGGCCCAGCCCATGCTTTCGAAGTTTAAGCTTCTTACATTATGTCTTCGGCGCAGGGTCTACGCCGGATTGTGGAGGACATGGTAAGTCCTGCTCCGCAACCCGAGGATCCAGAAGGATCCCTGGGTCTGTCCTCCAAAGAGGACCCGGATATCGAGGTGGAGCTGATCGACGGGGTGTATCACCAGCTCAGCATAGACAATGCTTTGGTCGCCATTACGGCAGACTACACCGGACTAAGTCCGGCTTCCCAGGTGACCGCGACCGAAGTCCGGACACCATTATCTCATCCCGGCCCATTTCTGACCTTCGCGAACGATGGTATTTTGCAGGAAGCGCCTTTACGGCAGGAAGCCGAGCCCGCGGCGGCCGACCAACAGAGGTCAGTCCGAACCAGCAGGCGAAAAAGGAGCGCAGTGCGGACGGAAACGTCGCCGCAAAGGTATAGCTTGTATTTGAATTTTTAGAGCAACGTTCCGAGGAAACGTCTAAGTGCCCATGATTTTTGTAGGAGAAAAAGCGCTCGCCAGACTGCGAGCGCAGGAATTGCCAATCCGACCAACACTGGCCAGGCTCCAGCGCCCGGCCTAGAGGGGGAGGCAAGCGCAAGACGCGAGCCGGATCCTTCTCCAACGAAGGATACCGACAGACTGTCCGCCACCAAGTCTGAGGTGGAGAGCGCCATGAACCATAGGCGCCGCCGGACAGTATTTCGAGAAGCGTGCTTTTCCCCTGAGGCATTGGATGCTTTTAACGCAGGGGATGGGCATCTCCGTGCTGCTCAAAATGGTTTTACCAGAGCCACGGAGCAGTATGTGAAAGACATACGGGTAAGGGAATTTTAATGGTTGTATATACCAGTAGCCCCCGAGACTTAAATTAGTTATGCTAACTGATTTAAGGATCATTATAAATTTCAGGCACTTAACGAGAAGAACGCCCAGCTGTCTCGGGAGCTACAAGATTGCAAGGCCCAACTTGAGGCCGCACTTGCTGCCGCAGGAGGAGACGGAAAGACCCCTCCTGGTAACACATTTTTATTAATAAATATAAGCACTGTGCGGCGTGCGCGCGAGTCTAATAATGACATTTGCAGGTACCGCCGGACAAGATCCGGACAGGTAAGCATTGCTACGCCAGCTAAAGGCCGGCGAGAGTGTGCTGAATAGGGTTCAGCAGGAAAGGAACAAGCTCCAAGATGCCAACGCCAAGCTCGGAGAAGAGCTGAAAGGCGCTCAGGCCGAGCTGTCCGGCTCCGTTAAGGAGAATCAGCGGCTTCGTCGCAGCATTTATAGTAAGTGATTGAGCGTACTCTTTTGAAAAGAAGAGTTCGGAGAGGAAGCATTTTGACATGATATGTCTTGTAGGTATACTCACGGGTCGTCCTGCAGAGGAGATGCCCATATCAATGGGTGATCAACTTCCCGAATTGTTGCCGCTACTCGAACGAGTTCGGCAGGCAATGAGCGGCGTCGTTCAGGCTTTATGGCCAGCCCTCACCCTACCCGAGGGCCTCGGGGAGCTTGCGGAGAAGCTGCAGGGAGTGCGGCAGCGCTTCCGTTTGTGGAAGATTTCGGCTTGCCGTCAAGGTGCGAGGGAGGCTTGGGCCATGGTGAAGACGCGGTACAAGAAGGCAGATCCCAACCACATGGCCGAAGTTGGACCGGTGGGGCCCGATGGGAAGGAGATCCCTGTGAGTTTAGTGTATAGCCAAGTAGAGTTGGCTGCTAAATTTTCCCAACAGGACTGTAAACTAGACAGCCTGTTAGACGGGATTGAGGAGGAATACAATCAATAAATTTGACAATGTATGTTATCCTTTAAAGTGACATGTGAAATGCCTTCTAGCCGGATTGTAGATCGTTTGTCTTTGCCGACCTTTTCGCTTCGACCTCGGGACCCTAGAGTCCGAAGTGTGTCTGAATACCTTTTTGGTTAAGAAACAACCGTGGTATGCATGGAGACCAGGCGTAGGGGTCATTAGTGCTTTATCAGACAAGTGCCCAACTAGTTATGTTATATTACATGGTTAGTAAGAAACATCTTCCAGGGAGAATAGTTCCGTTAAGGGTTCCTTTCGCTGGGAGGCATGCCCTAAAGTGCATGTCCGGACTGCAAAGAAAGCAGTAAAACATCTAGGGGCAAATAGATAAATAGGTAAAAAGTCATCTTTTAAGTCACCGACCAAATATTCCCTTAAGAACGCTAGCTTTCGGCTTCACCCAGTCTGAGGTACACATCCGGCTGACCCGGCAGTAACAATCGCAGAGGTGCTCCCTTTACCTCCTAGCCGAACAATCAGGAACGTAGGGGTAAGCACAGGAGCCAGGCAACCCAGCTTGGCCAAAACTTAAGTCATATCGATGCATATAATGGCGAGTAAAAGGTACATGTGGCATCTTGACACATGTGCTGGGCATAAAACCCGTATAATTGAGCTTCTGTAAAAGAAGCCCCCAGGAATAATGAGTGCGGATGGCACATCATGCGTATGCAAAGAATGCAAAAATAGGCCCGAAAGGGCTTTTAAATGAGAAGGATAAAAAGAGAAACAAAAGACAGCCGAAGTGTAAAAGTTTGGACGGGGGAAGGGGACAAACTCTTAGTCCGGCGCGACGTCACGTTCTTCCTCCAATGTGTCCAAGCTGTCCTGCCGATCAAGCTCGGCTTCTCTTTCCTCATACATGCGCACTCGAGGTGAGTCATGAATAATGTCACAGGGCAAGACTGCCTCTGCGCCGTATACCATAAAAATGGTGTGAATCCGGTAGTACGGTTATGCGTTGTCCGCAGCCCCCAGAGTACGGAGTCGAGCTCCTCGACCCATTGTGTGTCAGATTTAGTGAGTGACCTCACTAGTCTGGGTTTAATGCCACTCATTATTAGAACATTTGCTCTTTCCATTGTGAAAGTGTTCGGACTTTATCACACCATAGAGTGGGGAACATAAGCCCCTGGTGTATCATGCCGTACCAAAATATACGGGTGCCAGATGTCATATAATGAGCATGTATATATAAAATGTAATGCAATTGCGATCATAAAGGTGCTGCATTATTAATGAAAGAAAAGTCTGCTAGTAGAGCGGACTGATACAAATAGTGCGGTAAGCAAGGAATTTGGACTAAATAAACATGTCCCCCTCCAGGGATGAGCTGCGGATTTGGTGTATATAATCGAATTTAATGCTTGTAATTGAGACCACCTGAGTGTTCGACGCGGCCTTCTTTAGTCCCTGACTGTTGCATCATGAGTTCGGCAGGTTCACCGCCGGACATGGCTGCTGGTTAACAGAGTCCTGTGTACAAAAAAGAAGAAAAATAATAAAATAAGAGAGGCACATTTGCGAGCCCCTGGTGTGGTCGAACCGCACTCTGGGTCCATTGTGATCGTGCCCCCTCCCCTGTGCCCATGGTATCTCCAAAGCGTAATAATGTACGCGGAGTGTTATTCTTGCGATCATACGTGGGCAAGGGTTGGGGCCACATTTCTACGCATGCTCTGATCGCGCCAGGTGGTCTTGGTTGATATTGCTCCGGGCGCGCTTTGCTGTATCCGGCCGTTTAACGGCCGGACTCGAGAATTGCCTTAGAAGGCTGCTCTGTACTTCTGCCGCGAGAGCCGCTGTATGTTCCTCCGTTCGGAGGGAGCGTTCTGTATTCCCATTGACCGTGAAGACTCCACGAGGGCCCGGCATCTTGAGCTTTAGGTATGCATAGTGCGGCACCGCGTTGAATTTGGCAAACGCGGTTCGTCCGAGCAGAGCGTGATAGCCGCTGCGAAACGAGACTATATCGAAGATTAACTCTTCGCTCCGGAAATTATCCGGGGATCCGAAGACCACTTCCAGTGTGACTGAGCCTGTACAGTTGGCTTCCACTCCTGGTATGACACCTTTAAAGGTTGTCTTTGTAGCTTTAATCCTTGATGGGTCCATGCCCATTTTGCGCACTGTATCTTGATAAAGCAGGTTCAGGCTACTGCAGCCGTCCATCAGGACACTCGTGAGGTGAAACCCATCGACGATTGGGTCTAAGAGCAATGCGGCGAATCCGCCATGGCGTATGCTAGTCGGATGGTCTCTTCGATCGAAAGTGATCGGGCAAGAGGACCATGGGTTGAACTTTGGGGCGACTGGCTCCATCGCATAGACGTCCCTTAATGCGCGTTTCCTCTCCCTCTTGGGTATGTGGGTCACGTATATCATATTCACCGTCCGTACCTGTGGGGGAAAACCCTTCTGTCCTCTGTTGTTCGGCGGCCGGGTCTCTTCCTCGTCGTCGCTATTTAGCCCCTTGTCATTGTTTTCGGCAATTAACTTGCCGTCCTGCTTGAACACCCAGCAATCTCTATTGGTGTGGTTAGCTGGCTTTTCAGAGGTGCCATGTATCTGGCATGAGCGGTCGAGTATTTGGTCCAGGTTGGATGGGACCGGAATGGTTCTTTTAAATGGCTTCTTCCGTTGACCGGGTTTAGAGCCTCGGAATCCGGCATTGACCGCCGTATCCTCCTTATCGTCGCCATTAATTCGGCGATTGTTTTTGTTTCGACGTGACCTGCCGTTGTTGTCCTTAGTATCCGGACTGCCAGAATTGTTACGGAGATTGTTGCTGCGGGCTAGCCAGCTGTCCTCTCCCGCACAAAAGCGGGTCATTAATGATGTGATGGCTGCCATGGATTTCGGCTTTTCCTGCCCCAGGTGCCGGGCTAGCCATTCGTCCAGGATGTTATGTTTGAAGGCTGCAAGGGCCTCTGCGTCCGGACAATCGACGATTTGATTTTTCTTCGTCAAGAACCGTGTCCAGAATTGTCTGGCCGATTCGTCTGGCTGCTGAATGATGTGGCTTAGGTCATCGGCGTCTGGTGGGCGCACATATGTGCCTTGGAAGTTATCAAGGAATGCGGCCTCCAGGTCTTCCCAACACCCAATTGACTCTGCGGGCAAGCTATTAAGCCAATGCCGAGCTGGTCCTCTAAGCTTGAGTTGGAGGTACTTTATGGCGTGGAGATTGTCGCCGCGGGCCATATGGATGTGGAGAAGATAGTCTTCGATCCACACCGCGGGGTCTGTTGTGCCATCATAAGATTCGATGTTTACGGGTTTAAACACTTCGGGGATCTGATGGTCCATTACTTCGTCAGTGAAGCATAACGGGTGTGCGGTGCCCCTGTATTGAGTGATATCGCGATGCAGCTCGAGAGAGCGCTGTCTGCTGTGTTCGGCCCGGCCGGGGTTATTGTATCCGGCACGACGGTATTCGTCATGGGTCGTGGGGCGCCCACGTGATCCATAGATGGATCTGGATTGCCTTGCTTTGTCCCCCAATATGTCTCGCAAGTCCGGCGTGTTCCCTTTTGGCTTCGTACTTATGGAGCGATGCCGGGGTATGGTCTTGGCTGGGGGCCTGGATGCCTCTCTGTCACGACCACGGGGTGGTCGGTCAGCCATATCGTGCGCTGGTGATGGATGTACGTATGCTTCCTCCTCTAATCGGGGGAGCAGCTTGCGTTTTGGGTAACTTTTGGAGGGACGTTCGAGTTTATACTCTTCGGCCGCGAGGACCTCGGTCCATCGATCGGCCAGCAGGTTCTGATCAGCTTGAAGCTGCTGCTGCTTTTTCTTTAGGCTGTTTGCTGTGGCGATAAGCCTGCGCTTGAAGCGCTCTTGTTCAACGGGATCCTCGGGTACGACGAATTCATCATCGTTGAGGCTTGCTTCGTCTTCGGAGGGAGGCATATAATTACGATCCTCAACCTCTTCGTCTGCCGCCCCCTCATGAGGGCTTGCTTCTGCATCCTCCTGCGCTGAGTCTTGCTGGAGGGGATTGTCTTCGGCACTCTCTGGAGTATTATTATCTCCTGTGCCAGAATCTCCGTTTTTGCTGTGGCGAGATTTAGAGCGGCGCCGCTGACGCCGGCGCTTGGGTTGTTTCTTTAAGGGATCTGCCTCCGCTGTTCCTTCGCCGTCCCCATCTTTTGGGGTATCCACCATGTATATGTCATATGACGAGGTGGCCTTCCAGTGCCCTGTGGGCGCTGGTTCCTGTTCGTCTCCGGCATCGTCGTCCATAGCGTCGATGTCTTCGGAGTCGTAGTCTAGCATGTCGGTTAGATCGTCGACAGTGGCTACAAAGTGGGTGGTGGGTGGGCTCTGAATTTCTTCGTCGTCCGTATCCCAACCATCCTGGCCATAATCCGGCTAGGACTCTCCTGATAACGAGAGATGCTTTAGTGAATTTAAGATATCGCCAAAAGGCGAGCATTGGAAGATGTCCGCGGCGGTGAATTCCATAACAGGCGCCCAATTCGGATCGATTGGTAGGGGCGCGGGAGGTTCGGAGTCCGGCGAGGAGTCCGGCGCCTCGGAATCATGAGTTTCGCAGGGGACAAGATTAGTGTTCGGCTCCATCGTCGTGGATGTTGAAGCCCCCGGGGCGGCGTCTATCCACCGGCCCTTGATCTGGGCGATCGGCTCCGGGCTAATGGCCGAAGCGGATCCGTGTGCGGCCACCAAGGCACTGTTCGGCGGCAGAGCTAGATCATGCCCATCGTCACAGTGCGGCGCGCTTAGCTGTGGCTCGAGTCCATCGAGGATCAAGTCTCCTCGGACATCGGCCGTGAAGTTTAAGCTTCCAAATCTGACCTGACAGCCAGGGGCGTAGCTTTCGATCTGCTCCAGATGGCCAAGTGAATTGGCCCGCAGTGCGAAGCCGCCGAATACGAAGATCTGTCCGGGGAGGAAGGTCTCACCCTGGACGACATTGTTGGTTGAAGATGCCATCAAGCCTATCGGTGACGACACAGAGGAACTCTCAATGAAAGCACCAATCTCGGTGTCAAAACCGGCGGATCTCGGGTAGGGGGTCCCGAACTGTGCGTCTAGGCGGATGGTAACAGGAGACGAGGGACACGATGTTTTTACCCAGGTTCGGGCCCTCTCGATGGAGGTAAAACCCTACATCCTGCTTGATTAATATTGATGATATGGGTAGTACAAGAGTAGATCTACCACGATATCAAGGAGGCTAAACCCTAGAAGCTAGCCTATGGTATGATTGTTGTAATGTATGTTGTCCTACGGACTAAAGCCCTCTGGTTTATATAGATACCGGAGAGGGCTAGGGTTACACAGAGTCGGTTGCAATGGTAGGAGATCTACATATCCGTATTGCCAAGCTTGCCTTCCACGCCAAGGAAAGTCCCATCCGGACACGGGACGGAGTCTTCAATCTTGTATCTTCGTAGTCTTGGAGTCCGGCGGACATTGATAGTCCGGCTGTCCGGACACCCCCTAGTCCAGGACTCCCTCAGACATCATTTTGGAGAAAGATCATGTTGAGTCTGCTGTACAAACTGGTGGTAGTGCTGCTGCAAGCCCGGAGAAGTCTCCTGCAGCAGAGCCATAAGTTGATGTTGATGCTGTACAGGCACAACCAAATGTTTTTCTTGTTTTAGATTCTCCGGTTGCTACAACTGCTGCTGGTGTCCTTCCCAACGATGCTGCAACATCTACTGGAGACGACGATGAAGATACCGAAAGCGATAGCTATGGAGAGGAGGTTGATCATTCCAGTGCTGCCACTGGTCTAGGCAAGGATCCATGAAGAGAGGAGCATGCTTCTCTCTTCTTTTCCCATCCCCTCCCCTCTTTGTTGTTTGGTTTTAGTCCATGATATCCCCTGTGAACTGCCTGTGTGGTCTAAGTTGAACTTCTGGTTTTGTTGTTTGTCGTGTGGGTTGTAAAGAATGTTAAGTGAACCTGTTTTTCTATGTGGGTGGAGGTTTTTAATGCATGTGTTGTGATGTCTATGATGCTGTGGTTTTATCCTTTCTGATGTAGCAGCTGAGATGTGCTTATGTTTTGAATGTTTGTGCTTGAATGTTGGTCTTAATTAAAACTGTCGTGAATCTATGTGCTTTGAGTGCTGCTGTTAATTGCTATTTTCTTTTTGGTGAGCAGATAGCGACCTTGCTGTCGTCCGAAAGAAGGTTGATGACTTTTATTACAATGTAATTAGGCTTAGGAATGATCGTTCCAAGAGGTGAGTGCAGCTGCTCAATATTTACATCATCCATGTACCCCCTGTGAACTGCCTATGGTTTCTTACCTGAACTTCCCAACCCTATGTACCTGAACTTCTTGTTTTTTACTTCTCTGGTGCTGAACTTCTGGCCTCTTTTGTATTGTACTGCCTGTTGTGATATAGCTGAACTTCTGTGCTAACATGTGTTATGAACTTCCTAAGTTTCCGGATGCTGAACTTCTTTTACTTTCTATTCACTTGTTTTAGATCAATGATTATGTTCCAAAACAAGGAGTGTGAAGCTTCTGTTGAAGATGTCGCAATATCTTTTGGTCCTCGCGGAATGCTTCGGTCTAATGTGGCTGAGGTTGCACTCTACTGTCTACGTGCGAAGTACCAGGGATCAGACAAACTCATCCTGCCGTATTGGGTTTGTGTAAGTCAACCATACAGTGATTTCTTTTCTATTTTTTTTCCTTACCATTTTTTTAGTTAAAACTTGTTTGTCTCATTTTTGTATTTTTTCATATGTTGGTGTTGCCTGCATTATTTGAGGACAAGATTTTCAGAGGTTAATTTGATTCCCGTGTGAGGAAGTACTTCATGGCGAGTGGTCCAGATAGCATGGATGCACATGATTCGGTATGCAATATCTTGTTCTTTGCCTCTGTATTAGTTTTGCAGTGCGATCCACTGTGTTAATATTTGTTTTATTTTTCTTTTGTACCGTTCTGATATTAATTCTCATTTTTTAATGATTCGTGTGTTTATGATGCTTCAGGTTGTTTTCCCTACTTTTGAACCGCCTGAGGTTCCTGCTTCCATGGGTGGTGTCGGTCATTGGGTGTCGGTATTCCTTGACCTGAAGAATTCAAGGTTCTAGCTTCTCGATTCCTACTATGGACCAAAAGATGAATGTGCGGTACGCCTATTTCGGCGGATGACCGACAACATCAAGAGGCTTTGGAAGGATGCTAGCAACGACAGGGAGACACCCTTCAGTCCAGTTAGCATCGACAATTTCCCTCTGGATTGGATTGATGTCCCCCAGCAGCAAAACAAGTATGAGTTCCACTTTTTCTCTTTATCACATCTGTTTAACTGTAGTTGCTCTTAAGTTGTGACGTGTTTAATTCATTGGCTTTCTTTTTCTGTTCTAACACTATTCTTTTTACTTCGTTTGATGGCAGTATCGACTGCGGATTCTTCATGCTTACGAATGTTAATTCGTATCATGACGGGGTTTTTGCAAATTATTCCCATGAGAATATCGAGGATATCAGGAAGACGTGGCTGTACTCAATCTCTTCTTCTAACCTATTTGAGATAGACTTCCAATCTCTGTTTGACTACTACACATGTAAGTATTTGGAAGTTGGACTGCATACCTACACTGCATCTTTTATTCTACCTGAACTTCATATTTTTTTCTCTCAAACTTGGACTTCTGCCCGAGATTTGGTTGGGCTGCTGGTTTCGGAAGGAGAGGAGCATTTTCTTTGTACATGAACTTCATTTCTATCTTTTTTAATTTTGCTTGTGTGTTTGGTTTCAGTAATTTCTGTCCTTCCATTGCTTAAATGGACATGAGCATTTTTTTCTAATTGAACTTCATAGATGATGCCTTTCTATGGTTTTTGTTAGCTGTAGTTGAATGATTTCGAGTTCATCTGTTTATCTTGAACTGTGCCTCTGGTTGTGCCTGAACTTCATTTAGTTTTTTACTGCAACTAATTTTTTTTAGGTCAGCTTGAGTAGTAACCATGTCATCTTTATTAGTTAGATTGGACATTGTGATGTTCCTGAACTTCAGTTGTATTTTAATGGTGATGTTTTCTCTTCTTTTTTTCTCTGACAGTGGATCTGTTGGAGTTGACCGATTACCACTACTCATTCCTCGGGTCACAGGAATACCAGCCTAGGGAGGAACCGATGAGTATAGCTCCGATAGAAGATGATAGACCTCGGACCCTCATTCCTTCCAAGTTGGGGGAGCAGGCTGGTGGTACTCGTGCTAATCCAAAAACCCCTTGCTACAGGAAGGCTGATGCAGTCGAAGCAGCCGAAGCAGAAGTGATTTCATCCGATGATGATTTTGAGAAGATTGCTTACCCAAAGAATGTTAAACGTGCTGCTCGAACTGTTGCTGGTAGAGGTGGGAAGAATGCTGTGATGACCAGGAGGAAACCGCCAGTTGAGTCTGGAAACATAACTACCTCCAAGCGAGCATCAAGATTGCCTTTGAAGTGGCGTTCTCCTGTCGCTCACCTAAAAAATACAGTTACCCTCATCTATCCGAGGCCCAGAAGTTAAAACAGTATGTGCTGAGTAAAGACGGTCTGGAGAAGTATTTTGGGTGAGTTACCCTCATCTGTCGTTCCCTTGCCTTGGAATTGTAGTGTCTGAACTTCTGTTGTTGTATTGTCTGAACTGCCGTTGTTGTAGTATATGAACTTCTATTTTATGTCTCCTCTTGCCTTTTGAGTTATAGTGTCTGGACTTCTGTTTTGTTGTTGTATCTGAACTTCTAATATATTTTTTACCATCCTTTTGTATTCTGCAGGACAAGCTACTACATGTTTACCATCCCTGGGAATGTGATTGACCTCACAGGAGATTTCCTTTATAGGCTTTTCGGTGAAGGGCAGCAGATGGAAGAAGACATAACGGATTATCTCATAAATTTGTGGAAGGATAAGCCGGAGACCTCTGAGATATTCTCTAATGCTGACAGGGTTGTACTTAGTCCCTACTTCATACAGGTTTTAGTTCTTTGCACCCCTATCTCCTTTTTTTGCCTTAGTGCTGTTGTAGTGGCATCTGGGAGGTGTTTTAATTGTGTTTTGGTGAATGCATAGTACTGCCTGGAGTATGATTTCACGCCGCAACAGTTCCAAAGTTCGATGCAAAAAATTTGGCTAAACTCCTCCCAATGTTTGTTCGCAAGGAAGAAGACCTTCTTAACGCAAAGCTGGTTAGTTTTTCATAACTCTTGCTTTTTTTAATTTCATGTGCATCCTTTTGCTGATTTTGTCAATAAGTTTTTGTTCATGCCATTTCTTCAGTACATATGCTTTATAGTTTGTGTTCACCGGACCTTTCATTCTTGGCAGGTTTTATTGATAATATTCAAGTCAATTGGCACAATGGCGCACTACAGATATCGTGGGAGCATTGACACCCTTGATTCACTTTCTTACAATAATATGGAAACGTCGCGATCGAGTTTCCACGGGGACTGCCAAAATATCATGAGTGTTTCTTAGCCTGATCCTCCTTTCACATTCTCTTGCTTGACACGAAGTTTATTATGCCTTGTGTTAACAAAATATGTTGCTGTCTCTGTTTTGGTAATACTGCTTGAACTGACTATCATTTAGAAGTTGAACTTCTGCTATTTTGTTTAGGTGGATCTTATGCAAGTGTCTCTTTTTTTATGTACCTAAACATAACTATTTTGGTTAACATGTTTTTGACTTCATCTAATTTTGTTATTTCTGGCAGATGAAGAGATTTGTTGGGTTGCTCGAGGAGGTGTACGGCAAGGCTGCATACAAGGCAAGCAAGCAGCCTAACTGGGTGACTATTGCAAAGAGGCCAACTTTCATTCCGAAGCAGAAGAATAATGATTGTGGTTTCTTTGCCGTGAAGTTCAGCTCTTCGTATGACGGCGATGAGATTGTTGAAGATTTTGGTGATGTGGAAGTATGTTCTGTCTTTGTTCTTGTCTCCTCATCCTTTGATTTTTCTTGTGTGTTTTTGCTGTGATGCTCCTGCTGTTTGTTTTAGATATCCGTTACTAAACCATTGTTTTCACCTTTCTTTTGTTTGCAGGCTGCTGCAGATGACTGGAAGGCTGAGTTCATGCACACTCTGGTTTTTAGCGAGAAGAATGAAGTCATGCTTTCAGAGCTCCCTAAGGAGATCCAGTCCTTTGGCCCGTGAATTCGAAGCATTAGTTTCATTGTAGATTTGATTTCATACAGATTTTTAGGCTTGATAATGATTGGAACAATTCCATAAAGATTTGGTTGTAAGAATGTTTTTAGTGATTTGTGTATCTACTATAGGTGAAGCACTATTACTTATGATATTGTGTACAAATGCATTTGGTGTGAAGAATGATTTGGCTTTTGTGAATTTCAATGTACTGCATCGTTTTTCAGTATCCATGTGTTGAATGTTTTTGCCCCAGTAGATGTACCTGAACTTCTGCCTCGGTTTTGGTTGAACTGCTTGATTTTTTTGTGTTGTTTATTTTTGGGCCCCCAACATATGATCATCGACTTGAACTTTTGCTTTGAGATGTGGCTGGGCTACTGGTTTCAGATGGAGAGGATATTCTGTGTTGTGTAATGCATTGGTAATTTTCAACCCAACCAATATGTATGCTTTTGTGTAGAATCTACATTTGTTTTTTGTGTTTTTTCAAGTGCGAATGTATTTCATATGTAAATTTGTGCAGAGATATTGTTGACGTTTCTTTATCTTCCTCGGCATTGTACATGAAATTCTGCACGTATCCAAGCAGAACTTCACATTTGAACGCGTTGTCTTAGGCTTGCTAACCTTAGTTTATGCGGCGAAACTTTAATTTTTAAGCATATTCTGTTCCTACATCGATTTTACATACCAGAACTTCTTCTATAAGCTGACATGAACTTCAAAACTGTATGATTATTTGTTGGTTGCTCTTTTATGGAATACAACACGAGCACTTCCTCTCATAACATACCAGGACTTCTGCAGTAATATTAGTTGAACTTCACAATGTATGTTTTTCATGTTTGTTCTTGCTTGCACTTTCATGCAATACATCACCAGCACATCTCTTCCTCTCATAACATACCAGGACTTCTCCAGTAATCTTACTTGAACTTCACAGTGTATGTTTTTCAATTTAACACTGCATGCACTTTCATGCAGTACAACACCAGCACATCACTTCCTGCCATAACATACCAGGACTTCTGCAGTAATATTACTTGAACTTCACAGTGTATGTTTTTCAATTTATTACTGCTTGCACTTTCATGCAATACAACACCAGCACATCACTTCCTCTCATAACATACCAGGACTTCTGCAGTAATATTACTTGAACTTCATAGTGTATATTACCGGGGATGACATAATGTTCTGCACATTGACATGACATAAGTTTGCATTGTGTTAATTGACCTATTCTAACTGTTCGTGAGCCTTGCGCTCCTCCTAGGATTTGGTGGTAGAGGTTTTTGCTTGACATGTACCTCTTCCTCTTCATCGTCCTCTTCCTCTTCATCGTCGTCTTCCTCTTCATCGTTGCATTCCACTTCCTCTTCCTCTTCGTCTTCCTCTTCGTCTTCCTCTTCTTCGACGGTGTCTTCATCTTCGTCTTCCTCTTCATCTTCCACCACTTTCTTGTTGTTGGCTCTAGGTCTTGCTTTCTATTTCTTCTCTGTCATTTTGCTTGTCTTTTCAACATCTGCGCGCTTCGGGCATGTTCTTGCATTATGTGGTTCATACTCCTTGCATATGCTACAAAGCCTGCTGCTTGCTTTCTGTGGGTGTGGTCCCTTCTTTTGTTCCATAACTTTGGGCTGTTGTTTTTGAGATTTGGATTGCTTGACCTCCTCAGCATTGTTTCTTTCCAAGAGTGTTGGACAGGTCAGCTTGTTGTGTCCCGCAACCTGGTTGCAAACACTACATTTCCTATGTCCAAGTGGCACTCCGTTCTCATCGTGCACGACGACTCTTCCTGCAGGTGGTGCCTTTATTTGAGCTCTCTTGTCACTTTTCTTTGTTGCAGAAATTTTCTTCCTACCCTTTGTTTCAGAGTACAGCGGCAGTTTCATCGTCTCTTGTTGTCGCTGCTCCATTGATTGGCCATCACCCTGCTTGCATTGGTTGGCTTCAGGGGCGGCGTTGAGCATTTCAGCTGCATAATAATGAATGTCATCTCCAATTTCAGCGTCCTCTTCAGCCATCCTTTCGTCAGCATCCGCTTGATTTGCTGAATGTATTGCATCAAGCTCTTCCACAAGTCTCTTGAGAACATAGTAGGCTCTGTCATATTGCTGGTCACATCTCATCGCTTTCTTGTTGACCATCAAATTCAGCTGCAACAAGATGTCTTGCTTCGATAGCCTTGAGCTGCCATCTAATGCAGTTGTGTTGTAGTCCCTTGTATCAAAGGTTGGTTGTGATCTTGCAGTCTTTGTGTACCATTTGAGGATATACTTGTTTGGATATTTGTCAGGCTTGAGGTAGTCTAGTATGTTCATGATCTGAAGGTAGAACAGGCCTGCATTTTTGTGATGAATGCAGAATACATAGTTTGTGAGCCAGCAATGAGTTTCATAAATTTTGATATGATACTACTAGTCTAGCTATTTAATGAGCTTGTTTTTTCGCTCACTTGTCTGTGTCCAGAGCTTGCATTCACACTCGTATATTTCATTCTCTGGGTCACCTACAACCTAGAATTCATGCTTTGACCAGGAAAATGTTTCTTCATCATAATAGCCAGGCTTGTCGTGGTAGTACACAAGGTACTTAGTGGGCTCTGCTGTACGCTTTGCGCGAAATAGCGTGGCCTTTCTCATCCTATTCCTCATCTCGGTGTACACGGCTCTCGTGTACTTGATATACATGTCTTCCTTGTAGCCGTAAGTTGTTTTTGTCACAGGATTGGTCTGCACATGTCAAAAAGTGAGATATTAGTGGGAGCAGAGTCATGGGTTTCATTTTTTTCAAATTCAGAGTGCACATGTTGAAGGTAAAACAAAACATGATGGGGGTGTTTTGTACTTGTCATCATACCATGCTGGTCATTGTTTGCTTATTCTCCTTCTGCATCCGAGTTTGTATGCAAGCATTGACCCGCCTAGCAAACTTGTGTAGGTTTTGGGTCCCCTTGACAAACCCTTTCTTTAGCACGTGGTTCATGCTCTCGCTTCGTTGTGTGGAAGTCATTCTAGCACAGAAAATATTCTTGTAATATGCTGAAATCCACATCTTCCTATCACTCCAGAGCTGCATCATCATCTGGTCGTTCTACAGGTTGTACTTGTGCACAAGTTTAGCCCAGGCATCTTCAAACTCCGTTGGCATCAGCGGCCAGTTTAATATAGCTGTGCACTCCTCTTTGCATGTTTTATACTTTTTGTACAACAACGCGAGGTATTACCAGTACTTCTTCAAGATGTGCCAATGGCATAGCTTGTGGACGGTGTTTGGAAACGATTGTGGTATAGCTTTCTCCATCGATGGGCATTGGTCTGCATGAATTAAAAAAATGAAACTTGATTCTTTTTTGTACTGATGGTGAACTTATGTTGTACAAGTACTTGAACTTCACATGCAGCAATATGACTATCTAAAAATCTCACATGTATTTTTTCTTACGGTAGTGTTCTTGAACTTCTGTGATACAAGTGCTTGAACTTAACAGGTAGTAGTGGGACTACTTAGTAGTGTCACACTCAAATTTTTCTTACAGCAGTGTTCTTGAACTTCTGTGGTACCAGTGCTTGAACTTCACATAAATAACTATATTTTTCTGAACATGTTACATGTTTTTTTCTTTACATCTTTTTGTCCTTGAACTTCTATGATTCCTGTACTTGAACTTCACATTTATGACTAGTTTTTTTCTAAACATGTGACAGGTAATTTTTCTTTCTTCTACTGTTAGTTGGACTTATGTGCTAACAGTGGTTGAACTGCTTGCTGTATATTATTTTCAGATAAACCCAAATATACCCAATACAGACCCATAGACTGAAAAGATGATGAAACTTGAGGAGTTTTTTATTTGAACTCACGTGTTAGAATGCAAGTTGGGTGCTTGTTGTTCATGCACCGTAGAAATGTATCGAACAACCACTTGAATAACTTTGCATCTTCGTCTCTTATCAGGGCAACAACAAATATCGTTGACTGCAAGTGATGGTTTGTTCCAACAAACACTCCCAGGGGCATATGAAATCTGTTGGTCTTGTAAGTCATGTCAAATGTTACGCAATCGCCGAAGTCTTGATAGGCTCCTCGGCAGCTTGCATTGGACCAAAAAATGTTTTTAATTGACTTGTCCTTGTCCACTTGGATGTCATAGAAAAACTCATCATTTATCGCCTTCATGTCTTTGAAGAATGAAACAAGTTTCAATACATCATCCAAATCATCTTTCCGTGCATTCATGGCTTTCCTGCAAATCACATGCCAACATGCATTTGTTTATTTTTTGCTAGCAAAGGGTTGTGAGCTAGGATTCTATTTTACATTGCAGTATGTGGGTGTTTGAGTACTTACTGGTTTAGCAGGTCTCGTCCGGTCATGCTTAGGAAGTAGCTTCCATCTTCATTTTCAGATAGCATGGACATTATTATTGTGTGCTTGACATCATGGTACTGCAGGAGCTTTACGTACTCCAAAATAGTGGGGTCATAATTCTTGTGTGAGTGCAAAAACACCAGCATGTCATCAGTTTGCATGAGCTGGTGATTATGATTGTACTCAATGTCCACTGCCACGCATGTGCCATCCTCCTGCACCTTCACCCTCATTCTTACATTGCATCCCGTCCTCTGCGATGTTTTGTTTCGCTTCTTGCTGGCCTCTGAAACAGAAGATGTGTGTATCCCTTGGAAGGCGCAAACAAAATACTTGTGGTTGTCATTTCCACATGTCTTCCTGACTCCAAAACCAGCGTATCTGTTATAAAATTCCCTTTCTTTCTCTACATCTTTGAATCGCATCTTTAGTCTTGGTATTAGATAATCCGGTAGATCTAGCATCTGCAGAAAAATAAAAAAAATCCAAACAGCACCTTAAAATGCAGTTTATGAACTTGTTCTCCTGGAGGGAGCAGAAAATTTGCAGATAATACAAGATGCATATATAAATATTTTTTGTTTCACTTACGTGCATGTATGATCGCAACTCTGCCGGTGTCGGCTACTGTCCCTCTGGGATGGGGCATGGCGGAGTAATCATAGCAGGATGCAGCAGTGGATCATGAGGAGGAAGGAGGGCTGAAGATGACCTCTCTCTTGTTTGCATCCTTTTTGCGTGAGGTGGTTGTGGAGGTATTGCATTCCTGGTCTTGGTTTGCTCTTTTGTTTTGTAAAGCAATCCATCTACCTTATGCCCTGTACAATTCTGACTTGTAGCAGCAGCAGCAAGATCAAACGGTGGTAGTGTGCAGATCACTCTCCTCCGTGTGTGTGTTGCTATTGGATTTGTCCTGGGATCCGGTTTAGTTGCTTCGCTTTGGCATTGATGATGCACACTAGGATAACCTCCAGAGTTACACGCAGGACTTGAGCTAACCCCCTCCTCCATCGGCATGCTTGGGAGTCTGCTGGTGGATACAAAGAATCCACACGGGATTTCCGGCGTCACCCAATTAGGTGGAGGCGCAAACTTGTGCGGATAGGGCTGTGACCCAGCTTCTCAGGAGTATCCGTGTGTTTCGGGTGTCGTCCATTTTTGGTCTGGAGCAGGTTGGTAATGCTGTTGGTGCGTTTGAGGTGTGACCCATTGAGAGGGTGGTGCAACGCGTACAGGCTTTGGATTGTGTACTTGCTACTGGGAACTTCTAAGCTTCTTCATGCGTCTCTCGTCTTGCTGACATAAAAGGAAAAAATGTCTATTAGCACACAAGTTATATCTGCATATGCCTTCATAACTGAACTTAGCATTATTCACAGCATGAACTTCTCATATAAAAGTGGTGAGAGCCATCACACTATGCACTGAGCTGAGCATCTGCCAATGCCTTTGTACCTGAACTGAGCACCCTTCACAGAATGAACTTCACATCCTGTTTTTTAATTCTACAATATTAGATTACTTATATGTACCTGAACTAAGCACTCTCCACAACCTAAACTTCTTGTCTTGCAAAGGGGAAATACTATCTACAGTTAGAAAACCTGAACCTTCATGAGTTTTTTGAATGGTTGGACTGCTAGTGCATACCAACCTGACCTTTAAGTCATATCACATGCATGTTCTATTTTCCTTTTTATTTTTTTGAATGTGAATGTGAATGTGAATGCAGGCAGATTTTATAGTGTTTGTAGCCTGGACTGAGGCTCACATACTACCTGAACTTCACATGCGTGTAAGCAGGTAGGCATATTAAGCAGGCAGGCATATTTTACAATGTTGTTTTTTATAGCCTGGACTGAGTCTCATACACTACCAGAACTTCACATGGTTGTAAGCAGGCAGATTTTACAAAAAGCTTTTGTAGCCTGGACTGACGCTCACACACAACCTGAACTTCACATAGCTGTAAGCAAATAACAAACTGAAGGAAGGAATAAGTTCAACCATACCCTGGCTAGAATTTCGGCCAACCTTTTTCCAGCAGCTGATAGGCCACCTTGAGTACAATTCGTCGTGGAGGTATGAGAGGAATCCCATGGCAATCCATGTCTTGCAGGGGGCGCGAAGTTCATCTGCACGAAGCAAGATGGTCAGAGAAGGCAAGATTGAAGAAGAATGCAAGATCAGGGAGGAAGTTCTTGTACAGTTCTTAGATTTGAAGGCGCCGCCGATGCGGCCTCCATCGCCGAGATGCTTCCTTGGGTTTGATGTTTGCCGTAGGTTGCGCCTTGGCCGTCACGAGCACTGCCAAGCCGTCTGGCGGTGACGATGGACCGAGGATGAGGCTTCCGGAAGTCCATGGCGGCCGTTCGTCGCAGAAATCCGGGGGCTTCGCCGGCTCCAAGCGACGCGGGCTCCCTCGCGCCGGCGTCCGTCGTCGCTCGCTCGCCCGCGCCGACGGTCGGGCAGGAGGTGGAGTCGGAGGGGGCGGAGCTCGATCCGGTCGGCCAGGATCTAGAGAAGGAAGGCAGGCGCTGGATCCAGCGGATTTTCGGCGGCGAATCACGGCGGAGATCGAGGGGAGGAGTGGCGAGGAGGGGGGTTGGGGAGGGGCGGCTTGATCGGGATCGGGGTCCAGGTGGGATTCTGTCGGGATCAGGGTCCAGGTGGGATTATGTCAGGCCGGGTCGGCAGTCCAGGGAAGTTCGGGAACCTGTCTTCGGGCCCTATATAGGGCTGCTGTGATCCAAATAACTAATCTAATCCTGGGATTAGAACATATATATATATATATATATATATATATATATATATATATATATATATATATATATATATATATATATATATATATATATATATATATATATATATGGTCTATTCTGCTAATTTTGTAAATAGTGCGGCGGATGACGAGTGGCAGCGAGCGTTTTTTAGCGATTTCTTCTAAACCGCTCGTCGGAATGAAGCAAATGATACGCCGTTTGATAGATATCGTCGAGGCGCATCTTTTTCATATATAAATTTTTCTCTAATTCCTTATGGTTTAAGAGCAGTTTCAAATTTACTAAATCGCGGAATTCTGTTTTTCAAATTTTTGGTACTGATTTCGCTCTAGTTTTTTAACCGTTTGTCGAAACGAGGCGTGTAATACGTCGTTGGAAAGCTATGGACAAGGCGCAACTATCATATGTAGGAATGGTTTTGAGATTGCTTACGGTTTTAAGTTAATTTTGGAAATTGTGCGGCGGAGGACGAGTGGCAGCGGCCGTTTTTTTTGAAATTTTTACAAACCGGTTGTCGAAATGATTCAAATGATATGTCGTTGGAAAGATATCAACGAGACGCAACTTTTTCATGTAGAACACACTCTCTAATTCCTTACGGTTTAAGAGCAGTTTTAAAATTAGCGAAAAGCGGACACTCTGTTTTTTGGCGATACCAAAATCGACGTGTGTACTTCATCTGACTAAAAACCGAACTGCATCGGACGAAAAACCACTCTGCATCAGACGGGTAAGAGAACTGCTTGGTTTCTTTGTTATGAAATGCGGACACTATTTTTCGCAACACACAAATCTACGTGCGTACTTCATCAGACAGAAAACGACACTACATCGGACGAAAAATAGCACTGCATCAGACGGGCAAGAGAACTGCATGGTTTCTTTGTTGTGATTTTTTAACCTTTTCTTTTTACGAACATATGAGAAATACATGATTGAACCAAGTGAACCACGACACTACCCGAAAGTGCACCGCGACATTATCGAAAGTGAACCACATGACTTTCTGTTGTCTTTTTTCACTTTGTTTATTTTATTTACTTGCGTAGACTAGGCAAGTGGACCGCAGGGGCTGAGAATCTAATAAGTGAACCACAACACACTCCAAAGTGAATCACATTACCTTCTTTGTTGTTCCCCGACGTTTTGGATGGCTTACTTTTTTTGTGGTGTTTTCTAATGTTTTGTTACTGCGTTCAGTACTGCAAGGGTGAGAGTACCGAACTGCATGTTTTTTCTTTTTAACTTTTTACAAAGTGAAACCACATACATTTTTGTCATAACAATGTGCAATAATAGAGACGAGCCGTATTGTAGCTGCAATAATAGAGACGAGCTGTGCAACAAGCAAAATCTAAAAAAAGAGAACAAAAATCTCAAACTGCAGCAGAGCTTCAATGGCACCGCACCACCATCGACAAGTTGTAGCCTGGGTTGCACGGCTACGCTCTGAATCCTGTGACACTTCAACTAACGAACTGCACACCGGTGACGACTGATCTGCATGTTAGTGTAGCGGATGCCTACGATCTCTTGTTTGAGATGGGGACGCTCACACACGCACACGCAGGGGAGCAGTCACCCACCGCCAGGGGGATTGGGTTGACTGTGGTGGCTAGTGGCAGAACCATCGGTGACAGGAGATTCACGGGAGGGGGCCATGGATGCAAAACCGAGCTCCACGGTCGATGTTGCGGACCGCAGGGGACGCGCTACCGCTGCAGACCGGTGAGCCGCACGCCATGGCCCGGTGAACTGCACGCCGTGGATCGGTGAACTACAGGTCAAGTCAGGGGATCCCGATCGTCGCTCGTTGTATACAGTAGTGGATCCCGAAGGGGAGGGGAGTAGGGCGGCGCGGGGATGAGATCGGGAGGAAGTTGGTGGGGCAGTCGCCGAACGATGTTGGGGACCGGCGGCGCTCAGATCTGTCGATTGGGCGGCGCGGCGGGGCCGAATGCACGTGGGGGAGGGGTGTGGTGGTGACCGCGGTGTAGGCTGGCAGCACAGGGGAAGGTGGCGGCGCGGCTACGCAGGGGAGATGGCGGTTGGGGCGGCGGGTGGCAGGGCGCGACGGCGAAGGAGGTGCAGAGACTCCATGGATCCGGCCGCGGATTGGCACCTCCGGCGCGCGCCTGACGGATCTGGGCGGAGGTGGTGGTTGCTGACGGAGGAGGACGGAGGTAGTAGGGGGCGGCGCATCGGTGGCGTGAGGAATGGCGGGCGACCGGGACCCGTGCGGCGGCAGAGATTCTGAGGAGGGTGAGATGAGGGAAGGTGAAGCCGGATCCGGTGGTTTCTAGGCGGTGCTTGGCCGGTGGAGGTAGGTGGCTGGGGGGACGCGACGGCGGGCGGGAGAGGAAGGCGGTGTAGGGAAAGGGTGCTGGTGGTGGTGGGGTAGGACGCCGCGGTGGTTGGCGCCGTCGCCGTGGTCGCCGGGTAGGAGGGTGGTGAGGCGGCGCGGGGAGGGGATGGTCGGGCGGCGCGGGGCAGGGGATGAGATCGTGGGTGGGTGGGTGCGCAGGCAGAGTAAGGTGGGGTTGTCATTTTCATTTGTTCTGCTGCGGTTCGCTCCGGTGTTTTGTGCAGTGTGAAAGTGTTAGCAGAATAAGCCTGCTGTTATTAGAATAAGACTCTTAAGGGTGTTATCATAATAGAACCACCCTATATATATATATATATATATATATATATATATATATATATATATACGGTCTATTCTGCTAATATTAGCAGAATAACTATTCTGCACATCACTTCCGCACTGCACGCTGAACGCAAGTGCACGTCATTCTCTGAATCAAGTGTGCTGTAGTACTCACACGAGTGAACTTCTCGTCGGAAAAAACTGCACGCGTTATTTTTTCGGTACTGTTTTCGCTCTAATTTTTAACCATTTATCGGAATGAGGCGTGTAATATACCGTTTAAAAGCTATGGATTAGGCGCAACTTCGACATGTTGAACATTTTTCGAGATTCCACACGGTTTAAGAGCAGTTTTTAAAATGGTGCGGCGGATGACGAGTGGCAGCAAGCGTTTTTTCGCATGTTTTGCCAAACTGCTTGTCGGAATGAAGCAAATGATACGCCGTTGGATAGATATCGTCGAGGCGCATCTTTTTCATATATAAATCTTTCTCTAATACGTAACGTTTTAAGAGCAGTTTCAAATTTACTAAATCGCGGAATTCTGTTTTTCAAGTTTTTTAAAATTTTCGGTACTGTTTTCGCTCCAGTTTTTGAACCGTTTGTCGAAACGAGGCGTGTGATACGTCGTTGGAAAGCTACGAACGAGGCGCAACTTTCATATGTAGAAATGGTTTTCAGATTCATTACAATTTTAAATTAATTTCGAACACGGTGTGGCTACCGGCGAGTGACAGCGAACGTATTTCCGTAAATTTGTTCAAACCGTTCCTCGGAATGATGCAAATGATACGCCGTTGGAAAGATATCGACGAGGCGCAACTTTTCATGTAGAACACTCTCTCTAATTCTTTATGTTTTAAGAGGAATTTCGAATTTACCGAAATGCGGACACTCTGTTTTTCGCGACACCCAAATCGACGTGGGTACTTCATCCGACTGAAAACCGCACTGCAACGGACGAAAAACCGCACTGCATCACACGGGTAAGAGAACTGCATGGTTTCTTTTATTCAAATGTAATTTTTTCTTAGACGAGGAAGTGGAGTGCACTTCATATCGGGTGTAAGTGAACCACATCAAGCGAAAAATGAACCGAGACACAAGGCTAAGTGTACCATATGATTTTTCTTTGTCTTTTTCTAACTTGTTTTCATAGGGTTAAGTGGACCATATTTTTCAATGTTAATGTGCTACATCAAACGGGAAAGCGCACTGCAACGTCATCACAAAGATTGCACATGATTCTTTTTGTTATTGTTTAAAACAAAAAGAAATGCATAATACAGTGGAGCGAACCTCTAAAAAAATAGAAAAAGTTCTTAGTATAGTGGAGTGAACCTTGCCACACGATAAAACTGAACCTCTCCGTCGATAAAAGTGAACCTTTGGACATAGTTTTTTTTTGCATGTCCAATGTATATTGAGGGGGAACTAAAACTTGGATACAACAAAAGTACACTTCATTTTTATGCTATTTTTACGCATCCATACAGCAGCTTTGCACGACCAAAATCGAAGTGCGTGCCAATCATCCTCAAGTGCTTGCGCACTGCACCGACGCCCCAACTGACCTGCAACGATGCAAGCTGCACTGCTCGCCGTCAGTGGATAACCACAATGAAAAATTGGACCTTTACTACATCGCCACACATTGTTTATGAGAACCGCACTGCATTGCAGTGCGGTGCATACTGCATCACTGAACTTTTTGAGCTGCATCATTTTTTGTCATGGGGGTGTATTGCAAGCAAACCACCGATGCACCGTCAGCTTCCTGCTCGTGGTTTGTGTTGCTTCCGCACATGGAGAGAACTGCAGCACAATGCCCGTTCTCTCATGGCCAGGAGGGAAGAGGGGCTCGGGGAGGCAGCCATGGCCAAGTGGAGCAGGGAACTGCACATCTCCCGCCGGAGTGCTGCTTCATGGGAGGTGGCAAACTGCAGCACCCATTCCACGACGCCAAAGGAAAGACACCTGCCCGATGTGTTGTGCGGTAGATTAAGAGGGAGAGGTGGATGGGGCCGCTGGATGTAGCACCGGTGGGTCGATGGTGGCGGATTTGGCAGGGGCTCACAGATCTGGCAGGGGGTTGGTGATGCCCGATGCTCTCGTGTACTACAAAACAAATGGTGAGCACTGCAAAAGGGTGAGAGGGAGAGTCAGACACCGTGAATCCAGAGCCCGTCGTCGCCATCTTCAAAGGAGGCTGTCACGACGGGTGCTTGGGTGGCCGTCGACCCCTCCCTGTAGATCGACCAAGGCAGGAGACGGAGGGCGGATCTAGCTAGCGACGCCCGGCGAGGCCTTGCCGCCACGCGGAGCTGCTCAGGCCGCGGCGTCCGGAGATGGGGATGCAGCGCCGTGCAGTCCGGGGAGAGGTGAGGAATCAGGCGCGGCTGTGATGCCGACGGGGAGGGGCGCAGTGCAGCTTGACAGGAGGAGTCGCACGCCGAAGAAGGTGGGGAGGGTGGGGCGACGGCCTGCGGCGGGATGGACGGCGCTGGAGAAGGTGGGGAGGGTTGGGGCGGTGGCTCGGGTGGGCCATGGCGCGCCGGAGAAGGTGAGTAGGGTGAGGGTGGTGGAAGGTGCGTTCCGGTGGAGAGAGAGGGGAGCGAGAGGTGGGGGTTTGGATCGGGGCAGGAGGGAGATTGGTGCCGTGCGGGAGGTGGCGTGGGGAGTGGTTGGTTCTGTTCGGTTCGGGGTGTTAGCAGAATAAGGTTCGGGTGTGCAGAATAAGGTCTTAAGGGTGTTATCATAATAGACCCACACTATATATATATATATATATATATATATATATATATATATATATATAGCCGGTCTATTCTGCTAATATTAGCAGAATAACTATTCTGATAACACTTCCGCACTGCACGCTCAACGCAAGTGCACGTCATTCTTCGAACCAAGTGTGTTGCAGTACTCACATGAGTGAACTTCTTGTCGGAAAATATTGCACGAGTTGTTTTTTGGTACTGTTTTCGCTCTAGTTTTTTAAGCGTTTATCGGAATGAGGCGTGTAATAATACCATTGAAAAGTTATGGATTAGGCGCAACTTCGACATGTTGAACACTTTTCGAGATTCCACATGGGTTAAGAGCAGTTTTGAAAATGGAGCGCCCATAACGAGTGGCCGCGAGGGTTTTTTCGTGATTTCTTCTAAACCGCTCGTCGGAACGAAGCAAATGATACACCGTTGGAAAGATATCATCGAGGCGCATCTTTTTCATATCTATCTAATTCGTTATGGTTTAAGAGCAGTTTCAAATTTACTAAATCGCGGAATTCTGTTTTTCAAAAAAATTCAAATTTTCGGTACTGTTTTCGCTCCAGTTTTTAACCGTTTGTCTAAACGAGGCATGTAATACACCATTGAAAATCTATGGACGAGGCGCAACTTTCATATGTTGAAATGTTTTAGATTCCATACGGTTTTAATTTAATTTTGAAAATCGTGCGGCTGACGACGAGAGGCAGTGGCCATTTTTCGCGGATTTTTGACAAACCGTTGGTCGAAATGATTCCAATTATACGCCGTTGGAAAGATATCGATGAGGCGCAACTTTTTCATGTAGAACACTCTCTCTAATTCTTTATGGTTTAAGAGAAATTTCGAATTTACCGAAAAGCGGACACTCTGTTTTTCCGCGACCCAAAATCGTCGTATGTACTGCATCAGACAGAAAACCGCACTGCTTTCCGACCAAAAACCGCACTGCATCAGACCGACAAGTGCACTGCATGATTTCTTTTTTTGTGACGTAATTTTTCCCATACGAGTTTTTTTTCAATTTTCTGTGATGAACGAGAGTGGACCGCAAAGACAAGGGCAAGTGAGCCGCGACATATATCGAAGAGAACTGCATTACCATCTTGTCATTTTTGCTAATTTTTTGGCATTTTCATGTTGGGCACGGGTGAACCTCATCACTGTCAAAAGTGAACCACATCCGAGAACTAAACGCACTGCAGGTGTTTGGTGTAATCAACTGATTTTTGAAACACACGAAAAAATTGCACTTCATACATGGGGCAATGAAACATCATTCTTTTTACACCAAAAGAGTGCACTTCAAAAAAAATCTTGAGAAAATTTAAAATATGGGATGGAGTGAACTGTGTCACCCTACTTTTCGATGAAAAAATATACTGAACGCATGCGTGGGGTGAGAGGCAGAATACACGCACGTCTGGCGGTACTGCAAACAGATGTGCTCCGCACTGCACGAGAGCATCGACTAAACTGCACGGTGAGCCATAGAGGTGAATGGGATTGAAGCAAACTACAAAATTTGTCATAATCCCGACGATGTTCGCGTCACAGTACAGAAGTGCACTGCAGCCACACGCACTTGCTGTGTGGACTGCTCCAGGGAGGCCTTGCGCTGCTCATCCCAGAGAGGTGGAATTGGGGAGTGCACGGTTTCTACAACGATTGGGACGAAGTGAGCTGCAATTCAACTACAAAAATTACTATGTGTGAAGATGTGAGCTACAGTTGTACATGAGCACTAGCGAACTAGCAAGCAAATTGTAAAAAAAAGCAATTGAGTAAGCAGGATGTGGCGCTGGACGAACCGGAACTACACGCAAGAACGCCAAAGTCTGCAAGTGCACGGGCATTCAACCGCTGCACGCACGCCTCCGAGTTGCACATCCACGGTCTTCGAGCTACATATCCACGTCCAAACAATGGCAGCCGAACTGCATTGGGACAACAACTGCGCTGCCTCGGGCGGCACCCGAGTACCACTTCACACGCAAGCGAGGTGGAGGAGCTACTGCGTGACGGGTAGGGGGAGGTTGACGCCCACGGTGCTCTCCAGTCCAACCTCCATTGTCTGGCCGAGTAGAAGCAGAATGAGATGCCCTCCCTTGGGGGCAATTGGAGTTGCCTCGTGTTGGCCAGAGTTGATGGGTGCCGGATCCGCTGTCGGTGGTGGCCAGAACCTGTACCTGGAGTGGCCTCCTTGGTCTAGAGAGATGGGGAGGAAGAGTCGGGGGCACGGTCGTGGCCGGGAGTCGTTGCGGCGGTTGGAGGAGCTTTGGCGGCGTAGGGAGGATGCTAGTGGTGGCACCCTCCATTGACCCAATCCCTGGCGGCTCACCGGTCGCGACGGAGGAAGACCAGGGGAGTGGGCCATATGTGGAACAAGAAGGGGCCGATAGGAGGTAGATTGTTGGGGTTTTGGAGCCGGGCGGGGACAGGGCCGTGAAGGTGCCAGGGGGCACGACCACCGACGGAGATCGATCCCGTTCATTGGGGAGTTTGAATCCTGCTGGTGGTCAGGGCGTTGTCGCGACTGGGGAGAGAAGGGAGGCGGAGAGGGGTGGTGGTCTGGGCGGGCGGCGGCGCACAACGGGTGGGGGGAGGGGGTGGGCGGGCGGCAGTGCACAGCTGGGGGCGGGCGACGCGAGCAGGCTAGTTAGAGCAGCTCCCCGCCACCGGGAGCCACTGGGAAGGGGAGAGGTAGCCACTGGGGTGTGGAAGGTGGTCGGGGTGGGGGCGCCGCCATGGTGTGGGAGGTGGTCGGGGTGGGGCTTTGACCGGAGGAGGTGGGTGGGTTATGTGGTGGGGTGGGGAATGTATTAGGTTGTACGTGGGGCTCGGGTGGAATTTTTTTGGTTGCAATTCGGTGGGAGCTCGCGACGTGTTTTGTTTCGGTGTTAGCAGAATAAGCAGGTGTTAACAGAATAAGGTCTTAATATATATATATATATATATATATATATATATATATATATATATATATATATATATATATATATATATATATATATATATTGCTATTCTAAGAATGATCATGATGCCTTCATGTCTGTATTTTATTTATCGACACCTCTATCTCTAAACATGTGGACATATATTTTGATATTGGATTCCGCTTGAGGACAAGCGAGGTCTAAGCTTGGGGGAGTTGATACGTCCATTTTGCATCATGCTTTAATATCGATATTCGTTGCATTATGGGTTATTACTTCACATTATGTCACAATACTTATGCCTTTTCTCTCTTATTTTACAAGGTTTACATGAAGAGGGAGAATGGCGGCAGCTGGAATTCTAGGCTGGAAAAGGAGCAAATATTAGAGAACTATTCTGCACAACTCCAAAAGTCCTGAAACTCCAGGAAAGTCAGTTATGGAATATATTAAAAATATTGGGCGAAGAAAGCACCAGAGGGGGGCCACCCACTGTCCACGAGGGTGGAGGGCGCGCCCTACCCCCTGGGAGCGCCTCCCTGCCTCGTGGGCCACCTGGAAGCCCCTCGATGCCCATCTTCTGGTATAAGGTGTCTTTTGCCCTAGAAAAAATCATAAGGAAGCTTTCGAGGCGAAGCGCCGCCGTCTCGAGGTGGAACCTTGGCGGAACCAATCTAGTGCTCCAGCGGAGTTGTTCTGCCGAGGAAACATCCCTCCGAGAGGGGGAAATCGTCACCATCGTCATCACCATCAATCCTCTCATCAGGAGGGGGTCAATCTCCATCAACATCTTCACCAGCACCATCTCCTCTCAAACCCTAGTTCATCTCTTGTATCCGATCTTTGTCTCAAAACCTCAGATTGGTACCTGTGGGTTGCTAGTAGTGTTGATTACTCCTTGTAATTGATGCTAGTTGGTTTATTCGGTGGAAGATTATATGTTCAGATCCTTTATGCACATTAATACTCCTCTGATAATGAACATGAATATGATTTGTGCATAGTTACGTTTGTCCCTGAGGACATGGGAGAAGTCTTGTTATAAGCAGTCATGTGAATTTGGTATTCGTTCGATATTTTGATGAGATGTATGTTGTCTTTCCTCTAGTGGTGTTATGTGAACATCGACTACATGAAAATTCACCATTGTTTGGGCCTATGGGAAGGCATTGGGAAGTAATAAGTAGATGATGGGTTGCTAGAGTGACAGAAGCTTAAACCCTAGTTTATGCGTTGCTTCGTAAGGGGCTGATTTGGATCCATATGTTTCATGCTATGGTTAGGTTTACCTTAATTCTTCTTTCGTAGTTGCGGATGCTTGCTAGGGAGGTTAATCATAAGTGGGATGCTTGTCCAAGGAAGGGCAATACCCAAGCATCGGTCCACCCACATATAAAATTATCAAAGTAACGGATGTGAATCATATTTGGATGATGAAAACTAGTTTGACGATAATCCCCATGTGTCCTCGGGAGCGCTTTCCTTTATATAAGAGTTTGTCCAGGCTTGTCCTTTGCTACAAAAAGGATTGGGCCACCTTGATGCACCTTTTTTACTTTTGTTTCTTGTTACCCGTTACGAATTACCTTATCACAAAATTATCTGTTATCGATAATTTCAGTGCTTGCAGAGAATACCTTACTGAAAATTGTTTGTCATTTTCTTCTACTCCTCATTGGGTTTGACACTCTTACTTATCGAAAGGACTACGATATATCCCCTATAATTGTGGGTAATCAGGCTACCCTAGGTCGGCCTGACCACCCCTAGGACCTCGAGGTTCGCCTCCCTGTAAAAGAAGAACGAACGAAGAACAAGGAAGAAGAAGAACAAGGGAGAAGATAAAAGTAAAGGTAAAAAGTGATAGATGATTTGTTCGATTGTGTGTTGTTCAATGGGTCGTCACCCCTTAGGTATATAAGAGGCGGCTGGACATCCCGTGCAAGGAAAAGGCTTGGATTCACATCCAAAACCTTAGTCAAATTCGGATTGGTTTTGTCCAAACTTTCCAAAACTGTTCGGTTTAAACTGGCTGCACCTTGCGGGTCTGTGTTTACGGGCAGTAAACGACCTCGTATGGAAATGATTGCAAAAGCAATCGTGACCGTTTTGACGAGATGAACAACTTTCATGTTGAACGTTTTTCGATCAAAGGTAATCTTGAGGGTCAAATTTCTCACGCAAAACTGGCTATTATTCGCGCTACCCATTAGACAGGGTGTCTGGTGGGGTGCGCCACTTCTTGCCTCTTGACAGGGATGTATTCTGATGGCTCTAACTTGTGCATACGAACTCGTATTGGGACGATTTTTCTATCAAAATCAACCGCTTCAACGAGACGCACAACTTTCATGTTGAAACTTTTTCCATTTGTGGTCGTCTTGGGGGCTTAATAGGCCAAACTGTACTCTGAATATAAGATCTTAGTAGTTTAAGCATAGTTTCGGCCTTCGAGATGAAATCGGACGCCGATGGCCCAAACTTCGAAGATGTTCATATGAACAATACGGAACTCTTTCATGTAGATTACTTCTTCATTTGAGGCCATCTTAAATAAGTTCTTGACCATGCCAAAATCTGGTGTCAACAATAACCAAAGGGATCGAACTAAGAAAAGCGATAAAGATAAAGATGTGATGGTCATACGATACCGGGGAACCCCCCCCCCCCCCCCAAGCTTAGAAGTTGCCAAGGGTAGTGCCCATACCCATGTATTTAGATCTCTTTCTTCGGAGGTGGTGATGATGGAGTTGTTGATGAAGTAGGCTTGTCATCCATCTTCCAAGGCATAGGCTCACCACCATAGAAAGATGAACGAGTCTCCGGGATCCTCAAATCTGCAGCCAAACTCATCCTCTTAAATCTGTATTTATACTCACGGTTTTGGTTTTGCAGGTCATAGAGTTGGGCTCGGAGGTGCTCCATTTTCTCGTGAAGCTTGAAGATGGTCTCCCCAATGTTCTTGGCATCCAGCTTGTCATTGTCGGTGAACTCCGCAATCATCATGTGATTGGCGTTAAGTCCACGCTCCACCATCCCTTGGCACTTGAAAACTTGTTGCTCCATTGCTTCGAGTCTTGTATCCACGCTTCCGGTCTTCTTCGGCCCCTCAACATCGCGGATGTGCAGCACCCCCTCATGCATCTCAATGATTTGAGGGTGTTCCAGCACCTCCGTGAGGTAAGGGTTGATGACCTTCTCGAAAAACTTGTCCTTGGGGGCGCTTGGAGATGTCATGATGATCTAGATCTGTCAGAAAAATAGCTCAAAAAAAACTAGAGATATTTGCGTGGTATGGTGGTCAAAACCTTCGAGAGATTATATAATGAATTTTTACCGACCAAAAGAAGTATTCTGCAAGAAAACGGAGTCCGGAGGGCACTCAAGGTGCCCACAAGGTCGGGGGCGCGGCCTCCACCCTTGTGGACGCCTCATGTCTCTTTCGAACTACTTTTAATTTTCCTAATTTTTTAAATATTCCAAAACGGAGAAAATTTATCATTGTAAACGTTTTGGAGTCGGTTTACTTAACGTACCACATACCTATTCCTTAATGTTCTGGATAGTGTCCCTTATGTACTCCTCCGGGGTTACAGTATCAATTATATTGGTCTTAACATTTATGGGAGTACCTGAGATATAATGTTTGAGTCTTTGAACATTTACCACCTTCGGATTTTTGCCTTCGGTGTTATTAATTTTTATGGCACCGGAATGATAGACCTCCTCGATAATGTAAGAGTCTTCCCATTTAGAGAGAAGCTTTCCTGCAAAAAAAATCTTAAACACGAGTTGTATAGCAAAACATGATCACCTACATTAAACTCACACTTTTTTTTACCCTTTTATCATGCCATCTTTTAACTTTTTCTTTAAACAACTTAGCATTCTCATAGGCTTCAGTTCTCCATTCATGAAGTGAGCTAATGTCAAATAACCTCTTCCCACCGGCAAGTTTGAAATCATAATTGAGCTCTTTAATAGCCCAATATGCCTTATGTTCTAGCTCAAGAGGTAAGTGACATGCTTTTTCATAAACCATTTTATACGGAGACATACCCATAGGATTCTTATAAGTAGTTCTATAAGCTAACAAATCATCATCAAGTTTCTTAGACCAATTCTTTCTAGATCTATTAACAGTCTTTTGCAAAATTAATTTAATCTCTCTATTGCTCAATTCTACTTGACCACTAGACTGAGGATGATATGGAGATGCAATTCTATGGTTGACATCATGCTGAGCAAGCATTTTACGGAAAGCACCATGAATAAAATGTGAACCACCATCAGTCACTAAATATATAGGGACTCCAAACCTCAGAAAAATAACTTCTTTAAGCATCTTAATAGAAGTGTTATGATCATCACTAGTAGTTGGAATAGCTTCTACCCACTTAGTAACATAATCAACAGCAACTAAAATATGTGTATACCCATTAGAGGAAGGAAAATGTACCATATAATCAAAACCCCAAACATCAAAAGGTTCAATAACAAGTGAATAGTTCATAGGCATTTCCCGACGTCTACTAATATTACCAATTCTCTGACATTGATCACAAGACAAGACAAACTTACGAGCATCCTTGAAGAGAGTAGGCCAATAGAAACCAGATTGCAATACCTTATGTGCAGTTCTATCTCCAGTGTGGTGTCCTGCGTAAGACTCGAAGTGGCACTTGCATAGGATCTGTTCCTGTTCATCCTTAGGTACACAACGTCTAATAACACCATCTACTCCTTCTTTATAAAGGTGTGGATCATCCCAAAAGTAATGTCTTAAATTATAGAAAAACTTTTTCTTTTGCTGGTATGTGAAACTAGGTGGTATAAATTTAGCAACAACATAATTAGCATAATCAGCATACCATGGAGTACTATGAGAAGAATTAATGACATTTAATTGCTCATCAGGAAAGCTATCATCAATAGGTAGTGCATCATCAAGAATATTCTCTAACCTAGACAAGTTGTCTGCAACGGGGTTCTCAGCTCCCTTTCTATCAATAATATGTGAATCAAATTCTTGTCGAAAGAGAACCCATCTAATAAGTCTAGGTTTAGCATCTTTCTGTTCCATAAGGTATTTAATAGCAGCATGATCAGTGTGAACAGTAACTTTGGAGTCAACAATATAAGGTCTGAACTTATCACATGCAAATATAACTGCTAAAAATTATTCTTCAGTGGTAGCATAATGTCTCTGGGCACTATCTAGAGTTTTACTAGCATATTGAATAACATTTAATTTCTTATCAACTCTTTGTCCTAGAACAGCACCGACAACATAATCACTAGCATCACACATAATTTCAAAGGGTAAATTCCAATCAAGTGGCTGAACAATAGGTGCAGTAATCAAGGATTTCTTAAGTATTTCAAATGCTTCTACACAATTATCATCAAAAACAAAAGGAACATCTTTTTGTAAGAGATTAGTGAGAGGCCTAGAAATTTTAGAGAAGTCTTTAATAAACCTCCTATATAAAGCAGCATGACCAAGGAAACTTCTTATACCTTTTTTATCTTCAGGACATGGCATCTTCTCAATAGCATCTACTTTAGCTTTATCAACTTCAATACCTCTTTCGGATATTTTATGCCCTAAGACAATACCTTCATTAACCATAAAGTGGCACTTCTCCCAATTCAAGACAAGATTAGTTTCTTCACATCTCTGCAAAACTCGATCAAGGTTGCTTAAGCAATCATCAAACGAAGTTCCGTAAACAGAGAAATCATCCATGAAAACCTCAACAATCTTTTCACAAAAATCAGAGAATATAGCAGTCATACATCTTTGAAAGGTAGCATGTGCATTACATAAACCAAAAGGCATACGTATATAAGAAAAGGTACCGAAAGGGCAAGTAAAAGTGGTTTTCTCTTGATCATCTTTTGACACAGTTATTTGAGAGAAACCTGAATAACCATCTAGAATGCAAAAATGTGTATGTTTGGATAATATTTCTAGCATTTGATCAATAAAAGGTAGAGGGTAATGATCTTTTCTAGTAGCTTTATTTAATTTGTGTAAATCAATTACCATTCTATAACCTGTAACAATTCTTTGAGGAATCAATTCATTCTTATCATTAGGAACAACAATAATACCTCCTTTCTTAGGGACACAATGAACAGACTTACCCATTGACTATCAGCAATAGGATAAATTATACCTACCTCCAGAAGCTTTAGTATTTCATTTCTTACCACTTCTTTCATTTTAGGATTTAGCCGTTGTTGGTGATCAACAACTGGTTTAGCATCTTTCTCCAATTTAAATTTGTGATGACATAGAGTGGGACTAATGCCCTTAAGATTATCAAGAGTATATCCAATAGCGGCACAGTGCTTCTTCAGAGTTTTCAATAATCTCTTTTCTTAATTCTCTGGAAGGTTAGCACTAATAATAACAGGATATATCTTCCTTTCATCAAGATAAGCTTATTTCAAAGTATCAGGTAATTGTTTAAGCTCAAACACGGGATCACCCTTAGGTGGAGGAGGATCCCCAAGGATTTCAACACGCAAATTGTGTTTCAAAATAGGACCCTGATTAAAGAATACTTCATATATTTCCCTTCTTTCATTCATAAACATATCATTTTTGTGGTCTAGCAAATATTGTTCTAAAGGATCAGCAGGAGGCACGACAATAGAAGCAAGACCAATAATTTCATCCTTACTAGGCAATTCTTTATCATGGGATTGTCTATGAAATTTAGAGAAACTAAAATCATGAGACATATCCCCTAAGCCAACAGTAACAATATCTTTCTCGCAGTCTGTCTTAGCATTAACAATATTCAAGAAGGGTCTACCAAAAATAATGGGACAAAAATTATTTTGTGGGGAACCAAGAACAAGAAAATCAGTAGGATATTTAATTTTCCCACACAAGACTTCAACATCTCTAACAATCCCAATTGGTGATATAGTATCTCTATTAGCAAGCTTAATAGTAACATCAATATCTTCTATCTCAGCATGTGCAATATCATTCATAATTTCTTTATATAAAGTAGGGGCCATTTGCATTTCTGTCCCTAACTCGAACCACCTACTCAGATTTGCCCCTAGTTTCGGAGCCTGCTCAAATTTGTCCCTCCGCCGTTAGGTGACCTTATAGAAATGCCCTTCCATGCCATTGCCGTTAGGTCAAAGGCCTTTGACTGTCTACCGGTCGTTTTCTGGACATTTTTCCCTTGCCTCCGTGTGTCACTTACATGTGGGACTCACTCAAACAAAAAAGAAAAAGCGTGTTCTCTCACCCCTCTATCTATCACTTACACGTGGGTCCCAACTAATAAAAATAAAAATAAAACTAGATATAGACCGGTCAAACTCTGTATAGGGCCCATGTGTCATTGTTCATTTATTTTTTGAAATGGTGAGTCAACTACTATGCTGAATATTCTCGTTTATATTAAATTAAATTAATGTGCACCTAAACTAATTCCTTCGGGGGTTCCCGGCGACGAGCAAATCTCGCAGCGGAGGCACGCCGGGAGGCTGTGGGGAGGCCGGCTGAGGGAACCACGTGATAGCCTTGGCTCGACCGCGTCCACAAATGGTGTCTTAAGACCATATGGTCGCCGGAGGTGATGGCGAAGACCGTTCCCGCGGTGACTCTGGGCGGCGCAAGCGGGCGAGCTACTGTGCAAGAGGGAGAGGCTAACAGGATGTGCGAGACTAAGGAGATGACTAGGGGCACGATGGCGATGCTGCTGGGGCTCGAGGAAGACTGAAGTGTGTACTTGAACGACGGCGGCCATGGCAGTGCTCGGAGCTCGCGGGGAAGACAACTGGAGGTCACGAGGCCTTCTGTAGAGTACGCTCACATCTTTCGAGGTACCTCGGGATGCTCGGGGAACGTAAGGGGTCGGCCAGGGAGCTTCAATGTTGTCGAATCGGTGGCGGCTATTCGAGATCGGAGGCGGGGAAGATGCATTATGGCACTCGGTCCTGATTTTCTCCGGTCGAATTCGTAAGCTAGGATGACAAGGGCATATCGTACGAGCTTCCTTGCGAGATGGTGGCGCTTGGGGTTGCCGTTGGTCGCGTGGAGACGAAGGCAGCGGCGACGGTGGCGCTCTGCACAAGGAGGAATGGAGAGGGAGGGAGGGAGAGGGAGGGAGGGAGGGATAGGGGAGGTGTGGAGGAAGGGGTGCGGTGCGTGGGGAGCTAGTGGCGGCGGCGCACGGTCCCTGGGCATCCGGCGCTCGCCGGAAGTAAGAGAGAGAGAGGTCGTGAGGTAGGGCGAGAGAGGTGGGAGGTGAGAGAGACACTGTGAGGGGGCCACATGTAAGTGTGTTAGAGAGAGGGGGTGAGAGAAAGAGTTTTTTCTTTTTATTTTTTCTTGAGCGGGTCCCACATGTAAGTGATACATGGAGGCAGGGGCAAAATGTCCAATAAACACCCCATAGACGGTCAAAGCCCTTTGGCCGGACGGTGACGGAACGGAAGGGCATTTTTATAAGGTGAACTAACGGTAGAGGGGTAAATTTGAGCATGCTTTGAAATTAGGGGCAAATATGAGTACTGCGTTCAAGTTATGGATACAGATGTAAAAGACCCATAAATTATAAGGAATTGCACGCACACTAGCACCCACATCACATAAGCCATGATAAACAATCCTATTTTAACAGAAACAACAGGCATGCCAACAACAGGTCTATGTTTACCTTTCATATCGGGTTTAGCAATTCTAGTAGCTTCATCACAGAAATAAATAACATGCCCATCAATATTATCGACCAAGAGATCTTTAACCATAGCAATACTAGGTTCAATTTTAATTTTCTCAGAGGGTGTATGTGTTTTACTATTACTTTTACGAACCACAGTTGAAGCTTTAGCATGATCCTTTATTCTAACAGGGAAAGGTGGTTTCTCAATATAAGCAGTCGGAACAATAGGATCAACATTATAAGTAATAGTTTCTTCTTCAACTTTAATAGGTTAAACTACTTTAACTTCAATGGTAGGATGATATTTAAACCACTTCTCCTTAGGGAGATCAACATGAGTAGAAAAAGATTCACAAAAAAGAAGCTACTATCTCAGAGTCAAGTCCATATTTAGTGCTAAAATCGCGAAAAGCATCGGTATCCATAAAAGATTTAACACAATCGAACTTAAGGTTTATACCTGACTCCTTACCTTCGTCGAGATCCCAATCTTTAGAGTTGCGTTCAATTCTTTCCAATAAGTTCCATTTGAATTTAATATCCTTCTTCATACAGGAACCAATACAAGAAGTATCGAGCGTGGATCGATCATTATGAGAAAGCTGAGCATAAAAGTTTTGAATAATAATTTGTCGTGAGAGCTCATGATTGGGGCATGAATATAACATTGACTTAAGCCTCCCCCAAGCTTGAGCAATAATTTCTCCTTCACGAGGCCAAAAACTATAAATATAATTCCGATCATGATGAACCAGATGCATGGGATAAAACTTCTGATGAAATTCCAATTTCAATCGGTTGTAGTTCCACGATCCAATATCATACAATAGCCTATACCATGTCAATGACATTCCCTTAAAAGATAAAGGGAATACCTTCTTATTGACAACATCCTCGAGCATACCTGCAAGCTTAAATAATCCACAAACTTCATCCACATAGATTAGGTGCATATCGGGATGTAATGTTCCGTCTCCTGCATACATATAGCAGCTTTTGTAAAATACCCGAAGGAATTTCATAATAAATATTTTCAGTACATGAAGTAGGTTGAGGAGTAACTAATTGTGGTTCCGGTCAAGGTGAAGATACCCCGAACAAACCCCTCAAAGGATTATTTTCCATAGTAACAAGTGACAGTAAAATTCAGCACACTATATAAATGTTTCCTTACCAAATTCCACTTACCAAAGGCGCTTCACTCCCTGGAAACGGTGCCAGAAAAGAGTCTTGATGACCCACAAGTATATGTGATCGATCGTAGTCCTTTCGATAAGTAAGAGTGTTGAACCCAATGAGGAGCAGAAGGAAATGACAAGCGGTTTTCAGCAAGGTATTCTCTGCAAGCAATGAAATTGTCGGTAACAGATAGTTTTGTGATAAGACAAATTGTAATGGGTAACTAGTAATAAAAGTAAATAAGGTGCATCAAGATGGCCCAATCCTTTTTGTAGCAAAGGACAAGCATGGACAAACACTTATATAAAGCAAAACGCTCGCGAGGACACATGGGATTTGTTGTCAAGCTAGTTTTCATCATGCTCATATGATTCGCGTTCGTTACTTTGATAATTTCATACGTGGGTGGGCCGGTGCTTGGGTGCTGCCCTTCCTTGGAAAATCCTCCCACTTATTATTAACTCCTCTCGCAAGCATCCGCAACTACGAAACAAGAATTAAGGTAAACCTAACCATAGCATGAAACATATGGATCCAAATCAGCCCCTTATGAAGCAACGCATAAACTAGGGTTTAAGCTTCTGTCACTCTAGCAACCCATCATCTACTTATTACTTCCCAATGCCTTCCCCTAGGCCCATATAATGGTGAAGTTTCATGTAGTCGACGTGCACATAACACCACTAGAGGAGAGACAACATACATCTCATCAAAATATCGAACGAATACCAAATTCACATGATTACTTATAATAAGACTTCTCCCATGTCCTCAGGAACAAACGTAACTACTCACAAAGCATATTCATAATCATAATCAGAGGAGTATTAATTATCATTAAGGATCTGAACATATGATCTTCCACCGAATAAACCAACTAGCATCAACTACAAGGAGTAATCAACACTACTAGCAACCCATAGGTACCAATCTGAGGTCTTGGGACCAAGATCGAATACAAGAGATGAACTAGGGTTTGAGAGGAGATGGTGCTGGTGAAGATGTTGATGGAGATTGACCCCCTCTCTATGAGAGGATCGATGGTGATGACGATGGCGATGATTTCCCCTCCCAGAGGGATGTTTCCCGGGCAGAACAGCTCTGCCGGAGCCCTAGATTGGTTCTGCCCAGGTTCCGCCTCGAGACGGCGGTGCTTCGTCCCAAAAGCTTCTTCTTGATGTTTTCCAGGGCAAAAAAAACCATATAGCCAAAGATGGGCACGGGAAGCCTGCCAGGGGGCCCACAAGGTCGGGTCACGCCCAGGGGGGTAGGGCGCGCCCTTCACCCTTGTGGCTGGTAGGTGGCCCCCTCTTGTTCTTTCTTGGGATAATTATATTTATGCCCCTAGTTGTGTCCCACTCATCTGTGTTTACCCCTAATTCCCAAAAGTCACCGGTTCTGTCCATGTCACTTTGCTCCTCTTATGCTTTTGCCCTTTGACCGTTCGACCGTCAGTTTGAAAACTTCATAACTAATTCATACTAAATCAGAAAAATGCAGATAAGATACCAAAATGTTCAGAAAAAACATTACCTATATGTCAGTGTCATTTGCATTCATGAAAATCGTGTTGGAAAGTGCACATCCGAGTGTTAGCTCTTTTGATACCACGATGAATAGTAAACTCTAAAAAAAATCAAAAAAATCAAAAAAAATATGGTGGCAAAGAACAACTAATGTTCTAAGTGCTTGCCAAGTTTCATTAGGGAACGACATTCTTGGAAGTTGTGGCAAAAAAATAATCTATTTTGGAGTGCTGATTGTTTTTTTTTGCCGCGGCACCCACGAATGTTATTCCCTGATGAAACTTGGCAGACACTTAAAACATTTGTCGTTCTTTGCCACCAATTTTTTTTGAATTTTTTAAACTCTTTTAGATTTTACTATTAATGGTGGTAGCATAAGAGCTAAAACTCGGATGGGCACTTTCCAACAATTTTTTCATGAATGCAAATGACACTGACATATAGGTGATGTTTTTCTTAACATTTTGGTATCTTATTTGCATTTTTCTAATTTAGTATGAATTAGTTATGAAGTTTTCAAACTGACGGTCAAACGGTCAAAGGGTAAATGCATAAGAGGAGCAAAGTGACTTGGACAGAACCGGTGACTTTTGGGCATTAGGGGTAAAACAGATGAGTGGGACACAACTAGGGGCATAATGTCAGGACCCCGACTCAATGTCACATCGATCTAGCCTGTAACACTTCATATCACTTTGCGGCCTCACGCACGGTATTCCCACGGGTGTCGCCTTACCTATGCCCGGGACCGTTTGCGCCTTTTGGCACACGTATATGATAGTGTCTCTAGCATCCATATGATAAGAAGCCCGGGCTGACATGGCTAGTCGTAAACCCAAAGTGGCACAGACTTACAGGGACAGGCATCCATGACCCAGCATCGAACGTGTCGGTCATCAGCGAGTGAATCCAGGCTGTAGCACTGGGCTAATAGGACTTCGGTGAATCGGGCTGTAGCGGGCTAACAGGACTCCGGTATTCATCGCGTGACATTTCCTCGAAGGGACAGACACAGGAACGAAGAAGGACACATGTCGGCCAGCCTAAGTGTCCCGGAGCAGTAGCAAGCTACCATGGCTCGGTGGAAACACTAGGAGACATTTCCCGGTAAGAGAGGATACTAAAGATAAACAACTAGATAGTCAGATCCCACACATATCAAGCATTTCAATAGCATACACACAATATGCTCGATATGTGCAAATACAACATGGCATCACAACATGACTCTATGACTCAAGTATGTATTCATTAGGCTTCGAGGAGCGAGATATACAAACAGGGGTCTCACGACCCAACATTTAGAGCATACAAGTCAAAGCACAATCGGAAGCTAACATGTCTGAGTACAGACATCTACAAATGAAAAAGGCTTGGAAGCCTGACTATCTACCAGATCCTACCGAGGGCACAAGATCGTAGCTGAGGTATCAAGCTAAACGTCGAAGTCCACGTGGAACTACTAGCGAGACTGAAGTCTCTCTGCAAAAACATAAAATAGGCAAACGTGAGTACAAATGTACCCAGCAAGACTTACATCAGAACTAACTACATATGCATCATTATCAATAAAGGGGATGGTGGAGTTTAACTGCAGCAAGCCAGCTTTGACTCGGTGGCTATCCTGAACTACGACTGCAAGTAACTCTTTTGAGGTGGTGCACACGAGTCCACATATTCACCATATCAATACACCACTATGGATCCGCACCCGTCTCCTTACGAGTACGCCATCCATAGCACTCACGCTTATCTTGCGTATTTTAGAGTATCCACTTTCACTTGTCTATGAACTGTACAGGCAACCCAGAAGTCCTTTTCCGCGGACACGGCTATTCGAATAGATGATGTTAACCCTGCAGGGGTGTACTTCTTCACACACGCTCTCACCACTTACCGCCGTTTACACGACATGTACTCGGCAACCTTCAAGCGGAAGCCCAACGTGGGTGTCGGCCACGACCTACCTAAACACTCAAGTCCCTAGTCCAGGTTTATCGCCTATTCGGGTTCCATCCATGAGGAGATCCGGCCGGGGTTTCGCTCACAGCCCCAAACGATGTGAACAGGGTTCCGTGACACCAAACGGGCGCCTGGTTTACCCGGCCACGTGCCTACCGCATCACAGCCCACCCCTATGGTCAGCGCTGCGCACGGCCTCCAGCATACTACAAACACCAGAAACTACTTGCAACTCCTGGACAGAGGACAAGGGTGATTAAGAAGCCGAGAGGGTCCATTGGTTTCGGGCCCAATGCGTGGTAGTAACTGAATCATGGATCACAAACACAGAACTCAGTTCCTGAGGACGGCTGCAATGAGACAACCCACCACGTACTCCTACATGGCCTCTCACTGCTACCTTTACCAAATCGTGTTCACACACTTAGCTCACACACAGTAGGACATGTTCACACACACCTGATTCACCCCCGATGAATCAGACCTGACTCAACTCTAAGCAGTAGCAGGCATGACAAACAAGCATTAATGAGTAGGCACAACGGGGCTCAAACAACTCCTACTCATGCTAGTGGGTTTCATCTATTTACTGTGGAATGACAGGTCATGCAAAGGATAAAGGGGTTCAGCTACCGTAGCAAGTAACAGTTGAATCGTTGTTGTCCTAATGCAGTAAAAGAGAGCAGGAGCGAGAGAGTGGGATTGTATCGGAATGAACAAGGGGGTTTTGCTTGCCTGGCACTTCTGAAGATAACATTGAGTCTTCATCAGTGTCAATGATCACATCATCGGTACAGCGTCTACCGAGGGGGAACAACACCGGCAAACACAGAAGAAACACGATCAATGCAGTGCGCAATATGATGCATGCTATGACATGGCAACATGCTGGTGTTTTGAGCTAATGCAGCTAGCAACAAAGTTACATGAAGTTGGTTTGAATCCAAGATTCAAATTCAAACTTCATATGTGATTATTCAAATGCCCTTTATATGATTTGTGCTAAACAGCAGCTATAAGTTGTTCTAACATGCATGAAAATGGTACAGATGGATAGATTGGATTTTTCTGATCATTTTTCATATATAATTTATTTCATTTGGAGTTACGGTTGAATTTCTATGAATTTTAGAAGTTTTGGACATTTTTCTGAAAATAATAAATCATTTAAGATTTATTTCAATTCCAGAAAGGAATTATTGCGTCAGCATGATCTCATAGTGACGTCAGCAGGTCAACGGGCGCCGTCCAGGTCAAACCTGACTGTGGGTCCAGGGTGTCAGGGTTATTAGTTTAGTTAAAGTTTAATTAAAACTAAACCTATTTAGTTAACAGGGCTGGGCCCCACCTGTCATTGACTCATCGGAGTCAACCAGGGCCCACCCGTGGTCAAAGTCAAAGCCAGCAGCGCCGGTGTTTAGCCGCCGGCGAGCCCGATGTGGCGGCGGAAGTGGTTTTGGCCGTTCCGGCCACCAAATGGGTCGCGGAGGCCATCGGAGTGGAGCTGAGGACGAGCCGCGGCTCTTGGCGGAGTCCGTTGGGGTCGGGGTGGCCGGAGTTGGCGTCGGCGGCGACTTTGGCGGACACCGGAGTTCAGGTGAAAGCGAACTCGGGCTAGGGTGTGCGGTGAGGTGCAGGGAGTAGTTGGTTAGGTGCTACGTGACGTGGTGAGCACGATGGACACCAAGTGGTGGCCGGAGGGTGACCGGGAGCACGTCGGCGACGAGCTCCGCGGCGGTGGGTGCGGTTGAGCTCCGGGAGGTCACTACAAAGCTCGGGGGCAAGAAAAGAAGGGAGGGGAAGATGGCTAAGCTCACAGGGAGTTCGACGAAGCACTTGGTGCAGCTGGGGACGGGCCGGAGCGACGACGGCGTTGAAGGGGATCTCCGGCGACGGCGGTTTGGTCGAGGTCGATGCGGTGGACTCGGGCCTTGCGAGGGCTCGGGGCTCGGCTTGCTCGAAGGAGAGGAGGGTGGCGGAGCTCCTGGACACGGCGGCACGACGTGGGGTTGACGGAGGGCGTGGCTACGGCGAGGGGGTGGCGGCGATGGTGTCGGCCATGGCGTGGGAGAGCGAGGGAGAGGAGTTGGGGAAGAATGGAGGTGTCCTGGGGGTTCACGGCTCGACGTGGAGTTCATCCATCCAGCAACGAGGCAAGGAGGTGAAGTAAGGCGACGGCCAGCTGCGTGGCGCACGCTACGGCCGCCGTCGGGCACCTGCCTGCCTGCCTGGCCGGCAAGCAGCTCGCTGGCGCGGCGCTGGGCTGGGCCGGCAGGTGGGCCGGGTGCTGGGCGCCAGGTAAGTTTCCTCTCCTGTTATTTTCCTTTTCTATTTTTCTGCAACTTTGTTGAATTATTAAAAATACTTAGGTAACTCCTAAAATCACCAAACTGCTCCTGGTCCATAGTTGGATTATTTCCAACATGAAACATTTTAGTTTGGAGATATTTGAGCATTTGAAATATTTTATATAATTTTAAATGCCCAAATTCAAATATTTATGATTTAATTCAAAGACCCTAAGATGACCTAGGAAAATGTGCATCACTTCTGGCTGAGGTTCTGAACCAAGACAAAATGATGGGCATTTTAGAAGGGCATTTCAGGTTCATTGAAAAAGTTTTTAGTAAACCCTAGTTGGTTTCAGAGGGGGCTGGGGGTTCTGTCATCCCCATTTCAAGTTTCTGATGAAAAAAATAGACATGATGCAACACTCTAATGCATAACTAGCTAGGGTGTGACAACTCACCCCCACTCAAAAGAATCTCGCCCCGAGATTCAAGGCGTGAGGTAAGAAGACAAAGGGAACACAACTAATAACATGAGCTCCAAGATCCAACTGTCTTCTCGAGGTGTTGATCTGTTGACACGAAACAATCTTGACGTCTTTGCTCTGAGAACTCCAACTAACATGACGAGAAGAGGAAAAGAGAACTCTAGAAGAATCTACCTTCTCGAAGACCGAATAACTCAGGATCAAGTCACGGAGTAAGACATAGCATCATCTCTCAAGATGAAACACGAACATCCATCCAAATGAATGGAGTGGAACAGATGTCGAAGGTTCACTAGGTAGACAAAAATTCCACACCTAAGAAGGTGGTGAACGGTTGTCAACGTAGTGAGAGTTTGAGTTGCCATGATACCACAGCGAGACATTTTAGAGGAAGGCAATTCGTCGAGGGTTTCAAGTAGCGAGGATAAACTGCCATGATTCCATAACGGGGCACCTTGGGAGAGGAGACTCGTAGAAATATTCCCTTAAGTGGCAAAAGAATTACCTTTGATTCGGAGATCACTGAAACTCTTTATACCAGCCTAAGGCAATTCTCGAGCGATCGTTTAAAAGGGGTTCGGTAGAATGGCATAACCGGATTAGAATGGATGATGTGGATTACCTTGTTGAAGACAACACAAAGGATGATTTTGCTTATCATCGGAAATGGATGGGACCCAAGATAGGATGGCACAATGACGGTGCAAGCTGGGAACAAAATACAAATGCTAGAAATGATCCTAGTAACTGGGGAGAAACCCAACAGCAGAGAGTGATTCCACTATTGGAATGGTTATAGCATAACCGAGGAAACTGAGAGCAATCCCAGTTAGTGCTGATGATAACACCTAGCGCTTGTGGGTGCTCTCAAGAACTTGAGCATTTCCATATTCATCAAGGTTTTACCAACATCCGTGTCAAGGGTGCTAACAACACAACATACCACCATGATGAATAGTGATGGACGATGCAGATGCAAAGGAGGATAACACTTTCTCAGATTTCACCTTAGCGGGGCCAAGGAAACAAAATTTGGATGATCGACCGAGAGACATTTAGCACTCCGCTTCTAATGTTCTCCTTGATGTGCTAGTGTATCCCATTCATTGAAATGGTCTTGTACCTAGAACATCAAGTAACAGGTCGGACTTCGGGAGCTCAAGAATACATAAGGAACAACTACTAGAATAAATTCTACGAGATCCTTATGGGGAGGTGGCCAACTTCTTCAAACAAGATACTACAATAATAGGTCTTCCGGCGGGGTGTGTTGGCCACGACATCCACCTTACCGGTTATCGCGAGACCAATATTATAGTTCTTGGGAAACGTTCCAACCTTCATAACTGCCTGAGATTCAGATCTGGTTGGTGTCAGGATATTCCAGACTCATCAAGTCTAGAAAGAAAAATGAAAGTTTGCAACACAAATCGACGAGATGACGTTGTGTGATTCTCAGGAAATGAACTACGATAGCAAGCTCCAAAACGTGAGCTGGTTCTGCTACAAGCATGTGAACACGTTGTCCCAGACAAACATGACCACATGGTAGTCTTACAACAAAACACTACCGAGTTCAGATTGGGAACCATCATTGAAATAACGAAGTCTTGTGCATGTCCTTCTGGGCCCTTCGGGAATAGCATTTGAACTTCTTATCCTTGGACAATTCAATCAGTGGCTTGTTGTGCTAGGGCATACAATGGAGTGGAGGTAATTAATCTACCAAACCATAGCATACATTCACACACGCATAACTGACTTGTGATGATTCCAAAGGAAACAAAAACAAACTTTCTCAAATTCATGGCGGCATCTTGCATCGAATGCACATGAATGAGAGGAAGTCACTTCTTTCATCCAACATATACTTCATGAACGGAACATGAAGAAAATGCTTACACAAGTTTCCAACACCAGCTGGATGTTCAACACAAATCATGGAGGAGACAAAATGCTACTGATGGGCTCAACAGCAACTCATCGGAATTTCCATATCACTGGACTTCCACCATCATGTGAACACGGTGATGGCATTAGTCAGACCAAAAAGATGTAATGGTGTATGTTCGAGGGATCAACCACGAGTAAGACAACATTACGAACATCGTTGGTTTTGATTTGACTTGACGATAGCCCATACTCAAATCAAAGTTTTGACAAGGCAATAGATCCAACAACTGATCACGAGGACCAATTGGTGAAGATATCATCTTTCTTCAACACACACACACAAGAAGATATCCCTTAACATGAACTAAGTCAGACAAGCTTTTATCTTCCAACTCTCCAAGTTGTTGTCTAGCTCAACCAACTAGCTCAGGGATATCCAACACAGATTCTTGGAGAAGGGGTGATTTATAAGAAAACCAACTTGATCACAAACTCAACATAGCAGCCAGGTGACAACCTGGTAATACTTCCGAGAAGATATTCGGAACATCACGAACCACCGATATGTTACTAAGCTCGAGAACAATCTTGCTTCCAGAGCAAGACGATATGATCAAATAAGCAAGGGACTGAATAATCCTAACTCATTGATCGAGGAGTGCACCAGAAGTAAGGACTAGGTAGCACAATCAACCTTAGGGTGACGATTCAATAATCAACACGCTAAAAATGAGGTTATCGTCCATTTAACTACCAAGCAACGGAGTTGCCAGCAGTATTGATTTCACACACCACGATTCACTTGTCGGCATTCCGGTTACAATAACACGGAAACCGAGGAATGAACAATGATGGCGAGGAGTATTACTACATAAAGAATTCATAGGATGGTGTACAATTCCCATGACATTCTCGATATAAAGATGGTATTACTCCAGGGTAGAACAGAACAAAGGCATGGATTAGTATTTGATCTGCAAAGTACGACTGCTTTGACCCAATCCTAGAAATGGACAAGGTACTGGAGTTCGTTTCTCCTAGTCATTCTGGAATAGAATGGCTTGACAGACCACAAGAATAATAGGCACCGACGAACGAATGCACACATACTCCTGACTATCAATTGACAGACGAGGGTCAGGACACAACTAAAGAGAACAACTCAAAGGAACATATAACTTTCTGAGTTGTGGATGCATAGATTAGTATGTCGAGCGAAGCTCAACATTTCTTCCGGATAACCCATGCGGAAAGGGTAGAACTGGCAGATTCACAATTATGAATGGAGAACTCCTCAAGAGTACTCTGATTGTGATCCTTCGGTTCAGCGAGGAACTTCTGCCATAAGCAGTTCATAGTATTTGGAAGGAGGAAATACCACGGACCTCGAGGACTAATGCAAAGGTTACTAATGACCTAAAGGAACGAGCAAACACTATCAACATGAAGTAGGTAGGGTGAATCTCGGGTTCAAGAACCCCGGAATGGAATACCTACTAACTAATAACATCACGGGATGCTTTCGAGAATGATGGCCAGAATCATCACATGGGGAACACAAATCATGGATGGTTTACTAGATGATCCCCTAAGACACCTAGGGTCATAATAATAATTCCAACATATATGTCGAGGCAATAGAATACCTCAACTCAGCATTTAGTATGATTAACCTAGCCCAGAGGAACATCAAAACCAGAGGGAAAGGATTTGCAAGTGCATCAGATTGTTTAGAAACCTGGGATGACTCGGACAGCATAACGGCTGTAAATGCTCAAAAAGATTGGAGACAAGCTACAAAAATGGTGGCATAGCCACTCCGAAGCACCATATCAAGGTTTCGAGATCAGCAGTTATGAACATACGGAAGTAGTAAAAACTGAGCTGAGATTTGGAACTAACAATTGCATAAGTCTATGGATTAGTAACACGTCATCCTAATAGATAGATGAGAAGGCCTAGTTCTTAATCCCCGTAGAAGAGAAGAGGATTACTCAGATCAGAAGGCCATGAGGTATAAGGAGTAAAAAGAGCCTTATGTTCCCATCCCACAATCAATTCCCCTACATAACTAAAGCATTTCTAGACGCAACTTCGACCAGTTTGGCTTGGTAATCCTACAGGCAGTCAGGCTCTGATACCAAAGCTGTCAGGACCCCGACTCAATGTCACATCGATCTAGCCTGTAACACTTCATATCACTTTGCGGCCTCATGCACGGTATTCCCACGGGTGTCGCCTTACCTATGCCCGGGACCGTTTGCGCCTTTTGGCACACGTATATGATAGTGTCGCTAGCATCCATATGATAAGAAGCCCGGGCTGACATGGCTAGTCGTAAACCCAAAGTGGCACAGACTTACAGGGACAGGCATCCATGACCCAGCATCGAACGTGTCGGTCATCAGCGAGTGAATCCAGGCTGTAGTACTGGGCTAACAGGACTCCGGTGAACCGGGCTGTAGCGGGCTAACAGGACTCCGGTATTCATCGCGTGACATTTCCTCGAAGGGACAGACACAGGAACGAAGAAGGACACATGTCGGCCAGCCTAAGTGTCCCGGAGCAGTAGCAAGCTACCATGGCTCGGTGGAAACACTAGGAGACATTTCCCGGTAAGAGAGGCTACTAAAGATAAACAACTAGATAGTTAGATCCCACACATATCAAGCATTTCAATAGCATACACACAATATGCTCGATATGTGCAAATACAACATGGCATCACAACATGACTCTACGACTCAAGTATGTATTCATTAGGCTCCGAGGAGCGAGATATACAAACAGGGGTCTCACGACCCAACATTCAGAGCATACAAGTCAAAGCACAATCGGAAGCTAACATGTCTGAGTACAGACATCTACAAATGAAAAAGGCTTGGAAGCCTGACTATCTACCAGATCCTGCCGAGGGCACAAGATCGTAGCTGAGGTATCAAGCTAAACGTCGAAGTCCACGTGGAACTACTAGCGAGACTGAAGTCTCTCTGCAAAAACATAAAATAGGAAAACGTGAGTACAAATGTACCCAGCAAGACTTACATCAGAACTAACTACATATGCATCATTATCAATAAAGGGGATGGTGGAGTTTAACTGCAGCAAGCCAGCTTTGACTCGGTGGCTATCCTGAACTACGACTGCAAGTAACTCTTTTGAGGTGGTGCACATGAGTCCACATATTCACCATATCAATACACCACTATGGATCTGCACCCGTCTCCTTACGAGTACGCCATCCATAGCACTCACGCTTATCTTGCGTATTTTAGAGTATCCACTTTCACTTGTCTATGAACTGTACAGGCAACCCAGAAGTCCTTTTCCGCGGACACGGCTATTCGAATAGATGATGTTAACCCTGCAGGGGTGTACTTCTTCACACACGCTCTCACCACTTACCGCCGTTTACACGACATGTACTCGGCAACCTTCAAGCGGAAGCCCAACGTGGGTGTCGGCCACGACCTACCTAAACACTCAAGTCCCTAGTCCAGGTTTATCGCCTATTCGGGTTCCATCCATGAGGAGATCCGGCCGGGGTTTCGCTCACAGCCCCAAACGATGTGAACAGGGTTCTGTGACACCAAACGGGCGCCCGGTTTACCCGGCCACGTGCCTACCGCATCACAGCCCACCCCTACGGTCAGCGCTGCGCACGGCCTCCAGCATACTACAAACACCAGAAACTACTTGCAACTCCTGGACAGAGGACAAGGGTGATTAAGAAGCCGAGAGGGTCCATTGGTTTCGGGCCCAATGCGTGGTAGTAACTGAATCATGGATCACAAACACAGAACTCAGTTCCTGAGGACGGCTGCAATGAGACAACCCACCATGTACTCCTACATGGCCTCTCACCGCTACCTTTACCAAATCGTGTTCACACACTTAGCTCACACACAGTAGGACATGTTCACACACACCTGATTCACCCCCGATGAATCAGACCTGACTCAACTCTAAGCAGTAGCAGGCATGACAAACAAGCATTAATGAGTAGGCACAACAGGGCTCAAACAACTCCTACTCATGCTAGTGGGTTTCATCTATTTACTGTGGAATGACAGGTCATACAAAGGATAAAGGGGTTCAGCTACCGCAGCAAGTAACAGTTGAATCGTTGTTGTCCTAATGCAGTAAAAGAGAGCAGGAGCGAGAGAGTGGGATTGTATCAGAATGAACAAGGGGGTTTTGCTTGCCAGGCACTTCTGAAGATAACATTGAGTCTTCATCAGTGTCAACGATCACATCATCGGTACAGCGTCTACCGAGGGGGAACAACACCGGCAAACACAGAAGAAACACGATCAATGCAGTGCGCAATATGATGCATGCTATGACATGGCAACATGCTGGTGTTTTGAGCTAATGCAGCTAGCAACAAAGTTAAATGAAGTTGGTTTGAATCCAAGATTCAAATTCAAACTCCATATGTGATTATTCAAATGCCCTTTATATGATTTGTGCTAAACAGCAGCTATAAGTTGTTCTAACATGCATGAAAATGGTACATATGGATAGATTGGATTTTTCTGATCATTTTTCATATATAATTTATTTCATTTGGAGTTACGGTTGAATTTCTATGAATTTTAGAAGTTTTGGACATTTTTCTGAAAATAATAAATCATTTAAGATTTATTTCAATTCCAGAAAGGAATTATTGCGTCAGCATGATCTCATAATGACGTCAGCAGGTCAACAGGCGCCGTCCAGGTCAAACCTGACTGTGGGTCCAGGGTGTCGGGGTTATTAGTTTAGTTAAAGTTTAATTATAACTAAACCTATTTAGTTAACAGGGCTGGGCCCCACCTGTCATTGACTCATCGGAGTCAACCAGGGCCCACCCGTGGTCAAAGTCAAAGCCAGCAGCGCCGGCGTTTAGCCGCCGGCGAGCCCGATGCGGCGGCGGAAGTGGTTTTGGCCGTTCCGGCCACCAAATGGGTCGCGGAGGCCATCGGAGTGGAGCTGAGGACGAGCCGCGGCTCTTGGCGGAGTCCGTTGGGGTCGGGGTGGCCGGAGTTGGCGTCGGCGGCGACTTTGGCGGCCACCGGAGTTCGGGTGAAAGCGAACTCGGGCTAGGGTGTGCGGTGAGGTGCGGGGAGTAGTTGGTTAGGTGCTACGTGACGTGGTGAGCACGATGGACACCAAGTGGTGGCCGGAGGGTGACCGGGAGCACATCGGCGACGAGCTCCGCGGCGGTGGGTGCGGTTGAGCTCTGGGAGGTCACTACAAAGCTCGGGGGCAAGAAAAGAAGGGAGGGGAAGATGGCTAAGCTCACAGGGAGTTCGACGAAGCACTTGGTGCAGCTGGGGACGGGCCGGAGCGACGACGGCGTTGAAGGGGATCTCCGGCGACGGCGGTTTGGTCGAGGTCGATGCGATGGACTCGGGCCTTGCGAGGGCTCGGGGCTCGGCTTGCTCGAAGGAGAGGAGGGTGGCGGAGCTCCTGGACACGGCGGCACGACGTGGGGTTGACGGAGGGCGTGGCTACGGCGAGGGGGTGGCGGCGATGGTGTCGGCCATGGCGTGGGAGAGCGAGGGAGAGGAGTTGGGGAAGAATGGAGGTGTCCTGGGGGTTCACGGCTCGACGTGGAGTTCATCCATCCAGCAACGAGGCAAGGAGGTGAAGTAAGGCGACGGCCAGCTGCGTGGCGCACGCTACGGCCGCCGTCGGGCACCTGCCTGCCTGCCTGGCCGGCAAGCAGCTCGCTGGCGCGGCGCTGGGCTGGGCCGGCAGGTGGGCCGGGTGCTGGGCGCCAGGTAAGTTTCCTCTCCTGTTATTTTCCTTTTCTATTTTTCTGCAACTTTGTTGAATTATTAAAAATACTTAGGTAACTCCTAAAATCACCAAACTGGCTCCTGGTCCATAGTTGGATTATTTCCAACATGAAACATTTTAGTTTGGAGATATTTGAGCATTTGAAATATTTTATATAATTTTAAATGCCCAAATTCAAATATTTATGATTTAATTCAAAGACCCTAAGATGACCTAGGAAAATGTGCATCACTTCTGGCTGAGGTTCTGAACCAAGACAAAATGATGGGCATTTTAGAAGGGCATTTCAGGTTCATTGAAAAAGTTTTTAGTAAACCCTAGTTGGTTTCAGAGGGGGCTGGGGGTTCTGTCATCCCCATTTCAAGTTTCTGATGAAAAAAATAGACATGATGCAACACTCTAATGCATAACTAGCTAGGGTGTGACACATAAATCTAATTATCCCTTCTTTCTTTGCCCAATATTTTTTATATATTCCAAAAATAAGCTCCGTGAAGTTTTAGGACTTTTGGAGTTGTGCAGAATAGGTCACTACTATTTCTCCTTTTATCCAGTCCAGAATTCCAGCTGCTGGCATTCTCCCTCTTCATGTAAACCTTGTAAAATAAGAGAGAATAGGCATAAGTATTGTGATATAAAGTGTAATAACAGCCCATAATGCAATAAATATCAATATAAAAGCATGATCCAAATGGACGTATCAAAGCATCACTGGTAACAAGGACAACCCCCATGGAGCCAAGAGGATCTTGCCATTCAACGCCCATAACGCTCCAAGAGAGGTCAGGCATGTTTTGTCGAGTATTTATGTCTTGTATTCTCCAATATGCAGTTATTCTGGAATCCGACTGACATTTGTGGCTTGTGTCTTGCAGGTTTTCACGAAGATGTACTCGCCTGTGCCAAATAGAGAGTAGCACCTTGGAGGAGCGCAGAGTGGAGGCGGGAGTGCCGATATTGACCATGCAGACGACAGCAACAACGACAGTGAAGACTCTGAAGACAGCGAGGAGGCCGAGTCGCCACCACACTCTGAGAGACGCTCCAAGCAATCACAAGACCCTGCAGGCGGCCGTGGCAAGGTAGTGGCATCGAGTGGGAGGATTCCGAAGTGCACTCGAACGTCGACTCCAGAGCCGACTGAGAAGACCGCAAAACAGGCGAAAGTCGCCCCACCCAAGCCCCGGAAGGCTCTGCCCAGGATCAAGGTGGTCATGCCCATTGCTTCAATGTAAGTGTTTCTTTTCCTTGTCCTTCATTGCCATTGTGGACTTCTCTATTTGTCTAACCGAGTGAGATTTTGGACCTCCAGGGCTGCTACTTCTGCAACGTCTCCCATGGAGATTGATGAGGAGCAGGCTGAAGCGGATACAGTAGACGTGGCCACCTCTTGAGCAAGTATGATATTGTAGACATGTTTATGCCTTGTCAGCTGCTTTGGTGGTAGACTGGAATCTTACTGTCGAGTGATTTCAGTGCCAACAGATGTTATCCAACTTCCGGATGATGATGAGGATGAATCTCCGAAGAGCGCAGGAATAAGGGGTAGGGCCTTGAGCAAGAGAGTGCCTTCCAGCCGGGCGTCTCGCCCACCGTACGAGCCCATTATTCAAGAACTTGGTGACACGTCTCAAGCTGTTGTTTCTTTTGCTGTCCCTCTGTTGACTGACCAACCTCCAGTGTCGACTGTTCAATCTTCGGGTCCAACTGGGCAACCCCAAACTCTGACCCCTCCAGCTGCATCCTCAACTCCATCGCCGTCTCGATTTGTTCTTCATCATGTCCTAAAGGACCAAATAGGAGCCGCCAAGGAAGCAATGATCCAAGCTGGCGTGATGATGGACCGACTGAAGGTGGTATACGAGACCATTAAGGCTGCTTACGACGCCAGCTCTGCCCTCCAGGCCAATGTCCGATTAAGTACGATTGTAAGTTGATTTCCGATTGGCTTTTCAGCTTAAACCTTGCTCTGCTAGGATATGCTATCTGAAAACTGCTGCTTTGTCATTCATAAGATGTCCGTGGATGAGCGTTTTGGAACCTTTAATGTGCATCTATCATGGGTCTATGCCTTGCATTTGTACACCCACTGGGTGTTTTCTTTTGCTTTGTAGTTCTTCCACTCGAGTCAGTTAGGTCGTGTCGAGTGGGTACCTGGTCCAGTGGGGGCACATTGAGTGCACCCACTGGGTGTAGTCCCCGAGACTGGTATCGAATGTTTGATTTGGAGGTGATCTTTAGAATACCTTTGTTTGTAGATCTTCGCTCAGTCGGTCGGGCCGTGCCGAGTGGGTAACTGATCCAGTTGGCGCACGCTAAGTGCACCCACTTGGTCTAGTCCCAGAGACCGCATCGAAAGTTTGATTCGGCGGTCGTCTTAGAGATCCTTTAATGTAGCAATCTGAACTTGCTCTTCTTCATTTGGAAACAAAGGATCTTTGTTTTTGTCGACTGAATGGTCTTTTTGTTGATCGCAGAAATCTTGTGAACTTGGTACTTAGTATGCTGCCTCGGAGAAGGAGAAGATCCAACTCAAGCTTGATCTAGAGCTTGCATAGAAGAACCTGAAGGATGCTCAGGATGAAGTAAAGACCATGGGAGGTAACAACTTGCTGACTGTATGCTTTGATATTTCTTCTTTTCCATCCTTTGAACCAAGTGACTCCACTCAAACAGATGTGTGTAGTGAAAACCATCAACTCCAAGCATGACTGAAGAATGTTATTTCTTTAGACACCATGAAGCAGGCATTGGAGAAGAAGGACACTATTCTTGTGAGGGTGCAGAAGGTGGCACGTGAGAAGACTAAACTAGCTGAGAGAAAGCTAGCTTCAGTCAGCAAACTAGAAGAGGAAAATGCCAATCTAAAGACTGTTGTCGATGAGGCGAAGAAAGAAGCTGCACAACTGAGAGAAGAGAAGGTGGCCTTGACTGACAAGGTGGATGAGCTCACTTGGAAGAGGGGCGAGCTGGAGGTTTACTTGAGAGGTCTTGCAAAGAAGTTGTACGTCATGCTTGAAGGTACTTTTCTCCATCCGAGTGAATCCAGAAAGCTTTTATACAGTTCTGTTGTCGACTCATCTTCCACCCTTGTGGAGAGTTCTATCAAGATTTTGAGCAGGAGACCGAGCAGATTGAACCAGGCTTGGACCCCACAAAGTCGCTTGTCAAGGATGAAGCCACAATGAATGTGATGCGACTTGAAGCTCGTCTTGACAGCGTCTTGGGGTACATTGCCCGACTGAAGGTTGCATTGTCCAAGATAGACCGAGAGCTGTGGCCAGAGAACAGACTTCAGAATGACCTTGAGTCGGTGCTGGTTCGGCTCAATGAAATCCCCAGTCGAGTGCATGCGTGGAAGAAATCAGTTGCTCATTGTGGAGTCTACGTGGCTCTTTCACTCGTCAGAGTCCATTGTAGGGATGCTAAGGAGGAAAAACTGAAGGCTCTCCAAGTGGAGAGTACGAATAAACTCTAGTTCCAATCCTTCATGGAGACCTTTTTTGAAGCAGTCACTTGCATAGCTGATGGCATCGACTTGGACACCTTCGTCGAGCCAGCGAGTCCTCCTCCCACCGAGTGAAGAAAAAACATTAATGATCCAAACTTATTTGCCTCGGAATGACGAGTGACCATGTAACAATTAAACTCTTTCGGGCCTGACGGCCGAGTACTTTGCTTTTGGTTCTTAAACTTGCCGGATTTATCCAAACTTGGTGGTTTTATCCAAATATTGTTTTCTCGCTTCTAGTGTGCTCGGATTTTTTGACTTAGGCGAAGCTGGTTCCCAGCTAAGCCTCCGAGTGGGAGGATTGCTCTACACTCAGAGTAATTTTTGTAACTTAGGTGAATACGGGATCGCGGCTCGGCCCTCGGGTGGGAGGATTTCTCTCCACTCAGAGTAGTTTTGAAACTTAGGTGACTACGGGATCGCGGCAAAGCCCCCGAGTGGGAGGATTTCTCTCCACTCGAAGTAATTTTTGTAACATAGGCGAATACGGGATCACGACTAAGCCCCCGAGTGGGAGGATTGCTCTCCATTTGGAGTAGTTTTTGAAACTTAGGCGAACACGGATCGCGGATAAGGCCCCGAGTGGGAGGATTTCTCTCCACTCGGAGTAGTTTTGAAACTTAGGCGAATATGGGATCGCAGCTGACGGTGTCCTGGACTAGGGGGTACTCACCACGTCGTCCCCCAATCGGTTAGATTGGGCCGAGGACCCCTATGGCCGCATACTCATGGGCCAGTCCGGACAGGTGCCGCATACAAGGAAGATTCCACAAGACTTGGCGATCAAGACAAGGACTCCCCCCCCCCCCCCCCACCGGCGTATTCGGCTAGGACTCTTGTTATCCTAGGCCTCTGGTGCATTATATAAACCAGGGCCAGGCTAGTCGACACAACAACCATTACAACAATCATACCATAGGCTAGCTTCTAGGGTTTAGCCTCCTTGATCTCGTGGTAGATCCACTCTTATACTACACATATCATCAATATTAATCAAGCAGGACGTAGGGTTTTACCTCCATCAAGAGGGCCCGAACCTGGGTAAAACATCGTGTCCCTCGTCTCCTGTTACCATCCGCCTAGACGCACAGTTCGGGACCCCCTACCCGAGATCCGCCGGTTTTGACACCGACATTGGTGCTTTCATTGAGAGTTCCTCTGTGCGTTCGGCAAAAGGTCGATGGCTCGCCCGCAGATCAACTGCGACTTCGGCATCTTCGTCACCAGCTCAACTGGTCCCCTTGGTTCGACCAAGGACCCCGCCCTACCTCCGGTCGTCATGTTCGGATGAGGGTCTTCATCAACATCAACTCTGATCTCTATCAAGATCATGGGGGAATCATCCAAGGAGCGCGGGGGCTCAACGTCAACATTGCCCTTGGGCGACCATGCTGTTTCTCTGGACAGCCAACTTGTATCCGTCGTCACCGCCTCCTCGAGCGTCGGTTTGACGATTGCTTCAGTGAAATAGTGCGGAATTGAGTCTACAACAACCCTGGAAAATTTCGTCGAGTTCCGATGGAGGAATCTCTGGCAATCCACGATATACCGGAGCCCTGTCAAATCTGGACGAGAATCTGGACGAGTTTAGGGCGTGGTGTCCAGCTTCTAGCTCGGACGTCCTTTGGAAGATCCAACCGTTGATCGGATGCGGAATTCCTATATCTACCACCCCTCCAAATTTCAGCTCGATCCGACAGTCCAAACTCTGGGAACCTTCCTATTAGTGCATCACTTTTTTGGATCTGTTTTCTGCGCGAAAACGAATCCGACCCGAGTTCGTCTTTTTTATAGATGGGATTTCGGACATCCTTTTTGAAGGAAGTTTTGTATGGGGTATTGTGTTTTGTTTCCGAACACATCCCACTAACTTTACAATCTTTCGAACATGCTCTTCAAACGTGATGCTGGTGTCAAACCAGTCCGGCAATATTGCCCCACGGCTGCCGACCTGCGTTAGACGCGTCGTCACTTTGTTGAGCCGCGCTCAACTTCTTAAGATCATCATCTCGGCAAGCCGAACAAGAGTCCGGCATCGCGAAGGATAAATCATCACCAACTTCACCACCCCACAGATTACACGAAGCGGGCATACCGGCGTCGTCGCACGGTCGCTTCATCAAGCCGGCATCGACCACGTCACGACCTGCATCGGCAGGGCCGCACTATTGCTTCTTCAAGCTGGTGTCCATCACGCCGACCTACTTTGACATCTCGGCTGGACCGGGGGCTTCGCCATCTCTTCATCAACCTACTCCGGACACTTCGGCGTCACCAGCCGACCAGCTCCATCACGTTAGCTGGACCGAGGGCTTTGCCTCGGCGAGCCAACCTTTGCCAGCATTGCCATGCCATCGTTTTATCGCCCATCAGGCAATGGGCGCGCGGATTGAGTCCCAATTTTGGGAATCACCTTCCTTCGGATTGCTACAACAAATAAACCAGGTGCTATTAATCTCAGTATTTTTTGCTTGTTTGGGTTCATTTTTCCCAAGGAATTATTACTCCGATTTGTCTATCATACGTACACAGGTCTATCAAATGATGGCCGCATTAACGACAGTCGCACGGTGGTTCGGTCAGTTTCCGTACATAGTCCGGCGAACGCCGCATCCGGAGCTCGGACCGACCTATGAATTCAGGCTTTGCCACGCCTTTACTGGATCACGCCGACGCCCTGCATCGACATTGACTTCGGCGCCAGGCCATATTTATTTTATTACTTATTTTGCATAAATTATTTATTATGCAACGATTTTTTTATTATTATTACTATTATCTCCGGTTCGCACTATTTTTTGTGCACAGGAAAATGATCCAGCCGGACTATATCCTTTGGCGTCACCTCGGCTGGACGGGGGGCTTCGTCAACACTTCATTACCCCATGTCTGGGACTTAGGCATCACTCTGCCGGCATGTATTGCCCGTGCTATGTCACCGCTTTGGAGTGCCGAGCTCTTTGCTCCGCCACCTCGGGACCAGCTTGGGGGATGGAACCTCGTCCCGCATCAAGCTCGGACCACGTCATCAATACTGAACACATTAACCAGCTAAGTTGCCTTCATGCTCAAAGTTTTAATTTTTTTACTTGTGTTCGGCTGGACCAAGCATTATACTTTTTTGAAAAAAAGTTGGTTGTAAAAATTTTCCTTGTCCAAACTTTGTTTGCACACACTTGACGCGCTACCCGCGCTCATTATACCTGGGGGCTTCTTTAACAGAAGTTTATTAATACGGGCTTTATGCCCAACACATGTGTCACACTTCCGCATGTACCTTTTATTCACCATTATATGCATCGATATGACTTAAGTTTTGGCCAAGCTGGGTTGCCTGGCTCCTGGGCTTACCCCTACATTCCCGATTGTTCGGCTAGGTGGTAAAGGGAGCACCTCTGCGATTGTTACTGCCGGGTCAGCCGGATGTGTACCTCAGACTGGGTGAAGCCGAAAGCTAGCGTTCTTAAGGGAATACTCGGTCGGTGAACTAAAAGATGATTTCTTACCTATTTATTTACCTGCCCCCAGATGTTTTTCTGCTCTTTTCGCAATTCGGACATGCACTTTAGGGCATGCCTCCCAGGGAAAGGAACCCCTAACGGAACTATTCTCCCTGGAAGATGTTTCTCACTAACCATGTAATATAACATAACTAGTTGGGCACTTGTCTGATAAAGCATTAATGACCCCTACGCCTGGTCTCCACGCATGCCCCGGTTTTTATAACCGCGAGGGTATCCGGACACACTCCAGACTATTGGGTCCAGAGGTTGAAGCGAAAAGGTCTGCTACGACAAACGATCTACAATCCGGCTAGAAGGCATTCTACATGTCACCTTACATTATATAGTCAACTTTTACCCAAGTCACTTGGGGGCTCTTATGTTTATTTGAGCCGTTTCATACTAAGTGTTCTTCTTCTTAGTCGTTGCAAAGTTTTATTATTATTTATCACTCCTTTTTTCGACACGAGTGTGCGGTCACTAGCCGGGGAGCCTAATTTCTCTCTCAAAGCCGCTAGAGTTTAGTTTGCTAAACTGGCCTGATGAGAAGTACTCCGCCCTCGGGATAGGAGGTTGAAGCCGTCGGTTGACCCGCTCGAAGTCTTGAGATAGGATGTATCATGTTAAAGTACGACAGAAGCACTTCTTTTTTTCTAAGTCCAATTTTCGGATTGGCACCGAACACTTGATCTTGTTCGGACGTCATGTTTTTCCTGGCGTTTTTTGGTTTTCCAAGCTTTTGGCACTTTTAAACTATTTGTGTGTTTTCAGCACAAGTCTCGCAGTGCAACGCCGGACTCCTTTAGAGATTCGGTAGAAACATTCTCGGATATTGCTATATAGGCATCGGTTTCGAATTGTGTCTTCGGTCAATAGTTGGGTTGCCCGGCTCCTGCGCTTGCCTCCTACGTTCCGCTTTGTTCGGCTAGGTGTGCAAAGGGAGAACCACTGCGATTGTGCTTCCAGCTCGCGTGGTCAAGCACCTCAGTGGAGAAAGCCGAAAACTGACTGTCACAATAGGTGTAAACTGGTCAACGATCCGATGACTATATTAAATGACGGGCCATTCATCACATTGGCCGAAGTGTTTCCGGCTTGACCTCGACTGTCGCCGAACACTACCGGGGGCTAGTAACTGGCCTCCCAAACTAAATCCTCAATATTTGGCTCTTACATTAGAGCTGAGGTTTCATGATCATGCTTAGCATGACAACCCAAAGAAAGGAACCGATAGCGGGACTATTTTCTTTGGAAGACATTTCCTATGTTAAACCGCAATATAACATATCTCTCTGCGTACCTTTGTTTATAAAACCGTATGGCCAGATTGCCTTGTTTGTCGTAAAACTTTGCCCTCATAAAGGCTTTATAAAGTAGGACAAACATTCCTCGGCTACTGGCCGAGGAGGCTGAAGCCGATGGTCGGTCAACAAAGTTTTGTACAATGCGGATCCGAGCATTAATGACATAAAGTACTTGGATACATAGAGTCATTACACATAATTTGTGATTTTACTATGGATATCGATCGTTAATCCGGCCACCCGTGCCTGCATTAAGGCTCGGGGGCTACTGGGCTTCGGGCTTATTATTTACAAATATTAAAGGGGCACATTGATCCCCTGATCTGGTGTTGCCACCCGACTAGTGTCTCGGGGGCTACTGCATTGCCTGTTCTATGCAGAAAATTTTAAGTGCAATACAGTTTCCGAGGAGATTTTGATCCTCAAGTTGGTCGGCCGCACCCAACCTGAGTCTCGAGGACTGAGCACGCCGCTTTTTGTGTCCCGAAGTATTCTACCGAGCTAGGACTTCATCCTCAGGCCGATTTTGCAAATCAACCTGAGTCTCAGCGGTTACTGGGATCAGCGGTCTTATGTCATCCTTCAGGTGTATCTCGGGTTTTAGACCGATACACACCTTGAGGGCTACTGGCTATATATCTCGTCAGAGAATAAATTGCATCAATAAAAAATATTGACCAAAAATCAGCCCATGACCGAGGTGCTGAACCACCTCGGAAGCAGTCCGGCATAAAGCTCGGGCGCTAGTGGCTGGCTCCATAGAGGGCATTTCCGGCATTAAGCTCGGCTAAACTCCTTCAAACTTCTTTGAACCAAGGTGATTTACGACACCTCGGATACATAGTCCGGCGTTGGAGCTCGGATACAGTCCGACGTTGGAGCTCGGATACATAGTCCGGTGTTAGAACTGGGAAGCAGTCCGGCATTGGTGCTCGACTGCAAAAGATACCTCGAATGCAGTCCGGCGTTGGAGCTCGGACGCAAGAGGACGCTGCCGCCCGGGAACAACTTCAAACCCGAGGTGTGACATAAAAATAACAAGGCATTGATAAAGGCCGGAAACTTAAAGGGGCTCCTCGGATACCCGACGTGTAAACTCGTCGAATGCATTTCGGCGATCCTCAAGATAAAAGATGAGAAGATTTGTTGAACCAGTTTTCAAGACCGGCAACTGAAGATGAAGAACAGTTCGGAAGAATCGAGGAGAGTCCCTAACTTGAAGACCAGTTCAGGGGGCTACTGACGGTGTCCTGGACTAGGGGGTACTCACCACGTCGTCCCCCAATCAGTTAGATTAGGCCGAGGACCCCCATGGCCACATACTCATGGGCCAGTCCGACAGGTGCCGCATACAAGGAAGATTCCACAAGACTTGGCGATCAAGACAAGGACTCCCCCCCACCGGCGTATTCGGCTAGGAATCTTGTTATCCTAGGCCTCTGGTGCATTATATAAACCAGGGCCAGGCTAGTCGACACAACAACCATTACAACAATCATACCATAGGCTAGCTTCTAGGGTTTAGCCTCCTTGATCTCGTGGTAGATCCACTCTTGTACTACCCATATCATCAATATTAATCAAGCAGGACGTAGGGTTTTACCTCCATCAAGAGGGCCCGAACCTGGGTAAAACATCGTGTCCCTCGTCTCCTGTTACCATCCGCCTAGACGCACAGTTCGGGACCCCCTACCCGAGATCCGTCGGTTTTGACACCGACAGCAGCTAAGCCCCTGAGTGGGAGGATTGCTCTTCACTCGGAGTAGTTTTGTAAATTAGGCGAATACGGGATCGCAGCTAAGCCCTCCAGTGGGAGGATTGCTCTCCACTCGGAGTATTTTTGAGACTTAGGCGAATACGGGGTCGCGGCTAAGCCCCCGAGTGGGAGGATTCCTCTCCACTCGGAGTAGCTTTTGTAACTTAGGCGAATACGAGATCATGGCTAAGCCCCCGATTGGGAGGGTTGCTCTCTTCTTGGAGTAGTTTTGAAACTTAGGCGAATACAGGATCGCGGCTAAGCCCCTGTGTGGGAGGATTGCTCTCCACTCGGAGTAGTTTTGTAACTTAGGCCAATACGGGATAGCAGCTAAGCCCCCGAGTGGGAGGATTGCTCTCCACTCGGAGTATTTTTGAAACTTAGGTGAATACGGGATCGTGGCTAAGCCCCTGAGTGGGAGGATTGCTCTCCACCCGGAGTAGTTTGAAGCTTAGGTGAATACGGGATCGTGGCTAAGCCCCCAATTGGGAGAATTGCTCTACACTTGGAGTAGTTTTGAAACTTAGGCAAATACAGGATCGCGGCTAGGCCCCAGAGTGGGAGGATTGCTCTCCACTCAGAGTAGTTTTTGTAACTTAGGCGAATATGGAATCGCCACTAAGCCCCCGAGTGGGAGGATTGCTCTCCACTTAGAGTAGTTTTCAAACTTAGGCGAATACGGGATCGCGGCTAAGCTCCCCAGTGGTAGGATTGCTCTCCACTGGAAGTAATTTTGAAACTTAGGAGAATACGGGATCACGGCTAAGCCCCCGAGTGGGAGGATTGGTCTCCACTCGGAGTAATTTTGAAACTTAGGCGAAACTAGTTCGCGGCTAAGCCCCCGAGTGGGAGGATTGCTCTCCACTTGGAGTAGTTTTGAAACTTAGGTTAATACGGGATTGCGACTAAGCGCTTGGGTGGGAGGATTGGTCTCCACTCAGAGTAGTTTTGAAACTTAGGCGAATACGAGATCGCAGCTAAGCCCCAGAGTGGGAGGATTGCTCTCCACTCGGAGTAATTTTTGTAACTTAGGCGAATACGGGATTGCAACTAAGACCCCGAGTGGGAGGATTGCTCTCCACTCATAGTAGTTTTCAAACTTAGGCGAATACGGGATCGCAGCTAAGCTGCCTAGTGGTAGGATTGCTCTCCACTCGGAGTAATTTTGAAACTTAGGAGAACACGGGATCACGGCTAAGCCCCCGAGTGGGAGGATTGGTCTCCACTCGAAGTAATTTTGAAACTTAGGCGAAACTGGTTCGCGGCTATGCCCCCGAGTGGGAGGATTGCTCTCCACTCGGAGTAGTTTTGAAACTTAGGCGAATAGGGGATCGCGGCTAAGCGCTCGGGTGGGAGGATTGCTCTCCACTTGGAGTAGTTTTGAAACTTAGGCGAATACGGGATCGCGGCTAAGCCCAGAGTGGGAGGATTGGTCTCCACTCGGAGTAGTTTTTGTAACTTAGGCGAATACGGGATCGCAACTAAGCCCCCGAGTGTGAGGATTCCTCTCCACTCAAAGTAGTTTTCAAACTTAGGCGAATATGGGATCGTGGCTAAGCTCCCCAGTGGTAGGATTGCTCTCCACTCGGAGTAATTTTGAAACTTAGGAGAATACGGGATTATGCCTAAGCCCCCGAGTGGGAGGATTGGTCTCCACTCGGAGTAATTTTGAAACTTAGGCGAAACTGGTTCGCGGCTAAGCCCCCGAGTGGGAGGATTACTCTCCACTCAGAGTAGTTTTGAAACTTAGGCGAATACGGGATCGCAGCTAAGCGCCCGGGTGGGAGGATTGCTCTCCACTCGGAGTAGTTTTGAAACTTAGGCGAAACTGGTTCGCGGCTAAGCCCCCCGAGTGGGAGGATTGCTCTCCACTCGGAGTAGTTTTTGACTTAGGCGAAATGGATCCATGGCTAAGCCACCCACTGGGGGATTTGAACACATGCTTATGCGAGAACAATCATTAAGAGATTGCAGGAATCATGTCTTGATGAATGATTTAACAAGTACTTCTTATTACATCTTGACAATCCGACTGTCAAGTATAGAAATGACGAAGAAGATCTGCGTTCTAGGAGCACGGCTTGTCCTTCTTCTAACCTAGGTTGTAAAGGTGATATGCCCCATTGTGAAGCACTTTGGTGACGACGAAAGGGCCTTCCCATGCAGGTGCAAGCTTATGAGGCCGTTGCTGATCTACTAGGAGCACAAGGTCTCCTTCTTGAAATGCTCAACTTTTGATGTTTCTAGCATGGAATCGACGAAGGTCTTGCTGATAGATGGTCGACCGGATCAAAGCCATCTCTCGCCCTTCCTCTAGAAGATCTACAACATCCTGACGTGCTTGCTTTGCCTTGTCTTCTGAGAAAAGTTCCACTCGGCGTGCATTCTGAAGCAGGTCACTCAAAAGGACAACTTCAGCCCCGTACACCATGTAGAAAGGGGTTCAATTAGTGGATCGGTTGGGAGTTGTCCTTAGTCCCCACAAAGCAGATGGCAACTCAGTTACCCAAGCCCCAGATGCATGCTTAAGGTCATGCATGAGTCGGGGTTTTAGACCTTGAAGGATCAGACCATTTCCTCTTTTAGCTTGACCATTTGATTGCGGGTGCGCAACAGATGCGTAATCCACCTGAGTACCTTGGGAAGCGCGAACACTCTGAACTCTTCCGAATCGAAGTTTGAGCTGTTGTCTATGATGATACTGTGCAGAACTCCATATCGGAATATCAGCTCTCTTATGAAACTGATGGTTGTGCTTGAGTCTACGTTTTTGATAGGCTTGGCTTCAATCCACTTGCTGAACTTGTCGACTGCCACAAGTAGATGAGTGAAACCACTTCTGTCGGTCCTTAGCAGCCCAATCATGTCCATCCCCCACACGACAAATGGCCAGACGAGTGGAATAGTCTTCAAGGCAGATGCAGGTTTGTGAGACATGTTCGAGTAAAACTGGCAACTTTCACACTTCTCAACGATTTCTTTTGCCATTTCATTGGCCCATGGCTAGTAGAATCCTACTCGATATGCTTTGGCCACAATGGTCTGAGAGGACGCATGGTGACCACCGGTCCCCAAGTGGATATCATCCAATATCAGTCGACCCTCTTTTGGAGAGATACATCGCTGAGCCACACCAGTAACACTTTCTCTGTAAAGATGTCCGCCTATTACTGTGAAGGCCTTGGACCTACGGACGATCTGACGTGCTTCAACTTCATCTTCTGGAAGCTTCTGCTTGAGCAGATATGCAATATATGGCATTGTCCAGTCGGGGGTGATTACCAGAATCTCCATGACCAGATCAATAACTCCGGGTACTTCTACTTTAGTCGGATTTGTAGGACTTATTGGCTGGGGAGGCTCTTCAGTAAAGGGATCTTCTTGCACTGACAGGGAATGGAGATGCTCAAGGAACACATTGTTGGGTATAGGCTTCCGAGTGAAACCTATTTTTGCCAGGTCGTCAGCTGCTTGGTTCTTGAGTCTAGGAACATGGTGGAGCTCCAACTGAGGGAGTCCTGGATTAGGGGGTCCTCGGACAGCCGGACTATATGCTTATGTTGGACTGTTGGACTATGAAGATACAAGATTGAAGACTTTGTCCCGTGTCCGGGTGGGACTCTCCTTTGCGTGGAAGGCAAGCTTGGCAATTCAGATATGTAGATTTCCTTCTCTGTAACCGACTCTGTGTAACCCTAGCCCCCTCCGGTGTCTATATAAACCGGAGGGTTTAGTCCGTAGGACAACAACAATCAGAATCATAGGCTAGCTTCTAGGGTTTAGCCTCTACGATCTCGTGGTAGATCAACTCTTGTAATACTCATATCATGAAGATTAGTCAAGCAGGAAGTAGGATATTACCTCCATAGAGAGGGCCCGAACCTGGGTAAACATTGTGTCCCCCGCCTCCTGTTACCATTAGCCTTAGACGCACAGTTCGGGACCCCCTACCCGAGATCCGTCGGTTTTCACACCGACATTGGTGCTTTCATTGAGAGTTCCATTGTGTCGTCACGATAAGGCTTGATGGCTCCTTCAAACATCCACAATGATGCGATACAGGGTGAGGTTTTCCACCCCAAACAGATCTTCGTATTCAGCGGCTTCGCACCGCGGGCCAACTCGCTTGGCCATCTAGAGCAGTAGCTACGCCCCTGGCCATCAGGTCAGGTTTGGAAGCCTGAACTACACTGCCGACATCCGCAGAGACTTGATCTTCGACGGATTCGAGCCCATGACAGGTGCACCGTAGAGTCACGATGAGCATGACTTAGATCTGCCATCGGACGGTGTTCAGGAGAACGTACCTACAGCTGCCCTGGCCTTAGATCCAGAGTAGATCGCGCCATCCGAGGACGGGTGGATAGACCCGCCGCGGAGGCTGTACACTTATCGGCTGTAGAGCCGAACACAAACTTCGCCTCCAATGAGATCCGTGTCATCGGACCCTCGGACTTGTCTCCGGCCATAGGCTCCGAACCGCGCACGTCCGTGCCTATCGAACCTGGGTGGGCACCGATCATGGAGTTCACCTTCGTGGATATCTTTTAGCACTCGCCCTTGGGCGACGTGCTAAATTCATTAAAATCTCTCTCCATGTCAGGAGACTCATGGCCGAACTATGTCCGGCTTGAGTGGGAAGCGGACGACGAAGAAATTCGTCCCCGCCCCACCACTCACTTAATAGCCACAATCGATGACTTAACCGACATGCTTGATTTTGACTCTGAAGACATCGACGGCATGGACGACGACGAAGAAGAAGAACAGGAACCACCGCCCAATGAGCGCTGGACAGCCACCTCATCATATGATATATATATATATGGTGGACACGCCCAAAGAAAGCAATGGCAACGAGGCAACGGAGGATAATCCCCTCGAGAAGCAATCTAAGCGCCGGCGGCGCCGCTCTAAGCCCCGCCATAGCTAAAATGGCGATACCGGCGCAAGAGAAAATTGCACTCCGGATGGTGCCGAAGACGAAAAAAACCCCACCCAGCCAAGTTTTGAGCAAGCCGGACGGGAGGATGGGCAAGTGATACGTCTCCAACGTATCTATAATTTATGAAGCATTCATGCTATTTTATTATCTGTTTTGAATGATTACAGGTTTTATTATACACTTTTATATTACTTTTGGGACTAACCTATTAAGCGGAGGCCCAGCCCATATTGCTGTTTTATTGCCTGTTTCAGTATTTCGAGGAAAAGGAATATCAAACGGAGTCCAAACGGAATGAAACCTTCGGCATAGTGATTTTTTGGAAGAATATGATCCTGGAGACTTGGAGTTCACGTCAGAAGATCCTCGAGGCAGCAACGAGATAGGAGGGTGCGCCCCCCCTGTAGGGCGCGCCCCCCTGTCTCGTGGGCCCCTCGAGGCTCCCCGACCGACTTCTTTCGCCTATATAAGCCTACATACCCTAAAAACATCGAATATCAAGATAGATCGGGAGTTCCGCCACCGCAAGCCTCTATAGCCACCAAAAACCTTTCGGGAGCCCGTTCCGGCACCCTATCGGAGGGGGAATCCATCACCGGTGGCCATCTTCATCATCCTGGCACTCTCCATGACGAGGAGGGAGTAGTTCACCCTCAGGGCTGAGGGTATGTACCAGTACCTATGTGTTTGATATCTCTCTCTCTCGTGTTCTCTCTATGGAACAATCTTGATGTATCACGAGCTTTGCTATTATAGTTGGATCTTATGATGTTTCTCCCCCCTCTACTCTCTTGTGATGAATTGAGTTTCCCTCTTGAAGTTATCTTATCGGATTGAGTCTTTATTTGAGAACACTTGATGTATGTCTTGCCGTGTTTATCTGTGGTGACAATGGGATATCACGTGCCACTTGATGTATGTTTTGGTGACCAACATGCGGGTTCCGCCCATGAACCTATGCATAGGGGTTGGCACACGTTTTCTTGACTCTCCGGTAGAAACTTTGGGGCACTCTTTGAAGTACTTTGTGTTGGTTGGATGAATCTTAGATTGTGTGATACATATCGTATAACCATGCCCACGGATACTTGAGATGACAATGGAGTATCTATGTGACATTAGGGTTTTGGTTGATTTGTGTCTTAAGGTGTTATTCTAGTACGAACTCTTGAATAGATTGATCCGAAAGAATAACTTTGAGGTGGTTTCGTACCCTACCATAATCTCTTGGTTTCTTCTCCACTATTAGTGGCTTTGGAGTGACTCTTTGTTGCATGTTGAGGGATTGTTATATGATCTATCTACGTTATTATTGTTGAGAGAACTTGTATTAGTGAAAGTATGAACCCTAGGCCTTGTTTCCTACCATTGCAATACCGTTTACGCTTACTTTTATCACTAGTTACCTTGCTGTTTTTATATTTTCATATGACAAAAACCTATATCTACTATCCATATTGCACTTGTATCACCATCTCTTCGCCGAACTAGTGCACCTATACAATTTACCATTGTATTGGGTGTGTTGGGGACACAGGAGACTCTTTGTTATTTGGTTGCAGGGTTGCTTGAGAGAGACCATCTTTATCCTATGCCTCCCACAGATTGATAAACCTTAGGTCATCCACTTGAGGGAAATTTGCTACTGTCCTACAAACCTGTGCACTTGCAGGCCCAACAACGTCTACAAGAAGAAGGTTGTGTAGTAGACATCAAGCTCTTTTCTGGCTCCGTTGCCGGGGAGGTGAGTGTTTGAAGGTATATCTTTAGATCTTGCAATCAAATCTTTTTGTGTCTTGTTTTATCACTAGTTTAGTTTACAAAAGAAAAACTACAAAAAAATGGAGTTAAGTTTGTCTCATACGCTTCGTATTTTTAATATCTTTCGTGAGTTTGATGGAAAGGAAAATTGTGCTCAAGTGCTAGAAGAAGAGTGCATTAAAATGCTTGGTACTAAATCTTTGAATGATGAGCATGATTGCAATGTTGTTAGTATGAACTCTTTGAATATCCATAGTACTAATGATGATTGCACTAGTTATGATGAAAATGTCTCCTATAAGCATGTTGATTTGTGTGGAGTAGATTGGATTTGCATGCACACACCAAATAGAGAAAATAGATATTGCAAGAGGCATAAGTATTTAAAAACTAAAGTTTTGCAAGAAAGTCTTGATGAGTGTGCTAGAAGATTCAATATTTTTCGTGCCCCTTGTGAACTTTGCAATGAACGTGGTCATTTAAATCTCCAATGCAAATTGTTTCATGATCGAATCGTGTCCAAAAATTGTGATAATTTGATTACCCTTGGGCATCATAAAGAGCCTAGTCTTCTTTTGGGGTATGAAGAAATGAAACGTATAACTGAGGGTATTCCAAAATTTAATCTTGATAGATTTCTTGATTTTGATCTAGAGGATATTTATATGTTTTGTGCGGAGAATTGCATTGAAAATCCTTATATTGCCAATTACATAAAGAAAAGAAAGCAAACAGAAGATGAAGAGAATACTAATGAAAGGGAAGAGATTTCCCAATCTCCTCCTATTATTTCTTATGATGAATCAGGTAACGAGGAGGAGCTTTCTAATCAACCAATCTCGTCAATAAGGAGTTCAAAGAGGAAGGTTGAACCCACACATAATATGAAGAAGAAAAAGAAAATAAGGAGCAACAAAGGTAGAAAGTTATCCCTCCCAAATGATGTTGCTCCTACTACTCATTGTGATGATGATAATTGCTATACTATTGGTGCTATCCATATTTTTAATGATGAGAGTGATTATGCTTATGATATGAAAGGGCCCAAGCTTGGGGAAGCTATGTTTGATGAGGATGAAATATTTGAGAATATATTTGCTGATATTAATGTTTGTCCCAAGCTTGGGGATGCTATGTTTAATGAAGATGATATTTTTAGCATCCCAAGTTTTGATATGCAAAGTTGTTATGATGATAGCATGCCTCCTACTTATGATGATTATATTGATGAAAGTGGGTTTGGAAGAGTGTCAACTTTAGGAAGTAGTTATCCCACTATTTTGGAAGATATTGAATCTTATTGTGATGATATGAAAGTGGATTTGGAAGAGTGTCAACTTTATTTAGTGATTCCACTATCTTGGGAGAGGTTTCAATCGATTATGATGAGAACAAAGTTGCTACTTATGATGATTATTGTGATGAAACTTATGCTATAAAAAGTAGTGATGATTATATTTATAAATCTTATCATGATTATGATTACCCTTTTTCTGAACATTACTCTTTTATTGTGGAAACAATTTTTAGTGTTCAAGTCTCTTATGATACCCCACTATTCCGAATGAGAAGAATTTTGCTCATGTGGAGAGTTGTAAATTCTCTATGCTTGTAGATCATGAAAAGAATGCTTTAGGTTCTGGTTATATTGTTGAATTCATTCATGATTCTACTGAAAATTATTATGAGGGAGGAACATATGCTTGTAGGAATTGCAATAATGTCAAGTTTCCTCCCTATGTGTTGAAAATTTTGAAGCTATGCTTGTTTTACTTTCCTATGCTAGTTGATTATTGTTCCCATAAGTTGTTTGCTCACAAAATCCCTATGCATAGGAAGTGGGTTAGACTTAAATGTGCTAGTCATGTGCTTCATGATGCTCCCGCTATGTTTCAATTCTTATCTTTTATGTGAGCGTCATTGTCATCATCATGCCTAGCTAGAAAGGCATTAAAGAAAAGCGCTTGTTGGGAGACAACCCAATATTATGAGGGAGGAACATATGCTTGTAGGAATTGCAATAATGTCAAGTTTCCTCCCTATGTGTTGAAAATTTTGAAGCTATGCTTGTTTTACTTTCCTATGCTAGTTGATTATTGTTCCCATAAGTTGTTTGCTCACAAAATCGCTATGCATAGGAAGTGGGTTAGACTTAAATGTGCTAGTCATGTGCTTCATGATGCTCCCGCTATGTTTCAATTCTTATCTTTTATGTGAGCGTCATTGTCATCATCATGCCTAGCTAGAAAGGCATTAAAGAAAAGCGCTTGTTGGGAGACAACCCAATATTTATCCTTACTGTTTTTATGTGTTCACATGATTATGCTACTGTAGTAATCATGTTTTATAGCTTTTGTTTCAATAAAGTGCCAAGTAAGACCTTTAGGATAGCTTACGGTGATAGTTGTGTTGATCCTGCTGAAAATCAGAAACTTTTGCACCCAGTAAATTAGTTTTGTTAATTCACATAAACGTGCTTCTGATCTGATTATTTTTTCTCTTGATTGGTACACAAATTACTTAGGACTTCGTAATTTGGTAGAATTTTTGAAGTTACAGAATACGTTTGATACAGATTACTACAGACTGTTCTGTTTTTGACAGATTCTGTTTTCTATATGTTGTTTGCTTATTTTGATGAATCTATGGCTAGTATTAAGTGGTATGAACCATAGATAAGTTGGAGTACAGTAGATATTACACCAATATGAATTTATAATGAGTTCATTACAGTACCTATGTGATGATTTTATTTTCTTATACTAACGAAGCTTACGAGTTTTCTGTTGAGTTTTGTGTTGTGGAGTTTTCAAGTTTTGGGTAAAGATTCGATGGACTATGGAATAAGGAGTGGAAAGAGCCTAAGTTTGGGGATGCCCAATGCACCCCAGGGTAATATTCAAGGACAACCAAAAGCCTAAGCTTGGCGATGCCCCAGAAGGCATCCCTCTTTCGTCTTCGTTCATCGGTAACTTTACTTGGAGCTATATTTTTATTCACCACATGATATGTGTTTTGCTTGGAGCGTCATTTTTCTTTTGTTAGTATTTGCTTTCTGTTATTTAGATTAATGTTTTGCATCTTTAGTTTCAATAAAAATGTCAAGGATAGCCTTTACCTTGCTTATTTTGCTAGTATACATGTTGCTGTTTGAAAACAGAAAGTTTACCGCTGTTGCAAAAATTCCCTAGAAAAGTCAGAGAATGGTATAATGTTGAAAAGTTTTGCATAATGAGATCTGATAAATTTACTACAGTGGGAATTTTATTTCATAATTTTTGGAGTTAGGGAAGTATGATGAATCTTGCATTCTTTACAGACTGTACTGTTTTGGCAGATTGCTGTTATGGTTGCATTGTTTGCATATATTTGCTTGTTTAATGATTCTATTTGAGGAAAGGGGTATTAAATATGCAGAGGTATTTAGTATGCAATGTTGAATAATAATTTTAGTGATTTGTTACAGTAGAAAATGATAAGGTTTTGCATTGGTTTATACTAACCTATCTCATGAGTTCTCGTTGAGTTTGTTGTGGATGAAGCTTTTGAGAAATAAAGAAACCATGATATGAGAGGAATTAAGGAGAGACAAAAGTTAAGCTTGGGGATGCCCAAGGCACCCAAAGATAATATTTCAAGAAGTCTCAAGCATCTAAGCTTGGGGATGCCCCGTAGGCATCCCACCTTTCTTCTTCAACAACTATCGGTTAGTATCGGTTGAGCCTAAGTGTTTGCTTCTTCACATGAGTTGTGCTATCCTTGCAATGTCATTTTACTTTATTTTGCTTTCTGTTTGAATACAATACCAAGATCTGAAATTCTTTAATGAGAGAGAATCTTTGCATAGTTACATAATTATTTAGCTACTCATTGATCTTCACTTATATCTTTTTGGAGTAGTTTGTCATTTACTCGTGTTCTTCACTTATATCCTACGAGTAAATTGTTGAATGAGTTGATTGTCATAAATCTGAAATTATATATGCCTCATTTGCTTATTCCATGGGGAGTAATGACTTCACGTCTAAGAAGTAGAGGTTGTAAATTTATTGAAGGTTAGCAAGCATTGTATTGGTCATTTGAACAATTCATGAAAGAATATTGAAGGAAGAGAGATTTCACATATAAATATACTATTGCGGACATATTTTATAATTGGGAGCACTCATTAAGTATGACATGCTAAAGAGTTGATGTTGGACAAGGAAGACAATGTAATGGTTTATGTTTTCTGACATCTCAGTTAAAGTATATTGTCATGGATCATTCAAACATGTTGAGCTTGCCTTTCCCCCTCATGCTAGCCGAAATTCCTTGCACCAATTAGAGATACTACTTGTGCTTCCAAATATCCTTAAACCCAGTTTTGCCATGAGAGTCAACCATACCTACCTATGGATTGAGTAAGATCCTTCAAGTAAGTTATCATCGGTGCAAGCAATAAAAATTGCTCTCTAATATGTATGATATTTTGGTGTGAAGAAAATAGCTTTATACGATCTCTTGTTATGGAAGCAATAAAGCGATGGACTGCATAATAAAGGTCCATATACAAGTGGCAATATAAAGTGACGTTCATTCGCATTAAGATTTTGTGCATCCAACCCTAAAAGCGCATGACAACCTCCGCCTCCCTCTGCGAAGGGCCTATCTTTTACTTTATGTCTTTTACTTTATGCAAGAGTCAAGGTGATCTTCACCTTTCCCTTTTTCATTTTATCCTTTGGCAAGCACTTTGTGTTGGGGTGATCCTAATATATATATCCAATTGGATGTAAGTTAGCATGAACTATTATTGTTGACATCACCCAAAGGTGAATACGTTGGGAGGCAACACTATAAGCCCCTATCTTTCTCAGTGTCCGATTGAAACTCCATAACCATTAGTATTGCGTGAGTGTTAGCAATTGTAGAAGACTATATGATAGTTGACTATGTGGAGTTTGTTATTCCTGAAAATAAGATGAATTGCAATTGTTTGATGACTGAGAATGAAGTTTGCTAGTTTTCAAGAAAGTTTATGGTCTATGCTTTGATATGTGAATTGCTTGTTACTTTATCGTGAGAAGTTTTATGAGATGAACTACTATTATGACATATTATCATGCTAGAAAAGGTGATTGAAATTATCATTGATCAAACTTGTGCACCTTCTAGCATTCACAGTTCATAAATTCTTTCTTTATCATTTACCTACTCGAGGAAGAGTAGGAATTAGGCTTGGGGATGCAGATACGTCTCCAACGTATCTATAATTTATGAAGCATTCATGCTATTTTTATTATCTGTTTTGAATGATTACGGGCTTTATTATACACTTTTATATTACTTTTGGGACTAACCTATTAACCGGAGGCCCAGCCCATATTGTTGTTTTATTGCCTGTTTCAGTATTTCGAGGAAAAGGAATATCAAACGGAGTCCAAACAGAATGAAACCTTCGGCATCGTGATTTTTTGGAAGAATATGATCCTGGAGACTTGGAGTTCACGTCAGAAGATCCTCGAGGCAGCCACAAGATAGGAGGACGCCCCCCTGTAGGGCGCGCACCCCTGTCTCGTGGGCCCCTCGAGGCTCCCACGACCGACTTCTTTCACCTATATAAGCCTATGTACCCTAAAAACATCGAATATCAAGATAGATCGGGAGTTCCGCCGCCGCAAGCCTCTGTAGCCACCAAAAACCTTTTGGGAGCCTGTTCCGGCACCCTGCCAGAGGGGGAATCCATCACCGATGGCCATCTTCATCATCCCGGCGCTCTCCATGACGAGGAGGGAGTAGTTCACCCTCGGGGCTGAGGGTATGTACCAGTAGCTGTGTGTTTGATCTCTCTCTCTCTCTCGTGTTCTCTCTATGGCACGATCTTGATGTATCGCGAGCATTGCTATTATAGTTGGATCTTATGATGTTTCTCCCCCCCTCTACTCTCTTGTGATGAATTGAGTTTCCCTCTTGAAGTTATCTTATCGGATTGAGTCTTTATTTGAGAACACTTGATGTATGTCTTGTCGTGTTTATCTGTGGTGACAATGGGATATCACGTGCCACTTGATGTATGTTTTGGTGACCAACTTGCGGGTTACGCCCATGAACCTATGCATAGGGGTTGGCACACGTTTTCTTGATTCTCCGGTAGAAACTTTGGGGCACTCTTTGAAGTACTTTGTGTTGGTTGGATGAATCTGAGATTGTGTGATGCATATCGTATAATCAAGCCCACGGATACTTGAGGTGACAATGGAGTATCTAGGTGACATTAGGGTTTTGGTTGATTTGTGTCTTAAGGTGTTATTCTAGTACGAACTCTTGAATAGATCGATCCGAAAGAATAACTTTCAGGTGGTTTCGTACCCTACCATAATCTCTTCGTTTGTTCTCCGCTATTAGTGGCTTTGGAGTGACTCTTTGTTGCATGTTGAGGGATTGTTATATGATCTATCTATGTTATTATTGTTGAGAGAACTTGCATTAGTGAAATTATGAACCCTAGGCCATGTTTCCTACCATTGCAATACCATTTACGCTCACTTTTATCACTAATTACCTTGCTGTTTTTATATTTTCATATTACAAAAACCTATATCTACTATCCATATTGCACTTGTATTACCATCTCTTCGCCGAACTAGTGCACCTATACAATTTACCATTGTATTGGGTGTGTTGGGGACACAAGAGACTCTTTGTTATTTGGTTGCAGGGTTGCTTGAGAGAGACCATCTTCATCCTACGCCTCCCACGGATTGATAAACCTTAGGTCATCCACTTGAGGGTAATTTGCTACTGTCCTACAAACCTGTGCACTTGCAGGCCCAACAACGTCTACAAGAAGAAGGTTGTATAGTAGACATCAGCAAGTTAGCCCTGATAAATAGGCAATGGATGGAGACTCGGAGGATGACAATTACATGCCCCTCTCCGAAGACGAGGTGAGGCTCGGCGACGACGAATTCATCATGCCTAAGGACCCCGTCGAGCAGGAGCGTTTCAAGCGCCAGCTTATAGCCACTACAAAAACCCTGAAGAAAAAGCAGCAGGAGCTTCAAGCTAATCAAGATCTGCTAACTGATAGATGGACCGAGGTCCTGGCAGCCAAGAAATACGGACTCGAGCGCCCAACCAAAAGTTACCCAAAGCGCAGGTTGTTACCTCAATTCGAGGAGGAGGCACTAGAGCCTACACTACCAGCGCATGATGCGGCTGACCGGCCACCCCGTGGTTGAGACAAAGCGGCGTATCAGCCCGAACACCAGCCCGCACCCCGTCGTCAAACAAACAAAAACACGAAGACCCGGGGCTAGATGCAGGACCTGCGAGACCTGTTGGAAAACAAAGCAGGACAGTCAAAATCGATCTACGGATCACGGGGGCGCGCCCCAACGCGTGACGATGATCACCACACCGGATACACTAAATACAAATTCGGCAGGGCCAAATATAACTGACCAGACTCATTTGAACTGCGTCGTGATGTAGCCCGTCATAGAGGCGCCGCACACCCCCTATGCTTCACCAACGAAGTAATGGAGCATGAGTTCCCAGAAGGGTTTAAATCCGTGAACATCGAATCATATGATGGTACAACAGACCCCGTGGTATGGATTGAAGATTTCCTTCTCCACATTCACATGGCTCGCAGCGATGAACTACATGCCATCAAGTACCTCCCACTAAAACTCAAGGGACCGGCTCGGCATTGGCTGAATAGCCTGCCGGCAAACTCCATTGGCAGTTGGGAGAACCTGGAAGACGCATTCCTTGACAACTTCTAGGGCACTTATGTGCAACCACCGAACGCTCATGACTTACGTCACATAACCCAACAGCCCGGAGAGTCAGCCAGGAAATTCTGGACTCAGTTACTAACTAAAAAAACAAATTGTCGATTGTCCGGATGCCGAAGCCCTAGCAGCCTTTAAGCATAACATCCACGACGAGTGGCTCGCCCGACACCTCGGCCAAGAGAAGCCGAAGTCCATGACAGCCCTCACGACACTCATGACCTTCTTTTGTGCGGGCGAGGATTGCTGACTGGCTCGTAGCAATAGCACATCAAGAAATCCTGGCACTTCAGATGCTAGAGATAGCAACGGCAAGCCCCGACGCAACAGACACAAGGGTTGCAGCAGTCAATGCTGGATTCAGTGGCTCTAAGTCCGGTCAGCGGAAAAAGGCATTCAAAAGAAACAATCTGGGCCCGTCTAGTCTGGACCACATACTCGATCGCTCATGTCAAATTCATGGCACCCCCGATAAACCAGCCAACCACACCAAAAGAGAATGTTGGATGTTCAAATAGGCCGGCAAGTTGAATGCCGAAAACAAGGAAAAGGGGCCGCATAGTGATGACGACGTGGAGCCCCGGCTGCCGAACACAGGAGGACAGAAGAAATTTCCTCCCCAAGTGAAAACGGTAAATATGATATACGCCACCCATATTCCCAAGCGGGAGCGGAAGCGCGCACTAAGGGACGTCTACACGATGGAGCCAGTCGCCCCAAAGTTCAACCCATGGTCTTCTTGTCCGATCACTTTCGATCGAAGGGACCATCCTACCAATATCCGTCATGGTGGTTCGGCCGCGTTGGTCCTCGACCCCATCATTGAAGGATTCCACCTCACACGAGTCCTTATGGACGGTGGCAGCATGTAACACCCCGGATACAACTTTCCATATCCGTAACTCCAACTCTTGCCTTTTCCGGAGATGCGATATGATATTTCCTTCGTGGTTGGGTTTTTATCTTTTGTTTTGCATTTTATTCATGGCATGCATCTCATATCATGGCATCATGTGCATTGCATCCGCATGTTTTTCATAAAACTCGTTACCGTTTGCAGTTGCCCTTTATCTCTTTGCCTCCGTTGGCATTTTGTCAGGTCCTTGTCCTCGTTGACCTCCTCGGACCGTTTTGCCTTTGTTGACCGTTCCAGACCAACCGGGTTTCGTTCCCCTCTTATTTGTCTGCCTACGCAACCTCTCTGCACAACCACCGAACCCCTCGCGTGCGTCCGGAACCTGCCCCGAACCTGACCCGCTCAGTCATCTCCGTTGGATTCGAATCATCCCCTAACATCAAACATCTGCGTTTATTTGTTGGACTCCCCTAAGCCATTCATCTTTGACCGTCCGATTACGATAGGTGGGTCGAGATAATCCCTAACCTAACCCACTCATTATATATATTTGTCTAACTTGAGACCAAATCCCTAATTTCTAGGGATCCTCCCTGCCGCCGCCGCCGCCACTCCTCCTGTCTCGTCTTCCTCAGGATCCTCCCGATCCAAATCCCCTCGCAGCCAGCCTCTCCTTCCCTCGTTTTCACCACCACCAACCGAAGCCCGCAACCACGATCCAAATCCTCACCGCGTGGCCGCACGCCCTACACCCCGAGCTCCTCCCGCCTGGCCAACCCGAGCTCCTCCCGCGCCCGAGCCCTTTGGCCTTGAGCTCCACCACGCCTCCTGCTTCCCTGAGCATGCGGGACTCCTCGCTCCCGTTGTCAGCCATGAGCCCCGTCCCTGAGCTTCTACAGCCCCATGGCGCCCCGACCTCCAGATCGAGAAGGTCTCGATCCCGAGTCGCCAGGCCAGACTCCGTCGCCCTCCTCCTTGTCTTCCTTCCCCTTCCTTCATCCGGTTCCTTCTCCTCTCACATCTCGCCCTTCTCTGTTTTCATCGCAGGAGCACCGCACCATGGCTGCGGCCACCGAAGCTTTGAGCTTCCTGCCGGCAGCCGCGCTGCTCCCCTTCCCCATCGTCGCCATCCCTCGTCGCCCCGACCAGCAGCAGGTCACCGGAGACCTCTTTTTCCTACCTCCTCTTCGTCCTCCTCCCAGGAACCTCTCTCGCCGCGCTTTCCTGTCGTCGTTTTTCCTAGGGAACCAGGAGGTCAAGCCCTGCCATGATCGGCGCCCTCCTTCCCGCGTGGCACTACGCCAGCCACCGCCCCATCCTCGCCTTGCCGGAGAGGCTCTGCCTTCGCCAGAACCTGCTCTGCCCGTCCTCTGCATCGCGGCAAGTCCCGCTCCTACCTGCCTCTGTTCGAGAGGAGGCTGCAAACGCGCCCGGTTGCTCGCGTTGACCGCGACATGCCCATCTCCTTCGCCTCCTGGGCCGCCAGCAACCTCCCCAATCCAGCCTGCTGGACTCTAGATCTGGCCCAGCCAGCGCCCTCCTCCACCGACTAGGCCTCGGCCCATGGTGAGCCTCCAGCCTATCCCTCGCCCCACCGCACCACATGTTAGCTTGCGCCCACCAGATTCGGCCCGACATGTTTTTTTTTCAGATCCGCGAATTTAGACATTATCCAGAGAACGCCGTTTTACAGAAAAGTCCCTAGAGTTCATGCATTTAATAACTCATCAACCGTGCATCATATCAAAATGTTTTATATATGTAAATGGGATGGGAAAATGCCTAGTTTAACATGGTGCACTTTATTTTCCTTTTTAACCACAATAAAATATGGTTTAGGGCAGAACAGTACCAAAACTAAAATATGGATATGAGGATTTTCCGGAATTGTTGTTTGTTGTTCCGGCCTCATTTAAACTTGCCTAGATAGGTAGTTTTATTATGCTTCACCTCTTGCCATGTTTAACAACATTTAATATTGTTTGGTAGCTTATAAGAGATTAAACTAAATATGTCAATGTGGTGTTTTGTCAATATGCAACTAGTTGCATATTGAGCTCCACTTAACTTGTAATATTGTTTGTTGCACTTTGCCATGCCATGCCTCATTAAACCGGACATGCATCATACTTGTTTGTGCATCATGCCATGTTTATGCTTGTGCATTTACCATGTTGTTTGTTTCTTTCCGGTGTTGCTTCTTAGTTCCTGTTTCATTGCGATCGTGAGGATTCGTTCGTCTACGCTCGGTTCGTCTTCGTGGCTACATCTTCTTCATGGACTCGTTCTTCTTCATTGCGGGATTTCAGGCAAGATGACCGCTACCCTGGATCTCACTACTATCATTGCTATGCTAGTTGCTTCGTTCTATCGCTTTGCTGCGCTACCTATCTTTTGCTCTTCAAGCCTCCCAATTTGCCATGTCAGTCTCTAACCTTTTTCACCCTTCCTAGCGAACCGTTGCTTGGCTATGTTACCGCTTTTGCTCAGCCCCTCTGATAGCGTTGTTAGTTGCAGATGAAGTTGAAGATTGCTCCATGCTGGACAGGATGTTGTTGGGATATCACAATATCTCTTATTTAATTAATGCATCTATATACTTGGTAAAGGGTGGAAGATTCGGCCTTATGCCTGGTGTTTTGTTCCACTCTTGCCGCCCTAGTTTCCGTCATACCAGTGTTATGTTCCCGGATTTTGCGTTTCTTACGTGGTTGGGTGATTTATGGGACCCCCTTGACAGTTCGCTTTGAATAAAACTCCTCCAGCAAGGCCCAACCTTGTTTTTACCATTTGCCTCACCTACCCTTTTTCCCTTGGGCTTCCGGAGCCCAAGGGTCATCTTCATTTTAGCCCCCCCCCCCCCCCCGGCCAGTGCTTGTCTAAGTGCTGGTTCGAACCGAGCAGCCTGCGGGGCCCCCTCGGGTAAACTCGAGGTCTGGTTTTACTCATAGCTTGACTTATCCGGTGTTGCCTTGAGAACGAGATATGTGCAGCTCCTATCAGGATTGTCGGCGCATCGGGCGGCTTTGCTGGTCTTGTTTTACCATTGTCGAAATGTCTTGTAAACCGGGATTCCGAGACTGATCGGGTCTTCTTGGGAGAAGGTATATCCTTCGTTGATCGCGAGAGCTTATCATGGGCTAAGTTGGGACACACCTGCAGGGTTATAAACTTTCAAGAGCCGTGCCCGCGGTTATGTGGCAGATAGGAATTTGTTAATGTCCGGTTAGATAACTTGACACCAGATTCGAATTAAAACTCATCAACCGCGTGTGTAGCCGTGATGGTCTCTTCTCGGCGGAGTCCGAGAAGTGAACACGGTTTCTGTGTTATGATTGACGTAAGTAGGAGCTCAGGATCACTTCTTGATCATTACTAGTTGATGACCGTTCCGCTTGCTCTCTTCTCGTTCTTATTTGCGTATTGTTAGCCACCATATATGCTTAGTCGCTGCTGCAACCTCACCACTTTACCCCTTCCTTACCCATTAAGCTTTGCTAGTCTTGATACCCATGGTAATGGGATTGCTGAGTCCTCATGGCTCACAGATTACTACAACAACAGTTGCAGGTACAGGTTTGCGATGATCATAACGCGAGAGTGATGTTTGCTTGTTTTGGAGTTCTTCTTCTGCTTCTTCTTCGATCAGGGGATAGGTTCCAGGTCGGCAGCCTGGGCTATCAGGGTGGATGTCATTTGAGCTTCTGTTTGTGTTTCATCCGCAGTCGGATGTTGATCTTATGTATGATGTTGTATTCATGTGGCATTGTATGCCCTTTTGTATGTATCCCCATCTATTATGTAATGTTGATGTAATGATATCCACCTTGCAAAAGCGTATCAATATGCGGTTCTATCCTTGGTGGGACCTTCGAGTCTCTTTAGGATAGTATCGCATATTGGGCGTGACACAGCAGCCTGAACCTGCTCTATCAGGATACAGTGAGCAAAATGGGCATCGATCCCTCAAGGATCAAACCCACCAAAACCACCTTTAAAGGTGTCATACCAGGTGTAGAGGCCTATTGCACGGGCTCAATCACACTGGAAATAGTCTTCGGATCTCCGGACAACTTCCGAAGCGAGGAGTTAGTCTTCGATATTGTCCCCTTCCGCAGTGGCTATCACGCACTGCTTGGACTAACCGCATTTGCCAGATTCAATGCGGTACCGCATTATGCATACCTCAAGCTCAAGATGCCAGGACCTCGTGGGGTTATAACAGTCAATGGAAACACAGAGCGCTCCCTCTGTACGGAGGAGCACACTGTAGCTCTCGCAGAAGAAGTACAGAGCAGCCTTTTTAGGCAGACCCGTAATCCGGCAATAAAGGCCCCGGACACCGCCAAGCGAGTCCGAAGTACTCTGCAACAGGACCGTCCGGCATGTCCAGAGCTCACCTAGCAACTTGGCCTCCGTCCTATCCCAAGTCAAGCGGTGAAATTCAGGCCGCGCGTACATAATTACGCACTTAAAATACCATGGGTATAGACGGAGGCACAGCTAGAATGCGGTCCACAATGCGGCTCAACCGCCCCAGGATCCGTACACCTTCACCCCTTTTCTTTCTTTCAGGTCCATATCTTCTAGAGGCCCTTCCGATAGCCTGATTATCGGACCCATCACGAGACGGAAACACCAAGGAGGCAAGGAGCTTCGACGTATAAGGGAATCCCCAGGTGGTCTCTGATAACGATCGCTATACCTGTTTTACATACCCACACACAGCTCGCTCTTGGTTAGGACATGTCAAATAGTCCTATTTTGCTTATCGCGCTACTTGTATACATATGCCTCGACGTATTATTCAAATAAGAATGGAAAATAATGTACAGCGTCAGCTTATTTTTACATTTCTTTCTCTTTTTCCTTGATTGTTTATTTATTAGAAATTGCACCCGTACATTTTGGTACGTTCAGCTCGCCACGGGCTTCAGTGTACCCCATAACACGGCAAGAAAAGTCTGAACACTTTTGATAGTGCGGCACCCCGAACTTATAGCATTATATGCATCAGGTCCGAATCATGTCTTGGGCCAATAGTTGTGTTTGCCCAGCTCCCATGTTTTGCTGCCTTACGTTCCGCTATATCAGCTAAGGAGGCACAGGGAGAACTACTGCGATTGTGTCTCGGTTCTTCCGGACAAGCACCTCAGTAGAGAAAGCCAAAAACTGACTGTCATGATGCGGCGAGAGCTGGTCGCTGTTCGAGAGGTCTCAAATCCTTAAAGATTTTTTCCGCTTTGGGCGAGGAATTGGCTTTAGTCCGATTTAGGCGTGTATAGCGCCCCAAGTTCGGCCTTCCGAATACTAGGGGCTACGCCAAAATTTAAAATTATAGAACTTCTATGGCTAAGTGAGAGTGATAAATTTGTATAATCCGATTGCCTTGTTCGCTGTGCTAAACACCTCCTTAAAGGACCAAAAATTTGGATAAAGAGTGTTTAGATTTATCCCGAACACCCCGGTATTAGGTACATGGGGGCAGAAGCCGACGACTGGACAACTCTCAGATTTTCTAAACGGCCGCACAAAAGGTAAAATTTTAAATTAGCAAGTGTTATATTGTGCAAAAGAACTTGTTTCATATTACAGGATCAAATGAGTGTATTCACTCAAAGATTACATCCTTCGCACATTGCTCCGCCACAAGGCGGGATCCCTTCGGGACACTGTCATAATACTTTTCGGGGTGGCGGTGCTCCTTGCCCTTCGGTGGCCCCTCCGTCATCAGCTTCTCGGCATCCATCTTCGCCCAGTGCACTTTCGAGCGGGCGAAGGCCATGCACGCACCTTCAATGCAAACTGACCGCTTTATAACCTCAAGCCGCGGACGGGCACTCACAAGCCGCTTTACTAGGCCGAAGTAGCTGCTAGGCAGGGGCTCGACAGGCGACAGCCAGACTATGAGGTCCTTCATGGCTAGTTCGGCCGCCTTGTGCAGTTCAACCAGTTGCTTCAGCTGGTCGCTCAAGGGCATAGCATGTTTGGTCCCAATATACTGAGACTAGAACAACTTCTCTGTCGATCTCCCTTCTTCAGCTTGGTAGAACTCTGCGGCATCAGATATGCTGCGCGGCAAATCAGCGAATGCTCCTGGATAGCTCCAAATTAGGGTAAGTAAAAGGAAAGTCTCCTTCACATGCTTGCTTTGCATAATGAATGCCTTACCTGCCGCAATCTTCTTGGCCACCTGAATCTCTTGGAGGGCCTTTTGGGCTTCGGCTTTGGCGTCTCGCACGCTCTGGAGGGCCTTTGCAAGCTTGGACTCTTGCGTCTTAGAGTCACGCTCCAAGGACTCATATTTTTTGAGGAAATCCTAGAGCTCTTGCTGGACCTCGTCAACCTGGGCCTCTTGCTTCTCGCGCTCGGCGCGCTCCTTGGCCGCTTTGTCTTCGGCCTTGGTTAGTGCCTTCTTAAGGGCTGCCACTTCGGTCGTGGCCCCTATTAAAGTTCATAACGCTTCTATTAGCAGAGACAATTTTTCCTTTATCAATATATAGGCGGGGTATTGTGTACCTTTGTTTTCCTCGAGCTTCCTCTTCACGAGGCCGAGCTCCCCCTCGGTCCGCTCCAGGTCCCGCTTCAGTCCGGAGACCTCCGCAGTACGAGCGGCAACGGCCAGCAGCGACGCCTGCTTATTCACATAGACATCTTCTGTTAGACTCCTACGGATGTTATTTGATCCTCTGTTCGGCCTTTCTTTCCGAATACCAAACAGAGCATCAGGGGCTACTGTCTATACTACGATATTTTCTTACAATTTTTACTTACCTCAAAGCCTGTTAGGAGGCTGGCGCAAGCTTTGGTCAATCCGCTCTTGGCGGGCCGAACCTTCTCGATCACCATACTCATGATGGTACGGTGTTCTTCATCAATGGAAGCGCCGCGAAGTGCTTCCAGCAAGTTGTCCGATGCCTTTGGATGGACAGAGGTCACCGGCCCAGGCAGCTCGCCCCCCTTCGAGAGAGGCTGCCTGCCTGAATCCAGAACCGCTGGGGGTTCCAGAGCTGTATCTGGCTGGGGGGCAGACTTATTGCGGCCCCCGTTATCGGAGTCCATGGGGGTCTTCCCTCCCATGTTCCGGCGACTGGGATTTCTCCTGGGGGCATCTCCAGAACTGTCTCCCCTTGGTCCGGTATCCTCTGAGACAACACCTCGGTGTCGTCCGCGGGCCTAGGGGAGGTGGGCGTCGGGAGTGAATCACTGTTCATCACCTACTGGCCCAAAGACCAATCCGAGGAGGATACCCCGACGTGGGATTTGGCCAGACTGCATATGCATGCTCGGCATGATGAGAAGCAATAAAGCAAAACATACCAGGGGTATTATAGTGTCCGGATACTTACAACTTCGCCAGGGGCTTGTCCCTAGGTAGCCACTCCTCGCCGCTGTAGGTGGCTATGGTAGAGTGGTCCGGAAGGAGGGTCTTCCCCTTCTTGGATGCCTCGGCCTCCCCCTGTGGGGTGGCCTTTCTCTTCTTCCCCCCCCCCCCCCCCCGCTTTGGGGGGGAGGGATTTCCTCTTCCTCCTCCTTGTCTTCGTTGGAGGAGTGTGCCTCGGTGTCTTCGGACGTCACGTCTGCTACAACCTTGCGCCGGAGACCTTTCTTGGTCCCCGTGGCCTTTTCTTGGCCTTCTTATCCAGCACCTCATAAGGTGCCGGAAACAGCATCTTCGTTAAAAGAGACAATGCTGGATCTTCAGGTAGTGGAGCCGGACAGTCGACCCGCTCCGCTATTGCTACCCAGTCCTATTGAATGAGCATGGAGGCTTAGCTTCCTCCCGCGGATGTGCTGGTAAAAGGTACATCTTGCAAAATATAAACACTCACTGAATTGGCTTGGCGCTTCATGCTGAGTCCGTGATCTTCGGTTATGAGTGGGGGGACCTCGGTGGCCTTGAAGAGCACCTTCCAGACGTCTTCGTGCGTCGTGTCGAAGAGCTCTTGCAGAATCTGGTGTTCGGCCGGGTCGAACTCCCACAGATTGAAAGCCCGTCTCTAACACGGAAGGATCCGGCGGATGAGCATGACCTGGACCACGTTAACAAGCTTGATTTTCTTGCCTATCATATTTTCGACGCAGTTCTGAAGTCTGGCCAGCTCCACCGATGAGCCCCAGGCTAAGCCCTTCTCTTTTCAGGAGGTGAGCCGCATGGGGACGCTGGATCAAAATTTGGGGGCCGCTGCCCAGTTGGTGTCGCGCGGCTCGGTGATGTAGAACCACCCTGATTGCCACCCCTTCACGGTCTCCACAAAGGAGCCTTCGGGCCAGGTAACATTGGGCATCTTTCCCACCATGGCGCCTCCGCACTCCGCTTGCTGGCCGACCACCACCTTCGGTTTCATGTTGAAGGTCTTCAGCCATAGGCCGAAGTGGGGCATAGTGTGGAGGAATGCCTCGCACACAACGATAAACGCCGAGATGTTGAGGATAAAATTGGGGGCAGATCATGGAAATCCGGCCCGAAGTAGAACATATGCCCGCGGACGAATGGGTGGAGAGGGAATCCCAGTCCACAGACGAAATGAGAGAGAAACACTACCCTCTCTTGGGGTTTCGGGGTGGGGATGATCTGCCCCTTGGCCGGAAGCTGGTGCATGATGTTTGCGGCCAGGTATCCGGCCTCCCGAAGCTTCGTGATGTCCTCCTCCATAACGGAGGAGACATCCACTTGCCTCCTGCTTCGGACATGCTTGGAATGGCTTTGCGGAGAAGGTGAAAGTTGGGGCGCTAGAGCTCGAGTGAGAATGGATGAGCAGAGGAAGAAGAAGGCATGGGTGAAAAAGGGGAATCCTTATCTCCTTATAAAGGCGGTAAAAACTGTGCGCCTCCCCACTTGCCCCGTAAACTCGCTTATTCCCCAAGCACCGTGTTGATGGCGTGGTTGGGTTACACACACCCGTATTGATGAGAATCCCGTGATAAGGGGACATGATCTCTGTTTCGACAAGATGTGCCAATGAAACCGCCTCGCAATATGTGCAGTATAATGACCAGGCTGTGGCGTGATGTCATGCTATGAAAAGTTGTCAGCAGATTAGATTTGTGGAATATTGTGCTCTCTACGGTGGTATGTGGAATTTGTTTTGCAGAGCCGGACACGATCCTTGTGTTCAAAATCTTCTATGGAGTATTCGGAGAAGGAACCCGCCTTGCAATGCCAAAGACAATCTGCGCGCCAGACTCATCGTCATTGAAGCCTGGTTCAGAGGCTACCGAGGGAGTCCTGGATTAGGGGGTCCTCGAACAGCCGGACTATATGCTTATGCCGGACTGTTGGACTATGAAGATACAAGATTGAAGACTTTTTCCCGTGTCCGGGTGGGACTCTCCTTTGCGTGGAAGGCAAGCTTGGCAATTCAGATATGTAGATTTCCTTCTCTGTAACCGACTCTGTGTAACCCTAGCCCCCTCCGGTGTCTATATAAACTGGAGGGTTTAGTCCGTAGGACAACAACAATCAGAATCATAGGCTAGCTTCTAGGGTTTAGCCTCTACGATCTCATGGTCGATCAACTCTTGTAATACTCATATCATCAAGATTAGTCAAGCAGGAAGTAGGGTATTACCTCCATAGAGAGGGCCCGAACCTGGGTAAACATTGTGTCCCCCACCTCCTATTACCATTAGCCTTAGATGCTCAGTTCGGGACACCCTACCCGAGAGCCGCTGGTTTTGACACCGACACCAACCCTTCAAACTTCTTTTCCAACTTCCTCACTGCATTGCAGTATCCGGCCATGGCAGGGCTCCTGACATCCCACTCCTTCATCGCCTGATTAACCACCAAGTCTGAGTTGCGTAGACCATCAGGCGATGGACACCGAGTGAGATGGCCATACGCAACCTGTAGAGGAGTGCTTCATACTCAGCTTCGTTATTGGAGGAATCAAAGTGGATCTGGAGGAAATAACTAAGCTTATCGCCTCTTGGGGACACTAGGACCACTCCGGCACCAGAACCGTTTATCATCTTAGATCCATCAAAGAACATGGTCCAGTGTTCCGGGTGAACTTGAGTCGGCTGCTGTTGCTCAATCCACTCGGCCAAAAAATCTGCGATTGCATGAGACTTGATCGCCTTCTTTGCTTCAAACTTGATATTCAGAGGAAGAAGTTCAATTGCCCATTTAGCCATTCGGCTGGTTGCATCTCGATTGTTCAAGATATCAGACAATGGAGCATCGCTGATGACTGAAACCGAGTGGTCTTGGAAATAGTGTGCAACTTTCTTCGCAGTTAGATAAATTCCATAGACAAGCTTCTGGTAATGCAGATACCTTTGCTTGGATGGAGTCATGACTTCAGAGATGTAATATACTGGGTGTTGAACTTTATATGCCTTTGTTGGGAAATGCAACATGCAATTTCAAAAAAATTCCTACGCTCATGCAAGATCTATCTAGGCGATTCATAGCAACGAGAGGGGGAGAGTGTGTCCATGTACCCTCCTAGACCGAAAGTGGAATCGTTTGACAAGGCGGTTGATGTAGTCGAACTTCTTCTTGTTTCGACCGATCAAGCACCGAACATACGACACCTCTGAGTTTTGCATACGTTTAGCTCGATGACGTCCCTCGAACTCTTGATCCAACAAAATGTTGAGGGAGAGTTTCGTCAGCACGACAGCGTGGTGACGGTGATGGTGAATTGATCCGCGTAGGGCTTTGCCTAAGCACTACGGAGATATGACAAGAGGTGTAAACTGTGGAGGGAGGCGTCGCACATGGCTAACAGATGTTGTTGTCTATTCTAGGCGCCTCCCCCCTCATATATATAGGTGGGAGGGAAAGGGAAAAGCCAAGGGGGCGCCCAAGTAGGAGGAATCCTACTTGGGGCCCTAGTGCAATTCGCCCCCGCCCCCCTTACCATAACTTCTGGAGGGGGAAGGAAGGGGGAGGCCGAATCCCTCCCCTTCCTTTATCTCTTCTCCTCTTTCCTTCCCCCCTATTTTGGCCTAAATGGGGCGCACCAGCCTGTTATGGGCTAGTCTGTCCCCTTCTTGGCCCATTAGGCCCATGTAGTTGCCGGTGGGATGCCCGGAACCCCTTCCGGTGACCCGATATGTACCCGGTACCCCCAGAATACTTCCGGTGTCCGAATATCATCGTCCTATATATGAATCTTTACCTCTCGGCCATTTAGAGACTCCTAGTCATGTCTGTGATCTCATCCGGGACTCCGAACAACATTCGGTGACCAAATCACATAACTCATATAATAAAAAACATCATCAAACGTTAAGCGTGCGGACCCTACGGGTTCGAGAACTATGTAGACATGACCGAGACACCTCTCCGGTCAATAACCAATAGCGGAACCTGGATGCTCATATTGGTTCCTACATATTCTACGAAGATCTTTATCGGTCGTATCGTAATGACAACATATGGTATTCCTTTGTCATTGGTATGTTACTTGCCCGAGATTCGATCGTCGATATCTTCATACCTAGTTCAATCTCGTTACCGGCAAGTCTCTTTACTCATTCTATAATACATCCTTCGTAACTTACTCATTAGTCACATTGCTTGCAAGGCTTATTATGATGTGCATTACTGAGAGGGCCCAGAGATACCTCTCCGATACCCGGAGTGACAAATCCTAATCTCAATATATGCCAACCCAACAAACACCTTCGGAGATACCTGTAGAGCATCTTTGTAATCACCCAGTTACATTGTGACATTTGATAGCACACAAGGTATTCCTCCAGTATCCGGGAGTTGCATAATCTCATAGTCAAAGGGATATGTATAAGACATGAAGAAAGCAATAGCAATAAAACTAAACAATCAATATGCTAAGCTAACGGATGGGTCCTGTCCATCACATCATTCTCCGAATGATGTGATCCCGTTCATCAAATGACAACACATGTCTATGGTTAGGAAACTTAACCATCTTTGATTAACGAGCTAGTCTAGTAAAGGCTTACTAGGGACACAATGTTTTGTCTATGTATCCACACATATATCAAGTTTCCAGTTAATACAATTCTAGCATGAATAATAAACATTTATCATGATATAAGGAAATATAAAATAACAACTTTATTATTGCCTCTAGGGCATATTTCCTTCAGTCTCCCACTTGCACTAGAGTCAATAATCTAGATTACATTGTAATGATTCTAACACCCATGGAGTCTTGGTGCTGATCATGTTTTGCCCGTGGAAGAGGGTGATATGTCTCCAACGTATCTATAATTTTTGATTGTTCCATGCTATTATATTACCCCTTTTGGATGTTTATGGGCTTTATTTTACATATTTATATCATTTTTGGGACTAACCTATTAACCGGAGGCCCAGCCCATATAGCTGTTTTATTGCCTGTTTCAGTATTTCGAAGAAAAGGAATATCAAACGGAGTCCAAACGGAATGAAACCTTCGGCATCGTGATTTTTTGGAAGAATATCATCCTGGAGGCTTGGAGATCACGTCAGAAGACCCTCGAGGAGCCCAAGAGATAGGGGGGTGCCCCCCCTACAGGGCGCGGCCCCTGTCTCGTGGACCCCTCAAGCACCTCCCGACCAACTTCTTTCGCCTATATAAGCCTACGTACCCTAAAAACATAGAATATCAAGATAGATCGGGAGTTCCGCCGCCGCAAGCCTCTGTATCCACCAAAAACCTTTCGGGAGTCCGTTCTGGCACCCTGCCGGAGGGGGAACCCATCACCGGTGGCCATCTTCATCATCCCGATGCTCTCCATGACGAGGAGGGACTAGTTTACCCTCGGGGCTGAGGGTATGTACGAGTAGCTATGTGTTTGATCTCTCTCTTGCTCGTGTTCTCTCTATGGCACGATCTTGATGTATCGCAAGCTTTGCTATTATAGTTGGATCTTATGGTGTTTCTCCCCCTCTACACTCTTGTGATGAATTGAGTTTCCCTCTTGAAGTTATCTTATTGGACTGAGTCTTTATTTGATAACACTTGATGTATGTCTTGCCATGTTTATCTGTGGTGAAAATGGGATATCACGTGCCACTTGATGTATGTTTTGGTGACCAACTTGCGGGTTCCGCCCATGAACCTATGCATGGGGGTTGGCACACATTTTCTTGACTCTCCGGTAGAAACTTTGGGGCACTCTTTGAAGTACTTTGTGTTGGTTGGATGAATCTGAGATAGTGTGATGCATATCGTATAATAATGCCCACGGATACTTGAGGTGACAATGAAGTATCTAGGTGACATTAGGGTTTTGGTTGATTTGTGTCTTAAGGTGTTATTCTAGTACGAACTCTTTAATAGATTGATCCGAAAGAATAACTTTGAGGTGGTTTCGTACCCTACCATAATCTCTACGTTTGTTCTCCGCTATTAGTGGCTTTGGAGTGACTCTTTATTGCATGTTAAGGGATTGTTATATGATCTATCTATGTTATTATTGTTGAGATAACTTGCACTAGTGAAAGTATGAACCCTAGGCCTTGTTTCCTACCATTGCAATACCGTTTACGCTCACTTTTATCATTAGTTACCTTGCTGTTTTTATATTTTCAGATTACAAAAACCTATATCTACTATCTATTTTGCACTTGTATCACCATCTCTTCGCCGAACTAGTGCACCTATACAATTTACCATTGTATTGGGTGTGTTGGGGACACAAGAGACTCTTGTGATTTGGTTGCAGGGTTGCTTGAGAGAGACCATCTTCATCCTACGCCTCCTATGGATTGATAAACCTTAGGTCATCCACTTGAGGGAAATTTGCTACTGTCCTACAAACCTGTGCCCTTGCAGGCCCAACAACGTCTACAAGAAGAAGGTTGTGTAGTAGACATCAAGCTCTTTTCTGGCGCCGTTGCTGGGGAGGTGAGTTCTTGAAGGTATATCTTTAGATCTTGCAATCGAATCTTTTTGTTTCTTGTTTTATCACTAGTTTAGTTTATAAAAGAAAACTACAAAAAAATGGAGTTAAGTTTGTCTCATACGCTTCACCTTTTTAATATCTTTCGTGAGTATGATGGAAAGGAAAATTGTGCTCAAGTGCTAGAAGAAGAATGCTTTAAAATGCTTGGTACTAAATCTTTGAATGATGAGAATGATTGCAATGTTGTTAGTAAACTCCTTGAATATCCGTAGTACTAATGATGATTGCACTACTTATGATAAAAATGTCTCTTATGAGCATGTTGATTTTTGTGGAGTGCATGTTTGCATGAACACACCAAATAGAGAAGATATTTATTGCAAGAGGCATAAGAATTTAGAAACTAAATGGTTGCAAGAAAGGCTAGATGTGAGTGCTGAAAATTTAAAATTCCTTTGCCGTACTTGTGAACTTTGCAATGAACGTGGTCATTTACATCTCCAATGCAAATTGTTTCATGACCTAATCATGTCCAAAAATTGTGATGATTTGATTTCCCTTGCACATTATAATGAACTTAGTTTGCTTTTGGGTTATGAAGAGTTGAAAGTTTAACTAAGCCTATTCCAGAATTTAATCTTGGGCATTTCCTTAGAGAGGATATTTATATGTTTTGTGTGGAGAATTGCATTGAAAATCCTTATATTGCCAATTACATAAAGAAAAGAAAGAAAATAGAATATGAAGAGAATACTAATGAAAGGGAAGATACTTCCCAATCTCCTCCTATTATTTCTTATGATGAATCAGGTAACGAGGAGGAGCTTTCTATTCAACCAATCTCATCAATAAGGAGCTCAAAGAGGAAGGTTGAATCCACACATAATGTGAAGAAGAAAAAGAAAAGAAGGAGAAACAAAGGTAAAAAGGTATCCCTCCCAAATGATGTTGCTCCTACTACTCATTGTGATGATGATAATTCCTATACTATTGGTGCTATCAATATTTTTAATGATGAGAGTGATTATGCTTATGATATGAAAGGTCCCAAGCTTGGGGAAGCTATGTTTGATGAGGATGAAATATTTGAGAATATATTTGATGAAATGAATGTTTGTCCCAAGCTTGGGGATGTTATGTTTATTGAAGATGATATTTTTAGCATCCCAAGTTTTGATATGCAAAGTTGTTATGATGATAGCATGCCTCCTACTTATGATGATTATTGTGATGAAATTTATGCTATAAAAAGTAGTGATGATTATATTTACAAATCTTGTCATGATTATGATTACCCTTTTTCTTAACATTACTCTTTTAATGTGGAAACAATTTTTAGTGTTCAAGTCTCTTATGATACTCCCACTATTCCGAATGAGAAGAATTTTGCTTATGTGGAGAGTAGTAAATTTTCTATGCTTGTAGATCATTAAAAGAATGCTTTAGGTGTTGGTTATATTGTTTAATTCATTCATGATGCTACTGAAAATTATTATGAGGGAGGAATATATGCTTGTAGGAATTGCAATAATGTCAAGTTTCCTCTCTATGTGTTGAAAATCTTGAAGCTATGCTTGTTTTACCTTCCTATGCTTGTTGATTATTGTTCCCATAAGTTGTTTGCTCACAAAATCCCTATGCATAGGAAGTGGGTTAGACTTAAATGTACTAGTCATATGCTTCATGATGCTCCCATTATGCTTCAATTCTTATCTTTTAGGTGAGCATCATTGTCATCATCATGCCTAGCTGGAAAGGCATTAAAGAAAAGCGCTTGTTGGGAGACAACCCAATATTTATCCTTACTGATTTTGTGTGTTCACATGATTATGCTACTGTAGTAATCATGTTTTATAGGTTTTTTCAATAAAGTGCCAAGTAAGACCTTTAGGGTTGCTTACGGTGATAGTTATGTTGATCCTGCTGAAAATCAGAAACTTTTGCACCCAGTAAATTAGTTTTGTTAATTCACAGAAACGTGCTCTTGTCCTGATTTTTTTATATGGATTGGTACACAAATTGCTTAGGACTTCCTAATTTGGTAGGATTTTTGTAGTTCCAGAAGTATACGTTTGATACAAATTACTACAGACTGTTCTGTTTTTGACATATTTTGTTTTCTATGTGTTGTTTGCTTATTTTGATGAATCTATGAGTAGTATTAGAGGGTATGAACCATAGATAAGCTGGAATACAGTAGATATTACACCAATATAAATTTAGAATTATCTCATTACAGTACCTAAGTGGTGGTTTTATTTTCTTATACTAACGGAGCTTACGAGTTTTCTGTTGAGTTTTGTGTTGTGGAGATTTCAAGTTTTGGGTAAAGATTCGATGGACTATGGAATAAGGAGTGGCAAGAGCCTAAGATTGGGGATGCCCAAGGCACCCCCAAGGTAATATTAAAGGACAACCAAGAGCCTAAGCTTGGGGATGCCCCGGATGGCATCCCCTCTTTCGTCTTCGTTCATCGGTAACCTTACTTGGAGCTATATTTTTATTCTCCACATGATATGTTTTTTTCTTGGAGCGTCATTTTATTTTGTTAGTATTTGCTTGCTGTTATTTAGAATAATATTTTTCATCTTTAGTTTCAATAAATAAGTCAAGGATAGCCTTTACCATGCTTATTTTGCTAGTATACATGTTGCTGTTTGAAAACAGAAAGTTTGTCGCTGTTGAAAAAATTCCCTAGAAAAGTCAGAGCATGATATAATGTTGAAACTTTTTGAATAATGAGCTCTGATAAATTCACTACATTGGTAATTTTATTTCATAATTTTTGGCGTTAGGGAAGTATTGATACTCTTGCATTCTTTACAGACTGTACTGTTTTGGCAGACTGCTGTTATGTTTGCATTGTTTGCATATGTTTGCTTGTTTAATGATTCTATTTGAGGATAGGAGTGTTAAATATGTAGAGGCATTTAGTATGAAATGTTGAATAATAATTTTAGTGATTTGTTACAGTAGAAAATGATAAGGTTTTGCATTGGTTTATACTAACCTATCTCACGAGTTCTTGTTGAGTTTGGTGTGGGTGAAACTTTTGATAAAAGAGAAACCATGATATGAGAGGAATTAAGGAGACACAAAAGGTTCAAGCTTGGGGATGCCAAAGGCACCCCAAGATAATATTTCAAGAAGTCTCAGGCATCTAAGCTTGGGGATGCCCTGGTAGGCATCCCACCTTTCTTCTTCAACAACTATCGGTTAGTATCGGTTGAGCCTAAGTTTTTGCTTCTTCACATGAGTTGTGCTATCCTTGCAATGTCATTTTATTTTGTCTTGCTTGCTGTTTGAATACAATACCAAGATCTGAAATTCTTTAATGAGAGAGAGTCTTCACATGGTTACATAATTATTCGACTACTCATTGATCTTCACTTATATCTTTCGGAGTAGTTTGTCATTTGCTCTAGTGCATCACTTATATCTTTTAGAGCACGACGATGGTTATATTTTGTAGAAATTTCTAGTCTCTCATGCTTCACTTATATATTTTTGAGAGTCTTTTAGAACAGCATGGTAATTGCTATGTTTATAAAGTTGGTCCTAGAATGATGAGCATCCAAGTTGGGTATAATAAAAACTATCATAGGAAGTGAATTGGATGCTATGATCAATTTGATACTTGATAATTGTTTTGAGATATGGAGGTAGTGATATTAAAGTCATGCTAGTTGGGTGATTATGAATTTAAAGAATGCTTGTGTTGAAGTTAGCAAGTCCCGTAGCATGCACGTATGGTTAAAGTTGTGTAACAAATTTGAAACATGAAGTGTACTTGGCTTGTGCATCCTTATGATTGGCGGTCGGGGACGAGTGATGGTCTTTTCCTACCAATCTATCCCCCTAGGAGCATGCGCGTAGTACTTGATTTTTGATGACTTCTAAATTTTTGCAATAAGGATATGATTCTTTTTGACTAATGTTGAGTCCATGGATTATACACACTTTTACCTTTCCGCCTTTACTAGCCTCTTCGGTACCGTGCATTGCCCTTTCTCACCTTGAGAGTTGGTGCAAATTTCGCCAGTGCATCCAAACCCCGTGATATGATACGCCCTATCACACATAAACCTCCTTATATCTTCCTCAAAACAGCCACCATACGTACCTATTATGGCATTTCCATGGCCATTCTGAGATATATTGCCATGCAACTTTCCACCGTTCCGTTCTTCATGACATACTTTACTTTTGTCATACTGCCATTGCATGATCATGTAGTTGACATCATATTTGTGGCAAAGCTACCATGCATTATTTTTCATACATGTCACTCTTGATTCATTTCACCATCCCGGTACACCACCGGAGGCATTCATATAGAGTCATATCTTGTTCTAGTTTCGAGTTGTAATTCATATGTTGTAATCAATAGAAGTGTGATGATCATCATTATTAGAGCATTGCCCAAAGAAAAAATAAAAATAAAAAGAAGAAAGGCCAAAAGAAAAAAGAAAGGCCCAAAAGAAAATAAAAAAAGAGAAAATAAAAGAAAATAAATAAAAAGGGCAATGTTACTATCTCTTTTTCCACACTTGTGCTTCAAAGTAGCACCTTGTTCTTCATGTAGTGAGTCTCATATATTGTGCTTCAAAGTTGCACCATGTTTTTCTTATAGAGAGTCTCTTATGTTGTCACTTTCATATACTAGTGGGAATTTTTCATTATAGAACCTGGCTTGTATATTCCAACGATGGTCTTCCTCAAATGCCCTAGGTCTTCGTGAGCAAGCAAGTTGGATGCACACCCACTAGTCTCTTTTGTTGAGCTTTCATACACTTATAGCTCTTAGTGCATCCGTTGCATGGCAATCCCTACTCCTCGTATTGACATCAATTTTTTTTGACTATATACTGCAAGGCAACAGCCTCAAAGTGCTTTATTAAAACTCATAATAAAAGTTCAAGTTACAAGAAAAAGGTAAAGAAGCTAACTACCTAGGGTAAAGAAGCTAACCATTCTAGAAGTTTGTCTCTATATTTACATTTGATCCTATGAGTTAACAGAGTTAAATCATGTACAAAATTCCTTCTCCAGGCTCTAAAACTAGGTGTTTCATTCCTGAAGATTTTGCCATTCCTTTGAGTCCAAATATTCCAGGTGGCAGTAAAAACCACCTCTGTGAAGAAGGGCAAGCCAAACTCTTTTCTAGCCGAGGAGGCCATGCAGTAGGTTGATTGATGAGGCTGGACCTGCCAAGAAATCCCAAGATAATTCCAAACTCTCTGGCTAAAGTTGCATGTGAAGAAAAGATGAATTCTGTCTTCGTGTGTTTGAGATAGGCAAAGTACACAGGAATCATCTTGGTAATCCAGTGCCTGCGCTGCATCATGTCCCTTGTATTTAGGCGGTCCATAAGAAGAAGCCATCCGAAGACTCTGATCTTGAGAGTGCAAGAGCATTTCCATATCCATTTGAAAATAGGATCAACCACAATGCTAGAGAAGGCATAGTCATAATAAATCTTGGTCTGAAAGTTACCCAACTTAGATGGCCATCTCCAATTGTCCTTACTGCTAGAATCAAGTTCAATAGGGAGAAGCAAGGACTGAAGTTGGTCAAGCTCCTGGAAGGCCTCTAGAGACAGAGGCAGATGGAAACTCTCAATCAAATTTGGTAGCTCGAGGACATCAATTGATGGGCATCTCCATAGCCCGTTGATTAGCCGCGTCGATGTGAGACTTTCTCCCTTTTTGTCTTCTCCACACAATCCCCATCATCATATCATATTCCACCCATAGTGCTATATCCATGGCTCACGCTCATGTATTGCGTGAAGGTTGAAAAAGTTTGAGATTATTTAAGTATGAAACAATTGCTTGGCTTGTCATCGGGGGTATAGAAGTTGGGAACATCTTTGTGTGACGAAATGAAGCATAGCCTAACTATATGATTTTGTAGGGATGAACTTTCTTTTGCCATGCTATTTTTGAGAAGACATGATTACCTTGATTAGTATGCTCGAAGTGTTACTATTTCTTTTATCAATATGAACTTTTGTTTTGAACCATTTGGATCTGAACATTCATGCCACAATAAAGAAAATCACATTGAGAATTATGCTAGGTAGCATTCCACATCAAAAATTCTGTTTTTATCATTTACATACTCGAGGACGAGCAAGAATTAAGCTTGGGGATGCTTGATACGTCTCCAACGTATCTATAATTTTTGATTGTTACATGCTATTATATTACCCCTTTTGGATGTTTATGGGCTTTATTTTACATATTTGTATCATTTTTGGGACTAACCTATTAACCGGAGGCCCGTCCCATATTGTTGTTTTATTGCCTGTTTCAGTATTTCGAAGAAAAGGAATATCAAACGGAGTCCAAACGGAATGAAACCTTCGGGATCGTGATTTTTTGGAAGAATATCATCTTGGAGGCTTGGAGATCAAGTCAGAAGACCCTCGAGGAGCCCAGGAGATAGGGGGCGCCCCCCCCCCCCCCTACAGGGCGGGCCCCCTTGTCTCGTGGACCCCTCGAGCACCCCCCCCCCCCCCCCCGACCGACTTCTTTCGCCTATATAAGCCTACGTACCCTAAAACCATCGAATATCAAGATAGATCGGGAGTTCCGCCGTCGCAAGCTTCTGTAGCCACCAAAAACCTTTCGGGAGTCCGTTCCGGCACCCTGCCAGAGGGGGAACCCATCACCGGTGGCCATCTTCATCATCCGGGCGCTCTCCATGACGAGGAGGGAGTAGTTTACCCTCGGGGCTGAGGGTATGTACCAGTAGCTATGTGTTTGATCTCTCTCTCTTGTGTTCTCTCTATGGAATGATCTTGATGTATCGCGAGCTTTGCTATTATAGTTGGATCTTATGATGTTTCTCCCCCTCTACTCTCTTGTGATGAATTGAGTTTCCCTCTTGAAGTTATCTTATCGGATTGAGTCTTTATTTGAGAACACTAGATGTATGTCTTGCCGTGTTTATTTGTGGTGACAATGGGATATCACGTGCCACTTGATGTACGTTTTGGTGACCAACTTGCGGGTTCCGCCCATGAACCTATGCATAGGGGTTGGCACACGTTTTCTTGACTCTCCGGTAGAAACTTTGGGGCACTATTTGAAGTACTTTGTGTTGGTTGGATGAATCTGAGATAGTGTGATGCATATCGTATAATCATGCCCACGGATACTTGAGGTGACAATGAAGTATCTAGGTGACATTAGGGTTTTGGTTGATTTGTGTCTTAAGGTGTTATTCTAGTAAGAACTCTTTAATAGATTGATCCGAAAGAATAACTTTGAGGTCGTTTCGTACCCTACCATAATCTCTATGTTTGTTCTCTGCTATTAGTGGCTTTGGAGTGACTCTTTGTTGCATGTTGAGGGATTGTTATATGATCTATCTATGTTATTATTGTTGAGAGAACTTGCACTAGTGAAAGTATGAACCCTAGGCCTTGTTTCCTACCATTGCAATACCGTTTACGCTCACTTTTATCATTAGTTACCTTGCTGTTTTTATATTTTCAGATTACAAAAACCTATATCTACTATCTATTTTGCACTTGTATCACCAACTCTTCGCCGAACTAGTGCACCTATACAATTTACCATTGTATTGGGTGTGTTGGGGACAAAAGAGACTCTTTGTTATTTGGTTGCAGGGTTGCTTGAGAGAGACCATCTTCATCCTACGCCTCCTACGGATTGATAAACCTTAGGTCATCCACTTGAGGGAAATTTGCTACTGTCCTACAAACCTGTGCACTTGCAGGCCCAACAACGTCTACAAGAAGAAGGTTGTGTAGTAGACATCAGAGGGTTAGTCAACTGGTTTGCCACATTCAGATCTGTATGTATTTTGCAAATCTCTATGTCTCCCTCCTTGACTTGATCATGATGGATTTGAAGCATCTCTTGATGTGTTTGGTTCTTTTGTGAAATCTAGATTCCTTCGCCAAGGCAATTGCTCCAGTATTGTCCCAAAAGATTTTCATTGGACCCAATACACTAGTTATTACACCTAGATCAGATATGAACTCCTTCATCCAGACTCCTTCATTTGCTGCTTCCAAAGCAGCTATGTACTTCACTTCACACGTAGATCCCGTCACGATGCTCTTCTTGGAACTGCACCCAACTGATAGCTCCACCATTCAATATAAAAACATATCCGGTTTGCGACTTAGAGTCATCCGGATCAGTGTCAAAGCTAGCATCGCCGTAACCATTTACGACGAGCTTTTTGTCACCTCCATAAACGAGAAACATATCCATAGTCCTTTTTAGGTACTTCAGGATGTTCTTGACCGCTGTCTAGTGATCCACTCCTATATTACTTTGGTACCTCCCTGCTAGACTTATAACCAGGCACACATCAGGTTTGGTACACAACATTGCATACATGACAGAACCTATGGTTGAGGCATAGGGAATGACTTTAATTTTCTCTCTATCTTCTGCGGTGGTCTGGCATTGAGTCTGACTCAACTTCACACCTTGTAATACAGGCAAGAACCCTTTCTTTGATTGATCCATTTTGAACTTCTTCAAGATTTTGTAAAGGTATGTGCTTTGTGAATGTCCAATTAAGCGTCTTGATCTATCTATATAGATCTTGATGCCCAATATATAAACAGCTTCATCGAGGTATTTCATTGAAAAACTCTTATTCAAGTGTCCTTTTATGCTATCCAGAAATTCTCTATCATTTCCAATCAACAATATGTCATCCACATATAATATTAGAAATGCTATAGAGCTCCCACTCACTTTCTTGTAAAAATAGGCTTCTCCAAAAGTCTGTATAAAACCATATGCTTTGATCACCTCATCAAAGCGTATATTCCAACTCCAAAATGCTTGCACCAGTCCATAAATGGATCGCTGGAGCTTGCACACTTTGTTAGCACCTTTAGGATCGACAAAACCTTCTGGTTGCATCATATACAACTCTTATCTAAGAAATCCATTAAGGAATGCAGTTTTGACGTCCATTTGACAGATTTCATAGTCATAAAATGCGGCAATTGCTAACATGATTCGGATAGACTTAAGCATCGCTACGGGTGAGAAAGTCTCATCATAGTCAACTCCTTGAACTTGTCGAAAACCTTTTGCGACAAGTCGAGCTTTGTAGACAGTAACATTACCATCAGCGTCAGTCTTCTTCTTGAAGATCCATTTATTCTCTATGGCTCGCCGATCATTGGGCAAGTCAACCAAAGTCCATACTTTGTTCTCATACATGGATCCTATCTCAGATTTCAAGGCCTCAAGCCATTTTGCGGAATCTGGGCTAATCATAGCTTCTTCATAGTTCGTAGGTTCATCATGGTCTAGTAACATGACTTCCAGAACAGGATTACTGTACCACTCTGGTGCGGAACGTGCTCTGGTTGACCTATGAGGTTCGGTAGTACCTTGATCTGAAGTTTCATGATCATTATCATTAGCTTCTTGTTTTCTGTGATGATCTACTTTCCAATTCGAGAGAAGGTACAATTACCTCATCAAGTTCTACTTTCCTCCCACTCACTTCTTTCGAGAGAAACTCCTTCTATAGAAAGGATCCATTCTTAGCAACAAAAATCTTACCTTCGGATCTGTGATAGAAGGTGCACCCACAGTTTCTTTTGGGTATACTATGAAGACGCACTTCTCCGATTTGGGTTCGAGCTTATCAGGATGAAGCTTTTTCACATAAGCATCGCAACCCCAAACTTTAAGAAATGACACCTTAGGTTTCTTGCCAATCCACAGTTCATACGGCGTCGTCTCAACGGATTTAGATGGTGCCCTATTTAACGTTAATGCAGATGTCTCTAATGCATAACCCCAAAACGATAGTGGTAAATCGGTAAGAGACATCACAAATTGCACTATATCTAATAAAGTACAGTTACGACGTTCGGACACACCATTATGCTGTGGTGTTCCAGGTGGCGTGAGTTGTGAAACTATTCCACATTATTTTAAATTAAGGCCAAACTCGTAACTCAAATATTCGCCTTCGCGATCAGATCGTAGAAACTTTATTTTCTTGTTACGATGATTCTCCACTTCACTCTGAAATTCTTTGAACTTTTCAAATGTTTCAGACTTAAGTAGATATACCCATATCTGCTCAAATCATCTGTGAAGGTCAGAAAATAACGAAACCCGCCGCGAGCCTCAACACTCATCGGACCGCATACATCGGTACGTATTATTTCCAATAAGTCAATGGCTCGCTCCATTGTTCCGGAGAACAGATTCTTAGTCACCTTGCCCATGAGGCATGGTTCGCAAGCATCAAATGATTCATAATCAAGTGATTCCAAAAGTCCATCCGCATGGGGTTTCTTCATGCGCTTTACACCAATATGACCTAAACGGCAATGCCACAAATATGTCGCATTATCATTATCAACTTTGCATCTTTTGGCATCAATATTATGAATATGTGTATCACCACGATCGAGATTCAACAAGAATAGACCACTCATCAAGGGTGCATGACCATAAAAGATATTACTCATATAAATAGAACAACCATTATTCTCTGATTTAAATGAATAATCGTCCCGCATTAAACAAGATCCAGATATAATGTTCATGCTCAACGCTAGCACCAAATAACAATTATTCAGTTATAAAACTAATCCTGAAGGTAGATGTAGAGGTAGTGTGCCGACGGCGATCACATCGACCTTGGAACCATTCCCGACATGCATCATCACCTCGTCCTTAGCCAATCTTTGTTTTATCCATAGCCCCTATTTTGAGTTACAAATATGAGTAACCAAACCGGTATCAAATACCCAGGCACTACTACGAGCATTAGTAAGGTACACATCAATAACGTGTATATCAAATATACCTTTGTTCACTTTGCCATCCTTCTTATCCGCCAAATACTTGGGGCAGTTCTGCTTCCCGTGACCAGTCCCTTTGCAGTAGAAGCACTCAGTTTCAGGCTTGGGTCCATACTTGGGCTTCTTCCCAGGAGTGGCAACTTGCTTGCCATTATTCTTGAAGTTCCCCTTCTTTCCCTTGCCCTTTTTCTTCAAACTAGTGGTCTTGTTAACCATCAACACTTGATGCTCCTTCTTGATTTCTACCTCCACAGCTTTGAGCATAGCGAAGAGCTCGGGAATTTTCTTATCCATCCCTTGCATATTCTAGTTCATCATGAAGCCTTTATAGCTTGGTGGCAGTGATTGAAGAACTCTGTCAATAACAATATCATCTGGAAAATTAACTCCCAGCTGAGTCAAGTGGTTATGATACCCAGACATTCTGAGTATGTGTTCACTGACAGAACTGTTCTCCTCCATCTTGCAGCTATAGAACTTGTTGGAGACTTCATATCTCTCAACTCGGGCATTTGCTTGAAATATTAACTTCAACTCCTGGAACATCTCATATGGTCCATGACATTCAAAACGTCTTTGAAGTCCCAATTCTAAGCCGTAAAGCATGGCACACTAAACTATTGAGTAGTCATCAACACGCGACTGCCAGGCGTTCACAACGTCTGTAGTTGCTGGAGGGGGTGGCAAACCTAGCGGTGCATCAAGAACATAATTTTTCTGTGCAACAATGAGGATAATCCTCAACTTATGAACCCAGTCCATGTAGTTGCTACCATCATCTTTCAACTTAGCTTTCTCTAGGAACGCATTAAAATTCAAGGGAACGGTAGAACAGGCCATTGATCTACAACATAGATATGCAAAAACTATTAGGACTAAGTTCATGATAAATTAAGTTCAATTAATCATATTACTTAAGAACTCCCACTTAGATAGACATCCCTCGAGTCATCTAAATGATTATGTGATCCAAATCAACTAAACCATGTCCGATCATCACGTGAGATGGAGTGGTCTTCAATGGTAAACATCTTTATGTTGATCATATCTACTATATGATTCACGTTCGACATTTCGATCTCTAGTGTTCCGAGGCCATGTCTGTACATGCTAGGCTCGTCAAGTTTAACCCGAGTATTCCGCATGTGCAAAACTGTCTTGCACCCATTGTATGTGAATGTAGAGCTTATCACATCGATCATCACGTGGCATCTCAGCACGATGAACTATCGCAACGGTGCATACTCAGGGAGAACACTTACACCTTGAAATTTTAGTAAGGGATCATCTTATAATGCTACTGCTGTACTAAGAAAAATAAGATGCATAAAAGATAAACATCACATGCAATCAAAACATGTGACATGATATGGCCATCATCATCTTGTGCATTTGATCTCCATATCCAAGGCACCATCATGATCTCCATCATCACCGGCTTGACACCTTGATCTCCATCATAGCGTCGTGGTCGTCTCGCCAACTATTGCTTCTACAACTATCGCTAACTCATAGTGATAAAGTAAAACAATTACATGGCGTTTGCATTTCATACAATAAAGCGACAACCATAAGGCTCCTGTAAGTTGCCGGTAACTTCTACAAAACATGATCATCTCATACAATAACATATATCACATCATGTCTTGACCATATCACATCACAACATGCCCTACAAAAACAAGTTAGGCGTCCTCTACTTTGTTGTTGCAAGTTTTACGTGGCTGCTATGGGCTTCTAGCAAGAACTGTTCTTACCTATGCATCAAAACCACAACGGTGATTGATCAAGTTTGTTGTTTTAACCTTCAACAAGGACCGGCCACAGTCAAATTCGATTCAACTAAAGTTGGAGAAACAGACACCCGCCATCCACCTTTATGCAAAACTAGTTGCATGTCTATCGGTGGAACCGGTCTCATGAACGTGGTCATGTAAGGTTGGTCTGGACCGCTTCATCCAACAATACAGCCAAATCAAAATAAGACATTGGTGGTAAGCAGTATGACGATCACCGCCCACAACTCTTTGTGTTCTACTCGTGCATATCATCTACGCATACACCTAGCTCGGATGCCACTGTTGGGTAACGAATGCTTGTCCCTCTTACTTTCGCTTTTCTTTTTGTGAAGTTTTAAGCTCCCCTCTATATTTTTCTCTTTTCAAACTTTATAAAAGCACTCAACAAAATAAAATGACTCTCTAAAACTTCCGGGTTCACTAGTGCAGAACCGGGCATTAGCACCGGTTCTTAAGGCCCTATAGTGCCAGTTACATAACCGGCACTAATTTGTGGTCACTAAAGGCCCCCCCCCCCCTTTAGTACCGGTTCAGCACGAGCCGGTGCTAAAGGGCAACCACGTGGCATGAGCCAGCTCCGGGGACCTGGAGCCCTTTAGTACCGGTTGGTAAGACCAACCGGTACTATAAGGTTTGGGGAGTTTTTAGTTTTATGATTTCTTTTTCATTTAATTTTGTGTTTCCATTTTAATTCTTTTTCGTTTGCTGGTATTTTACGATACTACACATTGTACACGTTATGCATATATATATATATATATATATATATATATATATATAGAGAATTACTAGTAGAACCAATCATGCATATATATATCACATCAATGTCTCACAAATTAAACCACCATATTAATTAATTCACACATACACACATGTATAGCTATATACAATTTCTCCTACATATGAATGTTGCCTTCGGAGCCAGTGGCATTAGCTTAATTGGTGCCTTCGGAGCACGATGACAATTGAAAGTGGTTTTCATGGGGGCGGTAGCGGGTAATAGAATTCTCCATTCGGATTTATGACCTGGTCGAGCAAAAATCCCGCTATTTCCTCTTGAAGTGCTTCTACGCGCTCCGTTTCTATGAGCTTCTCCCGCACCTCTTTGAACTGTTAAGAAGGAGATCAATATGCATGTGTATTAGTTGTGTGACTAGCTAGATATCGATAATGGTGTAAAAATTGTGAATAGTGTTCTGACAAGCGTACCCATTGCTGTCTTTGAGATCTGCTCCTTTCGGACGCCATCATGCGAATGTTCTCGCAAACGTAGAATGCACACAGATCAGTCCCCTGCGCCTACTTCAGGGCCTTTACGAGAATGGAATTTGATCAGATAAAAATTAATCAAGCATGATAATTAAAGAGATGGCAGCTAGCTAGCTAGCTAGTACTGCTTAATTACTTACCTTGGGTCGAAACCATTGAAGCTTTTGTTTCCATTCACCTTCTGTGACGCTGATGAATCTTGCCCAAGCCCTGCCCGCCGACAAAGAAAATGAATAAAGGGGTTATTAAATAGTTCATATCATGAAATGACGAACTAAATAGGCCGAGATATATAGTTAATAATGATTGAAATTACCCGTTGACTATCCGATACAAGATGTTAAAGTCAGTGTTTTTTGAGATTAGTGAGTCCAGTATTTCAACTGTTCCGGCGTCAACTTTAATGATACACAAGACCCAGTGAAATCTGCATGCACACACGTTTACATGTCTTAATTAAGCGGGCATATGTAAGAAAAAACATGTAGCTAGCTAGTAGGCAAAAACAGAGAATTTGTAGTACAAGACAGTGTGACTCACCCAAAGTGGTAAGGAAGTAGTATATCTTCATTGTATTTGAGGTGCTTCAAGAACTCTAGCATTCTGTCCTCTACTTCCTTTGCATGATGTTCATTTATCTTCCATGTGTATTCATTAACGGTGTTTGGGTCAATGAACCCAATGCCAAAGCGTCCACCTTTTCTCATTTCATATATCTTCATCCTGCATAATACCACAGAAAAGAATATAGTGAGGATAATTATAGGTAATGATTGATCAAAAGGATCACTACAGCTAGCTTGAGACTTAAATTATAGAAAGAGATCACTTACAGACAATAGCAACTGACGACAGATTTGTCGAGTGCGTCTTGATTGTATAACTGAAACAGTTCTAAATACTCAACGGACCCAGCTTTCTCATGGTAGTAATGGTCCTTCTTGACATTCACCATGAGGGACACTCGATCTGAAATCTTGGTCATGTTCATGTACCATTGATGCAATTCATACATTCTCGTTGGGAGGTTCTTGAGCTTGTCTGGCGCGACCAAAGGTTGGCCCCGGACATATTTCCGTTTTACTTCATCCTCTCTAAGCAAAGGCATGGGCTCGATCTCGAGGAGTTGTCCAACAGTGATGTTGAGAACTTCAGCCTGCATTATATGCTCCTCCGTTATTACCACATTGCCCACCTCGGGAACATGCAATGTTTGCCCACAATAATATTGGGGGCGCGTACTGTCACCTGTTGTTGGCACAACAAGCGAGGGCAATTCGTTGTCCTTTGGAAGCATATCCTTTATCATTACCAGCAACTTTCCAAATCCCTTGTCAGATACACCATTCTCTGCCTTCCATTGCAGTAATTCCAGTGTGGTGCCCAGCTTTTTCTTGTCACCTACGCAATTCGGGTACAACAATTTTTTGTGATCCTCTAACATGCGCTGCAACTTCTTCTTCTCCAAATCACTTGCACAGTTTCTCTTTGCATCGGCAATGGCCCGACCTAGATAATCAACGGGCTCATCTGATGCCTCTTCTTCAGCTTCTTCCCGCATTGCCGGCTCAGCTTCTTCCCGCATTACCGGCTCAGCTTCTTCCCCCATTGTTGTATCATCGTATTCAGGGAACCCATGGCCAGGATAGCTGTCGTCGTCCTCTTCTTCTTCATTGTCTTCCATCGTAACCCCTCTTTATCCGTGCTTGGTCCAAACATTATAGTGGGGCATGAAACCGGACTCAAACAGGTGGACGTGAATGGTTCTTGACGTAGAGTAATTGCGATCATTCTTACAGACAGCACATGGACAAGGCATAAAACCATCCGCCCGCTTGTTTGCATCAGCCGCAAGCAGAAAAGTATGCACGCCCTCAACGAACTGGGGAGAGCATCGGTCATCGTACATCCATTGCCGGCTCATCTTCATTACACAACACCGAATAGACCAAATTAATACAAGTTCATACATAAAGTTCATACAACACTTAAATGCAACAAAGAAATAACTCTCTAGCTAAAGCATTTAAATGCAACAACAAATGCGATCAAGATCGCAACTAAGGTAACAATTGATCCAACAGCATAATCATACCAAGCCTCACTATCGATGGCATATTTTCTAATCTTTCTATTCTTCAAGCGCATTTTCTCCATCTTGATCTTGTGATCATCGACGACATCGGCAACATGCAACTCCAATTCCATCTTCTCCCCCTCAATACTTTTCAATTTTTATTTCAAGTACTCATTTTCTCTTTCAACTAAATTTAACCTCTCGACAATAGGGTCGGTTGGAATTTCCGGTTCACATACCTCCTAGATAAAAATATCTATGTCAACTTGATGGGCATAATTTGTCATAAACACGAAATGCAACTAATAGTTTTAAAAGAGAATATACCACATCTGAATCATAACAAGGACGAGGGCCGACGGGGACGGATATCAAAACCATGGCACTATGTATAACAAACAACGTACGGGTAAGATAATTATTACATGATTAAGTATATATCCAAATCACACAAACATCAATTTTTTATATAAAATTACATGAACAAGAGGCTCACCACAAGGTGGTGCCAGTGACGGGACGGTGCGGGCGATCGACGGTGGTTACGACGGAGATTTAGAAGGCACTAAGTAAACCACACCTACATATGCAAACTAAGTGTTATTTTTTACCTCAAATTGCATATAAATCAAATACTAGCACATATATATATTTCCTCCCAAATTACTAAACTCACAAATTAGTAACTATACAAAGCATGGGAAGAGCTAATCTAGAAATGAGAGTTGAAAGGACAAAGTTGCTAACCTTTGTGATCATTTGAATGGATGGGGGCCTTCAAATCTTGACAAATTTTGGGTAAAATTTGTGAGGAGCTCGAGGGGAAAGGGGAAGAACAGAGGAGAAGTGAGGGGAAAGGGGAAGAACAGAGTGGCTCGGGTGGACGAAGGGTTTATGTACGTCGACCTATAGTACCGGTTCATGGCACGATCCGGTACTAAAGGTGCTGGAGGGGGCCCAGACTGACAACATCCTGCCACCACCCTCAGTAGTACCGGTTCGTGGCACAAACCGGTGCTAAAGGTTAGCCACGAAGCGGTACTAATGAGAGCGGCCCGGCTAGCCGTTGGAACCGGCACTAATGTATACATTAGTGCCGGCTCTAATACAAACCGGCACTAATGTGCTGCACGTTTGACCCTTTTTCTACTAGTGGTTGTCTCCCTGGCAGCGCTTTCTTTAAAGCCATTAAGCTAGGCATAAAGTGCTCAAGTAATGGATCCACCCAGATCCCAAGGTATATCAAAGCCAATTTTAATTAGCAATGATTTGGCATTTAGTAGTGAGCACAAAGCAACATATATCATGCAATGACAAAGTCTAACTCTTTTCATATGCATCGGCATGTCATATAAGAACAATTAATGCACATCAAGTAAAGGCCAATACATAGCATAAGCAGTTTCTTGCAATATTTTCGTGTTGGAAACATAGAGAGGCGTTGATGTAGTTCCTCTCTCATAGTAATTGAAAGTAGGAGCAGCAAGCACATGCATATTATATTCATCAAAATCATCATGTGCAGCGGTAAAAGGCAACCCATCAATGTAATCCTTAACAAGAGCAAACTTCTCCAATATAGTGTAGTTGGGAGAATTCAAAAGGATAATAGGACTATCATGTATGGGTGCAATCGCTAAAATTTCATTCTCAACATAAGGAACTATAGCAAGTTCATCTCCATAAGCATAATTCATATTGGCATCTCGTCCACAAGCATAGGAAGCATCAAGTTCATCAAAAAGGGATATTTCAAAAGAATCAACGGGGTCTTAGCAATTATCATAGCATTCATCCTTCATAAGCATGAAGGGGCACTACATAATGTATGAGTTGGAGGGTTACTCTCATTAGAAGGTGGGCACGGGTAGCTAATTCGCTCTTCCTCCTTTTGTTCATCGCTCTCCTCATCATCTTTTTCATCCAATGAGCTCACAGTTTCATCAATTCCTGCTTGCGTAGACTCCTGCAAAATATTAATCTCTTCTCGGACAGCAGAGATTTTCTCAATAAATATATCAATATCGAAATTGTATTTGTAATTATCATAGCAATATTTAAGGACAGCAAATTTTCAGGTCTATAAACTGAATCATCAAAATCTTCAAACTTTTCAAACAAAGATTCAATTTCATAAGCACCCTTAAAAGCAAAAAATTCTTCTATTCGTTCCACATCATAGTAACATATCTACCATTATCATAAGAAGCCAATGTTTCATTATCATTAAATTTGCATGAAAAGGGAAGGTGTGGAGCGTTCATCCTAGAGCAACAAGTATAATCATATCTCTGGCATAAATTCCAAGCATATCAATGCAACATATCAATTTGATCCCATAATAGTTTCCCTTTTTGTGTCAAGTGATAATCCCTAAAGTATTCAGGTTGATCCAACATTATTTCCATTATCAAGTTGAATGGGGTTTTCTCATGATTATCAAAGTAGTGCATAATATTTTTCACATAACGAGCATCGAGGGTTTTAGGAGGTTCCCCATCTCCATGAGTAGCAAGTACAACTAATTTTTTTGGTGTTTCGTGTTCCATATCCATGACTAAAGATCGATAACAACTTGGAACAGAAAATAAAAACTACTTAGTGATAAAGAAAACAAGCACACACGAGAATATTCACCCCATGCTATTGCTCCCCGGCAACGGCGTCAGAAAAAGGTCTTGATAACCCACAAGTATAGGGGGTCGTTTGTAGCCTTCTTCAATAAATAAGAGTGCCGAACCCAATGAGGAGCTAAAGGTAGAACAAATATTCCCTCAAGTTCTATCGACCACCGATACAACTCTAGGCACACTTGACGTTTGCTTTACCTAAAACAAGTATGAAACTATTCTGCAAGAATAAAACTACGAGTACTTTGCAAGAATAAAACTACGAATAAATTGCAAGGTAATAAAAGTAAATAGCTTTTGTCAACAAGAAAGTCATTTGTCCCTAGGCAATCGACAACAAGTACAGGTAATCATTCTTGTAATTTTATATGAGGGAGAGGCATGAGCTAACATACTTTCTCTACTTGCATCATATGCACTTATGATTGGACCCCTCGCAAGCATCCGCAACTAATAAAGATCATTAAGGTCGTGAAACCCAACCATAACATTAACTATCAAGTCCTATTTATCCCATACGCAACAACCCACCTACTCGGGTTTAAACTCCTGTCACTCTCGCAACCCACCATAAGCAAATCATGAACGTACTGCAACACCCTACAGCGGGGACCCTTACGTTTGTACGAGACGGAGGGCACCTTAGTACAGCACCGTAAATAAAATATACAATCATACCAACCAAGATCACGATTAACCCATGGGACAAAACGGATCTACTCAAATATCATAGGATAACCATAAATCATTGGAAAATAATATATGAAGTTGAGCACCATGTTTAAGTAGTGCACTCTTGCAAGTATCAAGAAGAAGCATCTACGACATTTATCAAGCAGGTGAATGATTTTTGGGGTTAGAATGAAACTTCCCATGAACTACATACGTAGGCAGAGGGCCAAGAACAACATGAATTATTTTTTTGTATAGGAATATTGTTTCGAAATATGAGATGACTATTTTATTTCAAGCATATGAAAAAAAAGGAAAATATTTTTATTTATTTTTACATAATATTAGATCAGCTCCATTGTTAAACATATTTTTAACATTATTTATTAATATTGTTGTTGTCATAGAGAACGGAAGTCACGGCGACGGGTGGAAGAGGAAGAAACCAACTAGTCACCGAGTATAACATTGTTCTTAAGAACATCATGACACTCGAAAGTGCCGTTCTACGCTCGAGCATAGATGCACTCGATATCGACTCCCTCCGTTTGTCTCGAGATGGCCAGCGTACACCATACAGTCCCAGGTATATATCAGGTATCTATAGTAATAAACAGGGCTTATGGCCCACGTCTCACTGCCAGCATCTTGACGCCGTTGGCCTCCATCAGAGCGGCTCAGGATTAGATAGACGATGTGGGCCGTGAGGCACGGGATTCTGGACTAACGGCAACTGGCAAGCCCATTTGGACGCAGCTACCCGAGAAGCGTTTCTACAAGTGAGTGCAGAGAGAGTTTATATAATCAGTTCAAGAACTACCAAGTATATGAAGTTATCGCCCAAAAGCACCCTCCCTGTTGCTCCCCCAAGTTCTCAATTCCATTCCATCTCATGCATCGAATTCTTATCTAAATCCAAGCAATCGAACTAGAAAAAATAATCACACAGGCATGCATGTCTCTCATTCAGATTCCGAGTTCCTGCTTCTAAATTCATCCATTCTGTGTGCACAAGGGACAGCATGAGTTCGACCTCACTCAACTCCCAACCATACCAGGCATCATGTATTATAAAATCATTGTCTACCACAGCTTACAAACCACACGTTGTAAGCATATAATTTCTGATGCTCCCAACCATAAATTTCTAGTCATGCACATCTACTTAATACATCCACGCGTGGTTCAGTCACACTTACATCTAAGACAGGTGGTGTGGATTATAGTTTAACTCACATCCCTTGCTCAAAACACAATCCGGGATGCTAATGGACTCATTGAGAGATCACCACCACACCACAATTCAGGGGATGGTAGCTAACACTCGCCTCCATTTGTGATACGGGTTTATATAGTAACACATGACCTCCCTCGAAACAACTACCACACCAGAACAGCCGGGATGGTAGCTCTAACATTTCCTTCTAGTGTGTTATGCTTCTCGCAGCAAACTCACAACTACTAGAACACCAGACTGTATATATGATAACCAAACACCCTCCAATATCCCATCTCATATCAGAATGGAACTACCTCAATCATGAAATCTAGCAGCTCAGCACAGCTCCCCCTCATAGATATCACCTCGTAAAGCAATTTCTGTTCCGACTTTCTTTACAGGTTCTCCTTTTTGAAGTTTTGTGTTTGCTGAACATTTGTAATTCTCATTCATAATATATATAACCAGTCATTTGATGGACAGAGAGTAATCATGCTGCTTACCGGGGTCAGGGGAGTGTAGATGTATAGCCCAGTTAATTCCCGAACGTACTTCAATATGTAAAGCCAGTTGTTCTCACTGCACACACCGAGTTCAAGTGAGTTATGGTCTTCAAATGTGCATGATGAGTAATTTGATAGTGCAACCGACCACAACACTCACATTTCGCAACTTGGATGCATGTTCACATTATAGATCACCCCCCATCCTTGCGCTGGAACATGCCATCCAGTGATGTTAGCATGTACTCCTATATGCATCGACGTAGTCCTTCCAGGATGATGTTAGGGTTGTCCTCATGCTTGTATCACATCTCTTCTTCAGACTCTAAATTCTTACCACGTAACCTACAACAATCTTGAAGAAAACTATCCCTCTTACCATGCTACGGTGTTAGGGCCTGTTCATATTCACTCCACTCCGTCAGATCCTTGGGTCCACTCCCAGCTCCTAGGTTGCCAGCTCCCCAGGTCAAATGAGGAGCAGACAAATTGTTCGGCAACTAACTCCACTCTGCACTCTGGATTACAGGCTCCCCACAACACATCAAGCTGGTTTGATACTGGTCAATACGGGGATCACTTGTTGTGCCAATGTTAAAACACAGTGCAGACAAAATGCACTAATATGCTGAGTTTACTGAAAATAATGCTGAAATTTCACACATAATTTCTTTGTGCAAAAATTCACTTTATCGCACAAGAACGCTTCAGCATGAGTTTGCTGAAATTACATGATTTTAGCAACATAAACAAATAGGATTTTTCCTAAGACAAACACAAAGGCAGCATAAACACATGTACTTTGTAGACATCACTCTAGTCCAGTGGAGGTCCTGCATTCAACACATGAAAACCTTTATGCAATGCTGGTGATTGCTTGAATAGAACCAAAAACATATATACTCTGCTTCGGATGGTTTCACCTACAAAATTACGAAATTTGTTAATAGGTACAAATACACATCAATTGTGAAAGAAGCAAAATCATGTTGTCATTGAACTAGCTAAGAACATCTTCTGGATTATAGACTTATGCATCTTGCTACAAGGAAATAAATGACAAGTAATATTGTGACTAATATTTCAGCTACTAACAAAGGCAGTGAACAGTTTCGACATGTTTGGAGACAACATTCACTTGTTTAACTTTACGACCAGTCATCTATGAGAAAGCATGAATTTATCAAGCAAGGTAAAAACTAAATAATTGTAGCAAATAAAAACACATGAATGTGGTAGAAACTAGTATACTCACATTTATAGCAGAAGTGGAAGTCACCAACCAAGAGCAATATCAGTTGCTAGTCTACTACGGAACCTGTCCATGTCTTTATCACTAGCCTCCAAGGTTGACGCATCTGATGCATTCAGAGGGATGGCATACCGTTGATACCTTGAAGGGATAGTTGGGACATAGTTGGGATCTCTATCGACTCGAAGAAAGTGAAGATCCCCCTTATCATGATATCGAACGTAGTTGTGAAGGGTCATAGTGGCAGCCACTATCATCTTTTGAGTTTCAACTGAATAATTGGGCATCTTTAGTAGAATCTGCCACTTCATTTTCCACACACCAAATGCTCTCTCGATCACATTATGCTTGGATGAGTGTATCTTGTTAAATTTCTCCTTAGGTGTTCTTGGCGCCACACCTCGTTGAAAATCAGGCACGTGGTACCTTTCTCCCTTGTAAGGTGCGAGATATCCGGGTCTATTAGGATAGCCCGCGTCCACAAGATAGTACTTACCTACAAACAACAAGCAGATTGCATGTAAGGCCTATGATTTGTTTACAGAATTTAAATAAAAGAAATTATTATAGGAACTACTAACCCTTTGGAGGATGAGGGAAGGTATCTTTGTCAGCTGCAATTGCATGATACAAGACACTGGTATCATGCATAGAGTCGGGTTGACCAACTGAAGTGTACATGAAATGCATGTCAAAATCACATATTGCCAGAACATTCTGTGTTGTTGATCCTGACCTTCCAATGTATCTAACTTGGTCGCCAGCAGGAATGGTAGCTCTGACGTGAGTACCATCTAGTGCGCCGATGCAGTCCTTAAGATGTGGATAAGCCCTTCTATCCTTTTGAATCCTTGGGTGCACACTACTAAAGTTTGGGTCCTTAGGTTTCAGGTAATCTGCTGCCATCTTAACCACACAGAGTAAAACCTCATGAAACTTCCGATGGACTGTATCTCCTGAGTGCTTGAAACGATTTTGTGTTCTCCTATTAGACTCGCAACCCCCTAATGTCCACAAGAACATTGCAAGCGCTTCATAACTGCTTACGAAACAGGTTGATTTGAAGCCATACTTTTTGACCAACAAGTCATGCAATTGAAAGAAGAGGCGTGCGTTCATCCTCGACATGGTATATGTTTCTCCAGGTGTTGAGACTGTCTCCTGCAGCCATCCGAACCCACTGAGAATAGAATTCCTTGGGTCTGCCTTGATCAAATAGTTGTCATAGTACTTCCTTGCAAGTGTTGATGCACCGGCATAGATGTTGGACATTGATTGGACATGGTGGCATACCCTCTTCTTCCTTTCTTCATAACTATCACTATCATTGTCACTATCCGATGACATCTGCACATACACAAGTAATAACAATTAGTACTTAATTATCAACCAGATTAGTCATAGCAGAAAGATAAGTAAGAATCATATGTACCATTAAAGACAAGTCATATGTAACAACATTTATCATGTAACCATCAGCAAGATGAGTCATAGCAGCAATATAAGTAAGATTACAAGAAATATTACCAAGATTGAAGACACATGGCTGAAACAAGGTAAATGAAGACAAACAACTGAAAAAGGGAAGAATGGGACTAACATAATAATGTTACAACCCAAATAGTCTTACAAGTAAACCAGAGTACATAATTAAGTTCAAACTTTAAATTAGTATTACATCCCAATAGGCAAAAACAACAGCAGTAGCATCTAATGCCCATACTCGCTGTTGTATTTCCAATGCAACCAATCTAAACAAGCAGCACTTTCAGTCATATGCAGGAACATCTCTCTCTGCTCTCGCTTCACAAATAGTTCACTAGCAATGAAATATTCATCACTGCCTACTATTGCACCACACTCGACAACCAGATCCATCACAGAAGTAATCGATGAACTCTCTTCTTTCTTCATGTATGACTCAAAGCTGGATTGGGTCCTCTCTGCTATATCTCCAACCCTGGTTATCTGTTCTTGTATAACAAGAGATGTCTTTGGCTTCTTGTTATTGCCATCCACATACCTGCCAAGTCTCTTCCCTTTTCCATCAGCATGTGACTCACCTGTTTGGGTCTCCTCCAGATCAACATCTTGTATGTTGTCCACATTGAAAACTAAAGCTGCACTGCTAGATTGGGGAATGGTGCCTGAAGCAGGATTCCAGTGATCTGTACCATCACTCGTGATGTCAGCAAACATGATAGATAGGTTATTCTCATTTCAAAGTCCGCGCTTTCGGAACTTGCCACAGCCAGGGATGTCCTAAAATACAACAAAACAAAGCTTAATTAGCATCACTACTCACGGAACAATTGCTTATATGATAAGAACAAATAGGAAAAGTCACGACTCACTATCTTTGCTTTCTTCCACCATTCAGCATCTTGTTTGATGGTGTTTCTCTGATAGTCCCACCCACCACCAGTCTCCTTCAATTTGAGTTTTCTGAAATTGCTTTAATCAGTCTTCAACTTATCCCACTTGTTCTTCAGTTGGAGCCTGGTTTACTCCAGACCTGTTCTGACTTTGAAATCTTTCGCAACTTCCTCATAAGCATTTTGAGTCAAGTGCTTGTCTGGCCTATTGCCAGCACGCACTTGTTGGACAAAGAGCTCGGTCAAGATCGTAGTGTTATCGTCACTCCAATCGGCAGACATTCTTCAAGAAAATTATACATTAGTTGCAAGCATTACAATCTAACACATATAGATGAACAATCATCAATCATGCTCCTAGTTACATACCAGCAAAGACCATGGTGAAAAAGAATCGGCAAGCTACTGTAGTACAAACAAATAATAATGTCTTAAGAAAATCCCAAAACAAGTAATAATTTCTTAAGCAATCTCAATACTAACATATTTCAGTCCAACGGCAGGAGGGGTTACAGGTTATAGGCAGAGAAGGGGTTCACTAACATATTTCAGTCGAAAGAAAAATAATAGTTACAGGTTATAGGCAGAGAAGGGGTTCACTAGCTACTTCACTCCATCAAGGCAAATAAAAGAAACAAAGGAAATATTTGGTCATGGTTTAATTACATTCCAACGGCCAAGAGACAATTCAAGATGTATTTCTGCACTACTTTCCTACAACATCCATGGATAGAAAGGGAATTTAATCAACAAGTCGTCACGTGGATCTCACTAGTCCTTTCTGGATTACTTTTTCTTACATTTGTAAATCACTAGTATATACTTTCTGTATCTACTTTCATGGCATCCACTAGTCCTTTCTGTATCTACTTTCACAGCATCAACGACCAGGTGTACACTGTGTGTGGGAGTGATGTGCGTGTTTTATTTACAGTGTGTGTTCTGTACTGAAGAGGTGATTGTGATATGCAGAAAAACGTCTGAATCTCACTTTTTGTCTCGTTCTCTCCGTTCTTCATTCTCTACTATTTCTATGATTAATCCGTGAGAGACCCAAATCAGGGTCTCACACTACTTTGACTACTAATCCTTGCTGGGATTATTGACATGTAGAACTAATACTAACTGGAATCAAGAATCAGGAATCAAGAACGCCTAGAACTAATCAGCAATATGAATTAACAAGCTAGCTAGTTCACTCCCTCCATGTCAAGGCAAATAAAAGAAACAGAGGCAATACATATATGTTTACAACATCCATGACAATCATGCAGTGTGTATTTGTTATCTAGAAAAGGAAACTCTATCTGTCTCTATGCTCTCTGTCGCTCATCCCCTTTCTCTACCTAATTCATCTCCCTCCTCTCAATTTCCTCACATAATCCTTGCAGGGATTATAGACATGTAGTACTACTACTTACTGGAATCAAGAACCAGGAATCAAGAACATGTGGAACTATTCAGGAATATGAATCAAGAACAGTAGAGGAACAAGGGTGAAGAGGGGATATGGATCTCACCTTGCTGTATGTGACGTAGGCGTGGATGCCGACCTTGCAAACGACGAATCCGAGCTGCCGGGGACGAGCACGAGGCCCTGGTGATCTCAGCCGCCAGAGGTCCACACAATCCGTATGCCCCCAAAGTTATCGCCGAACAGAAAGCTGCCTTGGATGAGGAGGGGGGCGAGGAGATAGCGAGGTTGCAGGGGTGAGAATTTGGCCGGGGATGACGAGAGGGGCGAGGAGATGGCGAGGTTGCAGTGGTGGCCGGGGAACTGCGGCGGCGGCGGCGCGGCGCTAGGGTTCCATGGTCGGGGGAGGACCCTGGGATTCGCTCAGATTGGATCGAACCGGTAAGTTGGGGAGTGGGAAAGTGAGGGAGTCGTGGTGGGGAGCTCGGTTTCAGCGACTCCACGAGATTCAACTGTAAACCGCTCCGCTCCGCTCTTTCGACTCCGCGGAGTTGTACCGTTCGGCGCTGCTCGGCCCGCTCCTGGAGCGGAGTTGTGGAGCGGAGTGGCTCCGAACAGGTCCTTAATATACGGCAATGAAAGGACATCATTCAAATTCTAACATCATAGCAGTAAAAATAAAATCTAACATCACCATCATACAAACTCTCTTCGCAGCATATGAACTCTCCTCTCACCATCCACACCTTCAACTGAAAATCTTAGACATGTTATAAAGACATGTCTTCATACATTTAGCAATCATTATGTAAGCTCGCCGTGAGCAAAAGAACTTCCACACCAGCTATGTGGGGTGCAAGTTAAACAGGTCACGTCTAGACCAAAGTATAAGTTTTGCTTTACATGCATGTAACTATCGCTGAACACACATCAGGAATTTGGAGACTGCTATAGCAGCATCTGGCATGACAGCTATCACCGGCTCGAAGTATCAAAATATAACCTAGGGGTCGTAATCAAGAGTTGCATATTCAGGATCCAACTACCTTCACGATCACCTCTAACTTGTCAGAACAGCACCTCCGAGATCATGAAATCAGGCACCTTGGGGCAGACATGTGACCACTGATTGTCAAAAATATGTAATCAACTCCACCTAGCTTTTATGCAGTCCTTCAAATTGCCCCCCTTTGTTGATCAGATATCTATCATTTTCCATGTAATCAGTTTTCCACATAACCACATGACACAGAACATCTTTTTGTAATTAATTCTATGATTCCTACTATTTTCCATTTTTTACTTCAAAGGTGTTTCAATGTTTTATATTCAGTAAACTAAAACAAAAATTAATTGCTTTTACAAGATGGATAATCCAGTCCCATTTGTTATTTCAGGTCACAGTGTCTCTACTTCAGAAGTACAATTTCAACATATTTGCTTGAAACACCAGGCTAGAGGCTAACAGTAAGAAATTCAAGACGGACACAACATAATTAATATGCCGTCATAATATAGAAGCTGCCTCTAGTTGTCAGATATCCAGTTTACTGTGGTTTCACCCAGTTGAATTACACATTTGTGAAAACCATTCCAAGTGTTAATTAACACGTTACATCTACCTATAATTCACATGTCTATTAAGCACAGTTGCCTATAGCAATCCATTCTGAAAATGCAATTCGAGCTAGACCACTCAAGCACACTATTTTAAAGTGGTCAATTAGACCAATCGATTGCATTAAAAACTGTCTGTCTCAACCTTATATAGAATAGGGTTTCTAGTCTGTACTCAATGGAAGGTGCATGTTCAAATAGAGAAACTGACCTTTAAAACTGCCGGCAAAGTAAGCTTTCATAAAATTTAAAACTCTACTGCTGCATTGCAGCCAACATTTTTCTAAGTTCTTTATCAGTGTACCAATCTTGTTGTAGTGTAATAATAACTACAAAACATCATTCGGTTGTATTATATATGATGAGTAGTCCCAATGCATCAAGCAACAGAAAACGAGTACCAAATTATGGACAGCTTGCCACATTCTGTCAAATTGGTACTCCAGCCCACACCAACTCCGTTACTCATAGCAGCAAACCAATGTTAATATAATTATGTATTTTAATTCAGGGACATGACTATGTTGCTACAGCTTTTTGAAGCGAATTGAGGTATTCGGATACTGAATGTGTAACCTAAATTACAGACCTGCGCAACCTCATAATTTTTTAGGTGCAGTACAATTTATTTTCCAGCTGCATTATCTATGCCATCCCCTTTCTAACGACATTTAGAGCCTTAGTTCATGAAGGATCATATGTTCATCACAGTTTATAAATTGTACCTATCTGCATTTTAACTATTTCAGACAGTTTCTAGGCTAGCTGCTAGTCCCCGGGTAAACCAAATTCCAAGATGAGCAGCTACAAGTATTATGCTAGCCCCCCTGTAATGACAATTGCATTTTGAGTTTCTACAGACTCCATAGCTGATTAAGAGCATACCTTCGCATTCATCGTGGAGCTTTTGGGTCCATCTGACCAATTGACTGTTCGCATCAAATATCTTAATGCAGTAAGCACGCAACAACCAAAGCAACTCTCTCCCTTTTCACGATTTGTCAGTCATGTCTATAGTTTTTCCACAAATTCGAACACTGATGATGGAATCAAGCAGTTTTACACTTACCACTTATTCCACCCGGGCGCTTGCGGATTCATCTTGCCCATCGACAGCTCCTAGGTCGGAGGCGAGCTCTCCCTTCTGGACGCCTCCGCGACGATCTGTACTTCGCCGCTGGCCACCGCCGGATGCTACTGCGTCACCTCCAGCTCTGCCCACATATCGCCATTCGCAACTAGAGGGGGCGGGCATCTAAAAATTTGGAAACTATGTCCGTCAATCAGCTAAGCCGTTCGCCTACAGACCGAGATGAGATTGTCCGAAAAGCACAGATCCACGTACCTGTCGATTGGTTGCATCAGAAACTCCATTGTCCCTCGCCGTCGGCGCTCCATGGCTGTCTCTCGAAGTGTTTACCGACCAAATCGCACTTGGGGATGGAGGAGGCGCTCGCCCCTGCAAGGAATTCGTCCCAGCAGCCAGCGAACGGAAAGCGAACTATCCGAGCCGCGGCTCAGACGGGGGAGTCCTCCTATCTGCCGCAGCTCCATGGCTGTCTCTCGAAGTGTTTACCGACCAAATCGCACTTGGGTATGGAGGAGGCGCTCGCCCCTGCAAGGAATTCGTCCCAGCAGCCAGCGAACGGAAAGCGAACTATCCGAGCCGCGGCTCAGACGGGGGAGTCCTCCTATCTGCCGCAGAATGCGGCAGATTGGCGGGGTCTCGCACAGGGTACTCTTTCTCTGGGCCAGCCATGCAGAAGCAGCCGGTGGTGGAAAAAACAACGCAAAAATATGAGATGCATCATCCAGGATTCGAACTGGCGATCCGGCCCTAGCCATGATGGCACCTAACCACTGGAGCTCATGACCTTTTCTGCCAAACCATGCAGCGCGAAATCTCTTAGCACTACCAAAACCGACATATCAAAATATTTTCCATTTTCTTGAACATTTAAATAAAACTCTGAATACTTTCAAAAGAAATTCTGAAGAATTTTGGAAATACACGAATAAGTATTGAAAAAATTCCCCAATTTTTTCATTGGTAACAGAATTTCAAAACGGAAAGAATGTGTAAATTTGTAAACAAAATTGTAAAACTGGGAACATTTTTTCAATTCCATTTTTTTACAAACACGATTTTTTTGAATTTGCGAACAAATTTAAAAAGAAGAACCTTTTCGGATTTGTGGACAAATGTCCAAAAAATGAACAATTTTAAAACAACATTTTGGACAAAAAGGACACATTTTTTCCATCTGTAAAACAAAAATTGAAACTCTAAACAAAATTTATAAAAAGTAAACATTATGATCATTATTGGAATTTGTGAACAAAAATTAAAAAGTGGAACATTTTTTGGAGTTATGGACATATTTTGAAAGGCGACATTTAAAAAAAACTCAGAACATATTTCGAAACAGGAACATTTTTTGAAATATGAACATTTTTACAAAATATGCGAACAATTTGTAAAAAAGCCATGATTTTTTTGGAACTTCTGAACAAAATTTTAAAAACATGAACAATTTAACTTCAGAACACTTTTTGAAATTTCGAACAAATTTTAGAATTATGGAAAATAAAAATAGAAAGAAGAAACGAATAGAAAAACAATTGCAAAACAAATAAAAAGAAAAGAGGAAAAGAGAACTACAAAAAAGAAATAAATGAAATAGAAAAAACGAAAAAGAAAGAAAATAGAAAAAGAAATAGAAAAAGAAAAAACCACAAATAAGAAACCGAAAGCCAAAAAAACCTGTACAGGAACCTTCTAGAAGCTTCCCAAAACCGATCAGGAAACTTCTAGGAGGTTCCCAAAACCGGAAATAGTAGCTCCTGAGTAATCTCATAATTGGGCCGGCCCACCTTGTAAGCGAGTCGCTCGCTCTGTGCGAACCAGCGACAGTTTGCCGCAAAGAGCGGCAAAAAGGATTTTCCCAAACGGGGTGCGCGATTCCAATCCGCGGCTCACATCACTTTCGCGTTAAATCTGCCTATTCTACTCCGTCAACATGGCCCACTACCCACCGCGGAAGCGTACGTATTTTGCCACAGTGTGCTTGTTTTTTACTACCTCCGTCCCATAATATAAAAACGTTTTTCAAGCAATGTTAGTTTGAAAATGTTTTTATATTGTGGGACAGAGGGAGTAGAACTTAGTGTGCATTTTTTGGGAAACCACAGGCGCGTGCATAAAATAATGGCCCGGATCCAGAGGGACTAACCAACGACGCTGATATCCAGCCCATCTGAGCTCTTGTGCAGTTACTCACACACACCATGACACTCCTCTCTACTTTTCCGATGCTTCTCCACATGGTTAGAGCAACTCTATGTGGTTTCCAACTTTAAAACTATTTAAAATGGTCCTTAAAAATTTAACGGCTCTACATCTAATGTGTGAAGTAAAGGTTCCTTGTAGCCTTTTTTATTTTTATTTTTCTCCCCCATTTCTCCTACGTGTGGGCTTATACTCTCTAATTGATCATCAACTTCACATATATAGATATAAATAAATCCTAACTTAGCGCCGTAGGAGGGCAGGTGAAGGGAGCCATGGAGGAAATAAGACGAGGAGCTGGTGATCATGCATCGCGAGGGTGGATCTAAAGGGATAGGGCCATGGCGCACACGAGCAAGGGAGCAAGGAGAGGCAAGAGGCGCCGCCAGCGGAGCAATGATAGGAAGATAGGGTGGGGGAGTGGTGTGATATACAGATGGGCAACCTGCCTTGTAGCATATTTTGGATGAAAAAGGTATTAGAAAAAGGTACTTGTGGTTCTCTTCTTAGAGACCTTTTATGGTACATCAAGTCTATTGGTGCCGTTCATTTTTATGATTCGAGGGTCCGGATAAGCTAATACTACAACAAATTTTCAGTAGTATATTGATCAATTAGGGGCATTTTAGGTAGTTCACTCTGTTCATCAATCCTCAATGAGTAGCAGTCCTATGGCCAACAGTCATCGAGCGTCGTCGGCCTCGTAATTTATATTGGGTGGTTGGGTGCGAGCGCGAGGCTCCTCGGGAGAAATTGAACATCGGCACTCGGCATTAGTACCGCTGCTTACCGCGTTCTAGTACGGTGTTGTAACATCCCAAATTTTCAATTTGGAATGTTATACATTAGATCATCTTTGCATATCATATTTTATTGCATTTTTCCTTGATCCTAGAAATTCTACGCAACTCAAGGACCCACGGAGAGAGTTGGGGATTTCGTTATTTTCATATTTTAGTTTTCTCAAATTTTGGAAAAGAGGATCATTTGATTTTAATTGTTTTCTCTTCGAATATTTCTTTCATAAAAATAAAAGAGAGGGGATAAAATGACTTCCCAAAAAAAGAAATATTGGAGGTTAAATATTAAAATCAAATAAGATTTTTATTCAGAGTTTAATCGCTATTTTATTTGAATTAGGAAAAATATGCGTTTCTCAAAATTGCATTAGAGGCCCAAATAAATGTTTACTTTGTCCGCTATATTTTTAGAGGATGGGGAAAATTTATTTCAGAATTTTCGGAGTCCGTTTAATATTTCTTTTATTTGTTTTTATGCACACGGAATTATTTTTTAGAAAAAAGTTAACCGACCTAGCCAGGCCGTGCCCGACTAGGACTCGCCTCAGCCGGCTTTATAACCCGCGCCCCTGAGACCCCCAGCCCACCAGCCCGCCTCGCCGCCGAAACCCTAAACCTAACCGGCCGCCTCGCCGCTGACCCCGTCGTCCGCCGGTGGTCCCGCCGCCGCCGCCGACCCGCGACCCGAGGTAGCTGCTGGTTTTCGCCGGAAAACCGTATGTTTTTTTAGAAACCCGCGGTTATTTTTTTCTAGATCTGTTTATTTTTTCCCGGTTTAGTTATTTAGCGAACGCCCGTTCGTACGTTCGTTTTAACGAACGGTTTTCACTCGTTAGCCGTAGACAACGAACGTTGTTCGCTAGCCTGTTCATAAGTTTTTCTTTTTCCATGGGTTTTCCGCGATTATTTCCGATCGCGATATCTGCCCTGATTTTCGTTTTAGTTTATCTTTTTGCTCGTTTAACGGAATCAGGCGATTCAAGCGCCTAGATCTTCCTTTCGAAGCCCTCTTTCTGTTTAACCAACTTGAACAAGATTTTGCTACTGTAAAATTTGACCTAAGTCCAGATTAGTAAAGGGATCTTGTTTCTTTCGCAGTTTGAGTTTCGTTGCTTCATTTGATTTGATTCATTTTGCAAACCGGAGTTCTTAAGTTGAACTTTTTGGTTAGATCTCTTAGTTGAGTTTTACCCGTGCTTCTAGTTGAGTGCTTATTGTATGCTTTTTTGTTTGCGATAGAGTACCCGGAGTGCAAAGCGTGCTACTACGAGTCTCTAGGTTTCACGGACCATCGGCAAGGCAAGTAACACTTTGATCATACACTACAAAAAAATACACTTCCGTGATGATACGTGTTTGTCACAGTAGGTCGCGTTTTCTGTCATGCATGTACATCCATGACGATTTTATGACAGAATCAAGATAGTCATACCTGTGCTGTTGTAGAAGTGTTCCATGACATTACCAAAATTATCATCACGGAAGTGTTCACTTCCATGACGATAAATCGCGCGTCACAGAAGTGCTTTCGTCAAGGGTGACCGACACGTGGCATCCACCGTAACGGAATGCCGTTAAGCTATCGGGTCGGGTTTTGGATCCGGTAACCCGTTAACAGCCCTGACCAATGGGGATTTTTCACGTGTAAAATCATCATTGGCTGGAGGAAACACGTGTTGGCTCATCGCTGGGACAGATGTCGTCCACTCATTGGACAGAAGGCGCCTATGATATGTCGACACGTGGCACGGCCCAACAGAGGCCCATTCCTGTGAAAAGGCCGGCCCGTTTGACTTGGTCAAAAGGTGGCGGGCCGGCCCATGGAAAGCCTGTTAACGGCATGTTCGCATATAGCCCATTTACAACCCGCTAACCCAAGGCCCGTTACGCCCTATCCGAATTAGGCCCAGTAGCGTCATCTGGGCCATCCAATATGATTCTAGCCTGTTTTCACTTCTGGCCCATGTATGGCCCATGACGTCTTTCGGCCCATATGAGGCCCTATGTAACTCTTGGCCTATTAACGACCCGTGCTGAAACTGGCCCGTGTAATGAACAGTGTATCACTTTACACCCATTAACGGCCCGTGGTGAAACTGGCCCATAATGAACAGTGTATCACTTTACACCCATTAACTGCCCGTGGTGAAACTGGCCCGTAAAGAACAGTGTATCACTTTATACCCATTAACAGCCCGTTATTCCGTTGGGCTATTTCCAGCCCATGTTATCTTTCGGCCTTCTCAGAGCCCATTTATTCTTGGGCTCATTTCCAGCATTCGTTTACTTACGGCCCGTTACTGTCATTTTCTGCTTGTGGGCCAAATTCAGTCTGTGGTTACAGTCGGCCCGTTTGTGGTCCGTTAATACGTTGGGCCGTTTTCATAGCGTCATCAAATATGGCCTATTAATGATGGCCCATTATGGTCGGCCCATGAACAGACGATTCCAACTCTAGCCCATTTACGACCATAATGCGGTCTGTTTGGCCCATGTTTGGCCAATAGATCATATGGCCCGTATAAGGCCCATTGATGATATGGCCCGTAGAAGGCCCATTGTTTCTATGGCCCGTAGAAGGCCCATTGTTTCTACGGCCCGTAGAAGGCCCACTATTTCTACGGCCCGTAGAAGGCTCACTGATTCTATGGCCCATAGGAGGCCCAGTGTCACTACAGTAAATATTAGCCCATGGTTATTGTGGCCTAGTTTTAAAAATAGGTTATTGCAGCCACTAGCAAACCGTGGAAAAAGAACTGCACTGACTACAAGCATACGAATAAACAAGACAACAAGGAAATAAATAAGCAAGCAACTTACGCTAGGCTATCATGGCTACACATATTACATCCACTGGGCATCAAAGTTTGCCACCAGTGCAAATATAGGGAACATAACAGCATACAAATGCCGCAGCAAAACAAGTCCAGAACTGAAACCACTTCAGAAGAGTGCAAGAAACAATATCCTGGGTACCCATAATGTTGGCAAGATGCTTAGCAAGCTTATTAACTTTCTCTTCTTTGGCGCTTAAGTCCTCCAGCACTTGCTGTTGCACTAGAAAGTATGCATCTGAATTCTGTAGGGACTTCCTCAGTCCTTCGGCTTCCTGTCGCATAACATCTGATCGATGTCTTTCAACTTGAAGTTGAGACTCAAGTAGCCGAACTGATTCAGGCAACGAGTTCGAAGAGCTGGTGCCAGCAGTGGTAACCAGTAACTCGAACACTACATCAAGACAGGACTTTGGAGTTGTCTCAGTGTCTTCAATATAGTTTTTATCATCTTTCTTGGAGACTAACAGGGATGTCTCACTATCTTGAACCTTATCTGCATTACTTCCTTTATCATTGCATAACGGGGTACTCTTCTCCAATATTTTATCCGCGTTCTAAAAGAGAAACAAACAAACACATCTCAGGTTTACAATGTAGTATATGAAACTCATTTTAGTAAACCAGTTCAGTAGTACGGTGGACAGGATAACAACATGAAACAAACATATATCTATGTAGTATGGTCACTGTATGGTCTATATCATTCTAGTTTATGTTGCCAAATCAAGATAGATACAGTTCGAATCATATCTATTTAAGACAAAGCAGCATAGACAGAATATAAGTGTGGGAAACTACACATCAATAACAATAGTTGTAATGTGCATGGCATGAGAACATAACTGTTTATTCAATTGAAACTGAAATCAACATAGAGCAAGTTACAACAGCAAACAGCCAAACACGTTGAAGAAACAGGTTTAAAACATACCTGTTGCACCATTGGAGTTTCAATTGCATCCTTCAAATTTGAAATTAGTTGGTATTAGTAAATACAGTGATGCAAGAGCAAAGTAGTATGAACCATAGCTACGGAACCTGACCTGAGAACAATTCTTCTTCTGCTTTAAGCGTTGACTTTGGGTTCGGAGTGGTGGTCCTCGTGATTTGGGCACTGCAGTTGCCTTACTAGCTGCTCGTGTTTGGGTGCTTCTGTGGTGGAGACGGTGCTGTGTCAATGGGAACTGGGTGTCTATTTGATGGGGTTGGGGTTAAAGGGGTGTAGCTGGTTCTCTGTCCAATTGGGTAGGGGTACAATATGCATGAGTGTGGGTTATGTGTGGTGGGGCTAGTTCTTGGGCAAGTACAATCGTGGTTCTATCTGCATCGACATGTAGCATGATCTTTTCTGAAGACCGTCTTTTTACTTCCACAGATACTGCCATCACTCCCTCCAATTGAAATGGCTGATAAACAAGAAAAGTAATTGAATGTACAGACATTGTAAGATAGACAGGTGCAATGGATAGTAAGGAAGAAAACAGGGCATGAAATAATTCACATTTATGTTGTCTAAGCAAACAGAATAGCAGGACATAATTTCACATATATGATGGCTAATAAAACATGATAGCATGACACAATTTCACATGTATGATGGCTAACTAAACAGGATAGAATGACATACTTCAAAATATGATGACTATGTAAACAGGATGACATGATATAACTATACAATGTGTCTATTAAAGTGGTTGGCATGCCATAAATCACAAACATGCTGTCGATGGAAACATGGTGGCATGATATAATTCATGGATAGAATGACATAATTTAAAATATGATGACTATGTAAACAGGATGAGATGATATAACTATATTATGTCTTTAGAAAATGGGTTGGCATGCCATAATTCAGATACATGATGTCTATGTAAACATCATGGCATGACATAATTCAAATATATGATTTATATGAAGGAAATATGCCCTAGAGGCAATAATAAAGTTATTATTTATTTCCTCATTTCAAGATAAATGTTTATTATTCATGCTAGAATTGTATTAACCGGAAACATAATACATGTGTGAATACATAGACAAACATAGTGTCACTAGTATGCCTCTACTTGACTAGCTCATTAATCAAAGATGGTTATGTTTCCTAACCATAGACATGAGTTGTCATTTGATTAACGAGATCACATCATTAGTAGAATGATGTGATTGACATGACCCATTCCGTTATCTTAGCACTTGATCGTTTAGTATGTTGCTATTGCTTTCTTCATGACTTATACATGTTCCTACAACCATGAGTTATGCAACTCCCATTTACCAGAGGAACACTTTGTGTGCTACCAAACATCACAACGTAACTGGGTGATTGTAAAGGAGCTCTACAGGTGTCTCCAAAGGTACATGTTGAGTTGGCGTATTTCGAGATTAGGTTTTGTCACTCCGATCGTCGGAGAGGTGTCTCTGGGCCCACTCAGTAATGCACATCACTATAAGCCTTGCAAGCATTGCAACTAATAAGTTAGTGCGGGATGATGTATTACGGAACGAGTAAAGAGACTTGCCGGTAATGAGATTGAACTAGGTATTGAGATACCGACGATTGAATCTCAGGAAAGTAACATACCGATGACAAAGGGAACAACGTATGTTGTTATGCGGTTTGACCGTAAAGATCTTCGTAGAATATGTACGAGCCAATATTGGTATCCATGTCCCGCTATTGGTTATTGACAAGAGAGGTGTCTCGGTCATGTCTACATAGTTCTCGAACCCGTAGGGTCCGCACGCTTAACGTTTCATTGACGATATATAATTATATGAGTTATGTACGTTGGTGACCGAATGTTGTTCGGAGTCCCGGATGAGATCATGGACATGACGAGGAACTCCGGAATGGTCCGGAGATAAAGTTTGATATATGGGATAATAGTGTTTGATATCCGGAAGGGTTCCGGAATTCACCGGAAGAGGTTCCGGATGTTTCCCGAAATGTTTGGGTACGAGAACACGTTATTTGGGCCAAAGGGGAAATCCCGCGAGGCTTTTGGAAAGTGCAAAAGGAAATTTTGCGGAGACCAGAGGCTAGACGCCAGGAACCCTGGCGTCTGGGTGGTAGACGCCGGGAACCCTGGCGTCTAGCCCTGGAGTCCGTGTAGGACTCTTGCCTTTCGGGCAAAACCGACTTTGAGGAGGCTTTTACTCCAAGTTTCGACCCCAGGGCTCAACATATAAATAGAGGGCCAGGGCTAGCACCAAAGACACATCAAGAAACACCAAGCCATGTGCCGGCAACCCCGTTCCCTCTTGTTTATCCTCCGTCATAGTTTCCGTAATGCTTAGGCGAAGCCCTACGGAGATTGTTCTTCACCAACACCGTCACCACGTCGTCGTGCTGCCGGAACTCATCTACTACTTTGCCCGTCTTGCTGGATCGAGAAGGCGAGGACGTCATCGAGCTGAACGTGTGCTGAACTCGAAGGTGCCGTGCGTTCGGTACTTGGATCGGTCGGATCGTGAAGACGTACGACTACATCAACCGCGTTGACAAACGCTTCCGCTTAGCGATCTTCAAGGGTATGAAGATACACTCCCCCTCTCATTGCTATGCATCACCATGATCTTGCGTGTGCGTAGGAATTTTTTTGAAATTACTACGTTCCCCAACAGTGGCATCCGAGCCTGGTTTTATGCGTAGATATCATATGCACAAGTAGAACGCAAGTGAGTTGTGGGCAATATAAGTCATACTGCTTACCAACATGCCATACTTTGGTTCAGCGGCATTGTGAGATGAAGCGGCCCGGACCGACATTACGCGTACGCTTACGCGAGACTGGTTTCACCGCTACGAGCAATCGTTGCTTAAAGGTGACCGGCGGGTGTCTGTCTCTCTCACTTTAGTTGAACCGAGTGTGGCTACGCCCGGTCCTTGCGAAGGTTAAAAACAGCACCAACTTGACAAACTATCATTGTGGTTTTGATGCGTAGATAAGAACGGTTCTTGCTAAGCCCGTAGCAGCCATGTAAAATTTGCAACAACAAAGTAGAGGACGTCTAACTTGTTTTTGCAGGGCATGTTGTGATGTGATATGGTCAAGACGTGATGCTATATTTTATTGTATGAGATGGTCATGTTTTGTAACCGAGTTATCGGCAACTGGCAGGAGCCATATGGTTGTTGCTTTATTGTATGAAATGCAAACGCCATGTAATTGCTTTACTTTATCACTAAGCGGTAGCGATAGTCATAGAAGCAATAGATGGCATAACGATAACGATGCTACGATGGAGATCAAGGTGTCGCGCCGGTGACGATGGTGATCACGACGGTGCTTCGGAGATGGAGATCACAAGCACAAGATGATGATGGCCATATCATATCACTTATATTGACTGCATGTGATGTTTATCCTTTATGCATCTTATCTTGCTTTGATTGACGGTAGCATTTTAAGATGATCTCTCACTAATTATCAAGAAGTGTTCTCCCTGAGTATGCACCGTTGTGAAAGTTCTTCGTGCTGAGACACCACGTGATGATCGGGTGCGATAGGCTCTACGTTCAAATACAACGGGTGCAAAACAGTTGCACACGCGGAATACTCAAGTTAAACTTGACGAGCCTAGCATATACAGATATGGCCTCGGAACATGGAGACTGAAAGGTCGAACGTGAATCATATAGTAGATATGATCAACATAGTGATGTTCACCATTGAAAACTACTCCATCTCACGTGATGATCGGACATGGTTTAGTTGATTTGGATCACGTGATCACTTAGATTACTAGAGAGATGTCTGTCTAAGTGGGAGTTCTTATATAATATGATTAATTGAACTTAAATTTATCATGAACTTAGTCCTAGTAGTATTTTGCAAATTATGTTGTAGATCAATAGCTCGCGTTGTTGCTTTCATATGTTTATTTTGATATGTTCCTAGAGAAAATTGTGTCGAAACATGTTAGTAGCAATGATGCGGATTGGATCCGTGATCTGAGGTTTATCCTCATTGCTGCATGGAAGAATTATGTCCTTAATGCACCGCTAGGTGACAAACCTATTGCAGGAGCAGATGCAGACATTATGAACATTTGGCTAGCTCAATATGATGACTACTTGATAGTTTAGTGCACCATGCTTAACGGCTTAGAATCGGGACTTCAAAGACGTTTTGAACGTCATGGACCATATGAGATGTTCCAGGAATTTAAGTTAATATTTCAAGAAAATACCCGAGTTGAGAGATATGAAGTCTCCAACAAGTTTTATAGCTAAAAAGATGGAGGAGAATCGCTCAACTAGTGAGCATGTGCTCAGATTGTCTGGGTACTTCAATCGCTTGAATCAAGTGGGAGTTAATCTTCCAGATAAGATAGTGATTGATAGAGTTCTCTAGTCACCATCACTAAGTTACTAGAACTTCGTGATGAACTATAGTATGCAAGGGATGACGAAATCGATTCCCGAGCTCTTCGTGATGTTGAAATCGACGAAGGTAGAAATCAAGAAAGAGCATCACGTGTTGATGATTGTCAAGAACACTAGTTTCAAGAAAATGGCAAAGGGAAAGAAAGGGAACTTCAAGTAGAATGGCAAGCAAGTTGTCACTCCCGCGAAGAATCCCAAAGCTGGACCAAAGCCTGAAACTGAGTGCTTACACTGCAAAGGAAATGGTCAATGGAAGCGGAAATGCCCTGAATATTTGGTGGATAAGAAGGATGGCAAAGTGAACAAGGGTATATTTGATATTGATGTGTACCTTACTAGTATTTATAGTAGCCCCTGAGTATTTGATAATTGTTCGGTTGCTAAAAATTAGTAACTCAAAACAGGAGTTATAGAATAAACAGAGACTAGTTGACGGTGAAGTGACGATGTGTGTTGAAAGTAGTTACAAGATTGATATGATCATCATCGCACACTCCCTATACTTTCAGGATTAGTGTTAAACCTAAATAAATGTTATTTGGCGTTTGCGTTGAGCATGAATATGATTTGATCATGTTTATTGCAATTCAGTTATTCATCTAAAGTCAGAGAATAATTGTTGTTCTGTTTACATGAATAAAACCTTCAAATGGTCATACACCCAATGAAAATAGTTTGTTGGATCTCGATCATAGTGATACACATATTCATAATGTTTATGCCAAAAGATGCAAGTTAATAATGATAGTGCAACTTATTTGTAGCACTACCGTTTGGGTCATATCGGTGTAAAGCGCATGAAGAAACTCCATAAAGATGGATTTTCGGAATCACTTGGTTATGAATCATTTGATGCTTGCGAACCGTGCCTTTTGGGCAAGATGACTAAAACTTCGTTCCCCGGAACAATGGAATGAGCTACTGACTTATTGGAAATAATACATACCGATGTATGCGATCCAATGAGTGTTAAGGCTCGCGGCATGTATCGTTATTTTCTGACCTTCACAGATGATTTGAGCAGATATGGATATATCTACTTGATGAAACATAAGTCTGAAACATTTGAAAAGTTCAAAGAATTTCAGAGTGAAGTGGAAAATCATCGTAACAAGAAAAATAAAGTTTCCACGATCTGATCGTGGAGACGAATATTTGAGTTACGAGTTTGGTCTTCATTTGAAACAATGCAAAATAGTTTCGCAACTCACGCCACCTGGAAAACCACAATGTGATGGTGTGTCCGAACATCGTAATCGTACTTTACTAGATATGGTGCGATCTATGATGTCTCTTATCAATTTACCACTATCGTTTTGTGGTTATGCATTAGAGAGAGTTGCATTCACGTTTAATAGGGCACCATCTAAATCCGTTGAGACGACACCGTATGAACTATGGTTTAGCAGTAAACCTAAGCTGTTGTTTCTTAAAGTTTGGAGTTGTGATGCTTATATGAAAAAAGGTTTTCAACCTGATAAGCTCGAACCCAAATCGGAGAAGTGTGTCTTCATAGAATACCCAAAGGAAACTGTTGGGTACACCTTCTATCACAGATCTGAAGGCAAAACATTCGTTGCTAAGAATGGATCCTTTCTAGAGAAGGAGTTTCTCTTGAAAGAAGTGAGTGGGAGGAAAGTAGAGCTTGATAAGGTAATTTGTGTACCTTCTCCCGAATTGGAAAGTAGTTCATCATAGAAATCAGTTCCAGTGATTCCTAAACCAATTAGTGAGGAAGCTAATGATGATGATCATGAAACTTTAGATCAAGTTACTACAAAACCTCGTAGGTCTTCCAAAGTACAGTCCGCACCAGAGTAGTATGGTAATCCTGTTCTGGAAGTCATGTTACTAGACCATGATGAACCTACGAACTATGAGGAAGCGATGATGAGCCCAGATTCCGCGAAATGGCTTGAGGCCATGAAATCTGAGATGGGATCCATGTATGAGAACAAAGTATGGACTTTGGTGGAGTTGCCCGATGATCGGCAAGCCATATTGTATAAATGGATATTCAGGAGGAAGACAGACGCTGATAGTAGTGTTACTATCTACAAAGCTCGACTTGTCGCAAAAAAGGTTTTCGACAATTTCAAGGTGTTGACTACAATGAGATTTTCTCAACTGTAGCGATGCTTAAGTCTGTCCGAATCATGTTAGCAATTGCCACATTTTATGAAATCTGGCAAATGGATGTCAAAACTGCATTCCTTAATGGTTTTCTTAAAGAAGAGTTGTATATGATGCAACCAGAAGATTTTGTCAATCCTAAAGATGCTAACAAAATGTGCAAGTTCCAGTGATCCATCCATGGACTGGTGCAAGCATCTCGGAGTTGGAATATACGCTTTGATAAGTTGATCAAAGTATATAGTTTTATACGAACTTACGGTGAAGCCTGTATTTACAATAAAGTGAGTGGGAGCACTACAGCCTTTCTGATTAGTATATGTGAGTGACATATTGTCAATCAGAAATGATGTAGAATTTTTTTGGAAAGCATAAAGGAGTATTTGAAAGGAGTTCTTTAAAAGAAAGACCTCAGTAAAGCTACTTACATATTGAGCATCAAGATCTATTGAGATAGATCAAGACGCTTGTTAAGTTTTTCAACAAATACATACCTTGTCAAGATTTTGAAGTAGTTCAAAATGGAACAGTCAAAGAAAGAGTTCTTGCCTGTGTTGCAAAGGTGTGAAATTGAGTAAGACTTAAATCCCGACCATGGCAAAAAATAGAAAAGAGAATGAAAGTCATTCCCTATGCCTCAGTCATAGGTTCTATAAAGTATGCTATGCTATGTACCAGACCTATTGTATACCTTGCTCCGAATTTGGCAAGGGAGTACAATAGTGATCTAGGAGTAGATCACTGGACATTGGTCAAGAATATCCTTAGTGAGGACTAAGGAAATATTTCTCGATTATGGAGGTGATAAAAGAGCCCATCGTAAAGAGTTACATCGGTGCAAGCTTTTACACCGATCCAGTTGACTCTAAGTCTCAATCTGGATACATATTGAAAGTGGGAGCAATTAGATAGAGTAGCTCCGTGCAGAGCATTGTAGACATAGAATATTTGCAAAATACATATGGCTCTGAATGTGACAGACCCGTTGACTAAGCTTCTCTCACGAGCAAAACATGATCACACCTTAGTACTCTTTGGGTGTTAATCACATAGTGACGTGAACTAGATTATTGACTCTATTAAACCCTTTGGGTGTTGGTCACATGATGATGTGAACTATGGGTGTTAATCATATACAGATATGAATATTGGTGCTAAATCACATGGCGATGTGAACTAGATTATTGACTCTAGTGCAAGTGGGAGACTGAAGGAAATATGCTCTAGAGGCAATAATCAAGTTATTATTTATTTCCTCATTTCAAGATAAATGTTTATTATTCATGCTAGAATTGTATTAACCGGAAACATAATACATGTGTGAATACATAGACAAACATAGTGTCACTAGTATGCCTCTACTTGACTAGCTCATTAATCAAAGATGGTTATGTTTCCTAACCATAGACATGAGTTGTCATTTTATTAACGAGATAACATCATTAGTAGAATGATGTGATTGACATGACCTGTTCCGTTAGCTTAGCACTTGATCGTTTAGTATGTTGCTATTGCTTTCTTCATGACTTATACATGTTCCTACAACTATGAGATTATGCAACTCCCGTTTACCGGAGGAACACTTTGTGTGCTACCAAACGTCACAACGTAACTGGGTGATTATAAAGGAGCTCTACAGGTGTCTCCAAAGGTACATGTTGAGTTGGCGTATTTCGAGATTAGGTTTTGTCACTCCGATTGTCGGAGAGATATCTCTGAGCCCACTCAGTAATGCACATCACTATAAGCCTTGCAAGCATTGCAACTAATAAGTTAGTTGCGGGATGATGTATTATGGAACGAGTAAAGAGACTTGCCGATAATGAGATTGAACTAGGTATTGAGATACCGACTATCGAATCTCAGGCAAGTAACATACCAATGACAAAGGGAACAACGTATATTGTTATGCGGTTTGACCGATAAAGATCTTCATAGAATATGTAGGAGCCAATATGGGCATCCAGGTCCCAATATTGGTTATTGACAAGAGAGGTGTCTCGGTCATGTCTACATAGTTCTCGAACCCGTAGGGTCCGCACGCCTAACGTTTCGTTGATGATATAGTATTATATGAGTTATGTATGTTGGTGACGGAATGTTGTTCGGAGTCCCAGATGAGATCATGGACATGACGAGGAACTCTGGAATGGTCCGAAGATAAAGTTTGATATATGGGATAATAGTGTTTGATCTCCGGAAGGGTTCCGGAATTCACCGGAAGAGGTTCCGGATGTTTCCCGAAATGTTTGGGTATGAGAACACGTTATTTGGGCCAAAGGGGAAAGCCCGCGAGGCTTTTGGAAAGTGCAAAAGGAAGTTTTGCGGAGACCAGAGGCTAGACGCCAGGAACCCTGGCGTCTGGGTGGTAGACGCCGGGAACCCTTGGCGTCTAGCCCTGGAGTCCGTGTAGGACTCTTGCCTTTCGGGCAAAACCGACTTTGAGGAGGCTTTTACTCCAAGTTTCAACCCCAGGGCTCAACATATAAATAGAGGGGCAGGGCTAGCACCAAAGATACATCAAGAAACACCAAGCCATGTGCTGGCAACCCCGTCCCTGTAGTTTATCTTCCGTCATAGTTTCCGTAGTGCTTAGGCGAAGCCCTGCGGAGATTTTTCTTCACCAACACCGTCACCACGCCGTCGTGCTTCCGGAACTCATCTACTACTTCGCCCATCTTGCTGGATCGAGAAGGCGAGGACGTCATCGAGCTGAACGTGTGCTGAACTCGGAGGTGCCGTGCGTTCGGTACTTGGATCGGTTGGATCGTGAAGACGTACGACTACATCAACCGCGTTGACAAACGCTTCCGCTTAGCGATCTTCAAGGGTATGAAGATACACTCCTCCTCTCGTTTCTATGCATCACTATGATCTTGCGTGTGCGTAGGAATTTTTTTGAAATTACTATGTTCCCCAACATTATATACTAAGGAAGTTCCTATGTTCCCCAACATTATATACTAAGGAAGTGAGCAGAGGGCAATCGCATATATGATGTGTCAACTAAGGAGTTGGCATTCAATATTGTGTATATGATGTAAAAACTAAGCATTGCAATACAACATATGTATTATATGAGTAATATAACCCTGCCAAGTTTGAGCGTACACCTCAGGGGGATAATAGGACTGGTCATCTGCCTCTGAATCCTCCTATGAAGAGCTATCTATAACCAGCAAGATATCTGCTTTAGCAGGTAGCATTGTCTGCTCTGAAAACCTTGTTTTCACTCCAGATTTCTCCATCACCAATTCAAATGGCTAATGCACAGGAAGAGAAGTTGAATATACAAACATTGTCGACAAAAGCAATGAGAAATACAAAAAAAGGATGGCATGATATAATTCACATATATAACGCTTGCCTAAACAGCATGGCATTGCATAATTCACATACATAATGCCTTGCAACAACATAACATTGCATAATTCACATATATAATGTCTTGCAACAAGATGGCATTGCATAATTCACATATATGGTAATTAGACACTAAACATGTGGCATTCACACAAAGCATGTCTAAACTAAGCAAATGACATAGCAATGCAAGATACCATACACACGATATGAGCAACATAACCCTGCCAAGTTAGGGCATGCACCTCGGGGGGGGGGGGGGGAATATGACTGGTCATCTATCTCTGAATCCTCCTCTGAGGAGCTATCGGTAACCAGCAAGACATGCGCTTCGTCAGATAGCATTGTCTGCTCTGAAGACCTTGTTTCCACTCCAGATTTTTCCATGACCCTGCCGAATGGCTGATGCACAGGAAGAGTAATTGAATGTACTAAAATTGTTGAGAAATTTAACACGTAATAAAAAAATGATGGCATCATATAATTCACATATAAGATGACTGGCTAACCAGGGTGGCATTGCAAAATTCACATATATGATGCCTAGCTAAACAAGATGGAATTGCATGATTCACATATATGATAAAGAAACTAAATAGATGGCATTGACACAAAGCATGTCTAAACTAAGCAGATGACATCTTTAATGTATACAGTAAGCAATGCAAGGCACCATATGCATGATATTACCAACATCATCATGCAAAGTTAGAGCGAAGACCTCATGGGGTAAATAGGAGTGGTCTTCTCCTTTTGAATCCCCCTCAGAACAGTTATCTTCCTCTTGATTACGATCCAAAATGGGTGGAGGGGGGGGTTGCCTTTGCGCCCACCATGGAACGACGTCTGCATGAAATTTTATTGCCACGCAAGGCTCGTCTCTTTTGCTCTACATGATCAGTTCCATTGTGTAGAATAACTGGCATGCATAGGAATAAAACATAGTGAGATTATGTAAGGAGTGCATGCACAAATCCAGAGTGATGGTAGCAAACTGTGGATAGACCCAAAACCAATGATAGCAGGCAGATAATAGCTTTAGTTAAAAAATACAGATAATGGATCCTTTAATGCTTGTTTGCACCCAACATGAAACTCATAGTAGACATCAGAGATTAACCAGATAGTAGACATATAGTACTAATTGCTGCCCCAATATGTACCCCACAACCATTTAAAAACTCAAGTTTCAGCATTAGTTTGGACCTGACTCGGAGTCTAATAGGTGAACACGATGATAATGTAGCATGTCATCATATTAAGCGACGCATAACGTAAGAAGACATGGAAGAGTGCGACCTCTCTTGTGGACCCGTGTAGTCCTCAAGGTCATCTGCTCAGTTGATGATGGTAATGCAGTTGTCGTGGCTGCCGGCGGCGGGGAAGAAGATCTGAGGCGGCGAAAGATAGTCTGGAGAGCGGATCCCTGCTGTGGTGAACCCTGCCGTTGTTGGAGCAGCTGAGCTGGGGTGGAACACAGTGCCGCAGGAGCAGGATAAACCACACAAGGTTTTATTTGACACATATCTGTAACAGAAGTTATTGAGTAAGGGCTTGTTTGAATTTGAGGATTCTAACAATGCAGGGATAGGAAATAGACAGGAATAGGATAGGAATGCATGTGCAAAATAGAGAATTTAAAAACACAGGATTTCTGCCAATCTGGGTGTTTGATTCACAACAATTGGAAGATCACATGATGCAAAAAAGCATGGTGAGATTAAGTCAAACCACAAGAAAATGTACGGTTATAATGCTATTATGCTACTATCTCTTAGTCTTGTGCTTGATGAATAGGAATATGAAAAGGAGGAGAAGTGGAAATTAGAATTCCTACGGTTTTTCTTTCAAGGAGACACTAAAGGAACAAATCCTACAGTTTTCCTTTGCTCCATTCCTTTGCACCAAATTCATGAAAAGTAGTACAATAGGAAACTTTCCAATTCCTATGTTTTTCATTCACTATTCCTTTCAAGCACTGGCGATTCTAGTAGGCAGGCTTGAGCAAGGAAAATCCTACACTAAAAAAATGTTTTTGTGCTACTTCTATTACTTTGGACCCAGGCCACTGCCATACTAGCTCAACTCCCAGGCCCATCGACAAATGCACAGCTCAAACGCGCAGAGATAAATAATGATGGCGTTCAAGAGAGTCCATCACGGATAGCTAAGTTGCCTGGTACCTCACTGCTTGTCATATAGTAGGATAAAATAATCGTATTTCCCGTTACTACGAGTGCTCAGTGGAAAATATATATAACATGTAGAGTAAAAAAGAGATGCAACAAGTGTACAACCTCTTTGGCGAAGCCATGTAGATCTCAGTGTGATTGGGTTGGCCGGTGAGGATGCTCCGGCTGACTTGGCTGTCGGAGGAGGGGAAGAAGATCTTAGGAGTTTGGAGATGGAGCCCGAGGTACTACTCCGCTGTGATGGAGGGTTTTGTCATTGGAGCAGCTCCGGTGAGTTGTATGACGCCGAGGCTGAAGCAGGAGAGAGACAATGAACAACGTTAACCTGAGTGGAATTCTAATAACATCTCCAATACATGACGTAAAATACATAACCACAAAGTGCTAGATGTAAAATACATCAGCCGCTCATCTCTGAACTTAACTGTCAAAACTGAATTTAACTGTCGAAACTGAACTTAACTATCGAAATTGAACTTAACTGTCGAAACTAAATTTTGCTATCGAATCTGAATTTTGCTGTCGAAACTGAACGCATTAGCAAGGCGAGGCTACATGTCGGTCGACTGACTTTTTCATCTCTGGTCACTCGATTTTGCAGCCGTTGGATACGAAATCAAGGGCCTGCGGTTCATCTTCAACCTCACCCCCCTGAGCCGCCAGCCACCATCGGCCAAAGAGCAGCCCCTCGCAGCCCGCGGCCGGCGATGCGCCGCCCCGCCTGCCCCAAAAATACTCCCCACCACCGGTCCATCGCCGCCCCAGCCATCCCTCTAGGCCCCCCATGCCGAGCTTTTTCTCCGGCTATCCCACGCCACCGCCCCGCCACTACCGGCAACCACCGCCCCCACCCTGAACCCAAAGATAGATAGTGGGGTACCTCTTCGGCGAGCCCCCCTCCCTGCTGCGGTTGGTTCTTCCTTCACCCCGGCAAGCCCCATCCCCACCCCCTGAAAATCGACTGACCCAAAAGTCAATTCAGTCGACTGAAGTGTAGCTAAATTGGAGCAGCATCACAAGCAAGAGCAAGAGCGAGAGCAACAATGCAAGCAAAAGCAATAGCAAGAGCAGACCAGGCAGGGGACCGATAGCAAGAGCAGAGCAGCAGCGCGACCGAGAGCTAAAGCAGCAGCAACTCCTACTTATGTGGACGCCGCCGCTGAGGGAGCGATGCCGTGGAGGAAGTGGCCGGTGATGCCGCCGTGGATGGAGCCGCGCTGTGTCAGCTCCGTACCGAGCGCCGGCAGCACCGTGAGATCGAATCAAGAAGAAAATGCGGCGATTAGTGTACAACCTCTTTGGTGGCGCCGATTAGGCCGCAGCTTCATCCGAGGAAACAGTGATGATGATGCTCTTCCGGTGGTGCAGGTGAAGAAAGCAGTGTGGGAATGGAGGTGGAGCGGAAGACGAGGGGAACGTTGGGGCAGCTCCTTGGAGGTGGAGGACGGGGTGGCTGAACCGGCGGGATGACGAGATCGACGATGGATCCTCATCCGGTACGGTGGATGAGGGACGTCGAGGTGTTGCTCTGGACAATGTTGTTGGGGAAGAGGCTCCGGCTGGGTGGCAGACGGAGCAGGGTGTGGGGTTTCGTCGCGAGTTTTCACGGCCTCGGTGTAGGAATGGGTGGGCGGATGGGATGGCAGTGGGGAACCATGCTTAGGGACACGCTTGTCCGAAATGTGGGGTAAGTTACGAAAGTACCCCCACTGATTTGAGGCGGTTCTTTCGGTTTAGGGGTACCACAGTCATTTCACGTGTCGGGATTTCATAGGAGGTGGGAGTTTTCGCGCGCGTTGTAATTTCAGAATAGCAAGGCGCGGGTTGTGATGGAGGGAGTTGTCGGAGCACAGCGAGACAAAGATATATTTTAAATATTTCGGGCTAACAAGGCGCGGGTTGAAGAGGCAGGAGTTTTGCAGCATGATAGACAGAGACGCTAGCTTGAATTTTCGGCCAAACAAGGCGCTGCTTGAAATTTCGGAAGAACAAGCTTAACGTGTACCAAAAAAAAGACAATTTGCACCTGAACACGCACAACACACACACAAACACCATTTAGACTAGAGTAAGGTACACGTGCATTGCACGCATGAGATTTGGCAACCAAATTTCGAATAAATACCACATTATAGCATGTAAGCTTTGAGTCATATATGCATGATGTAGATGTTCGTTTAATTTTTATAGTTCATTTCATTCAAAATCATCTAGTTTTTATAAGAAAGCTAATCTATTTTAAGATTCATGGAATTGTGCATTGTAAGACATAAAGTAAAAATAAATAATGGCAAATCATGTAGAAAAACATTTGGGCAATTCTGATACGGAAGATTCTAGAACAAATAAGAAGTGCTTGTGTTTTGATGTTTGTGCATTATGCTTAAGTTCAACCATGGAGTCTTCTAGATTATACATGTGGCGAAATATGGTGGAATCTAGATGATATCCAACGACCAGAAGTGCTCAAATTTACCATCTTTGGACCATCGGATTCTCCTCATCCAACGACCATCTTTCAAAGTTAAAGTTACCCGCACACAATATAAAAAAATATAAAATATAGTATATATATAGGGGTATAGATATAGATATGTGATGCGAAAGCCGCCCATCATCTCCAATTAGAATAGTGTGTCCATGCATGGATGCGACGTGGCCAAATGATGTGTGCCATCGGTATCTCAAATTCAAATCAGTCTGACCTTGTTCAATGTGTATACATTACAACATGCTCGTTTCCAAACCACACCGCGCAGATCTACGTTATATTCATGCATGCATGGGTTTCAAACATCAGGATCTCTTATTCGAATATTTGAATTCGACTTTACATTGATTATGACCTCACCTAGTATTTTACACCCACACAGTCGTCTTCTCTTTATAATTGTACCACTAACTTTCTCTTGTGCATGCATGCAGACACACTACCAGTCGGCATTATCCATCACACACATGCAATCTTTTTCTTCAGGTCGGTCTCCCATGAAGGCACACACCCACACACATCCCCCTCTCCATCATATTGAGCATTCTTTATCTCTCACGCGTGCATGCGCAACGATCGACGTTCCTCTATGTATGTGTGTATATAGCTAGGTCTTTCATAGTTTTCCACACAAACCGATCAATCGATATATCCAGTGAGGTCTCACCATCTTTCCCACGTACACATCGATCAATCTATACCTCTCTATATAGGATTAACATATATAGCTAATACATCCACATTAATTATATATCCAACGTACCCCTCTCATCATCCATGCCTTCCGCTTCATCTCTCAGACGCGTGCACAATGGCGAAGACAGGGGCAGTAAGGGCCCTGCCCCCTAACATCACTATATATCGAGGCTAATATGAATGTGATCATTAGACAATTGCTGCTAAAAATGGTTTAAGTTCATGAATTGACCCTCCTCGTAAAGGATTAGCAATGCTTGGCCCCCTAGATCATTCATTTTTCATGGCTCCGCCGCTGCATGCAACAGCGCACGTTCTCGCCCCCACTCTCAAAATATCGATCTCGCACTTGTGCATTCCTTCATAGTCTCCCTCCACTCGGCCCCTCGCACCATCTTCTAGCCCCCCACCGGATTTTTCCACATGTACAATCTAGCAGACTCCATGGTTGAACTTAAGCATAATGCACAAACCTCAAAACAACAGTGGTTCTCTTTTGTTCTAGAATCTTCCGTATCATAATTGCCCAAACTATTTTTCTAGTTGAATTGATATTATTTGTTTTTACTTTATGCTTTACAATGCACAATTCCATGAATCATAAAATAGATTAAGGGCTTCTCTAATTCAAAGGATTCTCAAAGGAATTTTGGAGGATTCTAATCACTAGGAATTTTTCCTATCTTGGTTGTTTGATTCATAGGATTGTAAACCATAGGAATTTTTCCATATGATTCATTTGCACTAGATTTAATAGGAAACATCCTATCCACTCAAACCTCTTTGAAAGAATTTTGTGTTTTTTCTATGCACAATCAAACACTCGTATAATCCTGTAGGATTCAAGACGACATTCCACTATAATCCCATGTTTTTCCTATTCCCGTGTTCTTAGCTTTTTTATAAAAACTAATTGATTTTGAATGAGATGAACTGTAAGAATTAAATGAAGGGCTACATCAGGCATATATGACTCAGAGCTTACATGCTATAGTGTGGTATTTATTCATAATTTGGTTGCAAAATCTGATGCGTGCAATGCACGTGTACCTTACTAGTACTTCGAGTATGTGCAAAACACGTAAATTAGAATTCCAATGGCACGCTACACAGTGTCTCTCTTATAGATCATGAAGCCACGTGGGACATGTGGAGGCGTTGTCGCGACCTCCTTGCGTGGATTGATCACAGTGACGTGCTGCTGGTTCCAGAAGAATGTACTCATCCTCCCTGAGCCATACTGGCGGTACATGCACGAAGCGAAGATGTGCACGCACGCCACGCAGGCACTCATTCGCTTGCACGCACACGCAGGTGCACGGGCGGACGCAATTTTGTACCAAGATCCACCCCATGTGATAATTTCACGCGCGTAAAGTCGTTCACTTCATTGATGGTCAATTAATACAGCGCATGCAAATTGAGTGGACGTGAGGGCGGAATAAAGACAATATTACTCCACTGCGCGCATGCGAGTAGTGAAATCATGGGTTGCTAGTAGTACTTCCATTGGTCTCCTTCGTATTTTGTGCCAATTTTTGACAGTAACATAATATTTACGCATTTGAGCAGCGTAGTACTTGAAATTTATGTTCCGTCAAACTCATCGGGAGCCGTTTCGGGCCTCAAAACCAAAACCATCAATTAATCTTTACCTTGTTCCCATCACATTTGAAAGCCTGCTCACACCTACTAGTACGCACCAAACCTGAACGTGTTCCCACTATGCAGGTATTAGTAATAGTGCTAGTACTTAGGTTATAAAAATGGGAACTACCTAACCGAAAATTACACTACCTTTCCTCCTCATAAGTGCTTCTTCTTCGTCCGTTGTTGCCATGGCCGGTGAGCAGAGCTCTAGGTCGAGAACTACTCGTAACAAGGGAGCGGCAACCAAGGCTGCGGAAGAAAAGAGAGGGCTTGCCGCCACACAGAGACTTTGAAAGATCTCTCACGGGCAGGCGATGGCTCCTAGGAGTGCCCTAGCCATGAAGGCGAACATGCCGAGCCGGCGGCACTGGAGTCGTTATCCCTCGATGACATGCCCGATCAGCTCAATAAGCACCTCAATAAGCAGAAGGAGTTCATCCAAGGCTTGATGGAGTTGCTGAAGGAGAGCCTCGACGACATGCCCGCTGAGCTCAATAAGTAGGGGGACTTGACCGCCGGCTTGGTGATGCTGCTGAAGAAGAGGATTGCCTCAGAGAAGAAGGCGCCCGGCGAAATCCTGCGACTTCAGGAGGACAAGGCGAAGCTCTGCCACGAGATCGACCTGTTGAAGGAGAAGAACGCCGGCTGGAAGAAGCTGCATGAGAATAGTAGTTCCTCGATGAAGATGCTGCAGGCCCTCGTCATGGAACAGAAGGAGGAGTTGGCGAAGCTCCACATCGAGCACCCGACTGCTGTCAAGGTACATAATGCGGCCGTGGAACAGATGATGAAGGCTCCCGTCGAGAAATCCCGCGTCATGGACAGAATGAAGAAGATGGGGGAGGAGACGCGCAAGGAGATGGAGGTCGTGGAGACAATGAAGAAGCAGTTACGACTCCACGGCGAATTAGATCATTTGGGGTGATAATCTTCCTTCTTCTTTTGCTCCTGTGTTTCATCTTTTGCTTCGGGTGTTTCGCCGCACGTGTCACGTTCTCTGTGAGGCATGAATAGAACAATGCTTTTTTAGGGAATGAATAGAACAATGCTAACAATGAGATGACTAGCAAATTAGATCATTTTTTATCGCCATATGGCACTGGGCTCCCGTGTTTCGTGCTCCTCTATCGCAGTACTACTCCAGTGGAAAACTTGAGTATACTGCATGGTTCTTTGCTCCTCCTCAGGTCGTCGGCGCATTTATATGAGTAGTCAAATCACAAGGCCTCGCCTTCCAGCAGTAATGAGCTGTCAAATCACAAAGGCCCTCGCCTCTCGTGAAACCGACCAAGCTAGACTGCCCCGCCCTCTAGCCTTTTAAAAAATGTATACTTTTGTACAGTAGTAGTATCGATGGATTGCGCCATGGAGCAAAACTTGAAATTAAAAAAAAGGTGGTACATATAGAGAGCGCTCGTCGCCAAATTATGCATATAGTACTATTAAAAAGGCTAGTCACAATAATGGTGTCCAGCACAACTCACCCCTCAAATAAAACTAAGCATCCTAGAATTCTTTGACAAAACTAAGCACCCTGAAATTCTTTGACAACTAAACTGCTGGCTATATGATGTTGGGCATATATATTGTACGTATATAATGTGAAGAAACAAGTGGTGGTAGTATACCAACTAAAAGATGAAATGTAAGAAATACTAGTATGTATGTACTAAAGAATTAAAGTAACGAGAAGAAACATAACATAGTTCTGCTAGGGGCTCAGCACAACACACCCCTCAAATTAAATTAACCACACCTGAAATTAAACTTTGCAACTATTCCGGTAGACACTGCATTACAACCACCATGAGCAACGACACTGCCACCTTACTCGGAGTCCTCATCCACGTCCTCGACTTCGTCCTTGTCCCTCTTCCTCTTGGCCGATACTTCTTTGCTTGAACTGCACACTTGGGTGTTGCTCTTCATCCAACCCTTGTAGATATTGAAACAAAGGTAGCCGTCCATTGCATCATAGTGGATGTGGTCTATATCTAGTACATTCCGCTGCCATGCATAATGATGAAACGTGTATGGAGGTTTCTCCAGTTTACCGTATGAAGGATGAACCATGGCTGCTGCCATGGGTCAGCATTGAAGGCTGACGAGAGGACACCAGCTGATTCTTCTGGAGGTCGAAGGTGTTGCCTACAACGAGGCCTATCTGACCCAGGACTTCTTTGTCGTTACCAAAGTCTACAGTAATGAATTTGACTAGGTTGCTCTCGAGGAAGTCCTTAAAATCCAGGCATTCAACGTCGGCATGGCATATGTGGTAGACCAAGCAAAAGTCATGCGCGCAAACCTGGATCACGGCGGGCTTCTTCCTCTCTTCGTCCTTTAGATCCGTCTCTCGTCCCAGGACTGTGGTGTACTCAACATCTAGCCCAGCGACCCACTCATCATCTGAGTCTTTGAACATGCGTCTGAAGCGAGAAAGGCATCCTTTCATCGTCGCGGAAGAACGGGTGTAGATGACGTCAAACTCATCGCCGGTGATGGTTCTAAGTTTGTACTCGCCACCGATCGTGGAGATTTGGGACCCCATGTATTTGGGAGGAGGGTCAGGATTAGTGGAACTGCCGTAATGTGAAAGGACGGGACGACTAGGAGCGAACCACTGTAGTATTAAAGGACGTGCGGGGATGAGTAGGAGCGAACTGCCAGCGTGCGAACGGCAGGGTAGTGGCTTTCCATTCTCCCATGATACGGGCTTCCCAGAGCCCTTGGATCTGAGATTGAACGGTTGCATGGCATGATTCTAGACCTATGGGTGAATATCCTATCCTTGAGGGTTATTCTGCAAATTTTCAGCAACTTAGCATGCGACCATTTGATCTCAGATCCAAGGGCTACCAGCAGCCTGTATCATGGTCACGCCTACCACGACTGTCGTGTCGCTCGCGCGGTCGCGCCCTTGGAGTTTTAAGTCGGTGTGTTAGGCCATCTGATGTTGGCATGTCATACATAGTCATCACTTAGTCACTCATACTACAACAAGGTTGGCTATAAGGTTGGCTATAAGTGCATTTTTTTACTTCTCTCTATCTCTTTGTACGGAGTATCAAACTGGTCGGAAAGGCATGCAAATTCCCAAACCGCTTCCTACACCCTGAATCAAATTTTTTGCCTAACAAGTTGTGTCATGCAATTGGAACTCCAACTCGAGTACTACTACTAGTAGGAGTACCAGGGGCCAGTTCTTTTAGGCTTCTAGATTAGTAATCCCATAACTACTACCTCCGTCCTGGTTTATTGGTCCCCATTCTAACCTGTGTCAAATTTCGATCATAAATTTAACTAATGAAATGTTAGTGCATGTCACATGCACTAACATTTTATCAGTTAAATATTTGGTCAAAATTTAGCACAAATTACAATGGTGAGGAATAAACTAGGACGGAGGTACTATACTACTAGTACTAGTTTAGAAGCCCAAATAAATGAGTGAGGAGCCTTATTGTTTTAGGCCCTTCCTAGTGCTCCTCGGTGTACAGATGCTAAGGGTGCCACATAGGCAACAAAATGATGTGGCAAATAAATTAAAGAAGAGAGAGAGCATTAGGGTGACCCTAGGAGGAAACGGTGCTAAGCACGTGAACCTATGCAAAATGACTATCAACCAATGAATGATGGAGTTTAATTGTTAAACAATTCAATGAGGGAGGCTTAGCTACAAAAGCTAAACACTAATGCACTGGGGAGACTAGTTGCTAAGGTTTTAAATGCGCTTAGCACCTCACGTAAGCACCAATGCATTGGAAGCATTACTCTCCACTATGACTAGTCTTATGGGAAAAGCTGGGAAGCCACCAAAAGAACTGGCCCCAGGAGTAGTAGCTAGGGATCGAGTGTGCGAGATGAACCGGAAAAAGTAAATGGAGAGAGATGAAATGCAAAAAAGACGGAGGGATGTGATGGTTGCTTGTCCGTTTATTTTACCAGGCCACTTATTACTGGGAGTGGTTGGGTTTTGTGATATGACGTCTTTACTGCCGCTCCACGAGCGGGGTGAGAGGTGAGACTCCCATGCAGCCCCGCCCTCTACACTAGTACTACTACATCGGTCGTGGTTTATCCCCCATTGAATTTGACTGAAGATTTAGCTGACAAAATGTTAGTGCATGTCAACAAAAACAATATTGTATTTGAACATAGTTTTCAATGATATAATTTTAGGTGACATACATCATCATTTATCATAGTATATATAATGTTTGTTCAATTTTTGGTCGTACTAATCTATAGTAGTAAGGTTCCCGTGCGTTGCACGGAAGAGTGAAATGCATTGATCGGGGTGTTGTTTATTTTGACAAAGGATGTGGGGGTCATCTCATGTGTAACAGGTATCGATAGGTTTCTTCGGATATTATTTCATCTCTAGAGCTCAGAAACATCCGGGTGAAATAGATAAAAAAGTATCTTTTGCAAACAAAAGCGTTCAACTATTCAACTTGCATCCAAAACTTGTGATGAAATAACTCTTATTGTGCTTTGCAGGAAATGGTTGATCATAAGTCTTTCACCAGTACTGTAGTAAAAATTCATACATGGAAGATTCTAGACTAAACCATAAATGGATACACTTTAATTCATGCGCGATACTCCAATAGAGCAAGATCATGCATGGAAGTCTCCACATGCTTAGACAGCGAATTACATTGAGCGAAGACTAATGATCAACATTTAACTTAGTAATGCAGATGTCCAGGTGAACCTCCTTGGAGTCCCCATGCACATTGTTGGGGATCAAATAATACCATGTGTCTTCCATGTCCACATCAGCGGGAAGGTCCCAGCTCAGCAGAGTCCAAGTCATCTTGACGTAGCCAGTGTCGCCGCCCACGTACCTCCGAGGGGTAGTAATAGTGAGCACGCACCCGTACATCGTCCTCGTGTCAGTGTCAGCATCAGCGGCGTCGCCCCTGATGCACACTACAGAGATGTGGCGGCGGCCTGCGCGGGCCTCGCCGGTGGCCACGATCAAGAGGAAGATGCTACCGTCCTCCTCCAAGACTAGCAGGCGGCGCTGATCCTCCAGTGACTCCGGCACGGTGAACGGGTAGCACGTCTCGTACTTGATGTTCTTCACCAAGGGCCAGTAGTGATTGCCGCACACCTGCGTCAGGTGATGCACGATGTCCACCGGCGAACCCCAAAATGGCACCGGGCACTCATAGAAGTAGACGAAGGGCTCCTTGGAGGCATCGACCAGGCCGTCCATGAAACGGGAGTGACTGTAGGGGACGTTCCGCCGGTTGAATATATGAGCAAGTTACTACGAGATTTACTACAAAATAAATCATGATGGCTATAACAGAGAGTAAACTAATCATGCGTACTAGCATAATAGATGAACAGATCGAGTCTAGGACACAGACTAGAAACATGAATTCTACCACGATTTTGAACAGGAAGGACAGAAACACATATGATGCAACGGGAGCAGCACCATTGGCGTTGAGGTTGTCGCCCATGTCTTTAAGGAAGAGGTTGCCGAGGTCGGGGAAGCAATCGTCGTCGGTGAAGTCGTCGGTGCTAGCAGTCGCGAGAGTGCGCTCCCCAAATGTCAACAGCGCCCGCCGAATGGAGCGCGGGAGGGAGTGGCTGTAGGGGGCATTGCAGCCGCCGAATGGAGCACAGGAGTAGCCCACGAAGCAGTAGATGGTGCTCCTCCCTAGTCTCTATTCTTATCTCTATCTCTACTACTCTTCTTTGTTTTTTATAATATACTAGTTGTAGTTGTCAAATCAAATAGTACTGCGACGTCCACTACACGCCCGGCTGAACACGCCTCCTCGCCTCCATCAAACCCCTCCGTTAAACCCGCATGCAAACCAAGAAACCTACTCCGGCCCGCGGGAGGAAATTTGCTGGTTGCTGCGGGAGGGTTATTCTGCAATTTTTTAGCAACTTAGCATGCGACAGTTTGATCTCAGATCCAAGGGCTGCCAGCAGCCCGTATCATGGTCGTGCCTACCATGACCGCCGCGTCGCACGCGCGGTCGCGCCCTTGGAGATTTAACACGATGCGTTAGGCTATCTGATGTTGGCATGTCATACATAGTCATCACTTAGTCACTGATACTACAACAAGGTTAGCTATAAGGTTGGCTATAAGTGTATTGTTTTACTTCTCTCTATCTCTTTCTTCGTACTCCCTCCGTCCCATAATATAAGAATGTTTTTGACACTAGTGTAGTGCCAAAAACATTCTTATATTATGGGACACAGGGAGTACTAGTATTTATTGCATTTGCCAAGGAGTGACCTCTTCCAATGAAATGGTGTGCTTATTAGTTTTTTGTTGCTAAGTTTGCTTCATTTAATTAGCTATAGACTCAAAATTGTGTTTTCATCTAGGTACACACGCTTAGCACCGTTTCTTCCTTGGGTCACCAAACTAGTCTCTCTCTTCTTGATTAACTTGCTACATCAGACTTTATGCCTATGTGGCAAGCTTAGCAACTGTAGGAGCAAGTAAGGCTGCTTGTAAGGCTGGTCGTAATGATAGTATCATAGCTAGTAGTATCATGCATGCCAACTAGACAATTTTGATGAGGTGTCATATAATTAAATGAAGAAAGAGATGGTTGAGTATCATATCATGATACCGTATCATAATGAATGCTAGGCTACTATGTGTCATGCATGACAATAAATAAAGTATTATATGATACTAATATATGATACTATGCATTAGGGATGTAGTATCATATACGAGTATCATATGCATGATACTAGTACATGATACTCCCCATTACAACCAGCCTAATGGGATTGGTATCATGCATGCCAACTATGCAATCTTGATGAGGTGACGTCGAATTAAATGAAGAAAAGAAAGAGTTGAGTATCATAATATGATACTGTAGTATCATATTAAATGATGTGCTACTATGTGTCATGCATGACAATGAATAAACTATCCTATGATACCAACACATGATACTATGCATTACGGATGTAGTATCATACAGAAGTATCATATGCATGATACTAGTATATGATACTCTCCATTATGACCAACCTAAGTACAATAGTGCGCTTTACATGGCATTTTTGCATATGTGGAGGAAAGAGAGGGAAGGAAAAAGTGGAGAAGTGGGCTCTCATGCAAGAGCCAGCCTCTACTACATGGTTGAGAATTGGGAGAGGCACCTGTATGGAGGTGGTCAGGAATCGGGAGACTCACGTCGGTCGTAGCACTGCAGTTAAAATGATAATGGCAAGTCAAATCACGGGGCCCCACCTGTCCAGCAGTAACTCGCTGTCAAATCACACAGCCCTACGTTTGCAGCAGCCTACTCCCTCGTCTTCTCACGTCTCTGTCGAACCGTCTAGGCGGAACTGCCCCGCCGCCTACCACACAGGAAAAGCCCCGCCCTCGACTTTTAAATAGTACAGTATACTAATTTTGTATCCATGGATTGCGCCATGGAGCAAAGCCTCTAGAAAACGGCAGTACACATGTACGGAGTATATAGCACGCCCATCGCGTTCGCGTCGCACCTCAGACGGTCGGTTGGTCTGGCACGCTGCTCTCCGAATGGAACACACATCATATTGCATTTGCACACACATGTGGGACAGCAATTGAGAACCGGCCATAGGCACACTCCCCGGCCATGCAAGTTGGGTGACTTAATATAAGAGGGAGACGAGCGATAGTACTAGAGAAATGTTGTACTACGTTGGTGCCTGGATGATCCGTGCAAGACACAGAAGATCCGTTCGTCCATGCATGTGACCAGACTCCAGTAGACACGCCTGGATTGTCTATCGTCTACATATCGTGCAGGCTGTGTTGTACATGGCTGTAGTTGTGGTGAGAAATCTAAAAAAGGTTTCTTGTCATCTCGCAAAATTAGGTGTCATGTGCTTCAGATCACTGCGAGGGTTAAACAGCGACAACTGAGTTGGGCTAGTCATTGGGGGCACATGCACGAAGACTACTCGGCTGCCATCTAGGTCAAGCCGGCTATGTTAATTAGGACATCTATCGACGGACCCCTTTTCTATGAGTTTATCTTTAATTTGAGCTGTTCCTCATCTAGTTTGTCCGTCGGGATTCATGTTGTCTCCTTTGGGCAGTGAGGTCATGATTTCTTGTCATGTGGCATTTTTCGTGTTATATGTTATAATTCGGCGCTTCAGATCAAAATGACGACAACTGCGCCTCTGGGCCACGTGCATGAAGACTTCTTGACAGTCATTGCCGAGGTCAAGCCGGCTCCGTAGACAAAAGAAAACTAGTACTACTCCACTATATAGGCAGGAGCCTCCATGCTTGCTTGCTAGTGTTGCTCTCTTCACACTATCTCGGCCTCTCCAGATCTAAACACGATAGCGGTGGCCAGACTCTCTCTCTCTCTCTCTCTCTCTCTGCTCACTGCTGGTCACAGATCCAGCCGAATCCTCTCCGCCGAGGAAGGTGAGAAGGTGCAACGTTCACACGGTCGTCCTTGGCAACGGCTCTTACCCACTGCTGGCGCGTCCCGATCAGCCTGCCTTGCCGTTCTCTCCCAAGCACCGCTGGTGAGGGAGGGCCTCCGACCCCTTCTTCCTCGCTGCCGTAGTGTGGGCAGATCCGGCCTCCCGCCGCCCACCTAGCGACATCCCGACGACCATCAGGTATAACTTCCTTTGAAACTGGCCTTGCTCTACTTCCCGAGCTCCTAAAGTCGCTGCATTTGTATCTTTTACTATTTCTCAGGCCCCCTCGTAGATAGGATCGATCGGCTGTTCGAAAACCACCTATTTTTTTACGTTTAAGAGGTAAAACTAGTTCATGCACTCGAATCTAGTACTACTTGGTTCAAACAAGGAAGAAAGGGGGTGGGGTGGGGGAGGATTTGTTACCTAAATCTAGGACTTGGTCGAAAGAGGAAATAATGGGGGCGAAAAGTAGCAGAGACTGGCTATCCAACTGGTCTCTAGGTCTAATAGGGAAATAAATGGAAACGCAGTACAAACTCAATATAAACCCGATCTATTGGTTGAAAAAGGAAAGAAAGTGGGGACTAGTGGACAAGTCAACAGAGTAAGTCCAGCACTAGATTTGCTAGCCTCACACAGTATAAGGTGGCTATAACGAACAAAAATGGGACCAACCCAGATATCCTGTTCTGATGTTTGTTGCCCCGAGCCACTCTTATATAATGCCACTGGTAAAATGTAGCAGTCACACTGTTAAAAGTAAGGACACGTTAAACCAATGTTGTTTTCAATGTAATGCCTCCAGTAATATGAATCAATGGCACTTTTTTACATGTCCTGCTAAATTTCCCATTAAGATAAGTTGGTTCTTTTCGTTAGAAATGCGACTGTCCTGGTCTGCCAACTCTCCCGTGCCCAAAGTAATGTCGTATTTAACGTTTGTCATAGTTAATCCTAATGCCCACAGTAATATCTAGCAATGCCACTGCTTTAGAAATTGCTACTGTCCTTGTAGGATTGCCATTCAGATAAGGAACATGCTTCTTTTCATTTGATGCATGTTTCATCACTTGTTAGTCACCCTCCTTTCCACCTTTTCTGTGCAAACAGAGATATACATTTCACGCTCGATCTTAGTTGAACTGCACAAATGATATCCAAATTATAGTTGAGTATTCTAGGAGCTTCTAAACCAACCTTGATGTTGCTCAATTTTATTGCAACTAATGAAGAAGAAGCTCTGTGGGTTTCGTTTTCTAAGGAAATGGAACCGGGGCTGGAGCCCTTTTCTTAAAAAAATTGAAGAAGAGGCTGCTAGCTCACGGGACATTGCTTCATTTTAGGTGAACTGCATCAAAAGGTCCCATGAATTGAATCATCCATGTTGGTGACTAAAAGAGCCAACTTCAGCATCCCAGTCTAAGCACCCCCGGCCTCCATCCTTGTGATGCACGGTACACCTTGTTTGCCACCTGCTCGACCCTAGTGTCACTTATAAAATGAAGTAATAATACAGTTAAAATAGAGCGAGTGTCATCTCTATCATCTCATTTCCAATGTAGATAAAGAAAGTGCTTCTCTTTGTTAATGTATGTTTCATCAACTAGTCCCATTGTTAATGTTTAAGCGTTTCTGCAAACTGGGGTGCTTAATTTTAGTTGATTTGTACAAAAATAGAGATTTGAATGTCTCAAGGCGCCTCCTTGTACTACCGCTGTACACTGATGTTCATCACTGGCAGAAGGTGTATCTGGGAGACTTGGGACGATGTCCAGTATGAGGCGTACCGTATGAGGCATCGCAGGGCCCATCTCGCCCTCGCAGCATGTCATACTATGATACTATCGCAATATTTTCTTCTATTTATTTTGTGTGTTTCATCAACTAGTGCCACTATAATGTAATCACGCTTTTTCATTATCTGTGCAAACAGGGTTATTCTGCTGCATTTTGGTGGAACTACACAAATGTACGTATGGAACCGGCATATATACAGAGTGCGAGGTGTGCCAAGTAAAAATTACCGACACCAACCATGATGCATGCAAGCATTGGCATCCACCACCACCAGTGGGATGTGTGGCGCTCTCTGTGGATGGATCTTTCTCGGCAGCAAATCCTCTAACCAAATACTAGTAGCTTATATTGGCAGTTTCTAGGGAGTACTCTTTTCTGAAAGAAGCACCAATCTATTTTTCTTTATTTGTACACTGTGTCACAACTTTGACCCAAAGGTCCAGAGCTATTTTAGGGTGATTGGCGTAGTACATGGAGATTGATTGTAAGCATGATTTTCATTAGCTGTCACACTGATTGTAAGCATGAGCAGGTGGAAGATTAGGTTAGTGCGAAGCTTACCTTAAACCCTACCGCCGTTGATACGAGGCGAGCATCGAGGGAACCCTAGAGAACGGCGGGGAAGCGACGTCGCGCCATCCGGTCTCCTCTTGCGGTGGGAGAATGAATACTCCTGTGGCTCCGGCTGGCTCTGCACCCTCATGAACGGCACACCATACTCGATCGATTTGTTATCCTCTAGGTGCTCGACCTTCGACCTGTATGCCCACCACCTCCACCTGACTATCGCCTCGGGTGAATCTGTCTGCTCCATCGCCCAGAGGAGATACTTGATGAACTCGGAGTACTGCGGCGTGACTGCCGCCGATGAGTACATGTACATCGCTGCCCTCATCGCCGCCGTCTCGCTCTTTCGCATACATTGCCACATGGCCCGCACCGTCCTCAAAATCTCCCACTCATTGTCAAACCAAGTAAGGATCTCCTTCAACCTGGCTAACTTTGCCTGGTCGCCGCCGGCGATCTGCCTGATTCGCTGCTGCATCCTGTCCATAGATGTCCTTCTGAGTGGTCGGGTGCTAGCTTTGGAAGATGGGAGGAGAGACGGTGGTCTTGCAATAGAGAAGAGGGAGAGGCGAGATAGTGGTTTTGGAATGGAGATGATGGAGAGGAGAGGAGGTGGTTTTGCAATGGAGAAGATAAGAAGAGGGAGAGGCGAGAGGGTGGTTTTGGAATAGAGATGATGGAGAGAAGAGGAGGTGGTTTTGCAATGGAGAAGAGGGAGAGGAGCGTGTAGCAGCGATTTAGGATTGGGCGAGAGGGCCGGCACGTTGTGACTGGTTCAAAATCAAAATCAATTTACCCTTCAATTAAGAAAGCGGCCCCACATTAACTAGTCTCCCTTTTATTCTGGGTCATAATTGACCATGATTTTCGCACATAAAATATATGTTATACGTTGCAAAAATAATATAATTCGAAAGTACATTCAGATACGAACCAAACGATACAATTTTAGGTGACATGCATTCACATTTTGCTTGTCAAATACAGTACGTGGTCAAACTTTGACCCAAAATACGCAAAACAACAAAAAAATACTTCCAAGACCAGCGTCGCTCTTTCGCTCTTCTCCTCTTAATCCACCGCCGCTCCTCTCCTGTTCCAATCTAAATCCAGCGCCGCTCCTCTCCTCTTCCATTTCAAAACCACCACCCCTCCTCTCCTGTTCCAGTCCAAAACCAGCGTCGCTCCTCTCCCGTTCTAATCCAAAACCAGCGCTGCTCCTCTCCTCTTCCATTCAAAAACCTCCGCCGGTGAGTGAAGGTGCCGTGGAGAAGTAGATCGATGGAGGAGTACAACCGATACATGAGGATCGTAGACGGCGACCCTGTGAAGCTAGCTAGGATGTTGGAGATACAGTCTTGGTTTGACAACAAGGACCAACTAGCGGCGACGGCAACATCCATGGCCAAATATCTGTAACAGAGCGAAAACGCGGCGATACTCCCGGAGGGAGTCACACTGGAGTACATAGAGCTGCTCCTATGGGCCATGGAGCAAACAGATTCACCGAATCCGATCGTGAGGGAGCGGTGGTGGGAGTATCGATCCCAGATGGAGCATCCACCAGAGATTGAAGGATCGAGCATCTACAGGGTGCCGTTTGTGAGGGTGTCCTGCCAGAGCGAGCTGGTGGAGTCTTCGTCGACCGAACCCAATTGCAAGAAGAGAAAAGCAGTTGGCCTGACGACGCTTCCCCGGCATCCTCTCCCTCGTCGTTCACATCGTCTCACGGGGCGGCTGTCTGCCGCCGAGGAATAGGAGGGGACTGCCCATCCCCCCCATCCCAATAGTCGGGCAGGTTGTGAATTGTTAGGAGGAGCTTAGGGTTGTCAGTATTTGTAGGTTGTGAATTGTGTTTTGTGTTGTGTATTTTGAGAGTACTTTCAGATATGAATGTCTTTTGAATTTCAGATTTGCAGTATTGAGCATATGAAGTATTTTATGAATTCTAGAGATATATTTTTAGCACTTAAAAAATGTAGTTTCATAGGAGTATAAAAGTGCAGACAATGTGATTCCCAAAGAAGAAACTGCAAGTTTCAGTTTCAGATAAGAAACTGCAAGTTCAGTTTCAGATAAGAAACTGCAACTTTTAGAGGCGAGCATTTATATTAACATGGCCTTTTCAAACAGGATTAACATCATGTTGGGAGTTTTATTCATGGTCGAAAATGGAACTACCAGCCAGTTAACATCATGCTGATCAACATTCATGCATAGCACATCTTCATATGATGCACAGTCAAAATGCCCACACAATGTCGAGTGTGCGAAACACAGAGAAAACGAGGGACGAAGTTTTGGCAAGTGTTGGACGTGGTGTGCGTAGATAACAATGGGGACCCACATGTCAATAAAGGCAGGGGCAAAAAATTTGGAGATATTTTCCCTGCACAGGTGTGAGGTGGAATCGAACCCGGGCGGAACAGCTGTCGGGTAGTGTCACTTGGCCACTAGGCTAGTTCAGTAGTTTTGTTAATAATAAGGCACTTCCTCAGGTGGTCATATCCCCTCCTGCGCCTTTGTGCGCTCGCCGCGATGCCGCTGTCTGCCATTGTGAACATGCTGAACAAACGAGAGGAATCTGGAAAGGACTGTACATGGAGAGACGGACAGTCGGGACCCACCAGGTCTATGGTCGTACGCAAGCAAGTGCCTCATCAAAAAAATACTTCCTCCTAATTCTATACTAACACTGGGGCCCACGGGTTTGTCAACATAGTTACATTTTTTAGGTGCTTCAACGTAGTTACTATAGGAGATAAATTCACAATGAAGCCGGGGAGCTGGCAGGTATCATTTATTATCACTGGGCCAGCAAGTATCAGCTGGATTTTGGGCTGCCCCGTCTAGGCTTTCATTTTTAACATGCGCAGCCCACGACCTCGGATGGGAGGTCCATAGGCCTGTTTGTATTTTCTTGAGAGCCGTCATGTATCGACCGGCCTATGGACCTCCAATCCGAGGTTTTATTTTTCCTGAATATCGGCAGCCCAATTTATGTATTTTTTTGAGGAAAATGCAGAGGTCTATTCTATTTTTCTATATAAGAATAGGAACGCCAGGTCCAACTTATGTTTCCCTTCCAACTATATTATATATATTTAAATTATTTTATATGTTATTATATATTATTTTTATTGTCATCATATATTTACCAGATACTTACATATGTAAGAAAACAATATCCCACATCTTATTAACTTATAAAAATAATTTCTTAACAATAAAATCCTGGATTGTTTTGGCAAGAAAATCCTGGTGATTGTGTACAAAAGCTTGGTAAGATTTAAGGACGAATGTAATAATATCACTTATTATTTAAATATATTTATAATAAAATGCTCAGCCCCTTTTTATTTTTTGATAACATTGCTGGCCCAACCCAAGATTATAATTAGAATCGGCCCAGCAAAATCGTGTATTTTGAGAAAGTGCAAATGGCCTGTAATTTTTTAGGAAATAAAATAAATGGGCCGCATGGATGCTACATTATTTGTTCACCCAGCCCAGCTAATGGCTGTAATTCAAAAAAAGATCAAATTGACTGTAAATTCTACTGCGCAAAAAAAAGACTGTAAATTCTGTAATAATGGGTTGAATACGTGCCACATTTTTGGAGGCTCAAATGTGGGCCAATAGGTCGAAGCCAACCCAAGTCGTTGTCAATTTAGTCAGCAAATGATTCTGACATGTTAGCCGTTGGATTTACATCCAACGACCGGCATTCATCTTAAATCTCTCGTCTTCTTCCTCCAGCACCGCCGGGACCACCTCCCGCCTCCTGCTGCTAGCAGCTCTGCTTAGCACGCTTTGCTATGAAGCGCTACTCAACCGTTGGCCAGGCCATCCCTCCACCCCTCCACACCTCCTGTTCTTCTCCACCGACTGCCGAACCACACCGCACTAGAACCACACTACAAGAAATATGGACAATTATGACTCCCCATTTTGGTCGTTAATTTGTCATTGTTTTCGTTTATTGAGCTTTTTTTTGACCAAATTTGAAAGGTCAACAGTTAGCCGTCAAGAACGAACAAACGTGACCTCTAGAATTTTGGTCATGGCCGCCCTTGACCAAAATTTTGGTCATTAAATCTTTGACGAAAATTATGGTCACTACTAATGAGCCTAGACCACGTAGGATCTGATGTGGCCGAGCCAACGTGGCACATGCGATGACATGGATGCCATGTTGGATCAGTCCAAATCAGTTCTTTTAATGGGCTGAGCCCAATAATTCAGCCCATTTTTAAATTTACTTTTGGGCCACAAGCATGGGCCATGCCCAACAGATCAGTTCTTGGGCTGTTGTGTGCAACCCATTTGTTTAATCCATCATTAACTGGGCCAGCCCTTTTATCTGCCCAACAAAAACACTTTGATTTTTTTACATAAAAAAACTATTTGGCCTTGAAACGGTCCAGCCCACTCACACAATTTAGTGTCTTCAATCCAGCCCTTATTAAAGGGTGACCAACAAGAATCAAAAGTATCTCAAAAACAAAAATACATTCGGCAATTTGGCAGTCAGCCAACACATGAGAATATAATGATGATAATAATAATATAATTCTCTAGGATTTCAGTAAGTTAGGCCCATCATTACACCATAGGTTCATAAGATGCACCAACCAATATAACACAACCAGTAGCTTAGTATTATTACCACATGTTCATAAGATGGCAGATGTCCATATTGTGCACTAGTAACCAGTAACATAAGATGGCACCAACCAAAACAACACAGCCAGTGGGGGAATTTGCTAGAGGGCCATTCTTTAGTGAGAAAAGGTCAGCAACAACAACAACATCACTCTTTGGTTCTCCACCTTCTGGTACCTCTTGTTCCATAGAACTTTCCATGTTAGCCTGACATTTAAAGAAAGATGTACACATGAGCAGAGTACTATGTCCATCAATATATTGCAGATGGTTCTAAATGACTAGGAAACTTTATAAGCAAACTATTCAAGAATAGATGTCCTAGTAGCAGAATTTAAGAAGCTAACATCATGATACTAATACAACACCTGACATTTTGAAAGAAAGACTGGAAAATCTAAACTGCACACGACGCACACCCGCGTCCCGGGAGGCTGCTGCTGCATGAGGATAGCTACAGTGTGGTGCACTGTTTGCTCAATACAGACTAGCAGTGATTGCTACATGGGATGGACAACACATGCTTTTGTATATATCTCTGGAATAGAATGTTGATAAAATAATAATCCAGTCTACATGCTACTAATTAAGTACTCCCTCCGTTTAATATTACTCATCACTGATCTAGTACAACTTTGTACTAAATGAGCGACGAGTAATATGGAACGGAGGGAGTAGTAGTTATTTGAAAAGTTTGTAGCAGGCAAGCAGAACAAATCAATCTTGGCAATTACAATTTTTTTGTAGGTTACTATTAGCTACATGAAATAAGCATGGCACCAAGTTTACTAAACAGGTAAGCATGCAAAACAAACCATTGTTGAAATTTAAATCGGGCACATAGCTTAAATGGGAACATGTAGCAGACAAGAACGTAGTACGTTTCAGGAGCACATATATTGTTTCTTTAGTATAGGTTTGTGTTTTAAGAAAATAGTGTATATACAGATCCAACCCAAATAAACTTTAAGCAATTTTGTTATTTCCTGTGAATTTACAATACTTCTCTATGCTTTTTGCAGAAAACCACTTGGCCTCTTGAGAACAAATGACAGGGTGCAACACTATGCAAAAACTATCAGCACACATGCAGCAGGCAAAAACGGAATCCAAGAGGGCATGCAATCAATTAATATAACACAATCTTATCTCTGCTTCATTACTAGGATAATGGCATCATCCACAATGCTGTAAATCTATTGAATTTTTGCATATGCAGGCAACAGCCCCAACTCAACATTAACCTAGCAAAATCTGTTGAATTTTTGCATGTGAGATCTATTGGCTTGTATTGCCATCAGTAGGAGAACAACTCAACTTAACCCATCCTTATTTAAGTGACTAATATAAATGTGAAAACTAGGATAATGGCATCATCCACAATGCTGTAAATAAAATGGCAAGCTACCAAAATGACAAACAGGAAGTAAGCTACATGAACTAGCCCTCCTGCCCTCCTGCACAACCTGGTACGATGACACCCTGACGGCGCTGCCGACGGACGCTGCGAACCGAAGGATCTCCTCCATGGCGATGGTGACCAGGCCCGACTGCTCCTGCGACCCCTGAGACAGACAGACAGAGAGCAGGAACAATGTTCAGACAATCGAAATTACAGATGCGTCCATACTGACTGATGCATATGGTCTCTCTGAAATGGCAAGGATGGTGGGCGCGTTGTGTGTGTACCTTGAAGAGGTGGTCCTTGGCGGCGGCGGCGCCGCAGGCTGCCGGTGGTGGCGGTCTGGGTCTGCAGGTGGTTGGCGAGGATGGGCTGCAGCTCGTGGAGGAAGATCGCGGTGAGGCCGGCGAGCGCGACCCCGGCGTGGTCAGCGACGCGGAAGACCTTGCACTGGTCTGGAAGATCCTTGCCGGCGGCGGAGGCGGGGTCTTGGACTTGGGCGGCGGAGGCGCCTACCCTGCCGGCGCTCGATCTGGAAGATCCCAGCGCCATGTGAGATGCGGTGAGGGAGGAGGGAAAGGGTGGTGGTGGAGCACGGAGACGGCCGTCCTTGAGGAGGACATGGGCGTCAACCACGAGGATGACGGAGATGGATCGATCTGGGAGCGCCGCTGCTCGATCTGGTGCGTGGATGCGATGTACGCTGCCTCCCCTTCTCGATCTGGAGGTGGATTCGCCACGGCTGAGGGTGGCGGGGAGGAGGAGACAGCGGTGGCTGAGCGGAATGCGGGGGAAGGCGGAGGACGGCGGTGCGTCGGGAGGTGCGGACGGCGGCGCATCGGGGGAGAGAGAGCGGTCGCATCGGGAGGGAGGGAGGGAAGACGGAGAATGGGTGCGTCAGGAGTGGGTGGGTGGGGGGTGGCGGCGGCGGGTATCGAGGAGGGTGGGTGGGTGGGTTAGGGTTTTTGTTACTCGAGAGAAGCTCCACCGTTGGATGGGTGCGCGATAGACGGCTCATATTGCGTCCAATCTGATGATCCGCGTGAAGGTGATTCCTCGCGTCTCATTGGTCGGATGTCTCGCGCTTGAATTTGAAAAAAAAATGGACTCAAATCTCTCATTCTTATTAAAAACAGAACGATGGCATAGTTCGTCAAAATGATCTCGTATTTGCATAAGTGTGCATATTGAAATGGCAAACAATGTTGCCAAATAGAGCTTTAATTTTTATTGCATAAAAAATATTTTTCTATTTTCCGAGTGCATAAATGCTTTTTTTAAAACCTACAAAATATTTTTTCCAAAATAGCACCACTCCATTTTTAAAAAAAATATTAGACCATATTTTATGTAAAATTGACCAAATAGTTGCATGTCAAAAGCTTTTGATCCACCTCTTCTGAAAAAAAAACAATTTCCATTTTTTGAGTGCCCAAAATGAGTCTTTTTGTGAAGGAGCTACCATATATTTGTTGCAAAATTGGATCAAATATTTTTTCTAAAATATTAGGCCATATTTAATGCACAATTGACCAAATGGTTGGGTGTCAAAAACTTTGATCCACCTTTCGTGAAAAAGACAAAAAAAATGCGATTCAGCTGGAAACGGGTCAAATTTGAACTCCAGCTGCCTCATAGTTTGCTCTTTATTTTTTCCAAAAATCATTTCTAGGTACATAAGTATCTATTTAATCATAGAAACACCAAAAAAGTTCCAAGATTCAACCACTAGCTAGGAATGGTCAAGCCCACCGTTTTGACCGCATTTTGAAATGGGCATAAAAAATTCAAAAAAATAAAAAAAAATTGGAAAACCTTCGCATTGTGTCATTATATGTGACCAAGTTTCCAGGAAAAATAATAAACTTGTAATACGGAAATTTATTTTAAAAAAGTGTTCTCAGAAATGAGCTATCATGCGTGAAGATTCATGGCTTTCAAGCCAAATGATCAATCTTATGGCCACATTCATGGCATAGTTTGTTCAAATGATCTCATATTGTGCACAAGGGTGTATATTGGAATTCCAAACAATGTTGCCTAAGGAAGTTTTCATTTTCTTTGCACGGAAATTTCATTTTTCATTTTCCGAGTGCCCAAAAGGAGGTTTTTTTGTGAAGGAACTACCAAATAATTGTTGCAAAAATGGACCAAACCAATTTTATAAAATACTAGGCCATATATAATGCACAATTGACAAAATGGTTGGGTGAAAAAAGTTTTGATCCACCTCTGGTGAAAACGACAAATTGCCGTCGATTCAGCTGGAAACGGGTCAAATTTGAACTCCAGCTGCCTCATAGTTTGCTCTTTATTGTTTCCAAAAATCATTTCTAGGTACATAAGTATCTATTTAATCATAGAAACTCCAAAAAAAATCCAAGATTCAACCACTAGCTAGGAACGGTCAAGCCCGCCGTTTTGACCGCATTTTGAAACGGGCATAAAAATTCAAAAAAAATCAAAAAATTGGAAAACCTTCGCATTGTGTCATTATATGTGACCAAGTTTCTAGGAAAAATAATAAACTTGTAATACGGTAATTATTTTAAAAAAATGTTCTCAGAAATGAGCTAATATGCGTGAAGATTCATGGCTTTCAAGCCAAATGATCAATCTTATGGCCACATTCATGGCATAGTTTGTTCAAATGATCTCATATTGTGCACAAGGGTGTATATTGGAATTCCAAACAATGTTGCCTAAGGAAGTTTTCATTTTCTTTGCACGGAAATTTCATTTTTCATTTTCCGAGTGCCCAAAAGGAGGTTTTTTTGTTGAAGGAACTACCAAATAATTGTTGCAAAAATGGACCAAACCAATTTTATAAAATACTAGGCCATATATAATGCACAATTGACAAAATGGCTGGGTGAAAAAAGTTTTGATCCACCTCTAGTTAAAAAGACAAATTCCCGTCGATTCAGTTGGAAGCGGGTCAAATTTGAACTGCAACTGCCTCATAGTTTGCTCTTTATTTTTTCCAAAAATCATTTCTAGGTAAATAAGTATCTATTTAATCAGAAATACATGGTTTGATGGAGAGACATCGAGGTTTGGACGGTGGCCGAGGGCCCCAACTCTAGAGCGCGTAAGCTAGCATGCCCGCCGCATGGTCACCGCGTGACCGTGGCGTTGCCATGTGTTCTGGGCGGCCTAGGCATGTCTAGTCGGTTGGGCACTCCCCAGGTAGGTGCTAGGAAGAAAATCACAACATAAGATTCTCACGAGTAGACCGATCGATGCTCAAACATGAATAAGCAGCCAACTGTTTGATTTGCAGTATGGGAAATGCACATGGCTAATGGGCGTGAGTTTTGGCTGAGGATGATCAGTTGCTAAGAAGACCGTCTTCACAAATTTTCACCTCGAAAGGAGGAGCCTAGGTGGTACTTGCTTTACAAAGTACCACACTGGACATAAATATGAATGTTGAAGCTGGGCTCAAAATAATGAATGGATTGAGCTAGCATTTGGTGGAGGATGGTTATTTGGGCATAGGAAAGCACTGTAGAAAATGGATACCATTTGGACATGCCAAAGTGGTACTTCCTTCACAAAGTACTGCTCTGATCAGAATAGGAAAATGAATATTTTTGAATTATTTTTGAACTAGGCAAGGAAGGTTTTTACATATTTGATGAAGATATGACCCAAAGAATTTATGAGATTTTTTTGGGAATTTTGGGAATAACAAAAATATAGGTTGCTTCACAACCTAGGGCAAAAACCGCCACATGGACATGACACATAGGCAAAACTGATGAGATGGCGCCTAGTCATCACAACCCACCACAATCTACAAGGCTATGACCATCTATATTGGTCATTAACAACTAGAAATAAGGCGGCGGACTAGCACTGTTTGCTTTGTGACCTTTTCATGTAAGGAAATTACGACCTTTCTGACCAAAATGGTCGCAATGGTTTAGGGTTTTGAGCCCCTCGAACAGCTTTTGACCAATTAGTCTGAAATGGTCATAGATCTATGACCAATTCTTCCAGGGTCACTCAGAAAATGTCACTATTTTACATATTTCTTGTAGTGCCAGTTAACCCTCGTACACCTCTCCGTCTATGACTCTACTCCCGCGCTTTCCCATCTCCAGCTCGTTGTTGTCCGGGGCCTCGCTGTCGTCCACCACCTTGGATGCGCTTGGCGCGACATGGTCAACGTGGTCAACGAACGACACCATCGGAAGTAGACTATGCGTGGAGAGGCTGACAGCTGGGTCCATGGCCGCACACAAGGAAATGTCTCCTTATTATGCGCAAAATAATGATTCCTCCACCTGACATCTGGGACCCGCCGGAAGGGCCTCTATATTTCGTGAAAAAAACGTGCCCCCCGCTGACAGGTCGGACCCACCAGCTATCTTTGCATGCAAGGAAGTGCCTCCTTATTATGCACAAAAAAGTGAATACTCCCCCTGCCAGCTGGAACCCAGCATAGTGGGAGGCTGACTTGTGGGCTTACCAAGTTGACGAGGACGGAGGGATTTGTCAACTTAGTCAATATGAACGATTCTAGCTCCTGTTACCGTACGATGTTCATGCAACGGCCGTAGTGCTTCTTCAACCTCTGGTCTTCTTGCTCCAGCCGCCCAAACTAGCGTCGGTCGTGCCGCGTGCTCCTGCCTGCCGTGGCCGGCTGTGATGTCGCGAAGGCCTCACCGCCCCTACTACTCCCACCGGTGGCCAAGCCATCCCTCTACTCACCCACACCCCATGTTATTCTGCAGTGACAGCAGCCTCACACCGCAGCCGAACCAGTGAATCCTCGTACTCCTATTCATGTGGGCATCCACTGCTGCGTCTTCCCCGGCTCCACGTCAACTCCTTCCTAGGTTTGGCCGTCGTCCACCGCCGTGGTGCTCTCAGTGCGGCGTGGTCAATGTGGTCAACAACTGACTTTCATCGAAAGAGTACTGTACGTGGAGAGGCTGACAGCTGGGTCCACGGCAGCCGCAAGGAAGTGCCTCCTTGTTACGCGGAAAATAATTATTCCTCCACCTGACAGCAGGGACCAATGGATGGGCCACCAGTATTTCGCAAAAAAAAACGTTTCCCCCTGACTGCTGGGACCCATCAGATGGGCCATCGTATTTTGTGAAAAAAACGTTCTCCCCACTGTCAGCTCGTACCCACCGGAAGTGCCTCCTTAATATGCATAAAAAAATGAATACCCCCTGCTAGCTGGGACCCACCTTGGTGGTAGGCTGACTTGTGGGCCTACTAAGTTGACTGGGACGGAGGCCTTTGTCAACTTTAGTCAATATATGAATGATCCTAGCTCCAGTGACCGTACGATGTCCATCCAACGACCGTAGTGCTTCTTCAACCTCTGGTCTTCTTGCTCAAGCCGCCCAAAGCAGCATCGGTCGTGCCGCCTGCTCCTGCCGCCCATGGCCGGCTGTGATGTCGCGGAGGCCTCACCGCCCCCTACTACTCCCACCACTGGCTAGGCCATCCCTCTATGCACCCACAACCCCTGTTATTCTGCAGCGAGGACAGCCTCACACCGCAGCCGAATGAGTGAACCCTCATACTCCTCTACGCGTGGGCATCCACTGCCGCGTCTTCCCCGGCTCCGCGTCGTCCCCTTCCTAGCCTCGCCATCGTCCACCGCCTTGGTGCTCTCGGCGGAGCATGGTCAACGTGGTCAAGGAATGACTTCCATCGGATGTGGACTGTACGTGGAGAGGCTGATAGCTGGGTCCATGGCCGCAGCAAGGAAGTGCCTCCTTATTACGCGAAAAATAATGATTCCTCCACCTAACAGCAAGGACCCACCAGACGGGCCACTGTATTTTGTGAAAAAAAAACGTTCCCCCCTGACTGCTGGGACCCACCAGCTACACCTTCACACGCAAGGAAGTGCGTCTAGGCAAAAAAAACAATTCACCTCACTGACTGCTGGGACCCACCAGCTACATCTTCGCACGCAAGGAAGTGCGTCCGGAAAAAAAATCGATTCGCCCCCTTGACTGTTGGGACCCACCAGCTACACCTTCGCACGCAAGGAAGTGCGTCCGGGTAAAAAAACGATTCGCCCCCCTGACTGCTGGGACCCACCAGCTACATCTTCGCATGCAAGGAAGTGCCTGACAGTCGGGACCCACCTGGTCAAAGAGTACGTAGCGTTGTCGTTCTGGTCGCGAACGTGTACGTACAAACTGGTGGATGTAGAGGCGTGCACGTGTTGTAGTAGAGGCGCGCACATGTCATAGTAGAGGCGCGCACGTAGCATGTACACGTACGTACAACGGCCAGTGTGCAAGAAAGAAAATACGGCCACGTATGTGTACATACGGGCAGGGTCTTGAATGCCTACTCGTGCATACGTACGGCCAGGGCTCGTGTACATGGCTGGGTCGGAATGGTGAAACAGAGTCGTCGTGTTCATGGGGAGGCAACGGAATGCGTCGTGTTCATGGGGAGGCAACAGAATGCGTCGTGTTCATCGGGAGGCAACGGAACGCGTGGGAGCCAACCGGTTGGGTCTGAACAGAATGCGTTGTCGTGTTCATCGGGAGGGCTTGGATGGAACATGCGATGGAAACGAGGCCTGGCGTACCGCAGAACGAAGGAAACAACCTTGTGTTCGACCGGCCACGTTTGAAACGGGATCCTGTTCATCGGGAGAGGTCTGGCGTACCGCAGAACGGAGGAAACGGACCTCCTATGGTTGAAATGGGGGTCCTGTTGATCAGGAGGGGTGTGGTGTACCGCAAAATGGCCGAAACAGACTTCTGTTGGAGTGCTACAATTGAAACGGGGGTCCTGTTCATCGGAGGGGTGTGGCGTACCGCAAAACGGGACTCCATGGGATACTGTTCATCTCCACCTCGACCTCCTCCAGCATCCATGGGCTACCGTCGACCTCCTCCAGCCTCCACGGGCTCTTGTTCATCCAGCCTCCATCGCGCTCTACTCCACCGGCTACTGTTCAACCACCCCTCCACGGGCACCCCTCCACCGTCTACTATTCATCCAGCCCTCCACGGGGTCGTCCTGTTCATCCAGAGGCAACGCCACAGGGTCCTGCATCCACCCCCACCGCTCACTGTTCATCCAACCTCCCACCATGCAACACTCACTATTCATCCAATCGATCGGCTTCAGTTAGCAGCAGTAGCGAAGGAATCACTCGATCGGGTTCAGTTAACAGCCATCGATCGATCGCTGGGGTTCAGTAACGCGTAGCCTGCAGTGCAATCGCTCGGGTTCAGTTAGAGCCCAACGCCTCGCTGAGGTTTTGTTAGAGCCAACGCCTCGCACACACGCGTGTATGTGTACAAGAGAAACGCGCATCGCTCGGCCCCTGACCTCCCACCGTAACCGGGAACTCCCCGAAATTTTCCTCGCCCTCGTTTCTACCACGGTTTTTTCCGTCATGGACGGCCCAAAGAATGTAATGCAGCTGCGTCTCCGGCCCGCACAGGACAAAAATACCATTTTCTGTCATGATTTTTTGTCGTAGAAGTAGGAGCCAACCACATCTATGATGATACCGGGTTTTGTCACAATTATCATATAGAAGTGTCATATGTATGACAGAAAAAAGTTTCATTCAGCCCAAAATGTCATGGATGTGTCTTTTTTTTGTAGTGATACCTCTTTACTACCCAGTTTTATTGCATTAGATCAATCCTCAAACAAGTGCATTTTTAGGATCTGTTTAACAAGTGGGTTCTGGGAAGCAGATGATGAGGTAGAACCTATTGCCCTGTTTATTATCAAACCTTTGGGAGTTACTTTTACGTTATGCTTATACTTCTATGCTATGCTCGTAGACGTGGTTTGGTTCGAGTGATTCATGACAAATGTGAGAGTTATTATTAATGCTTATTTTAAGGTGGCTACTTTAATACACATCTGGGTGGATTGCTTGAAGGCACCCTGGAGTACCCAGTGGTTGTCAGGGCACCTGGAGAATCCAGTGTTGTCCTAGGATATCCCGGAGTACTCGTGTGATCATCCTACGGTCCGCCACCCAGGCTCAAAGGGATCATAAGATTATTCATGCTTGAAACTTTCGTGTGCACCCACAAGCTATTATGGGCTCTAGCATAGTTGAGTACATTGAAAGACCTCTTTTAGTGGTGGGCTAGCAGATGTAGGGGAAAGTAGGTGTAACTGTCCACCCAGAGTAAAGAGTTATTGTTCCAGAAAGACTGTGACTCGATTCTCCAACCATGAATGTATTCGAGTCTTGTGGGGAAAAGTGCGCAAACCTCTGCAGAGTATACAAACTAATATTGGTTAGCTGTGTCCCCGGTTATGGATGTTTTGAGTATCTAGTTCTTGGATTGTCATGTTGATCTTGTCACTCTTAATATAATTTGATTGGGTTTAATGATGATGCTTAATTGGGATTGAGTTGGAGGAACCTTCTCAATGTTTAACAACCACCATGATAGTTAAATAAAATTTATTCCTTTGTTGTAGGGAAATATTGGCTTTATGCAAAACTGTAACCATAGGGCTTTCCACCAGTCATATATGCATGTAGTGATAGCAATTATATTGTTCATTAGTCTATGTGTTATATTGCCAGCATATTCCATGTGCTGACCCATTTTGGGCTGCAACGTTCGTGTTGCAGAATTTTCAAACAGCGAGTAAAGGTGCCATAGGTTGTTGTCTTTCACTCAGTTATGCCGTTGGAGTTGATGGACTCACGTTATCTTCCAAGCCTTTCGCTGTTATCGATTTTAGATGGCCTTAAGCCATATTACTGTAATAAGTTCTCTTTTGAGAGATTCAATGTAATAAGTGTGTGATTGCTACTCTGTTATAAATCCTCGAGTACTATGCGTGTCAGCATTACCAATCCAGGGATGACACTTATGCACAGAGATCAGACTGTTTGAGGTCCGGTCGCTATACGATGGTATCAGAGCACACGCTGACTGTAGGACACGACCACTAAGCTAAAGCCCTAGATCACTACTCTCTTCTCATTTCCGACACCTCTCCCTTTTCTACTCTTTAGGATGGCAGATGCAAGGAACAAGTTCACACAACAAGATGAAGACACTCCTTTTGGACGACACTTGAAGGAAGTTACTAGATACCTGAACATCTAAATACCGAGCTTCACTAGGACCTACATCGCCACTTTACCAGAAGAGGAGCGTTGGATGATTCAACTTCAAGTTCCAGGAAGGACATTCATGCCAGTCACTAAGCCCATAGAGTTTTCCTTTGATGCACCAACCTGGAGTTTAGGAAAGAGCATGGCAGCCCACATCACCATGGGACGCATTGGAGAAGTTTACCACAAGGATCTCAAGGATACTATCTATCAGATTTGTGGGTGCCGAGATGAGCAATGGGAGATGATCAGCACCAGGAAGGATAGATCCATTGCAGCTTTCATCCAGGAATTAAACCAGCACATTCATCGCCAGGAGAACTAGATGTGCGCAGGCATGATAGATCTGAAGAAAGCAATGACCAGGATCATGGAGCTGGAGGAAGAACTCAAGTCTACACGCGATGGATATGAGGAGGAAATGACGATACTCGTGGAGAAGAATGAATATTTGACGAGGAAACTAGGAGTATTCATGGGAGACCCTGCCCTAGGAGGAGAAGACGACGATTCCACTTGTCCGAAGAACTACATCATCACCGACGACACCGACTCGGACCCTAATGATAGCGATGATGACTATGTTGATGAAGCTGGAGCAGATATCATGGAGTCTTCCACCGATCAATTTTTCTAGTCGACCACCATATCAGTAGTAGTATTCCCCCATGTATATAGTATAGTCCGAGCACTTTTGTAATGACAGTTAGACCGATGTATGCCCTTGTTTGAATTGATTGAAGTGATATGTTTATGTTTGTCTCATGTGCATATGGGTAGTGTTTTCCCTCTAGATCTCTTTCTATTCTGTTTTCTCATCTTTTCTAGACCCATCAGATGCCTCCGAGACGCGACAATGGATTTGCTTTCCCACCGGAGCTCACTCAGTTGATCCATCAGCAGAATGCATTGATGCAGATACTAGTCCAGAATCAGAATCAGGGGAACAACAACAACAACAAACCACCACCATCACCTATTGATCACTTAGCCCATTTTCTAAGGCTGAATCCGCCGGTGTTCTCTAGTAGCACCGAGCCGATTGTTGCAGATGATTGGCTCCGCAAGATTGGAAGGGAGTTGACCACTACAGGATGCACATATGCGGAGAGAGTGCGCTTTGCTGCACATCAGCTTGATGGACCCGCAACATCATGGTGCGAGAATTTCACAGCCACTTACCCCATCGACACTGTCACATGGGACCAGTTTCAGCAGGCTTTTTGCACTGCCCATGTTTTAGCACGAGCTATGGCCATGAAGAAGCACGAGCTTCGCAACTTGCACCAAGGAGGACGCATAGTGGGCCAGTATGTTGATGATTTTAGTAAGTTAGCACGTTATGCCCCAGATGACGTTGCTACGGATGCAACTAAGCAGGAGAAGTTTCTGGAAGGACTGAATGATGAGATGAGCATGCAGTTGATGGTGGCAACGTTCAACAACTACTAGGAGTTGGTAGATAGAGCTCTCATGATTAAAGGGAAGCAGCAGCAGATTGATAACCGCAAGAGGAAGTATGGACAAGGGAAGTACAATTCAGGAGCTCAGCAGAGGCCCCGTTTTACCCCAAACTCGGGAGGACCCCTTCACCATAACCATGGAGGTCACAATCACAATGGAGGGAGTTCGCATAACCATAGTGGCCCCAAGAATGGGAATGGTAATGGAGGAAGCAACGGCCAGAACCATTCCAACCCAGCAACGCCCGCCAAGAAGGATCTAAGTCACATTACTTGTTTCAAGTGCGGGAAGAATGGACATTACGCCACGGAGTGTTCTGAAGCAAAGAATGGAAATGGCAATGGAAGCTCTGGGAAGAAGCCCAACCCTTTCAACAAAGGACAAGTGAACCACGTTAACGTGGAGGAGGTTGAAGCCCAGCCAGATGCAGTAATAGTTAAGTTTTTGGTTAAGCCATTTACTGCAATCGTTCTTTTTGATACTGGTGCATCGCATTCATACATATCAAGGGGATTTGTGGATAAGTATAAACTACCCACCAAAGTTCTTAGAACACCTATGTTAGTAAGCTCGCCAGGAGCGGAACATATGGCAAGCCAAGGATGTTTTCAGATACCATTGACCATAGGTAGGCATGTTTCCCCTCAGACCTGATAATTCTGGAGTCGCAAGGTTTGGATGTGATTTTGGGTATGGATTGGCTATCGATGTATGAAGGAAACATCGATTGCGCCAGTAAGTCGATTATGCTCACCACCCCAGAATGAAGGAAGATTAAGTATGTATCCCGGCATGTGCCAAAGAGGACTCAAGTGAATTCCTTATCAGGAGTTGTATAGGAGGAAGCACCAGTGGTGAAGGATTTCCCTGATGTATTTCCAGAAGAGTTGCCAGGCATGCCACCGGATAGAGACATCGAGTTTTTGATTGAGCTTTTGCCAAGCACAAGGCCAATATCTAAGAGACCGTACAGGATGCCCGCAAAGGATTTGGAGGAAATTAAGAAGCATATTAAAGAGTTACTGGATAAAGGCTATATTCGCCCAAGGTCGTCACCTTGGGGATCACCAGTGCTTCTAGTGGAGAAGAAGGATGGATCATTGAGGATGGTCGTTGATTATCGTGGATTGAATGAAGTGACAATCAAGAACAAATACCCAGTACCGATGATCAATGATCTGTTTGACCAGTTGCAAGGAGCTAAAGTATTTTCCAAGATCGATTTGCAACCAGGATACCACCAGCTGAAGATTCGAGAGCAGGATATACCTAAGACAGCTTTTACCACGAGATACGGGCTATATGAGTATACCGTTATGTCATTTGGTCTGACTAATGCACCTGCCTATTTCATGAACATGATGAACAAGGTGTTTATGGAGTTTTTGGATAAGTTCGTCGTGGTGTTCATTGATGATATTCTGGTCTACTCGAAGAATGAAGAGGAGCATAAGGAGCATTTGCGTTTGGTACTTGGGAAGCTCAGAGAACATCAATTATATGCCAAGCAGCAAGTGTGAGTTTTGGTTGAAGGAAGTTGGATTGCTCGGACATGTTATATCCGGAGAAGGAATAGCGGTAGACTCCACCAAGGTTGTCATAGTGACAAATTGGGAAGCACCCACATCTGTTGGAGAGATCCGGAGTTTCCTTGGACTTGCAGGATACTACCGGCGGTTCATTGAGAATTTGTCGAAGATTGCAAAGCCCATGACAGAGTTGTTGAAGAAGGACACCAAGTTCAAATGGACTGAGGAATGTGACGCCAGGTTTCAAGAGTTGAAGAAGCATTTGGTTATAGCTCCAATGCTGATTCTTCCAGATCAGCGCAAGGATTATCAAGTGTATTGCGACGCTTCTCGTCGAGGACTTGGAGCAGTGCTAATGCAGGAGGGAAGAGTTGTTTCATATGCCCCATGACAGCTTAAACCCCATGAGTTGAATTATGCTACACAAGATTTGGAGTTAGCAGCCGTAGTGCATGCATTGATGACATGGAGACACTTTCTCATCAGAAACCACTGTGAGGTGTACACGGATCACAAGAGTTTGAAGTATATCTTCATACAGAAGGAGTTAAATCTCAGGCAGAGGAGATGGTTGGAACTCATTAAGGATTATGATATGAGGTTGCATTATCATCCGGAAAGGCTAACATAGTAGACAATGCGTTGAGCCACAAGAGTCATGTCAATACACTCATGACCGGAAAATTACCCAAGGAGTTAGCAGAAGATCTTCACGAGCTAAGTTTGGAAATAGTTCCTAGAGGCTATGTAGAAGCATTGGAAATTCAGTCTACTTTGATGGATAAGATCAGGGAAGCTCAGAAGATGGACAAGGAGATTGCCGAGATAAAGGAAAGGATGAGCAAAGTAAAGGCTAAGGGATTTCATGAGGATGAACACGATACCTTATGGTTTGAGGACCGCATATATGTGCCTAATGACCTGAAGATCAGGAAGTTGATTCTACAAGAGGCCCATGATTCGCCATATTCGATTCACCCAGGAAATACCAAGATGTATTTGGATTTGAAGGACAATTTCTGGTGGATTGGAATGAAGAAGGATATTGCGGAGTATGTAGCAGTTTGTGATTTATGTCAGAGAGTGAAGGCAGAGCATCAGAAGCCAGCTGGATTGTTACAGCCATTGCCGATACCCGAATGGAAGTGGGATACGCTAGGCATGGATTTTATCACGGGATTACCTAGGACTCGTTTAGGCTATGACTCGATATTGGTTGTAGTCGATCATTTGAAGGTAGCTCATTTCATCCCAGTGAAGACCACTTACACCAGTGCTTAAGTTGGCAAAGATATATATGACCAGGATCGTATGTCTGCATGGAGTTCCGAGGACCATTGTATCAGATAGAGGAACCCAATTTACCTCAAAGTTCTGGAATCAGTTGCATGAAACTTTGGGTACCAGGCTAGAGTTCAGTACAGCCTTTCATCCACAGACAGATGGACAGACCGAGAGAGTCAATCAGATTCTGGAAGACAAGTTGAGAGCTTGTGCGCTAGATTATGGATCTAGTTGGGACGACAATTTGCCATATGCAGAATTCTCTTACAACAACAGCTATCAAGCCAGTTTGAAGATGGCCCCTTTCAAAGCTTTGTACGGAAGGAGGTGCAGGACACCATTGTTATGGGACGAAGTTGGAGACCGTCAGTTGTTTGGACCAGATTTGATTAAAGAGTCTGAAGAGAAGGTTAAGTTGATTCGTGATAGACTCAAGGTAGCCCAATCCAGGTAGAAGAGCTATGCGGATTCTAAATGCAAGGAGATAAATTACAAAGTCGGAGACCGAGTGTATCTTCGTGTGTCACCACTTCGAGGAGTTAAGCGATTTGGTGTTAAGGGAAAGTTAGCACCATGTTTTGTGGGACCATACAAAGTTTCGGAACTTATGGGAGAAGTTGCTTACAAGTTGGAGTTGCCCGAAGGCTTGTCTGGAGTTCACGATGTGTTCCACGTTTCCCAGCTGAAGAAGTGCCACAGAGAGATGGCCGATATCCCTCTGAGAGATACAGTGCTGCTGGAAGCGATTCAGTTGGATAGCGATTTGACCTACGAGGAGAAACCAATCAAGATTCTCGAGTTTGCCAGCCGAGTCACACGCAACAAAGTTATCAAGTTCTGCAAAGTTCAGTGGAGCCACCATACCGAGGATGAAGCCACCTGGGAACGAGAGGAAGACATACGGAAGGATTACCCGCACCTATTTTCTAGCCAATCCGAATCTCGAGGGCGAGATTCATCTTAAGGGGGTAGGTTTGTAACATCCCAAATTTTCAATTTGGAATGTTATACATTAGATCATCTTTGCATATCATATTTTATTGCATTTTGGCTTGATCCTAGAAATTCTACGCAACTCAAGGACCCACAGAGAGAGTTGGGGATTTCGTTATTTTCATATTTGAGTTTTCTCAAATTTTGGAAAAGAGGTTCATTTGATTTTAATTGTTTTCTCTTCGAATATTTATTTTATAAAAATAAAAGAGAGGGGATAAAATGACTTCCCCAAAATAAAGAAATATTGGCGGTTAAATATTAAAATCAAATAAGATTTTTATTCGGAGTTTTATCGCTATTTTATTTGAATTAGGAAAAATATGCGTTTTTCAAAATTGCATTAGAGGCCCAAATAAATGTTCACTTTGTCCGCTATATTTTTAGAGGACGAGGAAAATTTATTTCAGGATTTTTGGAGTTCGTTAATATTTCTTTTATTTGTTTTTCTGTGCGCAGAATTATTTAAAAAAACGTTAACCGACCTAGCCGGGTCGTGCCCGACTAGGACTCGCCCCGGCCGGCTTTATAACCCGCGCCCCCGAGACCCTGCAGCCCACCAGCCCGCCCCGTCGCCGAAACCCTAACCCTAACCCGCCGCCTCGCCGCCGACCCCGCCGTCCGCCGGAGTTGCTCGCCGCCGCCGCCGGAGTTCCCGCCGCCGCCGCTGACCCGCGACCCGAGGTAGCCGCCGGTTTTCGCCGGAATACCGTACTTTTTTTAGAAACCCGCGGTTATTTTTTCTAGATCGGTTTATTTTTTCCAGGTTTAGTTATTTAGCGAACGCCCGTTCATACGTTCATTTTAACGAACGGTTTTCACTCGTTAGCCGCAGACAGCAAACGTTAGCTCGTTAGCCTGTTCGTAAGTTTTTCTTTTTTCAGGGTTTTTCCGCGATTATTTTCGATCGCGATTTTTGCCCTGAGTTTCGTTTTAGTTTATCTTTTCGCTCGTTTGTCGGAATCAGGCGATTCAAGCGCCTAGATCTTCGTTTCGAAGCCCTCTTTCTGTTTAACTAACATGAACAAGATTTTGCGACAGTAAAATTTGACCTAAGTCCATATTAGTAAATGGATCTTGTTTCTTTCGCAGTTTGAGTTTCGTTGCTTCATTTGATTTGATTCTTTTTGCAAAGCGGAGTTCTTAAGTTGACATTTCTGGTTAGATCTCTTAGTTGAGTTTTACCTATGTTTCTAATTGAGTTCTTATTGTATGCTTGTTTGTTTGTGATAGAGTACCCGGAGTGCGAAGCGTGCTACTTTGATCATACCTCTAGGTTTAACCATGTCTCTAGGTTTCACGGACCATCAGCAAGGCAAGTAACACTTTGATCATACCTCTTTACTACCCAGTTTTATTGCATTAGATCAATCCTCAAACAATTGCATGGTTAGGATCTGTTTAACATGTGGGTTCTGGGAAGTAGATGATGAGGTAGAACCTATTGTCCTTTTTATTATCAAACCTTTGGGAGTTACTTTTACATTATGCTTATACTGTTATGCTATGCTCGTAGACGTGGTTTGGTTCGAGTGATTCATCACAGATGTGAGAGTTATTATTAATGGTTAATTTAAGGTGGCTACTTTAATACACATCTGGGTGGATTGCTTGAAGGCACCCTGGAGTACCCAGTGGTTGTCAGGGCACCTGGAGAATCTAGTGTTGTCCTAGGATAACCCGAAGTACCCGTGTGATCATCCTATGGGCTCTAGCATAGTTGAGTACGTTGTAAGACCTCTTTCAGTGGTGGGCTAGCAGATGTAGGGGAAAGTAGGTGTAACTGTCCACCCAGAGTAAAGAGTTATTGTTCCAGAAAGACTGTGACTCGATTCTCCAACCATGAATGTATTCGAGTCTTGTGAGGAAAAGTGCGCAAACCTCTGCAGAGTATACAAACTAATCATGGTTAGCCGTGTCCCCGGTTATGGATGTTTTGAGTATCTAGTTCTTGGATTGTCATGTTGATCTCGTCACTCTTAATATAATTTGATTGGGTTTAATGATGATGCTTAATTGGGATTGAGTTGGAGGAACCTTCTCAATGTTTAATAAGTGTGTGATTGCTACTCTTTTGAGACATTCGATGTAATAAGTGTGTGATTGCTACTCTGTTATAAATCCTCGAGTACTACGCGTGTCAGCATTACCGATCTAGGGATGACACTGATGCACAGAGATCAGACTGTTTGTGGTCTGGTCGCTACAGGTGTGGACTGAGGTGAGCCAAAGTCGGAGTCGATGTCACGCATGTTGCCACGTTGAACTCCTTCTGGAGGCCACACAATGCGTCGAACTTAAGCTGGACCCGTCGTGCCGTCTACGTTCATCGGCTGGATGAGGCCCAACGCCTCCATACAAAATGGATCGTCCTCGTTGCCGTCATCGATGCCCGGCAGACCAAGAAGGTTTGCATACATGTCAGTGGCGAACTCCATGGCCTCGGCATCCATCTGGCTGGAGCTTAGGATATTGCCAGGGAAGAACTGAACGTTGGCGCAGGCCGGACTCATCGAGGCAAATTCTTTCTGCCAAAGAACGCATGCACGAAGTTAGGACAAGCAGGTTGATTGATACACATATACTCTCTCCGTCCCAAAATGCTTAATTTGTCTAGATACAGATGTATCTAATACTAAAACATGACTTGAAGCATCCGTATTTAGACAAATTTAAGACAAGAATTTTAACATGGAGGGAATATGTACGTAGCGATTCAGCCGGCCGGAGATGCAAGCAAATCGCAAGGCGGCGTCCAGAACATAGGCTGATCCGATCTCATCAAGAACATATGCAGGCAGCATCAAATGCGATGAGATTAATTTAGTTAATTAAATTAATCATTATGATTAAAATTAAGGAAAAACAAATCAACCCTGACAGGGAATTACCTCCATACTAACGTTGGACCAATTAAATACTACCCACTATTTTGTGTAGTATGATGTACCATAAAATATCTCTTTTATAGAAGAAAATAAAATTTATGAAAGTTCTATAAAAAAATCATACCCACTACTTTCCAAAAAAAGATTGTACTCCACTACTAGTTGATGTTTTCTTTAATTTCAACGGAACCAAATGTGCACGTGAGAGAGGTTAGTCTCGGGTTTTGGTAGTTCGGTGGCTTGACCTGGGGTTTGGACTTGACACATACCGATTTTTGTGCGAATCCAGAAATACAGAAATAAGCACATTGGGAGAACATGGACGTTCTCAGAGTTCAGCGAGTGTCGGCCGTCGGATCGGTTTTTTGATGCGTTCTCAGCCGTGCGATCTCGCCTTCGAATGACCTCCACCGTTGGATCGAATCCAGACACTGCTACAATGAATAGTGCGCCCTCCAGTATGCCACCACGTGTAATTAAACTGCCCCAATGAGGGCATTTTCGTCATTTCACATGGTTGGAAAAAGGCCCAATAGCGATAGTGGTGAGACCGTGAGAGCGAGGCAGTCTCCTCGTCGCTCCCCTCCCCCTCCTGCCCAATCCTCTCTTCCCTGCCCTCCCACTCAAACCCTAGCCGCCACTACCGCCCTGCTGCCGCCGCTGCTCTTGCGACGCCGTCGCTGCTTTGCCCTCCCTCTCTCGAACCTGAGCCACCGCCCTCTTCTGCGCCTTCGCCGCCGGCCACGCCCTCCCCTAACCTCTCCTCTTCTCCTTCCCTCATCACGAGCCATGCCAAGGAGGGCCGGCGTGACCGAGTAGGTCAAGCGGCGCGTCCAGATCGCCGAGGAGCCGCCCCCAAATCGGCCATGGTGTGACCGAGCAGAGCAAGTGAGGAGGGAGACTAGGTCTCTCTCTCTCTCCCCCTGTCTCGCATGGGGATGCAGCCATTCCTTTGCTTGCTCCCAGCATGGCACCGGCCGGATCCACCTCGGCCACAACCACTGGACCGGTACCAGCGTGCTTATTCTCCATGGAAATGGACATGGAGCTCTAAGGTCCCTCTTCTTCTCCCCTTCCCCCTCGGCTTGCTTGTTTCGATTTGGCCGCTCCCCTCCCTACCTCACTCCTTGATGCACGCAGACACAAGCAAGGGAAGACCATCGCTTTGCTCCTTTGGGTCGCCACTGCTCCAACCCTACTTGATGCCATGGAAGTAGGTCCCTCTCCCTCTCATGTTATGCTATGCTTGTCCACGCCCATCCAATTTGCTTACTGCAACTTTCGTGACTCCATTGTGTATGCTAAAAGCAGGCTCAACATCCATCGGAAAAAATGCATGCAAGAAATTGTGTGTGCGTGTGCGGTGAGCATTGCTGCATATTAGAAAGAAAACACTGTTTTTTTGTAAATACAGTCTCTTTCCAACAGAAGTATTTATGGATTTTTTTGTTTATATGTGGCACAAGGGAAACCATGGTTGATGATTACTTGCCTTTCCAGTACTTGGGTGCACCTAGCAGCTGCTTCACGCCTCTTGAGAATGCCGGTGTAAGCTTCCTCCCACTTGAACCAGCCACATTTGTCGGGCCCGCCCATCGATGATCAAGAAACTCATTCACTTGCATGTCTTCCGGCATTAGTGTTATGAAACATCATTTGAGTGAATATATAGTTGTTTTAAGCATCAGTAAATATTATTTGTCCCATAAATCTGCACACAATTTTCTGCGCTATGTGTTAGGTTTTTCTGATTGTTTGTTATTTTATTCCAATATAGATCTCTTACTTAGGTTGGTGTTGTATGGCTTGGTTGAGCTCAAAATTCAACGGAGATGGCAATTGTTAGGTTTGTTTATGGGATTTGATTTTTTGTTTACATTTTGAGAATAGCATGTTTGGTATTCAGTACAAAACTTACTCTGCAAGTACTTTCCTCTTTCCAAATCTCCATTTTAAACAGTTTCGGGCGTCGTCTGTTCAATTTTACCGAACTCCTGAACACCATATATTTGTATGGCAACAACTGGTGAAGCAGGTTAGTATTATCAAAGTGGCTACTTTTATTAGGGTCCTTCTCACAGTAACTATAAGAATGATTTTAATTGCTAGGTATATACGTCTACGAGAATTGGATGTATCTTTTTTTTTCTGTTGTTACCGGAGAAGATGAAAAAAATCCTTGTCAGATCCTTTGTTCTCACATTAGTGTATTTTCATTCACAGCTTGGATCTCATTGGTTTACAGAGAATATCTTAAGATGCCAAAGTCAGTGCCTGCTCCTTTTCACTATTTGTTTACCAGTAAATATTTATCAATTAGAGTGGAAGGATGAACTATCCTTACATTTGTATGATTATTACTGAACCAACTAGAGATGGAGAGTGAGGTGCTCATGTTACACTACAGGCTGCCGCGGACTTAGTAAGCATGTTTCTTCCTCACCTTATTATATTACCAATCTGTCGCACCTGTATGTACATTCTCAGGGTATCTATGTAGTGCATATAGTTCATGATTGACTAATAGTAATTTAGTTTTGACTGCCATCATATCAGAATAGTTAGATTGTAGTTTCAATCATAAATAGCTCAGTTTATGATTGAACTATTGCTGCTGTCCAAGACCTTTCGATTTTTTATCCCGGTGATCTTTCTATCGGACTTTCGGATCCTCCTAGCTGCACCTTGGCGAAGTCTTTCAGACTTTCTGATTCTGCTAACGATCAGTACGTGTGATGGTCCATTAATCATTTGGTTGAAAGTGCATTTTTTTAAAGAAACTTCCGTATGGTTAAATAATACACATGCGGACATGCGGTTTAGTTGATTTGGTCTTACAGATATTATTGATTTCTGGTTTAGATACCAGAATCGCTGATAAATACCACACCTAGCCTCTGTTTCCCTTCCTTAGCGAACAGTGCTACGCACACATTTATGGCATTCATGTCTACCCTGAAGCAGAATAAAGGAACAACCCGTGGTAAAAGGTTGTATATGGCCCAATCAATTAAACATTGACATGGTGGAAACCGAATATATGGTTCTTCCAATTATTAGTTACACTTTTTCATTCTCAGAGCAACTAAATTAATATGATGACAAAACATACTAACCAGTTAAGTACCATGGTTTCAGAACCACATTCTGATATTCATACAGGCAAATCATTTTAAGGAGAAGAACCAGATGTATTTTTCCTCAAAGTAACTTAAAAACCAAGCTATCGATCATAGGTTGGGGACTCATTGCGCTTGCGTATCTACTGTAGTGTGCTGTTGTTTGTTTTGTATAACATATAAGAATGTAAGATCATGTAGTAATGTTTTTTCTTCTTTCCGGGAGAGCCTTTAGCTGCTAACAAACATTGTGTTGTTTATTGTGTGAGAGCTTTGAGCATAGGAACCAAGTAGAAACTGCCCAGGCCTTACTTGTGTTGATGTGACGCCTTAGCATATATGATTTCAAATCAAACATTGTCATATCTTCTAGATCAGTGTTTCCCATCACACAACATAAATTAGTGATTAAAATTGATATGGGAGTGTTCTAAGAAATATCCTAATGTTTGAAACAATTAGTGGTTCAAATTGCAATATATTGTAAACGATCTATTGTTTTAAGAATGTTACCAGGGTTTGAGATTCAATTGGTGAGGTCAGATTTACTTTTATATTGTTTGGATCATGTTTACATGTTTTTCTTGGTTGCAAGTGCTCTGCAATTTTATATTGACCACACTTATAATGCTTAGAGAATTCTGTAACGCCCCAAATCCGATGCGCTAGGTGTCTTCCAGTTATTCGTCGTCGTTGCCATGTCATTTGCTTGCGTGTTGCATCTTGCCATGTCATCATATGTATTTCATTTGCATGCTTTTCAAAACTTGCATCCGTTCGGGTTCCCCTAGTTCTCTCCGTTGTCCGTTCTGAGCACAGAAATACTCGCACGTGCCCCGTCGCCCCTCTCAGACCTTCTTTTGCGAGCCATAGAAAAACGTTCTCGGAATGGTCCGAGAGTTAACGAGTGGTCTTGGTACATCACCGGTAGACCGCCTGTCAAATTTCGTTCCATTTGGTGGTCGTTTCATTACCCAACGGTTAACCGAGTTAACCGAAACTTCCTTCTCTTTGCAGCCTAGCACCCCTCCACAACAGCCTAATAGCCCATCCAAACCTCCTCCGTGTTCTCCGTCATTGGATCACGATCGTGTGGGTGAAAACCGCATCTCATTTGGACTCTCCTAGATCCCTCTAACTATAAATACGTCCTTTCCCTCCATTTTCACGGATCAAAACCCTAGGCTAACTCCTCCCCCCCGTCGGACATGTCTGCCTCCGTGCCGGACGTGTCCTCCGCCGCCTCCTTACCCAATCCTGATGCGCCACGTTAGCTCCTCGCCGCCTCCACCACGCCCCACTTCCCCGCAACCACCGCGGCCCGCCGGGCCCGAGGCTCGCCCCCGAGGCCCGGAACCGGGTCGAGCCGCCCTGCTCCGCCCGCCGCCGTCCATCTCGTCGCCCCGAGCCGCCGCCTCTCCCTCCGTCGGCTGTCGCCCTCGCTGCGCTCCGGCCGCGCTTGCCTCAGCCCGCGCCGCCGCCAAGCGCTGCCCTCCGCCACTCGTCGCCGTCCTCCGGCCAGATCCGACGCCGGCCCGCCGGATCCGCTCCTCCGCGACCTCGCCGGTCCTCTCCTCCAACTCCGGCCGTCATCCCATCATCACCGGCAAGCCTGGCCCTGCCTCGGTTCGCGTGCACGAAGAACCCTAGATTTGAGGTTGACCCATTTTCTTGTCCCGAAATTCTCACATCATGTGCTCCTATTCATCATGTCATATCTCTTTGCATATAGCTCTGATTTGCGCATTTAATATGTCAAAATGTTCATCTCTGGATGCTCTTCATGACGGAGTAGTTTACATGCATGTTCCTATTAATATTAATAACTTAATCTTCGTTGCAAAACTGCTATGTGATATAAACTGCTGGAATCTGCTGTTTTGTAACATCATGTATGCATTTTGTGAGTCCTATAACTTTGTATCTGTTGATCCTATGATGATGATCTTGATATTCACATGTTACGCTTTTCATGCTCTACATGATGGAGTGCTTTGAATTCATGTTAGTGTACATATGGATATATTAATCCCTGTTGCAAAAGTGCATGTTACTGTTAACTGCTAAAAATTGTTGTAACTTGCTGATTTGTCATTTTTGTTGCATTTTGTGTGTGCATCCTATGAGAATTATGTCTACATGTTTTAGGATCATTTTCATGCCTTATTTATAGTGGTTCCATCCACGTATTTTTATGTTCACTATATTGAGTGCAACAAAGCTCGTTAAGTGGGCTACTCGCTGTTAAGTTTCTGTCAATGCTGAATCTGTCATATCATGATGCCATGTTTGCTTGATGCTACCCATTAATCCATACACAACCTGGAGATGCTTAGTTGACATGTTTTATTGTCTAGGTTACGCTATATCATGACATGCCTTTTGATGCCCTATATATGTCCTATAGCATATGTTTTCATTGCCATGAACATGCCTATATGCTGTTCCAGATTTCTGTTAACTTCATGATGCCTTGTTGTGAGCTTGTTATTGAGTGATCCATGCCTTTTCTGTAGATTCTCCAATTACATGTTTTGCAATATGCTATGATTAATTTGTCCACATTTCATGGTTGTTAATTTCAGATGTCATATGCCCCTGTTCCATGCTTGCAAACATGCTATCATAATGTTGTTGTTTTACATTTGCTGAAACTGTTTCAACATTCAATCTTCTCATGTTGGTTCCTACTAATCCATGAGTCATATGTATATGATGCCTTGATATTATTTGCTCTTTGTTATGTATAATTTGATTATATGCCCTTGGTTGCTATGTTTACTTGTTGTAGCTTGTCTCTTTCTTGCTCTCAAGTTGCCACCATATTAACTCTGCTCATGCATATGCTCCTGTGTTATAAAGTTGCATTTTGCATTGATTATCTTGGATTAATATTGATGCCTATGAACCTGATACTTAATGATAATTGAAGTATGTTATCTTTACATGAAGTGCATGTCAAGTTTATACTCATATAATTCATGTAGCATGTTGTTTTGATGGTTGCAAAGTTCCTAGTTGCAGTTTTGGGCAGATTGTTGTTATATCTTGTTTGGAGTGTATGTGTTGCACCGTTGCAACGTTTCGAGCATGCTCTACATGAAACTTGCTTAGAATTGCATGTAGTTTCATCATGTCATGTTGAGTCCTTGTTTTGAGTGTGTTTGCTTGATATTTGAATGCATTTTGCATCAATGCCATGTTTAACTTGTCTTACTCATATCTTCTAGGCCGTAACTCCGAATTAAATGAACTTTATATGTAATTTGACTAGAACTTCATGTAGATCATCATGGTGCATTTTAACTTGATGTTTAACTACTTGAACATAAGGTTTATTCAGATCTGGACCAATTTCAAAATTTGCATATGAGGACTTACTGGATTTGTTATATGTTGTTCTCGCCTCATTTAAACTTGCTTTGATGTGTTGTTCTTGTATGCATCATCTCTTGCCATGAGTAGCATCATATAGCCTTTGTCATGCATCATACTTGGTTGAGCATCATGTCATGTTTATGTTTTGTGCATTTACCATGTTGTTTGCTTCTTTTCGTTGTGCTTCTTCTTGATAGTTCCTGTTTCGTTGCGATCGTCAGGATTCATTCGACTACGCTTGGTTCATCTTCGCGCGTTCGTCTTTTTCATGGACTCGTTCTTCTTCCTTGCGGGATTTAAGGCAAGATGACCGTTACCCTGGATCTCAGTACTATGATTGCTATGCTAGTTGCTTCGTTCTATCGCTATGCTGCGCTACCTATCACTTGTTTATCAAGCCTTCCATATTGCTGTTGGGGAACGTAGCAGAAATTCAAAATTTTCCTACGTGTCACCAAGATCTATCTATGGAGAAACCAGCAATGAAGGGAAGGAGAGTGCATCTACATACCCTTGTAGATCGCTAAGCGGAAGCGTTCAAGAGAACGGGGTTGAAGGAGTCATACTCGTCGTGATCCAAATCACCGGAGATCCTAGTGCTGAACGGACGGTACCTCCGCGTTCAACACACGTACAGTCTGGTGACGTATCCCATGCCTTGATCCAGCAAGGAGAGAGGGAGAGGTTGAGGAAGACTCCGTCCAGCAGCAGCACAATGGCGTGGTGGTGATGGAGGAGCGTGGCAATCCTGCAGGGCTTCGCCAAGCATCGCGGGAGAGGAGGAGGGAGAGAGGTAGGGCTGCGCCAGGGAGAGGTGAAACTCATGTGTTGGCAGCCCCAAAACCCTCAAGTATATATAGGGGAGAGGGAGGGCTGCACCCCACCTATGGTTCCACCCCTAGGGGCGGCGGCCAGCCCAAACCCATCTAGGGTGTGGCCAAGGGGGGAGAGGGGAAACTTGCCCCCCAAGTTAGGTGGGTGTGCCCCCTCCCCAAAACCCTAGGCGCCTTGGGCCCTTGTGGGGGGGGGGGGCGCACCAGCCCACCTGGGTCTGGTCCCCTCCCACACTTGGCCCATGCAGCCCTCCGGGGATGGTGGCCCCACTTGGTGGACCCCCGGGACCCTCCAGGTGGTTCCGGTACGTTATCGATAAAACCCAAAACTTTTCCGGTGACCAAAACAGGACTTCCCATATATAAATCTTTACCTCCGGACCATTCCGGAACTCCTCGTGACGTCCGAGATCTCATCTGGGACTCCGAACAACATTCGGTAACCACATACAAACTTCTTTTATAACCCAGGTTTCATCGAACCTTAAGTGTGTAGACCCTATGGGTTCGGGAACCATGCAGACATGACCGAGATGTTCTCCGGCCAATAACCAACAACGGGATCTGGATACCCATGTTGGCTCCCACATGTTCCATGATGATCTCATCGGATGAACCACAATGTCAAGGACTCAATCGATCCCGTATACAATTCCCTTTGTCTAGCGGTATAGTACTTTCCCGAGATTCGATCGTCGGTATACCGATACCTTGTTCAATCTCGTTACCGGCAAGTCTCTTTACTCGTTCCATAACACATCATCCCGTGATCAACCCCTTGGTCACATTGTGCATATTATGATGATGTCCTACCGAGTGGACCTAGAGATACCTCTCCGTTTACCAATGTGACAAATCCCAGTCTCGATTCGTGCCAACCCAACAGACACTTTCGGAGATACCTGTAGTGCACCTTTATAGCCACCCAGTTACGTTGTGACGTTTGGTACACCCAAAGCATTCCTACGGTATCCGGGAGTTGCACAATCTCATGGTCTAAGGAAATGATACTTGACATTATAAAAGCTTTAGTATATGAAGTACGATCTTTGTGCTAGGCTTAGGATTGGGTCTTGCCCATCACATCATTCTCCTAATGATGTGATCCCGTTATCAATGACATCCAATGTCCATGGTCAGGAAACCGTAACCATCTATTGATCAACGAGCTAGTCAATTAGAGGCTTACTAGGTACATGGTGTTGTCTATGTATCCACACATGTATCTGAGTTTCCTATCAATACAATTATAGCATGGATAATAAACGATTATCATGAACAAGGAAATATAGTAATAATAACTAATTTATTATTGCCTCTAGGGCATATTTCCAACAGTCACCCACTTGCAATGAGTCAATAATCTAGTTCACATCGCCATGTGATTAACACTCACAGGTCACATCGTCATGTGACCAACACCCAAGAGTTTACTAGTGTCACTAAACTAGTTCACATCATCATGTGATTAAGACTCAATGAGTTCTGGGGTTTGATCATGTTTTGCTTGTAAGAGAGGTTTTAGTCAACGGGTCTGCAACATTCAGATTCGTATGTACTTTGCAAATCTCTAGGTCATATTGTAAATGCTGCTTCCACGCTCCACTTGGAGCTATTCCAAATGGTTGCTCCACTATATGTATCCAGTTTGCTACTCAGAGTCATTCGGATAGGTGTTAAAGCTTGCATCGACGTAACTCTTTACGTCGAAGTCTTTATCACCTCCATAACCGAGAAACATATCCTTATTCCGCTAAGGATAATTTTGACCGCCATCTGGTGATCCACTCCTTGATCACCTTTGTACCCTCTTGCCAGACATGTGGCAAGGCACACATCAGGTGCGGTACTCAGCATGGCATACAGTATAGAGCCTATGACAAAAGCATAGGGGACGACCTTCGTCCTTCCTCTTTCTTCTGCCGTGGTCGAGCTTTAAGTCTTAACATCATACCTTACAACTCAGGCAAGAACTCCTTCTTTGACTGATCCATCTTGAACACCTTCAAGATCATGTCAAGGTATGTGCTCATTTGAAAGTACTATTAAGCATTTTGATCTATCTTATAGATCTTGATGCTTATTGTTCAAGTAGCCTAATCCAGGTTTTCCATTGAAAAACACTTTTCGAATAACCCTATATGCTTTCTAGAAATTCTACATCATTTCTGATCAACAATATGTTTACAACATATACTTATCAGAAATTCTATAGTGCCCCCACTCACTTCTTTGGAAATACAAGTTTCTCATAAACTTTGTATAAACCGAAATCTTTGATCATCTTATCAAAGTGCATATTCCAACTCCGAGATGCTTACTCCAGTCCATGGAAGGATCGCTGGAGCTAGCATACCTTTTAGCATCCTTAGGATCGACAAAACCTTTCTGATTGTATCACATACAACCTTTCCTTACGGAAACTGGTAAGGAAACTCGTTTTGACATCCATCTGCCAGATTTCATAAATGTAGCTAATGCTAACATGATTCCGACAGACTTTAAGCATCGCTACGGATGAGAAAATCTCATCGTAGTCAACTCCTTGAACTTGTGAAAAACTCTTCACCACAAGTCGAGCTTCATAGATGGTGACATTACCATCCACGTCCGTCTTCTTCTTAATGATCCATTTATCTCAATGGCTTGCCGATCATTGGGCAAGTCCACCAAAGTCAATGCTTTGTTCTGATACATGGATCCTATCTCGGGTTTCATGGCTTCTAACCATTTGTCGGAATTTGGGCCCACCATCGCTCTCCATAGCTCGTAGGTTCATTGTTGTCTAGCAACATGACCTCTAAGACAGGTGTGCGTACCACTCTGAAGTAGTACGCGTCCTTGTCGACCTACGAGGTCCGGTAGTGACTTGATCTGAAGCATCATGATCACTATCATCAGCTTCCACTTCAATCGGTGTAGGTGCCACATGAACAACTTCCTTTGCCCTGCTACACACTGGTTGAAGTGATGGTTCAATAACCTCATTAAGTATCCACCATCCTCCCACTCAATTCTTTTGAGACAAACTTTTCCTCGAGAAAGGACCCGATTCAAGAAACAATCCCTATTGCTTTCGGATCTGAATTAGGAGGTATACCCAACTGATTTGGGTGTCCTATGAAGATGCATTTTATCCGCTTTGGGTTCGAGCTTATCAACTGAAACTTTTTCACATAAGCGTCGCAGCCCCAAACTTTTGAGAAATGACAACTTAGGTTTCTCCAAACCATAGTTCAAACGGTGTCGTCTCAACGGAATTACGTGGTGCCCTATTAAAGTGGGTGCGGTTGTCTCTAATGCCTAACCCATGAACGATAGTGGTAATTTGATAAGAGACATCATGGTACGCACCATATCCAACAGGATGCAACTATAATGTTCGGACACACCATCACACTATGGTGTCCCAGGCGGTATTAATTGTGAAACAATTTCCACAATGTCTTAATTGCGTGCCAAAGCTTGTAACTCAGATACTCATCTCTATGATCATATCATAGATATTTTATCCTCTTGTCACAATGATCTTCAACTTCACTTTGAAATTACTTGAACCATTCAATAATTCAGACTTGTGTTTCATCAAGTAAATATACTCAACATCTACTCGAATCATCTATGAAGTAAGAACATAACGATATTCACTGCATGCCTCAGCACTCATTGGACTGCACACATCAAAATGTGTTACTTCCAACAAGTTGCTATCTTGTTCCATCTTACTGAAAACGAGGCTTCTCAGTCATCTTGCCCTTGTGGTATGATTTGCATATCTCAAGTGATTCAAAATCAAGTGAGTCCAAAAGATCCATCTTCATGGAGTTTCTTCATGCGTATACACCAATAGACGTGGTTCGCATGTCTCAAATTTTTCAAAAACGAGCGAGTCCAAAGATCCATCAACATGGAGCTTCTTCATGTGTTTTATACCAATATGACTTACATGGCAGTGCCACAAGTAAGTAGTACTATCATTACTATCTTATATCTTCTGGAATGAAAATGTGTATCACTACGATCGAGATTCAATAAACCATTCGTTTCAGGTGCAAGACCATTGAAGATATTATTCAAATAAACAGAGTAACCATTATTCTCCTTAAATGAATAACCGTATTGTGATAGACATAATCCAATCATGTCTATGCTCAACGCAAACACCAAATGACAATTATTCAAGTTTAATAATAATCTTGATGGTAGAGGGAGCGTGCGATGTTTTATCACATCAAACTTGGAAATACTTCCAACACATATCGTCAGCTCACCTTTAGCTAGTCTCCATTTATTCTGTAGCTCTTTTATTTCGAGTTACTAACACTTAGCAACCGAACCGGTATCTAATACCCTGGTGCTACTAGGAGTACTAGTAAAGTACACATTAACATGATGTATATCCAATATACTTCTATCGACCTTGCCAGCCTTCTCATCTACCAAGTGTCTAGGGTAATTCTGCTCTAGTGACTATTCCCCTTATCACAGAAGCACTTAGTCTCGGGTTTGGGTTCAACCTTGGGTTTCTTCACTGGAGCAGCAGTTGATTTGCCGTTTCATGAAGTATCCCTTCTTGCCCTTGCCCTTCTTGAAACTAGTGGTTTCACCAACCATCAACAATTGATGCTCCTTCTTGATTTCTACTTTCGCGGTGTCAAACATCGTGAATACCTCAAGGATCATCATATCTATCCCTGATATGTTATAGTTCATCACGAAGCTCTAGCAGCTTGGTGGCAATGACTTTGGAGAAACATCACTATCTCATCTAGAAGATCAACTCCCACTCGATTCAAGTGATTGTTGCACTCAGACAATTTGAGCACAAGCTCAACGATTGAGCTTTTCTCCCTTAGTTTGCAGGCTAAGAAAATCGTCGGAGGTCTTATACCTCTTGATGTAGGCAACAGCCTGAAATCCCAATTTCAGCCCTCGAAACATCTCATATGTTCCGTGACGTTTCGAAAAAATGTCTTTGGTGCCTCAACTCTAAACCGTTTAACTGAACTATCACGTAGTTATCAAAATGTGTATGTCCGATGTTCGCAACATCCACAGACGACATTTGGGGTTCGACACACTGAGCGGTGCATTAAGGACATAAGCTTTCTACTGTCCGCATAATCGCTACTGTCAACTTTCAACTATATTTTCTCTAGGAACATATCTAAAACGTGGAACTAAAGCGCGAGCTTACGACATAATTTGCAAAGATCTTTTGACTATGTTCAGGATAATTAAGTTCATCTTATGAACTCCCACTCAGATAGACATCCCTCTAGTCATCTAAGTGATTACATGATCCGAGTCAACTAGGCCGTGTCCGATCATCACGTGAGACGGACTAGTCATCATCGGTGAACATCTTCATGTTGATCGTATCTACTATACGATTCATGCTCGACCTTTCAGTCTCTTGTGTTCCGAGGCCATGTCTGTACATGCTAGGCTCGTCAAGTTAACCTAAGTGTTTCGCGTGTGTAAATCTGGCTTACACCTGTTGTATGTGAACGTAAGAATCTATCACACCCGATCATCACGTGGTGCTTTGAAATGACGAACTTTCGCAACGGTGCACAGTTAGGGGAAACACTTTCTTGAAATTTTAATGAGGGATCATCTTATTTACTACCGTCATTCTAAGCAAATAAGATGCATAAACATGATAAACATCACATGCAATCAAAAAGTGACATGATATGGCTAATATTATATTGCTCCTTTTGATCTCCATCTTCGGGGATCCATGATCATCATCGTCACCGGCATGACACCATGATCTCCATCATCATGATCTCCATCATCGTGTCTCCATGAAGTTGTCTCGCCAACTTATTACTTCTACTACTATGGCTACCGGGTAGCAATAAAGTAAAGTAATTACATGGCGTTGTTCAATGACACGCAGGTCATACAATAAATAAAGACAACTCCTATGGCTCCTGCCGGTTGTCATACTCATCGACATGCAAGTCGTGATTCCTATTACAAGAACATGATCAATCTCATACATCATATATCATTCATCACATTCTTCTTGGCCATATCACATCACATAGCATACCCTGCAAAAACAAGTTAGACGTCCTCTAATTGTTGTTTGCATGTTTTACGTGGCTGCTATGGGTTTCTAGCAAGAACGTTTCTTACCTATGCAAAAACCACAATGTGATATGTCAATTGCTATTTACCCTTCATAAGGACCCTTTTCATCGAATCCGATCCGATTAAAGTGGGAGAGACTGGCACCCGCTAGCCACCTTATGCAACAAGTGCATGTCAATCGGTGGAACCTGTCTCACGTAAGAGTACGTGTAAGGTCGGTCCAGGCCGCTTCATCCCACGATGCCACCGAATCAAGAGTGGACTAGTAACGGTAAGGATATTGAACAACATCAACGCCCACAACTACTTTGTGTTCTACTCGTGCAAAGAATCTACGCAATAGACCTAGCTCATGATGCCACTTTTGTTGAACGTAGCAGAAATTCAAAATTTTCCTACGTGTCACCAAGATCTATCTATGGAGAAACCAACAATGAAGGGAAGGAGAGTGCATCTACATACCCTTGTAGATCGCTAAGCGGAAGCGTTCAAGAGAACAAGGTTGAAGGAGTCGTACTCGTCGTGATCCAAATCACCGGAGATCCTAGTGCCGAACGGACGGCACCTCCGCGTTCAACACACGTACAGCCCGGTGACATCTCCCATGCCTTGATCCAGCAAGGAGAGAGGGAGAGGTTGAGGAAGACTCCTTCCAGCAGCAGCACAACGGCATGGTGGTGATGGAGGAGTGTGGCAATCCTGCAGGGCTTCGCCAAGCACCGCGGGAGAGGAGGAGGGAGAGAGGTAGGGCTGCGCCAGGGAGAGGTGAAACTCATGTGTTGGCAGCCCCAAAACCCTCAAGTATATATAGGGGGAGAGGGAGGGCTACGCCCCCACCTAGGGTTCCACCCCTAGGGGCGGCGGCCAGCCCAAACCCATCTAGGGTGCGGCCAAGGGGGGGAGAGGGGAAACTTGCCCCCCAAGTTAGGTGGGTGCGCCCCCTCCCCAAAACCCTAGGCGCCTTGGGCCCTTGTGGGGGGGGGGGGGGCGCACCAGCCCACCTGGGGCTGGTCCCCTCCCACACTTGGCCCATGCAGCCCTCCGGGGATGGTGGCCCCAATTGGTGGACCCCCGTGACCCTCCCGGTGGTCCCGGTACGTTACCGATAAAACCCGAAACTTTTCCCGTGACCAAAACAGGACTTCCCATATATAAATATTTAACCTCCAAACCATTCCGGAACTCCTCGTGACGTCCGGGATCTCATCCGGGACTCCAAACAACATTCGGTAACCACATACAAACTTCCTTTATAACCCTAGCGTCATCGAACCTTAAGTGTGTAGACCCTACGGGTTCGGGAACCATGCAGACATGACCGAGACGTTCTCCAGTCAATAATCAACAGTGGGATCTGGATACTCATGTTGGCTCCCACATGTTCCACGATGATCTCATCGGATGAACCACGATGTCAAGGACTCAATTGATCCCGTATACAATTCCCTTTGTCTAGCGGTATAGTACTTGCCCAAGATTCGATCGTCGGTATACCGATACCTTGTTCAATCTTGTTACCGGCAAGTCTCTTTACTCGTTCCGTAACACATCATCCCGTGATCAACCCCTTGGTCACATTGTGCACATTATGATGATGTCCTACCGAGTGGGCCCAGAGATACCTCTCCGTTTACCAGAGTGACAAATCCCAGTCTCGATTCGTGCCAACCCAACAGACACTTTCGGAGATACCTGTAGTGCACCTTTATAGCCACCCAGTTAGGTTGTGACGTTTGGTACACCTAAAGCATTCCTACGGTATCCGGGAGTTGCACAATCTCATGGTCTAAGGAAATGATACTTGACATTAGAAAAGCTTTAGCATACGAACTACGATCTTTGTGCTAGGCTTAGGATATGGTCTTGTCCATCACATCATTCCCCTAATGATGTGATCCCGTTATCAACGACATCCAATGTCCATGGTCAGGAAACCATAACCATCTATTGATCAACGAGCTAGTCAATTAGAGGCTTACTAGGGACATGGTGTTGTCTATGTATCCACACATGTATCTGAGTTTCCTATCAATACAATTATAGCATGGATAATAAACGATTATCAAGAACAAGGAAATATAGTAATAATAACTAATTTATTATTGCCTCTAGGGCATATTTCCAACAATTGCCATGTCAGCCTCTAACCTTTTCACACTTCCTAGAAAACCGTTGTTTGGCTATATAGCGTTGTTAGTTGCAGGTGAAGTTGAAGATTGCTCCATGTTGGAACAGGATTATGTTGGGATATCACAATATCTCTTATTTAGTTAATGCATCTATATACTTGGTGAAGGGTGGAAGGCTCGGCCTTATGCCTGGTGTCTTGTTTCACTCTTGCCGCCTTAGTTTCTATCATACCAGTGTTATGTTCCTTGATTTTGCGTTCCTTACGCGGTTGGGTTTATGGGAACCCCCTGACAGCTCGCTTTGAATAAAACTCCTCCAACAAGGCCCAACATTGGTTTTCCATTTGCCTACCAACCTATAACCCTCCCTTGGGGTCTGCAGCCCCGAGGGTCATCTTTATTTTTAACCCCCCCCCCGGGGCCAGTGCTTCTCCAAGTGTTGGTCCGAACTGGGCGATGTCTGGCGCCCCCTGGGCAACCAGGGTCTATGCCAACCCGACGTCTGGCCCATCTGGTGTGCCCTAAGAACGAGATACGTGTGACTCCTATCGGGATTTGTCGGCACATCGGGCGGTCTTGCTGGTCTTGTTTTATCATTGTTGAAATGTGTTGTAACCGGGATTCCGAGGCTGATCGGGTCTTCCCGGGAGAAGGAATATCCTTCGATGATCGTGAGACCTTGTGATGGGCTAAGTTGGGACACCCCTGCAGGGTATAAACTTTCGACAGCCGTGCCCACGGTTATGTTGCAGATGGGAATTTGTTGATATCCGGTTGTAGATAACTTGACACTTGACTTATTTAAAATGCATCAACCGCGTGTGTAGCCGTGACAGTCTCGTCTCGGCGGAGTCCAGGAAGTGAACACGGCTTGGGTTATGTTTGGACGTAAGTAGTTTTAGGATCACTTCTTGATCATTATTAGTTTGCGACCGTTTGCGTAGCTTCTCATCTTATTCTTGTATTGGTAAGTTAGCCACCATATCATGCTTAGTCGCTGCTGCAACCTCACCACTTATCCATTCCATACCCTTTAAGCTTTGCTAGTCTTGATACCCATGGTAATGGGATTGCTGAGTCCTCGTGGCTCACAAATTACTACAACAATAGTTGCAGGTACAGGTAATGCAATGATCATGACGCGAGAGCGATGCTTGCTTGTCTTGAGTTCTTCTGCTTCTTCTTCGTTCAGGGGATAGGTTCCTGATCGGTAGCCTGGGCTAGCAGGGTGGATGTCGTTTGAGTTTTTGTTTGTGTTTCATCCGTAGTCGTATGTTGCTCTTATATATGATGTTGTTGTATTCATGTGGCATCGTATGCCTCTTTTATGTATCCCCAACTATTATGTAATGGTACGATGTAATGATATCCACCTTGCAAAAGCGTATCCAATATGCGCTTCTATCCTTGGTGGGACCTTCGAGTTCCTTTAGGATAGGGTCGCATATTGGGCGTGACAAATATGTATTAGAGCCTCGACCGACCATAGGAGTCCCCCTTGATTGATCGTAGTTGGACGTTGTCGAGTCTAGAAGAAAACTATTTCGGAGTCTAGTTATATCGGAGAGTAGGAATTCTTTTTACTCCTCAGCTCCTTCATCGCTCTGGTGAGGAATCTTGACATAGGTGTTTTGAATTAATCCTCTTCCCCTTCAAATTTTCTTTAGGATCATGCAGTTAGTTCTTCATTCGTTGGTTCTCAACTCTTTTTCATCCAGTGCATTTCTCGTCAGGTTGACTCGAGCCTCTTTATCTTTTCCAAGTTCAATCCTCAGTTGTTTTCTTTTTCCCACCCGCCCCCCTTTTTTCTTCTCAGAGCCGGAGTTCATAATAGAGTTTCCGTTTTGATCGTGTGAAGCCTTTGCATTCTTTCAACCGGTGTCTTCTCTTGAAGCTATTCATCGGTTCTCCCTTCCAAGTTGCCTTTGTTTTCCCGCCCTCCCACCCCTTTTTCTTCCTGGAGCTTGAGTATCTTTTGAGCATCAATTTCATTCATGGGGAGCCTCTTCAGTCTTCCCTCAATTATTTCAACCGGTGAATTCTCATCTCCTTTGACATTCTTCATCTCTTTTTCTTCTCCGGTGGACTCAATTCAAGTTTTTCGGATTGATCATATTCTTTTTGTTGGATCAAGTGTTCCCCTTGATCGTTCGCCTCTCGCCATTTAATTGTTCCGGAGTTCGGAAGACATCTCAGGAGATTCGGCTGTATTCGAATTAATTTGAGGTTATCACCTCATTCAAATATTTCAATTGCTCCGGTGCATCATCTATCTCTTCAACAATATTTTTCAACGTGTTTTCTTTTACTGGGCCCTAACCCGCATGTCTTTTCCTAGGATCTTACCTGACTCTTCTAATTATTCCAGAGCCACTCCTAATTCTTTTCGGAGTTTGACGTAAGAATGGATTTCATCAGTCTGATGCCTTTCCAAGATTGCTTTCAAATTCTTTTCATTGTTGGCTCAACCTCTTCGCCTTTCATTCTCCCGGAGTATCTAAACAATTTTGGTGGTGTTTCTTGTCGTTAGTTGAGGATCAAAGAAGAGTTTTTACTCTAAATCTTGCTCGTTCTCTCGAAGATTCGTGGTTCTAGTTTCATGCTATCCTCTCGAATTATTCCATTTGTCAGATATTCTCTTCTTACCAATCCGGAGTATGTCAGGAGTTGTTTTCCGTTTCTTTTCACTGGAGGCCATCATTCTAGAGGAATTCTTTGTCCTCACATTCCAGCTGTCGTTCTCCAATCATCCCGATGAATCTTTCAAGTATTCTTTATCAGCTCGTGATCTCTTTGTTTTTTTGCATCTAAATCCCCTTAAGCATATTTGTTCTTCTAATTGTTCCCGGTGATTCATTCCCTTTCAGAAGTCATTTTTGAATTCTTACGGTGGTTCCTTCAGACTCTTTTCCTTGATTATCATTTTAATCCATCCGTTCTTTCCAATCCTACCGGTGGTTCATTGAAGACCTTCCTCAAGGTTGCGCCATATCCCTCTTAATCCTTTTCCAGCAAGAATAAGTAGTATGCAAAATCCATTGCTTGTCATCAATTTAATTTGATGAAGGTTAAGCATACAATAAATCTTATTTTTATTTCCTCCAAGTGATTAATCTCTTCCTTCGGAGTTTGTTCTTGATGAATAAATTCTAGTCCCAAGTGTTTTCATCTTTTCTTTTCTGCAGTTCAAATTTCCTCGGCCATTTTGTCGGATCCTCCATCTAAATCACTGCAAGGCTTGATCTTATTCTTTCATACTTCATTCTATCTCATCATCCTTTTGTCACCGGTGTTCTTCATGGTGGTTTTTCATGATTTAATTCATCTTCAAGAGTTCATCAAGATTCTTCTTGGAGGAGTTCAAGTATCTTTTCTTCTCGCGTCTCGAAGGGCAAATAATTCTCCGTTCTCTTCTGAAGTGGAGTTTTGTATTCTTCATTCTTCTCAGCTATTCAAGCATTTGCTTGTGGCATAATTTCACTTCAAGTCATGAGATGTTTTTGATAAGTCCACAACAAGCTTATTCTTTCGTTGTTGATTTCTTCAACAACTCCATTCAATTCTTCCTCTAAGGATGCTATCGATTTCATTCGTGGTGGAAGTTGTTGTTCTCTCATCCGTTCTTTTCATTCCATTCTTTCAATTCTTCCGGATGCATTGTGTTGTTCATCTTTTCAAGTGTCATCCCATCGGGTGAAGTTCATGTCCTATTCCTTCCATTTTTAGCCGGAGTGCTGCCCAACTTCTTTCGCTCTTATTCCTTTCCTATCTTATTCTAACCGGAGTAGTTCCAGAGTCTATCTTATTCCTTTGAGCTCTTGATTCTTGTCATATTCACCATTCCTCTTTCTACCTGAGTGCTCTCGACATTGTTCATCTTTTCTCTTGCGTTCTTACTTCACCTCTTCCTCTTTCTCTTCCGTCTCGTTCCTAAGATCTCGGGACGAGATCTCTTGTTAGTGCAGGAGAGTTGTAACGCCCCGAATCCGATGCGCCAGGTGTCTTCCAGTTATTCACCGTCGTTGCCATGTCATTTTCTTGCATGTTGCATCTTGCCATGTCATCATATGCATTTCATCTGCCAGTTTTTCAAAACTTGCATCCGTTCGGGTTCCCCCGGTTATCTCTATTGTCCGTTCTGAGCACAGACACACTCGCACGTGCATCGTCGCCCCTCTCAGACCTTGTTTCGCGAGCCACAGAAAAACGTTCTCGAAATGGGCCGAGAGTTGACGAGTGGTCTTGGTACATCACCAGTAGACCGCCTGTCAAATTCGTTCCATTTGGAGGTCGTTTGATGCCCCAACGGTTAACCGAGTTAACCGAAACCCCCTTCTCTTTGAAGCCCAGCACCCCTCCAGAACAACCCAATAGCCCATCCAAACCTCCTCCATGCTCTCCATCGCTGGATCACGATCGTGTGGCCAAAAGCCGCACCTCATTTGAACTCTCCTAGCTCCCTCTACCTATAAATACGTCCCCCCCTCCATTTTCGCGGATCAAACCCTAGCCTAACTCCTCCCCGCCCCCGCACATGTCCACCTCCGCGTTGGACGTGTCCTCCGCCGCCTCCTCACCCAATCCTGACGTGCCACCTCAGCTCCCCGCCGCCTCCACTACGCCCCACTTCCCTGCAACCACCGCGGCCTACCGGGCCCGAGGCCGGCCCCCGCGGCCCGGAACCGGGCCGAGCCGCCCCGCCGAGCCCGAGGCTCCCTGCTCCGCCCGCCGTCGTCCATCTCATCGCCCCGAGCCACCGCCTCTCCCTCCACCGGCCGCTGCCCTCGCTGCGCTCCGGCCATGCCTGCCTCAGCCCGCGCCGCCGCCAAGCGCTGCCCTCTGCCGCCCGTTGCTATCCTCTCTGGCCAAATCCGGCGCCGGCCGGCCGGATTCGCTCCTCCGCGACCTCGTCGGCCCTCTCCTCCAACTACGGCCATCGTCCCCATCATCTCGGGCGTGAACCGGTCAAAACCGGCGGATCTCGGGTAGGGGGTCCCGAACTGTGCGTCTAGGCGGATGGTAACAGGAGACAAGGGACACGATGTTTTACCCAGGTTCGGGCCCTCTTGATGGAGGTAAAACCCTATGTCCTGCTTGATTAATACTGATGATATGGGTAGTACAAGAGTGGATCTACCACGAGATCAAGGAGGCTAAACCCTAAAGCTAGCCTATGGTATGATTGTTGTGATGTATGTTGTGTCCTACGGACTAAAGCCCTCCGGTTTATATAGACACCGAAGGAGGCTAGGGTTACATAGAGTCGGTTACAATGGTAGGAGATCTACATATCCGTATTGCCAAGCTTGCCTTCCACGCCAAGGAAAGTCCCCTCCGGACACGGGACGGAGTCTTCAATCTTGTATCTTCGTAGTCTTGGAGTCCGGCGGACGATGATAGTCCGGCTGTCCGGACACCCCCTAGTCCAGGACTCCCTCAGTAGCCCCCGAACGAGGCTTCAATGACGATAAGTCCGGCGCGTATATAGTCTTCGGCGTTGCAAGGCGGGTTCTCCTTTTAAGTTCCACGTACCGGTCGAACAGTGTCCGGTTTCCTCATAAATGCTATGCTTCTTGGCTTCTACGCCCAATAATGGTCTTCCTCCACGCGTCGCACGAATGCGAAAAGCCAGGGTGTTTTTTACGTTTCACCCCCTAGTCGTGCAAGTCATCCGCCTACAAAAGAGGCAAAAATCCAGATCCAAATCACACCATCTTCCTCCGCGAATACCCATCGGAGCGCCTTTGACCCAACAACCCATTCCACCATGGACCGTCGGCGCGGCTCGTCCTCTCGCGCTCCCAGCCCACTGCCAGGAGATTGGAGGAGATGCTCTGTTCCACAAAACGAGCTAGTGAAGCTCCAAGCGGGGGGATATCTCCCTCCGGCCTTCATGGTCCTGGTTCAAGCCGGGCTGGCCACCTACCAAGGTGGGAAGCAAGCGGAGGCTACCCTAAGTCCCAACAAAGGGGAGCGGGTATGCTTCGTCCCCTATCTAATAAGGGGACTCGGATTTCCTATACATCCGTTCCTCCGCGGGCTCCTGGAGTTCTACGGACTCCAGCTCCATCACCTCACACCCGCCTCTGTCCTGCATGTCGCGGGTTACGTAGCTCTTTGCGAGCTATTCCTGGGCATCGAGCCCCATTTTGCGCTGTGGAAGAGGCTGTTCTGCCTCGTACCCCGTTCTCACGAGGGATCTATATACCAAGTGGGCGGTGCCGAAGTATGGCGCATTGCCGGGACCGGATATCCATCCGGGACCCCTAAGAAGGCGTCCGAAGACTGACCTTCGGAATGGTTTTACATAGAAGACGCTCCACTGCCGGACCCAATCCGGGTCGGCCTCCCGGAGTTCAATGCCGCTCCTCTGAAGAAACGCCTTAGTTGGCGCCCGCGGAGTCCCCAATTGGAAGAAGACAAGAGCGTCCATTACCTGATGGGCCGAATAAGATTACTAGCCCATTCCAGATTGACCATGATCGGAATCATGGCAATATGCATCATGCGGGGAGTACAACCACTGCAATACAGGGGCCACCCCATTTGGGATTTCAACGGGGAGGACGACGCCACCCGCCACGGCCGCAAAGGACCGGATTCGACCGAGGACCTGGTGCAGATCCTGTCCGGCCTGTACAAGGGGGAAAAGGAGGACTTCCTCTGAACGAACCCTCTGAATGGGTTTTCCATGAACAACCCTCGGGGCTGGGTAAGCAAATACCTTTTAAGGGCTCAACCCGTGCTTTTAGAGTTTAAGCTTCTTACACTATGTCTTCGGCGCAGGAACTGCGCCGGATTGTGGAGGACATGATAAGTCCGGCTCCGCAACCTGAGGATCCGGGGAGATACCAAGATCCGGCCTCTGAAGAGGATCCGGATATCAAGGTGGAGCTGATCGACGGGGTGTTTCACCAGCTCAGCATGGACAATGCTTTGGTTGCCATTACGGCGGACTACCCCGGATTATATCCGGCTTCCCAGGTGATTGTGACCGAGGTTCGGACACCATTATCTCTTCCTTGCCCATTTCTGACCTTCGCGAACGATGGTGTTTTACAGGAACCACTTTCAAGGCGGGAAGCAGCCTGCGGCGGCTGACCAACAAAGGCCAGTCCGGACTAGCAGGCGGAAAAGGAGCGCGGCACGGACCGAAATGTCGCCGCAAAGGTATAGCTCATATTTAAATATTCAGAGCAACGTTCCTAGGAAGCGTCTGAGTGCTCATGATCCTTTATAGGAGAAAAAGCGCCCGCCGGACTGCGGGCGTAGAGGTTGCCAATCCAGCCTATACCGGCCAGGCTCCAGCGCCTGGTCAGGAGGGGGAGGCAAGCGCAAGGCGCGGGCCGGATACTCCTCCAACGGAGGATGCCGACCGACTGTCCGCCACAAAGTCCGAGGTGGAGAGCGCCATGAACCATAGGCGCCGCCGAACAGTATTTCGGGAAGCATGCTTTTCCCCTGAGGCGCTGGACGCCTTCAACGCGGGGGACGCGCACCTCCGTGCCGCTCAAGATGGTTTTACCAGAGCCACGGAGCAGTATGTGAAAGACATACGGGTAAGGGAATTTTAGTGGTTATATATACCAGTAGCCCCCGAGACTTAAAGTAGTTATGTTAACTGATTTAAGGATCATTTGAAACGCAGGCTCTTACCGAGAAGAATGCCCAGCTGTCTCAGGAGCTGCAAGAATGCAAGGCCCAGCTTGAGGCCGCACTTGCTGCCGCAGGAGGAAACACAGAGGCCCCTCCTGGTAACACATTTGTTTGGTAAATATAAGCGCTGTGCGGCGCGCGTAAGTCTAATAATGACATTGCAGGTGCTGCCGGACAAGATCCGGACAGGCAGGAACTGCTTCGCCAGCTGAAGGCCGGCGAGAGGGTGCTGAATAGAGTACAGCAGGAAAGGAACAAGCTTCAAGATGCCCACGCCCAGCTTGGAGAGGAGCTGAAAGGCGTTCGGGCCGAGCTGTCCGGCTCCGTTAAGGAGAATCAGCGGCTTCGTCGCGGCATCTATAGTAAGTGCTTGAACGAACTCCTTTGAAAAGAAGAGTCCGGCGAGGAAGTCGATTGACAGAATATGTCTTGTAGGTATACTCACAGGTCGCCCTGCAGAGGAGATGCCCGTATCGACGGGTGATCAACTTCCCGAGCTGTCGCAATTGCTCGAACGAGTTCGGCAGGCGATGAGTGGCGTCGTCCAGGCATTATGGCCAGCCATCTCCCTACCCGAGGGCCTTGGGGAGCTTGCGGAGAAACTCCAGGGAGTGCGGCAACGCTTCCGTTTATGGAAGATTTCGGCCTGCCGCCAGGGTGCCAGGGAGGCTTGGGCCATGGTGAAGACGCGGTACAAGAAGGCGGATCCCAACCATATGGCCGAAGTTGGACCGGTTGGGCCCGATGGGAAGGAGATCCCTGTGAGTTTAGTATACAGCCAAGTGGAGGTGGCTGCTAAATTTTCCCAACGGGACTGTAAGTTAGACAGCCTGTTAGATGGGATTGAGGAGGAATACAATCAGTAAATTTGATGATGTATTGAAAATGACATGTGAAATGCCTTCTAGCCGGATTGTAGATCGTTTGTCTTTGCCGACCTTTTCGCTTCGACCTCGGGACCCTAGAGTCCGGAGTGTGTCCAAATACCTTTGTGGTTAAAAAAACAACCGGGGTATGCGTGGAGACCAGGCATAGGGGTCATTAGTGCTTTATCAGACAAGTGCCCAACTAGTTATGTTATATTACATGGTTAGTAAGAAACATCTTCCAGGGAGAATAGTTCCGTTAAGGGTTCCTTTCCCTGGGAGGCATGCCCTAAAGTGCATGTCCGGACTGCGAAAAAAGCAGAAAAACATCTGGGGGCAGATAAACAGGTAGGTAAAAAAATCATCTTTTAGGTCACCGACCGAATATTCCCTCAAGAACGCTAGCTTTCGGCTTCACCCAGTCTGAGGTACACGTCCGGCTGACCCGGCAGTAACAATCGCAGAGGTGCTCCCTTTACCTCCTAGCCGAACAATCGGGAACGTAGGGGTAAGCACAGGAGCCAGGCAACCCAGCTTGGCCAAAACTTAAGTCATATCGATGCATATAATGGTGAGTAAAAGGTACATGTGGAAGCATGACACATGTTGGGCATGAAGCCCTTATAGTTGAGCTTCTGGAAAGAAGCCCCCAGGTATAATGAGTGCGGATAGCACATCAAGTGTATGCTAGCAGGCCCTTCAAGGACCTTTTAGTAGAAGGGTTAAGAAAAGAAAGGAAAACAAAGGACAACTGTAGTATGAAAATTTGAACGGGGGGAGGGGACGAACCCTTAGTCCGGCACTAGGCGTAAAATCTTCGGAGGCGAGCTGCGTTCCATGGGTTCGGCTCGAGTCGGTTGTCCGACGCATTTCGTAGACGGTACGCCCCGCCAGTCAGGACTTGGTCGATGATGAAGGGGCCCTCCCATTTGGGCTTGAGCTTGTCCTTTTTCTTGTCCGGCAGGCATAGAACTAGTTCGCCAACGTTGTAAGTCTTGGCCCGTACTTCTCTGCTTTGATATCTTCGAGCCTGCTGCTGATAAAATGCGGAACGAGCCTTGGCGACGTCGCGTTCCTCCTCCAATGCGTCCAAGCTGTCCTGCCGATCTAGCTCGGCCTCTCGTTCCTCGTACATGCGCACTCGAGGTGAGTCATGAATGATGTCGCAGGGCAGAAATGCCTCTGCGCCGTATACCATGAAGAATGGTGTAAAACCGGTAGTACGGTTGGGCGTTGTCCGCAGCCCCTAGAGTACGGAGTCGAGCTCCTCTACCCAGTGCGTGTCTGATTTTGTGAGTGACTGCACTAGTCTGGGTTTAATGCCGCTCATTATTAGACCATTTGCTCATTCCTCTTGACCGTTGGTTTGAGGGTGATAGACTGAGGCGTAGTTGAGCTTAATGCCCATGTTTTTGCACCATGACTTAACCTCGTCGGCCGTGAAGTTCGTGCCGTTGTCGGTGATGATGCTGTGGGGGACACCATAACGGTGTACGACCCCGGATATAAAGTCTATCACTGGTCCGGACTCTGCCGTTTTGACCGGTTTGGCCTCTATCCATTTGGTGAATTTATCCACCATGACCAATAGGTACCTTTGCTTGTGGGTTCCCCCTTTAAGGGGTCCAACCATATCAAGCCCCCAGACCGCGAACGGCCAGGTAATGGGTATAGTTTTGAGGGCGGTAGGTGGCATATGGCTCTGATTAGCAAAGAGCTGACAACCGACGCATCTCTGGACTAAGTCCTGGGCATCTGCCCGGGCCATCGGCCAATAAAATCCTGTACGGAATGCCTTTCCTACAAGGGCCCGGGCTGCTGCGTGGTGTCCGCCTAGTCCGGCATGAATTTCAGCCAGGAGGTTTCGCCCTTCCTCTTCGGAGATACACCTTTGAAGGACTCAGGTTGTACTTTTCTTAGAAAGTTCTCCCTCATGGACCTTGCAGGCTTTCGATCGCCGGACTATGCAGCGGGCCTCATTTTGGTCTTCGGGAAGTTCCTGTCTAAGCAGATAGGCTAGGAATGGTTCCGTCCACGGGGCAATTACTGCCATTATGTCGTGGGCTGAAGGTGTTATGTCATCGGCTGGATCGCCGGTTGGCGCGGTTGTTTCCGGTTTGTCATTTCCGGATTCCCCTTCCCATAGTACGGATGGCTTGAAGAGCCGTTCCAGGAAGATATTTGGAGGGACAGCGTCACGTTTTGCGCCGATGCGTGCCAGTACGTCGGCTGCTTGGTTATTTTCTCGGGCTACGTGATGGAATTCAAGTCCTTCAAACCGAGCCGATATTTTTAGGACAGCGTTGCGATATGCTGCCATTTTCGGATCCTTGGCGTAAAAGTCTCCATTTATTTGGGATATTGCAAGGTTTGAATCCCCGCGCACCTCTAGGCATTGAATGCCCGTGGAGATTGCCATCCGGAGACCATGTAGGAGGGCCTCATATTCGGCTGCGTTGTTGGAGTCCGTGTACATTATTTGAAGTACGTATTGGACTGTGTCCCCGGTTGGGGACGTCAAGACGATGCCAGCCCCCAGTCCGGCCAACATTTTGGAGCCGTCGAAGTGCATAGTCCAATTGGAGTATGTGCCGTACTCTTTAGGGAGTTTGGCTTCTGTCCATTCGGCGACGAAGTCAGCCAAAACTTGTGACTTTATAGCTCGCCGAGGCTTGTAGGTTATATCGAATGGTAGGAGCTCAAGGGCCCATTTTGCAATCCTACCCGTTGCGTCGCGGTTGTTTATAATGTCATTGAGTGGTACTTCGGAGGCCACTGTTATCAAACACTCCTGAAAGTAGTGTCGGAGCTTCCGGGATGCCATGAACACCGCGTACGCTATCTTTTGATAGTGTGGGTAACGGGACTTGCAGGGTGTTAACACAGTGGATACGTAGTACTCTGGTTTTTGAAGAGGGAATTTATGCCCATCTGTCTCTCGTTCAACGACGAGTACCAAACTTACAACTTGATGTGTTGCTACGATGTATAACAACATAGGTTCGCCTAGGTTTGGCGCGGCTAGGACCGGATTTGTTGCCAATATGGTCTTTATTTCTTCGAGTCCGGCAGTGGCAGCATCCGTCCACTCGAAGTGTTCGGTGCGCCTAAGGAGGCGATAGAGGGGCAGTGCCTTTTCTCCCAAGCGGGAGATAAAACGGCTTAAGGCTGCCACGCATCCTGTCAATTTTTGTATCTGTTTGAGGTCTTTTGGAATGTCCAACTGTGACAGAGCTCGGATTTTAGCCAGGTTTGCTTCAATTCCTCTACCGAATACAATGAAGCCCAGCAGCTTTCCGGCTGGTACGCCGAAAACACATTTTTCCGGATTCAGCTTGATGTCATATGCTCTGAGGTTGTCGAACGTGAGCCTCAAATCGTCTACTAGAGTTTCGACGTGTTTTGTTTTGACGACTACGTCGTCTACGTATGCCTCGACTGTTTTGCCGATCTGGGTAGCCAGACATGTTTGAATCATGCGCTGATATGTTGCGCCGGTGTTTTTAAGTCCGAAAGGCATCATGTTGAAGCAGAATGGTCCGTATGGAGTGATGAATGCCGTTGCGGCTTGGTCTGCTTCCGCCATCTTGATTTGATGGTAGCCAGAGTATGCATCGAGGAAGCACAACGAATCGTGCCCTGCGGTAGCATCGATAATTTGATCGATGCGGGGGAGGGGGAAGGGATCCTTTGGGCAAGCCTTATTGAGGTCTTTAAAATCGACGCATAGGCGCCAGGATTTGTCCTTCTTTGGTACCATTACCAGATTTGCTAGCCAATCCGGGTGTTTGATATCTCTGATGAATCCGGTTTCCAATAGTTTGGCTAGCTCTTCTCCCATTGCCTGTCTTTTGGGTTCGGAAAATCGTCGAAGAGCCTGTTTGACCAGCTTGAATCCTTTTAGGATGTTTAGGCTATGTTCTCCCAGTCTGCGTGGGATTCCGGGCATGTCCGAAGGATGCCAGGCAAAAATGTCCCAATTTTCCCGAAGGAATTCTCGCAGTGCGGCGTCTACCTCGGGGTTCAATTGTGCCCCAATGGAGGCCGTCTTTGTTGGGTCCGTTGGGTGGACCTGGAATTTTATTATTTCATCTGCTGGTTTGAAGGATGTGGACTTGGATCTTTTATCGAGTATCACATCGTCCCTATTCACCGTAGAGTGCAGCACAGTGAGTTCTTCTGCCGCTAAGGCTTTGGATAGTGCCTCCAGGGCTAGTGCGGCTGTCTTGTTTTCGGCGCGGAGTGCTATGTCCGGATCACTAGCGAGAGTGATTATTCCACCGGGCCCGGGCATTTTGTGTTGGGGAACGTTGCAGGAAATTAAAATTTTTCCTACGGTTTCACCAAGATCCATCTATGAGTTCATCTAAGCAACGAGTCAAGGGAGTGAGTTTGCATCTACATACCACTTGTAGATCACGTGCGGAAGCTTGCAAGGGGATGGTGATGATGGAGTCGTACTCGACGTGATTCAGATCACCGATGTCCAAGTGCTGAACGGACAGCACCTCCGCGTTCAACACACGTACGGGACGGGAGACGTCTCCTTCTTGATCCAGCAAGGGGGAAGGAAAGGTTGATGATGATCCAGCAGCACGACGGCGTGGTGGTGGATGCAGCAGAACTCCAGCAGGGCTTCACCAAGTGACTACGGGAGGAGGACGAGGTGTAGCAGGGGGCGGGAGGCGCCAAGCACAAGGGTGCGGCTGCCCTCCCCCTTGCCCTCCTTTATATAGGCCCCCAGGGGGGGCGTCGGCCCTGGGAGATTGGATCTCCCAAGGGGGCGGCGGCCAAGGGTGGAGGAGTGCCCCCCAAGGCATGTGGTGCGCCCCCCCCACCCTAGGGTTTCAACCCTAGGCGCATGGGGTGGGCCTAGGGGGGCGCACCAGCCCACTATGGGCTGGCTCCCCTCCCACGTCAGCCGATGGGGCCCTCCCGGATGGGTGGCCCCACCCGGTGGACACCCGGGACCCTTCCGGTGGTCCCGGTACATTATCGGGTGACCCCGAAACTTTTTCGATGGCCGAAATACCACTTCCTATATATTATTCTTTACCTCCGGACCATTCCGAAACTCCTCGTGACGTCCGGGATCTCATCCGGGACTCCGAACAACATTCGTTATGCTGCATACTCATATTCATACAACCCTAGCGTCACCGAACCTTAAGTGTGTAGACCTTACGGGTTCGGGAGACACGCAGACATGACCAAGACGACTCTCGGGCAATAACCAACAGCGGGATCTGGATACCCATGTTGGCTCCCACATGCTCCTCGATGATTTCATTAGTTGAACCACGATGTCGAGGATTCGATCAAACCCTGTATACAATTCCCTTTGTCAGTCGGTACGTTACTTGCCCGAGACTCGATCGTCGGTATCCCAATACCTTGTTCAGTCTCGTTACCGGCAAGTCACTTTACTCGTACCGTAATGCATGATCCCGTGGCCAACACCTTGGTCACCTTGAGCTCAATATGATGATGCATTACCGAGTGGGCCCAGAGATACCTCTCCGTCATACGGAGTGACAAATCCCAGTCTCGATCCGTGTCAACCCAATAGACACTTTCGGAGATACCTGTAGTGCACCTTTATATTAACCCAGTTACGTTGTGACGTTTGATACACCCAAAGCACTCCTACAGTATCCAGGAATTACACGATCTCATGGTCGAAGGAAGAGATACTTGACATTGGCAAAGCTCTAGCAAACGAACTACACGATCTTTGTGCTATGCTTAGGATTGGGTCTGGTCCAACACATCATTCTCCTAATGATGTGATCCCGTTATCAACGACATCCAATGTCCATAGCCAGGAAACCATGACTATCTATTGATCACAACGAGCTAGTCAACTAGAGGCTCACTAGGGACATATTGTGGTCTATGTATTCACACGTGTATTACGATTTCCGGATAATACAGTTATAGCATGAATAAAAGACAATTATCATGAACAATGAAATATAATAATACTTTTATTATTGCCTCTAGGGCATATTTCCAACAGTCTCCCACTTGCACTAGAGTCACCAATCTAGTTACATTGTGATGAGTCGAACACCCATAGAGTTCTGGTGTTGATCATGTTTTGCTCGCGAGAGAGGTTTAGTCAACGGATCTGCGACATTCAGATCCGTATGTACTTTGCAAATATCTATGTCTCCATCTTGAACATTTTCACGGATGGAGTTGAAACGACGCTTGATGTGCCTGGTCTTCTTGTGAAACCTGGGCTCCTTGGCTAGGGCAATAGCTCCAGTGTTGTCACAGAAGAGTTTGATCGGCCCCGACGCATTGGGTATGACTCCTAGGTCGGTGATGAACTCCTTCACCCAAATCGCTCCATGCACTGCCTCCGAGGCTGCCATGTACTCTACTTCACACGTAGATCCCGCCACGACGCTCTGCTTGCAGCTGCACCAGCTTACTGCTCCACCATTCAACATATACACGTATCCGGTTTGTGACTTAGAGTCATCCAGATCTGAGTCGAAGCTAGCGTCGACGTAACCCTTTACGACGAGCTCTTCATCTCCTCCATAAACGAGAAACATGTCCTTTGTCCTTTTCAGGTACTTCAGGATATTCTTGACCGCTGTCCAGTGTTCCTTGCCGGGATTACTTTGGTATCTTGCTACCAAACTTACGGCAAGGTTTACATCAGGTCTGGTACACAGCATGGCATACATAATAGACCCTATGGCTGAAGCATAGGGGATGACACTCATCTCTTCTTTATCTTTTGCTATGGTCGGTGACTGAGCCGAGCTCAATCTCACACCTTGTAACATAGGCAAGAACCCTTTCTTGGACTGATCCATTTTGAACCTTTTCAAAATCTTATCAAGGTATGTGCTTTGTGAAAGACCTATGAGGCGTCTCGATCTATCTCTATAGATCTTGATGCCTAATATATAAGCAGCTTCTCCAAGGTCCTTCATTGAAAAACACTTATTCAAGTAGGCCTTAATGCTGTCCAGAAGTTTTACATCATTTCCCATCAAGAGTATGTCATCTACATATGATATGAGAAATGCTACAGAGCTCCCACTCACTTTCTTGTAAACGCAGGCTTCTCCATAAGTCTGCATAAACCCAAACGCTTTGATCATCTCATCAAAGCGAATGTTCCAACTCCGAGATGCTTGCACCAGTCCATAAATGGATCGCTGGAGCTTGCATACTTTGTTAGCGTTCTTAGGATCGACAAAACCTTCCGGCTGCATCATATACAGCTCTTCCTTAAGATGTCCGTTAAGGAATGCCGTTTTGACGTCCATCTGCCATATCTCATAATCATAGTATGCGGCAATTGCTAACATGATTCGGACGGACTTCAACTTCACTACGGGAGAGAATGTCTCGTCATAGTCAATCCCTTGAACTTGTCGATAACCCTTAGCGACAAGTCGAGCTTTATAGATGGTAACATTACCATCCGCGTCCGTCTTCTTCTTAAAAATCCATTTGTTTTCTATCGCTCGCCGATCATCGGGCAAGTCTGTCAAAGTCCATACTTTGTTTTCATACATGGATTCTATCTCGGATTTCATGGCTTCAAGCCATTTGTTGGAATCTGGGCCCGCCATCGCTTCTTCATAGTTCGAAGGTTCACCGTTGTCTAACAACATGATTTCTAGGACAGGGTTGTCGTACCACTCTGGTGCGGAACGTGTCCTTGTGGACCTACGAAGTTCAGTAGCAACTTGATCCGAAGTACCTTGATCATCATCATTGTTTTCCTCTTCGGTTGGTGTGGGCATCACAGGAACATTTTCCTGAGCTGCACCACTTTCCCGTTCGAGAGGTAGTACTTCATCGAGTTCTACTTTCCTCCCACTTGCTTCTTTCGAGAGAAACTCTTTTTCCAGAAAGCATCCGTTCTTGGCAACAAAGATCTTGCCCTCGGATCTTAGGTAGAAGGTATACCCAACAGTTTCCTTAGGGTATCCTATGAAGACGCATTTTTCCGACTTGGGTTCGAGCTTTTCAGGTTGAAGTTTCTTGACATAAGCATCACATCCCCAAACTTTTAAAAACGACAGCTTAGGTTTCTTCCCAAACCATAATTCATACGGTGTCGTCTCAACGGATTTATACGGTGCCCTATTTAAAGTGAATGTAGCTGTCTCTAGAGCGTATCCCCAAAATGATAGCGGTAAATCGGTAAGAGACATCGTAGACCGCACCATATCCAATAGAGTGCGATTACGACGTTCGGACACACCGTTGCGCTGAGGTGTTCCAGGCGGCGTGAGTTGTGAAGCGATTCCACATTTCCTTAAGTGTGTACCAAATTCATGACTTAAGTATTCTCCTCCACGATCTGATCGTAGGAACTTTATCTTTCGGTCACGTTGATTCTCCACCTCATTCTGAAATTCCTTGAACTTTTCAAAGGTCTCAGACTTGTGTTTCATTAAGTAGACATACCCATATCTACTCAAGTCATCAGTGAGAGTGAGAACATAACGATATCCTCCGCGAGCCTCAACGCTCATTGGACCACACACATTGGTATGTATGATTTCCAACAAGTTGGTTGCTCGCTCCATTGTTCCGGAGAACGGAGTCTTGGTCATTTTGCCCATGAGGCATGGTTCGCATGTGTCAATGATTCATAATCTAGAGACTCTAAAAGTCCATCAGCATGGAGCTTCTTCATGCGCTTGACACCAATGTGACCAAGGCGGCAGTGCCACAAGTATGTGGGACTATCATTATCAACTTTACATCTTTTGGCATCCACACTATGAATATGTGTAATATTACGCTCGAGATTCATTAAGAATAAACCATTGACCATCGGAGCATGACCATAAAACATATCTCTCATATAAATAGAACAACCATTATTCTCAGATTTAAATGAGTAGCCATCTCGTATTAAACGAGATCCTGATACAATGTTCATGCTCAAACTTGGCACTAAATAACAATTATTAAGGTTCAAAACTAATCCCGTAGGTAAATGTAGAGGTAGCGTGCCGACGGCGATCACATCGACTCTGGAACCATTCCCGACGCGCATCGTCACCTCGTCCTTCGCCAGTCTCCGTTTATTCCGCAGCTCCTGCTGTGAGTTACAAATATGAGCAACGGCACCGGTATCAAATACCCAGGAGTTACTACGAGTACTGGTAAGGTACACATCAATTACATGTATGTCAAATATACCTTTGGTGTTGCCGGCCTTCTTATCCGCTAAGTATTTGGGGCAGTTCCGCTTCCAGTGACCCTTCCCCTTGCAATAAAATCACTCAGTCTTAGGCTTGGGTCCATTCTTTGACTTCTTCCCGGCAACTGGCTTACCGGGCGCGGCAACATCCTTGCCGTCCTTCTTGAAGTTCTTCTTGACCTTGCCCTTCTTGAACTTAGTGGTCTTATTGACCATCAACACTTGATGTTCTTTCTTGATTTCAGCCTCTGCTGACTTCAGCATCGAGAACACTTCAGGAATGGTCTTCACCATCCCCTGCATGTTGTAGTTCATCACAAAGCTCTTGTAGCTTGGTGGGAGCGACTGGAGGATTCTGTCAATGACCGCCTCATCTGGGAGGTTAATGTTCAGCTGGGTCATACGGTTGTGCAACCCAGACATCTTGAGGATGTGCTCACTGACAGAACTGTTTTCCTCCATCTTACAACTGTAGAACTTGTCGGAGACATCATATCTCTCGACCCGGGCATGAGCTTGAAAAACTAGTTTCAGCTCTTCGAAAATCTCATATGCTCCGTGATGCTCAAAACGCTTTTGGAGCCCCGGTTCTAAGCTATAAAGCATGCCGCACTGAACGAGGGAGTAATCATCAGCACGAGTTTGCCAAGCATTCATAATGTCTTGGTTCTCTGGGACGGGAGCGTGACCTAGCGGTCCTTCTAGGACATATTGCTTCCTGGCAGCTATGAGGATGATCCTCAGGTTCCGGACCCAGTCCGTATAGTTGCTGCCATCATCTTTCAGCTTGGTTTTCTCTAGGAACGCGTTGAAGTTCATGTTGACATGAGCGTTGGCCATTTGATCTACAAGACATATTTGCAAAGGTTTTAGACTAAGTTCATGATAATTAAGTTCATCTAATCAAATTATGAACTCCCACTCAGATTAGACATCCCTCTGGTCATCTAAGTGTTACACGATCCGAGTCGACTAGGCCATGTCCGATCATCACGTGAGACGGACTAGTCATCGTCGGTGAACATCTTCATGTTGATCGTATCTTCCATACGACTCGTGTTCGACCTTTCGGTCTCCGTTTTCCGAGGCCATGTCTATACATGCTAGGCTCGTCAAGTTAACCCTAAGTGTTTTTTTTCTGTGTAAAACTGTCTTACACCCGTTGTATGCGAACGTAAGGATCTATCACACCCAATCATCACGTGGTGCTTCGAAACAACGAACTGTAGCAACGGTGCACAGTTAGGGGAGAACACTTCTTGAAATTTTGTAAGGGATCATCTTATTTACTACCGTCGTCCTAAGTAAACAAGATGCATAAACATAATAAACATCACATGCAATTATATAGTTGTGACATGATATGGCCAATATCATATAGCTCCATTGATCTCCATCTTCGGGGCTCCATGATCATCTTGTCACCGGCTTGACACCATGATCTCCATCATCATGATCTCCATCATCGTGTCTTCATGAAGTTGTCACGCCAACGACTACTTCTACTTCTATGGCTAACGCGTTTAGCAATAAAATAAAGTAGTTTACATGGCCTTCTTCAATGACACACAGGTCATACAAAAAATAAAGACAACTCCTATGGCTCCTGCCGGTTGTCATACTCATCGACATGCAAGTCGTGAATCCTATTACAAGAACATGATCTCATACATCACAATTCATCATTCATCACAACTTCTGGCCATATCACATCACATGATCAATCGCTGCAAAAACAAGTTAGACGTCCTCTAATTGTTGTTGCAACTTTTACGTGGCTGCAATTGGGTTCTATCAAGAACGTTTTCTTACCTACGAATAACCACAACGTGATTTTGTCAACTTCTATTTACCCTTCATAAGGACCCTTTTCATCGATTCCGCTTCAACTAAAGTGGGAGAGACAGACACCCGCCAGCCACCTTATGCAACTAGTGCATGTCAATCGGTGGAACCGGTCTCACGTAAGCGTACGTGTAAGGTTGGTCCGGGCCGCTTCATCCCACAATACCGCTGAAGCAAGAAAAGACTAGTAGTGGCAAGCAAGTTGACAAGATCCACGCCCACAACAAAATTGTGTTCTACTCGTGCATTAGAGAACTACGCATAGACCTAGCTCATGATGCCACTGTTGGGGAACGTTGCAGAAAATTAAAAAATTTCCTACGGTTTCACCAAGATCCATCTATGAGTTCATCTAAGCAACGAGTCAAGGGAGTGAGTTTGCATCTACATACCACTTGTAGATCACGTGCGGAAGCTTGCAAGGGGATGGTGATCACCGATGTCCAAGTGCTGAACGGACAGCACCTCCGCGTTCAACACACGTACGGGACGGGAGACGTCTCCTCCTTCTTGATCCAGCAAGGGGGAAGGAGAGGTTGATGATGATCCGGCAGCACGATGGCGTGGTGGTGGATGCAGCAGAACTCCAGCAGGGCTTCGCCGAGCGACTACGGGAGGAGGACGAGGTGTAGCAGGGGGAGGGAGGCGCCAAGCACAAGGGTGCGGCTGCCCTCCCCCTTGCCCTCCTTTATATAGGCCCCCAGGGGGGGCGCCGGCCCTGGGAGATTGGATCTCCCAAGGGGGCGGCGGTCAAGGGGGGAGGAGTGCCCCCCAAGGCATGTGGTGCGCCCCCCACCCTAGGGTTTCAACCCTAGGCACAGGGGGTGGGCCTAGGGGGGCGCACCAGCCCACTATGGGCTGGCTCCCTTCCCACGTCAGCCGATGGGGCCCTCCGGGATGGGTGGCCCCACCCGGTGGACACCCGGGACCCTTCCGGTGGTCCCGGTACATTATCGGGTGACCCCGAAACTTTCCCGATGGCCGAAATACCACTTCCTATATATTATTCTTTACCTCCGGACCATTCCGAAACTCCTCGTGACGTCCGGGATCTCATCCGGGACTCCGAACAACATTCGGTATGCTGCATACTCATATTCATACAACCCTAGCGTCACCGAACCTTAAGTGTGTAGACCTTACGGGTTCGGGAGACACGCAGACATGACCGAGACGACTCTCGGGCAATAACCAACAGCGGTATCTGGATACCCATGTTGGCTCCCACATGCTCCTCGATGATTTCATCAGTTGAACCATGATGTCGAGGATTCGATCAAACCCTGTATACAATTCCCTTTGTCAGTCGGTACGTTACTTGCCCGAGACTCGATCGTCGGTATCCCAATACCTTGTTCAGTCTCGTTACCGGCAAGTCACTTTACTCGTACCGTAATGCATGATCCCGTGGCCAACACCTTGGTCACCTTGAGCTCAATATGATGATGCATTACCGAGTGGGCCCAGAGATACCTCTCCGTCATACGGAGTGAAAAATCCCAGTCTCGATCCGTGTTAACCCAATAGACACTTTCGGAGATACCTGTAGTGCACCTTTATATTCACCCAGTTACGTTGTGACGTTTGATACACCCAAAGCACTCCTACGGTATCCAGGAGTTAGACGATCTCATGGTCGAAGGAAGAGATACTTGACATTAGCAAAGCTCTAGCAAACGAACTACATGATCTTTGTGCTATGCTTAGGATTGGGTCTTGTCCATCACATCATTCTCCTAATGATGTGATCCCGTTATCAACGACATCCAATGTCCATAGCCAGGAAACCATGACTATCTATTGATCACAACGAGCTAGTCAACTAGAGGCTCACTAGGGACATATTGTGGTCTATGTATTCACACGTGTATTACGATTTCCGGATAATACAGTTATAGCATGAATAAAAGACAATTATCATGAACAATGAAATATAATAATACTTTTATTATTGTCTCTAGGGCATATTTCCAACATTTTGAGCTTCATGTACCCGTAATGGGGTACGACTTGAAAAATTGTGAACGCCTCTCATCCCAAGATAGCGTGATATCCGCTATTGAACGGGGCCACTTGGAACGTGACTTCTTTGGATCTGTAGTTGTCCGGCGAGCCGAACACCACATCGAATGTGATTTTTCTGGTGCAGCGTGCTTCCTGGCTAGGGATTATTCCTCTGAAGGTTGTGCTGCTTCGCTCAATACGGCTCCAGTCTATTTCCATTTTTGAAGAGTTTCCTCATAGATGAGGTTTAGTCCGCTGCCGCCGTCCATGAGGACCTTTGTAAGTCGAAAGCCGTCCACTATGGGACTAAGCACCAGTGCAGCTGGTGCTCGGGCTGTTCGGAATTTAGGTTCGTCGCTGGCGTTGAAGGTGATGGCTGTGTCACTCCATGGGTTTGCTGTTGCTACTTCGTAGACTTCGGCGAGGCTGCGGATTGTTCATTTTCGCATACTATTTGATGCAAAGGTCTCAAAGACTGTTGATACCGTACCGGTATTGTTGGAGTGGTTTTCTGGGGCTAGAAGCTCCTCGCCACTTTTGGTCACCTGCCGCAATATCCAACATGCTCGAAGGCTATGTGTTGGGACGGCGCCCTCTGTACTATGGAGCTTACAGGGTCCGCTGAGCCATCCCTCCAATACGGTTCCGTGCCCTCTAAGGGGTTTTTGTTTTTTGGTTTTTGTATCTGGGGCCTGAATATAATGCACCCTTTTGTTGCGGACTAGGGTTGTATTTGGGGCCGGATTGTCCCAAAACTGGTTTTTGGTTTTCCGGAAACTCTCCATCGCACAATACTTTCGTACTATGGACGCCAGATCGGTGAAGCGTGTGATTTTACGACGGCCGATGGCATTCAATATTCCCTTGTCCGTGCAATTATTGCAACAGATTGAGATTGCGTTTTCCTCTCGGCAGTCCTTTATCCTGTCCATAACCAGGAGGAATCTGGCCCAGTAGTGATGTACTGTTTCAGCGGGCTCTTGCCGTATTAGAGATAGATCGCACATGTCTGGGCGGGTGGGTGGAATAAAATCCGGATCCCTACCCATCTTGGGGCTTAAAGGCCGTGAAGTTTCCAATTTTGGAAGCCTGGATTGCTGGACGTTGTCCAACGAGTCCGGTCCGACGCCTGACTTTAAGTTCAGTGCTCGATCGGAGTCCGTTCCCCCGCGGAAATCCGGCTTGGGGGGTTCGGGAGCCCGGACATGTCTAGTTTTCAATACAGGAGGAAGATCGCTGCATTGTTCCTCTACCACAGCGATGTGGTGGGTAACCTGGGGAGAGTTGATCTCTCTCAGATCGGTTTTAAGCCCAATCTGGTTGTAGTCCGTAGCGACTCCCAGGGCGGCGATGCGATCCAAGAGTTCGTTGATAGACGAGAGCTCTATCGGATCCAGCCGCTCGGCGAATTCCGAGCTGACGTGGAGATTGCTTTTGACGACTTGAGAAGTCATTGTCGAAGCAGTGGCCGGACAGGCGGTCGTAAGAAAACCACCTAGCCGGATAGTTTGCTCGGCGTCCAAGGCCTCTTGGGCGAAAATACCGTCCTTGAAGACAGCATCCTTCCTATCGGTGACGACACAGAGGAACTCTCAATGAAAGCACCAATGTCGGTGTCAAAACCGGCGGATCTCGGGTAGGGGGTCCCGAACTGTGCGTCTAGGAGGATGGTAACAGGAGACAAGGGACACGATGTTTTACCCAGGTTCGGGCCCTCTTGATGGAGGTAAAACCCTACGTCCTGCTTGATTAATACTGATGATATGGGTAGTACAAGAGTGGATCTACCACGAGATCAAGGAGGCTAAACCCTAAAGCTAGCCTATGGTATGATTGCTGTGATGTATGTTGTGTCCTACAGACTAAAGCCCTCCGGTTTATATAGACACCGGAGGAGGCTAGGGTTACATAGAGTCGGTTACAATGGTAGGAGATCTACATATCCGTATTGCCAAGCTTGCCTTCCACGCCAAGGGAAGTCCCCTCCGGACACGGGATGGAGTCTTCAATCTTGTATCTTCGTAGTCTTGGAGTCCGGCGGACGATGATAGTCCGGCTGCCCGGACACCCCCTAGTCCAGGACTCCCTCAGTCCCCATCATCTCGGGCGAGCCCGGCCCCGCCTCGGTCCGCGTGCACGAAAAACCCTAGATCGGAGGTTGACCCGTTTACTTCTGTCCCGAAATTCTCACATCATGTGCTCCTATTCATCATGTCATATGTCTTTGCATATAGCTCTGATTTGCGCATTTACTATGTCAAAATGTTCATCTCTGGATGCTCTTGATGATGCAGTAGTTTGTGCGCATGTTCCTGTTCATGTTGATACCTTAATCCTCGTTGCAAAACTGCTATGATATAAACCGCTGGAATCTGTTGTTTGATAGCATCATGTATGCATCTTGTGAGTCCTATAACTTTGTACCTGTTGATCCTATGATGATGATCCTGATATGCACATGTTCTACTCTTCATTCTCTACATGTTGGAGTTATTTTCATTCATGTTAGTGTATATATGGATATCTTAATCCCTATTGCAAAAGTGCATGTTGCTGTTAACTGCTGAAAACTGCTGTAACTTGTTGATTTGTCATTTGTGTTGCATTTTGTGTGTGCACCCTATGAGCATGATGTCTACATGTTTTAGAAACATTCTCATGCCATCTTTAAAGTGGTGTCATCCATGTATTTTTATGTGCTCTGTATTAAGTGTAACAAGTTCGTTAATTGGGCTACTCGCTATTAAGTTTCTATTAATGCAGAATCTGTCATATCATGATTCCATGTTTGCTTGATGCTACCAATTAATCCATGCATAAACTGGAGATGCTTAATTGACATGTTTTATTGTCTAGGTTACGCTCTATCATGCCATGCCTTTTGATGCCCTATATATGTCCTGTAGCATACGTTTTCATTGCCATGAACATGCCTATATGTTGTTCCAGATTTCTGTTAACTTCATGATGCCTTGTTGTGAGCTTGTTATTGAGTGATCCATGACTCTGCTGGAGATGCTCCTATTACATGTTTTGCAGTATGCTATGAGTAATTTGTTTACATTCCATGCTCGCTAATTTTGGATGTCATATGCCCCTGTTCCATACTTGCAAATATGCTATCATAATGTTGCTGTTTTACATTTGCTGAAACTGTTTCAACATTCAATCTTGTCATGTTGGTCCCTACTAATCCATGAGTCATATGTATATGATGCCATGATGTTATTTGCTCTTTGTTATGTGTACTTTGATTCCATGCCCTTGGTTGTTATGTTTACTTGTTGTAGCTTGTCTCTTCCTTGATCTCAAGTTGCCATCATATTAACTCTCCTCATACATATGCTCCTGTGTTATAAAGTTGCATTTTGCATTGATCAACTTGGATTAATATTGATGCCTATGAACCTGAACCTTAATGATAATTGAAGTATGTTATCTGTACATGAAGTGCATATCAAGTTTATGCTCATATGATTCCTGTAGCATGTTGTTTTGATGGTTGCAAAGTGCCTAGTTGCAGTTTTGGGAAGATTGTTATATCTTGTTTGGAGAGTATGTGTTGCACCGTTGCTCAGTTTCAAGCATGCTCTACATGAAACTTGCTTAGAATTGCATGTAGTTTCATCATGTCATGTTGAATCCTTGTTTTGAGTATGTTTGCTTGATGTTTGAATTGATTTTGCAGCAATGCCATGTTTAACTTGTTTTGCTCATATCTTCTAGGCCGTAACTCAGAACTAAATGAACTTTACATGTAATTTGACTAGAACTTCGTGTAGGTCATCATGGTGCATTTTAACTTGATCTTTAACTACTTTAACATAAGGTTTATTCAAATCTGGACCAATTTCGAAATTTGCATATGAGGACTTACTAGATTTGTAATATGTTGTTCCGGCCTCATTTAAACTTGCTTTGATGTGTTGTTTTTGTATGGATCATCTCTTGCCATGAGTAGCATCATATAGCTTTTGTCATGCATCATACTTGGTTGAGTATCATGTCATGTTTATGTGTTGTGTGTTTACCATGTTGTTTGCTTCTTTCCGGTTGTGCTTCTTCTCGATAGTTCCTGTTTCGTTGCATCGTGAGGATTCATTCGACTATGCTTGGTTCATCTTCGCCCGTTCATCCTCTTCATGGACTCGTTCTTCTTCCTTGTGGGATTTCAGGCAAGATGACCGTTACCCTGGATCTCAGTACTATGATTGCTATGCTAGTTGCTTCGTTCTATCCCTATGCTGTGCTACCTATCACTTGTTTATCAAGCCTCCCATATTGCCATGTCAGCCTCTAACCTTTTCACCCTTCCTAGCAAATCCTTGTTTGGCTATGTTACCGCTTTTGCTCAGCCCCTCTTATAGCGTTGTTAGTTGCAGGTGAAGTTGAAGATTGCTCCATGTTGGAACAGGATTATGTTGGGATATCACAATATCTCTTATTTAATTAATGCATCTATATACTTGGCAAAGGGTGGAAGGGTTAGCCTTATGCCTGGTGTTTTGTTTCACTCTTGCCGCCTTAGTTTCCATCATGCCGGTGTTATGTTCCTTGATTTTGCGTTCCTTATGCGGCTGGGTTTATGGGAACCTCTTGACAATTCGCTTTGAATAAAACTCCTGCAGCAAGGCCCAACATTGGTTTTCCATTTGCCTAACAACATATAACCCTCCCTTAGGTTATGCAGCCCCGATAGTCATCTTTATTTTTAACCCCCCCGGGCCAGTGCTTCTCCAAGTGTTGGTCCAAACAGGACGATGTCCGGCGCCCCCTGGGCAACCGGGGTCTATGCCAACCCGACGTCTGGCCCATTCGGTGTGCCCTGAGAACGAGATACGTGCGAATCCTATTGGGATTTTTCGGCACATCAGGCGGTCTTGCTGGTCTTGTTTTACCATTGTCGAAATGTCTTGTAACTAGGATTCGAGGCTGATCGGGTCTTCACGGGAGAAGGAATATCCTTCACCGATCATGAGAGCTTGTGATGGGCTAAGTTGGGACATCCCTGCAGGGTATAAACTTTCGAGAGCCGTGCCCATGGTTATGTGGCAGATGGGAATTTGTTGATATCCGGTTGTAGAGAACTTGACACTTGACTTATTTAAAATGCATCAACCGCGTTTGTAGCCGTGATGGCCTCTTCTCGGCGGAGTCCAGGAAGTGAACACGGCTTGGGTTATGTTTGGACGTAAGTAGTTTCAGGATCACTTCTTGATCATTACTAGTTTGCGACCGTTTGCGTAGCTTCTCATCTTATTCTTGTATTTGTAAGTTAGCCACCATATCATGCTTAGTCGCTGCTGCAACCTCACCACTTATTCGTTCCATACCCTTTATGTTTTGCTAGTCTTGATACCCATCGTAATGGGATTGCTGAGTCCTCGTGGCTCACAGATTACTACAACAATAGTTGCAGGTACAGGTAATGCGATGATCATGACGCGAGAGCGATGCTTTCTTGTTTTGAGTTCTTCTTCTGCTTCTTCTTCGTTCAGGGGATAGGTTCCTGGTCGGCAGCCTGGGCTAGCAGGGTGGATGTCGTTTGAGTTTCTGTTTGTGTTTCATCTGTAGTCGGATGTTGCTCTTATGTATGATGTTGTTGTATTCATGTGGCATCATATGCCTCTTGTATGTATCCCCAACTATTATGTAATGGTACGATGTAATGATATCCACCTTGCAAAAGCGTCTCCAATATGCGCTTCTATCCTTGGTGGGACCTTCGAGTTCCTTTAGGATAGGGTCACATATTGGGCGTGACAAATTCCAAGCACGAAACCATGGTATGCACAGTTGGTCAGACCTTCAAAATTATATGGTCTCCAGCTTATCAACTCTTTGAAAATAAAAGGTCTGCCATAACACTTTGCTCTCTTTTATCATGTAGGTTCACTTCTTTTCTGTACCACTTGCTCTTTTGGACTTTTGGTACCTCATTCTACATGTGCCTAATAAGTAATGCATCTTCCATTAGTATTCGCATATGGTAGAGATGAAAAGTTGCATCTAATATCATGTAGCTCCAGTCAGAGTTTTCTGGTCCAGTACTTGCCAGGGAATACTTACCTTGCCATTTGGTGTGATTATGTGCTCTTATGGGGCTGGTTTTGTTGTAGATTGGTGAACTCAAGAGGCTGTTGGAGGGAGGTCAAGTATGTTGGGTTTATAGAGGCGAGCCCCGACACCATCAGGCATTCTTACATTGTGCACCTGATCTCTACCATGTAGATGGAATGGTCTATGTGGGCTTGCCCGAGATTGCCCCTCTCTGCAGGTGAATTGGGCACTTTACAAACTTGACTTCTGTGCTTCCATAATCAATAGTCCTGATTGAATGAGTTGTATCGGTGATGTAAACTCGCTTCATGTATATAATCAACATGACTTATTGTGCACATATAAGCTACAATATATTGTTCATACACTTTATATTCCTGTAACTCATCATCTGGATGGCAAAGTAATAATTAGTTGTGACGTTTGTTGGTATAATGTATTGAACCTTCTTTATCCTTTTGGTATATCATGTTGCATTTCCTATGAAAACACACTACTGATATGTAATAGACTTTGGTACTCTAGACATCTTTGTTTTTCTTAACTTATGAAATATAAATCATGCCTTACCGGGCTACTGGCTATGGCTGGTGCGGGTGGGGTGCGGGCAAGCCGCACTTCCTATCTAGTAGTATATCACTACTAGTGTCTAGTGGCCATAATAGAGGGAGGGTAGAGGCATTGGCGGACCGAGTATTGAAGTAGGAGTACGTTTTGGCAGTGTAATTAAAAAGGTGTTGTGAAAAAGAAAGGCTACACAAGAAGCTTCCGAAAGTGAAACAAGAAGTCATGTAAAACAGAACAGTAGGTCTATTGTTATTTAACTTAAAATGAAAAGTACAGACACGTGTGCATCATGAAAAGGTCTAACAAAAAACCAAGTATATCATCCTTTTATTTGACGTGACGAAAAGACTAGAGTGCAACGTACTTACGCCTTTTTTCCAATCCTTACATTACATGGGACACGTACCTAGATAGTAAGCTAGCGAGGTACATAGTGGACAAAATGCCGACGACGGAGAGGCCTTTAATTTGGATGATTAGCACTAAAAGGAGCAACGCTAACAGAATCAAGGCAAAAAAGAGAACCATCGGGAGTTGTTGCTCCCAACGTAGATAACGACCATCGATCCGGCGAGCGGCTGCCTTGACGTGTTTCACGAGTCTCGCCGTCGTCTCGTTCTCCATCGCCGCTGCCTTGAGTTGATTTGTGATTCTTGCCGTCGTCTCGTACTCCATCGTCTCGACGATCCGGACCCGCATCCACTCAATCGCGACATGAAAAAGATGCTTCAAGACATATTCCTCCAAACGTAGAGATAGAACAGTGCCCCTGCGCGTTGCTGCCTTGAGCCGCTTGAGGTGCTCCATGACTCTTGGAGTTATCTTCTCCATCGCTCTTGAAACTTCGAGATGAGAGGCAAACGATCGAAACTGCCGCAGCGATTGTATCGATCGTGTTTAGCAAGTCGATGGCCCCGAACACACATAAGGTGGACTATTTATTTAGATATACAAGGCCCGAGCACTGTCGGTTGTTTTGGAAAGCCAAACGGCCTGCGATAATAAAGATCTATCCAGTCCATGTCGGCCACGAAGTCGTTAGCGCCGGAGGACACCGGACGTATCCGATTTCCACACGAGCGCACAATTAAACGCTTTAACGTACGCAGAAGTGACGGACGCTCGGGCTAGCCACGTCGGTGATCGGCTTTGCTACACGCACGGAATAATACGGAGTTTTACGGGCCTGGGCGCCCACCCCACCAGTTAAAATCAGGGAGGCCAGTTAAGTAGGAGGAGAAGTTTACTTTTGCCAATTAAAATACGACAGGTCAGCGCGTCTGTAAAACTTGTGCAGGTGCGGCCCGTGTGTCTAGCATTTTTGAGTCGGCGATGGACCCGCGCTCTCACGCGAGACAAAAACGTATACACTTGCGTATTGACCAGAAAAATAGAGGGAGACATACGGTCGTTCAAGTCTTCCTTCCCCAGATCCAGCCGTCGCCTTCTCCTCTTCCCCACGCGAGCTTTCCTCTCCCAGTTCAGCGCCTCCTAGCTAGGGTTACCGCCCGTCGCCCCCTATCCATGACCTGATCTGCAGAGGTGGCTGGTAGGGGCCCTAAAGTCGATGGTGCTGAGGACGAGGCAGAGCGGCAGTGGTGGTTCTTGTTGAGTATAATGTTTATTAGGAAAGACGAGATAGACTAGGATTTGTTCTGCCTTGTCTTGTACTCCAAGTAGATGATTGTACTCCTATATATATGCCCATGAGGCTCAAGCAATACAACAACTATTCCACCAAATCCCTCTCTCTTTCTAACATGGTATCTATCGCAAGTCGATCCTAAACCCTAGCCGCCGCCGCTTCCGCACCTGCGCGCCGCCCCCGAGGCAGTCGGCCTCCATGACCGCCGCCGGGGGCCGCGCCGCCCGTACCTAGGGTTCGTCCGCCGGCCGTGTTGGCCGGCTGCCCTAGAGTCTTTTTTCCGATCCTTTGATCCGGGTTTCTCTCTCTCGCCGGTCGCTTTGATCGGCCTCTACTTTTTGGTTTTCCGGTCTATGTGATCCGGTTTGCGTCGCCTACCGCCGCAGTCGACCCCGTGCGCCTCTACTCCAACACCGGCGCGATTGGCCGGCTTCTTCACCGACCCGGCGGCCTCGCGCGTCGTCCACGCGTCTGCCCGTCGGTCGCCCCGACTCAGCGGCCTCGCGCGTCTTCCGCGCGTCGGCCCGCCGGTCGCCCCGACCCGGCGGCCTCGTGTCATGCGGCAGCCCTTCACCGCCGCCGTTCGCGCGACATCCCGCCCGTCGATCTACGCCGGCCGTCACCGCCCTGCTCCGACCGGGACTCCTGCATCACCCCGACCCGGCGGCCCCGCGCCATGTGGCGGCCAATCATAGCCGTCCTGCCGCCCGCCGCCGCCGGCTTCATCTCGGACTCCGTCACCACCACGCCTCCACCAAGCGGCGTCCCCGACCTCGCGCGCGATTGGCTTGATCACCCGCTCGCCGCCGCAAACCGCCTCATCTATGCGGCGCGACCGACCTGGCCCGTCGGTTGCACGCGCCTCCGCAGGTCCCGTGAAGATCGTCCCCGAGTTCAGTGCGCCTCTCCACCGATCGAGCATCGGGCTGCCACTGCGTCGTCCCGTCGGGCCGCAGCGCCGCCACCCCGTGGTTCTTCTCGCGGCTGCACCGACCCGCGTCACCGCTGCATCGCCCCTTCGGGCCGTTGTGCTGCGGCCCGCGGTCCCCCGCCGCCCCGAGGGCATCCCCTCTAGGCTGTCCCGTCGCTGCATCGACCCTCGCGCTGCCGCTTCGTCGCCCCGTCGGGCCGTAGCGAGCATGACACGCGGTCCACGCCGCCGTCCCGAGGCCGTCCCCGCGGTTGCACCGACTCGCCAATCGCCGTTGTGTCGCCCCTTCGGACCGCAGCGTCGCGGTCTGCGGTCCCCGCCGCCGCCCCGAGGTCTTCCCGCCATCGCCCTGACCCGCCTAACACCGTGGCGTCGCCCCTTCGGGCCGTAGCGCCGCGGCCCGTGGTCCACTCCGCCGTCATCGCGCGTCGACCTCCCGTGGTATGCGCCGCGCCGTCTCCCTTGCCGCGGGAACGCCACCGTTCGCGCCGGTCTTCGTCCCGCTGTCAGGGTTCTTTGCCTACTTTGAGCATCGCCGCCGCGCTCATAACCTAGCCGCAGCCGCCGCCATCAGGCCGCCGCCGCCGCTCTTCTTCAGCCGCCGCCGCCGCTAGCCCCGTAGCCGCTGCCGCCCGTCCACCCCGTTCGTCTTCATCCAGCACCAGCCCGTCGCCAGCGTCGTCGTCATCTACCCCAACCGTTTCATCTACTCTGACAACCGCGTGTGACATTGGCCTCTCCGACTTTGCTGGCCTCTCCGTCGTCGAGTCCTTCTTTGCTGGCCTCTCCGACTTCTTCGACATGGCGTACAGCTTGTGCAGGTCCCAGTCTACGCATGCCCTGTGCTGGCAACACCGCCGAGTGCCTTCGTCCATGACATGTCCCCGGGCCTGGCAAGCCTGGCGCGGCGCTTCGTCAACTTCGTCTTCGTCCGTCTACGCATGCCCGGTGCTGGCAACATCGACGCGTGCCTTCGTCTATGATGTGTCCCCAGGGTTGGCAACCCCGGCGCGACGCGTCGTCAACATCATCTCCGTCCTGGCGCACCACTACTTCGACACCACTGCGCCCACGACTAACTCGGTGCCCCCTTGGGCCCGCGGCTCCACAACGACTTCCTCGACACCGGCCACCCCGACTCGACATCGACCATGGCATTCTTCGCAGAGCTACCTCGACCACGGCTCCACCACACACGCTCTCGGCTACATCGACAAACGGCACAAAGGGCTACCGCCTGCTTGAGCAACCTCGTTGGATTCCACTCCAGCCATGACTCCGCGATGCGTCGACCGTTACGACTGTGGGGGGTGTCCGTCGGCTTGCCTTCGGATTCTTCTCCAGTCTCACTGTCTGCGTCGCTACCGTTGTGACTGCGGGGGGATGTTGAGTATAATGTTTATTAGGAAAGACGAGATAGACTAGGATTTGTTCTAGCTTGTCTTGTACTCCAAGTAGATGATTGTACTCCTATATATATGCCCATGAGGCTCAAGCAATACAACAACTATTCCACCAAATCCCTCTCTCTCCTTCTAACAGTTCTATTGTGCTGGGTTGAGCGGCAGCCGGAGCGGGTCGGCCACGGAGATGGCCGTCCGCGGAGTCGAACCCCTTCTCTCCTCCCCTCACCTTCTTCCTACCACCATCAACATCCTCCCCTCCCCTAGTCCCAGATCGAGCATTATATGTTCTAATCCACGTCCACGACGGAGGTCCGGCTCCACAACCACGCGCCAGGAGTGGAGGATTGAGGGGGCTTCCTCGTACTTCCCCTCAACCACGAAGTGGCAGCAGAGGAGCTCCTTCATCCATGTGCTTTTTCTTCATCGAGCTCCGACCCCAGCGCTGCAGTCTGATTTATATGATTTCCCACGCCCAGATCACTGTGTGCGACGCCACTCTTCCACGCATTTGTGTGTGCAACTTGTGTCGTAGGACTTCCGGTGGCTGGACTGCGCGGAGCTATGCCGTGCCATGTTATGTGGCATGGACAATACACGTATATACCATGTCCCATTTGTGTTGCTGACACTAGTAGAAAAAAGCACATTTGTCCCGGTTCTAGAGGGCCTTTAGTCCCGGTTCTGGAACCGGGACTAAAGAGTCGGCACTAAAGCCCCCCCCCTTTAGTCCCGATTCTTATACGAACCGGGACTAAAGGCCCTCCATGTGGCCGCTGTCTGGAGCTCCACCTTTAGTCCCAGTTGGTACATCAACCGGGACTAAATGAAGTTTTATGAAATTTTATTTTTTGAAATATTTTATTTTAATTTTTTTTTTCTGATTTTCAAATTTCTAAATAATTTTACAATTTAATCTCTGATCACCACTCATCACTGCTCAATTTAACATCTAATATCTAATCACCCCTCACCATTTCAAATCATCTAACTTCCCCAGATCCAGCCGTCGCCTTATCCTCTTCCCCACGCGAGCTTTCTGATGGGGAACGTAGTAATTTCAAAAAAATTCCTACGCACACGCAAGATCATGGTGATGGCATAGCAACGAGAGGGGAGAGTGTTGTCTACGTACCCTCGTAGACCGTAAGCGGAAGCGTTATGACAACGCGGTTGATGTAGTCGTACGTCTTCACGATCTGACCGATCCAAGTACCGAACGTACGGCACCTCCGAGTTCAGCACACGTTCAGCTCGATGACGATCCCCGGACTCCAATCCAGCAAAGTGTCGGGGATGAGTTTCGTCAGCACGACGACGATGATGATGCTCTACCGGCGCAGGGCTTCGCCTAAACTCCGCGACGATATGACCGAGGTGGAATATGGTGGAGGGTGGCACCGCACACGGCTAAGGAATGATCCGAAGATCAACTTATGTGTTCTAGGGTGCCCCCTGCCCCCGTATATAAAGGAGCCAAGGGGGAGGGGGTGGCCGGCCAAGGAGGGTGAGGGAGTCCTGGACTAGGGGGTGTCCCGATAGCCGAACTATCATCATCGGCCGGACTCCAAGACTATGAAGATACAAGATTCAAGACTTCGTCCCGTGTCCGAATGGGACTTTCCTTGGCGTGGAAGGCAAGCTTGTCGATACGGATATGTAGATCTCCTACCATTGTAACCGACTCTGTGTAACCCTAGCCCTCTCCGGTGTCTATATAAACCGGAGGGTTTTAGTCCGTAGGACGGAAGAACAATCATACCATAGGCTAGCTTCTAGGGTTTAGCCTCCTTGATCTCGTGGTAGATCCACTCTTGTACTACCCATATCATCAATATCAATCAAGCAGGAGTAGGGTTTTACCTCCATCGAGAGGGCCCGAACCTGGGTAAAAACATCCTGTTCCTTGTCTCATGTTACCATCCGCCTAGACGCACAGTTCGGGACCCCCTACCCGAGATCCGCCGGTTTTGACACCGACATTGGTGCTTTCATTGAGAGTTCCTCTGTGTCATCACCGATAGGCTTGATGGCTCCTTCGATCATCAACAACAACGACGCAATCCAGGGTGAGACTTTTCTCCCCGGACAGATCTTCGTATTCGGCGGCTTTGCACTGCGGGCCAATTCACTTGGCCATCTAGAGCAGATCGAAAGCTACGCCCCTGGCCGTCAGGTCAGATTTGGATGTCTGAACTTCACGGCTGACATCCGCGGAGACTTGATCTTCGATGGATTCGAGCCACAGCCGAGCGCGCCGCACTATCATGATGGGCACGATTTAGCTCTGCTGCCGGACATTGCCCTGGAGGCCGCACACGAGTCCGCTCCGACCCTTAATTTGGAGCCGGCTGCGCAGATCGAGGACGGGTGGGTAGACACCGCCTCGGGGGCTGCAACCTCTACGGCGATGGAGCCGAATACTGACCTTATCCCTTGTGAAGCTCGTGACTCCGAGGTGCCGGACTCCTCGCCGGACTCCGAACCTCCCGTGCCCCCTCCAATCGAATCCGATTGGGCGCCGATCATGGAGTTCACTGCTGTGGACATCTTTCAACACTCACCTTTTGGCGACATCCTAAATTCGCTAAAGTACCCCTCGTTATCAAGAGAGCCCTGGCCGGACTACGGTCAGGACGGTTGGGATGCAGACGATGAAGAAATTCAAAGCCCACCGACCACCCACTTAGTAGCCACTGTCGATGATCTAACCGACATGCTAGACTTCGACTCTGAAGACATCGACGGTATGGACGACGATGCCGGAGACGACCAAGAACCAGCGCCCACTGGGCACTGGAAAGCCACCTCGTCATACGACATATACATGGTGGACATCCCAAAGGATGGGAATGAAGATGGAACAGCGGAGGAAGATCCCTCCAGGAAACAGCCTAAGCGCCGGCGTCAGCGGCGCCGCTCAAAATCCCGCTACAGCAAGAATGAAGATTCCGGCACCGGAGATAATAACACCCCAGACAGTGCCGAAGACAACCCCCTCCAGCAAGATCCAGCACAGGAGGACGGAGAAGCCAGCCCTCACGAGAGAGCGGCAAACGAAGAGGTAGAGGAAGATAATTACATGCCTCCCTCTGGAGACGAGGCAAGCCTCGACGACGACGAATTCGTCGTGCCTGAGGATCCCGTCGAACAAGACCGTTTTAAACGCAGACTTATGGCCATGACAAATAGCCTCAAGAAAAAGCAGCAACAATTTAGAGCTGACCAAGATTTGCTAGCCGACAGATGGACTGAAGTCCTTGCACCCGAAAGCACAAAGCCACGGGGGAATGCGCCGGACTTGCGATACATATTGGAGGATAAGGCAAGACAATCAAGATCGATCTACAGATCGCGTGGGCGCCCCACGATTCACGACGACGACCGTCGCGCCGGATACAGCAACCCCGGCAGGGCCGAACACAGTAGACAAAGCTCGCTTGAGCTATGTCGTGATATAGCCCAATACAGAGGCGCCGCACACCCACTATGCTTCACAGATGAAGTAATGGATCACCAAATCCCCGAAGGGTTCAAACCCGTGAACATTGCATCATACGATGGCACAACAGACCCCGCGGTTTGGATCGAAGACTATCTCCTTCATATCCACATGGCCCGCAGCGATGATCTTCACGCCATCAAATACCTCCCACTCAAGCTTAAAGGCCCAGCTTGGCATTGGCTTAACAGCTTGCCAGCAAAATCAATTGGGTGCTGGGAGGACCTGGAAGCCGCATTCCTTGATAACTTCCAGGGCACATACGTGCGACCACCAGACGCCGATGACCTAAGCCACATAATTCAGCAGCCAGACGAATCGGCCAGACAATTCTGGACACGGTTCTTAACAAAGAAAAAATCGTCGACTGTCTGGATGCAGAGGCTCTCGCAGCCTTCAAACATAACATCCGCGACGAGTGGCTTTCCCGGCACCTAGGACAGGAAAAGCCGAAATCCATGGCAGCCCTCACATCACTCATGACCCGCTTATGCGCGGGAGAGGACAGCTGGCTAGCCCGCAGTAACAACCTCAGCAAAAATTCTGGCAGTCCGGATACCAAGGACCGCAACGGCAGGTCACGTCGCAACAAGCATAAACACCGCATTAACGGCGACAATACTGAGGATACGACAGTCCATGCCGGATTTAGAGGCTCCAAACCCGGTCAGCGGAAAAATCCAATCAAAAGAACTACTCTGGGTCCGTCCAATTTGGACCGAATACTCGACCGCTCGTGCCAGATACACGGCACCCCCGAAAAGCCAGCTAATCACACCAACAGGGACTGTTGGGTATTCAAGTAGGCAGGCAAGCTAATTGCCGAAAACAAGGACAAGGGGCTGCATAGCAATGACGAGGAAGAGACCCGACCGCCGAACAATAGAGGACAAAAGGGGTTCCCCCCACAAGTTCGGACGGTGAACATGATATACGCAACCCACATACCCAAGATTGACCGGAAGCGTGCACTCAGGGACGTATACACGATGGAGCCAGTCGCCCCGAAGTTCAACCCATGGTCCTCCTGCTCGATCACTTTTGATCGAAGGGACCACCCCACCAGCATCTGCCACGGCGGATTCGCCGCATTGGTTTTAGACCCAATCATCGATGAATTTCACCTCACCAGAGTCCTGATGGACGGCGGCAGCAGCCTGAACCTGCTTTATCAGGACACAATGCGCAAGATGGGCATAGACCCCTCAAGGATCAAACCCACAAAGACGACCTTCAAAGGCGTCATACCAGGTGTAGAGTCCAATTGTACAGGATCAGTTACACTGGAAGTGGTCTTCGGATCCCCGGATAACTTCCGAAGCGAGGAGTTAATCTTCGACATAGTTCCGTTCCGCAGCGGCTATCATGCTCTGCTCGGACGGACCACGTTTGCAAAGCTCAATGCGGTGCCGCACTACGCATACCTCAAGCTCAAGATGCCAGGCCCTCGAGGAGTCATTACGGTCAATGGAAACACTGAACGCTCTCTCCGAACGGAGGAACATACAGCGGCTCTCGCGGCAGAAGTACAGTGCAGCCTCTTAAGGCAATTCTCGAGTCCGGCCGTTAAGCAACCGGACACGGCTAAACGCGCCCGGAGTAACCTACAACAAGACCACCCGGCACGTTCCGAGCATGCGTAGCAATGCGGCCCCAACCCCAGCCCTTGCAAAATTGCAAGACCATCCCTTCGCGTACATCATTACGCTCTGGAGATACCATGGGCATAGGGGGAGGGGCACGACCATGACAGGCCCAGAATGCGGCTTAACCACACCAGGGGCTTCCAAGTGTGTCATTCCTTTTTTTCTTTCTTTTTTTACCCACAGGACTCCGTTCACCAGAGGCCCTGTCCGGCAGTAGACCTGCCGAACTCATGATGTAACAGCCAGGGAAGGAGAACGGCTACGACGAGTATCCAGGTGGTCTCCATTACGAGCATTAAATCTGTTTTACACACCATTCCGCAGCCTACCCCTGGAGGGGGACATGTTTAATAGTCCCATCCCTTGCTCACTGCACTATTTGTATCGTTCTGCATTCATGGCAGTATTTCTTGAATAAACAATGCATCGCTTTTTTGCTTATAACTGCATTCCTTTCTTATACATATGTTCATTTATGACATGTTGCATCCGTACACTTTGGTACGGCTAAATACACCAGGGGCTTAAGTTCCCCACATTATGGTGTGATAAGTCCGAACACTTTCACAAGTGCGGCACCCCGAACTTATAGCATTATATGCATTGGCTCCGAATCATGTCTTGGGTCAATAGTTGGGTTTGCCCGGCTCCCATGTTTTGGTACCTTACGTTCCATTATATCGGCTAAGGTAGCACTGGGAGAACCACTGCGATTGCGCCCCAGTTGAGCTGGGCGAGCGCCTCAGTGGAGAAAGCTAAAACTGACCGTCATGATGAGGCGAGAGCCGGTCGCTGTTCGAGAGGTTTTTTCGAGTCCCTAAAGACTTATGCCACTTAGAGCGAGGAACCGGCTTTGTCCGGCCCAGGCGTGGATAGCGCCCTGAATTCGGTCTTCCGAACACTAGGGGCTTCGCCGAAATTTAAAATTATAGAATTATATGGCTAAGTGAGAGTGTTCAAGCACTATAAGTCTTGCCTTGTTCGTTGTGTTGAGCGCCTCCCTAGATGGACCCAAAAATGGGAACAAGAGCGCTCTAGTTTATCCCGAACACCCCAGCACTCGTGGCATGGGGGCTGAAGCCGACGACTTGTCATCTCTCAGATTTGATAAACGGACGCACAGAAGGTAATATTTTAAATTAACAAGCGTTGCTTAGCGCATACGAACAAAGTTTTCGGCGCACAAGATAACAAAATGCGAGTCTACTCAAATATTACATCTTTGGAGCACTCACCCGCAATACTGCGGGCACCCTTTAGGACACCCTTATAATACATCTCAGGTGTGCGATACTCCTTGCCCGGCGGTGGCGCGTCCGTCACAAGCTTTTCAACATCCATCCTGCCCCAGTGCACTTTAGCACGGGCAAGGGCCCGACGGGCATCTTCAATGCAGGCAGAGTGCTTGACGACTTCAACCCAGGGACACGCATCCACCAGCCGCCGCACCAGGCCGAAGTAGCTCCCAGGCATGGCCTCTTTGGGCCATAGCCGAACTATAAGGCCCTTCATGGCCTGTTCGGCCACCTTGTGGAGCTCGACCAGCTTCGTCAGCTAGTCGCTAAGGGGCACCGGATGTCTAGCCTCAGCATACTGAGACCAGAATACCTTCTCCATCGAGCTCCCCTCCTCGGCTCTGTAGAAAGCGGCAGCATCAGACGCGCTGCGGGGCAGATCTGTGAACGCTCCTGGAGAGCTCCGAATTTGGGTAAGTAACAGGTAATTCACTTTAACATGCTTGCTTTGCATGAAGAATGCCTTACCCGCCGCTATTTTCTTCAAATCCTCAATTTCCTGGAGGGCCTTGTGGGCATTGGCCTTAGCGGCTTTGGCACTCTCAAGAGCCGACGCAAGCTCGGACTCTCGAGTCTTCGAGTCACGCTCCAAACTCTCGTGCTTTTCCATGAGAGCCTGGAGCTCTTGCTGCACCTCCGCCACCCGTGCCTCCTGCTTCTCTCGCTCGGCTCGTTCCGCCACCGCATTGTGTTCGGCCGCGGACACTGCCCCCTTCAGGGTTGCCACCTCGTTCATGGCCCCTGAAGTACCCACGTTATCCTTGTTATTTCTCTTGCAACCAAATCCTTTTCTGTAAGGTACAACTTTAATAAGGTGTTACTCACCTTCCTTGTCCTCGAGCTGCTTCTTGGCACGGTCGAGCTTGTTCTCGGACCGCTCGAGGCCTTGCTTCAAAGCATTGACCTCCGCAGTCAGTGCGGCAAAGGTCAGCAGCGCAGCCTGCATTCCCATATTGACATATTTTTTAAGACTCCTGCGTATATCTTTTTAGATCCTCAGTCCGGCTTTTCTTTCCGAACACCGAACCGAGCATCAGGGGCTACTGTCTATGCGGTATACCTCAAAGCCTGTTAGAAGGCTGCTGCAGGCCTCGGTCAGCCCGCTCTTGGCGAGCTGAACCTTCTGAATCACGCACTCATGATAGTGCGGTGTTCTTCTTTGATGGAAGTGCCGTTGAGCGCCTCCATCAAGTTATCCGGCGCCTCTGGTTGGACGGAGGCCGCCGGTGTCACAGTCTTGCCCTTCTTACGAAGGGGCCGCCCGCCGGACTCCGGAACCACTGAAGGTTCCGGTGCGGAGTCCGGTGTAAAGTCTGGGAGGTTGCCCTGCGGCACCTCCATGGCCTCCTCCTCCTGGTGGGTCCCTTCCTGGGATCCCACCTCGGCGTCGTCAGCATCACGGGGGGTAGAGGCGGTCGGAAGAGAATCCATATCCGACGTGCCCAAGGACCCGCTCGACGAAGCGGGAAGATCGTCCTTGGGCGGACTACAGGGTTGTATGCGACATTAGAAAGACACCATGCGACAAAAAGAAAAATTATAAATCATCTAGGAGTCCGGATACTTATGATCTCGCCAGGGGCTTGGCCCTTGAGGGCCACTCCTCGTCGCCGGCGCCGACATTGGCGGAATAGTCTAGGGGAAGGGTCCTTCCCTTCTTGGACCCTTCGGCCTCCCTCGTTGGGGAGGCCTTCCTCTTCTTCTCTCCCCCCGCTGGGGGAGAGGCCTCTTTCTTCTCCTCCTCGTCCTCGTGGGAGGAGTCCGCCTCGGAGTCATCGGACGATGAGTCCGATACCACCTAATGCCGGGAACTCCTTCGGGTTCCCATGGCCTTCTTCTTGGCCTTCTTCTCCGGCACTACGTAAAGTGCCGGGACCAGCAGCCCTGTCAAACGGGCATCCACTGGGTCTTCTGGAAGAGGAGCTAGACAGTTAACCTATCCGGACGTCGCCTGCCAGGCCTGTTAAAGGTATTGGGAGTTTAGATCCCGCATGAAGTCAAAACATGAAAAGCAAGTGTCCCATAAAGGATAACATGGCTTACCTCGTCAGCTGGACGCTGCGAGCTGAATCCGCGATCTTCGGTAGCGGATGCGGGAGCTTCGGCGCCCTTGAACAGCACCCTCCAGGCATCTTTGTACGTAGTGTCAAAGAGCCCGCTCAAGGTCTGGTGCTGTGCCGGATCAAACTCCCACAAATTGAAGTCCCGTTGCTGGCAGGGGAGAATCCGGCAGACGAGCATGACCTGGATCACGTTGACAAGCTTGAGCTTCTTGTTCACCAGGGTTTGGAGACAGGACTGGAGTCCGGTCAGCTCTTCCGAACTACCCCATAGCAGGCCCTTCTCTTTCCAGGAGGTGAGCTGCATGGGGATGCCAGATCTGAATTCGGGGGCCGCTGCCCATTTAGGGTCACGCGGCTCGGTGATGTAGAACCACCCCGATTGCCACCCTTTGATGGATTCCACGAAGGTGCCCTCGAGCCAAGTGACGTTGGGTATTTTGCCCACCATGGCGCCTCCGCACTCCGCTTGGCTGCCCTTCACAACCTTCGGCTTGACATTGAAGGTCTTTAGCCACAAGCCGAAGTGGGGCTGGATGCAGAGGAAAGCCTCACACACGACGATAAACGCCAAGATATTGAGGATGAAATTCGGGGCCAGATCATGGAAATCCAGGCCGTAGTAGAACATGAGCCCCCGGACAAAAGGGTGGAGTGGGAAGCCCAGTCTACGGAGGAAATGGGGAAGGAATACCACCCTCTCATGGGGCCCGGGGGTGGGGATGAGCTGCCCCTCGTCGGGGAGCCGGTGCGCGATGTCGCTGGACAGATATCCGGCGCCGCGCAGCTTCTTGATGTGCCCCTCCGTAACGGAGGAGGCCATCCACTTGCCTCCCGCTCCGGACATGGCTAGAGAAGGTCGAGGTCAGATGTGCGGACTTGGGCGCTGGAGCTCGAGTGCGCGGAGAAGGATAAGCAAAGGAGGAAGAAGGAGTAGGTAAAAAAGGTGGATCCTTATCCCCTTATATATGAGCGGACGAAACTATGTGTCCCCACCGGCCTGGTAAAACTCGCTTATCTCCCAAGCGCCGCAATCAATGGCGCGGTTGGGTTACCCACGTCCGTATTGATGGGGATCCCGGAATAAGGGGAACACGATCTCTGCTTCGACAAGATGTGCCAAGGAAACCGCTTCGCTAAACGCGCTGAGGTGGTATAATAAAAACGATTCGAGTAAAGGCTTGGTTGTGGTGTGACGTCACGCCACAAAATACGTCAGCAGATTGAACGTGTGTAAATATTATTCTCTCTACGGTGGTATGTGGAATTTATTTTACAGAGCCGGACACTATCCTGGTGTTCACAATATTCTATGAATTATTCGGAGGAGGAACCCGCCTTGCAATGCCGAAGACAATATGCGCGTCGGACTCGTCGTCATTGAAGCCTGGTTCAGGGGCTACTGAGGGAGTCCTGGACTAGGGGGTGTCCGGATAGCCGAACTATCATCATCGGCCAGACTCCAAGACTATGAAGATACAAGATTGAAGACTTCGTCCCGTGTCCGGATGGGACTTTCCTTGGCGTGGAAGGCAAGCTTGGCGATCCGGATATGTAGATCTCCTACCATTGTAACCGACTCTGTGTAACCCTAGCCCTCTCCGGTGTCTATATAAACTGGAGGGTTTTAGTCCGTAGGACGGAAGAACAATCATACCATAGGCTAGCTTCTAGGGTTTAGCCTCCTTGATCTCGTGGTAGATCCACTCTTGTACTACCCATATCATCAATATCAATCAAGCAGGAGTAGGGTTTTACCTCCATCGAGAGGGCCCAAACCTGGGTAAAAACATCATGTTCCTTGTCTCCTGTTACCATCCGCCTAGACGCACAGTTCGGGACCCCCTACCCGAGATCCGCCGGTTTTGACACCGACAGAGGGCGCGCCAAGGGGGAGTCCTACTCCCATCGGGAGTAGGACTCCCTTCTTTCCTAGTTGGAGTAGGAGAAGGGGGAAGGAGGAGGAAGAGGGGAAGGAAAGGGGGGGCGCCGCCCCCCTCTCCTTGTCTTATTCGGACTAGGGAGGGGAGGGGACGCAGCCCACCTCTTGCCTCCTCTCCTCTTCTCCCTTAGGGCCCATGAAGGCCCAATAACCCCCGGGAGGGTTCCGGTAACCCCCCGGTACTCCGGTAAAATGCCGATTTCACCCGAAACACTTCCGATGTCCAAACATAGGCTTCCAATATATCAATCTTTATGTCTCGACCATTTTGAGACTCCTCGTCATGTCCGTGATCAAATCCGGGAGTCCGAACAAACTTCGGTACATCAAAACTTATAAACTCATAATAAAACTGTCATCGTAACGTTAAGCGTGCGAACCCTACGGGTTCGAGAACTATGTAGACATGACCTAGAACTATTCTCGGTCAATAACCAATAGCGGAACCTGGATGCCCATATTGGCTCCTACATATTCTACAAAGATCTTTATCGGTCAAACCGCATAACAACAGACGTTGTTTCCTTTGTCATCGGTATGTTACTTGCCCGAGATTCGATCGTCGGTATCCAATACCTAGTTCAATCTCGTTACCGGCAAGTCTCTTTACTTGTTACGTAATGCATCATTCCGTAACTAACTCATTAGCTACATTGCTTGCAAGGCTTATAGTGATGTGCATTACCGAGAGGGCCCAGAGATACCTCTCCGACAATCAGAGTGACAAAACCTAATCTCGAAATACGCCAACCCGACATGTACCTTTGGAGACACCCGTAGTACTCCTTTATAATCACCCAGTTACATTGTGACGTTTGGTAGCACCCAAAGTGTTCCTCCGGTAAATGGGAGTTGCATAATCTCATAGTTACAGGAACATGTATAAGTCATGAAGAAAGCAATAGCAATATACTAAATGATCAAGTGCTAGGCTAACGGAATGGGTCATGTCAATCACATCATTCTCCTAATGATGTGATCCCATTAATCAAATGACAACACATGTCTATGGTTAGGAAACATAACCATCTTTGATTAATGAGCTAGTCAAGTAGAGGCATACTAGTGACGTTATGTTTGTCTATGTATTCACACATGTATCATGTTTCCGGTTAATACAATTCTAGCATGAATAATAAACATTTATCATGATATCAGGAAATAAATAATAACTTTATTATTGCCTCTAGGGCATATTTCCTTCAGTCTCCCACTTGCACTAGAGTCAATAATCTAGATTACACAGTAATGATTCTAACACCCATGGAGTCTTGGTGCTGATCATGTTTTGCTCGTGAGAGAGGCTTAGTCAATGGGTCTGCAACATTCAGATCTGTATGTATCTTGCAAATCTCTATGTCTCCCACCTGGACTTGGTCCCGGATGGAAATGAAGCGTCTCTTGATATGCTTGGTCCTCTTGTGAAATATGGATTCCTTTGCCAAGGAAATTGCACCAGTATTGTCACAGAAGATCTTCATTGGTCCCGATGCACTAGGTATGACACCTAGATCGGAAATGAACTCCTTCATCCAGACTCCTTCATTTGCTGCTTCCGAAGCAGCTATGTACTCCGCTTCACATGTAGATCCCGCCACGACGCTTTGTTTAGAACTGCACCAACTTACAACTCCACTGTTTAATAAAAACACGTATCCGGTTTGCGATTTAGAATCGTCCGGATCAGTGTCAAAGCTTGCATCGATGTAACCATTTACGACTAGCTCTTTGTCACCTCCATACACGAGAAACATATCCTTAGTCCTTTTCAGGTATTTTAGGATGTTCTTGACCGCTGTCCAGTGATCCACTTCTGGATTACTTTGGTACCTTCCTGCCAAGCTTAATGCTAAGCACACGTCAGGTCTGGTACACAGCATTGCATACATGATAGAGCCTATGGCTGAAGCATAGGGAACATCTTTCATTTTCTCTCTATCTTCTGCTGTGGTCGGGCATTGAGTCTTACTCAATTTCACACCTTGTAGCACTGGCAAGAACCCTTTCTTTGCCTGATCCATTTTGAACCTTTTCAAAACTTTATCAAGGTATGTGCTTTGTGAAAGTCCAATTAAGCATCTTGATCTATCTCTATAAATATTGATGCCCAATATATAAGCAGCCGCACCGAGGTCTTTCATAGAAAAACATTTATTCAAGTATCCCTTTATGCTATCCAGAAATTCTATATCATTTCCAATTAATAATATGTCATCTACATATAATATCAGAAATGCTACAGAGCTCCCACTCACTTTCTTGTAAATACAGGCTTCTCCAAAAGTCTATAAAAAACCATAAGCTTTGATCACACTATCAAAGCGTTTATTCCAACTCCGAGATGCTTGCACCAGTCCATAAATGGATCGCTGGAGCTTGCACACTTTGTTAGCACCTTTTGGATCAACAAAACCTTCTGGTTGCATCATATACAACTCTTCTTCTAGAAATCCATTCAAGAATGCAGTTTTGACACCCATTTGCCAAATTTCATAATCATAAAATGCGGCAATTGCTAACATGATTCGGACAGAATTAAGCATCGCTACGGGTGAGAAAGTCTCATCATAGTCAACCCCTTGAACTTGTCGAAAACCTTTCGCAACAAGTCGAGCTTTATAGACAGTTACATTACCATCAGCGTCAGTATTCTTCTTAAAGATCCATTTATTCTCAATGGCTTGCCGATCATCGGGCAAGTCAACCAAAGTCCATACTTTGTTCTCATACATGGATCCCATCTCAGATTTCATGGCCTCTAGCCATTTTGCGGAATCTGGGCTCATCATCGCTTCCTCATAGTTCGTAGGTTCATCATGGTCAAGTAACATGACTTTAGAATAGGATTACCGTACCACTCTGGTGCGGATCTTACTCTGGTTGACCTACGAGGTTCGGTAGTAACTTGATCTGAAGTTTCATGATCAATATCATTAGCTTCCTCACTAATTGGTGTAGGCGTCACGGGTACTACTTTCCAATAAGGGAGCAGGTACAGTTACCTCATCAAGTTCTACTTTCCTCCCACTCACTTCTTTCGAGAGAAACTCCTCTAGAAAGGATCCGAATTTAGCAACAAAAATCTTGCCCTCAGATCTGTGATAGAAGGTGTACCCAACAGTTTCTTTTGGGTATCCTATGAAGACACATTTCTCCGATTTGGGTTCGAGCTTATCTGGTTGAAGTTTCTTCACATAAGCATCACAGCCCCAAACTTTAAGAAATGACAACTTTGGTTTCTTGCCAAACCACAGTTCATGAGGTGTCGTCTCAACAGATTTTGATGGTGCCCTATTTAACGTGAATGCGGCCGTCTCTAAAGCATAACCCCAAAACGATAGCGGTAAATCAGTAAGAGACATCATAGATCGCACCATATCTAGTAAAGTACGATTACGACGTTCGGACACACCATTTCGTTGTGGTGTTCCGGGTGGCGTGAGTTGCGAAACTATTCCGCATTGTTTCAAGTGTAGACCAAACTCGTAACTCAAATATTCTCCTCCATGATCAGATCGTAGAAATTTTATTTTCTTGTTACAATGATTTTCCACTTCACTCTGAAATTCTTTGAACTTTTCAAATGTTTCAGACTTGTGTTTCATTAAGTAGATATACCCATATCTGCTTAAATCATCTGTGAAGGTGAGAAAATAACGATACCCGCCGCGAGCCTCAACATTCATTGGACCACAAACATTAGTATGTATGATTTCCAACAAAAATCAGTTGCTCGCTCCATAGTTCCGGAGAACGGCATTTTAGTCATCTTGCCTATGAGGCACGGTTCGCAAGTACCAAGTAATTCATAATCAAGTGATTCCAAAAGCCCATTAGTATGGAGTTTCTTCATGCGCTTTACACTAATATGACCTAAACGGCAGTGCCACAAATAAGTTGCACTATCATTATCAACTCTGCATCTTTTGGTTTCAACACTATGAATATGTGTATCACTACTATCGAGATTTAATAAAAATAGACCACTCTTCAAGGGTGCATGACCATAAAAGATATTACTCATATAAATAGAACAACCATTATTCTCTGACTTAAATGAATAACCGTCTCGCATCAAACAAGATCCAGATATAATGTTCATGCTTAACGCTGGCACCAAATAACAATTATTTAGGTCTAAAACTAATCCCGATGGTAGATGTAGAGGTAGCGTGCCGATCGCGATCACATCGACTTTGGAACCATTTCCCATGCGCATCGTCACCTCGTCCTTAGCCAATCTTCACTTAATCCGTAGTTCCTATTTCGAGTTGCAAATATTAGCAACAGAACCAGTATCAAATACCCAGGTGCTACTGCGAGCATTAGTAAGGTACACATCAATAACATGTATATCACATATACCTTTGTTCACTTTGCCATCCTTCTTATCCGCCAAATACTTGGGGCAGTTCCGCTTCCAGTGTCCAGTCTGCTTGCAGTAGAAGCACTCAGTTTCAGGCTTAGGTCCAGACTTGGGTTTCTTCTCTTGAGCAGCAACTTGTTTGCTGTTCTTCTTGAAGTTCCCCTTCTTCTTCCCTTTGCCCTTTTTCTTGAAACTGGTGGCCTTGTTAACCATCAACACTTGATGCTCCTGCTTGATTTCTACCTCCGCGGCTTTTAGCATTGCGAAGAGCTCGGGAATAGTCTTGTCCATCCCTTGCATATTATAGTTCATCACGAAGCTCTTGTAGCTTGGTGGCAGTGATTGAAGAATTCTGTCAATGACACTATCATCAGGAAGATTAACTCCCAGTTGAATCAAGTGATTATTATACCCAGACATTTTGAGTATGTGTTCACTGACAGAACTATTCTCCTCCATCTTGCAGCTATAGAACTTATTGGAGACTTCATATCTCTCAATCCGGGCATTTGCTTGAAATATTAACTTCAACTCCTGGAACATCTCATATGCTCCATGACGTTCAAAACATCGTTGAAGACCTGGTTCTAAGTCGTAAAGCATGGCACACTGAACTATCGAGTAGTCATCAGCTTTGCTCTGCCAGACGTTCTTAACGTCGTCAGTCGCATCAGCAGCAGGCCTGGCACCCAGCGGTGCTTCTAGGACGTAATTCTTCTGTGCAGCAATGAGGATAATCCTCAGGTTACGGACCCAGTCCGTATAATTGTTGCCATCATCTTTCAACCTTGCTTTCTCAAGGAACACATTAAAATTCAACGGAACAACAACACGAGCCATCTATCTACAACAATCATAGACAAGCAAAATACTATCAGGTACTAAGTTCATGATAAATTTAATTTCAATTAATCATATTACTTAGAACTCCCACTTAGATAGACATCCCTCTAATCCTCTAAGTGATTACGTGATCCGTACCAACTACACCATGTCCGATCGTCACATGAGATGGAGTAGTTTCAACGGTGAACATCAATATGTTGATCATATCTACTATATGGTTCACGCTCGACCTTTCGGTCTCCGTGTTCCAAGGCCATATCTGTTATATGCTAGGCTCGTCAAGTTTAACCTGAGTATTCCGCGTGTGCAACTGTTTTGCACCCATTGTATTTGAACGTAGAGCCTATCACACCCGATCATTACGTGGTGTCTCAGCACGAAGAACTTTCGCAACGGTGCATACTCAGGGAGAACACTTCTTGATAATTTTAGTGAGAGATCATCTTAAAATGCTACCGTCAATCAAAGCAAGATAAGATGCGTAAAGGATAAACATCACATGCAATCAATATAAGTGATATGATATGGCCATCATCATCTTGTGCTTGTGATCTCCATCTTCGAAGCACCGTCGTGATCACCATCGTCACCGGCGCGACACCTTGATCTCCATCATAGCATCGTTGTCGTTACGCCATCTATTGCTTCTACGACTATCGCTACCGCTTAGTGATAAAGTAAAGCAATTATAGGGTGTTTGCATTTCATACAATGAAGCGACAATCATATGGCTCCTGCCAGTTGCCGATAACTTCGGTTACAAAACATGATCATCTCATACAATAAAATATAGCATCACGTCTTGACCATATCACATCACAACATGCCCTGAAAAAACAAGTTAGACGTCCTCTACTTTGTTGTTGCAAATTTTACGTGGCTGCTACGGGCTTAGCAAGAACCGTTCTTACCTACGCATCAAAACCACAACGATAGTTCGTCAAGTTAGTGTTGTTTTAACCTTCGCAAGGACCGAGCGTAGCCACACTCGATTCAGCTAAAGTGATAGAGACAGACACCCGCCAGCCACCTTTAAGCACGAGTGCTCGTAATGGTGAAACCAGTCTCGCATAAGCGTACGCGTAATGTCGGTCCGGGCCGCTTCATCTCACAATACCGCCAAACCAAAGTATGACATGCTGGTAAGCAGTATGACTTGTATCGCCCACAACTCACTTGTGTTCTACTCGTGCATATGACATCTACGCATAAAACCTGGCTCTGATACCACTGATGGGGAACGTAGTAATTTCAAAAAAATTCCTACGCACACGCAAGACCGTGGTGATGGCATAGCAACGAGAGGGGAGAGTGTTGCCTACGTACCCTCGTACACCATAAGAGGAAGCGTTATGAAAACGCGGTTGATGTAGTCGTACGTCTTCACGATCCGACCGATCCAAGTACCGAACGTATGGCACCTCCGAGTTCAGCACATGTTCAGCTCGATGACGATCCCCGGACTCCGATCCAGCAAAGTGTCGGGGATGAGTTCCGTCAGCATGACTGCGTGGTGACGATGATGATGCTTACCGGCGCAGGGCTTCGCCTAAACTCCGCGACGATATGACCGAGGTGGAATATGGTGGAGGGGGGCACCGCACACGGCTAAGGAACGATCCGTAGATCAACTTGTGTGTTCTAGGGTGCCCCCAGCCCCGGTATATAAAGGAGCCAAGGGGGAGGGGGCGGCCGGCCAAGGAGGGCGCGCCAAGGGGGAGTCCTACTCCCACCTGGAGTAGGACTCCCTTCTTTCCTAGTTGGAGTAGGAGAAGGGGGAAGGAGGAGGAAGAGGGGAAGGAAAGGGGGGGCGCCGCCCCCCTCTCCTTGTCCTATTCGGACTAGGGAGGGGAGGGGGCGCAGCCCACCTCTTTCCTCCTCTCCTCTTCTCCCTTAGGGCCCATGAAGGCCCAATAACCCCCGGGAGGGTTCCGGTAACCCCCTGGTACTCCGGTAAAATGCCGATTTCACCCGGAACACTTCCAATGTCCAAACATAGGCTTCCAATATATCAATCTTTATGTCTCGACCATTTCGAGACTCCTCATCATGTCCGTGATCACATCCGGGACTCCGAACATACTTCGGTACATCAAAACTTATAAACTCATAATAAAACTGTCATCGTAACGTTAAGCGTGCGGACCCTACGGGTTCGAGAACTATGTAGACATGACCTAGAACTATTCTCGGTCAATAACCAATAGCGGAACCTGGATGCCCATATTGGCTCCTACATATTCTACGAAGATCTTTATCGGTCAAACCGCATAACAACATACATTGTTCCCTTTGTCATCGGTATGTTAGTTGCTCGAGATTCGATCGTCGGTATCCAATACCTAGTTCAATATCATTACCGGCAAGTCTCTTTACTCGTTACGTAATGCATCATTCCGTAACTAACTCATTAGCTACATTGCTTGCAAATCTTATAGTGATGTGCATTACCGAGAGGGCCCATAGATACCTCTCCGACAATCGGAGTGACAAAACCTAATCTCGAAATACGCCAACCCAACATGTACCTTTGGAGACACCTGTAGTACTCCTTTATAATCACCCAGTTACGTTGTGACGTTTGGTAGCACCCAAAGTGTTCCTCCGGTAAACGGGAGTTGCATAATCTCATAGTTACAGGAACATGTATAACTCATGAAGAAAGCAATAGCAATATACTAAACGATCAAGTGCTAGGCTAACGGAATGGGTCATGTCAATCACATCATTCTCCTAATGATGTGATCCCATTAATCAAATGACAACACATGTCTATGGTTAGGAAACATAACCATCTTTGATTAATGAGCTAGTCAAGTAGAGGCATACTAGTGACGTTATGTTTGTCTATGTATTCACACATGTATCATGTTTTCGGTTAATACAATTCTAGCATGAATAATAAACATTTATCATGATATGAGGAAATAAATAATAACTTTATTATTGCCTCTAGGGCATATTTCCTTCACTTTCCTCTCCCAGTTCAGCGCCTCCTAGCTAGGGTTACCGCCCGTCGCCCCCTATCCATGACCTGATCTACAGAGGTGGCTGGTAGGGACCCTAAGGTCGATGGCACCGAGGACGAGGCAGAGCGGCAGTGGTGGTTCTATTGTGCTGGGTTGAGCGGCGGCCGGAGCGGGTCGGCCACGGAGATGGCTGTCCGCGGAGTCGAACCCCTTCTCTCCTCCCCTCACCTTCTTCCTACCACCATCGACATCCTCCCCTCCCCCTAGTCCCAGATCGAGCAGTATATGTTCTAATCCACATCCACGACGGAGGTCCGGCTCCACAACCACGCGCCAGGAGTGGAGGATTGAGGGGGCTTCCTCCTACTTCCCCTCAACCACGAAGCGGCAGCAGAGGAGCTCCTTCGTCCATGTGCTTTTTCTTCATCGAGCTCCGACCCCAGCGCTGCAGTCCGATTTATATGATTTCCCACGCCCAGATCACTGTGCGCGACGCCACTCTTCCGCGCATCTGTGTGTGCAACTTGTGTCGTAGGACTTCCGGTGGCTAGACTGCGTGGAGCTATGCCATGCCATGTTATGTGGCACGGACAATACACGTATATACCATGTCCTATTTTTGCTGCTGACACTAGTAGAAAAAAGCACATTTGTCCCGGTTCTAGAGGGCCTTTAGTCCCGGTTCTGGAACCGGGACTAAAGAGTCGGCACTAAAGCCCCTCCCCCCTTTAGTCCCGGTTCTTATTTTAATTTTTTCTTCTGATTTTCAAATTTCTAAATAATTTTACAATTTAATCTCTAATCACCACTCATCACTGCTCAATTTAACCTCTAATCTCTAATCACCCCTCACCATTTGAAATCATCTAACTTCCCGGCCGGTCACCCATTCTCTCACTACTCCAGCCTGAGCACGCTTAACTTCTGGGTTCTATCCCCACTCGTTTTCAAGTCTACACTTGTAGTTTTCGTGACAATAGTAAGATGTCAATCCTATTTACACTCGCGAGTTTAGCTTGAGCATGAAGTCACACGTTTCACTGTTTGAGTTTGAAACTATTATTCTAAAAAAAATAGTAACACTAATATTTCTTGAATAAGTAGTTTGGCCATAGTTTGACCACAGTTTGACCAGTTTTGACCAAAATTCAAAATACGGAAATAATTATTTAGTAACACTAATATTCTTGAATAATTATTTAGTACCGCTAATACTTCTTGAATAAGTAGTTTGACCATAGTTTGACCAGATTTAACCAAAATTCAAAAAACCGAAATTTGAGCATAACTTTTTTTCCTTTTAAAATTTGAAGATTCTAAAAATTTGCAAACAGGCCTACGGCGGTCAAAATCGGATGCGGATTTTCGTGTTGATTTTTTTGATATATTATGCATTTTTTTCGACATCGTATGCAAAAGATATGGCTGTTACTTTTTCATAACACCTTTTTGCAAAACATATCCAAATTTAAGTTTTTTAATTTTCCTAACTAATAGATGTAGTAACATAACTACATCCCGAAGGATTTTATTTTTTGAAGTTTTTTTTATCATTTTCTTTTGCTTTTTACAAAACTGAAAAGGCGATCCAAGGGGGGGGGGGGGTAGAGTTTGAAAATGGGACCTTTAGTCCCGGTTTGAGACTCGAACCGAGACTAAAGGGCATTGCACCCTTTAGTGCCGGTTCGTGTCTCAAACCAGGACTAAAGGTCTAATCTTTAGTCCCGGTTTGAGATACGAACCGGGACTAAAGGGCATCACACCCTTTAGTCTCGGTTCGTATATGAAACCGGGACTAAAGGGCTCATTTGAACCGGGACTAGTGCCTTTAGCCGCATGAACTGGGCCTAATGCTCACATTAGTCCCAGTTCGTAATGCAACCGGGACTAATGTGTATATTGAGCTGTGACCAAAACTCTGTTTTCTACTAGTGTGACTACCTTTTTGACCAGTGTCACGACCTTCCGCCGATGCTATCTATGGCAACTCCTCAGGTCTTGGACTGGTTGCGCTGCTTTTAGAAAGTGTTAAATTGGGTTGAATGTTTGCCTGGTAATGATATTGATGTATTTGGGCGGGTGAAGGGGTTGAAGCAGTATGACCCAGATGGGCCAGATGCTAGTACGATTGAGGTGATGTGGTTCATGTGATTAGGCATGATAAGTGCCTAGAGACCTCATATATCTATATAATGGGGATGGTATGCTTATTTTTATTCCTGTATTGATTTAGGTGCAAAGAATAACCCTGCTGGAGCAGCTAAGAAAATATAAAGTTATTTTGCTTGTTCAGCTTGTTAGGAGTGAATGCCATGGATTGTTTAGATTCTTATTAAGATGACCACTATACTGTTTGTCCCCTTGTTAAAGTTAATCATAGTAGTATCTGGTGAACTGCTCGGTGCTGCGTATGGTGGCATCCACATTCATGATGATAAACTAAATCAAATTCTTAGTGAAGTTAGTGCTGAATTGCGTGTGTGTGTATTTAGGTTTAGTACGTGTTACAGTTGTCAAGTCATTCATGATGATAAACTGAATCGAATTCGTAGTGAAGTTAGTGCTGAATTGCATGTGTGTATATTCAGGTTCGGTACGTGTTATAGTTGTGAAGTCATGTGTAAGCTCGTGAGCAGTTTGATTTAGTAAGACAAGAAAATTACTTGAAAGAAATAGGTACAGCCATTGTGATAAATATCAGTAGAATTCACTATATATGTATGATTCCCCGCGCGTTGCGGCGGGAACATATGCATATAAATTGCTGTAATTTTTTTACTATGGAATATTGAATCTTTGAAATTTGCAATTCTGTAATTCAAGTTAGATTTAATTAGTTCACAAAAAAGAGGCAAAAAAGGAAAATTTAATCAGGAGTTGTTTAACAAATATATGGGTGACACTCAACTGACATACAAAACTTGAGGAATTTCAGCTTCAATTGAAATCCAACTCGACGAAAATCCACAAAGATAACTATTGCATTCATCAAAATGGTACAGTCAACACTAAATTATCCCCGAAGAGCCATTGTTAAGTTCATCACACCATTAATCATTGGACAAAAGTTGGAAATTTTAACTGAGAAAAACCTAAAGACCTACTATGGTGAAGTGGTGAACTGATCAAAATTCAAGACAGTTGTAGCCTCTAAAATCTGAATAAACATGTTCAAATTTGATTTGTTGTCTCTGAATCTGAATAAACATGTTCCAAATTGGTAACACAGTCTGCAGTAGAAACTCCGAAGAAGCAATAATGCAGTGCATGTAGCTACTTCACAGAGAAGGAAAAATGTGAGCAAGTAGGAGATATATACTGTGAAATAAATAAATACAACATGGAGCCTACTGTCCGGGAACAGCAACAACAATCATCATTCCTGAATGTCTGCAAGAATGAGCCTACAATTAAACCAATCAGTCAGGAATTCACAATGCATCCCAGGGAAACAATTGGCAAGAAAAAAACATCATATATCCGTCTGGAACTAAGCAGAACTATCACATTGAAATAATAGCCAAAGAGCATACCTTACGACCATGTCCGTCGACGCTAGCGATGTCTGATGGGAATAACTGAATAAGAATGGCAGAGGCAAACAGAACTATAAGGACCCTTTGTCGGTTCTATATCTCATAGTAGGGTTCCTAAGCTAGGCATCTTGGAGGGATGGTAACCTGGACATGGATTTTACCTAGGTTTGGGCCCTCTTAATGGAGGTAAAACCCTACATCCTGCTTTTGACTGTATTGATATGGGTGTAGTACATGGTACATGTATCTACCACAAGACTGTTCTCATGAACATTATATTACCTATTGACTGGCCTGGCCTCAGTTTATGTAACACACCGGAGGCCTAGAGTTTAGAGGAACCTTGTCTTGGGCACTAAGTCTTGTGGAATCCTCCTTGTATGCGACATGGGCTGCCCGAAGTGGCCCATGAGCGAACCTCCATGGCGGTCCTTGGCCCGATCCAATTGGTCGGGAGGCGACGTGGTGAGTACCCCCTAGTCTAGGACACCGTCAGTAACCCCCTGGACCGGTCTTCGGGTTGGGGATGCTCCTCGATTCTTCTGAACTGTTCTTCATCTTCGGTCGTCGGTCTTGAAAACTGGTTCAACAAATCTTCTCATCTTGAATCTTTGAGGATCGCCGAAGTGAATCTAAAGAGTTTACACATCGGGTATCTGAGGAGCCCCTTTAAGTTTTCGGCCTTTAGCAATGCCTTGTTATTTTTTACACCACACCTCGGATTTGAAGTTGTTCCCATGCGGTGGTGTCCTCTTGCATCTGAGCTCCAAGGCCGGACTGCATCCGAGGTATCTTTTGCAGCCAAACACCAACGATGGACCCCTTCCGAGCTCCAACGCTAGAATGTATCCGAGCTCCAAGTCGGACTATATCCGAGCTCCAACGCCGGACTGTATCCGAAGTGTCATATATTACCTCATGTTTGAAAAAGTTTGAAGGAGGTTACTCAAGCTTAATGCTGAAAAGTTCTCTATGGAGCCAGCCGCTCGTAGCCGAGTTTTATGCCGGACTGCTTCCGAGGTGATGCACCACCTCGGTCTTGGGTTGATTGTTTGCGGATTTTATTTCCGATTGATGCAATTTATTTACTAATGAGATATATAGCCAGTAGCCCTCGAGGTGTGTGTCGGCCTAAAATCTGAGATGCATATTAGAGGAGACAGTGATCGGCGGACGGGCCCTTGAGAGAGGGTTTGAGAAGTCGTCGTAATATATTAGCTTGATGCCAGATAAGTCCCAGATGGTACCTATTGTTGTTCAAAGACACGTTTCCCCATAGTTTGGTCAAGCTGAACACTGAGCACTTTGAACTTTCTGTATTGAATAGGCAATGCAGTAGCCCCCGAGACACTAGTCGGGGGGCAACATCAGATCAGGGGATCGATGTGCCCCTTTAATATTAGTAAATAATAAGTCTGAAGCCCAGTAGCCCCCGAGCCTTAATGTGGGCACGGGTGGCCCAATTAAGGATCGATATCCGGAGTAAAATCACAAATTATGTGAAATGATTCTACGTATCCAAGTACTCTACATTATTAATGCTTGGATCCGCATTGTATAAAACTTTGATGACCGGCCATCGGCTTCAACTTCCTCGGCCAGTAACCGGGGAGTGTTTGTCCTACTTTATAAAGCCTTTATAAGGGCAAAGATTTACAACAAACAAGGCAATCCGTCCATATAGTTTTATAAACAAAGGTACACGGAGAGATATGTTATATTACTTTTTAATGTAAGAAACATCTTCCGAAGAAAATAGTCCCGCTATCGGTTCCTTTCTTTGGGTTGTCATGCTGATCATGATCATGAAATCTCAACTCTGATCAATGTGGGAGGAAAATATCGAGGATTTAGTCTGGGGAAAGTTCCCGAACTCTATGGTCTTAATGAACCAAAATTTTCACTTCCGTCGTTGCCAACCAATTATATTCTTAAGATAGCTAGTTTTCGGCTTCACCCAGTCTAAGGTACTAATCTGGATGACCCGGTAGTAACAATCACAGAGGTGCTCCCTTTACCCCCTAGCCAAACAATCGGGAACGTAGGGTTAAACACAGGAGCCAGGCAACCCAGCTTGGCCAAAATCTTAAGTCAAATTTGATGCATATTTATGGCTTTATAACGATAATTACGGAAGGCAGCGCTTGTATACTGAATACAAACACTGATGATATATGTTTATTTTTACTCCGTTGTGACCGTTTATCAGTTGAAAGTGGTCCATCGTCGGCTTCTAACCCTTTGTAGATACTACGCAGGGTGTTTCCGCAGTAACAAGACAATCCTTAGCCGACATCTCGGTGCCCGAAGGTGGTTGTGTTAGCGAAAACAAGGCAATCACATATGCGGGCTTTATAACATTCACTTATAGTCATTGATACGTCTCCATCGTATCTATAATTTTTGATTGTTCCATGCCAATATTATTCAACTTTCATATACTTTTGGTAACTTTTTATACTATTTTTGGGACTAACATATTGATCTAGTGCCCAGTGCCAGTTCCTGTCTGTTGCATGTTTTCTGTTTCGCAGAAACCCCATATCAAACGGAATCCAAACGGGATAAAAACGGACGAAGAATTATTTTGGAATATTTGGGATTTTCCGGAGGAAGAATCAATGCGAAACAGTGCCCGAGGTGGCCACGAGACAGGGGGCGCGCCCACCCCCCTGGGCGCGCCTGGCACTCTCGTGGGCCACCCATAAGGCGGTTGACGCTCCTCTTTTGCCGCAAGAAAGCTAATTTTATGAGAAAAATCTGGGTGAAAATTCACACCAATCGGAGTTACGGATCTCCGGATATAAAAGAAACGGTGAAGGGGAAGGATCTGAGAACGCAGAAACAGAGAGATAGATCCAATCTCGGAGGGGCTCTCGCCCCTCCCATGCAATGGGAGCCAAGGACCAGAGGGGAAACCCTTCTCCCATCTAGGGAGAAGGTCAAGGAAGAAGAAGAAGGGGGGATCTCTCCCCGTTGCTTCCGGTGGCGCCAGAATGCCGCCAGGGGCCATCATCATCACCGCGATCTACACCAACACCTCCGCCATCTTCACCAACATCTCCATCACCTTCCCCCATCTATATTTGGCGGTCCACTCTCCCGCAACCCGTTGTACCCTCTACTTGAACATGGTGCTTTATGCTTAATATTATTATCCAATGATGTGTTGACATCCTATGATGTCTGAGTAGATTTTTGTTGTCCTATTGGTGGTTGATGAATTGCTATGATTGATTTAATTTGCTTGTGGTTATGTTGCTGTCCTATTGTTCCCTCCGTGTCGTGCAAGCGTGAGGGATTCCCGCTGTTGGGTGTTGCAATACGTTCATGATTCTTTTATGGTGGGTTGCTTGAGTGACAGAAGCATAAACCCGAGTAAGGGGATTGTTGCGTACGGGATAAAGGGGACTTGATGCTTTAATGCTATGGTTGGGTTTTACCTTAATGAATCTTTAGTAGTTGTGGAGGCTTGCTAGAGTTCCAGTCATAAGTGCATATGATCCAAGAAGAGAAAGTATGTTAGCTTATGCCTCTCCCACATAAAACTTGCTATCGGTCTAGTAACGTAGTCAATTGCTTAGGGACAATTTCACAACTCCTACCACCACTTTTCCCCACTCACTATATTTACTTTATTGCATCTTTATCTAAACAGCCCCTACTTTTTATTTACGTTCTATTTATTATCTTGCAAACCTATCCTATCACACCTACAAAGTACCTCTAGTTTCATACGTGTTCTAGGTAAAGCGAATGTCAGCGTGCGTAGAGTCATATCAGTGGCCGATAGGACTTGAGAGAGTATTTGTTCTACCTTTAGCTCCTCGTTGGGTTCGACACTCTTACTTATCGAAAGAGGCTACAACTATCCCATATACTTGCGGGTTATCAAGACCTTTTTCTAGCGCCGTTGCCGGGGAGTCATAGCGTGGGGTGAATATTCTCGTGTGTGCTTGTTTGATTTATCACTAAGTAATTTTTTATTTTTCTGTTCTAAGTTGTTCTCTATCTTTAGTTTTGGATATGGAACACGAAATACCAAAAAAATAGGTGTACTTGCTACTCATAGAGATGGGGTAACTCCTAAAACCCTCGATTCTCATTATGTGAAAGATATTATGTACTACTTTGATAATCCTGAGAAAACCCCATTCAACTTTATAATGGGAGACACGTTGGATCAACATGAATAATTTAGGGATTATCGCTTTACACAAAAAGGGAAACTATTATGGGATCGAATTAATATGTTGTGTTGGTATGCTCGGGATCTATGCTTGAGATACGATACTACTTGTTGCTCTAGGACGAAGGCTCCACACCTTCCCTTTTCATGCAAATTTAATGATAATGAAACCTTAGCTTCTTATGCTAATGGTATATATGATTACTATGATGTTGAACAAATAGAAGAATTTGTTGCTTTTAAGGCTGCTTATGAAATTGAATCTTTGTTTGAAAAGTATGAAGCTTTTGATGATGATGGTGTTTATAGGCCTAAATTTTTTGCTATATTGAAATATTGCTATGAGAATTATGAATACAATTACAATATTAATGCATTTATTGAGAAAGTCTCCGCTGTCCAAGAAGAGACTAATATTTTGCAGGAAGCTATGGAAGAAGAAATTGATGAAACTGTGAGCTCATTGGATAAAAATGATGATGAGGAGAGCGAAGAACAAAAGGAGGAAGAGCGGATTGATCAGCCGTGCCCACATTCTAATGAGAGTAACTCTTCAACTCATACATTGTTTAATTCCCCTTCGTGCTTACCGAAGGATGATTGCTATGATGATTGTTATGATCCCGTTGATTCTCTTGAAATATCCCTTTTTGATGATGCTTGCTATGCTTGTGGCCAAGATGTCAATATGAATTATGCTTATGGAGATGAACTTGCTATAGTTCCTTATGTTAAACATGAAATTATTGCTATTGCACCCATGCATGATAGTCCCATTATCTTTTTGAATTCTCCAAACTACACTATATCGGAGAAGTTTTTTACTTATTAAGGATTATATTGATGGGTTGCCTTTTGCCATAGCACATGATGATTTTGATGAATGTAATATGCATGTGCTTGCTGCTCCTACTTGCAATTATTATGAGAGAGGAACTACATCTCCGCCTCTTTATGTTTCCAATATGATAGAATTGCAAGAAACTATTTATACTATGCATTGGCCTTTACTATGTGTGCATGAATTGTTCTTTTATGACATGCCGATGCATAGGAAGAGAGTTAGACTTCGTCATTGCTTGATGTATGTTACTTTGTGCTCACTACTAAATTATCAATCATTGTTAATTAAAATTGGCTTTGATATACCTTGGGATCCGGGTGGATCCATTACTTGAGCACTAAATGCCTAGCTTAATGGCTTTAAAGAAAGCGCTGCCAGGGAGACAACCCGGAAGTTTTAGAGAGTCATTTATTTCTGTTGAGTGCTTTTATATAGTTTAAAAAATAAATAAAGAGGGGAACCTAAAACTTTTCAAAAAGGAAAGTGAAAGTGAGAAAGACAAGCATTGTTGAAGTGGGAGAGCTCCTTGAACTTTGTTCATGCTCACGGAAACTTTGTGAATCTTAATTACAGAAACTTTTCAACAAAAATAATTATCCCCTTGTATTATAAAAATAATGTGCTAAGGTTTGCCTTGAGGATGTTTACAATGCTTGTTGGTTTGTACGGTGCAGGACAGAAACTTTGGATGTAGTGCGCGATTTTACGTTTTTAACTGGAAAGTCAAACGGTTCTGATTCCTTTTGCACTGTCTTTCTGTACAACTTGTTTATTTTTCCTAATTTTGGTAGAATTTTAGGGGTAACATAAGTATGGTGAATGTTCAGATTGCTACAGACAGTTCTGTTTTTGACAGATTCTGTTTTTGATGCATAGTTTGCTTGTTTTGATGAATCTATCAATTTATATCAGTGGATTAAGCCATGGAAAAGCTATATTATAGTAGACACAATGCAAAAACAAAATATGAATTGGTTTGCAACAGTAACTATAGTAGTGATTTGCTTTATTATACTAACGGATCTTGCCGAGTTTTCTGTTGAAGTTTTGTGTGGATGAAGTGTCTAAGCGAGGATGTCTCGATATGAGGAAAAGGAAGAGAGGCAAGAGATCAAGCTTGGGGATGCCCGAGGCACCCCAAGTAAATATTCAAGGAGACTCAAGCGTCTAAGCTTGGGGATGCCCCGTAAGGCATCCCCTCTTTCTTCAACAAGTATCGGTATGTTTTTGGATTCATTTCGTTCATGCCTTATGTGCAAGTCTTGGAGCATATTTTGCATTTAGTTTTCACTTTTCTTTTATGCACCATGCTGGTATGAAATAGTCATTGGTTGATTTATAGAATGCTCATTACACTTCAGTTAAATCTTTTGAGTATGACTTTTTAGAATGCTTCATGTGCTTCACTTATATCATTTGAAGTTTGGATTGCCTGTTTCTCTTCATATAGACAACCGCCATTTGTAGAATGCCCTTTTGCTTCACTTATATTTGTTAGAGCGTGGGAATATCTTTTGTAGAAAGAATTAAACTCTCTTGCTTCACTTAGATCTATTTAGAGAGATGACAGGAATTGGTCATTCACATGGTTAGTCATAAAATCCTACATAAAACTTGTAGATCGCTGAATATGATATGTTTGATTCCTTGCAATAGTTTTGCGATATAAAGATGGTGATATTAGAGTCGTGCTAGTTGAGTAATTGTGAAATTGCGAAATACTAGTGTTGAGGTTTGCAAGTCCCGTAGCATGCACGTATGGTGAACCGTTATGTAACGAAGTTGGAGCATGAGGTGCTCTTTGATTGCTTTTCTTATGAGTGGAGGTCGGGATCGCGCGATGGTTAACTCCTACCAACCCTTCCCCTAGGAGCATGCGTAGTAGTACTTTGCTTCGAGGGCGAGTAGACTTTTTCAATAAGTATATGAGTTCTTTATGACTAATGTGAGTCCATGGATTATACGCACTCTTACCTTTCCACAATTTGCTAGCCTCTACGGTATCGTGCATTGCCCTTTCTCACCTCGAGAGTTGGTGCAAACTTGGCCGGTGCATCCAAACCCCGTGATACGATACGCTCTATCACACATAAGCCTCCTTATATCTTCCTCAAAATAGCCACCATACCTACCTATTATGGCATTTCCATAGCCATTCCGAGATATATTGCCATGCAACTTCCATCATCATCATATTCATGACTTGAGCATTCATTGTCATATTGCTTTGCATGATCGTAAGATAGCTAGCATGATGTTTTCATGGCTTGTCCGCTTTTTGATGTCATTGCTATGCTAGATCATTGCACATCCTGGTACACCTCCGGAAGCATTCATATAGAGTCATATCTTTGTTTGAGATATTGAGTTGTAATATTGAGTTGTAAGTAAATAAAAGTGTGATGATCATCATTATTAGAGCATTGCCCCAGTGAGGAAAGGATGATGGAGACTATGACTCCCCCACAAGTCGGGATGAGACTCCAGACTTTATGAAAAAAAAGAGGCCAAAGAAGCCCACCAAAAAGAAAGAATTTTTTTTAAAAATAAAAAAAAAGAAAATAAAAAATGATAGAAAAAAAAGAGAAGGGGCAATGTCACTATCCTTTTACCACACTTGTGCTTCAGAGTAGCACCATGTTCTTCATATAGAGAGCCTCTTGAGTTATCACTTTCATATACTAGTGGGACTTTTCATTACAGAACTTGGCTTGTATATTCCGATGATGGGCTTCCTCAAACGCCCGAGGTCTTCATGAGCAAGCAAGTTGGAGACGCACCCACTTAGTTTCCAGTTTGAGATTTCATACACTTATAGCTCTTAGTGCATCCGTTGCATGGCAACCCCTACTCCTCGCATTGACATCAATTGATGGGCATCTCCATAGCCCGTTGATTAGCCGCGTCGATGTGAGACTTTCTCCCTTCTTTGTCTTCTCCACATAAACATTCACCATCATATTCTATTCCACCTATACTGCTATATCCATGGCTTGCGCTCATGTTTTGCGTGAGGGTTGAAAAAGATGAAGCGCGTTAAAAAGTATGAACCAATTGCTTGGCTAAAACCGGGGTTGTGCATGATGGGAGTATTTTGTGTAATGAAGATGGAGCATAGCCAGACTATATGATTTTGTAGGGATGAGCTTTCTTTGGCTATGTTATTTCGATAAGACATTATTGCTTGATTGGTACGCTCGAAGTATTATTGTTTTTATGTCAAATGATAGACTATTGCTTTGAATCACTCGTATCTTAATATTAATGCCATGATTAGACATATGATCAAGATTATGCTAGGTAGCATTCCACATCAAAAATTATCTTTTTTATCATTTACCTATTCGAGGACGAGCAGGAATTAAGCTTGGGGATGCTGATACGTCTCCGTCGTATCTATAATTTTTGATTGTTCCATGCCAATATTATTCAACTTTCATATACTTTTGGCAACTTTTTATACTATTTTTGGGACTAACATATTAATCCAGTGCCCAGTGCCAGTTCCTGTCTGTTGCATGTTTTATGTTTCGCAGAAACCCCATATCAAACGGAATCCAAACTGGATAAAAATGGACGGAGAATTATTTTGGAATATTTGGGATTTTCCGGAGGAAGAATCAACGCGAAACAGTGCCCGAGGTGGCCACGAGACAGGGGCCGTGCCCACCCCCTGGGCACGCCTGGCACTCTCGTGGGCCACCCGTAAGGCAGTTGACGCTCTTATTTTGCCGCAAGAAAGCTAATTTTATGAGAAAAATCTGGGCGAAAGATTCACCCCAATCTGAGTTACGGATCTCCGGATATAAAAGAAACGGTGAAGGGGAAGGATCTGAGAACGCAGAAACAGAGAGATAGATCCAATCTCGGAGGGGCTCCCGCCCCTCCCACGCCATGGGAGCCAAGGACCAGAGGGGTAACCCTTCTCCCATCTAGGGAGAAGGTCAAGGAAGAAGAAGAAGAAGGGGGGCTCTCTCCCCCTTGCTTCCGGTGGCGCCGGAACGCCGCCGGGGGCCATCATCATCACCGTGATCTACACCAACACCTCCGCCATCTTCACCAACATCTCCATCACCTTCCCCCATCTATATTCAGCGGTCCACTCTCCCGCAACCCGTTGTACCCTCTAATTGAAGATGGTGCTTTATGCTTCATATTATTATCCAATGATGTGTTGCCATCCTATGATGTCTGAGTAGATTTTCGTTGTCCTATTGGTGGTTGATGAATTGCTATGATTGATTTAATTTGCTTGTGGTTATGTTGCTGTCTTATTGTGCCCTCCGTGTTGCGTGAGAGTGAGGGATTCCCGTTGTAGGGTGTTGCAATACGTTCATGATTCTTTTATGGTGGGTTGCTTGAGTGACAGAAGCATAAACCCGAGTAAGGGGATTGTTGCATACAGGATAAAGGGGACTTGATGCTTTAATGCTATGGTTGGGTTTTACCTTAATGAATCTTATTAGTTGCGGAGGCTTGCTAGAGTTCTAGTCATAAGTGCATATGATCCAAGAAGAGAAAGTATGTTAGCTTATGCCTCTCCCACATAAAACTTGCTATCGGTTTAGTAACGTAGTCAATTGCTTAGGGATAATTTCACAACTCCTACCACCACTTTTCCACACTCACTATATTTACTTTATTGCATCTTTATCTAAACAGCCCCTACTTTTTATTTACGTGCTCTTTATTATCTTGCAAACCTATCCTATCACACCTACAAAGTACCTCTAGTTTCATACTTGTCCTAGGTAAAGCAAACGTCAAGCGTGCGTAGAGTCGTATCAGTGGCCGATAGGACTTGAGAGAGTATTTGTTCTACCTTTAGCTCCCCGTTGGGTTCGACACTCTTACTTATCGAAAGAGGCTACAACTATCCCGTATACTTGCGGGTTATCAGTCATAGGACGTTTAAACTAGGGAAGCTAGCTACGAGCCCCTGGTTAGTGTTCGACACTGACTGAAGTCTAGTCATTAGCACTTTGGCCAATGTTATGAAAGGCCCATCGTTTAACACGAGGTAAACTGTATCGATCTATAATTCTATAGTTTGACACCGTCATCGTATCGTTGACCAGTTTACGCCCATTGTGACAGTCAGTGTTCAGGTTTCTCCACTGAGGTGCTTAACCATTCGAGCTGGAAGCACAATCGAAGTGGTTCTCCCTTTGCACACCTACCTGAACAAAGCGAAACGTAGGAGGCAAGCACAGGAGCCGGGCAACCCAACTATTGACCAAAGACACAATTCGAAACCGATGCATATATAGCAATATCCGAGAATGTTTTTGCCGAATCTCTAAATGTGTCCACCGTTACATTGCGAGACTTATGCTGGAAACACACAAATAGTTTAAAAGTGCCATAGGCTTGAAAAACCAAAAAACTTCAGGAAAAGCTTGACGTCCAAACCAAATCAAGTCATTTGGTGCCAATCCGAAAATTGGTCTTAAATTTTTGTGCTTCTATCATGCATTAATATGACACATCTGATCTCAAGACTTCAAGCGGGTCAGCCTATGGCTGTAACCTCCTATCTCGAAGGCGGAGTACTGCTGCTCGTTAGGCCAGTTTAACGAACTAAACTTGAGCGGCTGAGAGAGAAACTAGGCCATCTGGCGATTGACCACACACTCGACTCGAGAAAGGAGTGGTAGAAAAAGACTTTGCAACGATTTAGAAGAAGAACACTTATTATAAAACAGCTCATATAAAGTTAAGAGCCCCTAGTTAACATGGGAAAGAAAGTATTTTTAACAAACAACGTTTGTTGACAAACTAAATTTTTAACACAAATATAATGTTTGGTCGAACCGAACAAGAATTAAAAAACCGAGCATGGAAGCGACTTAGCTGGTTAATGTGCTCAGTGTCGATGCGCGGTCCGAACTTACGGCGGGACGAGGTCCCAGTCCCCAAGTTGGTCCCGAGGTGGCGGAGCGAAGAGATCGGCGCTTCGAAGTGGCGTCATAGCACGACCAATGTGGCGAGGTGGAACGCACAGTCCGACCGAGGTGACGGAGCAGGCCGGCATTATGACGCCAGACCCCCCACGTCAGCCGACGTGTCGAAAATAGGTCGGCGATGAGGATGTCGGTTTGATGAAGGGTAGCCTGCCACAGTGACCACACAACTTCGTCGGCGGAGGCGGGACGACGACGTCAGCACGCCGAGGTGACTGTGTGACACAGTCGAAGTAGATTATACCTGCACATATAAAACAATGCAAGCAAGAAATAATAATAATATTTGAAAAAAAACATTTGCATAATTAAGTTTACGCAAGGTAAGTTATAGAAGAAAATATGGTCAGCGCGCCGAAGTTGGATCGTTGACATGAGTCGGAACTTGCGGGGCGGCGCGACATAGTCCAAACCATTGGGCGATATGGACGAAGTTGGATCATCAACATGAAACTGGCCAAGCTGCACACTAAACACCAGGAAGATAAAAAAGCTAGATAACGTGGTGCCTCCATGTGGATTAGTATAGCTCGTCCATGATGCACTGTTCACCGGTCAAATCTCAAGAAACGTGCTTAACATGGAGTAATAATATTAGAAAAGAAAAGAAATCAAACTAGAAGTACAACTCTGTCGTGTTTCCTTTGGAAAGAAAAAAAATACTTAGCTGATTAGGCTTCTTTGCCAGGTCGGACGTGGTGATCAGTAACACGTCGGGACGCCTTAAACGAGCGAGAAAAAACTTCATGGGCACTTCCACGCAGGTGCATACACCGCCCTGTGACTGGAACAATAGCAACCCTAGGCCCTGGGACGTGTGCGTACTGCCTCGGATCCTAGCAGCAATTTCCTCGGGTGATGCTAATCAATCAGGGGACGATGGGCAGCAGCTCAAGGTAGAAAATTAGACCTGCTTGCCGAGTTGACCTTCACGAAGAGTTGCAACAGCAATTGATGAAAAATAGCAAGAGTCAGAGTATTAGGTTTAGTCCTCACGTGAACAAAGCAAGGTGAAGTATTTATCTATTAAATCTCGAAATTCGTGCTTGTACTGGGACTAAAAGTAGTACGTATCAGTTGGTGAATTAATAGAACAAATCTAAAAAGCAATAATTTAATTGACTATCCTGATGGTCCATGTGAAGAGGAATTAGCAGGAACTTTGATTGATTCCCTGCGAAGCTAGAAAAAGGTGTACGGCATCGCGGCCGTCCCGAGGACCACATGCGAAACCCAAAAGGTTGTAGTGGTTGCAGCCTAATTCGGATCCCACATAATGGAACCGATATCCGTATAGATTGAAATTCTCCGGATGATGATGTTCGCACGGTCCGGCGACAATGTGGTGGTGCTGGCGCCGTGGTTGTCGGCTCAACGAGGCCATGGCGAGGCAATTCCTACACAGGGTTGTGTGCCAAGGTGGTGACACAACTTGGCGATACGAGCAGGACGACCACTTCGGCATGCCGAGGTGGCCGAGGTGACGGCGTGTCCTGTTAAAACCCTGTGCACACAACATAGTGTGTGCCCCAAAATAATATCAAACAATCATAATAATAGTGATAATAAATTCTTTGCATAATCAAAATACATAAAGTAAATTATTAAAAAGATGAGGCCTGGGCGCTGAGGTCGATGTTGACACAGGTCGGCTGGCCGATGTAACGGCGAGAGGCTGGCCGGATCGACGTCTATCTCTGCAAAAATAATACAGTACCAACCAACAAAAAATATTCTGTGTGTAATAATTTCACATGCTAAACGAATAGTCAAGATAAATAAAACTTGGTTGCCAACGGTGATCATAGCAGACCCAAGCGAATAAAAGAAACCGACTTGTGTTGTACCAGTACCACTACTAGGAAAAAGGCTATAGATGGGATGGACACTAATGGCGCACCAGTCAGGTGATGCGCCATTAGTATATACTAATGGCGCACCATGTTTCGGTACACCATTAGTGTGGAAGACACTAATAGCGCACCAGGAACATGGTGCGCCACTAGAAACATTTTTTTAAAATAAATTTTCAAACATTCTAATGGCGCACCGTGGCACAGTGCGCCATTACTAGTGCAAACTGGTAATGGCGCACTGGCAACACCGTGCGCCATTAGAATATATACTTTTTTTTGCAAAACTTCTAATGGTACACCAGAAGCTGGTGCGCCATTAGTAACCAGGGTCGACCACCCGATCCACCGGCCGCCTCCGCCGACCGCACCCTCCACTGACCCCCGTCCCACCGCACCCTCCCCTGCTTCACCGGTCGCCGCCGCCGACCCCCAGCCCGCACCCTCCCCCACTCCACCGCCGCCGACGACCACCCGCGCCCTCCCCCACTCCACCGCCACCGACGTCCCACCGCACCCTCCCCCGCTCCACCGGCCGCCGCCGCCAACCCCCGGCCCGCACCCTCCCCCACTCCATCGCCGCCGCCGACCCCTCGCACCCTCCCCCACACCACCGCCGCCGACGTCCCACCGCACCCTCCCCCGCTCCACCGGCCGCCGCCGCCGACCCCCGGCCCGCACCGTCCCCCACTCCACCGCCGCCGACGACCACCCGCACCCTCTCCCCCGCACCCTGCCCGGCCCGCTCCACCTTCACAAATGAATGCAACTAAAATTGCAAAAAAAAACAAATTTGATTATATTTTCAAATAACAAATTTGATGATATTTTCAAATAATAAATTTGATGATATTTTTTAAAAAATTATTACTATTTTTGTAAAAAATATTACTATTATGATTTAAACAAGTTTGAACATATTTAAACACAAATAAATATCAAACAACATTTTAAATGCATAAATACAAATTTGATTATATTTTCAAATAACAAATTTGATGATATTTTCAAATAATAAATTTGATGATATTTTTAAAAAAATTATTACTATTTTTATAAAAAATATTACTGTTATGATTTAAACAAGTTTGAACATATTTAAACACAAATAAATATCAAACAACATTTTAAATGCATAAATACAAAAAATGGGGAGCCTGGGAATCGAACCCACGACCTTCTAGTGTGTGTGCCGCGTGCTGACCAGTCGGGCTAGTGGGCTTGTTCTAATTTAGATATGGGTTAGGTTGTATATAACCTGACCAGTCGTACTTATGGCGCACTATGTTTAGGTGCGCCATTAGAACCCTCCCCCCACACCACCTACTCACATCCCTCCCTCCCTCCCTGCTCGCCAGATTCCCCAACCGTACACCGCCGCCCCCTCCGTCCGCCGTAGCCACCCACGCGCCCCCGCCGCCTCCCTCGCCCCTTCCTTCCCCTCGAGCGCTGCCTCCCCCCCCCACCCCCCGAGCCCCGCCTTCCCCGCGAGCGCCTTCTCCCCCTGAGCCCCGCCTCCCCCGCGAGTGCCGCTTCCCTCGCCTCCCTCCCTAACCCTCGGAGCCGCCGGAGACTTGGAGCCTCGGCGCAGCCCCACGTCCACCAGGAGAGGAGGCCCCACGTCCACCAGGAGAGGAGGCCCGCGACCTCCCCGCCTCCCCCAAGCTCGCCGTCTCCGCCCTCCGTCGTCTCCGCTCCGGCCACCACCTCATCGTGGTCAGGTAATCTTCATTGCCCTCCTCCCTCTGCCTCTCTTCTCCTCTCTTCCTCCTCTCCTCCCTCCGGACCATTCCCTCTTCTTCTCTCTTTTGCTAGGTTTAGGTCAAATCCCTCCCGGCCATGTCCATCTTCTTGCTCTGTAGCAAGTGTCCATCTTCCTGTGTAGGCATGGCGATGATTTTGTTTAGAATGGGGCTTAATTTAGGAACCAAACATTGGTCAGATGGGCCTCCTAATTATGTTAAATCCAAAGTTGCTAAATACAATCTTTACGTTGAATTGGTGTCATGTAGGAGCAAATACCTGCTGTTTTAGACTTTTTTAGGCAACACAATGGGTGATCTTCCAACTGCATTTTTTCAAAGATAAAAATTGTACCATCTACTTATCTACTTATGAGATCAGTAAAACCAGTGCTAGAAATTGGTTGGCTCCTCTTCTTTCTGCTCCTTACCTAGACATAAACTTGGCAAGTTTTAGCAACAAGAATACAAATGATAGTCACGCAGTTGCACATGATCTCTGCTAGTTATAGAAATTCATTGCTTGTCCTATGTTTTCTGTCAGGGTATTGTTCAGGAAGCTTGCCTGAGTTTGTGTCCTTTAATGTGTAAATCTGCAGTTCTAGCCACTGTTTGCAGTTCTAGCCACTGTTTGCAGTTCTAGCCACTCCTTGCTGCTAGTTCCTCAAGGAGTTCTGCTCAAAATTAGCTCAAGAAGTTGCATCTGGCTTTTACAAAGTTGTTTTGGCTTAGAGGATAAGTTGTTGTATATATTGTCATAAAATTTGCTTCATATGCTTGTATCTGGGTGCTAAAATCACTTTTGTTAGAGCTTTATTATTTTAGCAAAACTGATAGATTTTGTTCATTGATATGCTTCCTCTGATCTTCTTTGGCAAGAGGCCGAGAGGTGGTAACAGATAGATTTAATTCATTGGTACAGATAAATTTGTTAATATTCTTCAGGAAGCTTGCTTGAGCTGTTTATATACTTGCTTGCTTGATAGCAAAAACAGTAGCTTTGTTTATGGTGTTAACTAATTCATGCCACCAAATGGTAGAGATAGAGACCAGGTCTCTTCTAGTTTCCCATGAATTAATAAACCATGCATGGTATCAAGTGAGCCATGCACAGCCATGAAAATAGCTTGCTTGCTACTGTTTTAAATAGTTAGTCAAATGAATTGCTTGCTTGCTACTGTTTTTATTGGACTTTATATCATATATATTGCTGGCATGTATTTCATATGTTCTGTAGCATTAAGGCTACATAGCATGCCATTTTTGTGCCTTGTATTAATTATTTTCCCTACATGTTTGCAGGTTTAAGTGAAAAAAGAGGAAGAAAGGAGAATCAGGGTAGGGTTTCATGGCTAGAAGATATATTGCTGGGTTTTGTCTCCGACCATCGCGTCGTGATGATATTGGGGGGTTTTGTCTCCGACCATCGTGTCGTGATGATATTTTTTATGTTTCTTTGGTGTAGGTAGTTTGCTTCCATAGTACCTGTTTTTTTGTGTGTTTCTATTGTTCTTTTTTGTTTCAGCACCATTTTGATCAAAACACAACAAAGGGTATGATGTGACAGACCAACTCGTTCCTCCCTGTAAAGTCATAGTTCCTACTTTTGTGTCGCATATGTTTCCTACAATATTAAGTCTTCTCTTCATCTCAATTTTATATGCCTCCATTGCCTATCATGTATGTTTGGATCAATCAAATCGCTGCTCCGTGTAAGCTATGGTTTCTACTTTTACGTATCACATATGTTTCTGTATAAATGCTTTTTTTCTTCTCAATTTTCCATGCTTCCACTACCTATCATGTATGTTCTAATAGACAAAATTGTTACTTCGTGTAAGCCATGCTTATTTCATTATTTTGTGCTTCCACTGTGATGTTTGGATAATTCAAACATTCTCTGGTATTCTCAGGGAAGCTTCTGCTGCATGTTTTGTGCCACATGTTTGCAGGTTTAAGTGAAAAAAGAGGAAGAAAGGAGAATCAGGGTAGGGTTTCAAGGCTAGAAGATATATTGCTGGGTTTTGTCTCCGACCATCGTGTCGTGATGATATTGGGGGGTTTTGTCTCCGACCATCGTGTCATGATGATATTGTGGGGTGTAGTGGGGTTGCAGCGGGGCGGGGGTGGGATAATGATTTTGCAGGTACCCCGAGAGGCCCTTGAGTTTGCCGGAATGTCGATTAACTTCCGTTCCGGCAAATTCGGGTACTCCATATGTCCTATTTTCAGCAAAGGTCATACTGAAATTTTAGCATGACTTTGCTAAAAATAGGACATATGGGGTACTTGAGACTAATGCATGGGCCGGGGCATCTTAGTACTTAGTTAAGTAGGATCAACTGCCCCTTTATTCTTGCTGCATTAAACCATAGGTGGCAATAGAGCCAAGTGGTCTTTCCTTTTAAGCGTGGTACCTTTTGTTTTGCTAATGTGTACTAGGGGCTCCCATCTTCTGTGTCATTGTTACCCTAATTTATAGTCCAGTACAATTGGCCTTTCAGTATAGCCTGTTATCATGCATGTTTTATGATATGTTGTAAGGGTACTAATTGGTCTCTTCTGCTACTTATCAGAGATGGGGGGAAGCAGCCACTACCGCTCTGCGACACCACAGTACAAGTTGGATGCTTCCGAGTTCTTCAGTATCATACTTGGGACTTCAGTATATCAAACGAGAGATCTCCCCTTCACCCATCTCATTATGATATCTGTTGTTTGCTACATCACTCATTATCCCAAACTGCAGAGGCTGCCTGACAGTTTTATGAACATGCTGGGTGAAGATCCGCCAAATAATGTGAAGCTGCAACAGGCCAGCAGCGGGTTTTGCAGGCAGTGGGATGTGGAGTTGGTGATCAAGGAGGGCCACATGTACTTGTCTCGTGGGTGGGGGAAGTTCTACCGTGCCTACGACCTGCGGCTGGGGTACTTCCTTCTCTTCAGGTACGACGATGACGCCACCATGCTCATCGTGATGGTGTTCAACGCAACTATGTGTCGCATGCGCTACGCTGACGATGATGATGCCGGTACATTCTGCCTCTTCTTATTCCTCTACATTTGGCTTTGTCTCACATCGATTGTTAACGGACATTTTTGCATTTGGACAGGTAATGGGAGCAGCAGCAGCGACACTGGCTACAGCCAAAGCAGCAGCGACTATGGCTGTAGCAAAAGCAACACCGATTCTAGCTTTAGCGAAAGCAACAGCGATTCTGGCAGCAGCATAGACAACAAGAAGGATGATCCGGACTGGAGTGCGGGAGAAGAGGAGCAGAGTGGGGATGAGGAGCTGTAGGATGACGATGGGCATCAGGCTGAGGATGACCTAGCGCTGGTGGTGGTTGACCAAGGGCAAGAGATGGTGGTGGCTGACCATGGGCAAGAGATGGTGGTGGCTGACCATGGGCAAGGGATGGAGGTGGCTGAGGATGACCTAGCGATGGTCGTTCCCATCATGCCTGAAGGTGGCCTCGCAATGGTGGTGGTGCCTGATAATGACCACGCACCGGTGGTGGCGCCGGCGATCCCACAGCTGGGCGACATGAACACACCAATTGTGATAGAAGACTACATCCCACTGCCTCCACCGCCTCGCCGCTGTTGGCGCATCAGACTGAGGAAGGAGAAGGAGAAGAACAATGAGAACTGAACTATGTCAGGTATGTCAGATCTCCAAAATGATATATATATATATATATATATATATATATATATATATATACTTAGTTACCTATGTTATCTCTAATATGCTTAGTTTCCTATAGGTTAGCTTCATTTTACCTAAGTTGGCTCTAATATGCTAACTTAGAGCTTATATGCTTAGTTTCCTATAGGTTAGCTCCAAAATAACTTATGTTAGCACAAAATGATCAAGTTTACATAATAAGCTTATAGTCTTTTTCTTATTCTTCTTCTTTTCCAAAATGACATAGGTTAGCTTCATTTTACCTAAGTTGGCTCTAATATGCTAACTTAGAGCTTATATGCTTAGTTTCCTATAGGTTAGCTCCAAAATAACTTATGTTAGCACAAAATGATCAAGTTTACATAATAAGCTTATAGTCTTCTTCTTATTCTTCTTCTTTTCCAAAATGACATAGGTTAGCTTCATTTTACCTAAGTTGGCTCTAATATGCTAACTTAATGCTTATATGCTTAGTTTCCTATAGGTTAGCTCCAAAATTACTTATGTTAGCACAAAATGATCAAGTTTACATAATATGCTTATAGTCTTCTTCTTATTCTTCTTCTTTTCCAAAATTCTTCTTATTCTTCTTCTAGTGTTCTTCTTCTTCTAGTATTCTTCTAGTCTTCTTCTTCTTCTTCTTCTTCTTCTAACTTCTTGTTTATCATTTTGCAGATTTGATTTAATTCACGGAAGCTTGCATGGATGGAGTGCTTCTTTTCCATTTGTGTTTTTATTTTGTATCAATGTGAAACTTTTGTGAATTGATGGATAACGGTGTTGGATGAACAATGTGAAACTTTTGTAATATGTAACAATGGAACTATGTGTTGGCTATGTATGTATATATGATGGAACTTGTGTGTTGTCTATGATTGTTATATGGATGCTTGTTGTATATATATGTGTTGGATATCTCATATGTGAAATAGTGACCTGAGGTTAAGAAAAAACAAAAACAAAATTAAAAAAATTGTTACTAATGGCGCACTACAATGTGGTGCGCCATTAGTATAGCAGACACTAGTGGCGCACTATGGGCAAAACTAATGGCGCAATGCACGGTGCGCCATTAGTATACCAGATACTAATGGCGCATCAGTGATGCGCCATTAGTAAAAAATACTAGTGGCGTGATACTAATGGCGCACCAGTAGTGCGCCATTAGTAGGCAAAATAGGTGCGTCATTAGTAGGCCTTTTCCTAGTAGTGTACCGACTAGTAAAAAGAATGTGAAGTAGTATTACTAGTTGAATAGCTAGTTTTTACTCGCTCCAGTTTTTTAGTTTGCATATAAGATTTGATCAAAGTCAAACTTCACAAAGTCTGACTAACTTTAGAAAAAAATGTCAACATCTACAATACCAAAGTTATATGTTATGAAAATTAATTTGATCATGCATCTAATAATATTGATTTCATAGTGTGAATGTTGATATATTTTTCTACAAAGCCAGTCAAACTTTATAAAGTTTGATTTTAACTAAATCTTATATGCAAACTAAAAAAATGGAGGGAGTATTAGCTACATCTTGAAGAGCATGCTGCAAAACTAATCATTGACTGCATTAGCACTTCGGTGTATGGAAGTAGCAAAAAATACTACTATAAGAGGAGAATAGCGACTGTCTATGTGTAGAGCTAAAAAATCTGAAATACTGGCGTATAGAAGGAAAAGGACAAAAGGAAAGAAATCTCCCTCGGCTGCTGGAGGAGGATTTTTGGTCTATGGAGACATATGCACCCTATATGGGAAAAAAATAGTAATTCAACAAAAAGTCGAAAATTCCTGGAAATATTTTTGAAATAAACTTGACCTTCTATTGTACTCGTGAAAAAAAGAATCCAGAAAAAAAATATATCCCTTTGACTTCTTTTCAAAAAAGACAAATTTTTGGCTAATATAGTGTGAATAGTGACCTATAATAGCAAATAAATTTTGTCTTTTTTGCTGTGAGGTCAACTTTTGTTTTTTTCTTCATCGAGATTTATATACTAGTGCAAAAGTAAGTCAAGTGTTTTGTCAAAATAGTTCTTACCTATTTTGACTTTTTATTAAAATATTTTTAAAAAAATCCCCATATAGGGTGCATATACAACCAGGAACCGAAATGTATTTCCCCTCGGCCGCTGCCCTTTGTTGATCATTGATCCCAACAAGTACTACTACCTCCGTCTCAGTTTACAAGTCCTACGCGTATATCTAGGTTGTCAATTTTATCAATCTAATATAAATTATATAACACAAAAATTAGACCATTTGAAAATAGAACATCTAATGTTTATATTGGCATATTTTTTGTAATATATGACTTGTATTAGGTTGGTCAAATTAACAACCTAGGACTACATGCACGCCCTGTAAACTGAGAGAGAGGGAATAGTACTTCTCGCGAAGGATCAATGGTGCTGGAATTTTGTCTATTTTGTATCAGCCCAATAGCAGTTTCAAAAATTCCTAATAAATTCTAAAGGCCCACACAGCCCATTCGTGCAAGGCAAGAGGTGGAATTAAAGTTTAGTCCCACATTGCTAGTTTTGAGGGAGTTGGACCTCTTTATAAGGGAGGTTCTTTCCTCACATGTATGAGCATGAGAACAAGAGGGACTTCCACGCGCGCTCCTCCTCCGCCCGCCTCGCCACGAGCCGAGGTCTAAATTTTTGCCACGCACGACGGGTATATGAAAGGTCACACGGAAGCTGAAAAGTTTTTGCGATAGTGGAGTTTGAATGCGAACGGTGCAGCCCTTCGGCTGCTGGCTGTTCGCTTCATCTTCGTCTTTTCGTTTCACCTTCCGTCGCTGCCCTCTCGCCTCCTTCTCTTGCGCCTATAAAAGGGAGATTGCTCCTCTCAGAGAGACATACCAGAACTCATTCTTCCTCTCGCCACCGGTTCCTAAACACTGCGCTGCTGCTACGATCTTCCTCATCCCGGCTTGCGGCGTGCACCGCAGGTCGGGACAGTAGGCCTCCGAAACCGCATCTCTTTGAGTCCTATACGGTAGAAGGGTGATAAGGTTTTTGGGGAGCACTCTGCGCGACTACTGACTTCTTCGTCACGGACGCCCCGGACTCTGATGACTACTTTCCCGACGACGACCACTTCCCCGACGTCGACAACCTCCTCGACGACATGGCTACCGAGGACAACGACCCCAAGTCCAGTGCTACTGTTGATGCTACTGTCCAGTACATGTTCTCGTTTTTCCTGTTAGAGGTTCTGCCACATTTCCTTGTTCTAGTCTTTGCCCTAGACCTGATAGGTTCTACTTCATATATGCAACTTTCTACTGTCTGCTATAGAGATGTTCGGTTCTAGCTTATATTTGTAGATGTTATTTACCTTCTCTCTATCAGATCGCATGACTTGATTTATCTCTGCTATTTTAGTCATGCTTTATCTAGTATTTCCGTTGATAAAATCATATGGTAAATTGCTCATATGTCCAACAATCCAAAATCCTTATTATAGGCAATTTACCCAAGTGGTTTTGCTGCTTCCATGAGACCTCCTATGTTTGAGGGTATCCACTATAAGAGGTGGCGCGTGAGAGCAGTCTTATGGTTTCAAACCATGTGTTGCTATGACGCCACTCTTGGCAAACCTGAAGGAGAGCAAGATGCTCAACATGCACAAGCTTTTCAGAAAATGGATACCTTGTTTAAGGCTGCTCTCTTGAGTGTTCTTGGTGAGAACGTAGTTGATGCTTATGCGTCAATTGATAATGGAAAAGATATGTGGGACGCACTCGAGGACAAGTTTGGGGTCTCGGATGCTGGCACTGAGCTGTACATCATGGAGCAATTTTATGACTACAGGATGACTGAAGAGCGCTCTGTGGTTGAGCAAGCTCATGAGATACAGTCATTTGCTAGAGAACTTGAGCACTTCAATTGTATCCTACCGGACAAGTTTATTGCCGGAGGTATCATCACTAAGCTTCCTCCCACGTGGAGGAACTTTGTGAAGGAAATATGCCCTAGATCCAATAATAAAGTTATTATTTATTTCCTTATTTCATGATGAATGTTTATTATTCATGCTTGAATTGTATTAACTGGAAACATGATACATGTGTGAATACATAGACAAATGAAGTGTCACTAGTATGCCTCTACTTCACTAGCTCGTGGATCAAAGATGGTTAAGGTTTCCTAACCATAGACATGAGTTGTTATTTAATAAATGGGATCACATCATTAGGACAATGATGTGATTGACTTGGCCCATTCCGTTAGCTTAGCACTTGATCGTTTTAGTTTATTGCTATTGCTTTCTTCATGACTTATACATGTTCCCATAACTATGAGATTATGCAACTCCCAATTACCGGAGGAACACTTTGTGTGCTACCAAACATCACAACGTAACTGGGTGATTATAAAGGTGCTCTATAGGTGTTTCCAATGGTACTTGTTGAGTTGGCATAGATCGAGATTAGGATTTGTCACTCCGATTATCGGAGAGGTATCTCTGGGCCCTCTCGGTAATGCACATCACTATAAGCCTTGCAAGCAATGTAACTAATGAGTTAGTTGCAGGATGATGTATTACAGAACGAGTAAAGAGACTTGCCGATAATGAGATTGAGCTAGGTATTGAGATACCGATGGTCGAATCTCGGGCAAGTAACATACCGATGACAAAGGTAACAACGTATGTTGTTATGCAGTTTGACCGATAAATATATTCGTAGAATATGTAGGAGCCAATATGAACATCTAGGTTCCGCTATTGGTTATTGACCGGAGACATGTCTCGGTCATGTCTACATAGTTCTCGAACCCGTAGGGTCCGCACGCTTAAAGTTTGGTGACGATCGGTATTATGAGTTTATGTGTTTTGATGTACCGAAGGTAGTTCGGAGTCCCGAATATGATCACGGACATGATGAGGAGTCTCGAAATGGTCGAGACATAAAGATCGATATATTGGATGACTATGTTTGGACTTCGGAAGTGTTTCGGGCAAGTTCGGGCATATACCGGAGTACCGGAGGTTACCGGAACCCCCTGGGAGTATAATGGGTCATATGGACCTTAGTGGAGAAGAGGAGGGGCGGCCAAGGCAGGGCCGCGCGCCCCCTTTCCTTCCCCCCTCTCTCCTCCTTCTCCCTTCTCCTACTCCTACTAGGAAAGGAGGAGTCCTACGGACTCCCCCCTTGGCACGCCCTTCTCCTGGCCGGCCGCCTCCCCCCTAGCTCCTTTATATATGGGGGCGAGGGGGGGCACCCCAAGACACACAAGTTGATCATTGATCTTTAGCTGTGTGTGGTGCCCCCCTCCACCATAATCCACCTCGGTCATATCGTAGCGCTGCTTAGGCGAAGGCCTGCATCGGTAGCTTCATCAACACCGCCATCACGCCGTCGTGCTGACGGAACTCTCCCTCGAAGCTCTACTGGATCATGAGTTCGTGGGACATCACCGAGCTGAATGTGTGCAGATCACGGAGGTGCCGTACGTTCGGTACTTGGATCGGCTGATCGTGAAGATGTACTGTCGGTGTACAAAAGTAGGGGCTCTACTTTTGTCCCCTTTACTTGTGCACGGGCAGTCGAAGCCACACACCGTGACCACGCATAGCAGGGCAAAGGAGGGTAGCCGGAGAGAAGCCGAAGGCTCGAGACGAACAAGGCAACATCAAGGACCAAGGCCGCAAAGTGCAGATGGGCGAATCGGGTTTCCCCGGCAAGATCCTTGCCGGGGGGCAGCCTTCGCAGCCCCGGCAAGCCCCTTGCCGGGGCTGCTCACCCACACCAGTGAAGCGGGCCACCATCGAGCCACGGTCTCCAACACCGACGACCATGTTGGACCAGGGCTCGGGAGGCACCTCCATAGTGGCATGCAGATTTTTGTGAAGACATAGAATGCTCAAGATCAGATCAGGTTTGGAAGGCAACACTCCCTATCAAGATCCTTATCGAAGAAATTCACAAGACCCCCAGCAAGACCGTTGCCGAGGACGCCAGCGCACCACGGCAAGACCCTTGCCAGAGGCGACAACAGGGCCACTACCAGGCCCGCACCAATCACATTCCCACCGCCGTTCGCATGCAGTTGCCAGCCCAACCAGCTGGGCAGGCACCTATGTGGCAACATGCAGCTTCCAGGCCAACTCAGCAGGCACCTGCGTGGCGGCATGCAGATCTTCGTGGAGGCTCCACCACCACGCCACCTCAGCTGCTTGCCTACCTACATGGCACCGCATGCGACGCTGGCCAGGGCGCGTGTCAAAGCAAGGAGGAGCAGCGACGGACGGGACGGGCCTCGCTCCCGTCCCCGATAAAGTGAAGGACACCTAAGCCATGCATTAAATGCATCTTGTATTATAATACGGGTGATAAGCTCGCAATACTGTAGGCCTTTCCACCTCCTATGTGCCACTGTGGCAACCCCTTTTGCCTATAAAAGGAGGCCCATGGCATACAGGAAAAGGATTCGGCTCTTTCAAACCACGCAGCACCCGTAGCTAGTTCAAGAGCTCAAGAACACTCAATACATCCACCAATCAGGACTACGGTTTTACGCGTCCTCGCAGCCCGAACCTGGGTAAACGATCCCCGTGTCAACTACTAAACCTGCTCTTCTCACAACTCCGCGCCCCGCAACCGGAGTAGGGATTCTTGTGATTCCATAGGTGTCGTTTCCCACCGACATCCTTGGCGCGCCAGGTAGGGGGCGCAGTTGTGAGAATCCGGTCTAGCAGTTGGCCTAGCTGTTCTTCATCGCCATGGCTCCTAAGAAGAAGACGACCATGGCAATCGGTTCGTGCATGACCGGATTGCCAGTACCGGTGCGGACCAGTAGCGGGCCAGTCGTGGAGAGAACCCGTGGCGCGCCCGCGAACATCCACATCACCCTGGCGGTCCAGGCCCGGCGAGCGGCGTCGTTCGCCTGCCAGGCGACAAGCCACCAGTCGCGGGCTCCAGAGACGGAGTCGGGCCCCTGCAGGCGGCACGGGGCCCTCCAGGGGTGCCGTCATCCCACCAGATGGTGGCGCGGCGGCCTCCAAGACGCCACCACCGGCGCCCATGACGCGCTCTTCTCAGGTTGTGCGTGACGAGCAGCGCCGCCCTGCTGGTGACCCTGGGCGCCGTCCTGGGAAGAGTCCCATGCACCCTTCACATGATGAGGAAGGCCAGCATGCGCGCCGAGGTGCTGACGGGGATGGCGAACGGCTGCAGGGCCGTGACGCGGCACCTTCTAACGCGGTTAGAAGTTGAGGCGCATCGCGGTCCACACAGCTTTCGCCACCACCCACGCCAGCAGAAGCCCTAGCATGTGTGCAGCAGCTCCTCGGTTTTCCTCCCACCGCGGAGAACCTCGACGAATGGAGGGCCACCGTCCGAAGCCTCATCGGCATCGCCAACAATGATGAGTTGCGGCCGGCGGGACCCGTAGGCCGTCGCTCCGTCGGGCCAGCGGAGGCCGGGCCGGAGGCGATGCGGCCACGGTGCACTCCCAACCTCCATCCCGACCACCGCGGGTGTGGTCCGTCGTGACGACGCTTGTGATGATATCTCCATAGCGTCGTCGCAGACCCACTGCGACCAACGCCAAGTTCTTCGGGAGCGAGTTCATGAAGGCGCTCGAACCAGCATCGAGCGCCGGCGTGACGCGTGTCACCAGTCGGACAGGCAGGGCAAGGCCCGCTACGGACTACCCGGTACCGGGAGGCTACGGTGGCCTACCTTACGAGGTAGGTTGTCCGGCCTTCACCCGTGAGCTGCGGCAGTTCCAGTGGCCCTCCCACCGCATGTTCAAACCCGACGTTGGCGAAAAGTACAATGGCAAGACTCACCCGTCGGAGTTCTCAGCATCTACACCATCGCGATGAAAGCTGTTGGGGCCCACGACGACAAGGTGCTTGCCAATTACTTTCGTTGGCACTCAAGCCCAATGTTATGTCATGGTTGATGCACTTGCCGGTGGACTCCATTTCTTCTTGGGCGGATCTGTGTCATGAGTTTGTTGGCGGCTTTATCGGAGGCCACCAAGCTCATGGCCAGGCGAGCGATCTGCATATTATCCCCCAGAAGGAAGGAGAAAACTTGCGCAAGTACATCCAAAGGTTCAACCGAGTGCAGTACAACATCCCGGACGTTCATCCTGCCGCCATGATCAGTGCCTTTCATCAGAATGTGTGCAATTGTAAGATGCTTGAAGAGCTGGCAATGAACATAGTCAGGGATGTGGCCGAACTTTATGTTCTGGCCGACCGATGCGCTCGCGCTGAAGAGGGAAGGAAGTACCCCGACGAAGACGCCAGCGCAGAAACTGACTCCACAGATGATACTGCCACCCCGGCGAAGAAGGGTCGGCGCCGTAACAGGAAGCGCGGCGGCAAGAGCGTGCTTGCCGTTGAAGGGTCCGATGACACCGACGCCACCAAGAAACCCAAGGCAAGTGACCCCAGCAAGGAGGTTGCCAGGTGTGCCGCTTGCCAGGCCTTGGCGGTTGCCGATAAGCCAGGGGGCTCCGGCAAGCAGTATTGCAAGATCCACCGCACCAAAGGCCACGATCTCCAGAACTGCCGGCAGGTGGAGCTGCTCGCTAAGAAGTAGAAAGCCGAGTATGAGCGGCGGGACAAGGAGAAGGGCCAAGAGGGAGTCGAGGGATCTGGCAAAAAGCATGGCGGCCAAGGAGGCCGCCGCGGAAAAGATAATCAGTAGGAAAGGTCCGCCCGGGGCCGCGACAAGAAGCAGGAAGATGATGATCATGATGAGGACAATGAGTCCGGCGACCACGAGTTTCAGAAAGCCACAGAAGCCATGTGCGTTTACGGTGGTGCCTCGCTGCATACATCCCACCGCCAGCCCAAGCAGTGGGCGCGTGAGATCATAGCGGTGGAGCCGTCAGTCGATGCACGGAAGCCGCTGAGGCGCTCCAGTACGCCTATCATCTTCAACACCGAAGACCACCCTAACCGCACGACTGCGGTCGGGTGCTTGCCGTTGTTGGTCTCCCCAACAATCCGCATCCTCAAGGTGACGAAGATGCTGGTTGACGGCGGGGCCGGTCTGAACTTGATCTCGCCCGTTGTGATCAAGAGGCTGCAAATCCCTGATGGAGACCTCGAGGAGACGGGCATGTTCCAAGGGGTCAACCCGGGGAGGAGCCAACCGAAAGGAAAGGTCACGCTGCCCATGACATTCGAAGGAGAGCTGAATCACAGGACGAAGAGGATTATCTTTGATGTAGCCGAGATCCCCTTGCCCTACAACGGGATCCTCGGCCGCCCGGCACTAGCCAAGTTCATGGCGGCTTCACACTACGCCTACAACATGTTGAAGATGCCCAGGCCGATGAGCATCATCACCGTCCCCTCCGACAAGAAAGACGCGTTGATTTGTGCTAATAAGCTCTACTGGGAAGCAGTTGCAGCAGCTGCCGCCAAGGCACCTGCACCTGCCGATGGAGCCCCGGGAGGGAAGAAGACCGGCAAGACGCCTCGCACCTACTCCGGCAAACGCACCTCTCGGGGTGTTGTGCTCCCGTTGAGGACGTGCCAGAGAGCTCCGCCGGCAGGAGCAAGAAGTCGAGAGCTGCACCACCAGAGACCAAGAAGGTGCCCGTCAAGGAGGACGGCACGGGGGGAGCTTTTACCATAAGCTCCACCCTCGACAGAAAATAGGAAAATGAGCTCGTCACTTTCCTGCGGGCAAATGTCTATGTGTTTGCATGGAAAGCCTCTGACATCCCCGGTGTTCCCAGGGAAGTGATTGAGCACCATCTTGCTGTCTGTCCTCATGCGCGGCCCGTCAAGCAGAAGGTCAGGAAGCAAGCTCTAGAAAGGCAGTAGTTCATCACGAAGGAGATCAGAAAACTAGAGGCGGCAGGCTTGGTAATAGGAGTACTCCATCCGACGTGGTTGGCCAATCCGGTAGTGGTGCGCAAGGCAAACGGGAAGTGGACACTGTGTATTGATAACACAGACATCAATAAGGCTTGTCCAAAGGATCCCTCCCCGTTACCGCACATTGACCAGATTGTTGACTCCATGGCTGGGTGTGACCTGTTATCATTCCTTGACGCCTACTCGGGATACCACCAGATCTTCATGACGAAAGAGGACGAGGAGAAGACAACATTCATCACCCCATGTGCTACATATTGCTTTTTTACGGATGCCTTTCGGGTTGAAGAGTGTTGGCTCAACCTTTGCAAGAGTGGTCCAAATTGATTTCGAGCCCCAGCTACATAGAAATATGGAAGCTTATATGGATGACATAGTGGTCAAAACTAAGGACAAAGCAACACTTGTGCAAGATCTGGAGGAAACATTTGCAAACCTGCGCAAGATCAACCTCAAATTGAACCATGAGAAGTGTGTCTTCGGTGTTCCGTCTGGCAAGCTTCTCGGATTCTTTGTGTCCCAGCACGGGATCGAGGCAAACCCAGATAAGATCAAGGCCATCGAGAAGATTGAGGCACCCAAACGGATCATGGACGTGCGTCAGCTCACTGGCTGTGTTACCGCTATGAGCCGATTCATCTCCAAGTCCGCGGAGTGTGCCCTTCCTTTTTTCAAGATCCTGAAGAAAATGAGGCCAGTGGAGTGGACCCCAGAGGCCGAGGCAGCACTGCAAGATTTGAAGAAGTACCTCTCCTCTACCCCAGTGCTGGTTGCGCCCAAACCACAAGAACCGTTGCTGGTGTATCTAGCGGCAACAAATCAGGTGGTTAGCGCCGCACTAGTGGCACAGAGAGAGGTCAGCGAAGAGGTGGCGACAGCGGTAGAGTCAACGGACGGTGGGATGGAACCCTCCCCGGCAGGGCTCGGTCCCGGCAAGACTGAGTCCCCGGAGGGGACTGACGCCAGTGCAACAGGGTCCACGCAACCGGGTGAAGTGGCGCGAAAGAAGAAAATGATGTAGCACCATGTTTACTTCGTCAGCTCCCTCTTGCAGGGAGCTAGGTTGAGGTACTCAGGTGTGCAAAAGCTGCTCTTCGGCCTCCTTATGGCCTCGAGGAAGCTGCGCCATTACTTCCAAGCACACGAGATCACGGTGGTCACCCGCCTCCCATTGCAGCGGATACTACATAACCCAGATGCAACGCGGAGGATCGTGGAATGGGCCCTGGAGTTGTCAAGTTCCGGTTTGAAGTTCGAAAGTACCTCGACGATTCAGAGCAGAGTCTTGGTGGAGTTTGTTGCAGAATGGACCTCGACGCCCAACGAAGAGGTGCAAGAGACCACTCTCCCCGGCAAGGAAACGAGCTGCAATTGGATCATGTACTTTGATGGTGCCTTCTCGCTGCAAGGCGCCGGTGCTGGTGTGCTGCTTGTCGCATCCATCGGGGAGTACCTCAAGTATGTCATCCAGATGCACTTCCCCCGGGAGATGTCAACCAACAACACCGTCGAGTACAAGGGTTTGCTTGCCGGTCTCAGGATCGCGGCGGACCTCGGAGTCAAAAAGCTCATCATCAGGGGCGACTCATAGCTTGTTGTCAGGCAGATCAACAAATATTATCAAAGCCCGTTGATGGAAGCTTACGTAGATGAGGTGAGGAAACTGGAGGAGCGCTTTTACGGTATACAAGTGGAGCATGTCCCTTGAACGGAGAACGACATCGCCGACTACCTGTCAAAGCGCACTACCCTCAAGCTACCTGTGGAACCAGGTACTTTTGTGGTTTAGTTAACTCAACCATCCATCAAGCCGTCAACCGGGAAGGGCAAGCGGAGGAAGCTAGGCTCCGACAAGTACTTCCTCACCGAGCTCCCCGGAGCCACCGGCGAAGATGTTGCCGTGGATGCCGATCCTGCCGCAGGGCAACCGACTCCGGCAGGACCTCAGGTCATGGCCGTAGAGACAGCCGCTCCCGTGGCAGAAGAGAAGCCTTTGGTCCTTGTCGTCGAGCCACAGGCTCCGGCATGGGCGCAACACACTATCCGATTCCTCCAAAAAGGAGAGCTTCCTGAGGAGCAGGAAGAAGCAGAAAGAGTAGCCCGCCGGTCTGCTCTGTACCAATTCGTTGATAACGCATTGTACAGAAAAAGGCCGAATGGGGTGAAATTTAAGTGCATCTCCCGGGAGGAAGGACTAAAGCTGTTGGCAGAGATACATGGAGGCATATGTGGCTCCCACATAGGGCCGAGGGCCCTTGCCGGCAAGGCTTTCCGGCAAGGTTTCTTCTGGCCCACCGCCCTCCAGGATGCAACGGCACTAGTAACCAAGTGTGAAGCGTGCCGGTTCCATTCAAAGAAGCTTGATCAACTAGCTCAAGCCCTTCAAACTATCCCTCTCTCCTGGCCCTTCACAGTCTGGGTGCTCGACATATTGGGCCCCTTCCCCCATGCTATCGTGGGCTTTGAGTACTTGTACGTCGCAATCGACAAGTTCACAAAGTGGCCGGAGGTGGAAGCAGTGAGGAAGGTGACGGCGCAGTCAACCATCAAGTTCTTCAAGGGACTAGTGTGTCGTTTTGGGGTACCCAACAGGATCGTCACCGACAATGGCACACAGTTCCCAAGCCATGCCTTCATACAATACATTGGGGATCTCGGCAGCAAGTCTGTTTTGCCTCCATGGCACATCCACGGAGCAACGGGGCCAAGCGGAGAGAGCAAATGCTGAAGTCCTGCGAGGCTCAAGAACGAAGACTTTTGATAGGCTGCACAAGAGTGGAAGATGCTGGATTGATGAGTTGCCGGCGGTTCTTTGGTCGATCAGAATGACGCCAAATCGAGCCACCGGCCAGACACCCTTTGCCCTAGTCTATGGGGCAGAAGCAGTTCTCCTCACGGAACTCATATATGGGTCACCTCGAGTGATCGCTTATGATGAGCTTGAGCAAGAACGATTGTGGCAAGATGACGCGGTGCTCCTCGAGGAAGATCATCTCCGGGCGGCTATGAGAGCAGCACGCTACCAGCAAGCCTTGCGTCACTACCATAGCCGCAAGGTTCATGCCCGGAGCTTTGAGGAAGGCAACCTTGTTCTTCGACACGTTCAGTCGGCCAAGAATTCTAACAAGTTGATGCCGAAGTGGGAAGGCCCTTATCGGGTAACACGAGTCACCAGGCCCGGCGCAGTCCGGCTGGAGACCGAAGATGCCATTCTAGTGAGCAACTCCTGGAACATCGAGCATCTCCGCAAGTTTTACCCATAAGTCGCGGCTGCCGGTCCTCCCGGCAAGCCACCCTTTTGTACAAGCCTTGCTGGCAAGGCATGTAACCCTTTGTACAAAGCCAAGCGCAGACCCTGAGCATAAATAAACAAAGCGCTGGCGCCCTAAGTTACAGCATGCATGCTAGGTTGAGTCTCTTCCTTGGTTAGGGTTGCTAGTGCTTGGCGGCGGCTAACCCCTAGCTTAGAGGTCGAGTGCGCGTCTCTCTGTTCTTCGCTGTCTTCTTTGGTTCAAAGGGCACATAAGTATTCTTGTCGAGCTATTTTGGAAGAAAGGAGACGAACCAGTGTCCGGGCCCCGGCAAGCCAAAGTTGCCGGGGGCTGCAAGAACAAGGATCCATCCACGGCAAGACAAGGTTGCCGGGGACAGCAAATCTAGATAAGTCCTCTATCCTCTATCATGCATTTCGGTATGGACTAGGGTATGTGAAACCTCGTTTTATCCCTAGGCTACTGTGCTCCCCTCTTTCTGTACCCTAGGACTATCTCCTGGGGCCGAATTTGGTCGTAGTCGCGGCAGCAAGGAAATGAAACGAGGAGCCTAATACCACCTCATCCCTGCCTCCGCCAAGGGCATGAGAAAGGTCGAGCGAAGTGGGGGGACGACAAGGCCTGTTGCCGGGCGAAAAAACATTTATCTTAAAAAATAACGAGAATTTGCTCCATGTCGTGGGTTGCACACGCGAACAAAAGACCCGTCAAACATCCCTTTTTCATTAAAAAACATCCCGTACAGGAACAGTTCATACGAAATGAAAAACATGAGCAAGGGGATTACAAGTTCTAAAGTTAACGAAGGCCCGAAGGCTTACAACGCTAAAAAAGATGAGATGCCCGTAATCCTTTTCTTGTCCCTCTCCTCAGGAAATGAAACAAGAAAGTGGAAGGGCATATGGGGCACCTAGGCGAGCCACGGGTGGCAGAAGACACCAAGAGAACATCTCGGTGGCTGTCCAAAGGCTGGATGGTGATGGCGGCCGCCGGAGAAAGAGCTCGAAGACGAGGCGGCAGGACGTTAATACGCGATGAAGGCATCGGTGCCCGTGTACTCCGACTTGACGGCCTTGCCACCCGCCCTCTTCCTCTTCCGCAGCCTCCCAACGCCAGCCGCCCAAGGAGACGACCCCGAGAAGTTCAAGGAGTCGGCAATACGAATGATGGGGTCGCTAGTGCCACCGAGAGCGGCGCCCGATGCCTAGTCAGACCCGTCATCCTGCCGCCCGCTACCCTCGTCGTCGCTGCCATTGTCCTCTTCTCCACTCTCGCTCGGGGAGGAATCTTCATCATCGGAAGAGCTCTCCACGCAGCATCTTGCGCGAGTCCCGAAGAGCCCGAAGATCTTGACGAAGAGGAGGCCACTCTCCATTAGTTTGAAATGGAGAGTGAGCCCCTCTGTCAAGCTGTGGATGCGGAGGTACATGACGTGAGGGGCGGGGAACTCAACGTTGGCCCATGTGCCGCTGTTCCCACAACCCCTCATATGCAGCCGGAACGCCTGTGGCAGATCCAGCTCCATCTCCCGCGCAAATGGAGTCGGGAGACAAAGACGATGGGGCGGCGGCTGGCGCAGCCTGACGAAGAACTCACAAGGGTTGTCCCCGACGTCGCCCTCCACCGGAGGAGGGGCTGCTGGCGGAGGCGAGGCCGATCTGCCGCCCCGTCCTCCTCTCCGTCGAGCACCACGACGGCCTCGACCTCGCCCCCTCCCCTTCCCTCTAGCGGCTGGATCCGCCGCTCAGAGCTTTTGGGGAGGAGCGATGCATTGCCTAGCCGAGACCCCCGCCGCCATCGATGAAGCGTCCCCACGCCCCCTCGCCATGATAGAGAGAAGGTAGAAGCAAGAATGGGGAGAGGCAGATGACGAAGGATTAAGACACACCGTCCCTCCCGCTCCCCTCTTTATAAAGGGGCCGGGGCGAGGCTCGGCCGCCCCCTCTCAGCCAATCCGGCCCGTTGAAGTGACAGCAAGCGGGGCCGTCGACCGCCCTCCCCGCTCCATTGAAGGCGCGTGGGAATAGACCCGCGCGCGCGACTTCCCACATCCCGCGTGCCTGTCATTCGCTCCACATCATGCATGCAACAAACATGGCGCAAGGGATGGGCGCAGTGGGACACATGGAGCGGCGGTTCCCAAGCGAGGGCAGTAAATGAGCAGCGGCCCTGTGGTCTCGAAGAGACACGCAAGCCGCCTCTTTACTGTCCACCACAAGATGACGCCAGCATGCTTCCATCACGCACACGCGCGTGACCCCCACGTCGCGCGTTCAACGCGAGTCGTGGGGAAGTGCAGCAGAAGGAGTAGTTACCGCGGTAAAATCGGCCTCGCCTGCCTGCGCATCATTCTGGGCCTGGCCCAACAACGTGTTGCGCTTATGTGTGGCACAGGCCCGGGGGCTCCTGTCGGTGTACAGAAGTAGGGGCTCTCCTTTTGACCCCTTTACTTGTGCACGGGCAGTCGAAGCCACGCGCCGTGACCACGCGTAGCAGGGCAAAGGAGGGTAGCCGGAGAGAAGCCGAAGGCTCGAGACGAACAAGGCAACATCAAGGACCAAGGCCACAAAGTGCAGATGGGCGAAGCAGGTTTCCCCGGCAAGAGCCTTGCCAGGGGCAGCCTCCGCAGCCCCGACAAGCCCCTTGCCGGGGCAGCTCACCCACACCAGCGGAGCGTGCCACCCTCGAACCACAGTCTCCAACACCGACCACGTTGGACCAGGGCTTGAGAGGCACCACTATGGTGGCTTGCAGATCTTTGTGAAGACATAGAATGCTCAAGATCAGATGAGGATTGGAAGGCAACACTCCCTGTCAAGATCCTTACCGAAGAAATTCACAAGACCCCCGGCAAGATCCTTGCCGGGGACGCCAGCGCGCCACGGCAAGACCCTTGCCGGGCCACCCGGGAAGACCCTTGTCGGGCCACCCGACAAGACCCTTGCCAGAGGCGACAGCAGGGCCACTACCAGGCCCGCACCAATCACATTCCTGCCACCGTTCGCATGCAGCTGCCAGCCCAACCAGCTGGGCAGGCACCTACATGGCAACATGCAGCTTCCAGGCCAACTCAGCAGGCACCTACGTGGCGGCATGCAGATCTTCGTGGAGGCTCCACCACCACGCCACCTCAGCTGCTTGCCTACCTACATGGCACCGCATGCGTCACTGGCCAGGGCGCGTGTCAAAGCGAGGAGGAGCAGCGACGGACGGGACGGGCCTCGCTCCCATCCCCGATAAAGTGAAGGACACCTAAGCCATGCATTAAATGCATCTTTTCCTATAATACGAGCGATAAGCTCGCAATACTGTAGGCCTTTCCACCTCCTGTGTGCCACTGTGGCAACCCCTTTCGCCTATAAAAGGAGGCCCATGGCATACAGGAAAAGGATTCGGCTCTTTCAAACCACGCATCACCCGTAGCTAGTTTAAGAGCTCAAGAACACTCAATACATCCACCAAGCAGGACTAGGGTTTTAGGCGTCCTCGCGGCCCGAACCTGGGTAAAGGATCCCCGTGTCAACTACTAATCCTGCTCTTCTCACAACCCCGCGCCCCGCAACCGGAGTAGGGATTCTTGTGATCCCATAGGTGTCGTTTCCCACCGACACATACGACTACATCAACCGCGTTGTCATAACGCTTCCGCTTACGGCCTACGAGGGTACGTGGACGACACTCTTCCCTCTCATTGCTATGCATCACCATGATCTTGCGTGTGTGTAGGAATTTTTTTGAAATTACTATGTTCCCCAACAGTGCTATCAGAGCCAGGTTTATGCGTAGATGTTATATGCACGAGTAGAACACAAGTGAGTTGTGGGCGATACAAGTCATACTGCTTACCAGCATGTCATACTTTGGTTCGGCGGTATTGTTGGATGAAGCGGCCCGGACCGACATAACGTGTACACTTATGCAAGATTGGTTCTACCGACATGATTTGCACAAAGGTGGCTAGCGGGTGTCAGTTTCTCCAACTTTAGTTGAACCAAGTGTGGCTACGCCTGGTCCTTGAGAAGGTTAAAACAACACTAACTTGACAAAATATTGTTGTGGTTTTGATTCGTAGGTAAGAACGGTTCTTACTCAGCCCATAGCAGCCACGTAAAACTTGCAACAACAAAGTAGAGGACGTCTAACTTGTTTTTGCAGGGCATGTTGTGATGTGATATGGTCAAGACATGATGCTAAATTTTATTGCATGAGATGATCATATTTTTTAACGGAGTTATCAGCAACTGGCAGGAGCCATATGGTTGTTGCTTTATTGTATGCAATGCAATCGCCTTGTAATTGCTTTACTTTATCACTAAGCGGTAGAGATAGTTGTAGAAGCAATAGTTGGCGAGACGACAACAATGCTACGATGAAGATCAAGGTGTCGCGCTAGTGATGATGGTGATCATGACGGTGCATTGGAGATGGAGATCAAAGGCACAAGATGATGATGGCCATATCATATCACTTATATTGATTGCATGTGATGTTTATCTTTTATGCATCTTATTTTGCTTTGATTGACAATAGCATTATGAGATGATCTCTCACTAAATTTCAAGGTATAAGTGTTCTCCCTAAGTATGCACCGTTGCCAAAGTTCGTTGTGCCGAGACACCACGTGATGATCGGGTGTGATAAGCTCAATGTTCACCTACAACGGGCGTAAGCTAGTTTTGCACAGTCAGAAATACTCGGGTTAAACTTGACAAGCCTAGCATATGCAGATATGGCCTCGAAACACTGAGACCGAAAGGTCGAACGTTAATCATATAGTAGATATGATCAACATAGTGATGTTCACCATTGAAAACTATTCCATCTCACGTGATGATCGGTATTGGTTTAGTTGATTTGGATCACGTGATCACTTAGATGATTAGAGGGATTCTGTCTAAGTGGGAGTTCTTAAGTAATATGATTAATTGAACTTAAATTTATCATGAACTTATTACCTAATAGTATTTTGCTTGTCTATGTAGTTGTAGATAGATGGTCCGTGTTGTTGTTCCGTTGAATTTTAATGCGTTCCTTGAGAAAGCTAAGTTGAAAGAAGATGGTAGCAATTACACTGACTGGGTCCGTTACTTGAGGATTATCCTCATTGCTGCTTAGAAGAATTACGTCCTGGATGCACCACTGGGTGCCAGGCCTGCTGCAGATGCAACTGACGATGTTAAGAACGTCTGGCAGAGAAAAGCTAATGACTACTCGATAGTTCAATGTGCCATGCTTTACAGCTTAGAACCGGGACTTCAACGATGTTTTGAACGTCATGGAGCATATGAGATGTTCTAGGAGTTGAAGTTAATATTTCAAGCAAATGCCCGGATTGAGAGATATGAAGTCTCCAATAAGTTCTATAGCTGCAAGATGGAGGAGAATAGTTTTGTCAGTGAACATATACTCAAAATGTCTGTGTATAATAATCACCTGATTCAACTGGGAGTTAATATTCCTGATGATAGTGTCATTGACAGAATTCTTCAATCACTGGCACCAAGCTACAAGAGCTTCATGATGAACTATAATATGGAAGGGATGAACAAGACAATTCCCGAGCTCTTCGCAATGCTAAAGGCAGTGGAGGTAGAAATCAAGAAGGAGCATCAAGTGTTGACGGTCAATAAGACCACCAGTTTCAAGAAAAACGTAAGGGGAAGAAGAAAGGGAACTTCAAGAAGAACGGCAAACAAGTTGCTGCTCAAGAGAAGAAACCTAAGTCTAGACCTAAGCCTGAGACTGAGTGCTTCTACTGCAAAGGGACTGGTCACTAGAAGCGGAACTGCCCCAAGTATTTGGCGAATAAGAAGGATGGCAAGGTGAACAAAGGTATATGTGATATACATGTTATTCATGTGTACCTTACTAGAGCTCATAGTAGCACCTAGGTATTTGATACTGGTTCTGTTGCTAATATTTGCAACTCGAAATTGGGACTACGGATTGAGCGAAGATTGGCTAAAGACGAGGTTATGATGCGCATGGCAAATGGTTCCAAAGTCGATGTGATCGTTGTCGGCACGCTACCTCTACATCTACCTTCGGGATTAGTTTTAGACCTGAATAATTGCTATTTGGTGCCAGCGTTAAGCATGAACATTATATCTGGATCTTGTTTGATGCGAGACGGTTATTCATTTAAATCTGAGAATAATAGTTGTTCTATTTATATGAGTAATATCTTTTATGGTCATGCACCCTTAAAGAGTGGTCTATTTGTCTTGAATCTCGATAGTAGTGATACACATATTCATAATGTTGAAGCCAAATGATGCACAGTTGATAATGATAGTGCAACTTATTTGTGGCACTGCCGTTTAGGTCATATTGGTGTAAAGCGCATGAAGAAACTCCATACCGATGGACTTCTGGAATCACTTGATTATGAATCACTTGGTACTTGCGAACCATGCCTAATGGGCAAGATGACTAAAACGCCATTCTCCGGAACAATGGAGCGAGCAACAGATTTGTTGGAAATCATACATACTAATGTATGTGGTCCAATGAATATTGAGGCTCGCAGAGGGTATCGTTATTTTCTCACCTTCAAAGATGATTTAAGCATATGTGGGTATATCTACTTAATGAAACATAAGTCTGAAACATTTGAAAAGTTTAAAGAATTTCAGAGTGAAGTTGAAAATTATCGTTACAAGAAAATAAAGTTTCTACAATCTCATCGTGGTGGAGAATATTTGAGTTACGAGTTTGGTCTACATTAGAAACAATGCGGAATAGTTTCGCAACTCACGCCACCCGGAACACCATAGCGTAATGGTGTGTCCAAACGTCGTAATCATACTTTACTAGATATGGTGCAATCTATGACGTCTCTTACTGATTTACAGCTATCGTTTTGGGGTTATGCCTTAGAGACGGTTGCATTCACGTTAAATAGGGCACCATCAAAATCTGTTGAGACGACACCTTATGAACTATGGTTTGGCAGGAAACCAAAGTTGTCATTTCTTAAAGTTTGGGGCTGCGATGCTTATGTGAAGAAACTTCAACCTGATAAGCTCGAACCCAAATCGGAGAAATGTGTCTTCATAGGATACCCAAAGGAGACTGTTGGGTACACCTTCTATCACAGATCCGAAGGCAAAACATTTGTTGCTAAAAATTGATCCTTTCTAGAGGAGTTTCTCTCGAAAGAACTGAGTGGGAGGAAAGTAGAACTTGATGAGGTAACTATACCTACTCCCTTATTGGAAAGTAGTACCCATGACGCCTACACCAATTAGTGAGGAAGCTAATGATATTGATCATGAAACTTCAGATCAAGTTACTACCGAACCTCGTAGGTCAACCAGATTAAGATCCGCACCAGAGTGGTACGGTAATCCTATTCTGGAGGTCATGTTACTTGACCATGGCGAACCTACGAACTATGAGGAAGTGATGATGAGCCCAGATTCCTCAAAATGGCTTGAGGCCATGAAATCTGAGATGGGATCCATGTATGAGAACAAAGTGTGGACTTTGGTTGACTTGCCCGATGATCGGCAAGCTATCAAGAATAAATGGATCTTCAAGAAGAAGACTGAGGTTGACGGTAATGTTACTATCTACAAAGCTCGACTTGTTGTGAAAGGTTTTTGACAAGTTCAAGGGGTTGGCTACGATGAGACTTTCTCACCCGTAGCGATGCTTAAGTCTGTCCGAATCATGTTAGCAATTGCCGCATTTTATGATTATGAAATTTGGAAAATGGATGTCAAAACTGCATTCCTAAATGGATTTCTGGAAGAAGAGTTGTATATGATGCAACCAGCAGGTTTTGTCAATCCGAAGGTGCTAACAAAGTGTGCAAGCTCCAGCGATCCATTTATGGACTGGTGCAAGCCTCTCGGAATTGGAATAAACGTTTTGAGAGTGTGATCAAAGCATATGGTTTTATACAGACTTTTGGAGAAGCTTGTATTTACAAGAAAGTTAGTGGGAGCTCTGTAGCATTTGTAATATTATATGTGGATGACATATTGTTGATTGGAAATGATATAGAATTTCTAGATAGCATAAAAAGGATACTTGAATAAAAAATTCGATGAAAGACCTTGGTGAAGCTGCTTACATATTGGGCATCAAGATCTATAGAGATAGATCAAGACGCTTAATTGGACTTCCACAAAGCACATACCTTGACAAAGTTTTGAAAAAGTTCAAAATGGATCAAGCAAAGAAAGGGTTCTTGCCTGTGTTACAAGGTGTGAAGTTGAGTCAGACTCAATGCCCGACCACTGCAGAAGATAGAGAAAAAATGAAAAATGTTCCCTATGCTTCAGCCATAGGCACTATCATGTATGCAATGTTGTGTACTAGAACTGATGTGTGCTTTGCTATTAGTTTAGCAGGGAGGTACCAAAGTAATCCAGGAGTGGATCACTGGGCAGCGGTCAAGAACATCCTGAAATACCTGAAAAGGACTAAGGATATGTTTCTCATTTATGGAGGTGACAAAGAGCTTGTCGTAAATGGTTACATCGATGCAAGCTTTGACACTGATCCGGACGATTCTAAGTCGCACACTGGATACGTGTTTATATTGAACAGTGGAGCTGTCAGTTGGTGCAGTTCTAAACAAAGCGTCGTGGTGGGATGTACGTGTGAAGCGGAGTATATAGCTGCTTTGGAAGTAGCAAATGAAGGAGTTTGGATGAAGGAGTTCATATCCGATCTAGGTGTCATACCTAGTGCATCGGGTCCAATGAAAATCTTTTGCGATAATACGGGTGCAATTGCCTTGGCAAAGGAATCCAGATTTCACAAGAGAACCAAGCACATCAAGAAATGCTTCAATTCCATCTGTGACCAAGTCCAGGTGGGAGACATAGAGATTAGCAAGATACATACGGATCTGAATGTTGCAGACCCGTTGACTAAGGCTCTCTCACGAGCAAAACATGATCAGCACCAAGACTCCATGGGTGTTAGAATCATTACTATGTAATCTAGATTATTGACTCTAGTGCAAGTGGGAGACTGAAGGAAATATGCCCTAGAGGCAATAACAAAGTTATTATTTATTTCCGTATTTCATGATAAATGTTTATTATTCATGCTAGAATTGTATTAGCCGGAAACATAATACATGTGTGAATACATAGAAAAATTAAGTGTCACCAGTATGCCTCTACTTGACTAGCTCATTGATCAAAGATGGTTAAGGTTTCCTAACCATAGACATGAGTTGTCATTTGATAAATGGGATCACATCATTAGGAGAATGATGTGATTGACTTGACCCATTCCGTTAGCTTAGCACTTGATCGTCTTAGTTTACTGCTATTGCTTTCTTTATGACTTATACATGTTCCTATAACTATGAGATTATGCAACTCCCAATTACCGGAGGAACACTTTGTGTGCTACCAAACGTCACAACGTAACTGGGTGATTATAAAGGTGCTCTACAGGTGTTTCCGATGGTACTTGATGAGTTGGCATAGATCGAGATTAGGATTTGTCACTCCGATTATCAGAGAGGTATCTCTGGGCCCTCTCGGTAATGCACATCACTATAAGCCTTGCAAGCAATGTGACTAATGAGTTAGTTGCGGTATGATGTATTACAGAACAAGTAAAGAGACTTGCCGGTAATGAGATTGAGCTAGGTATTCAGATACCGACGATCGAATCTTGGGCAAGTAACATACCGATGACAAAGGGAACAACGTATGTTGTTATGCGGTTTGATCGATAAAGATCTTCCTAGAATATGTAGGAGCCAATATGAGCATCCAGGTTCCGCTATTGGTTATTGCTATGTCTTGAGATTGCGTTGGTTTTCCTTGAAGAGGAAAGGGTGATGCAGCACTAGTAGCGTTAGTATTTCCCTTAGTTTTTGAGAACCAAGGTATCAATCCAGTAGGAGGCTCCTCAAAAGTCCCACACACCTACACAAACAAATAGGAACTCGCAACCAACACAATAAAGGGGTTGTCAATCCCTTCACGGCCACTTGCGAAAGTGAGATCTGATAGAGATAATATGATAAGATAAATATATTTTTGGTATTTTATAATATAGATAGGAAAAGTAAAAGATGCAAATAAAATTAGATTGAAAGCTTATATGATAAGAGATAGACCCGGGGGCCATAGGTTTCACTAGTGGCTTCTCTCAAGATAGCAAAAGTATTACGATGGGTGAACAAATTACTATCAAGCAATTGATAGAAAAGCAAATAATTATGAGATTATCTAGGCATGATCATGTATATAGGCATCATGTCCATGACAAGTAGACCGACTCCTGCCTGCATCTACTACTATTACTCCACATATCGACCGCTATCCAGCATGCATCTAGAGTATTAAGTTCATAAAGAATAGAGTAACGCATTAATAAAGATGACATGATGTAGAGGGATAAACTCATGCAATATGATATAAACCCCATCTTTTTACCCTCGATGGCAACAATACAATACGTGCCTTGCTGCCCCTGCTGTCACTGGGAAAGGACACCGCAAGATTGAATCCAAAGCTAAGCACTTCTCCCATTGCAATAAAGATCAATCTAGTAGGCCAAACCAAACTGATAATTCAAAGAGACTTGCAAAGACAACTTAATCACACATAAAAGAATTTAGAGGAGATTCAAATATTTCTCATAGATAAACTTGATCATAAACTCACAATTCATCAAATCTCGACAAACACACCGCAAAAAGTGTTACACCGAATAGATCTCCAAGAAGAACAAGGAGAACATGGTATTGAGATCCAAACAGAGAGAGGAAGCCATCTAGCTAATAACTATGGAACCGAAGGTCTGTAGTAAACTACTCACAACTCATCGGAGAGGCTATGGTGTTGATGTAGAAGCCCTCCATGATCGATTCCCCCTCTGGCGGAGCGCCGACAAAGGCTCCAAGATGGGATCTCGCGGATACAGAAGGTTACGGCATTGGAAATAGTTTTTCGTTGGCTCCCCTGATGTTTTTGGGGTACATGGGTATATATAGGAGGAAGAAGTAGGTTGGTGGACTCCCGAGGGGCCCACGAGATAGGGTGGCGTGCCCAGTAGAGGGCGCGCCCTCCACCCTCGTGGCCGCCTCGATTGTTGCATGACTTCCACTCCAAGTCCTCTGGATCACGTTTATTCCGAAAATCACACTCCCAAAGGTTTCGTTCCATTTGGACTCCGTTTAATATTCCTTTTCTTCGAAACACTGAAAGGCAAAAAAAATCAATTCGGGCTGGGCCTCCGGTTAGTAGGTTAGTCCCAAAAATGATATAAATGTGTAAAGTAAAGCCCATAAACATCCAAAACGGGTAATATAATAGCATGGAACAATAAAAAATTATAGATATGTTGGAGACGTATCAAGCATCCCCAAGCTTAATTCCTGCTCGTCCTTGAGTAGGTAAATGATAAAAAAAGAATTTTTGATGTGGAATGCTACCTAGCATACTTCTCAATGTAATTTTCTTTATTGTGGCATGAATGTTCAGATCCAATTGATTCAAAAGAAAAGTTCATATTGACATGAGAAATAGTAATACTTCAAGCATACTAGTCAAAGCAATCATGTCTTCTCAAAATAACATGGCTAAAGAAAGTTCATTCCTACAAAATCATATAGTTAGGCTATGCTTCATTTTCGTCACACAAAAATGCTCCCATCTTATACACCCCCGATGACAAGCCAAGCAATTGTTTCGTACTTAAATAATCTCAAACTTTTGCAACTTTAGCCATGGATATAGCACTATGGGTGGAATAGAATATGATGATGGGGATTGTGTGGAGAAGACAAAAAAGGAGAAAGTCTCACATTGACGAGGATAATCAATGAGCTGTGGAGATGCCCATCAATTGATGTCAACATGAGGAGTAGGGATTGCCATGCAACAGATGCACTTAGAGCTATAAATGTATGAAAGCTCAACAAAAGAAACTAGTGGGTGTACATCCAACTTTCTTTCTCATGAAGACCTAGGGCATTTTGAGGAAGCCCATCGTAGGAATATACAAGCCAAGTTCTATAATGAAAAATTCCCGCTAGTATATGAAAGTGACAACATATGAGACTCGCTATATGAAGAACATGGTGCTACTTTGAAGCACAAGTGTGGAAAAAGAGATAGTAACATTGCCCCCTTTTTTATTTTTTTGGGCCTTCCCTTGTTTGGCTTTTTTTATTTGGGGACAATGCTCTAATAATAATGATCATCACACTTCAATTTATTTACAACTCATGAATTACAACTCAATACTAGAACAAGATATGACTCTATATGAATGCCTTCGGCGGTGTACCGGAACGGGCAATGAATCAAGAGTGACATGTATGAAAAATTAGGCATGGTGGCTTTGCCACAAATACGATGTCAACTACATGATCATGCAATGGCAATATGACAAAAGTAATGCGTGTCATGATGATAAACGGAACGGTGGAAAGTTGCATGGCAATATATCTCGGAATGGCTATGGAAATGCCATAATAGGTAGGTATGGTGGCTGTTTTGAGGAAGATATAAGGAGGTTTATGTGTGATAGAGCATATCATATCACGAGGTTTGGATGCACGGGCAAAGTTTGCACCAACTCTCAAGGTGAGAAAGGGCAATGCACGGTACCGAAGAGGCTAGCAATGATGGAAAGGTAAAAGTGCGTATAATCCATGGAATCAACATTAGTCAAAAGAACTCATATACTTATTGCAAAAATTTATGAGTCATCAAAAACCAAGCACTACACGCATGCTCCTAGAGGGATAGATTGGTAGGAAAAGACCATCGCTCGTCCCCGACCGCCACTCATAAGGATGCACAATTCAAGGACACCTCATGTTTCAAATTTGTTACACAACTTTAACCATACGTGCGTGCTACGGGACTTTCTAACGTCAACACAAGCATTCTTTAAATTCATAATCACCCAACTAGCATGACTTTAATATCACTACCTCTATATCTCAGAACAATTATCAAGTATCAAATTGATCATACCATCCAATTCACTTCCTATGATAGTTTGTATTATACCCAACTTGGATGCTCACCATTCTAGGACCAATTTTATAACCATAGCAAATACCATGATGTTCTAAGAGACTCCCGAAATAATATAAGTGAAGAATGAGATACTAACAATTTCTACAAAATTAAGCCACCGCCGTGCTCTAAAAGATATAAGTGAAGCACTAGAGCAAAAACTATACAGCTCAAAAGATATAAGTGAAGCACATATAGTATTCTAATAAATTCCAAACAAGTGGGTTTCTCCCAAAAGGTGTCTACAGTAAGGATGATTGTGGTAAACCAAAAAGAAAAGACTAATATCATACAAGACGCTCCAAGCAAAACACATACATGTGGCGAACAAAAATATAGCCCCAATTAAAGTTACGGATAAACGAAGACGAAAGAGGGGATGCCTTCTGGGGCACCCCCAAGCTTAGGCTTTTGGCTATTCTTGAATATCTTGGGGTGCCATGGGCATCCCCAAGCTTAGGCTCTTGCCACTCTTTATTCCATAGTACATCAAATCTTTACCCAAAACTTGAAAACTTCACAACACAAAACTCAACAGGAAATCTCATAAGCTCCGTTAGTGAAAGAAAGCAAAACCACCACATAATGTATTGTAATGACTGGGGCCGATGGTCACCGTTGTACATCGTAAATCGTTGTTTTCATTGCTTCGGTTTTTTTTCTTCGTCCGCCTAGGCATAGCTTTGGTCTTTGCATGACTTTGCCTTTGCCGGCGTGATCATTTGTGTGTGTGTGTGTTGTGCTGGCTGTGTGCATCTTAGTTATGCAGAGGCCGGGTGTACTCATCATGATTGTATCCCTCGATGCTACTGTATGAGTCAATAAAAACACCCTTTTTCGAAAAATGTATTGTAATGAACTCATTCTTTATTTATATTAGTGTTAAACCTACTGTATTACAAGTTCTCTATGGTTCATACCACTTAATACTAGCCATAGATGCATCAAAATAAGCAAACAACACACAAAAAACAGAATCTGTCAAAAACAGAATAGTCTGTAGCAATCTGTAACTCTCGAATACTTCTGGAACTCTAAAAATCCTACCAAAATAGTAAGTCCTGGGCAATTTGTCTATTGATCTACATCAAAAAGAATCAACGCAAAATCACGTTCCTGTGAATTACCAAAATTATTTTCATGCGCGCAAAGTTTCTGTTTTTTAGCAGAATCAAATTAACTATCACCATAGGTTATCCTATAGGTTCTACTTGGCACAAACACTAATTAAAACATAAAAACACATCTAAACAGAAGATATATGCAAAATTTATTACTAAACAGAAGCAAAAAGCACAAATAAAATTGGGTTGCCTCCCAACTAGCGCTATCGTTTAACGCCCCTAGCTAGGCATAAAAGCGAGGATAGATCTAAGTGGTGCCATCTTTGGCACTCAATTCATAAGTAGCTCGCATGATAGATTCATAAGGTAATTTGACTTTCTTTCTTGGAAAGTGCTCCATGCCTTTCCTTAATGGAAATTGGAATCTAATATTCCCTTCCTCCATAGCAATAATCGCACCAATTATTCTAAGGAACGGTCTACCAAGAATAATAGGACACGAAAATTGCAATCTATATCAAGAACGATAAAATCTACGGGCACCAAATTCCTATTTGCAACAATGAGAACATCATTGATCCTTCCCATAACTTTTTAATGGTGGAATCCGCAAGGTGCAAATTTAAAGAGCAAGCATCAAGATTATGGTAACCTAGAATATCACATAATGTTTTTGGAATCGTGGAAACACTAGCACCCAAATCACATAAAGCATAACACTCATGATCTTTAATTTTAATCTTATAGTAGGTTCCCACTCATCATTATGTTTTCTAGGTATAGAAACTTCTAAATTAAGTTTTTCATCATAAGATTGCATCAAGGCATCAACAATATGTTTGGTAAAAGATTTATTTTGACTATAAGCATGAGGAGAATTCACAATGGATTGCAACAAGGAAATACAACTTTCTAAAGAACAATATCATAATTAAATTCCTTGTAATCCAAGATAGTGGGTTCAGTGCTATTTAAAGTCTTGACCTCTCCAATCCCACTTTTACCAAATTTAGCATCAAGATCTAAAAACTCCGAATCATTGGGACGCCTTTTAACTAAAGTTGACTCATCTCCAGTCCCATCATTATTAAGATACATATTGCAAAACAAAGATCTAATAGGGGACACATCAATAACTTTAAGATCTTCATCATTATTTTCATGGAAACTAGAAGAACACGCCTTTACAAAGCAATCTTTCTTAGCACGCAATCTAGCGGTTCTTTCCTTACACTCATCAATGGAAATTCTCCTTGCTCTGAGAGACTCATTGATATCATGCTTAGGAGGAGCATATCTAAGTTTCAAAGAATCAACATCAAGCGAAAGTCTATCAACGTTCCTAGCCAAATCATCAACTTTAAGCAATTTTTCTTTTGAAAGATCATAAATTCTTTCACACTATTCTCAAAATCAGAGGGCATCTTATTATAATTACTGTCGGTGTCAAAACCGGCGGATCTCGGGTAGGGGGTCCCGAACTGTGCGTCTAGGCGGATGGTAACAGGAGACAAGGGACACGATGTTTTTACCCAGGTTCGGGCCCTCTCGATGGAGGTAAAACCCTACTCCTGCTTGATTGATATTGATGATATGGGTAGTACAAGAGTGGATCTACCACGAGATCAAGGAGGCTAAACCCTAGAAGCTAGCCTATGGTATGATTGTTGTTCTGTCCTACGGACTAAAACCCTCCGGTTTATATAGACACCCGAGAGGGCTAGGGTTACACAGAGTCGGTTACAATGGTAGGAGATCTACATATCCGTATCGCCAAGCTTGCCTTCCACGCCAAGGAAAGTCCCATCCAGACATGGGACAAAGTCTTCAATCTTGTATCTTCATAGTCTTGGAGTCCGGCCGATGATGATAGTTCGGCTATCCAGACACCCCCTAGTCCAGGACTCCCTCAGTAGCCCCTGAACCAGGCTTCAATGACGATGAGTCCGGCGCGCATATTGTCTTTGGCATTGCAAGGCGGGTTCCTCCTCCGAATAATTCATAGAAGATTGTGACCACCAGGATAGTGTCCGGCTCTGTAAAATAAATTCCACATACCACCATAGAGAGAATAATATTTACACAAGTTCAATCTGCTGACGTATTTTGTGGCGTGACGTCACACCACAACCAAGCCTTTACTCGAATCGTTTTTATTATACCACTTCAGTGCGTTTAGCGAAGCGGTTTCCTTGGCATGTCTTGTCGAAGTAGAGATCGTGTTCCCCTATTTCGGGATTCCCATCAATACGGACGTGGGTAACCCAACCGCGCTCGTTGCCACGCCCCCTCCATCAAAGGCGAGTTCCAAACGGTCACGGGGATGGCTCTTGGTATTCTCCCTCTTTATAATGAGACCAAGGCCTGTTCCTTTTCTTCAATCCTCAATCGAATCCGCTCCTCGCCCCGTGTTCCAACAATCAGGGCTCCAGATTCGGGCACTTCGGACCTTCGACAATGTCCAGCTCCGACCTACAGGGCCGGTGGATGCCCTCCTCCATCACGGAAGAGGACGTGCTAAAGCTGAGAGATGCCAGGTACTTAACCTACGAGATTTCACATAGGTTGCCTGCCCAAGGGCAAGTCATTCCTACTCCCGAGCCTGGCGAGAGTGTTGTATTCGTGTCTCACCTCCGTCGGGGTTTAGGCTTCCCGATGGATCCCTTCGTGAGGGGACTCATGTTTTACTATGGGTTGGAATTCCATGACCTGGCTCCGGAGTCCATCCTCCACATCTCATCATTTATTGTCGTCTGCGAAGCCTTTCTCCGCACTACCCCTCACTTCGGTTTGTGGCTCAAAACCTTCAACGTGGAGCCGAAGATGATTGAGGGGCGTCAGGCAGAGTGCAGTGGGGCGGTTATAAGCAAGAGGGCCGATGCTCCATGGCCCGAGGGCTCTTTTCAGGAGGAGCTCGGCTTGTGGCAATAGGAGTGGTTCTACATCACCGCTCCCAGGGGCAGCAGGCAGAGGCCGCCGCCCGCCTTTCGCTCGGGCCCTCCACAACGGCTGACGTCATGGGTCAACAAAGGGCTTGACTGAGGGCCGTCCAAGGACGTGCCCCTATTGCAGGGCCGGATTCGAGACCTCCAAGAGAGGGAGATCAACCTGGTCGTAGTGACGCAGGTTATGCTGATTCAGCGTCTTCTGCCCTACAAATGTCGCCCCATTCGCCTTGGGAATTCAATCCGGAGGGACCACGAGCTCTCCAACACTTCATGGGTACGACACCCGTGGAGATGTACAAACTGTTCTTCGGATCACAAGAGATGTGTCCGGAATTGACCGAGGACGCCGACTTAAGCTGCAATCGCCCGGATACTCAAGTAATTAGCCCTGTGTCCGGATGTATCGTCCGTTTATTTATCATGGATTTGCCTCTTAACCAGCTATCCCTTGGACATGAGTGGATAGCGCAAGCAAAACTGATACGGTGTCCGGCCCCCCTCCCTGAGACCACGCCGGATCCCGTGTTAGTCAAGATGTTGGAGGTTGCGCCTTCGGAAGAGGGCGAAGGGGAGAACAGGAAAGCTACCGCCTCCGCTAAGGAGGCTCTCAAGAAGGGAGGGATCGAAAATCCCTCCTTCCAGGGGGAGAAGAGGACCGCTTCCAAGGACCCGGAGGCTAAGGCCTTTAAGCGGGGGAAGAAATCCGCACCGGAAGGTCCTGTGCCGGGAGAAGCCCCGACCGCACTGTCTCCCCAAGGGAATCAGCCCTCCAGCGAGCCGTAAGTAGAAAAAAGGGGAGTTTTGTGATAAGGGACATCCCTATTTTATTTCTATGGATAACCGAAGTTTTTACCTTGTAGTTCGGACCTCAGCCCTTCTCAGCAGAGCTCATCCTCGGGGGACATTCATTCGGAGATGATGGAGAGCGAAACGCCTCCATCTGCCGCCCCGTCAGGTGGGGCGGACGACCCTGAGGTGTCGTCACGGAGGGTCTCCCCGAGTCCGGCGGGGCCGGGGAGTTCGGCACCCACTGGAGTACGGCCAGTAGAGCTGCAGAATCTGCTCGAGAGGGCGTCTATCTCAGAAGATCACCGTACATTAATGAGTACGGTGATTGAAAGGATCTCATCCGCCGAGAGCGGGTTGCGTGAGGCCGTCGGAAGTTTACTGACGGGGTTTGAGGTACGCAAAAAATGACATGCCTTTTGACAGTTTTGCACATAGAGTGCGCCCTGTATAGATAGTAGCCCCTGAGACTCGGTATGTTGTCGAAAGTGACAGCGTGCCGAGGATCATAATCTCAGTTATAAAATGTTGCCTTTCCTATGTAGGTGGCGGGACGTTCGGTGGCCAGCCAGACTGATAGAGTTGCCAGCTGAAGCGGCAACTCAACGTTGCGGATGCGGACATCGCGCTGGTCAATAAACGACTTGACGAGTCACAAGGTAGGTGGTTTCTCCGCGGTCACCTGGTAAGGGAGCTGATGCCCACTGCTTACAACATGTATGCTTGATGTAGATGGTGCCGCTGCTGTGGAAGACCTTCGGGCAGAGCTTGCTCGAGCCAAGGAGCAAGCCAGAAAAAGTGATGCGGCTGCCTCGAAGGCAGCGGAGGAGCTAAAAGCCGAAAAGGCTGCTCACTGCCGAAGCAGGGAGGAGATGGCCGGAATGGCTGTGAAATTAAAAGATGCTACCTACCGCTATGAGGTTCTTGAAAGAGAACGCCAGGCGGAGCAAGAGGACCTGAAGAAGGCCACTGCCGAAGCCAAGGATGCCCGTTCTGCAATGTGGGCTATAAAGGAGGAACTGCGTCAGGCCGGAGACATTGCGGCTGGAAAGCCCTTTCTGCTACATAGGAAGTTCACGGATCCGAAGTATGCTTAGTTGGGCCAGTTGTGGGGTGCGGAGGATCCTTATCTGAATTTGGCGGCGAGTGCGGCGGACGCAGTCATGCACTTCCGAAGCCAAAAGGATCACGAAATGGAAGAGCTTGTTTGGTCTCAATTCCATAGTCCGGAGCGTCCACTTCCGTTGACCGATCGGTTAGCTGAGTGGGCTGAGCTGAATAGATTGTCCGGAATAGCCATGACGGATGTGGTGGCTCATCTGTGGCCGGAAAGTCCCAAGCCGAAGAGTTATTTTGGCTTATTGCAGCAATTCCTGGGGGCGGTGCCGGATATCAAGGCGATGAAGCGGTCGGCAAGCATAGAGGGTGCCCGGATGGCTCTTGCCCGTGTTAAGACATACTGGGCGGAGATGGATGCCACCGATGTTGCATCCCGGGGTTCGGACAAAAGCCGATTACCCGCCGAGCACTATTTTGAGGAGGTCCTGCAGGGCGCTCGTTTAATAGAGTCGCAGTGCTCGAAAAACATTATGTTCAAATGACATGTATGATTTGTAAAACCATATTTATAATATAAGGGCTTTTTATACTTGTGCGTTCAAGTATTGAAATATCTCCTGTGCGGCCGTTAATGTATATGTATATATAACCTGAAAGATGGCAGTCTTCGGATTCAGCCCCCACGCACATGGTGCGGGGGTGTTTGCAAAAAAGCACATTTTCACACTTAATCCAACGTCTTGGTCCTGTGAAGGAGGTGGTAGCGTAGCAAACTAGGCAACCGGACTATAATGCTTTATCACTTTCACTTAGCCATAGGAGTTCGAAGGTGGGGCTACGATATAGCCCCTACGGGCACCGCGCTCTCCGAATTCGGGGCGCGTGTGTGCCTGACCGGGAAGTGGTCCTTCGTCAAAGCGGAGGAATTCTAAACATTCCAGTAGTCGATCGAGTGGTTGACCAGTCTCTCGCTATATCATGACAGTCAGTTTTCGGCTTTCTCTACTGAGGTGCTCGCCTGGCCGGACCGGGGCACAATCGCAGTAGTTCTCCTGGTGCCGCGTTAGCCGATGGAGCGGAACATAAGGTAGCAAAACACAGGAGCCGGGCAAACCCAACATTTGACCAAAGACATGATTCGGAGCTGATGCATATAAGGCCTAACTCGAGACGCTGAACACTCCCTGAGGTATTCAGTCTTTATGATAGCGGGCAGAACAATGCCCTAAGCCCCTAGTGTCCAGGTATGGGCGAGAACTTCTGACGCGGCCGATGCCAAAATGCCAGCCTCCTCCTCGGTTATGGTAGAAAACCGGGGGATGTGTATCAACAACAGACAGTAAAAAAGGTTTACACAGGGTCTTAATCTGAAAAGAATCCTTGCAACGGGTCCCTGCTGCACGTCTACGCCTGTGTCTCCGTTGTGCTGTATCCTGGACGGGTGTAGCACGTGGTTCATCTGTAAAAGAGAAGAACTTAGTTTGGAAAGAATATCGTGCAAAAAATGTATTTAAAACAGAGTATGATTTGGAAGATGAATAAAGTTGAGCTTTATTGGCTCTCATTGTTTATGCGTGCAGCCCCTTATAAAGAGGTATGCGGCTAGGAAGCCCCTTGTTTATTTATACCGGACTCGCCTAACCATGTCCGAGGTCTGAATGACCTGTTTTTAGGGGCTTTGATCAGCAAGGCCGGATTAGTGTGTAGCTGTCAAAGCAGTCTCACGTTTTCCGTGGTCGAGGAACACTCAAAGTTACCCTTTAATGAGATTATGCCACGCGGACTGGGCATTTTAAGTGTAAGAGACGCCTAATGCGGTATTGCATTAAAGCGAGCGAAAGCTTCGCGTCCCAGTAGTGCTTGATGGCTACTTTTGAATGGGGTGATATGGAAGATTAGCTTTTCGCGACGGAAGTTGTCGGATGAACCGAACACAACCTCTAGTAGTACAGAGCCTGTACAATTGGCATAAAGGCCTGGCGTCACTCCTTTGAAGGAAGTGCTGCTATGGCGAATTTTGGTAGGGTCTATCCCCATTCTGCGAATGGTGTCCTGGTATAGCAGGTTTATATCACTGCCGCCATCCATCAGGACTTGTGTGAATTGTAGTCCGTCGATTATGGGATTCAATATCAAAGCAGTCCCTCCTGCGTTTCGAATACTTCTGGAGTAATCCTGATGGTCGAAAGTAATTGGTTTTGACATCCAATTTCGGGACTCCGCTGGGGTGGACCGTGCGGCGCGTGTTTTAGTAGGTGCCGCACTATTTTTCCCTGTTATCACATGAAGTGAGTTCACTGTTTTGACTTCCAGTGGGAAAGTCTTCTGTTTTTCGGCATGCTGCTTGTGGGGTTCGTCATCATCTTCGCTTGGTGTGTCGAGCCCCTTGTGTTCGGCGTTAAGTCGGCCGGATTGGTTGAAGACCCAACAATCTCTGTGGGTATGGTTTGAAGGCTTCCCAGGGGTACTGTGGATTTGACATATCCTATCCAAGATTTTGTTTAGGTTGGATAGCTCGTCACTGTTGTCCTTAAGGGGCAGTGATTTGTTATTCCGCCGAGAGCTTTTGAATCCGGTGTTGACCGCCGTGCTATTTGGGCCATTTTCCTTATTCTGGCGCTGATCTTTTTTGCGTCGTGATTTCCCATTTCCATCCCTGACCTTGGACGTACTCGGGTCGCTGGTGCTGCATCTTGCCAGCCAGCTATCTTCCCCCGCGCAAAAGCGGGTCATGAGGCTTGTTAGCACGGCCATTGTTCTTGGTTTTTCCTGGCCGAGGTGTCTGGCGAGCCATTCGTCTCGGACGTTATGTTTAAAGGCTGCTAAGGCTTCGGCGTCCGGACAGTCGACTATTTGGTTCTTTTTGGTGAGGAACCTGTTCCAGAATTTGCGTGCGGACTCTCCGGATTGTTGAGTTATGTGACTTATATCGTGAGCATGCGGAGGGCGGACATACGTCCCCTGGAAATTTGCTCGAAACGCATCCTCGAGCTCTTCCCAACTTCCAATGGTATTTTCTGGGAGGCTTTTGAGCCAATGCCGAGCTGGCCCTTTGAGCTTGAGGGGTAGGTATTTTATGGAATGGAGATCGTCTCCTCTAGCCATATGTATGTGTAGGATGTAATCCTCAATCCAGACTCCGGGGTCTGTTCTTCTGTCGTATGCCTCTATGTTTACAGGCTTGAATCCCGCTGGAAATTCATGATCCAGTACCTCATCGGTGAAATATAGTGGGTGTGCGGCGCCCCTATATTTAGGTGTGCCGTTATCTTCGAACACTCGACGTGTTGTGTTGCTTCCTGGAGTCTTCTTTTTTGGCCCATAGATGGACCTGACCGGGCCATCCTTTTTGCGAGGATCCTTATGTGGATCGTGTTTCGGCTTGTGTGCGGCGCCGCTTGCCGCTCCTAGCCTGTCATCTGGTCGTCTATCCGGCCAGGCGGCCTCTTTGTTTTTTGACTGTTGGGGCTCTACGGCCTCATCGTCAAATTCGGGCAACATCTTGCGCTTCGGGTAGCTCTTTGCTTGGTGACTATCACCGTATTTATCTGCGGTCTTGAGTACTTTGCTCCATCTCATTCTGAGTACGTCTTCCGTTGTTTTGAGCTTCCACTTCTGCTTCTTCAAACTTCTTGCAGTGGCGACAAGCCTTTAATGAAGGTTTTTATGCTCCGGTGATGTGTCCGGCGTGAGATCGTCTGGACTGTTGTTTTCGCCGGGGATGGGTTGCTCGTCCAATTTATCCTGTTCGGATGGTTGCTGGGTGGCATGTTCGTCGTCCACTGGTTCGCCCTGCTCTACGGCTGGGTCAGTATGGGTGCTGTTGTTATCAAGGCGGGACTTCGGGAGGCTCTTGCGTCACCATTTTGGTTGTTTTTTGGGGGAATTATCCTTCGTCGCATCCCGTTGCTCCTCGTTATCGCTTCCTTTTGGTGTATCCACCATGTATACGTCGTGAGTTGAGGTGGCTTTCTAGTGCTCAATAGGCGCTGGTTCTTGGTCGTCTCCGGCATCGTCGTCCATACCATCGATGCCTTCGGAGTCGAAGTCTAGCACGTCGGTTAGTTTGTCGAAAGTGGCTATGAAGTGGGTGGTGGGTGGGCTTTGAATTTCTTCGTCGTCCTCATCCCAACCGTCCTGACCGTAGTCCCGCCAGGGCTCTCCTGATAACAAGAGATATTTTAGCGAATTCGGGATGTCGCCGAAAGGTGAGTGTTGAAAGATGTCCGCAGCGGTGAACTCCATGATCGGCGCCCAATCGGATTCGATTAGAGGGGGCGCGGGAGGTTCGGAGTCCGGCAAGGAGTCCGGCACCGCGGAGTCACGAGCTTCACAAGGGACAAGGTCAGTATTCGGCTCCATCGCCGTAGAGGTTGCAGCCCCCGAGGCGGTGTCTAGCCACCCGTCCTCGATCTGCGCAGCTGGCTCCGAATTAAGGGTCGGAGCGGACTCGTGTGCGGCCTCCAGGGCACTGTCCGACAGCAGAGCTAAATCATGCCCATTGTGACAGTGCGGTGCGCTCGGCTATGGCTCGAATCCATCGAAGATCAAGTCTCCGCGGATGTCAGCCTTGAAGTTCAGACTTCCAATTCTGACCTGACTGCCAGGGGCGTAGCTTTCGATCTGCTCTAGATGGCCAAGTGAATTGGCCCGCAGTGCAAAGCCGCCGAATACGAAGATCTGTCCGGGGAGAAAAGTCTCACCCTGGACTGCATCGTTGTTGTTGATGATCGAAGGAGCCATCGAGCCTATCGGTGACGACACAGAGGAACTCTCAATGAAAGCACCAATGTCGGTGTCAAAACCGGCGGATCTCGGGTAGGGGGTCCCGAACTGTGCGTCTAGGCGGATGGTAACAGGAGACAAGGGACACGATGTTTTTACCCAGGTTCGGGCCCTCTCAATGGAGGTAAAACCCTACTCCTGCTTGATTGATATTGATGATATAGGTAGTACAATAGTGGAACTACCACGAGATCAAGGAGGCTAAACCCTAGAAGCTAGCCTATGGTATGATTGTTGTTCTGTCCTATGGACTAAAACCCTCCGGTTTATATAGACATTGGAGAGGGCTAGGGTTACACAGAGTCGGTTACAATGGTAGGAGATCTACATATCCGTATCGCCAAGCTTGCCTTCCACGCCAAGGAAAGTCCCATCTGGACACGGGACGAAGTCTTCAATCTTGTATCTTCATAGTCTTGGAGTCCGGCCGATGATGATAGTTCGGCTATCCGGACACCCCTTAGTCCAGGACTCCCTCAGTAGCCCTTGAACCAGGCTTCAATGACGACGAGTCAGGCACGCATATTGTCTTCGGCATTGCAAGGTGGGTTCCTCCTGCAAATAATTCATAGAAGATTGTGAACACCAGGATAGTGTCCGGCTTTGTAAAATAAATTCCACATACCACCGTAGAGAGAATAGTATTTACACAAGTTCAATCTGCAGACGTATTTTGTGGCGTGACGTGACACCACAACCAAGCTTTTACTCGAATCGTTTTTATTATACCACCTCAGCGCGTTTAGCGAAGCAGTTTCCTTGGCACGTCTTGTTGAAGCAGAGATCGTGTTCCCCTTATTCCGGGATTCCCATCAATACGGACTTGGGTAACCCAACCGCGCCCGTTGCCACACCCCCTCCATCGAAGGCGAGTTCCAAATGGTCACGGGGACGGCTCTTGGTATTCTCCCTCTTTATAATGCGACCAAGGCCCGTTCCTTTTCTTCAATCCTCAATCAAATCTGCCCCTCGCCCCGAGTTCCAACACCCAAGGCTCCAAATTCGGGCGCTTCGGACCTTCGACAATGTCCGGCTCCGACCTACATGGCCGGTGGATGTCCTCTTCCGTCACGAAAGAGGACGTGCTAAAGCTGAGGGACGCCAGGTACCTAACATACGAGATTTCGCATAGGTTGCCTGCCCAAGGGCAAGTCATTCCCACTCCCGAGCCTGGTGAGAGCGTCCTGTTCGTGTCTCACCTCCGTCGGGGTTTAGGCTTCCCGATGGATCCCTTCGTGAGGGGGCTCATGTTTTACTATGGGCTGGAATTCCATGACTTGGCTCCGGAGTCCATCCTCCACATCTCATCATTTATTGTTGTCTGCGAAGCCTTTCTCCGCACTACCCCTCACTTCGGTTTGTGGCTCAAAACCTTCAACGTGGAGCCGAAGATGATTGAGGGGCATCAGGCAGAGTGCGGAGGGGCGGTTATAAGCAGGAGGGCCGATGCTCCATGGCCCGAGGGCTCTTTTCAGGAGGAGCTCGGCTTGTGGCAACAGGAGTGGTTCTACATCACTGCTCCCAGGGGCAGCAGGCAGAGGCCGCCGCCCGCCTTTCGCTTGGACCCTCCACAACGGCTGACGTCATGGGTCAACAAAGGGCTTGACTGGGGCCCGTCCAAGGACGTACCCCTATTGCAGGGCCGGATTCGAGACCTCCAGGAGAGGGAGATCAACCTAGTCGTAGTGAAGCAGGTTATGCTGATTCGGCGTCTGCCCTGCAAACGACGCCCCCTCCTGTGGGGACCCCGACTCATAAGTCGTGATCACCGAATGCACGTGTACAGTGATCCCAGAGATCAATGCTCACTGAACACACAGAAGCTGAATAACAAGAGTCTTACATCCATACATACCCTATTACACAAGTAGGACCATTATGGTCGAGTCTTGAGTATAACATCACAGCGGAAATCTTCGTCGATAACTTGGACCCATGCCATCTGCCTTAACCCTACAGGCATTCTGACTGGGAAGCGTCCTAGCTCGCATGTTCGTCATCGAAGTATTCTTCATCATATCCTGTTATTTCAAGCCTGGCCAATAAAATAACCAGTGGCAAGCCAATGAGTACTTTGAATGTACTCGCAAGCAACCCATGTTTTGGTTCAAGATACAACAAAGCATGATGTAGGTAAACTTTTGCAGAAAGCTAGTTTTGAGTGCAATGACATGTTCAACATCTTTGTAATGCATGCATCAAGAGAATTCAAGTAACGATGAGCACAGGTTACAGATATCAACATAAATAGAGTGGGCACCAACCCATCTAACATAAATAGAGTGGGCACCAACCCATCTGACATAAATAGAGTGGGCACCAACCGATCTCAATCATGTCAAGTCCCTTGACTTGACCCATGTCATTTTATCAACACACACACACTTGGTTTGTAAACAAGTGGACGTAGCCCAAGAGTGGTTACCTAACTGTCCTTGACCGTGGACACGGCTATTCGAATAGTTTTATACTCTGTAGAGGTTGCACACTGTACCCACAAGATCCGGGGAATTTCCGTGTCAGCCACGACCCGCGGTACCTCAAGTACCCGGGGTAAGCACCCGATCACTACCTTTCCCTAGACGACACTAACATGGAGTCCACTCGATTGGGAGTGACCCCCATGCCCAACATTTCACATAACATTTTCATGGAGCCTTGCTCCCATATTTATCACATACCACTGGCATGGGGTACCAACGGTGTGTCCGGTGCCCCATAAAAATGTTCTTGGTCGCCCTACCTGGCACGACCCCGTCCCGAGAGAGAGCACCAACTCTCCCCCGTCACGAGTAATGCAGGCTCCAAGCTAGTATGGTCTAGGTACTCAATAATGCCCTTTCCCATATAAGGGTAGAGTGGTTGCGCATGTAAGGTTGGAATAACGGTCGCAACTTCGACCAATCCGTTTTGAAAACAACACACACTTTCCTCGGTACACCACTTCGTCATCAAGTGGTTACCCATCTCATCATCTCCCTCGGGCATAAGTGGCACCCGACGGGGTTTTTGAAAAGTCCTTTGAAAATACTTTTCCTCCTTCACCATGCATATTCCCGCGTAGCACTGCTTTAGCATCCTATCTACTCCCACCGGCATAACCCTCATAAGGAGGTAGGGCCATGCACAATGCAAGTATCAACGAGGAAGTAACAGAGGCAACCAACCCACGTGGTTCACCATCTCATCATGATTCTGATGCAACATTAATAAAGAGCTATATGACATGCATAAAAAGGGTTTCATAGACATGGTCAAAGGGCTGCTTGCCTGTTTAACAAAGTCTTCGAGGTCTTCAAATATCTCTGGTCCAACTCCGAGCATTGCGTCTACTTCGTCAACTATCGTTGAAAGCAACCATGATAAGCAACACAACAAGGCAGGAAATAAAAGTGCTCTAAAAATATGAGTTGGACTTTTCTAGGATACTTCTGGTCATATGAGGGATGACCAAAGTGGTTTCATTGGGATTCGATGGATGGATATCTCTGAACATTTTGATATGGTGGAATCAAGGGGTCTATGGATTTGCAAGAAGTGTACAGAAATATATTTTTGAAAAATGAGCAAAGGCACCCATTTAACAAAGGATGATTTTAGAAGCATCTAGGAGTTGGTTTCACTGGATTTGGAGTTCAAAGGAATTTCCTATGAATTTGCAAAGTTGACAAATATGAAGAAATGGCTCAATAATTTATGTGGTACAAAAAGTATTAAGAAAAATGTTCATAAACTAAATTATGAACTTAGAAGCATCTAGGAATTTGAATCATGGCATTTGGATAAATTTTGAGCCTTCTGTGATTTTCTAAAGTTTATGACAGAAATGGAAATATGGGATTTGATAATTGTCTGTGAATAAAATCTTTATGGAAAAATGTGCAAATTGCACCATGTGATAGATCAGGAATTTATGAACTTATAGAAATTAGAATCATCAAATTTGGACTTAGAATAAATAATCTATGGATTTTGCAATTCTACAGAAAAAGAAAAAGGAGAGAGATCTACCTAAATGGGCCGGATCTGGGCGGCGGCGGCGCGCACTGGGCGAGGCATAGCAGCGGGGCGCCACTGGGCCTGGCCCAGCCACTCGCGCGCGCCCGCTGGGAGGCAACGTCGAAGGCGGCTCCACGTGGGATACGCCTTCGCGCAGGGGAGGCGGATTCGGCCGAAGCCGTTTCCACTTAAGCAGCAGGGCCCGCCCACCGTGTCGCTGACGAGCGGGGCCCGTTGCTCAGGCCGTCTCCCACCTCCCGCTCGAACAGAGCAGAGGCAGGGGAGGCGAGGCCGAGCGGGCGCCGGCGCTCTCCCGGGCGGCACGGGCCACCTCCGGCGGTGCTCCGCCCACCGGCGTGCTCAGAAGGATGAGCCGCATCCATCGGTGTACGGGTCGCTTGCCGAGGAGAGCCGTGGCGGCGACGGGCCGGGTGACCGCGGAGGAGGCCATCGGCCATCTTCGGCTTCGAGCATGCGATGCTCCTGGGGACGAATGGCGGCGAGGGGAGGGCTTGTGGTGGTGCCAAGAGGGTGCAGAGTTATCTAGGGGGAAGAGAGAGGGACCGAGGCCAGCGGATTTGACCAGCGGCCGGTGGCTCGGCTCGGGCCTAGGAGGGGGATGGAGTGCACGAGGAGGGGAGTGGGTTGGTTCAGGGAATGCACGGGAGGGAGAGAGGGCCAAAGGAGTGGAGATGGGGCTCGGGGTGACCTTAAATAGAGGGGGGGCGAGGTGCACCTTGGCTCGTGCACCGGCGAGCTCCTAGCCGTTGCTGGAGGCCACGGGGGCGCGCGTGGGTGTGTTTGGGGTGTTCGTGGGGTTGGTCTGGGGCTAGAGCAGGGGAGAGAAGGAGCGGGAAAGGGCCAGGGTGCCGTGCGTGTGAGGCGCTCCATTGGCGCGCTCGGGCGGCCTCTGTACGCTAGCGCGGAGGCGCGGGGAGTGGGAGAGAGAAGGGAGCCGACCGCGTAGCTTGTTGCGGACGCCAAGGCGCATCGGCAGGCACGCGGGGAAGGCCCGAGGTGGACGGGAGTGCGGCGGCAGGGCTCGGCCGCTACTGTAGCGCGCTCCAGAGCAGGCTTTTGGCCGGCATGAGCGCGTTTTGCGCGCTCTGCCGTGTCCACTTGCGTCTGGAGTGTGCTGGGTGATGGGCTAAAGCCTGGGGAGAGCCTTGGATGCTCTGTAGTGCCAAGGAGGGAGAGAGAGACTGAGAGAGAGGGAGAATGCTGCTGCCCAGAGAAGAAAAATGGGGTTCTAACCCCCTTGATCATGGCTCCTCGGGTAGGGAAAGATGCAGGTGGTAGAGGGGGACCAGATGAGGCTGTGGGAAAAAGTTTAGCTCATGGAGATTAGTGGAAGTGGCCAAAACAGGCATTTTAATTTTCTGCCAGAAGGTGTTTAATGGTGGTTTGGGCAAGTAGATGATTTGCATCTGCCATGAGACTCCATAGGGTGAAATGACACATATAATTAGGGCCTTCCACCAATTTGGAGCTCATTTGAAGAAAGTTGACAATGCAACTTTGGTAAACCCTAGAAATTAGCAGAAATGAACTTGTGTAGATTTAGTTGAGCAAATCACTTCTCCTTGATGCACCACTTGGTGTAGTGTCATCATTTGAGGTTCTGAACATGCCCACAAAAGTTGAGATCAAACGGAGAAAGGTGCCAATGTAGAGTTGTTCAAATATGATTCTGGTCAGAGAGGGTTTTGGGGCACTTTGATCAAAGTAACTTCTTCTCCAACTTGTTCCACTTGGTCTAGATGAATAATTAGACCATTGGAGCATGTTCACAAGGTTTGATAACATTTGGACATGTTTGGCAATGTAAAGTTGCTCAAACTTCAAAATGGACAGAAATGGTTTTGAGGGGATTTGATGATGTTATCTTGTTCTCCAAGTCAGGAGACTTGGCAAGATCATCTAATATGTCATATGTGACATGATAGAATTTTCTTGGAATTTTTGGAGAATATATCCTTTGTAAATATTTCAAAAGCTTGAAATATCCAGAAAGGGTTTTTAAGGTATTTGACCAATATTTTGAACATGACCATGTGTTGAAACTCTTATATATGGACAATATATGTCCACTGAGTTTCCCAAATTTTTGTCAAATATTTTTGAAACAATAAAATAATTTTTCCCTATTAAAGACCATTTCTGGCCTTAAGAAAAAGCTTTTAAATAAAATAGGAAAATAACTTCTAAAATAATATTTCTGTGGTTTCTGGGTAACCTATATCTAATAGGAGTCAAATATATTTTTGGAAAGATTTTTACTGCCCTTAGTTAAGTACTTGTAGTGCAAACCTCAATTCAGGGGTTTTTGAAAAACTAATTTTAGAAAATACTTTTTGGCCAAATTATTTTTGCAAGAAATTATTTTCAGGTCCTATACACATGGCATGATCATTGGGAAAGGTTTTTGTATCAAGGAGAAGGAGTATAAGAGTTGGAGGATTTATTTTATTTTTAGAGCACTTTCAAACAGCAGACAAAAAATCAAATCAAGCAAAGACCAAAACACACAAAAGTTTTTGTCAAACCACATTTTAGCATGATTTAATGACTTTAAGTGTTGTGCCATGAAAATCAGGGTGTGACAGACCTACCCCCCTTACAAGAATCTCGTCCCCGAGATTCCCAAACTAGGCGCGGAAAGGAATACAGAATCTTGGATCTGGGGTAGTCTTCACGTCCTCATACTTCTTCTGGTCCCGTGTAGTGCTCCATTGAGCTTGAAGTACTTGATGGTGTGGCTCCGCGTATGATGCTCTTCTTGATCCAGGTTGCTAATGGTCTTTCAGATAGGTCTTATTGGACTGGAGGTCAATGGCTCGGTGATCGATGTCCTTGTTAGTGATTGGGCTAGTTAGGAAGTCGAAAACACTTCCGGAGTTGTGTCGTTGTGGAAAAAAACATTGTGCGCAGCGGGCGAGTCAGGTGGTAACTCCAGCTGGTAACTGTCTTGTCTTCGTCTCGTAGCGATCTCGGAGGGGGTTGTTAAATCTTGGAGTGATTTTGAAGAAGGCCGATGAATCTTGGGGCGAGCTTTCCTTTGACATGGAAGCGTTGGGTTCCTTTGAGAGGGGTGACCCGGAGATAAACATGGTCTCCAACCCGGAAGGTCATGTCTCGACGACGTGAGTCAGCGTAGCTCTTTTGTCTTGACTTGGCAGTCTTCAAACGCTCTCTGACTAGTTGGACTTGCTCTTCGGCTTCACGGAGGATATCGGGCCCAAAGACAAGTCCTTCTCCGGTTTCTGACCAATTGAGGGGTGTGCAGCATTTCCGTCCGTATAACACCTCAAATGGTGCCATCTGAAGGCTTGACTGATAACTGTTGTTGTAAGAGAACTCGGCGAAAGGGAGGCAATCTTCCCACTTAGCTCCATATGCTAAGACACAGGCTCGGAGCATGTCTTCGAGTATCTGATTCACTCGTTCTGTCTGACCTCCGGTCTATGGGTGGAAAGCAGTGCTGAAGGACAACTTGGTCCCCATGGCCTCCTGGAACTTCTTCCAGAACCTTGAGGTGAATTGGGTTCCTCTATCCGACACAATTTCCTTGGGAACGCCATGAATGCTCACGATTCGGTTGATGTAGAGACTGGCTAACTGGTTCCCCTTGTAGGTCGTCTTGACAGGAATGAAGTGGGGGCTTTGCCCGCCTTGATCTTCCTCTTGATGCCTTCAATACTCTCATGTCCCTTCTGAGCTTCTTTAACCTCATCCATCAGGGTCGGCTTGACTTCAAGGTTAGCTAAGAATCCTGGTGCAACCAGTTCCAACCCGAAGCTTTCAAGTTCTCCATACAAGGCGGGTAGCTTGTCCTTAAGCATAGCATTCAAGGAACAAGCCTTTCTGCTTAATGCATCTGCCCCCACATTAGCCCTCCCAGGGTGGTATTGAACACTGAGGTCATAATCTTTGATCAACTCTAGCCATCTTCTTTGCCTCGTGTTCAATTCCCTTTGAGTGAAAATATACTTCAGACTTTTGTGATCCGTGTATATCTCACATCGCTTCCCTAAGAGGTAATGTCGCCATGTCTTCAGGGCATGAACCACTGCTGCTAGCTCAAGATCATGAGTAGAATAGTTTTCTTCATGAGGCCATAGTTGCCTTTGAGAGGAGTGGCTTGCAGATAAGCATGGTCTTCAACGCGGAAGCTCACTCCTTGACTACGATGGTTGGTATAGTTCTTCCTCCTTGACATGGAGGTCTTCGGATGTTCCCTAACCAGCTGATCAACTCTTCTTCTGTCTTCATGTGGACATTCATGTCCTCAAGTAAGGATGATGATTTACTTTCCCAAGTACTCTGTGAAGTATTTGGGGTACGTAGAGTGGGCTGAGGCATTGGTGAGGGTCACGGTTGAGCATTGGTCAAGGTCTTATTGATCTAGAGCCAAGGCCCAAGGTCATGATCCAACCATGTTGTGGCTTGGTAGGGCATAAGGGTTTCAAGGATTCTAGTGTGCGAATGAACATTTATCATCCTACCTTTAAGCACGGTTTCTGAGATGCCAATAGTCTATCTAGTCCTTTAAACAAATCACATCATATCACTGATAGCATCATTTCGTATAGGCCAACTCCAATCATCACTCATGCTATTCATATCCTCATGACTCCCAAGAGGAGGTCTAACAACATCATATATGTCTATGATCCCCAAACTCATGTGTGTGTGGCCACCCCTAAAAATCCATGGGTAGAGCATACAAGCTTCCAAGCTGGAATAAAACAGGACAATCCAAGTGCTCACCCTATTCTTCCAAGGCCCATACTAGTGCATCTCTATCCTAAGGAAACACGTCATATGCCACTCCAAGATCTTGTTTCCTTCCTATGAATCATAATCCATTAATTCTACAGATCCAACGCCTATGCTGGTGTTCCACATGATCTTCTAAAGTCCTTATAATCCCCGAATACTTGAAAGAGCTATATTTACTATAGTCAGTCCACCAATTCCCATTATCATGGTCAAGTAATAATCCAAGGTCAAGCTTATATAGATACCTAATTAAACTCTAACAATACATCCAATCTCCTAGTTTATGGTCCACCGAGAAACATGGTATCACGATCAAGATCATCAGTCTAAACCCAATTTACTGCGAACCATGTAGATATACTCAGCATCTATATTCAACTAGAATCACCTACTAAAATTCAAATCTCTTGTCCAACGAGAATTCCTACATGTTCCCCCAAGTCGTTTACGTAATATCATCTGTCTCCTATCATCTGATCAACTCAAATCCTTGCACTTCCAGGAGTTTCAGCTTGCGATCATAATTGTCCTATAAATCCAATTTACTCAGGGGTAATGAAAACTATGCTAATCTATACTCATGATCCCACCAAGTAGTCTCATATAATTCCTAAAGTCATTGATATAAACTCATCAAGTCATTTGTCCTCTATCCCTATATCCTCAAACTAGTCTTCCCTATGGCATCGTCAGTCCTGGTGCTATATTAGGATGATAATGTGCTTGTTCACTATGTCCACTAGTTCCATAATGAACCCAGTGTTGTGCGAGGTTTATAGAGGCTTAACTGGTTCTCTTGCAATTCTGCGGGTCAAGCACATGGTTAAGGACTGGGGTATCTCATGAAGTCTCGAAGGGTCTAGGAATGGGTTTCTAGTCTGGAGGGTTAAACATAACTCTACGGGGTTTCACTTGGTCGAGGAGGCTGCAGCAAAAGTCTTCATTGCTAGTTGGTTGCTGAGGCAGATTTCTTGGTGCACCTTGTCTTGCTGGTCTTCAGTTGAGGAGAGAGAGACGGGAGGGAAAAGTAGCATAGAGAAGGTGGGATGCCTAAAGGGGGTTTTATAGTGCAGGTGCAAACAAACAAGTGCCAAAAAGGGCCAAACCCAAACAACAAAACAAGGCAGGTGATATAGTCATGTACTTGTTGCCTAGGGCAAAGAGGGCGACTGATATCAAAAACACAACAAATAAGAACAAGCACACACTCATGTTTCTTCTCGAACCATCATGCGGACTCGACTGCGCATAGGGGGTACACGACTCATCCTGCCCTAGGGGTTCTCGGACTCAGTAGTCGTGCCTTGTGCCTCATGCAGTCTCCCGGGTTTTCCTCAGGTGCTGCTACGTCTCTTGTAGTTGTTCGACGAAACAATCCTGGTTGAGCTTGAAGAGTCTTCAACAACTTCTTGCCTGTAGAAGTGATGGGGTGAAGGTGGCTCCTCATAACTGGCGTTGACTTGGTCTTCTATTGTCTTCTTAATCACGATGATCCCTTTTTGTCTTCTAAGCCGTCGATGGTACCAGGTAGGTAATCCTTTATGCAATGACATTATCAAGGCGTAATAGAGGTCCATCATGTCGGTTACGTTGATGACAACTTCAACACCAAGAGCGGGGGATGAGGAGAACCGTTTTCCTGCTCACTATGGTGAGGCGGACCAAATGGCTAGGTTCTCATCCATCGGTGGTTGCCGATACAACAAGGTAGTGACAGGGTTACTCTATTAGCGATGCATATCATGTTCTTGCATAACCTATGCCCTGTTCGTCGTAGGCTAAGGTTGCATCATCTTGGATCAGCGTCAAGGGTGTCGCCATCTCCTGGGTCTTCAGGTCCTCATTCCTCGAGGATGTGTCTTCTGTTGGTATCGTCTTGTTGTGATGTCGCCAATCTTGTGTTCGGGAGATGTGGGTGAACGTCTGGCAAGACATCTTCCTCCTAGATTATCCACGAGGATTGCAAGGAATCCAGTGGTCAGGGGCATAAGGGTTCTGGCGACCAAAGGTTTTGAAGGGGAAGAGATTAATAAGGAAAGTATACCTTAGTTTTTGAAAAACTGAGAAGGGAAGAGAAGTATAGATTGTTTTGAAAACTAGTAGTAGTTTTGGAACTATTTTTACCCTAACCAACGACCATGCTAACTAAGGCTTCCTATAGTCAGGATGGCTCTGATACCAGCTCTGTGGGGACCATGACTCATAAGTCGTGATCACCGAATGCACGTGTACAGTGATCCCAGAGATCAATGCTCACTGAACACACAGAAGCTGAATAACAAGAGTCTTACATCCATACATACCGTATTACACAAGTAGGACCATTATGGTCGAGTCTTGAGCATAACATCGCAGCGGAAATCTTCGTCGATAACTTGGACCCATGCCATCTGCCTTAACCCTACAGGCATTCTGACTGGGAAGCGTCCTAGCTCGCATGTTCGTCATCGAAGTATTCTTCATCATATCCTGTTCTTTCAAGCCTGGCCAATAAAATAACCAGTGGCAAGCCAATGAGTACTTTGAATGTACTCTCAAGCAACCCATGTTTTGGTTCAAGATACAACAAAGCATGATATAGGTAAACTTTTGCAGAAAGCTAGTTTTGAGTGCAATGACATGTTCAACATCTTTGTAAGGCATGCATCAAGAGAATTCAAGTAACCATGAGGACAGGTTACAGATATCAACATAAATAGAGTGGGCACCAACCCATCTAACATAAATAGAGTGGGCACCAACCCATCTAACATAAATAGAGTGGGCACCAACCCATCTCAATCATGTCAAGTCCCTTGACTTGACCCATGTCGTTTTATCAACACACACACACTTGGTTTGTAAACAAGTGGACGTAGCCCAAGAGCGGTTACCCAACTGTCCTTGACCGTGGACACGGCTATTCGAATAGTTTTATACTCTGCAGAGGTTGCACACTGTACCCACAAGATCCGGGGAACTTCCGTGTCTGCCACGACCCGCGGTACCTCAAGTACCCGGGGTAAGCACCCGATCACTACCTTTCCCTAGACGACACTAACATGGAGTCCACTCGATTGGCAGTGACCCCGTGCCCAACATTTCACATAACATTTTCGTGGAGCCTTGCTCCCATATTTATCACATACCACTGGCACGGGGTACCAACGGTGTGTCCGGTGCCCCATAAAAATGTTCTTGGTCGCCCTACCTGGCACGACCCCGTCCCGAGAGAGAGCACCACCTCTCCCCCGTCACTAGTAATGCAGGCTCCAAGCTAGTATCGGTCTAGGTACTCAATAATGCCCTTTCCCATATAAGGGTAGAGTGGTTGCGCATGTAAGGTTGGAATAATGGTCGCAACTTCGACCAATCCGTTTTGAAAACAACACACACTTTCCTCGGTACACCACTTCGTCATCAAGTGGTTACCCATCTCATCATCTCCCTCAGGCATAAGTGGCACCCGACGGGGTTTTCGAAAAGTCCTTTGAAAATACTTTTCCTCCTTCACCATGCATATTCCCGCGTAGCACTACTTTAGCATCCTATCTACTCCCACCGGCATAACCCTCATAAGGAGGTAGGACCATGCACAATGCAAGTATCAACGAGGAAGTAACGGAGGCAACCAACCCACGTGGTTCACCATCTCATCATGATTCCGATGCAACATTAATAAACAGCTATATGACATGCATAAAAAGGGTTTCATAGACATGGTCAAAGGGCTGCTTGCCTGTTTAACAAAGTCTTCGAGGTCTTCAAATATCTCTGGTCCAACTCCGAGCATTGCATCTACTTCGTCAACTATCGTTGAAAGCAACCATAATAAGCAACACAACAAGGCAGGAAATAAAAGCGCTCTAAAAATTCGAGTTGGACTTTTCTAGGATACTTCTGGTCATATGAGGGATGACCAAAGTGGTTTCATTGGGATTCGATGGATGGATATCTCTGAACATTTTGATATGGTGGAATCAAGGGGTCTATGGATTTGCAAGAAGTGTACAGAAATATATTTTTGAAAAATTAGCAAAGGCACCCATTTAACAAAGGATGATTTTAGAAGCATCTAGGAGTTGGTTTCACTGGATTTGGAGTTCAAAGGAATTTCCTATGAATTTGCAAAGTTGACAAATATGAAGAAATGGCTCAATAATTTATGTGGTACAGAAAGTAGTAAGAAAAATGTTCATAAACTAAGTTATGAACTTAGAAGCATCTAGGAATTTGAATCATGGCATTTGGATAAATTTTGAGCCTTCTGTGATTTTCTAAAGTTTATGACAGAAATGGAAATATGGGATTTGATAATTGTCTGTGAAGAAAATCTTTATGGAAAAATGTGCAAATTGCACCATGTGATAGATCAGGAATTTATGAACTTATAGAAATTAGAATCATCAAATTTGGACTTAGAATAAATAATCTATGGATTTTGCAATTCTACAGAAAAAGAAAAAGGAGAGGGATCTACCTAAATGGGCCGGATTTGGGCGGGGGCGGCGCGCACTGGGCGAGGCATAGCAGCGGGGCGCCACTGGGCCTGGCCCAGCCACTCGCGCGCGCCCGCTGGGAGGCAACGTCGAAGGCGGCTCCGGGTGGGGTACGCCTTCGCGCAGGGGAGGTGGATTCGGCCGAAGCCGTTTCCACTTAAACAGCGGGGCCTGCCCACCGGGTCGCTGACGAGTGGGGCCTGGTGCTCAGGCCGTCTCCTACCTCCCGCTCGAACAGAGCAGAGGCAGGGGAGGCGAGGCCGAGCGGGCGCCGGCGCTCTCCCGGGCGGCATGGGCCACCTCCGGCGGTGCTCCGCCCACCGGCGTGCTCAGGAGGATGAGCCGCATCCATCGGTGTACGGATCGCTTGCCTAGGAGAGCCGTGGCGGCGACGGGCCGGGCGACCGCGGAGGAGGCCATCGGCCATCTTCGGCTTCGAGCATGCGATGCTCCTGGGGACGAATGGCGGCGAGGGGAGGGCTTGTGGTGGTGCCAAGAGGGTGCGGAGCTATCCAGGGGGAAGAGAGAGGGACCGAGGCCTGTGGATTTGAGCAGCGGCCGGCGGCTCGGCTCCGGCCTAGGAGGGGTGTGCACGAGGAGGGGAGTGGGTTGGTTCAGGGAATGCACGGGAGGGAGAGAGGGCCAAAGGAGTGGAGATGGGGCTCGGGGTGACCTTAAATAGAGGGGGGGCGAGGTGCACCATGGCTCGTGCGCCAGCGAGCTCCTAGCCGTTGCTGGAGGCCACGGGGGCGCGCGTGGGTGTGTCTGGGGTGTTCGTGGGGTTGGTCTAGGGCTAGAGGAGGGGAGAGAAGGAGCGGGAAAGGGCCAGGGTGCCGCGCGTGTGAGGCGCTCCATTGGCGCGCTTGGGCGGCCTCTGTACACTAGCGCGGAGGCGCGGGGAGGGGGAGAGAGAAGGGGGCCGACCACGTAGCGTGTTGCAGACGCCGAGGTGCATCGGCAGGCGCGCGAGGGAGGCCCGAGGTGGACGGGAGTGCGGCGGCAGGGCTCGGCCGCTACTGTAGCGCACTCCAGAGCAGGCTTTTAGCCGGCATGAGCGCGTTTTGCGCGCTCTACCGTGTCCACTTGCGTCTGGAGTGTGCTGGGTGATGGGCTAAAGCCTGGGGAGAGCCTTGGATGCTCTGTAGTGCCAAGGAGGGAGAGAGAGACTGAGAGAGAGGGAGAATGCTGCTGCCCAGAGAAGAAAAATGGGGTTCTAACCCCCTTGATCATGGATCCTCGGGTAGGGAAAGATGCAGGTGGTAGAGGGGGACCAGATGAAGCTGTGGGAAAAAGTTTAGCTCATGGAGATTAGTGGAAGTGGCCAAAACAGGCATTTTAATTTTCTGCCAGAAGGTGTTTGATGGTGGTTTGGGCAAGTAGATGATTTGCATCTGCCATGAGACTCCATAGGGTGAAATGACACATATAATTAGGGTCTTCCACCAATTTGGAGCTCATTTGAAGAAAGTTGACAATGCAACTTTGGTAAACCCTAGAAATTAGCAGAAATGAACTTGTGTAGATTTAGTTGAGCAAATCACTTCTGCTTGATGCACCACTTGGTGTAGTGTCATCATTTGAGGTTCTGAACATGCCCACAAAAGTTGAGATCAAAAGGAGAAAGGTGCCAATGTAGAGTTGTTCAAATATGATTCTGGTCAGAGAGGGCTTTAGGGCACTTTGATCAAAGTAACTTGTTCTCCAACTTGTGCCACTTGGTCTAGATGAATAATTAGACCATTGGAGCGTGTTAACAAGGTTTGAGAACATTTGGACATGTTTGGCAATGTAAAGTTGCTCAAACTTCAAAATGGACAGAAATGGTTTTGAGGGGATTTGATGATGTTATCTTGTTCTCCAAGTCATGATACTTGGCAAGATCATCTAATATGTCATATGTGACATGATAGAATTTTCTTGGAATTTTTGGAGAATATATCCTTTGTAAATATTTCAAAAGCTTGAAATATCCAGAAAGGGTTTTTGAGGTATTTGACCAATATTTTGAACATGACCATGTGTTGAAACTCTTATATATGGACAATATATGTCCACTGAGTTTCCCTAATTTTTGTCAAATATTTTTGAAACAATAAAATAATTTTCCCTATTAAAGACCATTTCTAGCCTTAAGAAAAAGCTTTTAAATAAAATAGGAAAATAACTTTTAAAATAATATTTCTGTGGTTTCTGGGTATCCTATATCTAATAGGAGTCAAATATATTTTTGGAAAGATTTTTACTGCCCTTAGTTAAGTACTTGCAGTGCAAACCTCAATTCAGGGGTTTTTGAAAAACTAATTTTAGAAAATACTTTTTGGCCAAATTATTTTTGCAAGAAATTATTTTCATGTCCTATACACATGGCATGATCATTGGGAAAGGTTTTTGGATCAAGGAGAAGGAGTATAAGAGTTGGAGGATTTTTTTAGAGCACTTTCAAACAGCAAACAAAAAATCAAATCAAGCAAAGACCAAAACACACAAAAGTTTTTGTCAAACCACATTTTAGCATGATTTAATGACTTTAAGTGTTGTGCCATGAAAATCAGGGTGTGACACCTCCGCCTATGGGAATTCAATCCGGAGGGACCACGGGCTCTCCAACACTTCATGGGTACGACACCCGTGGATATGTACAAACTGTTCTTCGGATCACAAGAGATGTGTCCGGAATTGACCGAGGACGCTGTCTTGAGCTGCAATCGCCCGGATACTCAAGTAAGTAGCCCTGTGTCTGGACATATCGTCCATTTATTTATCATGGATTTGCCTTTTAACCAGCTATCCCTTGAACAGGAGTGGATAGCGCAAGAAAAACCGATACGGTGTCCGGCCCCCCTCCCTGAGACCACGCCGGATCCCGTGTTAATCAAAATGTTGGAGGTAGCACCTTCGGAGGAGGGCGAAGGGGGGAACAGGGAAACTACCACCTCTGTTAAGGAGGCTCTCAGCAAGGGGGGAATCAAGAATCCCCCCCTCCAAGGGGAGAAGAGGACCGCTTCCGAAGAGCCGGAGGCCAAGGCCTCAAAGCGGGGAAAGAAATCTGCACCGGAAGGTCCTGTGCCGGGAGGAGTCCCGGCCGCACAGTCTCCTCAAAGAAATCAGCCCTCCAGCGAGCCGTATGTAGAAAAAGGGGAGTTTTGTAATAAGGGACATCCCTGTTTTTTTATTTCTGAGGATAACCAAAGTTCTTACCTTGTAGTTCAGATCTCAGCCCTTCTCAGTAGAGCTCGTCTTCAGGGGATCTTCGTCCAGAGATGATGGAGAGCGAGACGCCTCCATCTGCCGCACCGTCGGGCGGGGCGGCTGACCCTGAGGTGTCGTCGCGGAGGGTCTCCCCGAGTCCGGCGGGGCCGGAGAGTTCGGCACCAACTGGTGTACGGCCGGAGGAGCTGAAGAATCTGCTCGAGAGGGCGTCTATCTCAGAAGATCACCATACATTAATGAGTACGATGATTGAAAGGATTTCATCCGCTGAGAGCGGGTTGCATGAGGCCGTTAGAAGTTTACTGACGGGGTTTGAGGTATGTAAAAATGACATACCTTTTGACAGTTTTGCACATAGAGTGCGCCCTGTATAGATAGTAGCCCCTGAGACTCGGTATGTTGTCGAAAGCGACAGCGTGCCGAGGATCATAATCTCAGTTATAAAATGTCGCCTATCCTATGCAGGTGGCGGAATGTTCGGTGGCCAGCCGGACTGATAGAGTTGCCGAGCTGAAGCGGCAACTCGACGTTGCGGATGCGGATATCGCGCTGGTCAATAAACGACTTGACGAGTCACAAGGTAGGTGGTTTCTCTATGGTCACCTGGTAAGGGAGCTGATGCCCACTCCTTACAACATGTATGCTTGATGCAGATGGTGCCGCTGCTGTGGAAGACCTTCGGGCAGAGCTTGCTCGAGCCAAGGAGCAAGCCAGAAAAAGTGATGCGGCTGCCTCGAAGGCAGCGGAGGAGCTAAAAGCCGAAAAGGCTGCTCACTGCCGAAGCAGGGAGGAGATGGCCGGAATGGCCGTGAAACTAAAAGATGCTACCGACCGCTATGAGGTTCTTGAAAGGGAACGCCAGGCGGAGCAAGAGGACCTAAAGAAGGCCACCGCCGAAACCAAGGATGCCCGTTCTGCAATGCGGGCTATAAGGGAGGAACTGCGTCAGGCCAGAGACATTGCGGCTGGAAAGCCCTTTCTGCTGCGTAGGAAGTTCACGGATCCAAAGTATGCTAAGTTGGGCTAGTTGTGGGGTGTGGAGGATCCTTATCTGAATTTGGCGGCGAGTGCGGCGGACGCAGTCGTGCACTTCCGAAGCCAAAAGGATCACGAAATGGAAGAGCTTTTTTGGTCTCAATTCCATAGTCCGAAGCGTCCACTTCCGTTGACCGATCGGTTGGCTGAGTGGGCTGAGCTGAATAGATTGTCCAGACTAGCCATGACGGATGTGCTGGCTCATCTATGGCCGAAAAGGCCCAAGCCGAAGAGTTATTTTGGCTTATTGCAGCAATTCCTTGGGGAGGTGCCGCATATCAAGGTGATGAAGCGGTAGGCATGCATAGAGGGTGCACGGATGGCTCTCGCCCGTGTCAAGACATACTGGGCGGAGATGGATACCACCGATGTTGCATCCCAGGGTTCGGACAAAAGCCGATTACCCGGCGAGCACTATTTTGAGGAAGTCTTGTAGGGCGCTCGTTTAATAGAGTCGCAGTGCTCGAAAAATGTTATGTTCAAATGACATGTATGATTTGTGAAACCATATTTATAATGTAACGGCTTTTTATACTTGTGCGTTCAAGTATTGGAATATCTCCTGTGCGGCCGTTAATGTATATGTTTGTATAACCTGACTATAATGCTTTGACACTTAATCCAACGTCTTGGTCCTTTGAAGGAGGTGATAGCATAGCAAACTAGGCAACCAGACTATAATGCTTTATCACTTTCACTTAGCCATAGGAGCTCGATGGTGGGGCTACTATATAGCCCCTAGAGGCACCGCGCTCTCCGAACTCGGGGTGCGTGTGTGCCTGACCGGGAAGCGGTCCTTCGTCAAAGCGGAGGAATTCTAAACATTCCAGTAGTCGATCGAGTGGTTGACCAGTCTCTCGCTATATCATGACAGTCAGTTTTCGGCTTTCTCTACTGAGGTGCTCGCCCGGCCGAACCAGGGCACAATCGCAGTAGTTCTCCTGGTGCCGCGTTAGCCGATGGAGCGGAACGTAAGGCAGCAAAACACAGGAGCCGGGCAAACCCAACATTTGACCAAAGACATGATTCGGAGCTGATGCATATAAGGCTTAACTCGAGATGCCGAACACTCCCTGAGGTATTAGGTCTTTATGATAACGGGCAGAACAATGCCCTAAGCCCCTATTGTCCTGGTACGGGCAAAAACTTCTGACGCGGCCGATGCCAAAATGCCAGCCTCCTCCTCGGTTATGGTAGAAAACCGGGGGATGTGTATCAATAAGAGACAGTAAAAAAAGTTTACGTAGGGTCTTAATCTGAAAAGAATCCTTGCAACGGGTCCCTGCTGCACGTCTGTGCCTATGTCTCCGTTGTGCTGTATCCTGGACGGGTGTAGCACGTGGTTCATCTGTAAAAGAGAAGAACTTAGTTTGGAAAAAGTATCGTGCAAAAAATGTATTTAAAACGGAGTATGATTTGGAAGATGAATAAAGTTGAGCTTTATTGGCTCTCATTGTTCATGCGTGCAGCCCCTTGTAAAGAGGTATGCGGCTAGGAAGCCCCTTTGTTTATTTATACTGGACTCGCCTAACTGTGTCCGAGGTCTGAATGACCTACTTTTAGGGGCTTTGATAAGCAAGGCCGGATTAGTGTGTGGCTGTCAAAGCAGTCTCACGTTTTCCGTTGTCGAGGAACACTTGAAGTTACCCTTTAATGAGATTATGTCGCGTGGACTGGGCATTTTAAGTGTAAGAGACGCGTAATGCGGCATTGCGTTAAACGGGCAAAAGCTTCGCATCCCAGTAGTGCTTGATGGCTACTTTTGAATGGGGCGATATGGAAGATTAGCTTTTCGCAACGGAAGTTGTCGGATGAACCGAACACAACCTCTAGTAGTACAGAGCCTGTACAATTGGCATAAGGGCCTGGCGTCACTCCTTTGAAGGAAGTGCTGCTATGGCGAATATTGGTAGGGTCTATCCCCATTCTGCGGATGGTATCCTGGTATAGCAGGTTTATATCACTGCCGCCATCCATTAGGACTTGTGTGAATTGTAGTCCGTCGATTATGGGATCCAATATCAAAGCGGTCCCTCCTGCATTTCGAATACTTCTGGAGTAATCCTGATGGTCGAAAGTAATTGGTTTTGACATCCAATTTCGGGACTCCGCTGGGGTGGACCGTGCGGCGCGTGCTTTAGTAGGTGCCGCACTATTTTTCCTTGTTATCACATGAAGTGAGTTCACTGTTTTGACTTCTAGTGGGAAAGTCTTCTGTTTTCCGGCGCGCTGCTTGTGGGGTTCGTCATCGTCTTCGCTTGGTGTGTCGAGCCCCTTGTGTTCGGCGTTAAGTTGGCCAGACTGCTTGAAGACCCAACAATCTCTGTGGGTATGGTTTGCAGGCTTCCCGGGGGTACTGTGGATTTGACATATCCTATCCAAGATTTTGTTTAGGTTGGATAGCTCATCACTGTTGTCCTTAAGGGGCAGTGCTTTGTTATTCGGCCGAGAGCTTTTGAACCCGGCGTTGACCGCCGTGCTATTTGGGCCATTTTCCTTATTCCGGCGCTGATCCTTTTTGCGTCGTGATTTCCCATTTCCATCCCTGACCTCGGACGTACTCGGGTCACTGGTGCTGCATCTTGCCACCAGCTATCTTCCCCCGCGTAAAAGCGGGTCATGAGGCTTGTTAGCGCGGCCATTGTTCTTGGTTTTTCCTGGCCGAGGTGTCTGGCGAGCCATTCGTCTCGGACGTTATGTTTAAAGGCTGCTAAGGCTTCAGCATCCGGACAGTCGACTATTTGGTTCTTTTTGGTGAGGAACCTGTTCCAGAATTTGCATGCTGACTCTCCGGGTTGTTGAGTTATGTGACTTAAATCATCTCCATCCGGAGGGCGGACATAAGTCCCCTGAAAATTTGCTCGAAACGCGTCCTTGAGCTCTTCCCAACTTCCAATGGTATTTTTTGGGAGGCTTTTGAGCCAATGCCGAGCTGGCCCTTTGAGCTTGAGGTGTAGGTATTTTATGGCATGGAGATCGTCTCCTCTAGCCATATGTATGTGTAGGATGTAATCCTCAATCCAGACTCCGGGGTCTGTTGTTCTGTCGTATGCCTCTATGTTTACGGGCTTGAATCCCGCTGGAAATTCATGATCCAGTACCTCATCGGTGAAACATAGTGGGTGTGCGGCGCCCCTGTATTTAGGTGTGCTGTTATCTTCGAACACTCGGCGTGTTGTGTTGCTTCCTGGAGCCTTCTTTTTTGGCCCATAGATGGACCTGACCCGGCCATCCTTTTTGCGAGGATCCTTATGTGGATCGTGTGCCGGCTTGTGTGTGGCGCCGCTTGCCGCTCTTAGCCTGTCATCTTGTCATCTATCCGACCAGGCGGCCTCTTTGTTTTTTGACTGTGGGGGCTCTACGGCCTCCTCGTCAAATTCGGGCAACAACTTGCGCTTTGGGTAGCTCTTTGCTTGGTCACTATCGCCGTATTTATCTGCGGTCTTGAGTACTTTGCTCCGTCTCATTCTGAGTACATCTTCCGCTGTTTTGAGCTTCCGCTTCTGCTTCTTCAATCTTCTTGCAGTGGCGACGAGCCTTTTGTGAAGGTTCTTATGCTCCGGTGATGTGTCCGGCGTGAGATCATCTGGACTGTTGTTTTCGCCGAGGATGGGTTGCTCGTCCAATTCATCCTATTTGGATGATTGCTTGGTGGCATGTTCGTCGTCCACTGGTTCGCCCTGCTCTACGGCTGGGTCAGTATGGGTGCTATTGCTATCGAGGCGGGACTTCGGGCGGCGCTTGCGTCGCCGTTTTGGTTGTTTTTCGGGGGAATTATCCTTCGCCGCGTCCCGTTGTTCCTCGTTATCGCTTCCTTTTGGTGTATCCACCATGTATACGTCATGAGTTGAGGTGGCTTTCCAGTGCCCATTAGGCGCTGGTTCTTGGTTGTCTCCGGCATCATCATCCATACCGTCTATGTCTTTGGAGTCTAAGTCTAGTGAGGGAGTCCTGGACTAGGGGGTGTCCGGACAGCCGGACTATCATCATCCGCCGGACTCCAAGACTACGAAGATACAAGATTGAAGACTCCGTCCCGTGTCCGGATGGTTCTTTCCTTGGTGTGGAAGGCAAGCTTGGCAATACGGATATGTAGATCTCCTACCATTGTAACCGACTCTGTGTAACCCTAGCCTCCTCCGGTGTCTATATAAACTGGAGGGCTTTAGTCCGTAGGACACAACATACATCACAACAATCATACCATAGGCTAGCTTTAGGGTTTAGCCTCCTTGATCTCGTGGTAGATCCACTCTTTTACTACCCATATCATCAATATTAATCAAGCAGGACGTAGGGTTTTACCTCCATCAAGAGGGCCCGAACCTAGGTAAAACATTGTGTCCCTTGTCTCCTATTACCATCCGCCTAGACGCACAGTTCGAGACCCCCTACCTCCTATTACCTCCATCAAGAGGGCCCGAACCTGGGTAAAACATCGTGTCCCTTGTCTCCTATTACCATCCGCCGGTTTTGACACCGACATTGGTGCTTTCATTGAGAGTTCCTCTGTGTCGTCACCGATAGGCTCGATGGCATCTTCAATCAACAACGCTGTCCAGGGTGAGACTTTTCTCCCCGGACAGATCTTCGTATTCGGCGGCTTCGCACTACGGGCTAATTCACTTGGCCATCTCAAGCAGATCGAAAGCTACGCCCCTGGCCATCAGGTCAGATTCGGAAGCCTAAACTTCACAGCCGACATCGGCGGGGACTTGATCTTCGACGGGCTCGAGCCAAAGCCAAGCGCGCCGCACTGTTGCGATGGGCATGATCTAGCTCTGCCGCCGAACAGTGCCTTGTTGGCCGCACATGAATCCGCTTCGGCCCTTAGTCCGGAGCCGATCGCCCAGATCGAGGACCGGTGGATGGACACCACCTCGGGGGCTTCAACTTCCACGGCGATGGAGCCGAACACTAACCTTGTCCCTCGCGAAACTCGTGATTCTGAGGTGCCGGACTCCTTGCCGGACTCCGAACCTCCCACGCCCCTACCAATCAAATCTGATTGGACGCCGATTATGGAATTCACCGCCGCGGACATCTTCCAACACTCACCCTTTGGCGACGTCCTAAATTCGCTAAAGCATCTCTCTCTATCCGGAGAATCCTGGCCGGATTATGGCCAGGATGGTTGGGACACGGACGATGAAGAAATTCAGATCCCACCCACCACCCACTTTGTAGCCACTGTCGACGACCTAACCGACATGCCAGATTACGACACCGAAGACATCGACGGCATGGACGACGATACCGGAGACGAACAAGAACCAGCGCCTATAAGGCTCGTAAAGACCACCTCGTCATACGACGTACACATGGTGGATACCCCAAAAGGAAGCGACAACGAGGACCAACAGTGCGCGGCAGAAGATAATCCCGCCGACAAACAATGAAAACGGCGACGCAGACGCCGCCCTAAGTCCCGCCTCGACAACAATAGCGCTCTTAATGACCCAGCAATACAGCAGGGCAAACCAGTGGACAATGACAAGCAACCGTCCGAACAAGACGAGTCAGACAATCAGTCTGGGCCCAGCGGAAAAAATAGTCCGGACGATCTCACGCCGGACACACCGCCGAAGAATAAAAACCTTCGGAAAAGACTCGTCAACACCGCAAGAAGCTTGAAGAAGGAAAAACGGAAGCTCAAAACAGCGGAAGATACACTCAGAATGAGGTGGAGCAAAGTGCTCAAAACCGCAGACAAATACGGCAATGGCCATCAATCAAAGAGCTACCCGAAGCGCAAGCTACTACCAGAATTTGATGAGGAGGCCATAGAGCCCCCACAGTCAAAAAACAAAGAGGCCGCCTGGCCGGATAGACGGCCAGATGATAGGCCAAAATCTGAAAGCGGCGCCGCATATAAACCGACTAACGACCCTGGAAGGACAGATGGCCCAGCCAGGTCCATTTACGGGCCAAAGAAGAGGGCCCCAGGAGGCAATACAACACGCCAAGTGTCCGAAGACATCGGTGCACCCAAATACAGGGGCTCCGCACACCCACTATGTTTCACCAACGAGGTGCTGGATCACGAATTCCCAGCAGGGTTTAAACCCATAAACATAGAGGCCTACGACGGAACAACAGACCCTGGAGTCTGGATAGAAGATTATATACTACACATACAAATGGCTAGAGGAGACGATCTCCACGCCATAAAATACCTACCCCTCAAGCTCAAAGGGCCAGCCCGTCATTGGCTCAAAAGCCTCCCAGAAAACACTGTTGGAAGTTGGGAAGAGCTCGAGGACATGTTTAGAGCAAATTTTCAAGGAACTTATGTCCGCCCTCCGGATGCAGACGATCTAAGTCATATAACTCAACAGCCAGGAGAGTCAGCGCGCAAATTCTGGAACAGGTTCCTCACCAAAAAGAACCAAATAGTCGACTGTCCGAACGCCGAAGCCTTAGCAGCTTTTAAACATAACGTCCGAGATGAATGGCTCGCCAGACACCTCGGCCAAGAGAGGCCGAGGACAATGTCCGCGCTAACAAGCCTCATGACCCGCTTTTGTGCGGGAGAGGACAGCTGGCTAGCAAGATGCAGCACCAGCGACCCAAGTACATCCGAGATCAGAGATGGAAACGGAAAATCACGGCGCAAAAAAGAGCAGCGCCGGAATAAAGAGAAAAGCCCAAAGAGCACGGCAGTTAACGCCGGATTCAAAAGCTCACGGCCAAACAACAAAACACCGCCTCTCAAGGATAACAGCGATGAGCTATCCAACTTAAACAAGATTTTGGGTCGGATATGTCAAATCCACAGTACCCCCGGAAGGCCTCCAAACCATACCCACAGAGATTGTTGGGTTTTCAAACAGTCCGCCCGACTAAACGCCGAACACAAGGGGCTCGACGCGTCAAGCGAAGACGATAAACCCCACCAGCAGAGCACCGGAAAACAAAAGACTTTCCCACAAGAGGTCAAAGCAGTAAACTCACTTCATGTGATAATACGGAAAAATAGTGCGGCACCCTCTACAAAGGGTCTCGCACGGTCCAACCCAGCGGAACATAGAGATTGGACATCAAAACCAATCACTTTCGACCACCTGGATTATTCCAGAAGCGTTCGAAACACAGGATGGACTGCCCTGATATTGGATCTTGTAATCGACAGACTGCAATTTACACAAGTCCTGATGGACGGAGGCTGTCGGGGGTTGGATGCGACATATGCCAACGGGTGGCTTATCATGGTGGGGGCGAGTAGAACGTCGCCGGTGCCTGGAAACGGGATGAGGCGCAGACATGCACGCCGACGAATCTTACCCAGCTTCGGGGCTCTCCGGGGAGATAACACCCCTACTACTACACTGCGGGGTCTCCGCATGATCACTATGGGACGATAATACAAAGGTGCTCCTTGAGCTGTTTCAGGCGGCGGGAGGGAGCAAGGCTGGCTCCTTCCTTTGCTTGCTATGTGTCTAAAAACCTATCCAGCGCCGAACCCTTTGCATGGGTGCCCCGGGGAGTTTATATAGGCCTACCCCCCGAGGGTGCAATGGTAAACTGACTGGGTGTGGCCCCCAACTGTCTGTCTCTCATGCCACCGCCCCCCCCCTGCCGGCTTCTGGGACCCGCCGACTGGCGGGCCCCGCGGACAGGCCGAGCACTGTGCAGCACTCCTGATGACGCAGGCTCGGTCATGGGGTCGTGGGAACAGTGCCGCCGTCTGTCGGGCGATCACTGTCGCCACTCCCCATCCAATCTGGTTTATGGCTCGTGGGGCCCTGACTGAGAGGCAGCCGACTCTGGAAAGGCCGACTCCCGCAGGGACGTCTTCGGACTCTCCGGCCATCTTCTTCTCCCTCACTGACGGGGGGCCCGGCGGTCTTCGGGCCGTACAGGCCGCCGTCGTGGGCACAGTGCCTTGCGCACTGTGGCTGAAGTCAGGGGAGGCATGGCAACAGTGCCGCGCCTTACCGGAGATCTCTTGGTGGAACGGCTCACTGTAGCCATGCCTTCCTCCCGTAGGTTTGAGGGGACGGCCACGTCGGGACCGTACCCTGCGTCGGTCTTCGTGAAAAGGTCGCGGGCCGACTCTCATAGTCGGCCCCTTGAAAGGTCGCAAGCCCGGAGTCGGCTTGCTTCAGAGTCGCCAGCTGGGACTCGGCCTTCTTTGAAGGTCGCCAGCCGGGACTCGGCCTTCTTCGAAGGTCGCCGTCTGGGACTCGGCTGAGGGGCACGGCCTGCCCCGATGTCTTGAAAGATCTTGGGACCCGGGTCAGCCTACCCGTGGCCCATTACTCCGACAGTAGTTCCCGAAGCTGGTGAAGCCCGGCGGGTGCCACCTCGAGGGGCTTCAGCAGTTTCATTTCATCTAGTGCCGACTCTGAGACTCGGCTGCTGTTGCTTTGGGCCGCCTCGCCGAAGTCGGACTCGTTCGGCGAGGGGCCACCATCCGCAAGTCGTGGTGGGAAAACGGCAGGCGTATCGGTCACGCCCCCTGCCATTATCGAGACGGTCCTGTCGCGCGGCGCCACGTGGAGGTGATAGTCTGTCCACCCACGCGCGTGATGGGACGGGCCGTCAGGTGGGGCCCGCCATTACCGCGCCTCGGGCCCCGAGCGGATCCGCTGTGGCCGAGGGCGGTTGGCATCCCCATGTCGTTACTGCGCGCAGTAACTTCGTGGGGGTTGATCGTGGGCGGCGTGGGGCCGCGGGCGCAGTTAATCCCCCTGTCGCCCCCTCGGCTTCTCAGCCCGTAGGGCTATAAGTAGGCAGGGAGGAGCGGGGCGGCACTGCACGCGCACTCTCTCGCCCGCTCTCCCGCCCTTCTCCTTCCTTCGCCGCGAGCCACGACATTCTTCCTCCGCCGCGAGCCAAAACCTTCTTCCTCGCCGGCGATGAGTTCTTCTTCCGCCGCGCCGCCCGCCTCGCGCTCCAGCGAGTGGGATGACTCGGACGTGGAGGCGGAGTACATTGAGTTCCTTCGCCGGACTCGCCATCTCCCCAGCGCGGACCTGGTGCACGCCCGTCCCGCGCCGGCGGGAGAGATCCGGCCCGCGCCAGAGGAGGGTGAGCGGGTCATCTTCCGCTCGCATCTTATGCGCGGGCTGGGGCTTCCGGCGAGCGGATTCTTCTGCTCGTTTCTCGAGTTCCACAAACTGCAGCCGCACCACCTCACCCCCAATGCGGTGGTGCTTCTCTCCGCCTTCGCCACCCTGTGCGAAGGCTACATCGGCGTTCTCCCCACCCTCGAGCTGTGGGGGGAGTTCTTCTCCGCCAAACTCGGCACTCAGGCCGCCGGCACGCCGGCTCAGTGCGGCACCTACATCGTGGTGCGGCGCTCGACGGCCGACAATCCTTTTCCGCCCATCCCGCTGGTGAAGTCGGTGAAGATGTGGCAGAAGTCCTACTTCTACGTGAAGAACATCTCCACCGACGGCGACTGGGTCAACCTGCCGCCTTTCGACCCCGAGCCGCTGACTGGCCGGCTGGCCAGTTGGTCCCATCGATCCAAGTCTCTCTCGACCTCCAGAAACGGCGCCGTGGCACGGCTCCGAGTCATGCTGCAGTCGGAGGGGCTCGTCGCCTCCGATCTTCTGGCCGCCTTCGTGGCACGCCGGGTTCTTCCGCTCCAAGACCGGCCTCACCTCATCTGCCAGATGAGCGGCCGACACGATCCAAGCCGGCTGTGCACCAGGGACATGCCGCGTGGGGAGGTGGTGAACTTGGTGAGCCACATCGCCCACTGCGGGTTCACGAAGGAGTGGCAGTTCGGCAAGGAGTCGTACTCGCGCGAAAACCACCCTCCAATGGTAAGTCGTATCTATCTGCAACTCGATCTTATTTCCGTCAGACCTCGAGCTCTGATCTTTGTTGGCGTCTTCTGGGCAGAATCCCCTTACGGCGCCCTCAGCCGGCGCCACAAGAGAGCCTCGCGACTACGTCCCAGATCGCGAGGTCAGCGACGCTGACGACCCCGACCTGGGAGCGGCGGCACTGGAGGCCGACGCCGAAGGCGGCGGTGAGGGGGCAGACGGCGGCCTCAGACCGTCAGCGACCTTCGCCGACTGGCCCGAGGGCGATGCCGACGCGGAAGTCGCCCCGCGCCGCCAGCCGAAAGCCGGCTCCTCCAGCCAAGCCGGCGCGAAGAGGCGTCACGCCGGGCCGAGTGTGCCCGGCGGCAAGTCGAAGAAGTTCAAGGGAGCCACCGCCGCGACCAAGCGGGAGGAGGCGGCCGCGAAGGCCAACCGCTTCCGAAAGGAAGTGAGAAGGCCGCCGCTAGTTTCTTCGTGAGTCTTCTTACTCTGTCGTTTCTTTCCTGGATCTCGCTTGGAGTTTTTTCTGATTTTCCCTCCGACCTTCTCCAGAGCTCCCCTCTCTCTTGAGAGAGCCGCCGTCCCCTCCGTCATCGAGTCGGTGGAGACGTCTGCCAACACACGGCGGATTGATCCCGCCGCCGACCTTCGGGAGGCGACAGCACGGAGAAGGTGGAGGCCGAGAAGGCGGCCGACCGCCTGGAGAAGGCGGAGGCCGAGAAGGCGGCCGCCAACACCCAGCGGCACCTGGAGGAGGCCGTGGCTGCGGCCGCGGCGAAGTGGCATGCCGAGGAGGTCGCGCTTCGTCGATCGGCGATGCTCGTCCCCCCACTGTCGTCGGCGCCGCCGGCAACTGAGTTCACGGGGCAGACCGGGGAGGTCGACACCGCAAATCCTCTCGCGGAGGAGGGCGGCGACGTCTCAGGCTCGGATACTCACGCGCCGCCCCCGCCGCCCCCGCTTCCTCCGTCTTCAAGGCCGCACGGCAAACAGCCGGTGGACCCGCAGGATCCTCCGACTGCGGACGACGCTGACGCGCAGCTACTTCTTCAGGTCGCCGTGCCAGCGCGCCGCCGGATTGAGAGGACGAACTCAGCGCCGCGAGCTCGGGAAACCGGCGCGGCAAGCTCGGCGAACTTCGACGTCGAGGCCTCAAGTGCCGTGCCCACCGGCTGGCTGCGTGAAGGCGGCACCGGCCCGCTGAACCAGGCCCTTCTGGACGTCCAATCGAAGCTGCGCAAAGAGGGCGACGCCCTCCAACTCTACACCAAAGCGTATCTGGCCCTGCGGACCTCCGTCCGGGTATGTTTCGTTTTTCCTTTTTTAGTTTCTGCCTTTTCCCGTGGGGGCGTGCCAGCGCACCCACTGGGTGTAGTCCCCGAGTTCGGGGTCGGCTGCTGAGCAGGCGACTCGGAACTCCTTCTGGCGAGCTCCGAAGGCTAACTTTGCTTTGCCGGCTTTGCAGGAATACCACAATCTCCGTGCCACTGCCTTCAACTGCAATGTTGAAGAGCTGCAAAAGCGGACCGCCGATCTGACAGAAAGCCGAGGTGGGCTAATTCTTTCTTCTTTGGAGGGGCGCGCTGGCGCACCCGCGGGCTGTAGTCCCCGAGATTCGGGCCGACTGCTGAGCAGTCGGGCCGGATCTCCCCGGTGATCTATCTTCCTTCTTCTACGCGGGGGCGCGCTGGCGCGCCCGCGGGCTGTAGTCCCCGAGATTTGGGCCGACTGCTGAGCAGTCGGGCCGGATCTCCCCGGTGACCTTTCTTACTGATAACGTCTCTCGATCTTCAGACGCCAATGCCGCCCTCCAGGAGCAGCTGAACGAGGCCAACACCACTCGCCGCGCCAAGGAGGAGGAGTGCGACAAGCTCGTCCAAGAGCGCGACCTGCTGGCGACGCAGCTGGCCGAGCAGAAAGAGCTGCTCCGGAAGGCGCAGGAAGATGCCAAGTCGCGGGAGGATGCCCTCATAGCCGAGTTCGAGGTCGAGCGCTCCGCCTGGACCGACCGGGAGGCGATGCTGACCTACGGCTACCACAAGCTTGAGGACATCGTTGACGGTAATTCTTTTTTCTCTTCTTTGGTCTTCCGACTCTTGTGTCGGGCTGATTTCTGATTTTTCTGACTGTCTTCTTTTCTGTCTTGGCAGACTTCTTTCCCGGCCACTCGCAGGCCGTTTCTCTGGTCATCGAGGCGGCTCGGGAGGAGCGAAGGGCGAAGGGCGAAGTGATTGCCGCCAACGCCCCCCGGACCATCGACGAGCAGCTCCTGAGCATCGGGGTTCGCCTTCGTCCTGCTCATCGTCTGCTGCGCCGTCTTCAACGCGCCGGCGCTCAAGTCGTTGCCGCTCTGTGGCCGGAGGTGCCAGCTCTTCGCACCGCCAGCCGGACGGCCGACTGGCTGGAGGTCGCCGCCGGTCGCTTCGAGGCTTGGAGGGGCTCCTCGGCCCGTGCCGGAGCACGCCGGGCCTTGGAGTTCGTCAAAGGGTGGTATCCAGGGCTGGACCTGGACCGTCTGGCCGCGTTCCGGTCAGAGGCCCAGGCCAAGCTGGAGGCTGTGGAAGGCGCCCTTGTCGAGCGCGCGGCGGCCATCGCCGAGTACACGGACACTAGTGTCTTCGTGCCCGAGCGGACCGAAGGCGGCGAGGAGGTCCCGCCGGAATGGTTCGGGATGCACCCGGAGTACGAGGAGGACTCGGCGGAGGTGATCGGCTCCAGCGTCGAGGAGGAGGACGAGTCGGAGGACGGAAGCGAGGAGGAGGCGCCAGAGGACGAAGCGGGCGGCCAGCCCCAGCCTGATCGCGCCTCCAGCAACGAGCCTCAGAAGAACAAGGAGACTGTCGCTGGAGGCGGCCAAGCCGAGACCGCCCAGCTGACTGCCCCGACGTCCGACACCGCCGCCACCTCTGACCCTCCGGCTCCGGAGGCCGCCCCCTAGAGTGCTTCAGTTTTACCTGTCTCTTTTGTTCTTCTTTTAAAAAACTTGTCAGTTTCGAACAATTCCACCCGCGGGGTGTATTCGGCCAAGGGCCTTATGTAAATATTTATCAAATTTCCGCCTTTCCTTGCTTTGGTTCTTTAGACTTTTTCCTTTGCCGCCTTCCTTCAGTTGCCGCCTTGCCGACTGGGCAGCCGCTCTGCGGACTGCCGCTGGGTCAAGTGCTCGGCTACTTTAGGGAGGCAAGTACTTAGTCATTTAGAATACCTTAGCAAGTTGGCTGAAAATCGACAGGCCGACTTTCGAGAGTCGGCTATTCTTGATGAAAATTGAGACTGCGAGCCGACTGCTCGCGAGTCGACTCGGTAAGGGGAGGCTGGCAGCCGGCTTGGGCTATGCGTAGCTCTTAAGTCCTTAGCCGTTTTTCATGTGTGCACTCGTTCTTTCCCGCCCTCTGCTTACCGACAGTCGCTCTGCAAGCTGCGGCTTTCGGCAGGAGACGGCTTTGAGCGCGGCACATTACTTGTCTGACTTCAGGGAGCATTTCATAGCGCAAGACGGCGAGTCCCCGGGCCGACTAGTCGGACTCGGTGCCAGATAGTATGATAAAAGGGGGAAGCATACTCGGAAGCGTAATCCATATCATACAGATAATCAAAAAGGCAGTCCCCGAGCTCGTCCCGGGGGGCCTAAGGTCTTAGTACTTTAATACAAAAGAGGGTAGCGTGATACATACTGCATCAACTGTAAAATCTTCGCAGAAGATTTGCGTTCCACGGGCGCTCTGTTTCTTTGCCGGAGTCGTCCCTCTTGCGCGCTCGAGGCTTCTGAGCGTCGATCAGATAGTAGGCGTCGTTCCCTAGCACCTTGTTGATGATGAAGGGACCTTCCCAAGGCGCCGACAACTTGTGCTGGCCGGCTGTTCTCTGAATCAGCCGGAGCACAAGGTCGCCCTCTTGGAATGATCTTGGCCTGACCATGCGGTTGTAGTATCGGCGCAGACTCTGCTGGTAGATGCCGGACCGACTGAGTGCCAACAGTCGGCCCTGTTCCAGCAGATCGACGCCGTCTTGGCGTGCTTCCTCAGCCTCCTCTTTGGTGTACATGGAGACTCGCGGAGAGTCGAACTGTATGTCCGTCGGGATGACAGCTTCGGCACCGTAGACGAGGAAGAACGGCGTGAAGCCGGTTGACTTGTTTGGGGTTGTGCGCAGGCTCCAGAGGACGGCAGGCAGCTCTTCGACCCAACAGCCGGCCGAGCGCTCGAGTGGTTCGACCAATCGAGGCTTGATGCCGGACAAGATGAGACCGTTGGTTCGTTCTACCTGGCCATTTGACTGCGGGTGGGCAACGGACGCTAAGTCTAGTCGGATGCCCCGCGTCGCGCAGAAACGTGCCAGGGCGCCCTTGGCAAAGTTGGTGCCATTGTCTATGATAATGCTGTGCGGTATGCCGTACCGCACTGTGATGTCGGCAATGAAGGTCACAGCTGTGGGCCCGTTTAATTTTTTGATGGGCTTTGCTTCTACCCACTTGGTGAACTTGTCCACCACGACAAGCAAATGAGTTAGGCCGCCTCGGGCCGTCTTGAATGGTCCCACCATGTCCAAGCCCCAGACTGCGAAGGGCCAGGCAATGGGGATTGTCTTCAGCGCGGAAGCCGGCTGGAGGGGCTTGGAGCGGAACACCTGGCACCCCTTGCATTTCTTGACTAGTTCTTTAGCTTCTTCCAGGGCGGTCGGCCAAAAGAAACCGTGCCGAAAGGCTTTGTCCACGAGTGCCCTTGAAGCCGCATGGTGGCCGCACTCGCCCTGATGGATGTCTCTGAGGATCGCTTGGCCTTGCTCTGACTCTACGCAGCGCTGGTGGACACCAGTGACACTGCGCCTGACTAGCTCTCTGTTGACTATGGTGTAGGCTGCTACTCGGCGTTGTACTTGCCGAGCCAGGGTCTCGTCTGCTGGTAACTCCTTTTTTACTAGGAACTTGAGGATGGGCTGCGCCCATGAAGGTGCTGCTATCTCTTCAATTGCTACCACAGCGACTTGGACAAGGGTGGCTGGGCTGGGAGGTGGTGGGTTGGAGTCTGCTGCCGCTTGCTGGATTGAGGGAATCTCTGGGCCGACTGGCGCAGCTTCCGGGCCGACTGGCGCAATCCCCGGGCTGGGCTTGGAAGTCCCCGAGCCGACTGGCGCAGTCCCCGGGCCGACTGTGGCTTTCTTGAGGTCGCTTGCCGGGGCCTTGGAGTCGAATCCGACTATCTCTGGCGGAGCCAGCACGAAGATGGAGTCGGATTCTGGTGAAGGCTTGATAGACGGCTTGAGGAGGCGCTGAAGGGCGACGCCGGAAGGTATCGCTTGGCGAGTAGAGCCGACTCGTGCCAAGGCGTCTGCTTGATCGTTGTCGTTTCTCGGTACGTGAAGGAATTCGCACCCCTCGAAGTATCCGCTGAGTTGCTGCACCAGGAAGAGGTAGCTTGCCATGTTTGCGTCTTTGGCGTCCCAGTCGCTAGATGATTGCTGAACCACCAAGTCGGAGTCGCCGTAGCACAGGATCCGGCGAATGCCGAGTTCTTTGGCAAGCCGGAGTCCGTGGATGAGCGCTTCATATTCAGCGACGTTGTTGGAGGCGGCGAAGTGGATTTGCAGCACGTATTTGAGCTTGTCGCCCTTGGGAGAGGTGAGGACGACGCCGGCTCCAAGGCCGGTGCGCATCTTGGAGCCGTCGAAATGCAGCCGCCAATGAGTAGAGTCGGGCGCTGGTGGCAGGTACTGAGTCTCGGCCCAGTCGACGAGGAAGTCGGCCAGCGCCTGCGACTTGATGGCAGTGCGAGGTTGATAGTAGATGGTGTAAGGAGCTAGATCGATAGCCCACTTGGCCACTCGGCCGGAGGCATCTCGGCTTCCAATGATCTCGGCGAGTGGGGCGGTGCAAAACACCGTGATTGGATGCTCTTGGAAGTAGGGCTTCAGCTTCTTGGCGGCAAAATGCACGCCGTAGCACATCTTCTGATAGTGAGGGTAGTTCTGCTTGGAGGTCGACAGTACCTCGCTCAGGTAATACACCGGTCTCTGGACCGTAAGCGCTTTGCCTTCCTCCTTGCGTTCGACTACAATAACCGTGCTGACTACCCGGCTGGTGGCAGCGATATGCAAGAGCATGGGCTCTTTGGGAGTCGGAGCCGCCAGCACAGGGGGAGTCGCCAGCATCTTCTTTAGTTGGAGAAATGCCTCGTCTGCCTTGTGGTTCCACTCGAAAAAGGTGGTCTTCTTCATCAGTTGATACAAAGGCAGAGCTTTCTCGCCCAGCCGATTGATGAATCGGCTGACTGGTGCCAAGCAGCCGGTGAACTTCTCACATCCAACAGTCGGCTGGGTACCTCCATTCTCTCAATGGCCTTGATCTTCACGGGGTTGCACTCTATGCCGCGTTCGGAGACCAAAAAGGCGAGGAGTTGGCCGGCCGGGACTCCGAACACGCACTTCTCAGGGTTGAGCTTGATCTGGAATCGGCATAGATTGTCAAAGGTCTCTTTGAGGTCTTCCAGTAGCGTCCCATGCTTTTCCGTCTTCACCACCACATCATCCACGTAAACGTGGGCGTTTCTGTCGAGTTGCTTGAGGAGGCACTTCTGCATGCAACGCTGAAAGGTGGCGCCAGCATTCCTCAAGCCGAACGTCATTGTCAGGTAGCAGAAGGCTCCAAACGGCGTGATGAATGCGGTCTTTAGTCTGTCTGCTGGATTCAGCTTGATCTGGTGATATCCTGAGTATGCATCTAGGAAACTCAATAGCTCGCATCCGGCTGTGGAGTCTATCACCTGATCGATCCTTGGCAGAGCAAATGGATCCTTCGGGCAGGCTTTATTGAGGCTGGTGTAGTTTATGCACATCCGCCACTGCTTATTCTTCTTCAATACCAGCACAGGGTTGGCTAACCACTCCGGAAAAAACACCTCCATGATGAATCCGGCTGCCAGGAGCCGGGCTATCTCTTCTCCCACAACTCTTCTCTTCTCTTCTGACAGGCGGCGCAAGGGCTGCCTGACGGGCTTTACATCCGGCCTGACGTGTAGCTTGTGCTCGGCGAATTCCGTCGGTACACCCGGCATGTCCTTGGGGGACCATGCGAAGATGTCCCGATTCTCACGGAGGAAATCGACGAGCTCGCTTTCCTATTTGCTGTCGAGGCCTGTGCCTATGACAGCGTATTTCTCTGGGTGCTCTCGGTCCAAGGGTATCTTCTTGGTTTCTTTAGCCGGCTTGAATGATCCTTCTGCCTCCGACTCCTTGGGGTCGGGCGACATCTCTGGCTGCTTCCCAGCCATCGCCACGACGCGGTCAAGGAGCCGCTTCTCGGCTGCGATCACCAAAGACTCGGCCAGCCGACTGCTCTCGGCCGCGCAAGCGGACGACTTCTTGTAATCGCCAGCAACAGTCAGGATCCCCTTGGAACTCGGCATCTTCATCTTGAGGTAGGCGTATTGGGGAACCGCCATGAATTTGGCCAAGGCAGGCCGGCCAAGCAGGGCGTGGTACGGGCTCTCCAAGTCTACCACCTCGAACCAGACAGGCTCTCGGCGGAAGTGATCTTTGTCTCCGAAGAGGACGTCTATCAGAATCTTGCCAATCGATGAGCAGGAGAGGCTGGGTACAATTCCATGGAATACGGTGCGGCTACTCTGTAACTGCCTTCGCTTGATTCCAAGCTTCTCCATTGTGTCCTTGTACAAGATGTTTATGCTGCTGCCTCCATCAATCAGGACCCGTGAGAAACGGGCGGCCCGCCTATCAGTGGCCAAGGTCGCGCCTAGGACCAGAGCGTAGGAGCCCGGACTCGGCATCACTTCTGGATGATCTGCCCGACTGCAGCTGATAGGCTTCTCGGACCAGTGCATGAACTCTGGGGCGTCAGTTGCTACCGCGTTGACTTCTTGCTGTTGTCGGCGCCTACTACGCTGGTCATCTGCCATGCTGGTGAACACTACATAGGCTCCGTGCTCTTCTGGGAACTCGTCTTGGACCGCGCCGACTGGCCGAGCCGCCGGCTGCGGGGGTGGCGGCGGAGGCGGCGGCCCCGCAGGCGGCGGAGGGGCGAGGCCATCTCCCTTGGCGATCCTGGCGAGCCAATGGCCCTTCCTGGTGGTGTGGTTCGACGGCTTCGCGCCGCTGTGGAACTTGCAAGGTCCATCCAAAGTCTGCTCATAGGAGAAAGCCGGCAACCAATTGGACTTGCCGCCTTTCTGCCGCTTGGCCTGAGGCTGCCCCTCCGGCTGCAGATCTTCTACTGCTGCGACCTGCCGACTATTGGAAGTCGGCTGAGGGGCCTTGCGCTTGTTGTCGTTCTGCTGCTGTCGCCGGCTGGCGTCTCCAGCCGGGGTTCTGGGGGCCTGGGGAATCACTTTGCCAGCCGCGTTGACTTGAATCTCTGTCTTCATAGAAGAGTCGGCCGTGGCGTACTTGTCTGCTATGACTAGCAGTTCGTCGAGGGTTTCGGGCTCGTCGCAGAGGAGCTTGTGCTTGAGGAGGGTGCCCTCTCGGCACCCGGCCGTGAAGTACTCGATGGCCTGCACCTCGTGCACGCCCTCGCAGGAGTTTCAAAGTTCGCCCCAGCGCGTGAGGTAGTCGCGTGTTGATTCTTCAGGGCCTTGCACGCACAAGGAGAGCTGGCGCGGCTTGGGAGGTCGCTTGTACGTGCTAGTGAAGTTGCGAATGAAGGCTTCAGTAAAGTCGACCCAGCTATTGATGCTGCGGGGCTTCAGGCTGTTCAGCCATGTCCGGGCCGTGCCCTGGAGCATGAGGGGAACATACTTCACGGCGAATCGCTTGTTGTCGTTGGCTATGTTGACGGCTGTGGAGTAGTCTGTCAGCCAATCCTCCGGCTTCACGGAGCTGGTGTACTTGGGCGTGTCTCGGGGGAGCGTGAACCCTTTGGGGAAGGGCTCATCTCTGATGCGGGGCCCAAAGCAAGGCGGACCCAACTCATCTTCTTCTTCTAACGCCAGGGATCTGTGGAGTCGGTCGATCCGGTGGCGGGCGTCATTCTCTACGACTCCCTCTCGGCGGCCAAGGCGACCTCCGAGAGTCGGATGCTCAACAGGCGGCAGAGAAACTCGCCGCTCCCTTTGGGGTGGGGGAGGCAGATAATCATCTCTCCGCTCCACTGCTCTGGGGCGGCCGTCTTGGTCGCGCTCGATGGTGATGCGAGTCCGGCTGTGACTGGCAGCCAGCTCCTTCTCTTTCCTCCCGCGGACTCCGCCAGTCGGTGTCCGGGAGGTCGCGCCTTGATCTCGGCGAGGGGGTAAGTCGTCGTTCGGCTGCTGCAGCGCGTCTGCGCGGCCGCCTGCCGCGTTTTGTGCTGCAACCGCATCGAGGAGCTGCTGGACTCGCTCCGTTATTACACGGCGCTCTTCGCCTTCGAGGTTCTTCAGTTCTTCGGTCGCCGCTTGGGCGGCGCGGATGTTCTCCGCAGGGGTGGCGTACACGGGGCGTTTCACCCCGAGCAAGTCGGCGATGGCCGCGCCGCGCTCTCGGACCGCACCTAGACGGCTCGGCCCAGTCGGAGCCGGCGAGCCACCTACATCACGATCCATCTCGCGCTGGTATGCTTCTGACAAGCGTCTCATGCTCGCCAACTTCTTGGCGCCTTCGATGATCTGAAGGCGGCGTTCTTCCAGCATCTCCGCGTCCGCGTCCTCTGGGATGGGCGCGGCCAGGTCTTGCAGGGCCGCTGGCGGCGGGTCCTGGGCGTTTTCGTCGGAGTGCTCGCCGTGGCCGATGACGAGCGCCTCCGTGACGGCGCTTCCACCACTCTCCTCGTACGGAAGCGGCTCGTCGTAGACCACCACGTTGGTGGGGAAGATATCGAGCGATACGGCATCGGAGTCGACCAGCATCGGGTCGGAGGAGCCTACGGACTCCAAATCTACGGCGGACTCACCGGCGGCGTGGAGTTGATCGAGGAGGCCCGCGAGGAGGCTCTTGGGGCCACCCGCCCCCGCACTCGGTGTGGGCTCGTCGGAGAGGCGCACCTCGCCAATGAGTTCGGCGAGGCCGCTCGCAGCGTAGGCGGCTTCAGCGCCGCGCAGCGTGTCAATGCAGACTCCATCTGGCGAGCCGGGCTGGCTGCGCTCGCCAGGGAGGAAGAGGGTTCCCGTCCAGAACAGATCTCCGGACGACGGTGCACCTCGCCCCACGGTGGGCGCCAAATGTCGGGGGCTGGATGCGACATATGCCAACGGGTGGCTTATCATGGTGGGGGCGAGTAGAACGTCGCCGGTGCCTGGAAACGGGATGAGGCGCAGACATGCACGCCGACGAATCTTACCCAGCTTCGGGGCTCTCCGGGGAGATAACACCCCTACTGCTGCTCTGCGGGGTCTCCGCATGATCACTATGGGACGATAATACAAAGGTGCTCCTTGAGCTGTTTCAGGCGGCGGGAGGGAGCAAGGCTGGCTCCTTCCTTTGCTTGCTATGTGTCCAAAAACCTATCTAGCGCCGAACCCTTTGCATGGGTGCCCCGGGGGGTTTATATAGGCCTACCCCCCGAGGGTACAATGGTAAACTGACTGGGTGTGGCTCCCAGCTGTCTGTCTCTCATGCCGCCCCCCCCCCTGCCGGCTTCTGGGGCCCGCCGACTGGCGGGCCCCGCGGACAGGCCGGGCACTGTGCAGCACTCCTGATGACGCAGGCTCGGTCATGGGGTCGTGGGAACAGTGCCGCCGTCTGTCGGGCGATCACTGTCGCCACTCCCCGTCCAATCTGGTTTATGGCTCGTGGGGCCCTGACTGAGAGGCGGCCGACTCTGGAAAGGCCGACTCCTGCAGGGCCGTCTTCGGACTCTCCGGCCATCTTCTTCTCCCTCACTGACGGGGGGGCCGGCGGTCTTCGGGCCGTACAGGCCGCCGTCGTGGGCACAGTGCCTTGCGCACTGTGGCTGAAGTCAGGGGAGGCATGGCAACAGTGCCGCGCCTTACCGGAGATCTCCTGGTGGTACGGCTCACTGTAGCCATGCCTTCCTCCCGTAGGTTTGAGGGGACGGCCACGTCGGGACCGTACCCTGCGTCGGTCTTCGTGAAAAGGTCGCGGGCCGACTCTCATAGTCGGCCCCTTGAAAGGTCGCAAGCCCGGAGTCGGCTTGCTTCAGAGTCGCCAGCTGGGACTCGGCCTTCTTTGAAGGTCGCCAGCCGGGACTCGGCCTTCTTCGAAGGTCGCCGTCTGGGACTCGGCTGAGGGGCACGGCCTGCCCCGATGTCTTGAAAGATCTTGGGACCCGGGTCAGCCTACCCGTGGCCCATTACTCCGACAGAGGCAGTGACCTAAACCTGCTGTATCCAAACACAATCCGCAAGTTGGGGATAGACCCTACTAAAATTCGACACAGCCGCACTTCCTTCAAAGGAGTGACGCCAGGCCCTTACGCCAAGTGCACAGGCTCCCTATTACTAGAAGTTGTGTTCGGATCACCGAACAACTTTCGATGCGAAAAACTAATCTTTCATATCGTCCCATTCAAAAGTAGCTATCAAGCACTCCTGGGACGAGAAGCTTTTGTTCGCTTCAACGCCATACCACATTACGCCTCTCTTACACTTAAGATGCCCGGTCCACGTGGCATCATTTCAGTGCGAGGGTCATTCAAAGACCCCGGACACGGTTAGACGAGTCCGGCGTAAATAAGCTAGGGGCTCCCCAGCCACGCACCCCTTCACAAGGGGCTGTGCGCACAAGAACAGCGAGCTCATACAGACTCCGCTTTACTTATTTTTATTTTTATTTCTTCTTTCGTATATATTCCTTTCGAACGAATTCCTTTCAAACTAAGTTCCTCTCTTTTTACAGATGAACAACATGCACACCCGTCCACGATAACGGCACAACGGAGACACAGGCGCAGACGTGCAGTAGGGACCCGTCGCGAGGATTCTTTTCAGATTAAGACCCTGCGTAAACCTTTTTTACTTTCTCTTGTTGTTATAATCCCTTGGTTTCTTATTATAACCAAAGTGGAGCCTGACGTTTTGGCATCGGCCTCGTCAGAGGACCATGCTCGTACCTGGACACTAGGGGCTTAGAGCATTGTTCTGCCCATTACCATAAAGACCGAACACCTTAGGGAGTGTTCGGCGTCTCGAGTTAGGCCTTATATGCATCAGCTCCGAATCATGTCTTTGGTCAAATGTTGGGTTTGCCGGTGTCGGTGTCAAAACCGGCGGATCTCGGGTAGGGGGTCCCGAATTGTGCGTCTAGGCGGATGGTAACAGGAGACGAGGGACACGATGTTTTACCCAGGTTCAGGCCCTCTCGATGGAGGTAAAACCCTACGTCCTGCTTGATTAATATTGATGATATGGGTAGTACAAGAGTGGATCTACCACGAGATCAAGGAGGCTAAACCCTAGAAGCTAGCCTATGGTATGATTCTTGTAATGTATGTTGTCCTACGGACTAAAGCCCTCTGGTTTATATAGACACCGGAGGAGGCTAGGGTTACACAGAGTCGGTTACAATGGTAGGAGATCTACATATCCGTATCGCCAAGCTTGCCTTCCACGCCAAGGAAAGTCCCATCCGGACACGGGACGGAGTCTTCAATCTTGTATCTTCGTAGTCTTGGAGTCCGGCGGACGATGATAGTCCGGCTGTCCGGACACCCCCTAGTCCAGGACTCCCTCAGTAGCCCCAGAACCAGGCTTCAATGACGATAAGTCCAGCGCATATATAGTCTTCGGCGTTGCAAGGCGGGTTCTCCCTTCAAGTTCCATGTACCTGCCGAACAGTGTCTCCGGCTTCACCATAAATACTGTGTTTCTCGGCTTCTATGCCCAATAATGGTATTTTTCCACGCGTCGCACGAATGCGAAAAGCCAGGGCGTCTTTTACATTTCACCCCCCCCCCCAGTCGTGCGAGTCATCCGCCTATAAAAGAGGCAAAAATCCAGATCCAAACCACACCATCCTCCTCCCGCGAATACTTCATTGGAGTGCCTTTGACCTAAAAATCCATTCCATCATGGACTGTCGACGCGACTCTTCTTCACGCACTCCCAGCCCACCGCCGGGGAATTGGAGGAGGTGCTCTGTTTCGCACAACGAGCTATTGAAGCTCCAAACCGGGGGATTTCTCCCTCCGGCCTTCATGGTCCCAGTCCGGGCCGGACTGGTTACTTATCAAGGTGGGAGGCAAGCGGAGGCTACCCCAAGCCCCAATAAGGGGGAGCGAGTATGCTTCGTCCCCTATCTGGTAAGGGGACTCGGATTCCCAATACATCCGTTCCTCCGCGGGCTCCTGGAGTTCTACGGACTCCAGCTCCACCACCTCACGCCCGCCTCTGTCCTGCATATCGCGGGCTACGTAGCTCTTTGTGAGCTATTCCTGGGCATTGAGCCCCATTTTGCATTGTGGAAGAGGCTGTTCTGCCTCGTACCCTGTTCTCACGAGGGGTCCATATATCAAGTGGGCGGCGCCGAAATATGGCGCATTGCCGGGACCGGATACCCATCCGGTACTCCCAAGAAGGCGTCCGAAGACTGGCCTTCAGAGTGGTTTTATATAGGAGACGCTCCGCTGCCGGACCCAGTCCGGATCAGCCTCCCGGAGTTTAGTGCTGCTCCTTTGAAGAAGCGCCTCAGCTAGCGCCCACGGAGCCCCCGATTGGAGGAAGACAAGAGCGTCCATTACTTGATGGGCAGAATAAGATTAATGGCCCATTCTGGCTTGACCATGATCGGAGTCATGGCGACATGCATCATGCGGGGGGTACAGCCATTGCAATACAGAGGCCACCCCATGTGGGATTTCAACGGGGAAGACGATGCCACCCGTCATGGCCGCAAAGGGCCGGATTCGACCGAGGATCTGGTGGAGATCCTGTCCAGCCTGTACAAGGGGGAGAAGGAGGACTTCCTTCAAACGAACCCTTTGAATGGGTTTTCCATGATCAACCCTAGAGGATGGGTAAGTGAACACCTTTAAGGGCTCAACCCATGCTTTCGAAGTTTAGGCTTCTTACATTATGTCTTCGGCGCAGGATCTGCGCCGGACTGTGGAGGACATGGTAAGTCCTGCTCCGCAACCCGAGGAGCTGGAAAGATCCCTAGATCCGGCCTCCAAAGAGGATCCGGACATCGAGGTGGAGCTGATCGACGATGTGTTTCACCAGCTCAGCATAGACAATGCTTTGGTTGCCATTACGGCGGATTACCCCGGACTGTGTCCGGCTTCCCAGGTGACCGCGATCGAAGTCCGGACACCATTATCTCTTCCCTGCCCATTTCTAACCTTCGCGAACGATGGTATTTTGCAGGAAGCGCCTTTACGGCAGGAAGCCGAGCCCGCGGCGGCTGACCAACAGAGGTCAGTACGGACCAGCAGGCGGAAAAGGAGCGCGGTGCGGACGGAAACGTCGCCGCAAAGGTATAGCTCGTATTTGAATTTTCAGAGCGACGTTCCTAGGAAACGCCTGAGTGCTCATGATCTTTGCAAGAGAAAAAGCGCTCGCCGGACTGCGGGCGCAGAAGTTGCTGATCCAACCTACACCGGCCAGGCTCCAGCGCCCGGCCTGGAGGGGGAGGCAAGAGCAAGACGCGGGCCGGATCTTTCTCCAACGGAGGACACCGACAGACTATCCGCCACCAAGTCTAAGATGGAGAGTGCCATGAACCATAGGCGCCGCCGGACAGTATTTCATGAGGCATGCTTTTCCCCTGAGGCATTGGATGCCTTTAACGCAGGGGACGCGCATCTCCGTGCCGCTCAAGATGGTTTTACCAGAGCCACGGAGCAGTATGTGAAAGACATATGGGTAAGGGAATTTTAATGGTTGTATGTACCAGTAGCCCCCGAGACTTAAAGTAGTTATATTAACTGATTTAAGGATCACTTGAAAACGCAGGCTCTTACCGAGAAGAATGCCCAGCTGTCTCGGGAGCTGCAAGATTGCAAGGCCCAACTTGAGGCCACACTTGCTGCCGCAGGAGGAGACGCAGAGACCCCTCCTGGTAACACATTTTTATTAATAAATATAAGCGCTGTGCGGCGTGAGCGCGAGTCTCATAATGACATTGCAGGTGCCGCTGGACAAGATCCGGATAGGCAAGCATTGCTGCGCCAGCTAAAGGCCGGTGAGAGTGTGCTGAATAGGGTTCAGCAAGAAAGGAACAAGCTCCAGGATGCCAATGCCAAGCTCGGAGAAGAGCTAAAAGGCGCTCGAGCCGAGCTGTCCAGCTCCGTTAAGGAGAATCAGCGGCTTCGTCGCGGCATTTATAGTAAGTGCTTGAGCAGACTCCTTTGAAAAGAAGAGTTCGTCGAGGAAGTATTTTGACATGATATGTCTTGTAGGTATACTCACAGGTCGTCCTGCAGAGGAGATGCCCATATCAATGGGTGATCAGCTTCCCGAACTGTTGCAACTGCTCGAATGAGTTCGGCAGGCAATGACCGGCGTCGTCCAGGCTTTATGGCCAGCCCTCTCCCTACCCGAGGGCCTTGGGGAGCTTGTGGAGAAGCTTCAGGGAGTGCGGCAGCGCTTCCGTTTGTGGAAGATTTTGGCTTGCCGTCAAGGTGCCAGGGAGGCTTGGGCCATGGTGAAGACGCGGTATAAGAAGGCGGATCCCAACCATATGGCCGAAGTCGGACCGGTGGGGCCCGATGGGAAGGAGATCCCTGTGAGTTTAGTATACAGCCAAGTAGAGTTGGCTGCTAAGTTTTCCCAACGGGACTATAAGTTAGACAGCCTGTTAGACGGGATTGAGGAGGAATACAATCAGTAAATTTGACAATGTATGTTTTCCTTTGAAGTGACATGCGAAATGCCTTCTAGCCGGATTGTAGATCGTTTGTCTTTGCCGACCTTTTCGCTTCAACCTCGGGACCCTAGAGTCTGGAGTGTGTCCAAATACCTTTTTGGTTAAGAAACAACCGTGGTATGCATGGAGACCAGGCGTAGGGGCCATTGGTGCTTTATCAGACAAGTGCCCAACTAGTTATGTTATATTACATGGTTAGTAAGAAACATCTTCCAGGGAGAATAGTTCCGTTAAGGGTTCCTTTCGCTGGGAGGCATGCCCTAAAGTGCATGTCCGGACTGCAAAGAAAGCAGTAAAACATCTGGGGGCAGATAGATAAATAAGTAAAAAGTCATCTTTTAAGTCACCGACCGAATATTCCCTTAAGAACGCTAGCTTTTGGCTTCACCCAGTCTAAGGTACACATCCGGCTGACCCGGCAGTAACAATCGCAGAGGTGCTCCCTTTACCTCCAAGCCGAACAATCGGGAACGTAGGGGTAAGCACAGGAGCCAGGCAACCCAGCTTGGCCAAAACTTAAGTCATATCGATGCATATAATGGTGAGTAAAAGGTACATGTGGAAGCATGACACATGTGCTGGGCATGAAACCCTTATAATTGAGCTTCTGTAAAAGAAGCCCCCAGGTATAATGAGTGCGGATGGCACATCAAGTGTATGCGAAAAAATGCAAAAGTAAGCCCTTAGGGGCTTATTAATAAAAAGGTTATGAAAAGAGAAATGAAAGGCAGCCAAGGTATAAAAATTTGGACGGAGGGAGGGGACGAACTCTTACTCCGGCGCTAGGCATAGAATCTTCGGAGGCGGGCTGCGTTCCATGGGTTCGGCTCGAGTCGGTTATCCGACGCATTTCGTAGACGGTATGCTCCGCCGGTCAGGACTTGATCGATAATGAAGGGGCCCTCCCATTTGGGCTTGAGCTTGTCCTTTTTCTTGTCCGGCAGGCGTAGAACTAGTTCGCCAACGTTGTAAGTCTTGGCCCGTACTTCTCTGCTTTGATATCTTCGAGCCTGCTGCTTATAGAATGCGGAACGAGCTTTGGCGACGTCGCGTTCTTCCTCCAATGTGTCCAGGCTGTCCTGCCGATCCAGCTCGGCCTCTCTTTCCTCATACATGCGCACTCGAGGTGAGTCATGAATAATGTCGCAGGGCAGGACTGCCTCTGCGCTGTATACCATAAAAAATGGTGTGAATCCGGTAGTACGGTTAGGCGTTGTCCGCAGCCCCCAGAGTACGGAGTCGAGCTCCTCGACCCAGTGCGTGTCTGATTAAGTAAGTGACCGCACTAGTCTGGGCTTAATGCCGCTCATTATTAGACCATTTGCTTGTTCCACTTGACCGTTGGTTTGAGGGTGATAGACTGAAGCGTAGTCGAGCTTGATGCCCATGTTCTTGCACCATGACTTAACCTCGTCGGCTGTGAAGTTCGTGCCATTGTCGATGATGATGCTGTGGGGGACTCCGTAATGGTGTACTACCCCGGATATAAAGTCTATCACTGGTCCGGACTCTGCCATTTTGACCGGCTTGGCCTCTATCCATTTGGTGAATTTATCCACCATGACCAATAGGTACCTTTGCTTGTGGGTTCCCCCTTTAAGGGGTCCAACCATATCAAGCCCCCAGACCGCGAACGGCCAGGTAATGGGTATAGTTTTGAGGGCGGTAGGCGGCATATGGCTCTGATTAGCAAAGAGCTGACAACCAACGCATCTCTGGACTAAGTCCTAGGCATCTGCCCGGGCCGTCGGCCAAAAAAATCCTGTACTGAATGCCTTTCCTACAAGGGCCCGGGCTGCTGCGTGGTGTCCGCCTAGTCCGGCATGAATTTCAGCTAGGAGGTTTCGCCCTTCCTCTTCGGAGATACACCTTTGAAGGACTCCGGTTGTGCTTTTCTTATAAAGTTCTCCCTCATGGACCTTGTAGGCTTTCGATCGCCGGACTATGCAGCGGGCCTCGTTTTGGTCTTCGGGGAGTTCCTGCCTAAGCAAGTAGGCTAGGAATGGTTCTGTCCATGGGGCAATTACTGCCATTATGTCGTGGGCTGACGGTGTTATGTCATCGGCTGAATCGCCGATTGGCTCGGTTTTTTCCGGTTTGTCACTTCCGGGCTCCTCTTCCCATAGTACGGATGGCTTGAAGAGCCGTTCCAGGAAGATATTTGGAGGGACAGCATCACATTTCGCACCGATGCATGCCAGTACGTCGGCCGCTTGGTTATTATCTCGGGCTATGTGATGGAATTCGAGTCCTTCAAACTGAGCTGACATTTTTAGAATGGCATTGCGATATGCTGCCATTTTCGGATCCTTGGTGTCAAAGTCTCCATTTATTTGGGATATTGCAAGGTTTGAGTCCCCGCGCACCTCTAGGCGTTGAATACCCATGGAGACTGCCATCCGGAGACCATGTAATAGGGCCTCGTATTCGGCTGCGTTGTTGGAGTCCGTGTACATTATTTGAAGTACGTACTGGACTGTATCCCCGGTTGGGGACGTCAATACGACGCCAGCCCCCAGTCCGTCCAACATTTTAGAGCCGTCAAAATGCATAACCCAATTGGAGTATGCGCCGTACTCTTTAGGGAGTTCGGCTTCGGTCCATTCGGCAACGAAGTCAGCCAAAACTTGTGACTTTATAGCTCGCCGAGGTTTGTAAGTTATATCGAATGGTAAGAGCTCAATGGAACATTTTGCAATCCTGCCCGTTGCGTCGCGGTTATTTATAATGTCATTGAGTGGTACTTCAGAGGCCACTGTTATCGAACACTCCTGAAAGTAGTGTCGGAGCTTCCGGGACGCCATGAACACCGCGTATGCTATCTTCTGATAGTGCGGGTAACGGGATTTGCAGGGGGTTAACACAGTGGATACATAATACACTGGTTTTTGAAGAGGGAATTTATGCCCTTCTGTCGCTCGTTCGACGACGAGGACCGCGCTTACAACTTGATGCGTTGCTGCGATGTATAACAACATTGGTCCGCCCAGAGTGGGCGCAGCCAGGACCGGATTTGTTGCCAATATGGCCTTTATTTCTTCGAGTCCGGCAGTGGCAGCATCCGTCCACTCAAAGTGTTCGGTGCGCCTGAGGAGGCGATAGAGGGGCAACGCCTTTTCTCCTAGACGGGAGATAAAGCGGCTTAAGGCTGCCACGCATCCTGTTAATTTTTGTATTTGCTTGAGGTCTTTTGGAATATCCAACTGTGACAGAGCTCGGATTTTAGCCGGGTTTGCTTCAATTCCTCTACGGGATACAATGAAGCCCAGCAGCTTTCCGGCTGGTACGCCGAAAATGCATTTTTCCGGATTCAGCTTGATGTCATATGCTCTGAGGTTGTCGAATGTGAGCCTCAAATCGTCTACTAGAGTTTCGACGTGTTTTGTTTTGACGACTACGTCGTCTATGTATGCCTCGACTGTTTTGTCGATCTAGGTGGCCAGACATGTTTGAATCATGCGCTGATATGTTGCGCCGGCATTTTTAAGTCCGAAGGGCATCGTGTTGAAGCAGAATGGTCCGTATGGAGTGATGAATGCCGTTGAGGCTTGGTCTGTTTCCGCCATCTTGATTTGATGATAGCCAGAGTATGCGTCCAGGAAGCACAACGAATCGTGCCCTGCGGTAGCATCGATAATTTGGTCGATGCGGGGGAGAGGGAAGGGATCCTTTGGGCAAGCCTTATTGAGGTCTTTAAAATTGACACAGAGGCGCCAGGATTTATCCTTCTTTGGTACCATCACCAGATTTGCTAGCCAGTCCGGATGTTTGATATCTCTAATGAATCCGGTTCCAATAGTTTGGCTAGCTCTTCTCCCATTGCCTGTCTTTTGGGTTCGGAAAATCGTCGAAGAGCCTGTTTGACTAGCTTAAATCCTTTTAGGATGTTTAGGCTGTGTTCTGCCAACCTGCGTGGGATTCCGGGCATATCCAAAGGATGCCAGGTGAAGATGTCCCAATTTTCCCGAAGGAATTCACGCAGTGCGGCGTCTACTTCGGGGTTCAATTGTGCCCCAATGGAGGCCGTCTTTGTTGGGTCCGTTGGATGGACCTGGAATTTTATTATTTCATCTGCTGGTTTAAAGGAGGTGGACTTGGATCTTTTATCGAGTATCACGTTGTCCCTGTTCACCATAGAGCGTTGCACGGTGAGTTCCTCTGCTGCTAAGGCTTCGGATAGTGCCTCCAGGGCTAGTGCGGCTGTTTTATTTTCTGCGCGGAGTGCTATGTCCGGATCACTAGCGAGGGTGATTATTCCGCCGGGCCCAGGCATTTTGAGCTTCATGTACCCATAATGAGGTACTGCTTGAAAAATTGTGAATGCCTCTCGTCCTAATATAGCGTGATATCCGCTGTTGAACGGGGCCACTTGGAACGTGACTTCTTCGGATCTGTAATTGTCCGGCGAGCCGAACACCACATCGAGCGTGATTTGTCCAGTGCAGCGTGCCTCCCAGCTAGGGATTATTCCTCTGAAGGTTGTGCTACTTCGCTCAATACGGCTCCAATCGATTTCCATTTTTCGTAGAGTTTCCTCGTAGATGAGGTTTAATCCGCTGCCGCCATCCATGAGGACTTTTGTTAGTCGAAAGCCGTCCACTATGGGACTAAGCACCAGTGCGGCTGGTGCTCTGGCTGTTCGGAATTTAGGTTCGTCGCTGGCACCGAAGGTGATAGCTATGTCACTCCATGGATTTGTTGTCGCTATTTGGTAGACTTCGGCGAGTCCGCGGATTGTTCTCTTTCGCATATTGTTTGATGCGAAGGTCTCGAAGACTGTTGATACCGTACTGGTATTGTTGGAGTGGTTTTCTAGGGCTAGAAGCTCCTCGCCACTTTTGGCCACCTGCCGTAATATTCAACATGCTCGAAGGCTATGTGTTGGGACGGCTCCCTCTGTACTATGAAGCTTACAGGGTCCATTGAGCCATCCCTCCAGTACGGTTCCGTGCCCCTTATTGGGTTTTTGCTTTTTCGTTTTTGCATCTGGGGCCTGAGTGTAAGGCACCCTTTTGCTGCGGACTGGGTTTGGGGCCGGATTATCCCAAAATTGGTTTTCGGTTTTCCGGAAACTCTCCATCACATAGTACTTTCGTACTATGGATGCCAGATCGGTGAAGCGCGTAATTTTGCGATGATCAATGGCGTTTAGTATTCCCTTGTCCGTGCAGTTATTGCAGAAGATTGAGATTGCGTTTTCCTCTCGGCAGTCCTTTATCCTGTCCATAACCAGGAGGAATCTGGCCCAGTAGTGATGTACTGTTTCAGCGGGCTCTTGCCGTATTAGAGATAGATCACATATGTATGGGCGGGTGGGTGGACTAAAATCCGGATCCCTGCCCATCTTGGGGCTTAAAGGCCGAAGAGCTTCCGAATTTGGAAGCTTGGTTTGCTGGACACAATCCAGCGAGTCCGGAGCGACGCATGATTTTAAGTTCAATGCTCGATCGAAGTCCGTTCCTCCGCGGAAATCCGGCGTGGAGGGTTCGGGAATCCGGACATGAATAGTTTTCAATACAGGCGAAGAGTTGTCGTATTGCTCCTCTACCACTGCGACGTGGTGGGTGGCCTGGGGAGAGTTAATCTCTCTCAGATCGGTTTTAAGCCCAATCTGGTTGTAGTCCGTAGCGACTCCCAGGGCGGCGATGCGATCCAAGAGCTCGTTAACAGACGAGAGCTCTATTGGATCCAACTGTTCGGCAGCTTTAGGGCTGACACGAAGATTGCTTCTGACGACTTGAGAAGTCATTGTCAAAGCGGCGGCCGGACAGGCGGTCATAAGAAAACCACCTAGCCGGATAGTTTGGCCGGCGGCCAAGGCCCCTTCAGCGAAAACACCATCTTTGAAGACGGGTGGAGGCATCCTTCCTATCGGTGACGACACAGAGGAACTCTCAATGAAAGCACCAATGTCAGTGTCAAAACCGGCAGATCTCGGGTAGGGGGTCCCGAACTGTGCGTCTAGGCGGATGGTAACAGGAGACGAGGGACACGATGTTTTACCCAGGTTCGGGCCCTCTCGATGGAGGTAAAACCCTACGTCCTGCTTGATTAATATTGATGATATGGGTAGTACAAGACTGGATCTACCACGAGATCAAGGAGGCTAAACCCTAGAAGCTAGCCTATGGTATGATTGTTGTAATGTATGTTGTCCTACGGACTAAAGCCCTCCGGTTTATATAGACACCGGAGGAGGCTAGGGTTACACAGAGTCGGTTACAATGGTAGGAGATCTACATATCCGTATCGCCAAGCTTGCCTTCCACGCCAAGGAAAGTCCCATCCGGACACGGGACGGAGTCTTCAATCTTGTATCTTCATAGTCTTGGAGTCCGGCGGACGATGATAGTCCGGCTGTTCGGACACCCCCTAGTCCAGGACTCCCTCACCCGGCTCCTGTGTTTTGCTGCCTTACGTTCCGTATCATCGGCTAATGCGGCACCAGGAGAACTACTGTGATTGTGCCCCAATTCGGCTGGGCGAGCACCTCAGTAGAGAAAGCCGAAAACTGACTGTCATGATACAGCGAGAGACTGGTCAACCACTCGGTCGACTACCGGAATGTTTAGAATTCCCCACTTTGACGAAGGACCGTTTCCCGGTCAGGCACACACGCGCCCCGAATTCGGAGAAGTGCGGTGCCCCAAGGGGCTATGTCGTAGCCCCACCCTCGAACTCCAATGGCTAAGTGAAAGTGATAAAGCATCATAGTCCGGATTGCCTCGTTTGCTACGCTACCACCTCCTTAACAGGACCGAGACATCGGATTAAGTGTGAAAACACGCTATTTTTTGCGAACACCCCCGCACCTTGTGCGTGGGGGCTGAAGCTGAAGACTGCAATCTTTCAGGTTATACAAACGTATACATAAACGGCCGCATAGGAGATATTTTAATACTTGGAATGCACAAGTATAAAAGGCGGTTACAGCATAATCATTGTTTTACAAAGTAAAAACGTTCATTTGAACGTAACATTTTTCGAGCACTGCGACTCTATTACACGAGCGCCACGCATAACTTCCCCAAAATAGTGCTCGGCGGGTAATCGGCTTTCGTCCGAACCCGGGGCCGCAATAGCGGTGGCATCCATCTCTGTCCAATGTGTCTTCACACGGGCAAGGGCCATCCGCGCACCTTCTATGCAGGCCGGCCGCTTCATCTCCTTGATATGCGGCACCGCTCCAAGAAATTGCTACAATAAGCCAAAATAGCTCGTCGCCTTGGGCCTCTCTGGCCAGACATGAGCCACAATATCAGTCATGGCAAGTTCGGACAACCTGTTTAGCTCAGCCCATTCGGCCAACCGATCGGTCAACGGAAGTGAACGGTCCGGACTATGGAATTGAGACCAAAATAGCTCTTCCGTCTTGTGATCCTTCTGGCTCCGGACGTGTACAACGGCATCAGCCACACTTGCCGCTAAGTCCATATATGGATCCTCCGGACCCCACAGCTGGCCAAGTTGGGCATACTTTGGATCCATAAACCGGCGACGCAGCAGAAAAGGCCTGGCAGCCACAATATCTCCGGCCTGGCGCAGCTCCTCCTTCATAGCCCGCATCACAGAACGGGCATCCTTGGCTTCGGCGGTGGCCTTTCCCAGGTCTTCCCGCTCCGATAGGCGCTCCTTTTCAAGAGCCTCATTGCGGTCCGCAGCATCCTTCAATTTCACGGCCAATTCGGCCATCTTTTCCCTGCTTAGGCAGTGTGCAGCCTTTTCGGCTTCCAAGTCCTCGGCCGCCCTCAAGGCAGCCGCATCACTCCTTCGGGCTTGCTCCTTAGCTTGAGCAAGCTTGGCCCGAAGACTCTCCACAGCAGCAGCACCGTCTGTATCACAGTTTATATATTGTCAGAAGCGGGCTTTGACTCCCTTAAACAAGTGACTGCGGAGAATTCATTTACCTTGCGACTCGTCAAGTCGCCGGTTGACAAGCGCGATGTCCGCATCCGCCACATCGAGTTGCCGCATTAGCTCGACAACTCCACTAGTCCGGCTAGCCCCCGGACTATCCGCCACCTGCATAGGAACGGCGACATTCATTACCTGAGATTTTCATCCTCGGCACGCTGTCGCTTTCGACAACCTACCGAGTCTCTGGGGCTACTATCTATACAGGGCGCACTTCTATGTGCCAAACTGTCAAAAAGGTGCGTCGTTCTTGCGTACCTCAAATCCCGTCAGTAAACTCCTGATGGCATTATGCAATCCGCTCTCGGCGGACGAAATCCTTCCAATCACCATACGCATCAAAGCACGGTGATCTTCTGAGATGGACGCCCTCTCAAGCAGATTCTTCAGCTCCCCCGGCCGGACACTAGTGGGCGCCGAACTCTCCGGCCCCTCCGGACTCTGGGATACCCTCCGTGACGATACTTCAGGCTCGTCTGCCCTATCCGACGGCGCACCAGACGGAGGCGTTTCACTCTCCATCATCTCCGGACAAAGATCCCCCGAAGACGAACTCATCTGAGAAGGCCGCAGATCCGAACTGCAAGGTAAAACTTTCGGTCATCCATAGAAGCACAAATAGGGGTATTTTCTCATTAATGAACCCCCCTTTTTTTACTCACGGCTCGCTGGAGGGCTGATCCTTTAGAGACGATTGTACGTCCGGACTTTCCCCGGACGTAGGACCCTCCGGTAAAGATTTCTTCCCCCGCTTAGGGGCTTTGGCCTCCGGGTCTTCGGAGGAGGTCCTTTTCTCCCCCTGGAAGGAGGGATTGTCGATCCCCCCCTCTTCAGGCGCCCCCTTGGGCGAGGTGATAGCTCTTTTATTTTCCCCATCGCCCCCTTCTATGGGTGCGACCTCCAACATTCTAACCAGCACGGGCTCTGGTGCGGTCTCTGGGAGGGGGGCCGGACACCTTATCAGCTTCGATCGCACTACCCACTCCTGATGAAGAATAATGGGTTAGAAGGCGAATTTCAGAAAAGCAAACAAACAGAACGTCCGGACTCTGAGCTACTTACCTGTGTATCCGGGCAATTGCAGCTTAGGCCTGCGTCCTCGGTCAATTCCGGACACGCCACCTGCGGTCCGAAGAACAACTTGTACATCTCCACGGGCGTCATACCCATGAAGTGTTGGAGAGTTCGTGGCCCCTCCGGATTGAACTCCCATAACCGGAGAGGACGGCGTTTGCAGGGCGGAAGACGCCTGATTAGCATGACCTGCATCACCACAACCAGATTGATCTCCCTCGCTTGGAGGTCTCGAATCCGGCCCTGCAATAAGGGCACGTCTTCAGACGGCCCCCAATTGAGCCCTTGATTGACCCACGACATCAATCGGCGTGGAGGTCCCGGGCGGAATGAAGGCGGTGTCTTTTGCTTGCTGCCCTTCGGAGCGATGACATAGAACCACTCCTGCTGCCACAAGCCGAGCTCCTCTTGGAAGAAGCCCTCGGGCCACGGGGCATCGGCCCTCCTGCTTATGGCCGCCCCGCCGCACTCCACTTGACGCCCCCCGATCATCTTCGGCTCCACATTGAAGGTCTTCAGCCATAGGCCGAAGTGGGGGGTGACGCGGAGGAAGGCTTCACAGACAATAATGAATGCGGAAATATGGAGGATGGACTCCGGAGCCAAGTCGTGAAAATCCAGCCCGTAGTAGAACATGAGCCCTCTCACGAAGGGGTCCGTCGAGAAGCCTAAACCCCGACGGAGGTGGGATATGAAGACGACGTACTCACCGGGCTCGGGAGTGGGTACGGCATGCCCTCAGGCGGGCAACCTGTGCGAAATCTCGTAGGACAGGTACTTGGCCTCACGCAGCTTTAACACGTCCTCCTCCGTGATGGAGGAGGGCATCCACCGGCCCTGAAGGTCGGAGCCGGACATTGTTGAAGATCCGAAGCGCTCGAATCTGGGGCTCTGGGTGTTGGAACTTGGAGCAAGGAGAGGATTCGATGGAAGATTGAGAAAAAGAAACGACTCTTGGTCCCCTTATGAAGGGGGAAAAATACCAAGAGTCGTCTCCGTGACCGTTCGGGATTCACCTTCGATAGAGGAGGCGTGGCGACGGGCACGGTTGGGTTACCCACGCTCGTATTGATGAGAATCCAGGAATAAGGGGAGCACGATCTCTGCTTCGACAAGACATGCCAAGGAAACCGCTTCGCTAAACATGCTGAGGTGGTATAATAAAAAACGATTCAAGTAAAGGCCTGGTAGCGGTGCGATGTCATGCCGCCAAATACGTCAGCAGATTGGATTTATGTGCATTATTCTCTCTACGGTGGAATGTGGAATTTATTTTGCAGAGCCGGACACTATCCTGGTGTTCATGATCTTCTCTGGACTATTCAAGGGAGGAACCCGCCTTGCAATGCCGAACATTATGCACACCGGACTTATCATCATTGAAGCCTGGTTCAGGGGCTACTGAAGGAGTCCTGGACTAGGGGGTGTCCGGACAGCCAGACTATCATCGTCCACCGGACTCCAAGACTACGAAGATACAAGATTGAAGACCCCGTCCCGTGTCTGGATGGGACTTTCCTTGGCATGGAAGGCAAGCTTGGCAATATGGATATGTAGATCTCCTACCATTGTAACCGACTCTATGTAACCCTAGCCTCCTCCGGTGTCTATATAAACTGGAGGGCTTTAGTCCGTAGGACACAACATACATCACAACAATCATACCATAGGCTAGCTTTAGGGTTTAGCCTCCTCGATCTCGTGGTAGATCCACTCTTGTACTACCCATATCATCAATATTAATCAAGCAGGACGTAGGGTTTTACCTCCATCAAGAGGGCCCGAACCTGGGTAAAACATCGTGTCCCTTGTCTCCTGTTACCATCCGCCTAGACGCACAGTTCGGGACCCCCTACCCGAGATCCGCCGGTTTTGACACCGACATCTAGCGTGTCGGTTAGATCGTCGACAGTGGCTACTAAGTGGGTGGTGGGTGGGCTTTGAATTTCTTCGTCATCCGTATCCCAACCATCCTGACCGCAGTCCGGCCAGGGCTCTCCTAATAACGAGAGGTATTTTAGCGAATTCAGGATTTTGCCAAAAGGTGGGTGCTGAAAGATGTCCACAGCGGTGAACTCCATGATCGGCGCCCAACCGGATTCGATTGGTAGGGGCGCGAGGGGTTCAGAGTTCGGCGAGGAGTCTGGCACCTCGGAGCCACGAGCTTCACAAGGGACAAGGTCAGTATTCGGCTCCATGGCCGTAGAGGTTGCAGCCCCCGAGGCGGTGTCTAGCCACCCGTCCTCGATCTACGCAGCCGGCTCCGAATTAAGGGTCGGAGCAAACTCGTGTGCGGCCTCTAGGGCACTGTCCGGAAGCAGAGCTAAATCATGCCCATCGTGAGAGTGCGGCGCGCTTGGCTGTGGCTCGAATCCATCAAAGATTAAATCTCCGCGGATGTCAGCCGTGAAGTTCAGACTTCCAACTCTGACCTGACGGCCAGTGGTGTAGCTTTCGATCTGCTCCAGATGGCCAAGTGAATTTACCCGCAGTGCAAAGCCGCCGAATACGAAGATCTGTCTGGGGAGAAAAGTCTCACCCTGGACTGCGTCGTTGTTGTTGATGATCGAAGGAGCCATCGAGCCTATCGGTGAAGACACAGAGGAACTCTCAATGAAAGCACCAATGTCGGTGTCAAAACCGGCGGATCTCGGGTAGGGGGTCCCAAACTGTGCGTCTAGGCGGATGGTAACAGGAGACAAGGGACACGATGTTTTTACCCAGGTTCGGGCCCTCTCGATGGAGGTAAAACCCTACTCCTGCTTGATTGATATTGATGATATGGGTAGTACCAGAGTGGATCTACCACGAGATCAAGGAGTCTAAACCCTAGAAGCTAGCCTATGGTATGATTGTTCTTCTATCCTACGGAGTAAAACCCTCTGGTTTATATAGACATCGAAGAGGGCTAGGGTTACACAGAGTCGGTTACAATGGTAGGAGATCTACATATCCGTATCGCCATGCTTGCCTTCCATGCCAAGGAAAGTCCCATCCGGACACGGGACGAAGTCTTCAATCTTGTATCTTCATAGTCTTGGAGTCCGGCCGATGATGATAGTTCGGCTATCCGGACACCCCCTACTCCATGACTCCCTCACTAGGGTTACACAGAGTCGGTTACAATGGTAGGAGATCTACATATCCGTATCGCCAAGCTTGCCTTCCACACCAAGGAAAGTCCCATCCGGACACGGGATGAAGTCTTCAATCTTGTATCTTCATAGTCCTGGAGTCCGGCCGATGATGATAGTTCAGCTATCCGGACACCCCCTAGTCCAGGACTCGCAACCAACGCAATAAAGGGGTTGTCAATCCCTTCACGGCCACTTGCGAAAGTGAGATATGATAGAGATAATATGATAAGATAAATATATTTTTGGTATATTATAATATAGATAGGAAAAGTAAAAGATGCAAATAAAAGTAGATTGAAAGCTTATATGATAAGAGATAGACCCGGGGGCCATAGGTTTCACTAGTGGCTTCTCTCAAGATAGCAAAAGTATTACGATGGGTGAACAAATTATTGTCGAGCAATTGATAGAAAAGCGAATAATTATGAGATTATCTAGGTATGATCATGTATATAGGCATCACGTCCGTGACAAGTAGATCGACTCCTGCCTGCATCTACTACTATTACTCCACACATCGACCGCTATCCAGCATGCATCTAGAGTATTAAGTTCATAAAGAACAGAGTAACGCATTAAGAAAGATGACATGATGTAGAGGGATAAACTCATGCAATATGATATAAAACCCATCTTTTTATCCTCGATGGCAACAATACAATACGTGCCTTGTTGCCCCTGCTGTCACTGGGAAAGGACACCGCAAGATTGAAACCAAAGCTAAGCACTTCTCCCATTGCAAGTGAGGGAGTCCCGGACTAGGGGGTGTCCGGATAGCAGAACTATCATCATCGGCCGGACTCCAAGACTATGAAGATACAAGATTGAAGACTTCGTCCCGTGTCCGCATGGGACTTTCCTTGGCGTGGAAGGCAAGCTTGGCAATACGGATATGTAGATCTCCTACCATTGTAACCGACTCTGTGTAACCCTAGCCCTCTCCGTGTCTATATAAACCGGAGGGTTTTAGTCCATAGGACACAACAACAATCATACCATAGGCTAGCTTCTAGGGTTTAGCCTCTTTGATCTCGTGGTAGATCCACTCTTGTACTACCCATATCATCAATATCAATCAAGCAGGAGTAGGGTTTTACCTCCATCGAGAGGGCCCGAACCTAGGTAAAAACATCGTGTCCCTTGTCTCCTGTTACCATCCGCCTAGACGCACAGTTCGGGACCCCCTACCGGAAATCCGCCGGTTTTGACACCGACATTGGTGCTTTCATTGAGAGTTCCTCTGTGTCATCACCGATAGGCTTAATGGCTCCTTCGATCATCAACAACAACGACGCAGTCCAGGGTGAGACTTTACTCCCCGGACAGATCTTCGTATTCGGCGGCTTTGCACTGCGGGCCAATTCGCTTGGCCATCTGGAGTAGATCGAAAGCTACGCCCCTGGCCGTTAGGTCAGATTTGGAAGTCTGAACTTCACGGCTGACGTCCGCGGAGACTTGATCTTCGATGGATTCGAGCCACAGCCGAGCGCGCCGCATTGTCACGATGGGCGTGATTTAGCTCTGCTGCCAGACAGTGCCCTGGAGGCCGCACATGAGTCCGCTCCGACCCTTAATTCGGAGCCGGCTGCACAGATCGAGGACGGGTGGCTAGACACCGCCTCGGGGGCTGCAACCTCTACGACGATGGAGCCGAATACTGACCTTGTCCCTTGTGAAGCTCGTGACTCCGAGGTGCCGGACTCCTCACCGGACTCTGAACCTCCCGCGCCCCCTCCAATCGAATCCGATTGGGCGCCGATCATGGAGTTCACCGCTGCGGACATCTCTCAACACTCACCTTTCGGCGACATCCTGAATTCGCTAAAATATTTCTCGTTATCAGGAGAGCCCTGGCCGGATTGCGGTCAGGACGGTTGGGATGCGGACGACGAAAAAATTCAAAGCCCACCCACCACCCACTTAGTAGCCACTATCGACGATCTAACCGACATGCTAGACTTCGACTCCGAAGACATCGACGGTATGGACGACGATGCCGGAGACGACCAAGAACCAGCGCCTACTAGGCACTGGAAGGCCACCTCGTCATACGACATATACATGGTGGACATCCCAAAGGATGGGAATGGCGATGGAACAGCGAAGGAAGACCCCTCCAGGAAACAGCCTAAGCGCCGGCGTTAGCGGTGCCGCTCTAAATACCGTCACAACAAGAATGGAGATTCCGGCACCGGAGATAATAACACCCCAGACAGTGCCGAAGACAACCCCATCCAGCAAGATTCAGCACAGGAGGACGGAGAAGCCAGCCCTCATGAGAGAGCGGCAGACGAAGAGGTAGAGGACAATAATTACATGCCTCCCTCCGGAGACGAGGCAAGCCTCGACGACGACGAATTCGTCGTGCCTGAGGATCCCGTCGAACAAGAGCGTTTTAAACGCAGGCTTATGGCCACAGCAAACAGCCTCAAGAAAAAGCAGCAACAGCTTAGAGCTGATCAACATCTGCTAGCCGACAGATGGACTGAAGTCCTTGCGGCCGAAGAGCATGAACTCGAACGCCCCTCCAAAAGCTACGCCAAATGCAAGCTGCTCCCCCGATTAAAGGAGGAGGCATATAAACCTGCATCACCAGCACACAATACGGCAGACCGACCACCTCGTGGCCGCGACAGAGAGGCCTCTAGGCCCTCCACTAGAACCATACCCTGGCATCGCTCGAAAAGCACAAAGCCACAGGGGAACACTCAGGACTTGCGAGATATATTGGAGGATAAGGCAAGACAATCAAGATCGATCAACGGATCACGTGGTCGCCCCATGATACGCGACGACAACCGTCGCGCCGGACACGGCAAGTCCGGCCGGGCCAAACACAGTAGACAAAGCTTGTTTGAGCTACGTCGTGATATAGCCCAATACAGAGGCGCCGCACACCCACTATGCTTCACGGATGAAGTAATGGATCATCAAATCCCCGAAGGGTTTAAACCCGTGAATATTGAATCCTATGATGGCACAACAGACCCCGCCGTTTGGATCGAAGACTATCTCCTTCATATCCACATGGCCCGCGGCGATGATCTTCACGCCATCAAATACCTCCCACTCAAGCTTAAAGGACCTGCTCGGCATTGGCTTAACAGCTTGCCAGCAGAATCAATTGTGTGTTGGGAGGACCTGGAAGCCGCATTCCTTGATAACTTCCAGCGCACGTATGTGCGACCACAAGAAGCTGACAACCAAAGCCATATAATTCAGCAGCCAGACAAATCGGCCGGACAATTCTGGACACGGTTCCTAACTAAGAAAAATCAAATCGTCGACTGTCCGGATGCGGAGGCCCTCGCGGCCTTCAAACATAACATCCGCAATGAATGGCTCGCCCGGCACCTGGGACAGGAAAAGCAGAAATCCATGGCAGCCCTCACATCACTCATGACCCGCTTCTGCGCGGGAGAGGACAGCTGGCTAGCTCGTAGCAACAACCTCAGCAAAAATTCTGGCAGTCCAGATACCAAGGACCGCAACGGCAGGTCGCGTCGCAACAAGCACAAATGCCGCATTAACGACGACAATACTGAGGATACGACAGTCAATGCCGGATTCAGAGGCTCCAAACCCGGTCAGCGGAAAAAGCCATTCAAAAGAACTACTCCGGGTCCGTCCAATTTGGACCGAATACTCGCCCGCTCGTGCCAGATACACGGCACCCCCGAAAAGCCAGCTAATCACACCAACAGGGACTGTTGGGTATTCAAGCAGGCAGGCAAGCTAATTGCCGAAAACAATGACAAGGGGCTGCATAGCGATGACGAGGAAGAGACCCGACCGCCGAACAATAGAGGACAGAAGGGTTTCCCCCCACAAGTGTGGACGGTGAACATGATATACGCAACCCACATACCCAAGAGGGAGCGGAAGCGTGCACTCAGGGACGTATACGTGATGGACCCAGTCGCCCCGAAGTTCAACCCATGGTCCTCCTGCCCGATCACTTTTGATCGAAGGGACCACCCCACCAGCATCCGCCATGGTGGATTCGCCGCACTGGTTTTAGACCCAATCGTCGATGGATTCCACCTCACCAGAGTCCTGATGGACGGTGGCAGCAACCTGAACCTGCTTTATCAGGATACGGTGCGCAAGATGGGCATAGACCCCTCAAGGATCAAACCCACAAAGACGACCTTCAAAGGCGTCATACCAGGTGTAGAGGCCAATTGTACAGGCTCAGTTACACTGGAAGTGGTCTTCGGATCCCCGGATAACTTCCGAAGCGAGGAGTTAATCTTCGACATAGTTCCGTTCCGCAGTGGCTATCATGCTCTGCTCGGACGGACCACATTTTCAAAGTTCAACGCGGTGCCGCACTACGCATACCTCAAGCTCAAGATGACAGGCCCTCGAGGAGTCATCACGGTCAACGAAAAAACTGAACGCTCTCTCCGAATGGAGGAACATACAGCGGCTCTCGCGGCAGAAGTACAACGCAGCCTCTTAAGGCAATTCTCCAGTCCGGCCGTTAAGCGACCGGACACGGCTAAACGCGCCCGGAGTAACCTACAACAAGATCACCTGGCACGTTCCGAGCACGCGTAGCAATGCGGCCCCAACCCCAGCCCTTGCAAAATTGCAAGACTAGTCCTTCGCGTACATCATTACGCTCTGGAGATACCATGGGCATAGGGGGAGGGGCACGACCACGACAGGCCCAGAATGCGGCTTAACCACATCAGGGGCTTCCAAGTGTGTCATTCCTTTTTTTTCTTTCTTTTTTTACCCACAGGACTCCATTCACCAGAGGCCCTGTCCGGCAGTAGACCTGCCGAACTCACGATGCAACAGCCAGGGAAGGAGAACGGCTACGACGAGTATCCACGTGGTCTCCTTTACGAGCATTAAATCTGTTTTATACACCATTCCACAGCCTACCCCTGGAGGGGGACATGTTTAATAGTCCCATCCCTTGCTTAGCGCACTATTTGTATCGTTCTGCATTCATGGCAGTATTTCTTGAATAAACAATGCATCACTTTTTTGCTTATAATTGCATTCCTTTCTTATACATATGTTCATTTATGACATGTTGCATCCGTACACTTTGGTACGGCTAAATACACCAGGGGCTTAAGTTCCCCACATTATGGTGTGATAAGTCCGAACACTTTCACAAGTGTGGCACCCCGAACTTATAGCATTATATGCATCGGCTCCGAATCATGTCTTGGATCAATAGTTGGGTTTGCCCGGCTCCCATGTTTTGGTACCTTACGTTCCGTTGTATTGGCTAAGGTAGCGCTGGGAGAACCACTGCGATTGCGCCCCAGTTGAGCTGGGCGAGCGCCTCAGTGGAGAAAGCTAAAACTAACCGTCATGATGAGGTGAGAGCCGGTCGCTGTTTGAGAGGTTTTTTCGAGTTCCTAAAGACTTATGCCGCTTAGAGCGAGCAACCGGCTTTGTCTGGCCCAGGCGTGGATAGCGCCCCGAATTCGGCCTTCCGAACACTAGGGGCTTTGCCGAAATTTAAAATTATAGAATTCTATTGCTAAGTGAGAGTGTTCAAGCACTATAAGTCCGGTTTCCTCGTTCGTTGTGTTGAGCGCCTCCCTAGATGGACCCAAAAATGGGAACAAGAGTGCTCAAATTTATCCCGAACACCCCAGCACTCATGGCATGGGGCTGAAGCCGACGACTTGCCATCTCTCAGATTTGATAAACGGCCGCACAAAAGGTAATATTTTAAATTAACAAGCGTTGCTTAGCGCATACGAACAAAGTTTTCGGCGCACAGGATAACAAAATGCGATTCTACTCAAATATTACATCTTTGGAGCACTCACCCGCAATAATGCAGGCACCCTTCAGGACACCCTTATAATACATCTCGGGTGTCCGATACTCCTTACCCGACGGTGGCGCGTCCTTCACAAGCTTCTCAGCATCCATCCTGCCCCAGTGCACTTTAGCACGGGCAAGGGCCCGACGGGCACCTTCAATGCAGGCGGAGTGCTTGACGACTTCAACCCAGGGACACGCATCCACCAGCCGCCACACCAGGCCGAAGTAGCTCCCAAGCATGACCTCTTTGGGCCATAGCCAAACTATAAGGCCCTTCATGGCCTGTTCGGCGACCTTGTGGAGCTTGACCAGCTGCTTCAACTAGTCGCTAAGGGGCACCGGATGTCCGGCCTCAGCATACTGAGACCAGAATACCTTCTCCGTCGAGCTCCCCTCCTCGGCTCTGTAGAAAGCGGCAGCATCGGACACACTGCGGGGCAGATCTGCGAACGCTCTTGGAGAGCTCCGAATTCGGGTAAGTAACAGGTAATTCACTTTAACATGCTTGCTTTGCATGAAGAATGCCTTACCCACCGCTATTTTCTTCAAATACTCGATTTCCTGGAAGGCCTTGTGGGCATCGGCCTTAGCGGCTTTGGCACTCTCAAGAGCCGACGCAAGCTCGGACTCTCGAGTCTTCGAGTCACGCTCCAAACTCTCGTGCTTTTCCACGAGAGCCTGGAGCTCTTGCTGTACCTCTGCTACCCGCGCCTCCTGCTTCTCTCGCTCGGCTCGTTCCGCGGCCGCATTGCGTTTGGCCGCGAACACCGCCTCCTTCAGGGTTGCCACCTCGTTCGTGGCCCCTCGAGTACCCACGTTATCCTTGTTATTTGTCTTGCAACCAAATCCTTTTCTGTAAGGTACAACTTTAATGCGGTGTTACTCACCTTCCTTGTCCTCGAGTTGCTTCTCGGCATGGCCGAGCTCGCTCTCGGACTGCTCGAGGCACTGCTTCAAGGTATTGACCTCCGCAGTCAGTGCGGCAGAGGTCAGCAACGTAGCCTGCATTCCCATATTGACATATTTTTTAAGACTCCTGCGTATATCTTTTTTGATCCTCAGTCCGGCTTTTGTTTCCGAACACCGAACCGAGCATCAGGGGCTACTGTCTATGCGGTATTATATTACATATCTTAAAATTCTTACCTCAAAGCCTGTTAGAAGGCTGCTGCAGGCCTCGGTCAGCCCGCTCTTGGCGAGCTGAACCTTCTGAATCACCGCACTCATGACAGTGGGGTGTTCTTCTTCGATGGAAGCGTCGTTGAGCCCCTCCAGCAAGTTATCCGGCGCCTCCGGTTGGACGGAGGCCGCCAGTGTCACAGTCTTTCCCTTCTTACGAAGGGGCCGCCCGCCGGACTCCGGAACCACTGCAGGTTCCGGTGCGGAGTCCGGTGCAAAGTCCGGGAGGTTGCCTTGCGGCACCTCCGGGGCCTCCTCCTCCTGGTGGGTCCCTTCCCGGGATCCCACCTCGGCATCGTCAGCATCACGGGGGGTGGATGCGGTCGGAAGAGAATCCATATCCAACGTGCCCAAGGACCCGCTCGACGAAGCGGGAAGATCGTCCTTGGGCGGACTACAGGGTTGTATGCGGCATTAGAAAGACACCATGCGACAAAAAGAAAAATTATAAATCATCTAGGAGTCCGGATACTTACGATCTCGCCAGGGGCTTGGCCCTTGAGGACCACTCCTCGTCGCTGTCACCGATGTTGGCAGAACAGTCCGGGGGAAGGGTCCTTCCCTTCTTGGACCCTTCGGCCTCCCTCGTTGGGGAGGCCTTCCTCTTCTTATCTCCCCCCGCTGGGGGAGAGGCCTCTTTCTTCTCCTCCTTGTCCTCGTGGCAGGAGTCCGCCTCGGAGTCATCGGACGATGAGTCCGATACCACCTGACGCCGGGAACTCCTTCGGGTTCCCGTGGCCTTCTTCTTGGCCTTCTTCTCCAGCACTACGTAAAGTGTCGGGACCAGCAGCCCTGTCAAACGGGCATCCATTGGGTCCTCTGGAAGAGGAGCCGGACAGTTAACTTGTCCGGACGTTGCCTGCCAGGCCTGTTAAAGGAATTGGGAGTTTAGATCCCGCGTAAAGTCAAAACATCAAAAGCAAGTGTCCCATAAAGGATAACATGGCTTACCTCGTCAGCTGGACGCTGCGAGCTGAATCCGCAATCTTCGGTAGCGGATGCGGGAGCTTCGGCGCCCTTGAACAACACCCTCCAGGCATCTTTGTACGTAGTGTCAAAGAGCCTGCTCAAGGTCCGGTGCTGTGCCAGATCAAACTCCCACAAATTGAAGTCCCATTGCTGGCAGGGGAGAATCCGGCAGACGAGCATGACCTGGATCATGTTGACAAGCTTGAGCTTCTTGTTCACCAGGGTTTGGAGACAGGACTGGAGTCCGGTCAGCTCTTTCGAACTACCCCATAGCAGGCCCTTCTCTTTCCAGGTGGTGAGCTGCATGGGGATGCCAGATCTGAATTCGGGGTCGCAGCCCATTTAGGGTCATGCGGCTCGGTGATATAGAACCACCCCGATTGCCACCATTTGATGGATTCCACGAAGGCGCCCTCGAGCCAAGTGACGTTGGGCATTTTGCCCACCATGGCGCCTCCGCACTCCGCTTGGCTGGTCCTTCACAACCTTCGGCTTGACATTGAAGGTCTTTAGCCACAAGCTGAAGTGGGGCTAGATGCAGAGGAAAGCCTCGCACACGACGATAAACGCCGAGATATTGAGGACGAAATTCGGGGCCAGATCATGGAAATCTAGGCCGTAGTAGAACATGAGCCCCCGGACAAAAGGGTGGAGTGGGAAGCCCAGTCCGTGGAGGAAATGGGGAAGGAATACCACCCTCTCATGGGGCCCGGGGGTGGGGATGAGCTGCCCCTTGTCGGGGAGCCGGTGCGCGATGTCGCTGGACAGATATCCGGCGCTGCGCAGCTTCTTGATGTGCCCCTCCATAATGGAGGAGGCCATCCACATGCCTCCCGCTCCGGACATGGCCGGAGAAGGTCGAGGTGAGATGTGCGGACTTGGGCGCTGGAGCTCGAGTGCGCGGAGATGGATAAGCAAAGGAGGAGGAAGGCGTAGGTAAAAAGGTGGATCCTTATCCCCTTATATGTGGGCGGACGAAACTATGCATCCCCACCGGCCTGGTAAAACTCGCTTATCTCCCAAGCACCGCAATCAATGGTGCGGTTGGGTTACCCACATCCGTATTGATGGGAATCCCGGAATAAGGGGAGCACGATCTCTGCTTCGACAAGACATGCCAAGGAAACGGCTTCGCTAAACGCGCTGAGGTGGTATAATAAAAACGATTCGAGTAAAGGCTTGGTTGTGGTGTGACGTCACGCCACAAAATATGTCAGCAGATTGAACTTGTGTAAATATTATTCTCTCTACGGTGGTATGTGGAATTTATTTTACAGAGCCGGACACTATCCTGGTGTTCACAATCTTCTATGAATTATTCGGAGGAGGAACCCACCTTGCAATGTCGAAGACAATATGCGCGCCGGACTCGTCGTCATTGAAGCCTAGTTCAGGGGCTACTGAGGGAGTCCCGGACTAGGGGGTGTCTGGATAGCCGAACTATCATTATCGACCGGACTCCAAGACTATGAAGATACAAGATTGAAGACTTCATCCTGTGTCCGGATGGGACATTCCTTGGTGTGGAAGGCAAGCTTGGCAATACGGATATGTAGACCTCCTACCATTGTAACCGACTCTGTCTAACCCTAGCCCTCTCCGGTGTCTATATAAACCGGAGGGTTTCAGTCCATAGGACACAACAACAATTATACCATAGGCTAGCTTCTAGGGTTTAGCCTCTTTGATCTCGTGGTAGATCCACTCTTGTACTACCCATATCATCAATATCAATCAAGCAGGAGTAGGGTTTTACCTCCATCGAGAGGGCCTGAACCTGGGTAAAAACATCGTGTCCCTTGTCGCATGTTACCATCCGCCTAGACGCACAGTTCGGGACACCCTACCCGAGATCCGTCGGTTTTGACACCGACAGCAAGAAAGATCAATCTAGTAGGCCAAACCAAACTGATAATTCGAAGAGACTTGCAAAGATAACTTAATCACACATAAAACAATTCAGAGGAGATTCAAATATCTCTGATAGATAAACTTGATCATAAACCCACAATTCATCGGATCTCGACAAACACACCGCAAAAAGAGTTACATCGAATAGATCTCCAAGAAGATGAAGGAGAACATGGTATTGAGACCCAAAGAGAGAGAAGAAGCCATCTAGCTAATAACTATGGACCCGAAGGTCTGTGGTAAACTACTCACAACTCATCGGAGAGGCTATGGTGTTGATGTAGAAGCCCTCCATGATCGATTCCCCCTCCGGTGGAGCGCCGATGAAGGCTCCAAGATGGGATCTCGCGGATACAGAAAGTTACGGCATTGGAAATAGTTTTCCGTTGGCTCCCCTGATGTTTTTGGGGTACATGGGTATATATAGGAGGAAGAAGTAGGTTGGTGGACTCCCGAGGGGCCCACGAGATAGGGTGGCGTGCCCAGTAGAGGGCGCACCCTCCACCCTCGTGGCTGCCTCGATTGTTGCATGACTTCCACTCCAAGTCCTCTGTATCACGTTTATTCCAAAAATCACGCTCCCGAAGGTTTCGTTCCGTTTGGACTCCGTTTAATATTCCTTTTCTTCGAAACACTGAAATGGGCAAAAAAACAGCAATTCGGGCTGGGCCTCTAGTTAGTAGGTTAGTCCCAAAAATGATATAAATGTGTAAAGTAAAGCCCATAAACATCCAAAACAGGTAATATAATAGCATGGAACAATCAAAAATTATAGATACGTTGGATATGTATCATTTATTGATCGGAGACATGTCTCTGTCATGTCTACATAGTTCTCGAATCCATAGAGTCTGCACGCTTAACGTTCGGTGACGATTGGTATTATGAGTTTATGTGTTTTGATGTACCAAAGGTAGTTCGGAGTCTCGTATATGATCACGGACATGACAAGGAGTCTCAAAATGGTCGAGACATAAAGATTGATATATTGGATGACTATGTTTGGACTTCAGAAGTGTTCCGGGCACGTTCGGGCATATACTGGAGTACTGGGGTTTACCGGAACCCCCCGGGGAGTATAATGGGCCATATGGGCCTTAGTGGAGAAGAGGAGGGGTGGCCATGGTAGGGTCGCGTGCCCCCTTCCCCTCGAGTCCAAATTGGACAAGGAGGGGGCGGCGCCCCCCCTTTCCTTCCCCCCACTCTCTCCTCCTTCCCCCTTCTCCAACTCCTACTAGGAAAGGAGGAGTCCTACTCCCGGTGGGAGTAGGACTCCCCCCTTGGCGCGCCCTCCTCCTGGCCGGCCGCCTCCCCCTAGCTCCTTTATATACGGGGCTGGGGGGCACCCCAAGACACACAAGTTGATTATTGATCTTTAGCCATGTGCGGTGCCCCCCTCCACCATAATCCACCTCAGTCATATTGTAGCGGTGCTTAGGTGAAGCCCTGCATCGGTAGCTTCATCAACACTGTCATCACGCCGTCGTGCTGACGGAACTCTCCCTCTAAGCTCTACTGGATCGTGAGTTCGTGGGACGTCACCGACCGGAACGTGTGCAGATCGCGGAGGTGCCATACATTCGGTACTTGGATCAGCCGATCATGAAGACGTATGACTACATCAACCGCATTGTCATAACGCTTCCGCTTACGGTCTACGAGGGTACGTGGAAGACACTCTCCCCTCTCGTTGCTATGCATAACCATGATCTTGCGTGTGCTTAGGAATTTTTTTTTGAAATTACTACGTTCCCCAACGGTGGTATCACTAAGCTTCCTCCCACGTGGAGGAACTTTGCTACCTTACTGAAGCATAAGAGGTAGGAGTTTTCCGTTCTGGATCTGATTGGTACTCTTGATGTGGAAGAAAAGGCGAGAGCAAAGGACAACCGTGCTCGAGGTATTGAGGGAGGTTCTAGTGCCAATCTGGTATAGAAGAAGAACTTCCAGCCCCACAAGTTTAAGAACAAGGGCAAGTTTGATGGGAAGAACAAGGCTGTGTAGCACATGAACTTCAAGAAGAAGAATGACAACAAGAAAGGTGTTTCTCATGTTTCTGGGGATCCTGATCATTGGGCTCCTAGTTGCCCTAATCTCTATGACAAGCATCATCCTGGGAAAAGCGGCAAGACCGCTAATGTTGTCATTGGAGACACTGACATGAAGGATGCTGGGTATGATATATTTCTCACTATTCTTTCAGTATGTCATTCTCCTGATTGGTAGATTGACACGGGTGCTAATGTGCATGTATGCGGTGATATTTCCATGTTTTTGTCTTACCATACCGCAGGGACTTCAACTATGCTAATGGGCAACGGTTCAAGTGCTTCTATTCATGGAGTTCGCACGGTCGATCTGAAGTTTACTTTGGGGAAGATCGTGCGGCTGAAGAACGTGCATTATGTCCCCTCCGCCAATGAAAATCTTGTTAGCGGATCTCTTCTGTGTAGAGATAGCTACAAGCTTGTCTTTGAGTCAAATAAATTTGTAATATCCAAGTATGGAACCTTTGTTGGTAAAGGCTATGAGTCAGGAGGCCTGTTTCGTTTATCCTTATCAGACGTTTGCAATAAAGTTGTTAATCATGTTTGCAACAATAGTGAATAAAATGTGTGGCATTCACGTCTCTGTCATGTTAACTTTGGTTGCATGTCACGACTAACGAAGTTAAACTTAATCCCTAGTTTCACCACTGTCAAGGGATCTAAGTGTCAAGTGTGTGTGCAAGCTAAGCAACCTCGTAAGTCTCATGTGACTGCGGAAACGAGAAATCTTGCACCATTAGAGCTCATACATTCAGATCTATGTGAAATGAATGGTGTTTTAACAAAAGGTGGGAAGAAGTATTTTATGACGTTAATTGATGACTCCACTAGATACTGTCATGTGTATCTTCTGAAATCGAAGGATGGGTCTTTGAACTATTTCAAGATCTATAAAGCTGAAGCGGAAAACCAACTTGATCGAAATATCAAGAGGCTTAGGACCGATCGTGGTGGAGAGTATTTCTCAAATGAATTTGATTCCTTTTGTGCGTAACATGGTATAATCCATGAGAGGACGCCTCCCTATTCACCTTAGTCAAATGGGGTGGCCGAAAGAAAGAACCGTACTCTAACTGATTTGGTTAACGCCATGTTAGACACATCAGGTCTCTCCAAGGCATGGTGGGGGGAGGCGATATTGACAACATGTCATGTCCTAAACGGAGTTCCCACAAAGAACAAAGAGATAACTCCATTCAAGGAATGGCAGAAGAAAATGTTAAAACTCTCTTATCTACGAACCTAGGGTTGTTTGGCGAAAGTCAATGTGCCAATTCCAAAGAAGTGAAAGCTGGGACCAAAAACTGTGGGTTGTGTTTTCCTTGGATATGCTTTTCATAGCATTGGTTATAGATTCTTGGTTGTAAAATCTGAGGTACCTGACATGCATGTCAGTAGGATCATGGAGTCGAATGATGCGACTTTCTTTGAAGATATCTTTCCCATGAAGGGTATGGCTACCTCATCTAATTAGGAGATGCCTAGTTCATCGAATCAGGAACCAGTTACAATTACTGAACCTGCCATTTCGATGTAACACTTTGAAAGTCCTGTGGAGGAGAATAATGAAGTTCCTACTAGGGGCAAGAGAAAGAGGACTGCAAAGTCCTTTGGTGATGATTTTCTTGTGTATCTCATAGATGACACTCCCAGTTCTATTTTAGAGGCCTATGCATCTGAAGATGCTGACTACTGGAAGGAAGCAGTTCGTAGCGAGATGGATTCCATCCTGGCAAATGAAACTTGGGAGATAACTGATCGTCCTTATGGGTGAAAACCTATAGGATGCAAATGGGTATTCAAGAAGAAGCTTAGGCCTGATGGTACTTTTGAAAAGTACAAGGCTCAGCTCGTGGCTAAGGGTTATACCCAAAAGGAAGGTGAAGACTTCTTTGATACTTACTCACCTGTGGCTCGATTGACCACTATTTGAGGTCTACTTTCACTAGCTGCCTCACATGGTCTTCTCGTTCATCAAATGGATGTTAAGACTGCTTTCCTAAATGGAGAGTTGGACGAGGAAATTTATATGGAACAACCAGATGGGTTTGTAATAGATGGTCAAGAAAGGAAAGTGTGCAAGTTGCTGAAGTCTTTCTATGGACTAAAGCAAGCACCCAAACAGTGGCACGAGAAGTTTGAAAGAAATTTAACAGCTGCAGTCTTTGTTGTGAAGAAGTTGACAAATGTGTGTACTGTCGCCATGGTTGGGGCGAGGGAGTTATCCGTTGCCTGTATGTTGATGACATACTGATTTTCGGAACAAATCTGAAGGTTATTAAGGAGGTCAAGTATTTCCTATTTGGTTGCTTTGAGATGAAGGATTTAGGAGTGGCTGATGTCATTCTGAACATCAAGTTGTTGAGAGACGATGATGGTGGGATTACATTGCATCAATCTCACTATGTGGCAAAGATCTTGAGTCACTTTGGCTATAGTGACTGCAAGCCCTCTCCAACACCATATGATGCTAGTGTGTTGCTTTGAAAGAATTGAAGAATTGCTAGAGACCAATTGAAATATTCTCAGATTATTGGCTCACTTATGTACTTAACTAGTGCTACAAGACCTGACATCTCTTTTGCTGTTAGCAAACTGAGCCGGTTTATCTGAAAACCAGGAGATGTGCATTTGAAAGCTCTAGAGAGAGTTTCGCGTTATTTGAAAGGCACTGCGAATTATGGAATTAACTACACTGGGCACCCAAAGGTGCTTGAAGGGTATAGTGACTCAAACTGGATCTCAGATGCTAATGAGATAAAGGCCACGAGCGGATATGTATTCACTCATGGAGGTGGCGCTGTTTCTTGGAAGTCTTGCAAGTAGACCATCTTAACAAGGTCAACAATGGAAGCAGAACTCACAGCACTAGATACAGCTATGGTCGAAGCAGATTGGCTTCGCCGGCTCTTGAGTGACTTGTCAGTTGTTGAGAAACCTGTACCGGGAATCCTTATGGACTGCGACAATCAAACTGTGATCACGAAAGTGAGCAGCTCAAAGTATAACATGAAGTCATCAAGACACGTTCAGAGAAGGTTAAAGTCTATCCGGAAAATGAGAAACTCCAGAGTTATTGCATTGGATTATATCCAAACGTCTAAAAATCTCGCAGATCCTTTTAATAAGGGTTTATCACGTAATGTGATAGATAATGCATCGAGGGAGATGGGTATGAGTCCCACAATATGAGTTGTTCACAGTGGTAAACTATTATTTGTGATCGGAGATCCCGTGAATTAGATGTGGAAGACAAGTTGTTGGTCAACTGAGAGGAGAGTATCCTTACTAAGGGAGTCCGGGATTAGGGGGTATCCAGACAGCCGGACTATATACTTTGGCCGGACTGTTGGACCATGAAGATACAAGACTCAAGACTTTGTATCGTGTTCGGATGGGACTCTCCTTTGCGTGGAAGACAAGCTTGGCGATCCGGATATTGTATTTCTTTCTTTGTAACCGACTCCATGTAAACCCTAGCCCCCTCCGGTGTCTATATAAACTGGAGGGTTTAGTCCTTAGAGACAGAATCACAATCATCGTAGGCTAGCTTCTAGAGTTTAGCCTCTAGGATCTCGTGGTAGATCAACTCTTGTAACACTCATATCATCAATATCAATCAAGTAGGAAGTAGGGTTTTACCTCCATCGAGAGGGCCTGAACCTGGGTAAAACATTGTGTCCCTTGCTTCCTGTTACCATTATCCTTAGACACACAGATCGGGACCCCCTACCCGAGATCTGCCGGTTTTGACACCGACATTGGTGCTTTCATTGAGAGTTCCTCTGTGTTGTCGCTACAAGGCTTGATGGCTCCTTCAATCCTCAACAATATGGTCCAAGGTGAGACTTCTCTTCCTAGACAGATCTTCGTGTTTGGCGGCTTCGCACTGCGGACCAATTCGCTTGGCCATCTGGAGCAGATCGACAGCTACGCCCCTGGCCACCAGGTCAGGTTCAGAAACCTGAACTACACGGCCGATATCCGCGGAGACTTGATCTTCAACGGGTTCGGGCCTGCGCCGGACAGTCATGATGAGCACGGCTTAGACCTGCTGTCGGACAATGCTCGGGATATCGCCCCTGCAGGAGCCCCTGACCTAAATCTGGAGCAGATTGCATCGCCCGAGGATGGGTGGATGGACCCCGCCCCAAAGGCCGCACAATCATCGGCGGTAGAGCCGGACACAGGCTTCACCCCCAAGGAAGCCTGTGACACCGGACCCCCGGACTCGTATCCGGCTGTAGGTTCCAGTCCGCGCACTCCTGAGCCCGCCGAATCTGGTTGGGCTCCGGTAATGGAGTTGACCGCTGCGGATATCTTCCAGCACTCGCCCTTTGGCGACGTGCTGAACTCGTTAAAGTCTCTCTCTTTGTCAGGAGACTCTTGGCCGAACTATGTCCGGCTCGAGTGGGAAGCAGGCGACGAAGGAATTCGTTGCCCACCCACCACCCACTTCATTGCCACGGTCGATTATTTAACCGACATGCTTGACTACGACTCTGAAGACATCGATGGTGTGGACGACAATGTAGGAGAAGAACAGGAACCACCGTCCACGGGGCGGTGGACAGCCACCTCCTCATATGATATATATATGGTGGACACTCCGAAGGAAACCAATGGCGATGAGGCAATGGAGGATAACCCCTCAGGGAAGAAAACAAAGCATGGACGTCGTCAAAAACAATACCGACACAGCAGTCAAAAACAATCCAGATAGTGCCGAAGATGAATACAACCCCGATCAACCTGCCTTCGAGCTGGCCGGACAAGCGACGGACGGATACTTGGAAAGGGACAACTACATGCCCCCCTCCAAAGATGAGGTGAGCCTCGGCGACGATGAATTCGGCGTGCCTGAGGATCCCATGGAACAAGTTCGTTTTAAGCGATGGCTTATGGCCACGGCGAAAAACCTGCAAAAGAAGCAACATCAGCTTAAAACTGACCAAGATTTGCTCACAGATAGATGGACCAAGTCCTGGCCACCAAGGAACACAGACTCGACCGCCCCATCAAGGGGTACCCAAGACACAACCCGATACCTCAACCTAAGAAGGAGAACCTAAAGCCCACACCCCAACGTCAATATACCATAGTCCAGGACAATACGCAGGAAACACGAGGCAGCATCCACAAACCTCGACGCAATAGTCATAAGCATCAAGTCAAGGAAGTTGGTGCCGAATTCAGCGGCCCCAGTCCGGTTAGCGAAAAAAGAACAGCTCAAGCCCATCCGGCCCAAGCAACATACTCGATCAACCATGTGAAATTCATGGTACCCCTAGAAGGGCGGCCAAGCACACCAATAGAGAATGCCGGATCCTCTAAGCAAAACGGTCGGTCGTGCGCCGGAAATAATGAAAGGAGGTTTTCAAACAACGAAAGACCAACAAAACATGGCGAAATCAATAGAAGATCCTCCACAGTACAAAAGTACGGCCGATCTTCTCCGATCACATCGACCATCCGGACAACATCAACCATAGCAATTTAATTGCACTCACTGTCGACCCAATAGTTTGGGGGCTCCATCCCATACGAGCTCCCGCGGGCATAAAACTATCAATAACATCTTCTAAAAGATGCCAGGTGCAAAGGCCAAGTTTTACTGGCCCACCACACTAATGGTTGTCTTCGGATCACCAAGAAAATACCACGCCGAAGACTAAGTCCTCGGCATTGTCCCCTTATATAGTAATTACCACATACTACCGGGACAAGCCGCGGGATACAACATTAGGCCAGCCCCGCATGACATAGTCACAATTATGGGCAGGGCCGAACCCCACCCTTAGAGTGGAAATCATACCGCTGCTGGAATAGCGAGGCGTGCCTGTTTATCAAATTTTGATTTGGCAGCCAACTACCTGGACACCAACTGAGGAGTCCGCACTATTTTACGGCATGACAGCCTGGTTCAGCCAGGCTCCGATCAGGCACCCACAGTTCAACCACAAGAGGACATGCAGCTGCCTTCAAGCATTTGTCTCTACAGATTAACTTTGGCGCAGAACAGGACTGGCAACGTGGAATCAGCTTGGACGCACAAGGGCAGGAACACATAAGTAAATCCCCCCCCAAAGGAGGCAGTCCGGATACACTTCAGATCCGCACACAGCCTCCTCCAGTCCGGCCACGACAGGTTCCGCCAAAAACACCTCTTGTCATAATCATAAACCGTACTCATATGCATAGACATGTCATCCTACTACAGTGCGTAGACTTAAACAACACTTACCGGCTGTCATTCTTCATTGACGCCATTTTTGCCATAAAGGGCACCCGTACATCATATTATGCCCCACTATGCCAGGGGCTTCATAATACTCATAATATGGCAACAAAGTCCAGCCACCTTTTTGGTCGCTCGGCACCCCGAACTTATAGCATCATATGCATCAGCTCCGAATCATGTCTTGGGTCATTAGTTGGGTTTGCCCAGCTCCCATGTTTTGGTACCTTACGTTCCGCTCTATCGGCTAAGGTAGCGCTAGGAGAACTACTGCCACTACAAGAAATATGTCAACTAGTGACCTTTTGTCAGTGACCCTGGAAGAATTGGTCATAGATCTATGACCATTTCAGACCAATTGGTCAAAAGCTGTTCGGGGGGCTCCAAACCCTAAACCATTGTGACCATTTTGGTCAGAAAGGTCGTAATTTCCTTACACGAAATGGTCACAAAGCAAACAGTGCTAGTTTGCTGCCTTATTTCTAGTTGTTAATGACCAATATAGATGGTCATAGCCTTGTAAGGAGGTCAAGGATTTCCTCTCTTGTTGCTTTGAGATGAAGTATTTAGGAGTGGCTGATGTCATTCTGAACATCAAGATGTTGAGAGACGATGATGGTGGGATTACATTGCTTCAATCTCACTATGTGGAAAAGATTTTGAGTCACTTTGGCTACAGTGACTGCAAGCCCTCTCCAACACCATATGATGCTAGTGTGTTGCTTCAAAAGAATCAAAGAATTGCTAGAGACCAATTGAAATATTCTCAAATAATTGGCTCACTTATGTACTTAACCAGTGCTACAAGACCTGACATCTCTTTTGCTGCTAGCAAACTAAGCCAGTTTGTCTCAAAACTAGGAGATGTGCATTTGAAAGCTCTAGAGAGAGTTTTGCGTTATTTGAAAGGCACTGCGAATTTTGGAATTCACAACACTAGGCACCCAAAGGTGCTTGAAGGGTATAGTGAATCAAACTGGATCTCAGATGCTGATGAGATAAAGGCCACGAGCGGATATGTATTCACTCATGGAGGTGGCGGTGTTTCTTGGAAGTCTTGCAAGCAGACCATCTTAACAAGGTCAACAATGGAATCAGAACTCACAGCACTAGATACAGCTATGGTCGAAGCAGATTGGCTTCGCCGGCTCTTGAGTGACTTGCCGGTTGTTGAGAAACCAGTACCAGGAATCCTTATGAACTGTGACAATAAAACTGTGATCATGAAAGTGAGCAGCTCAAAGGATAACATGAAGTCATCAAGAAACGTTCAAAGAAAGTTAAAGTCTGTCAGGGAAATGAGAAACTCCAGAGTTATTGAATTGGATTATATCCAAACGTCTAAAAATCTAGCTGATCCCTTTACTAAAGGCTTATCACGTAATGTGATAGATAATGCATCGAGGGAGATCGGTATGAGACCCACAATATGAGTTGTTCACAGTGGTAACCTATTCTTTGTGATCGGAGATCCCATGAATTAGATGTGGAAGACAAGCTGTTGGTCAACTGAGAGGAGAGTATCTTTACTATTAAAAATACCACTCCATGAAGATGCAATACTCTCCTAAATCTGCATGGCAGGTTGATGTATATCTTAATGTGTTCTAAGTGGCTCTTTGAAGCAGAGATGTTGTCCTGCAGAACATCTTTTGAAGAACGCACCTATATGAGTCTGATTGTTAAACGTCACAATCCATGAGAGTAGGGTTCTCTCTAGTAAACTCATGAAAGGTCTCGGAGTATGACGCATAAGCTCCACCCGCGGGGAAGACCCACCGTAGCCATGTATCGGTCAAGGCTTTGTGTGAAGCTAGATTCGCAGAAAACTTGCAGTTCAAGGCCTAGTCACTATTCAAGTTGCTTACTAGTGTAGCATAGAGTTCTAGGTGGAAGTTCAACTTAACAGTCTCCACTGTAGTACCGGTATATAAAATAGTGTTTTGGAACCAAAGGCAAATTTTTGTGTGCCTCTGGGATCTGGTGGGGGATTCCTAAAATTTTGTCTATTTCGGGCCAGCCCAATAGCACCTTTAGAAAATCCTAATAAATCCTAGAGGCCCATGCAGCCCATCCGTGCAAGGCAAGAGGTGGAACTAAAGTTTAGTCTCACATTGCTAGTTTAGAGGGAGTTGGACCTCTTTATAAGGGAGGTTCTTTCCCCACATGTATGAGCATGAGAACAAGAGGGACATCCACGCACGCTCCTCCTTCGCCGCCAGCCTCGCCACGCCATGCCTCGCCTCGTCATGACATGCCGCACCGTGCCGCGGGTTACGGCAATGAGCCGAGCAGATGTCTAATTTTTTGCCACGCACGACGGGTATACGAAAGGTCACACAAAAGTTGAAAAGTTTTTGCGATAGTGGAGTTTGAATGCGAATGGTGCAGCCCTTCGACTGCTGGTTGTTCGCTTCATCTTCGTCTCTTCATTTCGCCTTCCGTCGCTGCCCTCTCGCCTCCTTTTCTTACGCCTATAAAAGGGAGGTCGCTCCTCTTAGAGAGACGTACCAGAACTCATTCTTCCTCTCGCCACCGGTTCCTGAACACTGCGCTGGAGGTCGGGACTGTAGGCCTCCGAAACCGCACCTCTTTAAGTCCTGTACGGGAGAATGGAGATAAGGTTTTTGGGGAGCGCTCTGCGCGACTACTGACTTCTTCATCACGGATGCCTCGGACTTTGATGACTACTTTCCCGACGACGACTACTTCCCCGACGTCGACAACCTCCTCGACGACATGGCTACCGAGGACACCGACCCCAAGTCCAGTGCTATTGTTGTTGCTGCTATCCCATACGTGTTCTTGTTTTTCCTGTTAGTGGTTCTGCCACAGTTCCTTGTTCTAGTCTTTGCCCTAGACCTGATAGGTTCTACTTCATATATTCAACTTGGTCTACTGTCTGCTCTAGAGATGTTCGGTTCTAGTTTATATTTGCAGATGTTATTTACCTTCTCTCTGTCAGATCGCATGACTTGCTTTATTTCTGCTATTTTAGTCATGCTTTATCTAGTATTTCCGTTAATAAAATCATATGGTAAATTGCTCATATGTCCAACAATCCAAAAACCTTATTATAGGCAATTTACCCCAAGTGGTTTTGCTGCTTTCATGTGTATCAAACTGTGATCACGAAAGTGAGAAGCTCAAAGGATAACATGAAGTCATCAAGACACATTCAAAGAAAGTCTGTAAGGAAAATGAGAAACTCTGGAGTTATTGCATTGGATTCCATCGAAACGTCTAAAAATCTGGCAGATCCTTTTACTAAGGGTTCATCATGTAATTGAAGGGGAACGTTGCAGAAAATAAAAAAATTCTACGGTTTCACCAAGATCCATCTATGAGTTCATCTAGCAACGAGTGATAGGAGTGCATCTACATACCCTTGTAGATCGCGAGCGGAAGCGTTCAAGAGAACGGGGTTGATGGAGTCGTACTCGCCGTGATCCAAATCACCGATGACCAAGTGCCGAACGAACAGCACCTCCGCGTTCAACACACGTACGGAGTGGATGACATCTCCTCCTTCTTGATCCAGCAAGGGGGAAGGAGAGGTTGAGGAAGAAGGCTCCAGCAGCAGCACGACGGCGTGGTGGTGGTGGAGAGGCAGTACTCCGGCAGGGCTTCGCCAAGCTCTTAACGGAGGAGGAAAGGTGTTGGGGAGGGGAGGGGCTGCGCCTTGGATGTCGTATGCAGCCCTCCCCATGCCCCTCTATTTATAGGGGAAGGGGGAAGGGGGCCGGCCCCCTCTAGATGAAATCTAGAGGGGGGCGGCGTCCAAGGGAGGGGGCTTGCCCCCCAAGCAAGGGGGGCGCCCCCACTAAGGTTCCCCCCCAACCCTAGGCGCATGGGCCCAAAGGGGGGGTGCGCCCAGCCCTCCAGGGGCTGGTTCCCTGCCCACTACGTCCCATGAGGCCCTCCGAGAGAGGTGGCCCCTCCCGGTGGACCCCCGGAACCCCTCCGGTGGCCCCGGTACAATACCGATATGCCCCCGAAACTTTCCGGTGACCGTATGACAACTTCCCATATATAAATCTTCACCTCCGGACCATTCTGGAACTCCTCGTGATGTCCGGGATCTCATCCGGGACTCCGGACAACATTCTTTAATGACATACAAGTCTTCCTAATAACCCTAGCGTCACCGAACCTTAAGTGTGTAGACCCTACGGGTTCGGGAATCATGCAGACATGACCGAGACAGCTCTCCGGCCCATAACCAACAGCGGGATCTGGATACCCATGTTGGCTCCCACATGTTCCACGATGATCTCATCGGATGAACCACCATGTTGAGGATTTAAGGAACCCCGTATACAATTCCCTTTGTCAATCGGTACGTTACTTGCCCGAGATTCGATCGTCAGTATCCCAATACCTCATTCAATCTCGTTATCGGCAAGTCACTTTACTCGTACCGTACTACACGATCCCGTGACCAAACACTTGGTCACTTTGAGCTCATTATGATGATGCATTACCGAGTGGTCCTAGAGATACCTCTCCGTCATACGGAGTGACAAATCCCAGTCTCGATCCGTGTCAACCCAACAGACACTTTCGGAGATACCTGTAGTGCACCTTTATAGTCACCCAGTTACATTGTGACGTTTGGTACACCCAAAGCACTCCTACGGTATCCGGGAGTTATACGATCTCATGGTCTAAGGAAAAGATACTTGACATTGGAAAAGCTCTAGCAAACGAACTACACGATCTTGTGCTATGCTTAGGATTGGGTCTTGTCCATCACATCATTCTCCTAATGATGTGATCCCGTTATCAACGACATCTAATGTCCATAGTCAGGAAACCATGACTATCTGTTGATCAGCGAGCTAGTCAACTAGAGGCTTACTAGGGACATATTATGGTCTATGTATTCACACGTGTATTACGATTTCCGGATAATACAATTATAGCATGAATAAAGACAATTATCATGAACAAGGCAATATAATAATAATCCTTTTATTATTGCCTCTAGGGCATATTTCCAACAGTTTCCCACTTGCACTAGAGTCAATAATCTAGTTACATTGTGATGAATCGAACACCCATAGAGTTCTGGTGTTGATCATGTTTTGCTCGCGAAAGAGGTTTAGTCAACGGATCTGCGACATTCAGATCCGTATGTACTTTGCAAATATCTATGTCTCCATCTTGAACATTTTCACGGATGGAGTTGAAATGACGCTTGACATGCCTAGTCTTCTTGTGAAACCTGGGCTCCTTGGCAAGGGCAATAGCTCCAGTGTTGTCACAGAAGAGTTTGATCGGCCCCGACGCATTGGGTATGACTCCTAGGTCGGTGATGAACTCCTTCACCCAAATTGCTTCATGCGCTGCCTCCGAGGCTGCCATGTACTCCGCTTCACATGTAGATCCCGCCACGACGCTCTGCTTGCAGCTGCACCAGCTTACTGCTCCACCATTCAACATATACACGTATCCGGTTTGTGACTTAGAGTCATCCAAATCTGTGTCGAAGCTAGCGTCGACGTAACCCTTTACGACGAGCTCTTCATCACCTCCATAAACGCGAAGCATGTCCTTTGTCCTTTTCAGGTACTTCAGGATATTCTTGACCGCTGTCCAGTGTTCCTTGCCGGGATTACTTTGGTACCTTCCTACCAAACTTACGGCAAGGTTTACATCAGGTCTGGTACACAACATAGCATACATAATAGATCCTATGGCTGAAGCATAGGGGATGATACTCATCTCTTCTTTATCTTTTGTCATGGTCGAGCATTGAGCCGAGCTCAATCTCACACCTTGCAATACAGGCAAGAACCCTTTCTTGGACTGATCCATTTTGAACTTCTTCAAAATCTTATCAAGGTATGTGCTTTGTGAAAGACCTATGAGGCGTCTCGATCTATCCCTATAGATCTTGATGCCTAATATGTAAGCATCTTCTCCAAGGTCCTTCATTGAAAAACACTTATTCAAGTAGGCCTTAATGCTGTCCAAAAGTTCTATATCATTTCCCATCAAGAGTATGTCATCTACATATAATATGAGAAATGCTACAGAGCTCCCACTCACTTTCTTGTAAACGCAAGCTTCTCCATAAGTCTGCATAAACCCAAACGCTTTGATCATCTCATCAAAGCGAATGTTCCAACTCCGAGATGCTTGCACCAGCCCATAAATGGATCGCTGGAGCTTGCATACTTTGTTAGCATTCTTAGGATCGACAAAACATTCCGGCTGCATCATATACAGTTCTTCCTTAAGATGTCGGTTAAGGAATGCCGTTTTGACGTCCATCTGCCATATCTCATAATCAAGTATGCGGCAGTTGCTAACATGATTCGGACGGACTTCAGCTTCGCTATGGGAGAGCATGTCTCATCGTAGTCAACCCCTTGAACTTGCCGATAACCCTTAGCGACAAGTCGAGCTTTATAGATGGTAACATTTCCATCCGCGTCTATCTTCTTCTTCAAGATCCATTTGTTTTCTATCGCTTGCCGATCATCGGGCAAGTCTGTCAAAGTCCATACTTTGTTTTCATAAATGGATTCTATCTCGGATTGCATGGCTTCAAACCATTTGTTGGAATCTGGGCCCGGCATCGCTTCTTCATAGTTCGAAGGTTCACCGTTGTCTAACAACATTATTTCCAGGACAGGTTTGCCATACCACTCTGATGTGGAACGTGTCCTTGTGGACCTACGAAGTTCAGTAGCAACTTGATCCAAAGTTCCTTGATCATCATCATTAATTTCCTCTCCAGTCGGTGTAGGCACCACAGGAACATTTTCCTGAGCTGCACTACTTTCCGGTTCAAGAGGTAGTATTTCATCGAGTTCTACTTTCCTCCCACTTACTTCTTTCGGGAGAAACTCTTTTTCCAGAAAGGATCCGTTCTTGGCAACAAAGATCTTGCCCTTGGATCTTAAGTAGAAGGTATACCCAATGGTTTCCTTAGGGTATCCTATGAAGACGCATTTTTCTTACTTGGGTTCGAGCTTTTCAGGTTGAAGTTTCTTGACATAAGCATCGCATCCCCAAACTTTTAGAAACGACAGCTTAGGTTTCTTCCCAAACCATAATTCATACGGTGTCGTCTCAACGGATTTAGACGGAGCCCTATTTAAAGTGAATATAGCTGTCTCTAGAGCGTATCCCCAAAATGATAGCGGTAAATTGGTAAGAGACATCATAGACTGCACCATATCCAATAGAGTGCGATTACGACATTCGGACACACCATTACGCTGAGGTGTTCCAGGCGGCGTGAGTTGTGAAACGATTCCACATTTCCTTAAGTGCGTACCAAATTCGTGACTTAAATATTCTCCTCCATGATCTGATCGTAGGAACTTTATCTTTCGGTCACGTTGATTCTCTACCTCATTCTGAAATTCCTTGAACTTTTCAAAGGTCTCAGACTTGTGTTTCATTAAGTAGACATACCCATATCTACTCAAGTCATCAGTGAGAGTGAGAACATAATGATATCCTCCATGAGCCTCAATGCTCATTGGACCACACACATCGGTATGTATGATTTCCAATAAGTTGGTTGCTCGCTCCATTGTTCCGGAGAATGGAGTCTCGGTCATTTTGCCCATAAGGCATGGTTTGCATGTGTCAACTGATTCATAATCGAGTGACTCTAAAAGTCCATCAGCATGGAGCTTCTTCATGCGCTTGACACCAATGTGACCAAGGCGGCAGTGCCACAAGTATGTTGGACTATCGTTATCAACCTTACATCTTTTGGTATTCACACTATGAATATGTGTAACATTACGTTCGAGATTGATTAAGAATAAACCATTGACCATCGGGGCATGACCATAAAACATATCTCTCATATAAATAGAACAACCATTATTCTCGGATTTAAATGAGTAGCCATCTCGTATCAAACGAGATCCAGATACAATGTTCATGCTCAAACTTGGCACTAAATAACAATTTTTGAGGTTTAAAACTAATCCCGTAGGTAAATATAGAGGTAGCGTGCCGACGGCGATCACATCGAACTTGGAACCGTTCCCGATGCGCATCGTCACCTCGTCCTTCGCCATTCTCCGCTTATTCCGCAGCTCCTGCTGTGAGTTACAAATATGAGCAACGGCGCCGGTATCAAATACCCAGGAGTTACTATGAGTAATGGTAAGGAACACATCAATTACATGTATATCACATATACCTTTAGTGTTGCCGGCCTTCTTGTCTGCTAAGTATTTGGGGTAGTTCCGCTTCCAGTGACCCTTCCCCTTGCAATAAAAGCACTCGGTCTCAGGCTTGGGTCCATTCTTTGACTTCTTCCCGGCAACTGGCTTACCGGGCGCGGCAACATCCTTGTCGTCCTTCTTGAAGTTCTTCTTACCCTTGCCCTTCTTGAACTTGGTGGTTTTATTGACCATCAACACTTGATGTTCTTTCTTGATTTCTACCTCTGCCGACTTCAGCATTGAAAATACTTCAGGAATAGTTTTCACCATCCCCTGCATATTGTAGTTCATCACAAAGCTCTTGTAGCTAGGTGGGAGCGACTGAAGGATTCTGTCAATGACCGCCTCGTCCGGGAGGTTAATGTCCAACTGGGACAGGCGGTTGTGCAACCCAGACATTTTGAGTATGTGCTCACTAACAGAACTATTTTCCTCCATCTTACAACTATAGAACTTGTCGGAGACTTCATATCTCTCGACCCAGGCATGAGCTTGGAAAACCATTTTCAGCTCCTCGAACATCTCATATGCTCCATGTTGCTCAAAACGCTTTTGGAGCCCCGGTTCTAGGCTGTAAAGCATGCTGCACTGAATGAGGGAGTAATCATCAGCACGTGACTGCCAAGCATTCATAACGTCTTGGTTCTCTGGGATGGGTGCTTCACCTAGCCGTCCATCTAGGACATATGCTTTCTTGGCAGCTATGAGGATGATCCTCAGGTTCCGGACCCAGTCCGTATAGTTGCTGCCATCATCTTTCAGCTTGGTTTTCTCTAGGAACGCGTTCAAGTTCATGTTGACATGACCGTTGGCCATTTGATCTACAAGACATATTTGCAAATGTTCTAGACTAAGTTCATGATAATTAAGTTCATCTAATCAAATTATCTAATGAACTCCCACTCAGATTAGACATCCCTCTAGTCATCGAAGTGTTACACAATCCGAGTCGACTAGGCTGTGTCCGGTCATCATGTGAGACGGACTAGTCATCATCGGTGAACATCTCCATGTTGATCGTATCTTCCATACGACTCATGTTCGACCTTTCGGTCTCTATGTTCCGAGGCCATGTCTGTACATGCTAGGCTCGTCAAGTTAACCCTAAGTGTTTTTGCATGTGTAAAACTGTCTTACACCCGTTGTATGTGAACGTAAGAATCTATCACACCCGATCATCACGTGGTGCTTCGAAATGATGAACTTTAGCAATGGCACACAGTTAGGGGACAACACTTTCTTGAAATTGTTATAAGGAATCATCTTATTTACTACCGTTGTTCTAAGTAAACAAGATGCACAAACATAATAAACATCACATGCAATTATATAGTAGTAAAATGATATGGCCAATATCATATAGCTCCTTTGATCTCCATCTTCGGGGCTCCATGATCATCTTCGTCACCGGCATGACACCATGATCTCCATCATCATGATCTCCATCATCGTGTCTCCATGAAGTTGCTCGCCAACTATTACTTCTACTACTATGGCTAACGGTTTAGCAATAAAGTAAAGTAATTACATGGCGTTAAATCATTGACACGCAGGTCATACAATAATTAAGACAACTCCTATGGCTCCTGCCGGTTGTCATACTCATCGACATGCAAGTCATGATTCCTATTACAAGAACATGATCTCATACATCACAATATATCATTCATCATTCATCACAACTTTTGGCCATATCACATCACAAGGCAATTGCTGCAAAAACAAGTTAGACGTCCTCTAATTGTTGTTGCATCTTTTACGTGGCTGCAATAGGATTCTAGCAAGAACGTTTTCTTACCTATGAAAAAGCCACAATGTGATTTGTCAACTTCTTGTTACCCTTCATAAGGACCCTTTTCATCGAATCCGCTCCAACTAAAGTGGGAGAGACAGACACCCGCTAGCCACCTTATGCAACTAGTGCATGTTAGTCGGTGGAACCTATCTCACGTAAGCGTACGTGTAAGGTCGGTCCGGGCCGCTTCATCCCACAATACCGCTGAAGCAAAATAAGACTAGTAGCGGCAATAAAGTTGACAACATCTACGCCCACAACAAAATTGTGTTCTACTCGTGCAATAGAGAACTACGCATACACCTAGCTCATGATGCCACTGAAGGGGAACGTTGCAGAAAATAAAAAAAATTCTACGGTTTCACCAAGATCCATCTATGAGTTCATCTAGCAATGAGTGATAGGAGTGCATCTACATACCCTTGTAGATCGCGAGCGGAAGCGTTCAAGAGAACAGGGTTGATGGAGTCGTACTCGCCGTGATCCAAATCACCGATGACCAAGTGCCGAACGGACAACACGTCCGCGTTCAACACACGTACGGAGCGGATGACGTCTCCTCCTTCTTGATCCAGCAAGGGGGAAGGAGAGGTTGAGGAAGAAGGCTCCAGCAGTAGCACGACGGCGTGGTGGTGGTGGAGAGGCAGTACTCCGGCAGGGCTTCGCCAAGCTCTTAACGGAGGAGGAGAGGTGTTGGGGAGGGGAGGGGCTGCGCCTTGGATGTCGTATGCAGCCCTCCCCACGCCCCTCTATTTATAGGGGAAGGGGGAAGGGGGACGGCCCCCTCTAGATGAGATCTAGAGGGGGGCGGCGGCCAAGGGAGGGGGCTTGCGCCCCAAGCAAGGGGGCGCCCCCACTAAGGTTCCTCCCCAACCCTAGGCGCATGGGCCCAAAGGGGGAGCGCGCCCAGCCCTCCAGGGGCTGGTTCCCTGCCCACTGCGTCCCATGAGGCCCTCCGAGAGAGGTGGCCCCTCCCGGTGGACCCCCGGAACCCCTCCGGTGGCCCCGGTACAATACCGATATGCCCCTGAAACTTTCCGGTGACCGTATGACAACTTCCCATATATAAATCTTCACCTCCGGACCATTCTGGAACTCCTCGTGACGTCTGGCATCTCATCCGGGACTCCGAACAACATTCGTTAATGACATACAAGTCTTCCTAATAACCCTAGCGTCACCGAACCTTAAGTGTGTAGACCCTACGGGTTCGGGAATCATGCAGACATGACCAAGACAGCTCTCCGGCCCATAACCAACAGCGGGATCTGGATACCCATGTTGGCTCCCACATGGTCCACAATGATCTCATCGGATGAACCACCATGTCGAGGATTTAAGCAACCCCGTATACAATTCCCTTTGTCAATCGGTACGTTACTTGCCCGAGATTCGATCGTCAGTATCCCAATACCTCATTCAATCTCGTTATCGGCAAGTCACTTTACTCGTACCGTAATACATGATCCCGTGACCAAACACTTGGTCACTTTGAGCTCATTATGATGATGCATTACCGAGTGGTCCTAGAGATACCTCTCCGTCATACGGAGTGACAAATCCCAGTCTCGATCCGTGTCAACCCAACAGACACTTTCGGAGATACCTGTAGTGCACCTTTATAGTCACCCAGTTACGTTGTGACGTTTGGTACAACCAAAGCACTCCTACGGTAACCGGGAGTTACACGATCTCATGGTCTAAGGAAAAGATACTTGACATTGGAAAAACTCTAGCAACCGAACTACACGATCTTGTGCTATGCTTAGGATTGGGTCTTGTCCATCACATCATTCTCCTAATGATGTGATCCCGTTATCAACGACATCTAATGTCCATAGTCAGGAAACCATGACTATCTGTTGATCAACGAGCTAGTCAACTAGAGGCTTACTAGGGACATATTATGGTCTATGTATTCACACGTGTATTACGATTTCCGGATAATACAATTATAGCATGAATAAAGACAATTATCATGAACAAGGAAATATAATAATAATCCTTTTATTATTGCCTCTAGGGCATATTTCCAACAGTAATGTGATAGATAATGCATCGAGCGAGATGGGTATGAGACCCACAATATGACTTGTTCATAGTGGTAACTTATTCTTTGTGATCGGAGATCCCGTGAATTAGATGTGGAAGACAAGCTGTTGGTCAACTGAGAGGAGAGTATCCTTACTATTAAAAATACCACTCCATGAAGATGCAATACTCTCCTAAATCTGCATGGCAGGTTGATGTATATCTTAATGTGTTCTAAGTGGCTCTTTGAAGTAGAGATGCTGTCCTGCAGAACATCTTTTGGAGAACGCACCTATATGAGTCTGATTGTTAAACGTCGCAATCTATGAGAGTAGGGTTCTCTCTAGTAAACTCATGAAAGGTCTCGGAGTATGACGCATAAGCTCCACCCGCGGGGAAGACCCACGGTAGCCACGTATCGGTCAAGGCTTTGTGTGAAGCTAGATTCACAGAAAACTTGCAGTTCAAGGCCCAGTCCATTGTTCAAGTTGCTTACTAGTGTAGTATAGAGTTCTAGGTCGAAGTTCAACTTAACAGTCTCCACTGCATTACTGGTATATAAAACGGTGTTTTGGAACCGAAGGCAAATTTTTGTTTACCTCTGGAATCTGGTGGGGGATTGCTGGAATTTTGTCTATTTTGGGCCAGCCCAATAGCAGTTTCAGAAATTCCTAATAAATCCTAGAGGCCCACGTAGCCCATTCGTGCAAGGCAATAGGTGGAACTAAAGTTTAGTCCCACATTGCCAGTTTAGAGGGAGTTAGACCTCTTTATAAGGGAGGTTCTTTCCCCACAAGTATGAGCATGAGAACAAGAGGGACATCCACGTGCGCTCCTCCTCCGCCGCCCACCTCGCCACGCCACGCCTCGTCACGACCAACCCTAACCCTAAACCTCGAGGACAACCCTACTATCACGCCCAACCTCGAGGACACCGACCCCAAGTCCGATGCTACTATTGCTACTGCTGTCCCGTACGTGTTCTTGTTTTCCCTGTTAGAGGTTCTGCCACAGTTCCATGTTCTAGTCTTTGCCCTAGACCTGATAGGTTCTACTTCATATATGCAACTTGGTCTACTGTCTGCTCTAAAGATGTTCGGCTCTAGTTTATATTTGCAGATGTTATTTACCTTCTCTCCGTCAGATCACATGACTTGCTTTATCTCTGCTATTTTAGTCATGCTTTATCTAGTATTTCCGTTAATAAAATCATATGGTAAATTGCTCATATGTCCAACAATCCAAAAACCTCATTATAGGCAATTTACCCCAAGTGGTTTTGCTGCTTCCATGAGACCTCCTATTTTTGAGGGTATCCACTATAAGAGGTCGCGCGTGAGAGCAGTCTTATGGTTTCAAACCATGAGTTGCTATGACGCCACTCTTGGCAAACCTGAAGGAGAGCAAGATGCTCAACAGGCACAAGCTTTTCAGAAAATGGATACCTTGTTTAAGGCTACTCTATTGAGTGTTCTTGGTGAGAACATAGTTGATGCTTATGCATCAATTGATAATGGAAAAGATATGTGGGACGCACTCGAGACCAAGTTTGGGGTCTCGGATGCTGGCACTGAGCTGTACATCATGGAGCAATTCTATGACTACAGGATGACTGAAGAGCGCTTCGTGGTTGAGCAAGCTCATGAGATAATGCCATTTGCTAGAGAACTTGAGCACTTTAATTGTATCCTACCGGACAAGTTTATTGCTAGAGGTATCATCACTAAGCTTCCTCCCACGTGGAGGAACTTTGCTACCTTACTGAAGCATAGGAGGCATGAGTTTTTCGTTCCGGATCTCATTGGTACTCTTGATGTGGAAGAAGAGGCGAGAGCAAAGGACAACCGTGCTCGAGGTATTGAGGGAGGTTCTAGTGCCAATTTGGTACAGAAGAAGAACTTCTAGCCCCACAAGTTCAAGAACAAGGGCAAGTTTGATGGTAAAGCAAAGTTTGATGGGAAGAACAAGGCTGTGCAGCACACGAACTTCAAGAAAAAGAATGACGAGAAGAAAGGTGTTTGTCATGTGTGTGGGGATGCTTATCATTGGGCTCCTAGTTGCCCTAATCGCTATGACAAGCGTCATCCTGGGAAAGGTGGCAAGACCGCTAATGTTGTCATTGGAGACACTAACAGTAAGGATGCTGGCTATGGTATATTTCCCACTATTCTTTCAGTATGTCATTCTCCTTATTGGGTTATTGACACAAGTGCTAATGTGCATGTATGCGGTGATATTTCCATGTTTTCGTCTTACCAGACTGCAGGGACTTCAACCGTGCTGATGGGCAACGGTTCAAGTGCTTCTATTCGTGGTGTTGGCACGGTCGATCTGAAGTTTACTTCGGGAAAGATCGTGCAGCTGAAAAACATGCATTATGTCCCCTCCGTCAATAAAAATCTTGTTAGCGGATCTCTTCTACGTAGAGATGGCTACAAGCTTGTCTTTGAGACGAATAAATTTGTAATATCCAAGTATGGAACCTTTGTTGGTAAAGGCTATGAGTCAAGAGGCCTATTTTGTTTATCCTTATCAAACATTTGCAATAAAGTTGCTAATCATGTTTGCAACAATAGTGAATCAAATGTGTGGCATTCACGTCTCTGTCATGTTAACTTTGGTTGCATGTCATGACTATTCTCATAGATGACACTCCCAGTTCTATTTCAGAGGCCTATGCATCTGAAGATGCTGACTACTGGAAGGAAGCAGTTCGTAGCGAGATGGATTCCATCTTGGCGAATGAAACTTGGGAGATAACTGATCGTCCTTATGGGTGCAAACCTATAGGATGCAAGTGGGTATTCAAGAAGAAGCTTAGGCCTGATGGTACTATTGAAAAGTACAAGTCTCGGCTCGTGGCTAAGGGTTATACGCAAAAGGAAGGTCAAGACTTCTTTGATACTTACTCATCTGTGGCTCGATTGACCACTATTCGAGTTCTACTATCGCTAGCTGCCTCACATGGTCTTCTCATTCATCAAATGGATGTTAAGACTACTTTCCTAAATGGAGAGTTGGACGAGGAAATTTATATGGAACAACCAGATGGGTTTGTAATAGATGGTCAAGAAAGGAAAGTGTGCAAGTTGCTGAAGTCTTTGTATGGAATCAAGCAAGCACCCAAACAGTGGCATGAGATGTTTGAACGAACTTTAACAGCTGCAGGCTTTGTTGTGAATGAAGCTGAAAAATGTGTGTACTATCGCCATGGTGGGGGCGAGGGAGTTATCCTTTGCCTGTACATTGATGACATGCTGATTTTCGGAACAAATCTGAAGGTTATTAAGGAGGTCAAGGATTTCCTATCACATTGCTTTGAGATGAAGTATTTAGGAGTGGCTGATGTCATTCTGAACATCAAGTTGTTGAGAGACGATGATGGTGGGATTACATTGCTTCAATCTCACTATGTGGAAAAGATCTTGAGTCTCTTTGGCTTCAGTGACTACAAGCCCTCTCCAACACCATATGATGCTAGTATGTTGCTTCGAAAGAATCAAAGAATTGCTAGAGACCAATTGAAATATTCTCAAATTATTGGCTCACTTATGTACTGAACCAGTGCTACAAGACCTGACATCTCTTTTACTGTTAGCAAACTGAGCCGGTTTGTCTCAAAACTAGGAGATGTGCATTTGAAAGCTCTAGAGAGAGTTTTGCGTTATTTGAAAGGCACTGCGAATTATGGAATTCACAATACTGGGCACCCAAAGGTGCTTGAAGGGTATAGTGACTCAAACTGGATCTCAGATGCTGATGAGATAAAGGCCACGAGCGGATATGTATTCACTCATGGAGGTGGCGGTGTTTCTTGGAAGTCTTGCAAGCAGACCATCTTAACAAGGTCAACAATGGAATCAGAACTCACAACACTAGATACAGCTACGGTCGAAGCAGATTGGCTTCGCCGGCTCTTGAGTGACTTGCCGGTTGTTGAGAAACCAGTACCAGGAATCCTTATGAACTGTGACAATAAAACTGTGATCATGAAAGTGAGCAGCTCAAAGGATAACATGAAGTCATCAAGAAACGTTCAAAGAAAGTTAAAGTCTGTCAGGGAAATGAGAAACTCCAGAGTTATTGCATTGGATTATATCCAAACGTCTAAAAATCTAGCTGATCCTTTTACTAAAGGCTTATCACGTAATGTGATAGATAATGCATCGAGGGAGATCGGTATGAGACCCACAATATGAGTTGTTCATAGTGGTAACCTAGTCTTTGTGATCGGAGATCCCATGAATTAGATGTGGAAGACAAGCTGTTGGTCAACTGAGAGGAGAGTATCTTTACTATTAAAAATACCACTCCATGAAGATGCAATACTCTCCTAAATCTGCATGGCAGGTTGATGTATATCTTAATGTGTTCTAAGTGGCTCTTTGAAGCAGAGATGTTGTCCTGCAGAACATCTTTTGAAGAACGCACCTATATGAGTCTGATTGTTAAACGTCACAATCCATGAAAGGTCTCGGAGTATGACGCATAAGCTCCACCCGCGGGGAAGACCCACCATAGCCATGTATCGGTCAAGGCTTTGTGTGAAGCTAGATTCGCTGAAAACTTGCAGTTCAAGGCCTAGTCACTATTCAAGTTGCTTACTAGTGTAGCATAGAGTTCTAGGTGGAAGTTCAACTTAACAGTCTCCACTGTAGTACCGGTATATAAAATAGTGTTTTGGAACCAAAGGCAAATTTTTGTGTGCCTCTGGGATCTGGTGGGGGATTCCTAAAATTTTGTCTATTTCGGGCCAGGCCAATAGCACTTTTAGAAAATCCTAATAAATCCTAGAGGCCCATGCAGCCCATTCGTGCAAGGCAAGAGGTGGAACTAAAGTTTAGTCTCACATTGCTAGTTTAGAGGGAGTTGGACCTCTTTATAAGGGAGGTTCTTTCCCCACATTTATGAGCATGAGAACAAGAGGGACATCCACGCACGCTCCTCCTTCGCCGCCAGCCTCGCCACGCCATGCCTCGCCTCGTCATGACATGCCGCACCGTGCCGCGGGTTACGGCAATGAGCCAAGCCGATGTCTATTTTTTGCCACGCACGACGGGTATACGAAAGTTCACACAAAAGTTGAAAAGTTTTTGCGATAGTGGAGTTTGAATGCGAATGGTGCAGCCCTTCGACTACTGGTTGTTCGCTTCATCTTCGTCTCTTCATTTCGCCTTCCGTCACTGCCCTCTCGCCTCCTTTTCTTACGCCTATAAAAGGGAGGTCGCTCCTCTTAGAGAGACGTACCAGAACTCATTCTTCCTCTCGCCACCGGTTCCTGAACACTGCGCTGCAGGTCGGGACTGTAGGCCTCCAAAACCGCACCTCTTTAAGTCCTGTACGGGAGAATGGAGATAAGGTTTTTGGGGAGCGCTCTGCGCGACTACTGACTTCTTCATCACGGATGCCTCGGACTTTGATGACTACTTTCCCGACGACGACTACTTCCCCGACGTCGACAACCTCCTCGACGACATGGCTACCGAGGACACCAACCCCAAGTCCAGTGCTATTGTTGCTGCTGCTGTCCCATACGTGTTCTTGTTTTTCCTGTTAGTGGTTCTGCCACAGTTCCTTGTTCTAGTCTTTGCCCTAGACCTGATAGGTTCTACTTCATATATTCAACTTGGTCTACTGTCTGCTCTAGAGATGTTCGGTTCTAGTTTATATTTGCAGATGTTATTTACCTTCTCTCTGTCAGATCGCATGACTTGCTTTATTTCTGCTATTTTAGTCATGCTTTATCTAGTATTTCCGTTAATAAAATCATATGGTAAATTGCTCATATGTCCAACAATCCAAAAACCTTATTATAGGCAATTTACCCCAAGTGGTTTTGCTGCTTTCATGTGTATCAAACTGTGATCACGAAAGTGAGAAGCTCAAAGGATAACATGAAGTCATCAAGACACGTTCAAAGAAGGTTAAAGTCTGTAAGGAAAATGAGAAACTCTGGAGTTATTGCATTGGATTCCATCAAAACGTCTAAAAATCTGGCAGATCCTTTTACTAAGGGTTCATCATGTAATTGAAGGGGAACGTTGCAGAAAATAAAAAAATTCTACGGTTTCACCAAGATCCATCTATGAGTTCATCTAGCAACGAGTGATAGGAGTGCATCTACATACCCTTGTAGATCGCGAGCGGAAGCGTTCAAGAGAACGGGGTTGATGGAGTCGTACTCGCTGTGATCCAAATCACCGATGACCAAGTGCCGAACGGACGGCACCTCCGCGTTCAACACACGTACGGAGTGGATGACGTCTCCTCCTTCTTGATCCAGCAAGGGGGAAGGAGAGGTTGAGGAAGAAGGCTCCAGCAGCAGCACGACGGCGTGGTGGTGGTGGAGAGGCAGTACTCCGGCAGGGCTTCGCCAAGCTCTTAACGGAGGAGGAAAGGTGTTGGGGAGGGGAGGGGCTGCGCCTTGGATGTCGTATGCAGCCCTCCCCATGCCCCTCTATTTATAGGGGAAGGGGGAAGGGGTCCGGCCCCCTCTAGATGAAATCTAGAGGGGGGCGGCGGCCAAGGGAGGGGGCTTGCCCCCCAAGCAAGGGGGGCGCCCCCACTAAGGTTCCCCCCCAACCCTAGGCGCATGGGCCCTAAGGGGGGGCGCGCCCAGCCCTCCAGGGGCTGGTTCCCTGCCCACTACATCCCATGAGGCCCTCCGAGAGAGGTGGCCCCTCCCGGTGGACCCCCGGAACCCCTCCGGTGGCCCCGGTACAATACCGATATGCCCCCGAAATTTTCCGGTGACCGTATGACAACTTCCCATATATAAATCTTCACCTCCGGACCATTCTGGAACTCCTCGTGATGTCCGGGATCTCATCCGGGACTCCGGACAACATTCGTTAATGACATACAAGTCTTCCTAATAACCCTAGCGTCACCGAACCTTAAGTGTGTAGACCCTACGGGTTCGGGAATCATGCAGACATGACCGAGACAGCTCTCCGGCCCATAACCAACAGCGGGATCTGGATACCCATGTTGGCTCCCACATGTTCCACGATGATCTCATCGGATGAACCACCATGTTGAGGATTTAAGGAACCCCGTATACAATTCCCTTTGTCAATCGGTACGTTACTTGCCCGAGATTCGATCGTCAGTATCCCAATACCTCATTCAATCACGTTATCGGCAAGTCACTTTACTCGTACCGTAATACATGATCCCGTGACCAAACACTTGGTCACTTTGAGCTCATTATGATGATGCATTACCGAGTGGTCCTAGAGATACCTCTCCGTCATACGGAGTGACAAATCCCAGTCTCGATCCGTGTCAACCCAACAGACACTTTCGGAGATACCTGTAGTGCACCTTTATAGTCACCCAGTTACGTTGTGACGTTTGGTACACCCAAAGCACTCCTACGGTATCCGGGAGTTACACGATCTCATGGTCTAAGGAAAAGATACTTGACATTGGAAAAGCTCTAGCAAACGAACTACACGATCTTGTGCTATGCTTAGGATTGGGTCTTGTCCATCACATCATTCTCCTAATGATGTGATCCCGTTATCAACGACATCTAATGTCCATAGTCAGGAAACCATGACTATCAGTTGATCAGCGAGCTAGTCAACTAGAGGCTTACTAGGGACATATTATGGTCTATGTATTCACACGTGTATTACGATTTCCGGATAATACAATTATAGCATGAATAAAGACAATTATCATGAACAAGGAAATATAATAATAATCCTTTTATTATTGCCTCTAGGGCGTATTTCCAACAGTTTCCCACTTGCACTAGAGTCAATAATCTAGTTACATTGTGATGAATCGAACACCCATAGAGTTCTAGTGTTGATCATGTTTTGCTCGCGAAAGAGGTTTAGTCAACGGATCTGTGACATTCAGATCCGTATGTACTTTGCAAATATCTATGTCTCCATCTTGAACATTTTCACGGATGGAGTTGAAACGACGCTTGACGTGCCTGGTATTCTTGTGAAACCTGGGCTCCTTGGCAAGGGCAATAGCTCCAGTATTGTCACAGAAGAGTTTGATCGGCCCCGACGCATTGGGTATGACTCCTAGGTTGGTGATGAACTCCTTCACCCAAATTGCTTCATGCGCTGCCTCCGAGGCTGCCATGTACTCCGCTTCACATGTAGATCCCGCCACGACGCTCTGCTTGCAGCTGCACCAGCTTACTGCTCCACCATTCAACATATACACGTATCCGGTTTGTGACTTAGAGTCATCCAGATCTGTGTCGAAGCTAGCGTCGACGTAACCCTTTACGACGAGCTCTTCATCACCTCCATAAACGAGAAGCATGTCCTTTGTCCTTTTCAGGTACTTCAGGATATTCTTGACCGCTGTCCAGTGTTCCTTGCCGGGATTACTTTGGTACCTTCCTACCAAACTTACGGCAAGGTTTACATCAGGTCTGGTACACAGCATAGCATACATAATAGATCCTATGGCTGAAGCATAGGGGATGATACTCATCTCTTCTTTATCTTTTGCCGTGGTCGAGCATTGAGCCGAGCTCAATCTCACACCTTGCAATACAGGCAAGAACGCTTTCTTGGACTGATCCATTTTGAACTTCTTCAAAATCTTATCAAGGTATGTGCTTTGTGAAAGACCTATGAGGCGTCTCGATCTATCCCTATAGATCTTGATGCCTAATATGTAAGCATCTTCTCCAAGGTCCTTCATTGAAAAACACTTATTCAAGTAGGCCTTAATGCTGTCCAAAAGTTCTATATCATTTCCCATCAAGAGTATGTCATCTACATATAATATGAGAAATGCTACAGAGCTCCCACTCACTTTCTTGTAAACGCAGGCTTCTCCATAAGTCTGCATAAACCCAAACGCTTTGATCATCTCATCAAAGCGAATGTTCCAACTCCGAGATGCTTGCACCAGCCCATAAATGGATCGCTGGAGCTTGCATACTTTGTTAGCATTCTTAGGATCGACAAAACATTCCGGCTGCATCATATACAGTTCTTCCTTAAGATGTCGGTTAAGGAATGCCGTTTTGACGTCCATCTGCCATATCTCATAATCAAGTATGCGGCAGTTGCTAACATGATTCGGACGGACTTCAGCTTCGCTACGGGAGAGAATGTCTCATCGTATTCAACCCCTTGAACTTGCCAATAACCCTTAGCGACAAGTCGAGCTTTATAGATGGTAACATTTCCATCCGCGTCTATCTTCTTCTTAAAGATCCATTTGTTTTCTATCGCTTGCCGATCATCGGGCAAGTCTGTCAAAGTCCATACTTTGTTTTCATAAATGGATTCTATCTCGGATTGAATGGCTTCAAGCCATTTGTTGGAATCTGGGCCCGCCATCGCTTCTTCATAGTTCGAAGGTTCACCGTTGTCTAACAACATTATTTCCAGGACAGGTTTGCCATACCACTCTGATGTGGAACATGTCCTTGTGGACCTACGAAGTTCAGTAGCAACTTGATCCAAAGTTCCTTGATCATCATCATTAATTTCCTCTCCAGTCGGTGTAGGCACCACAGGAACATTTTCCTGAGCTGCACTACTTTCCGGTTCAAGAGGTAGTATTTCATCGAGTTCTACTTTCCTCCCACTTACTTCTTTCGGGAGAAACTCTTTTTCCAGAAAGGATCCGTTCTTGGCAACAAAGATCTTGCCCTTGGATCTTAAGTAGAAGGTATACCCAATGGTTTCCTTAGGGTATCCTATGAAGACGCATTTTTCTGACTTGGGTTCGAGCTTTGCAGGTTGAAGTTTCTTGACACAAGCATCGCATCCCCAAACTTTTAGAAACGACAGCTTAGGTTTCTTCCCAAACCATAATTCATACGGTGTCGTCTCAACGGATTTAGACGGAGCCCTATTTAAAGTGAATATAGCTGTCTCTAGAGCGTATCCCCAAAATGATAGCGGTAAATTGGTAAGAGACATCATAGACCGCACCATATCCAATAGAGTGCGATTACGACATTCGGACACACCATTACGCTGAGGTGTTCCAGGCGGCGTGAGTTGTGAAACGATTCCACATTTCCTTAAGTGCGTACCAAATTCGTGACTTAAATATTCTCCTCCATGATCTGATCGTAGGAACTTTATCTTTCGGTCACGTTGATTCTCTACCTCATTCTGAAATTCCTTGAACTTTTCAAAGGTCTCAGACTTGTGTTTCATTAAGTAGACATACCCATATCTACTCAAGTCATCAGTGAGAGTGAGAACATAATGATATCCTCCATGAGCCTCAATGCTCATTGGACCACACACATCGGTATGTATGATTTCCAATAAGTTGGTTGCTCGCTCCATTGTTCCGGAGAATGGAGTCTCGGTCATTTTGACCATAAGGCATGGTTTGCATGTGTCAACTGATTCATAATCGAGTGACTCTAAAAGTCCATCAGCATGGAGCTTCTTCATGCGCTTGACACCAATGTGACCAAGGCGGCAGTGCCACAAGTATGTTGGACTATCGTTATCAACCTTACATCTTTTGGTATTCACACTATGAATATGTGTAACATTACGTTCGAGATTGATTAAGAATAAACCATTGACCATCGGGGCATGACCATAAAACATATCTCTCATATAAATAGAACAACCATTATTCTCGGATTTAAATGAGTAGCCATCTCGTATCAAACGAGATCCAGATACAATGTTCATGCTCAAACTTGGCACTAAATAACAATTTTTGAGGTTTAAAACTAATCCCGTAGGTAAATATAGAGGTAGCGTGCCGACGGCGATCACATCGACCTTGGAACCGTTCCCGACGCGCATCGTCACCTCGTCCTTCGCCAGTCTCCGCTTATTCCGCAGCTCCTGCTGTGAGTTACAAATATGAGCAACGGCGCCGGTATCAAATACCCAGGAGTTACTATGAGTAATGGTAAGGAACACATCAATTACATGTATATCACATATACCTTTAGTGTTGCCGGCCTTCTTGTCTGCTAAGTATTTGGGGTAGTTCCACTTCCAGTGACCCTTCCCCTTGCAATAAAAGCACTTGGTCTCAGGCTTGGGTCCATTCTTTGACTTCTTCCCGGCAACTGGCTTACCGGGCGCGGCAACATCCTTGTCGTCCTTCTTGAAGTTCTTCTTACCCTTGCCCTTCTTGAACTTGGTGGTTTTATTGACCATCAACACTTGATGTTCTTTCTTGATTTCTACCTCTGCCGACTTCAGCATTGAAAATACTTCAGGAATAGTTTTCACCATCCCCTGCATATTGTAGTTCATCACAAATCTCTTGTAGCTAGGTGGGAGCGACTAAAGGATTCTGTCAATGACCGCCTCGCCCGGGAGGTTAATGTCCAACTGGGACAGGCGGTTGTGCAACCCAGACATTTTGAGTATGTGCTCACTGACAGAACTATTTTCCTCCATCTTAAAACTATAGAACTTGTCGGAGACTTCATATCTCTCGACCCGGGCATGAGCTTGGAAAACCATTTTCAGCTCCTCGAACATCTCATATGCTCCGTGTTGCTCAAAACGCTTTTGGAGCCCCGGTTCTAGGATGTAAAGCATGCCGCACTGAACGAGGGAGTAATCATCAGCACGTGACTGCCAAGCATTCATAACGTCTTGGTTCTCTGGGATGGGTGCTTCACCTAGCGGTCCATCTAGGACATATGCTTTCTTGGCAGCTATGAGGATGATCCTCAGGTTCCGGACCCAGTCCGTATAGTTGCTGCCATCATCTATCAGCTTGGTTTTCTCTAGGAACGCGTTGAAGTTCATGTTGACATGACCGTTGGCCATTTGATCTACAAGACATATTTGCAAATGTTCTAGACTAAGTTCATGATAATTAAGTTCATCTAATCAAATTATCTAATGAACTCCCACTCAGATTAGACATCCCTCTAGTCATCGAAGTGTTACACAATCCGAGTCGACTAGGCCGTGTCCGGTCATCATGTGAGACGGACTAGTCATCATCGGTGAACATCTCCATGTTGATCGTATCTTCCATACGACTCATGTTCGACCTTTTGGTCTCTATGTTCCGAGGCCATGTCTATACATGCTAGGCTCGTCAAGTTAACCCTAAGTGTTTTTGCATGTGTAAAACTGTCTTACACCCGTTGTATGTGAACGTAAGAATCTATCACACCCGATCATCACGTGGTGCTTCGAAACGACGAACTTTAGCAATGGCACACAGTTAGGGGACAACACTTTCTTGAAATTGTTATAAGGGATCATCTTATTTACTACCGTCGTTCTAAGTAAACAAGATGCACAAACATAATAAACATCACATGCAATTATATAGTAGTAAAATGATATGGCCAATATCATATAGCTCCTTTGATCTCCATCTTCGGGGCTCCATGATCATCTTCGTCACCGGCATGACACCATGATCTCCATCATCATGATCTCCATCATCGTGTCTCCATGAAGTTGCTCGCCAACTATTACTTCTACTACTATGGCTAACGGTTTAGCAATAAAGTAAAGTAATTACATGGCGTTAAATCATTGACACGCAGGTCATACAATAATTAAGACAACTCCTATGGCTCCTGCCGGTTGTCATACTCATCGACATGCAAGTCATGATTCCTATTACAAGAACATGATCTCATACATCACAATATATCATTCATCATTCATCACAACTTTTGGCCATATCACATCACAAGGCAATTGCTGCAAAAACAAGTTAGACGTCCTCTAATTGTTGTTGCATCTTTTACGTGGCTGCAATAGGGTTCTAGCAAGAACGTTTTCTTACCTATGAAAAAGCCACAACGTGATTTGTCAACTTCTTGTTACCCTTCATAAGGACCCTTTTCATCGAATCCGCTCCAACTAAAGTGGGAGAGACAGACACCCGCTAGCCACCTTATGCAACTAGTGCATGTTAGTCGGTGGAACCTGTCTCACGTAAGCGTACGTGTAAGGTCGGTCCGGGCCGCTTCATCCCACAATACCGCTGAAGCAAAATAAGACTAGTAGCGGCAATAAAGTTGACAACATCTACGCCCACAACAAAATTGTGTTCTACTCGTGCAATAGAGAACTACGCATACACCTAGCTCATGATGCCACTGAAGGGGAACGTTGCAGAAAATAAAAAAATTCTAAGGTTTCACCAAGATCCATCTATGAGTTCATCTAGCAACGAGTGATAGGAGTGCATCTACATACCCTTGTAGATCGCAAGCGGAAGCGTTCAAGAGAACGGGGTTGATGGAGTCGTACTCGCCGTGATCCAAATCACCGATGACCAAGTGCCGAACGGACAACACCTCCGCGTTCAACACACGTACGGAGCGGATGACGTCTCCTCCTTCTTGATCCAGCAAGGGGGAAGGAGAGGTTGAGGAAGAAGGCTCCAGCAGTAGCACGACGGCGTGGTGGTGGTGGAGAGGCAGTACTCCGGCAGGGCTTCGCCAAGCTCTTAACGGAGGAGGAGAGGTGTTGGGGAGGGGAGGGGCTGCGCCTTGGATGTCGTATGCAGCCCTCCCCATGCCCCTCTATTTATAGGGGAAGGGGGAAGGGGGACGGCCCCCTCTAGATGAGATCTAGAGGGGGGCGGCGGCCAAGGGAGGGGGCTTGCGCCCCAAGCAAGGGGGCGCCCCCACTAAGGTTCCCCCCCAACCCTAGGCGCATGGGCCCAAAGGGGTGGCGCGCCCAGCCCTCCAGGGGCTGGTTCCCTGCCCACTACGTCCCATGAGGCCCTCCGAGAGAGGTGGCCCCTCCCGGTGGACCCCCGGAACCCCTCCGGTGGCCCCGGTACAATACCGATATGCCCCCGAAACTTTCCGGTGACCGTATGACAACTTCCCATATATAAATCTTCACCTCCGGACCATTCTGGAACTCCTCGTGACGTCCGGCATCTCATCCGGGACTCCGAACAACATTATTTAATGACATACAAGTCTTCCTAATAACCCTAGCGTCACCGAACCTTAAGTGTGTACACCCTACGGGTTCGGGAATCATGCAGACATGACCAAGACAGCTCTCCGGCCCATAACCAACAGCGGGATCTGGATACCCATGTTGGCTCCCACATGTTCCACAATGATCTCATTGGATGAACCACCATGTAGAGGATTTAAGCAACCCCGTATACAATTCCCTTTGTCAATCGGTACGTTACTTGCCCGAGATTCGATCGTCAGTATCCCAATACCTCATTCAATCTCGTTATCGGCAAGTCACTTTACTCGTACCGTAATACATGATCCCGTGACCAAACACTTGGTCACTTTGAGCTCATTATGATGATGCATTACCGAGTGGTCCTAGAGATACCTCTCCGTCATACGGAGTGACAAATCCCAGTCTCGATCCGTGTCAACCCAACAGACACTTTCGGAGATACCTGTAGTGCACCTTTATAGTCACCCAGTTACGTTGTGACGTTTGGTACACCCAAAGCACTCCTACGGTATCCGGGAGTTACACGATCTCATGGTCTAAGGAAAAGATACTTGACATTGGAAAAGCTCTAGCAAACGAACTACACGATCTTGTGCTATGCTTAGGATTGGGTCTTGTCCATCACATCATTCTCCTAATGATGTGATCCCGTTATCAACGACATCTAATGTCCATAGTCAGGAAACCATGACTATCTGTTGATCAACGAGCTAGTCAACTAGAGGCTTACTAGGGACATATTATGGTCTATGTATTCACACGTGTATTACGATTTCCGGATGATACAATTATAGTATGAATAAAGACAATTATCATGAACAAGGAAATATAATAATAATCCTTTTATTATTGCCTCTAGGGCATATTTCCAACAGTAATGTGATAGATAATGCATCGAGCGAGATGGGTATGAGACCCACAATATGACTTGTTCATAGTGGTAACTTATTCTTTGTGATCGGAGATCCCGTGAATTAGATGTGGAAAACAAGCTGTTGGTCAACTGAGAGGAGAGTATCCTTACTATTAAAAATACCACTCCATGAAGATGCAATACTCTCCTAAATCTACATGGCAGGTTGATGTATATCTTAATGTGTTCTAAGTGGCTCTTTGAAGCAGAGATGCTGTCCTGCAGAACATCTTTTGGAGAACGCACCTATATGAGTCTGATTGTTAAACGTCGCAATCTATGAGAGTAGGGTTCTCTCTAGTAAACTCATGAAAGGTCTCGGAGTATGACGCATAAGCTCCACCCGCGGGGAAGACCCACGGTAGCCACGTATCGGTCAAGGCTTTGTGTGAAGCTAGATTCACAGAAAACTTGCAGTTTAAGGCCCAGTCCATTGTTCAAGTTGCTTACTAGTGTAGTATAGAGTTCTAGGTCGAAGTTCAACTTAACAGTCTCCACTGCATTACTGGTATATAAAACGGTGTTTTGGAACCGAAGGCAAATTTTTGTTTACCTCTGGAATCTGGTGGGGGATTGCTGGAATTTTGTCTATTTTGGGCCAGCCCAATAGCAGTTTCAGAAATTCCTAATAAATCCTAGAGGCCCACGTAGCCCATTCGTGCAAGGCAATAGGTGGAACTAAAGTTTAGTCCCACATTGCCAGTTTAGAGGGAGTTAGACCTCTTTATAAGGGAGGTTCTTTCCCCACAAGTATGAGCATGAGAACAAGAGGGACATCCACGTGCGCTCCTCCTCCGCCGCCCACCTCGCCACGCCACGCCTCGTCACGACCAACGCTAACCCTAAACCTCGAGGACAACCCTACTATCACGCCCAACCTCGAGGACACCGACCCCAAGTCCGATGCTACTATTGCTACTGTTGTCCCGTACGTGTTCTTGTTTTCCCTGTTAGAGGTTCTGCCACAGTTCCATCTTCTAGTCTTTGCCCTAGACCTGATAGGTTCTACTTCATATATGCAACATGGTCTACTGTCTGCTCTAGAGATGTTCGGCTCTAGTTTATATTTGCAGATGTTATTTACCTTCTCTCTGGCAGATCACATGACTTGCTTTATCTCTGCTATTTTAGTCATGCTTTATCTAGTATTTCCGTTAGTAAAATCATATGGTAAATTGCTCATATGTCCAACAATCCAAAAACCTCATTATAGGCAATTTACTCCAAGTGGTTTTGCTGCTTCCATGAGACCTCCTATTTTTGAGGGTATCCACTATAAGAGGTCGCGCGTGAGAGCAGTCTTATGGTTTCAAACCATGAGTTGCTATGACGCCACTCTTGGCAAACCTGAAGGAGAGCAAGATGCTCAACAGGCACAAGCTTTTCAGAAAATGGATACCTTGTTTAAGGCTACTCTATTGAGTGTTCTTGGTGAGAACATAGTTGATGCTTATGCATCAATTGATAATGGAAAAGATATGTGGGATGCACTCGAGACCAAGTTTGGGGTCTCGGATGCTGGCACTGAGCTGTACATCATGGAGCAATTCTATGACTACAGGATGACTGAAGAGCGCTTCGTGGTTGAGCAAGCTCATGAGATAATGCCATTTGCTAGAGAACTTGAGCACTTTAATTGTATCCTACCGGACAAGTTTATTGCTAGAGGTATCATCACTAAGCTTCCTCCCACGTGGAGGAACTTTGCTACCTTACTGAAGCATAAGAGGCATGAGTTTTTCGTTCCGGATCTCATTGGTACTCTTGATGTGGAAGAAGAGGCGAGAGCAAAGGACAACCGTGCTCGAGGTATTGAGGGAGGTTCTAGTGCCAATTTGGTACAGAAGAAGAACTTCTAGCCCCACAAGTTCAAGAACAAGGGCAAGTTTGATGGTAAAGCAAAGTTTGATGGGAAGAACAAGGCTGTGCAGCACACGAACTTCAAGAAAAAGAATGATGAGAAGAAAGGTGTTTGTCATGTGTGTGGGGATGCTGATCATTGGGCTCCTAGTTGCCCTAATCGCTATGACAAGCGTCATCCTGGGAAAGGTTGCAAGACCGCTAATGTTGTCATTGGAGACACTAACATGAAGGATGCTGGCGATGGTATATTTCCCACTATTCTTTCAGTATGTCATTCTCCTTATTGGGTTATTGACACAAGTGCTAATGTGCATGTATGCGGTGATATTTCCATGTTTTCGTCTTACCAGACTGCAGGGACTTCAACCATGCTGATGGGCAACGGTTCAAGTGCTTCTGTTCGTGGTGTTGGCACGGTCGATCTGAAGTTTAGTTCGGGAAAGATCGTGCGGCTGAAGAACATGCATTATGTCCCCTCCGTCAATAAAAATCTTGTTAGCGGATCTCTTTTACGTAGAGATGGCTACAAGCTTGTCTTTGAGTCGAATAAATTTGTAATATCCAAGTATGGAACCTTTGTTGGTAAAGGCTATGAGTCAAGAGGCCTGTTTTGTTTATCCTTATCAAACATTTGCAATAAAGTTTTTAATCATGTTTGCAACAATAGTGAATCAAATGTGTGGCATTCACGTCTCTGTCATGTTAACTTTGGTTGCATGTCATGATTAGCAAAGTTAAACTTAATCCCTAGATTCACCACTGTCAAGGGATCTAAGTGTCAATTGTGTGTACAAGCTAAGCAACCTCGTAAGTCTCATGTGACTGCGCAAACGAGAAATCTTGCACCATTAGAGCTCATACATTCAGATCTATATGACATGAATGGTGTTTTGACAAAAGGTGGAAAGAAGTATTTTATGACATTAATTGATGACTCCACTAGATACTGTCATGTGTATCTTCTGAAATCTAAGGATGAGGCTTTGAACTATTTCAAGATCTATAAAGCTGAAGCGGAAAACCAACTTGATTGAAAGATCAAGAGGCTTAGGACCGATCGTGGTGGAGAGTATTTCCCAAATGAATTTGATTCCTTTTGTGCGAAACATGGTATAATCCATGAGAGGACGCCTCCCTATTCACCTTAGTCAAATGGGGTGGCCGAAAGAAAGAACCGTACTCTAACTAATTTGGTTAACGCCATGTTAGACACATCGGGTCTCTCCAAGGCATGGTGGGGGGAGGTGATAATGACAGCATGTCATATCCTAAACCAAGTTCCCACAAAGAACAAAGAGATAACTCCATTCGAGGAATGGGAGAATAAAAGGATAAAACTCTCTTATCTACGAACCTGGGGTTGTTTGGGGAAAGTCAATGTGCCAATTCCAAACAAGCGAAAGTTGGGACCAAAAACTGTGGATTGTGTTTTCCTGGGATATGCTTTTCATAGCATTGGTTATAGATTCTTGGTAGTAAAATCTGAGGTACCTGACATGCATGTCGGTACAATCATGGAGTCGAATGATGCGACTTTCTTTGAAGATATCTTTCCCATGAAGGATATGGCTACCTCATCTAATCAGGAGATGCCTAGTTCATCGAATTGGGAACCAGTTACAATTATTGAACCTTCCATTTCGGTGGAACACTTTGAAAGTCGTGTGGAGGAGAACAATGAAGTTCCTACTAGGAGCAAGAGACAGAGGACTGCAAAGTCCTTTGGTGATGATTTTCGTGTGTATCGCATAGATGACACTCCCAGTTCTATTTCAGAGGCCTATCCATCTGAAGATGCTGACTACTGGAAGGAAGCAGTTCGTAGCGAGATGGATTCCATCTTGGCGAATGAAACTTGGGAGATAACTGATCGTCCTTATGGGTGCAAACCTATAGCGTGCAAGTGGGTATTCAAGAAGAAGCTTAGGCCTGATGGTACTTTTGAAAAGTACAAGGCTCGGCTCGTGGCTAAGGGTTATACGCAAAAGGAAGGTGAAGACTTCTTTGATACTTACTCACCTGTGGCTCGATTGACCACTATTTGAGTTCTACTATCGCTAGCTGCCTCACATGGTCTTCTCATTCATCAAATGGATGTTAAGACTACTTTCCTAAATGGAGAGTTGGACGAGGAAATTTATATGGAACAACCAGATGGGTTTGTAATAGATGGTCAAGAAAGGAAAGTGTGCAAGTTGCTGAAGTCTTTGTATGGAATCAAGCAAGCACCCAAACAGTGGCATGACATGTTCGAACGAACTTTAACAGCTGCAGGCTTTGTTGTGAATGAAGCTGACAAATGTGTGTACTTTCGCCATGGTGGGGGCGAGGGAGTTAACCTTTGCCTGTACATTGATGACATGCTGATTTTCAGAACAAATCTGAAGGTTATTAAGGAGGTCAAGGATTTCCTATCACATTGCTTTGAGATGAAGGATTTAGGAGTGGCTGATGTCATTTTGAACATCAAGTTGTTGAGAGACGATGATGGTGGGATTACATTGCTTCAATCTCACTATGTGGAAAAGATCTTGAGTCGCTTTGGCTACAGTGACTGCAAGCCCTCTCCAACACCATATGATGCTAGTGTGTTGCTTCGAAAGAATCAAAGAATTGCTAGAGACCAATTGAAATATTCTCAAATTATTGGCTCACTTATGTACTGAACCAGTGCTACAAGACCTGACATCTCTTTTACTGTTAGCAAACTGAGCCGGTTTGTCTCAAAACCAGGAGATGTGCATTTGAAAGCTCTAGGGAGAGTTTTGCGTTATTTGAAAGGCACTGTGAATTATGGAATTCACTACACTGGGCACCCAAAGGTGCTTGAAGGGTATAGTGACTCAAAGTGCATCTCAGATGCTGATGAGATAAAGGCCATGAGCGGATATGTATTCACTCATGGAGGTGGCGATGTTTCTTGGAAGTCTTGCAAGCAGACCATCTTAACAAGGTCAACAATGGAAGCAGAACTCACAGCACTAGATATAGCTACGGTCAAAGCAGATTGGCTTCGCCGGCTCTTGAGTGACTTCTGGTTGTTGAGAAACCTGTACCGGGAATCCTTTTCAACTGCGACAATCAAACTGTGATCACGAAAGTGAGCAGCTCAAAGGATAACATGAAGTCATCAAGACACGTTCAGAGAAGGTTAAAGTCTGTCAGGAAAATGAGAAACTCCGGAGTTATTTCATTTGATTATATCCAAACGTCTAAAAATCTGGTATATCCTTTTACTAAGGGTTTATCACGTAATGCGATAGATAATGCATCGAGGGAGATGGGTATGAGACCCACAATATGAGTTGTTCACGGTGCTAACCTATTCTTTGTGATCGGAGATCCCGTGAATTAGATGTGGAATACAAGCTGTTGGTCAACTGAGAGGAGAGTATCCTTACTATTAAAAATACCACTCCATGAAGATGCAATACTCTCCTAAATCTGCATGGCAGGTTGATGTATATCTTAATGTGTCCTAAATTTTTTTCCACTTCATGACGCGCCGCGGGTTGCGGAAATGAGCTGAGCCGATGTCTAAATTTTTTCCATGCATGACTGGTATACGAAAGGTCACACGAAAGCTGAAAAGTTTTTGCGATAGTGGAGTTTGAATGCGAACGGTGGAGCCCTTCGGCTTCTGGCTGTTTGCTTCATCTTCGTCTCTTCGTTTCACCTTCCGTCGCTGCCCTCTCGCCTCCTTCTCTTGCGCCCCTAAAAGGGAGGTCGCTCCTCTCAGAGAGACATACCAGAACTCATTCTTCGTCTTGCCACTGGTTCCTGAACACTACGCTGCTGCTACGATCTTCCTCATCCCAGCTTGCGGCGTGCACCGCAGGTCGGGACAGTAGGCCTCTGAAACCGCACCTCTTTGAGTCCTGTACGGGAGAAGGGTGATAAGGTTTTTGGGGAGCGCTCTGCACGACTACTGACTTCCTCGTCACGGACGCCCCAGACTCTGACGACTACTTTCTCGATGACGACTAATTCCCCGACATCGACAACCTCCTCGACGACATGGCTACCGAGGACACTGACCCCAAGTCCAGTGCTACTGTTGTTGCTGTTGTCCCGTACGTCTTCTTGTTTTACCTGTTAGAGGTTCTGCCATAGTTCCTTGTTCTAGTCTTTGCCCTAGACCTAATAGGTTCTACTTCATATATGCAACTTGGTCTACTGTCTGCTCTAGAGATGTTCGGTTCTAGTTTATATTTGCAGATGTTATTTACCTCATCTCTGTCAGATTGCATGACTTGCTTTATCTTTGCTATTTTATTCATGCTTTATCTAGTATTTCCGTTAATAAAATCATACGGTAAATTGCTCATATGTCCAACAAATTGGCGGTCAAATCCGCAGATGTACGCAGCTTCGTCCGCTTTTATCATGTGATAGACTGGACATTTGTGTCAGATTTTGTAGCCGACGCTGGGACTTCCATGAGAAGGTCAACATCATGATCGACTGACGCGCCTTTTCTCGGCAGCAGCATATCAGACTGCTTCCGAGCAATATCTACTACAGCCGGTCAGGCAGCCGTAGACAATTCGGATCGGTTGGCTTCCCCGAATCTGCGAATAAATTTACAAATGGGCTGAAACAATAGTTCATAAAGAATCTAACCTATGCGGCACAATTTTAACTGAAAACAAAAACACCTGATTTGGCATCAGTTGAAGATCCCATCACGCCACTATGATACCTTAGCAGGCTCTCAATGAAAGCACCAATGTCGGTTCTATATTCGGTGTATCTCGTAGTAGGGGTCGTAAGCTAGGCATCTTGGAGTGATGGTAACATGGACAGGGATTTTACCCAGGTTCGGGCCCTCTTGATGGAGGTAAAACACTACATCCTGCTTTTGATTGTATTGATATGGGTGTAGTACAGGGTACATGTATCTACCACGAGACTATTCTCATGATCATTAGATTATCTATTGACTGGCCTGGCCTCGGTTTATATAACACACCGGAGGCCTAGGGTTCAGAGGAGTCCTTGTCTTGGGCACCAAGTCTTGTGGAATCCTCCTTGTATGCGGCATGGGCTGCCCGAAGTGGCCCATGAGCGAACCGCCATGGGGGTCCTCGGCCCGTTCCAAATGGTCGGGAGACGACGTGGCGAGTACCCCCTAGTCTAGGACACCGTCACCCTCTCCTATTTCTCTCCCAGTGTACGCTATGTTGTTCGTTCATTGAGCTCCACACCAGAGCAAAGGGAGGAGGGACTAAGGGTTGATACGTCTCCAACGTATCTATAACTTTTGATTGTTCCATGCTATTATATTACCTATTTTGGATGTTTATGGGCTTTACTATACACTTTTATATTATTTTTAGGACAAACCTATTAATCGGAGGCCCAGTCCAAATTGCTGTTTTTTGCCTATTTCAGTGTTTCACAGAAAAGGAATATCAAATGGAGTCCAAACGGAATGAAACCTTTGGGAGAGTTATTTTTGGAACAAACGCAATCCAGGAGACTTGGAGTAGACGTCGGGGAAGCAACGAGGTGGCCACGAGGGTCCAGGGCGTGCCCTACCCCCTGGGCGCGCCCCCCACCCTCGTGGGCCCCTTGTGGCTCCCCTGACCGACTTATTTTGCCTATATATACCCATATACCCTGAAAACATCCGGGAGCCTCTATAGCCACCAAAAACCAATCAGGACCTTGTTCCGGCACCCTGCCGGAGGGGGATCCCTCACCGGTGGCCATCTTCATCATATCGGCGATCTCCATGACGATGAGGGAGTAGTTCTGTTGGGGAACGTAGTAATTTCAAAAAAAATCCTACGCACACGTAAGATCATGGTGATGCATAGCAACGAGAGGGGGAGTGTATCTTCATACCCTTGAAGATCGCTAAGCGGAAGCGTTTGTCAACGCGGTTGATGTAGTCATACGTCTTCACGATCCGATCGATCCAAGTACCGAACGCACGCACCTCTAAGTTCTGCACACGTTCAGCTTGATGACGTCCTCGCCTTCTCGATCCTGCAAGATGGGCGAAGTAGTAGATGAGTTCCGGCAGCACGACGGCGTGGTGACGGTGTTGGTGAAGAACAATCTCCGCAGGGCTTCGCCTAAGCACTACGGAAACTATGACGGAGGATAAACTAGAGGGGACGGGATTGCCGGCACACGGCTTGGTGTTTCTTGATGTGTCTTTGGTGCTAGCCCTGCCCCTCTATTTATATGTTGAGCCTTGGGGTCGAAACTTGGAGTAAAAGCCTCCACAAAGTCGGTTTCAACCGAAAGGCCTTCTCGGACTCCAGGGCCAGACGCCAGGGTTCCTGGTGTCTGGACCCAGACGCCAGCGCTTTCCAAAAACCTTGTGGGCTTTCCCCTTTGGCCCAAATAACGTGTTCTCGTACCCAAACATTTCGGGAAACATTCGGAACTCCTTCCGGTGAATTCTGGAACCCTTCCGGAGATCAAACACTATTATCCCATATATCAAACTTTATCTCCGGACCATTTCGGAGTTCCTCGTCATGTCCATGATCTCATCCGGGACTCCAAACAACATTCGGTCACCAACATACATAACTCATATAATACTATATCGTCAACGAAACATTAAGCGTGCGGACCCTATGGGTTCGAGAACTATGTAGACATGACCGAGACACGTTTCGGGTCCATAACCAATAGCGGGACCTAGATGCCCATATTGGCTCCCACATATTCTACGAAGATCTTTATCGGTCAAACCGCATAACAACATACGTTTTTCCCTTTGTAATCGGTATGTTACTTGCCCGAGATTCGATCGTCGGTATCTCAATACCTAGTTCAATCTCGTTACCGGCAAGTCTCTTTACTCGCTCCATAATACATCATTCCGCAACTAACTCATTAGTTGCAATGCTTGCAGGGCTTCAAGTGATGTGCATTACCAAGTGGGCCCAGAGATACCTCACCGACAATCGGAGTGACAAATCCTAATCTTGAAGTACGCCAACCCAACAAGTACCTTCGGAGACACCTGTAGAGCACCTTTATAATCACCCAGTTACGTTGTGACGTTTGGTAGCACACAAAGTATTCCTCCGGTAAACGGGAGTTGCATAATCTCATAGTCATAGGAACATGTATAAGTTATGAAGAAAGCAATAACAACATACTAAATGATCGAGGCTAAGCTAACGGAATGGGTCAAGTCAATCACATCATTCTTCTAATGATGTGATCCCGTTAATCAAATGACAACACATGTCTATGGCTAGGAAACATAACCATCTTTGATCAACGAGCTAGTCAAGTAGAGGCATACTAGTGACACTCTGTTTGTCTATGTATTCACACATGTATTATGTTTCTGGTTAATACAATTCTAGCATGAATAATAAACATTTATCGTGAAATAAGGAAATAAATAATAACTTTATTATTGCCTCTAGGGCATATTTCCTTCAGTCTCCCACTTGCACTAGAGTCAATAATCTAGTTCACGTCGCCATGTGATTTAACACCAATATTCACATCTGTATGTGATTAATACCCATATTTCACATCGTCATGTGATCAACACCCAAAGGGTTTACTAGAGTCAATAATCTGGTTCACATCGCTATGTGATTAACACCCAAAGAGTACTAAGGTATGATCATGTTTTGCTTGTGAGAGAAGTTTAGTCAACGGGTCTGTCACATTCAGAGCCGTATGTATTTTGCAAATATTCTATGTCTACAATGCTCTGCACAGAGCTACTCTAGCTTATTGCTCCCACTTTCAATATGTATCCAGATTAAGACTTAGAGTCATCTGGATCAGTGCCAAAACTTGTATCGACGTAACCCTTTACGACGAACCTATTGTCACCTCCATAATCGAGAAACATATCCTTATTCCACTAAGGATAATTTTGACCGCTGTCTAGTGATCTACTCCTAGATCAAAATTGTACTCCCTTGCCAAAATCAGTGTAGGGTATACAATAGATCTGGTACACAGCATGGCATACTTTATAGAACCTATGGCCAAGGCATAGGGAATGACTTTCATTCTCTTTCTATCTTCTACCATGGTCGGGCTTTGAGTCTTACTCAATTTCACACCTTGTAACACAGGCAAGAACTCTTTCTTTGACTGTTCCATTTTGAACTACTTCAAAATCTTGTCAAGGTATGTATTCATTGAAAAACTTATCAAGCGTCTTGATCAATCTCAACAGATCTTGATGCTCAATATGTAAGCAGCTTCACCGAGGTCTTTCTTTGAAAAACTCCTTTCAAACACTCCTTTATGCTTTGCAGAATAATTCTACATTATTTCCAATCAACAATATGTCATTCACATATACTTATCAGAAAGGCTGTAGTGCTCCCACTCACTTTCTTGTAAATACAGGCTTCACTGCAAGTCCGTATAAAACTATATGTTTTGATCAACTTATCAAAGCGTATATTCCAACTCCGAGATGCTTGCACTAGTCCATAAATGGATCGCTGGAGCATGCACACTTTGTTAGCACCATTTGGATCGACAAAACCTTCCGGTTGCATCATATACAACTCTTCTTCCAGAAATCCATTCAGGAATGCAGTTTTGACATCAATTTGCCAAATTTCGTAATCATAAAATGCGGTAATTGCTAACATGTTTCGGACAGACTTAAGCATCGCTATGGGTGAGAAAGTCTCATCGTAGTCAACCCCTTGAACTTGTCGAAAACCTTCCGCAACAAGTCGATCTTTGTAGACAGTTACATTACCATCAGTGTCAGTCTTCTTCTTGAAGATCCATTTATTCTCGATGGCTTGCCGATCATCGGGCAAGTCAACCAAAGTCCATACTTTGTTCTCATACATGGATCCCATCTCAGATTTCATAGCTTCAAGCCATTTTGCGGAATCTGGGCTCATCATCACTTCCTCATAGTTTGTAGGTTCGCCATGGTCAAGTAACATGACTTCCAGAATAGGATTACGGTACCACTCTGGTGCGGATCTTACTCTGGTAGACCTACGAGGTTCAGTAGTACCTTGATCTGAAGTTTCATTATAAATATCATTAGCTTCCTCACTGATTGGTGTAGTTGTCACAGGAACCGGTTCTTGTGATGAACTACTTTCCAATAAGGGAGCAGGTACAGTTACCTCATCAAGTTCTACTTTCCTCCCACTCACTTCTTTCGAGAGAAACTCCTTCTCTAGAAAGGATCCATTCTTAGCAACGAATGTCTTGCCTTCGGGTCTGTGATAGAAGGTGTACCCAACATTCTCCTTTGGGTATCCTATGAAGACACATTTCTCCGATTTGGGTTCGAGCTTATCAGGTTGAAGCTTTTTCACATAAGCATCGCAGCCCCAAACTTTAAGAAATGACAACTTGGGTTTCTTGCTAAACCACAGTTCATATGGTGTCGTCTCAATGGATTTAGATGGCGCCCTTTTAACGTGAATGCAGCTGTCTCTAATGCATAACCCCAAAACGATAGTGGTAAATCAGTAAGAGACATCATAGATCGCACCATATCCAATAAAGTGCGGTTACGACGTTCGGACACACCATTACGCTGTGGTGTTACATGTGGCGTGAGCTGTGAAACTATTCCACATTGTTTAAAATGAAGGCCAAACTCATAGTTCAAATATTTATCTCTACGATCAGATCTAGAAACTTTATTTTCTTGTTACGATGATTTTTCCACTTCACTCTGAAATTCTTTGAACCTTTCAACTATTTCAGACTTATGTTTCATTAAGTAGACATACCCATATCTGCTCAAATCATATGTGAAGGTCAGAAAATAACAATACCCACCACGAGTATCAACACTCATTGGACCGCATACATCGGTATGTATTATTTCCAACAAGTTAGTAGCTCATTCCATTGTTCCGGAGAACGGAGTTTTAGTCATCTTGCCCAAAAGGCACGGTTCGCAAGCATCAAATGATTCATAACCAAGTGATTCTGAAAATCCATCTTTATGGAGTTTCTTCATGCGCTTTACACCGATATGACCCAAACGGCAGTGCCACAAATAAGTTGCACTATCATTATTAACTTTGTATCTTTTGGCATCAACATTATGAATATGTGTATCACTATGATCAAGATTCAATAAACCATCGCCATTGGGTGTATGACCATAGAAGGTTTTATTCATGTAAACAGAATAACAATTTATTCTCTATGTTAGATGAATAATCGTATCACAATAAACATGATCTTATCATATTTATGCTCAACGCAAACACCAAATAACATTTATTTTGGTTTAACACTAATCTTGAAAATATAGGGAGTGTGTGATGATGATCATATCAATCTTGGAACTACTTCCAACACTCATCGACACTTCCCCTTCAACTAGTCTTTGTTTATTCTGTAACTCCTATTTCGAGTTACTAATCTTAGCAACCGAACAAGTATAAAATACTCAGGGGCTACTATAAACACTAGTAAGGCACACATCAATAACCTGTATATCAAATATACCCTTGTTCACTTTGCCATCCTTCTTAGCCACCAAATATTCAGGGTATTTCCGCTTCCAGTGACCATTTCCTTTGCAGTAGAAGCATTTAGTTTCAGGCTTCAGTACAGCTTTGGGCTTCTTCGCGGGAGTGACAACTTGCTTGCCATTCTACTTGAAGTTCCCTTTCTTTCCCTTTTCCTTTTTCTTTAAACTAGTGGTCTTGTCAATCATCAACACTTGATGTTTTTTCTTGATTTCTACCTTCGTCGATTTCAACATCACGAAGAGCTTGGGAATCGTTTTCGTCATCCCTTGCATATTAGAGTTCATCACGAAGTTCTACTAACTTGGTGATGGTGACTAGAGAACTCTATCAATCACTATCTTATCTAGAAGATTAACTCCCACTTGATTCAAGCGATTGTAGTACCTAGACAATCTGTGCACATGCTCACTAGTTGAGCGATTCTCCTCCATCTTTTAGCTATAGAACTTGTTGGAGACTTCATATCTCTCAACTCGGGTATTTTCTTGAAATATTAACTTCAACTTCCTGGAACATCTCATATGGTCCATGACGTTCAAAACGTCTTTGAAGTCCCGATTCTAAGCCGTTAAGCATGGTGCACTAAGCTATCAAGTAGTCATCATATTCAGCTAGTCAAACGTTCATAACGTCTGCATCTGCTCTTGCAATAGGTCCGTCACCTAGCGGTGCATTAAGGACATAATTCTTCTGTGCAGCAATGAGGATAAACCTCAGATCACAGATCCAATCTGCATCATTGCTACTAACATCTTTCAACACAATTTTCTCTAGGAACATATCAAAATAAACATATGAAAGCAATAATGCAAGCTATTGATCTACAACATAATTTGCAAAATACTACCAGGACTAAGTTCATGATAAATTTAAGTTCAACTAATCATATTACTTAAGAACTCCCACTTAGATAGACATCTCTCTAGTCATCTAAGTGATCACGTGATCCAAATCAACTAAACCATGTCTGATCATCACGTGAAATGGAGTAGTTTTCAATGGTGAACATCACTATGTTGATCATATCTACTATATGATTCATGCTCGACCTTTTGGTCTCAGTGTTCCGAGGCCATATCTGTATATGCTAGGCTCGTCAAGTTTAACCTAAGTATTCCACGTGTGCAACTATTTTGCACCCGTTGTATTTGAACATAGAGCCTCGCCTATCACACCCGATCATCACGTGGTCTCTCAGCACGAAGAACTTGCACAACAGTGCATACTCAGGGAGAACACTTCTTGATAATTTAGTGAGAGATCATCTTAAAATGCTACCGTCAATCAAAGCAAGATAAGATGCATAAAGGATAAACATCACATGCAATCAATATAAGTGATATGATATGGCCATCATCATCTTGTGCTTATGATCTCCATCTCCGAAGCATCGTCGTGATCACCATCGTCACCGGCGTGACACCTTGATCTCCATCGTAGCATCATTGTCGTTATGCCATCTATTGCTTCTACGACTATCGCTACTGCTTAGTGATAAAGTAAAGCAATTACAGGGCGTTTGCATTTCATACAATAAAGCGACAACCATATGGCTCCTGCCAGTTGCCGATAACTCGGTTACAAAACATGATCATCTCCTACAATAAAATATAGCATCACGTCTTGACCATATCACATCACAACATGCCCTAAAAAACCAAGTTAGACGTCCTCTACTTTGTTGTTGCAAATTTTACGTGGATGCTATGGGCTGAGCAAGAACCATTCTTACCTACGCATCAAAACCACAATGATAGTTCGTCAATTTAGTGCTGTTTTAACCTTCGCAAGGACCGGGCGTAGCCACACTCGGTTCAACTAAAGTTGGAGAAACAGACACCCGCCAGCCACTTGTGTGCAAAGCACGTCGGTAGAACCAGTCTCGCGTAAGCGTACGCGTAATGTCGGTCCGGGCCACTTCATCCAACAATACCGTCGAACCAAAGTATGACATGCTGGTAAGCAGTATGACTTGTATCGCCCACAACTCACTTGTGATCTACTCGTGCATATAACATCTACGCATAAAACTAGGCTCTGATACCACTGTTGGGGAATGTAGTAATTTCAAAAAAATTCCTACGCATACGCAAGATCATGGTGATGCATAGCAACGAGAGGGGGAGTGTATCTTCATACCCTTGAAGATCGCTAAGCGGAAGCATTTGTCAACGCGGTTGATGTAGTCGTACGTCTTCACGATCCGACCGATCCAAGTACCGAACGCACGGCACCTCCGAGTTCTGCACACGTTCAGGTTGATGACGTCCTCGCCTTCTCGATCCAGCAAGACGGGCAAAGTAGTAGATGAGTTCCGGCAGCACGACGGCGTGGTGACGGTGTTGGTGAAGAACAATCTCCGCAGGGCTTTGCCTAAGCACTACGGAAACTATGACGGAGGATAAACTAGAGGGGACGGGATTTCCGGCACACGGCTTGGTGTTTCTTGATGTTTCTTTGGTGCTAGCCCTGCCCCTCTATTTATATGTTGAGCCTTAGGGTCGAAACTTGGAGTAAAAGCCTCCACAAAGTCGGTTTCACCCGAAAGGCAAGAGTCCTTCTCGGACTCCAGGGCCAGACGCCAGGGTTCCCGGTGTCTGGACCCGGACGCCAGGGACCCTGGCGTCTGGCCCCTGGACTCCGCAAAACTTCCTTTTGCGATTTCCAAAAACCTTGTGGGCTTTCCCCTTTGGCCCAAATAACGTGTTCTCGTACCCAAACATTTCGGGAAACATTTGGAACTCCTTCCGGTGAATTCCGGAACCCTTCTAGAGATCAAACACTATTATCCCATATATCAAACTTTATCTCTGGACCATTCCGGAGTTCCTCGTCATGTCCATCATTTCATCCGGGACTCCGAACAACATTCGGTCACCAACATAAAATAACTCATATCATACTATATCGTCAACGAAATGTTAAGCGTGCGGACCCTACAGGTTCGAGAACTATGTAGACATGACCGAGACACGTTTCTGGTCAATAACCAATAGCGGGACCTGGATGCCCATATTGGCTCCCACATATTCTACGAAGATCTTTATCGGTCAAACCGCATAACAACATACGTTTTTCCCTTTGTCATCGGTATGTTACTTGCCCGAGATTCGATCGTCGGTATCTCAATACCTAGTTCAATCTCGTTACCGGCAAGTCTCTTTACTCGTTCCATAATACATCATCCCGCAACTAACTCATTAGTTGCAATGCTTTCAAGGCATTAAGTGATGTGCATTACCGAGTGGGCCCAGAGATACCTCTCCGACAATCGGAGTGACAAATCCTAATCTCGAAATACGCCAACCCAACAAGTACCTTTGGAGACACCTATAGAGCACCTTTATAATCACCCAGTTACGTTGTGACGTTTGGTAGCACACAAAGTGTTCCTCCGGTAAACGGGAGTTGCATAATCTCATAGTCATAGGAACATGTACAAGTCATGAAGAAAGCAACAGCAACATACTAAACGATCGAGTGCTAAGCTAACGGAATGGGTCAACTCAATCACATCATTCTTCTAATGATGTGATCCCGTTAATCTAATGACAACACATGTCTATGGCTAGGAAACATAACCATCTTTGATCAACGAGCTAGTCAAGTAGAGGCATACTAGTGACACTCTGTTTGTCTATGTACTCACACATGTATTATGTTCCCGGTTACTACAATTCTAGCATGAATAATAAACATTTATCATGAAATAAGGAAATAAATAATAACTTTATTATTGCCTCTAGGGCATATTTCCTTCGAGTTCACCCTCGGGGCTGAGGGTATGTACCAGTAGCTGTGTGTTTGATCTCTCTCTCTCTCTCTCTCTCTCTCTCTCGTGTTCTTGAGGTGATATGATCTTGATGTATCACAAGCTTTGCTATTATAGTTGGATCTCATGATGTGTCTCCCCCTCTACTCTCTTCTAATGGATTGAGTTTTCCCTTTGAAGTTATCTTATCGGATTGAGTCTTTAAGGATTTGAGAACACTTGATGTATGTCTTGCATGTGCTTATCTGTGGTGACAATGGGATATTCACGTAATCTACTTGATGTATGTTTTGGTGATCAACTTGCGGGTTCTATGACCTTGTGAACTTATGCATAGGGGTTGGCACACATTTTAGTCTTGACTCTCCGATAGAAACTTTTGGGCTCTCTTTGAAGTTCTTTGTGTTGGTTGAATAGATGAATCTGATATTGTGTGATGCATATCATATAATCATGCCCATAGATACTTGAGGTGACATTGGAGTATCTAGGTGACATTAGGGTTTTGTATGATTTGCGTCTTAAGGTGTTATTCTAGTACGAACTCTAGGATAGATTGAATGGAAATAATAGCTTCGTGTTATTTTACTACGGACTCTTGAATAGATCGATCAGAAAGAATAACTTTAAGGTGGTTTGGTACCCTATAATAATCTCTTCGTTTGTTCTCCGCTATTAGTGACTTTGGAGTGACTCTTTGTTGCATGTTGAGGGATAGTTATATGATCCAATTATGTTATTATTGTTGAGAGAACTTGCACTAGTGAAAGTATGAACCCTAGGCCTTTTTTCGAAGCATTTCAATACCGTTTGTGCTCACTTTTATCATTAGTTACCTTGCTGTTTTTATATTTTCAGATTAAAAAAAGCTATATCTACCATCCATATTGCACTTGTATAACCATCTCTTTGCCGAACTAGTGCACCTATACAATTCACCATTGTATTGGGTGTGTTGGGGACACAAGAGACTCTTTGTTATTTGGTTGCAGGGTTGTTTGAGAGAGACAATCTTCATCCTACGCCTCCCACGGATTGATAAACCTTAGGTTATCCACTTGAGGGAAATATGCTACTGTCCTACAAACCTCTGCACTTGGAGGCCCAACAACGTCTACAAGGAGAAGGTTGTGTAGTAGACATCAAGCTCTTTTCTGGCACTGTTGCCGGGGAGGTGAGTGCTTGAAGGTATATCTTTAGATCTTGCAATCAAATCTTTTAGTTTCTTGTTTTATCACTAGTTTAGTTTATAAAAGAAAACTGCAAAAAAATGGAATTGAGTTTGCCTCATACACTTCATCTTTTGAATATCTTTCGTGAGAATGATGGAAAGGAAAATTGTGCTCAAGTGCTAGAAGAAGAAATCTATAAAATGTTTGGCACTACATCTTTGAATGATGAGCATGATTGCAATGTTCTTAGTATGAATTCTTTGAATACCCATGATGCTTATGATATGCAAAGCCACAAGCTTGGGGATGCTATGTTTGATGAATATGATATTTTTAGTCCCCCAAGTTTTGATGAGCAACTTTATTATGATGAAAGCATGCCTCCTATTTATGATGATTATTGTGATGACATGTATGCTATAAAGAATAAAGATAACCATGAAACTTGTCATCATGATTTTAATTTTCAATTGGATTATGCTTCACATGATATTTATTTTGTTGAGTTTGCTCCCACTACTATTGATGAGAATAAATTTGCTTATGTGGTGAGTAGTAAAATTTCTATGCAAGTAGATCATGAAAAAAATGCTTTAGGTGCTGGTTATATGGTTGAATTCATTCATGATGCTAATGAAAATTATTATGAGAGAGGATCATATGCTTCTATATATTGCAATAATATCAAGTTTCCTCTCTATGTGTTGAAAATTTTGAAGTTATGCTTGTTTTGCCTTTCTATGCTAGTTGATTATTGTTCCCATAAGTTGTTTGCTCGCAAAATCCCATTGCATGGGAAGTGGGTTAGACTTAAATGTGCTAGTCATATTCTTCATGATGCTATCTTTATGTTTCAATTCTTTATCTTTTATGTGAGCATCATTGAAATCATCATGCCTAGCTAAAAGGCATTAAATAAAAGCGCTTGTTGGGAGACAACCAAATATTTAACTTCACTATTTTTGTGTGTTCACATGATTATGCTACTGTATTAATCATTTTTTATATCTTTTGTTTCAATAAAGTGCCAAGTAAGACCTTTAGGACAGCTTATGGTGATAGTTGTGTTGATCCTGCTAAAAATCAGAAACTTTTGCACCCAGTAAATTAGTTTTAATAATTCACGGAAACGTGATTTTAAACTGACTCTTTTTTATCTGGATTGGTACACAAATTGCTCAGGTTTTCCTAATTTTGTAGAATCTTTTGAGTTACAGAAGTATTCGAGAGTTAAAGATTACAACAAACTATTCTGTTTTTGACAGATTCTGTTTTCACTATGTTGTTTGCTTATATTGATGAATCTATGAGTAGTATCCGAGGGTATGAACCATAGAGAACTTGTAATACATTAGATATTACACCGATATGAATTTATAATGAGTTCACAGCAGTACCTAAGTGGTGATTTATTTTCTTATACTAACGGAGCTTACGAGTTTTCTGTCGAGTTTTGTGTTGGGAAGTTTTCAAGTTTTGGGTAAAGATTCGATGGACTATGGAATAAGGAGTGGCAAGAGCCTAAGCTTGGGGATGCCCAAGGCACACCAAGGTAATATTCAAGGGCAACCAAGAGCCTAAGCTTGGGGATGCCCCGGATGGCATTCCCTCTTTCGTCTTCGTTCATCGGTAACTTTACTTGGAGCTATATTTTTATTCACCACATGATATGTGTTTTACTTGGAGCGTCAATTTATTTTGTTAGGATTTGCTTTCTGTTATTTATGATAATGTTTTGCATCTTTATTTTCAATAAAAAAATGTCAAGGATAGCCTTTCCCATGCTTATTTTGCAAGTATACATGTTGCTGTTTCAAAACAGAAAGTTTACCGTTGTTGCAAATATTCCCTAGAAAAGTCAGAAAATGATAAAATGTTGAAACTTTTTGCATATTGAGATCTGATAAATCTTCTACAGTGTGGTAGACTTTTCATAATTTTTGGAGTTAGGGAAGTATGATGAATCTTGCATTCTTTACAGACTATACTGTTTTGGCAAATTGATGTTATGTTTGCATTCTTTGCATATGTTTGCTTGATTATTCTATTTGAGGATAGGAGTATTAAATATTCAGAGAAATTTAGTATGCAATGTTGAATAATATTCTTTGTGATTTTTTACAGTAGAAAATGATAAGGTTTTTGCATCAGGGGGGGTCTCCTAGCCGTCCACGAGATAGGGGGCGCACCCAGGGGGTGGGCGTGCCCCCCACCCTCGTGGGCAGCCCGGGACTCTTCTGGCCCAACTCTTTTACTCTAGGGGCTTCTTTTGGTCCACAAAAAAATCATCAAAAATTGGCACGTCAATTGGACTCCGTTTGGTATTCCTTTTCTGTAAAACTCAAAAACAAGGAAAAAACATAAACTGGCACTGGGCTCTAGGTTAATAGGTTAGTCCCTAAAATCATATAAAATAGCATATAAATGCATATAAAACATCCTAGATGGATAATATAATAGCATGTAACAATCAAAAATTATAGATACGTTGGAGATGTATCAAGCATCCCCAAGCTTAATTCCTGCTCGTCCTTGAGTAGGTAAATGATAAAAACAGAATTTTTGATGTGGAATGCTACCTAACGTAATTATCAATGTAATTTTCTTAATGTGGCATGAATGTTCAGATCCGAAAGATTCAAGACAAAAGTTTAATATTGACATAAAAATAATAATACTTCAAGCATACTAACAAAGTAATTATGTCTTCTCAAAATAACATGGCCAAAGAAAGTTATCCCTACAAAATCATATAGTCTAGCTATGCTCTATCTTCATCACACAAAATATTTAAATCATGCACAACCCCGGTTTTAGCCAAGAAACTGTTTCATACTTTAGAATTTTCAAACTTTTTCAACTTTCACGCAATACATGAGCGTGAGCCATGGACATAGCACTATGGTGGAATAGAATATGCTGGCTGTGGAGAAGACAAAAAGGAGAAGATAGTCTCACATCAACTAGGCATATCAACGGGCTATGGAGAATGCCCATCAATAGATATCAATGTGAGTGAGTAGGGATTGCCATGCAACGGATGCACTAGATCTATAAGTGCATGAAAGCTCAAAAAGGAATGAAGTGGGTGTGCATCCAACTCGCTTGCTCACGTAGACCTAGGGCGATTTGAGGAAGCCCATCATTGGAATATACAAGCTAAGTTCTATAATGAAAAATTCCCACTAGTATATGAAAGTGACAACATAGGAGACTCTCTATCATGAAGATCATGGTGCTACTTTGAAGCACAAGTGTGGTAAAAGGATAGTAGCATTGCCCATTCTCTCTTTTTCTCTCATTTTTTTATTTGGTCCTTTTTCATTTTTTTGGCCCTTTCTTTTCTTTTCTTTTTTTACTTTTGTCCGGAGTCTCATCCTGACTTGTTGGGGAATCATAGTCTCCATCATCCTTTCCTCATTGGGACAATGCTCTAATAATGATGATCATCACACTTTTATTTACTTACAACCCAAGAATTACAACTCGATACTTAGAACAAGATATGACTCTATATGAATGCCTCCGGTGGTGTACCCGGATGTGCAATCAATCAAGAGTGACATGTATGAAAGAATTATGAAAGGTGGCTTTGCCACAAATACAATGTCAACTACATGATCGTGCAAAGCAATATGACAATAATGGAGCGTGTCATAATAAACGGAATGCTGGAAAGTTGCATGGCAATATATCTCGGAATGGCTATGGAAATGCCATAATAGGTAGGTATGGTGGCTGTTTTGAGGAAGGTATATGGTGGGTGTATGGTATCGGCGAAAGTTGCGAGGCACAAGAGGGGCTAGCAATGGTGGAATGGTGAGAGTGTGTATAATCCATGGACTCAACAATACTCATAAAGAAGTCACATACTTATTGCAAAAATCCACAAGTCATCAAAACAAAGTACTACACGGATGCTCCTAGGGGAAGGGTTGGTAGGAGTTAACCATCGCGCGATCCCGACCTCCACACATAAGGAAGACAATCAATAAATAAACCATGCTCCGACTTCATCACATAACTGTTCGCCATACGTGCATGTACGGGAATCACAACCTTTAACACAAGTATCTCTCTAATTCACAACTACCCTACTAGCATGACTCTAATATCACCATCTTCATATCTCAAAGCAATCATAAAGAATCAAACTTCTCATAGTATTCAATGCACTTTATATGAAAGTTTTTATTATACCCATCTTGGATGCCCATCATATTAGGACTAATTTTATAACCAAAGCAAATTACCATGCTGTTTAAGACTCTCAAAATAATATAAGTGAAGCATGCGAGTTCATATATTTCTTCAAAATAAAACCACCACCGTGCTCTAAAAAGATATAAGTGAAGCACTAGAGCAAATGACAAACTACTCCAAAAGATATAAGTGAAGATCAATAAGTAGTCAAATAATTGTGCAACTATGTGAAGACTCTCTAACATTTAATAATTTCAGATCTTGGTATTTTATTTAAACAAAAAGCAAAACAAAACAAAATAAAATGACGCTCCAAGCAAAACACATATCATGTGGTAAATAAAAATATAGCTCCAAGTAAAATTACCGATGAATGAAGATGAAAGAGGGGATGTCATCTAGGGCATCCCCAAGCTTAGGCTCTTGATTGTCCTTGAATATTACCTTGGGGTGCCTTGGGCATCCCCAAGCTTAGGCTCTTGCCTCTCCTTATTCCATAGTCCATCGAATCTTTACCGAAAACTTGAAAACTTCACAACACAAAACTCTACAGAAAACTCGTAAGATCCGTTAGTATAAGAAAATAAACCACCAGTTAGGTACAGTTGTGAAATCATTATAAATTCATAATGGTGTAATATATACTATATTCCAACTTCTCTATGGTTCATACCCTCCGATACTACTCATAGATTCATCAAAATAAGCAAACAACACAATGAAAACAGAATCTGTCAAAAACAGAACAGTCTGTAGTAATCTGTAACTATCGAATACTTCTGTAACTCAAAAACTTCTACCAAATTAGGAAAACCTGAGCAATTTGTGTACCAATCCAGATCAAAACGAATCAGATCAAAATCACGTTTCTGTGAATTATCAAAACTAATTTACTGGGTGCAAAAGTTTCTGATTTTCAGCAGGAACAACACAACTATCATCGTAAGCTATCCTAAAGGTCTTACTTGGCACTTTATTGAAACAAAAGCTATAAAACATGATACTACAGTAGCATAATCATGTGAACACACAAAAACAGTAAAGGTAAATATTGGGTTGTCTCCCAACAAGCGCTTTTCTTTAATGCCTTTTAGCTAGGCATGATGATTTCAATGATGCTCGCATAAAAGATAAGAACTAAAACATAAAGAGAGCATCATGAAGGATATTACTAACACATTTAAGTCTAACCCACTTTCTATGCATATGGATTTTGTGAGAAAACAACTTATGGGAACAATAATCAACTAGCATACTAAGGCAAAACAAGCATAACTTTAATACTTTAAGCACATAGAGAGGAAACTTGATATCATTGCAACTCCTACAAGCATATATTCCTCCCTCATAATAATTTTCAGTAGCATCATGAATGAATTCAACAATATAACCATCACATAAAGCATTATTTTCATGATCTACTTGCATATAAATTTTACTACTCTCCACATAAGCAAATTTATTCTCATCAATAATAGTAGGAGCAAACTCAACAAAATAACTATCATGTGAAGCATAATCCAATTGGAAATTAAAATCATGATGACAAGTTTCATGGTTATGTTTATTCTTTATGGCATATGTGTCATCACAATAATCATCATAAATAGGAGGCATGCTTTTACCATAATAAGTTTGCTCATCAAAACTTGGGGGACAAAAAATATCATCTTCATCAAACATAGCATACCCAAGCTTGTGGCTTTGCATAACATTAGCATCATAAGTATTCAAAGAGTTCATACTAACAACATTGCAATCATGCTCATCATTCACATATTTTATGCCAAGCATCCTATGTAATTCTTCTTCTAGTACTTGAGCACAATTTTCCTTTCCATCATTTTCAAGAAAGACATTAAAAAGATGAAGCATATGAGGCACCCTTAATTCAATTTTTTTGTAGTTTTCTTTTATAAACTAAACTAGTGAAACTACAAGAAACTAAAAGATTTGATTGCAAGATCTAAAGATATACCTTCAAGCACTCACCTCCCCGGCAACAGTGCTAGAAAAGAGCTTAGTTGACGGGGTGTTAGTGCCGCTTACCTAGCCTCCCCGGCAACGGCGCCAGAAAAGAGCTTGATGTCTACTACGCAACCTTCTCCTTGTAGACGCTGTTGAGCCTCCAAGTGCAGAGGTTTGTAGGACTGTAGCAAATTTCCCTCAAGTGGATGACCTAAGGTTTATCAATCTGTGGGAGGCGTAGGATGAAGATGGTCTCTCTCGAACAACCCTGAAACCAAATAACAAAGAGTCTCTTGTGTCCCCAACACACCCAATACAATGGTAAATTGTATAGGTGCTCTAGTTCGGCGAAGAGATGGTGATACAAGTGCAATATGGATGGTAGATATGGGTATTTGTAATCAGAAAATATAAAAACAGCAAGGTAACAAGTGGTAAAAGTGAGTGTAAACGGTATTGCAATGCTAGGAAACAAGGCATAGGGTTCATACTTTCACTAGTGCAAGTTCTCTCAACAATAATAGCATAACTGGATCATATAACTATCCCTCAACATGCAATAAAGAGTCACTGCAAAGTCACTAATAGCGGAGAACAAACGAAGAGATTATTGTAGGGTATGAAACCACCTCAAAATTCTTTCCGACCGATCTATTCAAGAGTCTGTAATAAAATAACACGAAGCTATTCTTTCCATTCAATCTATCCTAGAGTTCGTACAAGAATAACACCTTAAGACACAAATCAACCAAAACCCTAATGTCACCTAGATACTCCAATGTCACCTCAAGTATCCGTGGGTATGATTATACGATATGCATCACACAATCTCAGATTCATCTATTCAACCAACACAAAGAACTTCAAAGAGTGCCACAAAGTTTCTGCCGGAGAGTCAAGACGAAAACATGTGCCAACCCCTATGCATAAGTTCACAAGGTCACTGAATCCGCAAGTTGATCACCAAAACATACATCAAGTAGATCACGTGAATATCCCATTATCACCACAGATAAGCACATGCAAGACATACATAAAGTGTTCTCAAATCCTTAAACACTCAATCCGATGAGATAACTTCAAAGGGAAAACTCAATCCATTACAAGAGAGTAGAGGGGGAGAAACATCATAAGATCCAACTATAATAGCAAAGATCGCGATACATCAAGATCGTGCCAAATCAAGAACACAAGAGAGAGAGGGAGAGAGAGAGAGAGAGAGAGAGAGAGAGAGAGAGATCAAACAGATAGCTACTGGTTTATACCCTCAGCCCCGAGGGTGAACTACTCCCTCCTCGTCATGGAGAGCGCCGGGATGATGAAGATGGCCACCGGTGAGGGATCCCCCTCCGGCAGGGTGCCGGAACAGGGTCTCAATTGTTTTTTGGTGGCCACAGAGGCTTGCAGCAGCGGAACTCCCTATCTAGGTTATTTTCTGGAGGTTTCTGTAATTATAGGAATTTTTGGCGTAGGTCTCATGTCAGGGGAGTCTCCGAGCCGACCACGAGATAGGGGGGCGTGCCCAGGGGGGTGGGCACGCCCCCCACCCTCGTGGGCAGCCCGGGACTCTTCTGGCCCAACTCTTTTACTCTAGGGGCTTCTTTTGGTCCATAAAAAATCATCAAAAATTGGCACGTCAATTGGACTCCGTTTGGTATTACTTTTCTGTAAAACTCAAAAACAAGGAAAAAAACAAAAACTGGCACTAGGCTCTAGGTTAATAGGTTAGTCCCAAAAATCATATAAAATAGCATATGAATGCATATAAAACATCCTAGATGGATAATATAATAGCATGGAACAATCAAAAATTATAGATACGTTGGAGACGTATCATGATGTACTACCCTGTCCATATAATTGAGTTACGGTGAGATACCGTGTAAATAGCCGCTCTGTGGATATCCGTAAAAGAAACAGCCGCTCTTCGTATAGAGATGGCGTCGGCGGCCTAGGCAGCGGCTACCGGAGAAGAGGTCAATCCTCCGTCGGTGGGCGGTGGCGGCGTCATAGGAGGTCAATCCTCGGTCTGTGGCAGGAGATAGGAGGAGCTCAACAATCAAGGTCGGCGGCGGCGTGATTCGAGCACATCCATCGCGGTCGATGGCGGGATAGTGGAGGTCGAACTTCAGGCGGCAGCCGCACAATGCTTTTCTCCTCAAACCTGCTATCTCGGCATGCCGCCACATCGCGCTTGTCTGTCTGCTGGGTGGAGGTCACCGCGCGACTAATTAATTAAGGTATTCTTTTCGTGAGTGGCTTAATTAAGGTATTCAATTCCTAAGGGTAGTGTTGTACTAGTACTCTGCGTTTAAATTGATTGGCCATTAGTTTTTGTCATTGCACATCTGGATAATAACATGGAGCGCCCTCAGTAATTATTAAAATAAAACCTTGTGATTTATGCATGCATCTTTGGGCAGAAGTTAATCCGTGTATTAATGTTGTTGTTTTGTTTGTAATTACCATTCGTGTGCTGCAGATGGGACGATCTCAATGGATGAAGAATCGGAAAACCACAGATTTTATCAGTGGCGTGACAGAGTTCATGAATTTGGCTGAAAGTACAAAGAGGAGAATTGGTGATGTGGATTACATCCTGTGTCCATGTACTGATTGTGCCAATATAGAGTCACATGAAGTTGCAGATGTCCAGATGCACTTAGTCTCTAGGGGATTCATGGATGGATATACACGTTCGACCAGACACGATGAAGAGGAGGTCAGGGATGAAGATACCCAGGGCAGCGAGATGCCAAACCCCGATCAGTATCACATGGATGTTGAATCTAACATCGGGGCAGAGGCGTCAAGCTACCAATGGAACACCGGAAAGCCGAAATGCCCACTGGAAAACCAAGACGTGGACGCAGATGACGACGATCTTGATATGCCAGATTGTGCTGCTATGATTGCAGATTTCGAAGGCCCAGATAAGGATATGATTGGGTACAAGGATCTGTCGACCATTGATGCGGACTCGAAGAAAGAATTGTATCCAAGCTACAAAAAGAAATATTCTAGGTTGAGTGCCACCCTAGCGCTTCTCATATTTAAAGCAGCAAACGGTCTATCAAACAAGGGCTTCACAAAGATTTTAGGTATTTTCAAATAAATTCTTCCAGAAGATAATGTGCTCCCGAGAAGCACGAATGAAGCGAAGAAAATTGTTTGCCCATTGGAACTTGAAGTACATAAGATACACGCTTGTGTGAATGATTGTATATTGTACCGTGGTGAGTACAAAGATTTGTGTGCATGTCCCACATGCAAGCATGCATGATACAAGCATAGGAGAGCAAAGGACAAGTACAAATTGGATGACAAGATCAAGACAGGAATGCCTTTCAAGGTTGTTTGGTATTTTCCTTTAATTCCAAGGTTTAGGCGTTTGTTTGCAAACCCTAGAGAGGCAAAGAGGTCGCGGTGGCATCATGATGAGCGAATTGCGGATAGGTTTATGAGGCACCCAAAAGATGGGGCTTAGTGGGAATTAATCGACAACAAGTTTGAAATTTTTTGCCAAGGATCCTAGAACTGACGGGGTGAATCCTTTTGGCGATATGAGCACCAATCACAGCACATGGTTGGTGCTTCTGTGCATATATAACCTAGCTCCTTGGTTGTGTATGAAAAAAATACATTATGATGTCAATGATTATCCAAGGCCCGAAGCAACTTGGAAATGACATCAACAATTACTTTTAGCTACTGGTAGAAGAACTGCTGACAGTGTGGATATATGCGCCTGCTGCAAAATGTTATGATGCTTACAGAAAGGAGATTTTCGATCTACATGCGATGCTGGTGCACACCATTCAAGATATGCCGGCATTAGGCAACACATCGTTGCAGAAAACAAAGGGAGATGTAGGGTGTGTCACATGCATGGATAGGACAGCTAGCAGAAGACTTCCCAACTCGCGCAAAATAGTGTATTTGCGTCATCGTAGGTTCTTGCGGATGAATCACCCATACTGAAAGATGAAAGCTGAATTTGATGGTACAACAGAGGCAGGTGCAGACCCAAGACCCTATGATGGGGAGGTGGTCCACAACATGGCCAAACAAATTAATGTTGTGCTTGGCAAGAACCACCCTTTGACAGTGAAACTAACACCCAAGGTTCAAGTGTTTAAGAAGAAATCGGTGTTCTAGAAATTACCTTACTGGGAGATTCTACGTGTATGTCACTACATCGATGTCATGCACGTAGAGAAGAACGTATGTGAAAGCATCTTTGGTACTCTGCTCAAGATTAAAGGTAAAAGAAAGGATGGTGACGATTCACGGCTCGATATGCTTGCTGATCAATCAAAACGCAAGAGTGAAGCAGAAGATGATGACAAATTCATCAAAGCTCGCTAGAGTTACGATTTCAGTACAAAAGAAGCAACACAGTTCTTCACCTATTTGTTGTCAGTTAAGACACCCTCTTCCTAGTGCGCAAACATCAGAAGTCTCGTGGATGTGAGCTCAGGTAAAATGAAGTTGGGACACATGAAGTCACATGATTGCCACGTAATGTTGACACAAATACTCCCGATGGCCATCAGGAATCTGATGGACAAAGATATAAGAAACGCACTCATTGACCTCTATGATTTCTTCAACCAACTATGGCAGAAAGTTGTAGATCCTGAAGAGTTGGATCATATGCAAGATGATATTGCAAGAATATTGTCCAACCTAGAGATGTTTTTCCCACCGTCATTATTTGATGTCATGGTCCATCTCACTGTGCACCTTGTCGACGAGATAAAGTATTGTGGTCGTGTGTTTCTTCGCAACATGTATCCCTTCGAGCGGTTCATGGGAATACTGAAGCGCTTTTGTTGGAACCGAAACCATCCAGAGGCAAGCATCCTACAAGGTTATACCGCGGAGGAAGTGATTGAGTTTTGCACCAAATACATGAAACAAAGACCTATAGGTTTTCCCCTCTTTCGCCATGAGGGAAGGCTGAAAGGTAAGCCGGTCCTTGCTGGCACGCAAATGGCTGCACCCGGAGAATTGGCAGAGAAAGCCCATTTGACGGTACTGCTTAACAGCCCAGTTCTCATCGCTTATGCCGAAGAACACTTGGCGGAGATACGCCAAATCTTCTTACCAATGGTGCCTTCATCAGATGTGGAGATGAAGGAGCACACTAAGAACTACGCCGAATGGCTGAAGAATCGTTTGGCACAAGGATCCATCAATGACATTGCTACGTGGTTGGCACAAAGCCATCACCTATGGTGTTGACATACCAAGCATATGACATAAATGGATACACGTTCTACACTGTGGAACGTGATTAGAAGACCTCGTATCAGAACAGCTCTGTTCGAATAGAATGCATGACTGTAAATGAAGATGATAAAAGGGTATACTATGGAACCATCCAAGAGATTTGGGAGCTTGACTATGTGAAAGTTAAGGTGGCATTATTCAGGTGCGCATCGATCCCTCTTGGTCAGGTAAGGATTGATGAGTACAGGAAGACCTGTATTAACAGGACAACAATGGCATATAACGTGGACCCATTCATTCTTGCCAGTGATGCTACCCAGATTTTCTTTGTGTAAGACCCCTTGCATAAGAACGGACATTTAGTGATGCATGGGAAGAGAAGGGTACTGGGTGTCGATGATGTTGCTGATGAGGACGAGTGCGATGAATTTGATGAGTTGCCAGCCAAGGGATGACGCACCCGTGTAACAGAGCAGCGTAAAATCATCAAAAATCCCAAGTTCATTCGGGGTCAACTTAATGATCCCAGTTCCCCATGTACATGGGAATTAAGCCGTGAGACTAGTCTTTATGCCTACCCTGCAACTTAACTCGTTCAATTTAGAACTATCACGTGTACTGAATTTGTGAGTTATGCTCGGTTTTCTGTTGATGTAAGAATCGTTAATATGTTGACCTTGATATGCTGTCAACTCAGGCAATGAATATGAATTGTTTATTATTATTATTATTATTACTATTATTATTATTAGTATTAGTATTATTATTATTAGTATTATTATTATTATATCATAGAGGTAGCACACTCAAATAATCTCACTATAGTATGTGTGAACGAAAATACGCAATCTGGTTTGCAAATAGCACGCGGTTCGTTGATGAAAGCCGTGTGCCGACCAAACCGCGCCACCCCACCCATGATCTGAGTTGTGCTTTCTGATTGGCCAGAACCCAAACCCCACGGATCATACGTCTGCACCTTTGGATGCTCCCAGATCGAACGACGATCCTCATCCCTTTCGAAAGCACATGCAGTTCCGGTTGTAATTTTATTTTTATGCACAAAATGCATGTTAATCTCAGAAAATGTCTTAAATATAGCTAATGATACCTGAAATGCACCAGAAAATCAAACCCGTGGTATAATGGTGATTGCGTACCGTGGAAATTTTTGTGAGGCCAAACGATGAAGTCACTGGCCACAGGAGTTTGAATTGAAAGGTGTCCTTTTGGAAAACCATGATCCTTCATGTGAGATGCTCCGGTTTCGAAGGAGCGGTCATCAAAACTTGTGCCAAACTTTACCATTTTTTTCCACGGGGTCGTGAGAGCACGCCACAGGCACACATCAATTTTGATGATGTCCGAACTCCATCTGAATTTCCTGTAATTAAAATACCAACTAGGCCTACGCCAGTGGCCGCACCTCGCGGCCAAAATGTTTGAAACTTCTCCCCGCTTCTCGAACAAACGGACAAACGGATGAAAACTCACAAAGCGACACACAAATGATCTGTACACCTTTGCTAGGCTGATAGTAAGGGGATATCATAGCTAGTATCATGCATGCCAACTAGGTAATTTTGATGAGCTGTCATAGAATTAATTAAATGAAGAAAGAGAGGGTTAAGTATCATATCATGAAACCGTGTCATAACAAATGCTATGCTACTATGTGTCATGCATGACAATATAAATAAAGTACTACATATGATACTAGCTACTCTATGATACTATGCATTAGAGCAAGTACACAATAGAGTGACATAAGACTAGCCACAATGGGTACTAACATAAAATGTTACTAGTCTATGTTACTACCTCTATAATGGGGAGTAACATATGTGTAGTAACATTCAACACTTCATTTATTAGGCTATAGACTCATCTTGCCTTGAGATGTGTGATGTTACTCATACTACTAGTAAGACTACCCACAGTGGGAGTAACATAGGTAGTAACATCACACATATTTAGATAAAATAGATGATGTGGCAAGCAATAAATGAAGAAACTGAGGAAAGTGGTAACATAGCTAGTTACTAGTAGTATGAGTAACATCACACATATCAAGGCAAAATGAGTCTATAGCCTAATAATTAAGTGTTGCATGTTACCACACATATGTTACTCCCCAGTATAGAGGTAGTAACATGTGCATGTTACTAGTCTATGTTACTACCCATTGTGGCTAGTCTAACTAGCTATGTTACCACTTTCCTCTCTTTCTTCATTTATTGCTTGCCACATCATCTATTTTATCTAGATACGTGTGATGTTACTACCTATGTTACTCCCACTATGGGTAGTCTAAGTAGGATATAAGGAATAGAATAATATATATGTACTTATTAGTTGGAGGAACGAGAAGAGAAGCGGGCTCTTGGTTAGTAGAGCCAGCTGCAACACGAGACCCAAGACACTTTGTGAGGATGTAAGGTGGGCCAACTATTGAAAACTAGTACGTATATAAAACTTATTATTGTACATGCCCGCTAAGAGGTTGGCTGTATATGACATGACAACTTCTTATAGCCGACCCTTGGCTATATTATTAACCATGCTCTTAGTGAGGTAGCTAGTATATCACAGACGACTAGCTAGTATCAGACTAGCCATGGTGGGAGTAACTTCAGCAGTAATAACTACTCCAACTCACAAACATGCTTATGTGGCAATAAGTTAATGAGGAGAGAGATAGTTTCAGTAACTTAGCTAGTTACTGTAACATCACATGTCCCAATGCAATATGAGTTTATAACCTAATAAATGAAGCTTTTCATGACACTACACTTATGTTACTACCCACTATGAAGGTACTAACATAGTCTAGGGATATGTGTATGTTACTAGCTAGTGTATGTTACTCTCCATTGTGGCTAGTCTCATACTCCCTCCTTTCCGGTTTAGGCTGGTTGTAATGGTACGTACTCCCTCCGTTTTTCTTTTGTTTGCGTATAACTTTTTGCTGTTTTTTCGCTTTTAGTCCGCGCCTAGGCTTTTTTCTCCCAATCTTTCCAATACTACCCCTCTCGTTCGTCTTCCCACGCAGCCGCTGCATTAACTAGGCGTAGCCCTCTCTTCCACTTCGCCTTCTTGTCTCCCTACGCTCCACAAATCGCCCCCTCCACTCTCCCAATCTACTCATTCCCATGGCAAACAATGGATTCAACCCGTGCTTGTGGGGAGAGAGCCAACCAATCGAAGAAGATGAAGTAATCTACAACATAGAAACCATAGGTGCGGACGGCGACGGACATGGCCAAGTGCTCGTGGTCGACGGCGCTGGCTAAGAGGAGGAAGGCGACGGTGCCGTCCAAGCCCGTGGCGTCGGCCATGCGCGCCCAGGGGAGGACCACGCCGAGGCAGGCGATGGCCACCTACAGGCGCTCGCGGAGGACGGCCACGACTTCGGCCATGCCATCCTGGAGGATGGCCAGAACATGCAGGCCGACAATGGAGATCGTGTGGCGCACGGGGGCGTCCAAGCTCTCGTAGGTATTTTCCACTCGCTGGCCGATACTATACAGTCGCTTGCCGGGACGTTGCATGCGCTTGCCGACATGATGTGTGTGCTCGCTGATGGTGGCGACAGCGGCAACAAGCGAGCAAAGTACGGCGGCGAGAGCGGCAACAAGCGAGCGAAGTATGGCGGCAATAGCGGCAACAATCGGGCGATATTCCAATTTTTCCATCAAATGTCATGGTGTCGTCCACATCAAACCGAGGACGCGGTACAGCTTCTAGAAACATAACCCACATTCAACTCATTTGCAAGATCTCTGAGGCAGGTTCTCTTTCTCTTCTCGACAGCTTTGATGGCCTCCGGGTCAATATTTATCCTTTTGCCGCCACAATATTTATCCAAGCATGCCACCATATAACTTTCCCTTGTTCCACCCATCTTGTACGGTTCTCTGGGGCATAATGCACAAATGGGAAACTTCCTTTGTTACTCCTCGCTTCAAAATCCCCAATGTAGTCCTCTGCAACAACATGCCATAGATGATTAGCTTAGCTTCATCACTCCATTCCCGTGGTTGTACGTTGTTTGCATCTGCGCCTGCAATAGTGAACCAAAAGATGTTAGTGGCTAGGAAAACATATTCTTTTCATGACTAGTTGAGCTTTTTAAACCCAATTGCATTATGCCGAATTGAACTTTGTAAAGAACTCACCATGAACGTCATTGCCGGCGCCGTCATGCTCGACATCTTCCGCACCTCCATTGCCCTCATCTACATAGGTTGACAGAAACTTGTTGATGGACTAATTGAACATTTTTCATGGACTAATTGAACGTTTTTCAAGATCACTTACCATCATTCCCGGCGTTGGCATGGCCGCTAGTGTCATGGCCATCATGTCAGGCGTCGGCATGGCCGGTGTTGGCGTTGTCGTGGCATCATCGCTAGCGTCACCATGATTATCTGCAGAATTGGATTAACTAATGAAGTCTATGAATTAAATGATGGCATGAACTTTATCAACTGTACCAAAAGCTACGAGTGCATGAACTAGCGAACACATTTTGAAGGGAAGAAATTGAACTTGTCAGGGAGTTACTCACCATGTCCGGGGTCATCCGTGCCATGCCTCTCCTCTCCACCACTGTCATGTCCATCATGGCCAGCGTCACCACCCGTGACATGTGCATCTTCATCATCCTCGCGGGCGATGCGGTTCAGGTCAATAACTCCACGCCCTTGACCGCGTCCTGCCATGCTAAGTCACCGGCGTCCACGTACGTGCTCGACTCTTCCATGGCCTCATCCCACCCCGTTCCAAGGCACAGGTCCGGGAAGAGCTCGACTGCGTCCGGTGAGCCCCAACCTTCCATGAGCGCGGCCGCGTACTGCGTCGCCACGTCCAAACCTGCCAGGTCCAGTCATGGCCACATATGCTTCGCCTCTGCCGGCATTGCCAAGAACTGCTGCGCCGCGGCTGGTTGACTGGCCTGCGGCGCCGCAGACGGCATTGCCTCGTCCATGGCTGGTCAGCCCTAACCGACTTTGCCGCGTGTGCCAATCCTGCAACCATGGCCTCCGCTCCTGTCAACAGCACTAGTGCTGCCACTGCCACCACTTCTGTTTCCTTCCACAGCCCCTCCACTCCCGCTTCCGCCAGGTGCGCCACTATCGACGACGGCGTCGTCTGCATCATCGCATGGGGTGCTGCCACTGCCACCACTCTCGTGTCAATCAGGGGCACCGCCGTCATGCGCACCATCGTGCTCTACAAAACAATGGGACACCGGTCATTGCGATCAAAAGGGCAGACGGAGTAGTACAAAATGAAGCTTACCGTTGTCGCCCTCTTCGAAGACGTACACATACTGCAGGTCAGCCGCATCGCCATCGTACTGCTTGTCGACCTCATCCCAGTTTATGGGCACGTTGAGGTCTAGATTAGCCATCGGATACTCAGGGAAGGGAACAGGAGAGGTGAGAAACAGAGGAGAAAAGTGCAGAGTTCTTCCATGGCGTGGACGAATTTATAAGCATGCTATTCTCGGTTTCAAAGGTCCATGGCGCTATAGCTGAAAATTCCATGGCGCCAAGACAGTTTTGGAGGCAATGGAAATTGGCCCATAGCTAAAATTTATGTTTTCGTTGAACCAGAAAAATGGCGATCTACGTGGTGCAGGGAAGCGATGCTTCATGATTCAAGAGTTGTGCATGCGGGGGAGAGAACGAGGAGAAACGAAATGGCAGCCAATCAGCAGCCATGACGCATTAGAAGGCGTGGGACTCGACTGCATGCAGCATTTATATTCCTCCATGCAGCTCATGCTAAGTCAGCGCATTGGTATTCGGGATTCCTCTTATACGCAAACAAAAGAAAAACGGAGGGAGTATTATCATAAGCGGTATCATGCACGCCAACTAGACTTTCTAGATGATGTGGAACACAATTAAATGAGGAAAAAGAGGATGTGGTATCATATCATGATACCGTGTCATATTAAATGTTTTACTACTACTTTGTGTGATGCATGACAATTAATAAGGCAACCTAAGATACTAACTTATGATATTATGCATTACAGAAGTAGTATCATACACTATCATATGCATGATACTAGTATATGATACTCCCCATTACAACCAGCTTTATAGGGCTCAGTTCAAAAATCTCACCAACCAAGGTAGATGGTGAGTGGTGGAATACTTTTTGTAGTATGCAAAAACACCCAATTAATTCTTTTGTTTTCCTCAAAAAATTATGTTTTCCAATGTATTAATTGCAATACATGCATGCATATATAAATTACATGCATTGGTCAACTTCTCTCTTAATACTTGCATGCAATGATTTAATGCACCTTGGAATCTGGACATATGATGGGGAACAACCAAATTGAGCCTTATAAAATGAAAAAACTAAAATTTTGAGATAATCCTATAAACCGGAAAGGAGGGAGTATATATGCATGATACTAGTATATGATCGGCAATACCTCTGTAATGCGTGCATGCATAGTATCATAAGTTAGTATCTTAGGTTCCTTATTAATTGCCATGCATGACACAAAGTAGTAAAACATTTAATATGATACGGTATCATGATATGATACCACACCCTCTCTTTCCTCATTTAACTGTGTGCCACATCACCCAAAAATTCTAGTTGGCATGCATCATACCGCTTGATACTCCCATATTACGACCAGCCTTATTAGGGTGTCCATAGTGGGGGTATCATTGCCGGTATCATGCACTCGGGAATACAAAATATGATGATGTGGCAAAGAAGCAGTAACATAGGTAGATACCGTAACATATATATATATATATATATATATATATATATATATATATATATAACATATATATATGTGTGTGTGTGTGTTATACTACTTTGTGTCATGCATGGCCATAAATACGGTCATCTATGATATATACTACTCTATGATACTATTTATGCCCTATGAAGGTACGTATGTAGTATCATATACTAGCATCATATGCATGATACTATATATATAGTATATGATACTCCCCACTATGTAAGGCTGGCCATAGTGGTGGTATGATAGCCGACGATGTCATACACTCGGAAATAGCAAGTATGTTGATGTGGCAAAGAATTAAATATATATAAAGAGGGTTAGAGTAACATATAGGTAGATACCATATCATGTTAAATGTGATGCTAATTTGTGTCATGCATGGCAATAAATATGATCTATATATATGGTAATATACTCTATGTATTATACTAAGCGCTATAATTAATTAAAGGTAGTATCATACACTACTATCATATATACTGTATATTCATGATACTAGTATATGGCACTCTCCACTATATTCATGATTTCTTACCATGGAAAAAAATTGGAGGCGAAACGACGAACTCATGTTTTCATTCGAACAAAAATATGATGTTAGGTAATGTAAATGTTTTCAAAGAGCACATGGTTCACTTACGAAAGCCGTGTGTCCACTAGACCTATGCACCCCACCCCCACCCCTCTGCCACACGCGCGATCTGAGCCGTGCGTTCTGATTGGCCAGAACCTAAGCCCCACGGATCGTACGTCTGCGCCGTTGGATTCTCCTTGATCGAACGGCGATCCTCATCCTTGTCGACAACACATGAACATGTTTTCAAATAGCCCCTCCCAAAAAATGTTTTCAAATAACACACGGTTCACACACGAAAGCCGTGTGCCTACCAAACTGTGGCCGATGCCCCCCCTTGCTGCGCGCACGATCTGAGTTGTGCGTTCTGATTGGCCAGAACGCAAACCGCACGGATCGTACGTCTGCACCATTGGATGCTCCCAGATCGAATGGCAATCTTCACCCTTTCGACAGGAAATGCAGTCCGTCTAGGAATTGATTTATATGCCAACATGCACGGTAAATGCCAAAATATGTCTTACATATAGCACACGAGACCTGAAATGCGCCAGCAAATCAAACCCGTGGTAAAATTGTGATTGGTTTATGTGGGAAAACTTTAGAGGCGAAACGACGAACTCACATCTTCATTTCAAAATTAGTACTTCTTCATTTCAAACGAAATTATTCTATTTGTGCACACGAGTGCTTAGAGGCAACTGTTTGCATAGGCCTTTCCGCGCGCGCAGCGACCGTGGATATTTTCACCCTTTTCACCTAGGCCGCCAACATTCGAAGTACCCAACAGCCCCCTCCCCCCCCCATCGTTCTCCCGCGTTTCACTCAACTAGTCCACCCAATTTCCTTCGCCAACTCCCCCCTCCCCCAAATCCACAGCAGAACCCTCCGGCGCCGTCGTGCTCACCCCGGCCATGTGCCTGCTCTTCGGCGTCCAGCCTACCTCCACTGCCATTCCCAACACGCAGCGGCCTGCGCCTCGCCGTCTTCGTTTGCTCACCAGCCACCCTCGAGCATATCAATGCAGTAACCCTCGCCTCTCCTGTGGTCCAGCCGGGTTTGCATTAAGAAGCATGTTAGTTACTGCTCTCCATCGCGGTGAGGCATATTTCCTCACAATCCCTCTTCCAATTTCATTCGCTATAAAATAACAGAGAGCGTATATATGTTCATTATCCACCTTCCTTACTACAAAGTTGTATTTGTTCCAATAAGTTATTGTCTATTTACAGATCATGGGCGCTCGAGTCACACAAACTTAACAAATTAGCCGTACATTTTCTAAATTATTGCATGGCATGTTTAGAAAGCTTGATACAAAGTTGTTAGTTTTATGCTTATCCTCCTTTCCTGAGTTTCGCATGTGTTCTCTGTAGATGCCGAGTAGCAGCGACAACACTCATTCAGGCCATGTATCTTCATCTGATTCGAACAACCCTAGGTCTTCAGCAGATTGTGAGGGATCAAGTAGTCTTGAACGGGATAGAGTTGTAGCAATTACCCTTTCGCTCAGGACACGGAGGAATGCTCCAAGGAAGCCCACACACCAGCCTAAATGTGTATATGAAGTAAGCAAGATTGATTTAAAGTCCTGGCTCCAACTAAACCAGATAAAGCACGCATGAGGTTCACGAGTGTGTATGGATTTGCTGGCAGGGCAAGGCTCAACATTAATTTGTCAGGGTTTCAGAAGGCTGACACAGAAACACGGCGAAGGATAGTCCGGGAGATCATGGATCACTTCGATGTTCCAGAGTAGTGGAGAATGCAGGTGGAACACGCTGCACTGAAGAAAGCTAGGGATGCTTGGAGAAACTGGAAGCACGTGTTGTACAAGAAGTAATTGAGTGAAGGCAAGGACCCAATCCCCGCATACCCCCAAATTACAAAGGCAGACTGGGCAGAATTCAAAAGGGTCAGGGCAACTAAAGAGTTTGCTGAGAAGAGTTTCAAGCAATTGGAACTTCAGAAGAAGAACATACACCCCCACTGTATGGGTGTGGCAGGATACTACGGCATGAAACTGATATGGGAACAGGAGGACAAAGAAGCAGTAGCGGCGGGTGGGAATCCGGCCTTTAGTGAAATCAGGGGCGAACACGCTAGAGACTATTTGCGGGCACGTGCAAAGAGGCATGATGACGGAACTTATTACTTTGAAAATGCACGTGACGCCAAACTGTATGAAGTGATGTTAGAGGCTTCCAAGATCCCTAGAAGGTTCTACAGGAACTCACGGCCATGTGAAATTCTGTCCATTGCTCTGGACACAAAAGAGCCCCATGGCCATGCAAGGGGTATAGGTGTCAATGTCCCGCACAAGAGGGCTTTCACACTCAGCAAAGAAGAGAGGCTCAGCATGAAAAAAGCGAGGAGTGAAATGAAGAAAAATGCATTGTATGAAAGGTTGAAGAGGGAGATTTATCCAGCTGTTCGAAAGGATGTTGAGGAGTCATTGATGATGCAGAAGACTCTCACACTAACAGATAGCCAGTAGATGGGAGGGGAGGCGGGCATGGAGGATGCTTCTTATTGCGCGACAACACTGCACAAGAGTAGATGTGCATCAGCTAACCCCAGCGACACTGAGACTGTAGCTGCTCGTGATGATGCTATATCTGATCTATCTGAAATGAAAGACAGTGAAAGGCATGCTTACACATTATGAAGGTACATTAAAATGTGCAACAGCCTGGGTTTGCCCGCCCTTCTTGGACAATGTGCCATTGAAGCCAGGATGTGTGAAGTGCTACGTGACTAAAGTAAAGCCTGGATTCAATGAATTTGCCCTGAAGAATGTCCTAGGAGACTTCAATGAGCAAAGGACCTTGGGAGAAACACTATTACATCACATCCAGTGGCCACGAAAGGAAACAGAGTTCATCGATGAGATTCCTGAATCCCGGCCAAGAGCAACCACTGTCGCCCCTCAACCGGTGACGCTATCCTTGCCACAGCAGCTCTCGCGGGCTGATGCACAAACCTGTGATAATTCGGCCCGACTTTCTGGCGTACAGGCTATGTCATCCTCCGCCCCAAAGCAGTAGTGGCAAGGCCTACAACTGCTGATGACGCACCACCAATTCAGATGCCGGCCGCTAAAGCAGTGGGGGGAGACCCAGCTGCAGCACATGCTTAGTAGACCAACCTGGTGGAACAGACTGCTAAGCAGTCTGATGCTTCGGAACCGCCTGCTAAGCAGTCTGTAGGTCCAGAATCGACTGCTCACCGGTCCGTCGGTCCGCAGGCACGTGATCAGCATACCAATCCGTCAGCACTTCCTGCTTAGCAAACCAACGCGTTGGCACGGCCTCCTCAGCACACCGACAAGTTGGAACCACCTGCACAGAAACCCGACATGGCTTCAATGCATGGTCAGTAGTCCGATGCCTCTGCTCCTACAGCCCAGTAGTCCATCCTAGCAGCAACGCCAGCTCAGCGGTCCGGCATAGATAAACCATCTGCTAAGCAGTTCGTCCAAGCTTCACCGTCTTCTCGGCAGTCTACCTTGCAGCCAACCAGACATTCTGCCAGAAATGCTTCAAGTACCAAGAAGGAAGTGGCCAAAAAGGCTACACCCACGACCACAAGGAAGCGCAGCGGGAGAGTGAAGAGGAAAGAGAACGATTGCCTCTTACTTAAAGCACTCATCGCCCAGAACCAAATTACCAGCAGCTTGTTCAAATCGGGGAGTAATATTGTTTCTGACGCCATGGGTGATGAACAAGTAGAATTGTTGCTTGCTAAAAGTAAAGCAAACGTACTTCAAGCATGCTATTACTTCCATAGCCAGCCATTTTTTGTTGGCGAATACTTTGATGAGTGCAGCTCCAGTTGCCGCGAGTTACATGAATATTGCATGGATCAAATGTGAGCATGTCATCATGCTTTGCTAGTCCACTACAATAGAGATCATTTCCGACACGATGCTGGTTCCATCAATGTGAGTTTCGAGGACTTACATCTCTTCTTAAACTTCAACGTGCTCGATGCCACTCTTGTTAGATGCCTGATTTTGTAAGTACTTAACAAACTCTGATCAACTTCTCCATACAAGGTTGTAAATGATAAACAGCTAACTACATTTTATTCCTCTCAGAGGATTGAACGCGCAGAGAAGAAAAAGGGAGAGTGTGTATTTCATAGATCCTGCATTAGCAAATGGCATAGCATTAGATGGTAAGGACCAACGGGACTGGGCCGTTAACACGGTTGTCCGTATCTTTGAAAATACGTCCCATGCAGAATCATTTCTCTGGCCATATCATGAACGTTAAGTCAAGTAAACAACCACACATACACTGATTGTCTTTCAGATTTCGACATCATTCGTAAGTTCATGGCTTTCTTAATATGAAGCTGTCGGTGTACAAAAGTAGGGGCTCTCCTTTTGACCCCTTTACTTGTGCATGGGCAGACAGAGCCTCCCGCCACGGCCACGCGTAACAGGACAGGAAAGGGAAGTCAGAGAGAAGCTGAAGGCACAGGACAAACGAAGCAACAACAAGGACCAAGGCCACAAAGATCAGATAGGCGTAGCAGGTTTCCCCAGCAAGGACCCTTGCCGGGGCAGCCTCAGCAGCCCCGGCAAGACCCTTGCCGGGCAGCTCGCCCACGCCAGCTGAAGTGAGCCACCCTTCAGCCCACCAACGCTCGACAAACGCATTGGGACAAGGCTCGGGAGGCACCTCTGTGGTGGCATGCAGATCTTTGTGAAGACATAGAATGCTCAAGATCAAATGAGGATAGGAAGGCAACTATCCTCACCGAAGAAACCCACAAGACCCCCGGCAAGATCCTTGCCGGGGATGCCAGCGCGCCGCAGCAAGACCCCTACAGGGCCACCCGGCAAGGCCCTTGCCGGGCCACCCGGCAAGACCCACGCCAAGCGCACCAGCAAGGCCACTACCAGGCCCGAGCCAGCCAAGTCTTTGCCACCGTTCGCATGCAGCTGCCGACCCAGCCAGCTGGGCAGGCACCTGTGTGGCAGCATGCAGCTCTTCGTGGAGGCTCCACCACCACGCCACCTCAGCTGCCTGCCTGCCTACATGGCACCGCATGCATCGCTGGCCAGGACGCGTGTCGAAGCAAGGAGGAGCGGCGACGGACGGGACGGGCCTCGCCCCCGTCCCCAATAAAGCGAAGGGACACCTAAGCCTTGCATTAAACGCACTTTGTCCTGTAATACCAGCGATAAGCTCGCAACGCTGTAGCACTTTCCACCTCCTGTGTGCCACTGTGGCAGCCCCTTCTGCCTATAAAAGGAGGCCCAAGGCATACGGAGAAAGGATTCGGCTCTTTGGAACCACACATCACCTAGAGCTAATTCAAGAGCTCAAGAACACTAAATACATCCACCAAAGTAGGATCGTAGGGTTTTACGCATCTTTGCGGCCCGAACTTGGGTAAATCTCTTTGTGTTGACTGCTAGTCCTGCTCTTCTCATGATCCCCGCGTCCCGCAACCGTAGAAGGGATTCCAGTGATCCCATAGGTTCGTTTCCCACTGACATCTTTGGCTCGCCAGGTAGGGGTAGCGCTATTGTGAGAATCTGGTCCAACTGTGGACCTAGCTGTTCTTCATCGCCATGGCTCCTAAGAAGAAGACGACCACGGCGATTGGTTCATCCGGAACAAGGTTGGTACCGGCGCGGACCGGTAGCGGGCCAGTCACGGAGAGAACCCATGGCGCGGCCCGCGAACATCCACATCGCCCTGATGGTCCGGGCCTGGCGAGCGGCGTCATTCGAGCGCCGGGCGACGAGCCACCAGTCGCGGGCTCCAGAGACGGAGTCGGGCCCCCCGCAGATGGCGCGGGGCCCTCCAGGGGCGCTGCTATCCCGCCGGATGGTGGCACTACGGCCTCCAAGACACCAACACCGGCGCCCACGGCGCGCTCTTCCCAGGTTGTGCATGATGAGCAGTGTCACCCTGTTGGTGACCCTACGTGCCGCCCTGGGAAGAGCCCCGTGCGCCCATCACATGAAGAAGAGGGCCAGCATGCGCGCCGAGGTGCTGATGGAGGTGGCGAACGACTGCGGAGCCGCGACGCAGCTCCTTCTAATGTGGTTAGGAGTCGAGGCACATCGTGGTCCACCCAGCTTTCGCCGCCACCCATGCCAGCGGAAGCCCTAGCGCGCGCGTAGCTGCTCCTCGATTTTCCTCCCGCTGTGGAGAAGCTAGACGAATGGAGGGCCACCGTCCGGAGCCTCGTCGGCATCGCCAACAATGATGGGGTGCGGCCGGTAGGACCCGTAGGCCGTCGCTCTGTCGGGCTACCGCGTGCGAGCGGTGGCCATGTCGGTGGCGACGGGGCCACGATGCACTCCCCACCTCCATCCCGACCGCCCCGGGCGTTGGTCCATCGCGGCGACGCTCGTGATGATAATTCCATCGCGTCGTCTGTCCCACGAACCAACCGCGATCAGCGTCAAGTCCTTCGGGAGCGAGCTCATGAGGACGCTCGAACTACGATCGAGCACCGACGTGACGCGTGCCACTAGTCGGACAGGCGGGCAGGGCCCGCTACGGACCACCCAGCGCCGGGAGGCTACGGTGGCCTACCTTACGAGGTGGGTTGTCCGGCTTTCACCTGTGAGCTGCGGCAGTTCCAGTGGCCCTCGCACCGTACATTCAAGCCCGACGTTGGCGAGAAGTACAATGGCAAGACTCACCCATCAGAGTTCCTCGGCATCTACACCATCGCGATGCAAGCTGCTAGGGCCCACAACGATAAGGTTCTTGCCAACTACTTCCCGTTGGCACTCAAGCCTAATGTTATGTCATGGTTGATGCACTTGCCGGTGGATTCCATCTCTTCTTGGGTGGATCTGTGCCATGAGTTTGTTTTCGCCTTTACCGGAGGTCACCAAGCTCATGGCCAGGCAAGTGATTTGCACATCATCCCCCAGAAGGAAGGAGAAAACCTGCGCAAGTACATCCAAAGATTCAGCCGGGTGCAGTACAACATCCCCGATGTTCATCCCGCCACCGTGATTAGTGTGTTCCATTAAAACGTGCGCAATCGCAAGATGCGTGAAGAACTGGCGGTGAACAAGGTTAAGGATGTGGCCGAGCTCTATGTTCTGGCCGATCGGTGCGCTCGCGCTGAAGAGGGAAGGAAGTACCCCGGCGAAGATCCCGGTGCGGAAACCGACTCCACGGATGACACTATCACCCCAGCAAAGAAGGGCCGACGCTGCAACGGGAAGCGCAAGGGCAAGGCTGTGCTTGCTATCGAGGGATCCGACGACACCGGCGCCACCAAGAAGACCAAGGCGAGCGACCCCGGCAAGGAGATTGCCGGGTGCGACGCTTGTCGGGCCTTGGCGGCCGCCGATAAGCCAGGAGGCTCCGACAAGCAGTATTGCAAGATCCACCGCACCAAGGGCCATGACCTCCAAAACTACCGGCAGGTAGAGCTGCTCGCCGAGAAGCAGAAAGCCGAGTATGAGCGGCGGGACAAGGAGAAAGGCCCAGATGGTGCCGAGGGATCCGGCAAGAAGCGTGGCGGCCAAGTAGGCCACCGCGGCAAGGATAATCAGCAAGAGAGGCCGCCGGGGGCCGCGAAAAGAAGCAGGAAGACGATGATCATGACAAGGATGGCGAGTCCGGCGACCACGAGTTTCAGAAAGCCACAGAGGCAATGTGTGTCGATGGTGGCGCCTTGCTGCATACATCCCACCGCCAACTCAAGCAGTGGGCGTGTGAGATCACTGCGGTGGAGCCATCGTTTGATGCACGGAAGCCGCTGAAATGGTCCAGCACGCCCTTCATCTACGACACCGAGGATCACCCTGACCGCACCACTGCGGTCGGGTGCTTGCCGTTGTTGGTTTCACCAACAATCCGCAACCTCAGGGTGACGAAGATGCTAGTTGATGGTGGGGCCGGCCTGAACTTGATTTCGCCCGTTGTGGTCAGAAGGCTGCAGATCCCTGATGGAGACCTCGAGGAGACGGGTCTGTTCCAAGGGGTTAACTCGGGGAGTAGCCAGCCAAAGGGAAAGATCATGCTGACAGTGACATTCGGAGGCAAGCTGAACCACAGGACGGAGAGGATTGTTTTCAATGTAGCCGATATCCCCTTGCCTTACAACGGGATCCTCGGCCGCCCGGCGCTAGCCAAGTTCATGGCGGCTTCACATTACGCCTACAACATGCTGAGGATGCCCGGGCCAATGAACATCATCACCGTCCCCTCCGACAAGAAAGATGTGCTAATCTGCGCCGACCAACTCTACCGGGAAGCAGTTGCGGCAGCTGCCGCTAACGCACTTGCTCCTGCCGATGGAGCCCCGGGAGAGAAGAAGACTGGCGAGACCCCTCGCACCCACTCCAGCAAGCGCACCTCTTCGGGGTGTTGTGCTTCCGTTGAGAACGTGCCAGAGGGCTCTGCCGGCAAGAGCAAGAAGTCCAGAGCCACGCCACCAGAGACCAAGAAGGTGCCCGTCAAGGAAGACGGCACGGGGGGAGCTTTTACTATAAGCTCCACCCTCGACGGCAAATAGGAAAGCGAGCTCGTCACCTTCCTACGGGCGAATGTCGATGTGTTTGTGTGGCAAGCCTCCGACATCCCCGGCGTTCCCAGGGAGGTGATTGAGCACCACATTGCTGTCTGTCCTCATGCGTGGCCCATCAGGCAGAAGGTCAGGAAGCAAGCTCTGGAAAGGCAGGAGTTCATCACGGAGGAAATCAGAAAGCTAGAAGCGGCAGGCTTGGTGAGAGGAGTACTCCATCCGACATGGTTGGCCAATCCGGTAGTGGTGCGCAAGGCAAATGGAAAGTGGAGGCTGTGTATTGACTACACAGACATCAATAAGGCATGTCCAAAGGATCCCTTCCCGTTACCGCGCATCGACCAGATTGTTGACTCCACGGCTGGGTGTGACCTCTTATCGTTCCTTGACGCCTACTCAGGATACCACCAGATCTTCATGACAAAGGAAGACGAGGAAAAGATAGCATTCATCACCCCATGTGGTACGTATTGCTTTTTACAGATGCCTTTCGGGTTGAAGAGTGCTGGATCCACCTTTGTGAGAGCGGTCCAAATTGGTTTTGAGCCCAGCTACATAGAAATATGGAAGCTTATATGGATGACATAGTGGTCAAAACCAAGGACAAAGCGACTCTTGTGCAAGATCTGGAGGAAACATTTGCAAACCTGCGCAAGATCATTTCAAACTGAACCCTGAGAAGTGTGTCTTCGGCATCCCGTCCAGCAAGCTTCTCGGGTTCTTTGTGTCCCAGTGCGGGATTAAAGCAAACCCAGATAAGATCAAAGCCATTGAGCAGATTGAGGCACCCAAACAGATCAAGGACGTGCGTCGGCTCACTGGCTGCATTGCTACCATGAGCCGGTTCATCTCCAAGTCTGCGAAGCGTGCCCTTCCTTTTTTCAAGATCTTGAAAAAGGCAGGGCTAGTGGAGTGGACCCCAGAGGCCGAGGCAGCGCTGCAGGATTTGAAGAGATACCTCTCCTCTACCCCAGTGTTGGTCACGCCCAAACCAAAAGAACCGTTGCTGCTTTATCTAGCAGCAACAAATCAGGTGGTTAGCGCCCCACTAGTGGCGCAGAGAGAGGTCGATGAGAAGGCAGCGGCAGCGGCAGAGCGAACAGATGGCAAGCCAAAACCCTCTCCGGTAGGGCTCGATCCCAACAAGATTGGGTCCCCGGCAGGGGCTAACGGCGGCGTGACAGGACCCACGCGACCGGGTGAAGAGGCGCAGAAGAAGAAAATGGTGCAGCACCCAGTGTACTTCGTCAGCTCCCTCTTGCAGGGGGCTAGGTCGAGGTACTCAAGTGTGCAAAAGCTGCTCTTCGGCCTCCTTATGGCCTCAAGGAAGTTGCGCCATTACTTCCAAGCGCACGAGATCACGGTGGTCACCCGCCTCCCATTGCAACGGATACTGCACAACCCAGATGCAATTGGGAGGATCGTGGAATGGGCCCTGGAGCTATCAAGTTTCGGTTTGAAGTTTGAAAGTACCTCGACGATTCAGAGCAGAGTCTTGGCGGAGTTTGTTGCGGAATGGACCTCAACGCTCGACGAAGAGGTATAGGAGACCACTCTCCCCGGCAAGAAAACGAGCCGCAACTGGATCGTGTACTTGATGGCGCCTTCTCGCTGCAAGGCGCCGGTGCCGGTGTGCTGCTTGTCGCACCCACCGGAGAGCACCTCAAGTATGTCATCCAGATGCACTTTCCCTGGCAGATATCAACCAACAACACCATCGAGTACGAAGGTTTGCTTGCCGGTCTCAGGATCGCGGCAGACCTCGGAGTTAAGAAGCTCATCGTCAGGGGTGACTCATAGCTCATCGTCAGGCAGATCAACAAAGATTATCAAAGCCTGTTGATGGAAGCTTACATAGATGAGGTGAGGAAACTGGAGGAGCGCTTTGACGGTATACAAGCGGAGCATGTCCCTCGGGCGGAGAACGACATCACCGACTACCTGTCAAAGCGCGCTACCCTCAAGCTACCTGTGGAACCAGGTACCTTTGTGCTTCAATTAACCCAACCATCCGTTGAGCCGTCGACTGGGCAGAACAAGCAGAGGAGGCTAGGCCCCGACAAGTACTTCCCCACCGAGCTCCCCGGAGCCACCGGCAAATATGTTGCCATGGATGTCAATCCTGCCGCAGGGCAACCGACTCCGGCAAGACCTCAGGTCATGAACGTGAAGGCGGCTGCTCCCGTGGCAGAAGAGGTGCATTTGGTCCTTGTCGTCGAGCCATAGGCTCCGGCATGGGCGCAGCACACCGTCCAATTCCTTCAAATAGGAGAGCTTCCTGAGGAGCAGGAAGAGGCAGAAAGAGTAGCCCGCCGGTCTGCTCTGTACCAATTCATTGATAACGTGTTGTACAGAAGAAGTCCGAATGGGGTGAAATTGATGTGCATCTCCCGGGAAGAAGGACTAAAGCTGTTGGCAGAGATGCATGGAGGTATATGTGGCTCCCACATAGGGTCGAGATCCCTTGTCGGCAAGGCTTTCCGGCAAGGTTTCTTCTGGCCCACCGCCCTCCAGGATGCGACAGCGCTAGTAACCAAGTGTGAAGCGTGCCAGTTCCATTCAAAGAAGCTCCATCAACCAGCTCAAGCCCTTCAAACTATCCCTCTCTCCTGGCCCTTCTCGGTCTGGGGGCTCGACATACTAGGCCCTTTCCCCCGTGTTGTCAGGGGCTTTGAGCACTTGTACGTCACAATCGACAAGTTCACAAAGTGGCCAGAGGTGGAAGCAGTAAGGAAGGTGACAGCACAGTCAGCCATCAAGTTCTTCAAAGGACTAGTATGCCGTTTTGGGGTCCCCAACAGGATCATCACCGACAACGGCACACAGTTCACAAGCCATGCCTTCATGCAATACATTGAGGATCTCGACAGCAGGGTCTGTTTCGCTTCCGTGGCACATCCACGGAGCAATGGCCAAGTGGAGAGAGCAAATGCTGAAGTTCTGCGAGGCTTAAGAATGAAGACTTTTGACAAGCTGCGCAAGAGTGGAAGGCACTAGATTGATGAGTTGCCGGCGGTTCTTTGGTCGATCAGAACGATGCCAAATCGAGCAACCGGCCAGACACCCTTTGCCCTGGTTTACGGGGCAGAAGCAGTCCTCCCCACGGAACTCATATACGGGTCACCTCGAGTGCTCGCTTATGATGAGCTTGAGCAAGAGAAGTTGCAGCAAGATGACGTGACGCTCCTTGAGGAAGATTTTCTCCAGGCGGCCGTGAGAGCAGCACGCTACCAGCAAGCCTTGCGCTGCTACCATAGCCGCAAGGTTCATGCCCGGAGCTTTGAGGAAGGCGACCTTGTTCTTCGGCACGTTCAGTCGGCCAAGAATTCCAACAAGTTGACGCCAAAGTGGGAAGGCCCTTATCGGGTAACACGAGTCACCAGGCCCGGCGCAGTCCGGCTGGAGACCGAAGATGCCATTCCAGTGAGCAACTCCTAGAACATCGAGCATCTTTGCAAGTTTTACCCATAAGGCGCGGCTGCTGGGCCACCCGGCAACCCACCCTTTTGTACAAGCCTTGCTGGCAAGGCATGTAACCCTTGGTACAAATCCAGGCGCAGACCCTGAGCATAAATAAATGAAGCGCTGGCGCCCTAAATTATAGCATGCATGCTAGGTTGAGTCTCCTCCTTGGTTAGGGTTGATAGTGCTTAGCGGCGGCTAACCCCTAGCTTAGAGGTCGAGTGTGTGTCTCTCTGTTCTTCCCTGTCTTCTTTGGTTCGCAAGGCATGTAAGTATTCTTGCCGAGCAGTTTTGGAAGAAAGGGAACGGACCGGCGTCCGGACCCCGGCAAGCCAGAGTTGCCGGGGACTGCAAAAGCAAAGATCCATCCGCGGCAAGCCAAGGTTGTCGGGGGCTGCAGATCCAGATAAGTCCTCTATCCTCTATCATGCGTTTCGTTATGGACTGGGATACATGAAACCCCGTTCTATCTCTAAGCTACTGTGCTCCCCCTTTTCGGCACCCAAGGATTGTCCCTTGGGTCTGAACTTGGTCGTAGCCACGGCAGCAAAGAAGAGGAACGAGGGGCCTAAGCCCACCTCATCCATGCCTCTGCCAAGAGCGTGAGAAAGGTCGAGCGAGGTGGGGGAACGGCAAGGCCTGTTGCCGTGCGGAAAAATGTTTGTCTTAAAGATAACAAGGATTCACTCCTTGTCATGGGTTCCTCCCACGAACGAAAATCCTGGAAGACATCCCTTTTTCATTAAAAACATCCCATATAGGTACAATCCATATGAAATGAAAAACATGAACAAGGGGATTACAAGTTCTAAAGTTAACAAAGGCCCGAAGGCTTACAGGACTAAAAAGATATAAGGTGCTCGTACTCCCTTTCTTGTCCCTCTCCTCAGGAAATGGAACAAGAAAGTAGAAGGGAAAAAGGGGCGCCTAGGCGAGCTACGAGTGGCAGAAGACACCAAGAGAACATCTCGGTGGCCGTCCAAGGGCTGGATGGTGACGGCGGCGCCGGAGGCAGAGCTTGAAGACGAGGCAGCAGGACGTCAATACGCGATGAAGGCGTCAGTGCCCGCGTACTCTGACTTGACGGCCTTGCCGCCCGCCCTCTTCCTATTCCGCAGCCTCCCAATGCCACCCACCCAAGGAGACGACCCCGAGAAGTTCAAGGAGCCGGCGACACGGATGATGGGGTCACTGGTGCCGCTCGAAGCGGCGCCCGACACCTAGTCGGACCCGTCATCCTGCCGGCCGCTGACCTCGTCGTCGCTGCCGTTGTCTTCCTCGCCACTCTCGCTTGAGGAGGAGTCTTCATCATCAGAGGAGCTCTCCACGCAGCACCTCACGCGGGTCCCGAAGTGCCCGAAGATCTTGACGGAGAGGAGGCCACCCTCCATTTTTTTGAAATGGAGAGTGAGCCCATCCGTCAAGCTGTGGAGGCGAGCGAAGGTCTTCCACCCTCGGTGAAGGTACATGACGTGAGGGGCGGGGAACTCGACGTCGGCCCATGTGCCACTGTTCCCGCAACCCCTCATGTGCAGCCGCAGCGCCTGCGGCGGATCCAGCTCCATCTCCCGTGCAAATGGAGTCGGGAGGCGAAGGCGACGGCGCGGTGCATGGCGCAGCCTGACGAACAATTTGCAGGGGTTGTCCCCGGCGTGGCCCTCCATCGGAGGAGGGGCTGCTAGAGGAGGCGAGGCTGATCTGCCGCCCCGTCCTCCTCTCCCTCGGGCACCACGGCGGCCTCGACCTCGCCCCTCCCCCTTCCTCTAGCGGCCGGCTCCACCGCTGCGAGCTCTTGGGGAGGAGCGATGCGCTGTCTGGCCGAAACCCTCGCCGCCACCGATGAAGCGTCGCCGCGCCCCCTCGCCATGGCAGAAGAAGAAAGGAAGCAGGAATGGGGAGAGGCAGATGGCGAAAGGTCGAGGGGCACCATTCCTCTCGCTCCCCTCTTTATAAAGGGGCGGGGGCGAGGCTCGGCCGCCCCCTCTCGGCCAATCCGGCCTCTTGAAGTGACAGCAAGCGGGGCCGTCGACCGCCCTCCCCGCTCCATTGAAGGCACGTGGGAATCGACCCGCACGCGTGCGACTACCCACGTCCCGTACGCCTGTCATTCGCTCTGTGTTACGCATGCAGTGAACGTGGCGCAAGGGGCGGGCGCAGTAGGACGCATGGAACAACAGTTCCTGAGTGAGGGCAGTAAATGGGAGGCGGCCCTGCAGTCTCAAAGAGACACGCAAGCCGCCTCTTTACTATCCACCACAAGGTGACGCCAGCATGCTTCCGTCATGCACGTGCGCACGACCCACATGTCCCGCGTTCAACGCCGGTCGTGGGGAAGGGCAGCGGACGGAATAGTGGTCGCGGTAAAAATCCGCCCCAATTGCCCGTGCACCGTTCTGGGCCTGGCCCAACAACATGCTGCGCTTATGTATAACCCAGGCCCAGGGGCTCCTATCGGTGTGCAAAAGTAGGGGCTCTCCTTTTAACCCCTTTACTTGTGCACGGGAAGTCAGAGCCTCCCGCCACGGCCACGCGTAACAGGGCAGGAAAGGGAAGTCGGAGAGAAGCCGAAGGCACAGGACAAACAAAGCAACAACAAGGACAAAGACCACAAAGGTCAGATAGGCATAGCAGGTTTCCCCGGCGAGGACCCTTGCCAGGGCAGCCTCAGCAGCCCCGGCAAGACCCTTGCCGGGGCAGCTCGCCCACGCCAGCCGAAGTGAGCCACCCTTGAGCCCACCAACGCTCGACAAACGCATTGGGACAAGGCTCGGGAGGCACCTCTGTGGTGGCATGCAGATCTTTGTGAAGACATAGAATGCTCAAGATCAAATGAGGATAGGAAGGCAACTATCCTCACCGAAGAAACCCACAAGACCCCCCGGCAAGATCCTTGCCGGGAAGCCAGCGCGCCGTGGCAAGACCCCTGCCGGGCCACCCGGCAAGACCCACGCCAAGCGCACCGGCAAGGCCACTGCCAAGCCCGAGCCAGCCAAGTCTTCGCCGCCGTTCGCATGCAATTGTCGACCCAGCCAGCTGGGCAGGCACCTGTGTGGCAACATGCAGCTCTTCGTGGAGGCTCCACCACCGCACCACCTCAGCTGCCTGCCTGCCTACATGGCACCGCGTGCATCGCTAGCCAGGACGCGTGTCGAAGCAAGGAGGAGTGGCGACGGACAGGACGGGCCTCGCCCCCGTCCCCGATAAAGCGAAGGGACACGTAAGCCTTGCATTAAACACACTTTTTCCTGTAATACCAGCGATAAGCTCACAACACTGTAGCACTTTCCACCTCCTGTGTGCCACTGTGGCAGCCCCTTCCGCCTATAAAAGGAGGCCCTAGGCATACGGAGAAAGGATTTGGATCTTTGGAACCACACAGCACCTAGAGCTAGTTCAAGAGCTCAAGAACACTAAATACATCCACCAAAGCAGGATCGTAGGGTTTTACGCATCTTTGCGGCCCGAACCTGGGTAAATCTCTTTGTGTTTACTGCTAGTCCTGCTCTTCTCACGATCCCCGCGCCCCGCAACCATAGAAGGGAGTCCAGTGATCCCATAGGTGTCGTTTCCCCCCGACAGTAGCAATCACTGGATATTGGTATTCATTGTTCCAAACAAGAACACAGTTTACTACATCAATTCTCTCAAAGAGTCAACAAACGCTCAGGATCTGATGCATGTTCAGCAATTGTTGGATAGGTATTGAATTCTATGATGTTGAAATTAATTTGCATTCATATCTGGTTCAATAATTGATGTTGTCAAAATTCATCATCATTTGCAGTGTGCTCGCATTGTGGAAAACTAAACCAAGGATCCTGTTCAACACGGAACAACCTGCGCAGCACGAGATCGTTTCTCCGATAACACTCCGAAATCCGTTATTTTCGGAATTTATCCAACAGTTTACAAATACCTTTCCTTACGCTAATCAAATGTTCAAGCTTCTAAATAAACCTCTTTCTATTTTTCCAAAGAAAAAATAATACATCTAACATCAGTTAGGTTGTTCCTAACAGGACAAATACATGACTAATTTCGTACAAAAAAATTCAGTGTCCTCAGCAAGAAGCAGGGACCAACTGTCGGTGTCAAAACCGGCGGATCTCGGGTAGGGGGTCCCGAACTGTGCGTCTAGGCGGATGGTAACAGGAGACAAGGACACGATGTTTTTACCCAGGTTCGGGCCCTCTCGATGGAGGTAAAACCCTACTCCTGCTTGATTGATATTGATGATATGGGTAGTACAAGAGTGGATCTACCATGAGATCAAGGAGGCTAAATCCTAGAAGCTAGCCTATGGTATGATTGTAGTAATGGTTGTTCGTCCTACGGACTAAAACCCTCCGGTTTATATAGACACCGGAGAGGGCTAGGGTTACACAGAGTCTGTTACAATGGTAGGAGATCTACATATCCATATCGCCAAGCTTGCCTTCCACGCCAAGGAAAGTCCCATCCGGACACGGGACGAAGTCTTCAATCTTGTATCTTCATAGTCTTGGATTCCGGCCGATGATGATAGTCCGGCTATTCGGACACCCCCTAGTCCAGGACTCCCTCAGTAGCCCCTGAACCAGGCTTCAATGACGATGAGTCCGGCGCGCATATTGTTCGGCATTGCAAGGCGGGTTCCTCCTCCGAATAATTCATAGAAGATTGCAAACACCAGGATAGTGTCCGGCTCTGCAAAATAAATTCCACATTCCACCGTAGAGAGAATAATATGTACACAAGTTCAATCTGCTGACGTATTTTGTGGCATGATGTCACACCACCACCAAGCCTTTACTTGAATCGTTTTTTATTATACCACCTCAGCGCATTTAGCGAAGCGGTTTCCTTGGCACGTCTTGTCGAAGCAGAGATCGTGTTCCCCTTATTCCGGGATTCCCATCAATACGGTCGTGGGTAACCCAACCACGCCATTGATGGTGGCGCTTGGGAGATAAGCGAGTTTTACCAGGCCGGTGGGGACGCATAGTCTCCGTCCGCCCATATATAAGGGGATAAGGATCCACCTTTTTCACCTACGCCTTCTTCCTCCTTTGCTTATCCATCTCCACGCACTTGAGCTCCAGCGCCCAAGTCCGCACATCTCGTCTCAACCTTCTCCAGCCATGTCCGAAGCGGGAGGCAAGTGGATGGCCTCCTCCGTTACGGAGGGGCACATCGAGAAGCTGCGCGGCGCCGGATACCTTTCCAGCGACATCGCGCACCGGCTGCCCGACAAGGGGCAGCTCATCCCCACCCCCAGGCCTCATGAGAGGGTCGTATTCCTTCCCCACTTCCTCCGTGGACTGGGCTTCCCACTTCATCCCTTCGTCTGGGGGCTCATGTACTACTACGGCCTGGACTTCCACGATCTGGCGCCAAACTTCATCCTCAACATCTCGGCGTTTATCGTCGTGTGCGAGGCCTTCCTCTGCATCCAGCCCCACTTCACCTTGTGGCTAAAGACCTTCAATGTTAAGCCGAAGGTGGTGAAGGGCGTCCAAGCGGAGTGCGGAGGCGCCATGGTGGGAAAAATGCCCAACGTCATCTGGCTCGAGGGTGCCTTCGTGGAGTCCGTCAAAGGGTGGCAATCGGGGTGGTTCTACATCACCGAGCCGCGTGACCCTAAATGGGCAGCGGCCCCCGAGTTCAGATCTGGTATCCCCATGCAGCTCACCTCCTGGAAAGAGAAGGGCTTGCTATGGGGTAGTTCGGAGGAGCTGACAGGACTCCAGTCCTGTCTCCAGACCCTGGTGAACAAGAAGCTTAAGCTTGTCAACGTGATCCAGGTCATGCTCGTCCGCCGGATTCTCCCCTGCCAACAACGGGCCTTCAATTTGTGGGAGTTTGATCCGGCACAGCACCGGACCCTGAGCGGGCTCTTCGACACGACGTACGAAGGTGCCTGGAGGGTGCTGTTCAAGGGCGGAGAAGCCCCCGCATCCGCAACAGAAGATCGCGGATTCGGCACGAAGCGCCCGGCCGGCGAGGTAAGCTTTACTATCCTTTATGGGACACTTGTTTCTTTCATAGTTTGACTCTATGTGGGATCTAAAACTCCCAATGCCTTTAACAGGACTGGCAGAAGACGTCCGGACAGGTTGACTGTCCGGCTCCCCTTCTTGAAGACCCAGCGGACACCCGTTTGACGAGGCTGCTGGTTCCGGCCCTTTACATGGTGCCGGAGAAGAAGGCCAAGAAGAAGGCCACGGGAACCTGAAGGAGTTCCCGGCGCCAGGTGGTATCGGACTCATCGTCCGATGGCTCCGAGGTGGACTCCTCCCCCGAAGACGAGGAGGAGAAAGAGGACTCTTCCCAGGAGGGGGGTGAGAGGAAGAGGAAGGCTTCCCCAATTGGGGAGGCCGAAGGGTCCAAAAGGGGAAGGACCCTTCCTCCGGACAGCTCCGCCAACGCCGACGATGGCGAAGAGGGGTGGCCCTCAAGGGCCAAGCCCCCGGCAAGATCGTAAGTAACCGGATTCCTGAATGATTTATAATTTCTCTTTTTCACAACACAGTGTCCTTCTAATGCCGCATACAACCTGTAGTCCGGCCGAGGACGATTTTCCCGCTTCTTCGAGCGGGTCCTTCGCTCCGTCGGATGTGGATTCCATTCCGACCGCCTCCACCCCTCGTGATGCTGAGGACGCCGAGGTTGGATCCCAGGAGGGGACCCGCCAGGAGGGGGAGGCTCCGGAGGTGCCACAGGGCAACCCTCCGGACTTTGTGCCGGACTCCGCACCGGAACCCGCAGTGGTTCCGGAGTCCGACAGGCGGCCCCTTCGTAAGAAGGGCAAGACCGTGACACCGGCAGCCTCCGTCCAACCGGAGGCGCCGGACAACTTGTTGGAGGCGCTCAATGGCACTTCCATTGAGGAAGAACACCGCACTATCATGAGTGTGGTGATTCGGAAGGTTCAGCTCGCCAAGAGCGGGCTGACCGAAGCCTGCAGCAGCCTTCTAATAGGCTTTGAGGTAAGAGGTTTTAAAATATGTAATGTAATGCCGCATAGACAGTAGCCCCTGATGCTCGGTTCGGTGTTCGGAAAGAAAAGCCGGACTGGGGATCGAAAAAGATATACGCAGGAGTTGTAAAAATTATGTCACTATGGGATTGCAAGCTGCGCTGCTGACCTCTGCCGCATTGACTGTGGAGGTCGGTGCTTTGAAGCAGGACCTTGAGCGGACCAAGAACGAGCTCGGCCTTTCCATGAAGCAGCTCGAGGACAAAGAAGGTGAGTAACACCGTATTAAATTTGTACCTTACAGAAAAGGATTTTGGTTGCAATAGAAATAACAAGGATAACGTGGGCACTGCAGGGGCCACGAACGAGGTGGCGACCCTGAAGGAGGCTGTGTCCGCGGCCGAACGTAATGCGGCCGCGGAACGAGCAGAGCGAGAGAAGCAGGAGGCGCGGGTGGCGGAGGTGCGGCAAGAGCTCCAGGCTCTCATGGAAAAGCATGAGAGTTTGGAGAGTGACTCGAAGACTCGAGAGTCCGAGCTTGCCTCGGCTCTTGAGAGTGCCAAAGCCGCTAAGGCCGAGGCCCATAAGGCCCTCCAGGAGATTGGGGCGGTGAACAAAATAGTGGCGGGTAAGGCATTTTTCATGCAAAGCAAGCATGTGAATGTGAATTACCTGTTACTTACCCGAATTCGGAGCTCTCCAGGAGCGTTTGCAGATCTGCCTCGTAGCGTGTCCGCTGTCGCTGCATTCTACCGGGCCGAGGAGGGGAGCTCAACGGAGAAGTTCTTCTGGTCTCAGTATGCTGAGGCCGGACATCCGGTGCCCCTTAGCGACCAGCTGAAGCAGCTAGTCGAGCTCCACAAGGTAGCCGAGCAGGCCATGAAGGGCCTCATAGTCCGGCTGTGGCCTGAAGAGGCCATGCCTGGGAGCTACTTCGGCCTCGTGTGGCGGCTGGTGGATGCGTGCCCTTGGGTGGAAGTCATCAAGCGCTCCGCCTGCATTGAAGGTGCCCGTCGGGCCCTTGCCCGCGCAAAGGTGCACTGGGCAGGCTGGATGCTGAGAGGCTTCTGACAGACGCGCCGCCGACTGGCAAGGAGTATCGTACGCCTGAAATGTATTATAAGAGTGTCCTGAAGGGTTCCCGCAAAATTGCGGATGAGTGCCCCAAAGATGTAATATTTGAGTAGACTCGCAATGTGTTATCCTGTGCGCTGAAAACTTTGTTCATATGCGCTAAGCAACACTTATTAATTTAAAATATTACCTTCTGTGCGGCCGTTTATCAAATCTGAGAGATGGCAAGTCGTCGGCTTCAGCCCCATGCCACGAGTGCTGGGGTGTTCGGGATAAACATGAGCGCTCTTGTTCCCATTTTTGGGTCCATCTAGGGAGGCGCTCAACACAACGAATAAGGCAACCAGACTTATAATGCTTGAACACTCTCACTTAGCCATAGAATTCTATAATTTTAAATTTTGGCGAAGCCCCTAGTGTTCGGAAGACCGAGTTCGGGGCGCTATCCACGCCTGGGCCGGACGAAGCCGGTTCCTCGCTCTAAGCGGCATAAGTCTTTAGGGACTCGAAAAGACCTCTCGAACAGCGACCAGCTCTCGCCTTATCATGACGGTCAGTTTTAGCTTTCTCCACTGAGGAGCTCGCCCAGCTCAACCGGGGCGCAATTGCAGTGGTTCTCCCAGTGCTACCTTAGCCGATAGAACAGAACATAAGGTACCAAAACATGGGAGCCGGGTAAACCCAACTATTGACCCAAGACATGATTCCGAGCCGATGCATATAGTGATATAAGTTCGGGGTGCCGCACTTGTGAAAGTGTTCGGACTTATCACACCATAATGCGGGGAACATAAGCCCCTGGTGTACTCGGCTGTACCAAAGTGTACGGATGCAAAATGTCATAAATGAACATATATGTAAAAAAGGAATGCAATTATAAGCGAAAAGTGATGCATTGTTTATTCAAGGAATTCTGCCATGAGTGCAGAACGATACAAATAGTGCGGTAAGCAAGGGATTGGACTATTAGACATGTCCCCCTCCAGGGGTAGGCTGCGGAATGGTGTGTTTAACAGATTTAATGCTCATAATGGAGACCACCTGAGTGTTCGTCGTAGCCTTTGTCCTTCCCTGGCTGTTGCATCGTGAGTTCGGCAGATTCACCGCTGGACAGGGTCTCTGGTGAACGGAGTCCTGTGGGTAAATAGAAAAAAAGGAAAAGAAATGGAGCGACACACTTGGGAGCCTCTTGTGTGGTTGAGCCGCACTCTGGGCCTGTCTTGGTCGTGCCCCTCCCCCTATGCCCATGGTATCTCCAGAGCATAATGATGTACGCGAAGAGCTGGTCTTGCAATCATGCAAGGGCTGGGGTTGGGGCCGCATTGCTACGCGTGCTCGGAACGTGCCAGGTGGTCTTGATGTATGTTACTCCGGGCGCGTTTGGCCATGTCCGGTCGTTTAACGGCCGGACTCGAAAATTGCCTTAAGAGGCTGCTGTGTACTTCTGCCGCGAGAGCCGCTGTGTGTTCCTCCGTTCGGAGGGAGCGTTTAGTGTTTCCGTTGACCGTGATGACTCCACGAGGGCCTAGCATCTTGAGCTTAAGGTATGCGTAATGCGGCACCGCGTTGAACTTTGCAAACGCGGTTCGTCCGAGCAGAGCGTGATAGCCACTGCGGAACGGGACTATGTCGAAGATTAACTCCTCGCTACGGAAATTATCCGGGGATCCGAAGACCACTTCCAGTGTGACTGAGCCTGTACAATTGGCCTCAACACCTGGTATGATGCCTTTGAAGGTCGTCTTTGTAGGTTTAATCCTTGAGGTGTCTATGCCAATCTTGCGCACTGTATCCTAATAAAGCAGGTTCAGGCTGCTGCCGCCGTCCATCAGGAGTCTAGTGAGGTGAAATCCATCGACGATTGGTTCTAAAACCAATGCGGTGAATCCGCCATGGCGGATACTGGTGGGGTGGTCCCTTCGATCGAAAGTGATCGGGCAAGAGGACCATGGATTGAACTTCGGGGCGACTGGCTCCATCGCATATACGTCCCTAAGTGCACGCTTCCGCTCCCTCTTGGGTATGTGGGTTGCGTATATCATGTTTACCGTCTGCACTTGTGGGGGGAAACCCTTTTGTCCTCTGCTGTTCGGCGGCCGGGTCTCTTCCTCGTCATCGCTATGCAGCCCCTTGTCATTGTTTTCGGCAATTAACTTGCCTGCCTGCTTGAACACCCAACAATCCTTGTTGGTGTGGTTAGCTGGCTTTTCGGGGGTGCCATGTATCTGGCAAGAGCGGTCGAGTATTCGGTCCAAATTGGACGGACCCGGAGTAGTTCGTTTAAATGGCTTTTTCCACTGACCGGGTTTAGAGCCTCTGAATCCAACATTGACTGCCGTATCCTCAGTGTTATCGCTGTTAACGCGGCGTTTGTTTTTGTTACGAAGCGACCTGCCATTGCGGTCCTTGTTGTCCGAACTGCCAGAATTTTTGCTGAGGTTGTTACTGCGGGCTAGCCAGCTGTCCTACCCCGCACAGAAGCGGGTCATGAGTGATGTGAGGGCTGCCATGGATTTCGGCTTTTCCTGTCCTAGGTGTTGGGCTAGCCACTCGTCGCAGATGTTATGTTTTAAGGCTGCAAGGGCCTCTGCATCCGGACAGTCGACGATTTGATTTTTCTTTGTTAAGAACCGTGTCCAGAACTGTCTGGCCGATTCGTCTGGCTGCTGAATTATGTGGCTTAGGTCATCGGCGTATGGTGGTCACACATATGTGCCCTGGAAGTTGTCGAGAAATGCGGCTTCCAGGTCCTCCCAACACCCAATTGACTCTGCTGGCAAGCTGTTAAGCCAATGCCGAGCTGGTCCTTTAAGCTTGAGCGGGAGATACTTGATGGCGTGGAGATCGTCACCGCGGTCCATATGGATATGAAGGAGATAATCTTTGATCCAAACCGCGGGGTCTGTTGTGCCATCATAGGATTCAATGTTCACGGGTTTAAACCCTTCGGGGATTTGATGATCCATTACTTCATCTGTGAAGCATAGTGGGTGTGCGGCGCCTCTATACTGGGCAATATCACGACCTAGCTCAAGAGAGCTTTGTCTGCTGTGTTCGGCCCGGCCGGAGTTGCTGTATCCGGCGCGACGGTAGTCGTCGTGGATCGTGGGGCGCCCACGTGATCCGTAGATAGATCTTGATTGTCTTGCCTTGTCCTCTAGTACATCTCGCAAGTCCGGCGCATTCCCCCGTGGCTTCGCGCTTTTCGAGCGGTGCCGGGGTACGGTTCTGGTGGAGGGCCTAGATGCCTCTCTATCGCGGCCACGAGGTGGTCGGTCTGCCGTATTGTGCGCTGGTGATGAAGGTTTATATGCTTCCTCCTCTAATCGGGGGAGCAACTTGCATTTTGGGTAGCTTTTGGAGGGGCGTTCGAGTTCATGCTCTTCGGCCGCGAGGACCTCGGTCCATCCGTCGGCCAGCAGGTCTTGATCAGCTCGAAGCTGTTGCTGCTTTTTCTTTAGGCTGTTTGCCGTGGCCATTAGCCTGCGTTTAAAATGATCTTGTTCGACGGGATCCTACGGCACGATGAATTCGTTGTCGTTGAGGCTTGCCTCGTCTCCGGAGGGAGGCATGTAATTGTCATCCTCTATCTCTTCGTCTGCCGCTCTCTCTTGAGGGCTGGCTTCTCCGTCCTCCTGTGCTGAATCTTGCTGGAGGGGGTTGTCTTCAGCACTCTCTGGGGTGTTATTATCTCCGGTGCCAGAATATCCATTCTTGCTGTGGCGGGATTTAGAGCGGCGCCGCTGACGTCGGCGCTTGGGCTATTTCTTAGAGGAATCTGCCTCCGCTGCTTCTTCGCCGTCCCCATCCTTTGGGATGTCCGCCATGTATATGTCGTATGACGAGGTGGTCTTCCAGTGCCCCGTAGGCGCTGGTTCTTGATCGTCTCCGGCATCGTCTGTCACGCCCAAGATGTGACCCTATCCTAAAGGAACTCGAAGGTCCCACCAAGGATAGAAGCGCATCTTGAAGACGCTTTTGCAAGGTGGATATCATTACATCAACATTACATAATAGATGGGGATGCATACAAAAGGCATACAATGCCACACGAATACAACATCATCATACAAGAGACCAACATCCGACTACGGATGGAACACAAACATAAACTCAAACGACATCCACCCTGCTAGCCCAGGCTGCCGACCTGGAACCTATCCCCTGATCGAAGAAGAAGCAGAAGAAGAACTCCAAACAAGCAAACATCGCGCTCGCGTCAAGATCATCGCATAAACCTGTACCTGCAACTGTTGTTGTAGTAATCTGTGAGCCACGAGGACTCAGCAATCCCATTACCATGGGTATCAAGACTAGCAAAGCTTAATGGGAAAGGAAGGAGTAAAGTGGTGAGGTTGCAGCAGCGACTAAGCATGATATGGTGGCTAACATACGCAAATGAGAGCGAGAAGAGAAACAAGCGGAACGGCTGTGAACTAGCAATGATCAAGAGGTGATCCTGAACACCTACTTACGTCAAACATAACACAGAAGCCGTGTTCACTTCCCGGACTCCGCCGCGAAGAGACCATCACGGCTACACACACGGTTGATGCGTTTTAATTCGGATCTGGTGTCAAGTTATCTACAGCCGGACATTAACAAATTCCCATCTGCCACATAACCGCGGGCACGGTTTTCGAAAGATAATACCCTGCAGGGGTGTCCCAACTTAGCCCATGACAAGCTCTCACGATCAATGAAGGAATAGACCTTCTCCTAGGAAGACCCGATCAGTCTCGGAATCCCGGTTTACAAGACATTTCGACAATGGTAAAACAAGACCAGCAAAGCCGCCCGAATGTGCCGACAAATCCTGATAGGAGCTGCACATATCTCGTTCTCAGGGCACACCGGATTGTCCAAACTTCCGGTAGGCGAGCCCATAGTTGCCCCTGGTGGCCACCGGCGGCTGATGGTTTGGACCAACACTCACGACGAGCACTGGCCCGGGGGAGGGTAAAAATAAGATGACCCTCGAGAGCGCGACTCCCAAGGGAAAAAGGGCTAGGTGAGGCAAATGGTAAAACCAAGGTTGGGCCTTGCTGGAGGAGTTTTACTCAAAGCGAAATGTCAGGGGGGTCCCATAAATCACCCGACCGCGTAAGGAACGCAAAATCCGGGAACATAATACCGGTATGACGGAAACTAGGGCGGCAAGAGTGGAACAAAACACCAGGCATAAGGCCGAGCCTTCCACCCTTTACCAAATATATAGATGCATTAATAATATAAGAGATATTGTGATATCCCAACCAAAATCCTGTCCACCATGGAGCAATCTTCAACTTCACCTGCAACTAACAACGCTATAAGAGGGGCTGAGCAAAAGTGGTAACATGGCCAAACAACGGTTTGCTAGGAAGGGTGTCAAAGGTTAGAGGTTCATGGCAATTTGGGGAGGCTTGATGAGCAAAAGATAAGTAACGCAGCATAGCGATAAAACGAAGCAACTAGCATAGCAATGATAGTAGTGAGATCCAGGATAGCGTGTCATCTTGCCTGAAATCCCGCAAGGAAGAAGAACGAGTCCATGAAGAAGATGAACGGATGAAGCCGAACCAACCGGCCTCACGATCGCAACGAAACAGGAACTAACAAGAAGAAGCACACAACATAGGTAAACACACCACACATGAACAAGGCATGATGCACAACAAGCATGATGCATGACCAAGATACATGAAGCTACTCATGGCAAGAGATGATGCAAACAAGAACAACACATCAAGGCAAGTTTAAATGAGGCCGGAAGCAACATATAACAATTTCGGTAAGTCCTCATATGCAAATTTCAAAATTGGTCCAGAACTGAATAAACCTTATGTTCAAGTAGGTAAACAGCAAGTTAAGATGCACCAAGATGATCTACACGAAATTCTAGTCAAGTTACATATAAAGTTCATTAGATTCGGAGCTACGGCCTAGAAGATATGAGCAAAAGAAGTCAAACATGGCATTGATGCAATATGCATACAAACATCAAGCAAACACCTCAAAACAAGGATGCAACATGATAATATGAAGCTACATGCAAAAACAAGCAAGTTTCATATAGAGAACACTCAAAACGGAGCAACGGTGCAACACATACACTCTATACAAGTCATAACAACAATATGTCCAAAACAGCAACTAGGCATCTTACAAGCATCAAAACAACATGCTACAGCACCCCAACATAAGAACAAAAGGCATGGGCATGAAGTACAGGTAAAGCATAACAAAACATGAACACTGAGCTATCTCTAGAAATCACTAGAACATGCTCAAACACACATGGTAAGATTGCAAATAATCACAGTTTCAGACTTATCAGGAAATAACATCAGGTTGCAATGTTCAGAGCTATCAAACAACATGTTACAGGAACTTATCATGGCAAACAAAGGCATGGCATGAATCTACTAATTGCATAGATCAAAAGACCCTTACTGACCATGAGGAAAAAAGGAACCGAAGATATGATGGCACCCATGTAAACATAGCAAGTTATATGACAGATTCATACATGGCAGGAACAACAATAAGTAGGCATGTTGGTGAGCTTGAACCACTCACCACAGAGCAATACATGGCATGGCAAGGCAACCAACAGTAAGAAGGCATGTTTATGAAGCTAAGCATGGCAAGAACAAGTTCATAGGGTTCATGGATCACTAGGAAAACACATGGAAACAACTGAACTTAATGTAAACAGGCTGACAGCAACATTATCAAGCAACTTTGGAGCAAGATATGAACAATCTACAGCAAGCTATAAATGCAACCAGGGGCATGGATGGATAGGGCATAATATGTAGATCAAAACATGTTTATAGAGCATCTCCAAATTATGCATAGAATGATTAGTAGCAACATGTTTACATAGCAACAAAATATAACAGAATCTGTCAGGAAAACAGCAACAGCAAGTACACTACTTAACAAGCTCGATTCACTCACAACAAGTCATTGCATGACAAGATAATCATAGAATCATCAAGAAGACATGTTTATGTAACCAACCAAGGCAAGAACAAGTCCATAGCATGCAAGGATCAACTATAGTAAGCTTGGCCATATTGAATAACATGTAAACAATCTGCCAGGAAACATTTTGAAGCAAAAGTAGAGCACGAAAATGACATGCTAGACTACTCCATAATTGCAACCAAGGGCAGGGATGGATAGACAACAACCATATGTTCAAAACACCCTTACTGAAGTATGTCAAAATATGCATGGATCTCTCTGTAGCATCAAGTTTACATGGCATCAAAATAACAGCAGAACAGGGACTAAAATCAGCAATATCACGAAGCCTAGTTTGCATGCTTGTGCTAGTCACCACATTGATCACAAAAATACATGGCATACACCCCTGGAAAGATGGCATGGCATAGATCAACATACATGTAGACATCAAACCCATAGGATGCACCCATCAATCATGGCAAAAATGACAAATGGGCATGTTATAACAGTTTCAGCAGATTAACATCAACATGCACTCTTCCAACAGCATTTCGGGCATCAAGATGAGCTCAAATAAAAATGATGCAATGGAATGAAATGAAGTACTCGTCGAGACGAACAATTTGACATATTACACGCACGAAACGGAGCTACAGATGCAGAGATACAATGCGATGAACATGGCATGATCATGCAAGATTCCAGGGACTTGGTGGATTTCGGGGGTCAACCTCTGCACGGAAAACGATGATGGCCGGGATCTCGCCGGAGTGCGCGGGCGTCGCCAGAGTTGGACGGGGGAGGCGGATCCGGGGCGTCTCCGGCGCAGGGGCGCCGGATCTGGCGCCGACGGCGGCGGCGGCGGCCGAGACGCGGTCGGCGGCGACCGGGCGGACGGGCGGCGCGGATCCCGGCGACCGGAGCGGGTGGCGGCCGGCGGGGTGCGGCGGCCGGAGCGCGGGGAGGCAGCGGCGCTCCGCTCGGCGGCGGGACGGGAGCCGACGGCGGCCTGGCGGAGGAGGCTCAGGGGCCGCGACCGGCGGGACACGGCGAAGGGCGGCGGCGGCGAGGCCACCGGCGGCGGGGACGGGCGCGGCGCGGGGAGGATCCGGCGGCGGAGCGCGGCACGGGGCGCGGTCGGGCCCGGTGCGGCCCGGGGCGGGCCGGTCGTGGGCCGGGCGGGCCGCGGCGGCGCGGGGAGCCGCGGGGCAACGTGGCGGCTGACGATTCGCCGAGGGACGGCGGCGGACATGTCCGGCCGTCGGGCGGACGCGTCCGGCGGCGCGGGGAAGAGGAGGCTAGGGTTTGATCTGCGCGGATTTCGGGGGAGGAAGACATATTTATAGGTAGAGGGAGTTAGGAGAGTCCAAATGAGGAGCGGTTTTCGGCCACGCGATCGTGATCGAACGACCGAGAGCATGGGGGAGAGTTAGATGGGTTTTGGGCCACTTTGGAAGGGGTGTTGGGCTGCAACTCAAAGAGGCTTATGCGGTTACCCGGTTAACCGTTGGAGTATCAAACGACCTCCAAATGGCACGAAACTTGACAGGCGGTCTACCGGTGCTATACCAAGGCCGCTTAGCAAACCTCGGTCCATTCCGAGAACGTTTAACACCCGCACAAGAGAAGAGGCAAAAAGGGGGCGCCGGGGAACATAGGAGTGCCGGATTGCAAAACGGACAACGGGGAAAATGCTCGGATGAATGAGACGAACATGTATGCAACATGAGATGAACATGATGACATGGCAAAATGCAACACGCAAGCAAATGACATGGCAATGACGGCGAATAACTAGCAGACACCTGGCGCATCGAATCCGGGGCGTTACATCGTCGTCCATACCGTCGATGTCTTCGGAGTCGTAGTCTAGCATGTCGGTTAGATCGTCGACAGTGGCTACAAAGTGGGTGGTGGGAGGGTTTTGAATTTCTTCGTCGTCCGCATCCCAACCATCCTAACCGCAGTCCGGCCAGGGCTCTCCTGATAACGAGAGATACTTTAGCGAATTCAGGATGTCGCCAAAGGGTGAGTGCTGAAAGATGTCCGCAGCGGTGAACTCCATGATCGGCGCCCAATCGGATTTGATTGGCGGGGGTGCAGGAGGTTCGGAGTCCGGCAAGGAGTTCGACACCTCGGAGTCACGAGCTTTGCAAGGGACAAGGTCAGTATTCGGCTCCATCGCCGTAGAGATTGAAGCCCCCGAGGCGGTGTCCAGCCACCTGTCCTCGATCTGCGCGGTCGGCTCCGAACTATGGGTCAGAGCGGACTCGTGTGCGACCTCCAGGGCACTGTTCGGTAGCAGAGCTAAATCATGCCCACCGTGATAGTGCGGCGCGCTCGGTTGTGGCTCGAATCCATCGAAGATCAAGTCTCCGTGGATGTCAGCCGTGAAGTTTAGGCTTCCAAACCTGACCTGACGGCCAGGGGCGTAGCTTTCGATCTGCTCCAGATGGCCAAGCGAATTGGCCCGCAGTGCAAAGCCGCCGAACACGAAGATCTGTCCGGGGAGAAAAGTCTCACCCTGGACCGCGTTGTTGTTGATTTAAGAAGCCATCAAGCCTATCGGTGACGACACAGAGGAACTCTCAATGAAAGCACCAATGTCGGTGTCAAAACCGGCGGATCTCGGGTAGGGGGTCCCGAACTGTGCGTCGAGGCGGATGGTAACAGGAGACAAGGGACACGATGTTTTTACCCAGGTTCGGGCCCTCTCAATGGAGGTAAAACCCTACTCCTGCTTGATTGATATTGATGATATGGGTAGTACAAGAGTGGATCTACCACGAGATCAAGGAGGCTAAACCCTAGAAGCTAGCCTATGGTATGATTGTAGTAATGGTTGTTCGTCCTACGGACTAAAACCCACCGGTTTATATAGACACCGGAGAGGGCTAGGGTTACACAGAGTCGGTTACAATGGTAGGAGATCTACATATCCGTATCGCCAAGCTTGCCTTCCACGCCAAGGAAAGTCCCATCCAGACATGGGACGAAGTCTTTAAACTTGTATCTTCATAGTCTTGGAGTCCGGCCGATGATGATAGTCCGGCTATCCAGACACCCCCTAGTCCAGGACTCCCTCACCAACCTTTGTGGATACTATGTTTGCAGACACATGATCTCCATCTGCAAATCTGCTGATAGTTGTGACGATCCTTGAGAATTAGTACTAGTAAGTCTATCTTAATTAATATCTTCTACTCCACTCATATGGCACATTCTGATCTTAAAAATACTGCAGCTCATCTTAAAATCGAGGACCCCTGAACCGCTCCTAGCTGGTGAATTGCTGATGGTTCAGAGATTTATCAGCGACTTCTTCCTGGATCACTACATCAATCCCACTGGTGATAATGAAGATTTTAGCATGCGTTCTCCTGAAACATTGAGTAAGAGTTAGCCGCTAAACATATAATGCATGGATCCATTGTTTTCCATCTGATGAGGTCTTCGTATTTCGTACACTATGATTAATTATGTAATGCATATATGTGTGGACAAATCATTGGAATTTAGCTACCATATGTTCAATTGCAATTGTTGCGAAATCTGATGAATGTTCTTCCTGTGGACACTATTTGTTTAATTGAATATTGTGGTGAATTTGCTTTTTGTGTGCTGATTGAAATGGGATATTTTTGTTTATATGTTCAATTGAATATTGTGGCAAATTTGCTTTTTGCGTGCCAATTCAAAATGGGATATTTTTGTTTTAACCTGGCAATTGTTCCGCACACGGTTCAACTAAATGAGTGTGTGCGATCCACATCAGAAAGCATACGTCAATTATAGCGGAACCGTCGGTGATACACAGCAGATCGCAAACGATTTGCAGTGCTACTACGTGTGCGTAGGGTCTCCGAAACCGTTTGTGATATCGCGTTATCGCACACAAGAACTGGGAGTAAACCGTGCCCAATGCAAAATACAATCCCATTCGTAATCTTTTCATGAAACATGTGGGATCCCAAACGAAAAGCACACTTCACTCTTGCGGCAACCGTGGGTGATACCCAACAAATTACAAACGGTCTGCAGCACTTGTATGTGTGTGAAGGGGCTCCTGAACCGTTTGTGATAGAACATTATCGCAGACGGTAATTGTTAGCAAACGTGTGCGATGGAGTCTAGCATGGCAGATGGGTTACGCAGAAAACTCGTGTGCGATGGGGCACAAATCGCACACAGTTCATATGTTGGCCCGTGTGCCTTACATACTGTTTTCCAAACGGTTCGTTACGATAGACCGTATGGTTTCACTGTGTCATTAGCGCTTAATCACCGATACGACACGTGCGGAAGAATTTAGTGTGTGCTGCATCACACACGATTACATTTTGGAAGCTCTGGATCACTGCTCCATATCCCCGACGCTTTCTGGGTCGTGTGCGAAGGACACCCTATCGCACACACTCACTTGGCGACAGTCCCAAATGCTGTCACAGAAAGGGGTTAAAAACCATTTGTATAGCAATGACGTGTACCAGTGATTAATTATCATCAAGGATCTGAAAAAATAATCTTCCACCGGATAAACCAACTAGCATCAACTAGAAGGAGTAATCAACACTACTAGCCACCCACGGGTACCAATCTGAGGTTTTGGGACCAAGATCGAATACAAGAGATGAACTAGGGTTTGAGAGGAGATGGTGCTGGTGAAGATGTTGATGGAGTTAACCCCCTCTCGATGAGAGGATCGTTGGTGATGACGATGGCGATGATTTCCAGGTCAAAACACACCAGCCAAAGATGGGCACCGAAGGCCTGCCGGGGGGGCCATAAGGTTGCGGGGCACACCCAGGGGGGTAGGGCGGGCCCTCCACCCTTGTGGCTGGCCGATGGCTCCCCTTTGGTACTTTCTTCGCCCAATATTTTTTATATATTCCAAAAACATGCTCCGTGAAGTTTCAGGACTTTTGAAGTTGTGCAGAATAGGTCTCCAATATTTGCTCCTTTTCCAGTCAAGAATTCCAGCTGCTAGCATTCTCCCTCTTCATGTAAACCTTATAAAATAAGAGAGAATAGGCATAAGTATTGTGATATAATGTGTAATAACAGCCCATAATGCATTAAATATCAATATAAAAGCATGATGCAAAATAGACGTATCAACTCCCCCAAGCTTAGACCTCGCATGTCCTCAAGCGAAAGCCGATATTGAAAAATATGTCCACATGTTTAGAGATAGAGGTGTAGATAAAATAAAATATGGACCTGAGAGAATCATGATCATCTTTAGAACAGCAACATATATTGTCATATATTTTCTTATGCTAAAGTAACAATTCATTCACAAGATAAAGTATGAATCAGAAACTTTATTGAAAGCTAACAAACTATGATCTCGGTCATTGGAGCAATTGCAATTTATCATAACATCGAAAAGAGTCAATTAAAGAGCTTTTCAGCAAGTCCACATACTCAACTATCATATAATCTTTCACAATTGCTAACACTCAGGCATACTTATGGGTTCAAAGCTTCAATCGGACACAGAGAAAGATAGGGGCTTATAGTTTCGCCTCCCGACCTTTTACCTCAAGGGTAACATCAACAATAATACTTTATGAAAATCTACATCAGAGTGGATATACATATCCGGATCTCTCCAACATATAGTGCTTGCCAAAGGAAAAGTTATAAAAAGGAAAGGTGATGATCACCATTTCTCTTGTATAAGGGTAGAAGATAAAAATAAAAGATAGGCCCTTCGCAGAGGAAGCAGAGGTTGTCATGCGTTTTTATGGTTGTATGCACAAAATCTTAATGCAAAAGAACATCACTTTATATTGCCGCTTGTGATAAGGACCTTTATTATGTAGTCTGTCGCTTTTATTTCTTCCATATCACAAGTTCATATAAAGCTTATTTTCTTCACACTAATAGATCATACATATTTAGAGAGCAATTTTTATTGCTTGCACCAATGACAACTTACTTGAAGGATCTTACTCAATCCATAGGTAGTTATGGTGGACTCTCATGGCAAAACTGGGTCTAGGGATGTTTGGAAGCACAAGTAGTATCTCTACTTGGTGCAAGGAATTTGGCTAGCATGAGAGGGAAAGGCAAGCTCAACATGTTGGATGATCCATGACAATATAACTTCTATTCAGATATAAGAAAACATAACCTATTATGTTGTCTTCCTTGTCCAACATCAACTTTTTAGCATGTCATATTTTAATGAGTGCTCACAATTACAAAAGATGTCCAAGGTAGTATATTTATATGTGAAGCCTCTCTTTCTTTATTACTTCCTATTAATTGCAACAGTGACCAAAACTATGTTTGTCAACTCTCAACAACTTTTATTCAACATACTCCTTATATGTGAAGTCATTACTCTCCATAAGATCAATATATGATCTTTTTTATTTCTTTTTATTTATTCTTTCTATTTTTTAATTCCCTCAAGATCATAGCAAGAAGGCAAAGCCCTCAACTCGAAACTACTCTTTATTATATATCTCAAGGACTCGATTACATCGAGTGAACATAAAGCAAAACTCAAGGCTAGATCATACTAAAACTTTATTCTACTAGATCAAGACATAACCAAAAGGATCGAACTAAGAAAATTGATAAATATAAAGATGTGATGGTGATACGATACCGGGGCACTCCCTCAAGCTTGGCAGTTGCCAAGAGGAGTGCCCATACCCATGTATTTATGTCTCTTTCTTGGGAGGTGGTGATGATGGAGTTGTTGATGAATCTGTTAGCTTCATTAAAGCACCTTTCAGAACTTGCAGTTCTTGGAGCACACGTTGGAGCATATTTGCATTCTTCTAAATTTCCTCCATAAGATGCTTATTTTCAGACCCCCAAGAACTCTTCCCTGCATTGCTTTCACTTGGACGAGATATGTCCCAGTTGGAGAGTATATGTGTACGAGGGGTGTTCTCCACTCCGTAATTATGAACCAAATTAAGAAAGTTGTTCCGATGTAACCTGTTTAAGGGCCTCCTAGGGAGGAGCCCTTCTCTAACCTCTTGGTCTTCATGGTTGTTTGTGGTTATTATTGCTTGATGGGGACTTGGAACAGCGGAGATGCCCGCCAGAGTACCCCTCTCCGATGCTGGAGGTTGTTCCTCAAGTGAATCTCCTTCATCCTCCTCCATTGTGGCTCCTTCGGCATCCTCCCTTCTAAGTTCCATCTGCATCAACCAAGCATCATCGTCCATGTTGTTGGAGGAGGACGACGACATGATGCCTTGCCTTGAAAACTCTGGCAAAAAATAACTCAAAACGAAAATAGAGGATATATTGTCGTGGTACTATGGTCAAAACCTCCGGGAGATTATATAATGAATTTTTACCGACCAAAAGAAGTAGCGTACAAGAAAACGGAGTTTGGAAGGCACATGAGGTGGCCACAAGGACCGAGGGCACGCCCTGGTGGCCTTGTGTCTCTGTCGGACTACTTTCAAATTTCCTATTTTTTAAAATTTCCAAAACGGAGAAAAATTATCATTGGAAACGTTTTCGAGTCAATTTACTTACCGTACCACATACCTATTCCTTTTCGGAGTTTGAAACATTCTGGAAAGTGTCCCTTATGTACTGCTCCGGGGTTACAGTATCAATTATATTGGTCTCAACATTTATGGGAGTACCTAAGATATAGTGTTTGATTCTTTGACCGTTTACCACCTTCGGATTTGTGCCTTCGGCGTTGTTGATCTTTATGGCACCGGAACAATAGACCTCCTTGATAATGTAAGGACCTTCCCATTATGAGAGAAGATTTCCTGCAAAAAAATCTTAAATGAGAGTTGCATAGTAAAACATGATCACCTACATTAAACTCACGCTTTTGTATCCTTCTGTCATGCCATCATTTAACTTTTCCTTTAAATAACTCGGCATTCTCATAGGCTTGGGTTCTCCATTCATCAAGTGAGCTAATGTCAAATAACCTCTTCTCACCGGCAAGTTTGAAATCATAGTTGAGCTCTTTAATAGCCCAATATGCCTTATGTTCTAGTTCAAGAGGTAAGTGACATGCTTTTCTGTAAACCATTTTATACGGAGACATACCCATGGGATTCTTATAAGCAGTTCTATAAGCCCACAATGCATCATCAAGTTTATTATACCAATTCTTTCTAGATCTATTAACAATCTTTTGCAAAATTAATTTAATCTCTCTATTGCTCAATTCTACTTGACCACTAGACTGAGGATGATAAGGAGATGCAATTCTATGATTAACATCATACTTAGTAGGAATTTTACGGAAAGCACCATGAATAAAAAGTGAACCACCATCAGTCATTACATATCTAGGGACTCCAAACCTCGGAAAATAACTTCTTTAAGCATTTTAATAGAAGTGTTATGATCAGCACTACTAGCTGGAATAGCTTCTACCCACTTAGTAACGTAATCAACAGCAACTAAAATATGTGTATACCCATTAGAGGAAGGAAAAGGTCCCATATAATCAAAGCCCCAAACATAAAATGGTTCAATAACAAGTGGATAATTCATAGGCATTTCCTGACATCTACTAATATTACCAATTCTTTGACACTGATCACAAAACAAGACAAACTTATGAGCATCCTTAAAGAGAGTGGGACAATAGAAACCGGATTGCAATACCTTATGTGCAGTTCTATCTCCAGCGTGGTGTCCTCCGTAAGACTCGGAGTGGCACTTGCGTAGGATCTGTTCATGTTCATGCTCAGGAACACAACGTCTAATAACACCATCTACTCCTTCTTTATAAAGGTGTGGGCCGTCCCAGAAGTAATGTCTTAAATCATAGAAAAACTTTTTCTTTTGCTGGTATGTGAAACTAGGTGGTATAAATTTAGCAACAATGTAATTAGCATAATCAGCATACCATGGAGTATTATGAGAGGCATATGTGACATTTAATTGTTCATCAGGAAAGCTATCATCAATAGGCAGTGGGTCATCAAGAACATTTTCTAACCTAGACAAGTTGTCTGCAACAGGGGTCTCAGCTCCCTTTCTACCAATAATATGAAAATCAAATTCTTGTAGCAAGAGAACCTATCTAATAAGTCTAGGTTTAGCATCTTTCTTCTCCATGAGATATTTAATAGGGACATTTGCATTTCTGCCCCTAACTCGAACCACCTACTCATATTTGCCCCTAATTTCAAAGCATGCTCAAATTTTCCCCTCTGTCGTTAAGTCACTACTCAGAAAGGCCCTTCCGTCCAGTCAAAGGCCTTTGACCGTCAGAGGCCCATGTGTACTGTAGCAGACAGAAAGTGCTACAGTATTGGACGGAAAGTGCTACATTACTGTACGGAAGGGCATTTCTAAGTAGTGACTTAATAGGGAGGGGTAAATTTGAGCATGCTTCAGTATTAGGGGCAAATCTGAGTGGTGGGTTCGAGTTAGGGGCACAGATGTAAATGTCCCTATTTAATAGCAGCATGATCAGTGTGAACAGTTAATTTAGAATCAACAATATAAGGTCTGAACTTATCACACGCAAATACAACTACTAAAAATTCTTTTTCAGTGGTGGCATAATTTCTCTGGGCATTGTCTAGAGTTTTACTAGCATACTGAATAACATTTAATTTCTTATCAACTCTTTGTCCTAGAACAACACCAACAGCATAATCACTAGCATCACACATAATTTTAAAGGATAAATTCCAATCGGGTGGCTGAACAATAGGTGCAGAAATCAAGGCTTTCTTAAGTATTTCAAATGCTTCTACACAATCATCATCAAAAACAAAAGGAACATATTTTTACAAGAGATTAGTGAGAGGCCTAGAAATTTAGAGAAGTCTTTAATAAACCTCCTATAGAAACCAACATGACCAAGGAAACTTCTTATACCTTTGATATCTTTAGGACACGACATCTTTTCAATACCATCTACTTTAGCTTTATCAACTTCAATACCTCTTTCAGAAACATTATGCCCCAAGACAATACCTTCATTAACCATAAAGTGGCACTCTTCCAATTCAGTACAAGATTAGTTTCTTCACATCTCTAAAAAACTCGGTCAAGGTTGCTTAAGCAATCATCAACAGAAGTTCTGTAAATGAACAAATCTTCCATGAATACCTCAACAATCTTTTCACAAAAATCAGAAAATATAGCAGTCATACATCTTTGAAAGGTAGCAGGTGCATTGCATAAGCCAAAAGGCATACGTCTATAAACAAAGGTACTAAAAGGGCAAGTAAAAGTGGTTTTCTCTTGATCATCTTTTGACACAGGTATTTGAGAGAAACCAGAATAACCATCTAGAAAGCAAAAATGTGTATGCTTGGATAATATTTCTAGCATTTGATCAATAAAAGGTAGAGGGTAATGATCTTTCCTAGTAGCTTTATTTAATTTGCGAAAAACAATTACCATTCTATAACCTATAATAATTCTTTAAGGAATCAATTCATTCTTGTCATTAGAAACAACAATAATACCTCCCTTCTTAGGGACACAAGGAACAGGGCTTACCCATTGACTGTAAGCAATAGGATAAATTATACCTGCCTCCAGAAGCTTTAGTATTTCATTTCTTACCACTTCTTTCATCTTAGGATTTAACCATCATTGATGATCAACAACTGGTTTAGCATCTTTCTCCAATTTAATTTTGTGCTGACATAGAGTGGGAAAGATGCCCTTAAGATCATCAAGAGTATATCCAATAGCGGCACTGTGCTTCCTCAGAGTTTTCAATAAATTTTTTCTTCATGCTCTGAAAGGTTAACACTAATAATAACAGGATATATCTTCTTTTCATCAAGATAAGCATATTTCAGAGTATCATGTAACTGTTTAAGCTCAAACACGGGATCACCCTTGGGTGGAGGAGGATCTCCAAGGATTTCAACAGGCAAATTGTGTTTCAAAATAGGCCCTTGATTAAAGAATACTTCATCTATTTCCCTTCTTTCATTCATAAACATATCATTTTCATGGTCTAACAAATATTGTTCTAAAGGATCAGCAGGAGGCACGGCAATAGAATAAAGACCAATAATTTCATCCTTACTAGGCAATTTTTTATCATGGGGTTGTCTACGAAATTTAGAGAAATTAAAATCATGAGACATATCCCCTAACCAATAGTAGCAATAACTTTCTCGCAGTCTATCTTAGCATTAACAATATTCAAAAAAGGTCTACCAAATATAATGGGACAAAAATTATCTTGTGGGGAACCAAGAACAAGAAAATCCGTAGGGTATTTTATTTTCCCACACAATACTTCAACATCTCTAACAATCCCAATTGGTGATATAGTATCTCTATTAGAAAGCTTAATAGTAACATCAATATCTTATATCTCAACAGGTGCAATATCATTCATAATTTCTTTATATAAGGTATAAGGAATTGCACTCACACTAGCACCCACATCGCATAAGCCATGATAACAATGATCTCCAATTTTAACAGATACAACAGGCATGCTGACAATAGGTCTATGTTTATCTTTCATATCAGGTTTAGCAATCCTAGCAGCTTCATCACAGAAATAAATAACATGCCCATCAATATTATCAACCAAGAGATCTTTAACCATAGCAATACTAGGTTCAACTTTAATTTGCTCAGAGGGTTTGGGTGTTCTAATATTACTTTTGTTGACCATAGTTGAAGATTTAGCATGATCCTTTATTATAACAGGGAATGGTGGTTTCTCGATATAAGCAGTAGGAACAATAAGATCAACATTATAAGTAATAGTTTCTTCTTCAACTTTAATAGGTTCTACTACTTTAACTTCAATGGGAGAATGATACTTAAACCACTTCTCCTTAGGGAGATCAACATGAGTAGCAAAAGATTCACAAAAATAAGCTACTATCTCAGATTCAAGGCCATATTTAGTGCTAAAATCACGAAAAGCATCGGTATCCATAAAAGATTTAACACAATCAAACTTAAGGTTTATACCTGAATCTTTACCTTCATCGAGATCCCAATCTTCAGAGTTGCGTTTAATTCTTTCCAATAAGTCCCATTTGAATTCAATATCCTTCTTCCTATAGGAACCAGTACAAGAAGTATCGAGCATGGATCGATCATTATGAGAAAGCCGAGCATAAATATTTTGAATAATAATTTCTCTTGAGAGCTCATGATTGGGGCATGAATATAACATTGACTTAAGCCTCCCCCAAGCTTGAGCGATACATCCTCCTTCACGAGGCCAAAAATTTATCCAATTTCAATCATGATGAACTAGATGCATAGGATAAAACTTTTGATGAAATTCCAATTTCAATCGATTGTAGTTCCATGATCCAATATCATCCAATAGCCTATACCATGTCAATGCCTTCCCCTTAAAAGATAAAGGGAAGACTTTCTTCTTGACCACATCCTCGGGCATACCTGCAAGCTTAAATAATCCACAAACTTCATCCACATAGATTACGTGCATATCAGGATGTAATGTTCCATCTCCTACATAAGGATTAGCTAGCAGTTTCTCTATCATACCCGAAGGAATTTCATAATAAATATTTTCAGTAGCAGTAGTAGGTTGAGGAGCAACTCTTTGCTCTTCTGGTCGAGGTGAAGATACCCCGAACAAGCCCCTCAAAGGATTATTTTCCATAGTAGCAAGTGACAGTAAATTTCAGCACACTCTATAAATGTTTCCTTACCAAATTCCACTTACCAAAGGCGCTTCACTCCCCGGCAATGGCGCCAAAAAAGAGTCTTGATGACCCACAAGTATAGGGGACCTATCTTAGTCCTTTAGATAAGTAAGAGTGTCGAACCCAACGAGGAGCAGAAGGAAATGACAAGTGGTTTTCAACAAGGTATTCTCTGCAAGCACTGAAATTATTGGTAATAGATAGTTTTGTGATAAAATAAACCGTAATGGGTAACAAGTAAATAAAGTAACTAAGGTGCAGCAAGGTGGCCCAATACTTTTTGTAGCAAAGGACAAGCCTGTACGAACTCTTATATAAAGCAAAGCGCTCCCAAGGACACATGGGAATTGTTGTCAAGTTAGTTTTCATCATGCTCATATGATTCACGTTCGCTACTTTGATAATTTGATATGTGGGTGGACCGGTGCTTGGGTGCTGCCCTTCCTTGGACAAGCCTCCCACTTATGATTAACCCCTCTCTCAAGCATCTGCAACTATGAAAGAAGAATTAAGGTAAACCTAACCATAGCATGAAACATATGGATCCAAATCGGCCCCTTACGAAGCAACGCATAAACTAGGGTTTAAGCTTCTGTCACTCTAGCAACCCATCATCTACTTATTACTTCCCAATGCCTTCCCCTAGGCCCAAATAATGGTGAAGTGTCATGTAGTCCACGTTCAAATAACACCACTAGAGGGGAGACAACATACATCTCATCAAAATATCGAACAAATACCAAATGCACATGATTACTTATAACAAGACTTCTCCCATGTCCTCAGGAACAAACGTAACTACTCACAAAACATATTCATAATCAAGATCAGAGGAGTATTAATTATTATTGAGTATCTGAAAATATAATCTTCCACCGGATAAACCAACTAGTATCAACTACAAGGAGTAATCAACACTACTAGCAACCCACAGGTACCAATCTAAGGTTTTGGGACAAAGATCGAATACAAGAGATGAACTAGGGTTTGAGAAGGGATGGTGCTAGTGAAGATGTTGATGGAGATTGACCCCCTCTCGATGAGAGGATCGTTGGTGATGACGATGGCGATGATTTCCCCCTCCCGGAGGGATGTTTCCCCGGCAGAACAGCTCCGTCGGAGCCCTAGATTGGTTCTGCCCAGGTTCCGCCTCGAGAAGGCGACGCTTCATCCCGAAACCTTCCTTCTGATTTTTTCCGGGTCAAAACACACCATATAGCCAAAGATGGGCACCGGAGGCCTGTCAGGGGGCCCATAAGGTCGAGGGGCGCGCCCAGGGGGTAGGGCGCGCCCTCCACCCTTGTGGCTAGCTGGTGTCCCCCCTCTGGTATTTTCTTCGCCCAATATTTTTTATATATTCCAAAAACATGCTCCGTGAAGTTTCAGGACATTTAGAGTTGTGCAGAATAGGTCTCTAATATTTGCTCCTTTTCCAGTCCAGAGTTCCAGCTGCCGGCATTCTCCCTCTTCATGTAAACCTTATAAAATAAGAGAGAATAGGCATAAGTATTGTGATATAATGTGTAATATCAGGCCATAATGCATTAAATATCAATATAAAAGCATGATGCAAAATGGACGTATCATACATACGAACGGAAACGTTTTCCCAGGATTGACTGTGTGGGATGTACATCAGGACGGAAATGTATTCCTTGGATTGACTGTGTGTGATATACATACGAACAGAAATGTTTTTCTAGGATTCACCATGTGGGATGTAAATACGAACAGAAACATTTGGGTTTCGATGCCTCGCCCGATCGCACACGAGCTCATTTTGCCCCAGCCTGTGTGCCAGGAGGGCCTATCCCCGACGGTTTCTAGGTCATGTGGGAAGGACCCCCCCCCCCCTATCGCCCACACTCACTTGGTGACGGTTCCAAATGTCATTGCGGAAAGGGTTAAAAACCGTTTGTATAACACCGACCCATACCAGTGTAAGTGAAGCACATGAAGCATTCTATAAAGCCATACTTGTCGGTGTCAAAACCGGTGGATCTCGGGTAGTGGGTCCTGAATTGTGCGTCTAAGGCCAATGGTAAGAGGAGGCAGGGGACACGATGTTTTACCCAGGTTCGGGCCCTCTCGATGGAGGTAATACCCTACTTCCTTCTTGATTGATCTTGATGATATGAGTATTACAAGAGTTGATCTACCACGAGATCGTAGAGGCTAAACCCTAGAAGCTAGCCTATGATTATGATTGTTCGTCTCCTACGGACTAAACCCTCTGGTTTATATAGACACCGGAGGGGGCTAGGGTTATACAGAGTTGGTTATAGAGAAGGAAATCTACATATCCGAATATCCAAGCTTGCCTTCCACGCAAAGGAGAGTCCCATCCGGACACGGGACGAAGTCTTCAATCTTGTATCTTCATAGCCCAACAGTCCGGCCAAAGTATATAGTCCGGCTGTCCGAGGACCCCTTAATCTAGGACTCCCTCAGTAGCCCCTGAACCAGGCTTCAATGACGATGAGTCCGGCATGCAGATTGTCTTCGGCATTACAAGGAGGGTTCTTCTCCAAATCCTCCAGAGCATTGTTGTAACGAGCAGTGTCCGGCTTCTAATCAATGTCGCGCTCCTCGGCTTCTGCGCTTTAATAACGGCTGTCTCCACGTGTCGAGCAAATGCGACAAGTCGAGGCATTTTTACATTTGCCACCCCAACCATGCGAGTAAATCATCTATAAAAGAGACGGGGATTCTCGGATACAGATCACACCACCTCTTCCCAGCGACTATTCATCAGAGCGTTCCCGGAAGAATCCATACCACCATGGCCGGTTGTCGTGGTTCCTCCTCTCGCTCCCATAGCACTAGGCCAGGCGATTGGGAGAGATGTTATGTTCCCCACAGCCGACTAGTAGAGTTGCAGACCAAGGGATTTCTCCCACCCGCATACATGGTCCCCGTCCTAGCTGGAATAGCCACTTATAATGGTGGGGAACAAGCAGAGAGCTTTCCAAACCCATCCAAGGGAGAGCGGGTATGCTTCGTCCCCTACTTGCTGAGAGGGCTCGGATTTCCAATCCATCCTTTCCTCCGCGGGCTCCTGGAGTTCTACGGCCTCCAGCTACATAACTTTATCCCAGCCTCCATACTGCATATCGTAGGCTATGTGGCCTTCTACGAGCTTTTTCTGGGTTGCGAAGCTCATTTCAAGCTGTGGAAGAGGCTATTCTGCCTCGTACCCCGTACTCAGGAGGGTTTGGTATATCAAGTGGGCGGAGCCGAAATATGGCGCATCGTCGGGACCGGATATCTATCTGGCACCCCGAAGAAGACATCCGAAGACTGGCCCTCGGAATGGTTCTACGTGGAGGGTGTCCCTCTTCCGGACCCTGTCCGGAAGGGCCTTCCCGAGTTTGTAAATGCCCCATTGAAGAAACGCCACAGCTGGCGCCCCAGGAGCCCCCAGGAGGAAGATAACAGAGAGATCATTTTCCTGATGGACATGATAAATACGCTGGCCAAATCAGGACTGACAATAATTGAAGTTGTGTCCGTATGTATAATGTGGGGAGTGCAGCCACTTCAATATCGGGGAAAACCCATGTGGCACTTCAATGGAGAAGACGATGCCACCCGCTGCGGCCGTAAAGGTCTATATTCTCCCGCCAGTCTGGCGAAGATACTGTTCGATTTGTATAAAGGAGAAGAGGAGGAGTTCATCCATATCAAGCCACGGGATGGATTCTCCATGTACAACCCCCCAAGCTAGGTGAGTCGCCATCTTTTATTCCAGTCTTTCCCATATTTTTAGCGCAGATGTTTACTTCGTTGATTCATAGCAGGAACTGTGAAGAGCTATGAAGGATGTTCACAGCCCTTCTCCTCAGCCAGAGGACCCCAACCGGGCTCTCGACCCCGGACTCAAAGAAGATCCGGACACATTTGTGGAGCTTGTTGACGAGACATTTTATCAGTTAAGCTGCGATGGTGTGATGGTGGCCATCATAGCTGATTATCCCAGCCTACTCCCTGTATCCCAAGTAAGTAAAGCCAGAGTCCCAACTTCCAAAAAGGATCCCCTCTTTACACTTCACCCACCTCACATGTATTGTGTCTTACAAGGAAGGCTATCGGGGCGCCAAGCCGAACCCGCAACGACTCGCCAACAAGGGGTACTGAAGTTGGGAAGGCTTAAAAGGAAGGCGGTCAGGACCAAGACGCCATTGCAAAGGTATGTTTAAAAAAGCTGCCAAGAATTTATCATTGTTAAAATATAACAATGCCCACTGTCTTCTGACAGAAAAAGTGCTCGCCGGACTATATCTTGAGAGCCTGCCGGTCATGCCTCCACCAGCCGGACTCCAAGGCCGGACTCAAGGGCAGAGGTCAATGCGGACGATCCTCCAACAGAGGCTGCGGATAGATTTTCCGCTAAAAACTCCGAGGTAGAGAGCGCCTTGAATCATAGGCGTCATCGGGCCGCACTACGCGACCCTAACTTCTCTGAGGAGGCGTTCGATGCCTTCAACTCAGGGGACGTGTATATCCGGGCTGCTCAAGGTGGCCTCGCCAGGGCCACGGACCAGTACGTAAAGGATATACGGGTAAGAAAATTTGATAAGCATGTATATCAGTAGCCCCTGAGACTTGGAACAGTTGGCACAACTGATTTAAGGATCCTCGTGTGCATAGGTTCTGATAGAGAAGAATACCCGGCTATCCAAAGAGCTGGAGGAGTGCAAGGCCCGACTGCGGGCCGCTATTGCCGTGATGGAGGAGTCTACGAAGGCCCCGTCTGGTAATATTTGCTTTAAATGGAAACAATGTCATGGCATGTACCAGTTAAGTATTCGGCATGAATGTGATTCTAACAATAGAATCTGTAGACAATCCCGGAGGCAATCCGGAGATCGTACCAGAGGATGAGCAACATGTTCGACGATAGCTGAAGGCTGGCCAGCGTGTGCTTACAAAGGTTATAAAGGAGAAAAATACTCTTCAGGACGGGAACATCCGACTGGACGTCGAATTAAAGGATGTTCGGGCCCAGCTTGCTGACTCCGTAAAGGAGAATAAGAGGCTACGGCGCGGCATATTCAATAAGTGCTCTGACGAACCACTATAAAGTTTAGCGAAGAAGTGTGCTGACAGGATTATGTCTGTAGGCATGCTAACAGGTTGTCCTGAGGAGGAGATGCCCGGATCTGCAGGCGATCTTCTGCCGGAGCTCTCACAACTGCACGAACAAGTTCGGCAGGTGATGCGGGGCATTGCCCAAGCCTTGTGGCCATCTGCCTCCCTGCCAGGAGGCATGAGGGAGCTTGTGGAGATGCTCCAGGGAGCGCAGCAGCACTTCCGATTATGGAAGATATCAGCCTGCCGACAAGGCGCAAGGGAAGCCTGGGCCATGGTGAAGACATGATACACCAAGGCTGACCCGAACCACATGGACAAGGTCGGACCTGTAGGGTCAGATGGGAAGGAGATCCCAGTACATCTGGTGTATGACTAGGTAGCATTATCCACTAAGTATTCCCAATGGGACTGTAGGCTAGACAGCCTGTTGGATGGAATAGAAGAAGAATTTAGTCAGTCTAAGTGACATTATACTTCGAAGGACACATTTTGTCCCTAGCCGAATTGTAAATCATTTGTCTTGTCCAACCTTTTTGCTTCAACCTCTAGACCCGACAGTCCGGAGTGTATCCGAATACCCACTCGGTTACGTGAAAACCAGGGCACGCGTGGAAACCAGGCGTAGGGTCATAAGTGCTTGAACAGACAAGTACCCAACTAGTTATGTTATATTACATAAGGTAGTAAGAAACATCTTCCAGGGAGAATAGTTCCGTTAAGGGTTCCTTTCCCTGGGTGTGCATGCATTGATGTGCATGTCCGAACTGCGAAACTTTACGCAGGATATAAGCATCTGGGGGCATGTTTTGTAATAGGTAAAATACATCTTGTCACGACCGGTTTTTCCGGGTAATAAATTTCCATAAAAGACCGTCGTGCTCATCAGCCCCAGGATTACTGTTAGCTGATGAGGCTCCAACTTGATACAGAAATTCCAAGCAAAATACAAAATATGCAGTACAAGACCATTCTGGCCTGTGAGTACAACAAATGGTTTCTAGTGGTTGATGGCGGAAGCGGTTTGTGGATCATCAGTGTCTATGGGACTCCAATTCCCATAGGAACAGCTGACCAGGTTAACTCCTATCTCTGCGAGGCTGCTATCTCCGTTGCTTAGGTTCCGGGGCTGTCATCGCGTCGCTCCTCTCCGTGCAAGAAAATCTGGCCAAGACAATAGCCAGGGACAAGCCAGTGAGTACTTTGAATGTACTCGCAAACATTAAGAACACAGGTATAATATAACAATGATGTGCTGAAAATATTTCATGCTCATGACATCAGTCACAAATGATAAATAAAACTCTGATGCGTGCAAGCAAGTTATTTATAAAAATACAATAGCATAGTAGTATAAAAATTTATGAAATAAATAACAAGAAATGCCACAGTCGGGCGTCTTAGCGACACCACATAAAGGGCTTTTAAAAGAAATGCCACAGTCGGGCGTCTGAGCGACACCACAAAAAGGGCTTTAAAAGAAATGCCACAGTCGGGTGTCTGAGCGACACCACATAAAGGTCTTTAAAAGAAATGCCACAGTCGGGCGTCTGAGCGACACCACATAAAGGGCTTTAAAAGAAATGCCACAGTCGGGCGTCTGAGCGACACCACATAAAGGGCTTTAAAAGAAATGCCACAGTCGGGCGTCTGAGCGACACCACATAAAGGGCTTTAAAAATAAACAATCATAGTGAATATCCCGGAGGTAAAACCATCCCAGAGATACTCGATAATGACAATAATATCACGGGTTAGTCAACAATAATAATAATCATAATTATCACAAGTCACAAATAGTAGTTCCAGTTCTGGTTAACAGTTTCACCTCCGAAGACCGACACTAAGACCGACACTTGACCCATCCCAGACTGTAATCCTTAACCATGGACACGGCTATTCGAATAGGTTAAATCTCTGCAGAGGGTGTACTCTTTACCCACGAGTAACGAATTTCTTTAGTCCATTAGGACTAATTCCGTCTACGGTCTTTTTGTTGAAAACACACCTAACTTGCACACACCAGCTTAACTCACCGGTGTCTGGAATCACCCACGACACCTGTCAAGCAAAACTCTAAGTGGGGAGGCTACAACCTCGCGTAGCATGGGATCAAATTTATACCGCGCGCTCTAAGGGGTGCCCCCCTCTCGGTCCCAACCGGAAACACCCATGCCCCCGGACCAGGTGGCCTGCCTACCAGCTACAACCGGTATCTTCCACCATGGCCTCTCTGTACGGTGTGTGCTAGAAAGAGGTTGACAACTTACTGAACCGTACTCTACTTGCTGTAGAGACAAGTGGTAGTACGAAACAAGTATGGGGGTTACTGGAACAAGACTCGATCTACGGTCGACTCAGGAGGTTTAAGTATTCCCTACATGATTAGCATAACAAATATATTTCAACCAACAGAGTCACCGCTCATATCACCTTGCCATGCCATACCAGACATAACCGTCCCGACGGAGACCGGCGACAAACTCATGCCTACCCAAGGCAGAGGTTTTCCCGGGTTCCTGCCGGTATGCATGCAAGGCACATGAGGATGATTGTCATCACAAGTGTGTTCATTTCCAACAGCATGGAAATCAATAACATGCACCCATGCATATGATCATGTCACATGAAATAACAAGTTTCTCCGAAGTGAGGTGATCTTATAAACAAGTCATCGAACACACAAAAATATTATGCCGGGGTTCAGAATGCTTGCCTTCAATGTGTGGAAAGGCAGGGTGCACTCCAAAACTTGAAACATTTCTCCTCTCTTCAAAAATCCTATTTTAGCAATATAAAAGAATTAACACACAAAATAAAAACAGCACCAAAAGTTGTTCTGAAATTTTTTCAATTAAATCTTAAAATAAACTAGATCAAATTTGAGGGAGGTAGGAAAAAGAATTAATTCATTTGGAGTAGTATTTAAAAAGATAAAGCCAGTCAAAGATTTGGTCAAAATCTGTTTTAATAATAAAACAGAAAAGAAAACGTTTCGGCAGAATACGCCTTCGAAGCAGGAGAAACGTACTGCGTTGGATTACGCCTTCACTTAAACACGTGGATGGCGCGGGGTGTCACTGACAGTGGGCCCGCCTGGCCCACTGGTCAGGTTTGACTAGTCGCCCGCGTCGTCTCCCTCCTCTGCCCGAGCGGAGCGGGGCTCCGGCGATCGTCGCCGGTGACTGGCATCTCCTTGCGGGGTCCCGAGGGCGGGGATGGATCCGCCACTCCAGGGCGGTCCTCCCGGCGGTCGTGCGGCAGGAGGGGACGGAGGGAGCTGCCGGCGGCGAGCTTCTCGGCGGAGGTGGCCTCGGGAGCAAAGTGATTTTTGGGCTGCGGTGGTCTCCTACACAAATTGGTCGAGGGGTTGCACTCGCGAGAGGAAGGGGGAGTTCTTGGTGGAGAGATTGGAGAGGGGGAGGCTCTGGTGACGCCGAAACGGCCGGGACCGTGGTGGCGGCTGTGGTTGCCGGAGCTGGGGAAGGAGGCCTCCCTGGGTTGGTTGGCGGTCACAGAAGCATTATGGGAGCATGCTGAGGCTGCCTTGCGAACGCAACATGCTCGGATGCCTCCTTTTATAGAGCAACGAGGTCGGTTCAGTGGCGGCCGCGGATGAGCTCGTCGGCGACCGTCTTCCTATAGCCGCAGGGCGTCGTGGCGGCGACGAGTGCTAGAGGACAATGCTGCGGATGAGCTTGAGCTGTTCAAGGGGGCAGGTGGCGAGCCGGGGTGGCTTGGGCGGCGCCGACCGCGGCAGAGGCGCGCTGCGGTCGGCGGTGTGCCGCCAAAAGTTCTTTCGGTGGCGTTGTAGGCTGCCAGGGTGGCTTGGCTGGTTCCTGCGAGCGGATTAGGTCAGGGGGTGAGGCTCTGTAGGCGAGCAAGGGCAGGGGCGCGACGCGGCGACCCGAGCGCACGAACGTGCAAAACGCGCGCTCTGGGCGCGCCCAGAGCATGCACGCCAAGCGTTCGGCGAAATGCCAGAGCATGCTAGGCGGCTGGGGTGGAGCTAGGGATTAGCAGGTCTAGGCTAGTGTCTCCTAGGAGATTAGTGGACATGTTGGTTTGCCCAGAGGTGCAAGGTCACAATGCAAAGACAAAATCATGTCAAAAATGGCCATGCACACCAGGTGTTTGACAAAATGCTAATGGCATCTAGGCAACTCTTGGGGTGGCCCAAATCTTCAGATCAAAGTCTCTTTAGAAGCATGATATGGTGGTAAGGTTAGTTGGCCAAATCTAGAAACTTGTTAGTGCAAAGCTTTGAGAAAACCAAATCTGGTCAGAAAGAAAACTATATGGTTTCATGGACTAAAACTACTCCAATGGGTTCACTCTCTTGGAATTAGGGGTTTGGTAAGGTGTACTACAAGCAGGAGAAAGCTCATGGGTAAAGGAGCAAGTTAGAAGATGGTTGCAGTACAAATCATCAAGTTAGACCAGAATGCAAAAGAGGATGATTCACTCAAATTTTTCAAAGAACATAAATGGGTTTTTGCACAAAGTGGAATAATATGCTCCTACTGACCTCCCCAAATTTTCGTAGAAGTTTTAAAGAAATATTTAAATAGGTTGTAGTGTAATATTGCCCACTGGACCAGATTTGAAAACTTGGTGTAGAACTCAAAATATCCAATGGATGAAATATTTTTTGCATAAAAGTGATTTAAAAGCATCACATGATATCTCCAATTTTTGGTGGGATTTTTAGATAAATACATCAAATGGTTGTAGTTCAAAAAGAGCTCCAAATTCTAAAACAAGTCATTTAATGAATAAAGCTCAGGGTGAAATAATTTAATAAATAAATCTACTAATTGAGGGATGTTTTTAAATGAGAGGGAAAAATAAGTCCAATATGTTTTGGAAGGATCCACTTGGGAAAAACTCCTTAATATTAAAAGAAAAGTTTTGAAATCAACAGATATATTCTTGCAGGCAAAAAAAATTTAAACTCTTGGCAAAATTTTAATAACTAAAACCTGGTTAAATTTTTGGGGTGTTACAATACTACCCCCCTTAAGAAAAAAAATCTCGTCCTTGAGATTTGCTAAGAGTGTAAAACAAAAACACTTTTACTTGGTCAAAAGATCATTTTACACATGCGGTAAAAAGAGGCTATAGTGAGAGGGCAATAAGTGGTGAGTAACTACAGTGTGGTACTGGCGCTGTGTGGAAAAATCCATGCTTATGAAAACGAGTGATTTCTACGCTGGACGCCGTGAATTTAGAATAAATTCTAAATTTAACAATACGCTGGTCGTACCCGAGAGTACAGTGCTCTCTCTGGCTGACAGGTGGGACCGGGGCCCACTGTCAGTCTCTCCTTCTTCCTCTGGCTCTCTCTTCTTCCTCTCTCCCGCGCGCTTTCCCGGCTTTCTCCACCGGCGACGTCTAGCGCGTAGGGCATCTAGGCCGTACTGCGGTAGTGTGTGGCGTGCTAGCTGCCGGTGCAGTATGCACTCACCTCGCGGGCCAGTGCACTGTCGGCACTGCTCGCGGATTCGCCTCCGAACACCGGTGATCGGGCGACGAGCGGCGCTGGTGGACCTCGCCCACCATACACCGAGCTCGAGCTATAAAATGACCGCGGCGTTCTCCTCTTCTTCCTCACAGCTGGCCTCGCTCCTCCTTCTCTCTTCTTCTCCTCTGTTTCTGCTGGCCGGAGCTCGAGACGAGGCTCTAATGGCGGAGGTGGTGCCGGACTGGTACGTGATCCTGTTGTGCGGAGGGCTGGCAGCGGTGCTGGGGCTCTCCGTGCTCCTGTGCGCGATGATCCTCGATGATCGTCGCGATGCTGCTGCTCGGGTGCTGGCTCTCCGTGGTGGCGGTAATCACGAGGAGTAGGTGGGGTGTGCCGGGTGCTAACTGTTGTACGGGGCGCTTAGTTACATGCAACACCGTCGCATTTTTTTGCAAGCGGTATGTGTGTCCATGCAATTGTGGTTGTGAGGCTGCTGCCGTGGTGCTGCGTGAAATAAAATAATCCATGTCATGGCAAGATGTATGATGCAGCAATTCAGGGAAGAAAAATCTTACTCGAGGATTTTTTTTTTGCGAGAGAAAATAGTAATACATTAGGGTCAAACCGCAACAGAGCTACTCACAACAATAGAAACTAAATAACTTACTTGCCTCGCAAACTCGGGGTACCATGCATACGTTACAACTAGGCATCTTACAAGCATCAAAACAACATGCTACATCACCCCAACATAAGAACAAAAGGCATGGGCATGAAGTACAGGTAAAGCATAACAAAACATGAACACTGAGCTATCTCCAGAAATCACTAGAACATGCTCAAACACACATGGTAAGATTGCAAATAATCACAGTTTCAGACTTGTCAGGAAATAACATCAGGTTGCAATGTTCAGAGCTATCAAACAACATGTTACATGAACTTATCATGTTAAACAAAGTCATGGCATGAATCTACTAATTGCTTAGATCAAAAGAACCTTACTGACCATGAGCCAAAAAGGAACCGAAGATATGATGGCACCCATGTAAACATAGCAAGTTATATGACAGATTCATACATGGCAGGAACAACAATAAGTAGGCATGTTGGTGAGCTTGAACCACTCACCACAGAGCAATACATGGCATGGCAAGGCAACCAACAGTAAGAAGGCATGTTTATGAAGCTAAGCATGGCAAGAACAAGTTCATAGGGTTCATGGATCACTAGGAAAACACATGGAAACAACTGAACTTAATGTAAACAGGCTGACAGCAACATTATCAAGCAACTTTGGAGCAAGATATGAACAATCTACAGCAAGCTATAAATGCAACCAGGGGCATGGATGGATAGGGCATAACATGTAGATCAAGACATGTTTATAGAGCATCTCCAGATTATGCATAGAATGATTAGTAGCAACATGTTTACATAGCAACAAAATATAACAGAATCTGTCAGGAAAACAGCAACAGCAAGTACACTACTTAACAAGCTCGATTCACTCACAAGTCATTGCATGACAAGATAAGCATAGCATCATCAAGAAGACATGTTTATGTAACCAACCAAGGCAAGAACAAGTCCATAGCATGCAAGGATCAACTATAGCAAGCTTGGCCATATTGAATAACATGTAAACAATATGCCAGGAAACATTTTGAAGCAAAAGTAGAGCACGAAAATGACATGCTAGACTACTCCATAATTGCAACCAAGGGCAGGGATGGATAGACAACAACCATATGTTCAAAACGCCCTTACTGAGGTATCTCAAAATATGCATGGATCTCTCTGTAGCATCAAGTTTACATGGCATCAAAATAACAGCAGAACAGGGACTAAAATCAGCAATATCACGAAGCCTAGTTTGCATGCTTGTGCTAGTCACCACATTGATCACAAAAATACATGGCATACACCCCTAGAAAGATGACATAGCATAGATCAACATACATGTAGACATCAACCCCATAAGATGCACCCATCAATCATGGCAAAAATGACAAATGGGCATGTTATAACAGTTTCAGCAGATTAACATCAACATGCACTCTTCCAACAGCATTTCGGGCATCAAGATGAGCTCAAATGAAGATGATGCAATGGAATGAAATGAAGTACTCGTCGAGACGAACAATTTGACATATTACACGCACGAAACGGAGCTACAGATGCAGAGATACAATGCGATGAACATGGCATGATTATGCAAGATTCCAGGGACTTGGTGGATTTCGGGGGTCAACCTCTGCACGGAAAACGATGATGGCCGGGATCTCGCCGGAGTGCGCGGGCGTCGCCGAAGTTGGACGGGGGAGGCGGATCCGGGGCGTCTCCGGTGTGGGGCCGCCGGATCTGGCGCCGGCGGCGCCGGCGGCGGCCGAGACGCGGTCAGCGGCGACCGGGCGGACGGGCGGCACGGATCCCGGCGACCGGAGCGGGTGGCGGCCGGCGGGGTGCGGCGGCCGGAGTGCGGGGAGGCAGCGGCGCTCCGCTCGGCGGCGGGACGGGAGGCGACGGCGGCCTGGCGGAGGAGGCTCGGGGGCCGCGGCCGGCGGGACACGGCGGAGGGCGGCGGCGGTGAGGCCACTAGCGGTGGGGACGGGCGCGGCGCGGGGAGGATCCGGCGGCGGAGCGCGGCGCGGGGCGCGGTCGGGCCCGGCGCGGCCCGGGGCGAGCCGGTCGTGGGCCGGGCGGGCCGCGGCGGCGCGGGGAGCCGCGGGGCGACGTGGCGGCTGACGATTCGCCGAGGGACGGCGGCGGACATGTCCGGTCGTCGGGCGGACGCGTCCGGCGGCGCGGGGAAGAGGAGGCTAGGGTTTGATCTGCGCGGATTTCGGGGGAGGAAGACATATTTATAGGTAGAGGGAGCTAGGAGAGTCCAAATGAGGAGCGGTTTTCGGCCACGCGATCGTGATCGAATGACCGAGAGCATGGGGGAGAGTTAGATGGGTTTTGGGCCACTTTGGAAGGGGTGTTGGGATGCAACTCAAAGAGGCTTATGCGGTTACCCGGTTAACCGTTGGAGTATCAAACGACCTCCAAATGGCACGAAACTTGACAGGCAGTCTACCGGTGCTATACCAAGGCCGCTTGGCAAACCTCGGTCCATTCCGAGAATGTTTAACACCCGCACAAGAGAAGAGGCAAAAAGGGGGCGCCGGGGAACATAGGAGTGCCGGATTGCAAAACGGACAACGGGGAAAATGCTCGGATGCATGAGACGAACATGTATGCAACATGAGATGCACATGATGACATGGAAAAATGCAACATGCAAGCAAATGACATGGCAACGACGGTGAATAACTGGCAGACACCTAGCGCATCGAATCCGGGGCGTTACAACACTCCTCCACTAACAAGAGATCTCGTCCCGAGATCTTAGGACCGAGACGGAAGGGAAAAAGGGATGAGGTGAAACAAAAACTCAAGAGAAGAAGCAAAGAATCGAGAGCACTCGAGAAGAATTTGAACGAGATCTTGGAGAAGGCATGTGACTGATGGAATCCATTCTTACGTCACACTTGAAAAGAAATGAGAATAACTCCGGGGGAATTAGAAGAGTCAGGTAAGACCCTGGGAAAAGACCTGTAGGTTAGGGCCCACTGAAGAAAACACCGTTAGAAAGGGTTGTTGAACAAATAGATGATGCACCGGAACAATTGAAATATTTGAATGAGGTGACAACCTCGAATTAAGTCGAACACAAACGAAACTCCTGAGATGTCTTCCGAACTCCGAAATGATTGAGATGGCGAGAGGCGAACGAGCAAGGAGAACACTTGATCCAAGGAAAAGAATATGAACAACCCGAAAAACTAGAATTGAATTCGCCGGAAAAGAAAAAGAGATGAAGAATGACGAACGAGACGAGAATTCACCGATTGAAATAATTGACAAAAGATTGAAGAGGCTCCACACGAATGAAATTGATGCTCGAAACAGACTCAGACTCCGGGATGAAAAGGGTGGGAGGGCGGGAAAAACAAAAGCAACTTGGACGGGGAACCAACGAATATCTAGAAGAGAAAACACCGGTTGAAATCACTGAGTAAAGAAAGCAACGACTTCGCACGAGTAGCATGGATACTCGATTATGGACTCCGGTTCCGAGATGAAAAGGGGTGTGCGGGTGGGAAAAGAAAACAACTGAGGATTGAACGCAAAGATGAAGAGACATGAGTCAACTTGACGAGAATTGCACCGGATAAAATAGCTGAGAACCAACGAACGAAAAACTAACCGCGTGAACCTAAAGAAAAATTTGAATGGGAAGAGGAATAATTCAAAACACCTACGTCAAGATTCCTCACCAGAGCGACGAAGGGACTGAGGAGTAAAAAGAATTCCTACTCTCCGATATAACTAGACTCCGAAAATAGTTTTTCTTCTAGACTCAACATCGGCCAAACTACACGATCAATCAAGGGGGCTCCTAGGGTCAGGCGAGGCTCTGATACCAACTTGTCACGCCCAAGATGCGACCCTATCCTAAAGGAACTCGAAGGTCCCACCAAGGATAGAAGCGCATCTTGAAGACGCTTTTGCAAGGTGGATATCATTACATCAACATTACATAATAGATGGGGATGCATACAAAAGGCATACAATGCCACACGAATACAACATCATCATACAAGAGACCAACATCCGACTACAGATGGAACACAAACATAAACTCAAACGACATCCACCCTGCTAGCCCAGGCTGCCGACCTGGAACCTATCCCCTGATCGAAGAAGAAGCAGAAGAAGAACTCCAAACAAGAAAACATCGCGCTCGCGTCAAGATCATCGCATAAACCTGTACCTACAACTGTTTTTGTAGTAATCTGTGAGCCACGAGGACTCAGCAATCCCATTACCATGGGTATCAAAACTAGCAAAGCTTAATGGGAAAGGAAGGGGTAAAGTGGTGAGGTTGCAGCAGCGACTAAGCATGATATGGTGCCTAACATACGCAAATGAGAGCGAGAAGAGAAACAAGCGGAACGGCCGTGAACTAGCAATGATCAAGAGGTGATCCTGAACACCTACTTATGTCAAACATAACACAGAAGCCGTGTTCACTTCCCGGACTCCGCCGCGAAGAGACCATCACGGCTACACACACAGTTGATGCGTTTTAGTTCGGATCTGGTGTCAAGTTATCTACAACCGGACATTAACAAATTCCCATCTGCCACATAACCGCGGGCACGGTTTTCAAAAGATAATACCCTGCAGGGATGTCCCAACTTAGCCCATGACAAGCTCTCGCGATTAATGAAGGAATAGACCTTCTCCCAGGAAGACCCGATCAGTCTCGGAATCCCAGTTTACAAGACATTTTGACAATGGTAAAACAAGACCAGCAAAGCCGCCCGAATGTGCCGACAAATCCTGATAGGAGCTGCACATATCTCGTTCTCAGGGCACACCGGATTGTCCAAATTTCCGGTAGGCGAGCCCAGAGTTGCCCCTGGTGGCCACCGGCGGCTGACGGTTTGGACCAACACTCACGACGAGCACTGGCCCGAGAGGGTAAAAATAAGATGACCCTCAAGAGCGCGACTCCCAAGGGAAAAAGGGCTAGGTGAGGCAAATGGTAAAACCAAGGTTGGGCCTTGCTGGAGGAGTTTTATTCAAAGCGAAATATCAGGGGGGTCCCATAAATCACCCGACCGCGTAAGGAACACAAAATCCGGGAACATAATACCGGTATGACGGAAACTAGGGCAGCAAGAGTGGACCAAAACACCAGGCATAAGGCCGAGCCTTCCACCCTTTACCAAATATATAGATGCATTAATAATATAAGAGATATTTTGATATCCCAACCAAAATCATGTCCACCATGGAGCAATCTTTAACTTCACCTGCAACTAACAACGCTATAAGAGGGGCTGAGCAAAAGCGGCAACATAGCCAAACAATGGTTTGCTAGGAAGGGTGTCAAAGGTTAGAGGTTCATGGCAATTTGGGGAGGCTTGATGAGCAAAAGATAGGTAACACAGCATAGCGATAGAATGAAGCAACTAGCATAGCAATGATAGTAGTGAGATCCAGGGTAGCATGTCATCTTGCCTGAAATCCCGCAAGGAAGAAGAACGAGTCCATGAAGAATATGAACGGATGAAGCCGAACCAACCGTAGACGAACGAATCCTCACGATCGCAACGAAACAGGAACTAACAAGAAGAAGCACACAACATAGGTAAACACACCACACATGAACAAGGCATGACGCACAACAAGCATGATGCATGACCAAGCTAGATGAAGCTACTCATGGCAAGAGATGATGCAAACAAGAACAACACATCAAGGCAAGTTTAAATGAGGCCGGAAGCAACATATAATAATTCCGGTAAGTCCTCATATGCGAATTTCGAAATTGGTCCAGAACTGAATAAACCTTATGTTCAAGTAGTTAAACAGCAAGTTAATATGCACCAAGATGATCTACACGAAATTCTAGTCAAGTTACATATAAAGTTCATTAGATTCGGAGCTACGGCCTAGAAGATATGAGCAAAACAAGTCAAACATGGCATTGATGCAATATGCATACAAACATCAAGCAAACACCTCAAAACAAGGATGCAACATGATAATATGAAGCTACATGCAAAAACAAGCAAGTTTCATATAGAGCACACTCAAAACGGAGCAACGGTGCAACACATACACTCTATACAAGTCATAACAACAATATGTCCAAAACAGCAACTAGGCATCTTACAAGCATCAAAACAACATGCTACAGCACCCCAACATAAGAACAAAAGGCATGGGCATGAAGTACAGGTAAAGCATAACAAAACATGAACACTGAGCTATCTCCAGAAATCACTAGAACATGCTCAAACACACATGGTAAGATTGCAAATAATCACAGTTTCAGACTTATCAGGAAATAACATCAGGTTGCAATGTTCAGAGCTATCAAACAACATGTTACAGGAACTTATCATGGCAAACAAAGGCATGGCATGAATCTACTAATTGCATAGATCAAAAGACCCTTACTGACCATGAGGCAAAAAGGAACCGAAGATATGATGGCACCCATGTAAACATAGCAAGTTATATGACAGATTCATACATGGCAGGAACAACAATAAGTAGGCATGTTGGTGAGCTTGAACCACTCACCACAGAGCAATACATGGAATGGTAAGGCAACCAATAGTAAGAAGGCATGTTTATGAAGCTAAGCATGGCAAGAACAAGTTCATAGGGTTCATGGATCACTAGGAAAACACATGGAAACAACTGAACTTAATGTAAACAGGCTGACAGCAACATTATCAAGCAACTTTGGAGCAAGATATGAACAATCTACAGTAAGCTATAAATGCAACCAGGGGCATGGATGGATAGTGCATAACATGTAGATCAAAACATGTTTATAGAGCATCTCCAGATTATGCATAGAATGATTAGTAGCAACATGTTTACATAGCAACAAAATATAACAGAATCTGTCAGGAAAACAGCAACAGCAAGTACACTACTTAACAAGCTCGATTCACTCACCACAAGTCATTGCATGACAAGATAATCATAGCATCATCAAGAAGACATGTTTATGTAACCAACCAAGGCAAGAACAAGTCCATAGAATGCAAGGATCAACTATAGTAAGCTTGGCCATATTGAATAACATGTAAACAATCTGCCAGGAAACATTTTGAAGCAAAAGTAGAGCACGAAAATGACATGCTAGACTACTCCATAATTGCAACCAAGGGCAGGGATGGATAGACAACAACCATATGTTCAAAACACCCTTACTGAAGTATCTCAAAATATGCATGGATCTCTCTGTAGCATCAAGTTTACATGGCATCAAAATAACAGCAGAACAGGGACTAAAATCAGCAATATCACGAAGCCTAGTTTGCATGCTTTGCTAGTCACCACATTGATCACAAAAATACATGTCATACACCCCTGGAAAGATGGCATGGCATAGATCAACATACATGTAGACATCAACCCCATAGGATGCACCCATCAATCATGGCAAAAATGACAAATGGGCATGTTATAACAGTTTCAGCAGATTAACATCAACATGCACTCTTCCAACAGCATTTCGGGCATCAAGATGAGCTCAAATGAAAATGATGCAATGGAATGAAATGAAGTACTCGTCGAGACGAACAATTTGACATATTACACGCACGAAACGGAGCTACAGATGCAGAGATACAATGCGATGAACATGGCATGATTATGCAAGATTCCAGGGACTTGGTGGATTTCGGGGGTCAACCTCTGCACGGAAAACGATGATGGCCGGGATCTCGCCGGAGTGCGCGGGCGTCGCCGGAGTTGGATGGGGGAGGCGGATCCGGGGCGTCTCCGGCGCGGGGGCGCCGGATCCGGCGCCGACGGCGGCGGCGGCGGCCGAGACGCGGTCGGCGGCGACCGGGCGGACGGGCGGCGCGTATCCCGGCGACCGGAGCGGGTGGCGGCCGGCGGGGTGCGGCGGCCGGAGCGTGGGGAGGGAGCGGCGCTCCGCTCGGCGGCGGGACGGGAGGCGACGGCGGCCTGGCGGAGGAGGCTCGGGGGCCGCGGCCGGCGGGACACGGCGAAGGGCGGCGGCGGCGAGGCCACCGGCGGCGGGGACGGGCGCGGCGCGGGGAGGATCCGGTGGCGGAGCGCGGCACGGGGCGCGGTCGGGCCCGGTGCGGCCCGGGGCGGGCCGGTCGTGGGCCGGGCGGGCCGCGGCGGCGCGGGGAGCCGCGGGGCAACGTGGCGGCTGACGATTCGCCGAGGGACGGCGGCGGACATGTCCGGCCGTCGGGCGGACGCGTCCGGCGGCGCGGGGAAGAGGAGGCTAGGGTTTGATCTGCGCGGATTTCGGGGGAGGAAGACATATTTATAGGTAGAGGGAGTTAGGAGAGTCCAAATGAGGAGCGGTTTTCGGCCACGCGATCGTGATCGAACGACCGAGAGCATGGGGGAGAGTTAGATGGGTTTTGGGCCACTTTGGAAGGGGTGTTGGGCTGCAACTCAAAGAGGCTTATGCGGTTACCCGGTTAACCGTTGGAGTATCAAACGACCTCCAAATGGCACGAAACTTGACAAGCGGTCTACCGGTGCTATACCAAGGCCGCTTAGCAAACCTCGGTCCATTCCGAGAATGTTTAACACCCGCACAAGATAAGAGGCAAAAAGGGGGCGCCGGGGAACATAGGAGTGCCGGATTGCAAAACGTACAACGGGGAAAATGCTCGGATGCATGAGACGAACATGTATGCAACATGAGATGAACATGATGACATGGCAAAATGCAACACGCAAGCAAATGACATGGCAACGACGGCGAATAACTAGCAGACACCTGGCGCATCGAATCCGGGGCGTTACATCGTCGTCCATACCGTCGATGTCTTCGGAGTCGTAGTCTAGCATGTCGGTTAGATCGTCGACAGTGGCTACAAAGTGGGTGGTGGGAGGGTTTTGAATTTCTTCGTCGTCCGCATCCCAACCATCCTAACCGCAGTCCGGCCAGGGCTCTCCTGATAAGAGAGATACTTTAGCGAATTCAGGATGTCGCCAAAGGGTGAGTGCTGAAAGATGTCCGCAGCGGTGAACTCCATGATCGGCGCCCAATCGGATTCGATTGGCAGGGGCGCAGGAGATTCGGAGTCCGGCAAGGAGTCTGACACCTCGGAGTCACGAGCTTTGCAAGGGACAAGGTCAGTATTCGGCTCCATCGCCGTAGAGATTGAAGCCCCCGAGGCGGTGTCCAGCCACCTGTCCTCGATCTGCGCGGTTGGCTCCGAACTATGGGTCAGAGCGGACTCGTGTGCGACCTCCAGGGCACTGTCCGGTAGCAGAGCTAAATCATGCCCACCGTGACAGTGCGGCGCGCTCGGTTGTGGCTCGAATCCATCGAAGATCAAGTCTCCGTGGATGTCAGCCGTGAAGTTTAGGCTTCCAAACCTGACCTGACGGCCAGGGGCGTAGCTTTCGATCTGCTCCAGATGGCCAAGCGAATTGGCCCGCAGTGCAAAGCCGCCGAACGCGAAGATCTGTCCGGGGAGAAAAGTCTCACCCTGGACCGCGTTGTTGTTGATTTAAGAAGCCATCAAGCCTATCGGTGACGACACAGAGGAACTCTCAATGAAAGCACCAATGTCGGTGTCAAAACCGGCGGATCTCGGGTAGGGGGTCCCGAACTGTGCGTCTAGGCGGATGGTAACAGGAGACAAGGGACACGATGTTTTTACCCAGGTTCGGGCCCTCTCAATGGAGGTAAAACCCTACTCCTTCTTGATTGATATTGATGATATGGGTAGTACAAGAGTGGATCTACCATGAGATCAAGGAGGCTAAACCCTAAAAGCTAGCCTATGGTATGATTGTAGTAATGGTTGTTCGTCCTACGGACTAAAACCCACCGGTTTATATAGACACCGGAGAGGGCTAGGGTTACACAGAGTCGGTTACAATGGTAGGAGATCTACATATCCGTATCGCCAAGCTTGCCTTCCACGCCAAGGAAAGTCCCATCCGGACATGGGACGAAGTCTTCAATCTTGTATCTTCATAGTCTTGGAGTCCGGCCGATGATGATAGTCCGGCTATCCGGACACCCCCTAGTCCAGGACTCCCTCACCAACCTTTGTGGATACTATGTTTGCAGACACATGATCTCCATCTGCAAATCTGCTGATAGTTGTGACGATCCTTGAGAATTAGTACCAGTAAGTCTATCTTAATTAATATCTTCTACTCCACTCATATGGCACATTCTGATCTTAAAAATACTGCAGCTCATCTTAAAATCGAGGACCCCTGAACCGCTCCTGGCTGGTGAATTGCTGATGGTTCAGAGATTTATCAGCGACTTCTTCCTGGATCACTACATCAATCCCACTGGTGATAATGAAGATTTTAGCATGCGTTCTCCTGAAACATTGAGTAAGAGTTAGCCGCTAAACATATAATGCATGGATCCATTGTTTTCCATCTGATGAGGTCTTCGTATTTCGTACACTATGATTAATTATGTAATGCATATATGTGTGGACAAATCATTGGAATTTAGCTACCATATGTTCAATTGCAATTGTTGCGAAATCTGATGAATGTTCTTCCTGTGGACACTATTTGTTTAATTGAATATTGTGGTGAATTTGCTTTTTGTGTGCTGATTGAAATGGGATATTTTTGTTTATATGTTCAATTGAATATTGTGGCAAATTTGCTTTTTGCATGCCAATTCAAAATGGGATATTTTTGTTTTAACCTGGCAATTGTTCCGCACACGGTTCAACTAAATGAGTGTGTGCGATCCACATCAGAAAGCATACGTCAATTATAGCGGAACCGTCGGTGATACACAGCAGATCGCAAACGATTTGCAGTGCTACTACGTGTGCGTAGGGTCTCCGAAACCGTTTGTGATATCGCGTTATCGCACACAAGAACTGGGAGTAAACCGTGCCCAATGCAAAATACAATCCCAGTCGTAATCTTTTCATGAAACATGTGGGATCCCAAACGAAAAGCACACGTCACTCTTGCGGCAACCGTGGGTGATACCCAACAAATTACAAATGGTCTGCAGCACTTGTATGTGTGTGAAGGGGCTCCTGAACCGTTTGTGATAGAACATTATCGCAGACGGTAATTGTTGGCAAACGTGTGCGATGGAGTCTAGCATGGCAGATGGGTTACGCAGAAAACTCGTGTGCGATGGGGCACAAATCGCACACAGTTCATATGTTGGCCCGTGTGCCTTACATACTGTTTTCCAAACGGTTCGTTACGATAGACCGTATGGTTTCACTGTGTCATTAGCGCTTAATCACCGATACGACACGTGCGAAAGAATTTAGTGTGTGCTGCATCACACACGATTACATTTTGGAAGCTCTGGATCACTGCTCCATATCCCCGACGCTTTCTGGGTCGTGTGCGAAGGACACCCTATCGCACACACTCACTTGGCGACAGTCCCAAATGCTGTCACAGAAAGGGGTTAAAAACCATTTGTATAGCAATGACGTGTACCAGTGATTAATTATCATCAAGGATCTGAAAAAATAATCTTCCACCAGATAAACCAACTAGCATCAACTACAAGGAGTAATCAACACTACTAGCAACCCACAGGTACCAATCTGAGGTTTTGGGACCAAGATCGAATACAAGAGATGAACTAGGGTTTGAGAGGAGATGGTGCTGGTGAAGATGTTGATGGAGTTAACCCCCTCTCGATGAGAGGATCGTTGGTGATGACGATGGCGATGATTTCCAGGTCAAAACACACCAGCCAAAGATGGGCACCGAAGGCCTGCCAGGGGGGCCATAAGGTTGCGGGGCACACCCAGGGGGGTAGGGCGGGCCCTCCACCCTTGTGGCTGGCCGATGGCTCCCCTTTGGTACTTTCTTCGCCCAATATTTTTTATATATTCCAAAAACATGCTCCGTGAAGTTTCAGGACTTTTGAAGTTGTGCAGAATAGGTCTCCAATATTTGCTCCTTTTCCAGTCAAGAATTCCAGCTGCTAGCATTCTCCCTCTTCATGTAAACCTTATAAAATAAGAGAGAATAGGCATAAGTATTGTGATATAATGTGTAATAACAGCCCATAATGCATTAAATATCAATATAAAAGCATGATGCAAAATAGACGTATCAACTCCCCCAAGCTTAGACCTCGCATGTCCTCAAGCGAAAGCCGATATTGAAAAATATGTCCACATGTTTAGAGATAGAGGTGTAGATAAAATAAAATATGGACCTGAGAGAATCATGATCATCTTTAGAACAGCAACATATATTGTCATATATTTTCTTATGCTAAAGTAACAATTCATTCACAAGATAAAGTATGAATCAGAAACTTTATTGAAAGCTAACAAACTATGATCTCGGTCATTGGAGCAATTGCAATTTATCATAACATCGAAAAGAGTCAATTAAAGAGCTTTTCAGCAAGTCCACATACTCAACTATCATATAATCTTTCACAATTGCTAACACTCAGGCATACTTATGGGTTCAAAGCTTCAATCGGACACAGAGAAAGATAGGGGCTTATAGTTTCGCCTCCCGACCTTTTACCTCAAGGGTAACATCAACAATAATACTTTATGAAAATCTACATCAGAGTGGATATACATATCCGGATCTCTCCAACATATAGTGCTTGCCAAAGGAAAAGTTATAAAAAGGAAAGGTGATGATCACCATTTCTCTTGTATAAGGGTAGAAGATAAAAATAAAAGATAGGCCCTTCGCAGAGGAAGCAGAGGTTGTCATGCGTTTTTATGGTTGTATGCACAAAATCTTAATGCAAAAGAACATCACTTTATATTGCCGCTTGTGATAAGGACCTTTATTATGTAGTCTGTCGCTTTTATTTCTTCCATGTCACAAGTTCATATAAAGCTTATTTTCTTCACACTAATAGATCATACATATTTAGAGAGCAATTTTTATTGCTTGCACCAATGACAACTTACTTGAAGGATCTTACTCAATCCATAGGTAGGTATGGTGGACTCTCATGGCAAAACTGGGTCTAGGGATGTTTGGAAGCACAAGTAGTATCTCTACTTGGTGCAAGGAATTTGGCTAGCATGAGAGGGAAAGGCAAGCTCAACATGTTGGATGATCCATGACAATATAACTTCTATTCAGATATAAGAAAACATAACCTATTATGTTGTCTTCCTTGTCCAACATCAACTTTTTAGCATGTCATATTTTAATGAGTGCTCACAATTACAAAAGATGTCCAAGGTAGTATATTTATATGTGAAGCCTCTCTTTCTTTATTACTTCCTATTAATTGCAACAGTGACCAAAACTATGTTTGTCAACTCTCAACAACTTTTATTCAACATACTCCTTATATGTGAAGTCATTACTCTCCATAAGATCAATATATGATCTTTTTTATTTCTTTTTATTTATTCTTTCTATTTTTTAATTCCCTCAAGATCATAGCAAGAAGGCAAAGCCCTCAACTCGAAACTACTCTTTATTATATATCTCAAGGACTCGATTACATCGAGTGAACATAAAGCAAAACTCAAGGCTAGATCATACTAAAACTTTATTCTACTAGATCAAGACATAACCAAAAGGATCGAACTAAGAAAATTGATAAATATAAAGATGTGATGGTGATACGATACCGGGGCACTCCCTCAAGCTTGGCAGTTGCCAAGAGGAGTGCCCATACCCATGTATTTATGTCTCTTTATTGGGAGGTGGTGATGATAGAGTTGTTGATGAATCTGTTAGCTTCATTAAAGCACCTTTCAGAACTTGCAGTTCTTGGAGCACACGTTGGAGCATATTTGCATTATTCTAAATTTCCTCCATAAGATGCTTATTTTCAGACCCCCAAGAACTCTTCCCTGCATTGCTTTCACTTGGACGAGATATGTCCCAGTTGGAGGGTATATGTGTACGAGGGGTGTTCTCCACTCCGTAATTATGAACCAAATTAAGAAAGTTGTTCCGATGTAACCTGTTTAAGGGCCTCCTAGGGAGGAGCCCTTCTCTAACCTCTTGGTCTTCATGGTTGTTTGTGGTTCTTATTGCTTGATGGGGACTTGGAACAGCGGAGATGCCCGCTAGAGTACCCCTCTCCGATGCTGGAGGTTGTTCCTCAAGTGAATCTCCTTCATCCTCCTCCATTGTGGCTCCTTCGGCATCCTCCCTTCTAAGTTCCATCTGCATCAACCAAGCATCATCGTCCATGTTGTTGGAGGAGGACGACGACATGATGCCTGGCCTTGAAAACTCTGGCAAAAAATAACTCAAAACGAAAATAGAGGATATATTGTCGTGGTACTATGGTCAAAACCTCCGGGAGATTATATAATGAATTTTTACCGACCAAAAGAAGTAGCGTACAAGAAAACGGAGTTTGGAAGGCACATGAGGTGGCCACAAGGACCGAGGGCACGCCCTGGTGGCCTTGTGTCTCTGTCGGACTACTTTCAAATTTCCTATTTTTTAAAATTTCCAAAACGGAGAAAAATTATCATTGGAAACGTTTTCGAGTCAGTTTACTTACCGTACCACATACCTATTCCTTTTCGGAGTTTGAAACATTCTGGAAAGTGTCCCTTATGTACTGCTCCGGGGTTACAGTATCAATTATATTGGTCTCAACATTTATGGGAGTACCTAAGATATAGTGTTTGATTCTTTGACCGTTTACCACCTTCGGATTTGTGCCTTCGGCGTTGTTGATCTTTATGGCACCGGAACGATAGACCTCCTTGATAATGTAAGGACCTTCCCATTATGAGAGAAGATTTCCTGCAAAAAAATCTTAAATGAGAGTTGCATAGTAAAACATGATCACCTACATTAAACTCACGCTTTTGTATCCTTCTGTCATGCCATCATTTAACTTTTCCTTTAAATAACTCGGCATTCTCATAGGCTTGGGTTCTCCATTCATCACGTGAGCTAATGTCAAATAACCTCTTCTCACCGGCAAGTTTGAAATCATAGTTGAGCTCTTTAATAGCCCAATATGCCTTATGTTCTAGTTCAAGAGGTAAGTGACATGCTTTTCTGTAAACCATTTTATACGGAGACATACCCATGGGATTCTTATAAGCAGTTCTATAAGCCCACAATGCATCATCAAGTTTATTATACCAATTCTTTCTAGATCTATTAACAGTCTTTTGCAAAATTAATTTAATCTCTCTATTGCTCAATTCTACTTGACCACTAGACTGAGGATGATAAGGAGATGCAATTCTATGATTAACATCATACTTAGTAGGAATTTTACGGAAAGCACCATGAATAAAAAGTGAACCACCATCAGTCATTACATATCTAGGGACTCCAAACCTCGGAAAATAACTTCTTTAAGCATTTTAATAGAAGTGTTATGATCAGCACTACTAGCTGGAATAGCTTCTACCCACTTAGTAACGTAATCAACAGCAACTAAAATATGTGTATACCCATTAGAGGAAGGAAAAGGTCCCATATAATCAAAGCCCCAAACATAAAATGGTTCAATAACAAGTGGATAATTCATAGGCATTTCCTGACATCTACTAATATTACCAATTCTTTGACACTGATCACAAAACAAGACAAACTTACGAGCATCCTTAAAGAGAGTGGGACAATAGAAACCGGATTGCAATACCTTATGTGCAGTTCTATCTCCAGCGTGGTGTCCTCCGTAAGACTCGGAGTGGCACTTGCGTAGGATCTGTTCATGTTCATGCTCAGGAACACAACGTCTAATAACACCATCTACTCCTTCTTTATAAAGGTGTGGGCCGTCCCAGAAGTAATGTCTTAAATCATAGAAAAACTTTTTCTTTTGCTGGTATGTGAGACTAGGTGGTATAAATTTAGCAACAATGTAATTAGCATAATCAGCATACCATGGAGTATTATGAGAGGCATTTGTGACATTTAATTGTTCATCAGGAAAGCTATCATCAATAGGCAGTGGGTCATCAAGAACATTTTCTAACCTAGACAAGTTGTCTGCAACAGGGTTCTCAGCTCCCTTTCTACCAATAATATGAAAATCAAATTCTTGTAGCAAGAGAACCTATCTAATAAGTCTAGGTTTAGCATCTTTCTTCTCCATGAGATATTTAATACGGCCATTTGCATTTTTGCCCCTAACTCGAACCACCTACTCATATTTGCCCCTAATTTCAAAGCATGCTCAAATTTTCCCCTCTGTCGTTAAGTCACTACTCAGAAAGGCCCTTCCGTCCAGTCAAAGGCCTTTGACCGTCAGAGGCCCATGTGTACTGTAGCAGACAGAAAGTGCTACAGTATTGGACGGAAAGTGCTACATTACTGTACGGAAGGGCATTTCTAAGTAGTGACTTAATAGGGAGGGGTAAATTTGAGCATGCTTCAGTATTAGGGGCAAATCTGAGTGGTGGGTTCGAGTTAGGGGCACAGATGTAAATGTCCCTATTTAATAGCAGCATGATCAGTGTGAATAGTTAATTTAGAATCAACAATATAAGGTCTGAACTTATCACACGCAAATACAACTACTAAAAATTCTTTTTCAGTGGTGGCATAATTTCTCTGGGCATTGTCTAGAGTTTTACTAGCATACTGAATAACATTTAATTTCTTATCAACTCTTTGTCCTAGAACAGCACCAACAGCATAATCACTAGCATCACACATAATTTTAAAGGATAAATTCCAATCGGGTGGCTGAACAATAGGTGCAGAAATCAAGGCTTTCTTAAGTATTTCAAATGCTTCTACACAATCATCATCAAAAACAAAAGGAACATATTTTTACAAGAGATTAGTGAGAGGCCTAGAAATTTAGAGAAGTCTTTAATAAACCTCCTATAGAAACCAACATGACCAAGGAAACTTCTTATACCTTTGATATCTTTAGGACACGACATCTTTTCAATACCATCTACTTTAGCTTTATCAACTTCAATACCTCTTTCAGAAACATTATGCCCCAAGACAATACCTTCATTAACCATAAAGTGGCACTCTTCCAATTCAGTACAAGATTAGTTTCTTCACACCTCTAAAAAACTCGGTCAAGGTTGCTTAAGCAATCATCAACAGAAGTTCTGTAAATGAACAAATCTTCCATGAATACCTCAACAATCTTTTCACAAAAATCAGAGAATATAGCAGTCATACATCTTTGAAAGGTAGCAGGTGCATTGCATAAGCCAAAAGGCATACGTCTATAAACAAAGGTACTAAAAGGGCAAGTAAAAGTGGTTTTCTCTTGATCATCTTTTGACACAGGTATTTGAGAGAAACCAGAATAACCATCTAGAAAGCAAAAATGTGTATGCTTGGATAATATTTCTAGCATTTGATCAATAAAAGGTAGAGGGTAATGATCTTTCCTAGTAGCTTTATTTAATTTGCGAAAAACAATTACCATTCTATAACCTGTAATAATTCTTTAAGGAATCAATTCATTCTTGTCATTAGAAACAACAATAATACATCCGTTCTTAGGGACACAAGGAACAGGGCTTACCCATTGACTGTAAGCAATAGGATAAATTATACCTGCCTCCAGAAGCTTTAGTATTTCATTTCTTACCACTTCTTTCATCTTAGGATTTAACCGTCATTGATGATCAACAACTGGTTTAGCATCTTTCTCCAATTTAATTTTGTGCTGACATAGAGTGGGAAAGATGCCCTTAAGATCATCAAGAGTATATCCAATAGCGGCACTGTGCTTCCTCAGAGTTTTCAATAAATTTTGTCTTCATGCTCTGAAAGGTTAACACTAATAATAACGGGATATATCTTCTTTTCATCAAGATAAGCATATTTCAGAGTATCATGTAACTGTTTAAGCTCAAACACGGGATCAACCTTGGGTGGAGGAGGATCTCCAAGGATTTCAACAGGCAAATTGTGTTTCAAAATAGGCCCTTGATTAAAGAATACTTCATCTATTTCCATTCTTTCATTCATAAACATATCATTTTCATGGTCTAACAAATATTGTTCTAAAGGATCAGCAGGAGGCACGGCAATAGAATAAAGACCAATAATTTCATCCTTACTAGGCAATTTTTTATCATGGGGTTGTCTACGAAATTTAGAGAAATTAAAATCATGAGACATATCCCCTAACCAACAGTAGCAATAACTTTCTCGCAGTCTATCTTAGCATTAACAATATTCAAAAAAGGTCTACCAAATATAATGGGACAAAAATTATCTTGTGGGGAACCAAGAACAAGAAAATCCGTAGGGTATTTTATTTTCCCACACAATACTTCAACATCTCTAACAATCCCAATTGGTGATATAGTATCTCTATTAGAAAGCTTAATAGTAACATCAATATCTTATATCTCAACAGGTGCAATATCATTCATAATTTCTTTATATAAGGTATAAGGAATTGCACTCACACTAGCACCCACATCACATAAGCCATGATAACAATGATCTCCAATTTTAACAGATACAACAGGCATGCTGACAACAGGTCTATGTTTATCTTTCATATCAGGTTTAGCAATCCTAGTAGCTTCATCACAGAAATAAATAACATGCCCATCAATGTTATCAACCAAGAGATCTTTAACCATAGCAATACTAGGTTCAACTTTAATTTGCTCAGAGGGTTTGGGTGTTCTAATATTACTTTTGTTGACCATAGTTGAAGATTTAGCATGATCCTTTATTCTAACAGGGAATGGTGGTTTCTCGATATAAGCAGTAGAAACAATAAGATCAACATTATAAGTAATAGTTTCTTCTTCAACTTTAATAGGTTCTACTACTTTAACTTCAATGGGAGAATGATACTTAAACCACTTCTCCTTAGGGAGATCAACATGAGTAGCAAAAGATTCACAAAAATAAGCTACTATCTCAGATTCAAGGCCATATTTAGTGCTAAAATCACGAAAAGCATCGGTATCCATAAAAGATTTAACACAATCAAACTTAAGGTTTATACCTGAATCTTTACCTTCATCGAGATCCCAATCTTCAGAGTTGCGTTTAATTCTTTCCAATAAGTCCCATTTGAATTCAATATCCTTCTTCCTATAGGAACCAGTACAAGAAGTATCGAGCATGGATCGATCATTATGAGAAAGCCGAGCATAAATATTTTGAATAATAATTTCTCTTGAGAGCTCATGATTGGGGCATGAATATTACATTGACTTAAGCCTCCCCCAAGCTTGAGCGATACATCCTCCTTCACGAGGCCAAAAATTTATATATATATATATATATATATATATATATATATATATATATATATATATTCCGATCATGATGAACTAGATGCATAGGATAAAACTTTTGATGAAATTCCAATTTCAATCGATTGTAGTTCCATGATCCAATATCATCCAATAGCCTATACCATGTCAATGCCTTCCCCTTAAAAGATAAAGGGAAGACTTTCTTCTTGACCACATCCTCGGGCATACCTGCAAGCTTAAATAATCCACAAACTTCATCCACATAGATTACGTGCATATCAGGATGTAATGTTCCATCTCCTACATAAGGATTAGCTAGCAGTTTCTCTATCATACCCGAAGGAATTTCATAATAAATATTTTCAGTAGCAGTAGTAGGTTGAGGAGCAACTCTTTGCTCTTCTGGTCGAGGTGAAGATACCCCGAACAAGCCCCTCAAAGGATTATTTTCCATAGTAGCAAGTGACAGTAAATTTCAGCACACTATATAAATGTTTCCTTACCAAATTCCACTTACCAAAGGCGCTTCACTCCCCGGCAATGGCGCCAAAAAAGAGTCTTGATGACCCACAAGTATAGGGGACCTATCTTAGTCCTTTAGATAAGTAAGAGTGTCGAACCCAACGAGGAGCAGAAGGAAATGACAAGTGGTTTTCAACAAGGTATTCTCTGCAAGCACTGAAATTATTGGTAATAGATAGTTTTGTGATAAAATAAACCGTAATGGGTAACAAGTAAATAAAGTAACTAAGGTGCAGCAAGGTGGCCCAATACTTTTTGTAGCAAAGGACAAGCCTGTACGAACTCTTATATAAAGCAAAGCGCTCCCAAGGACACATGGGAATTGTTGTCAAGTTAGTTTTCATCATGCTCATATGATTCACGTTCGCTACTTTGATAATTTGATATGTGGGTGGACCGGTGCTTGGGTGCTGCCCTTCCTTGGACAAGCCTCCCACTTATGATTAACCCCTCTCTCAAGCATCCGCAACTATGAAAGAAGAATTAAGGTAAACCTAACCATAGCATGAAACATATGGATCCAAATCGGCCCCTTACGAAGCAACGCATAAACTAGGGTTTAAGCTTCTATCACTCTAGCAACCCATCATCTACTTATTACTTCCCAATTCCTTCCCCTAGGCCCAAATAATGGTGAAGTGTCATGTAGTCCACGTTCAAATAACACCACTAGAGGAGAGACAACATACATCTCATCAAAATATCGAACAAATACCAAATGCACATGATTACTTATAACAAGACTTCTCCCATGTCCTCAGGAACAAACGTAACTACTCACAAAACATATTCATAATCAAGATCAGAGGAGTATTAATTATCATTGAGTATCTGAAAATATAATCTTCCACCGGATAAACCAACTAGTATCAACTACAAGGAGTAATCAACACTACTAGCAACCCACAGGTACCAATCTAAGGTTTTGGGACAAAGATCGAATACAAGAGATGAACTAGGGTTTGAGAAGGGATGGTGCTAGTGAAGATGTTGATGGAGATTGACCCCCTCTCGATGAGAGGATCGTTGGTGATGACGATGGCGATGATTTCCCCCTCCCGGAGGGATGTTTCCCCGGCAGAACAGCTCCGTCGGAGCCCTAGATTGGTTCTGCCCAGGTTCCACCTCGAGAAGGCGACGCTTCATCCCGAAACCTTCCTTCTGATTTTTTCCGGGTCAAAACACACCATATAGCCAAAGATGGGCACCAGAGGCCTGTCAGGGGGCCCACAAGGTCGAGGGGCGCGCCCAAGGGGTAGGGCGCGCCCTCCACCCTTGTGGCTAGCTGGTGTCCCCCCTCTGGTACTTTCTTCGCCCAATATTTTTTATATATTCCAAAAACATGCTCCGTGAAGTTTCAGGACATTTAGAGTTGTGCAGAATAGGTCTCTAATATTTGCTCCTTTTCCAGTCCAGAGTTCCAGCTGCCGGCATTCTCCCTCTTCATGTAAACCTTATAAAATAAGAGAGGATAGGCATAAGTATTGTGATATAATGTGTAATATCAGGCCATAATGCATTAAATATCAATATAAAAGCATGATGCAAAATGGACGTATCATACATACGAACGGAAACATTTTCCCTGGATTGACTGTGTGGGATGTACATCAGGACGGAAATGTATTCCTTGGATTGACTGTGTGTGATATACATACGAAGAGAAATGTTTTTCTAGGATTCACCGTGTGGGATGTAAATACGAACAGAAACATTTGGGTTTCGATGCCTCGCCCGATCGCACACGAGCTCATTTTGCCCCAGCCTGTGTGCCAGGAGGGCCTATCCCCGACGGTTTCTGGGTCATGTGGGAAGGACCCCCCCCCCCCTATCGCCCACACTCACTTGGCGACGGTTCCAAATGTCATTGCGGAAAGGGTTAAAAACCGCTTGTATAACACCGACCCATACCAGTGTAAGTGAAGCACATGAAGCATTCTATAAAGCCATACTTGTCGGTATCAAAACCGGTGGATCTCGGGTAGTGGGTCCTGAATTGTGCGTCTAAGGCCAATGGTAAGAGGAGGCAGGGGACACGATGTTTTACCCAGGTTTGGGCCCTCTCGATGGAGGTAATACCCTACTTCCTTCTTGATTGATCTTGATGATATGAGTATTACAAGAGTTGATCTACCACGAGATCGTAGAGGCTAAACCCTAGAAGCTAGCCTATGATTATGATTGTTCGCCTCCTACGGACTAAACCCTCTGGTTTATATAGACACCGGAGGGGGCTAGGGTTATACAGAGTTGGTTATAGAGAAGGAAATCTACATACAGAGTTGGTTATACAGAGTTGGTTACAGAGTTGGTTATACAGATTGCCTTCCACGCAAAGGAGAGTCCCATCCGGACACGGGACGAAGTCTTCAATCTTGTATCTTCATAGCCCAACAGTCCGGCCAAAGTATATAGTCCGGCTGTCCGAGGACCCCTTAATCCAGGACTCCCTCAGTAGCCCCTGAACCAGGCTTCAATGACGATGAGTCCGGCGTGCAGATTGTCTTCGGCATTACAAGGAGGGTTCTTCTCCAAATCCTCCAGAGCATTGTTGTAACGAGCAGTGTCCGGCTTCTAATCAATGTCGTGCTCCTCGGCTTCTGCGCTTTAATAACGGCTGTCTCCACGTGTCGAGCAAATGCGACAAGTCGAGGCTTTTTTACATTTGCCACCCCAACCATGCGAGTAAATCATCTATAAAAGAGACGGGGATTCTCGGATACAGATCACACCACCTCTTCCCAGCGACTATTCATCAGAGCGTGCCTGGAAGAATCCATACCACCATGGTCGGTCGTCGTGGTTCCTCCTCTCGCTCCCGTAGCACTAGGCCAGGCGATTGGGAGAGATGTTATGTTCCCCACAGCCGACTAGTAGAGTTGCAGACCAAGGGATTTCTCCCACCCGCATACATGGTCCCCGTCCTAGCTGGAATCGCCACTTCTAATGGTGGGGAACAAGCGGAGAGCTTTCCAAACCCATCCAAGGGAGAGCGGGTATGCTTCGTCCCCTACTTGCTGAGAGGGCTCGGATTTCCAATCCATCCTTTCCTCCGCGGGCTCCTGGAGTTCTACGGCCTCCAGCTACATAACTTTATCCCAGCCTCCATACTGCATATCGCAGGCTATGTGGCCTTCTACGAGCTTTTTCAGGGTTGCGAAGCTCATTTCAAGCTGTGGAAGAGGCTATTCTGCCTCGTACCCCGTACTCAGGAGGGTTTGGTATATCAAGTGGGCGGAGACGAAATATGGCGCATCGTCGGGACCGGATATCTATCTGGCACCCCGAAGAAGACATCCGAAGACTGGCCCTTGGAATGGTTCTACGTGGAGGGTGTCCCTCTTCCGGACCCTGTCCGGAAGGGCCTTCCCGAGTTTGTAAATGCCCCATTGAAGAAACGCCACAGCTGGCGCCCCAGGAGCCCCCAGGAGGAAGATAACAGAGAGATCATTTTCCTGATGGACAGGATAAATACGCTGGCCAAATCAGGACTGACAATAATTGAAGTTGTGTCCGTATGTATAATGTGGGGAGTGCAGCCACTTCAATATCGGGGAAAACCCATGTGGCACTTCAATGGAGAAGACGATGCCACCCGCTGCGGCCGTAAAGGTCCGGATTCTCCTGCCACTCTGGCGAAGATACTGTCCGATTTGTATAAAGGAGAAGAGGAGGAGTTCATCCATATCAAGCCATGGGATGGATTCTCCATGTACAACCCCCCAAGCTAGGTGAGTCGCCATCTTTTATTCCAGTCTTTCCCATATTTTTAGCGCAGATGTTTACTTCGTTGATTCATAGCAGGAACTGTGAAGAGCTATGAAGGATGTTCACAGCCCGTCTCCTCATCCAGAGGACCCCAACCGGGCTCTCGACCCCGGACTCAAAGAAGATCCGGACACATTTGTGGAGCTTGTTGACGGGACATTTTATCAATTAAGCTGCGATGGTGTGATGGTGGCCATCATAGCTGATTATCCCTGCCTACTCCCTGTATCCCAAGTAAGTAAAGCCAGAGTCCCAACTTCCAAAAAGGATCCCCTCTTTACACTTCACCCACCTGACATGTATTGTGTCTTACAAGGAAGGCTATCGGGGCGCCAAGCCGAACCCGCAACGACTCGCCAACAAGGGGTACTGAAGTCGGGAAGGCTTAAAAGGAAGGCGGTCAGGACCAAGACGCCATTGCAAAGGTATGTTTAAAAAAGCTGCCAAGAATTTATCATTGTTAAAATATAACAATGCCCACTGTCTTCTGACAGAAAAAGTGCTCGCCGGACTATATCCTGAGAGCCTGCCGGTCATGCCTCCACCAGCCGGACTCCAAGGCCGGACTCAAGGGCAGAGGTCAATGCGGACGATCCTCCAACAGAGGCTGCGGATAGATTTTCCGCTAAAAACTCCAAGGTAGAGAGCGCCTTGAATCATAGGCGTCATCGGGCCGCACTACGCGACCCTAACTTCTCTGAGGAGGCGTTCGATGCCTTCAACTCAGGGGACGTGTATATCCGGGCTGCTCAAGGTGGCCTCGCCAGGGCCACGGACCAGTACGTAAAGGATATACGGGTAAGAAAATTTGATAAGCATGTATATCAGTAGCCCCTGAGACTTGGAACAGTTGGCACAACTGATTTAAGGATCCTCGTGTGCATAGGTTCTGATAGAGAAGAATACCCAGCTATCCAAAGAGCTGGAGGAGTGCAAGGCCCGACTGCGGGCCGCTATTGCCGTGATGGAGGAGTCTACGAAGGCCCCGTCTGGTAATATTTGCTTTAAATGGAAACAATGTCATGGCATGTACCAGTTAAGTATTCGGCATGAATGTGATTTTAACAATAGAATCTGTAGACAATCCCGGAGGCAATCCGGAGATCGTACCAGAGGATGAGCAACATGTTCGACGATAGCTGAAGGCTGGCCAGCGTGTGCTTACAAAGGTTATAAAGGAGAAAAATACTCTTCAGGACGGGAACATCCGACTGGACGTCGAATTAAAGGATGTTCGGGCCCAGCTTGCTGACTCCGTAAAGGAGAATAAGAGGCTACGGCGCGGCATATTCAATAAGTGCTCTGACAAACCACTATAAAGTTTAGCGAAGAAGTGTGCTGACAGGATTATGTCTGTAGGCATGCTAACAGGTTGTCCTGAGGAGGAGATGCCCGGATCTGCAGGCGATCTTCTGCCGGAGCTCTCACAACTGCACGAACAAGTTCGGCAGGTGATGCGGGGCATTGCCCAAGCCTTGTGGCCATCTGCCTCCCTGCCAGGAGGCATGAGGGAGCTTGTGGAGATGCTCCAGGGAGCGCAGCAGCACTTCCGATTATGGAAGATATCAGCCTGCCAACAAGGCGCAAGGGAAGCCTGGGCCATGGTGAAGACACGATACACCAAGGCTGACCCGAACCACATGGACAAGGTCGGACCTGTAGGGTCAGATGGGAAGGAGATCCCAGTACATCTGGTGTATGACTAGGTAGCATTATCCACTAAGTATTCCCAATGGGACTGTAGGCTAGACAGCCTGTTGGATGGAATAGAAGAAGAATTTAGTCAGTCTAAGTGACATTGTACTTCGAAGGACACATTTTGTCCCTAGCCGAATTGTAAATCATTTGTCTTGTCCAACCTTTTTGCTTCAACCTCTAGACCCGACAGTCCGGAGTGTATCCGAATACCCACTCGGTTACGTGAAAACCAGGGCACGCGTGGAAACCAGGCGTAGGGTCATAAGTGCTTGAACAGACAAGTACCCAACTAGTTATGTTATATTACATAAGGTAGTAAGAAACATCTTCCAGGGAGAATAGTTCCGTTAAGGGTTCCTTTCCCTGGGTGTGCATGCATTGATGTGCATGTCCGAACTGCGAAACTTTACGCAGGATATAAGCATCTGGGGGCATGTTTTGTAATAGGTAAAATACATCTTGTCACGACCGGTTTTTCCGGGTAATAAATTTCCAGAAAAAGACCGTCGTGCTCATCAGCCCCAGGATTACTGTTAGCTGATGAGGCTCCAACTTGATACAGAAATTCCAAGCAAAATACAAAATATGCAGTACAAGACCATTCTGGCCTGTGAGTACAACAAATGGTTTCCAGTGGTTGATGGCGGAAGCGGTTTGTGGATCATCAGTGTCTATGGGACTCCAATTCCCACAGGAACAGCTGACCAGGTTAACTCCTATCTCTGCGAGGCTGCTATCTCCGTTGCTTAGGTTCCAGGGCTGTCATCGCGTCGCTCCTCTCCGTGCAAGAAAATCTTGCCAAGACAATAGCCAGGGACAAGCCAGTGAGTACTTTGAATGTACTCGCAAACATTAAGAACACAGGTATAATATAACAATGATGTGCTGAAAATATTTCATGCTCATGACATCAGTCACAAATGATAAATAAAACTCTGATGCGTGCAAGCAAGTTATTTATAAAAATGCAATAACATAGTAGTATAAAAATTTATGAAATAAATAACAAGAAATGCCACAGTTGGGCGTCTTAGCGACACCAGATAAAGGGCTTTTAAAAGAAATGCCACAGTCGGGCGTCTGAGCGACACCACAAAAAGGGCTTTAAAAGAAATGCCACAGTCGGGCGTCTGAGCGACACCACATAAAGGGCTTTAAAAGAAATGCCACAGTCGGGCGTCTGAGCGACACCACATAAAGGGCTTTAAAAGAAATGCCACAGTCGGGCGTCTGAGCGACACCACATAAAGGGCTTTAAAAGAAATGCCACAGTCGGGCGTCTGAGCGACACCACATAAAGGGCTTTAAAAATAAACAATCATAGTGAATATCCCGGAGGTAAAACCATCCCAGAGATACTCGATAATGACAATAATATCACGGGTTAGTCAACAATAATAATAATCATAATTATCACAAGTCACAAATAGTAGTTCCAGTTCTGGTTAACAGTTTCACCTCTGAAGACCGACACTAAGACCGACACTTGACCCATCCCAGACTATAATCCTTAACCATGGACACGGCTATTCGAATAGGTTAAATCTCTGCAGAGGGTGTACTCTTTACCCACGAGTAACGAATTTCTTTAGTCCATCAGGACTAATTCCGTCTATGGTCTTTTTGTTGAAAACACACCTAACTTGCACACACCAGCTTAACTCACCGGTGTCTGGAATCACCCACGACACCTGTCAAGCAAAACTCTAAGTGGGGAGGCTACAACCTCGCGTAGCATGGGATCAAATTTATACCGCGTGCTCTAAGGGGTGCCCCCCTCTCGGTCCCAACCGGAAACACCCATGCCCCCGGACCAGGTGGCCTGCCTACCAGCTACAACCGGTATCTTCCACCATGGCCTCTCTGTACGGTGTGTGCTAGAAAGAGGTTGACAACTTACTGAACCGTACTCTACTTGCTGTAGAGACAAGTGGTAGTACGAAACAAGTATGGGGGTTACTGGAACAAGACTCGATCTACGGTCGACTCAGGAGGTTTAAGTATTCCCTACATGATTAGCATAACAAATATATTTCAACCAACAGAGTCACCGCTCATATCACCTTGCCATGCCATACCAGACATAACCGTCCCGACGGAGACCGGCGACAAACTCATGCCTACCCAAGGCAGAGGTTTTCCCGGGTTCCTGCCAGTATGCATGCAAGGCACATGAGGATGATTGTTATCACAAGTGTGTTCATTTCCAACAGCATGGAAATCAATAACATGCACCCATGCATATGATCATGTCACATGAAATAACAAGTTTCTCCGAAGTGAGGTGATCTTATAAACATGTCATCGAACACACAAAAATATTATGCCGGGGTTCAGAATGCTTGCCTTCAATGTGTGGAAAGGCAGGGTGCACTCCAAAACTTGAAACATTTCTCCTCTCTTCAAAAATCCTATTTTAGCAATATAAAAGAATTAACACACAAAATAAAAACAGCACCAAAAGTTGTTCTGAAATTTTTTCAATTAAATCTTAAAATAAACTAGATCAAATTTGAGGGAGGTAGGAAAAAGAATTAACTCATTTGGAGTAGCATTTAAAAAGATAAAGCCAGTCAAAGATTTGGTCAAAATCTGTTTTAATAATAAAACAGAAAAGAAAACGTTTCGGCAGAATACGCCTTCGAAGCAGGAGAAACGTACTGCGTTGGATTACGCCTTCACTTAAACACGTGGACGGCGCGGGGTGTCACTAACAGTGGGCCCGCCTGGCCCACTGGTCAGGTTTGACTAGTCGCCCGCGTCGTCTCCCTCCTCTGCCCGAGCAGAGCGGGGCTCCGGCGATCGTCGCCGGTGACTGGCATCTCCTTGCGGGGTCCCGAGGGCGGGGATGGATCCGCCACTCCAGGGCGGTCCTCCCGGCGGTCGTGCGGCAGGAGGGGACGGAGGGAGCTGCCGGTGGCGAGCTTCTCGGCGGAGGTGGCCTCGGGAGCAAAGTGATTTTTGGGCTGCGGTGGTCTCCTACTCAAATTGGTCGAGGGGTTGCACTCGCGAGAGGAAGGGGGAGTTCTTGGTGGAGAGATTGGAGAGGGGGAGGCTCTGGTGACGCCGAAACGGCCGGGACCGTGGTGGCGGCTGTGGTTGCCGGAGCTGGGGAAGGAGGCCTCCCTGGGTTGGTTGGCGGTCACAGAAGCATTATGGGAGCATGCTGAGGCTGCCTTGCGAACGCAACATGCTCGGATGCCTCCTTTTATAGAGCAACGAGGTCGGTTCAGTGGCGGCCGCGGATGAGCTCGTCGGCGACCGTCTTCCTGTAGCCGCAGGGCGTCGTGGCGGCGACGAGTGCTAGAGGACGATGCTGCGGATGAGCTTGAGCTGTTCAAGGGGGCAGGTGGCGAGCCGGGGTGGCTTGGGCGGCGCCGACCGCGGCAGAGGCGCGTTGCGGTCGCCGGTGTGCCGCCAAAAGTTCTGTCGGCGGCGTTGTAGGCTGCCAGGGTGGCTTGGCTGGTTCCTGCGAGCGGATTAGGTCAGGGGGTGCGGCTCTGTAGGCGAGCAAGGGCCGGGGCGCGACGCGGCGACCCGAGCGCACGCACGTGCAAAACGCGCGCTCTGGGCGCGCCCAGAGCATGCACGCCAAGCGTTCGGCGAAATGCCAGAGCATGCTAGGCGGCTGGGGTGGAGCTAGGGATTAGCAGGTCTAGGCTAGTGTCTCCTAGGAGATTAGTGGACATGTTGGTTTGCCCAGAGGTGCAAGGTCACAATGCAAAGACAAAATCATGTCAAAACTGGCCATGCACACCAGGTGTTTGACAAAATGCTAATGGCATCTAGGCAACTCTTGGGGTGGCCCAAATCTTCAGATCAAAGTCTCTTTAGAAGCATGATATGTTGGTAAGGTTAGTTGGCCAAATCTAGAAACTTGTAAGTGCAAAGCTTTGAGAAAACCAAATCTGGTCAGAAAGAAAATTATATGGTTTCGTGGACTAAAACTACTCCAATGGGTTCACTCTCTTGGAATCCGGGGTTTGGTAAGGTGTACTACAAGCAGGAGAAAGCTCATGGGTAAAGGAGCAAGTTAGAAGATGGTTGCAGTACAAATCATCAAGTTAGACCAGAATGCAAAAGAGGATGATTCACTCAAATTTTTCAAAGAACATAAATGGGTTTTTGCACAAAGTGGAATAATATGCTCCTACTGACCTCCCCAAATTTTGGTAGAAGTTTTAAAGAAATATTTAAATAGGTTGTAGTGTAATATTGCCCATTGGACCAGATTTGAAAACTTGGTGTAGAACTCAAAATATCCAATGGATGAAATATCTTTTTGCATAAAAGTGATTTAAAAGCATCACATGATATCTCCAATTTTTGGTGGGATTTTTAGATAAATACATCAAATGGTTGTAGTTCAAAAAGAGCTCCAAATTCTAAAACAAGTCATTTAATGAATAAAGCTCAGGGTGAAATAATTTAATAAATAAATCTACTGATTGAGGGATGTTTTTAAATGAGAGGGAAAAATAAGTCCAATATGTTTTGGAAGGATCCACTTGGGGAAAACTCCTTAATATTAAAAGAAAAGTTTTGAAATCAACAGATATATTCTTGCAGGCAAAAAAAATTTAAACTCTTGGCAAAATTTTAATAACTAAAACCTGGTTAAATTTTTGGGGTGTTACAATACTACCCCCCTTAAGAAAAAAATCCCGTCCTTGAGATTTGCTAAGAGTGTAAAACAAAAACACTTTTACTTGGTCAAAAGATCATTTTACACACGCGGTAAAAAGAGGCTATAGTGAGAGGGCAATAAGTGGTGAGTAACTACAGTGTGGTACTGGCGCTGTGTGGAAAAATCCATGCTTATGAAAACGAGCGATTTCTACGCTGGACGTCGTGAATTTAGAATAAATTCTAAATTTAACAATACGCTGGTCGTACCTGAGAGTACAGTGCTCTCTCTGGCTGACAGGTGGGACCGGGGCCCACTGTCAGTCTCTCCTTCTTCCTCTGGCTCTCTCTTCTTCCTCTCTCCCGTGCGCTTTCCCGGCTTTCTCCACCGGCGACGTCTAGCGCGTAGGGCATCTAGGCCGTACTGCGGTAGTGCGTGGCGTGCTAGCTGCCGGTGCAGTATGCACTCACCTCGCGGGCCAGTGCACTGTCGGCACTACTCGCGGATTCGCCTCCGAACACCGGTGATCGGGCGACGAGCGGCGCTGGTGGACCTCGCCCACCGTACACCGAGCTCGAGCTATAAAATGACCGCGGCGTTCTCCTCTTCTTCCTCACACCTGGCCTCGCCCTCCTTCTCTCTTCTTCTCATCTGTTTCTGCTGGCCGGAGCTCGAGACGAGGCTCTAATGGCGGAGGTGGTGCCGGACTGGTACGTGATCCTGTTGTGCGGAGGGCTGGCAGCGGTGCTGGGGCTCTCCGTGCTCCTGTGCGCGATGATCCTCGATGATCGTCGCGATGCTGCTGCTCGGGTGCTGGCTCTCTGTGGTGGCGGTAATCACGAGGAGTAGGTGGGGTGTGCCGGGTGCTAACTGTTGTACGGGGCGCTTAGTTACATGCAACACCGTCGCATTTTTTGCAAGCGGTGTGTGTGTCCATGCAATTGTGGTTGTGAGGCTGCTGCCGTGGTGCTGCGTGAAATAAAATAATCCATGTCATGGGAAGATGTATGATGCAGCAATTCAGGGAAGAAAAATCTTACTCGAGGATTTTTTTTTCGCGAGAGAAAATAGTAATACATTAGGGTCAAACCGCAACATAGCTACTCACAACAATAGAAACTAAATAACTTACTTGCCTCGCAAACTCGGGGTACCATGCATACGTTACAACACATAAATAAAATTTGCGATAATAAATATAGCAGTGACGTCTAAATCGAAAACGGTTACTGGACGGGGCCCTGAGAAAATGTCTCTGTCACAGGGATACACTCCTCTTCTATCGGGGGAAGTGGATTGACTAGACGATGAATGTGTCTCTCCTGGTCGGGCCTCAGTGATCTGCTGATGGCGATCTGAGGATTTAAATCTGCGAGACTCTGGAGATAACCCATCACGTGCTGGGTTAAATGCTCTTCTAACGCATAGGCATGACGGGTGAGGTTTGCGAGTATGGTCACAAAACCTCCAAGGTTGGTTGCTGTGGTCTCGTTATGCACGACGGGGCCAGGCATTGTGGCTGGGTTCGAGGCTGTGCTGTGCTGGGTTGGGGCTAGCGTGCCCTTTTTATAGAAAAAGGGAACGGAGTCTTCTCTCGCACGCTTGCGAATGAGACACCTTGGGTGCTGGTTGCTAGTGCATGATTGACATGCTAAGTTCATAGGTTGGGCACCGACTGCCAAAAGTGTTGGGGTCACTGTGTGGCTATCTTGCACGAGAAGTTTGGCTGGGGTGTGGTTAAGGTCTGGTGGGTTGGTTTGCCTAAGTTTTTCGACCTGGCTAAGATAGGATTTGCCAATGGTCAGCCTGGCTCTGATACCAAGTCTGTCACGACCGGTTTTTCCGGGTAATAAATTTCCAGAAAAGACGGTCGTGCTCATCAGCCCCAGGATTACTGTTAGCTGATGAGGCTCCAACTTGATACAGAAATTCCAAGCAAAATACAAAATATGCAGTACAAGACCATTATGGCCTGTGAGTACAACAAATGGTTTCTAGTGGTTGATGGCGGAGGCGGTTTGTGGATCATCAGTGTCTATGGGACTCCAATTCCCACAGGAACAGCTGACCAGGTTAACTCCTATCTCTGCGAGGCTGCTATCTCCGTTGCTTAGGTTCCGGGGCTGTCATCGCGTCGCTCCTCTCCGTGCAAGAAAATCTGGCCAAGACAATAGCCAGGGACAAGCCAGTGAGTACTTTGAATGTACTCGCAAACATTAAGAACACAGGTATAATATAACAATGATGTGCTGAAAATATTTCATGCTCATGACATCAGTCACAAATGATAAATAAAACTCTGATGCGTGCAAGCAAGTTATTTATAAAAATGCAATAACATAGTAGTATAAAAATTTATGAAATAAATAACAAGCAATGCCACAGTCGGGCGTCTTAGCGACACCACATAAAGGGCTTTTAAAAGAAATTCCACAGTCGGGCGTCTGAGCGACACCACAAAAAGGGCTTTAAAAGAAATGCCACAGTCGGGCATCTGAGCGACACCACATAAAGGTCTTTAAAAGAAATGCCACAGTCGGGCGTCTAAGCGACACCACATAAAGGGCTTTAAAAGAAATGCCACAGTCGGGCGTCTGAGCGACACCACATAAAGGGCTTTAAAAGAAATGCCACAGTCGGGCGTCTGAGCGACACCACATAAAGGGCTTTAAAAATAAACAATCATAGTGAATATCCCGGAGGTAAAACCATCCCAGAGATACTCGATAATGACAATAATATCACGGGTTAGTCAACAATAATAATAATCATAATTATCACAAGTCACAAATACTAGTTCCAGTTCTGGTTAACAGTTTCACCTCTGAAGACTGACACTAAGACCGACACTTGACCCATCACAGACTGTAATCCTTAACCATGGACACGGCTATTCGAATAGGTTAAATCTCTGCAGAGGGTGTACTCTTTACCCACGAGTAACGAATTTCTTTAGTCCATCGGGACTAATTCCGTCTACGGTCTTTTTGTTGAAAACACACCTAACTTGCACACACCAGCTTAACTCACCGGTGTCTGGAATCACCCACGACACCTGTCAAGCAAAACTCTAAGTGGGGAGGCTACAACCTCGCGTAGCATGGGATCAAATTTATACCGCGCGCTCTAAGGGGTGCCCCCCTCTCGGTCCCAACCGGAAACACCCGTGCCCCCGGACCAGGTGGCCTGCCTACCAGCTACAACCGGTATCTTCCACCATGGCCTCTCTGTACGGTGTGTGCTAGAAAGAGGTTGACAACTTACTGAACCGTACTCTACTTGCTGTAGAGACAAGTGGTAGTACGAAACAAGTATGGGGGTTACTGGAACAAGACTCGATCTACGGTCGACTCAGGAGGTTTAAGTATTCCCTGCATGATTAGCATAACAAATATATTTCAACCAACAGAGTCACCGCTCATATCACCTTGCCATGCTATACCAGACATAACCGTCCCGACGGAGACCAGCGACAAACTCATGCCTACCCAAGGCAGAGGTTTTCCCGGGTTCCTGCCGGTATGCTTGCAAGGCACATGAGGATGATTGTCATCACAAGTGTGTTCATTTCCAACAGCATGGAAATCAATAACATGCACCCATGCATATGATCATGTCACATGAAATAACAAGTTTCTCCGAAGTGAGGTGATGTTATAAACGTGTCATCGAACACACAAAAATATTATGCCGGCGTTCAGAATGCTTGCCTTCAATGTGTGGAAAGGCAGGGCGCACTCCAAAACTTGAAACATTTCTCCTCTCTACAAAAATCCTATTTTAGCAATATAAAAGAATTAACACACAAAATAAAAACAGCACCAAAAGTTGTTCTAAACTTTTTTCAATTAAATCTTAAAATAAACTAGATCAAATTTGAGGGAGGTAGGAAAAAGAATTAATTCATTTGGAGTAATATTTAAAAAGATAAAGCCAGTCAAAGATTTGGTCAAAATCTGTTTTAATAGTAAAACAGGAAAGAAAACGTTTCGGCAGAATACGCCTTCGAAGCGGGAGAAACGTACTGCGTTGGATTACGCCTTCACTTAAACACGTGGACGGCGCGGGGTGTCACTGACAGTGGGCCCGCCTGGCCCACTGGTCAGGTTTGACCAGTCGCCCTCGTCGTCTCCCTCCTCTGCCCGAGCGGAGCGGGGCTCCGGTGATCGTCGCCGGTGACTGGCGTCTCCTTGCGGGGTCCCGAGGGCGGGGATGGATCCGCCACTCCAGGACGGTCCTCCCGGCGGTCATGCGGCAGGAGGGGACGGATGGAGCTGCCGGCGGCGAGCTTCTCGGCGGAGGTGGCCTCAGGAGCAAAGTGATTTTTGGGCTGCGGTGGTCTCCTACTCAAATTGGTCGAGGGGTTGCACTCGCGAGAGGAAGGGGGAGTTCTTGGTGGAGAGATTGGAGAGGGGGAGGCTCTGGTGACGTCGGAACGGCTGGGACCATGGTGGCGGATGTGGTTGCCGGAGCTGGGGAAGAAGGCCTCCCTGGGTTGGTTGGCGGTCACAGAAGCATTATGGGAGCATGCTGAGGCTGCCTTGCGAACGCAACGTGCTCGGATGCCTCCTTTTATAGAGCAACGAGGTCGGTTCAGTGGCGGCCGCGGATGAGCTCGTCGGCGACCGTCTTCCTGTAGCCGCAGGGTGTCGTGGCGGCGACGAGTGCTAGAGGACGATGCTGCGGATGAGCTTGAGCTGTTCAAGGGGGGCAGGTGGCGAGCCGGGGTGGCTTGGGCGGCGCCGACCGCGGCAGAGGCGCGCTGCGGTCGCCGGTGTGCCGCCAAAAGTTCTGTCGGTGGCGCTGTAGGCTGCCAGGGTGGCTTGGCTGGTTCCTGCGAGCGGATTAGGTCGGGGGGTGCGGCTCTGTAGGCGAGCAAGGGCCGGGGCGCGACGCGGCGACCCGAGCGCACGCACGTGCAAAACGCGCGCTCTGGGCGCACCCAGAGCATGCACGCCAAGCGTTCGGCGAAATGCCAGAGCATGCTAGGCGGCTGGGGTGGAGCTAGGGATTAGCAGGTCTAGGCTAGTGTCTCCTAGGAGATTAGTGGACATGTTGGTTTGCCCAGAGGTGCAAGGTCACAATGCAAAGACAAAATCATGTCAAAAATGGCCATGCACACCAGGTGTTTACAAAATGCTAATGACATCTAGGCAACTCTTGGGGTGGCCCAAATCTTCAGATCAAAGTCTCTTTAGAAGCATGATATGGTGGTAAGGTTAGTTGGCCAAATCTAGAAACTTGTTAGTGCAAAGCTTTGAGAAAACCAAATCTGGTCAGAAAGAAAAGTATATGGTTTCATGGACTAAAACTACTCCAATGGGTTCACTCTCTTGGAATTAGGGGTTTGGTAAGGTGTACTACAAGCAGGAGAAAGCTCATGGGTAAAGGAGCAAGTTAGAAGATGGTTGCAGTACAAATCATCAAGTTAGACCAGAATGCAAAAGAGGATGATTCACTCAAATTTTTCAAAGAACATAAATGGGTTTTTGCACAAAGTGGAATAATATGCTCCTACTGACCTCCCCAAATTTTGGTAGAAGTTTTAAAGAAATATTTAAATAGGTTGTAGTGTAATATTGCCCACTGGACCAGATTTGAAAACTTGGTGTAGAACTCAAAATATCCAATGGATGAAATATATTTTCGCATAAAAGTGATTTAAAAGCATCACATGATATCTCCAATTTTTGGTGGGATTTTTAGATAAATACATCAAATGGTTGTAGTTCAAAAAGAGCTCCAAATTCCAAAACAAGTCATTTAATGAATAAAGCTCAGGGTGAAATAATTTAATAAATAAATCTACTGATTGAGGGATGTTTTTAAATGAGAGGGAAAAATAAGTCCAATATGTTTTGGAAGGATCCACTTGGGAAAAACTCCTTAATATTAAAAGAAAAGTTTTGAAATCAACAGATATATTCTTGCAGGCAAAAAAATTTTAAACTCTTGGCAAAATTTTAATAACTAAAACCTGGTTAAATTTTTGGGGTGTTACACATCTTTTGTTCACCGATTGAATATTCCCTTAAGAACGCTAGCTTTCGGCTTCACCCAGTCTGAGGTACACATCCGGCTGACCTGGCAGTAACAATCGCAGAGGTGCTCCCCTTATGCCCTAGCCGAATTAACAGGAACATAGGGCATAAACACAAGAGCCAGGCAACCCAGCTTGGCCAAAACTTAAGTCATTTCGATGCAAATAGTGGTGAAAAAGGCACATACGGAGAAGTGACGCATATGTGGTGGGCATAAAGCCCAGAAGACAATTAAGCTTCTGTGTAAGAAGCCCCCAGGTATATTGAGCGCGCATAGCGCGGCCAGAGTGTGCGGTCGAAGCATACTTGAAGTTTTTAAGGATATAAATGTAAAAGGGAGAGAGAGAGGATATAATTTAAAAATGGAGACGGAGGTAAGGAGACAAACACGGAGTTCAGCGCTAGGCATAGAATCTTCGTAGTCTGGCCGCGTTCCATGGGTTTGGCTCGAATCGATTATCTGATGCATCACGCAGACGATACGCACCTCCAGTGAGAACTTTGTCAATGATGAAGGGGCCCTCCGACTTGGGCTTGAGCTTGTCCTTTTTCTTCTCTGGTAGGCGTAGAACGAGTTCGCCAATGTTATATGTTTTGGCCCGCACTTCTCTGCTTTGATACCTTCGAGCCTACTATTGATAGAATGCGGAGCGGGCCTTCGCAACGTCACGCTCCTCCTCTAGGGCATCTAAGCTGTCCTGCCAATCCAGCTCGGCTTCTCTCTCTTCGTACATGCACACTCTAGGTTAATCATGGATGATATCGCAGGGTAGCACTGCCTTTGCGCCCTACACCATAAAAAACGGTGTGTATCCGGTTGTGCGATTTGGCGTGGCCTGCAGCCCCCATAATACGGAGTCAAGCTCCTCGACCCAGTGCGTATCTGATTCCTTCAAGGATCACACTAGTTTGGGTTTAATGCCGCTCATAATAAGACCGTTCGCTCGTTCGACTTGACCGTTTTTGGGGGGTGATAGACGGAGGCGTAATCAAGTTTTATGCCCATTTTGCTGCACTAGGTTTTCACCTCATCGGCTGTAAAGTTTGAGCCGTTACCGGTGATGATGCTGTGGGGGATACCGTAGCGGTGTACGACCCCGGATATAAAGTCTATCACTGGTCCGGATTCGGCCGTATTAACTGGTTTGTCTTCTATCCATTCGGTGAATTTATCGACCATGACCAACAAGTATTTCTTCTTATGGCTTCCTCCTTTAAGGGGTCCAACCATATCGAGCTCCCAGACCGCAAAGGGCCAAGTTATGGGGATTGTTTGGAGGGCGGTGGGCGGCATATGGCTTTGATTTGCAAAAAGCTGGCAACCGACGCAGTGTTGTACAAGGTTTTGTGCGTCTGCCCGGGCTGTCGGCCAGTAGAAACCTATACGGAAGGCCTTGCTTACGAGCGCCCGGGCTGCGGAATGGTGGCCGCCGAGTCCGGCATGAATTTCAGCCAAGAGCTGCCGCCCTTCCTCTTCGGAGATGCACCTTTGGAGCAATTCTGTCGCGCTTTTCTTATAAAGCTCTCCCTCGTGGACTTTGTAGGCTTTAGAGCGCCGCACAATGCAACGTGCCTCATTTTGGTCCTCCGGGAGTTCCTGCCTATTTAAGTAAGCTAGGAAGGGTTTCTTCCATGGTGCGATGACCGCCATAATCACGTGGGCCGAAGGTGTGATTTTGGTGGCGGAGCCTCCGATTATGTCGGATTGTTCAGGACCTGGGGTTGTGTGCAGATCCGGACTAGTATTGCCGGACTCCCCTTCCCATACCACGGATGGCTTGAACAGCCTTTCCAAAAAAATATTTGGTGGGACGGGGTCACGTTTAGCACCGATGTGGGCTAGGATATCCGCCGCTTGATTGTTTTCTCGAACCACATGGTGGAATTCGAGCCCCTTGAATCGAGCTGACATTTTGAGAACGGCGTTACGATAGGCCGCCATTTTCGGGTCCTTGGCGTCAAAGTCTCCATTTATTTGAGATATTGCGAGATTTGAATCTTCACGTACTTCTAGACGTTGAATGCCCATGGAGACCGCCATCTGAAGACCGTGCAGCAATGCCTCATACTCAGCTGCATTGTTGGAATCTATGTAAAGTATTTGGAGTACGTATTGGACTGTATCTCCGGTGGGGGACGTCAGGACGACGCCAGCCCCTAGACCAGTTAGCATCTTAGATCCATCAAAGTGCATGATCCAATTGGAGTACGCGTCGTACTCTTTAGGGAGTTCGGCTTCTGTCCATTCGGCAACGAAGTCAGCCAGTACCTGCGACTTAATGGCCCGCCGTGGTTTGTATGTTATGTCGAATGGGAGGAGCTCGATAGCCCATTTTGCAATCCGGCCCGTGGCATCGCGGTTATTTACTATGTCATTGAGTGGTACTTCGGAGGCCATCGTGATTGAACACTCTTGAAAGTAGTGTCATAGTTCTCGAGATGCCATGAAGACCGCGTATGCTATCTTTTGATAATGTGGGTACCGTGACTTGCATGGAGTGAGCATAGTGGATACGTAGTATACCGGCTTTTGTAATGGGAATTTATGTCCATCTGTCTCTCGTTCGACGACGAGCACTACACTTACATCCTGGTGTGTTGCAGCTATGTATAGCAGCATGGGTTCGCCGACCTTTGGCACTGCCAGAATTGGATTGGTGGCCAAGAGGGCTTTTATTTCATCAAGCCCAGCCGCGGCCGCATCCATCCACTCGAAGTGTTTGGTGCGTCGAAGAAGGCGGTAAAGAGGTAGTGCCTTTTCTCCTAATCGGGAGATAAAGCGGCTTAGGGAGACCACGCATCCAGTTAGTTTCTGGATTTGCTTGAGGTCTGTTGGGGTAGCCAACTGCGACAGAGCTCAGATTTTAGCCGGGTTTGCTTCGATTCCTCTATTGGAAACAATAAAGCCCAAGAGTTTTCCGGCTGGTACGCCTAAAACGCATTTTTCCGGGTTGAGCTTGACGTCGTATGTTCGGAGATTGTCGAACGTAAGCCTCAAGTCGTCTATTAATGATTCGACGTGTCTGGTTTTGATGACTACATCGTCTACGTAAGCCTTCACTGTTTTGCTGATTTGTGTTTCCAGGCATGTCTCGATCATGCGTTGATAGGTTGCACCAGCATTTTTGAGCCCGAAAGGCATGGTGTTAAAACAGAAGGGACCGTATGGAGTGATAAATGTTGTTGTGGCTTGATCGGACTCCGCCATCTTGATTAGATGGTATTTGGAGTATGCGTCGAGAAAACACAATGAATCGTGTCCTGCGGTAGCGTCGATAATTTGATCGATGCGGGGGAGGGGGAAGGGATCCTTAGGGCAAGCCTTATTAAGGTCTTTGAAATCGACGCATAGGCGCCAGGATTTGTCCTTCTTTGGTACCATCACCAGGTTTGCTAGCCAGTTCAGATGTTTTATTTCTCTGATGAATCCGGCTTCGAGTAGCTTGGCAAGCTCTTCTCCCATGGCTTGTCGCTTGGGTTCTGAAAAGCGCCGAAGAGTCTGCTTGGCCGGCTTGTATCCCTTTAGTATGTTTAGGCTATGTTCGGCCAGCCTGCGTGGGATACCTGGCATGTCTGAAGGATGCCAGGCGAAAATGTCCCAATTCTCGCGCCAGAACTCTCGCAGTGCGGCGTCTATTGTGGGGTTCAGTTGTGCCCCAATTGATGTTGTTTTTATGGGGTCCGTTGGGTGGACCTGGAATTTGACTATTTCGTCTGCTGGTTTAAAAGAGGTGGACTTGGGTCGTTTGTCGAGTATCACGTCGTCCATGTCTACTGTGGAGCGCAGCGCAATTAACTCTTCGGCCGCGAGGGCTTCGTATAATGCCTCCAGGGCTAGTGCGACAGTTTTATTTTCGGCACGGAGTGTTATGTCCGGATCATTGGCTAGAGTGATGATTCCATTGGGCCTCGGCATCTTGAGCTTCATGTACCCGTAATGGGTTATAGCTTGGAAGCTTGTGAATGCGTCTCGCCCCAAGAGGGCATGGTATGCACTGCTAAACAGGGCCACTTGGAATGTGATTTCTTCGGACCTGTAATTCTCCGGGGTGCCGAATACCACATCCAGTGTGATTTTCCCTGCGCATCGTGCCTCCCGGCTAGGGATGATTCCTCTGAAGGTTGTGCTGCTTTGCTCAATGCAGCTCTTATCTATTTCCATTTTGTTGAGAGTTTCCTCATAGATGAGGTTTAATCCACTTCCGCCGTCCATGAGCACTTTAGTAAGCCAAAATCCATCGATGATTGGACTAAGGACCAAAGCGGCTGGTGCTCAGACTATTCGAAATTGAGGTTCATCACTGGCGTTGAAGGTTATGGCTGTATCGTTCCATGGGTTTACTGCTGCGACGTGGCAGAATTCGGCGAGGCTGCGGAGCGCTCGCTTGCGCCTGTTGTTTGAGGCGAAAGTCTCGAAGATGGTCAGTACTATATTGTTATTTTCTACGGGATGGTGCTCTGCGGTATTGTTGATGAGAAGGTCCTCGACGCTCTTGGCCACCTGCCGGAGTATCCAACATGCTCTAAGGCTATGTGTTGGTATGGTGTCCGATGTGTTGTGGATTTTGCATGGCCTATTGAGCCATCCCTCCAGTACGGTTCTACGCCCTGTAGAGGGCTTTGGCATCTTTGTAATTGGGTTGGGTGACTTGCGAGAGCGCACCCTTTTGGTTCGGACGAGGGGTTTAGTTAGGGCCGGAGGATCCTAGAATTTTATTTGGGTCTTCCAGGCGCTTTCCGTCGCGCAGTACTTCTATACTATGGCCGCCAAGTCGGCAAAGTGTGCTATGTCACGGCGACTTATGACATTAAGAATTCCCTTGTCTATGCAATTTTTGCAAAATAATGAGATTGTGTCTTCCTTGTGACAGTCCTTAACCTTGCTCATTACAAGGAGGAATCTGGCCCAGAAGTGGTGTACTGTCTCTTGGGGCTCTTATCTGATGCGGGAAAGATCACTTGTGTCTGGGTGAGTGGGTGGAATTAAGTCCACATCCTGACCCAATCTGGAACCCAGGGGCGAAGGAGCTCCTGAGCTTGGCAGCTCGGTGTAACACCACGGATGTAATTTTCCTTCTTTGTAACTCCAACTCTTGCCATTTTCGGCTATGTGCTATGATATTCCCTCCATGGTTGGGTTTTGTCTTTCATTTTGCATTTTGTTCATGTCATGCATCTCATATCATGTCATCATGTGCATCTCATTTTCATACGTGTCCGTCTCATGCATCCGAGCATTTTCCCCGTTGTCCGTTTTGCAATCCGACACTCCAACGTGCACCGGCGCACCCCTCTTGTCTCTTTTCGTGTGCGGTGTTAAACGTTCTCGGAATGGACCGAGCCTTTCCAAGTGGCCCTGGTATAGCACCGGTAGACCGCCTGTCAAGTTTCGTGCCATTTGGAGGTCGTTTGATACTCCAACAGTTAACCGGGTAACCGCAAAGGCGTCTTTTGGGTTGCAGCCCAACACCCCTCCAAACAAGCCCAATAACCCATCTAAGTCACTTCCATGCTCTCCGTCGTCGGATCACGATCGTGTGGGCGAAAACCGCACTCCATTTGGAGTCTCCTAGCTCCCTCTACCTACAATATGTGCCCATCCCCGAAATTTTCGGGCAAACCCTAGTCTTCCCCTTCCTCCGCGCACCGGACACGTCCGGACCGCGCCGGACGCGTCTGCCCCGCCGCCGACAACGAACCGCGCGCCGCCACGTGTCCTGCTCCGCCGCCCCCGCGCCGCCGGCCCGCTCCCGGCCCCGCCGGCCCAGCAGCCATCGCCTCCCCGCGCCTCGGTCGCCGCCCGCCGCCGCCGGACAGGACCTCCGCCGCCGCCCCGAGCCTTCCCGCTCCGGCCGCCGCCCGTCACGCCGCCCGGTCGTGCCGCCCGCGCCCCGGTCGCCGCCGGCGCCGCCCGGCCCTGCCTCCGCGTCCGCCGCCGCCTCCGGTGCCAGATCTGGCCGGCCTCGCCTGCAGCAGCCTCCCCGACCTCTTCTCCGGCGAGTTCTCCGGCCGCCTCGACTTCCGTGCCCGCGCGCCAGATTCAGATCCACGAGGTTGACCCCGAATTTTGCCTGAGTCCCTGAACTTTGCACCTGTGGCTTCATTTTGGGCGTGTAGCATACCGATTAGTTCGTCTCGACGAGTACATCATTTTATCTAATTGCATAATTTTCATTTGAGCTCATATTGATGCCCGAAATGTTGTTGGAAGAGGGCTATGTGATGTTAGTTTCAGATTCTTATCAGAACATGCACTTTTGTCATTTTTGCCATGATTGATGTGTGCATCTTATGAACTTGAGCCCTACATGTGTTTTGAACTATACCATGCCATCTTTACAGGGATGTATGCCATGTATTTTTGTGATCTCTGTGGTGACTATCACAAGCATGCAAACTAGGCTTCGTGATGTTGCTGATTTCAGTCCCTGTTCTGCTGTTATTTTTATGCCATGTAAACTTGATGCTACAGAGAGATCCATGCTTATTTTGAGATACTTCAGTAAGGATGTTTTGAATATATGGTTATGCTCTATCCATTCATGCCCCTGTTTGCAATTATGGAGTAGTCTAGCATATCATTTTCTTGCTCTACTTTTGCTATAAAATGTTTCCTGGCAGATTGTTTACATGATATTCAATTTTGACAAGGTTATTGTAGTTGATCCTTGCATGCTATGAACTTGTTCTTGCCATGTTTAGTTTCATAAACATGTATTATTGCTGGTGCTATGCCTATCTTGTCATGCAATGACTGGTGGTGAGTGAATCGAGCTCGCAAAGATGCCTTCATAATGCTGTTAATGCCATGCTCTGTTTCCTGAATCTGTTAACGAAACTTGCTATATTTACATGGGTGCAATCATACCTTCTGGTCCTTTTTGGCTCATGGTCAGTAAGGGACTTTTGTTCTATGCATTTAGTAGTATCATTACATGCCTTAAGTTTCTAGGATATGTTCCTGTAGCATGTTGTTTGCTTGCTCTGAACATTGCTACCTGATGCTGTTTATGCCATGTCCAAGCTGATATCTTTTGCACTTTTGCCATGGTTGTTTGAACCTGTTAATGTGTGAATTAGCTGTAGCTCAGTGTTCATCTTTTGTCAAGCATATCTTGTAGATCACTGCCATCTGCTTTGTGGATATGTTGGGGTGCTGTAGCATAGTTTCTTGATGTATTCTAAGTGCTATCATGTTGTTAACTGCAGATTTGTGTCATTCTTGTTTTGCTTGCCATTTGCAAACCGTGCATCCGATTCCGGTGATCTTTATATCGATTTCAACCGAAATCATCTCATCCTTCCAGTGGCATACTTGCTTTGCCAAGTTTATGCTTTGTTCATCATTTTCCTTCCGGAGCATGCATAAGCATTGCATATCACATCTCGCATATCATGCCATGTATTGCATCATGTTGCTTGTGCATTGCACCGTGATTTATTGTGGTTCCATTGCTTGTGTTGTTGCTTTGGGTAGAGCCAGGAGAAGAGAACGTCCACGAGGAACCTGTTGAGTATGCTAACGAGGATCAAGCTTTCGACAACTCTGAGAACTTTGCAGGCAAGATGACCATACCCTCGATATCACTTCTATCTTTGCTTTGCTAGTTGCTCGCTCTATCACTATGTTAGCTCTACCTACCACTTGTTTATCATGCCTCCCATATTGCCATGTCAAGCCTCTAACCATCCTTTCCTAGCAAACCGTTGTTTGGCTATGTCACCGCTTTTGCTCAGCCCCTCTTATAGTGTTGCTAGTTGCAGGTGAAGATGAAGTTTGTTCCTTGTTGGAACATGGATACTTTGGGATATCACAATATCTCTTGTTTAATTAATGCACCTATATACTTGGTAAAGGGTGGAAGGCTCGGCCTTATGCCTGGTGTCTTGTTCCACTCTTGCCGCCCTAGTTTCCGTCATACCGGTGTTACGTTCCTTGATTTTGTGTTCCTTACGCGGTTGGGTGATTTATGGGACCCCCTTGACAGTTTGCTTTGAATAAAACTCCTCCAGCAAGGCCCAACCTTGGTTTTACCATTTGCCACCTATACCTTTTTCCCTTGGGTTTTCGCGAGCCCAAGGGTCATCTTTATTTAACCCCCCCCCCCCCCCCCCGAGGGGCCAGTGCTCCTTCGAGTGTTGGTCCGAACTGAGCTGCCTGCGGGGCCACCTCAGGGAAACTCGAAGTCTGGTTTTACTCGTAGCTAGTCTCATCCGATGTTGCCCTGAGAACGAGATATGTGCAGCTCCTATCGGGATTTGTCGGCACATCGGGCGGCTTTGCTGGTTTTGTTTTACCATTGTCGAAATGTCTTGCGAACCGGGATTCCGAGACTGATCGGGTCTTCCTGGGAGAAGGTATATCCTTCGTTGACCGTGAGAGCTTATGATGGGCTAAGTTGGGACACCCCTGCAGGGTATTATCTTTCGAAAGCCGTGCCCGCGGTTATGAGGCAGATGGGAATTTGTTAATGTCCGGTTGTAGATAACTTGACACTTGACTTAATTAAAATGCATCAACCGCGTGTGTAGCCGTGATGGTCTCTTCTCGGTGGAGTCCGGGAAGTGAACACGGTTTGAGTTATGTATGAATGTAAGTAGTTTCAGGATCACTTCTAGCTTCTCGACCGATGCGTTGCTTCTCTTCTCGCTCTCACTTGCGTATGTTAGCCACCATATTGCTTAGTGCTTGCTGTAGCTCCACCATATTACCCCTTTCCTACCTACAAGCTTAAATAGTCTTGATCTCGCGGGTGTGAGATTGCTGAGTCCCCGTGGCTCACAGATTCTACCAAAACAGATGCAGGTACCGAGGATACTAGTGCAAGTGGCGCAATCGAGCTCAAGTGGGAGTTTGACGAGGACCTTGGTCGTTACTATGTTTCGTTTCCAGATGATCAGTAGTGGGCCCAGTTGGGGCGATCGGGGATCTAGCATTTGGGGTTGTTTTCTTTTCATTTGAATTTGACCGTAGCTGGTCTATGAGTGTATTTTGGATGATGTATGATTTATTTATGTATTGTGTGAAGTGGCGATTGTAAGCCAACTCTCTTTATCCCATTCTTGTTCATTACATGGGATTGTGTGAAGATGACCCTTCTTGCGACAAAACCACCATGCGGTTATGCCTCTAAGTCGTGCTTCGACACGTGGGAGATATAGCCGCATCGTGGGCGTTACAAGTTGGTATCAGAGCCTCGACCGACTATAGGAACCCCATTGTTTGTTGGCCGTTGTTGAGTCTAGAAGAAAACTATTTTGAGTCTTAGGATTATATATATCGGAGAGTAGGATTCTTTTTACTCCTCAGCCCCCTTCGTCGCTCTGGTAAGGACTCCTGACGTAGATGTTTTGTCTTTCCTCTCCTCAAATTTCACTAAAAATTTTTAGGATCACGCGGGTATCTTGGAATCGTTCCGATAGTCTTGTGACGAGAACATTGTTCTTGGTGCTTCCTGACATTTAGGGGTTGTGGCAGTGTCCCGGGGAGTAGAGCTCCGAGGTGTTGTCGTCACAATTTTATCGTTGCAGTTCTGGAATACCTGAGTTTTTCCGACATCGAAAATCTCTTTTATGCAGTTGTTGGTGAGATAACCTCGACGCCACCCAGTACTGGGGAGTTCGGGAGTATTGCCATAGCTCATATAACGGATGCTTTTCGAAGGTTGAGGTACACGATTTCCGGAGTTTTCTTGGTTATGTGTTGACGGATGGATACAGCTGGATGTAGGGATTGTTAGTTTGGGTGAGAAATATTGCTTCCCCTGTATCCCCAACACCAGATTGCATAACCAGAAAGTTTCGGGAGTTTATAGGTGGGAATTCAAGTAGCTCCTAGAATATCTTTCCGACAGATACATGATATGGGATTGGGTAAATCTCTATCATATGTATTTGTTCCGGCTTATTCTGCAAGCCAAATCCTTTGTTTTGTTTTATTTGGGGAATTCGAGTTGCTTCGAAGTCAAATGTTGAATCCATACCTTTCCAAAACAGTGTTCTCATATTGCTATGTGAATACTAATCCTTTTTTATCATTGAGGTTGTCATGTTAATTCTTTTCCAACCGGTGCACTTCTCTTCGAGATGATCCCATCATTCTCCCCATCCGCAAGATCAATTCTAAGTTTTCTCAACAGTATTTGTTTCGTTCATCCCAAGTTGTCTTTGTTTTTACCCACCCTCCCACCCTTTTCTTTCAAGGACTCATTTATTTTAATCAAGTATCCATTTATTCACGTGAAGTCACTTCACTCTTTTCAATCAATGTTCTGATCCGGTGATCCCTCGTGAAGATGCTCATGAGCTTCAAGTTCATCATCCTGCATTGTTGTTTCTTCTCCGGTGGATCCAATTCAACCTTCCGATACTCATCATATTCCTTTCCTCGTTTCTAATGCGTTCTCATGCCGATGCACCTCTTAATCATTCACTTCTTCCTATTCATTTGTTCTGGAGTGCTGAAGATATGCTCAGGGCTTGTGTCATCTCCTTTGGCTTGAAGTGGGAAGATTGTCTTCCATATGCCGAGTTCTCCTACAACAACAGCTTCCAAGCGAGTTCGGGCAAGGCCCCATTCGAAATTCTCTATGGCAGAAAGTGTCGTACTCCTCTCAATTGGTCCGAGACAGGTGAACACCAACTTCTTGGCAACGACTTGATCACAGAAGCCGAAGAAATGTGCAAAGTCATTCGTGAGAATCTCAAAGACGCGCAATCGCGCCAGAAGAGCTATTATGATGACAAGCACCGTGATGTGGCTTTTGAAATCGGAGACCATGTCTACCTCCGCGTCTCTTCAATGAAAGGCACTCGTCGCTTCGGTATCAAAGGGAAGCTTGCCCCTAGATACGTGGGTCCTTTCAAGATCATTGGCAAAAGAGGCGATCTCGCCTATCAACTTGAGCTTCCGTCCAATTTTGCAAACGTGCACGATGTGTTTCACGTGTCACAGCTTCGCAAGTGCTTCAAGACTCCTGAGCGCACTATCAACTTTGAAGAAATTAACCTCCAAGAAGATCTCTCTTATCATGAGCACCCCGTTGCTATTCTTGAAGAAACCGAGCGCAAGACTCGCAACAAGTCAATCAAATTCCTGAAAGTGAAGTGGTCACACCATTCCGACCGAGAAGCCACCTGGGAGCACGAGGATCACCTCCGTTCCGAATATCCGGAGTTCTTTCAGTCCTAGGTATCGGGACGAGATCCTCTTGTAGTGGTGGAGTGTTGTAACACCCCGGATGTAATTTTCCTTCTTTGTAACTCCAACTCTTGCCATTTTCGTCTATGTGCTATGATATTCCCTCCGTGGTTGGGTTTTGTCTTTCGTTTTGCATTTTGTCATGTCATGCATCTCATATCATGTCATCATGTGCATCTCATTTGCATACGTGTTTGTCTCATGCATCCGAGCATTTTCCCTGTTGTCCGTTTTGCAATCCGACACTCCCACGTGCACCGACGCACCCCTCTTGTCTCTTTTCGTGTGCGGGTGTTAAACATTCTCGGAATGGACCGAGCCTTGCCAAGTGGCCTTGGTATAGCACCGGTAGACCGCCTGTCAAGTTTCGTGCCATTTGGAGGTCGTTTGATACTCCAACGGTTAACCGAGTAACCGCAAAGGCCTCTTTTGGGTTGCAGCCCAACACCCCTCCAAAACAGCCCAATAACCCATCTAAGTCACTGCCATGCTCTCCGTCGTCGGATCACGATCGTGTGGGCGAAAACCGCACTCCATTTGGAGTCTCCTAGCTCCCTCTACCTACAAATATGTGCCCATCCCCGAAATTTTCGGGCAAACCCTAGTCTTCCCCTTCCTCCGCGCACAGGAAACGTCCGGACTGCGCCGGACGCGTCTGCCCCGCTGCCGCCGATGAACCGCGTGCCTCCACGTGGCCTGCTTCGCCGCCCCAGCGCCGCCGGCCCGCTCGGCCCGCTCCTGGCCCCGCCGGCCCAGCCGCCATCGCTTCCCCACGTCCAAGCGCGCCGCTCGCCTCCAGCGCCTCGGTCGCCGCCCGCCGCCGCCGGACAGGACCTCCGCCGCTGCCCCGAGCCTTCCCGCTCCGGCCGCCGGCCGTCGCGCCGCCCGGTCGCGCCACCCGCGCCCCGGTCGCCGCCCGCGCCGCCCGCGCCCCGCCTCCGCGTCCGCCGCCGCCTCCGGTGCCAGATCCGGCCGGCCTCGCCCCCGGCAGCCTCCCCGACCTCTTCTCCGGTGAGTTCTCCGGCCGCCTCGACTTCCGTACCCGCCGCCAGATTCAGATCCACGAGGTTGACCCCAAATTTTGCCCAAGTCCCCGAATGTTATGACATTATCATGCCATATTCATCGTGTCATAACTTTGCACCCGTGGCTTCGTTTTGGGCGTGTAGCATACCGATTTGTTCGACTCGACGAGTACGTCATTTTACCTCATTGCATCATTTTCATTTGAGCTCATATTAATGCCCGAAATGCTGTTGGAAGAGGGCTATGTGATGTTAGTTTCAGATTCTTATCAGAACATGCACTTTTGTCATTTTTGCCATGATTGATTTGTCCATCTTATGAACTTGAGCCCTACATGTGTTTTGAACTATGCCATGCCATATTTATGGGGGTGTATGCCATGTATTTTTGTGATCTCTGTGGTGACTAGCACAAGCATGCAAACTAGGCTTCGTGATGTTGCTGATTTCAGTCCCTGTTCTGCTGTTATTTTTATGCCATGTAAACTTGATGCTACAGAGAGATCCATGCTTATTTTGAGATACTTCAGTAAGGATGTTTTGAAAATATGGTTATTCTCTATCCATTCATGCCCCTGTTTGAAATTATGGAGTAGTCTAGAATGTCATTTTCTTGCTCTACTTTTGCTATAAAATGTTTCCTGGCAGATTGTTTACATGATATTCAATTTTGACAAGGTTGTTGTAGTTGATCCTTGCATGCTATGAACTTGTTCTTACCATGTTTAGTTTCATAAACATGTATTCTTGCTGGTGCTATGCCTATCTTGTCATGCAATGACTGGTGGTGAGTGAATCGAGCTCGCAAAGATGCCTTCATAATGTTGTTAATGCCATGCTCTGTTTCCTGAATCTGTTAACGAAACTTGCTATGTTTACATAGGTGCAATCATACCTTCTGGTCCTTTTTGGCTCATGGTCAGTAAGGGACTTTTGTTCTATGCATTTAGTAGTATCATTCCATGCCTTAAGTTTCTATGATATGTTCCTGTAGCATGTTGTTTGCTTGCTCTGAACATTGCTACCTGATGTTGTTTATGCCATGTCCAAGCTGATATCTTTTGCACTTTTGCCATGGTTGTTTGAACCTGTTAATGTGTGAATTAGCCGTAGCTCAGTGTTCATGTTTTGTCAAGCATCTCTTGTAGATCACTGCCATGTGCTTTGTTGATATGTTGGGGGGTTGTAGCATAGTTTCTTGATGTATTCTAAGTGCTATCATGCTGTTAACCGCAGATTTGTGTCATTCTTGTTTTGCTTGTCATTTGCAAACCGTGCATCCGATTCCGGTGATCTTTATATCGATTTCAACCGAAATCATCTCATTCTTCCAGTGTCATACTTGCTTTGCCAAGTTTATGCTTTTTTCATCATTTTCCTTCCGAAGCACGCATAACCATTGCATATCACATCTCGCATATCATGCCATGTATTGCATCATGTTGCTTGTGCATTGCACCGTGATTTATTGTGGTTCCATTGCTTGTGTTCTTGCTTTGGGTAGAGCCAGGACATGAGTACGTGCACGAGGAACCTGTTGAGTACGCTAACGAGGATCAAGCTTTCGACAACTCTGAGAACTTTGCAGGCAAGACGACCATACCCTCGATATCACTTCTATCTTTGCTTTGCTAGTTGCTCGCTCTATCGCTATGTTAGCTCTACCTACCACTTGTTTATCATGCCTCCCATATTGCCATGTCAAACTCTAACCATCCTTTCCTAGCAAACCGTTGTTTGGCTATGTCACCGCTTTTGCTCAGCCCCTCTTATAGCGTTGCTAGTTGCAGGTGAAGATGAAGTTTGTTCCTTGTTGGAACATGGATACTTTGGGATATCACAATATCTCTTGTTTAATTAATGCACCTATATACTTGGTAAAGGGTGGAAGGCTCGGCCTTATTCCTGGTGTCTTGTTCCACTCTTGCCGCCCTAGTTTCCGTCATACTGGTGTTATGTTCCTTGATTTTGCGTTCCTTACGCGGTTGGGTGATTTATGGGACACCCTTGACAGTTCGCTTTGAATAAAACTCCTCCAGCAAGGACCAACCTTGGTTTTACCATTTGCCACCTATACCTTTTTCCCTTGGGTTTTCGCGAGCCCGAGGGTCATCTTTATTTAACCCCCCCCCCCCCCCCCCGGGCCAGCGCTCCTTCGAGTGTTGGTCCGAACTGAGCTGCCTGCGGGGCCACCTCGGGGAAACTCGAAGTCTGGTTTTACTCGTAGCTAGTCTCATCCGATGTTGCCCTGAGAACGAGATATGTGCAGCTCCTATCGGGATTTGTCGGCACATCGGGCGGCTTTGCTGGTTTTGTTTTACCATTGTCGAAATATCTTGCGAACCTGGATTCCGAGACTGATCGGGTCTTCCCGGGAGAAGGTATATCCCTTCGTTGACCGTGAGAGCTTATGATGGGCTAAGTTGGGACACCCCTGCAGGGTATTATCTTTCGAAAGCCGTGCCCGTGGTTATGAGGCAGATGGGAATTAGTTAATGTCCGGTTGTAGATAACTTGACACTTGACTTAATTAAAATGCATCAACCGCGTGTGTAGCCGTGATGGTCTCTTCTCGGTGGAGTCCGGGAAGTGAACACGTTTTGAGTTATGTATGAACGTAAGTAGTTTCAGGATCACTTCTTGATCACTTCTAGCTTCTCGACCGATGCGTTGCTTCTCTTCTCGCTCTCACTTGCGTATGTTAGCCACCATATATGCTTAGTGCTTGCTGCAGCTCCACCATATTACCCCTTTCCAACCTACAAGCTTAAATAGTCTTGATCTCGCGGGTGTGAGATTGCTGAGTCACCGTGGCTCATAGATTCTACCAAAACAGATGCAGGTACCGAGGATACTAGAGCAAGTGGCGCAATCGAGCTCAAGTGGGAGTTTTACGAGGACCTTGGTCGTTACTATGTTTCGTTTCCAGATGATCAGTAGTGGGCCCAGTTGGGGCGATCGGGGATCTAGCATTTGGGGTTGTCTTCTTTTCATTTGAATTTGACCGTAGCCGGTCTATGAGTGTATTTTGGATGATGTATGATTTATTTATGTATTGTGTGAAGTGGCGATTGTAAGCCAACTCTCTTTATCCCATTCTTGTTCATTACATGGGATTGTGTGAAGATGACCCTTCTTGCGACAAAACCACCATGCGGTTATGCCTCTAAGTCGTGCTTCGACACGTGGGAGATATAGCCGCATCGTGGGCGTTACACTCGGGCTCCAGGATGTTGCCCAATATTTGTGGCCCGTTGCCCGATTCTAAGTTCGGAGCCTGGGCCACGTCCTCCCATAGACGGGTATCCGGCTCAGAGAGCTCGGGAATCCGGACATAGTTCGTCCTCAAAATAGAGGAAGAATTGTCGTTTTGTTCCTCCACCACCGCTATCTGATGGGTGACCGGCGAAGAGTTAATCTCCCTTAGGTCGGGTTTAAGCCCGATCCAATCATAATCCTTAACGACTCCCAGGGCGGCGATGCGGTCCAAGAGCTTGTTTAGGGAGGGGAGCTCCATTGGATCCATCTGCTCGGTGAATTTCGGGCTGACGCGGAGGTTGTTTTTGATGACCTGAGAAGTCATCGTCGGCGCGGCGACCGAACGGGCGGTCATGACGAAACCGCCCAGCCGGAGAGTTTGGCCTACAGCCAGGGATCCTCCGGAGGTGATGTTGTCCTTAACAATGAGGCGAGCCATCGAGCCTTATCGAGACGGCACAGCGGAACTCTCAGTGAAAGCACCAATGTCGGTGTCAAAACCGGCGGATCTCGGGTAGGGGGTCCCAAACTGTGCGTCTAAGGCCAATGGTAACAGGAGGCAGGGGACACGATGTTTTACCCAGGTTCGGGCCCTCTCGATGGGGGTAATACCCTACTTCCTTCTTGATTGATCTTGATGATATGAGTATTACAAGAGTTGATCTACCACGAGATCGTAGAGGCTAAACCCTAGAAGCTAGCCTATGATTATGATTGTTCGCCTCCTACGGACTAAACCCTCCGGTTTATATAGACACCGGAGGGGGCTAGGGTTATACAGAGTCGATTACAGAGAAGGAAATCTACATATCCGAATATCCAAGCTTGCCTTCCATGCAAAGGAGAGTCCCATCCGGAAATGGGACGAAGTCTTCAATCTTGTATCTTCATAGTCCAACAGTCCGGCCAAAGTATATAGTCCGGCTTTCCGAGGACCCCTTAATCCAGGACTCCCTCAATACTCAAAAGATATAAGTAAAGTTCATGAAGCATTCTATAAATTAACCAAGGACTATCTCATACCAGCATGGTGCATTATTGAAGAAAAATAAAAAGCACACGATGCTCCAAGAATTTACGCATATCATGTGAACAAAACAAAAACCGAGACATACCGATAATTGTTGAATAAAGATGGATGCCTTCCGAGGCATCCCCAAGCTTAGACGCTTGAGTCTCCTTGAATATTTACTTGGGGTGCCTTAGACATCCCCAAGCTTGACCTCTTTCCTCTCCTCATTCTTCTCATATCAATACCTCCTCGATCTTTGAACACTTCATCCATGCAAAACTTAACCGAACTTTTTATTAGAGGGGGTAGTACATATAACATCAAATCCCATCATGTCACATCCCTAGCTTTACCTTGCACTAGGCTAGCACTTGTGTGTTGCATCATGTTTAAATTTTTTATAAAGCTGAAATGGGGATTGAACAAACCCTAGCACCAGAAAGAATTCAAATAGGTTTAAATAAAATATTTTTCAAAGAACCCGAAATGTCTTTGAAAATGTTCATGATTTATGATAAAGGTGAAAACCTCTGCCAAAAATGATGAGCATATTCTTGGACATTTATGGATTCTTGAGTTAAATCATATTGTATTTGAATTGGAGCATTTAATGCCTATAAATATTTTAAATGCTTCAATACTTCTGAAAACAATTGGGGGCTGTTGGAGATAATTAAAATAGTGCCCACAATTTTTGTTAGGATTTTACAAAATGGGTTAGTATTTTTACTAATTCAAAACAGATCAAACTAAATAGAAAACAGTAACAGAATTAGAAAGAGAGAGAGAGAAGGACTCACCTGGGCCACTTACCTGTGTAGCCACCTGGCGGGCCAAGTGGCCGGCCCAGCCCACCACCGCTTTCCCTCCTGTCGTCTTCCTCCTGCCAGTAGGAGCAGCTGCGTGCTCGCACGCGCGCGGCCGAGGAGGCCAGCTCCTCCCTGCCTGGCTGCCCCTCGTCGTCCTGGACGCTTTCGGAGACGCCACGCACCCCCCCCCCAGGCCCTCTCACTCTCTGCTCGTGCCCTCCCCTCTCCTCTGTTCCTCTCCCTCGCTCTCTCTCACCGCACCCGAGCGAAGCTCGTCGACGCCGGCGCCCTTTGCCACGGCCACCATGCTCCCCTCGCCTCCCCACGCTGTCCACGGCCTACGCCATCGTCCGCCGCTCCGCCCCACCCTGGCCCCAAGTGCTGGGACGGCCTGCATCACCGGCTGCCTCGTCTTCTTCCTCCTCGGTCGCCGGAAGCCACACGTGCCGATTCGCCGCCATCTCCGCCTCCCCGAGCTCGTCATCTACCTCATCCGAACCACCGTGAGCTCCTGCACGTTTTGCCCCTAACCCCGTGGCTTGCCGCTCGCCGTAGCCGCCATTTCATAGCTGGCCGTAGCACGCCGCCGCCTGAGCTCGTCGCCGGCATAGCTCCGGTGACCATTAGGTCACCCCGGCGCGCCTAACCTGCTCCCCGCATCGCGTAGCGCTCCGCTAGCCCATCGCCTCGCTCGTTAGCACACCGCAACGCTAACCCGCACCAGCCCCGAACTCCGGCAGCCGCCGCGGGTTCCACTCCGGCGAACTCCGGCCACCCCCGCACCTCCCGTTGGTCCCCCTAGATGCGCACGGGCACGGGCTATCCTCTGGTGCCCCTGGCGCATCGATCCGTCGACTCTGGCGGAGTTCCGTGGGGGTGAGTTGTCACATCCCTAGCATTACCTTGCACTAGGCTAGCACTTGTGTGTTGCATCATGTTTAAATTTTTTATAAAGCTGAAATGGGGATTGAACAAACCCTAGCACCAGAAAGAATTCAAATAGGTTTAAATAAAATCTTTTTCAAAGAACCCGAAATGTCTTTGAAAATGTTCATGATTTATGATAAAGGTGAAAACCTCTGCCAAAAATGATGAGCATATTCTTGGACATTTATGGATTCTTGAGTTAAATCATATTGTATTTGAATTGGAGCATTTAATGCCTATAAATATTTTAAATGCTTCAATACTTCTGAAAAGAATTGGGGGCTGTTGGAGATAATTCAAATAGTGCCCACAATTTTTGTCAGGATTTTACAAAATGGGTTAGTATTTTTACTAATTCAAAACAGATCAAACTAAATAGAAAACAGTAACAGAATTAGAAAGAGAGAGAGAGAAGGACTCACCTGGGCCACTTACCTGTGTAGCCACCTGGCGGCCCAAGTGGCCGGCCCAGCCTACCACCGCTTTCCCTCCTGTCGTCTTCCTCCTGCCAGTAGGAGTAGCTGCATGCTCGCACGCGCGCGGCCGAGGAGGCCAGCTCCTCCCTGCCTGGCTGCCCCTCGTCGTCCTGGACGCTTTCGGAGACGCCACGCACCCCCCAGGCCCTCTCACTCTCTGCTCGTGCCCTCCCCTCTCCTCTGTTCCTCTCCCTCGCTCTCTCTCACCGCACCCGAGCGAAGCTCGTCGACGCCGGCGCCCTTTGCCACGGCCACCATGCTCCCCTCGCCTCCCCGCGCTGTCCACGGCCTACGCCATCGTCCGCCACTCCGCCCCACCCTGGCCCCAAGCGCTGGGACGGCCTGCATCGCCGGCTGCCTCGTCTTCTTCCTCCTCGGTCGCCGGAAGCCACACGTGCCGATTCGCTGCCGTCTCCGCCTCCCCGAGCTCGTCATCTACCTCATCCGAACCACCGTGAGCTCCTGCACGTTTTGCCCCTAACCCCGTGGCTTGCCACTCGCCGTAGCCGCCATTTCATAGCTGGCCGTAGCACGCCGCCGCCTGAGCTCGTCGCCGGCGTAGCTCCGGTGACCATTAGGTCACCCCGGCGCGCCTAACCTGCTCCCCGCATCGCGTACCGCTCCGCTAGCCCATCGCCTCGCTCGTTAGCACACCGCAACGCTAACCCGCACCAGCCCCGAACTCCGGCAGCCACCGCGGGTTCCACTCCGGCGAACTCCGGCCACCCCCGCACCTCCCGTTGGTCCCCCTAGATGCGCACGGGCACGGGCTATCCTCTGGTGCCCCTGGCGCGTCGATCCGTCGACTCTGGCGAGTTCCGAGCGAACTCCGCCGTGGTTCGAGGTCACCGCCGGCGAGACTCCGGCGAGATGACGTGGCCCGTCATTAGCAGCTAATAGCCCCACTAACCAACCTCCTAGCTCACTGACACCTGGGCCCCACGCCCTAACTAACCCAGGTTTTATCTGTGTTTAGATTAAACTAACCCCCACGGGCCCACAGGTCAGTTTGACCTGGCCACATCACATGTTGACCGACCCCACATGTCAGTATTGACTTGCTGACGTGTCTGTTGACCCGGCCCCACCTGTCATTGACACTAACCAGCCCCAGTCACTGACCAGTGGACCCCACTGGTCAGGTTTGACCTGGACCCGTCTGTTGACCTGCTGAGGTCAGCATGACCTAATGCTGACGCATTAATTCAATTACTGGAATTATTCTTATACAGGAAATTCCAGAAAATAGTCAAAACTTCTAAAAATCATAGAAAATCAACCGTAACTCCAAATGAAATAATTTATATATGAAAAATGATCAGAAAAATCCAATCTATCCATATGTACCATTTTCATGCATGTTAGAACAACTTTTGTTCACTGTTTAGGTCAAATCAAATAATGGCATATGAATATCTACATATGGAGTTTGAATTTGAATCTTGTGTTCAAACCAACTCCATTTAACTTGCTGCTAGTTGCATTAGCTCAAACCACATCATATTGCCATGTCATGATCATGCATCATATTGTGCATTGCATTGATTGTGTTCTTCCTTATTTGCCGGTGTTTGTCCCCTCTCGATAGATGTGGTTACGACGATGAGTTCGATGACACCGATGAAGAGCTATACTATCTTTAGAAGTGCCAGGCAAGCAAAACCCCCTTGTTCATTCCGATACAATCCCACTCTCTCGCTCCTGCTCTATTTTACTGCATTAGGACAACAACGATACAACTGTTACTTGCTGCGGTAGTTGAACCCCTTTATCCTCTGCATGACCTGTCATTGCCACAGTAAATAGATGAAACCCACTAGCATGAGTAGGAGTTGTTTGAGCCCTGATGTGCCTACTCATTCATGCTTGTTTGTCATGCCTGCTATTGCTTAGAGTTGTGTCAGGTCTGATTCATCGGGGATGAATCGGAGGTGTGTGAACATGTCCTACTGTTGAGAACTAAGTGCGTGAACACGATTTGGTAAAGGCAGCGGTGAGAGGCCATGTAGGAGTACATGGTGGGTTGTCTCATTGCAGCCGTCCTCAGGAACTGAGTTCTGTGTTTGTGATCCATGAACAGTTACTACCACACATTGGGCTCCGGGCACTCCAAGCTCTCTCGACTTATTAATCAACATGATCTCTGTCCAGGAGTTGCAACTAGTTTCTGGTGTTTGTAGGTAGTGTTAGTAGTCTACCAAGTGGCACCCGGTACAGGTGGGCTTGGGACAGACTAGGCACAGTGGCACGGTGTACCAAGTGGCACCCGGATGGTGGGCTTGGGAACCCTGCTCACATCGTTTGGGGCCGTGAGCGACACCCCGGCCGGATCTCCTTGCGGATGGAACCCGGATAGGCAATAAACCTGGACTAGAGACTTGTTGGTTAGTCAGGTCGTGGCCGACTCCCTCGCCCGGCTTCCGCTTGAAGGTTGCCGAGATACATGACGTGTACAGGGCGATAAGTGGCGAGAGCGTGTGTGAAGAAGTACACCCCTGCAGGGTTATCATTATCTATTCGAATAGCCGGATTCCTCGGATATGGAAACTTGGACCCCTTGCATAGTTCATAGACAAGTGAAAGTGGATACTCTAAAATGCGCAAGATAAGCGTGAGTGCTATGGATGGCGTTCTTGTAGGGAGACGGGAGCGGATCCATAGTGGAGTATTGATATGGTGAATATGTGGACTCGTGTGCGCCACCTCAAAAGAGTTACTTGCAGTCGTAGTTCAGGATAGCCACCGAGTCAAAGCTGGCTTGCTGCAGTTAAACCCCACCATCCCCTTTGTTGATAATGATGCATATGTAGATAGTTCTGATGTAAGTCTTGCTGGGTACATTTGTACTCACGTTTGCCTATTTTACGTTTTTGCAGAGACTTCCGTCTCACTAGTAGTTCCGCGTGGACTTCGACGTTTAGCTTGTTACCTCAGCTACGATCTTGTGCCCTCGGCAGGATCTGGTAGTTAGTCAGGCTTCTCAGCCTTTTTCATTTATAGTTGTCTGTACCCAGACATGTTGAGCTTCCGCTTGTGCTTTGATTTGTATGCTCTGAATGTTGGGTCATGAGACCCTTGTTTGTAATATCTCGCTCCTCGGAGCCTAATGAATAAATACTTGAGTCGTAGAGTCATGTTGTGATGCCATGTTGTATTTGCACATATCGAGCATATTGTGTGTATGTTATTGAAATGCTTGGTATGTGTGGGATCTGACTATCTAGTTGTTTATCTTAGTAGCCTCTCTTACCGGGAAATGTCTCCTAGTGTTTCCACCGAGCCATGGTAGCTTGCTACTGCTCCAGAACACTTAGGCTGGTCGGCATGTGTCCTTCTTCGTTCCTGTGTCTGTCCCTTCGGGGAAATGTCACGCGATGAATACCGGAGTCCTGTTAGCCCGCTACAGCCCGGTTCACCGAAGTCCTGCTAGCCCAGTGCTACAGCCTGGATTCACTCGCTGATGACCGACACGTTCGATGCTGGGTCATGGATGCCTGTCCCTGTAAGTTTGTGCCACTTTGGGTTTACGACTAGCCATGTCAGCCCGGGCTCCTTATCATATGGATGCTAGCGACACTATCATATACGTGTGCCAAAAGGCGCAAACGGTCCCGGGCAAAGGTAAGGCGACACCCGTGGGAATACCGTGCGTGAGGCCGCAAAGTGATATGAGGTGTTACATGCTAGATCGATGTGGCATTGAGTCGGGGTCCTGACACATCATGTCCTGCAGTAACATTATTGTATAATTATAGTCAAACATTACCCACCGTATGTTATCACAATTGTAAGGCTCCCAAGTCAACGGGGCTCAACAATATTTCAAACATAACCAAATAACACAACTATAACAACAATCTACGAAAACAGGACAATCTCTAAACATGCAGATGGTGCATATACTTCTGTAACTCAAAAAATCTGAAAAAATAGGGAAAAAAATTGCATAGCAGTACCGTGGAAAAAATGTAGAAACTTTGACGTTCCAGTAAAAAATTGTTAATTCACGCACTATAGCCTAAGTTTGTGTTTTTGCACTGCACATACCAAACAAGCAATTTAAAAATCCTAAAGGCAAATCTTGGCACATTATTTTTATAATACAATGGATTTGTATAATGGGGTAATTATTTTGTTGAAAAAATTCTGTAATTCAAGATTCACAAAGTTTCCAAGGGCATGAACAAAGTTCAAGGCTAGCTCCCGCTTCAACGGTGTTTGTCTTTCTCACTTTAACTTTTCTTTTTGAAATGTTTTAGGTTCCCCTCTATATTTTTTGTTTTTAAACTTTTTAAAAACACACAGCAGAATCAAATGACTCTCTAAAACTCCCGGGTTGTCTCCCTGACAGCGCTTTCTTTAAAGTCATTAAGCTAGGCATAAAGTGCTCAAGTAATTGATCCACCCGGATCCCAAGGTATATCAAAGACAATTATAATTAACAATGATTTTTAATTTAGTAGTGAGCACATAGCAGCATATATCATGCAATGACAAAGTCTAACTCTCTTCCTATGCATCAGCATGTCATAAAATAACAATCCATGCACATCAAGTAAAGGCCAATGCATAGTATAAATAGTTTCTTGCAGTTTTATCGTGTTGGAAACATAGAGAGGTGGAGGTGTAGTTCCTCCCTCATAATAATTGCAAGTAGAAGCAGCAAGCACATGCATATTATATCTATCAAAATCATCATGTGCAATGGTAAAACGCAACCCATCAATATAATCCCTAATAAGAGCAAACTTCTCCGATATAATGTAGTTGGGAGAATTCAAAAAGATAATAGGACTATCATGCGTGGGTGCAATACCAACAATTTCATGTTTAACATAATGGACTATAGCAAGTTCATCTCCATAAGCATAATTCATATTGGCATCATGGCCACAAGCATGGCAAGCATCAATTTCATCAAAAAGGGATATGTCAAACGAATTAAAGGGATCATATCATTCTTTCTTTGGTAAGTACAAAGGGAAATTAAAATGGAACAATTACATTTGAGCCCTTAGTTGTGTCACACCCGTTTGATTTGCCCCAAGTTTAAAAAACCCTCGTCTCTGTCCAAGCTCGTTCGCTCCACTTATGCTTTTGCCCTTTGACCGTTTGACCGACACTTTGAAAACTTCATAATGAATTAATACTAACTCCGAAAAATGCAAATAAGATATCAAAATGTTCAGAACAACATCACCTATATGTGCATACCATTTGCATGAAAAAAGTGTTCAAAAGCCCCCATCTTAGTTGAGCTCATATGATCTCAGCATGAATAGTAAAATTCAAAAAAATGATAAAAATTCAAAAAATTCTGATTTTTTTTATGTGGAAAACATTGACAAATGTTTTTAGCGCTTGGAAAGTTTTATAAGGGAATGCCATAGATGGAAATTGTGGCAAAAAAACAAAATCAGCACTCCAAAATGCTTTTGTTTTGGAGCATCAATTTAGTATTTTTTGCCACGACTTCCACAAATGCCATTTCATGATGAATCTTTATAATAACTCAAAACATTTGTCAATGTTTGCCACGAAAACAATTCAATTTTTTACTAGTCATGCTGAGATTATATGAGCTCAAACTAAGGTGGGTGCTTTTGAACACTTTTTTCATGAATGCAAATGGCATGAACATATAGGTGATGTTGTTCTGAACATTTTGATATCTTATTTGCATTTTTTATTTGCATGTTTTGTAGTTAGTATGAATTCATTATGAAGTTTTCAAAGTGTCGGTCAAACGGTCAAAGGGCAAAAGCATAACAGCAGCAAACGAGCTTGGACAGAAACAAGGGCTTTTTGAATTTAGGGGTAAATCAAATGGGTGTGACACAACTAAGGGCTCAAATGTAATTGTCTCAATTAAAAAATGTATGATTTAAAGAGTTACCCTCATTCGAAGGTGGGCATGGGTAGCTAATCCGCTCTTCCTCCTTTTGTTCTTTGCTCTCCTCGTCATCTTTTTCATCTAATGTTCTCACAATTTCAGCAATTTCTTCTTTCATAGATTCCTGCGGAATATTAATCTCTTCTTGGACAGCGGGGACTTTCTCAATATATTATTTAACATAAGCATTAGAAGCATAGTTTTCATTGCAATATTTAAGTTTGGCAAAGTTTTCAGATTTGTAAAGAGTAGCATCATACTGTTCAATCAAAGAAGCAATTTCGTGAGCAACCTTAAAAGCAACAAATTCTTCAATTTGTTCAATATCATAATAAATATAAACACCTTTAGCATAAGAATGTAACACTCCATTGTCACTAAACTCACATTGATAGGGAAGGTGTTTCTTAGGGTCTTCAAAATAACAAGTAAAATCATGTATTTCGCATAAATTCTAAGCATGGCAATACATAGTATTAATATGATGTCATAAAAGTTTCCCTTTTCGAGAAAAGCGGTGTCGCACAAAATAAGCATGTTCATTTAATAATTTTCCCTCAACTAAGCTAGTTGGGTTTTCAGCACGAGCACAAATGGATCAAAGATGATCAAAGTAGAAAGCTTCAGTGGTATGATAGATTTTGGGTGGTTCTTCTACCATTGCTTTAGCAGGTACAACTAAATTTGTTTTGGTATTTTACGTTTCCTACTCATAATTAAAGATAGAAAACAAGAGCACAAAATAAAAACTACTTAGTGATAAAGCAAACAAGCACACACGAGAATAGCAACACCACGCTATTGCTCCCGGGCAACGATGCCAGAAAAAGGTCTTGATAACCCACAAGTATAAGGGATCAATTGTAGCTTTTTCGATAAATAAGAGTGTCAAACCCAACGAGGATCTAAAGGTAGAATCAATATTCCCTTCAAGTTCTATCGACCACCGATACAACTCTATGCAACCTTAACGTTCTCTTTACCTAGAACAAGTATAAAACTAGAAGTACTTTGTAGGTGTAAAGGGATATGTTTGCAAGATAATAAAGAACATGAAAATAAAAGTTAGGTATTGTTCTAATAAAATTACAATTGGATTAGTATAGCGAGTGTGGATTAGTGGTCATAGGATTTGTGGAATTGTCCCTAAGCAATTGGCTGAGTTACTAGACCGATAGCAAGTTTTTATGTGGGAGAGGTCACTACTAGCATGTCATCCCTTACTTGGAATTCTATGCACTTATGACTGGAACTATTAGCAAGCATACGCAACTACTAAAGCTCATTAAGGTAAAACCCAACCATAGCATTAATATATATTGGTCCCCCTTCAATCCGTATGAATCAATTTCTATGTTAGGAAGAAGCTTCCGTCACTCTTGCCCTCCAAAATGCATAGTCCTATCAACACACAACTAACCCTATGGTTTGATCCGCATGCATGCTCATATGATGGGCACCAAAGGACAACAACATAACCACAAGCAAATTAAACCAATCATTGCAATTCACCAATTACCCAAAAGGACAACAAAAATCTATTCAGACATCGTAGGATGGCAACACATCATTGGATAATAATAAGAAACATAAAGCACCATGTTCAAGTAGAGGGTACAATGGGTTGCGGGAGAGTAGACTGCTGATAATAGAGGGGGGAAGGTGATGGAGGTGTTGGTGAAGATGATGGAGTTGTTGGTGTAGATCACCGTCACACGATGATGGCCTTGGCGGCGTTTCGGCGCCACCAGGAGAGAGGCGGAGAGAGCCCCCCTCCTTCTTATTCTTCCTTGACCTCCCCCCAAGATGGGAGGAGAGTTCCCCTCTGGTCCATGGTCTCCATGGTGGCGGAGAGGCAGGAGCCCCTCCGAGATTGGAGCTCTTTCTCTGTTCTCTTCTGTTTCGCGTTCCTATTTTCTGGCCCTTCATCGTTTCTTAAATTCTCGGAGATCCGTAACTCCGATCGGGCCGAAATTTTAACACGAGTTTTTTCTAAATACTATCTTACTTGCAGCAAAAGAAGGGGGTCAACCAACTTACGAGGTGCCCACAACACAACCGAGCGCTCCCATACCCCTTGGGCGCACCCTGGTGCCTTGTGGGCCCCTCGAGCACCGTCTTGTGTTGATTATTCCTCCCAAAAATCGCATATATTCCAAAATAAATCTCGGTAAACTTTTATCGTGTTTGGACTTTGTTTCATATGGATATTCTGTGAAACAAAAAACATGCAACAAACAGGAACTAGCACTAGGCACTAGATCAATATGTTAGTCTCCAAAATAATATAAAATGTTGCCAAAAGTATATGCAAGTTGTAGAATATTGGCATGAAACAATAAAAAATTATAGATACGATGGAGGCGTATCAGGGCATCGGCGATCACCTCGCCCGACCTTGGGCCAGGGGTGTGATGCCCGAGGAGCCCATGCCTGCCCAGATCTAGGGTAGAGTGGGAGCTGTTGAGCCGGTCACGGAGTCGTGGCCAGGGGGTCGTGGTCGCCGTCCTCCGCTTGTGTTCCGTGTGCCCGTCGTCGGGTTGCCTTCTTATTCGGTCTTGTGTGAACGGACACAAGGCTCTAGACACGGGGTTGTAGTGTGCCATCTCTTACGGGTGTATTCATGTTGGCCGACGTCGATGTGATATCTCTTGGAGCCGGGGCGATGGCTCGGCCTCAGGGTGGTGGTCCGTCGGATTGGCCTTTGCAGCGGGTGTCTTGGTGGCAGTGTTGGGTGCATGTTTTGGCCGTGTGGGTGGCAGAAGATGTAGCGCGGCTGACCCTGGTATTGGTGTTGCCTCGGTGATGACAATTCCCAGATCGTTCTCTGGAGGACCTATTTGGTGGTGGCATCTCTTCCCTCGGGGTGGGATGGTGCTTGGTATGGCAAGGTTGAGAGGTTCCAGGCGAAAGCTTTGTGCTTTGGCACCAGCGACGACGATGCCTATGGGTGTCGCATCCCTCTTGGGGGCATCGTTGAGGTCCATCTTGCTGAGCCAGGGCTTCGGGTGAAAACCCTTGACCGATGCCTCGGTCTCGATGACGATGACACATTGTGTCGCTTCCCTTTTGAGGGTGTTGCCGTGAACCCCAGTTACCTATGGTGTGCAGCATCATCATCGGCGGGCATTTTGAGATCCTGCCTTGAAGCTCCCTCAACTTGGGCGTGGGCGGACTCACTTGCTTCCTATTCTTTTACACGGGTCCTCATTGGTTCCACTCGCAGTCCTCGTTTCCCGCAGGCAGGCTCGGGCTCCACGATCCGGAGCGGGGGGACATGGGGTCCTCTCGTTGGAAACTTGGTGTTAGCGGCGAAACGAGGTCCGACAGTTTCCTTTGGCAGCAAGTCTCTTTTCGTGTTCGTAGTCTAGGTTGCTTTGTGGCAGGATATGGATTCTCCCATATTCCTGTGTATTTTTCATTGATCTGCTTTGTAAGAGGATCTCCTCATCACCATGTATCGGTTCGGCTGTGTTGTTTTATTTATAAAGCGGGGCAGAAGGCTTTTTGGTAAAGGCTTGCCAACTATTGCATTCCAAGAGTTTCGTTCCGGTCTTTGCATCGTTGATGCCGACGCTAAGAATTGGGGGGGGGGGGGGGGTGAACATGACATATCTGTGTATATCTCCCAATTGATCTCCCTCTTATCTCTAGCCATGTATATTTTAACTTCTAGAGATTTGGTAGGATTAATTGGCTTGTCACCCAAGACACCTCGTGTATATATTGTAAACGACTCCGATGAATACAATTGAGTTGCATCCAATATCTTTCTACAATCTGCACCAAGTGTGCCTGTAGCGAGATGGCAGAAACCTGCACGGGGAGCTTATAAATTGAGCATTGATGCTTCTTTTCTTTGAAGATGGAAGTGGGGCGATTGTTGTAATTCTGTGGAATTCGGGAGAAGCTGTGGCTGGGGCGTCGGAATTGATTGATCATACTCCAACGCCCAAATTGTAGAATCTTTGGCTCTTCGGCGAAGTCTTAAATTACTCGATGAGGTCGGCTGTACCAAGGTAGTGGTGGACTCGGATTGCCTTGAGTTGGTTGAAGCGTGCAGCGGGAAGAATGAAATAGGGTGTGGCTAGGTCTCAGTCGACTGAGACTTAACCAAGTCTCAATTAAGTGATATAGTATGTAAGAAGAAAAAAGATAAATTGAAAAGAAATTTCTTGCATGAATCTTCATGCAAAATCAAAGAAAGACAGTATGGACTGAGACTTCGTTATGTCTCAGTCGGCTGAGACTTAGGAAAACTGAATGAAATATCCTTATGCAGATGTCTTAACAGATTGCTTTCACCTACCACACGGTATTCCCGCAATCTCATTTACGCACTGTCCCAAGGAAGCCAATGGTTTGACACACTTCCTTGGTACGCATTGTTACGACTCTAAAACCAGCTATGTTTGGGTAGATGAAGCTCCCGGGTTTTTATTATTGCTTGTAATACTCGCTGCAACTCTGCCACAGATTGACTAAAAGTGCCTGTTACTACTGCCACGCTAAAAAGGAAAAGGAAAGGAGCACTCCTAGGAAAAAGGATAAAGGAGATGCAATTAGGATTAAGCCAATGTATATGCAGAAAACTATTTTTCAGAACTCAAAACAGAATGCTGTCAATGAGGAAAACAAAATGTTGTCTGTCCTTTTCGGTAGCTATACCAACAACATCAGGTTACTTGCTACTCCAATGGGGAGTAGTATTACAAATTCTCCAATGGGGAGTAGTATTACAAGTTCTCCAATGGGGAGAACTACCACAGTGTGCGTTAAAATGCTGACCAAGCGTTCCACGACCTGAAACTTCTATCATCCTTTGGTTAGTACTATATGGCAACCGCCATTCTATACAGTATACGGTCCCTTCATTAGTATTTGACAAACGACTTGCCTTCCTGCCCTAGACATCACCTGAAGGGCTCTCTCGAAACCAGCTATCTTACTCTTGCTGGCTGCCTCTTCTTGACTCTTCATATCATCTTTACTCTCTGCATCTTCTATCGCCTTTTGCATCTTCACTACGGTTTCACTTCTCTGCTTCTCCAACTTGTTCTGCATTTAGTTCAGACACAACAAAAATGTGAAACTGCAGGTGCCATGCTATCAAATGCAAATATTCAATGCAGTGAACTGAAGTATACCTCAGTTTTGCCAGTTTATCCCAGGAAGCCGTCTTTCCATCCTTTGCACTGCAGCTGCACAATCCTCGACATCTGAATGGTCAAAAGCATGACCATCATCATCATTGCTTCCCTCATTAGCACTATTAGACTCGAAGTTCCAATCACGAGCTGAAACAATACAGAGTTGACTCAAATTCATGTTCTGCTGAAAAACTGACAGGTCTCAAGAGATTTAAGCCAATACCTGAGGATGCACGACATGACACGGTATCATCCTGCCAGTCCTTCTGATCCACTGCCTCATCTTCCTCTTCATTTACTTTAGGCAATCTCCATTCATTGACAGCATCAATTGCTCCCATGCACTTCCCATGGTAATTATGTGAGGAGCGAGCTCGGCGCATCAATCTAGCTGGCGTGGCCTTGTGGACGAATTTTGGAGGCCCTCGATTGGATTTGTCAACTGCATAATTCAAGTCAAGTAAATCAATTAAACATGACATGCAAGAAAAATGTCAGGCTGATTTATGAAAAGGGGTAGGCAGACAAAAGGCAGAACCTCTCATATCCAGCAGAGAAGGGTGCCTGGAAGTCTGTAGTCGGATGTTTCGTGGCATAGAGAAACACTTGACCAAGTCCTCTCTCGTTGGTAACCTCCCTTGATCTTGTTCCTGAGGTAGTTTGGCTTATTAGCACCTCTCATTTACTTATGAAAGATCAAATGAGCAGAAAGCATAACTAGGTGGATACAAAACAGGAAGCAACATGTAAAAACTGGAAGGATCCTAATCTGGTTGGTTGATCAAATAAATGCATCGATGGTATATGATTGAGACAAGATTACTTCAGTTTTTTGTTCAATCAAGATTCAGCAAGCAGAAATTTAGCAAGAAGCCTTTTCTGCTCGGTAGTTAACAGCAGTTAAGAATTTCCAATCGATTCCTGGAACAATTATCAATCAAGAATCCAGTTAAACTTTAATACAATGTTCAGAAATTGAGGACTTCATTCCTGGGAGCAATAAAAGAAACCGAACAGTTCCATCCAAGAAACTACGTCTGCTCCTAGACTTAACACAACAATCTCGATGTATCTAGCAGAGTTTACATCAACGGCAGGGAAAATCAAGAACCTAGGACCTTCGATTATCTACTTCTCAACAGAGGACCTGTCAGGAATAACACGCCAAATTTGATGTATCATAGCAGAGTTCAAGATCAACTGCGGGTGCAATGCTATCAAATGCAAATATTCAAATGCAGTGAACTGAAGCATACCTCAGTTTCTGTAAGCTCATCCCTGATCCCTGGCCGTGCAATCTTGTTCTGCCATCGATCTTTCTGATTCAGCCTAGTTGATTGAAGTAATATCATAAGTGCTCTGCCCAGATAAGTTACAAAGAACTAGTATCTTAGATGAACAATTCTTGATTCTGAGCAACTGCCTAGTTAACTGCTAACAAATGCATGTTAAGAGGTAATGATAAAAGATGAGATAACAGGGATTACTTGTAAATGAGCTTTACAATCTGTGAATCCTTCCAGGCAGGCAACTTGTCTAGGACAATACTTTCCTTCTGTTTAATCACAGGACCCTGGACCCGTCTCTCCGTCCTTTGCACTGCAGCTGCACAATCCTCAACCTCTGAATGGTCAAAAGCACAACCATCATGATTGCTTCCCTCATAGACACTATCAGACCCGAAGTTCCAATCACGAGCTGAAACAATACAGAATTGTCTCAAATCCATGTTCGGATGAAAAACTGTCAGGTCTCAAGAGAGTTAAGCCCATACCTGAGGACACACTACATGACATAGTATTATCCTGACAGTCCTTCTGATTCACTGCCTCATCTTCCTCTTCACTTACTTTAGGCAATCTCCATTCATTGACAGCATCAGCGGGTCTCGTTGGTAAGCTCCCTTGCTCTTGTTCCTGAGGTAGTTTGGCTTATTAGCACCACCCAATTACTTATGAAAGATTAAATGAACATAAAGCATAGCTAGGAGGACAGAAAGCTGGAAGAAACAAGTAATAATTGGATGGAACCAGACACCAAATCATCCTAATCTGGTTGGTTGATCAAATAAATGTATGATTTAGATGAGATTACTTCAGTTTTCTGTTCAATCAAGATTCAGCAAGCAGAAATTTAGCAAGAAGCCTTTTCTTCTCGCTAGTTAACAACAATTAAGAATTTCCAATCGATTCCTGGAACAAATATCAACCAAGAATCCAGTTAAACTTTAATAGAATGTTCAGAAATGGAGGACTTCGTTCCTGGGAGCAATAAAAGAAACCGAACAGCTCCATCCAAGAAACTACGTCTGGTCCAGACTTAACACAACAATGTCGATGTATCTCAGTATCTAGCAGAGTTTACATCAGTATCTAGCAGAGTTTACATCAGTATCTAGCAGAGCTAACATGTAATAATTGGATGGAACCAGACACCAAATCATCTTAATCTAGTTAGTTGATCAAATAAATGCAACAATGATATGATTCAGACGAGATTACACCAGTTTTTTTGTCCAACTCAAGATTCAACAAGCAGAAATTTAGCAGCAAGCCTTTACTGCTCGGTAGTTAATAACAATTAGGGATTCAACGAGCAGAAATTTAACACAGCGAAGCCTTCGTTCCTGGGAGCAATACAAGAAACCGAACACATCTGCTCCAGAAAATCAAGAACCTAGGACCTTCGAATATCTACTTCTCAACCGATGTATCATGGCAGAGTTCAACAACTGCAAGGAAAATTAAGAACCTAGGACCTTCGATTACCTACTTCTCAACCAAGAACCTGTCACGAATAACGCGAAAGAGCACCAAGAACACGGAAACAGACCTCCGGTGACGCGACGACGGGGCAGCATACGGGCCACGGGGTCGCCGGGCGGTGCGCGATGAGGGGGCCGGCGTTCCAGGGGGCGCAGGAGGACGACGGGCGGCGGCCGTAGGGGCCGCCGCGCCCGCCACTTGCTGCCGCGGCGAGCAGCACCTGCGCGCTCCTCCCCGCGGACGCCTCGGGCTCGTTCTCCTCCGCGTCCGCGGCTGCGCCGTCGGAGCGGGCGCGGGAGGAAGCCGAAGAGACTCGGGGGGCGGAGGTTTGCGCGCGCACGCAGGGGAGCAGGAGCGGGAGGAGGTTGTCGGTGCGGCGCGTGTTGATGCCGCCGCAGGAGGAGGCGGCGGCCATCATCAGCAGAACATCGAGCCCGTTGCCCTGGACCCGCTGGTGGGCGTCCAGGGCCTGTAGCGGAGGCGCGCGCTGGAGTGTGTCGCGCGCGCCGCCGCTTCCGCCGCCTATCGGCGAGGCAGCGCCAGCAGCATGTCGCCTGCTGCGGCGAGGACGAGCATCAGGAAAACCTCGGCGAAGAGGAGGTCCGGAGGAGGGAACAGGATGAGGAGAGGGTGGGAACTCATGAAGCCAAGAAGTGCGAGGAGGAGGAGGAGGCAGGTGCGCCATTGTGGCATTTCGCCAAGCGGGAAGGAATCGCGCCAACGAAGGAAGGGGAAATTTTGGGGGTGGAGGGGGCTTCGGGTGAGGGGCACCGGGAACTTTTGTGGTAGCCGGCCGGGTACGGGGAGTTCTATTTAACGGGAGCCCCTATGTGGTGCTCTTTGCCACAAATTGCTATCGTTTCGCACGAACAGAGCCTGATGGGCCGGCCCATTGCCGGATGCTCTATCATCCACTCACTCGAAGCAAACGACCGTTTGTGTCTGCTCCCGCAGCGCGCCATATTAAAAGATGGGTAGGCGACACCCGCCCAGCATCAGATCGTCCACGCATCGATGGCCTAGAAAGACGCGGACTAGCTTATAGCTGCCACCTTCCCCTTACTACACACGCGCACGAAAAACGTTCAGCTCGTGGTCGCCGCCGTCGTAGCGCTACACCATTTTCCAGCCGCTGATGGATGCCGGTGACAGAATCTAGCTTCTAGGCGTGTCGCCGTCTCCCCCCCCCCCCCCCCCCCCCCCCAACACAACAGCGCCAACGGATGAGATATCAGTGTCAATGGTGCGGGAAGCAGAGGAAAAAATGGGAGCGGTGAGGCTAGAGAGGATAAGGTCGCGGGGGGAGAGGACGGTTGCGTGGACAACCCCCCCCCCCCCCCCCCCGAACACCGCCGCCACATGGCGCTCGTGGATAAGGAGAGTGGTGGCATGAGCCGGAATGCAGCATTGTGTGCCAAGGAGACCGACGCAATCCCTAGCCAGTCGCCTGGTAGGAATCATTTAAGCTAATAGCAACATCAGATCTTGATAACAAACACCGAACAATTTTTGGAAAAAGTGAATATTTCTTAGAATACTAATATTTTGCAAAGTTGTAAACAAAAATATAAACTCGAACTTATTTCAAAAAAATTAAACCTTCAAAAGGAAAGAAATTCTTTTCAAATTTTGAACATTTTTTCAAAAACTAGGAGGTAATGTAGCCGACATTTTTTTGAATTTTCTATCCTTTTGAAAAAAAATTAAAAAAATAGAAAAATAATTTTTTTTAATTGGGAGGTGTTGTAGCAAACATTTTTTTGAATTTCTTAACATTTATTTTAAAAACATGAATTCTTAGTATTATTTTAAATGCGAACAGTTTTTTAAATACTGGAAGTTTTTAAACAAATGTGAACATTTTTCAAATTTTGAAAAAAAATTGGAATGAGAACAATAGTTGAATGTTCTGAATATTTTTTCCAAACACAAACAATTTTTTTGACTTTTGAACATTTCTTGAAAATCTAAACATTTGTAATTCTGAATATTTTTTGAAAATTTTGACTTTATGAATAAACAAAAGGGCAAAATCAAAAAATAAAATGAAAAAGAAACATAAAAAATAAAAGTGGAATAAAAAACCTGGTTTAGGAACCTTCTAAAAGATTCCCAAAGCAAGCTAGCAACCTACAAACTGCCTTGCAAGTACAAAAGCTCTACTTGGGCCAGCCCATTTATGAAACGTATGGTGTGCGAGTCGTTGACAATTTACCACACACCTTAATCCGGCAGTGAACTTTTGGTGGTAGCCGGCCGAGTACGAGGGGTTCTATTTAACGCAAACTCCTATGTGGTGCTCTTTGCGACAAATTGCTGTCGTTTCGCACAAACGAAGCCCGATGGGCCGGCCCATTGGCAGATGTTGTATCGTCCACTCACTCGAAGGGAACGACCATTGGTGTTTGCTTCGGCGGCGCGCCATATTAAAAGAAGGGTAGGCGACGCCCGCCGAGCAACAGATGGTGCACGCGTCAATGGCTTAGATAGACGCGGACTAGCTTATTGCTGCCACCTTCCCTTTACCACACACGCGCACGAAAAATGTTCAACTCGTGGTCACCGCCATCATAGCTTCTCTGCTATCGACGGTAGTAGCACTGCAGCAATGCGCAACACCATTTTCCAACACCGATGGTCGTCGTTTTCCAGCCGCTGACGGATGCTTGTGGCAACATCTAGCTTCCAAGCGCGTCTTCGTCTCCCCCCGCAATCCCGCTTCGAAAACAGCAGCGCCAATGGATGAGATACCAGCGTCAATGGTGCGAGAAGGAGAGGAAAAAATGGGAGCAGTGCGGCTGGAGAGGATAAGGTCGCGGGGGAGAGGACGGTTGCTTGGACCACCCCCCCCCCCCCCCCCCTCCCGTTGCGACATAGCGCTCGTGGATAGGGTAAGCAGTGGCATGGGCTAGCATGCATCATTTTGTACCAAGGAGACCGACGCAATTCCTACCAAGTCGCCCAGTGGCAATAATTTAAGCTAATAGCAGCAGCATATCTTGATAAGAAACACAAAACATTTTGTTTTGGCAAAAAGTGAATATTTTTTAGAATGCTAATATTTTTCAAAACTGTGAAAAAAAAACTCAAACATTTTTAGAGAATTTCAAACCTTTTAAGGCATTTTTTTGAATTTTGAACATCTTTTAGACAAACATTTTTCACAAAAACTAGGAGGTACTCTAGCCAACAGTTTCTGAATTTGCTATCTTTTTTTCAAATAGAAAACTTTTTTTGAAAATATGAAAAATAAATAAACTGGGAGGTGTTGTAGCGAACTTTTTTTTGAAATTGTTTACATTTATTTTAAAAACACAAAATTTTGATATTTACTTAATGCAAAAAATTTTTGGAATCCTAGAAATTTCAAAACAAATGGGAACATTTTTCAAAATTTGGACTAAGAACAATAGTTGAATGTTCTAAATATTTTTTGAAACGCAAACAACAATTTTTGAAAATTTCAACAAATTATGTAATTCTCAATATTTTTTGAAAATTTCTACTTTTTGAAAAAAAAGGGCCTTCTAAAAGGTTCCCAAAGCAGGCCAGGAATCTACCGAACTGCCCTTGCACGTACAAAAGCTCTACTTGGGCCGACCCGTTTATGAAATTTATGGTGTCTTGGCCGTATTTCAGATATCGTATACCGTATTTTGGATATTAAACTTTTGGTGGTAGCCAGCTGGGTACAAGGGGTTCTATTTGACGGGGGCTCCTATGTGTCGCTCTTTGCGACAAGTTGTTATCGTTTCGCATGAACAGAGTCCCGATAGGCCGGCCCATTGGCGGATGATGTATCATCCACTAGAAGCGAACGAGTGTCGGTGTCTACTTTGACAGTGCTCCATACTAAAAGAAGGGTAGGCAACGCTAGGCGTCGGGCGGTCGCCAGCCGAGCGTCTGATCATGCACGCATCAACAACCCAGATAGATGTGGACTAGAACGTTGCTACCACCATTCCCTTACCACACACGCGCATGAAAAACGTTCAGCTCGTGGTCATCGCCGTTGCAGCTTCTCTGCCATCGCCGTAGGTAGCACTGCAGCAATGCACAACACCGTTTTCCATCACTGGTGGTCATCGCTTTCCATCAGCTGATGGATGCCCTAGCAGCATCCAGCTTCTAGACGCGTCGTCACCATCCCCCCTCCCTCGCAACCCTGCTTTCAAAACAGAAGCGTAGATGGACAAGATATCAACGTTGATGCTGCATGAAGCGGGAGAAAAGAAAAGCAAAGGAGGAGGAGGGGATGAGTGTTGGGGAACGTAGTAATTTCAAAAAAAATTCCTACGCACACGCAAGATCATGGTGATGCATAGCAACGAGAGGGGAGAGTGTGTCCACGTACCCTCGTAGACCGAAAGCGGAAGCGTTAGCACAACGCGGTTGATGTAGTCGTACGTCTTCACGATCCGACCAATCAAGTACCGAACGCACGGCACCTCCGAGTTCAGCACACGTTCAGCTCGATGACGTCCCTCGAACTCCGATCCAGCTGAGCTTTGAGGGAGAGTTCCGTCAGCACGACGGCGTGGTGACGATGATGATGTTCTACCGACGCAGGGCTTCGCCTAAGCACTGCTACGATATTATCAAGGTGGATTATGGTGGAGGGGGGCACCGCACACGGCTAAGAGATCAATGATCAATTGTTGTGTCTATGGGGTGCCCCCCCTCCTCTGTATATAAAGGGGGGAGGAGAGGGCCGGCCAAGGGGAGAGGCGCGCCCAAGGGGGGGCAATCCTACTCCAAGTAGGTTTAGCCCCCCCCTTTCCTATTCAAATAGGAGAAGGAGAGAAGGAAGGAGAAGGGGGGCCGCCCCCCTCCCTTCCCTTTCCCAATTCGGATTGGGGCAAGGGGGGCCGCGCGCCACCTCCTGGCCTCCCTCTCTCCTTTCCACTAAGGCCCATAAGGCCCAATAGCTTCCCGGGGGGGGGGGGGGGGTCCGATAACCCCCGATACTCCAATAAATGTCCGAAACCTCCCGGAACTATTCCGGTGTCCAAACATAGTCGTCCAATATATCAATCTTCATGTCTCGACCATTTCGAGACTTCTCGTCATGTCCGTGATCACATCCGGGACTCCGAACTACCTTTGGTACATCAAAACATATAAACTCATAATATAACTGTCATCTAACTTTAAGCGTGCGGACCCTACGGGTTCGAGAACTATGTATACATGACCGAGACACGTCTCCGGTCAATAACCAATAGCGGAACCTGGATGCTCATATTGGCTCCTACATATTCTATGAAGATCTTTATCGGTTAAACCGCATAACAACATACGTTGTTCCCTTTGTCATCGGTATGTTACTTGCCCGAGAGTCGATCGTCGGTATCTCAATACATAGTTCAATCTCGTTACTGGCAAGTCTCTTTATTCGTTATGTAATGTATCATCCCGCAACGAACTCATTATCTATATTGCTTGCAAGGCTTATAGTGATGTACATTACCGAGAGGGCCCAGAGATACCTCTCCGACAATCGGAGTGACAAATCCTCATCTCGAAATACGCCAACTCAACATGTACCTTCGGAGACACTTGTAGAGCTCCTTTATAATCAGCCAGTTACGTTGTGATGTTTGGTAGCACACAAAGTGTTCCTCCGGTAAATGGGAGTTGCATAATCTCATAGTTGTAGGAACATGTATAAGTCATGAAGAAAGCAATAGCAACATACTAAACGATCAAGTGCTAAGCTAACGGAATGGGTCAAGTCAATCACATCATTCTCCTAATGATGTGATCCCGTTAATCAAATGACAACTCATGTCTATGGTTAGGAAACACAACCATCTTTGATCAACGAGCTAGTCAAGTAGAGGCATACTAGTGACACTATGTTTGTCTATGTATTCACATATGTATTATGTTTCCGTTTCATACAATTCTAGCATGAATAATAAACATTTATCATGATATAAGGAAATAAATAATAACTTTATTGTTGCCTCTAGGGCATATTTCCTTCAATGAGGTCGAGGGGGAGATGATGGTTGTGTGGACCCCCCCCCCCCCAGCCATAAGGCTTGCATGGATAGGGCGAGCGGTCGCATGGTCCCGCATGAAGCATTGCATACCAAGGAGATCGACGCAATTCCTAACTAGTCGCCCGGCGGGAATCATTTAAGCTAATAGAAGCATCAGATCATGATAACAAACATGAAATATTTTTTGGGATAAATTGAATATTTTTTAGAACACTAATGTTTTACAAAGTTGTGTTCAGAAAATTAAGCCCGAACATTTTTTTGAAAATCTCGATCCTTTAAAAATAAGAAACATTTTTCTGAATTTTGAACATTTTCTATACACAAACATTTTTTGAAAAACTAGGAGGTACTATAGCCATTTTTTCTTTGAAAAACACTATCAGTTATTGAAAGAATATGAATATTTTTTGAAATCTAGGAGGTACTGTAGCGATTTTTATTTTTGAATTTGTTAACATTTCTTTTAAAAACACAAACATTTTTCCTATTTTTCCTATTTTTAACTTTTTAAAAATGCAAGCAGTTTATGAAATTCCCTAAAAATTGAAGAAACAAAGCATTTTGTGAATTTTGAACAAATTTGGAACAAGAACAATAGTTGAACATTGTGAACATTTATCCAAAATTCGAGCAAAAAATTTCAAATTCTGGCATTTTTTTGAAATTTGAATAAATGCTGAAATTCTGATTTTTTTTCTAAAAATATTGTATTTATGAAAAAAAGAGGGAAACCAATAAAAACAGAAAAATCCCAGATTAGGAACCTTCTAAAGTTTCCCAAAGCAGGCCATGAACCTACCTTTTTTGAGGTGTAGTCCCCCTGATAACATTAGATAACAAGAGTTCTGGGGATACATAAGCCATCAGCGGGTCTAAGAGCCAAATATATCGGCCAATATTACTACGAAGAGATGATCGAGCTAGCCTATGGGCTCTAACATTTGAAATGCGCTTCTCATGGCAGAAATCAATGTCATCAAACCATACTCCTCTGGCTTGAATCGCCTGCATGATGTGATAGTAGACAGGTTTTGATCCCTCCATTAGCGTGTTGATTACCCTTTGACAATCAGAAGCGATCTTGATTCTCTGAGCCCATAGGTCATCTGCTAGTGAGAGGGCTTCCCTGATTGCGACGGCCTCGACCGTTTCTGCCTCCATACAGCCTGAGAAAACCACAGAAGAGGCTCCCAGGAACTCACCATCACAGCTTCTGGCAACAATAGCTACAGCCGCCACATCGTCCGTCTTCCCCAGAGCTCCCTCCACATTTATTTTAATCCAGCCTGTCGGAGGTGGCATCCCCTATTGGACAATGGCCGCCTCTTGTCTCACTTTCACCTCATGCTTCTTCATTTCGTGTACCAAACCAAGTTCTTCCAGAAAATTTGTGACAAAATAATGAGTAGATAAAGGGCTCTGAAACAGATTTTCATGAATAGCCTTCCTTCGTGCATGCCATATCGCCCAAAGTGTAACAAAAGTTTCTGTCATTTCGTGTTGGGGCAGTTCTCAATGAGCTCGAAGGTCCAGTCCCTTGTACTTCCTTGTTGCGTTAGAACCACCTGCTCTGCAACATTCTCAGATGTCAATGCCCACACACACTTCGCCATCGTGTAGTCAATCAAAGAGTACTTCCATGAGTCAGATCCTCCACACATAGCACACTTGTCATTATCCGCCATATTCCTATGCTTGCGGACATCATTGGTCGGGAGAGAGTGCTTGGCCAACCTCCATAGGAAACTTTTAACTTTTGAAGGAACCTGGATTCTCCATAGTGAAGTCCACTATCTTTCTTCCCTCTTTAATTCTGAGGAGGAAGCCGAGCCTTCCAACCATGCTTCTCTGGTAGTTTTTGTATGCACTAACATCTTGTACGCCGATCGTACTGTAAACAAGTCTTTACGGTCGTAGTGCCAAGCCCATTCATCATGTTGCGTCCTGGTTGACAGTGGGATACTCAAGATTGTCTCCACGTCCATCGGCAAGAAACATTCCTGTAATTTCTCACGCCTCCATGTTGCATTACGCAGTAAATCTGGATTTCCCTATTAAAGAATCCTTTCCTGAAATCACTAACTAAGGAGTATTCCTTGCAAAAGTCACTCTATCACACTGCATGTGCGACACTTGCTACAACTTGGGAGTTTTCCCTTTTTTTCGTAGGTTCATTTATTCAAAAAGTTTTACCTCTCAAACCGTGCATCCAAATCTTGAAAACATTTTCGCCGCTGGATTCCCTGCATCGAGATCTTCAAAACTAGACACCATGTTGATAGGTTACAACCAACTCATGATTTCACAAAAAAATCAGACAAAAAACTGAACCAGAACATGGTTTTCTCTTTCCGAGAGGCACGAAATGTTTTCCCCTTTTTCGGAAGCCACGGGCATGCCTCTCGCGTAAGCTAATCCGTGCGGGGGAAAACACTTTTCCTTGTCTGAGAGGCCGTGCCTCTCGCGGAAGTAAAGTCGTGCCTCCACGAGAAGTACATCCATGCCTCTCGTGGTAAGAAAAAAAATAAAACATGTTATTTTACCTTTTGTTGTGCCTCTCGCAAAAACAAGTAAATTCGTACCTCTCACGAAAGAAAAAGGAAACATGTTTTTTTCCTTTTCCGTGAGTTATGGTTGTGCCTCTCGTGGAAGCAAATTCGTGCCTCCACGAGAATTAAATCCATGCCTCCACGAGAAGTAAATTCGTGCCTCTCACGGAAGAAAATTCTTGCCTCAATGATAAGTAAATTTGTGCCTCTCGCGGATGGAAAAACATGTTTTTTCGTGTAAAAACCCAATTTTTTTTTTGGGGGGGGGGGTCCAAAACCTAAGAAAAACCGGAAAAACCCAAAAACGCGCGTACAAAAACTAAAATAAAATAAAATCCGGAGGAAGCATCCAGAGCATGCGCGGCAGCGGCTGAGAGCGCGTCAAGTTGCATGCTCCCAACCCACCCGAAGTGAATTTTGCGGGGACACACGAAGGAGTACTCCTTTCCCTTTTTGTTTTCTCGTCCCTTCTTATGGGTATTGGCCTATTGGGCCTATTTACTTTAAATGTTTTATTTCCTATCCATCCCGCTTTCTTTGTATTTTTTTTGGAAAGAAAACTTTCGATCTATCCATCTCCAATCATGGTAGTATAAAAAAGACTAGAAATAATAAACATTAAATCCTTATTTGTGGACCACTTAGCAACGACTACAAGCACTGAAGCGGGCCGAAGACGCGCCGCCATTATTGCCACTCCCTCACCAGAGCCGGGCAAAGCTTATTGTAGTAGATAGACAGGAAGTCGTCGTGCTAAAGCCCGATAGGACCATCGCACTAGAACAGTAACCGCCACCGATGAAGAGACACGTATATCAGCAGGATCCAACCCAAAGACACACAAACGTAGATGAACGAAGACCAAATCCGAGTAGATCCATCAAAGACAACCACAAACTAAATCTTGCGTGACCCGCCGGACAAACACCTTCACACGCCGTTAGACGATGCAAGACGCATCACCAGAACGGGGCTAGGTAGGGAGAATCTTATTCCATCTTCACAGAGTCACTGCCGGATTCAGGGCTCTGCAGACTGAAAGGAAGGTTCGAACTCTAGGGCATGTGCGAAGATCTCAACCTCACCAGCCAACTGGTTTGTCGCCCCCACGGCCTAGATTGATGAACAGGAAAGGAAAGGGACACAGCAGTTTATCCAGGTTCGGGCCACCTTGCGGTGTAAGACCCTACTCCTTCTTTGGGGTGAATTAGCCTCGCGAGGGGTTGAGGATGAACTAGTACAGAGGAAGAACAACCTCTTGAGGTCTGTTCTTGTGTGGGTGTGAGCTGAGGATTCGATCCCCCCCTCTACGGTAGTGGCTATCTTATATTTATAGTGCCCTTGGTCCTCTTCCTCCAAACGAAGGCGGGAAGGGATCCCACAGTAGCCAATTTCAAAGGGGGGCAATAATTACATCCTATCCTGACGAAAGGTGGTCTTTGCTTGTAAAGCTTCTGGTCGTGATGCCGTGGTGGGCTCGGTGATGACATCCGTCCTGCCGTCCTGGCAGTCTTGGTCTTGTTGCACGGGAATGGAAACCTTTGGATGATTCCTCGAGACCCCGCGCATGCGCTTGCCTCCTTAGCACCAAAGGGGAAACCTGCTGCTCCTGCTGGCGCCCGCTTGTCCTTGATCGTCATGGCTGGTGTCACCTTAACCTCATGAGGTGGGCGCCTGCATAGGAATCTCCGCTCCTAGGGAGCCAGCCTGGGGAGGCCGCTCCCTTTGGAGGTTCTGGTGTTGTCTGCCTCGCGAGGCTTGGCCCCTCATGAGGGTCTTGTCTTGTTGGTGCTAAAGATAGGCCGTACCAGGCCGTTGATGGAGCCACGCCGTGGGCCGCAGGCAGGCAAGTCTGGGTACCCCGGTTCCCAGGACGCCGACCGTAGCCCCCGGGCCCAAGGCGCGCTCGGACTTGGCTTCGAGGCGAAGCCAAAGGGCAAGGGAGAAGCGTCGCGAGCCCCAATCGCCTGCGGACCGAGTCGACGCGTGGCGCTTGATGGGGCGTGGGCGTCTCCACTTCCCCATGCTGCCTCAGCAACTGTCTGACTTGACAACTGCCTGTTGCATGCAGAAAAACCATCATTACTCGAAATAATGGGAGGCCGGCGGTAGGCATCCCCCCAGCTATAAATGGGAGAGGGGCACAGCCCCTAGCTCATCTTCGTCTTCTCGTTGCTTGCTCCTCCTTCTTCCTCTTCATTCCACCGTCTTGCCAAAGCGTCTATGGTGCCAGTGAGAAGGTTTTCCGCTGCGGAGAAGGGAAAAACCCCTCAGGTGGAACCTGAGGTTCTCCCGCCAAAGAAGAGGCCTAATTGCTCTCGTGACACCGTCGCGGAGCCCATGGCGATGCGACCTTGGCATGAACGGGCTCCACCGGGCTTCCCGGTCCCTGTGTATGCTCGTGCGCAAAGCCTCGTTCATGGAAGGGGCGGCCAACGCCACGAGGAGTGGGATCACGGAGGAGAACCAGCGATGGCCGTATGGCCACCCCACTCGCGGACTGTGACGCCCCCGATTCAATCGTACACTAATCATGCACGCAAACGTGTACGATCAAGATCAGGGACTCACGGGAAGATATCACAACATAACTCTAAAAACATAAATAAGTCATACAAGCATCATAATACAAGCCAGGGGCCTCGAGGGCTCGAATACAAGTGCTCGATCATAGACGAGTCAGCGGAAGCAACAATATCTGAGTACAGACATAAGTTAAACAAGTATGCCTTAAGAAGGCTAGCACAAACTGGGATACAGATCGAAAGAGGCGTAGGCCTCCTGCCTGGGATCCTCCTAACTACTCCTGGTCGTCGTCAGCAGCCTGCACGTAGTAGTAGGCACCTCCAGTGTAGTAGTCGTCATCGATGGTGGCGTCTGGCTCCTGGGCTCCAGGATCTGGTTGCGACAACCAGAAAGAAAGGAAAGGGGGAAAAAGGGGGGAGAAAGCAACCGTGAGTACTCATCCAAAGTACTCGCAAGCAAGGATCTACACTACATATGCATGGGTATATGTGTAAAGGGCCATATCAGTGGACTGAACTGCAGAATGCCCGAATAAGAGGGGGATAGCTAATCATGTCGAAGACTACACTTCTGGCAGTCTCCGTCTTGCAACGTGTAGCAGAGAGTAGATTAAAGTCCTCCAAGTAGAATCTCCAAGTAGCATCTCCAGTAGCATCGCATAGCATAATCCTACCCGGCGATCCTCCCCTCGTCGCCCTGTGGAAAAGCGATCACCGGGTTGTCTGTGGAACTTGGAAGGGTGTGTTTTATTAAGTATCCGGTTCTAGTTGTCATAAGGTCAAGGTACAACTCCGGGTCGTCCTTTTACCGAGGGACACGGCTATTCGAATAGATTAACTTCCCTGCAGGGGTGCACCACATAACCCAACACGCTCGATCCCATTTGGCCGGACACACTTTACGGGGTCATGCCCGGCCGCGGAAGATCAACACGTCGCAGCCCCACCTAGGCACAACAGAGAGGTCAACATGCCGGTCTAAACCTAAGCGCGCAGGGGTCTGGGCCCATCGCCCTGAGCACACCTGCACGTTGCGTGGGCGGCCGGAAGCAGACCTAGCCTAGTGGCGTTCCAGTCCAATCCGGCGCGCGCCGCTCAGTCGCTGACGTCAAGAAGGCTTCGGCTGATACCACGACGCCGGGATACCCATAACTACTCCCGCGTAGATGGTTAGTGCGTATAGACCAAATGGCCAGACTCAGATCAAATACCAAGATCTCGTTAAGCGTGTTAAGTATCCGCAAACGCCGAACAGGGCCAGGCCCACCTGTCTCCTAGGTGGTCTCAACTTGCCCTGTCGCTCCGCCACAAAGTAACAGTCGGGGGCCGTCGGGAACCCAGGCCCACCTCTACCGGGATGGAGCCACCTGTCCTTTCAGCCCCCTCATCAGAATCACTTGCGGGTACTCCAAGAGCTGACCCGACTTTAGTCACCATCTGTATAGTATGTATGTATGTATGTATAGTATATACCCGTGATCACCTCCCAAGTGATCACGGCCCGATAGTATAGCAAGGCAGACTGACAAGAATGTAGGGCCAATGATGATAAACTAGCATCCTATACTAAGCATTTAGGATTGCAGGTAAGGTATCAACAGATGTAGCAACAATGTCAGGCTATGCATCAGAATAGGATCAACGGAAAGCAGTAACATGCTACACTACTCTAATGCAAGCAGTATAGAGGAGAATAGGCGATATCTGGTGATCAAGGGGGGGCTTGCCTAGTTGCTCTGGCAAGAAGGAGGGGTCGTCAACTCCGTAGTCGAACACAGGGGCATCAGCATCGTCGGTCTCATAGTCTATCGGAGAGAAGAGGGGGAAAGAAACAATGAATACCATGCAAACACATGCATATCGATGCATGACAAGACAATTAACGATGCTAGGTGTGCCCAATCGCGGTAGTAGGTGATACCGACGAAGGGGGAAAACATCCGGGAAAGTATTCCCGGTGTTCCGCGTTTTCGGACCGGTGAACCGGAGGGGGAAAGTTGCGTGTTCGGTATGCTAGGGGTGTGTGGCGGACGAACGGGCTGCGTATCCGGATTCGTCTCGTTATTCTGAGCAACTTTCATGTTGAAAATAATTTAATCCGAGTTACGGTTTAAAAGATATGATTTTCTAAAGATCTTATTAATTTCTAGAATTTAATTAATTATTTAATTTAATTCGAAAATGGATTTATGACGTCAGCATCATGTCATGCTGACGTCAGCAGTCAACAGGGTTGACTGGTCAAACTGACGGTGGGTCCCATTCGTCATTGACTGTTTAGTCTAATTAGGGTTCAATTAAACTAACTAGTTAATTAGATTAATTAAACAGGATTAATTAACTTAATTCATTCATTCATTAATTATTTTAATTATTAATTAATTAATTAATTATATATATATTTGTTATTATTATTGTTTTAAATTCTTTTTTCTAACGTTTTGGAGGCGGGGCCCCACATGTCATTGGCACAGGGGAGCCATAGCGGGTGTGGGGGGATTCAAGGGTGTCGGGCGCAGGCGCAGCCCGTATGGGCGCTGCGGGCGCGACCGGCAGGGGCAACCCATCTGGGGCGCCGGCGACCACGGCAGAGCGCCGGAGAAGAGGGAGGCCGGTGGCCTGGGGCGGCCTCGGTGGGCGCGAGTCGGCAGTGACGGGAGCCGCAGCGAGGGGACGCGGCACACAGGGGGACGGGGAAGGGCAGCAGCAGCTGCGGTCGGCGCGAGCGCGCGACCATGGGCGCGCGAGCGAGCGGGAGGAGGGGAGAGGCGGTGCGGTGTGATGGTCGTGGTGCCGTTTGGCGATCCCGTCGACGCGACGGAACGGACGACGGAGACGGGGAGAGAAGAGGAGGCCGGGGGCCTCACCGTGGGAGCGTAGGGGATGGGGCAGCGGGGGGTTGAGGAGAAGGATGGGGCTCACCGAGCCCTATAGTTGAGCAAAGCCGGCTCGAGGAGGAGTCGGGGCTGGCGCGACGGGGCGGAGGAGTTCCTGGCGATGAGCAGCGACGGCAAGGTGGTCCGACGACAGTGAGGCCTTCGGGCGGCAGCACAGCATCGACGGGGTTCGGGGCGAGCGACGGGGTGACGACGAGGTGGCCGTGGCGGAGGCGTTCCGCGCGGCGTCGAGACGGTGGGGAAGGTCGACGGGGTCGGGGCGCCTTGGGGAGGTTCGTCCCCCCGATCCCGATCTGGATCGGGGAAGGGGAGAGAGACGTGGGGATCGTGGGGAGGGGGTGGGAGTTAGGGTTTTGGGGGGGTAGCGAGGATATAGGCCAGGAGTAGTGGGCTGGCCGGCCGGCTGACTAGCTGGGCCGGTTGGCCCAGTGGGGGGGGGGTAAAGTTGTTTTCCTACTATTTTATTTTTGTTTTATTTTATATTTTATTTTCTTTTATTTTTATTTGTAGTTTCATTTATCTTTAGTTTTATAAAAATTACCACTAGTGCCTAAATTTGTATTTATCAACAAACTACTGTGAGATTAATTATTAACCCATAATAAAATAGTTTTAGCATTTTATAAATTCAATAGGCATTTGTTTAATTGTTTTCACTACTGTTTTAATTGTTTTAGAGCCTTTAAACATTTTATCAAAGTTTGATTTCTCCACCATAATTACTTACGATTTATTTGACACAACCCGAACATTTTAGTTTTAATTTTTGAAAACTTTTGCTGTTTGCCTGATTTTAAATTGAATTCAAATCGGTTTCGAACTATCGCGAGATTAACTAAAGTGACAGCGGTGACATGGCATCATTAGGAGAGGGTTACTGTAGCTTAATTATCCGGGCGTCACAATTCTCCTCCACTACAAGAAATCTCGTCCCGAGATTTAAGAGGGGGACTAGGGGGGAAAGATCTTGTTATGAAAGTTCTAACGAATCTTCTCAGTTTTGGTTGCTCTTCTCGAAGAGGTCAATCCATTACATTGGTGTCTTCAGTCCTCTGCTTCAACGCATCATGATGAAATTGTCGTCCTTTCTTCAGGATCTCCATCGTTCTTACGAAAGAATAAGGGGGGTATTCCGGGAGAACGAACCTCTACAAGGTTGACTATCTGGTCGATATCATCGGGGAAGGTGGCAGAACGTAACTCTCAAATTGAAACTTAAGAAAATATTGAAAGCAAAGTAATGAGGTTTCATGGGAAGTTTCGAGCGAGCAGGCAACCGTTTGATGCCTGAAACAGGGCGTGAAAGGGGCTCAAAGCAATCGGGAATAAGTATTGTGTCCGGTAACAGATTTGATGATCCCTCGGAAGATGGCTCGTGAATTACATACGAGGCCACACGCGAGGAACAACCTTGGGAATGGGGGGTGCAGGAGAGTCAGGTTTTGATCCTGTGGAACTGTGGGTTATGGGCCCACCATGTGGTTCAAAGTAGGAAGGGGGCCGACATCTTGCACGGTCACGATAGTAAGGCGTGTCAGAGGGTATCCTATCAGTTATGTCGGCAACAACATCGATACCAAGGGCGAGGGACGAAGAGAACCATTTTCCTGCTCGTTGAACGAGGCAAACCAATTGGCAAGCTATCACCCATCGGTGGTTACCAGAATGTCATCAACAATAGTAACAGGGTCTTACAAACAGAGTGGTACAACAAGGTGCTTATCTAAGCAGGGAATTATCTCTGCCCAGTTAAGTCAGATTCAGGAAAGGTTAAGCAAAAGAATGGAAAGGAAAATACGATTATCAGATTAAACAGAACAATGGAAAGGAAAATGTGTTTAAACACATTGTTCAAGGGTATATCCTTCCCAAGGACAAATAGAGCAAGATATCCACGACAGGATAGAAAGTAGAAACCATTTAGGTAAGGGGAGAGGATTTGATGACAATACCCATACAACGGTGTTCGGATAACTGACAGGAAACATTTAGCATCGTGCCTCCAATGTTCTTGTTGAACAGCGGGGTATCATAGTCATGCTTCGAGGTATCCATGATGGTGTTTCAATCAAGGGCCAGACTTTGGATACACAAATGATCCATCAGGAGCAACTTATAAAATAAGTCTTACAATTTCCTCCAGGAAGAATGGTTATCCTTGCAAAAGAAATTATAATGACAGGTCCTCCAGCCAGGGGGTGCTAGGCATGACATCATCTTACCGGGTCATCTAAGAACCATCATCATAACTCCTGGAAAGTTGTCCCAACCATCATATCTGACCGAGATTCAGATCCGATTGGTGTCATGATAACTCAGACTCAGCATGTCCGAGAAGAAAAGGTGCAACACAAATAGACGAAATGACATTGCAAGATTCTCGGGAAATGAACTATGGAAGCGAGTTCTGAAACAAGAGTTCATCATTAAAGCAAGAAGAGGATGATGAGGTGGCTGATGGACTCAGCGATAATTCAACGAGGCATCCAAAAAGATGCATCTCCTCAATTATGTGGCTAAGGAGATAGCATTTGTCAGATCAAATGATATAATGAAGCATGTTTGAGGAAAACATACACAGTTAAACATTGGTTGAAAGGTGCGCCCGAAATATGGGTTGGGCTGCACGACCAATGTCAGAATGGTGATTCAATAATCAATAGCCTAAGAATGAATGGCCGACCATTAACTTCAAAGCAATAGGGTTGCTAAATAGGCAGAATCCAAACAGCACCGCTCACTTGTTGGTACCCCGGTTGGGATCAACGCGAGGACCAAGAAAGAATGGTGATTATGAGAAGTATCACTATAGCAAGAATTCTTAAGAGGTGGAGCAATCCTCACAACATTCTTGACATCAAAGATGGTAATACTCCGCGGTAGAATCATAACATAAGTTGGATAACAAGGAACTCAAGGTACAACACAAAACAGGAACAATTTTTGTGTTGGAGGGAATGCAATAATGTTGTGGATGATAACCCAAACCATCGAGGGCAAAGGATGCTATTTCTCATCAAGAATTCGATAGATATCTTGGAGGACCTCAGAATGTTGATGATGATCACGACACATTTGTCGAGAGGTTTTGAGAAGATGTAACTGATCGGTGATGACATCAAGTCAACGGAAATGATGAAGCCAAAAGTCATTGGGACCATGGGTACGACACAAACTCGAAATCAAGCTTGCTGTTCAAGGACAAACGATATGACGAGGAAGATCGATTGTAAGATTAGCTCACGGTCGAAATTTGTGCTCCGAGAAGAAGGACCCGGTAGCACAGTTAAAAATTAGCACAATGATATAGCCAATCAGGCTAGGAATGACTTGAAGGATTATTAAACTCGTAAGCAATGAAAATTACTTAGAGTTATTGAATCGAAGTGCGGAATCGATTCACTTACCGGTGTTCTCGAGTGAAATAACTCAGAACCCGGGGGAAATCTGAAATCGGTGAGAAGCAATAATAGATGAAGACTCATAGGAAGCAACACAGTTCGTTGATATTCTCGAGATACTGGAGGGTATTGCTCGAAGGAAGATTGACATAGGGGTTGCGGAGAGGTATTGATCCGCAGAAGACAAGTGTTTTGACTTGCTTGAGAAATGGGATCAAGTAGAAAATATGGTCGGAACCATGATTGCAAAGGATCAATTCACAGATACCAGATGATATTATATCAAGGCAATTACATTGGATTATAGAAACAACTGAATAACTTAGAGCTCAATTGCTAAGGAATTATGATTTACAAAGTGAAGGATCAGAAGCAGACACTCTGATCAAGGACGGATAAGTTCAATAGACTTAGGGGCACAATCGACGACAATTTAATTGGCGAGAACTAGCTCATGATTAAAACGACGTCTGAGCTGGAAGGATGAATTCTGGGATCTGTTTGAGGATTCCAAGCATTCGCAACAAATCGAATCAAAAGACTCAAAATGACAATGACAATGGATGTCAACAAGATTACTAGACTTATGGGATTAACCATAATGCAAGCAATCAAGAATTACAAGAGCAATAGGATGCTCAAGATTTACGGAAGATCGAATAGTATTTCAAAAACTTTTGTGAAACATCTGAACAACTGGGGATGAGTGGATACTCGGAAAGTGCGAGAAATTTTTCTTAGGGGTATTCAGGTGGCAAAGAACTACAAGGCAGTAGGCACAAAATATTCTCAGGGTATCTTGTAATAAAAAGATCGGCTGGGAATAAAAGTAAGCACGACCAGTGTAAGTATTTATCCATAGGGATATTTCGGTGGAAGGGAATTGCAAAAGCAACGGGCACAAGGTCTCGAGAGAAAATCGGAGAGTATCTTCGAAATCTTCTGGTGCAGCCGGTGATCATCTGGACTGAAGGGATCGAGAGTATTATCGAGAACCTAGAGTCCGAGTTAATAAAATCGTTTAACCCGAATAGAAGAGATGTCAGAGTCCCAGAGTATAGGTCGAGGAATAAAAGATCCTACTACCACCCAATGGTGACGTGTGCCCGTAAGACACACAACCATGTTAGTAAAAGTTTTTGCAACGTCTAGACTCGACTTCGGCCAAGGAGTGTGGAAAGGGAATTCCTACAGGCAGTCGGCTCTGATACCAACTTGTGACGCCCCCGATTCAATCGTACACTAATCATGCACGCAAACGTGTACGATCAAGATCAGGGACTCACGGGAAGATATCACAACACAACTCTAAAAACATAAATAAGTCATACAAGCATCATAATACAAGCCAGGGGCCTCGAGGGCTCGAATACAAGTGCTCGATCATAGACGAGTCAGCGGAAGCAACAATATCTGAGTACAGACATAAGTTAAACAAGTATGCCTTAAGAAGGCTAGCACAAACTGGGATACAGATCGAAAGAGGCATAGGCCTCCTGCCTGGGATCCTCCTAACTACTCCTGGTCGTCGTCAGCAGCCTGCACGTAGTAGTAGGCACCTCCAGTGTAGTAGTCGTCATCGACGGTGGCGTCTGGCTCCTGGGCTCCAGCATCTGGTTGCGACAACCAGAAAAAAAGGAAAGGGGGAAAAAGGGGGGAGAAAGCAACCGTGAGTACTCATCCAAAGTACTCGCAAGCAAGGATCTACACTACATATGCATGGGTATATGTGTAAAGGGCCATATCAGTGGACTGAACTGCAGAATGCCAGAATAAGAGGGGGATAGCTAATCCTGTCGAAGACTACGCTTCTGGCAGTCTCCGTCTTGCAACGTGTAGCAGAGAGTAGATTAAAGTCCTCCAAGTAGCATCTCCAGTAGCATCGCATAGCATAATCCTACCCGGCGATCCTTCCCTCGTCGCCCTGTGGAAAAGCGATCAACGGGTTGTCTGTGGAACTTGGAAGGGTGTGTTTTATTAAGTATCCGGTTCTAGTTGTCATAAGGTCAAGGTATAACTCCGGGTCGTCCTTTTACCGAGGGACACGGCTATTCGAATAGATTAACTTCCCTGCAGGGGTGCACCACATAACCCAACACGCTCGATCCCATTTGGCCGGACACACTTTACGGGGTCATGCCCGGCCGCGGAAGATCAACACGTCGCAGCCCCACCTAGGCACAACAGAGAGGTCAGCACGCCGGTCTAAGCCTAAGCGCGCAGGGGTCTGGGCCCATCGCCCTGAGCACACCTGCACGTTGCGTGGGCGGCCGGAAGCAGACCTAGCCTAGTGGCGTTCCAGTCCAATCCGGCGCGCGCCACTCAGTCGCTGACGTCAAGAAGGCTTCGGCTGATACCACGACGCCGGGATACCCATAACTACTCCCGCGTAGATGGTTAGTGCGTATAGACCAAATGGCCAGACTCAAATCAAATACCAAGATCTCCTTAAGCGTGTTAAGTATCCGCGAACGCCGAACAGGGCCAGGCCCACCTGTCTCCTAGGTGGTCTCAACCTGCCCTGTCGCTCCGCCACAAAGTAACAGTCGGGGGCCGTCGGGAACCCAGGCCCACCTCTACCGGGATGGAAGCACCTGTCCTTTCAGCCCCCTCATCAGAATCACTTGCGGGTACTCCTCGAGCTGACCCGACTTTAGTCACCATCTGTATAGTATGTATGTATGTATGTATAGTATATACCCGTGATCACCTCCCAAGTGATCACGGCCCGATAGTATAGCAAGGCAGACTGACAAGAATGTAGGGCCAATGATGATAAACTAGCATCCTATACTAAGCATTTAGGATTGCAGGTAAGGTATCAACAGATGTAGCAACAATGTCAGGCTATGCATCAGAATAGGATCAACGGAAAGCAGTAACATGCTACACTACTCTAATGCAAGCAGTATAGAGGAGAATATGCGATATCTGGTGATCAAGGGGGGGCTTGCCTGGTTGCTCTGGCAAGAAGGAGGGGTCGTCAACTCCGTAGTCGAACACAGGGGCATCAGCATCGTCGGTCTCGTAGTCTATCGGAGAGAAGAGGGGGGAAGAAACAATGAATACCATGCAAACAGATGCATATCGATGCATGACAAGACAAGTAACGATGCTAGGTGTGCCCAATCGCGGTAGTAGGTGATACCGATGAAGGGGGAAAACATCCGGGAAAGTATTCCCGGTGTTCCGCGTTTTCGGACCGGTGAACCGGAGGGGGAAAGTTGCGTGTTCGATATGCTAGGGGTGTGTGGCGAACGAACGGGCTGCGCAACCGGATTCGTCTCGTTATTCTGAGCAACTTTCATGTTGAAAATAATTTAATCCGAGTTACAGTTTAAAAGATATGATTTTCTAAAGATCTTATTGATTTCTAGAATTTAATTAATTATTTAATTTAATTCGAAAATGGATTTATGACGTCAGCATCATGTCATGCTGACGTCAGCAGTCAACAGGGTTGACTGGTCAAACTGACGGTGGATCCCATTCGTCATTGACTGTTTAGTCTAATTAGGGTTCAATTAAACTAACTAGTTAATTAGATTAATTAAACAGGATTAATTAACTTAATTCATTCATTCATTAATTATTTTAATTATTAATTAATTTATTAATTAATTATATATTTATTATTATTATTGTTTTAAATTCTTTTTTCTAACGTTTTGGAGGTGGGGCCCCACATGTCATTGGCACAGGGAGCCATAGCGGGTGTGGGGGGGTTCACGGGTGTCGGGTGCAGGCGCAGCCCGTATGGGCGCTGCGGGCGCGACCGGCAGGGGCAACCCATCTGGGGCGCCGGCGACCACGGCAGAGCGCCGGAGAAGAGGGAGGCCGGTGGCCTGGGGCGGCCTCGGTGGGCGCGGGTCGGCAGTGAGGGGAGCCGTAGCGAGGGGGCGCGGCACACAGGGGGACGGGGAAGGGCAGCAGCAGCTGCGGTCGGCGCGAGCGCGCGACCATGGGCGCGCGAGCGAGCAGGAGGAGGAGAGAGGCGGTGCGGTGCGATGGCCGTGGTGCCGTTTGGCGATCCCGTCGACGCGACGGAACGGACGACAGAGACGGGGAGAGTAGAGGAGGCCGGGGGCCTCACCGTGGGAGCGTAGGGGACGGGGCAGCGGGGGGTTGAGGAGAAGGATGGGGCTCACCGAGCCCTGTAGTTGAGCAAAGCCGGCTCGAGGAGGAGTCGGGGCTGGCGCGACGGGGCGGAGGAGTTCCTGGCGACGAGCAGCGACGGCAGGGTGGTCCGACGACAGTGAGGCCTTCGGGCGGCAGCACAGCATCGACGGGGTTCGGGGCGAGCGACGGGGTGACGACGAGGTGGCCGTGGCGGAGGCGTTCCGCGCGGCGTCGAGACGGTGGGGAAGGTCGACGGGGTCGGGGCGCCTTGGGGAGGTTCGTCCCCCCGATCCCGATCTGGATCGGGGAAGGGGAGAGAGACGTGGGGATCGTGGGGAGGGGGTGGGAGTTAGGGTTTCGGGGAGGTAGCGAGGATATAGGCCTGGGGTAGTGGGCTGGCCGGCCAGCTGACTAGCTGGGCCGGTTGGCCCAGTGGGGGGGGGGGGGGTAAAGTTGTTTTCCTACTATTTTATTTTTGTTTTATTTTATATTTTATTTTCTTTTATTTTTATTTGTAGTTTCATTTATCTTTAGTTTTATAAAAATTACCACTAGTGCCTAAATTTGTATTTATCAACAAACTACTGTGAGATTAATTATTAACCCGTAATAAAATAGTTTTAGCATTTTATAAATTCAATAGGCATTTGTTTAATTGTTTTCACTACTGTTTTAATTGTTTTAGAGCCTTTAAACATTTTATCAAAGTTTGGTTTCTCCACCATAATTACTTATGATTTATTTGACACAACCCGAACATTTTAGTTTTAATTTTTGAAAACTTTTGCTGTTTGCCTGATTTTAAATTGAATTCAAATCGGTTTCGAACTATCGCGAGATTAACTAAAGTGACAACGGTGACATGGCATCATTAGGAGAGGGTTACTGTAGCTTAATTATCCGGGCGTCACACGGACCCACCCAAAGGCACGGCCTGCGAGTTTGTAGTGTGGGCGGCAATGCCTCCGCGCACGTGGATCCGGCTCCTGTGGTCCCTCGTGAGGGAGATACCGCCGATGGGGCCCATCGAGTTGTGGCTGCAGCACGACGGATGTTGCGGCCAGGCTTTAGAAGCGGAAGTCAAGGTCGTCAACTCCCGCGACATCTTCGTGGGGCGCGATCGCCCACGCCTGCCGCCCGGAGGGAGGTCACGCCATCCACTTCGAGTACGACGGGGTTTTACACTCTTCTCAAGGTCTTCGGCGAGGATGGACGGCGCCTGGAATGCTGCCCCAGGGGAGGTGGTCGAGGCGGCAAGGCCGTTGGTGGCGAAATTGCCCTTGGCCTTGTCCGCGAATCTTCCGACAGCAGGAGCGCCTCCTCCAGGCATGGCTCGAGCGACGACGACAGCTACGAGCCACCGCGCCGCCGTGGCCGAGCATAGTGGAGGCAATGTGCCAGCCTGACACCATGGGCGACATTGCATGGGGTCGCGGTCCTCGGGGGACTCTTTCTATTTTGCTTCATTCCTGTGGAAAACCATGTAGGGCCCTGCAGGGGTATGTAAAAACTGTAATGCTTTTGTCTTAATGCTATTATTTCCAATGAATGCCGCATTTACGCTTCTTGCTGCGGCATGGTTCCCCCTTTCACTCTCGCAGTAGCTTAGTGCTCTACGCCGGCAGGACCCAATCCCTAGGCAAGTTCGGCCATCGTTGGTGTGCCAGGTCGAGATGCCGTGGTCAAGGCCAGGAGGCAAGCGGCCCAAGGTCCGGTAAGATCCCCAGAGGCGCGATGCTCAGGGGGGTCCCCTTTGGCCCGCAAGAGGCTTCCGAAGGACTAAAAGGGAAACATCCTTGCCCGAGCGAGATTGCTGGAGGCAAAGCGTTGATCGCAAGGTTTATGCATGCGCGTGTAAGGTGACTTATCTCGGCTATCCTACGGTGATTCTTTCGCTGCGAGGGTGAAAGGATTGGTAAGATGTGTCTAGAGGGGGGGTGAATAGACCCTAAACACACATAGTTGGCCGTTTTTAAGTTTTTTAAGTTGAGGTGGTAGATTAACCCAATTTCAAGCATACACAATACAATTCAAGCAAGCATGCAAAGAGTATATGAGCAGCGAAAGTAAAGCATGCAACTTGTAAGAAAGTAAAGGGATGGTATTGGAGTGTGCAAACGCAATTGGAGACACGGATGTTTTTGGTGTGGTTCCGATAGGTGGTGCTATCGTACATCCACGTTGATGGAGACTTCAACCCACGAAGGGTAACGGTTGCGCGAGTCCACAGAGGGCTCCACCCACGAAGGTTCCACAAAGAAGCAACCTTGTCTATCCCACCATGGCCATCGCCCACGAAGGACTTGTCTCACTAGGGTAGATCTTCATGAAGTAGGCGATCTCCTTGCCCGTACAAACTCCTTGGTTCAACTCCACAATCTTGACGAAGGCTCCCAAGTGACACCTAACCAATCTAGGAGACACCACTCTCCATAAGGTAATAGATGGTGTGTTGTTGATGAACTCCTTGCTCTTGTGCTTCAAATGATAGTCTCCCCAACACTCAACTCTCTCTCATAGGATTGGATTTGGTGGAAAGATGATTTGAGTGTAAAGCAACTTGGGGAAGGCTAGAGATCAAGATTCATATGATTGGATTGGAATATCTTGGCCTCAACACATGAGTAGGTGGTTCTCTCTCAGAAAATGAATGCTAGAAGTGTAGGCATGTTCTGATGGCTTTCCTCACGAATGAGGAGAGGGTGGAGGGGTATATATAGCCTCCACACAAAATCTAACCGTTACACACAATTTACCAAACTCGGCGGGAACGAATCAGAAAACTCGGTCGGACCGATTCAGTTCATAATGTGACCGTTAGGCATTTCGATGGGACCGATATGATCATCTCGGTGGGACCGATGTGCAAGGGTTAGGGTTTTACCTCATCTCGGTTTGACCGATTACACAAACTTGGTGGGCCCGATTTGGTAATAAGCAAAATAGAGAGTTAGTCAAGCAAACTCGGTGTGACTGATTACATCTTCTCGGTGAGACAAACAATATTGCAATAGACAACAAGGAGTTTGCAAGCCCATCTCGGTGAGACCGAGATCCCATCGGTGTGACCGAATTGATTAGGGTTTCTGGCAGTGGCTATGTCAAACAAACTCGGTGGCGCCGGATGGATCAAATCGGTAGGGTCGAGTTTGACTTTTGGTTTGGGACATATGTGGATATGAGAAAGTAGTTGAGGGCTTTGGAGCATATCACTAAGCACTTTGAGCAAGCAAGCCATTAAGCAACAACTCATCCCCTTTTAATAGTATTGGCTTTCCTATGGACTCAATGTGATCTTGGATCATTGAAAATAGAAAATGTAGAGTCCTGAGCTTTGAGCTTGAGGCAATCCTTTGTCCTTAGCATCTTGAAGGGGTTCCACATCCTCTTGTCCATGCCACTCCACTGTTGGACTTGTCTGAAATACACTAGATAAAAGTATTAGTCCAACAAGAGATATGTTGACATTAATTACCAAAATCACCCAAGGAGCACTTGTGCTTTCAATCTCCGCCTTTTTGGTAATTGATGACAACATACATCAACGCTTTAGATAAAGATATAGAGAAAGGCAAGTAAAGCTTTGGAAGGACATGTAACATGCATAGGCTCCCGCTACATGTATGCAATCATGTAAATATGGAACATAAGATCATGTGGGTGCATAGTCATGATAGAACAAGCAATGAGTTACATGTATCTTGGCTATATGCATCATAGCAAATGCATCAGAGCAAATGATGTGAACAAGGAAAATGTACCGTCATGCTTATGAGTCCTTCTTGCAAACAATATGTACATCAGCAAGAGATCCTCATGCACATGAGTGTGATGCATATACTTACCTTGTGGTCCTGAGCTAGCTTTGGAAGAGACGAACCTGAGTAAACAACATTAGACAACACAGAAAGATCTACTAAACAGAGCAAGCAGCAAACCACAAAAGTACCAAGATTGGGATGACATGTAGAGAGTAAGTACTAGGTACTCTATTTGAGTGTAGACATGTCCCCAAGGGTAAAGATATGCAATGAATTCGAAGATTTCCTTCCCTTAGATGTCTTGCACCCCCTGAATCTTATATGGGATATTGGGAGAAGATAGGGAAAGGAAAATCAGAGCAAAGCAAACTCACAGACAACATGAACATGTCTTTCCCCTCTGAAGACATGTAATTCTCTCCTCTTTGAATACCAAGCAACTGGGGTCTCTCTTTGATGTTATTATTTATCTCTCTTTCCCCCTTTTGATATGATTAAGCTTTGATGTGAACTCTCTCTCCCCCTTTGACATCAATTTCCAAGAAGGGTCTTCTCTGGAGTGTGAGTCAAAATAGGATTGGTCCTTGAGTCACATGGCAAAGTAGCAGGGAAAAATAAGGTGCTGGTAGAGGATAAGAATCATTGATTGGAGCTGGAACAAAATGTGCAGGATGCAAATGGCAGAGTGTTTTCTCAGCATTGAGATCGGCTACACCGAGTTGTTTCCTTCGGTGGCACTGAAAAGTTTTGGTTTGACCGAAAGAGGCAAGTCGGTGTGTCCGAGTTCATCACACAGAAAAAGCACTAGTCACCTCATCTCACTAAGCAAATAAGATCTCACAAGGATTTTCAGGGAATTAACTGAAGGATTTGCAATGAATTGGATGCAGGGAAAATGCAAAACAGAAGAGAAAAGAAAAGAAATCTAGATGAAGTTTTTTTGAAAGGGGAAACAAATATGCATGAGACAAATGCAAGAACAAGGAGAAACACTAGAGAACTTCATCTAGAATTGGTCGGCGACAAAGTCACCTATGTTAGAGTATATTGACTTAGGAGTCAAGTGAAGACACTTGATCATAGGTCATACTCATCGTTTAAGCTCAAAATGGGTTTCCCATTTTTCGTTTAAGCATTTTGATGTATTCACATCTTGTTGAGCTGCTTTGACCCATGACTTGGGGTAAAGCTTCTCTAAGATGGAATAACATACCTTGGGTGGTGGTGTTGATCTTGATCATGTAGTTGAACTTGTGTGGGATGCTCAATGTAGATGTAGTTCATTTGGAGCACCACTTGTAATTGGAGTTCATCTACCTACATGAATTAGTTTTGCAAGGAATAGCACTTGTGTATCGAAGATGACAATCATGAAATTTGATATAGGATTTTGTCAAAGGATACATTTGAAGGGTTTCGTGCTCCCTTGTCTTCAACCACCGTAATGTAGAGACTTGGTGATGTAGAGATTCCTCAAGATGTGAATGAGTTGCAATCTCATAGATTTAGATTCATCCAAGTACCTACAAGGGTTAGATAACATGCAAGGTGCAAATATATCCAAGACGTGATTATCATCATAAGAGAAATATCAAGGATTAGTCATAGGCTCATGTCTTGCATGTATCCAAATGGAGTTCCTACTCCAAGTTTGAAGCATCAATGATGTTCAATTCACCTCTCAACCTGCAAAACACTTTCTCATCAAGTGGTTTAGTGAATATATCTGCCAATTGCTTGTCGGTACGAACATGCTTAAGGTTGATATCACCCTTAGCAACATGATCTCGAATGAAATGATGACGAACTTCAATATGCTTAGTTCGAGAATGTTGCACGGGATTGTGAGCAATTTTAATAGCACTTTTGTTGTCACAAAGCAATGGAACATGTCTCACATATATCCCATAATCTTTAAGAGTTTGCGTCATCCAAAGTAATTGAGCACAACATGAACCAGCGGCAATATATTCCGCTTCGGCGGTGGATAAGGATACCGAGTTTTGTTTCTTGGAGGACCAAGACACAAGAGATCTACCAAGAAATTGACCAAGTACTCGAAGTGGACTTTCTATCAACCTTGTCTCCGGCATAGTCCGAATCGGAGTAGCCAACAAGATCAAATGAAGACCTCTTAGGATACCAAATGCCAAAATTTGGTGTATGTATTAAGTATCTCACTATCCTTTTCACAGCCTTAAGATGACATTCTTTGGGGGCCGCTTGATATCGTGCACACATGCACACACTTAGCATGATATCAGGACGAGAGGCACATAGATATAACAATGAACCAATCATAGAGCGGTAAACTTTTTGATCAACGGGTTCACCATCTTTAGTCAAGTCAAGATGTCCACCAGTAGGCATGGGTGTACTCATACCTTTGCATTCTTGCATATTGGACTTGGAATAAGTCCTTGGTGTACTTAGTTTGAGAGACAAAGGTACCTTCCTTAGTTTGCTTGATTTGCAAACCAAGAAAGAACTTGAGTTCACTCATCATAGACATCTCAAACTTCTCCGACATAAGCTTTCCAAACTTCTCACTAAAATGAGGGTTAGTCGAACCAAATATAATATCATCAACATAAATTTGGCACACAAATAATTCTCCATTAACCCTTTTAGTGAAAAGAGTGGAATCAATTTTTCCAATCTCAAAGCCTTTTTCAATAAGGAACTTGGTCAAGCATTTATACCACGCTCTAGGAGCTTGTTTAAGACCATAAAGAGCTTTGTGAAGTTTGTAAACATGATTGGGTTTCTTAGGATTAACAAATCCGGGAGGTTGTTTAACATAAACTTCCTCCTCAATTTCACCATTTAGAAAAGCACTTTTAATGTCCATTTGGTATAAAGTGATATCATGGTGATTAGCATAGGTAAGTAAGATGCGAATGGACTCAAGTCTAGCAACGGGCGCATATGTCTCACCATAGTCCATACCTTCGACTTGAGTGTAGCCTTGGGCGATGATGTCTACTACACAACCTTCTTCTTGTAGACGTTGTTGGGCCTCCAAGTGCAGAGGTTTGTAGGACAGTAGAAAATTTCCCTCAAGTGGATGACCTAAGGTTTATCAATCCGAGGGAGGCGTAGGATGAAGATGGTCTCTCTCAAACAACCCTGCAACCAAATAACAAAGAGTCTCTTGTGTCCCCAACACACCCAATACAATGGTAAATTGTATAGGTGCACTAGTTCGGCGAAGAGATGGTGATACAAGTGCAATATGGATGGTAGATATAGGTTTTTGTAATATGAAATTATAAAAATAGCAAGGTAGCAAGTGGTAAAAGTGAGCGTAAACGGTATTGCAATGCTACGAAACAAGGCCTAGAGTTCATACTTTCACTAGTGCAAGTTCTCTCAACAATAACAACCTAACTGGATCATATAACTATCCCTCAACATGCAACAAAGAGTCACTCCAAAGTCACTAATAGCGGAGAATAAACAAAGAGATTATTGTAGGGTACGAAAACCACCTCAAAGTTATCCTTTCTGATCGATCTATTCAAGAGTCCGTAGTAAAAATAACATGAAGCTATTCTTTTCGTTCGATCTATCATAGAGTTCGTACTAGAATAACACCTTAAGACACAAATCAACCAAAACCCTAATGTCACTTAGATACTCCATTGTCACCTCAAGTATCCGTGGGCATGATTATACGATATGCATCACACAATCTTAGATTCATCTATTCAACCAACGCAAAGTACTTCAAAGAGTGCCCCAAAGTTTCTACCGGAGAGTCAAGAAGAAAACGTGTGCCAACCCGTATGCATAAGTTCATTGAACCCGCAAGTTGATCACCAAAACATACATCAAGTAGATCACGTGAATATCCCATTGTCACCACAGATAAGCATGGCAAGACATACATCAAGTGTTCTCAAATCCTTAAAGACTCAATCCGACAAGACAACTTCTAAGGGAAAACTCAATTCATCACAAGAGAGTAGACGGGGAGAAACATCATAAGATCCAACTATAATAGCAAAGCTCGTGATACATCAAGATCGTATCACCTCAAGAACACGAGAGAGAGAGATATCAAACACATAGCTATTGGTACATACCCTCAGCCCCGAGGGTGAACTACTCCCTCCTCGTCATGGAGAGCGCCGGGATGATGAATATGGCCACCGGTGAGGGACCCCCCTCCGGCAGGGTGCCGGAACAGGGTCCCGAGAGGTTTTTGGTGGCTAGAGAGGCTTGCGGCTGCGGAACTCCCGATCTGTTGTGCTCCTCAATGTTTTTAGGGTATATGGATATATATATATAGGTGAAAGAAGTCGGTCAGGGGAGCCACAAGGGGCCCACGAGGGTGGGGGGCGCGCCCTGGACCCTCGTGGCCACCTCGAAGCTTCCGTGACGTCTACTCCAAGTCTCCTGGATTGCTTCCGTTCCAGAAATAACTCTCCCGGAGGTTTCATTCCGTTTGGACTCCGTTTGATATTCCTTTTCTTTGAAACACTGAAATAGGCAAGAAAACAACAATTTGGGCTGGGCCTTCGGTTAATAGGTTAGTCCCAAAAAAAATTATAAAAGTGCTTAGTAAAGCCCATAAACATCCAAAACAGATAATATAATAGCATGAATACTTCATAAATTATAGATACGTTGGAGATGTATCAGGCGACGAGACGTGCTTTGTTGTGAACTACTTGTCCATCTTCATCCTTCTTGTTGCGAAACAACCATTTGGTACCGATGATGTTGTGGTTGTTGTCGGGCTTTTCGACCCATGTCCACATTTGGTTTCTCTCAAAGTTGTGTAGCTCTTCATGCATAGCATTTATCCAATCCGGATCTTCTAATGCTTCTTCAACCTTCGTGGGTTCAATTCTAGAGATGAATGATTAATGTTCAAAAAAATTAGCCAAACGAGATTTAGAGCGAGTGATTCTCCCGGTTTGGATATCATTGTAGATTTGCTCGACGGGATGGTCTCTAGCGACTCTTGCTCGAACTCGTGAGAGCTTTTGTTTTGGTCGGGGTGGAACATCTTATTCACCATCTCATTCTTCTTCTTGGCCTTCTTCATTGTTGACGTTGTCGTTCTCTTATTGTGGTGGAGAAGGAGGTTGACGAGGTTCATCTTGGTGTACTTCCTCATTTTCTTCATCTTGGTGTGTCCCACTTGTGGATGCTTCCATATCGACTCTTGGTTCACCTTGTCGTGAGGTAGAAGCTTCCACTTGGATGGACGAGGTACTCTCCTTCACCTCCATTGGACGGATCTTGCCAATAGACAAGTCTTGGATTGCTTCCGAAGGGTCTTTGTCTCCTACATCAATTGGTAGTTGCTCTACTTGCGAACCGTTAGATTCATCAAACTTCACATCTACCGTCTCTTCAACCTTTCGGGTGAAATTGTTGTAGACACGGTAAGTGTGAGAGTTTGAGCCATAACCAAGTAGGAAACCTTCATGAGATTTGGGAGCAAATTTAGAACGACGATGCTTATCAAGAATGTAGCACTTTGAGCCGAATACTCGAAAGTATCCAACTTGGGGTTTGCTACCGGTGAGGAGCTCGTATGCCGTCTTGCCGAGTAGGTTGTGAAGATACAAGCGATTTGTTGCATGACAAGTTGTCTCAACCGCTTCTGCCCAAAAGTGTTTTGGCGTCTTGTACTCATCAACCATTGTTCTCGCCATTCTGATGAGAGTCCGGTTCTTCCTCTCAACAACTCCATTTTGTTGAGGTGTGTACGTAGCCGAGAACTCATGTGAGATACCTTCTTCGTCAAGAAAGGTGTCCACATTTGCGTTCTTGAACTCCGTTCTATTGTCGCTGCGAACCTTCTTGATCTTCACTTCAAATTGATTTTGGGCCTTCCTAGCGAAGTTCTTGAAGATCTTTTGGACCTGCGATTTATCATCAAGAAAGAACACCCACGTAAATCTTGAAAAATCATCAACTATAACTAGACCAAATGAGTTTCCACCGAGACTTTTGTAGGAGTTAGGACCGAAGAGATCCATGTGAAGTAGCTCGAACGGCCTTCTCGTGGTCATGATGTTCTTCACGGGGTGGCTTCCTCCAACCTGTTTTCCTGCTTGGCAAGCGCTGCAAAGTCTATCCTTATCAAATATGACATCTTTAACACCAAGGATATGATCACCTTTAATAAGCTTGTCAAGGTTTCGCATGCCCACATGACCTAACCGTCTATGCCACAACCATCCTTTGGAAGATTTAGCAATTAAGAAAGTTCTAGGTTGAGACTTTTTAGTGAAATCAACAATGTATAGATCACCTCTACGTATACCGGTAAAGACCATTTTATGATTATCTCTACGAAACACTTGGCAATCTACTTTAGTAAATAGGACATTGAAACCAAAGTCAGCTAGTCTAGATACAGAAAGTAGATTATAGCCAAGAGATTCAACGAGCATAACATTTTGTATGGAGCTATCATGTGAGATGGCCACCTTACCGAGGCCAACCACCTTACCCTTTGAGTTATCACCAAAAGTGACATACTTTCGAGGGTCGTTGTTTTCAGCAAGCTCACGAAACATATCTTTATCTCCGGTCATGTGATCGGTACATCCACTATCAAGGACCATTCCTTTCCTCCTGCCATGTAGCCGCGAAGATTTGCCATAAGACCAAAGTGTCTCATTGCATCATCAAGATCATAGTCACTATCCTCATCCTCATCATAGTATCCATGTTTAACATTGTCATGTGGTGGATCAATTCCTAGAGAGGGTGATTCATTAGATAAATGATCATGACAATAATCATCTTTATGAAATCTAATGGCTTCGGTGATAATATTGCTAATGATTCCAACATCTCCTTTGGCACGCATAAGGTCACGAAGCTCAAATAGACAATCATCAAACTTAGGATCACTAGTACTCATTTTATTCAAGGCAATTGACTTATGAAGAATCTCATCTGGATTAAGGAATACTTTGGAAATCTTTCCTCAAGATATCTCCATATATTATAAGCACAATCAAGAGCCGGCAAGCTAGCAATCAAGTTTTTAGGCAATCCTCTAATGATTAGATTGATAGTTCTAAGATTGCGAATCATGTCAAGATCCTCATCAAGGGTAGGATGCAAGGGATCAACGGGGTGATCATAAGGGGTGATAATGTACTTGCTCAAATGATATTTATTGAAAATCTGAAGCATCTCATTTTCCACTCATGAAAGTACTCTCCATCAAGAATAGGCACTCTATGTCTAAGACTCCCCAACGTAGACTCATCCATCTTCCTCCAATGGTGATTAAACCAAAGCAATGGAGACCAAAGCTCGGATACCAATTGAAAGGATCGAGAAGAGGTGTCTAGAGGGGGGTGAATAGACCCTCAACACACAAAGTTGGCAGTTTTCAAGTTTTTCAAGTTGAGGTGGTAGATTAACCCAATTTCAAGCATACACAATAGAATTCAAGAAAGCATGCAAAGAGTATATGAGCAGCGGAAAGTAAAGCATGCAACTTGCAAGAAAGTAAAGGGATGGGATTGGAGTGTGCAAACGCAATTGGAGATACAGATGTTTTTGGCGTGGTTCCGATAGGTGGTGCAATTGTACATCCACGTTGATGGAGACTTCAACCCACGAAGGGTAATGGTTGCGCGAGTTCATGGAGGGCTCCACCCACGAAGGGTCCACGAAGAAGCAACGTTGTCTATCCCACCATGGCCATCGCCCACGAAGGACTTGCCTCACTAGGGTAGATCTTCACGAAGTAGGCGATCTCCTTGCCCGTACAAACTCCTTGGTTCAGCTCCACAATCTTGATGGAGGCTCCCAAGTGACACCTAACCAATCTAGGAGACACCACTCTCCAAAAGGTAATAGATGGTGTGTTTTTGATGAACTCCTTGCTCTAGTGCTTCAAATGATAGTGTCCCCAACACTCAACTCTCTCTCATAGGATTGGATTTAGTGGAAAGATGATTTGAGTGGAAAGCAACTTCGGGAAGGCTAGAGATCAAGATTCATATGGTTGGATTGGAATATCTTGGCCTCAACACATGAGTAGGTGGTTCTCTCTCAGAAAATGAATGTTAGAAGTGTAGGCATGTTCTGATGGCTTTCCTCACGAATGAGGAGAGGGTGGAGGGGTATATATAGCCTCCACACAAAGTCTAACCGTTACACACAATTTACCAAACTCGGTGGGACTGAATCAGAAAACTCGGTCGGACCGATTCAGTTCATAATGTGACCGTTAGGCATTTCGGTGGGACCAATACGATCAACTCGGTGGAACCGATGTGCAAGGGTTAGGGTAAAAATCTCTTCTCGGTTTGACCGATTACACAAACTTGGTGGGACCGATTTGGTAATAAGCAAAATAGAGAGTTGGTCAAGCAAACTCGGTGTGACCAATTACATCTTCTCGGTGAGACCGAAAGTATTGCAATAGACAACAGGGAGTTTGCAAGCCCATCTCGGTGAGACCAAGATCCCATCGGTGTGACTGAATTGATTAGGGTTTCTGGCAGTGGCTATGTCAAACAAACTCGATGGCGCCGGATGGATCAAATCGGTAGGGCCGAGTTTGACTTTTGGTTTGGGACATATGTGGATATGAGAAAGTAGCTGAGGACTTTGGAGCATATCACTAAGCACTTTGAGCAAGCAAGCAATTAAGCAACACCTCATCCCCTTTTAATAGTATTGGCTTTCCTATGGACCCAATGTGATCTTGGATCACTGAAAGTAGAAAATGTTGAGCCCTGAGATTTGAGCTTGAGCCAATCCTTTGTCCTTAGCATCTTGAAGGGGTTCCGCATCCTCTTGTCCATGCCACTCCACTGTTGGACTTATCTAAAATACACTAGATAAAAGTATTAGTCCAACAAGAGATATGTTGACATTAATTACCAAAATCACCCAGGGAGCACTTGTGCTTTCAGAGGGCGGCTTCTCGTGCGACATCAGGCTATGTCCTTCTCCTGGTGGCGCTTCCAGGTAGGACTCATGCCGACCCCCTCTTTCCTGCTCATCTGGATGCTCTACGTCCTCGGGTCCCGGCCCTCGAGCGAGGCTTAGCCGCCGCTGGTATGCCAGGTCATGATGTCGTGGTCAAGGCCAGGGGGTCTGAGGCGCGGTGCTCAGGCCCCCCTTTAACGTGTAAGTGATTTGCGTGAAAAAAGAGTGGTTGGCCTCGAGAGGGTGCCTTGGAGGGGTCATGGCTCGACGTGCTGGCAGAGGTGCTGGTGGGGCCGCTCGTGGTCCTAGCTCCGGAGGCTCCTGCGAGTTAGCCAAAGAAAGAAAACATAGCACATAGTCGCCTTGCTATCCTGCCGGTGATCTTTCCGCAAGAAGATGAAGGCACTGAGGACCCAGTGAGGTGACGTGCGCGGGCCAGCCGCGAGCCAGAGCTCAGTCTCTCAGGTTTATCAGCGCTGCAGGGATGGACCCGAGCACAGGCGTCGTGCTTGCAAACCCCGTTGCGGGATGAGCAAGAGGCGGGTTAACAACGCGCAGAGGCCGCGAGGGGCGACTCCATAGGTAACGAGACAACAGGGGTAACATCAATAACCATGATAACACATGCCTGCATACTGGTCCGAAGTACATGAATCAAAATGGTGTGGCGGCGGGAGTAGCCCTAACAGCTTAAGGATAATGCAGCCCGAGGGGCGCCCTCAATTGAACAAACCAAAAAATCACCTGGCACCGTTGTTGTAAAAGTGTTGATTTTAAAATGTGAACATTATTTGAAATACTAGAATTTTTTAAACAAATAGGAACATTTTTCAAATTTTGGAAAAAAATTGTAATGAGAACAATAGTTGAATGTTCTAAATATTGTTTCGAAAGCAAACAATTTTTTTGAAAATTTGAACAAATTTTGTAGTTCTAAATATTTTGAAAATTTTGAATTTATGAAAACAAGAAAAGGGGAAACCCAAAAAAGAAAATTAAAGTAAAACATAAAAATAAAAGTGAAAATAAAAAACCTGGTTTAGGAACCTTCTAAAAGATTCCCAAAGCAGGCCAGGATCTTACGAAATTCCTTGCTAGTACAAAAGCTCTACTTGGGCTGGCCCATTTATGAAACATATGGTGTGCACCTCGTAGACAATTTACCGCATACCGTAGTTCGGCTATTGAACTTTTGTGGTAGCCGGTCGGGTACGGGGGGCTCTATTTAACGGGAGCTTGTACGTGTCACTCTTTGCGACAAATTGTTGTCATTTCGCATAAACAGAGTCCCGATGGGCCGGCCCATTTGGCGGATGTTGTATCATCCGCTCACTCGAAGCGAACGAGCGTTGGTGTCTACTTCGGCAGCGCGCTATATTAAAAGAAGGGTAGGTGACACCAGCCAAGCGTCAGATCATGCACGGATTGATGGCGTAGATAGACGCAGGCTAGGTTATTACTGCCACCTTCCCCTTACAAAATGTTCAACTCGTGGTCGTCGTCGTCGTAGCTTGCTTCTAGGCGAGTCGTTGTCCCCCCTCCCCCCAACACCGCTTCCAAAATAATTGCGTAGATGCGTGAGATATCGGCGTCGATGGTGCGGAAAGCGAAGGAGAAAAGAAATCAGAGGAGAAGGAGAGGATAAGATCGCGGGGGAGAGCAAGGTTGCATGGACCCCCCCCCCCCCCCCCGGCCCCGCCACATGGCGGATGTGGATACAGAGCGATTGGGCCCGTATGCAGCATTGTGTGCTGATGAGATCGATGCGATTCCTAGCCAGTCGCTCGGCAGGAATCATTCAAGCTAATAGCAGCATTAGATCTTGATAACAAACACGAAATGTTTTTTGAAAAAAGAAACGAATGTTTTTGAGAATGCTAATATTTTGCAAAGTTGAGAACACAAAAAACTAAACCTGAGCATATTACGAAAATCTCAAACCTTTAAAAAGAACGGACATTTTTTTGAATTTTGAACATTTTTTAGACACAAGCATTTTTTGAAAAACTAGGAGGTAATGTAGCTATTTTTCGAATTGCTATATTTTCTGAAATCACAAATATTTTTTGAAATCTAGGAGGTACTGTAGTGACCATTTTTTGAATTTGTTAATATTTCTTTTTAAAAACACAAATATTTTTTGATTTTTTCACTTTTTAAAAACATACCATTTTATGAAATTCCTGATTTTTATATTTTTTTAAATTTCAAACAAATTTGGAATGAGAACAATAGTTGAACATTCTGAACATTTTTCCGAAACACGAGCAAAAAATTCAAATTCTGACATGTTTTTAAATTTTAACAAATTTTAAAATTCTGAATATTTTTCGAAAATATTTGTATTTATGAGAAAAAACAGGGATACGAATAAAAAAAGAAAACCCCCGGTTTAGGAACCTTCTAAAGCCCCCCAAAGCAAGTCACGAACCTGCCAAAACTGCCTTGCACGTACAGAAAGTTCTACATGGGCCGGCCCATTTATGAAACGTACGTTGTGTGACTGGCCCACAATTTGCCGCATTACGCAGCAAATCGGGATTTCCCTATTAAAGAATCCATTCCCGAAATCACTAACTTTTTTTAAGGGGACCCGAAATCACTAACTATGGAATACTCGTTGCAAAAGTCACTCCGTCGCACTGCATGTGTGACACTTGCCGCAACCTGTGAGTTTTTCTTTTTTTTTCATAGATTCGTTTATTCAAAAAGTTTTACCTTCAAACCGTGCATCCAAATCTTGAAAATGTTTTCACCATTGGACTCCTCGCATCAAGATTTTCAAAACTAGATACCATGTAGATAGGTTTCGACCAACTCATGATTTCACTAAAATATCAGACAAAACAACTGAACCAGAGCACATTTTTCTCTTTACGAGAGGCATGATTGTGCCTCTGCGAGAAGTATATTTGTGCCTCTCACTGAAGAAGAAAAAAAATGCATTTTCCCCCCTTTTGCGGGAGGCACGACCGTGCCTCTCACGTAAGCTAATCCGTGCGTGCACGAGAAGTAAATCGTGCCTCGCCCGAAAGGGAAAAAGCACTTTCCCATGTGCGAGAGATCGTGCCTCTCGCGGAAGCAATTCGTGCCTCCATGAGAATTACATTCGTGCCTCTCATGGTAGTAAAAAACATGTTGTTTCTACCTCTCGCGGCCGTGCATCTCGCGAAAATAAATTCGTGCCTCTACGAGAAGTAAATCCGTGCCTCTCGTGAAAGAAAAAAAAATGTGTTTTTTTCTTTCCGTGAGGTACGGCCGTGCCTCTCGCGGAAGCAAATTTGTGCCTCCACAAGAAGTAAAATCTGGGCTTCTCGCAGAATCAGAGAGGCACGGTCATGCCTCTCGCGGAAGCAAATCCGTGCCTCTATGATAAGTAAATCAATGCCTATCGTAGAAGAAAAACACATTTTTTCGTGTAAAAAATCTGAATCTTTTTGGGATCCAAAACGTAAGAAAATTGGGGAAAACCTAAGAAAACCGGGGGAAACCCGAAAAAAATTCATCCAAAAGCCGAAAACGCGTACAGAAAAATAAAATAAAATAAAATCCGGAGGATGCGTCGAGAGCGCGACACATGGCGACTACTGAGAGCGCGCCAAGTGGCATGCTCCCAACCCACCCCAATTGACTCTTGCGGGGACTCCCGAAAGAATAATCCTTTTCCTATTTGTTTTCTTGTCCCTGCTTATGGGTATTTAGCCTATTTCCTTTAAATGTTTTATTTTCCGTTCATCCTTCTTTCTTTGTTCATTTCTTTTTTTGCGGATTTTTTTTTGATCTATCCATCTCCAATCACGGTAATGCAACGAAGACCAGAAATGGTAAACATTAAAACCTTATACGTAGACCACCTATCAACAATTATAAGCACTGAAGCGATCCAAAGGCGCGCCACCATTATTGCCATCCCTCGCCGGAGGTGGGCAAAACTTGTTGTAGTAGACAGACAGGAAGTCGTCATGCTAAAGCCCCATCACACTAGAACAGTAAATGCCGCCAATGAAGAGACACGTAGATCGGAAGGATCCAACCCGAAGACACACAAATGTAGAGGAACGAAGACCAGATCTGAGTATATCCATCAAAGACTACCACCGTATGAATCTTGCGTGAACCGCCGGACACACACCTCCACACGTCCTCAGACGATGCAAGAGACATCACCACAACGGGGCTAGGTGGGGAGAATCATATTCCATCTTCACGGAGTCACCGATGTGTTGTTTTCTTGAGCAGGACATAAACCATAACAAAACCAAAAGAAAAATCTAAAAACGGAGCCCTCCCGTCGGCAAGTGGCAGGATCAATTGCGCCCCCATGGCCCTAGGGCCACCGGAAATGAGGTGGACCGGCCGCAGCGCTGGCGGGAGAACAAAGGAACCCTAGCTTTTTGAAGGAGACGGTGGCGGCTGTTCATTTCTATCTTCCATTTTATTTTATTTTATTTTATTTTCCCTAGCTTTTTTTCTTTTTGTATGTTTCTGATTTTTTGAAAATATGGAAAAATTTGTATAAACGTATATTTTAACGCATATAGACAACTTTATGTTTTGACACATATGAACCTTTTTGCAAAAGCACCAACTCTTTGAAATACGTGATTTTTTTGTACAGGGATATTATTTTAATATATGAGGTGAGTATTTTATTTCCAGCATATGAAAGTCTATATATTATATAAGTACATGAACATATTTTTTATTTTTAATATAATAAATTGTCCCCATTGTTAAACTGTTCTCGAACATTATTTACTATTATTGTTTATTGTCATAGAGAATGTGCGTCATGTTAACAGGCGGAAGAGGAAGAACCTCCTCTGCTTTGGCGATGCTTCTCCACAAGATTAGAGCAACTCTAGCTGATTTCCTAAAAAGGAGGCAACCTTTAAAATTGTTTTAAATGGTCATTTTAGAACTTAACGGCTCTAGAGCTAATGTGAAAAAGTCCGCCCGCCGAGCAATAGATCGTGCACGCATCAATGGCCTAGATAGACGCGGACTAGCTTATTGCTGCCACCTTCCCCTTACCACACATGCGCACACAAAACGTTCAGCTCATGGTCATCGCCGTCGTAGCGCTGCACCGTTTTCCAGCACCTATGGTCGTTGTTTTCTAGCCGCTGTAATGCCGGTGGCAGCATCTGGCTTCTAGGCACGTCGTCGTCTCCCTCCGCAACTCCGCTTCCAAAATAGCAGCGCCAATGGATGATATATCGGCGTCGATGGTGCAGGAAGTAGAGGAAAAGCGGGGAGCAATGCGGCTAGAGAGGATAAGGTCGCGGGGAGAAGACAGTTGCATGGCCCCCCCTCCCGGCCGCCACATGACGCTCGTGGATAGGGCGAGTGGCGGCATGGGTCCGCATGCAGCATTGCGTGCCAAGGAGACTGACGCAGTTCCTAGCCGTCGCCTGCTAGAAATCATTTAAGCTAATAGCAACATCAGATCTTGATAACAAACACGAAACATTTTGGGGGAAAAAGTGAATATTTTTTATAATGCTAATATTTTGCAAAGTTGTAAACAAAAAAAATAAACTCAACCAATTTTCGAAAATTTCAAACCTTCAAAAGGAAAGAAATTCATTTCAAATTTTGAACATTTTTTCAATAACCCGGCCGGCTGGGTAACGCGGGGGGGGGGGGGGGGGGGGGGGGGGGCTCTATTTAATGGGAGCTCGTACGTGTCACTCTTTGCAACAAATTGTATGCGAACAAAGTCTAGATGGGCCGACCCATTTGGCGAATGTTGTATCATCCATTCACTCGAAGAGAACGAGCATTGGTGTCTACTTCGGCAGCGCGCTATATTAAAAGAAGGGCAGGCGACGCCGGCCAAGCATCAGATCATGCACTGATCGATGGCCTAGATAGACATGAACTAGGTTATTACTGCCACCATCCCCTTACCACACACGCGCACAAAAAATGTTCAACTCATGGCCGCCGCCGTCGTAGATTCTCTACCATTGCCGGTAGCGCCACTGCAACAATGCGCAACACCGTTTTCCGGCACCGATGGTCGTTGTTTTTCAGCCGATGATTGGCAGGACCCCGACTCAATGCCACATCGATCTAGCCTATAACACCTCATATCACTTTGCGGCCTCACGCACGGTATTCCCACAGGTGTCGCCTTAGCTTTGCCCGGGACCGTTTGCGCCTTTTCGCACACGTATATGATAGTGTCGCTAGCATCCATATGATAAGGAGTCCGGGCTGACATGGCTAGTCGTAAACCCAAAGTGGCACAGACTTACAGGGACAAACATCCATGACCCAGCATCGAACGTGTCGGTCATCAGCGAGTGAGTTCCGGGCTGTAGCACTGGGCTAGCAGGACTCCGGTAAACCGGGCTGTAGCGGGCTAACAGGACTCTGGTACTCAACGCGTGACATTTCCCCGAAGGGACAGACACAGGAACGAAGAAGGACACATGCCGGCCAGCCTAAGTGTTCCGGAGCAGTAGCAAGCTACCATGGCTCAGTGGAATCACTAGGAGACATTTCCCGGTAAGAGAGGCTACTAAAGATAAACAACTAGATAGTCAGATCCCACACATACCAAGCATTTCAATCATACACACAATATGCTCGATATGTGCAAATACAACAAGGCATCACAACATGACTCTATAACACAAGTACTTTATTTAAAGGCTCAGAGAGCCATACATAGCATACACACAAGTACGGGTCACACGACCCACATTCAAGTCATACAAGCATACAAGCCAACAACGGAAGTAACTTGTCTGAGTACAGACAACTAGTAAAATAAAAGAGGCTTGGGTAAGCCTAGCTATACTACATGGTCCTTCACATGCTCAGGATCACCACCTGGGCCTTAGTCTACTCATCGATGTCAACGTCTACGATGAACCCGTCGGAAGGGGTTGTAGCATGTTCTGTAAAAATGTAAATTAAAGCAACATGAGTACAAAGGTACTCAGCAAGACTTACATCAGATCCTACATACATGCACATTATCAAGAAGGGTTGGTGGGGTTATTGCAGCAAGCCAGCTTTGACTCTTGGCTAAGCTATCCTACGAGACTCCAACTTGAAATGGTTTTGCGCACACGAGTCCACTACTCACCCCTTCAATACACTACCCCACCTCCGTCTTCCTACGGAAGAGCCATCCTCGGCACTCACGCTTATCTTGAGGCTTTTAGTAGTTTCCATTTACTTGTCTATGAACTGTATAGGCAACCAAGCAGTCCTTTACCGCGGACGCGGCTATTCGAATAGATGATGTTAACCCTACAGGGGTGTACTTCTTCATACATGTGTCCACCACTTAGCGTCTGCACACGACATGTGCTCGGCAGACTTCAAGCGAAAGCCGACGTGGGTGTAGACCACGACCTACGTAGACACCTAAGTCTCTAGTCCAGGTTTATCACCTATTCAGGTTCCATCCGCAGGGAGTCCGGCCGAGGTTTCCACATACGGCCCCGAACAATGTGAACAGGGTTCCCGAGATACCAAACGGGCATCCGGTACACCCGGCCACGTACCTACCGCATCACAGCCCACCCCACGGTCAGCGTTGTCGACGGCCTCCAGTAGGCTACAAACACCAGAAACTACTTGCAACTCCTGGACAGAGGACTAGGGTGAATAAGAAGTCGAGCGGGGTCATATTTCAGGGCCCAATGTATGGTAGTAGCTGATTCTTAAATCACACATACAGATCTCAGTGCTTAAGGACGGCTTCAATGAAACAACCCACCATGTACTCCTACATGGCCTCTCATCGATACCTTTACCAAATCGTGTTCAACGCATTACTCTCATACTGTCACGATCATTTCACTCTAGCCCATCACCTAGATGAACCAGACCTGACACGACTCTAAGCATAGCAGGCATAGCAAGGTAGGAACAACACATTCATATGGCTCAATCAAATCCTACACATGCTAGTGGGTTTCATCTAGTTACTGTGGCAATGACAGGTCATGTAGAGGAAATGGGTTCAACTACCGCAGCACACAGCAGTTTGAATCGCGTTGTCTTAATGCAGTAAAAGAGAGCAGGAGCAAGAACATGGGATTGTATCGATATGATCAAATGGTTGGTTGCTTGCCTGATGGGTCGGTGCACTGGTATTGTTCTTCGTTGGGGTAATCACTGTACTCCTCGGGGGCAGGACCTGCCACAGAGAGCACCGATACACAAACATCACCAAACAGTATGCAACAATATGATGCATGCATGAGACATGGCAAAATGAGTGTATTGGGCTAATGCAACTAAGACCAGATGGGTTTGAACTATTTTGAACCAAAGATTCAAATTTCAAACTCATAAGTGGCCATTTTAAGTGCTTTAACTTGTTCTGTGCTAAACAGCAGGTTAGCTTGTTTAAACATGCATGAAACCAGTACAGATGGATATATTGAATTTTTCTGATCATTTTTCATATATAACACTTTGCATTTGGAGCTACAGATTAATTTCTATGATTTTTTGAAGTTTGTGGTATTTTCTGGAATTTCCTGTGTAGAAATAATTCCAGTAAATAATTTACTGCATCAGCAATACGTCAGGATGACGTCAGTGGTCAACGGAGCTGGTCCAGGTCAAACTGACCAGTGGGTCCCACATGTCAGTAGTTAATTAAACTAACTAAATTTAGTTAAAACTAATCTGGGTTAATTAGCAGAGGGGCCCCACTTGTCATAGACTCAGGGGAGTCAACCTGGACCCACCCCAGTCAAAGTCAATGGTCAAACACGCCGGCGAGGCCAGACGCGGCGGAGAGAGTGCATTTGTGCATTCCGGCGACCAAATGGGCGGCGGAGAGCATCTACGTGTAGCTGGGGACGAGCCGCAGCTCTTGGTGGTGGTGGTTGAGCTCGGGGTGGCCGGAAACATCATCGGCGACGACTTTGGCGGTCGCCGGAGTCGGGTGAAGACGAATCCGAGGCTACGGGGCACGGCGAGGCACATGGTGAGGTGCGTTGGGCCCCTAGGGATGCGGTGAGTGCGTTAGACATGGTGGGGTGGCCGGTGGTTGGCCGGAGACACGTCGACGACGAGCTCGGCGGCGGCGCGTGCGGTGAAACTCCCTGCGCTCGCTGTGGTGCACGAGAGCGAGAAAGGAAAGGGGGAGGAGGTAGCCAGGCTCACTGCGGTCTTGAGGAAGCTGACGGCGTGGTCGGGGACGAGCTGGTGCGGCGGCGACGGTGAAAGGGATCTCCGGCGGTGGCGAGGTCGAACGAGGTCGGTGCAGTGGCTTCGGGGCGAGCGAGCGCTCGGGGCTCGGCTTGCTCGATGGAACGGAGGTCGGCGAAGCTCCTGGACACGGTGGCGTGGCGCAAGGATGACGGAGAGCGCGACTACGGCGACGGTGCGGCGGCGATGGCGTCGGCCATGGTGCGGGAGAGCGAGGGAGAGGAGCTGGGGAGGAGGGGGCATGTCTGAGAGCTCGAGGGGGAAGTGGGTGATCGACCCAGGGCGGCAGAACGGCGAGGGGAGCAAGCAGGGTGGCGAGCAGCTGCGTGGCACGCCCTGGTGCCGACGTCGAGCACCTGGCTGCCTGCCTGGCGAAGCCAAGCAGCTCGCTGGAGCGGTGGCTGGGCTGGGCCGGCTAGGTGGGCTGGCTGGTGGGCTGCCAGGTTAGTTCCCTCTCTCTCTTTTATATTTCTGTTTTCTATTTATTTCTGTAGCTTTGTGGACTTTCTAAAAATACCTAAGCAACTCCAAAAATCCCCAAACTGCTCATGCCCACTGTTTAAAATATAAACAACATGGAACATTTTAGTTTAGGATTATTTGAACATTTAAAATATTTTATAAATTTTAAATGCCCAAATTCAAATACTTATGATTTAATTCAAAGACCTTAGAATGACCTAGAAAATTGTGCACCACTTCTGGTAGAGGTTCTGAACCAAGACAAAAATGATGGACATTTTAGAAGGGCATTTCAGGTTCATTGAAAATATTTTTAGTAAACCCTAGTTGGATTCAGAGGGGGCTGGGGGTTCTGTCATCCCCATTTCAAGTTTCTGTTGAAAGGAATAGACATGATGCAACACTCTAATGCATGAACTATCTAGGGTGTGACAACTCACCCCCACTCAAAAGAATCTCGTCCCGAGATTTAGGTTCCTCCGGAAGAAGGCGGGATACTCAAGTCGAAGACGATCCTCCGTTTCCCAAGTTGCTTCCTTCTCAGAATGGTGCGACCATTGAACCTTGAGAAACTTGATATTATGTCATCGAGTGGTACGCTCGGCTTGATCGAGGATACGAACGGGGTACTCTCGATACGTGAGATTATCTTGAAGATCAAGCGTTTCATGGTCCACTCCACGGATAGGATCCGAGAAGCAACGCCTGAGTTGAGAAACGTGGAAGACATCGTGAACTCTGGAGAGATGCGGAGGTAGTTCCAATTGGTAGGCAACTTCTCCTCGTTTGGCAAGAATGCTAAAAGGTCCAATGTAGCGAGGAGCCAATTTGCCTTTGATACCGAAACGATGGGTTCACTTCAGAGGAGTAACCCGAAGGTAAGCTTTCTCGTCAACCTCAAAAGTCATAGCCTTATGTTTTCGGTCATATTGACTCTTTTGACGAGATTGGGCATGTTTTCAACTTTTCACGAACGATGCGAACTTGCTCTTCTGCTTCCTGGATCATATCCGGGCCAAAGAATTGTCTTTCCCCGGTTTCTGACCAGTTAAGAGGCGTTCGACACCTCCGTCCATAGAGAACTTCAAAAGGGGCTTTACCCAAGCTAGATTGATAGCTGTTGTTATAAGCAAATTCGGCAAATGGAAGGCATTTCTCCCAATCCATTCCGAATGAGATAACAGAAGCTCGAAGCATGTCTTCTAGGATCTGGTTGACACATTCTACTTGACCACTTGATTGAGGGTGAAAGGCAGTGCTAAAGGAAAGGCGGGTTCCCATAGCATTTTGGAAACTTTCCCAAAATCGAGAGGTGAAGAGACTTCCTCGATCCGAGTTAATTTCCAGTGGAACACCATGGAGAGACACTATTCGGGAGATGTACAAGTCTGCTAACTGACTAGCGGTTATACTCTCGCGAACAGGTAAGAAATGGGCCACTTTGGAAAGACGGTCGATAACGACGAAGATAGCATTATTCCCTCTCTTGGTCCTGGGAAAACCGGTGATGAAATCCATACCAATTTTATCCCATTTCCATTCAGGAATAGCTAAAGGTTGAAGGGTGCCAGCAGGCCGTTGATGCTCTGCTTTTACACGACGACAGACGTCGCAATTAGCAACAAATTGAGCAATGTCTCTCTTCATCCTAGTCCACCAGAACCTCTGGCGTAGGTCCTGATACATCTTAGTGCTACCGGGATGAATGGTGAGAGGAGATTCATGAGCCTCCCTAAGGATCAACTGCCGTAAGTGTTGGTTCTTGGGAACCACTAAACGGTTCTCAAAGTACACAACACCATGATCATTTGTAGAGAAACATTTAGCATCTCCGCTAGCAATGTTCTCCTTGATTCGGGATATTCCTTTATCTCATTTTTGGGCAGTGATGATTTGATCCGTAAGAGTAGGTTTCGCCACCAAGGTGGAAAGGAATCCTTGAGGAACGATGTGAAGGTTAAGCTTCCGAAATTCCTCGTGGAGAAGTGGTTGACTTTGTTGCAACATCAGATTGTTGCAATAAGATTTACGACTTAGCGCATCAGCCATGACGTTGGCTTTTCCTGGGGTGTAAGTTATCCCTAAGTCGAAATCTGTGATCAACTCGACCCAACGTCTTTGCCTGAGATTCAAATCTGGTTGGGTGAATATGTACTTCAGACTTTGGTGATCAGTGAAGATTTCGCAACGATTACCGAGGAGGTAATGTCGCCAGGTTTTGAGTGCATGGACTACAGCTGCAAGCTCTAGATCATGAGTAGGGTAGTTTTCCTCATGTGGGTGTAATTGCCGTGAAGCATAAGCAATTACGTGTCGATCTTGCATGAGAATGCAACCTAGTCCTTATCGCGATGCGTCGCAATAGATAACAAAGTCCTTGGAGAAATCTGGTGGTACCAGTACGGGAGCAGAAGTCAAGCATCTTTTCAGTTCCTAGAAACTGTGCTCACATTGTGGAGTCCACTCGAACTTTTTATCTTTCTTGAGGATTTCAGTTAGAGGTTTAGCAACTTTGGAGAAGTTCTCGACAAAGCAGCGACAATAGCTCGCTAAGCCAAGGAAACTCCGAACTTGCTTGACCGATTCAGGTGGAGTCCAATTAAGGACGGCTTGAGCTTGTTCGGGATTGACAGCAATACCTTTACCAGAAATTACATGTCCTAGATAGGTCACTTCTGGCAACCAAAATTCGCATTTAGAGAACTTGGCATAAAGGCGATGCTCTCAAAGTTTCATCAACACTAGCCTTAGATGTTCGGCATGTTCTTCCTCGTTCTTGGAGTAGATGAGTATATCATCGAGGTAAACCACGACGAATTTATCCAAATACTCCATGAAGATTGAGTTCATTAACCGAGAGAAGGTGACTGGAGCGTTGGTTAAACCGAAGGACATGACGGTGCACTCGTATTGGCCGTAACGAGTAACAAAGGCCGTTTTGGGAATGTCCCTGTTCCGGATTTTGATTTGATGGTAGCCCAACCTCAAGTCCATCTTAGAGAAGACTGAGGATCCAGCGAACTGATCATACAGGTCGTTGATCCTGGGGAGCGGATACTTGTTCTTGATTGTGACCAAGTTGACGGGTCGGTAATCTACAACCATCCGGTCCGTACCATCCTTCTTCTTGACGAAGAGGACGGGGCAAGCCCATGGAGACGAACTAGGACGGATGAAACCCTTTTTCAAGGACTCATCGAGTTGTTTCTTAAGTTCGGCTAGTTCTAGTGGTGCCATCTTATAGGGTCTTCTAGAAATTGGGACAGTTCCTGGAATGAGATCTATCACGAACTCGACATCTCTGTCAGGTGGGACACCTGGCAATTCTTCTAGAAAGACATCCGAAAAGTCACAGACTACCGAAACGTCTTCGAGGTCTGGCAAGGGACTGGCATTTAGAGAATAAAGCTGTCGCTTGGCTATTCGGGTCAAGACATTGACTATCTTTCCCGAAGGGTGTGTGAGTTGAACAGTCCTAGAGAAGCAATCAATTTTGGCATGATGGGCTGACATCCAGTCCATACCCAAGATGATATTAATATCCGAAGATTTAAGAGCTATCAATGATGCAAGGAAAACAAGTCTGTCGACCTGAATTTCATTCCCATGGCTTACTCTAGAGGTTTGCCATCTAGAACCAGGAGTAGAAATTTCCATGGTGGAAGGCATGTCACAGAATGCGGTGTTATGCAAGCGTGCATAGTTTTCGGATATGAATGAGTGAGATGCTCCAGTATCAAAAAGAACAGATGCCGGGTGGCAATTAACAAGGAGCGTACCAAGAACAACGTTGGGATCCTCTTGGGCCTCTTCGGCTGAGACACAATTCACATGGCCACGTGCAGTGGTGGCCGGCTTGGCATAGAACACCTTCCCTGCTAGCTTGCCACGGCCAACAGCTTTTCCAGACTGGTTGGGGTTGGTCTGGGGACACTCGCGCATATAGTGGCTCGATTCCCCACACTTGAAGCATGTCACGGGGCTGGTGCGTGGAGGAGCATTGTTGGTTGGCCCACCATAGGGCTTAGCTGGTGCATACTGCTGAGCTGGACGAGGTGCCTGATAGGATGGCCTCGGTGTGAACCTGGGTGGCAGGGCAGTGTTAGGCACCCACACCCGGCGCTTCTGTGGTCCAGCACCGGATGAGGAACCCAAGTCACGACCATGCTTGCGTGTTGTTTCGAAATCAATCTGACCCGTCTCAGCACTGATGGCTTTGTTCACAAGCTTCTGGAAGGAGGTGCACTCATCCAGACGGAGATCTCGGCGAAGCTCAGGGCTAAGTTCCTTGCGGAACCTTGCCTGCTTCTTGGCGTCAGTGGAGACCTCTTAGGTGGCATAGCGTGCGAGGTTACCGAACTCCCTGCTGTAAGCGTCCACAGAGAGTAGACCTTGGGTGAAACTGCAGAACTCCTCACGTTTACGGTCCATGAGACCTTCCGGAATGTGATGTTCACGGAAAGCCTCAATAAATTCTGCCCAAGTAGTGACATGACCAGCTGGGCGCATAGCTTCATAGTTCTCCCACCAGAGACTGGCGGGGCCCTCGAGATGATATGCAGCAAAGGTGACCTTATCAGCCTCAGCTACGAGTGCAGAACGTAGCTTGTGAGTAATGCTGCGAAGCCAGTCATCGGCATCGAGAGGCTCAACGGAGTGGTGGAAGGTAGGTGGGTGTAACTTGATGAAGTCGCTGAGCGACACCAAGTTATTCCTCTGATGCTATGCTGTGTTCTGTTCGATGCGCTCCAACAAACGGTTGGTCTCCCGCTTGTTTCTCTCGGCCTCCAGCATGACTTCGGCCAGAGAAGGAGGGTGAGGCAGGTTTGCTTCCCCAACTCTGCTGCCTTCGGCCTGCTCTGGGGGAGCAGGGTTGTTGCGGGTGTTGACCATCCTAGGAAAACAAGACAATGGTTTAGACCTGGATGATAAGATTCTGACATAGAAATGTAGAATGTAATGGATAACTCGGAATGCAAGATGATCATCCGTATGACATGGTAGATACAGAAACTGCTTCTTTTATTCCATCATCATACACACCATACAAGGTTTACTACAAGACCAAACAAAGTACTACTACGGTCAAAGGGGGATTACATCTCATCGGAGGCATTCCAAGATCCTATACATTATTTTTCCTACACCTCCGGAATTGATACACACTAAGTCATATTCCACAAGTCACGCAGGACGGTGGAAATACAACTATTACAATACTAGTGGAACTACTACTAACTCAGACATCTCCGTAGTAGTTCTTATAGAAGTCTCCTCCATAGCCTGGAAGTTCAACGTGAGCATCCGGAAACAGACGGTCCTGAGGAGCCTGTGGACCATAAGGGCTAGGGTGAGGTCTTGGACCAACAAACGGTGGCCTGCGGGGACCACGAGGTGGGGTGATGCCCCCCACATCACGCCAATCCATCATGTCTGGCAAAGCAGATCTAACAGGATACAAGTCTCTCATATCCATATATCCAGCTTGCACAGCCAGTGCAAACCGAGTCATGGTGGCCCAATGATCAGAACGGGTGTTGAAAAGCTCCAGTCTCAAGGCCCGATTCTCTCGGTCCTTATCCTCGAGCATCTCGGCTGTGGTGCGGGTTAGTGAGTCCTCCTGACTGGAGTCAGCATAGATAGCCCGGAGATACCCATGCTCTCCAAGGAGTGAAGCTGGCATATACCGGAAGTCGGTGTTGCGAAGCAGGCCAGTCCTGACTCGCATGATGGTCATCATAGAGTAGGCAGCATCTTGCACAGCCATCTCAATAGTAACACCGAGTCCATAGGAACAGTGGAGGGGCTCGGTGGATCCAGGATAAGAGGGAAATATCCTGACAGTGCAGAGATATTGGCTTTGATTAAAGTCTCGGAATTGCTCTTCGACCGTGTATTCGGGATACCAACGGTAACCCGTCTCGATCATTACCCGGACTAACATAGCCGTATGACCGGGCACGTCGATGCACCGTGTCAGGCGAACCACTTGGTTTTGATGACGAGTGGCCATCTGAAAGCACAACCACAATGCAAAGGCATTATAATTTCTAGCAGAATTTGGACAGCATAACGGCTGTAAATGCTCAAAAAGGATTTTGAGACATTTTACAAAGAATTGCATAGACACTCAACAATATCATATCAAGGTTCTGGGTCCAACTTAACAACATAACAGGGTAGTAGAACTGAACTATGCTTGTAATCATCAAACCTATAAGGTACTACTGATTAGTAACACGTGAACCTGATAGAGAGAAGAGATCCTAATCCTTAACCCCCGGTGGAAGAATGGACTGACTCAGATCAGAATGCCATGAGGTAAAGGAGTAAAAAGAGCCTTACGTACCATCCCACAATCAATTCCCCTACATATAACTAAAGCATTTCTAGACTCAACATCGACCAGTTTGGCTTGGAGAACCTACAGGCAGTCCGGCTCTGTTGCCAACGCTGTCAGGACCCCGACTCAATGCCACACCGATCTAGCCTGTAACACCTCATATCACTTTGCGGCCTCACGCACGGTATTCCCACGGGTGTCGCCTTAACTTTGCCCAGGACCGTTTGCGCCTTTTGGCACACGTATATGATAGTGTCGCTAGCATCCATATGATAAGGAGCTCGGGCTGACATGGCTAGTCGTAAACCCAAAGTGGCACAGACTTACAGGGACAGGCATCCATGACCCAGCATCGAACGTGTTGGTCATCAGCGATTGAGTTCTGGGCTGTAGCACTGGGCTAGCAGGACTCCGGTAAACCGGGCTGTAGCGGGCTAACAGGACTCTGGTACTCAACGCGTGACATTTCCCCGAAGGGACAGACACAGGAACGAAGAAGGACACATGCCGGCCAGCCTAAGTGTTCCGGAGCAGTAGCAAGCTACCATGGCTCAGTGGAATCACTAGGAGACATTTCCCGGTAAGAGAGGCTACTAAATATAAACAACTAGATAGTCAGATCCCACACATACCAAGCATTTCAATCATACACACAATATGCTCGATATGTGCAAATACAACAAGGCATCACAACATGACTCTACAACACAAGTACTTTATTTAAAGGCTCAGAGAGCCATACATAGCATACACACAAGTACGGGTCACACGACCCACATTCAAGTCATACAAGCATACAAGCCAACAGCGGAAGTAACTTGTCTGAGTATAGACAACTTGTAAAATAAAAGAGGCTTGGGTAAGCCTAGCTATACTACATGGTCCTTCACATGCTCAGGATCACCACCTGGGCCTTAGTCTACTCATCGATGTCAACGTCTACGAAGAACCCGTCGGAAGGGGTTGTAGCATCTTCTGTAAAAATTTAAATTAAAGCAACATGAGTACAAAGGTACTCAGCAAGACTTACATCAGATCCTACATACATGCACATTATCAAGAAGGGTTGGTGGGGTTATTGCAGCAAGCCAGCTTTGACTCTTGGCTAAGCTATCCTATGAGACTCCAACTTGAAATGGTTTTGCGCATACGAGTCCACTACTCACCACTTCAATACACTACCGAGGATCCACCTCCGTCTTCCTACGGAAGAGCCATCCTCGGCACTCACGCTTATCTTGAGGCTTTTAGTAGTTTCCATTTACTTGTCTATGAACTGTATAGGCAACCAAGCAGTCCTTTACCACGGACGCGGCTATTCGAATAGATGATGTTAACCCTGCAGGGGTGTACTTCTTCGTACATGTTTCCACCACTTAGCGTCTGCACACGACATGTGCTCGGCAGACTTCAAGCGAAAGCCGACGTGGGTGTAGACCACGACCTACCTAGACACCTAAGTCTCTAGTCCAGGTTTATCGCCTATTCAGGTTCCATCCGCAAGGAGTCCGGCCGAGGTTTCGACATACGGCCCCGAACGATGTGAACAGGGTTCCCGAGATACCAAACGGGCATCCGGTACACCCTGCCACGTACCTACCGCATCACAGCCCACCCCACGGTCAGCGCTGTCCACGGCCTCCAGTAGGCTACAAACACCAGAAACTACTTGCAACTCCTGGACAGAGGACTAGGGTGAATAAGAAGTCGAGCGGGGTCATATTTCAGGGCCCAATGTATGGTAGTAGCTGATTCTTAAATCACACATACAGATCTCAGTGCTTAAGGACGGCTTCAATGAAACAACCCACCATGTACTCCTACATGGCCTCTCATCGATACCTTTACCAAATCGTGTTCAACACATTACTCTCATACTGTCACGATCATTTCACTCTAGCCCATCACCTAGATGAACCAGACCTGACACGACTCTAAGCATAGCAGGCATAGCAAGGTAGGAACAACACATTCATATGGCTCAATCAAATCCTACACATGCTCGTGGGTTTCATCTAGTTACTGTGGCAATGACAGGTCATGTAGAGGAAATGGGTTCAACTACCGCATCACACAGCAGTTTGAATCGCGTTGTCTTAATGCAGTAAAAGAGAGCAGGAGCAAGAACATGGGATTGTATCGATATGATCAAATGGTTGGTTGCTTGCCTGATGGGTCGGTGCACTGGTATTGTTCTTCGTTGGGGTAATCACTGTACTCCTCGGGGGCAGGACCTGCCACAGAGAGCACCGATACACAAACATCACCAAACAGTATGCAACAATATGATGCATGCATGAGACATGGCAAAATGAGTGTATTGGGCTAATGCAACTAAGACCAGGTGGGTTTGAACTATTTTGAACCAAAGATTCAAATTTCAAACTCATAAGTGGCCATTTTAAGTGCTTTAACTTGTTCTGTGCTAAACAGCAGGTTAGCTTGTTTAAACATGCATGAAACCAGTACAGATGGATATATTGAATTTTTCTGATCATTTTTCATATATAACACTTTGCATTTGGAGCTACAGATTAATTTCTATGATTTTTTGAAGTTTGTGGTATTTTCTGGAATTTCCTGTGTAGAAATAATTCCAGTAAATAATTTACTGCATCAGCAATACGTCAGGATGACGTCAGTGGTCAACGGAGCTGGTCCAGGTCAAATTGACCAGTGGGTCCCGCATGTCAGTAGTTAATTAAACTAACTAAATTTAGTTAAAACTAATCTGGGTTAATTAGCAGAGGGGCCCCACTTGTCATAGACTCAGGGGAGTCAACCTGGACCCACCCCAGTCAAAGTCAATGGTCAAACACGCCGGCATCTAGCCGCCGGCGAGGCCAGACGCGGCGGGGAGAGTGCATTTGTGCATTCCGGCGACCAAATGGGCGGCGGAGAGCATCTACGTGTAGCTGGGGACGAGCCGCAGCTCTTGGTGGTGGTGGTTGAGCTCGGGGTGGCCGGAAACGTCGTCGGTGACGACTTTGGCGGTCGCCGGAATCGGGTGAAGACGAACCCGAGGCTACGGGGCATGACGAGGCACGTGGTGTGGTGCGTTGGGCCCCTAGGGATGCGGTGAGTGTGTTAGACATGGTGGGGTGGCCGGTGGTTGGCCGGAGACACGTCGACGACGAGCTCGGCGGCGGCTCGTGCGGTGAAACTCCGTGCGCTTGCTGTGGTGCATGAGAGCGAGAAAGGAAAGGGGGAGGAGGTAGCGAGGCTCACTGCGGTCTTGAGGAAGCTGACGGCGTGGTCGGGGATGAGCTGGTGCGGCGGCGACGGCGAAAGGGATCTCCGGCGGTGGCGAGGTCAAACAAGGTCGGTGCAGTGGCTTCGGGGCGAGCGAGCGCTCGGGGCTCGGCTTGCTCGATGGAACGGAGGTCGGCGAAGCTCTTGGACACGGTGGCGCGGTGCAAGGACGACGGAGAGCGCGACTACGGCGACGGTGCGGCGGCGGTGGCGTCGGCCATGGTGCGGGAGAGCGAGGGAGAGGAGCTGGGGAGGAGGGGGCATGTCTGAGAGCTCGAGGGGGAAGTGGGTGATCGACCCAGGGCGGCAGTACGGCGAGGGGAGCAAGCAGGGCGGCGAGCAGCTGCGTGGCACGCCCTGGTGCCGACGTCGAGCACCTGGCTGCCTGCCTGGCGAAGCCAAGCAGCTCGCTGGAGCGGTGGCTGGGCTGGGCCGGCTAGGTGGGCTGGCTGGTGGGCTGCCAGGTTAGTTCCCTCTCTCTCTCTTTTATATTTCTGTTTTCTATTTATTTCTGTAGCTTTGTGGACTTTCTAAAAATACCTAAGCAACTCCAAAAATCCCCAAACTGCTCATGCCCACTGTTTAAAATATAAACAACATGGAACATTTTAGTTTAGGATTATTTGAACATTTAAAATATTTTATAAATTTTAAATGCCCAAATTCAAATACTTATGATTTAATTCAAAGACCTTAGAATGACCTAGAAAATTGTGCACCACTTTTGGCAGAGGTTCTGAACCAAGACAAAAATGATGGACATTTTAGAAGGGCATTTCAGGTTCATTGAAAATATTTTTAGTAAACCCTAGTTGGATTTAAAGGGTGCTGGGGGTTCTGTCATCCCCATTTCAAGTTTCTGTTGAAAGGAATAGACATGATGCAACACTCTAATGCATGAACTAGCTAGGGTGTGACAATGATGGATGCCAGTGGCAGCATCTAGCTTCCAGGCGCATCTTCGTCTCCCCCGCCAACCTCACTTCGAAAACAACAGTGCGAATGGATGATATATGGTGTTGATGGTGCGGGAACCAGAGGAAAAAGGGGAACAATTCAGTTGAAGAGCATAAGGTCGCGGGGGATAGGACGGTTGCGTGCCCCCCGGCTGCTGCATGGCGCTCATGGATAGGGCGAGCGGCAACATGAGCCCCCATGCAGCATTGCGTGCCAAGGAGACCGACGTAATTCCTAGACAGTCGTCTGGTAGGAATTATTTAAGCTAATATCATTATCACATCGAACATATAAAGGATGCTGGGTGGTAGTCACAACCACAGCCTCCACGTCGGCTGTGAATAGTGGCGAGTGGCATTACATGTGCGCGCGCTAGCGATCCCTGGCCCAGCGAAAACCTAGCCCGAATGCCCTATTGTCCATGAGCCTCGCATGGCTGATACGTCTCCAACGTATCTATAATTTTTGATTTTTCCATGCTATTATATTACCCCTATTGGATGTTTATGGGCTTTATTTTACACATTTATATCATTTTTGGGACTAACCTACTAACCGGAGGCCCATCCCGTATTGCTGTTTTTTTGCCTATTTCAGTATTTTGAAGAAAAGGAATATCAAACGGAGTCCAAACGGAATGAAACCTTCGGGAGCGTGATTTTTGGAAGGAACGTGATCCAGAGGACTTGGAGTGCAAGCCAAGAAGCAGCTGAGGCGGCCACGAGGGTGGAGGGCGCGCCCACCCCTACAGGGCGTGCCCCTGTCTCGTGGGCCCCTCGGGCGGCCGCTGACCTACTTCTTCCTCCTATATATACCCACGTACCCCGAAAACATCCAGGGAGCCAACGAAAAACAATTTCCACCATCGTAACCTTCTGTATCCGCGAGATCCCATCTTGGAGCCTTTGTCGGCGCTCCGCTGGAGGGGGAATCGACCATGGAGGGCTTCTACATCAACACCATAGCCCCTCCGATGAGTTGTGAGTAGTTTACCACAGACCTTCGGGTCCATAGTTATTAGCTAGATGGCTTCTTCTCTCTTTTTGGATCTCAATACCATGTTCTCCCCCTCTCTTGTGGAGATCTATTTGATGTAACTCTTTTTGCGGTGTGTTTGTCAAGATCCGATGAATTTTGGGTTTATGATCAAGTTTACCTATGAGAAATATTTGAATCTCCTCTGAATTCTTTTATGTATAGTTGAGTTATCTTTGCAAGTCCCTTCGTATTATCAGTTTGATTTGGCCTACTAGATTGATCTTTCTTGCAATGGGAGAAGTGCTTAGCTTTGGGTTCAATCTTGCGGTGTCCTTACCCAGTGACAATAGGGGTAGCAAGGAACGTATTGTATTGTTGCCATCGAGGATAAAAAGATGGAGTTTATATCACATTGCTTGAGTTTATCCCTCTACATCATCTCATCTTTCTTAATGCGTTACTCTGTTCTTATGAACTTAATACTCTAGATGCATGCTGTATAGCGGTCCATGTGTGGAGTAATAGTAGTCGATGCTGGTATACGCTACATGACATTCTTTGGGTCGTCCATGATGGAAAAAATCGTGGTAGAAGCGAGGGCGAGGAAAATATCGGGGTGTTCCCTGTTACGGTGGGTGGTCGAGGTCGAGCGATGCGTGTTTCTCTCGTACATGTACGCGCATGTTTGCGAGGCATTGGGCTCTAACTGAACCCGAGCGAGGCATTGGGCTCTAACTAAACCCGATCGATTGCACTGCAAGCTACGTGTTACTGAACCCGAGCGATCGATTGATGGCTATTAACTGAACCCGATCGAGCGATTCCTTCACTACTGTTGCTAACTGAAGCCGATCGATGCTGCCTCTGGATGAACAGTGCGCGTTTCTAGGGGGTTTGGATGAACAGTGACCGGTGGGAGTGGATGAACAAGACCCCGATCGATCGAGCCAATTGTGGTTGGATGAACAGGACCCCATGGAGGGCTGGATGAATAGGACAACCCCGTGGAGGGTTACATGAATAGTAGATGGTGGAGGGGTGGATGAACAGTAGCCCGTGGAGGGGTAGTTGAATAGGAGCCCGTGGAGAGGGCTGGTTGAACAGCAGCCGGTGGAGTAGCGCGCGGTGGAGGTTGGATGAACAAGTTCTCGTGGATGAACAGTCGCAGGTGGAGGCTGGAGGAGGTCGACGATGGATGAACAGTTGCCCGTGGAGGCTGGAGGAGGTCGACGGTGGAGATGAACAGTAGCCCGTGGAGTCCCGTATTGCGGTACGCCACACCCCTCCCAATAAACAGGACCCCTGTATCGACCGCAGCGCTCCAACACAAGTCCGTTTCCTCGGTTTTGCGGTACGCCACACCCCTCCCGATCAACAGGACCCCGTTTCCACCGTAGGAGGTCCAACAAAAGTCCGTTTCCTTCGTTTTGCGGCACGCTAGACCCCTTCCGATGAACAGGATCCCGTTTCGAGCGTGGCCAGTCAAACACAAGGCCGTTTCCTCCGTTCTACAGTACACCAAGCCTCATTTCCATCGTTTTTTCCGTCCAAACCCTCTCGATGAACACGATGACACATTTCGTTCCGACCCAGCCGGTTGGCTCCCCACCAACACAACGATGACACTATTTCTCCGTTTCGACCCATCCATGTACACAAGCCCTGGTGAGGGAGTCCTGGATTAGGGGGTGTCTGGATAGCCGAACTATCACCTTTGGCCGGACTCCTGGACTATGAAGATACAAGATTGAAGACTTCATCCCATGTCCGGATGGGACTTTCCTTGGCGTGGAAGGCAAGCTTGGCGATATAGATATGTAGATCTCCTACCATTGTAACCGACTCTGTGTAACCCTAACCCTCTTTGGTGCCTATATAAACCGGAGGGTTTTAGTCCCTAGGACGAACAACAATCATATCATAGGCTAGCTTCTAGGGTTTAGTCTCTCTGATCTCGTGGTAGATCTACTCTTGTACTACCCATATCATCAATATTAATCAAGCAGGAGTAGGCTTTTATCTCCATCGAGAGGGCCCGAACCTGGGTAAAAACATCGTGTCCCTTGTCTCCTGTTACCATCCGCCTAGACGCACAGTTCGGGACCCCCTACCCGAGATCCGCCGGTTTTGACACTAACATTGGTGCTTTCATTGAGAGTTCCTCTGTGTCGTCATCTTTAGGCCCGATGGCTCCTCCGATCATTGAGAGTTCCTTCGTATTCGGCGGCTTTGCACTGCGCCAATTCGCTTGGCCATCTGGAGCAGATTGAAAGCAACGCCCCTGGCCATCAGGTCAGATTTGGAAGTTTGAACTATACGGCTGACGTCCGCGGAGACTTGATCTTCGACGGGTTCGAGCCATAGCCGAGCACGCCGCACTGGCATGATGGGCATGATCTAGCTCTGCCGCCGAACAGTGCCCTGGGGGCCGCACCAGTGCCCTCCCCGACCCTTAGTTCGGAGCCGATTGCGCTGATCGAGGACGGGTGGCTGCACTCCACCTCAAGGGCTGCGATCTCTATGGCGATTGAGCCGAACACCAACCCTGTCCTTTGTGAAGCTCGTGACTCCAAGGTGCCGGATGCCTCTCCGGACTCCGAACCTTCCGCGCCCCTGCCAATCGAATCCGATTGGGTGCCGATCATATAGTTCACCACCGCGGACATCTTTCAGCACTCGCCCTTTGGTGACATCCTGAATTCACTAAAGTCGCTCTCCTTATCAGGAGAGCCCTGGTCGGACTATGGTCAGCAAGGTTGGGATGCAGACGATGAAGAAATTCGTCTCCCACCCACCACCCACTTCGTAGCCAATGTCGAAAGTTTAAACAATGTGCTCGACTTCGACTCCGAAGACATCGAAGGTATGGACGACGATGTAGGAGACAAACATGAACCAGCACCTATAGGGCACTGGACAGCCACCTCATCTCACGATGTATACATGGTGGACACACTTAAAGGAAGCGACAACGAGGAACAACGGGACGCCACGAGGGATCATTCCCTCGAAAAGCAGTCAAAACGGCGACGTAAGCGCCACTCAAAGTCCCGCCTCGACAAAGATAGCAGCCATACAGACCCAGCCATAGAGCAGGGCGAACTGGTGGACGACGAACACGCTATCAAGCAACCGTCCGAACAGGACAATCTGGATAAACAACCCGTCCCCGGCGAAAATAACAGTCCGGACGATCTCACGTCGGACAAGTTGCTGGAACAGAAGAACCTCCACAAAAGGCTCGTCGCCACTGCGCGTAGCCTAAAAAAGCAGAAGCAGAAGCTCAAAACAGCAGAAGATGCGCTCAGAATCAGATGGAGCAAAGTACTCAACACTGCAGACAAATACGGCGATAGTCGCCGAACAAAAAGCTACCCGAAGCGAAAACTACTGCCCGAATTTGATGAGGAGGCCGTAGAGCCCCCGCAATCAAAGAACAAGGAGACCACCCGGTCGGATAGACGACCCCATGGCAAACATAGAGCAGCAAACGACGCTGCACACAAGCCGACACGCGATCCGCACACGGATTCGCATCAAAAAGATGGCCCAGTTAGAGCTATCTACGGGCCAAGAAAGCAAGCTCTAGTAAGCAATGCAACACATCAAGTATCCGAATATTACGGTACACCTAAATATAGGGGTGCCACACACCCCCTATGTTTCACCAATGAGGTTCTGGATTATGAATTTCCAGCGGGATTCAAGCCCGTAAACATAAAGGCATACGACGGAACAATAGACCCTGGAGTCTGGATCGAGGATTACATCCTCCACATACACATGGCTAGAGGAGATGACCTCCACGCCATAAAATACTTACCCCTCAAGCTCAAAGGGCCAGCCCGGCATTGGCTCAAAAGCCTCCCCGAAAACACCATTGGAAGTTGGGAATAGCTCGAGGATGCTTTTCGGGCAAATTTTCAAGGGACCTATGTCCGACCTCCGGATGCAGACGATTTAAGTCACATAACTCAACAACCCGGAGAGTCAGCCCGAAAATTCTGGAATAGATTCCTTACTAAAAAGAACCAAATAGTCGACTATCCGGACGCCGAAGCCTTAGCAGCTTTCAAACACAATGTCCGAGATGAATGGCTCGCCAGACACCTCGGCCAAGAAAAGTCAAGAACAATGGCCGCATTAACAAGCCTCATGACCCGCTTTTGCGCGGGAGAGGATAGCTGGCTGGCAAGATGCAGTACCAGCGACCCAAGTACATCCAAAGTCAGGGATGGAAACGGGAAATTGCGATGTAGCAAGGACCAGCGCCGGACAAAGGGAAACAACCCGAAGAGCACGGCAGTCAACGCTGGATTCAAAAGCTCACGGCAGAATCATAAAAAACTGCCCCTTAAGGATAACAGGGGCGAGCTATCTAACTTAAACAAAATCTTGGACAAGATATGCCAAATCTAGAGTACTCCCAGGAAGCCTGCAAACCATACCCACAGAGATTGTTGGGTCTTCAAGCAGTCCGACAAACTCAATGCCGAACACAAGGGGCTCGACACACCAAGCGAGGACGATGACGAACCCCACAAGCAGAGCACCGGAAAACAAAAGAATTTCCCACAAGAAGTCAAAACAGTAAACTCACTTTACGTGACAAAAGGGAAAAACAGAATGGCGCCCATAGAGATACGCGCCATACGGCCTATCCCAGAGGAGTCCCGCCACTGGTTGTTAAAACCAATCACCTTCGACCATCAGGATTACTCTAGAATTATCCGGAATGCAGGATGGACTGCCTTGATACTAGATCTGATAATCGACGGACTCCAATTTACACAAGTCCTAATGGACGGCGGCAGTGATCTAAACCTGCTATATCAGGACACAATCCGCAAAATGGGGATAGACCCAACCAAAATTCGCCATAGCAACACTTCCTTTCAAGGGGTAATGCCAGGCCCATATGCCCATTGTACGGGCTCTCTACTGCTAGAAGTTGTGTTCGGCTCACCCGACAACTTCCGTCGCGAAAAGTTAACCTTCCACCTCGCCCCATTCACAAGTAGCTACCAAGCACTACTGGGACGCGAAGCTTTTGCCCGCTTTAACGCAATACTGCATTATGCATCCCTTACACTTAAAATGCCCGGTCCACGAGGCATCATCTCCTTAAAGGGAAATACCGAGTGTTCCTCGAGCGCGGAAGATTGTGTGACTGCCTTGACAGCCACACACTAAACCGGCTTCACCAATCAAACCACCTAAACAGGTCATTCAGACCACGGACACGGCTAGACGAGTCCGGCGTAAACATACAAGGGCTTACTAGCCGCATACCCCTGTACAAGGGGCTCCGCGCATGTACAACAAGAGACAATAAAGCTCAATTTTATTCATTTTTGAATCGTACTTTATTTATTTAATATAACGTACATTTTAGCATGATCTTTTCAACTAAGTTCCTCTCTTTTACAGATGAACACCGTGCTACACCCGTCCAGGATACAGCACAACAGAGACACAGGCGCAGACGTGCAGTAGGGACCCGTGACAAGGATTCTTTTCAGATTAAGACCCTGCGTAAACCTTTTTTACTGTCTCTTGTTGATACACATCCCCTGGTTTCTTGCTATAACCAAGGAGGAGGCTAGCGTTTTGGCATGGGCCACGTCAGAATTTTGCGCGTACCTGGACACCAGGGGCTTATTACCAAGGGCGTTGTTCGGCCCGTTTTCATAAAGACCAAATTCCTTAGGGAGTGTTCGGCGTCTCGAGTTAGGCCTTATATGCATCAACTCCGAATCATGTCTTTGGTCAAATGTTGGGTTTGCCAGGCTCCTGTGTTTTGCAGCCTTACGTTCCGCTCTATCGGCTAAGGCGGCACTAGGAGAACTACTGCGATTATGCCCCGGTTCGGCCAGGCGAGCACCTAAGTAGAGAAATCCGAAAACTGACTGTCCTGATATACGTGAGACTGGTCAACCACTCGATGACCCACCGGAATCTTTAGGATTCCTCCGCCTTGACGAAGGGCCGTTTCCCGGTCAGGCATATACGCGCCCCGAATTTGGGTGAGCGCGGTGCCCCTAGGGGCTATATAGTAGCCCCACTGTCAAACTCCTATGGCTAAGTGAAAGTGATAAAGCATTATAGTCCGGTTGCCTAGTTTGCCACGCTACCACCTCCTTCATAGGACAAAGACGTTGGATCAAGTATGAAAATGCGCCTTTTGCAAACACCCCCGCATTACATGCGTGGGGGCTGAAGCCGAAGACCGCCATCTTTCAGGTTATATATACATATACATTAGCGGCCGCACAGGAGGTATTTTAGTTCTTGAAAGGCACAAGTATAAAAAGCTTTTATATTCCATTGATAGATTGTTTCACAATAATACATGTTATTCGAACACAATATCCTTCGAGCACTGCGTCTCTATTACACGAGCGCCCTGCAAAACTTCCTGAAAATAGTGCTCGACAGGTACTCGGCTTCTGTCCGAATCTTGGGATGCAACATCGGTGGCCTTCATCTCCGCCCAATATGTCTTGACACGGGCAAGAGCCATCCGCGCACCCTCTATGCATGCTGACCTCCTCATTGCATTGATATGCGGCACCGCACCAAGGAACTACTGCACCAAGCCAAAATAACTCTTCGGCTCGGGCCTTTTCGGCCACAAAAGACTCACGACATCCTTCATGGCAAGTACGGATAACCTATTCAGCTCCGCCCATTCGGCCAAGTGATCAGTTAATGGAAGTGGGCGCTCTGGATTATGGAACTGCGACCAAAAAACCTTTTCCATTTCATGATCCTTTTGATCTCGGAAGTGTTCGTCCGCGTCCGTGGCACTTGCCGCCAAGTCCAGATAAGCATCCTCCGCACTCCACAGCCGGTCCAACTGAGCATATTTAGGATCCACAAATTTCCTCCGCAGAAAGGGCTTTCCAGCCGCGATATCTCCGGCCTAACGCAGCTCCTCCTTCATAGCTCTCATCGCAAAGCGAGCATCCTTGGCCTTGGTAGTGGCCTTCTTTAGGTCCTCTTGTACCGCTCGATCTTCTTTTTCAAGAAGCTTGCAGCGGTCGGCAGCATTCTTCAACTTCACGGCCATCTCGGCCGTTTCCTTCTTGCTTCGGCAGTGAGCAGCCTGTTCGGCTTTTAGCTCTTCGGCCGCCTTTAAGGCAGCCGCATCACTCTTTCTGGCCTGCTCCTTGGCTCGGGCGAGCTCCGCCCGAAGGTTCTCCATGGCAGCGGCACCATCTGCGTCAAGCATACATGTTGGAAGGCACGGGCATCAAGCTCCCTTACCAGGTGTCCGCGGAGAAATTGCATACCTTGTGACTCATCAAGTCGCTTATTGACAAGCGCGATGTCAGCATCCGTCACGTCAAGTTGCCGCTTTAGTTCGGCAAATTCATCAGTCCGGCTAGCCACCGGACCCTTCGCCACCTACATAGGAAGGGCGACATATTATACCTGGGATTATGATCCTTGGGGCACTGTCATTTTTTGACAACACACCGAGTCTCAGGGGCTACTATCTACACAGGGCGCATTTTATATGCGGAACTGTCAGAAGGTACATCATTTTGCGTACCTCAAAACCTGGCAGTAAACTTCTGACGGCTTCGTGCAAACCGCTCTCAGCGGATGAAATCCTTTCAATCACCGTACCCATTAACGCACGGTGATCTTCTGAGATAGACGCTCGCCCGAGCAGATCCTTTAGCTCCTCCGACCATACACCAGGTGGTGCCAGACTTGTCCGACGACATTTTTCGAAGGCCGGACGCGGAGGGCTTTGGGGGGACATACGACTGCCTTCCGGCCCCGCCGGACTCGGAGAAACCCTCCGCGACGACACCTCAGGGTCGCCCGCCTCGCAAGACGGTACGGCAGGGCGAGGCGTTTCGCTCCTCATCATCTCCGGACGAAGATCCCATGAAGAGGAGCTCTGCTGAGAAGGGCTGAGATCCGAACTACAAGGTAAAATTTCAGTTATCTTCATCAGAAATAGGGCAGGGATATCCTTTATTTAAAAAAACTCCCCTTTTTACTCACGGCTCGGTGGAGGGCTGATCCCCTTGGGGGCACAATGCGGCCGAGGCATCTCTTGGCGCAAGACCCTCTGACGAAGATTTCTTCCCCCGCTTTGAGACCATGGTCTCTGGGTCTTCAGAGGCGGTCCTCTTCTTCCCTTGGATGGAGGGATTCTCGATCCCTCCTCTCCTGATAGCCTCCTTCGCGGAGGCAGTAGCTTCCATGTTCCCCCCTTCACCTTCTTCCGAAGGCGCAACCTCTAGCATCCTGGTTAACACGGGATCCGGCGTGGTCTCAGGGAGGGGGGCCAGACACCTGATTAACTTTGATTTCGCTATCCACTCCCATTCAAGGGATAGCTCTTTTGAGGGCTAATTCATGATAAATATGGGACAGCGTGTCCGGTTACAGGCCTACTTACTTGAGTATCCGGGCGATTTGCAGCTCAGACCTGCGTCCCCGGACACATCGCTTGTGATCCGAAGAAAAGCTTGTATATCTCCACGGGCGTCGCGCCCATAAAATGTTGGAGAGCTCGTGGTCCCTCCGGGTTAAATTCCCACAGGCGGAGGGGGCAACGTTTGCAGGGCAGGGTGCGACGAATCAGCATGACCTGCGCTACTACGACCAGAGTGATCTCTCTCTCTAGGAGGTCTTGAATGCGGCCCTGCAACAACGGCACGTCCTTGGACGGCCCCCAGTCAAGTCCTTTATTGACCCATGATGCCAGCCGCGATGGAGGACCCGAGCGAAAGGCAGGTGGCGCCACCCATTTAGTGCCCCTGGGAGCTGTGATATAAAACCACTCTTGTTGCCATAGGCTGAGCTCCTCTTGGAAAGAGCCCTCGGGCCACGGAGCATCAGCATTCTTGCTTATAACAGCCCCTCTGCTCTCTGCCTGCTGCCCCTTGATCATCTTCGGCTCCACTTTGAAGGTCTTGAGCCACAATCCGGAGTGAGGGGTAATGCGGAGGAAGGCTTCGCATACGACAATGAACGATGAGATGTGGAGGATGGACTCCGGATCCAAGTCGTGAAATTCCAACCCATAATAAAACATGAGCCCCCTCATGAAGTGGTCCGTCGGGAACCCTAGCCCCCGAAGGAAGTGAGACGCGAACACCACACTTTCACCAGGCTTGGGAGTGGGAATAACCTGCCATTGGGCAGGCAGCCTATGCAAAATTTCGCCGGTTAGATACCTGGCATCTCTTAGCTTTAGCACGTCTTCTTCCGTAACGGAGGAAGGCATCCACTGACCTTGCAGGTCGGAGCCGGACATCATCGAAGGTCCGAAGCGCCTGAATCTGGAGCTTTGGGTGTTGGAACTCGAGGCAAGGGGCGGATTCGATTGAGATTGAAAGAAAGGAGTGGAGCCTTGGTCTCTTTATAAAGAGGTTGAATACCAAGAGCCTTACCCATGACCGTTCGGGACTCGCCTTCGGTAGAGGAGACGTGCCGACGGGCACGACTGGGTTACCCGCGCCCGTATTAATGAGAATCCCGGAATAAGGGGACACGATCTCTACTTTGACAAGACGTGCCAAGGAAACCGCCTCGCTAAACGCACTGAGGTGGGACAGTAAAAACGATTCGAATAAAGGCTTGCCCGTGGTGTGATGTCACGCCACGGAATACGTCAGCAGATTGAATTTATGTAAATATTATTCTCTCTACGGTGGTATGTGGAACTTATTTTGCAGAGCCGGACACTATCCTTGTGTTCAAAATCTTCTATGAAGTATTCGGAGGAGGAACCCGCCTTGCAATGTGGAAGACAATATGCGCGCCGGACTCGTCGTCATTGAAGCCTGGTTCAGGGGCTACTGAGGGAGTCCTGGATTAGGGGGTGTCCGATAGCCGAACTATCACCTTTGGCCGCACTCATGGACTATGAAGATACAAGATTGAAGACTTCGTCTCGTGTCTGGATGGGACTTTCCTTGGCGTAGAAGGAAAGCTTGGCGATACGGATATGTAGATCTCCTACCATTGTAACCGACTCTGTGTAACCCTAACCCTCTTCGGTGCCTATATAAACCGGAGGGTTTTAGTCCGTAGGACGAACAACAATCATATCATAGGCTAGCTTCTAGGGTTTAGCCTCTCTGATCTCGTGGTAGATCTACTCCTGTACTACCCATATCACCAATATTAATCAAGCAGGAGTAGGGTTTTACCTCCATCGAGAGGGCCCGAACCTGGGTAAAAACATCATGTCCCTTGTCTCCTGCTACCATCCGCCTAGACGCACAGTTCGGGACCCCCTACCCGAGATCCGCCGGTTTTGACACCGACACCTGGCCATACATATGCGCGAGTAGGCGTTCGAGACGTCACCCGTATGTATGTACATGGCCGCATTTTCTTTCTTGCACACTGGTCGTTGTACGTACGTGTACATGCTACGTGCGCGCCTCTACTACAACACGTGCGCATCTCTTCATCGACCAGTATGTACGTACATGTTCGTGACTAGAATGACAACGCTATGTACGCTTTGACTAGGTGGGTCCCGACTGCCAGGCACTTCCTTGCGTGCGAAGATGTAGGTGGTGGGTCCTAGCAGTCAGGGGGGGTGAATTGTTTTTTGCCCGGACGCACTTCCTTGCGTGCAAAGATGTAGCTGGTGGGTCCCAGCAGTCAGACGGGAGATATTCTTTTCGCGAAATACGGTAGCCCGTCTGATGGGTCCCTGCTGTCAGGTGGAGGAATCATTATTTTCCGCGTAATAAGGAGGCACTTCCTTGCTGCGGCCGTGGACCCAGTTGTCAGCCTCTCCACGTAGAGACCACGTCCGATGGAAGACGTTCCTTGATGACGTTGACCACAACGCGCCGAGAGCCCTAGGGCGGTGGACGAAGGCGAGGCCTAGGAAGGGGACGACGCGGAGACGGGAAAGACGTGGCAGTGGAAGCCCGCATGGAGAGGAGTACGAGGGTTCACTGGTTCGGCTGTGGTGTGAGGCTGCCGTCGCCACAGGGCCTGGCCAGCGGTGGGAATAGTAGGGGCGGTGAGGCCTCCGCGGTAGCACAGCCGGCCACGGGAGGCAGGAGCATGCGGCACGACCGGCACTGGTTTGGGCAGCTGGAGCAAGAAGACCAGAGGTTGAAGAAGCACTACGGCCGTTGGATGGACATCGTATGGTAATTGGAGCTAGAATCGTTCATATTGACTAAGTTGACAAAGCCCTCTGTCCCCGTCAACTTAGTAGGCCCACAAGTCAGCCTCCCACCAAGGTGGGTCCCAGCTAGCAGGGGGAGTATTCATTTTTTTGCGTAATAAGGAGGCACTTTCGGTGGGTCCGAGCTGACAGCGGGGGGGGGGGGGGGATGTTTTTTTCGCGAAATACTGTGGCCCGTCCAGTGGGTCTGAGCAGTCATGGGCAAAATGATTTTTTCACGAAATACAATGGCCCGTCCGGTGGGTCCCTGCTGTCAGGTGGAGGAATAATTATTTTGCGCGTAATAAGGAGGCACTTCCTTGCGGCTGCCGTGGACCCAGGTGTTAGGCTCTCCACGTACAGTACTCTTCCGATGGAAGTCGGTCGTTGACCACATTGGCCACGCCACGCCGAGAGCACCATGGTGGTGGACGACGGCGAGGCCTAGGAAGGGGACGACGCGGAGCCGGGGAAGACGTGGCAGTGGATGCCCACGCGGAGAGGAGTACGAGGGTTCACTGGTGCGGCTGCGGTGTGAGGCTGCTGTCACCGAAGAATAACATGGGGTGTGGGTGAGTGGAGGGATGGCCTGGCCAGCGATGGGAGTAGTAGGGGGGTGCGGCCTTCGCGGCAGCACAACCGGCTACAGGAGGCAGGAGCAGGCGGCACGACCGGCGCTGCTTTTGGCGGCTGGAGCAAGAAGACCAAAGGTTGAAGAAGCACTACGACCATTGGATGGACATCGTACGGTCACTAGGGCTAGAATCCTTCATATATTGACTAAGTTGACAAATCCCTACGTCCCCGTCAACATAGTAGGCCCACAAGTCAGCCTCCCACTATGGTGGGTCCCAGCTAGCAGGGGGTATTCATTTTTTTGTGCGCAATAAGAAGGTACTTCCATGCGTGCGAAGATATAGTTGGTGGGTCCGACCTGTCAGCGAAGGAATTTTTTTTCACGAAATATAGAGACCCTTCCAGCGGGTCCCATATGTCAGGTGGAGGAATCATTATTTTGCACGTAATAAGGAGGCATTTCCTTGTGTGCGGCCGTGGACACAGCTGTCAGCCTCTCCACGTACAGTCCACTGATACGTCTCCAACATATCTAATTTTCCAAACACTTTTGCCTTGTTTTGAACTCTAACTTGCATGATTTGAATGAAACTAACCCGGACTGACGTTGTTTTCAGCAGAACTACCATGGTGTTATTTATTGTGTAGAAAACAAAAGTTCTCGGAATGACCTGAAAATCCACGGAGATAACTTTTGGAAAATATAAAAAATACTGGCGAAAGAATCAAGGCCAGGGGCCCACACCCTGTCAATGAAGGTGGGGGCGCGCCCCCTCTCCCTGGGCGCGCCCCCTGTCTAGTTGGCCCCCTGCTGCTCCACAAACCTCAACTCCAACTCTATATATTCCGTTTCACATAGAAAAAAATCAGAGAGAAAATTTCATCGCGTTTTATGATACAGAGCCACCGCCAAGCCCTAATCTCTATCTTGAGGGCTGATCTGGAGTCCATTCGGGGCTCCGGAGAGGGGGATTCGTCACCGTCGTCATCATCAACCATCCTCCATCACCAATTTCATGATGCTCACCGCCATGCGTGAGTAATTCCATCGTAGGCTTGCTGGATGGTGATGGGTTGGATGAGATTTACCATGTAATCAAGTTAGTTTTGTTAGGGTTTGATCCCTAGTTTCCACTATGTTCTGAGATTGATGTTGCTATGACTTTGCTATGCTTAATGCTTGTCACTAGGGCCCGAGTGCCATGATTTCAGATCTGAACCTATTATGTTTTCATGAATATATGTGAGTTATTTATCCTATCTTGCAAGTCTATAGTCACCTATTATGTGTTATGATCCGACAACCCCGAAGTGACAACAATCGGGATACTTCTCGGTGATGACCGTAGTTTGAGGAGTTCATGTATTCACTATGTGTTAATGCTTTGTTCCGGCTCTCTATTAAAAGGAGTCCTTAATATCCCTTAGTTTCCATTAGGACCCCGCTGCCATGGGAGGGTAGGACAAAAGATGTCATGCAAGTTCTTTTCCATAAGCACGTATGATTATATTCGGAATACATGCCTACATTACATTGATGAACTGGAGCTAGTTCTGTATCACCCTATGTTATAACTATTACATGAGGAATCGCATCTGATATAATTATCCATCACTGATCCAATGCCTATGAGCTTTTCACATATTGTGCTTTGCTTATTTACTTTACCGTTGCTACTGTTACAACTACTACAAAACTGCTATCGTTACTTTTGCCACTGTTACCATTACTATCACACTACTTTGCTACTAAATACTTTGCTGCAGATACTAAGTTATCCAGGTGTGGTTGAATTGACAACTCAACTGCTAATACTTGAGAATATTCTTTGGCTCCCCATGTGTCGAATCAATAAATTTGGGTTGAATACTCTACCCTCGAAAACTGTTGCGATCCCCTATACTTGTTGGCTATCAAGACTATTTTCTGGCGCCGATGTCGGGGAGCATAGCTCTATTCTTTGAGTCACTTGGGATTTATATCTGCTGATCACTATGAGGAACTTGAAAGACGAAAGAACTAAGATTTTTCCCTCAACTACGAGGGGAGGTAAGGAACTGCCATCTAGCTCTGCACTAGATTCTCCTTCTGTTTTGAGTAAGCTTGCAACACCTAAACCTGCCACTGCTATGAATTCTGATATGTCGCATGATATTGATGAGGCCACTTTTGCTATGCATGATACTTATGATTAAACTACTTCTATGCTCGATACTATTGTGCCATTAGGTGAATTTCTAGATGAACAACTTGCTAGGGTTAGAGAGAATGAAATTATCGAAGATGAAATTATTGATGATAGTGATGATGAAGGTTCTCCCCCTAAGTATGAATTACCTGTTGTTCCTGAGGGTTATGTTATGGATTAAGAAGCTGCTAGAGCTATTCTTGCTTGCAATGATAGATATGATCTTAAGAAGTTATTAGCTAAACTGAAGCAGCAATCTTTGAATGCTAGAATGAAATATGACCCTGCTTTTGCTACTTCACCTATCTTTGTTACTGATAAGGATTATGAATTCTCAGTTGATCCTGAGATAATTACTATGGTTGAATCTGATACTTTCTATGGCAATGAATCTGAAACCGTTGTGGCACATCTTACTAAGTTGAATGATATAACCACCCTGTTCACTAATGATGATAAGTCTAGCTATTATTATATCCTTAAGATATTTCTGTTCTCATTAAAGGGTGATGCTAAAACTTGGTTTAATTCTCTTGATCCTGGTTGTGTGCGTAGTCCCCAGGATATGATTTATTACTTCTGTGCTAAATATTTCCCTGCTCATAAGAAACAAGTTGCCTTGCGGGAAATATATATTTTTTTGCAAATCGAAGAAGAGAGTCTCCCACAAGCTTGGGGGAGGCTTCTCCGATTACTTAATGCTTTGCCTGATCATCCTCTTAAGAAAAATGAAATACTTGATATCTTTTATAATGGACTAACTGATGCTTCCAGGGACCACTTGGATAGTTGTGCTGATTGTGTTTTCTGGGAAAGAATAGTTGACCAAGCTGAATTGCTATTGAATAATATATTGACTAATGAAAATAATTGTACTTTTCCAGAGCCAATTCCTCAGCCAATTGAGCCAACTCCTGAGCTTATTCCCAAACCAACTCCAAAGAAGAGGGGAGTTCTATTTCTCAGTCCTGAATATATGCAAGAGGCAAAGAAATCTATGAAAGAAAAAGGTATTAAAGCTGAAGATGTTAAGAACTTACCTCCTATTGAAGAAATACATGGTCTTAATATACCGCATGTTGAAGAAACACATTTTCTTGATAACCCGACACAGGTAGTAAAGGTAAATTCTCTCTATAGATATGATAAAGTTGAAATCCCATCTATTAAATTTCCTAGCCAATGTTTAGATAAATTTGCTGACTTTATGGCTAGACAAGAAAGTTTTAATGCTTATGTTGGTAGAGAATTAAAGAGTAATGCTTTCATGATAGGACGCTTGAGTGATTATATGGCTAGAGTTAAAGGTGAACTTAAACTCATTAGCAAATATGCTTCTATGGTTACCACTCAAGCAGAACAAGTACTTAAGGCTCAAAGTGACTTGCTCGATGAATTAAATAATAAACATGATTTTGCTGTTAGAGTGGCTACTAGAACTGGTAGAATGACTCAGGAACCTTTGTATCCTGAAGGCCACCCTAAGAGAATTGAGCAGGATTCTCGAAGAAATAATGTAGATGCACCTAGTCCTTCTAAAAAGAAGAAAAAGAAAAACGATAGGACTTCACATGCTTCTAGTGAACCTGTTATAGACACACCTGAGAATCCCAATGATATTTCTATTTCTGATGTTGAAACACAATCTGGAGATGAACATGAACCTAGTGATAATGTTAATGATAATGTTCATGTTGATGCTCAATCTAGCAATACTAATGATGTAGAGATTGAACCTGTTGTTGATCTTGATAACCCACAATCAAAGAATTAACATTATGATAAAAGATACTTTGTTGCTAGGAAGCATGGTAAGGAAAGAGAACCATGGGTTCAGAAACCCATGCCCTTTCCTCCTAAACCATCCAAGACAAAGGATGATGAGGATTTTGAGCGCTTTGCCGAAATGATTAGACCTATTTTCTTACGTATGCGCTTAACTAATATGCTTAAAGTAAATCCTTATGCTAAATACATGAAGGATATCATTACAAATAAAAGAAAAATACCGGAAGCTGAAATTTCCACCATGCTTGCTAATTATATTTTTAAAGGTGGAATACTTAAGAAACTTGGAGATCTAGGAGTACCAACTAGATCATGCTCCATTAAAAGAAACTATGTCAAAACTACTTTATGTTATCTTGGAGCCGGTGTTAGTGTTATGCCTCTCTCTTTATATCGTAGACTTGAATTGAATAAGTTGACACCTACTGAAATATCTTTGCAAATGGCTGATAAATCAACTGCTATACCTCTCGGTATTTGTGAGAATGTCCCTGTTGTGGTTGCAAATGTCACTATCTTAATGGACTTTGTTATTCTTGATATTCCCAAGGATGATAGTGTGTAGATTATCCTTGGTAGACCCTTTTTGAATACTACAGGGGCTGTTATTGATTGCAACATAGGCAATGTCACTTTTCATGAAATGGTAATGAGCATACGGTACACTTTCCGGGGAAACAACCTCAAGTTTATAACATCAACTCTATTGGAAAAGTTGCAACTATCATTATTGGAGGTTTTGAATTTCCTCTTCCTAGAGTCAAGAAAACATATGATATTCTTATTATTGGGGATGTGCATATCCCCGTTGAGGTAACCTAGTGTTATTCAAAAGAATTCCAGTTCCATGTTATTCGGAATGAGTTTGTTAACAAGACTTGACCAACCTTGTTAGCGGATTCATTTTGATGATCATGAGATGGATGAAACTAGAAGGCACAACCTTCTATACCCTCTTTTTACTTTCTGTTATTTGGAAAAAATAAAGCAAAAATAGTATTATCTGTCTATTTTCTGAATTATCCATGCAATAAAAAAATAACCAAAAATAAAAGTTCTCCAAATGCCCTGCAAATTTAGTATGATTTTTTATGGAATATTTGAGGATTTTAGGCACTGAGAACACAGCGAGGGGGGGGGGGGGGGCAAGCACCTTGCCACGAGGGTCCAGGGCGCACCCACCCTTACTGGGCGTGCCCCCTGCCTCGTGGGCCCACGGTGGCCCCCCTCCACTTATTCCTGCACCCACACACTTCATCTTCCTCCCAAAAAATCCCCATCCAGCTCAAGCACGAGTTCTAGCTCATTTTGCTGCGATTTCTGATCTCCTTGCTCAAAGCTCAATTCACAAAACTGCTTTGGCAGATTGTTCCTTGGTATGTGACTCCTCTAATGGTCCAATTAGTTTTTGTTCTAGTGCTTTATTCATTGCAAATTTTTGCTAGATAGGTGACCTATTCTTGAGTTTGCATGTCGAATTTATGAGGTCCCAAGTAATTCTTATGCATGATATAGGCTCTAGGCACTTGTGGGAGTAGTTGCTATCAATCTTGTTTAGTTTGATTCACTTTTATTTTGAAGTTACTAAAAATTTCAGAAATTTTTCAGAGGAAGAAATATGTCTAGGAAAATGTACCAAGGTGGTTCTTTCACAAAGAGAGGACCTAGGCGTGCTATGCGTGAGCAAGACGATGAACCACCAATGGAAGTTGAGGTGCGGCCTTGTGAATGGCCGTCAGAAAAGTTTATGGTCAATGCAGGCATCAAGGATGAATTTGACGCATATGTGCGTAATGCCGATCTTGAGGACTTCATGCAAGATAAGTGTCCTCAGTACTACCAATTGACTGATTCATTCGTGAGAAGATTTAAATTTACATCTTTGCATAATTCTCAGAATGTCCTGTTTGATATTTATGATCAATCTTATAACATGGACCTAGAAGATTTCACAACTGCTTGCAAACTCCCACGGTGGGGCAATGTTAATGAACCCCACAAATCTGAATATGAAGACTTTCTTGCTAGTATCACTGTGGGAGAATCTAGAGATATAGCACAAGCTACCATAGGGAGCATTCATTTTCCTGCTATACATTATTTTGCTCTCTTCATTGGTAGATGCATTAACGGTAAAGATGAAGCATGTCACATGTGTGTCCCTGATCTTTGTGTCCTCAAGAGTGCTGTATTAGGTAATAAAGATTACAACTTGGGGGCGATTGTTGCACGTAGGTTGCATAATAATGGTTTAGTTGGAGATTTATTTGGAGGGATTTATGCGACTCGTGTTGCTAATTATCTTGGTATACCTCCACGTGCAAGTGATATGGAGTTGCCTTCCACTTATTTAGATTATGACACTATGGTCAGGCATCGTTTTCTTGTGAGGAATGAACAATTCCTCCAGTATCGACTAATCTTTGACAGACGTCGCGCTATCCATGTTACTCTCCCTGCTCCTTCCCTTTTTGATTGCCAGGAAAAACGAAGATATGTTGTCACCAGGGAGGAGGCAACCGAACACGAGAGGAGAGCAGAGTCAGCTCGCCAACATGCCGCAGCTCAGGAGGCATTGGCTGCTGCATCTCAATACGACCCCAGTTATAACTTCGGATATCAGTCAGGTTATCCATGGCCATAGACCAACTTAGGCCAACAGCCTAAGCTTGGGGGAGTACGTATTTCTCACCGACATTACATTCATGTTCACACACTTATTCTAGTTGTCGGTGTTCATACTCTTTCATTGTATTATCCATGCTAGTTTATTTTCTTTTTCTAGCTTTCTTATTGTGTGTTTGATAAACCTTAAGAAAAACAAAAAAAATAGTTAGTTTAATTTCCATGTTTGTAGTAGTAATTAAAATGAAAACCCAAAAATATTTCTGTTCTTCTTTTGCTTGTTGGGAGCTTTCCCGTGTAAATAGTTTTATTTCTTTTGTTTTCTTTGGGGGTCGAGAGGAGAAGACCATAATGAAAATGTTTAGTGGCTCTCGTATGCATGATTGTTGATTTAACTTAGAGCCCACATTACTTTGTTTTCTCTCTTGAATTGAATGCTTGCACATTCCATCTTAGTCCAATGCACGTGCACTATTATTATTATACACACCGTTCGGTCGTGCAAGTGAAAGGCAATTATGAAAAAACTTGTTTGCAATGACAATTAGAGATTATAGTTGCTTATGCCATGTTTAATTAGCTAGGAGCTTATAATGGTTTACGTTGCGTGCCAACATGTTATTAAAATGGTTGTGATGTGGTATGATAGGATTGTATCCTCCTTTGCATGATTCGAGTGACTTGACATGGCACATGTTCACGCATGTAGTTGAAACAAAATCAACTTAGCCTTCACGATATTTATGTTCATCGTGGATTATATCCTACTCATGCTTGCACTCAGTGTTGATTAATTTTAATGCATGTTCATGACTGTTGTCGCTCTCTCAGTTGGTCGCTTCCCAGTCTTTTCCTAGCCTTCACCTGTACTAAGCAGGAATACTGCTTGTACATCCAACTCCATGAACCCCAAAGTTATTCCATATGAGTCCACCATACCTTCCTATATGCGGTATTTACCTGCCGTTCCAAGTAAATTTGTATGTGCCAAACTCCAAACCTTCAAATGAAATTCTGTTTTGTATGCTCGAGCAGCTCATGTTTCAACTAGGGCAGTCTGTATCTTCCATGCTAGGTGGGTTATTCTCAAGGGGAGTGGACTCCGCTCCTCATTCACGATAAAATGGTTGGTAACTAGGATACCCAGTCCCATGATCAAAAAGATCAAAGCAAATCGAAATAATTAAACAAAACTCCCCCAGGGTTGTTGCTAGTTGGAGGCACTCGTTGTTTCGAGCAAGCAATGGATTGATTCTTGTTGGTGGTGGGGGCGTATAAACTTTACCATTCTGTTTGGGAACCGCCTATAATGTATGTAGCATGGAAGATATCGAGATCTCATAGTTGTTGCATTGACAGTGAAAGTATACCGCTCAAAATGTTATTCATCTCTATTTCAAAATCGAGCTCTGGCACCTCTACAATTCCCTGCTTCCCTCTGTGAATGGCCTATCTATTTACTTTTATGTTGAGTCATCACCTTCTTATTAAAAAGCACCCACTGGAGAGCACACTGTTATTTGCATGCATTACTATTAGTTTATATTGGGCATGACTTGACTGGATCTCTTTTACCATGAATTACAATGTTTAGTTAGTCCTTGATCTTTAAAGGTGCTCTGCATTTATGTTTTGCGGTCTTAGAAAGGGTTAGCGAGATACCATCTTGTTATATCATATTATGATTGTTTTGAGAAAGTGTTGTCATCCGAGATTTATTATTATTGCTCGCTAGTTGATTATGCCATTGATATGAGTAAACATGAGACCTAATTGTTATTGTGAATATGGTTAGTTCATAATCTTTGCTGAAAACTTGATTGCTGGCTTTACATATTTACAACAACAAGAGCAAACAGAGTTTGTAAAATTTTTTCTTTATCACTTTCAATTTATCAACTGAATTGCTTGAGGACAAGCAAAGGTTTAAGCTTGGGGGATTTGATACGTCTCCAACGTATCTACTTTTCCAAACACTTTTGCCCTTGTTTTGGACTCTAACTTGCATGATTTGAATGAAACTAACTCGGACTGACGTTGTTTTCAGCAGAACTGCCATGGTGTTATGTATTGTGCAAAAAACAAAAGTTATCGGAATGACCTGAAAATCCACGGAGGTAACTTTTGGAAAATATAAAAAATATTGGCGAAAGAATCAAGGCCAGGGGGCCCACACCCTGTCGACGAGGGTGGGCGGCGCGCCCCCTCCCCTGGGCGTGCCCCCCAGTCTCGTGGGCCCCCTGCTGCTCCACCAACCTCAACTCCAACTCTTTATATTCCGTTTCACAGAGAAAAAAATCAGAGAGAAAGTTTCATCGCGTTTTATGGTATGGAGCCGCCGCCAAGCCCTAATCACTATCAGGAGGGCTGATCTGGAGTCCGTTCGGGGCTTCGGAGAGGGGGATTCATCGCCGTCGTCATCATCAACCATCCTCCATCACCAATTTCATGATTCTCACCACCATGCATGAGTAATTCCATCGTAGGCTTGCTGGACAGTGATGGGTTGGATGAGATTTACCATGTAATCAAGTTAGTTTTGTTAGGGTTTGATCCCTAGTATCCACTATGTTCTGAGATTGTTGTTGCTATGACTTTGTTGTGCTTAATTCTTGTCACTAGGCCCCGATTGCCATGATTCGGATCTGAACCTATTATGTTTTCATGAATATATGTGAGTTATTGATCCTATCTTGCAAGTCTATAGTCACCTATTATGTGTTATGATCCGGCAACCCCGAAGTGACAACAATCGGGATACTTCTCGGTGATGACCGTCGTTTGAGGAGTTCATGTATTCACTATGTGTTAATGCTTTGTTCCGGTTCTCTATTAAAAGGAGGCGTTAATATCCCTTAGTTTACATTAGGACCCCGATGCCACGGGAGGGTAGGACAAAAGATGTCGTGCAATTTCTTTTCCATAAGCATGTATGACTATATTCGGAATACATGCCTACATTACATTGATGAACTAGAGCTAGTTCTGTGTCACCTATGTTATAACTATTACATGAGGAATCACATCCGACATAATTATCCATCACTGATCCAATGCCTACGAGCTTTTCACATATTGTGCTTTGCTTATTTACTTTACGGTTGCTACTATTACAACTACTAGAAAATTGCTATCATTACTTTTGCCACTTTTACCATTACTATCATACTACTTTGCTACTAAATACTTTGCTGCAGATACTAAGTTATCTAGGTGTAGTTGAATTGACAACTCAACTGCTAATACTTGAGATTATTCTTTGGCTCCCCTTGTGTCTAATCAAATTTGGGTTGAATACTCTACCCTCAAAAACTGTTGCGATCCCCTATACTTGTGGGTTATCATCCACTTCTGATGGATGTCGTTCGTTGACCACGTTGACCATGCGGCGACGAGAGCACTAGGGTGGTGGACGGCAGCGAGGCCTGCGAAGGGAACGCCACAGAGCCAGGGAAGACACGGCAGTGGCGCCCACGCGGTGTAGAGTATGACGGTTGACTGGTTCAGCTGCCATCGCCGGAAAATAATAGGAGGTGTGGGTGAGTAGAGGGATAGACAGGCCAGGGATGCGAGTATGATGGGGCCGTGAGGCCTGCCCGGCAGCACAACCGGCCACGAGAGGCGCGAGCAGGCGGTTCTGACGGTGCTGGTTTGGGCGGCTAGGGTAGGAAGATCAGAGACTGAATAAGCACGATTGTCGTTAGATTGACATCTAACAGTCTGACGCTGGTAGAGTCGATTGTTGACTAAGTTTCTTTTTTGATAAACCATGTGTACACATGAACTTAGTAGGCCCACAATTCAGCCTCCAAATCTGTGGCAGACAACATAGAGCCCATTTCTATTTTTTAATAATTTGCAGCCCATTTGCTAATTCTTAAGTAATTTATTATAGCCCATTTTCTGCCCAGGACCACGGTCAAAAAGTTCAACCTTATTTTGCAAATTTCGATGGAGTCCGAACTGTTGTAATCCCGAAATGATAAACTTTTTTTAAGAACTTATTAATTTTCCAAAAAAATCATTTCGTTTTTGTAAGCAAATATGACGTGGGATAATTGAGTTGGTTTAAGGGAAAACCAATGGTAAAAAAATCACCGCTAGGAGGGAAAACAACAACAAAAATAAGGATGTAAATCTACTACCCCTATAAAAAGATGAGAGGGCAGAGAACCAAATCATCTCATCCGTCGAATCATAGGATCTGATGGACTAAACCACCCCAACAACATCAAACGCGTTTTACACTTTAATTACCCACCCTGCCACTCCTAAACTCTTGCTTCTCTTTCTGAAAAACTGCTATCCCGATCTCATGCATGATTCTTGTCCCCCGCCGCGCACAACTTCCCCTCCTCTCACATTCGCACGCATAGGAGCTCTCCACCCCCAACATCCCTCCTCTCCCTCTTGGCACCTCACCTCCCTGGTTCCCCACTGCCTCCTTCCCTCATCGTCGCCCTCCCTGGCGCCCACATCCCGCCCCTGGCATGCTGTTTGCCCCGCACGCCGCCCCTCACTGTTGGCCCCGACATCCTATTAGAAACAAAAGAGTAACCGTCGCCGCAGCCCCGCCCTAGCCACTGAGGCCTGAGGTTGTGGTGGTTGTGGGGTCGGCCGGAGAGGCGACGACGGTGAGGAGCAGCGGCGCATCGGTAGCGGCAGCAGCTGTAGGGCAACGACGGACGAGCAGTGGTGTGAAGCAGGTGCAGGTGGAGGTTCTGGTCAGAAGAAGGCATTATGGGGGGCTTAGGCGGGTGAAGGGAGGCCGGGCGGCACCGGAGGCAGAGCTCGTCCGTGCATGTGGTGCGCAGAGGCTGTTCCGGCTAGCCGGCGGTGGTTGCCGTGGTGCAGTGCGGATGGCGCAACTGCAAGGGGAGCCGGCGGCGCCGCGCCTGGCCGTGGGGGTAGGTGAGCGGGTCGGAGTGCAGCGGGAGAAGAGCGCCAGGGTCCAGGCCGTCTTCCTTCATGGAGATGGATTGGTGGGTCGATGCCACCAACACTCGCTCGAGGCGAGGTCTGAGAATTTCCTCTTCTCTTAAATTGATCATTGAGGGACTCAACTGCTTCACCCGCCTCTGCTTGGACTGATTCATTTTCTGCGTGCCCCTCGATATGTATATTCTGACCATGTTATCCGACCGGACCAACACTTGGGAGGTCTTGGAGAAGATTGGCCTCCTACAGAGGCTTGTGACCCAAGGTCCTCAACACTGATGAGGCTTCATGATTGGTAAGGTTCTAACCTCATTGTTGAGGTTTCTGGTTATATAGTCAAAATTATACCTTTTTGAGTTTTTGAATCATGTGTTATTCAGTCAGTCGGCTCAGCAGTATGTTTTGTTTTTCTGCATGAATGAAGGACCGTTCCAGTCATAGAACAAAGTCCCAAGCTCTCACCTCTCACCTCTCACCTCTCTGTTGATGATGCACACTGTCACTACATGTAGATTGCACTTAAATAATTGCACAAGGTTAATTAATTCTTGGGCTGATTGTACGCATCCATGGGCCGCCTTTTCAGTTTCAAAAAAATAAAATAAAATAAATTTCCCATGTGATATGTGGTCTAGTTGTTGGGAGAATTTACAAATATGAATTTCAACTTTATTTGCAAAATCTCTCTAGAATTTGTAAAATGGGCATAACCTTTGGATACGAACTCGGATTAAAAAGTTTTTTATATGAAAAATCATCTACTCAAAAAGTTACATCCGAATCATCTACTCGGATTAAAATGGGCATGGGAACCCCATTGAAGATTTTTAGAATCCCCAAAAACCTAATAGGAAAAAAGATACGGGGCTTTTAAGATCTAGAGGGGGAAAATGGAAAAAAAATTCAAACTTAGTAGTGGCGCACCATTTGCTAGGTGTGCCACTAGTAACAGAAAAAAAATTAGTTTCGAATTTTTTTTGAAAAAATGTTCAAAATATGATACGTAATATGAACGGAAGTTTGAAATATTTTTTCAAAATTTCATCACACTCATGAACATGAACAAAGTCCTAGACATCAACAAGGTTTAATAGGATTGATATGCTAGATATATCAACAAGTGCCTGTTAAGTGAGATGGCGCTGGGGTTGGATAGAACTTTGAAGTTAAGCATGCTTGGGCTGGAGTAGTGTGAGGATGGGTGACCTTTCGGGAAGTTTGACCACAGAGTGCGATTTGAGTTGAGATTAAGCATATTGACCCGAGATTAAGCCATAGTGACCCGAGATTAAGAAAAAACGAAAAAAAATTCTGAAAAAAAGTTTGAAAAAATTTTTCTAAAAAAAATTGAAAAAAATTGTTAGTATCGGATAGTAATGGCGCACCTCTAGGCATAGTAATGGCGCACTATAGGTGCGCCATTACTAAAAATTACTAGTGGCATGATGCTAGTGGTGCACCTGTAGTGCGCCATTAATGGCCAAAACAGGTGCGCCACTAATTAGCCTTTTCCTAGTAGTGCATACTCTCTTCAAGCAATGCTTCTTAGGTTCCACAAGTAGAGATTTCTATGTATACTTGCTTTGCTGCTAGTGCTTGACCCTGTCTGTCTGTTTTGGAACTGTTTGCAGTTATGCCAAAGGGTGCCTCTGCTTCGACTGATTAATTTTCTGCATGCAAAAAAGGGCCTCAACAAGTACCGCATGAACAAGTTGTTTGACCGTACCTACATGTTGTCGCCGCCTGGCATATGACACGGGAAGATTGGCCTCCTATAGTGGTTTGTGACCCAAGGTCCTCAACAATGAGGCTTCATTCATGGCTGGTAAGGAAAGACGAGCCCTATTCTCACTTCTTGGTTGTTAGTTTTCTGGTTATATAGTCAAAATTAGACCTTCTTGGTTGAATCATGTGTTATTCAGTCAGTCGTCTCATCACTATCTTTAGTTTTCTGATGATAATCCTCAATCCTGCATGATTGAAACCATTCCAGTCACAAAGCCAAGTCCCAACCTATCATCCCTCTGGTGATGTCTACAATGTCATTACACATTGATTGCAGTTAAAGATGTACACAAGATTAATTATTTTTTGTGCTGACTGCACATATATTCTCTTCCAGCCATGCTTCTTAGGTTCCAATTGTTCATATGTTAGTTGCTTTGCAGCCACTTGACCCTGTCTGTCCTTCTTGGGATTGTTTGCAGTGATGCTAAACTTCGCCCAGCACCAGGCCAACCCTAAGGGGCAGGTAGCAGCATAGCATCGGGATGCAACATATGACGATGAGGGCATCTGGCAGCAGCTATTCATGCTCGCATATAGTAGGTATGAATCAGGTCCTTATTCCTCATTCATGCATCACGTTTCATATGGAGCAAATAGATGTTTTCTGCCTCTTTATTTTTTGAATAAACAAAACCCCTGTTGTTAGGTTGCTGGCCTTTGTTAATACTTGCTTACTTCTGAATCCTGATATCTGAATTTGAGGTGATGGTTTTCCATATTAAATTGCTTCCAAAACAATGTTAATCCACGACGTCAGCTGTTAATCTTCCCTTTATCATGTTCTCTTTTAACTTTTGTATTCTTTTGACAGGTTTTTTTGGATTAATCCAGTTCCAGCTGTTAATCTATTACCACAGGAGCATAGCAACACAACGAGAAGGTAATCAGCAAAACCTCAAACGTGTAAGTCCGGTTTTCTAACCTGAGTTCACTGTAGAGGAAGTACCAAAGAAGACCTAGAACTGTAGCGATGAATGACTGCAAAGTAAGTTAATGTTTACTAAATTCCATCTTCTACACATTGAGTTGAGAGATGCAATAGTCAATAAAAATGTTTATAGGCTTGTTGGTAGTAGAATATGCATAGAATTGTACTCCCTTCGTAAACTAATATAAGAGCTTTTAGATCACTAAAGTAGTGATCTAAATTTGCTTATATTAGTTTACAGAGGGAGTAACAATTTTCCCTTGAAGAAAGTCTTAGCTATGGTGCTTGGCACATAATCTTGTTTTATGTGTGCTTCAAAAGTGGTTGTGCAAGATGTCAAGATTATTGTGAAGATGAAAAACTTCTACCGAATGCGAGAGCTTTATAGATTTGGGATTCACAGGGTGGCTTCCATGAAACATCATCTTTTGTTGAGGTATGTAGTCTTTCACATATGTACATGTTGCTGCAATTTCTTAAGATATTGTAACGCCCTCGATGCGGCTATATCTCCCACGTGTTGGAGCACGACTTAGAGGCATAACCGCATTGAAAGCAATGTCGCAAGTGAGGTAATCTTCACACAACCCATGTAATACATAAGGGAAAGAGATACATAGTTGGCTTACAATCGCCACTTCACACAATTACATGAATAAAGCATTACATCATCCAGATACAATCAAGGTCCGACTACGGAACCAAAATAAAAGAAGAACCCCAAATGCAACAAAGGTCCCTCGATCGACCCCAACTGGGCTCCACTACTGATCAACTAGAACAGAACAACACAAAGGGCAAGATCTTCATCGAGCTCCTCCTTGAGCTTGGTTGCGTCACCTGCTCGATAACATAGGCACCTGCAAACTGGTTTTGGAAGTATCTGTGAGCCACGGGGACTCAGCAATCTCGCACCCGCGAGATCAAGACTATTTAAGCTTATGGGTAAGGTAAAGGCATGAGGTGGAGCTGCAGCAAGCGACTAGCATAAATGGTGGCTAACATACGCAAATGAGAGCGAGAAGAGAAGGCAAAGCACGGTTGATAAAAGTATGATCAAGAAGTGATCCTATAGCAACCTACGCCAAACACAACTCCAACACCGTGTTCACTTCCCGGACTCCGCCGGAAAGAGACCATCACGGTTACACACGCGGTTGATGTATTTTAATTAAGGTCAACTTCGGGTTTTCTACAACCGGACATTAACAAATTCCCATCTGCCACATAACCGCGGGCACGGCTCTCGAAAGTTTATACCCTGCAGGGGTGTCCCAACTTAGCCCATGACAAGCTCTCGCGATCAACGAAGGAATAGACCTTCACCCGAGACACTCCGATCAGACTCGGTATCCCGGTACATCAAGACATTTCGACAATTGTAAAACAAGACCAGCAAGACCTCCCGGCGTGCCGACATCCTGATAGTAGCCGCGCGTATCTCGTCTCAGGCCACGACCGGATGAGCAGTCCGTACAACTAAAACCAGACCTCAAGTTTCCTGGAGGTGGCGCTGCAGAGCGCTCTAGTTTGGACCAACACTTAGACAAGCATTGGCCCGGGGGCTGAATAAAGATGACCCTTGGGTTAATTACTCCCAAGGGAAATATAGGTGGTGGTGAGGCAAATGGTAAAACCAATGTTGGGCCTTGCTGGACAAGTTTTATTCAAAGCGAACTGTCAGGGGGGTCCCATAAATCACCCGACCGCGTAAGGAACGCAAAATCCGGGAACATAACACCGGTATGACGGAAACTAGGGCGTCAAGAGTGGAACAAAACACCAGGCATAAGGCCGAACCTTCCACCCTTTACCAAGTATATAGATGCATTAATAATATAAGAGATATTGTGATATCCCAACAAGTAAACATGTTCCAACAAGGAACAACATCTCCATGTCCAACAAGGAACAAACTTCATCTTCACCTGCAACTAACAACGCTATAAGAGGGGCTGAGCAAAGCGGTAACATAGCCAATCAATGGTTTGCTAGGAATGGTGTCAAAGGTTAGAGGTTGACATGGCAATTTGGGAGGCTGACAAGCAAATGGTAGGCATCGTAGCATTGGCATAGCAAAAGAGCGAGCAAACTAGCATAGCAAAGATAGTAGTGATTTCGAGGGTATGATCATCTTGCCTGAGATCCCGCAAGGAAGAAGAATGAGTCCATGAAGAAAACAAACGGACGAAGTCGAACGGATCCTTACAACTCCGGAACGAAACCAAAGCTAACGAGAGAAGCACCCGGAAAGAAACAAACAACATGGTAAACAACCATCACATAAAACATGGCATGATGCACAAGCAAGTATGATGCATGTCCGGTTTAAAGAGGCATGGCATGGCAAAATGCAACAAACTATCTTACAAATTAAGTGGAGCTCAATATGCAACGGAGTTGCATATTGACGAAACACCACATCTATTATTTAGATCTCTCCCGGTTATGAACAAGACAAGATTAAATGTTGTTAAGCATGGCAAGAGGTGAAGCATAATTAAACTAACAATTTAGGCAAGTTTAAGTGAGGCCGGAAACAACAAATAACAATTCCGGAAAATCCCCATATGTTATTTAGCAATTTAATGCAACAACAAGTTTAAGCATTTTAATTGTTGTTATCATGATGCGGATGACATATGCAAGTTTTATGCAATTTTTATGAAAATGTTGACATGAGCATGATAAGGAGCATTTATCACCGTGGCGGAAGGAAAAGGGTGCCACGGCGGTGAAACGAAAATGGTGCCACGGCAACATATCCGAAAATGATGTCACGACAACATATCGGTTCCGGTAGCTCACGGAGATACCGGTGCAAAAGGGGGCGAGACGTGAGCGAGTCATGCAAGATGGTGGGGGTGATCCCGACTACCGGGTTCCCACGGGACGGTGGCATGGCAATAGAGGAACGTGCAAAGACAATTCGGTCACGGTGCAAAACTCGAGCATCTCATATAACATGCATTCGGTCCACGGCGGTCGTCTCGGGGTTATACCTTCGAAGCGTGCATTTCGGGCGGATCGAGTTCGTAGTGGAAGTAGTGGTACTTGTTTCGTAGAGGAAGTAGTGGTTCTCGCAACGGTAGTGGAAGTAGTGGTTCGCGGATGTCGTGGAAGTAGTCATTCACGCGACGGTAGTTGTACACTTGACGGTCTTCGGCGACGGTAGTGGTACACGGCCGTAGATGTCCGGGGTCGTCGGTAGAGGAAGTAGTGGTACACGGCCGTAGATGTACTTGGCGATCCGAAGGGGTACTTGTACTCGCATCGTCATGGAAGTAGTCGTTCGGGCTCCCGTGCGGACTTGGTGGTGGTGTACTTGGAGAATCCACGTAGTCGTACACAGGTAGAAGAGGAACTCGATGCATCCAAACGGAGCAACACAAAAGGCCTCGGGTCTTGGCAGCAAGGCATCACAAAAGGGCTGGCGCGAGCAAGGCAAGGCAGCAGCATGGGCATGGCTGCTACCTGAGTCCAAGGCAGAGGGCGGCCGGGGCTGGGAACGGGCGCCGGAGCGATGACGAGCCTAAGGACGACGAGGAAGAGGGAGCTCCTCTCCCTGGCACGAGGAGGGAGGCGAGAAGGGGCGCAGAGGAGGTCCCCGGCGAAGCGCAGCCTGATCCGGCAGCGGCGGCGTGCTCCGGTGGTCGACGGGGAGGCGCGAAGGCGGCGTGGCCATGGACGACGGCGAGGAGGGTTGAGGGCGGCGGCGCTCCTGGTCACAGCGACCGGAGGGGCGACGGGGCATGGTTGCGGGGTGGAGGAGGCGTTCGAGGAGGAGGCCGAGGGGAGAAGGCGCTCGGGGAGAGATGGGGATTGGCGCTGCGCGGGAGGATCTTCTCTCCCTGGCTGGAGCTGACGAGGCGAAGGCGCCGGGTAGACGAGGAGGCGCGACGATGGCGGTTTTCGGGCCGGATCGAGGAGGAGGGCAGCGAGGGGATCGGGCGCAGGGAGCTCGCTAACCTCTCTCACTGGCTCGATGCGTGCGAGCGGAGGGGAGTTGCGGCGCAAGGGAAGGGAGCAGGGGAGCGATCGGGCAGGGGGGTTCGGGCTAGGGTTTAGGAGGGTTAGGTGGGCCTCGGTGATGGATGGGCCGGCGAGAGGCCCAGCTGGGCTGGACTCTCTTCTCCCTCTCCCCTATTTCCTTTTCTCTAAATAACAGAGAAATAAAGAGAAAGAAAAGAGAGAAGAGAAGGTTAGAGGAAGAATTTGGGCAGGAGGACAACTTTTCAAGAGTCATAAAAATATGAGGAATTTGAAAAAAATGGCCTGACAATTTTTGGAGGAAGTAAAATCCACACACGTTGGATTTAACTCGGTAAGTTCGAATTTCGAAACTCATTCAAATGAACTTCAAATGGGTTGAAATTATAGGAGGTGACCCTACACAATATATGTGATTTATGGGCAGATTTCGGACATTTATGGGTAAAGTAAAATTGCCACTCAATTTTTACTAAAAGGCCCCAAAGGAAGAAGGGGAAGTTGAGAAGGATAAAAGGAAATTTGAAGAACGGTGCATATGTGTTTGTGGGTGATTCCAAGCCAATGGAATGGTTTAGTATAGCTCCTTAAATATCGGGAGGGTATGTTATAAAGAGAAGTCATCCTTCCCTCGATTTAAATGGATCGAAGATCCATACGATTTATTTAATTGAGATGCAAAAGATTTATGAGATGATGGCATGATGACATGATGCAATGCACATGATGCAAAGATGAAAGCAACAAACAAAACAAATCACATGACGAAACTCGGAGTAGCTGGAAGTCTTCTGGAGCGTCGGTCTCGGGGCGTTACAGATATGTATAGACTTTCGTCAGATATATACAGACGAGTTACATTTGTACCTGTTGTGCATAATGGTGGCACAATCTGGCACTGTTGTTATTTCATATTAGTTAGTATTGTATGAAGTATACACATATTTGTTTCCTTGGAACCAAGTAGGAACCTGGAGTTTTATTGCTTGGGATGTGCAACCTACTCTGAAGTCTGAACATGTAATTCAATCACACATGTTTGGAGCAAAGCATTTTTTTTCATGTCTACGCACTTAATTTTGGTACAATTTTGAGATTTTTGTTCTATCCAGTAGACTGTTCCATGTTTATCTTATAGATACTTATAAGTGCCCCCCCTGGTGTAATCTCTCTCCGTGTATAACTCTTGTCCCCCTGGGGGGCTGTGAATCAATAGAAAGAAAGAATTCTGGTGGAGGGCTTTGCCCTCCCCCGGTGACCTTCAAATAAAAAAAAATATGTTTTTCTATTTTGTAATTTATCATGTGTTTATGATATTATAACTGAATAAACTTGTTCAGTGACATGTTCGATGTGTCTTTTTAGATTCGGCAGATCATACAATGCTTATATATTGTATTTGTATAGAACCAATTATTCGGATATGTGAATAAACTTGATGCCGACTTGATCTTGTTGCGATTTTTTACCTAGGATAATAAACCTCTGTTGTTCTTGTGCTATTGCAGGGCAATCATGTACCAGCATAATAAATTATCCAAATTGATATTTCACTTACAGGCCACTTATAAATTGGAGTCAAGTTAGGTACTCCCTCCGTCCGGAAATACTTGTCATCAAAATGAATAAAAGGATATGTATCTAGACATATTTTAGTTCTAGATACATCTCTTTTTATCCATTTTGATGACAAGTATTTTCGGACGGAGCGACTATATAATATGCTACGGAGGTAATCTTATATTAGTGTTCCCATGATATCTCTTTTTTGTAGCCTCTATTGCAGTCTGCACCCCTGCAAGAATGAAATTAATTTATGTTCTATTCCATCAAAAAAGTTTTAGGCTACTACAGGTATATGTGAAATATACAAATATTTATTCTTTGTTTTCTTACCAGCTAATGTATTGGCAGTTTTCTTTCAGGTTTACCTCTCTTCTTTGTGTAGCAGGTTCAAGGTCTCACCATGTTGATTTCAACTTCCAGTTCTATTTTCATTTTCATTTTCATTTTCTCACCGTGCCAGCACGTTGTCTAGCGGCGCTGCGCCGTCGGCGGGCACAGCTGCTCCACCCGGTCGCCTCCCGCGTCCCTGTCCTAGACATCCATCGGGCCATGGCTGCTCCACCATGGCACCACGGCCTCAACCCTGCCTGGCGAGCTCCGGCTGCCCGGCCACGCCCGACGTCCACGCCCTTCTCGGCTTCGTCCGTGAAGAAAAAGTGAAAAGAGAAGAGAGAAGATAGAGGAGAGAGAGAAAGGAAAAAACACTGACTGTGGGCCAAAAACGCCTAAACTATAGCGTTGGCATCCTCAAGAGCCCCCCGGCGGGCTGGGTTTTGCCTGGGACCGCCAGACAAATATTTGGCCAAATCCGGCGAAAAACGAGACCCTGGGGGTCCGACTGGGCTGTTTTTCTATCGCCGGATGTAAAAAATGGTCCAAAAGGGTCTGTTGGGGGGACGGCTAGAGATGCTCTTAGATTTGAAATATAAGGAGAAATGATGGTTATATACAGAAGTTAAATACACAAAGTTTGTCGCTTTTGTAAAGAATGGAGTTATGAGAAGAAACGAAATACGTATGCTCAATACCTAACTTGGTTTCACATTTTGTTGCATATGTCTCGAGAGCGGATAAAGTTGTTGCCCATGTGTGTGCTACATTGTTACTTGACTGAGAAAAAAATGAAATATTTATGCTCAATGTCTAATTTGGTTTCACATTTTGTTGTATATGGCTCCATAACTACAAATGCTCAATGTTTAACTTGGTTTCACATTTTGGTGTGGCTCTAGAGCCGATGAAGATGTTGCCTGTGGGTGTGTTACTTGTCAATCTGGGGGACAAAATTGACTAACATACTGTATGCAATGTTTTTTGAAGTCTGTATGGTTGAGAAGTATATTCTGTGTGCATGTTCGATAGGAGATGATGCTCATATGGAAGAACTATATCTGCAAAGCTATATTAAGTTATTAACCTCAAATTAAGATTTCAGCTACATTATTCTTTTCTAAGATCATACGTGCGTGCACGTGCATACTTACTAGTATGAAAAGGGAATTTTATGTATTTCCAATATAATGATACGTGTATATGAACTAGTAAAACAATAGGTAGAGATTAGAAAAGGGATGTAGGACATGCGTTCAAGAGGAAAATAAAACTTGGCTGTGTGTTTGATTCACTAAAAAAACTGCCTGCGGATGTTGTAAGACAAAATATAACTAACGCTGGCGGGCCAGAGGCTAATAGATACCTGCTGGATCTTTGTGCCCCGTTGTCTTCATGGGCTGGGCCTGTTAAAAACAAAACCAAGCCTGGGCAATCTACAACCCAGTTGAAACTTGCTTGACCTGAAAAAACAATATACGTGCTCAATAAACGAGAGAATTCTGCAAGTACAAACTGATAACTGGGATGCAGTAGGGATATTGTTTTTTCATCATGATAATAAGTGCATGCACTTGTTTCAAAAAATTTGGAGAACTGGGAATTCGAACGGCGGGTGCTTATGCTACCCATCAAATAAAAATCAAGTGCCTGAAAATTCGTTTTGAAACAAATGATTCAGCTTTATATCCACGTCGACCCTCGGCATGATGGTGGAAAGCAAATTCGAATTCATACCAAAAGATCGTTAAAAACAATACCAACTTGCGAACGACAAGGTAGTACAAGTACCAATACCAAACTTACTTATAATCTTTTCACTCCTGGCCCTAGTGTTCATCTGGTAGAAAATCTTGTAGAGGACCAGCTCCCGCTCCTTCTCTTGCTCCAGGTCCCCGAGGTGGTACTGGTGCATCACCCACTTGGTCCTCTGCTGGTCGAAGTTCTAGTTGGTGTGCAGCACCAGAACCTTTTTGCTGCCCGTCTGTCGGCCGTTGACCATCACCGGCAAGGTATTTGCCGGTCTTCTGCCAAATCACGTGCATGCCGCACTTCGACTGTATCTTGTGAGGCATCCACGTGCCCCTTTCGAACAGCGACACATATCATAGACAAAGAATTGCAATGGTGTGGTCATAATCATACCCAAGTTAAAAAAATAAGCCAATGGCTTTCATATTCTAGCAATATCTCATGGTTCAAACATCATGTAACAATGAGAGGAAAACAACTATGACAGAGCCTACTCATATTCTACCATAGCACTTACTACTACTGTTCTCATATCAACTCTAAGCAATAACATGCGTTGTTATAAAAATCTTGGAAATGAGAGTAACATATAGCAATCATGATGTTATGCTCATAATATCTATTCTAACAATCATTAGATGCCAATTGTTCTCATATCAATTCTAACAATAACATGTGTGGTCATAAAAATCTAGGAAATGAGAGGAACATATAGCAACGATGTGGTTATAGACAGACTATCTATTCTAAATTTGTAACAATGAACAGGCAGTCATATTCATAAGGTAAAGATGAGATGAAATAGAACAATTACACAACGATAGATTCCACCAGTATAGGCAGCGAATCTGTGCGTCGACCGCGTAAAGGATGCCATCATGCACTATAGCATCAGACAGAAATGTTGCCTCAACAGGATTGACGATGAGCCACTACTAGGGAAAAGCCTAGTAGCAGCGCGGGTTTTGGGCCTATTAGTAGTGCGGGGGCCAGCGCTACTAATAAGGCGCTACAGCTAACGTATAGCAGTAGCGCGGGTGCCACCCGCGCTACAGCTAACGTATAACAGTAGCGTGGGTAAGAACCCGCGCTACTAATCTGTAATCTCTGATTATTATTTTTTTGAATTTTTTTGAATTTTTTTTCAATTTTTCCCTAATTTTCAAATTTCTGAATTATTTTAACCTCAAATCTCTAATCACCCCTCATCGCTGCTCAATTTAATCTCTAATCACCCCTCATCATTCCAAATCATCTAACTTCTCAGACGGTCACCCATCCTCTCACTACTCCAGCCTGAGCACGCTTAACTTTCGAGTTCTATTCTCCCTCGTTTCCAAGTCTGCACTTGTTGTTTTCCTGACAATAGTAAGATGTCAATCCTATTAACCTCAGGAATTTAGCTTGAGCATGAAGTCACACCTTTCACTGTTTGAGTTTGAAACTATTGTTCTAAAAACTTAGTAACACTAATATTTCTTGAATAATTAGTTTGACCACAGTTTGACCAGATTTGACCACAGTTTGACCATAGTTTGACCAGGTTTGACCAAAATTCAAAAAAACTAAAATAATTATTTAGTAACAGTAATATTCTTGAATAATTAGTTTGACCATAGTTTGACCAGATTTAACAAAAATAAAAAAACTGAAATTTGATGAATTTTTTTGCCTCCAGATCTTAAAAGCCTCATAACATATTTTCTGTTAGGTTTTTGAGGATTTTGAAAATGTTTAACGGGGTTTCCCCGTTAAATTTGGATGTAACTTTTCGAGTAGATGATTTTTCATATAAAAAACTTTTTCATCCGAGTTAGTATGCAAAAGTTATGCCCATTTTTACAAATTCTCGAGAGATTTTGCAAATAAAGTCAAAATTCATATTTTTTTGACATTTTCATCATTTTATTTTATTTTTTAAAAACTGAAAAGGCGATCCACGGGGGGGGGGGGGGGGGGGGGGTAGAGTTTGAAAATGGGACCTTTAGTAGTAGCGCGGGTTTATACCCCTCGCTACTACTATGGCTAAAAACCAGCGCTACTGCTATCAACTTAGTAGTAGCGATGGCTAAAACCAGCGCTACTGCTATCAACTTAGTAGTAGCGAGGGTTAAAAACCCGCGCTACTACTATGGCATGTCCCGAGGGGCACGGTAGAGACCGCTTAGTAGTAACGAGGGTTAAAAGCCCGCGCTACTGCTATCAACTTAGTAGTAGCGAGGTTTAAAAACCTGCGCTACTAGTAAGTAGCAGTAGCAAGTGTTTTTAACCCTCGCTACTAGTAAGATTCTGTGTATAGGCTTTTCCCTAGTAGTAAGCCATAACCATGTATGGCGACCGGATTCCAGATAGGCTAATCCCATGTTGAACAAGGCAATGAGCTTGTAATCCATGTAGTCTTTTGATGGTGTGGGCACTTGGTAGATTACAACTTTCAGCAAACAAAGGTCGAGCCAAAAGCTTGACGCGTCTCATGAGTAGTAGGTAGGAGTGTCCGGCAGGCAGTGAGGCTTGATGGCGGCGGTATCCAATGATGTAAAGGTGATCTCTCGCTGGGTGTAGATATCCACGAGACGCCACGGACTACTGAATTGGTGGATAACGATGATCCAGTTGGCCTCCATGCCCGCCCAGTAGTGGCCGCGCATGAAGGACAGGTGGACGGGTAGTGGTAGCATGTCGAGGGGCACCACGGCAACATCCGTAGGATCGTCAAGTCGGTTTCTGGGCCACTTGCGAGGATCGGGCACCAGTAAGCAGGGTATCTTGAAAAGAGCCGACCGGTTGCAGACGAGTAGACGGTACAAAGACACCGATCATGCGGCCAGACAAACGGTGCTGAGTACTGCCATACGATTATGGACCTGCTCCAAGAGAACATCAGGGAGGGAATTCCAATCGCGACTCTGCATGTCAGTCGGTTCTACCATTGGGGTTTTCGGTGCCTGCGAGCCAGCGGGGAAGTGGATTTGGGCGGGCGAGTGAAGAAGCTTCTCCTCGTGTGGCTGAGCAGTGAGCGGGGGGATATGGTACGCGTGAGCTACCAAGGAAGATGGCATGGGCAGGCGAGAAGTGAGCGGGGGTAAATGGTGTGCGGCCGACGATGGGGAAGAGAGGAGGAAGAAGAAGAAGAGAGGAGGAAGAAGAGTGGAAGACGGAAGAAAGTGCATTAAATCTCAATTCTAATAGTACTACTACCAGGATATACCGTCCTTTGGAGTGTAAATAGTTACATCGATCACATGTGGGTCTACCACAAGAGGGCCCATATGTGAGGTGCGTAGGCGTATTTGCGGAAGCGTGCTCTACTGGCAAACATGACTGTAGTACTGGGTCAGGCTGATTTAGTGACACCAACACGTTGGTTCAGCTTATTAATTACATGTCCCATCTGCTGCAACGTGTATTGTCACTTCACTGCGAAGACTAGTTGAATAGTTCTCTCTGACCAAGATGGGGAATAATGGATCACGAAGACTTCCTTTCTACAGTACCCCTATGCCTCTACGCTCACTTCACTCATTTTGCTCCGTACTTAGTCACTAGTTGAAATCTGTAGAAAAATAAATACTCCGTATTTGGGAACAGATGGAGGCTTTTACTCCGTATTTGGGAACAGAGGGAGTATCACCATATGGAGGGAACAGAGGAATCTTGAAAGATGAACATGTCAATGGGAGGGAGTAAGCCCCATGCATGCATGCATGCAACATGCAACACTCACACATACACATGGACGCACGCAACACTCACGCACCCATGCGGCACACAGCACACGACGCAACACACACACTCACGCTCAAGTGCTCAACCTACTCCCTAAGTCCGTGAAAGACTGTACATTTAGAGATATACACATTGACCAGGGCATAATTAACGCCCAAAAGTAGCAGACTTATGTGTGCATGCGACCATTGAGAGAAGAAGATTAAATGAAGGCTGTTGCATGCTGTAACTAAGGATAGACATGTATCCTATACCTAGAGCACAAGTTGGTGCATTAGTCAATCAATATCGATTTAGATTAAAGGCTAAATGTATTGGAAGTGTAGATGTACTACACGCTTTGTTTTTTAGCCGATGTACACTATTTGTTGGAAGACCGAGGGAGTACATGTGCATGCACTCACATACACAGCCAGGGTGGTTCGCGCGCAAGGGTTGGACTCCTGTCGCGCCTATGTAAAGTTTTGTTTAACTGATTTCTTTGCTCTGCTAACTGACAGGTGGGACCCAGAAACCAGGTGACAATTTAACCAGTCAACAAAGTGCCATGTCGACTATGTGGCCGGTCAGTAGGGTGCAATACCGTGCTCTACGATGAGCTAGTGATCGTATAATCACCGCAAAACTATATATAGTGACCGTAAAGAGCATATTGTTACAAACGTTGACCGCTAGTGTATTTTTCTCATTTCAAATTAAACCATATTAACCGGAAAGGACGCAGTATTGACTAGTACTAGTACTGCTTTGATGTGTCCCGTCAACTCGCCAAACGAGAAGAAGCTTGCTTACTACGCCTCTCCCTCGCCCACGCGCGGTGGTTCGCAGGACAAGGAGAGGGCTTTGACTACAACGCCCTCTCCCTCTCCCTCTACCTCGCCCTTGCCCTTGCGGCGGACGTGCAACAGTTCAATCAGTGTCAGATTGCCAGAAGCATATTGTACTATAGTATCATCATTGTTGAACCTTCCGAAGAGGCGAAAAGCCAAGTGAAAAGTTCACACGAGTACGAACTATTGAACCTCCCTAAGAGGCAAAGAGCCAAGCGCAAGGTTTTATAGGAGTTGTCGTCCTAGTAGGAGTGTACTACTGCTACAACTATAACGAACGATGCTACTGTATGATGCCGCCAGGTCACATATATCCAAAGTTGTGCCACCTTTTTTTCTCAAAGAGCGTGTTCGAGCCCGTGCAACAACCACACAAGTTGCACATACACATAACACATTTACTAGTAATAAATTCTAAAGGACAAATGCCAGTATGCCACACAAGTTCATCTCCAATTCATGTGAAAAATTTGTGCACGACTAGTCTACATATATTCACAGTGCTACCGTTCACAATTTACTGTACTCCACTTACACGATATAGATGGGCTACATGTCCTCCTTCAGGTTCTAGTCCCATGTGTTCTTTATGGATGGCACGATCCATAGCGGTGGGCAACGGGAATCATTGTCGCAGCTTTCTAGTCTGGATCCACATGATGGAGAATCATCCAAGCTGAAGCAGCATAAATCAGGGATAGCGTGTCCTAGCATGTCGTTCATCCGGCAGTGCGCATTGAAGACACAACCATGCTTCCTGAACGGCAGGCCTTCCGTGTCTTGCACGGAAGGTGGCATCCGCTTCACAATGGGGTAGCTGTCCCCAATGAAAAGCGACTACTCTCCAAAAGTGTTCCTCGGCACCCACGTAGCATCACGGGGGTCGAACTCAGCGCCGTTCATCTAGTACACGCGGCATCTCAGATCTGGACACATGGTGACGTAAATAGTCAAGGTCCATGCATAATAATGTTGTGCTCAAATATGGCGGTCAGTAATACCGTGCAGCAAATAGTACTACTCCGGTATAGAGGAAGTGAAATAACCGGCTTATTATATATAGCCACTCTTTGCTACATGGATGAGATAGTAAGACATGGAAAACAAAAATGGTGGCAGCTAGTGGGTTCAAGTCTTCAAGGGCCTAGCTAGCTATATGCGTCCTCCAAGGTAAAAAGTACTCCTACTAGTTCTAGTAAGTACTAGTACAACAATGAAAGAGAAGGCGAGAGGGTTAAAAAATGGAATACCTGGGTAGATGGTGACGGTCCGATCGTGGTAGATTGTGTGACCATGTTGCACATCAGTGGTACCATGGGTAACGACTGCTAAGATAGTTGATCCCAATATGCCAAAGTCAGCTACAAGGTTCCAGGTTAGACCGAATCGCGGATGCAAATGCACATCCAGGATCAGCGATCTTATTTTGATCGGGGGATGACTGGTCCCTGCAAAATAATGGAGTACCGTTAGGGATGCAAATGGTGGTTTGTGCATTCCGTTTGTAATCTCCCGTACCGTAGGATGGCAACCAGATGAAACAAGTCACCTGGCTTGTCACCGCAATGAGGCGGCCTAGATGGTGCACGGCGTCTTCGAACATGTAGGGGTACAAATCTTCCACTGCCAACATGCGCCAGCCTCTGCCGTTACTGCCTCTTGCATTGATGGCAATCCTTATGTTGAACACCGCGATGAGATAGTAATCGTCGTAGCCACGTCTCTTTGTCGGTGGGTCCGCAATTTCTAGCTTCTTCAATCTCATGTAGGCATCATCATACGTATTCAAGCCCAACCAGTCCGGAAGGCCGATCCCAATGGTGGAGAAGGGGTCTACCGGAACGGCCACACCGCTGTGAATGTTGTGCAAAATGATGGTGGTATCCGGACAGAGGTATGCAAGCCAATCTTTGTTGGCACCGACCCAGACCTATATATAAGGCGGTGGGCAGCGGAGAAATTACGAGATGGAAATGGAATAACTAAGTACTACATGATCAAACTCCATTACTGACCTGCTCATCAGACAAAATACGACTACCTCTGAACATCGGCAACTCTAGCGAAGTCAACGTGCAACCATGGCCAGGGAGCGGTGGACTGTTCGAAGGATTGTCCCATAGAAGAATCTTCTCCTCGGGGACGCATGGAAGACCAACAAGCATGTCCTTTTCCCAAGCCTGTTTAAGCACCGTCTTGAAAAAGTTGGTGCAGGAAGCACCGAGTCTTGCGGCGGTGAGGACATCGGAGCGGCGAGCGGTGGACTGTTCGAAGGATTGTCCCATAGAAGAATCTTCTCCTCGGGGACGCATGGAAGACCAACAAGCATGTCCTTTTCCCAAGCCTGTTTAAGCACCGTCTTGAAAAAGTTGGTGCAGGAAGCACCGAGTCTTGCGGCGGTGAGGACATCGGAGCGGCGTGCGATTTCTCCCAGAGGATTGTCGTCCAAGGTCTCCCAGCCCCGACGAGGAGGAGAACTGCCTGGCGAATCCATGGGTGCAGCGACGAACTGCCTTCTTTTCGGGGGGGGGGGGGGGGGGAACTGGCGAGGAGGAGATAAGTGTGTAGTAACCGTAGGGCCTCGTCCCTTCCAACTGTTGATCGTTCCTTAGAAAAGGTGTGAGGCTATTATTTACTACTAGTACTAGCATTATGGGACGTTATGGGATTGGCTCGAGTTTTAGCAAAAGCTGCCCTACGAGGTCGCATTGATTTGTTGAAAGGCCACTATACTGTAAATAATAGCACTAGTAAGAAATTTTTGGCACTAGGTAGTAGTTTTTGCCGTGGATTAAGAAATTTTGGGTTGGTTTTTGCTATTTTTTGTACACGCCAACTAGTGTCAAAAAACGTCTTACCTTATGTGACGGAGGAGTACCTACTCGTACTGTAGCAGTACTAGTACTACTTTTTCTCAACTAGTAGTGCGATGTACTGTACTTCTAGTCTAGTCTAGTATAGTGCACCAGTTTTGAACTCTTGAATCTCAGGGCCAAGGAGCTATAGTTGGAAGTGGAGGGTACTACTATTCTCTAGAACCATCGCTGTACTATGAATGCAGGGAAAGTACACCTGAGTAGTGGCCTAGTGGGTACTCTCGGTGCTCTATTCAGCTGCTCCTCTCACGTAGCTGGCCTACTCAGCCGCTCCTCTGATGCACACACTAGCAGCATGTTTAGCAGCAACGATTACTGCGGGGGCAGAACATTTGAGTTATTTGATACAGCGAGACTAGGTTTTTCTCTTCCATTTGTGGAGGTGTAATGGATCTCGTCGAACTTTGTTAGTAGTTGCTTCTTTATGAATGAGATGAAGCAAAGCTTTTGCCTCCGTTTCAAAAAAACATGTCAAGACGAATTTCTTTTATAGTAGAGCCGATAATGGAGTAAAGTCCATGCATGCAATGCCACAAGCTACAGAGTTGTAGTAGAGCACTTTACATATAGAGCCATATTGCACTGTTCCCAATGCCCCGCCAGGCTTTTCCAGCTCCTCGGGCTTAATTGGGAGGCGCTAGTTTAAATATGCTACTAGCTGATGAGGAAGCTGCAAGCGAGGTGCGGCTAGGGAGAGCACGCGAGCCATGGGATGCTGGGAAGGAAAACCCGTTCCCGTGGCTAGGCTATCCAGTGCACCCAGATTGTGGTGCTGCACGTCCTTTTGACTTCAAAGCTCAAACTACCCGTGTAAAATATTGGCTCGCAGTGAAGTTACTGTTTAAAAAAAAGGCCGCTGTCCGTACGGCCGGGATCGAACCCACAAAACGAGGTATACACTCCCGTGACCACTAGTAGTACTCGTTGGAGTAAAACGCAACCTAGAATCGCCTTTTGTCGCTAGTAGTACGTACATTGTTCCTTACAAGAAACCCCTAATAATGCAAGAAACCACTAATAATGCCAAGAAACTACTACCACTTGCATACGTGGAAGACTTAAGATAAGACTAGCTTATCAACCATTGTACATGCTCTTACCAACCAGCCCTACCAAGAAACGACTACTCTAAAAAGTGTCGTTATAGGTACGTTTCAACCCGTGGCCCTGTTTGGATACATTTCTTATCAATATAACCCTGCCATCCAAACACCACTTTGGTTAGAGTTAGTTCAGGGTTAGAATCTAACTCTAACCTCTGATAGGGCCCATATCGGCCATTAAGTCAACGCCTTCTATTCGACCGACCGCTATGACTTGTGGGACCTACATGTCAGTCTGCATAAAAATCCCTGAGTGATCTCCTACCTCCAGCCCGTCCACCTAGTCATCCTTGGCCATGGGACGCAGCTACCACCGCCGGCAGAAGGGAGGTCAAAACCGCCAGCGGTGCGGAGCCCATGTTGCGGCAGCCCGGATGCCAGCTCCGTCCATCGCTCGCGGCCACTAGCTAGCCAAGATAGCTCCGTCCAGCTGCTTGTCTGCAAGGTTTGCTAGCTAGATTGTCATGGTGGCGTGGCGGCTTGCTCGCGCACGCGGCGCTAAGTCCAGCCATCTGGCTCGAGTGAAGGCCAGCGTGGCGGCTTGCTCGCTCGTGAGTCACGCTCGGGTCAGCGTGCCAACCCATGCGGAGGCCAGTGCAGCGTCCGGCCGAGCAACGGCCAACTCGCTCATCACCGGCGCCACCGATGAACACCCATGAGTACTATTTGAAGTAATGTTTAGGAAAAATAATGATTTGAGGGGGAATAATAGGATAGAAGGTCAGATGTGGGTCCCTCGTGTCAACGGTCAAACAAAATGTGTTGGTTTAAGCTGCCTCGTCAGCACGAACGTGTGGGCCAACCTTGTCATCAATGGGTTTAAACTAACCTAATCGGTAGGAGTACTAGGTAGTAGTTTTTGGCGTGGATTAAGAAATTTTGGGCATGTTTTGCTGTTTTTTGTATAATATATTCTTCCTAGGGCTGGTTGAAAGTGGTAGTTTTTTGTTAAGCTTTGGAAGCCAATAAGCAAGGCTAGTTACATAGTGCATATGTGTACATGATTGAAACTAAGTATCAACCATGAGTGACTAATATCTTGATGGAAAACTTGAAACTATGGAATACTAGGAGAAAAAAATGCATGGTTGGAAATACAAGCAATGTTCATGTGCGTTGCAATGAATCATAATTAGAATAATACTTATTCACAAACTTGATACAAAACACTCTAATTTTGATATACATATATCACTAGAGATATATTATGTTTCAATTAGAATATATTCCTTGGGCTGTTTTGGTGAGGTCAGGGAGGGATGTGGTTGGTTTTAAGATTCTAATTATTGGTTTTTCTGCAAATTATTAGACAAGTGGGATGTTGGTGAGAAAAGGCACAACAACTTACCTCACAGTCGTTAGATGTAGATCTAATGGTCAGAAACGACGGATGGCAGGCGCACCATCAGCACCAACTTAGTATTCTGTAGGAGTACTAGCAAGATTCGTGCATTGCACGGAACATCAAGATGCATTTTTTTATAAAACACTTGTTGTGATTGACCCACGCGGGAGTAATCCCATGTGTAAAAACTAATGATATCTCAAGAAATATGAGATAAGGTGAAGAGGAGTGGGGCATGGTGGTAATTGGTGGTCGGACTGAGCGGAGGCATGGGGATTGACGATGCCGACAGTGGCCACCAGGCCAGTTTGTTCCAGAGGCTTCCTTTCTTAATTTCTCAACGATGAGGTTGTTGGAGATAAGGATGAACGAGGGAAGGCCTTGTATGCAAATGTGGAGAGGGGTGCGGGTATCTTTTAGTTTAATTTCCATCCGTCAGATATAGATCGGACGGTCTATATTGCAAGATGGCACATCATCACCAACTCGGTTTTTTATAAGAGAAGAAATATAAGTATGGAGATACAAACGTATTATCGATACTTATTTCCGTAAACTAGCACCTACATTCTATTCAATACCTCAGCATGTGTGGCCTTAGCACAATGACTTCTCGACTGTGTAAAACAAAGGTTTTCCCGTCGTCGATAAGGAGGGGGTGACGGCGGCGCGCTTTTTGGCTTTCTCTAGTCCTAGTAGTCATACTAGGAGGTCTAAGCACGTGTAGATTTATTCTTTTTCACGTCTCGTGTCCGCCGTACTGCCACGATTGTTGATGAATAGACGCTAAGTTATTCATGGGGAAACCCTTGTTGAGCGTGTTTGTGAGAGAGGAGACAGTGTGCGTGTGATATGTCTAGAGACTAAGGCAATGATTATAGATTCTTTGTGTCTATGTGTGTGGAGGATAGAGAGAGACATGTACATGGGGCTTTGTATTCTGTAATGTGGAGACACATATACATAATTAGAGAGTGAGTGTGTGAGATACACATGCGGACATGGGGAGAGATGAGGATCCAGATAAATGGGTGTTTGTGCGTGTCTGGGTGTGTTTGTGCATGCCTTTGTGTGTGAGAGGGAGTGTGTGTATGTGGAGTAGAGACACCACTAATGATGTAAACCTAGTATAAGGGAAGGGTGAATGTTGTGACATGTGTAGTAGCGGGATAGCGAGGGCGGGGGGAGCAGACTATTTGGAAGAGACATCGACTATGTGTGTGTGTGTGTGTGTGTGTGTGTGAGAGAGAGAGAGAGAGAGAGAGCGAGAGAGCGAGCAAGAGAGAGAGAGAGAGAGAGAGAGAGAGAGGGAGAGGGAGAGGGAGAGGGAGAGCGAGAGGGAGAGGGAGAGGGAGAGGGAGAGGGAGAGGGAGAGGGAGAGGGAGAGAGAGAAAGAGAGAGAGAGAGAGAGAGAGAGAGAGACGCGAGAGGGGTCATTTGTGTCCATAAATGGCGTATAGATAGGGAGACAATGTTGACGTTGTTCGAAATTGCCTATGTACAGAGACGCAAGGGAAGCGAGTCATCGTGTGTGATAGGGACTTCATGAGAGATCTAGAATAGATGGTGTAGAGAACAATGTGCGAGATCGAGAATGATGATACATTAAGGAGCTATGGAAAGAGTCACGACATATATGTATACAGGGAAGGAGCTGGGGCGGGTCCGCATGTGGGAGTGATAGAAAGAGGAGAGTGGTGCACAAGGAGACAAAGTGTGCTTGCTTGTAGTGGGGGTGGTGAGTGAGGTGAGTGCGCGAGAACTAGATAACTAGGGAGATGGACGTTTGGGGCAACCTTTTGTGTGTATGGGAAAGATACACTCTACATAGTTCGTGTGCTTGGGAAAGAGAGATGCCGGGAGACCTAGAGAGTGGGGGAAGAGATGTGTGCATGCCCGAGAGACAAAGTGATAGAGACCTATATTGGGGTCCAGACTTTAGAAGAGAGAGGGGTGTTAATGTGCTCGTGTGTTGGTGTTTGGGGGAGAGAACAACTTCTCTATGTGTGTGGGGGTGACAAGGGAGGGGGATTGGCTTCAGATAAAGAGTGAGGTGTCTGTATTTGAGGGACTTTAGCATAATTGAGATATACATGGTCAATAGTGTGTGCACTCATGGTTGATCAATTTGTTTCACAGTTTGGACTATGAGATAACGATACTTTTGAACATGCGTGATATACCTTGATGTACCAGAATTACAAACCTAAGATTGGAATTTTGGAATTTGACTCCATCATTATCTTTTGTAATTCATTTAAACGGAGGTACATTTTTTAAGCCTGGATTTCGTGATTTCAAATTCATATATCAAACCTAGAGATATACACATATAGGCACGTTCAAACTTTATAATCATGCACTTTATTCATACACATACACATTTTTGCTTTTATTATCATATTTAGGATAAACACATTTGGAATTTCATTTGAATTGGACCGTATGATGGTATTTGCTTGTAGTAGCTCAATGATCCATATTTGAATTGAATGGACAATCTAAGTTTCGAGTTGGAGACATTGATTTTCAAAACATGCACTTTTTTCTGTGCAAAACAAACAAATTCTCGGCCATGATATCATAGTCGGCCGTACAAGAGCAGAATATAATTTCAGGCACCAAAAGCTTTCAAACTTCCCGCTCACATCGAAATATCTTGCGCCCGAAAGTTTATTCCTGCGATATTCATGTTTTACCCCTGCCACCTTAAAAGAAAAGGGCTGCTTTGGTAACTCCATTGTTTTCCCCTCTTTGCCCCCAACATTCATCCCCAGAGCCCCTCCCCTTCCCCTCCCTGACTCCCCAACCACGGCAAGCCGCCGAATCTAGTCCTCCGCCGCAGCGGTGGACCTCACACCTCGCCGGATCTACCTTCCGCACCTTGGAACCCCCAACTGCCAACTCACCACTTCACCGGCGCCGCTTCGGCGAATGGCTTGTCCACCGCCCCAGATCTCCTTGACCACCATCATGCTCCACCCCAACGGATCTGCTTAACCGGTGCCCTTGTCCACCACAGTGTAGGCCCTTCACTGAGTCCCTCGTCTGCGCCTTCGCTGGCCCTTCATACAAGACCTCGTCCGCCCAACAGATCCGCCTTATTGAAAGCACTGTACAACACGCCTGCCGAAGCCTTCGTCCACTGCACCGGACCCACTCCACGGATGCCATATTCAACTCCACCGGCCCTGCTTTACCAACACTGTAGCCTCATCAGGTTATTTGATTTGTACTCCTTCAATTTTTCTCTTTATCGTGCAACTGTTCACTTACCAGAGATGAGCTTTCTTATATGTCGACAGGCGCCGCAGCTGTAGCACCGGAGCCGCTTTAGCGACGGCGACGCCGGCCCAAACTCAACCGCAACACGAGCACCATCGACGATCCTTATCTATCAAGTATGACAACGATACTCATACGCCGCCGAGTATCAGGTACTATTGTCCAACGACTGGCGCCTACGTTCACTTTCCTAGAATAAGCACCGCACCTTTGAATTTCTTCAGGGCATCATTCAGTTTTTCATGAGACGCATTATTCTGCTTGCACCTGTAGGGCCATACTTCTGGCACTGAACATGTTACACGTGCTAAATTACATACCAGTGCACATATAGTTAATATGCTTTAGTTTTGTCCTAAGTATTACTGTACTTCCTAGATATCACTACCTACTATTTTACTTCTTGAATGTTATATTTGTGATAATGGTGTTGTTCTGATGCCACCTTTTGGTTCCATCAGACTGCTTAATGTTCTCTATGCTTAATTACACATCAACAAACTAGCATGTGGTTCCGCTGCTTTTTGTTTGTTTTACCCTATATTTTCTGATGCTAGCTATTACATCACTACTCCGAGCCTCTGTTCATTACTTGTTTTTGTGTTCTTGATCTTCCCAAGTTGCATGACTAATTTGATGCTTCTATTAATTATGGAGCTGCCAACCCCATGAAGCAAAATATTTGTTCTTTTGGGGCTGCACCTCGAACAAGCATATAAATAGAGGGAAGCAGATATATTGTCGTGTATGCACACACCCTTCTTTCATTAGTTTAGATGAACCATTGATGATCAATTCGGACCAGTGCATGCAATTAAAATTAATTTTACCTAAATAGAGGGTGCAGAATAAACTACAACAACTAGATTTGCAACCACGGGATGCTGACGATATCTTCAAAGAACATTGCAACAGCAGCGAGGCTTCACAGCAACATATGGTAAGCCAGTGTGTTTTAGTACATGTGAAATGTAATGCGAGTGGGCTACTTTCTTGGCTTATGCCCTCAACCTGTAATCCTACCGAATTACAAATAGTTCAGTTGTCTGCTTTGTTGTATTGCTTGATTCGAATGCTTGTTTGTTGTCACGCAATACCTGAGTTGGCCAATATGTCAGCAGTGCCTGCTGTACTATCGCAAAGAAATGCATGCCTAGTTCATTTGAGTTTCGGCTATCTGAATTCCAGGGTAATCCCGGTTCTTCTTTAGATACCAGTTGATATTGTCATTAGATTATTGTACTTGCATGTTGTGTCATGTCTCCGAATGGATTATGTTGCAAGACCCCCTATGTTGTCCATGTGTTGTAATGATCCAAATTTTTTAGGTGAGGTAATCCTCAGTACTTGTATGAGTGACATAAGGTGAACTGTTTTTCGTGTGAGCATATTGTATTGGATGAAATAATTGTTTGACTCAGAGTGTATCCAACCTACTGAATCCGAAGATCACGGCATTTCTAAATCATAATCATATATAAAGGTGGAATAAATCTTTGTTGTGGTTTTGAAGAAATAAATAACAAAATGTAGAATTATCTGTGGATATTCGTAATCGAATACAAATTGGATTTGAATTTAGTTTGACAGGGCCCAGGGCAAACGTGAATGCTAATTCTCCCAAGTTCTGAACGAAGCGGCTAAACACCCACTATAATTTGTGGGCTGCACAAAGCAAGTGTTTGCAAGATGGAAATTACTGTCTACCCCTGACACTTGACATCCTTATCGACCGGATTTACACTGCTATCGATAGGGGTAGACTAGTAAATTCAATCAGACGTGACACGACGGCCTCTGAGACCATTCAGACATGGTGGCGCCAAACATGGGCGGAAAAACACATTTGATTCAAGCTCGTCCGAAAGACATGCGTCTCTTCCTCCATTTCCCCATTCATAAACAGTGGGTGGCAAAACAAACTCTCGTCCAAAATCAATGTAGGCTAATATTTTGAATAGGAGCAGATGTGCAACTTCCCTCAGATGTGACACAACCGCCCTACCTATCAGCCTCGTTCATACCCCGTGGGCGCCAACCGTGGGCGGAAAAATACCCTCTCCTCGCCCGAAATAGTTACCGTCAAATATTTGGGGGATGCGAGATTACCGTCCTATCCCCAACCGACGCAATGTACGAAGTTTTAAACGGGGGATAAGTACGTAACTTTCCCACATTACAGAGAAGCACGTCCCAAAGTTTGAGATCCCCCCTCCCCTCCATTTCCCCATTCATACACCATCAGCGCCATGACAACCTCCCCACTACGGCCAACCTCCCCCGTCCGCCACCCCATCCTCCACCTTGCCGGAGCCGCTACCCCTACCCCGTCGTCTACTTCAAGATATGGACGTCTCTCATCCACGGTGCTGGACCAGGATCCTTTCATCGCGTCCTCTCGCTTCATCGGCGCCGTTGTCCACCTTGCAGTTGTCGCTCCTACGACCGCCTTGTCGACGGCAACATGATTTATCCCCCAACCCGGCCGTCTGCCGTCTAAAGTCTTCTTCCCCGCCGCCGACAGCCATCGCACCAGCAGCACCCTCAACATATCAGCAGAGGCCTACACGGCGTCGCAAGAGAGGTGGTACTCTTCCATATGTGCTTAAGTTATTGATCTCACCCGGAAAATATATCATAATTTGTTTACAGTACTTTTCTTGTCCGCACCAAATCGTAGTGGCTTGTTGAAAGCAAACATTGGTTGCGAAGTAGCTTTGTCCGGTTTGCACCTTCAGATCCGCCATGGCACGGGCACTATACTCGTAAAGCTTATGGTTTCCCCCCTTTATATTCACTACCATCATCATAGGTGCTTCTTGTCGTGCTAGCACTACTCCTCAAGACCTCAACCCAAAGCTTACGTGTTGAAATACGAATTTGATATGATGCTCATATCACTAAAATAGAGAAGGTTTAATTTGTCACATAATGTTCCTATATTCATTTCGAAAAGCATGTGCGCCACCCACTGGTCCAGCTAGTTCCACTTTCCTGATTTATCTCTTGATGCTTAGGGTTTTCCCCTTTTCTCTACTCTACTATGATTTGCGTAGGTGCTTTCTGTCATACTAGCATTATTCCACCCTTCAAGCTAAACAACACAACACTCAGAATTCGAAAGCTTAGTTGTTCATATATGATTGTGATATGATACTGATATTAGTTAATAGACACATTTAACTGGTTAGCTAAAGGTCCCACTTGAGTTTCCAAATGCATGTCGCGACATATAAAGAGACAGCTGAATTGCATTTCTTTGTCACTTGTTGACTGTACTTTCTTGTCCATACCAAATCTTAGTTGTTATTTCAAAGCAAACATCAGTTGCTAACTACCCTTTGCGCGGTTTGCAGCTTCAGATCTGCCATCCCACTGCCACGGTCAACACTGTACTCATCATGCTCATGGTTTCCCCATTTTATGATGACCACGATCAGCCTATGTGGTTTGTGTCATAATAGCACTGCTCCATCCATCGAGCTAAACAAGCTTAGTTGTACAAATTCATATATGATATTATGCTGATATTAGTAAAACTGAGAGCTGTTTAATTGGTCAGCTAAATGTTCCTACTTTAGTTTCGAAATGCATGTGAGCCACATATGGAGAGATCGGAAAGAATAGTATTTCTCTGTGCGCTCTGGTTCATCATGGGTGGCCAACTGATATTGTATTGAAAGACTTGTAATATCTTCAATCTGCTTGCTCTTCTGCTCTTCTTTAAGATGATCCTCTTCTCTTGTGGTTGACTGGTCAGGTCGCGTTGTTCTCTCTTAGTATATTTTGAATCTGTCAGTTCATGTCGACTTGTTCTTCTTTTCTATATGTTGAAGCTGTCATCTGCGAAGTGTCATCACTTCTCAAGCTCTCATATTTTGAGTAGTAGGCCACATTATATTAACGCACACACCAAATTATAGCATGCATGGCATCTCTTAAAAGAATTGTAGAGATAACACAAAGGGGTTTACAGGGAGGCAGTATTGGATTAGAATCACTTCTGCATTACAAAGATAATCTCACTTGTTTTTATGTTTTCATGCATGTCAGATATTGAACATTATCAAAATGAATATATGAGAATGGGCGCACAAGAGGAATATTGCGGAACAATCTACTGGCTAACAAACTTGGCATGGTGGAGGATGGCCTATCTTATTCACCCATCAAGGTGCTTGCTCTAACTTGGCAAGGTTGTATTGGTCGCACATATTTTGCTTCTGACCTCTTGCATTACTTCTAATTTGTTACACCATCTGCTTAGTTTAAGCATCATATATGAGTATATGCCATACCTATCCATTTTCTATACCTATTCCATGTGTCGTCACACTATGTTTTTCCAGTCAAATGTTGTTCTTTCGTAATAGATGTCCAAAAGGAAGAGGGTGAGTGCAGATCCTCAAGGAGTACAAACTAGGTTTTTGGAAAAGGTAGTGATACCTGTTAAATCAGATAGATCAGCAGCCACAGAAAACACAGGCCCAACTGTACCACACTTTACCCCTACTCCAGTGGCCAAACCCCTATTAGAATTGCTGAGAGCCCAGCGTCAGGTACTGTCTATGATATCAATTCAAAATTTGAACTCCTAAATTTCTGCATCTGCCTTACCTTCTCTCTTGTATGAAAACTAATTTCAAATGAATCTCCTTGCTCAAAGGATCATACGATCTCACAACAATATTGGGCTCTACATTGCTCTTGTCAGTACCTCTCTCCCTTTTGCCTTGTAACATTGTACTTAATTAATTGCTATTTGATTATGTATCATCAGTCTGCACCCGAGCTTCATTATCCTCTGTTTATTCCAACATTATTTGATCTATATTTACTCTTTGCAAAATGTAGAATAATGGCAATGCTTATAAAGAATTTTCTTTGGGGAATTTATTGAATTATATATCCTTCCATCAACAAGGAGAAGGGATTTGTCCAGCCCGCGCTAACATGTAATGTAAGTTCATCCTTCTCAAGCCTTGAAACTTTGTTCTAATATAGATTTGGATAGGCATAATTTTCTTCGCTGCTGTTTGCTTTGCTGTTTACATCTGATTGGATGTTTGCAACAACTACCAGCTTCAAATTGTAGTTGTAAAAACATGTTCCTCATGCAGAACAGATCCATTTATTTGCTTATATAATTGTGAAACCTGTTACGTGTCTCCTTGTTTCTCTTTCAGAGTCGTATCTCTTATGTCAGGCAGAACTTTAGGGAAGATAGTGAGCCAAACCATCTTGAGGACAGCGAGATGACCCCAAGGTCCTGTCTTGATGAAGACAGTGAGTTGAAGCTACTCACCAGCAGGTGTGAGACAACCTCTATGCAGTCGCTGCCTCAATTAGTTTGACTTCTTCAGTCTCAACTTAAAGCGGAAAGGCTTGCTTCAGCTCAGCTCTGACTTGAAGTCAAAGATGTAATGAAGATGTCAGAGGACTGCCTTGCGCACCATCATGCCATACAGCTACGGGTGATGCATCTATCGGTGGCACAACTTAGGTCTATTCAGCTGCTTCGGCTGTTTGGTGGGCCCGACCTGGCCAGTCCTAGTGCCTTCTGAAGTGCTCTCAGTTTTGTATATTCTTTTGTCGGCGCGTTTATTTGCACTGGTGGCGAACTTTGATGCCCAGTGGATGTAATATGTGTAATAGCCGTGATAGCCTAGCGTAAGTTGCTTGCCTATTTATTTCCTTGTTGTCTTGTTTATTTGTTTGCTTGTAGTTAGTGCTGTTCTATTTCCGCGGTTTGCTAGTGGCCACAATAACCTATTTTTTATAATTAGGCCACAATAACCATGGGCTACATATTTACTTGAGTGACACTAGTCCTCCTATGGGCCGTAGAAACAAAGGGCCTTCTACGGGCCGTAGAAACAATGGGCCTTCTACGGGCCATAGAAACGATGGGTCTTCTACGGGACGTGTCATCAGTGGGCCTTATACGTGCCTTATGATCGATTGGCCAAACATGGGCCAATAACAGACCGCATTATGGCCGTAAATGGGCTAGAGTTGGAATCATCCGTTCATGGGCCGACCATAACGGGCCATCATTAATAGGCCGTATTTCATGACGCTATGAAAACATCCCAATGTATTAACGGGCCACAAACGGGTCAACTGTAACCACAGGCTGAATTTGGCCCACAAGCAGAAAATGGCAATAACGGGCCGTAAGTAACCGAATGCTGGAAATGAGCCCAAGAATAAATGGGCCCTGAGACGGCCGAAATATAACATGGGCTGCAAACGGCCCAATGGATTAACGGGCCGTTAATGGGTATAAAGTGATACACTATTCATTATGGGCCAGTTTCACCACGGGAAGTTAATGGGCCAAGAGTTACGAAGGGCCTCATATGGGCCGAAAGACATCATGGGCTACATGGGCCGGAACTTAAAATGGGCTGGAATCATATTGGATGGCCCAGATGACGCTACTGGGCCTAATTTGGATAGGTCGTAATGGGCCCTGGGTTAGTGGGCTATAAATGGGCTATATGCGAACAGGCCATTAACAAGCTTTCTTTGGGCCGGCCCGCCACCTTTGGACCAAGTCAAACGGGCTGGCCTTTTCATAGGAATGGGCCTCTATTGGGCCGTGCCACATGTCGACGTATCATAGGTGCCTTCGGTCCAATGAGTGGATGACATCTGTCCCAACAGTGAGCCGACACGTGTTTCCTCCGGCCAATGCTGATTTCACACGTGGAAAATCCCCATTGGTCGGGGCTGTTAGTGGGTTATCGGATCCAAAACTGGACCCGATAGCTTAATGACGTTCCGTTAGGGTGGATGCCACGTGTCGGTCACCCTTGACAAAAGCACTTCTGTGATGCGTGATTTATCGTCATGGAAGTGGACACTTGCATGATGATAATTTTGGTAATGTCATGGAACAATTCTAGGACAGCACAGGTATGACTATCTTGATTCTGTCATAAAATCGTCATGGATGTACATGCATGACAAAAAACACGACCTACTATGACAAACACGTATCATCACGGAAGTGTATTTTTTTTGTAGTGCAACCTGAAAAGCTCGAACCCAAGTCAGAAAAATGCGTCTTCATAGGATACCCTAAGGAAACCATTGGTTATACCTTCTACCTCAGATCTGAAGGCAAGGTATTTGTTGCCAAGAACGGATCCTTTCTGGAGAAAGAGTTTCTCTCGAAAGAAGTAAGTGGGAGGAAGGTAGAACTTGATGAAGTACTGCCCCTTGAACCAGAAAGTAGCGCAGCTCAGGAAAATGTTTCTGTGGTGCCTGCACTGACTAGAGAGGAAGTTAATGATGATGATAAAGGAACTTCGGATCAAGTTGCTACTGAACTTCGTAGGTCCACAAGGACACGTTCCACACCAGAATGGTATGGTAATCATGTCCTGTAAATCATGTTGTTAGACAATGGTGAACCTTCGAACTATGAAGAAGCGATGGCGGGCCCAGATTCCAATAAATGGCTTGAAGCATTGAAATCCGAGATAGGATCCATGTATGAAAACAAAGTATGGACTTTGACAGACTTGCCCGATGATCGGCAAGCTATAGAAAATAAATGGATCTTTAAGAAGAAGACTGACGCGGATGGTAATGTGACCATCTATAAAGTTGGGCTTGTCGCTAAGGGTTATCGACAAGTTCAAGGGGTTGACTGCGATGAGACCTTCTCACCCGTAGCGAAGCTGAAGTCCGTTTGAATCATGTTAGCAATTGCCGCATTCTATTATGAAATATGGCAAATGGACGTCAAAACGGCATTCCTTAATGGTTTCCTTAAGGAAGAATTGTATATGATGCAGCCGGAAGGTTTTGCCGATCCTAAGAATGCTAACAAGGTGTACAAGCTTCAGCGCTCCATCTATGGGCCGGTCAAGCATCTCGGAGTTGGAACATTCACTTTGATGAAATGATCAAAGAGTTTGGGTTTATGTAGACTTATGGAGAAGCCTGCGTTTACGAGAAAGAGAGTGGGAGCTCTGTAGCATTTCTCATATTATATGTGGATGACAAACTATTGATGGGAAATGATATAGAACTTTTGGAAAGCATAAAGGCCTACTTCAATAAGTGTTTTTCAATGAAGGACCTTGGAGAAGCTGCTTACATATTAGGCATCAAGATCTATAGAGATAGATCGATACGCCTCATCGATCTTTCACAAGGCACATACTTTGATAAGATATTGAAGAAGTTCAATATGGATTAGTCCAAGAAGGGGTTCTTGCCTGTATTGCGAGGTGTGAGATTGAGCACGGCTCAATGCCCGACCTTGCTAGAAGAGACAGAAAAGATGAGTGTCATCCCCTATGCCTCAACCACAGGGTCTATTATGTATGCCATGCTGTGTACCAGACCTGATGTGAACCTTGTCATAAGCTTGTTAGGGAGGTCCCAAGTAATCCCGGCATGGAACACTGGATAGCGGTCAAGAATATCCTGAAGTACCTGAAAAGGACTAAGGATATGTTTCTCGTTTATGGAGGTGACAAGAGCTCGTCGTAAAGGGTTACGTCGATGCTAGCTTCGACACAGATCTGGATAACTCCAAGTCACAAACCGGATACATGTATATTTTGAATGGTGGGGCAGTAAGTTGGTGCAGTTGCAAGCAAAGCGTCATGGCAGGATCTACATGTGAAGCGGAGTACATGGCAGCCTCGGAGGCAGCACATGAAGCAATCTGGATGAAGGAGTTCATTACCGACCTAGGAGTTATTCCCAATGCGTCGGGCCCGATGAATCTCTTATGTGACAACACTGGAGCTATTGCCCTTGCAAGGAGCCCAGGTTTCACAAGAAGACCAGGCATATCAAGCGTCGGTTCAACTCCATCGATGAAAATATTCAAGATGGAGACATAGATATTTGTAAAGTGCATACGGATCTGAATGTCGCAGGTCCGTTGACTAAACCTCTTCCACAAGCAAAACAAGATCAACACTAGAACTCTATGGGTGTTCGATTCATCACAATGTATCTAAATATACCCTAGAGGGAATAATAAAATGGTTATTATTATATTTCCTTGTTCATGATAATTGTCTATTGTTCATGCTATAATTGTATTGACCGGTGTCGGTGTCAAAACCGGCGGATCTCGGGTAGGGGGTCCCGAACTGTGCGTCTAGGCGGATGGTAACAAGAGACAAGGGACACGATGTTTTTACCCAGGTTCGGGCCCTCTCGATGGAGGTAAAACCCTACTCCTGCTTGATTGATATTGATGATATGGGTAGTACAAGAGTGGATCTACCACGAGATCAAGGAGGCTAAACCCTAGAAGCTAGCCTATGGTATGATTGTTGTAATGGTTGTTGTCCTACGGACTAAAACCCTCCGGTTTATATAGACATCGGAGAGGGCTAGGGTTACACATACTCGGTTACAATGGTAGGAGATCTACATATCCGTATTGCCAAGCTTGCCTTCCACGCCAAGGAAAGTCCCATCCGGACACGGGACGAAGTCTTCAATCTTGTATCTTCATAGTCTTGGAGTCCGGCCGATGATGATAGTCCGGCTATCCGGACACCCCCTAGTCTAGGACTCCCTCAGTAGCCCCTGAACCAGGCTTCAATGACGATGAGTCCGGCACGCATATTGTCTTCGGCATTGCAAGGCGGGTTCCTCCTCCGAATAATCCACAGAAGATTGCGAACACCAGGATAGTGTCCGGCTCTGCAAAATAAATTCCACATACCACCGTAGAGAGAATAATATGTACACCAGTTCAATCTGCTGACGTATTTTGTGGCATGACGTCACACCACTACCAAGCCTTTACTTGAATCGTTTTTATTATACCACCTCAGTGCGTTTAGCGAAGCGGTTTCCTTGGCACGTCTTGTCGTAGCAGAGATCATGTTCCCCTTATTCCGGGATTCCCATCAATACGGACGTGGGTAACCCAACCGCGCCATTGATTGCGGCGCTTGGGAGATAAGCGAGTTTTACCAGGCTAGTAGGGACGCATAGTTTCATCCGCCCATATATAAGGGGATAAGGATCCACCTCATTTACCTACGCCTTCTTCCTCCTTTGCTTATCCATCTCCGCGCACTCGAGCTCCAGCGCCCAAGTCCGCACATCTCACCTCAACCTTCTCCAACCATGTCCGGAGCGGCCTCCTCCGCTATGGAGGGGCACATCGAGAAGCTGCACAGCATCGGATACCTGTCCAGCGACATCGCGCACCGGCTGCTCGACGAGGGGCAGCTCATCCCCACCCCAGGCCCCATGAGAGGGTCGTATTCCTTCCCCACTTCCTCCGCGGACTGGGCTTTCCACTCCACCCCTTCGTCCGGGGGCTCATGTATTACTACGGCCTGGACTTCCACGATCTGGCTCCAAATTTCATCCTCAATATCTCGGCGTTCATCATCGTGTGCGAAGCCTTCCTATGCATCCAGCCCCACTTCGGCTTGTGGCTAAAGACCTTCAACGTCAAGCCAAAGGTTGTGAAGGGCAGCCAAGCGAAGTGCGGAGGCGCCATGGTGGGAAAAATGCCCAACGTCACCTGGCTCGAGGGCGCCTTCATGGAGTCCATCAAAGGGTGGCAATCGGGGTGGTTCTATATCACCGAGCCGCGTGACCCTAAATGGGCAGTGGCCCCCGAATTCAGATCTGGCATCCCCATGCAGCTCACCTCCTGGAATGAGAAGGGCTTGCTTTGGGGTGGTTCGGAGGAGCTGACCGGACTCCAGTCCTGTCTCCAGACCCTGGTGAACAAGAAGCTTAAGCTTGTCAACGTGATCCAGGTCATGCTCATCCGCCGGATTCTCCCCTGCCAACAACGGGACTTCAATTTGTGGGAGTTTGATCTGGCACAACACCAGACTTTGAGCGGCCTCTTTGACACTACGTACAAAGAGGCCTAGAGGGTGCTGTTCAAGGGCGTCGAAGCTCCCGCATCCGCTACCAAAGATCGCGGATTTAGTTCGCAGCGTCCAGCTGGCGAGGTAAGCAACGTTATCCTTTATGGGGCATTCGTTTTTCATAATTTGACTCTATGCGGGATCTAAACTCCCAATGCCTTTAACAGGACTGGCAGAAGACGTCCGGACAGGTTAACTATCTGGCTCCCCTTCCAGAAGACCCAGCGGACGCCCGTTTAACAGGGCTCCTGGTCCCGGCACTTTACGTGGTGCCGGAGAAGAAGACCAAGAAGAAGGCCACGGGAACCCGAAGGAGTTCCCGGCGCCAGGTGGTATCGGACTCATCGTTCGATGACTCCGAGGCAGACTCCTCCCCCGAGGAGGAGGAGAAAGAGGCCTCTACCCCAGCGGGGGGAGAGAAGAAGAGGAAGGCCTCCCCAATGAGGGCGGCCGAAGGGTCCAAGAAAGGACGGACCCTTCCTCCAGACTGCTCCGCCGACGCCGACGAGGGCGACGAGGAGTGGCCCTCAAGGGCCAAGCCCCTGGCAAGATCGTAAGTGTCCGAATTCCTGGATGATTTATAATTTTTCTTTTTGCCACGCGATGTCTTTATAATGCCGCATACAACCTGTAGTCCGGCCAAGGATGATCTTACCGCTTCGTCGAGCGGGTCCTTGGCTACGTCGGATATGGATTCCCTTCCGACCGCCTCCACCCCTCGTGACGCTGACGACGCTGAGGTGGGATCCCAGGAGGGGACCCACCAGGAGGGGGAGGCTCCGGAGGTGCCACAGGGCAACCTCCTGGACTTCGCACCGGACTCCGCACTGGAACCTGCAGTGGTTCCGGAGTCCGGTAGGCGGCCCCTTCGTAGGAATGGCAAGACTGTGACACCGGCGGCCTCCGTCCAACCGGAGGTGCCGGATAACTTGCTGGAGGCGCTCAACGGCGCTTCCATCCAAGAAGAACACCGCACTGTCATGAGTGCGGTGATTCGGAAGGTTCAGCTTGCCAAGAGCGGGCTGACCGAAGCCTGCAGCAGCCTTCTAACAGGCTTTGAGGTAAGAAATTTAAGATATGTAATATAATACCGCATAGACAGTAGCCCCTGATGCTCGGTTCGGTGTTCGGAAAGAAAAGCCGGACTGAGGATCTAAAAAGATATACGCAGGAGGTCTAAAAAATATGTCAATATGGGATTGCAGGCTGCGCTGCTGACCTCTGCCGCACTGACTGCGGAGGTCGATGCTTTGAAGAAGAACCTCGAGCGGTCCGAGAGCGAGCTCGGCCGTGCTAAGAAGCAGCTCGAGGACAAGGAAGGTGAGTAACACCGTATTAAATTTGTACCTTATAGAAAAGGATTTTGGTTGCAAGAGAAATAACAAGGATAACGTGGGTACTCCAGGGGCCACGAACAAGGTGGCGACCCTGAAGGAGGCCGTGTCCGCGGCCAAACGCGATGCGGCCGCGGAACAAGCCGAGCGAGAGAAGCAGGAGACGCGGGTGGCGGAGGTGCATCAAGAGCTCCAGGCTCTCGTGGAAAAACATGAGAGTTTGGAGCGCGACTCAAAGACTCGAGAGTCCGAGCTTGCATCGGCTCTTGAGAGTGCCAAAGCCGCTAAGGCCGAAGCCCACAAGGCCCTCCAGGAAATCGAGGCGGTGAAGAAAATAGCGGCGGGTAAGGCATTTTTCATGCAAAGCAAGCATGTGAATGTGAATTACCTATTACTTACCCGAATTCGGAGCTCTCCAGGAGCGTTCGCAGATCTGACCCGCAGCGTGTCCGATGCTGCCGCATTCTATCGGGCCGAGGAGGGGTGCTCGACGGAGAAGGTCTTCTGGTCTCAGTATGCTGAGGCCGGACATCCGGTGCCCCTTAGCGACCAGTTGAAGCAGCTGGTCGAGCTCCACAAGGTTGCCGAACAGGCCATGAAGGGCCTCATAGTTCGGCTGTGGCCTGGGGAGGCCATGCCTGGGAGCTACTTCGGCCTGGTGCGGCGGCTGGTGGATGCGTGTCCCTGGGTTGAAGTCGTCAAGCACTCCGCCTGCATTGAAGGTGCCCGTCGGGCCCTTGCCCGTGCAAAAGTGCACTGGGGCAGGATGAACGCTGAGAAGCTTCTGACGGACGCGCTGCCGGCGGGCAAGGAGTATCGCACGCCCGAAATGTATTATAAGAGTGTCCTGAAGGGTGCCCGCATGATTGCGGATGAGTGCTCCAAAGATGTAATATTTGAGTAGAATCACATTATGTTATCCTGTGCACTGAAAACTGTGTTCATATGCGCTAAGCAACGCTTATTAATTTAAAATATTACCTTCTTTGCGGCCGTTTATCAAATATGAGAGATGGCAAGTCGTTGGCTTCAGCCCCCATGCCACAAGTGCTGGGGTGTTCGGGATAAACTTGAGCGCTCTTGTTCCCATTGTTGGGTCCATCTAGGGAGGCGCTCAACACAACGAACAAGGCAATCAGACTTATAATGCTTGAACACTCTCACTTAGCCATAGAATTCTATAATTTTAAATTTCGGCGAAGCCCCTAGTGTTCAGAAGACCGAGTTCGGGGCGCTACCCACGCCTGGGCTGGACAAAGCCAGTTCCTCGCTCTAAGCGGCATAAGTCTCTAGGGACTCGAAAAGACCTCTCGAACAGCGACCAGCTCTCGCCTTATCATGACGGTCAGTTTTAGCTTTCTCCACTGAGGCGCTCGCCCAGCTCAACCGGGGCGCAATCGCAGTGGTTCTCCCAGTGCTACCTTAGCTGATAAAACGGAACGTAAGGTACCAAAACATGGGAGCCGGGTAAACCCAACTATTGACCCAAGACATGATTCGGAGCCGATGCATATAATGCTATAAGTTCGCGGTGCCGCACTTGTGAAAGTGTTCGGACTTGTCACACAATAATGCGGGGAACTTAAGCCCTTGGTGTATTCGGCCGTACCAAAGTGTACGAATGCAAGATGTCATAAATGAACATATATATAAGAAAGAAATGCAGTTATAAGCAAAAAGCGATGCATTGTTTATTCAAGGAATTCTGCGATGAATGTAGAACAATACAAATAGTGCGGTAAGAAGGGGTAAGACTATTAAACATGTCCCCCTCCAGGGGTGGGCTGCGGAATGGTGTATGAAATGGATTTAGTGCTCGTAATGGAGACCACCTGGATACTCGTCGTAGCCCTTCTCCTCCCCTGGCTGTTGCATCGTGTGTTTGGCAGGTCTACTGCCGGACAGGGCCTCTGGTGAACGGAGTCCTGTGGTTAAGAAAAAATAAGAAAGAAAAAGAGCGACACACTTGGGAGCCCCTGGTGCGGTTAAGCCGCACTCTGGGCTTGTGGTGGTGATGCCCCTCCCCCTATGCCCATGGTATCTCTAGAGCGTAGTGATGTACGCGAAGGACCAGTTTTGCAATTTTGTAAGGGCTGGGGTTGGGGCCGCATTGCTACACGTGCTCGGAACGTGCCAGGTGGTCTTGTTGTAGGTTACTCCGGGCGCGTTTGGCCGTGTCCGGTCGCTTAACGGCCGGACTCGAAAATTGCCTTAAAAGGCTGCTCTGTACTTCTGCCGCGAGAGCCGCTGTGTGTTCCTCCATTCGGCGGGAGCGTTCAGTGTTTCCGTTGACCGTGATGACTCCTCGAGGGCCTGGCATCTTAAGCTTGAGGTATGCATAATGCGGCACCGCGTTGAACTTTGCGAACGCGGTCCGTCCGAGCAGAGCGTTATAGCCGCTGCGGAACAGGACTGTGTCGAAGATTAACTCCTCGCTTCGAAAGTTATCCGGGGATCCGAAGACCACTTCCAGTGTGACTGAGCCTGTACAATTGGCCTCTACACCTGGTATGACGCCTTTGAAGGTCGTCTTTGTAGGTTTAATCCTTGAGGGGTCTATGCCCATCTTGCGCACTGTATCCTGATAAAGCAGGTTCAGGCTGCTGCCGCCGTCCATCAGGACTCTGGTGAGGTGAAATCCATCGACGATTGGGTCTAAAACCAATGCAGCGAATCCGCCATGGCAGATACTGGTGGGGTGGTCCCTTCGATCAAAAGTGATCGGGCAGGAGGACCATGGGTTGAACTTTGGGGCGACTGGCTCCATCGCATATACGTCCCTGAGTGCACGCTTCCGCTCCTTCTTGGGTATGTGGATTGCGTATATCATGTTCACCGTCCGCACTTGTGGGGGGAAACCCTTCTATCCTCTATTGTTCGGCGGCCGGGTTTCTTCCTCGTCATCGCTATGCAGCCCCTTGTCATTGTTTTCGGCAATTAACTTGCCTGCCTGCTTGAATACCCAACAATCCCTGTTGGTGTGATTGGCTGGCTTTTCGGGGGTGCCGTGTATCTGGCACGAGCGGTCAAGTATTCGGTCCAAATTGGACAGACCCGGAGTAGTTCTTTTGAATGGCTTTTTCCGCTGACCGGGTTTGGAGCCTCTGAGTCCGGCGTTAACTGCCGTATCCTCAGTGTTGTCGCCGTTAACGCGGCGTTTGTTTTTGTTGCGATGTGACCTGCCATTGCGGTCCTTGTTATCCGGACTGCCAGAATTTTTGCTGAGGTTGTTACTGCGGGCTAGCCAGCTGTCCTCTCCCGCGCAGAAGCGGGTCATGAGTGATGTGAGGGCTGCCATGGATTTCGGTTTTTCCTGTCCTAGGTGCTGGGCCAGCCACTCGTCGCGGATGTTATGTTTGAAGGCTGCGAGAGCCTCTGCATTCGGACAGTCGACGATTTGATTTTTCTTTGTTAAGAACCGTGTCCAGAACTGTCTGGCCGATTCGTCTGACTGCTGAATTATGTGGCTTAGGTCATCGGCGTCTGGTGGTCGCACATACGTGACCTGGAAGTTGTCGAGGAATGCGGCTTCCAGGTCCTCCCAACTCCCAATTGACTCTGCTGGCAAGCTGTTAAGCCAATGCCAAGCTGGTCCTTTAAGCTTAAGCGAGATATATTTGATGGCGTGAAGATCGTCACCACGGGCCATGTGGATATGAAGGAGATAGTCTTCGATCCAAACCGCGGGGTCTGTTGTGCCATCGTAGGATTCAATGTTCACGGGTTTAAACCCTTCAGGGATTTGATGATCCATTACTTCATCTGTGAAGCATAGTGGGTGTGCGGCACCTCTATATTGGGCTATATCACGACGTAGCTCAAGCGAGCTTTGTCTACTGTGTTCGGCCCGGCCGGAGTTGCTATATCCGGCGCGACGGTAGTCGTCGCGTATCGTGGGGCGCCCACGTGATCCGTTCATCATTTCTGGATAATGCTGGAAACAATAACCAGAGGTGTCGCACATTTTTCCATGACATATTTGGGCTCTGAATTAAATCATACTTTATTTGAATTTGGGCATTTAAATACTATAAAATATTTAAAATGTCCAACTAATCCTAAACTGAAATGTTCCATGTTTGATATATTCCAAACAGTGGCCATGAGCAGTTTGGTGATTTTTGAGTGTGCCTAAGTATTTTTAATAAAGCCCAGAACAAAATAACAGAATAGAAAAACAGGAATCTAAATAGAAAGAGAAGGGAGAGAAAGATACCTGGACCTACTGTGCAGCCCACCTGGCCTGGCGCTGAGCCGGCCCAGCTCGCTGGCCTAGCCCACCTGGTGCCTTCTGTCGTCTTCCTCCCCGAGCCAGTAGGCAGGGCGTATGGCCGCCGTGCGCGCACCCGACCGCGCCACCTCCTGCTTCGCCGTGTCGTGCTCTCCGTCAACCCAATCCCGCACCTGGAGACGCCTAGAAGCCCCTCTCACCTCTCACTCACTCGCTGCACTCTCTCCCCTCCTCTGTTCCTCTCCCCGCAGCACACCCGAGCACGGCCGTCGCCGACGCTCCCCGCCTGCGCAGCCACCGCCGTCGCCTCGCTTAACCCCCATGGCAAAGAGGTTTCCCGCGTCCCCCTCGACCTCTACGCTGAAGCACGCGACCGCAGGCGCCCCGAACCGTTGCCATCGAGCTCGTCACCGCCGCATCTGGCCGCCGGAGGTCGTCGTCAAATCGCGCCGTCAAGGACGCCCCCGAGCCCACTGACCATCCCGTCGTCTCCGCTGTGAGTTTCTGCGTCTGTTCCCCCTCTTCCCGAGCTTGTTTACGCCCCGCAGCCGTCACCCCTTGTCGACCGAACTGCGCTGCCGCCGCCAAACCTCGTCGCCGGCCACTCTTCCGGCGACTCCAGCACCAACCGTCACCTCTCCTAGATGCGTCGCACTGCCAGCTTTCCAACGGGACCGCCCGCAGCCCAAGCGGCCTCCTGTAGGTGAATCCCGAGCCACTCCGGTGCGCACCGCCGCGGATTTGGTCGCTGGCATTAAGACGTCGGTGATGATGACGTGGCCGCTTAATTAGGCACTAATCACATCTAGTTACCCCTAACAGACACTAACTGTGGGCCCTAGCCGTAGTCAAACCTCACTCAACGCTAGTTTTGACCGGGATTAGTTCCTGAGTCACTTACATGCGGGACCCACCGGTCAGGTTTGACCCAAGTCAACCTGGTGACCTGCTGACGCGTTGCTGCTATCATGCAAGCTGTCAGGACCCCGACTCAATGTCACATCGATCTAGCCTGTAACACCTCATATCACTTTGCGGCCTCACGCACGGTATTCCCACGGGTGCTGCCTTACCTTTGCCCGGGACCGTTTGCGCCTTTTGGCACACGTATATGATAGTGTCGCTAGCATCCATATGATAAGAAGCCCGGGCTGACATGGCTAGTCGTAAACCCAAAGTGGCACAGACTTACAGGGACAGGCATCCATGACCCAGCATCGAACGTGTCGGTCATCAGCGAGTGAATCTAGGCTATAGCACTGGGCTAACAGGACTCCGGTGAACCGGGCTATAGCGGGCTAACAGGACTCCGGTATTCATCGCGTGACATTTCCCCGAAGGGACAGACACAGGAACGAAGAAGGACACATGCCGGCCAGCCTAAGTGTTCCGGAGCAGTAGCAAGCTACCATGGCTCGGTGGAAACACTAGTAGACATTTCCCGGTAAGAGAGGCTACTAAGGAAAAACAACTAGATAGTCAGATCCCACACATACCAAGCATTTCAATAACATACACACAATATGCTCGATATGTGCAAATACAACATGGCATCACAACATGACTCTACGACTCACGTACTTATTCATTAGGCTCCGAGGAGCGAGATATTACAAACCGGGGTCTCATGACCCAACATTCAGAGCATACAAATCAAAGCACAAGCGGAAGCTTAACATGTCTGGGTACATACATCTATAAATGAAAAAGGCTTGGAAGCCTGACTATCTACCAGATCCTGCCGAGGGCACAAGATCGTAGCTGAGGTATCAAGCTAAACGTCGAAGTCCACGCGGAACTACTAGCGAGACCGAGGTCTCTCTGCAAAAAACATAAAATAGGCAAACGTGAGTACAAATGTACCCAGCAAGACTTACATCAGAACTAACTACATATGCATCATTATCAATAAAGGGGATGGTGGAGTTTAACTGCAGCAAGCCAGCTTTGACTCGGTGGCTATCCTGAACTACGACTGCAAGGAACTCTTTTGTGGTGGCGCACACGAGTCCACATATTCACCATATCAATACACCACTATGGATCCGCTCCCGTCTCCCTACGAGAACGCCATCCATAGCACTCACGCTTATCTTGCGTATTTTAGAGTATCCACTTTCACTTGTCTATGAACTGTACAGGCAACCCAGAAGTCCTTTTCCGCGGACACGGCTATTCGAATAGATGATGTTAACCCTGCAGGGGTGTACTTCTTCACACACGCTCTCACCACTTACCGCCGTTTACACGACATGTACTCGGCAACCTTCAAGCGGAAGCCCAACGTGGGTGTTGGCCACGACCTACCTAAACACTCAAGTCCCTAGTCCAGGTTTATCGCCTATTCGGGTTCCATCCATGAGGAGATCCGGCCGGGGTTTCGCTCACAGCCCCAAACGATGTGAACAGGGTTCCGTGACACCAAACGGGCGCCCGGTTTACCCGGCCACGTGCCTACCGCATCACAGCCCACCCCTACGGTCAGCGCTGCGCACGGCCTCCAGCATACTACAAACACCAGAAACTACTTGCAACTACTAGACAGAGGACAAGGGTGATTAAGAAGCCGAGAGGGTCCATTGGTTTCGGGCCCAATGCGTGGTAGTAGCTGAATCATGGATCACAAACACAGAACTCAGTTCCTGAGGACGGCTGCAATGAGACAACCCACCATGTACTCCTACATGGCCTCTCACCGCTACCTTTACGAAATCGTGTTCACACACTTAGCTCACACACAGTAGGACATGTTCACACACCTCTGATTCATCCCCGAAGAATCAGACCTGACTCAACTCTAAGCAATAGCAGGCATGACAAACAAGCATGTATGAGTAGGCACAACAAGGCTCAAACAACTCCTACTCATGCTAGTGGGTTTCATCTATTTACTGTGGAATGACAGGTCATGCAAAGGATAAAGGGGTTCAGCTACCGCAGCAAGTAACAGATGAATCGTTGTTGTCCTAATGCAGTAAAATAGAGCAGGAGCAAGAGAGTAGGATTGTATCGGAATGAACAAGGGGGTTTTGCTTGCCTGGCACTTCTGAAGATAACATTGAGTCTTCATCAGTGTCAATGATCTCATCGTCGGTATCATGTCTATCGAGAGGGGACAAATACCGGCAAACACAGAAGAAACACGATCAATGCAGTGCGCAATATGATGCATGCTATGACATGGCAACATGCTGGTGTTTTGAGCTAATGCAGCTAGCAACAAAGTTAAATGAAGTTGGTTTGAATCCAAGATTCAAATTCAAACTCCATATGTGATTATTCAAATGCCCTTTATATGATTTGTGCTAAACAGCAGCTATAAGTTGTTCTAACATGCATGAAAATGGTACAGATGGATAGATTGGATTTTTCTGATCATTTTTCATATATAATTTATTTCATTTGGAGTTACGGTTGAATTTCTATGAGTTTTAGAAGTTTAAACTATATTCTGGAATTTCCTATATTAGAATAAATCCAGAAATTAATTTATTGCGTCAGCCATGCGTCAGAATGACGTCAGGGTCAACGGAGACGTCCAGGTCAAACCTGACTGTGGGTCCAGGGTGTCAGGGTTATTAGTTTAGTTAAAGTTTAATTAAAACTAAACCTATTTAGTTAACAGGGCTGGGCCCCACCTGTCATTGACTCATCGGAGTCAACCAGGGCCCACCCGTGGTCAAAAACAGGTCGGCTGCACCGGCGTTTAGCCGCCGGCGAGCCCGACGCGGCGGCGGAAGTGGTTTTGGCCGTTCCGGCCACCAAAATGGTCGCGGAGGGCATCGGGGTGGAGCTGAGCACGAGCCGCGGCTCTTGGTCGAGTCCGTTGGGGTCGGGGTGGCCGGAGTTGGCGTCAGCGGCGACTTTGGCGGCCACCGGAGTTTGGGTGAAAGCGAACTCGGGCTAGGGTGTGCGGTGAGGTGCGGGGAGTAGTTGGTTAGGTGCTACGTGACGTGGTGAGCACGATGGACACCAAGTGGTGGCCAGAGGGTGACCGGGAGCACGTCGGCGACGAGCTCCGCGGCGGTGGGTGCGGTTGAGCTCCGGGAGGTCACTACAAAGCTCGGGGGCAAGAAAAGAAGGGAGGGGAAGATGGCTAAGCTCACAGGGAGTTCGACGAAGCACTTGGTACAGCTGGGGACGGGCCGGAGCGACGACGGCGTTGAAGGGGATCTCCGGCGACGGCGGTTCGGTCGAGGTCGATGCGGTGGACTTGGGCCTTGCGAGGGCTCGGGGCTCGGCTTGCTCGAAGGAGAGGAGGGTGGCGGAGCTCCTGGACACGGCGGCACGACGTGGGGTTGACGGAGGGCGTGGCTACGGCGAGGGGGTGGCGGCGATGGTGTCGGCCATGGCGTGGGAGAGCGAGGGAGAGGAGTTGGGGAAGAATGGAGGTGTCCTGGGGGTTCACGGCTCGATGCGGAGTTCATCCATCCAGCAACGAGGCAAGGAGGTGAAGTAAGGCGACGGCCAGCTGCGTGGCGCATGCTACGGCCGCCGTCGGGCACCTGCCTGCCTGCCTGGCCGGCAAGCAGCTCGCTGGCGCGGCGCTGGGCTGGGCCGGCAGGTGGGCCGGGTGCTGGGCGCCAGGTAAGTTTCCTCTCCTATTATTTTCCTTCTCTATTTTTCTGCAACTTTGTTGAATTATTAAAAATACTTAGGTAACTCCTAAAATCACCAAACTGCTCCTGGTCCATAGTTGGAATATTTCCAACATGAAACATTTAGACTGGGAATATTTGGGCATTTGAAGTATTTTATATAATTTTAAATGCCCAAATTCAAATATTTATGATTTAATTCAAAGACCCTAAGATGACCTAGGAAATTGTGCATCATTTTTGGCAGAGGTTTTCACCTTTAACAGAAATCATGAACTTTTCCAAAGGGCATTCTGGGTTATTGAAAATATTTTTATTAAACCTAGTTAAATTTCATTTGGTGCTAGGGTTTCAACAATCCCCATTTCAAATTTCTTTGGAATTTAAACATGATGCAACACTCTAATGCATGCCCTAGGCATTGTCAGAACTAGGGATGTGACAACTCACCCCCACTAAACAAGAATCTCGTCCCGAGATTCAAGACGGTGAGGTAAGAAGACAGAGGGGACACGGAACTGACACAGTCTTCATGATGCATTGCATTCCTCGAAGATGTTGATTCATTGCTTCAAACCGATCTTGACGTCTTTGCTTTCGAGATCTTTATTCAACACGAGGACAGGGACACTCTAGAAGGATGGATCCTCCTAAAGATCACAAAATCAACTCACAGGATGAGACATAGAAACATCTCTTGAGCTGAGAGGCAAAACACACATCAGGAAGGGCGGAAGAAACAATTTGACGAGGGTTTCAAAGTAGCGAGGAAAATAGTTGCCATGATCCCATAACGGGGCACCTTAGGAAAGGTGACTAGTAGAAATATCCCCTTAAGTGGCAAAAAGAATTACCTTTGATTCAGAGATCATTGAAACTCTTTATACCAGCCTAAGGCAATTCTTGAGCGATCATTTGGGGGGGTTCGGTAGAATGGCATACCCAGATTAGAATGGATGATGTGGATTACCTTGTTGAAGACAACACAAGGGATAATTTTGGTAACCGGGGAGAAGCTCAACAGTAGAGAGTGAGTCCACTGTTTGAAAAGTTATAGCATAACCGAGGGAACTGAGAGCAATCCCAGTTAGTGCCGATGGTAACACCTAGCGCTTGTGCATGCTCTCAAGAACTTGAGCATTTCCATAGTCATCAAGGTTTTACCAACATCCATGCCAAGGGTGCTGACAACACAACATACTACCATGATGACTAGCGATGGACGATGCAGATGCAAAGGAGGATAACACTTTCTCAGATTTCACCTTAGCGAGGCCAAGGGGACGAAATCTGGATGATCGACCGAGAGACATTTAGCACTCCGCTTCTAATGTTCTCCTTGATGTGCTAGCGTATCCCATTCCTTGAAATGGTCTGGTATCTAGAACATCAGGTAAAGGTCAGACTTCAGAACACAAAAATCACAAGGCACACAAATAGGGAATAATTCCTAGGAAGTCCTTATGAAGAGGTGGCCAACTTCTTCAATCAAGATATTACAATAACAGGTCTTCCGGCTGGGTGTGTTGGCCACGCATCCACTTTACCGGTTACAGAGAGTCCAATATTATAATTCTTGGGAAACGTTCCAACCATCATATCTGCCTGAGATTCAGATCTGGTTGGTGTCGGAATAATCTAGACTCATCGAGTCTTAGAAAGAAAAATGAAAGTTTACAACACAAACCGACGAGAAGACATTGCGTGATTCTCAGGAAATGAACTACGATAGCAAGCTCCAAAACATGATCTGGTTCTGCTACAAACATGTGAACACGTTGTCCTAGACAGACATGATCCCATGGTAGTCTTACAATAAAACACTACCGAGTTCAGGAGGGGAACCATCATTGAGGATAACAGAATTTTATACGAATCCGTCTGGTACCTTCAGGACTAACACGTAGAACCTATTATCCTTGAACAAATCAATCAGTGGCTTGGTGTGCTAGGAATACATATAGAATGAAGATGATCAGTCTATCAGACCACAGAATACTTCGCACGTTTGCATGACTGATTTGGAATGATTCCAAGGAAGCAACATTGACCTTATCGAACTCACGGCGGCAACTTACATAAAATGCACATGAATTAGAGGAAGTCACTTCTTTCATTCGAACATATGCTTCATGAGCTAGCATGAAGAAATGCCTTCAAAAGTTTCCAACACTAGCTTAATGTTTAACAAAATTATGGAGAAGACAAGGATGTTGTCGATGGACTCAACAACAATTCATCCAGATTCCTACGGAGATGGAATTCTATAATTATGTGAACAAGGTGATAGTATTGGTCAGACCCAAAAGATATAATGTGTATGCTCGAGGAAAATCCACGAGTAAGACAACATTATGAACATCGTTGGTTCTGACTTGATTTGAGGATAGCCCATACTCAAATCAAGGTCTTGGCAAGATAAAAGGTCCACCAACTAATCACGAGGATCAATCAATGAAGATATCATCTTTCTGCAACACACACCCAACATATCCCTTCACACGAACTAAGTCAGGCAGCTTTTATCTTCCAACTCTCCAAGTTGTTGTTCAGCTTACCCAACCAGCTCAGGGGTACTCGATACAGATCCTTGGAGAAGGGGTGGTTACAAGAAACCAACTTGATCACGAACTCAACATAGCGGTCAGGTGATGACCTGGTGATACTTCCGAGAAGATAATCAGAAAATCACGAACCACCGGTATGTTACTAAGCCCGAGAGCAATCTTGCTTTTCAGGGCAAGAAGATATGATCAAATGAGCGAGGGATTGACAAAATCCTAACTCATCGACCGAAGAGTGCACCGGAAATAGGGAGTAGGTAGCACAATCAACCTTAGGGTGACGATCCAACAATCAACATGCTAAGAATGAGGTTATCGTCCATTTAACTACCAAGCAACGGAGTTGCCAGCAGTATTGATTTCACACACCACGATTCACTTGTCGGCATTCCGGTTACAATAACGCGGAAACCGAGGAATGAACAATGATGGCGAGGAGTATTACTACATAAAGAATTCATAGGATGGTGTGCAATACCCATGACATTCTTGATATAAAGATGGTAATACTCCAAGGTAGAACAGAGCAAAAGCTAGATTAGCAATTTGATCTGCGGAGTACGACTGCTTTGACCCAATACTGGAAATGGACAAGGTACTGGAGTTTGTTTCTCCTAGTCATTCCAGAATAGAATGGCTTGACAGATCACAAGAATAATAAGCATCGATGAGCTCGAGTGCACAACTATCTATCAATTGATAGACGATGGTCAGAAGACAACTAAAGCGGGACAACTCAAAGGAACATACGGTTTTCTGAGTAGTGGATGCATAGGTTAGTATGTCGAAACAAGTCCAACAAGTTTCTTCCAGATAACCCATGGAGAAAAGTAGAACTGGCAGAGTCGCAATATGGGATCGAGAACTCATCGAGCACTTTTGTTGTGATCTTTTGGTTCAGATAACTTCTGCCTAAATGGTTCATGATATTTGGAAGAAGGAAATACCACGGACCTCGAGGACTATCGCAAGGTTACTAATAACCTAAAGGGACGAGCAAACACTATCAACATGAAGTAAGTAGGGTGAGTCTTGGGTTCAAAACCCAGGAATAGAATACCTACTACTAAGTAGCATCACGGGATACTTTCGAGAATAAAGGCCAGGATCACCACACTGGGACACAAATCATGGCTAGACTAGTAGATGATCCCCTAAGACACCTAGGGTCATAATAATAATTCCAACATATATGTCGAGGCAATAGAATACCTCAACTCAGCAATTAGTGTGATTAACCTGGCCCAAAGGAACATAAAAACCAGAGGGAAAGGATTTGCAAGCGCATCGGAATATTATAGAAACCTGGGATGACTCAGACAGCAAAACGGCTGTAAATGCTCAAAAAGTTCGGAGACATACTACAAAAATGGTGGCGTAGCCACTCAGAAGCACAATATCAAGGTTTCGATATCAACAGTTAACATACGGAAGTAATAGGAACTGAAACGAGGCTTAAGTCCAACAATTCTATAAGTCTACGGATTAGTAACACGTCATCCTAATAGATAGATGAGAAGGCCTAGTTCTTAAACCCCGTAGAAGAGAAGAGGTTGACTCAGATCAGAAGGCCATGAGATATAAGGAGTAAAAAGAGCCTTACGTTCCCTCCCACAATCAATTCCCTTGCATAACTAAAGCATTTCTAGACACAACTTCGACCAGTTTGGCTTGGTAATCCTACAGGCAGTCAAGCTCTGATACCAAAGCTGTCAGGACCCCGACTCAATGTCACATCGATCTAGCCTGTAACACCTCATATCACTTTGCGGCCTCACGCACGGTATTCCCACGGGTGCCGCCTTACCTTTGCCCGGGACCGTTTGCGCCTTTTGGCACACGTATATGATAGTGTCGCTAGCATCCATATGATAAGAAGCCCGGGCTGACATGGCTAGTCGTAAACCCAAAGTGGCACAGACTTACAGGGACAGGCATCCATGACCCAGCATCGAACGTGTCGGTCATCAGCGAGTGAATCCAGGCTATAGCACTGGGCTAACAGGACTCCGGTGAACCGGGCTATAGCGGGCTAACAGGACTCCGGTATTCATCGCGTGACATTTCCCCGAAGGGACAGACACATGAACGAAGAAGGACACATGCCGGCCAGCCTAAGTGTTCCGGAGCAGTAGCAAGCTACCATGGCTCGGTGGAAACACTAGGAGACATTTCCCGGTAAGAGAGGCTACTAAGGAAAAACAACTAGATAGTCAGATCCCACACATACCAAGCATTTCAATAACATACACACAATATGCTCGATATGTGCAAATACAACATGGCATCACAACATGACTCTACGACTCACGTATTTATTCATTAGGCTCCGAGGAGCGAGATATTACAAACCGGGGTCTCATGACCCAACATTCAGAGCATACAAATCAAAGCACAAGCGGAAGCTTAACATGTCTGGGTACATACATCTATAAATGAAAAAGGCTTGGAAGCCTGACTATCTACCAGATCCTGCCGAGGGCACAAGATCGTAGCTGAGGTATCAAGCTAAACGTCGAAGTCCACGTGGAACTACTAGCGAGACCGAGGTCTCTCTGCAAAAAACATAAAATAGGCAAACGTGAGTACAAATGTACCCAGCAAGACTTACATCAGAACTAACTACATATGCATCATTATCAATAAAGGGGATGGTGGAGTTTAACTGCAGCAAGCCAGCTTTGACTCGGTGGCTATCCTGAACTACGACTGCAAGGAACTCTTTTGTGGTGGTGCACACGAGTCCACATATTCACCATATCAATACACCACTATGGATCCGCTCCCGTCTCCCTACGAGAACGCCATCCATAGCACTCACGCTTATCTTGCGTATTTTAGAGTATCCACTTTCACTTGTCTATGAACTGTACAGGCAACCCAGAAGTCCTTTTTCGCGGACACGGCTATTCGAATAGATGATGTTAACCCTGCAGGGGTGTACTTCTTCACACACGCTCTCACCACTTACCGCCGTTTACACGACATGTACTCGGCAACCTTCAAGCGGAAGCCCAACGTGGGTGTTGGCCACGACCTACCTAAACACTCAAGTCCCTAGTCTAGGTTTATCGCCTATTCAGGTTCCATCCATGAGGAGATCCGGCCGGGGTTTCGCTCACAGCCCCAAACGATGTGAACAGGGTTCCGTGACACCAAACGGGCGCCCGGTTTACCCGGCCACGTGCCTACCGCATCACAGCCCACCCCTACGGTCAGCGCTGCGCACGGCCTCCAGCATACTACAAACACCAGAAACTACTTGCAACTCCTGGACAGAGGACAAGGGTGATTAAGAAGCCGAGAGGGTCCATTGGTTTCGGGCCCAATGCGTGGTAGTAGCTGAATCATGGATCACAAACACAGAACTCAGTTCCTGAGGACGGCTGCAATGAGACAACCCACCATGTACTCCTACATGGCCTCTCACCGCTACCTTTACAAAATCGTGTTCACACACTTAGCTCACACACAGTAGGACATGTTCACACACCTCTGATTCATCCCCGAAGAATCAGACCTGTCTCAACTCTAAGCAATAGCAGGCATGACAAACAAGCATGTATGAGTAGGCACAACAAGGCTCAAACAACTCCTACTCATGCTAGTGGGTTTCATCTATTTACTGTGGAATGACAGGTCATGCAAAGGATAAAGGGGTTCAGCTACCGCAGCAAGTAACAGATGAATCGTTGTTGTCCTAATGCAGTAAAATAGAGCAGGAGCAAGAGAGTAGGATTGTATCGGAATGAACAAGGGGGTTTTGCTTGCCTGGCACTTCTGAAGATAACATTGAGTCTTCATCAGTGTCAACGATCTCATCGTCGGTATCACGTCTATCGAGAGGGGACAAATACCGGCAAACACAGAAGAAACACGATCAATGCAGTGCGCAATATGATGCATGCTATGACATGGCAACATGCTGGTGTTTTGAGCTAATGCAGCTAGCAACAAAGTTAAATGAAGTTGGTTTGAATCCAAGATTCAAATTCAAACTCCATATGTGATTATTCAAATGCCCTTTATATGATTTGTGCTAAACAGCAGCTATAAGTTGTTCTAACATGCATGAAAATGGTACAGATGGATAGATTGGATTTTTCTGATCATTTTTCATATATAATTTATTTCATTTGGAGTTACGGTTGAATTTCTATGAATTTTAGAAGTTTAAACTATATTCTGGAATTTCCTATATTAGAATAAATCCAGAAATTAATTTATTGCGTCAGCCATGCGTCAGAATGACGTCAGGGTCAACGGAGACGTCCAGGTCAAACCTGACTGTGGGTCCAAGGTGTCAGGGTTATTAGTTTAGTTAAAGTTTAATTAAAACTAAACCTATTTAGTTAACAGGGCTGGGCCCCACCTGTCATTGACTCATCGGAGTCAACCAGGGCCCACCCGTGGTCAAAAACAGGTCGGCTGCACCGGCGTTTAGCCGCCGGCGAGCCCGACGTGGCAGCGGAAGTGGTTTTGGCCCTTCCGGCCACCAAAAGGGTCGCTGAGGGCATCGGGGTGGAGCTGAGGACAAGCCGCGGCTCTTGGTGGAGTCCATTGGGGTCGGGGTGGCCGGAGTTGGCGTCGGCGGTGACTTTGGCGGCCACCGGAGTTTGGGTGAAAGCGAACTCTGGCTAGGGTGTGCGGTGAGGTGCGGGGAGTAGTTGGTTAGGTGCTAGGTGACGTGGTGAGCAAGATGGTCACCAAGTGGTGGCCGGAGGGTGACCGGGAGCACGTCGGCGACGAGCTCCGCGGCGGTGGGTGCGGTTGAGCTCCGGGAGGTCACTACAAAGCTCGGGGGCAAGAAAAGAAGGGAGGGGAAGATGGCTAAGCTCACAGGGAGTTCGACGAAGCACTTGGTACAGCTGGGGACGGGCCGGAGCGACGACGGCGTTGAAGGGGATCTCCGGCGACGGCGGTTCGGTCGAGGTCGATGCGGTGGACTCGGGCCTTGCGAGGGCTCGGGGCTCGGCTTGCTCGAAGGAGAGGAGGGTGGCGGAGCTCCTGGACACGGCGACACGACGTGGGGTTGACGGAGGGCGTGGCTACGGCGAGGGGGTGGCGGCGATGGTGTCGGCCATGGCGTGGGAGAGCGAGGGAGAGGATTTGGGGAAGAATGGAGGTGTCCTGGGGGTTCACGGCTCGACATGGAGTTCATCCATCCAGCAACGAGGCAAGGAGGTGAAGTAAGGCGACGGCCAGCTGCGTGGCGCATGCTACGGCCGCCGTCGGGCACCTGCCTGCCTGCCTGGCCGGCAAGCAGCTCGCTGGCGCGGCGCTGGGCTGGGCCGGCAGGTGGGTCGGGTGCTGGGCGCCAGGTAAGTTTCCTCTCCTGTTATTTTCCTTTTCTATTTTTCTGCAACTTTGTTGAATTATTAAAAATACTTAGGTAACTCCTAAAATCACCAAACTGCTCCTGGTCCATAGTTGGAATATTTCCAACATGAAACATTTAGATTGGGAATATTTGGGCATTTGAAATATTTTATATAATTTTAAATGCCCAAATTCAAATATTTATGATTTAATTCAAAGACCCTAAGATGACCTAGGAAATTGTGCATCATTTTTGGCAGAGGTTTTCACCTTTAACAGAAATCATGAACTTTTCCAAAGGGCATTCTGGGTTATTGAAAATATTTTTATTGAACCTAGTTAAATTTCATTTGGTGCTAGGGTTTCAACAATCCCCATTTCAAATTTCTTTGGAATTTAAACATGATGCAACACTCTAATGCATGCCCTAGGCATTGTCAGAACTAGGGATGTGACACTGACGCAGTAATGGCTTTCTGGATTTAAAATAAACCAGGAAATTCCAGAAATTAGTATAAACTTCTAAAAATCATAGAAATTCAACCGTAACTCCAAATGAAATAAATTATATATGAAAAATGATCAAAAAAATCCAATCTATCCACCTGTACCATTTTCATGCATGTTAGGACAACTTTTGTTCACTGTTTAGGTCAAATCAATTAAATGGCATTTGAATAATCACATATGGAGTTTGAATTTGAATCTTGTATTCAAACCAACTTCATTTAATCTGTTGCTAGTTACATTAGCTCAAATCACAGCATATTGCCATGTCATGATCATGCATCATATTGTGCATTGCATTGATTGTGCTTCCTTCTCCGTTGCCGGTAATTGTCCCCTCTCGATAGACGTGGTTTCGACGATGAGATCGTTGACACTGATGAAGACCCAATGCTATCTTCAGAAGTGCCAGGCAAGCAAAACCCCGTTGTTCATTTCGATACAAACCCACTGTCTCGCTCTGCTCTCTTTTACTGCATTAGGACAACAACGAATCAACTGTTACATGTTGCGGTAGTTGAACCCCTTATCCTCTGCATGACCTGTCATTGCCACAGTAAATAGATGAAACCCACTAGCATGAGTAGGAGTTGTTTGAGCCCTGATATGCCTACTCATACATGCTTGTTTTTCATGCCTGCTACTGCTTAGAGTTGAGTCAGGTCTGATTCATCAGGGATGAATTGGAGGTGTGTGAACATGTACTACCGTGTGTGAGCTAAGTGTGAGAACACGATTTGGTAAAGGTAGCGGCGAGAGGCCATGTAGGTACATGGTGGGTTGTCTCATTGCAGCCGTCCTCAGGAACTGAGTTCTATGTTTGTGATCCATGAACAGTTACTACCACACATTGGGTTCCGGTAACTCGACCCCTCTCGGCTTCTTAATCACCCTTGTTCTCTGTCTAGGAGTTGCAACTAGTTTATGGTGTTTGTAGGTAGTGCTAGTAGTCTACCAAGTGGCACTCGGTATAGGTGGGCTTGGGACAGACTAGGTGCAGTGGCACGGTGTACCAAGTGGCACCCGGATGGTGGGCTTGGGAACCCTGCTCACATCGTTTGGGGCCATGAGCGACACCCCGGCCGGATCTCCTTGCGGATGGAACCCGAATAGGCGATAAACCTGGACGGGAGACTTGAGTGTTTAGGTAGGCCGTGGTCGACTCCCTCGCCAGGCTTCCGCTTGAAGGTTGCCGAGATACACGAGGTGTACATGGCGGTAAGTGGTGAGAGCGTGTGTGAAGAAGTACACCCCTGCAGGGTTAATATGATCTATTCGAATAGCCGTGTCCGTGGTAAAGGACTTTTGGGTTGCCTATACAGTTCATAGACAAGTGAAAGTGGATACTCTAAAATACGCAAGATAAGCGTGAGTGCTATGGATGGCGTTCTCGTAGGGAAACGGGAGCGGATCCATAGTGGTGTACTGATATGGTGAATATGTGGACTCGTGTGCGCCACCTCAAAAGAGTTACATGCAGTCGTAGTTCAGGATAGCCACCGAGTCAAAGCTGGCTTGCTGCAGTTAAACTCCACCGTCCCCTTTGTTGATAATGATGCATATGTAGTTAGATCTGATGTAAGTCTTGCTGGGTACATTTGTACTCACGTTTGCCTATTTTACGTTTTTGCCGAGATTTCCGTCTCACTAGTAGTTCCGCGTGGACTTCGACGTTTAGCTTGTTACCTCAGCTACGATCTTGTGCCCTCGGCAGGATCTGGTAGATAGTCAGGCTTCTCAGCCTTTTTCATTTGTAGTTGTCTGTACTCAGACATGTTAAGCTTCCGCTTGTGCTCTGACTTGTATGCTCTGAGTGTTGGGTCATGAGACCCATGTTTGTAATATCTCGCTCCTCAGAGCCTATTGAATAAAATACTTGAGTTGTAGAGTCATGTTGTGATGCCATGTTGTATTTGCACATAACGACCATATTGTGTGTATGTTATTGAAATGCTTGGTATGTGTGGGATCTGACTATCTAGTTGTTTATCCTTAGTAGCCTCTCTTACCGGGAAATGTCTCCTAGTGTTTCCACTGAGCCATGGTAGCTTGCTACTGCTCCGGAACACTTAGGCTGGCCGGCATGTGTCCTTCTTCATTCCTGTGTCTGTCCCTTCGGGGAAATGTCACGCGATGAATACCGGAGTCCTGTTAGCCCGCTACAGCCCGGTTCACCGGAGTCCTGCTAGCCCAGTGCTACAGCCTGGAATCACTCGCTGATGACCGACACGTTCGATGCTGGGTCATGGATGCATGTCCCTGTAAGTTTGTGCCACTTTGGGTTTACGACTAGCCATGTCAGCCCGGGCTCCTTACCATATGAATGCTAGCGACACTATCATATACGTGTGCCAAAAGGCGCAAACGGTCCCGGGAAAAGGTAAGGCGACACCCGTGGGGATACCGTGCGTGAGGCAGCAAAGTGATATGAGGTGTTACATGCTAGATAGATGTTGCATTGAGTCGGGGTCCTGACAGCTTTGGTATCAGAGCTTGACTGTCTGTAGGATTACCAAGCCAAACTGGTCGAAGTTGAGTCTAGAAATTCTTTAGTTATATAAGGGAATTGATTGTGGGATGGAACGTAAGGCTCTTTTTACTCCTTATACCTTATGCCCTTCTGGTCTGAGTCATCTTATCTTTCCTACGGGGTTAAGGAACTAGGCTATCTCTTCTTTCTATTAGGATCACGTGTTTCTAATCCATAGACTTATAGAATTGTTGGACTTAAGCCTCGGTTCAGTTCCTACTACTTCCGTATGTTCATAGCTGGTCTCAGAACCTTGATATGGTGATGTTGAGTGGTTATGCCACCATTTGCAGGATATCTCAAATCTTTTCGAGCATTTACAGCCGTTATGCTGTCCGAGTCATCCCAGGTTTCTAAATAGTCTGATGCATTTGCAAATCCCTTCTTTTCATTCCGATGTCTTTTGGCCAGATTAACCACACCAACTAGTGTGTTGAGGTACTTCATTGCCTCGGTATATATGTTGGAGCTAGTATTATGAACCTAGGTATCTTAGGGGATCACCTAGTAATCTAGCCATGTTTTGTGTTCCTAGTGTGATCATTCTGGCCATCATCCTTGGAAGCATCCCGTGATGCAATTTAGTTAGTAGGTATTCTAATCCTAGGGTTTTGAACCCGAGATTCACCCTACTTACTTCATGTTGATAGTGTTTGCTAGTTCCTTTAGGATATTAGTAACCTTGCGATAGTTCTCGAGGTTCGTGGTATATCGTTCTTCCAAATACCATGAACTGCTTATGGCAGAAGTTCCTCGCTGATCAATAGATCACAATCAAAGTGCTCCTGATGAGTTCTAAATTCTATATTGTGACTTTGCCAGTTCTACCTTTCTGCATGGGTTATCCGGAAGAAATATGTTGAATTCGTTCGACATGCTAGTCCATGCATCCACAACTCAGAAAATTGTATGTTCCATTAAGTTGTCCCTCTTTAGTTGTATTCCGGCCTTCATCTATCAGTTGATAGTCAAGAGTATGCGTGCATTCATTCATTGATGCCTATTACTCTTGTGGTCCGTCAAGCCATTCTATTCCAGGATGACTAGGAGAAATAAACTCCAGTACCTCATCCATATCCAGGATTGGGTCAAAGTAGTTGTACTCCGCAGATCAAATTGCAATTCCAGATTTTGTTCTATTCTACCTTGGAGTATTACCATCTTTACATCAAGAATGTCATGGAAACTGCACACCATCCTATGAACTCTTGATACAGTGATACTTCTCACCCTCATTATTCATTTCTCGGCTTCCATGTTGTTGCAACCGGAATGCCGATTGGTGAACTGTGATGTGTGAAATCAATACTTCTAGCAACTCCGTTGCTTGGTAGTTAAATGGACAATAACCTCATTCTTAGCGTGTTGATTATTGAATCATCACCCTAAGGCTAATCGTGCTACCTAGTCCTTATTTCCGGTGCACTCTCCGATCAATGAGTTAGGATTGGGTCAATCCCTCACTCTTGTGATCACATCGTCTTGCCCTGAAAAGCAAGATTGCTCCCGAGCTTAGTAACATATCGGTGGTTCGTGATTTTCCGGATATCTTCACGGAAGTATCACCAGGATGTCGCCTGACCGCTATGTTGAGTTCGTGATCAAGTTGGTTTCTTGTAAACCAGCCATTCTCCAAGAATCTGTGTTGCATACCCCTGAGCTGGTTGGTCAAGATAAACAACAACTTGGAGAGTTGGAAGATGGACGCTTGTTCGATTTAGTTCATCTTAAGGGATATCGTGTGTGTGTGTTGAAGAAAGATGATATCTTCATTGGTTGATCCTCGTGGTCAATTGTTGGATCTATTGTCTTATCGAAACTTTGATTTGAGTATGGGCTATCATCAAATCAATCCAGAACCAACGATGTTCGTAATGTTGTCTCACTCGTGGTTGTTTCCTCGAGCATACACCATTATATCTTTTGGTCTGACCAATACTATCACATTGTTCACATAATGGTGGAAATCCAGTGATATGGAAATTCCGATGAGTTGTTGTTGAGCCCATCAGCAGCATTTAGTCCCCTCCATGATTCATGTTGAACATCAAGCTAGTGTTGGAAACTTTTGTAAGCATCATCTTCATGTTTCGTTCATGAAGCATATGTTGGATGAAAGAAGTGACTTCCTTGAATTCATGTGCATTTGGTGCAAGTTGTCGCCGTGAGTTTGAGAAAGATTGGTTTTGTTTCCTCTGGTACCATCCCAAGTCAGTTATGCATGTGCGAAAGTATTCTATGGTTTGTAGATTAATTACCTCCACTCCATATGGATTCCCTAGCACACCAAGCCACTAACTGATTTGTTCAAGGAGAAGAAGTTCCTTCATAAGAGCTAATCCGGATTTATGTAAGGACTTCGGTATCCTCGTTGACGGTTCCCAACCTGAACTCGGTAGTGTTTTATTATAAGACTACTGCGTGGTCATGCTTGTCTGGGACAACGTGTTCACATGCTTTTAGCAAAACCAGCTCATGTTTGGGAGCTTACTACCGTAGTTCATTCCGCGAGAATCTCACAACGTCATCTCATCGATTTATGTTGCAAACTTTCATTTTTCTTTCTAGACTCGATGAGTCTGGATTGTTCTGACACCAACCAGATCTGAATCTCAGGCAGATATGATGGTTGGAACATTCCCGACATTTGCATTTTGTTCCCAGCTTGCACCGCCTTGTGCCAATCCCCCTTGGACTGCCCTTCTCAGAAATTGTTGTTCAGGATCATCTTCAGAAGTGGTCCTACCATGGGTCCCATCCATTTCCGATGATAAGCAAAATCATCCATCGCATTGTCTTCAACAAGGTAGTCCACATCATCCATTCTAGCCCGAGTATGTCGTTCACTCTAACTTCGTTAAACGTTTGTTTGTGAATTGCCTTAGGCTGGTATAGAGAGTTTCAATGATCTAGGTATCAAAAGTAATTCTTTTTGCCACTTAAGGGAAATTCTACGAGTCACCTTCCCCAAGGTGCCCGTTATGGAATCATGGAAATTTTTCCTTGCTACTATGAAACCCCCGTCAAACTGTCCTTCCGCCCTTTCCAAGGTGTGTTTTGCCTCTCAGATCAAGAGATGCCCTACGTCTCACTCCGTGAGTTGATCCTGTGATCATTAAGATGATCCATCATTGTAAAGTTGTCTCTGTCCTCATGTTTGATGAAGATCTCGAAAGCAGAGTTGTCAAGACCAACATGATGCAAGGAATCAACATTCTTATGACGTGCAATCTGGATCGTGAAGATTGTGTTAGTTTGCCTCCCCCTTCCATCTTACCCTACGCTTGAATCTCGGGACGAGATTCTTGTTTAGTGGGGGTGAGCTGTCACATCCCTAGTTCTGGTATGCACTAGACTAGCCCTTCATGTGTGCATCATGTTTAAATTTTATTTAAGTTGAAATGGGGATTGCCTAAACCCTAGTATTAAAGGAATCCACTAGGTTCACCTAAAATATTTTCAGTAAGTCCAAATGGCTTACAAAAATGTTCATCATTTCTGGATAATGCTGGAAACAATAACCAGAGGTGTCGCACATTTTTCCATGACATATTTGGGCTCTGAATTAAATCATACTTTATTTGAATTTGGGCATTTAAATACTATAAGATATTTAAAATGTCCAACTAATCCTAAACTGAAATGTTCCATGTTTGATATATTCCAAACAGTGGCCATGAGCAGTTTGGTGATTTTTGAGTGTGCCTAAGTATTTTTAATAAAGCCCAGAACAAAATAATAGAATAGAAAAACAGGAATCTAAATAGAAAGAGAAGGGAGAGAAAGATACATGGACCTACTGTGCAGCCCACCTGGCCTGGCGCTGAGCCGGCCCAACTCGCTGCCCCAACCCACCTGGTGCCTTCTATCGTCTTCCTCCCCGAGCCAGTAGGCAGGGCGTGTGGCCGCCGTGCGCGCACCCGTCCACGCCACCTCCTGCTTCGCTGTGTCGTGCTCTCCGTCAACCCAATCCCGCGCCTGGAGACGCCTAGAAGCCCCTCTCGCCTCTCCCTCACTCGCTGCACTCTCTCCCCTCTCTGTTCCTCTCCCCGCAGCACACCCGAGCACGGCCGTCGCCGCCGCTCCCCGCCTGCGCAGCCACCGCCGTCGCCTCGCTTAACCACCATGGAAAAGAGGTTTCGCGCGTCCCCCTCGACCTCTACGATGAAGCACGCGACCGCAGGCGCCCCGAACCATTGCCATCGAGCTCGTCACCGCCGCATCTGGCCGCCGGAGGTCGTCGTCGAATCGCGCCGTCAAGGACGCCCCCGAGCTCGCTGACCATCCCGTCGTCTCTGCTGTGAGTTTCTGCGTCTGTTCCCCCTCTTCCCGAGCTTGTTTACGCCCCGCAGCCGTCGCCCCTTGTCGACCGAACTGCGCCGCCGCCGCCAAACCTCGTCGCCGGCCACTCTTCCGGCGACTCCAGCACCAACCGTCACCTCCCCTAGATGCGCCGCACTGCCAGCTTTCCAACGGGACCGCCCGCAACCCAAACGGCCTCCTATAGGTGAACCCCGAGCCACTCCGGTGCGCACCGCCGCAGATTTGGTCGCCGGCGTTAAGACGCCGGTGATGATGACGTGGCCACTTAATTAGGCACTAATCACATCTAGTTAGCCCCTAACAGACACTAACTGTGGGCCCTAGCCGTAGTCAAACCTCACTCAACGTTAGTTTTGACCGGGATTAGTTCCTGAGTCACTGACATGCGGGACCCACCGGTCAGGTTTGACCCGGGTCAACCTGATGACCTGCTGACGCGTTGCTGCTGTCATGCTGACGCAGTAATGGCTTTCTGGATTTAAAATAAACCAGGAAATTCCAGAAATTAGTATAAACTTCTAAAAATCATAGAAATTCAACCGTAACTCCAAATGAAATAAATTATATATGAAAAATGATCAGAAAAATCCAATCTATCCATCTGTACCATTTTCATGCATGTTAGGACAACTTTTGTTCACTGTTTAGGTCAAATCAATTAAATGGCATTTGAATAATCACATATGGAGTTTGAATTTGAATCTTGTATTCAAACCAACTTCATTTAATCTGTTGCTAGTTACATTAGCTCAAATCACAGCATATTGCCATGTCATGATCATGCATCATATTGTGCATTGCATTGGTTGTGCTTCCTTCTCCGTTGCCGGTAATTGTCCCCTCTCGATAGACGTGGTTTCGACGATGAGATCGTTGACACTGATGAAGACCCAATGCTATCTTCAGAAGTGCCAGGCAAGCAAAACCCCCTTGTTCATTCCGATACAAACCCACTGTCTCGCTCTGCTCTCTTTTACTGCATTAGGACAACAATGAATCAACTGTTACATGCTGCGGTAGTTGAACCCCTTATCCTCTGCATGACCTGTCATTGCCACAGTAAATAGATGAAACCCACTAGCATGAGTAGGAGTTGTTTGAGCCCTGATGTGCCTACTCATATATGCTTGTTTGTCATGCCTGCTACTGCTTAGAGTTGAGTCAGGTCTGATTCATCAGGGATGAATTGGAGGTGTGTGAACATGTCCTACTGTGTGTGAGCTAAGTGTGAGAACACGATTTGGTAAAGGTAGCGGTGAGATGCCATGTAGGAGTACATGGTGGGTTGTCTCATTGCAGCCGTCCTCAGGAACTAAGTTCTGTGTTTGTGATCCATGAACAGTTACTACCACACATTGGGTTCCGGTAACTCGACCCCTCTCGGCTTCTTAATCACCCTTGTTCTCTGTCTAGGAGTTGCAACTAGTTTCTGGTGTTTGTAGGTAGTGCTAGTAGTCTACCAAGTGGCACCCGGTACAGGTGGGCTTGGGACAGACTAGGTGCAGTGGCACGGTGTACCAAGTGGCACCCGGATGGTGGGCTTGGGAACCCTGCTCACATCGTTTGGGGCCGTGAGCAACACCCCGGCCGGATCTCCTTGCGGATGGAACCCGAATAGGCGATACACCTGGACGAGAGACTTGAGTGTTTAGGTAGGCCGTGGCCTACTCCCTCGCCAGGCTTCCGCTTGAAGGTTGCCGAGATACACGAGGTGTACATGGCGGTAAGTGGCGAGAGCGTGTGTGAAGAAGTACACCCCTGCAGGGTTAATATGATCTATTCGAATAGCCGTGTCCGCGGTAAAGGACTTCTGGGTTGCCTGTATAGTTCATAGACAAGTGAAAGTGGATACTCTAAAATACGCAAGATAAGCGTGAGTGCTATGGATGGCGTTCTCATAGGGAAACAGGAGCGGATCCATATTGGTGTATTGATATGGTGAATATGTGGACTCGTGTGCGCCACCTCAAAAGAGTTACATGCAGTCGTAGTTCAGGATAGCCACCGGGTCAAAGCTGGCTTGCTACAGTTAAACTCCACCATCCCCTTTGTTGATAATGATGCATATGTAGTTGGATCTGATGTAAGTCTTGCTGGGTACATTTGTACTCACGTTTGCCTATTTTACGTTTTTGCAGAGATTTCCGTCTCACTAGTAGTTCCGCGTGGACTTCGATGTTTAGCTTGTTACCTCAGCTACGATCTTGTGCCCTCGGCAGGATCTGGTAGATAGTCAGGCTTCTCAGCCTTTTTCATTTGTAGTTGTCTGTACTCAGACATGTTAAGCATCCGCTTGTGCTCTGACTTGTATGCTCTGAGTGTTGGGTCATGAGACCCATGTTTGTAATATCTCGCTCCTTGGATCCTATTGAATAAAATACTTGAGTTGTAGAGTCATGTTGTGATGCCATGTTGTATTTGCACATAACGAGCATATTGTGTGTATGTTATTGAAATGCTTGGTATGTGTGGGATCTGACTATCTAGTTGTTTATCCTTAGTAGCCTCTCTTACCAGGAAATGTCTCCTACTGTTTCCACTGAGCCATGGTAGCTTGCTACTGCTCCGGAACACTTAGGCTGGCCGGCATGCTAGCCCAGTGCTACAGCCTGGAATCACTCGCTGATGACCGACACGTTCGATGCTGGGTCATGGATGCCTGTCCCTGTAAGTTTGTGCCACTTTGGGTTTACGACTAGCCATGTCAACCCGGCCTCCTTATCATATGGATGCTAGCGACACTATCATATACGTGTGCCAAAAGGCGCAAACGGTCCCGGGCAAAGGTAAGGCGACACCCTGGGGATACCGTGCATGAGGCCGCAAATGATATGAGGTGTTACATGCTAGATCGATGTTGCATTGAGTCGGGGTCCTGACAGCCGTGGCCATAAGCCTGCGTTTAAAACGCTCTTGTTCGACGGGATCCTCAGGTACGACAAATTCGTCGTCGTCGAGGCTTGCCTCGTCTCCGGAGGGAGGTATGTAATTATCATCCTCTACCTCTTCGTCTGCCGCTCTCGGATGAGGGCTGGCTTCTCCGTCCTCCTGTGCTGAATCTTGCTGGAGGGGGTTGTCTTCGGCACTCTCTGGGGTGTTATTATCTCCGATGCCGGTATCTCCATTCTTGCTGTGGCGGGATTTAGAGTGGCGCCGCTGACGTCGGCGCTTGGGCTGTTTCTTGGAGGAGTCCCCCTCCGCTTCATCCTCGCCATTCCCATCCTTTGGGATGTCCACCATGTATATGTCGTATGACGAGGTAGTATTCCAGTGCCCCGTAGGCGTTGGTTCTTGGTCATCTCCGGCATCGTCGTCCATACCGTCGATGTCTTCGGAGTCGTAGTCTAGCATGTCGGTTAAATCGTCGATAGTGGCTACAAAGTGGGTGGTGGATGGGCTTTGAATTTCTTCGTCGTCCGCATCCCAACCGTCCTGACCGCAGTTCGGCCAGGGCTCTCCTGATAGCGTGAGATACTTTAGCGAATTCAGGATGTCGCCAAAAGGTGAGTGTTGAAATATGTCCGCAGCGGTGAACTCCATGATCGGCACCCAATCGGATTCGATTGGAGGGGGTGCGGGAGGTTCGGAGTCCGGAGAGGAGTCCGGCACCTCGGAGTGACTAGCCTTATGAGGGACAAAGTCAGTATTCGGCTCCATCGCCGTTGCAGGCCCCGAGGCGGTGTCTAGCCACCCATCCTCGATCTGCACGGTCGGCTCCGAATTAAGGGTCGGAGCAGACTCATGTGCGGCATCTAGGGCACTGTCCGGCAGCAGAGCTAAATCATGCCCTTCGTGACAGTGCGGCGCGCTCGGCTGTGGCTCGAATCTGTCGAAGATAAAGTCTCCGCGGATGTCGGTCGTGAAGTTCAGGCTTCCAAATCTGACCTGGTGGTCAGGGGCGTAACTTTCACTCTGCTCCAGATGGCCAAGCGAATTGGCCCGCAGTGCAAAGCCGCCGAATATGAAGATCTATCCGGGGAGAAAAGTCTCACCCTGGACAGCGTCGTTGTTGATGATCGAAGGAGCCATCAAGCCTATTGGTGACGACACAGAGGAACCCTCAATGAAAGCACCAATGTCGGTGTCAAAACCGGCGGATCTTGGGTAGGGGATCCCGAACCGTGCGTCTAGGCGGATGGTAACAGGAGACAAGGGACACGATGTTTTTACCCAGGTTCGGGCCCTCTCGATGGAGGTAAAACCCTACTCCTGCTTGATTGATATTGATGATATGGGTAGTACAAGAGTGGATCTACCACGAAATCAAGGAGGCTAAACCCTAGAAGCTAGCCTATGGTATGATTGTTGCAATGGTTGTTGTCCTACGGACTAAAACCCTCCGGTTTATATAGACATCAGAGAGGGCTAGGGTTACACAGAGTCGGTTACAATGGTAGGAGATCTACATATCCGTATTGCCAAGCTTTCCTTCCACGCCAAGGAAAGTCCCATCCGGACACGGGACGAAGTCTTCAATCTTGTATCTTCATAGTCTTGGAGTCCGGCCGATGATGATAGTCCGGCTATCCGGACACCCCCTAGTCCAGGACTCCCTCATGATAATTGTCTATTGTTCATTCTATAATTGTATTGAACGGAAACCATAATACATGTGTGAATACATAGACCACAACTTGTCCCTAGTGAGCCTCTAGTTGACTAGCTCGTTGATGACTAGATGGTTATGGTTTCCTAACCATGCACATTAGATGTCATTGATAATGGGATCACATCATTAGGAGAATGATGTGATGGACAAGACCCAATCCTAAGCATAGCACAAGATCGTGTAGTTCGTTTGCTAAAAGCTTTTCTAATGTCAAGTATCATTTACTTACACCAGGAGATTGTGCAACTCCGGGATACTGTAGGAATGCTTTGGGTGTACCAAACATCACAACGTAACTGGGTGGCTATAAAGGTACACTACAGGTACCTTCGAAAGTGTCTGTTGGGTTGTCACGAATCAAGATTGGGATTTGTCACTCCATATGACGAAGAGGTGTCTCTGGGCCCACTCGGTAATGCATCATCATAATGAGCTCAATGTGACTAAGAAGTTAGTCACGGGATCATGCATTACGGAATGATTAAAGTGACTTGCCGGTAACGAGATTGAACGAGGTATTGGGATACCGACGATCGAATCTCGGGCAAGTAACATACTGATTGACAAACGGAATTGTATACGGGATTGATTGAAACCCCGACATCATGGTTCATCCGATGAGATCATCGTGGAACATGTGGGAGCCAAAATGGGTATCCAGATCCCGTTGTTGGTTATTGGCCGGAGAGCTGTCTCGGTCATGTCTGCATGATTCCCGAACCCGTAGGGTCTACACACTTAAGGTTCGATGACGCTAGAGTTGTTATGGGAATTAGTATGCGGTTACTGAATGTTGTTCGGAGTCCCCGATGAGATCTCAGACATCACGAGGGGTTCTGGAATGGTCCAGAGACAAACATTTATATATGGGAAGTCCTTATTCAGTCACCGGATATGTTTGGGGGTATATCGGTATTGTACGGGGACCACCAAAAGGATTTCGGGGATCCACTGGGAGGGTCCACCTATCCCGGAGGGCCCCATGGGCTGAATACGGAGGGGAACCAGCCCCTAAGTGGGCTGGGCGCCAACCCCCTAGGGCCCATGCGCCTAGGGTTGGGGGAACCCTAAAGGGGGCGCCCCCTTGGCTTGGGGGGCAACCCTCCCCCCTTGGCCGCCGCTCCCCCTCTAGATCCATCTGGAGGGGGGCGGCCCCCCTCTCCCTTGCCCCTATAAATAGAGGGGAGGTGGGAGGGCTGCCGCACCCTTCCCCTAGCGCATCCCTCTCCCTCCCCAACACCTCCTGCTCCATAGTAGTGCCTGGCGAAGCCCTGCCGGAGAACTGTAAGCTCCACTGCCACGCCGTCGTCCTGCCGGAGCTCTCCCTCAACTTCTCCTCTCCCCTTGCTAGAGCAAGAAGGAGGAGAAGACCCCGGGCTGTACGTGTGTTGAACGCGGAGGCGCCGTCCGTTCGGCATTAGATCGGATCTTCCGTGATTTGAATCGTCGCGAGTATGACTCCCTCATCCGTGTTTTAGTAATGCTTCCGCTTAGCGATCTTCAAAGGTATGAAGATGCTCATCCTCTCTCTCTCTTGTTGCTATAATCTCCTAGATTGATCTTGGTGTTCGTAGGAAAATTTTGAATTATTGCTACGTTCCCCAACAGTCGGCCCCACCGAGTTTACTTGACCAACTCTTTGTTTGCTTATTACTAAAATCGTTCTCATCGAGTTTGTGTAATCGGTCAAACCGAGATGAGGTTTCACCCTAACACTAGCACATCGGTCCCACTGAGTTGATCTTGTCGGTCCCTGTCAGTGTCAAAACCGGCGGATTTCGGGTAGGGGGTCCCGATCTGTGCGTCTAGGCTGATGGTAACAGGAAGCAAGGGACACAATGTTTACCCAAGTTCAGGCCCTCTCGATGGAGGTAAAACCCTACTTCCTGCTTTATTAATATTGAAGATATGGGTAGTACAAGAGTAGATCTACCACGAGATCGTAGAGGCTAAACCCTAGAAGCTAGCTTATGATGGTATGATTGTAATTGTGATCGGCCTTCTAAGGACCAACCTCTCCGGTTTATATAGACACCGGAGAGGGCTAGGGTTTACATGGAGTCGGTTACAAGGAAGGAAATACAACATCCGGATCCCCAAGCTTGCCTTCCACGCCAAGGAGAGCTCCATCCGGACACGGGACGGAGTCTTGAGTCTTGTGTCTTCACGCTTCAATAGTCCGGACGATGTATATAGTCCGGATGTCCGGATACCCCCTAATCCAGGACTCCCTCAGTAGCCCCTGAACCAGGCTTCAATGACGATGAGTCCGGCGCGCAGTCTTGTCTTCGGCATTGCAAGGCGGCACTACTAGGGAAAAGCCTAGCAGCAGCGCGGGTTTTAGGCCTATCAGCAGCGCGGGTACCCGCGCTACTAATAAGGCGCTATAGCTAATGATGCGGAGCATCCCTCCATCATCCCCATGGACTCTACATCAACACATCCGACCCCACAAGGACCTATGACTGGAGCACGTGCAAGAGCTCTTGAAACCGAGGTGACTTCTCTCCTAAATGATATTTGATATGACCCTCTCGAGACATGGCTACTACCTAAGTCAGATACACTATGCATGATTAGGTGTCAAGAAGAACCTCCCAAGGATGCGCGTGAAGATGGACAAGCTGCCCACTCCACAGATAAAGAGAACCAGCTGAAAAGGACAAGTTCACCTTCCAGGCCCCGGACATCCGGCCTAGACCCCGGACATCCGGCCCCTGGAGACGCCAACACAGTAGCCGCAGCTCAGCCAAGAAGACTCCAGGGCCCGGACATCCGGCCCCCAGGTCCCGGACATCCGGCCTCCCACGAAGCCCCGGAAATCCGGCCCTCTGCCTAGAAATCCGGCGCCCCGCACCAGAGACTACAGAAGGTCGCACAGCCAGCTCGGACATCCGGCCACCAGCCCGGACATCCGGCCTCCCATGAAGCCCCGGACATCCGGCCCGACGCCCGGACATCCGGCCTCACCTGCGCGTGAACAGTGAAGGGCCGAAGCCCATGTACCCTTTTGCCCCCGTAGACTATATATACTCCATCCCCTTCCTCTTTCTAGGGTTAGCATTGGATTAGCTCATGTTTGTGTGAGAGCCCTTGCTCATCCACTTGGTTACTTCTCCTCGGAGCTCAGGACCTCTACGGAGAAGATCCCCCAAGCGGATTCAAGACCCCTTCAAGGGAAGACCATCAAGACCTCCTCACGGAGAAGAACCCGGTTACCTTTTGTATCGTCCTTTGTTGACTTTGGATCTCGTGAATCTCTTATGTGTGTGGTGATCTAGCACTTGTGTGATCGATTCCTTGTTGGTTGAGTGATTCTCTCTCGTTTTCCCCGTGTTTTCCTTTTGTGCTTCCGCGTGTTCTTCGTGATTCCCCGTAGGATCCACTCCAAACGTGATAGATCGACGCTATAGGGTTCCACCCTGCATCATATGGTATCAGAGCCACGTTGATCACGTTTTGGAGCCCCTACCCCGTGTTTTCTAGCTTGATTTTGTTGTTTTAGTCCTAAAATCCGAAAATCCCCACCAAAAATAGCCCCAAATTTTTTTTGTGATTTGTTGGTGTGACGAAATTTTGTTGGATTTGGTCCATGGATTTGTGTTGCTGCGTGTGGATCTAGCTTTCCCCACCATTCCCACCCTTTTCCATCCACAAATTCGTTCGAATTTTGCCCCGGAGTTGCGTTTTCCCCGCGGAGTCCTTCGTGTTCGTCCCCGATCCAGAGCTCGGACATCCGGCCCGTGTCCCCCGGACATCCGGCTGCAAGCCCGGATATCCGGCCCCTAGAAACAGCAACTCCAACACCCCGCGCCCACTTCAACATACCTTTACCAAATTTTGCCACGGTGCCCTCGACCTCTTCCGCATACCCACAACACTTTCCAAAAACACACCCATCGCTCACCGCTACCTCCTATGTCGATTTTGATGTGTCTTGGTCCTTGAGATTTTGAGTTGTGGTTCCCGTGTCCTATTGTGTTTCGGCTATATAGGTACGGTTCGTCGTCATCATCACCACCGCTCATATCCATCGACTACTCCACATTGCCAAGGACGGTAACTTCGACGACATCTTTGTCATAACTTGCAATTGCATTGATACCCCAAATGGCCTTACTTTTGCGTAGCTTACCCATCGAGACAAGCCATTGAGTATTGCCGACAACGTGACTTGTGCACATTTAGTGATCATACTCCATAGCATACATACCATAGTGGTGCATATCTTGGGATCCACTTGTGTGTCACAAAGTTGTCATAGCATACACAATTGCTATCTTGGTTCGTGAAGTTTTGCATGAGAAAAGAGCTCAAAAGTGAAAGAGCCACCCAAGCTTTTAAGCAAAGAGGAAAGATAAGCAAAGAGCTTATAAGCAAGAACCATAGCATCATACATCATTAAGATTGTCATATTGGATCATCTTGGATCATTGCACCGTAACACCATACATATAGCATACTTGGGATAGAGATAGTTGCATTTTTGCCTCGTAGGTTGTGCACAAGTTTGCGTATCCGCCTATTGTGCAATCGTGCTAGCGTCTCTCTAGTATTGTGCAACAAGAGCATTTTTGTGGATTCCACATTTTGGCTCACTTTTGGTTTGCACAATCCCATTTATCTATTTGCGTGTGTGTTTCCGTGTACCCATACTTGCTTGGTCTACTTGTTGCATTTGCAAATTTGTGAATCTTTTCCAACATTATTGAAGCTCACTTACTATTGCAATCAATTATGTGCCACCATCCTAACCAAGCTCCACAAAAAGCTTTTACTTGTGTAGGTGTGAGAATCGACAAGGGTTGGTACCAATAGTGCTATTTCATTGTCCACATTTGAGTGAACTTGATTCATCTTCAACTTTGGTCAAAGGTACATTGGTATTAGTTCTTCTCCTTCTACCACTCACAATTTGCTTGAAATGATGGATAGGCCAAGTTCTTCTACAAACCCACTCTTCATCGAGCAAGACGACGACATGTCATCATACGTCACCAAGAGCCGCCTCTTTGGCGCACAACGAGCTCTCCATCAAGAGCAACAAGCAATGAGCGACCGCATCGACAACCTCGCCACCGACTTGCGACTCTCCGAGCAACGTACAAGAGACTACTTCGACAACAAGCTCGACGCGCACAAGCAAGAGAACGATGCAAGAATGGACGAGATCCGAGCCTTGTTGGTGAACCAGCCTCCTTCTACATCATCACACTCAAGACGGAGCCACTCAAGTCGCCACTCCGACGACTCCTTCTCCGACACAAGTACACCATCATCGAACACTCTTCGACGAGCCGCGCGTCAAGACCGTCATGCATCTCGCAACCCGCTACACGACAAGCATTCCCAAGAGCAAGTTGATGAACAAGTTCCTCGTCCTCAATCAAACCAAGTAGCGTTTGCTCAAGCTCAAGAACGACAACGTCTTCGTCGCCAACAAGAACAAGAACGAGCGCGCCTACATCAAGAGCAACAAGACGCCGAGGCTCAACGTCTTCAACAACAACAACGAGAAGCACAAGCTCTTGAGGCGGAACGTGCCCTACAAGCATCAAGTCGAGCTATCGCCAACCGCAATCGCGAAAGGCACAATCAAGAGGAAGCCCTTCGAGAAGAAATCCAAGAGAGGAACTACCATCCGCGTGCGCAACGTCAAGCCCCACAAGCTCCTTCACAAGCTCCTCAAGCTCCTCTCCAACCTCAAGGTCAACAAGAGCAAGTTGATAATGGACTTCCTCCACGCCAAGAGCAACATGAGGAAGATTACCCTCCACGTCAAGGACGTCATCATCACCATCGCCCACAACACAATGAAGAGCACTGATATGGAAGCTCAAGTTCACAATGCCCAAGTTCAATGGAACCAATGATCCCGAAGAGTACCTCTCATGGGCATTGAAGATTGACAAAATCTTTCGTTTGCACAACTATGAGGAAGAGAAGAAGATCGTTATGGCATCATTTGAGTTCCAAGACTATGTGCTCATATGGTGGGAACAAGTCCTTGAGCACCGACAAGCAAGAGGTGAACCTCCAATCACCACTTGGGCTCAAATGAAGGAAGTCATGCGAGCACTCTTTGTGCCTACCTACTACAACCATGATCTCTTCAAGAAGCTACAACTCCTCAAGCAAGGAACAAAGAGTGTTGAAGAATACTACAAGGAAATGGAGATTGCCATGATTCGAGCCAATGTAACGGAAGATGATGAGCAAACAATGGCACGATTCTTGAATGGACTCAATCATCCCATCAAGAAGATCGCCGACTTCCAACCCTACTCCAACCTCATTGAGCTCGTGCATCAAGCTACAAAGGCGGAACGTCAAGTGCAAGATGACTTCAAGTACGCCAAGTACTCATCCAAGACATACAGCTTCTCCAACAACCAAGCTTCAACAACTACTCCAACTTCGACATCAACCAAACCTTCTCCAAGCAATGACGACAAGTCAAGTTACAAGAAAACTTCCTCAAGTTCAAGTCATCTTCCTCCTACTACAAGCAACCTCAAGCCGCGCGCTTCATCATCTACTCCAACCGATGAGACCGTCAAGACAAGCTCCTTCAAGTGTTTCACTTGCGGAGGCCGAGGCCACAAGTCATATGAATGCACCAACAAGCGCACCATGATACTCAACGACGATGGCACATACGACTCAATGAGTGAAGATGAAATGGACGCTATTGAGCAAGTGGCCATGCACCGGCGCATCAACGAGGATGAAGATGATCAAGTCTTTTGTGATGAAGATACGAGCCCCGCTCTCGTTGTCTCCAAAGTCTTGACACTTCAACATCAACAATAAGAAGACCAAAGATGCCACATCTTCCACACAAAGGCCGGCATTAATGGGCGATCCGTCAAGGTCATCATCGATGGAGGTAGTTGCCACAACTTGGCAAGCGAAGAACTATGCTCCAAGCTTCAATTGGTCAAGAAGAAGCATATGCAACCCTACAAGGTTCAATGGCTAAGTGACTCCGGCACTATACGAGTTGAGCATACGGTCCAAGTATCCTTCAAAATAGGTGCATATGAGGACACTTTGGAGTGTGATGTGGTCCCAATGACCGTTTGCCACCTCCTCCTTGGTCGGCCATGGCAATTCGACCGTGGTGTCTACCACAATGGGCGTACAAACCACTATAGATTCAAGATGAAAGGCAAAGAATATGTCCTACGACCCATGTCTCCTAGTCAAGTGATAGCCGACAAACAAGCCACCAACCAAAGAGAGAAGAGTGAGAAAGTGAGCCACCAAAAAGTGAGTGAGAGCCACAAGCCAAACTTGAGTGCCTCTTCGCCTAGAGAGAAAAACCTCATACTATTTGCCACCAAAAGTGAGATGAGAGAAGTGTGTGAGAACCCATCGAGTGTGATGCACTTTGTCCTTGTGTGCAAGGATGGATATACAAAAACTAACACCATTCATGAGCTACCTTTGGTGTTTCAATCTCTTTTGCAGGAATTTCAAGATGTTTTCCCCAATGAGCTACCTCCGGGCCTACCTACTCTTCGAGGCATTGAGCATCGAATCGACCTCATTCCCGGAGCGCCACTTCCAAACAAAGCTCCATACCGTGTCAATCCCGAAGAAACCAAAGAGATTCAACGGCAAGTACAACAACTAATCGACAACGGTCATGTACGTGAAAGCTTAAGCCCTTGTGCCGTTCCCGTTATACTTGTGCCTAAGCCCGATGGAAGTTTCCGTTTGTGCTCCGATTGTAGACCTATAAATGCTATCACCGTGCGCTATAGGCATCCCATTCCTCGCTTAGATGATATGCTTGATGAACTTAGTGGAGCCAACTTTTTCTCAAAAATTGATCTTAAAAGTGGCTATTATCAAATCCGCATTCATGAGGGTGATGAGTGGAAAACTGCTTTTAAAACAAAATTTGGCTTATATGAGTGGTTGGTCATGCCTATGGGTTTGTCGGAAGCTCCCGGTACTTTCGTGCGTCTTATGCATCATGTGCTTAGACCTTATATTGGGATCTTTGTTGTGGTTTACTTCGATGATATTCTTGTGTTTAGCAAAACCATGAAAGAGCATCTTGATCATGTTAAGCTTGTTTTGCAAACACTTCGAAAGGAAAGTCTCTATGCCAACTTGAAAAAATGCACTTTTGGCGTTGACAAAGTGGTTTTCTTGGGTTTCGTTGTCTCTTCCAAGGGTGTCCATGTTGATGAAACTAAAATTGAGGCAATTAAAACTTGGCCCCAACCCACCAATTTGCAACAAGTGCGAAGTTTCCTTGGTCTTGCAGGTTTTTATCGCCGCTTTGTGAAAAACTTTAGCACTATCGCAGCCCCTTTGCATGCTTTGAGTAAGAAAAATGCTCCTTTTGTTTGGGGACCTTTGCAATCAAACGCTTTTGATGAGCTCAAGTCTTTGCTTACTCACGCTCCGATTCTTGCTTTGCCAAATTTTGACAAAACTTTTGAGGTTCATTGTGATGCAAGTGGTATAGGAATTGGCGGAGTTTTGATGCAAGAAAAACGAGCCATTGCTTATTTTAGTGAAAAACTCTCCGGTGCTCAACTTAACTATCCCGTATATGACAAGGAATTGTATGCTTTAGTGCGTGTACTACATGTTTGGGAACATTATCTTAGACCTCATGAGTTTGTCATCCATACCGATCATGAAACGCTTAAGTACTTAAAAGGTCAAACTAAATTGAACAAGGGTCATGCCAAATGGAGTGAATTTATTGAATCTTTCCCATATGTGATCAAGTACATTAAGGGTAAGGAAAATGTAGTTGCCGATGCACTTTCACGCATATGCACGCTTGTCACCCAACTTGAGTTGAATGTTATAGGCTTTGAGCACATCAAAGATTTGTATGCTAGTGATCCATCATTTGTACCTCATTATGCTAAATGTTTGACGCATACATCTTGGGAACAATATTACCTCAAGTATGGTTATCTTATGAGAGCTAACAAACTATGCATTCCCGAGTCTTCTCTTCATTTACTACTTTTGCAAGAGGCTCATGGAGGTGGACTCATGGGACATTTTGGACGCGACAAGACCTTCGCCACGCTCTCCAAGAACTATTTTTGGCCCAAGATGTTTCGATACGTCTCACGCTTCACCACCCGATGCTCTACATGCCGCAAAGCTAAGTCAAAAGCTCAATCTCATGGTCTTTACATACCTCTTCCTACTCCTTATCAACCTTGGGAAGACATTAGCATGGATTTTGTACTTGGTTTGCCTAGAACTCAAAATGGAAAGGATTCCGTGTTTGTTGTTGTGGATCGATTTTCTAAGATGGCACATTTCATTCCTTGCAACAAGGTAGACGATGCTTCACATATTGCAAATCTCTTTTGTAGGGAAATCTTGCGCCTCCATGGAGTACCAAAGACAATCGTCTCCGACCGCGACGTCAAGTTCTTGAGTTACTTTTGGAAGACCCTATGCGCCAAGCTCGGAATCAAGCTCTTGTTCTCATCCGCATACCATCCTCAAACCGACGGCCAAACGGAGGTGACGAACCGGACGCTATCCACTCTCCTTCGCGTGTTGATCAAAAAGAACATCAAGGAGTGGGAGGCATGTATACCCATCGCCGAGTACGCCTACAACCGGGCAAGACATTCGACTACCGGCAAGTCTCCCTTCGAGGTCGTCTACGGCTTCAACCCATTGTCCCCATTGGACATTCTACCTCTTCCTCTACAAGAGCGCACCAACCTCGACGCAAGTGCCCGTGCAAGCTACATCAAGAAGATGCATGAAGATACAAGACACACCATCGAGCGCCAAGTACAATGACTAGCGACAAAGCTCAACATCAACAAGCAACCCATGATCTTCAACATAGGCGATCTCGTGTGGCTACACCTTCGCAAGGAACGCTTCCCCAATGAACGCAAGTCCAAACTTCTACCTCGAGCCGATGGACCCTTCAAGGTGTTAGCATGCTACAACAACAACGCTTACAAGCTCGACCTACCAAGCGACAAGTACAACGTGAGCGACACCTTCAACGTCAAAGACCTCTCGCCTTTCCATGGTGATGAAGATCTTGATCTGAGGTCGGATCCTTTCGAAGGGAGGGGATATGATGCGGAGCATCCCTCAATCATCCGCATGGACTCTACATCAACACATCCGACCCCACAAGGACCTATGACTCGAGCACGTGCAAGAGCTCTTGAAACCGAGGTGACTTCTCTCCTAAATGATATTTCATATGACCCTCTCGAGACATGGCTACTACCTAAGTCAGATACACTATGCATGATTAGGTGTCAAGAAGAACCTCCCAAGGATGCGCGTGAAGATGGACAAGCTGCCCACTCCACGGATGAAGAGAACCAGCTGAAAAGGACAAGTTCACCTTCCAGGCCCCGGACATCCGGCCTAGACCCCGGACATCTGGCCCCTGGAGACGCCAACACAGCAGCCGCAGCTCAGCCAAGAAGACTCCAGGGCCCGGACATCCGGCCCCCAGGTCCCGGACATCCGGCCTCCCACGAAGCCCCGGAAATCCGGCCCTCTGCCCAGAAATCCGGCGCCCTGCACCAGAGACTACAGAAGGTCGCACAGCCAGCCCGGACATCCGGCCACCAGCCCGGACTCCGGCCTCCCATGAAGCCCCGGACATCCGGCCCGACGCCCGGACATCCGGCCTCACCTGCGCGTGAACAGTGAAGGGCCGAAGCCCATGTACCCTTTCGCCCCCGTAGACTATATATACTCCATCCCCTTCCTCTTTCTAGGGTTAGCATTGGATTATCTCATGTTTGTGTGAGAGCCCTTGCTCATCCACTTGGTTACTTCTCCTCGGAGCTCAGGACCTCTACGGAGAAGATCCCCCAAGCGGATTCAAGACCCCTTCAAGGGAAGACCATCAAGACCTCCTCACGGAGAAGAACCCGGTTACCTTTTGTATTGTCCTTTGTTGACTTTGGATCTCGTGAATCTCTTATGTGTGTGCTGATCTAGCACTTGTGTGATCGATCCCTTGTTGGTTGAGTGATTCTCTCTTGTTTTCCCCGTGTTTTCCCTTTGTGCTTCCGCGTGTTCTTCGTGATTCCCCGTAGGATCCACTCCAAACGTGAAAGATCGACGCTATAGGGTTCCACCCTGCATCAGCTAACTTAGAGATTTGAGTTAAAATAATTCAGAAATTTGAAAATTTCAAAAAAAATCAATAAAAGTTCAAAAAATTCAAATTTTTTTCGAAGATTAGAGATTAGTAGTAGCGCGGGTTTTTACCCACGCTACTGCTATACGTTAGCTGTAGCGTGGGTGCCACCCGCGCTACAGCTAACGTATAGCAGTAGCGTGGGTAAAAACCCGCGCTACTACTAATCTCTAATCTCCGAAAAAAAAATTTGAATTTTTTTTTGATTTTTTTTCGAAATTTTCAAAATTTTGAATTATTCTAACTCAAATCTCTAATCACCCCTCATCGCTGCTCAATTTAATCTCTAATCACCCCTCATCATTCCAAATCATCTAACTTCCCGGACGGTCACCCATCCTCTTACTACTCCAGCCTGAGCACGCTTAACTTCCGGGTTCTATTCTCTCTCGTTTCCAAGTCTGCACTTGTTGTTTTCCTGACAATAGTAAGATGTCAATCCTATTAACCTCAGGAATTTAGCTTGAGCATGAAGTCACACATTTCACTGTTTGAGTTTGAAACTATTGTTCTAAAAAATTAGTAACACAGTTTGACCACAGTTTGACCAGATTTGACCACAGTTTGACCATAGTTTGACCAGATTTGACCAAAATTCAAAAAAACTAAAATAATTATTTATTAACACTAATATTCTTGAATAATTAGTTTGACCATAGTTTGACCAGATTTAACAAAAACTAAAAAAATTATTTCTTTTTGAATTTTTTTGCCTCCAGATCTTAAAAGCCCTGTAACTTTTTTCTGTTAGGTTTTTGAGGATTTTAAAAATGTTTAACGGGGTTCCCAACAACTTTTCGAGTAGATGATTTTTCATATAAAAAACTTTTTCATCCGAGTTGGTATGCAAAAGTTATGGCCATTTTAAAATTTCTAGAGAGATTTTGCAAATAAAGTCGAAATTCATATTTGTAAATTTTCCCAACAACTAGACCACATATCACATGGGAAACTTATTTTCTTTTATTTTTTTTGACATTTTTATCATTTTCTTTTATTTTTTTTAAAACTGAAAAGGCGGTCCACAGGGGGGGGGGTAGACTTTGACAAATTGGCCATACCCCGCGCTACTACTATGGCAGACGATTAGCAGTAGCGAGGGTTTTTAACCCTCGCTACTACTAAGTTGATAGCAGTAGCGCGGGTTTATAACCGTCGGTACTACTATGGCATGGTCCGGGGGCCACTTAGTAGTAGCGAGGGTTAAAAACCCACGCTACTGCTATCAACTTAGTAGTAGCGAGGGTTAAAAACCCGCGCTACTACTATGGCATATCCCGGGGGCACGGTAGAGACCGCTTAGTAGTAGCGAGGGTTACAAACCTGCGCTGCTGCTATCAACTTAGTAGTAGCGAGGTTTAAAAACCTGCGCTGCTAGTAAGTAGCAGTAGCGAGGGTTTTTAACCCTTGCTGCTGCTAAGATTCTGTGTATAGGCTTTTCCCTAGTAGTGCGGGTTCCTTCTCCGAATACTCCAATGTACCTACTATGACGAATAGTGTCCGGTTTCCCATCAACGTCGCACTCCTCAGCTTCAGTGCCTCAATAATGACCATCTCCACGTGTCAAGCGAATGCGAGGAGATAAGGCATTTTTGCATTTGCCACCCGCGATCCTTCCGGCGGGTCGTCTATTTGAAGAGACGGGAATTCTCAGATCCAAACCTCACTTTCCCCCCTCGAGCAAGCATCCCACAGAGCGCTCCAGAAAAAACCATTCCAACATGGCCGGTCGTCGCAGCTCCTCTGCTCGCTCTCCTCGCTCCAATTCAGGGGATTAGGAAGAGTGTTTAGTTCCTCATAGTCGTTTGATAAAGTTACAAACCCAAGGGTTTCTCCCACCGACATTTATGGTCCACGTTCGAGTCGGAATAGCCACCTATAACGGAGGGGAACAAGCGGAGGGATCTCCTAATCCTTCTCCAGAGGAGCGAATATGCTTCATCCCGCATCTGCTAAAGGGCGTCGGGTTTCCCATCCACCCATTTCTTCACGGGCTCCTGGAGTTTTATGGTCTCCAGTTGCACAACCTTACCCCTGCCTCCATACTACATATAGTGGGGTACGTTGCCCTTTGCGAGCTGTTTTTAGGCTGCGAACCTCACTCCGGGTTATGGAAGAAGCTGTTCTGCCTTGTCCCCCGCACCCAGGGAGAATCCCTATGTCAAGTAGGTAGGGCCGAAGTATGGCGCATTGCCGAGACCGGATACCTATCCGGCACTCCCAAGAAGGCATCAGAGAACTGGCCTTCAGAGTGGTTTTACATTGATGACGTTCCCCTTCCGGATCCAGTCCGAACAGGTCTCCCCAAGTTCAGTAACGCCCCGCTGAGGGCACGTCTATGCTGGCGCCCCCGGGGCTCCCAAGAGGAGGATACCAGGGAAATACATTTCCTGATGAGCAGGATAAAGTTACTGGCCAAATCCGAACTGATGATAGTCGAGTTCATGGCAATATGCATAATGCGGGGAGTGCAACCGCTTCAATATCGGGGGAAGCCCATGTGGCACTTCAACGGGGAAGATGACGCCACCCGCTGCGGCCGTAAGGGTCCGGACTCCGCCACTGCTCTGGCAAGGATATTGTCCAATTTATACAAAGGGGAAGAGGAAGAATTCCTTCGCATTAAACCGCGGGACGGATTCTCCATGTACAACCCCCTAGAGTGGGTAAGTCGTCATTCCTTTCCCTGCTTCACTTACTTTAGCGTTCTCTGCTAAGATTACCCGCATCAATGTTTCCGAGCAGGAACTAAGGAGGGTCATAGAAGGAATCTTCAGCCCCTCCCCGCAGCCAGAGGACCCCGGAAGGGCCCTAGATCCAGGACTCGAAGAAGATCCGGATATTACTGTGGAGCTTGTCAACGGGGTATTTTATCAAGCGAGCTGTGATGGTGCCTCAGTGGCCATTATTGCTGACTATCTCGGACTGCTCCCTGTGTAGCGTGTAAGCCAAACTAAAAACCCTATCCTCCAAAGAGGACTCCCCTCAGGTATCATGCCTTACCCATGAGGGGTCGTGCTGTTTGCAGAGACAATGGTCGGAGCACGGGGCCGAGCCCCTAGGGACTTGTCGAACACGGGCGTCCGGATCGGGCAGGCTCAAGAGGAAGGCGTTGAGGGTCGACACACCGCTGCAGAGGTAAAGCAAAAACCTATCCTACTATTATGGTATTTGAAGTATAACAGCGTCCTTCGTGTCCTGGAAGGAAAAAGAGCAGCCGGACAATATCCGGGGATCCCGCCAATCACGCCTCCACCAGCCGGGTTCCAGAACCGGTTTCGAGAGTGGAGGCGGACACGGGGCCAATGCCGCATAGTTCTCCGACAGAGGACGCGGATATGCTATCGACCACGAACTCCGAAGTAGAGAGCACCATGAATCACCAGCGCCGGAGGGCCGTGCTTCGGAATAGCATTTTCTCTGAAGAGGATTTTAATGCCTTCAATTCGGGGGACGCATACATCTGAGCAGCTCAAGGCGGGCTTGCCCGAGCGATGGACCAGTATACCAAATATATACGGGTAAGAAATTTTGATAAGCATGTATAACAGTAGCCCCTGAGACTTGAAACGGTTGGAACCACTATTTTAAGGATCAATTTATGCACAGGTCCTTGTAGATAAGAATGAACAATTAGCTCGGGAGCTGGAGGAATGCAAGGCCCAGCTAAGGGACACGGTTGCCAAGTTAGAGTAATCCCAAAAGGCCTTATCTAGTAACATTTGTCTCAATTGTATGAAGATGCACCAGTTAGTAAGCGGCTGGTCTGACTAGTCTAATAGAAAATTCTGCAAACAATCCCGGGGTGAATCCGGAGGGCGTAACGGATGACGACTCACATCTCAAAAGGCAGCTAAAGGCTGGCGAGCACATCCTTACGCAAGTTAGGAAAGAGAAGAACAATCTTCAAGATGCCAATATTCGGCTGGACGTGGAATTAAAAGACGTCCGTGCTCAACTGGCGGACTACATGAAGGAGAACAAAAGGCTTCGATACGGTATTTACGATGAGTGCCCAGACGAACTATATTACAGTTCGGCGAGGAAGTGTATTGAAAGAATTTTGCTTGTAGGAATGTTAACGGGTCGCCCCGAGGAGGAGATGCCCTCATCTGCGGGCGATGTACTACAAGAACTTTCATAGTTGCACGAGCGAGCTCAGCGGGTGATGCACGGCGTTGCTCAGGCCTTGTGGCCATCAAACTTCCTGCAAATGGCATGGGGGAGCTTGTGGATTTGCTTCAAGGAGCCCGGCGGCGCTTCCGATTGTGGAAGATATCAGCTTGCCGGCAAGGTGCAAGAGACGCCTGGGCAATGGTGAAGACGCGCCACACCAAGCTGGACCCAAACCATATGGCCGAAGTAGGACCGGCGGGGCCAGATGGGCAAGAAATTCCCGTTAGTCTGGTTATGACCAGGTAGCGTTAGCCGCCAAGTATTCTCAACAGGATTGTAAGCTAAATAGCCTGTTGGGTGGTACAGAGGAGGAATATAGTCAGTCTAAGTGACCGTGTAATTCAATGGACATAAGTAGTCCATAGCCGGATTAAAATCATTTGTCATGGCGAACCTTTTCGCTTCAGCCCTCGGATCCTACAGTCCGGGGTGTGTCCGAATACCCGCTCAGTTATACAAAATTGGGGTATGCGTGGAGACTAGGCGTAGGGGTCATAAGTGCTTGAACAGACAAGTACCCAACTAGTTATGTTATATTACATGGATAGTAAGAAACATCTTCCAGGGAGAATAGTTCCGTTAGGGTTTCCTTTCCCTGGGTACACATGCGACGATGCACATGTCCGGACTGCGAATGATGGATCAGGATATAAGACTTCTGAGGATTCACGTTGTAATAAATGAATACATCTTTTGTTCACCGATCAAATATTCTCTTAAGGAAACTAGCTTTCGGCTTGACCCAGTCTGAGGTACACATCCGGCTGAACCAACAATAACAATCACAGAGGTGCTCCCCTTATGCCCTAGCCGAATTAACGGGAATGTAGGGCATAAACAGAAGAGCCAGGCAACCCAGCTTGGCCACATCTTAAGTCATATCGATGCTTATAATGGTGAATAAAAGGCACATATGGGAAAAGAAATGTGTATGTGATAGGCGAAAAGCCATCAGAGTATTTATTTTTAGCTTCCGTATAGGAAGCCCCCAGGTATTGCTTACACACATAGTGCGGCCGGAGTGATCCGGAAGTCTGTACTATATTAAATACTTTGTGTAGAGAGGAAGAAAAAGTCGAGAAATGAGAAGGGATGGAGCATAAATAAAAGGGAGGGAGTAAGGAGACGAACATTGAGTTCGGCGTTAGGCGTAGAATCTCCGGAGTCTGGCCGCGTTCCATGGGTTCGGCTCGAGCCTGTTATCAGATGCATTACGTAAGTGGTACGCTCCTCCGGTGAGAACTTTTTCGATGACAAAGGGACCTTCCCACTTGGGTTTGAGCTTGTCCTTTTTCTTCTCCGGTAGGCATAGAACGAGTTCGCCAATATTGTAAGTTTTGGCCCGTACTTCTCTGCTTTGGTATCGTCGAGCCTGCTATTGATAGAATGCAGAGCGGGCTTTTGCGACGTCGCGCTCCTCCTCTAGGGCATCCAAGTTATCCTGTAGATCTAGCTCGGCTTCCTTCTCTTCGTACATACGTACGCGTGGCGAATCATGTATTATGTCGTAGGGTAGTACTGCTTCCGCGTCGTACACCATAAAAAATGGTGTATATCCGGTGGTGCGATTCGGTGAGGTCCGTAGCCCCCAGAGTACGGAGTCGAGCTCCTCGACCCAGTGCGTATCTAACTCTGTCAAAGATCGCACTAGTCTAGGTTTGATGACGCTCATAATGAGACCATTTGCCCATTCGACCTGGCCGTTTGTTTGAGGATGGTAGATGGATGCGTAGTCGAGCTTAATGTCCATTTTGCTGCACCAAGTTTTCACCTCATCGGCTGTGAAATTGGAGCCATTATCAGTGATGATGCTGTGGGGGACGTCGTATCGGTGTCTGACCCCGGATATGAAGTCTATGACTGGTCCGGATTCGGCCGTTTTGACTGGTTTGGCTTCTATCCATTTGGTGAACTTGTCCACCATGACCAATAAGTATTTTTCTTATGGCTTCCTCCTTTAAGAGGTCCGACCATATCCAGCCCCCAGACCGCGAAGGGCCAGGTTATGGGGATTATTTGGAGAGAGGTAGGGGGCATATGACTCTGATTGGCAAAGAGCTGGCAACCGACGCAGTGTTGGACAACGTCCTGTGCGTCTGCTCGGGCCGTCAGCCAATAGAAGCCTGTACGGAAAGCCTTGGTGACTAGTGCCCGAGCCGCGGCATGGTGCCCGCCCAGTCCGGCATGGATTTCAGCCAAGAGCTGCCGCCCTTCCTCCTCAGAGATGCATCTTTGGAGCACTCCGGTGGCACTTTTCTTGTAGAGTTCCCTTTCGTGGACTTTGTAAGCTTTAGAACGTCGGACAATGTAGCGTGCTTCGTTTTGGTCTTCAAGGAGCTCCTGCCTATTTTGGTAGGCCAAGAAAGGCTCAGTCCATGGGGCGACTACGACCATGATTTCGTGGGCCGAAGATGTTATTTCGGTGCCAGAGCCTCCGATTATGTCTGATGGTTCGAAATCTGGGGGTGTGTTCGGATCCGTGATAGTATTGCCGGACTCCCCTTCCCATACCATGGATGGCTTGAACAACCTTTCCAGGAATATGTTAGGTGGGACAGGGTCGCGTTTAGCGCCGATGCGGGCGAGAACATCAACCGCGTGATTGTTTTCTCGAGCCACATGGTGGAATTCGAGCCCCTCGAACTGATCTGACATTTTGAGGACGGCATTACGGTAGGCCGCCATTTTTGGATCCTTGGCGTCAAAGTCTGTTTATTTGTGATATTGCGAGGTTCGAATCCCCGTGCACTTCCAGGAGTTGGATGCTCATAGAGACCGCCATCTGAAGACCGTGCAACAGAGCCTCATATTCGGCTGCATTGTTGGAGTCTGTGTATAATATTTGGAGGACGTACTGGACCATGTCTCTTGTGGGAGACGTCAGGACTACACCTGCTCCCAATCCGGCCAGCATTTTAGAGCCGTCGAAGTGCATGATCCAGTTGGAATACGCGCCGTACTCTTTAGGGAGTTCGGCTTCTATCCATTCGGTGACAAAGTCGGCCAGTACTTGCGACTTGATGGCCCGCCATGGTTTGTATGTTATGTCGAACAGAAGGAGCTCGATGGCCCATTTGGCAAGCCGGCCCGTAGCGCGCGGTTGCTTATTATGTTGTTGAGTGGTACTTCGGAGGCCACCGTAATCGAACACTCTTGAAAGTAGTGTCGTAGCTTCCGGGATGCCATGAAGACCGTGTATGCTATTTTTTGATAGTGTGGGTATCGGGATTTGCATGGGGTTAGGACCGTGGATACGTAATAAACCGGCTTCTAGAGCGGGAATTTGTATCCGTCAGCCCCTCGTTCCACGACGAGCACTGCACTTACAACTTGATGTGTTGCAGCTATGTACAGCAGCATAGATTCGCCAATATTTGGCACTGTTAGTACTGGATTACTGGCCAATAAGGTCTTTATTTCATCCAGTCCGGCCGCGGCTGCCTCCGTCCACACGAAGTGTTCGGTGCGCCGAACAAGGCGGTAAAGAGGTAATGCCTTTTCTCCTAACCTGGAGATAAAACGGCTTAGAGCAGCCACACATCCGGCTAGTTTCTGGATGTGCTTGAGGTCCGTTGGTATAGCCAACTATGACAGAGCTCGGATCTTTGCCGGATTCGCTTCAATTCCTCTATTGGAAACAGTGAAGCCGAGTAGTTTCCCCGAGGGGATGCCGAAAACGCATTTTTTCGGGTTCAGCTTGATGTCGTATGTCCGGAGGTTGTCGAATGTAAGCCTCAAGTCGTCTATTAGGGTTTCGACCTGTCTTGTTTTTATGACTACACCGTCCACATATGCCTCGACTGTTTTGCCGATTTTCTTTTCCAGGCATGTTTGAATCATGCGTTGGTAGGTTGCTCCGGCGTTCTTAAGCCCGAAAGGCATAGTGTTGAAGCAAAAAGGGCCATATGGCATTATGATAGCTGTTGTAGCTTGGTCGGATTCTGCCATCTTTATTTGATGGTATCCAGAGTATGCGTCGAGGAAACACAGCGAATCGTGTCCTGTTGTGGCATCAATGATTTGATCGATGCGAGGGAGGGGAAAGGGATCCTTGGGGCAAGCCTTGTTGAGGTCTTTAAAGTCGACACACAGGCGCCAGGATTTGTCCTTCTTTGGTACCATTACTAGATTTGCCAGCCAATCCGGATGCTTGATATCTCTGATGAATCCGGCCTCGAGTAGTTTGGCTAGCTCTTCCCCCATGGCTTGCCTTTTGGGCTCTGAAAACCATCTTAGAGTCTGCTTGACCAGTTGTATGCTTTCAGTATATTGAGGCTGTGTTTGGCCAATCTGCGTGGGATGCCTGGCATGTCCGATGTGTGCCAGGCGAAAATGTCCCAATTCTCGCGTAGGAAATTTCGCAGTGTGGCGTCCATCGCGGGGCTCAACTGTGTCCCGATGGAAGCAGTCTTTATGGGCTCTGTTGTATGGACTTGGAATTTGACTATCTCGTCTGCGGGTTTAAATGAGGTGGACTTGGGTCGCTTGTCGAGTATCACGTCGTCCCTGTCCATGGTGGCCCGCAGTGTTGTTAACTCTTCGGCTCCTAGGGCTTCGGATAATGCTTCCAGGGCTAGTGCTGCTAAAAGGAGCCACTTGGAATGTGATTTCTTCGAACCTATAATTCTTCGGGGTGCCGAATACCACATCAAGTGTGATTTTTCCCGCACACCACGCTTCTCGAGTAGGGATAATTCCCCTGAAGGTTGTGCCGCTCTATTCGATATGGCTTTTGTCAATTTCTATCTTGTTGAGTGTTTCTTCATAGATCAAGTTTAATCCACTTCCACCGTCCGTGAGTACTTTAGTGAGCCGAAAGCCATCCACGATTGGGCTGAGGACCAGAGCGGCCGGTGCCCGGACAGTCTGGAATCGAGGTTCGTCACTGGCATTGAAAGTTATAGCAGTGTCGTTCCAGGGGTTTATTTTGGCCACATGGCAAATTTCAGCGGAGCTTCGATGAGCTCGCTTGCGCCTATTGTTTGAGGCAAAAGTCTCGAAGACCGTCTATACCGTATTGTGTGTGTTGGTGGGATGTTGTTCTGCTTTATGTCTTGAAAGAAGATCCTCGCCGCTTTTTGCAACCTGTCGGAGTATCCAACATGCTCTAAGGCTATGAGTTGGTGTTATGTCTGGAGTGCTGTGGAGTTTGCATGGCCCATTGAGCCATTCTTCCAATACGGTTCCCCGCCCCGGGGCGGGCTTTGGTTTCTTGGGAATTGGATCGGCCGACTTACGAGAGTTCGCCCGTTTAGTTCGGACAAAGGTTTTGGTGAGAGTCGTACTATCCCAAAATTCTGTTTGGGTTTTCCGGGCACTTTCCATCGCACAGTACTTATGTACTATGGTTGCCAATTCCGCAAAGTGTACTATGTCACGGTGACTTATAGCATTAAGGATTCCTTTGTTCGTGTTGTTTTTGCGGAAAAGTGAGACCACGTCCTCCTTGCGGCAGTCCTTGACCTTGTTTAGAGCAAGGACAAATCGGTCCCAGTAACGATATCTCCTGGGGCTCTTGCCTGATATGAGAGAGACGGGTTAAGTCCGTATGGGCGGGAATAGCGGAATCCGAATTCGGATCCGATCTAGCACTCACGGGCATGGGAGTTTCCGAGTTCGACAGCTCAGGACCCAGGGGGCCGCCCAATTTCTCCGGCCCAATGCCCGATTCTAACTCTGGGACCCGGGTCATGTCTTCCCTTGAGAGGGTGTCCAGCTCAGGGAGCTCGGTGATCCGGACATAATTCGTTCTTAAAATAGAGGGATAATCCTTGTGTGGTTCCTCCACTACCACTATCTCGTGGGTGGCCGGCGGGGATTTAATGTCCCTTTGGTCGGGTTTGAACCCGATCTGGTCATAGTCCATAGAGACTCCCAAAGCGGCGATGCGATCCAAGAGCTCATTAAGAGAAGAGAGCTCTATCAGATCCATCTGTTCGGTGAGTGCCGAATTGATGCGAAGGTTATGCGTGATGACCCGAGAGGCCATCGTCTGCGCAACAGCCGATGGGGCGGCCATGACAAAGCCGCCTAGTCGGAGAGTTTGGCCTACAGCCAGAGCTCCCCCGGAGGTAATGTTATCCCTGACAACGAGACGAGCCATCGAGCCTCATAGAGACGACACAGAGGAACTCTCAATGAAACCACCAATGTCGGTGTCAAAACTGGCGGATCTCAGGTAGGGGGTCCCGATTTGTGCGTCTAGGCTGATGGTAACAGGAAGCAAGGGACACAATGTTTACCCAGTTTTGGGCCCTCTCAATGGAGGTAAAACCCTACTTCCTACTTGATTAATATTGAAGATATGGGTAGTACAAGAGTAGATCTACCACGAGATCGTAGAGGCTAAACCCTAGAAGCTAGCCTATGATGGTATGATTGTAATTGTGATCGGCCTTATAAGGACCAACCTCTCCGGTTTATATAGACACCGGAGAGGGATAGGGTTGACATGGAGTCGGTTACAAGGAAGGAAATACAACATCCGGATCGCCAAGTTTGCCTTCCACGCCAAGGAGAGTTCCATCCGGACACAGGACGGAGTCTTGAGTCTTGTGTCTTCACGCTTCAATAGTCCGGACGATGTATATAGTCTGGCTGTCCAGATACCCCCTAATCCAAGACTCCCTTAGTCCCACCGGAAAGCCTAATGTTCAAATTTTGAACTGAATCGGTCTCACTGAGTTCATATATTCGGTCTAACCGAGTTGGGTCAAATGTTTCTAATGGTTAGATTTTATGTGGAGGATATATATACCCCTCCATCCTCCTCTCCATTTGAGAGAGAGCCATCAGAACATGCCTACACTTCCAGCATACATTTTCTGAGAGAGAACCACCTACTCATGTGTTGAGACCAAGACATTCCAATCCAACCAGAAGAATCTTGATCTCTAGCTGAGGGAGTCCTGGACTAGGGGGTGTCCGGATAGCCAAACTATCATCATTGGCTGGACTCCAAGACTATAAATATACAAGATTGAAGACTTCGTCCCGTGTCCGGATGGGACTTTCCTTGGCGTGGAAGGCAAGTTGGCAATACGGATATGTAGATCTCCTACCATTGTAACCGACTCTGTGTAACCCTAGCCCTCTCCGGAGTCTATATAAACCGGAGGGTTTTAGTCCATAGGAAGAACAACAATCATACCATAGGCTAGCTTCTAGGGTTTAGCCTCCTTGATCTCGTGGTAGATCTACTCTTGTACTACCCATATCATCAATATCAATCAAGCAGTAGTAGGGTTTTACCTCCATCGAGAGGGCCCGATCCGGGGTAAAAACATCGTGTCCCTTGTCTCCTGTTACCATCTGCCTAGACGCACAGTTCGGGACCCCCTACCCGAGATCCGCCGGTTTTGACACCGACATTGGTGCTTTCATTGAGAGTTCCTCTGTGTCGTCACCTATAGGCCCGATGGCTCCTTCGATCATCAACAATGCCGCGGTCCAGGGTGTGACATTTCTCCCCGGACAGATCTTCGTATTCGGCGGCTTTGCACTACGGGCCAATTCGCTTGGCCATCTAGAGCAGATTGAAAGCTACGCCCTTGGACATCAGGTCAGATTTGGAAGTTTGAACTTCACGGCCGACATCTGCGGAGACTTGATCTTCGACGGATTCGAGCCACAGCCGGGCGCGCCGCACTGTCACGATGGGCATGATCTAGCTCTACTGCCGGACAGTGCCCTGGAGGCCGCACAAGAGTCCGCTCTGACCCTTAACTCGGAGCCGACTGTGCCAATCGAGGATGGGTGGCTAGACACCGCCTCGGGGGCTGCTACCTCTACGGTGATGGAGCCGAATACCGACCCAGTCCCTTGTGAAGCTCGTGACTCCGAGGTGCCGGACTCCTCGCCGGACTCCGAACCTCCCGCGCCCCTACCAATCGAATTCGATTGGGCGCCGATCATGGAGTTCACCGCTGCGGACATCTTTCAGCACTCACCTTTTGGCGACATCATGAATTCGTTAAAGTGTCTCTCTTTGTCAGGAGAGCCTTGGCCGGATTATGGCCAGAACGGTTGGGATGCGGAGACGTAGAAATTCAATGCCCACCCACCACCCACTTTGTAGCCACTGTCGACGACCTAACCGACATGCTAGACTTCGAGTCCAAAGACATCGACGGTATGGACGACGACGCCGGAGACGACTAAGAACCAGCACCTACGGGGCACTGGAAAGCCACCTCGTCATACGACATATACATGGTGGACATCCCAAAGGATGGGACTGGCGAGGGAACATCGGAGGAAGACTCCTCCAAGAAATAGCCTAAGCGCCGGCGTCAGCAGCGCCGCTCTAAATCCCACCACAACAAGAATGGAGATTCCGGCACCGGAGACAATAACACCCCGGACAGTGCCGAAGACAACCCCCTCCAGCAAGATTCAGCACAGGAGGATGAAGAAGCCAGCCCTCATGAGAGAGCGGCAGACAAAGAGGTAGAGGATGATAATTACATGCCTGCCTCAGGAGATGAGGCAAGCCTCGGCGACGATGAATTCGTCGTACCTGATGATCCCGTCGAACAAGAGCGTTTTAAACGCAGGCTTATGGCCACGGCAAGCAGCCTCAAGAAAAAGCAGCAACAGCTTAGAGCTGATCAAGATCTGCTAGCCGATAGATGGACCGAGGTCCTTGCGGCCGAAGAGTATGAACTCGAACGCCCCTCCAAAAGCTACCCCAAACGCAAGCTGCTGCCCCGATTAGAGGAGGAAGCATATAAACCCACATCACTAGCGCACAATACGGCCGACCGGCCACCTCGTGGCCGAGACAGAGAGGCCTCTAGACCCTCCACTAAAGCCGTACCCCGGCATCGCTCGAAAAGTACAAAGCCACGAGGAATGCGCCAGACTTGCGAGACATATTGGAGGATAAGGCAAGACAATCAAGATCGATCTACGGATCACGTGGGCGCCCCACAATGCACGACGATGACCGTCGCGCCGGATATAGCAACTCCGGCCGGGCCGAACACAGTAGACAAAGCTCGCTTGAGCTACGTCGTGATATAGCCCAATATAGAGGCGCCGCACACCCACTATGCTTCACAGACGAAGTAATGAATCATCAAATCCCTGAAGGGTTCAAACCCGTGAACATCGAATCCTACAATGGCACAACAGACCCCGCGGTTTGGATCGAAGACTATCTCCTTCATATCCACATGGCCCGCGGTGATGATCTTCACGCCATCAAATACCTCCCACTCAAGCTTAAAGGACCAGCTCAGCATTGGCTTAACAGCTTGCCAGCAGAATCAATCAAGTGTTGGGAGGACCTGGAAGCCGCATTTCTTGATAACTTCCAGGGCACATATGTGTGACCACCAGACGCTGACGACCTAAGCCACATAATTCAGCAGCCAGACGAATCGGCCAGACATTTCTGGACACGGTTCTTAACCAAGAAAAATCAAATCGTCGACTGTCCGCATGCAGAGGCCCTTGCAGCCTTCAAACACAACATCCGCGACGAGTGGCTTGCCCGGCACCTAGGACAGGAAACGCCGAAATCCATGGCAGCCCTCACATCACCCATGACCCGCTTCTACGCGGGAGAAGACAGCTGGCTAGCCCGCAGTAACAACCTCAACAAAAATTCTGGCAGTCCGGATACTAAGGACCGCAATGGTAGGTCACATCGCAACAAGCACAAACACCGCATTAACGGTGATAATACTGAGGATACGGCAGTCAACGCCGGATTCAGAGGCTCCAAACTCGGTCAGCGGAAAAAGCCGTTCAAAAGAACTACTCCGGGTCCGTCCAATTTGGACCGAATACTCGACCGCTCGTGCCAGATACACGGCACCCCCGAAAAGCCAGCTAATCACACCAACAGGGATTGTTGGGTATTCAAGCAGGCAGGCAAGTTGATTGCCGAAAACAATGACAAGGGGCTGCATAGCGATGACGAGGAAGAGACCCGACCGCTGAACAATAGAGGACAGAAGGGTTCCCCCCCCACAAGTGCAGACGGTGAACATGATATACGCAACCCACATACCCAAACAGGAGCGGAAGCGTGCACTCAGGGATGTATACGCGATGGAGCCAGTCGCCCCAAAGTTCAACCCATGGTCCTCCTGCCCGATCACTTTTGACCGAAGGGACCACCCGACCAACATCCGCCATGGCGGGTTCGCCGCATTGGTTCTAGACCCAATCGTCGATGGGTTTCACCTCACTAGAGTCCTGATGGACGGCGGCAGCAGCCTGAACCTGCTTTACCAGGATACAGTGTGCAAGATGGGCATAGACCCCTCAAGGATTAAACCCACAAAGACGACCTTCAAAGGCGTCATACCAGGTGTAGAGGCCAATTGTACAGGCTCAGTTACACTGGAAGTGGTCTTCGGATCACCGGATAACTTCTGAAGCGAGGAGTTAATCTTCGACATAGTTCCGTTCCGCAGCGGCTACCATGCACTACTCGGACGAACCGCATTTGCAAAGTTCAATGTGGTGCCGCACTACGCATACCTAAAGCTCAAGATGCCAGGCCCTCGAGGAGTCATCACGGTCAACGGAAACACTGAACGCTCCCTCCGAACGGAGGAACACACAGCGGCTCTCGCGGCAGAAGTGCAGAGCAGCCTCTTAAGGCAATTCTTGAGTCCGGCTGCTAAACGCCCGGACACCGTCAAACGCGCCCGGAGTAACCTACAACAAGACCACCTGGCACGTTGCGAGCACGCGTAGCAGTGCGGCCCCAACCCCAGCCCTCGCAAAATTGCAAGACCAGTACTTCGCGTACATCATTACGCTCTGGAGATACCATGGGCATAGGGGGAGGGGCACGACCACGACAGGCCCAGAGTGCGGCTCAACCACACCAGGGGCTCCCAAGTGTGTCATCCTTTTTCTTTCCTTTTTTCTTATTATCCTCAGGACTCCATTTATCAGAGGCCCTATCCGGTAGCAGACCTGTCGAACTCACGATGCAACAGCCAGGGAAGGAGAAGAGCTACGACGCGAAACCAGGTGGTCTCCATTAAGAGCATTATACCTGTTTTATATACGCCATTCCGTAGCCTACCCCTGGAGGGGGACACGCTAAATAGTCCACCCCTTGCTTATCGCACTATTTGTATCGTTCTGCATTCATGGCAGTATTTTTTGAATAAACAATGCATCGCTTTTGGCCTATAATTGCATTCCTTTCTTATACATATGTTCATTTAGGACATGTTGCATCTGTACATTTTGGTACGGCTAAATACACCAGGGCTTAAGTTCCCCAGATTATGGTGTTATAAGTCCGAACACTTTCACAAGTGCGGCAACCTGAACTTATAGCATTATATGCATCGGCTCCGAATCATGTCTTGGGTCAATAGTTGGGTTTGCCCGGCTCCCATGTTTTGGTACCTTACGTTCCGTTATATCGGCTAAGGTAGCGCAGGGAGAACCACTATGATTATGCCCCAGTTGAGCTGGGCGAGCACCTCAGTGGAGAAAGCTAAAACTGACCGTCATGATGGGGCGAGAGCCGGTCGCTGTTCGAGAGGTTTTTTCGAGTCCCTAAAGACTTATGCTGCTTAGAGCGAGGAACCGGCTTTGTCCGGCCCAGGCATGGATAGCGCCCCGAATTCGGCCTTCCGAAAACTAGGGGCCTCGCCAAAATTTAAAATTATAGAATTCTATGGCTAAGTGAGAGTGTTCAAGCACTATAAGTCTGGTTGCCTTGTTCGTTGTGTTGAGCACCTCCCTAGATGGACCCAAAAATGGGAACAAGAGCGCTCGAGTTTATCCCGAACACCCCAGCACTCGTGGCATGGGGGCTGAAGCCGACGACTTGCCATCTCTCAGATTTGATAAATGGCCGAACAGAAGGTAATATTTTAAATTAACAAGTGTTGCTTAGCGCATATGAACAAAGTTTTCAGCGCACAGGATAACAAAATGCGAGTCTACTCAAATATTACATCTTTGGAGCACTCACCCGCAATAATGCGGGCACCCTTCAGGACACCCTTATAATACATCTCGGGTGTGCGATACTCCTTGCCCAGCGGTGGCACGTCTGTCACAAGCTTCTCAGCATCCATCCTGCCCCAGTGCACTTTAGCACGGGCAAGGGCCCGACGGGCACCTTCAATGCAGGCGGAGTGCTTGATGACTTCAACCTTGGGCCATAGCCGAACTAGGCACTTCATGGCCTGTTCGGCCACCTTGTCGAGCACGACCAGCTACTTTAGCTGGTCGCTAAGGGGCACCGGATGTCCGTCCTCAGCATACCGAGACCAGAACACCTTCTCCGTCGAGCTCCCCTCCTCGGCTCTATAGAAAGCGGCAGCATCGGACACGCTGTGGGGCAGATCTGCGAACGCTCCTGGAGAGCTCCGAATTCGGGTAAGTAACAGGTAATTCACTTTTACATGCTTGCTTTGCATGAAGAATGCCTTACCCGCCGCTATTTTCTTCAATTCCTCGATTTCCTGGAGGGCCTTGTGGGCTTCGGCCTTAGCGGCTTTGGCACTCTTAAGAGCTGATGCAAGCTCGGACTCTCGAGTCTTCGAGTCACGCTCCAAACTCTCGTGTTTTTCCACGAGAGCCTGGAGCTCTTGCCGCACCTCCGCCACCCGCGCCTCCTGCTTCTCTCGCCCGGCGCGTTCTGCGGCCGCATTGCGTTTGGCCGCGGACACTGCCTCCTTCAGGGTCGCCACCTTGTTCGTAGCCCCTGAAGTATCCACGTTATCCTTGTCATTTCTCTTGCAACCAAATCCTTTTCTGTAAGGTACAACTGTAATAAGGTGTTACTCACCTTCCTTGTCCTCGAGCTGCTTCTTGGCACAGCCGAGCTCGCTCTCGGACCGCTCGAGGCTCTACTTCAAGGTATTGACCTCCGTAGTCAGTGCGGAAGAGGTCAGCAGCGCAGCCTGCATTCCCATATTGACATATTTTTTAAGACTCATGCGTATATCTTTTTAGATCCTCAGTCCGGCTTTTCTTTCCGAACACTGAACCGAGCATCAGGGGCTACTGTCTATGCGGTATTATATTACATATCTTAAAATTCTTACCTCAAATCTTGTTAGAAGGCTGCTGCAGGCTTCGGTCAGCCCGCTTTTGGCGAGCCGAACCTTCTGAATCACCGCACTCATGACAGTGCGGTGTTCCTCTTCGATGGAAGCGCCGTTGAGCGCCTCCAGCAAGTTATCCGGCGCCTCCGGTTGTACAGAAGCTGCCGGCATCACAGTCTTGCCCTTCTTACGAAGGGGCCGCCCGCCAGACTCCGGAACCACTGCAGGTTCTGGTGCGGAGTCCGGTCCAAAGTCCGGGAGGTTGCCCTTCGGCACCTCCGGGGTCTCCTCCTCCTGGTGGGTCCCTTTTTGGGATCCCACCTCGGCGTCATTGGTATCACGGGGAGAGGAGGCAGCCGGAAGTGAAGTACTATTCACATCCGACGTACCCAAGGACCCGCTCGACGAAGCGGGAAGATCGTCCTTGGGCGGACTACAGGGTTGTATGCGGCATTAGAAAGACACCATGCGGCGAAAAGAAAAATTATGAGTCATTTAGGAGTCCGGATACTTACGATCTCGCCAGGGGCTTGGCCCTTGAGGGCCATTCCTCGTCGTCGTCGGCGGCATTGGTGGAACTGTCCGGGGGAAGGGTCCGTCCCTTCTTGGACCCTTCGGCCTCCCCCGTTGGGGAAGCCTTCCTCTTCTTCTCTCCCCCCGTTGGGGGAGAGGCCTCTTTCTTCTCCTCCTCGTCTTCGTGGGAGGAGTCCGCCTCGGAGTCATCGGACGATGAATCCGATATCACCTGGCGCTAGGAACTCCTCCGGGTTCCCGTGGCCTTCTTCTTGGCCTTCTTCTCCGGCACCAAGTAAGGCGCCGGGGCCAGCAGCCCTGTCAGACGGGCATCCGCTGGGTCTTCTGGAAGGGGAGCCGGACAGTTAACCTGTCCGGACATCTCCTGCCAGGCCTGTTAAAGATATTGGGAGTTTAGATCCCACATAGAGTCAAACTATGAAAAGCAAGTGTTCCATAAAGGATAACATGACTTACCTCGCCAGCCGGACGCTGCGAGCTGAATCCGTGATCTTCAGTAGCGGATGCGGGGGCCTCGGCGCCCTTGAACAGCACCCTCCAGGCCTCTTCGTACGTAGTGTCGAAGAGCCCGCTCAGGGTTTTGTGCTGTGCCGGATTGAACTCCCACAAGTTGAAGTCCCGCTGTTGGCAGGGGAGAATCCGGTGGATGAGCATGACCTGGATTAAGTTGACAAGCTTGAGCTTCTTGTTCACCAGGGTTTGGAGACAAGATTGAAGTCCGGTCAGCTCTTCCGAATCGCCCCACTGCAGGCCCTTCTCGTTCCAGGTAGTGAGCCGCATGGGGATGCCTGATCTGAATTCAAGGGCCGCTGCCCATTTAGGGTCACGCGGCTCAGTGATATAGAACCACTCCAATTGCCACCCTTTGATGGTTTCCACGAAGGCGCCCTCGAGCCAAGTAACGTTGGGCATCTTGCCCACCATGGCGCCTCCGCACTCCACTTGGCTGCCCTTCACAACCTTCGGCTTGACATTGAAGGTCTTTAGCCACAAGCCGAAGTGGGGCTGGATGCAGAGGAAGGCCTCGCACACGACGATAAACGCCGAGATATTGAGGATGAAATTCGGAGCCAGATCATGGAAATCTAGGCCGTAGTAGAACATGAGCCCCCGGACAAAGGGGTGGAGTGGGAAGCCCAGTCCGCGGAGGAAATGGGGAAGGAATACCACCCTCTCATGGGGCCCGGGGGTGGGGATGAGCTGCCCCTCGTTGGGGAGCCGGTGCGCGATGTCGCTGGACAAATATCCGGCACTGCGCAGCTTCTTGATGTGCCCCTTCGTGATGGAGGAGGCCATCCACTTGCCTCCCGCTCCGGACATGGTTGGAGAAGGTTGAGGTGAGGTGTGCGTACTTGGGCGCTGGAGCTTGAGTATGCGGAGATGGATAAGCAAAGGAGGAAGAAGGCGTAGGTAAAAAGGTGGATCCTTATCCCCTTATATATGGGCGGACGAGACTATGCGTCCCCACCAGCCTGGAAAAACTCGCTTATCTCCCAAGTGCCACAATCAATGGTGCGGTTGGGTTACCCACGTCCGTATTGATGAGAATCCCGGAATAAGGGGACACGATCTCTGCTTCGACAAGACGTGCCAAGGAAACCGCTTCGCTAAACGCGCTGAGGTGGAATGATAAAAACGATTCGAGTAAAGGCTTGGCCGTGGTGTGACGTCACGCCACGAAATACGTCAGCAGATTGAACTTGTGTAAATATTATTCTCTCTACGGTGATATGTGGAATTTATTTTGCAGAGCCGGACACTATCCTGGTGTTCACAATCTTCTATGAATTATTCGGAGGAGGAACCCGCCTTGCAATGCCAAAGACAATATGCGCGCCGGACTAATCGTCATTGAAGCCTGGTTCAGGGGCTACTGAGGGAGTCCTGGACTAGGGGGTGTCCGGATAGCCGAACTATCATCATTGGCCGGACTCCAAGACTATGAAGATACAAGATTGAAGACTTCGTCCCGTGTCCGGATCGGACTTTCCTTGACGTGGAAGGCAAGCTTGGCAATACGGATATGTAGATCTCCTACCATTGTAACCGACTCTGTGTAACCGTAGCCCTCTCCGGTGTCTATATAAACCGGAGGGTTTTAGTCCATAGGACGAACAACAATCATACCATAGGCTAGCTTCTAGGGTTTAGCCTCCTTGATCTCGTGGTAGATCTACTCTTGTACTACCCATATCATCAATATCAATCAAGCAGGAGTAGGGTTTTACCTCCATCGAGAGGGCCCGAACCTGGGTAAAAACATCGTGTCCCTTATCTCCTGTTACCACCCGCCTAGACGCACAGTTCGGGACCCCCTACCCGAGATCCGCCGGTTTTGACACCGACACTAGCCTTCCGCAAGTTGCTTTCCACTCAACTCATCTTTCCACCATAGCCAAATCTGTGAGAGAGAGTTGACTATTGGGGAGACTATCATTTGAAGTACAAGAGCAAGGAGTTCATCATCAACACACCATCTATTACCTTTTGGAGAGTGGTGTCTCCAAGATTGGTTAGGTGTCACTTGGGAGCCTCTGTCAAGACTGTGGAGTTGAACCAAGGAGTTTGTAAGGGCAAGGAGATCGCCTACTTCGTGAAGATCTACCCAAGTGAGGCAAGTCCTTCGTGGGCGATGGCCAAGTGAGTACAACAGTTTAGAAAAAGGCTACCTAAACAATTGGGCTCATCCACATAACAATCGGACTCTATGTGAATTAGGTATACCTGACTAGATTATTCTATCTTCATGCAGACACATATATGAAAAAAAACTCAAAAAAAAGCAAGGACAACGTATTGCAACTTGGAATAGTTCACGTATAAGGAACTAAGGAATATATTTCCATCTGAGTCAACGTTACGTTAGAAATCGATGCAAAAAAAAAACGTTACGTTAGAAAAAAAATTCGGAGCAATCCTCTTCACACACGTTCATACTATAAAGCAATAGTAGTCCCCGTCTAAAAAAGAAAGAAAGCAATAGTAGTCCTCCGTGCAAAAAAACATGCAATAGTTGTCCAATCCGTTTCCCACAGCCGAGACTCCTAGGTAAGTACTACTCTTTTTTTTTGGCGTGGCAATCAGGCAGGGATAAATCGGCAACTGTTTCCGGCAACAGTTGTATGATGACAGCAAGGATGATGGCATCATATTATTTGTTTTCTTAATATGAATTGTGCAAAATATAAGCCATGGGACTCTAACTCGAGAAGACCATGACGTTCTTTTCACTGATTTCACGAAGAGGGCGTGATGACCAATTAGTCATGCAATATATACATATATTTAGTGTCACATTCTTTTTAAATGATTAGTTTTCACATTTTAACTTTTTTAAAGATCTTTTCAAAACTATACATGGAACGTGGGAGATTAAGTGAGAACGACACATTAATGCCTACTACCTCTATTCCTAAATATAAGACGTTTTGGCAATTTAAATTGAACCGACAGGACGTCTTATATTAAGAAACCGAGGGTTTACCTATTAGTTATTCTCAAACATAATATAATCATAAAGTTTACTAAATATATAAATATTCACATTTAAACATAATAAAATATTGACTAGGAGTATCAACGAAAACAAATAAGCCACCACGTTCATCCACATAAGCAAAAGTTATTTTATTCATTGATCTAGATTATGACGGCTGAGATTTAAAGGTCTAAAAGTTACGCACAATATTTGTATGTACATCTACTGCTAGAAGGGACAACATGTCACGTATACAACAGTTTAGAAAAAGGCTACCTAAACAATTGGGCGCATCCACATAACAATCGGACTCTATGTGAATTAGGTATACCTGACTAGATTATTCTATCTTCATGCAGACACATATATGAAAAAAAAACTCAAAAAAAAGCAAGAACAACGTATTGCAACTTGGAATAGTTCACGTATAAGGAACTAAGGAATATATTTCCATCTGAGTCAACGTTACGTTAGAAATCGATGCAAAAAAAAACGTTACGTTAGAAAAAAAATTCGGAGCAATCCTCTTCACACACGTTCATACTATAAAGCAATACTAGTCCCCGTCTAAAAGAGAAAGAAAGCAATAGTAGTCCTCCGTGCAAAAAAACATGCAATAGTTGTCCAATCCGTTTCCCACAGCCGAGACTCCTAGGTAACTACTACTCTTTTTTGGCGTGGCAATCAGGCAGGGATAAATCGGCAACTGTTTCCGGCAACAGTTGTATGATGACAGCAAGGATGATGGCATCATATTATTTGTTTTCTTAATATGAATTGTGCAAAATATAAGCCATGGGACTCTAACTCGAGAAGACCATGACATTCTTTTCACTGATTTCACGAAGAAGGCGTGATGACCAATTAGTCATCCAATATATACATATATTTAGTGTCACATTTTTTTAAATGATTAGTTTTCACATTTTAACTTCTTTAAAGATCTTTTCAAAACTATACATGGAACGTGGGAGATTAAGTGAGAACGACACATTAATGCCTACTACCTCTATTCCTAAATATAAGACGTTTTGGCAATTTAAATTGAACCGACAGGACGTCTTATATTAAGAAACCGAGGGTTTACCTATTAGTTATTCTGAAACATAATATAATCATAAAGTTTACTAAATATATAAATATTCACATTTAAACATAATAAAATATCGACTAGGAGTATCAACGAAAATACATTAGCTTTATGTAGATTGTGTCTTCGATGCATATAATGAAATCTCACCGGTGCCATGTACGTTACATCTATACTATAATAAACAAAATAGAGAAGTCCTAAATATGAATGTATGGTGAGCAACAGTGCCTGAGTCGGCCGTAGTAGAGTTGACGCTTGAGTGAGTCCTATAAATAAGATCACATGGTTTGAAAATAGAAAAGAAAATACCAAGCCGCATGCTCTTCATCCATCGAATTTCCAAAGTCCAACAACTATACGGAGAGGCCATTTCATCATCAGATCGGTAAGAAAAAGAGAAATAAAAATTGAAATGGTCGTATTCTACTACTAACCGGCATCAGAAAAAAATACACTAGATGCTGGCATCAGCAAGCCAATAAATTCGCCAGCCCTATATTTTTCTATCATAATTCTACATTTTTGGTACATAAGTCCGATCCTATACATGGAGAATAATAATGCTATTTTCATAAAAGAATATGCTCTGTTGCAGTTGGTTCGGCAAACCACATGTGATATTGATTTCAAAATTGACATTTGCAAAATTAGCTCTTGCGAAGTATCCTTAGAAGTCAATATAAGAAAAGTGTAATGAAATAATACTAAAGTATATGTACTCAAAGGGATGTAGGACCTGTTTAATTATAATGGAAAGCCACAAACGTCCATGTTATTAATCTAAATATATCACAACATCGAATTGGTGATCGCCGACACGATACACCATTGAAGATTCTAATTAGAGACAAATCCAAACTTTATTTTGGGGCTAGAAAACGGTCAAGCGGTACTAAACAGTTTAACGAAGCCACAAATATGATGTGCTGGCCAGCAACAGTGCCAATGCATGGGCCGTAGAGTTAATGCTTGAGTGATTCCTAAATATAAGATCAGAAGGTACCAAGCCATATGCTCTTCATCGATAACAAAAACTCATAACGTGACTTTATGGTGAAATCTACTATATACATAATACAGAAGTCAAATAAGCCACCACATTCATCCACATAAGCAAAAAATATTTTATCCATTGATCTAGATTATGACGGCTGAGATTTAAAGGTCTAAAAGTTACGCACAATATTTGTATGTACATCTACTGCTAGAAGGGACAACATGTCATGTATACAACAGTTTAGAAAAAGGCCACCTAAACAATTGGGCGCATCCGAGTGAGCTGCTCAAACGCTAAAGCCTTAACATGAGATTTACGTAAATAAAATATATATATCAAAATACATGATACGAAACCACATTAGGTGAATTGAGTCTCATATGTCATAAAACAATCCAGTTAGGTTACTACCACCATGGAGGCAACAATTCATTAATAATATGAAAGGTGTGGTTACCTATTAGACAGCTTAGAAATAGTTATATCCCGGCCAAAATTTATAACCATTTAATGAAGATATTCACACCCATTTGTATTGGTATGACTCTCAATGCACTAATAGGATTATTCATAGTGTCAACCCTAAATTTAATAATTCTTGAATTGCCTAAGTAATAGAAAAAGTGAAATTTACATCACCCATTTTGAACCATAAAATGAAATATCACTTGCTGGAGGCGAAATCTGTGGCAACAAAAATCTTGGAGAACAAATAGACGGGCAATTAAACATATAGAATGCAAAAGTATCAAATTACTTGGGGTGCTATTACACAATTTGAATAATTTTAGGATGCCCATGTTATATACTACTAAATTAAGTTCTCAAAAACTTAGTGTCATAATTATTCTATAATCTATCATATGATGAATTTAAAGAAATTTAGTTATAAACAAAGATATACTAAATTTCAAATTTCTGTATACCTAACTATTTTTGGGCACACATTGCAATTGAATATCTCATACAAAACTAGGTTAAATTAATATAAACATTCAAAACATAAATATTTATTTAAAATACCAAGATACAGTGACCAAATATAATAGTTGTACATAAAATTCTAGCCGCGCAAATGCGCGGGTAACACCGCTAGTTACTATCAAAGCTATCATACTACTTTGCTACTGATCACGTTGTTGCAGATAATTAATCTCCAGATGTGGTTGAATTGACAACTCAGTTGCTAATACTTGCAAATATTCTTTGGCTCCCCTTGTGTCGAATCAATAAATTTGGCTTGAATACTCTACCCTCGAAAACTGTTGCGATCCCCTATACTTGTGGGTCATCAAGACCTTTTTCTGGCGCCGTTGCCGGGGAGCTTAGTTATATTTGTGGAGTCACTTTGGATTATTGAAAATTATCACTATGAAGAATTTGAAGGACGCTAAGACTAAGGTTTTTCCCTCGAAGACGAGGGGAGGTAAGGAACTGTCATACAGCTCCACTTTAGATTCACCTTCGGTTATAAGTAGACTTGCAACACCACCACATGTTATCAATTTTGATATGTCGCAAGTTATTGATGATGCTACTTCTGTTATGAATGTTACTCATGATGATGCTAGTACCTTGCCTGATGATAATGTGCCACTAGGTGAATTTCTTGTTAAACAAATTGCTATAACTAAAGCTTTTGTGAATGCTGAAACTAATGAAATTATTGGAACTGATGAAGAGCTTGAAACTAAAAATCCTGAAATACGTATTTGAACTAGTCCTCCTAGATATGAATTGCCTAAGATACTGGAAGGTTATGTTATGGATAAGGAGACAACTGTAACACCCTGGATTTTGGCTTTTTCTTTTTCCTTTGTTTTTCCTTGGATTATTGCTATGATTTGCTTTTCCGTGGCTCTGCGATCCTAAAACTTGGGAAGATCATGTCTCTAGGTTTCATAGTGGCTTTTCATCCTCTAAATCATCCCAAGACCCTGCTAGCCCAAATCCCAATGTTCTTTTTATTGGGAATATTCCTTTTTCTATTTAAGGAATAATTCTTTTTGCCCTAGGTTGTGAAGCAACATATATGTTTGTCACTCCCAAAATTCCCAAATAATTATCATAAATTGTTTGGGTCATATCTTCCTCAAATATGTCAAAACCCTTCCTTGGCATCATCAAAGATAATTCACAAATATTCCTTTTCTCATTCTACCCTAAGTGGTTTTTTGAGAAGGAAGTGTCATTTATCTATTCTTGATTGACCGCAAACTTTTTGGACACCTTTTCATGTCCATATCATTGCCTCGTGTCAAAATTCAACTCAATTTTCCTAGTGAATATTCCTAAGCAATTTTTCAAAGTTCCCGTCTGAGGGAATTCTTTGTGAAGGAAGTACTAGCTAGGTTAATTCAAATGAGTTGAAATTTTGCAAGGTACTTCATATGATCAAATGATGACTCTCCTCAAGATTTGAGCTCATTTTATCACTCTATGTGAGCTCAGCATCAAATATTGGTTTCTGGTCAGATTATTAGGTTGTGAAGCAACTACCTTTTATATTGCTTCAATTAAGATGAAAAATTTACCAGGACATTATCCTATCCATATCAACTCCCTCCACTAATTTTTGGCTCATTTTATCTAGCCAATATTCCTCAGCTATGTGTCTAAAACTCTGTTTGGAGAGTTGCATTGGGAAGCAAGTACCATTTTGGTATTTCGAAATGGCATGAAACTTTTACAGTAGCTTCATATCATCAAATAACTCATCTCCTCCAAAATTCAGCTCAATCCAACTTGATATGTGAGTGCTACTTCATACTTTGTATTTTTGTACAATATGGTGCATTCTACAGCAAGTGCTCTTTTTATTCATCCAAATGATCTGTTTTTCCTCCAACACAGTCATGTTGGTATGTGATAAAGCCATGCCAAAGATCAGCCTCTTCCTCCTCATGGATTTTTCTCCCCGCAGCACAAACACCATCCTGTTCATCTGAATTGGATCCTCCTGCAAATCTTTTCTTTGCCCCCGGACTGAGTTGGTTCTTCCTTTGAACTCGGGGCAGTAAGGTCCATCTACTATACATGTTTTGGCTGCTCAGAGTGCACAGCGTGGGCCAGTTCACGCGGTGACTGCATGGATGGCATGCACCTCGGCGCACTCTGGCAAGTGGAGCCGCTGTCCCCGTCTGTTTCCTCCCCTTCTCCAGCATTCTCCGTGTCCATTAGCTCCCCTGTGATCCCCTGCCCTTCCCCGAATTATCTCATCACCGTTGCGTCGCTTTCGAGCTCGGCCGTGATGCTAGGCTCCCCTACTCCTCCTTGTCCTGTCGACCGAGCTCTCTAGAGCGCTCCCGAGCTCGCCCCGCGGCTATAAGTAGCCCCCCGACCTCCTCCACAGCTCACAACTCTCTTCTCGGTCCTCCTTGCCCATCGGAGCCTTTCCTCCTTCTCTGTCCGAGGCCGTCCACCATTGTCGCCGCGGAGCTCTGCTCAAATTTGAGCTAAGCAGAGCCCCTTCCCTCCTCCTTTCCACACCAGAAGATCCCCCCCACCCCCTTGCCCTCTCGCCGGAGCACTTGTGGCCGTGCTTCCCCAAGATCAACAGCCGCCTCCTCCTCTCCGCCACCGCATAGCGCCACCACGTTGCTCCTCCCCAGCGCGCGAGCTACCTCAGGACGGGCGCGGTGCAGACTCCCGGACCCGCCGGTGGCCTCTCCCCGACCGGAGGCCGGAGCCGCCGGTGGCCAGCATCGGTGCGGCCTCCCCTGCCCACCTCTGTTTCCATCGGGGCACAACGAGGAGGAAGGAGACCCGGGCCAGGTGGGCCCACTCCTCCCCGTCCCCACATGTCATCGGCCTAGAGCATGGGCCACGTCAGTAAGTGAAAACACATTACAGTAATGCGCTTACGGTAAGTGAAAACGTACTTCTATTCTTCTTACAACCGGAATACGTTTTCCGCTTCTGAAAGTGTACTATTGTTCTTCTTCAGCTCAGAGTACGCTTCTCTGTCCTGAAAGCGTATTTCTCTGAAATATGTTTTCTGTTTTATCCACCGGGGAGCTGTTTGTGGAGGAATATTTACATATTGGTCCCTAATCTTCCACCTCTCGTACCTTCGCGGCCGTAACTCCGATTGAGGTGAATCCAACGCCTACTTCTTCGTATCATCAAGCTCTATCAGTTGGTATCATTTTAACTAGGTGGTCCTAATACGTCTCCAACGTATCTACTTTTCCAAACACTTTTGCCCTTGTTTTGGACTCTAACTTGCATGATTTGAATGAAACTAACCCAAACTGACGCTGTTTTCAACAGAACTGCCATGATGTTGTTTATTGTGCAGAAAACAAAAGTTCTCGGAATAACCTGAAAATCCACAGAGATAAGTTTTGAAAAATATAAAAAATACTGGCGAAAGAATCAAGGCCAGGGGGCCCACACCCTGTCCACGAGGGTGGGGGTGCGCCCTCCCACCTGGGCGCGCCCCGCTGTCTCGTGGGCCCCCTGACGCTCCACCGACCTCAACTCTAACTCCATATATTCTATTTTGCGGAGGAAAAAATCAGAGAGAAAGTTTCATCGCGTTTTACGATACGGAGCCGCCGCCAAGCCCTAATTTCTCTCGGGAGGGCTGATCTGGAGTCCGTTCGGGGCTCCAGAGAGGGGGATTCTTCGCCGTCATCATCATCAACCATCCTCCATCACCAATTTCATGATGCTCACCGCCATGCGTGAGTAATTCCATCGTAGGCTTGCTGGACGGTGATGGGTTGGATGAGATTTACCTTGTAATCAAGTTAGTATTGTTAGGGTTTGATCCCTAGTATCCACTATGTTCTGAGATTGATATTGCTATGACTTTGCTATGCTTAATGCTTGTCAAGAGGGCCCGAGTTCCATGATTTCAGATCTGAACCTATTATGTTTTCATGAATATATGTGAGTTCTTGATCCTATCTTGCAAGTCTATAGTCACCTATTATGTGTTATGATCTGACAACCCGAAGTGACAATAATCGGGATACTTCTCGGTGATGACCATAGTTTGAGGAGTTCATGTATTCACTATGTGCTAATGCTTTGTTCCGGTTCTCTATTAAAAGGAGGCCTTAATATCCCTTAGTTTCCACTAGGACCCCGCTGCCACGGGAGGGTAGGACAAAAGATGTCATGCAAGTTCTTTTCCATAAGCACGTATGACTATATTCGGAATACATGCGTACATTACATTGATGAACTGGAGCTAGTTCTGTGTCACCCTATGTTATAGCTATTACATGAGGAATCACATCCGACATAATTATCCATCACTGATCCAATGCATACGAGCTTTTCACATATTGTGTTTCGCTTATTTACTTTTCCGTTGCTACTGTTACAATTGCTACAAAACCATTATCTTTACATTTGCCACTGTTACCATTACTATCATACCACTTCTGCTACTAAATACTTTGCTGCAGATACTAAGTTATCCAGGTGTGGTTGAATTGACAACTCAATTGCTAATACTTAAGAATATTCTTTGGCTCCCCTTGTGTTGAATCAATAAATTTGGGTTGAATACTCTACCTTCGAAAGCTGTTGCGATCCCCTACACTTGTGGGTTATCAAGACTAATTTCTGGCGCCGTTGCCGGGGAGCATAGCTCTATTCTTTGAGTCACTTGGGTATATCTGTTGATCACTATGAGGAACTTGAAAGACAAAAGAACTAAGGTTCTCCCCCTGATTATGAATTACATGTTGTTCCTGAGGGTTATGTTATGAATGAGGAAGCTGCTAGAGCTATTTTTGCTTGTAAAGATAGATATGATCTTAAAAAGTTATTAGCTAAATGGAAGCAGCAATCTCTTAATGCTAGAATGAAACCTGGCCCCGCTTTTGCTACTTCACCTATCTGTGTTACTGATAAGGATTATGAATTCTCTGTTGATCCTGAAATAATTACTTCGGTTGAATCTGATCCTTTTTACCTCCTTCATTCTAAAACTATTGTGGCACATCTTACCAAGTTGAATGATATAGCCACCCTATTTACTAATGATGAGAAGTCTTGCTATTACTATATTCCTAAGATATTTCCGTTCTCATTAAAGGGTGATGCTAAGACTTGGTGTAATTCTCTTGATCCTGGTTGTGTACGTAGTCCCCAGGATATGATTTATTACTTCTCTGCTAAATATTTCACTGCTCATAAGAAACAAGCTGCCTTGCGAGAAATATATAATTTTGTGCAAATCAAAGAAGAGAGTCTCCCACAAGCTTGGGGGAGGCTCCTCCAATTACTTAATGCTTTGCCTGATCATCCTCTTAAGAAAAATGAAATACTTGATATCTTTTATAATGGACTAACCGATGCTTCCAAGGACTACTTGGATAGTTGTGCTGGTTGTGTTTTCAGGGAAAGAACAGTCGACGAAGATGAATTACTATTGAATAATATGTTGACTAATGAAAATAATTGGACTCTTCCTGAGCCAATTCCTGAGGCAATTCCCGAACCAATTGAGCCAACTCCTGAGCCTATTCCTAAACCCACTCCGAAGAAGAGAGGTGTTCTATTTCTCAGTCCTGAAGATATGCAAGAGGCAAAGAAATCAATGAAAGAAAAAGGTATTAAAGCTGATGATGTTAAAAATTTACCTCCTATTGAAGAAATACATGGTCTTAATATACCGCCTATTGAGGAAACACATTGTCTTGATAACCCGACACAGGTAGTAAAGGTAAATTCATCCTATAGATATGATAAAGTTGAAATCTCGTCTACTAAATTTCATAGCCCATGCTTAGATGAATTTGATGACTTTATGGCTAGGCAAGAAAGTTTTAATGCTTATGTTGGTAGAGAATTAAAGAATAATGCTTTCGAAATAGGATGCTTGAGTGATTATATGGCTAGAGTTAAAGGTGAACTTAAACTCATTAGCAAATATGCTTCTATGGTTACCACTCAAGCTGAGCAAGTACTTAAAGCTCAATGTGATTTGCTTGATGAATTAAATAATAAATATGACTTTGATGTTAGAGTGGCTACTAGAACTGGTAGAATGACTCATTAACCTTTGTATCCTGAAGGCCACCCTAACAGAATCGAGCAATATTCTCAGAGAAATAATTTAGAGGCACCTAGTTCTTCCAAAAAGAAGAAAAAGAAAAACGATAGGTCTTTGCATGCTTCTAGTGAACCTGTTGTAGACACACCTGAGAATCCCAATGATATTTCTATTTCTGATGCTGAAACACAATCAGGTGATGAACATGAACCTAGTGATAATGTTAGCGATAATGTACATGTTGATGCTCAACCTAGCAATAACAATGATGTAGAGATTGAACCTGCTGTTGATCTTGATAACCCACAATCAAAGAATTAACGTTATGATAAGAGAGATTTTGTTGCTATGAAGCACGGTAAAGAAAGAGAACCATGGGTTCAGAAACCCATGCCCTTTCCTCCTAAACCATCCAAGACAAAGGATGATGAGGATTTTTAGCGCTTTGCTGAAATGATTAGACCTATCTTCTTACGTATGCGCTTAACTGATATGCTTAAAGTAAATCCTTATGCTAAGTATATGAAGGATATCATTACAAATAAAAGAAAGATACCGGAAGCTGAAATTTCCACCATGCATGCTAATTACACTTTTAAGGGTGGAATACCAAAGAAACTTGGAGATCCAGGGGTACCAACCATACAAGGCTCCATTAAAAGAAATTATGTTAAAACTGCTTTATGTGATCTTGGAGCCGGTGTTAGTGTTATGCCTCTCTCTTTATATCGTAGACTTGAATTGAATAAGTTGACACCTATTGAAATATCTTTGCAAATGGCTGATAAATCAACTACTATACCTGTCGGTATTTGTGAGGATGTGCCTGTTGTGGTTGCAACTGTCACTATCTTAACGGACTTTGTTATTCTTGATATTCCCGAGGATGATAGTATGTCGATTATCCTTGGTAGACCCTTTTTGAATACTGCAGGGGCTGTTATTGATTGCAACAAAGGCAATGTCACTTTTCATGTTAATGGTAATGAGCATATGGTACACTTTCCAAGGAAACAATCTCAAGTTCATAGCATCAATTCTATTGGAAAAGTTCCAACTATCATTTTTGGAGGTTTTGAATTTCCTCTTCCTACTGTCAAGAAAAAGTATAATATTCTTATTGTTGGTGATGTTCATATCCCTGTTGAGGTAACCTAGTGTTATTCGAAATTTCTCCGGTTCCGTGTTATTCGAAATGAGTTTGTTAACAAGACTTGATCAACCTTGTTAGTGGATTCATTTTGATGATCATGAGATGGATGAAACTAGAAGGCACAACCTTCTGTACCCTCTTTTTACTTTCTGTTATTTAGAATAAATAAAGAAAAAATAGTATTATCTGTCTGTTTTCTGATTTATCCGTGCAATAAAAAATATATCCCGAAAATAAAAGTGCTCCAATTGCCCTGCAAATTTAGTATGATTTTTTATGGAATATTTGAGAATTTTAGGCACTGAAAACAATGCAGGAGGGGCAAGCACCAGGCCACGAGGGTGGAGGGCGTGCCCACACCCTCTGGGCGTGCCCCCCTGTCTCATGGGCCCATGGTGGCCCCCCTCCACTTATTCTAGCACCCACACACTCCATCTTCTTCCCAAAAAAATCCCCATCCAGCTCAAGCACGAGTTCTAGCTCATTTTCTGCGATTTTCGATCTCCTTGCTCAAAGCTACATTCATAAAACTGCTTTGGGAGATTTTAGCTTGGTATGTGACTCCTCCATTGGTCCAATTAGTTTTTGTTCTAGTACTTTATTCATTGCAAATTTTTGCTGCATAGGTGACCCTGTTCTTGAGCTTGCATGTCAAATTTATGAGGACCCAAGCAATTCTAATGCATGATATAGGCTCTAGGCACTTATAGGAGTAGTTGCTACCAATCTTATTTAGTTTTATTCACTTTTATTTTGAAGTTACTAAAATTTCAGAAAATGTTAAGGAGATTTTAGAGGGGCTCTTCTAGCCAAGGCTCCCAGGAAAAACAAGCTAAAGAGAAGGAAAAGGCCAAGTATAATCTTCCTCGCATAGCGGAAGTACATCCGTGTGAATGGCCCTGTGACAATTTCTTGAGAGAAGCCGGGATTTATGAAGACTTTTATTCTTTGATCGAGAATGCAGGACTCACCGAGTTCCTCCACGACCGGATCGATCAGTATCTCTTAGTCATGAATACTTACGTGTAAAACTTTTATTACTATCCTAAGAAATCACCTCCTTCAGTATCGTTCCATTTATATGATGAATTCAAGGAAATGTCTTTACGCAATTTTTGCGTGGTATGTAGAATACCCTTTGAGGGTAAATTAGATGAACCACATCATAAAGATGTGGATGGCTTTGTCAACACCATTACTGTAGGGGATCCAAAGAAGGGTTCCGATGCGAGAACCTCTAGCATACACTTTCCTGTTTTACGCTACTTTGCCATATTTGCTAGTCGATGCTTAATTGGTCGTGGAAATAGTGGAAACTTCAATATTCCTGATATTATTATTCTTCTCCATGCCTTGTTTGGTGATAATAGTTTTAGTATGGGTGCCGTTATTGCTAAACGTCTAAGCCTGAATCGTACAAAAGGCCCCATCTTTGGAGGTATCTATGCTGCACGTCTTGCTAAACATTTTGAGATACCTACTAGGCACCATGAAAAATAGGAGACAATATTGCCTCCTTACATTTTAGATTACAGGAGCATGGTAGCGCATGAGTTTATTGTTGACAACAAAGATAAGATGCTTCTGTATAACCTGGGATTTAATTAGAAACACAATGAGACTATTATTCTGCCTGCGCCTCTGTTGTTTGATTTGACTGCAGTTAATTATCTTGTCACTCCGGAAGCGGTGTACGATCATCGAGGCCAAGCATCCACTCCAGAACCTGAGCCTGAACCGGAACCTTCACTGGACCCTTATCGTTCATCAACTTACCAGTGGGATCCGGAGGAGATGGCCAGCCAGTGGTATCCTGGTTACACCCCTCAGTACACCGGGGAGAGTAGCCATGGTCCTTGGCAGTAAACCAACTTAGTCCAAAAGCCTAAGCTTGGGGGAGTACGTATTTCTCACCGACTTTACATTCATGTTCACACACTATTCTAGTTGTCGGTGCTCATACTCTTTCATTGTATTATCCATGCTAGTTTAATTTTCTTTTTCTAGCCTTCTTGTGTGCTTGATAAACCTTGAGAAAAACCAAAAAAATTTAGTTAGTTTAATTTCCATGCTTGTAGTATAAATTAAAATGAAAACCCAAAAAGATTTCTCGTTCTTCTTCTAGCTTGTTGGGAGCTTTCCCGTGTAAATAGTTTTATTTTCTTTTCTTTCCTTTGGGGGTCGAGAGTAGAAGACCATATTGAAAATGTTTAGTGGCTCTCATATGCATGATTGTTTATTTAACTTAGAGCCCATATTACTTTGTCTTCTCTCTTGAGTTGAATGCTTGCAGATTCCAGCTTAGTCCAATGCACGTGCACCATTATTATTATACACATCGTTCGGTCATGCAAGTGAAAGGCAATAATGACGATATATGATGAGCTGATTGAGATGAGAGAAGCTTAAATATGATGAGTTCATCGCTCCTGATTCAGTTTATTATGAAGTAAACATATTTGCAATGACATTTAGAGATTATATTTGCTTGTGCCATGCTTGATTAGCTATGAGTTATAATAGTTTACCTTGCGTGCCAACATGCTATTAAAATGATTATGATGTGGTATGATGGGATGGTATCCTCCTTGGAATGAATTGAGTGACTTGACTTGGGACATGTTCACGCATGTAGTTGAAACAAATCAACATAAGCCTTCACGATATTTATGTTCATGGTGGATTATATCCTACTCATGCTTGTACTCGGTGTGGATTAATTCTAATGCATGTTCATGACTATTGTCGCTCTCTCAGTTGGTTGCTTCCCAGTCTTTTGCTAGCCTTCACCTGTACTAAGCGGGAATACTACTTGTGCATCCAAACTCCATAAACCCCAAAGTTATTCCATATGAGTCCACCATACCTTCCAATATGCGGTATCTACCTGCCGTTCCAAGTAAATTTGTATGTGCCAAACTCCAAACCTTCAAATGAAATTCTGTTTTGTATGCTCGAGCAGCTCATGATTCAACTAGGGCTTCCTGTATCTTCCATGCTAGGTGTGTTATTCTCAAGAGGAGTGGACTCCGCTCCTCATTCACGAGAAAGGGCCGGTAACCGGGATGCCCAGTCCCATCATCCAAAATGATCAAAGCAAATCAATATAATTAAACAAAACTCCCCCAGGGCTGTTGTTAGTTGGAGGCACTCGTTGTTTCGAGCAAGCCATGGATTGGTGCTTGTTGGTGGTGGGAGAGTATAAACTTTTACCATTCTATTCGGGAACTACCTATAATGCATGTAGTATGGAAGATATAGCCATCTCATAGTTGTTGCGTTGACAGTGAAAGTTTGCCGCTCGAAATGTTATTCATCTCTATTTTAAAATCGAGCTCTGGGACCTCTACAAATCCCTACTTCCCTCTGTGAAGGGCCTATCTATTTACTGTTATGTTGAGTCATCACCTTCTTATTAAAAAGCACCCGCTGGAGAGCACACTGTCATTTGCATTCGTTACTATTGGTTTATATTTGGTATGACTTGACTGGATCTCTTTTACCATGAATTACAATGCTTAGTCAGTCCTTGATCTTTAAAGGTGCTCTGCATTTATGTTTTGCGGTCTCACAAAGGGCTAGCGAGATACCATTTTGTTATATCATATTATGATTGTTTTGAGAAAGTGTTGTCATCCGAGTTTTATTATTATGGCTCGCTAGCTGATTATGCCATTGATATGAGTAACTATGAGACCTAACTGTTATTGTGAGTATGGCTAGTTCATAATATTTGCTGAAAACCTGATTGCTGGCTTTAAATGTTTACAACAACAAGAGCAAATAGAGTTTGTAAAAGTTTTTCTTTATTACTTTCAGTTTATCAACTGAATTGCTTGAGGACAAGCAAAGTTTTAAGGTTGGAGGAGTTGATACGTCTCCAACGTATCTAATTTTCCAAACACTTTTTCCCTACTTTTGGACTCTAACTTGCATGATTTGAATGAAACTAACCCGGAGTGACGCTATTTTCAGCAGAACTGCCATGATGTTGTTTATTGTGCGGAAAACAAAAGTTCTCGGAATGACCTGAAAATCCACAAAGATAAGTTTTGGAAAATATAAAAAATACTGGCGAAAGAATCAAGGCCAGGGGGCCCACACCCTGTCCATGAGGGTGGGGTGAGCGCCCTCCCCCCTGGCTGCGCCCCCTATCTCATGGGCCCCCTGACGCTCCACCGACCTCAACTCCAACTCCATATATTCCGTTTCGCGGAGAAAAAAATCAGAGAGAAAGTTTCATCGCGTTTTATGATACGGAGCCGCCGCCAAGCCCTAATCTCTCTCCGGAGGGCTGATCTGGAGTCCGTTCGGAGCTCCAAAGAGAGGGATTCTTCACCGTCGTCGTCATCAACCATCCTCCATCACCAATTTCATGATGCTCACCGCCGTGCGTGAGTAATTCCATTGTAGGCTTGCTGGACGGTGATGGGTTGGATGAGATTTACCATGTAATCAAGTTAGTTTTGTTAGGGTTTGATCCCTAGTATCCACTATGTTCTGAGATTGATGTTGCTATGACTTTGCTATGCTTAATGCTTGTCAAGAGGGCCCGAGTGCCATGATTTCAGATCTGAACCTATTATGTTTTCATGAATATATGTGAGTTCTTGATCCTATCTTGCAAGTCTATTGTCACCTATTATGTGTTATGATCCGACAACCCCGAAGTGATAATAATCGGGATACTTCTCGGTGATGACCATAGTTTGAGGAGTTCATGTATTCACTATGTGCTAATGCTTTGTTCCGGTTCTCTATTAAAAGGAGGCCTTAATATCCCTTAGTTTCCACTAGGACCCCGCTGCCACGGGAGGGTAGGACAAAAGATGTCATGCAAGTTCTTTTCCATAAGCACGTATGACTATATTCGGAATACATGCCTACATTACATTGATGAACTGGAGCTAGTTCTGTGTCACCCTATGTTATAGCTATTACATGAGGAATTGCATCCGACATAATTATCCATCACTAATCCAATGCCTACGATCTTTTCACATATTGTGTTTCGCTTATTTACTTTTCTGTTGCTACTGTTACAATTGCTACAAAACCATTATCTTTACTTTTGCCACTATTACCATTACTATCATACCACTTTTGCTACTAAATACTTTGCTGTAGATACTAAGTTATCTAGGAGTGGTTGAATTGACAACTCCACTGCTAATACTTAAGAATATTCTTTGGCTCCCCTTGTGTCGAATCAATAAATTTGGGTTGAATACTCTACCTTTAAAAGCTGTTGCGATCCCCTACACTTGTGGGTTATCAGGTCCCACTGTGAAAATGACCTTTGTGCCCTTGCCCTTATCTAGCCCCCTCCGAGAGAGAAGCGTTCTGGCGTATCGTTCCACGACTTCACCGCACTTCTTCCTGGAGTATTCTTCATCCCCAGGCAAGCCACAACAGCTACTTGCATGATGGATTTGCACTATCCATGGTTTTTACATGAATATTTAATAAATTTTGCTCATTAATACTACTAGTACCGTTTCGGTTATGCTTATGGATACATTCTTATCTTCATGCTATGTTCTTATGCACCTTGTTATCATGTACTACTTGCTAGTATTATCTTCATATGTCATGCTTGGTAGTAGTATGTGTTGTTGGTAGTAATGATCATCGGATGCATGCGTATCATCTGTTATGAAAGTACAAGTGATATACATGTTCATCTGCATCCAGTAGCCTAGTGCTTTATTATTGTTGATGCTAGTACTTCATATGTTAAATGGCTATGCTTCTCATCCATGTTTATGTTGATATCATGCTCATATGCATTGTTGTTTTGTCATGTTATATTGTATGACTCAGGATCATTTGCATTCAAGTTTATCCGGACTTAAATGAACTTGAACAACTGTTGGCTGATTCACGGTGCCACCAAATCGAGCTGACCAGTGAAGCCACACTTGCCTTATGGAGGGCCCTAACTGGGTCTATTGCCATGCCTCTCGCCAATGCCTCCAACGAGGGAAGGTTATGGGTGCACGCTAACATGATTAGGTAGGCGGACATAAACCTTGTGTGCATGTTGTTGTTGTAAGGTACCTTGTCCCTGTTTGGGACAATTTTGTTTTGCCATGACGGTGGCCGGCCGCGTAGGTGGTGGATGTCACGAGTTCACATCGGGTCCACCCATGACTTAGCCCAAAGGGTAGTTTGTCGGAGTGGCCAGGAGAGTGTCACGGCAGTAGATCGGTTTTGTCGGAACACGTTGGTCCACCCGAATGGGAGTGCGAGGTCATGGGTTCTGTAGTGTGGGTACAGTGTGCTAATCTCTGCAGAGTGTGTGTGAAATCTACCGATAGCCGCGCCCATGGATATGGGCCCAGAACGTAGTTGGTCACACTATGGGTCAACAATAATAATCATAACTTGATTAATAACAAGCCCGATTCGATGATGAAAGAAGTTGGTTGATCTTTATGTGATCATGAGAGGATCACCGTGGTATCAAGGAGAGCGACTTGTTGGATACTTGTGGTGTTATGCGAGAGTCAAGGGTAAAGGTTAAGCTCCTTGTGGTGATGTAATGATTACTATGATATTGTTAATACCAAGCTTGGTTGGATCCTGAGATGATCATGGAATGTCCGTGATGGTAAGCTTGTGCATGTGCTGGTTACGAGGTAACCCGAGCAGAGTAAGTTGGTGCATGACAGCTTCATCATATTGCATGCTAGTATCATCATGTTCATATGTTCATGCCATGCTCGTATTGTTCTAGTTGTATCATGTTGTACATACCATGTTGTTATAATAGTATCATGTTCATCATTGCTAAGTATCCTGTAATTGCCACACTATTGTCTGTCTTGATTGCTCTAGGTTGCTGTGAGCTTGCAAGTACATTCACTGTACTGACCTGGCGTGTCATGCCAGCTTGCAGGTCATGTCGGATTTGATTGCTTGTTGCCGTGGATCCCTTCTTAGAGAGCTAGGATAAGCGTTCCAGCCAGAGTCCCTGCAAAGTGGAGTCCATCACAGTCGTCGTTGTTCCGCTGCTAGAAGTTATTCCGCTTCTATGAGTTGTTCTGCTGGTAGCATAGAGCAACCTTGGCAGGTGTAGTGTCTTTGTGCCGATGTAATCCCCTTGTACCCATATCGATTGTAATAAAGAGCTTATTTGTTCTATGCCAAGTAGTGTCATACTCAAGAAACTTACTGTCGGTGTCAAAACCGGCCGATCTCGGGTAGGGGGTCCCGAACTGTGCGTCTGAGGATCAAAGGTAACAGGAGGCAGGGGACACGATGTTTACCCAGGTCCAAGCCCTCTTAGTGGAGGTAATACACTACTTCCTGCTTGATTGACTTTGATGAGTATAGGGGTTACAAGATTTGATCTACCTCAAGATCGTAATAGCCCTAGATGTCTAGCTTGTATGATTGTGATTGCCTCTACGAACTAAACCCTCTGGTTTATATAGACACCGGAGGGGCCTAGGGTTGTATAGAGTCGGTTTACAGAGAAAGGAATCTTCATATCCAAACGCTAAGCATGCCATCCCCGCAAAGGAGAGTCCCATCCAAACATGAGGGAAGGCCTTCAATCTTGTATCTTCTTGGCCCATTAGTAGCCCCTGAACCAGGCTTCAATGATGATATGTCTGGAGTCCAGATTGTCTTCGGCATTGCAAGACGGGTTCCTCCTCCGAATACTTTGAAGTTGTTTGAACAAGAGATCTATATCTGGCTCTTCATAACGGTTACAACCTTGAACCACAAGGGCGAAAGTACTTAAACAAAAATAGGGCATGTCCACTGGCAGCTTTTTCGGCGAGACGTTACATGTGGCCTCATTATTATCTTGAACCGTTTTGTGGCCTCCCGCTGCATATTTCGAGGCATGGCCTCCATTGACACGTCTTATTGAAGCAGAGATCGTGGCCACTTATTGCGGGATTCTCATCAATACGGATTTGGGTAATCCAACTGTGTCGTTCGCACGACCCCTTGGGAATAGGCGAGTTTTAAGGCTTGTGAGGGGGCGCTTGATATTCACTGCCTTTATAAGAGGATAGAGATCCATCTTTTTACCCCATGCCTTCATCTTCCTCAGCCCTTCCATCATTGAGCTCCAACACCCAAGCTTCAATCTTTTACGCCCCTACCAAACACTTCAGCCATGTCCGGATCCGGCGCGCAGGGCAAGTGGATGGCTTCCTCCATTACGGAGAGGAACGTCAAGGAACTCCGGGAAGCGGGCTACTTGCCCACGGACATTGCGCATTGGCTTCCAGCTAAAAAGCAGATCGTCCCTACGCCAGAGCCCAATGAGAGGGTAGTGTTCATCCCCCACTTTCTTCGTGGACTAGGGTTTCCCCGCCATCCTTTCGTCTGCGGCCTTATGTTGTATTACGGGCTAGATTTCCATGATCTAGCCCCAAATTCCTTCATTAACATTTCGGCGTTCATCGCCATGTGTGAAACGTTCCTCTGCATTCCTCCCCACTTCGGCCTATGGCTCAAGGTCTCCAATGTGAAGCCGAAAGTGGTCGATGGTCAACATGCAGAATGTGGCGGTGCCATGGTGAGAAAGCTCCCCAATGTCTCCTGGCCCAAGGGGGCCTTTATGGAGACCATGAAGGGATGGCAACAGGAGTGGTTCTATATCACAGTACCTCGTGATGCCAAATGGTCCGCCACACCTTAGTTCAAATCTGGGCCTCCAATGCGGCTTGCATCATGGATTAACAAAGGCCTGGATTGAGCATCGTCCGATGAGGTGGCGATGTTGCAGACGCGCATCAAGAGTATGATAGAGAAGGACACCAGTCTCGCCGACGTGATTCAGGTAATGCTTTTTTGCCGGATTCTACCCTACCAGAGCCGTACTCTCCATATGTGGGAGTTCAACCTGGCCGGCCCTCGGACCCTGCAGCAATTCTTCGGCACGACGCACGAAGAGATCTGGAAGCTGCTTATCAAGGCCCAGCAGTCCTGGCCGGAGATGATCGAGGACATCGGCCTCGATTGCACTCATCCGGCCACTCTAGTAAGTTTTATTATACCCGAATACAACTTCGATTTGTAAACCCAAGAGGTATGCTGAGCTCTCCATTCTTCCCTCAGGGCTGGACAAAGAAGGCGGAGCGGATTCGATATCCGGCTCCGTTACCCAAAGACCCATCCATCCCTTGCTAATGAAGATGTTGGTCCCGGCGCCGTACCAGGCGCCAGAGAAGAAGGGCAAGGAGGCTAGAAGTGGCCTTCGTCGTAAAGGTGCTTCGGACGTGGTCTCCGGAGATACCGAAGTTCTCTCCTCCCATGAAGGAGATGAAAACAAAGAGGAGGATGAGAGCAATTCTCCTCTCAACGAGAAGAAGAAGAAGAGGGCGGCCTCCGCTGATCTAGAGGTGGAGGCGTCAAAACGATTTCCCTCTCGGATAGCTCGGACTCGCATGCCGAGACCACCCCCCTGTGGTGCCCTAGGACGAAGCCCCTAGCTGAATCGTAACTATTCAAAGATACTGTGCTCATGTTCGGCCTTTTGCAAATTTTAGGGTAACATATTATTTACGTATTTCAGTCCGGCCCGTGATCTCGCCCAGCAATTGTCATCTTCGGGGAACTCGTTGGCGCCGGAGATGATGGAGAGCGAAACGCCTCCATGAACTTCTCGCCACATGCCATGAATGACACCGAGGTGTTGTCCCAAATGACTTCTCAAGGCCAGGGAGAGGTGTGGAAGACGACTGAAACGGTGCCAGAGGGCAATGCCTTGGCTGCCAAAAACATGGGTAGCACAATCCCCATGGAAGCTGATGACGGGGGCCTGGATCAGCCCAGCCTCCAGTCGAATAAAGCTCCGGAGACCCACAAGGCTCCAGAGTCGAGCAAGCAGCCCCCTTTAAGGGAGGGGGGAGTGACAACTCCATTGGCGACCTCTATCAATCTGGAGGCGCCGGATACATTGAGGGAAGCACTTAAGCATGCTTCCGTCGTTGAGGAGCACCGTACCTTGATGGGTACAGTGGCTGAGAAGGATCAGTCTGCCAAAAGTGGACTGAATGAAGCTTTCACTAGCCTGTTAGCAGGCTTTGAGATATGTGATATAATATGCCTTTATATAAACCATAGCCCCTGGGACTCTATTCGGTTCTTGGAAAAAGGAGCCCGAGAGAGGATCAAAATTCACAGGAGATAACGCCGTTAACTATTTTGGCAAACATGCTTCAATGTTGGCGGCTTCAGCCAAGGACGCTAAAGCTTCCGAACTCCAGCAGAAACTGAAGCTGAATGATGAGGAGATCGACCGCATTAACAAGTAGTTCGATGAGACCCAAGGTATGCTTTTAAAAGACCCCTTACAAGCCTAAGTTATAATGCAAACTCAGAGTTTACGCTCATATGCTGCTACGTATATGATTGTAGGGAACGCGACCGAGGTCGAGGCCCTCAAAAGTGCTCTTGCCAAAACCAAGAAGGAGGTGAAAGCAAGCAAAGCGGCCGCTGACAAAGCGGCTGTGAATTTAGAGGCCGAGCAGGTCAACCATCGCAAGTATAAGCAGCGGGTGAACGAAGTGGAACAGGCGCTTCAAGACGCCGCCAACAAGTGCGAGACTATAGAGGAGAGTAATAAATCCCAAGCGGCCGAACTCAACAAGGCTCTTCAAGAGGCGAAGGATGCGCGGGGCGAGTCCCGAGCAGCTCGCGAGGAGATCAAGCAGGCCGGACAGATAGCGGCTGGTAAGCCTTTTCTTTTACAGAGTATATTTGGCGGTCAAAGATATGCGTTGCTGAATCTACTGTGGAGTGCTCCAAACGGTTTTGCGGATCTCTCGAGGAGTGCAGCTGACACCGCATAGTATTTCCGGGCCCATGAAGGGAACACGACGGAGAAGCTCTTCCGGTCGCAGTAACTGACGCCGGAGTGGCCAACGCTGCTAAACAACCAGATGATGCAGCTGGCGGAGCTGCATAGGATGTCCAACTTGGCCATGAAGGACATCATAGTCCGGCTATGGCCAGCCAGACCCATTCTGAGCAGCTACTTTGGCCTGGTCAAGTGGCTCGGCGATGCCTTGCCCCGAGTTGACGCTGTCAAGCGCTCGACGTACATAGAAGGTGTGCGGATGGCCTTTGCCTGTGTCAAGATGCACTAGGCAAAGATGAATTCTGCCGATGTAGCTGTTGAGGGTCCGCCCGGAGGCAAGGACCACCGGAAGCCGGAGCGTTACTTCGAAGACGTCCTGGAGGGTGCCCGTTTGATAGAGGGTCAATGTTCGAACGATATAATGTTTGAGTAAATGTATCCGAACTTCCCATAAGGTGTATATACCAATGCTTTTGTAATATATTTATGTTGTTTATCTTGAAGTGCTTTTCCTCCTGTGCAGCCGTTTTTATCACTGAGAGTTTGCCAGTCGTCGGCTTCAGCCCCCACGTAGATGTTACGGGGGTGTTCGGGATAACACATAACCACACTTGACACAATGTCTTGGTCCGTGAAGGAGGTGTTAGTGCAGTGAACGAGGCAATCAGACTATGTGGCTTTACCACTCTCACTTAGCCATAGGAGTTTGACATTGGGGTTGTAAGATAGGCCCTGGTGCGTATGCGGCTATCGAACTTAGACGCCTTTAGATGCGTGACAGAAAAAAAGGAAAGTCAGCCCTTCGTGTAATCCGAAAGAAATCGCTAGAGATTTAGTAAGTCACTAAATTGCTAACAAGCTCTCGCCGCATCACGACAGTCAGTTTTCGGCTTTCTCTACTGAGGTGCTTGACCGGGCCAGCCGGAAACACAATCACAGTAGTTCTCCCTTTACTACCTTAGCCGAAAACGGAACGTAACGTAGCAAGCACAGGAGCTGGGCAACCCAACTATTGAACAAAGACGTGATTCGGAGCCGATGCATATAATGTAGTATTCAGGACGCCGAAGTGTACTATGAGAGTGTTCGGACTTTCTATTGTTGACGATATACATATATGGGTTGAATAGAGCCCCTGGCGATTTAGGTCGTACCAAGGTGTATATGCCAATTCGGGCGTGAAGTGCAAAAACAGAAGAAGAAAAAAAAGCCAATACCGAACAGGGTTTGGGCGAAACTGTTTCCATTATAGTCTGATTGACAAAAGATGCGATAAGCATCAAGGCTATTTTACATGCCGAGGACAAGGGAAAGCCTCTACGGACTAAACCCTTCGGTTTATATAGACACCGGAGGGGACCCCCTCACTTACCTCGATCTCCGGGCTGGAATACGGGGCGTTCCAGTCTCTCTGAGTCGAGGTGTCACAACAACTAGAGATATTCTTGCTTGTAACGATAGAGATAATCTAGAAAAATTATTATGCAAGTATAAAGAAAAAATTTTGAATGCTAAAATGAAATGTGATCCTAAGTTTGATACTTCATCTATCTTTGTTGATGATAAGGATTATGAATTCTCTATCGACCTATAGTTAATCACTTTGGTTGAATCTGATCCATTCCATGGTTATGAAATTGAAACTGTTGTGGCACATCTTACTAGGTTGAATGACATAGCCACTCTTTTTTCTCATGATGAGAAAATTCGCTACTATTATATTATCAAATTATTTCCATTCTCATTAAAGGGTGATGCTAAGACTTGGTATAATACTTTTGCTCCTGGTTGTATGCGTAGTCCCCAGGATATGATTTACTACTTCTCTGAAAAATATTTTCCTGCTCATAAGAAACAAGCTGCCTTACAGGAAATATTTAACTTTGTGCAAATTGAAGAAGAGAGTCTCCGACAAGCTTGGGGGGGGGGGGGGGCTTCTCCAACTACTTAATGCTTTACCTGATCATCCTCTTAAGAAAAATGAAATACTTGATATCTTCTATAATGGACTAACTGATACTTCTAGGGATTTTCTAGATAGTTGTGCTGGTTGTGTTTTCAGGGAACAAACTATTGGACAAGCTGGAGAATTATTGAATAACATATTATAAAATTATGATGATTGGACTGTTCCCGAACCACCACTTAAACCTACTCCGAAGAAGAGGGGTATCTTATATCTCTGTCCTGAAGATATGCAAGAGGCAAAGAAACCTATGAAGGAAAAAGGTATTAAAGCTGAGGATGTCAAAATTTTACCTCCTATTGAAGAAATACATGGGCTTGATACACCACCAACACCTAAGGTGGTAGAGGTAAATTCTCTAATGAAATTCAATGACAATGATAATCCTCGCATATGCATCCTAGTCAATGCCTTTATGAGTTTGAAAATTACAATAGAAAGTAAGTCACTTCAATGCAAATGTTATGAAACAATTGAAATACAATTCTGATATGATTGCTCGCTTGAGTGACTTGTTACTTAGAATCTCAAATGATGTTAGAGGTGTGGGAAAACATGCTTCTATGGTTCAAACTCAACTAGAACAAGTTGCTAAATCTCAAAGAGAATTGCTTGATGAAATGAATTGTAATATCAAGGATCAAGCTGTTAGAGCAATGAGGTAGAATGACTCAGGAACCACTTTATCCCGAGGGACACCCAAAAAGAATTGAACAAGACTCTCAAAGAGTTAACACTGATGCACCTAGTCCTTCTAAAAAGAAAAAAGAAGAAGAAGAAAAATGATAGGACGTTGCATGCCTCTAGTGAGCCTGAAGTAGAAAAACCTCCTAATAATGATAATGAAGTTTCTATCTCTGATGCTGAAACTCAAGCTGGTAGTGAACATGCACCTTCTGATAATTGAAAGCACAAGTGCTCCCTGGGTGATTTTGGTAATTAATGTCAACATATCAATTCCTGGACTAATATTTTTATCTAGTATATTTCAGAACGTTCAACAAAGGCGTGGCATGGACAAGAGGATGTGGAACCTCTTCAAGATGCTAAGGACACATATTGGCAAAAGCTCAAGACTCTTTATTTCGATTTTAGTGATCCAAGATAACATTGAGTCCATAGGAAAAGCCAATACTATTAAAATGGGATGAGGTGTTGCTTAATGGTCTACTTGCTCAAAGTGCTTAGTGATATGCTCCAAATCCCTCAAACACTTTCTCAATTCCAAAGATGTCCTAAACCTAAAGTCGAACTCGGCCCCACCGATTTGATCTATCCGGCGCCATCGAGTTCACTTGACATAGCCACTGCTAGAAACCCTAATCAGTTCGGTCTCACCGATGGGATCTCGATCTCACCAAGATGGGCTTGCAAACTCTCGGTTGCCTGTTGCAATTATTTCGGTCTTACCGAGATATGCAGTTGGTCCCACCGAGTTTGCTTGACCAACTATCTATTTCCTTATTACCAAAATTGGTCTCACCGAGTTTGTGTAATCGGTCAAACCGACTTGAGGTTTTACCCTCACCCTAGCAGATCGGTACCACCGAGTTGACCTTGATAGTCCCACCGAAACATCTAAAGTTCATATTTTGAACCAGGTCGGTCTCACCGAGTTTCACTATTTGGTCACCGAGTTTGGTAAACTGTGTGTAACGACTAGATTTTGTGTGGAGGCTATAAATACCCCTCCACCCCTTCTCCATTTGTGAGAGAACAATCAAAACGGTCCTACACTTCCACTACTCATTTTTTGAGAGAGAACCACCTACTCATGTGTTGAGACCAAGACATTCCAATCCAACCACAAGAATCTTGATCTCTAGCATACCCCAAGTTGCTTTCCACTCAAATCATATTTCCACCATATCCAAATCTGTGAGAGAGTTGAGTGTTGGGGAGACTATCATTTGAAGCACAAGAGCAAGGAGTTCATCATCAACACACCATCTATTACCTTTTAGAGAGTGGTGTCTCCTAGATCGGTTAGGTGTCACTTGGGAGCCTCTATCAAGATTGTGGAGTTCAACCAAGGAGTTTGTAAGGGGAAGGAGATCTCCTGCTTCGTGAAGATATACCCAAGTGAGGCAAGTCCTTCGTGGGTGAAGGCCATGGTGGGATAGACGAGTTGCTTCTTCGTGGACCCTTCATGGGTGGAGCCCTCCGTGGACTCGCGCAACCGTAACCCTTCGTGGGTTGAAGTCTCCACCAACGTGGATGTACGATAGAGATAAGTCTCCAACGTATCTATAATTTATGAAGTATTCATGCCATGTTTACAATAGTTTTATATGATTGTGGTATGATTTGATTGGAACTAACACGGACTGACGATGTTTTCAGTAGAACTACGGTGGTGCTGTTTTTTTGCAGAAATAAAATTCTCGGAATGCGCTGAAAATCAATGGAGATTTTTTTGGGAAAATATAAAAAATACTGGACCAAAAATCTAGCGGAGGGGAGTCCCTTGAGCTCCACGAGGGTGGGGGACTCGCCCACCCCCCTAGGGCGCGCCCCTGTGCCTTGTGGACTGCCCGTGGGGCCCCCTGACTTGTTCTCAACGCCAACCTCTATTATAAATGCCCAAACCTCCAGAAAATAACCTAAATCGTAAGTTCCGCCGCCGCAAGCCTGTGTAGCCACGAGAAATCAATCTAGAACCTCTCTGGCACCCTACCGGAGGGGGCCATCATCACCCGAGGCCATGGGGAAGGATCTCGGAGGGGCCATCGTCGCCATGAAGGCCAAGGACCAGGGGGGGACCTCTCCCCATCCAGGGGAGACCATGGAGGAGGAAGCACACAGGGGAGAACCTATCCTCCTCTATCCCGGTGGCACCAGAGTGCCATCGGGAGGGGAATCATCGCCGCGATGATCGTCTTCATCAACATCACCATCACCATCACCATCCTCATCTCTTTTATGTGGTCCACTCTCCCGCACCCCGCTGTAATCCCTACTTGAACATGGTGCTTTATGCCACATATTATGATCCAATGATGTGTTGCCATCCTATGATGTTTTGAGTAGATATCTCTTGTCTTTGGGTTGATTGATGATCTAGATTGGTATGAGTTGTATGTTTTATTTTGGTGCTATCCTATTGTGCCCTCCATGTCGCGCAAGCATGAGGGATTCCCGCTGTAGGGTGTTGCAATACGTTCATGGTTCGCTTATAGTGGGTTGCTTGAGTGACAGAAGCATAAACCCGAGTAAGGGGGTTGTTGCGTATGGGATAAAGGGGACTTGATATGTTAATGCTATGGTTGGGTTTTACCTTAATGATCTTTATTAGTTGCGGATGCTTGCTAGAGTTCCAATCATAAGTGCATATGATCCAAGAAGAGAAAGTATGTTAGCTTATGCCTCTCCCTCGTATGAAATTGCAATGACGACCACCAGTCTTGTTAACAATTTCCTAGGATAATTCCGCACACCGACCCATCATTATTGCACACTCGCTATTTATAATATGTAGTAATATATTCTAACTTTATGATAACAACACCTACTTTTAAATGTTAGCTCTTCGATATCATACAAAGTTATCCTCTTCATACCCACAATGTAGTTTTATTTCTCGTTTCTACTTGGAAGCAAATGTTCGGTGTACGTAGAGTCGTATCGGTGGAAGATAGGACTTGAGAGAATATTGATCTTACCTTTAGCTCCTTGTGGGTTCGACACTCCATGCTTATCACTTCCACCTTTGGAAATTGCTACGATGATTCCCTGCACTTGGGGCTTACGAAGCTCTTTTCTGGCGCCGTTGCCGGGGAGCAATAGCGTGGGGTTGATATTTTTCGTGTATGCTTGTTTTCTTTCTTCAGTAACTATTTTTTGTTTTCCTTTTTAGTTTGGCTTAGTTGTGGCTGAAACATACAAAAAAATCAAAAAATGAAAATACAAAAAGATTCACTTGCCTCATTTGCCTAAAAAGTTTTACAAAAAGAGAAGTGATTGGAAAGTTATGCATTTGTCACGCCCAAGATGCGACCCTATCCTAAAGGAACTCGAAGGTCCCACCAAGGATAGAAGCGCGTCTTGAAGACGCTTTTGCAAGGTGGATATCATTACATCAACATTACATAATAGATAGGGATACATACAAGAGACATACAATGCCACACGAATACAACATCATCTTACATAAGAGCACCATCCGACTACGGATGAAACACAAACAGAAACTCAAACGACATCCACCCTGCTAGCCCAGACTGCCGACCTGGAACCTATCCCCTGATCGAAGAAGAAGAAGAAGAAGAACTCCAAGACAAGCAAACATCGCTCTCGCATCAAGATCATCGCATAATCTGTACCTGCAACTGTTGTTGTAGTAATCTGTGAGCCACGAGGACTCAGCAATCCCATTACCATGGGTATCAAGACTAGCAAAGCTTAATGGGAAAGGAAGGGGTAAAGTGGTGAGGTTGCAGTAGCTACTAAGCATATATGGTGGCTAACATAGGCAAAAGAGAGCGAGAAGAGAGCAAATGGAACGGCTGTGAAGCTAGCAATGATCAAGAGGTGATCCTGAACTCCTACTTACGTCAAACATAACCCAAAAACCGTGTTCACTTCCCGGACTCCGCCGAGAAGAGACCATCACGGCTACACAAGCGGTTGCTGCGTTTTAATTCGGATCTGGTGTCAAGTTATCTACAACCAGACATTAACAAATTCCCATCTGGCACATAACCGCGAGCATGGCTTTCGAAAGTTCATACCCTGCAGGGGTGTCCCAACTTAGCCCATGATAAGCTCTCGCGGTCAACGAAGGATATTCCTTCTCCCAGGAAGACCTGATCAGTCTCGGAATCCCGGTTTACAAAACATTTCGACAATGGTAAAACAAGACCAGCAAAGCCACCCGATGTGCCGATAATCCCGATAGGAGCTGCACATATCTCGTTCTCAAGGAAACACCGGATAAGTCAAGCTACGAGTAAAACCAGACCTCGAGTTTCCCCGAGGGGGCCCCGCAGGTTGCTCGTTTCGGACCAACACTTAGAGAAGCACTGGCCTTGGGGGGGGGGGGCTAAAACAAAGATGACCCTCGGGCTCCGGAAACCCAAGGGAAAAAAAGGCTAGGTGAGGCAAATGGTAAAACCAAGGTTGGGCCTTGCTGGAGGAGTTTTTTTCAAAGAGAACTGCCAAGGGGTTCCCGTAAATCACCCAACCGCGTAAGGAACACAAAATCCGGAAACATAACACCGGTATGACGGAAACTAGGGCGGCAAGAGTGGAACAAAACACCAGGCATAAGGCCGAGTCTTCCACCCTTTACCAAGTATATAGATGCATTTATAATATAAGAGATATTGTGATATCCCAACATCACCCTGTCCACCATGGAGCAATCTTTAACTTCACCTGCAACTAACAACGCTATAAGAGGGGCTGAGCAAAGCGGTAACATAGCCAAGCAACAGTTTGCTAGGAAAGGTGAAAAGGTTAGAGGCTGACATGGCAATTTGGGAGGCTTGAAGACCAATTGATAGGTAGCGCAGCAAAGCGATAGAACGAAGCAACTAGCATAGCAATGATAGTGGTGAGATCGAGGGTAGCGGTCATCTTGCATGGAATCCCGCTACGAAGAAGAACGGGTCCATGAAGAAGACGAACGGATGATGCCGAACCAAGCGTAGACGAACGAATCCTCACGATCGCAATGAAACAGGAACTATCGAGAAGAAGAACACAACATGGTAAACACACCACACATGACAAGGCATAATGCTCAACCAAGTATGATGCATGACAAGGCTACATGAAGCTACTCATGGCAAGAGATGATGCATACAAGAGCAACACATCAAGGCAAGTTTAAATGAGGCCGGAAACAACATATAACAATTCCGGTAAGTCCTCATATGAAAATTTAGAAATTGGTCCAGAAATGAATAAACCTTATGTTCAAGTTGTTAAACCGCAAGTTAATATGTACCAAGATGATCTACACGAGGTTCTAGTCAAGTTACATATAAAGTTCATTTAATTCGGAGCTACGGCCTAGAAGATATGAGCAAAATAAGTTAAACATGGCATTGGTGCAAAAAGCATACAAACATCAAGAAAACACCTCAAAACAAGGATGCAACATGATACTATGAAACTTCATGCAAAATCAAGCAAGTTTCATATAGAGCACACTCAAAACGGAGCAACGGTTCAACACATACTCTATACAAGTTTAAAGGACAAGCAGTTCAAAACAGCAACTAGGCATCTTGCAAGCATCAAAACACTATGCTACAGCACATCAACATAAGAACAAAAGGCATGGCCATGATGTACAGGTGAAGCATGACAAAACATGAACACTGAGCTATCTCCAGAAATCACCATAACATGCTCAAAAGGACATGGAAAGATTGCAAATAATAACAGTTTCAGGCTTAGCAGAAATAACATCAGGTTGCAATGTTTAGAGCTATCAAACCACAAGTTACAGAAACTTATCATGGCAAACAAAGGCATGGCATGAATCTACTAATTTCATATAACAAAAGTCCCTTACTGACCATGAGCCAAAAGGACACAGAAAATATGATCGCACCCATGTAAACATGGCAAATGATATGACAGAACTCAACATGGCAGGAACAACAATAAGTAGACTTGTTGGTGAGCTTGTACCACTCACCACAGATCAATACATGGCATGGCAAGGCAACCAACAGTAAGAATACATGTTTAAGAAGCTAAGCATGGCAAGATCAAGTTCATAGGGTGCATGGATCACTAACAACAATCATGGCAACATTGAACTTAATGTTAACAGGATGACAACAACATTATTTAGCAGTTTTGAGAGAAAGATAAAAACAAGCTACTGCAGGCTATAAATGCAACCAGGGGCATGGATGGATAGAGCATGACATTTATAGCAAATCATACTTAGTGAACATCTCCAGATTATGCATAGAAATACTTGTAGCAGCAGGTTTACATAGCATGTTGTACCCTACTTCACAAGCTCTATGCACTCACTACAAAGCTCACAAAAATACATGGATTGCACCACTGTAAAGATGGCATGATGTAGTGCAAAACACATGTAGAGCTCATGCTCATAGGATGCACACACAAAATGCAACGAAAAAGACAAACCAGCAAGTAATAACAGTTTCAGCAGATTAACATTATATAGCACTCTTGCAACGATGATTCAGGCATCAAGATGATCTCAAACAAGCATGGCATAGTGGAATGAAATGTAGATCGTCTCATAACGAACAATTTGACATATCATACGCACGAAACGGAGAAGTATGCATGGAGTTATGATAGGTCAAACATAGCATCAGAATATGCAAATATTTTCGGGACTTAGCAGAAAATTATACCTCGCAGAAAACCGGACGGAGGGGTACGGGATGGCTCCGGGACGCGTTTGGTTGGGTTGAGCTGGAACGGGACCGTCCCGGCGCGGGTCAACACCGTCTCCGGCGACCATAGGGTTCCGGTGATCGCCGGGGAGGACGGAGGAGGTCGGAGGAGGGCGGATCCGGGGCGGCCGGAGCTCCCGCGGCCGGATCTAGGAGGAGGAGTAGAGGGGGAGCTCGGCTTCGACGGGCGCGCACCCATGGTGGCGGGGCGAGGCGGAGTCGCGAGGCGGCGGCGGATCTCCGGCGGCGGGCGCGGCACCGGAGGGCGGCAGGCGGCGCTGGAGGGCGACGGCGGCGGGGGCGCACGGTGGAAGGGCGGCGCGGGCGGCGGACGGGCGACGGCCGGCGGCGTGGAGGCGCGGTCAGCGGAGGAGAGCAGGGGTGCTCAGGCAGGCGGCAGTGCGGGCAGGCGCCTCGGCCCAGATCCGGCCCGGGGTGGGCCTGGGCGGGCCAGCGGCTGCGGGGAGGTAGCCAGTGGGAGCGCGAGCGACATGGCAGCCCCCGGTTGGCTGCGGCCGGCGGCTGCGGCGGCACGACCAATGGCGTGGCACCAAGTGGCGCTAAGGAGGTGTCCGGCGGCGGAATTTGAGGTGGGAGGCGGCGGAGATCCCGAGGAGGAGGGGGGATTGGCTGCGGCTGGGGTTAGGGAAGGGGTAGGCTGCCCAAAATGGAAGGAGGAGGGGTTTTAAAATAGGTAGGGGCTAGGGTTAGAGGGTGCTAAGGGGGGTTTTTGGAGCCTCCGATCGAGATCGGACGGTTCCGGATGCGAGGGAGGGTAGGCTGGGCCTAGGAGGGGTTAGTGGGCTGTGCTAGAAAGGCCAGGGGCTGAAGCAGAGAAGAGAGAGAGAGAGGCCCGGCAGCAGTTTCGAAGACCGAAACATCCGACGAAGGTACCGGCAGCGGTACCGCTATATGTTTAACGGTTGGGCAATCAAACGAACTCCGAATGCGACGAAATTTGACAAGCGGCCTGTCTACACTATAATAAGACCACACGTCAACTTTCATCCCATTCCGAGAACATTTTTATGCCACTCACGAAACAAGGTCTGAGAGGGGCAACGGACGCGTGTGAGTGTGTCCGGACACGGAACGGACAACGGAGAGAACCAGCGGAACCCGAATGGATGCAAGTTTTAAAAAACATGCAGATGAAATGCAGATGATGACATGGCAAAATGCAACACGCAATAAAATGACATGGCAACAACAACGAATAACTGGCAGACACCTGGCGCATCAAATCCGGGGCGTTACAACACTTCTCCACTAACAAGAGATCTCGTCCCGAGATCTTAGGACCGAGACGGTAGGGAAAAGGGATGAGGTGAAACAAGAACTCAAGAGAAGAAGCAAAGAATCGAGAGCACTCGAGAAGAAGAGAGGAGTGACAAGAATGACGAGAATCAAAATCTCACGGAATCAGATAGACTATGAAACCACTCCGGTTAGAACGAGATAAGAAACGACTAAGACTGAAAGGATTTAGGCAGCACTCCGGTTGAAACATGGAGGAATATAACACGAGCTTGTGAGGATGGTAATGATACTTGATGAAGACATGACACAAAACCTCCGAAAAGAATTGAAAGAGTTGATTGAAAATAACGGAGAAGACAATGACAACTTGTGCCACGAATGAAATTGAAAGCATCTTTAGAAGGAAGGTTTAAACAGAGTTGTTGAGAAAATCAACAACGAAAAGAATAAGCTTGTTGTGGTCTTATAGGTAACATCTCAAGATCATAAGGTGATAACCGGCCACAAACGGAAATGATTGGATAGCTTAGAAGAACGAAGACATGCAAAACTTCACTTGAAAAGATTAAATCAAGAAGAACCACCCTGAAGAACTCCGGTAACAAAAGGATTAAAGAAATGAAGGTTGAAAAGAACAAGATAAAGCCTTGCGATGATTTAGATGGAGGTTCCGACGAAATGGCCGAGGAAAATTTGAACTCTCGAAAGGAAAAGATGAAAACACTTGGAACTAGAATTTATTCACCAAGAACAAACTCCGAAGAAAAGGATTAATCACTTGAAGGAAATAAGAATAATATTGATTGTATGCTTATCCTTCATCAAATTAAATTGATGACAAGCAATGGATTTAGCATACTACTTATTCTTGTTAAAAAGTATTAAGGGGGGGGATAGCGCCAAATTTGGGAAGGTCTTCATGAACCACCGGATAGGATTGAAAAGAATGAATGAATTAATATGATAATCAAGGAAAAAGAATATTGAACGAACCACCGTAAGAATTCAAAAATGACTAATGAAAGAGAAAGAATCACCGGGAAGAATTAGAAGAACCAATATGCTAGAGGGGATTTAGATGCAAAAGAACAAAGAGATCATGAGCTGATAAAGAACACTTGAGCGAAGCACCAGAAGAATATTGAGATGAACGAAGGGGCACAAATATAGAATAATTGGGGAATGAATCTGAAAACTTGGAACGAAGCAATATTCTGAAATATGGCCTCCGGATGATCGAGACGGCAAAAACAACTCCTAGAATACTCTGGATGGATGAAAAGAATAACTGACAAGTGGAATAATTCGAGAGGATAACATGAAGCTAGAACCACAAAACTTCAGGAGAACGGGCAAGATTTAGAGGAAAAACTCTTCTTCGATCTTCAAATGACGACGAGAAACACCACCAAAATTATTGAGGTACTCCGGTAGAGCAGAGAGGTTGAGCCAACAATGAAAAATAATTTGAAATCGATCTTGGAAAACATCTGACTGATGAAATTCATTCTTACGTCAAACTTCGTAAAGAATTAGGAATGGCTCCGGAATAATTAGATGAGTCAGGTAAGATCCTGGGAAAAGACCTGTGGGTTAGGGCCCACTAAAAGAAAACAACGTTGAAAAGGATTGTTTGAACGAGAAATGATGCACCAGAACAATTGAAATATTTGAATGAGGTGACAACCTCGAATTAATTGGAACACAGACGAATCTCCTGAGATGTCTTCCGAACTCCGGAATGATTGAATGGCGAGAGGCGAACGAGCAGGGAAAACACTTGAGCCGAGGAAAAGAATATGATCAACCCGAAAAAAACTTGAATTGATTTCACCGGAAAAGAGATTAAGAATGACAAACAAGACGAGAAATCACCGATTGAAATAATTGAGGGAAGACTGAATAGGCTCCACATGAATGAAATTGATGCTCGAAAGATACTCAGGCTCCGGGAAGAAGAGGGTGGGAGGGCGGGAAAAAACAAAGGTAACTTGGAAGGGAAAAACCTATTAATAACTTGAAGAGAAAACACCAGTTGAAATCATTGAGGAAAGAAAGCAAAGACTTCGCACGAGTAGGATGGATACTCGATTACGGACTTCGGCTCCGAGAAGAAGAAGGGAGGGCGGGTGTGAAAAAAACAAGGAGAACTTCAGTCAGGGAAACACCATCAAAAGAGAAAGAACTGACGACTGATCTTGCAAAAGATGACGATGATCGAAACCACTCGAAGAGAAATGCACCGAATTGAAAAGAGCTGAGAACCAACGAACGGAGAACTAACCGCGTGAACCTAAAGAAAAATTTGAATGGGAAGAGGAGTAATTCAAAACACCTACGTCAAGATTTCTCACCAGAGCGACGAAGGGGCTGAGGAGTAAAAAGAATTCCTACTCTCTAATATAACTAGACTCCGAAAACAGTTTTCTTCTAGACTCAACAACGGCCAAACTACACGATCAAACAAGGGGGCTCCTATGGTCGGTCGAGGCTCTGATATCAACTTGTCATGCCCAAGATGCGACCCTATCCTAAAGGAACTTGAAGGTCCCGCCAAGGATAGAAGCGCATCTTGAAGACGCTTTTGCAAGGTGGATATCATTACATCAACATTACATAATAGATAGGGATACATACAAGAGACGTACAATGCCACACGAATACAACATCATCTTACATAAGAGCACCATCCGACTACGGATGAAACACAAACAGAAACTCAAACGACATCCACCCTGCTAGCCCAGGCTGCTGACCTGGAACCTATCCCCTGATCGAAGAAGAAGCAGAAGAAGAACTCCAAGACAAGCAAACATCGTCTCGCATCAAGATCATCGCATAATCTGTACCTGCAACTGTTGTTGTAGTAATCTGTGAGCCACGAGGACTCAGCAATCCCATTACCATGGGTATCAAGACTAGCAAAGCTTAATGGGAAAGGAAGGGGTAAAGTGGTGAGGTCGCAGCAGCTACTAAGCATATATGGTGGCTAACATATGCAAAAGAGAGCGAGAAGAGAGCAAACGGAACGGCCGTGAAGCTAGCAATGATCAAGAGGTGATCCTGAACTCCTACTTACGTCAAACATAACCCAAAAACCGTGTTCACTTCCCGGACTCCGCCGAGAAGAGACCATCACGGCTACACACGCAGTTGATGCGTTTTAATTCGGATCTGTTGTCAAGTTATCTACAACCGGACATTAACAAATTCCCATCTACCACATAACCGCGGGCACGGCTCTTGAAAGTTTATACCCTGAAGGGGTGTCCCAACTTAGCCCATGATAAGCTCTCGCGATCAACGAAGGATATTCCTTCTCCCAGGAAGACCCGATCAGTCTCGGAATCCCGGTTTACAAGACATTTCAACAATGGTAAAACAAGACCAGCAAAGCCGCCCGATGCACCGACAATCCCGATAGGAGCTGCACATATCTCGTTCTCAGGGCAACACCAGATAAGTCAAGCTATGAGTAAAACCAGACCTCGAGTTTCCCCAAGGGGGCCCCGCAGGTTGCTCGTTTCGGACCAACACTTAGAGAAGCATTGGCCCCGGGGGGCTAAAATAAAGATGACCCTCGGGCTCCGGAAATCCAAGGGAAAAAAAGGCTAGGTGAGGCAAATGGTAAAACCAAGGTTGGGCCTTGCTGGAGGAGTTTTATTCAAAGCGAACTGTCAAGGGGGTCCCATAAATCACCCAACCGCATAAGGAACATTAAATCCGGGAACATAACACCGGTATGATGGAAACTAGGGCGACAAGAGTGGAACAAAACACCAGGCATAAGGCCGAGTCTTCCACCCTTTACCAAGTATATAGATGCATTAATAATATAAGAGATATTGTGATATCCCAACATCACCCTGTCCACCATTGGGCAATCTTCAACTTCACCTGCAACTAACAACGCTATAAGAGGGGCTGAGCAAAGCGGTAACATAGCCAAGCAACAGTTTGCTAGGAAAGGTGGAAAGGTTAGAGGCTGACATGGCAATTTGGGAGGCTTGAAGAGCAATTGATAGGTAGCACAGCAAAGCGATAGAACGAAGCAACTAGCATAGCAATGATAGTGGTGAGATCGAGGGTAGCGGTCATCTTGCCTGGAATCCCTCTAGGAAGAAGAACGAGTCCATGAAGAAGATGAACGGATGAAGCCGAACCAAGCGTAGATGAACGAATCCTCATGATCGCAACGAAACATGAACTATCGAGAAGAAGCACACAACATGGTAAACACACCACACATGACAAGGCATAATGCTCAACCAAGTATGATGCATGACAAGGCTACATGAAGCTACTCATGGCAAGATATGATGCATACAAGAGCAACACATCAAGGCAAGTTTAAATGAGGTCGGAAACAACATATAACAATTCCGGTAAGTCCTCATATGCAAATTTAGAAATTGGTCCAGAACTGAATAAACCTCATGTTTAAGTTGTTAAACCGCAAGTTAGGATGCACCAAGATGATCTACACGAGATTCTAGTCAAGTTACATATAAAGTTCATTTAATTCGGAGCTACTGCCTAGAAGATATGAGCAAAATAAGTTAAACATGGCATTGGTGCAAAAAGCATACAAACATCAAGCAAACACCTCAAAACAAGGATGCAACATGATAATATGAAACTTCATGCAAAATCAAGCAAGTTTCATATATAGCACACTCAAAACGGAGCAACGATTCAACACATACACTATACAAGTTTAAAGGACAAGCTGTCCAAAACAGCAACTAGACATCTTGCAAGCATCAAAACACTATGCTACGGCACCTCAACATAAGAACAAAAGGCATGGCCATGATGTACAGGTAAAGCATGACAAAACATGAACACTGAGCTATCTCCAGAAATCACTAGAACATGCTCAAAAGGACATGGAAAGATTGCAAATAATAACAGTTTCAGGCTTAGCAGAAATTACATCAGGTTGCAATGTTTAGAGCTATCAAACCACAAGTTACATAAACTTATCATGGCAAACAAAGGCATGGCATGAATCTACTAATTGCATATCACAAAAGTCCCTTAGTGACAATGAGCCAAAAGGACACAGAAAATATGATGGCACCCATGTAAACATGGCAAATGATATGACAGAACTCAACATGGCAGGAACAACAATAAGTAGACATGTTGGTGAGCTTGTACCACTCACCACAAATCAATACATGCCATGGCAAGGCAACCAACAGTAGGAATATATGTTTAAGATGCTAAGCATGGCCTGAGCAACTTAATAGGGTGTACGGATCACTAACAACAACCATGACAACATTGAACTTAATGTTAACAGGCTGACAACAACATTCTTTAGCAGTTCTGAGGGCAAGATAACAACAAGCTAAAGCAGGCTATAAATGCAACCAGGGGCATGGATGGATAGAGCATGACATTTATAGCAAATCATACTTAGTGAACATCTCCAGATTATGCATAGAAATACTTGTAGCAGCAGGTTTACATAGCATCATGGTGTAGCAGATTCAGCCTAGCAAAACAGTAACAGCAAGTACCCTACTTCACGAGCTCGATGCACTCACTACAAAGCTCACAAAAATACATGGATTACACCACTCTAAAGATGGCATGATGTAGTACAAAACACATGTAGAGCTCATGCTCATAGGATGCACACACAAAATGCAACAAAAAAGGCAACCCATCCAGTAATAACAGTTTCAGCAGATTAACATTATATAGCACTCTTGCAACGATGATTCGGGAATCAAGATGATCTCAAACAAGAATGGCATAGTGGAATGAAATGTAGAGCATCTCACAACAAACAATTCGACATATCGTACGCACGAATCGGAGCAGTATGCATGAAGTTATGACAGGTCAAACATAGCATCAGAATATGCAAATATTTTCGGGACTTAGCAGAAAATTATACCTCGCAGAAAACCGGACGGAGGGGTACGGGATGGCTCGGGGACGCGTTTGGTTGGGCGGATCTGGAACGGGACCGTCCCGGCGTGCGTCAACGCCGTCTCCGGCGACCCTAGGGTTCCGGCGATCGCCGGGGAGGACGGAGGAGGTCGGAGGAGGGCGGATCCGGGGCGGCCGGAGCTCCCGCGGCCGGATCCGGGAGGAGTAGCGGGAGAGCTTGGCTCCGGCGGACGCGCACCCATGGCGGTGGGGCGAGGTGGAGTCGCGAGGTGGCGGCGGATCTCCATCGGCGGGCGCGGCACCGGGGGGCAGCGGGCGGCGCTGGAGGGCGACGACAGCGGGGGCGCACGGCGGAAGGGCGGCGCGGGCGGCGGACGGGCGACGACCGGCCACGGGGAGGTGCAATCGGCGGAGGAGTGTAGGGGTGCTTAGGCAGGCGGCGGCGCGGGCGGGCGCCTCGGCCCAGATCCGGCCCGGGGCGGGCCAGTGGCTGCGGGGAGGTGGCCAGGGGGAGCGCGGACGACGTGTCAGCCCCCGGTTGGCTGTGGCCGGCGGCTGCGGCGGCGCGACCAATGGCGTGGCGCCAAGTGGTGCTGAGGAGGTGGCCGGCGGCGGAATTTGAGGTGGGAGGCGGCGGAGATCCCAAGGAGGAGGGGGGATTGGCTGTCGCTGGGGTTAGGGAAGGGGTAGGCTACCCAAAATGGAAGGAGGAGGGGTTTTAAAATAGGCAGGGGCTAGGGTTAGAGGGTGCTAAGGGGGTTTTTGGAGCCTCCGATCGAGATCGGACGGTTCCGGACGCGAGGGAGGGTAGGCTGGGCCTAGGAGGGGTTAGTGGGCTGTGCTAGAAAGGCCAGGGGCTGAAGCAGAGAAGAGAGAGAGAGAGGCCCGACAGCAGTTTCGAAGAACGAAACATCCGACGAAGGTACCGGCAGCGGTACCGCTATATGTTTAACGGTTGGGCAATCAAATGAACTCCGAATGCGACAAAATTTGACAGGCGGACTGTCTACACTATAATAAGACCGCACGTAAAATTTCATCCCATTCCGAGAACATTTTTATGCCACTCACGAAACGAGGTCTGAGAGGGGCAACGGGCGCGTGCGAGTGTGTCCGGACTCTGAACAGACAACGGAGAGAACCAGCGGAACCCGAACGGATGCAAGTTTTAAAAAACATGCAGATGAAATGCAGATGATGACATGGCAAAATGCAACACGCAAGCAAATGACATGGCAACAACGACGAATAACTGGCAGACACCTGGCGCATCGAATCCGGGGCGTTACAGCATTGGAGAAGTGAGGGTCGACCTTGAGCACTTGTGTTCATGCTCATGGAAACAATGTAAAACAATTCATGGAAGTTTCTCTGTAAATAATTATCCCCTTGTATATCCATTGTATTATAAAAATAATGTGCCAAGCTTTGGTTTTAGGATGATTATATTGCTTGTTTACCATGTACAGTACAAAAACAGAAACTTTGGCTGTAGCGCATCAATTTACATTTTTTACTGGAAAGTCGGGTGGGTCTAAACCTTTTTGCACATTACTTCTATACAAATTGTTTAAATTTTCATATTTAGAATTTTTGGAGTTACAAAAGTATGCTAAATTTCCAAATTACTACAGACTGTCCGATTTTTGACAGATTCTGTTTTTCGCATGTTGTTTGCTTATTTTGATGAATCTATGAGTAGTATCGCGGGGTATGAACCATAGAGAAATTGGAATACAGTAGATATTACACCAATATAAATTAAGAATGAGTTTGCAACATGTGACGCCCGGATAATTAAGCTACAATAACTCTACTAATGATGCCACATCATCATATTGCTTTTCCTCACTTGATCCAAATCACTACTCAAAGTCAAAGATTCAATTTGTCAAACATGAATACTAAAATGTTCGCAGTGTGGAAAATAATCCTTGGATATTTGTCATGTTGGAAACAGCCTCTTTTGGATTCCAAAGTGCCCCTGGAAATTATTTAGTGGTCCAGCAGCATTTAAAATTGGCCCTTTCAATTTCTATAAATGGTTAGACATCTCCTTTTGACTCCATACTTTTTGTTCCATCTCATCATATTTTATTAGAATTATGTGCCAAGTTTTTCTCAAAACAAAACTCATTTGTTACTAAAAGAAAATGCAACACCGAGGCTAAAATTAATAAACAGAAAGTTAAAGGCAAGTTTTAAAATTTAAAGCAAAGAAAAGCCCCCCCCCCCCCCCTCAACTGGGCCGACTGGCCCAGCTGGCCACCGCGCCCCCCTTGGGCCTCAACCCACCTGGCCTACCCTAGCCCGATCCACCACCACACCCCACGATCCCCCGGGACCTCCTATTCAGCGTGTTCAGCGCCGCTGAACCAAACTGGCTCTCGCTACGCCGCCTTAGTGGGGCGGCCCACGAACAAGCAACAATAGCGAAAAAATACCTAAAAAACTTGTCGCGCCGAGGATTCGAACATGCGTCGTTGCCTTGCAGTACGCAGTTGGCTTACCACTAGACCCGCTCGTAAGACTGGCTAATATTACCGCGAAAGGTTTAAGGACAATTCCAGCCGCGCTGTTCCAAAATTACATGTTCACAGATTAAAAAAAGGTTCACGAATTTGTTTCAAAAAGAAAAGGTTCACTTATTCAAGAAAGCTAACGAAAATTGAAAAAAGTTCACTATTTCGAGATTTTCTTTCATAAATTTGAAAAAGTTCACTAATTCCAGAAAAGTTAGCGAAATTTAAAAAGTTCGTGAGTTTGAAAAAAGTTCATGAAAATTTTGGAAAAGTTCATCAAATACAAAATAGTTCAAGAAAATTGAAAAAGTTCATCAATTTTCACAAAGAGTTCATACAATTGAAAAAAGTTCATCGGTTTTGAAAAAAGTTCACCCATTTTCATGAATTTCACGAGTTTTTAAAAAAAGTTCACAACTTTTGAAAAAAAGTTCACAACTTTTGAAAAAAAGTTCATTGATTTTGAAAAAAATAGTTCATCAATTTAAAAAAGTTTATCGAATTCAAAAAAGGTTCACGAACTGAAAAATAGTTCATCGATTTTACCAAAACAAAATAGCGAAAATGACAAAAGTTTGCACATTTATTAATTATCAAGAAATGTAAGAATAAAAAGAAAGTAAAAAAATCAAGCAAAATCGTTCCAAAAAACAGTAAGTATTTACTTTCAAAAGAAGGTAATCAGTCAGATCCGTAGGAGTGGGTCGGTGGTTATCGCAGCGTTCTCGAAACCAGGAGATCGCTTGTTCGAATCCTACCTAGATCGCTGTTTTTTGCGATTTATCAAAATGAGAAAACAAGTAAATGGGCCGGCCCAGCTCGTGGTAGGTGGTGTGCGCTGCAGGCGCCCGTTAACGAAATGCACGTTAACCGGCGCCTGCAGCGCCAAATAGGATTTCCCCGATCCCCCACTCCCCACGTCGCTCGCTCCCCCTCCCCATCGATCCAGATCGGGGGCCCAACCCCGCGGCGCTCCCTACGCCGCCCGCCACCGGAGAAACCCCACTGCCTGATGCCTTCGACCCCCGCCACTCGCCCTGATCCCCTCCTCCCGCTCCCTCGTTCGATCTGGACCCATCCCCATCGCCATCGTTGCCTCACCTCGCCCCGACGCCCGTCCGCGCGCCGCCTCGTCGCCCGCCGCCCCTGATCTGGAACTGGGGCTCGGCCTCAACGCTGCCGCCGCTCGGGCCCCCCCTCGCCGGAACCACGACGCCGCCGGACTGCATCCCCGTTCCCTCCCCGCCGGCTTCGTCGCGTCTCGCCATGAACCCCTGCACCGGGGGTATGACCCCATCTCCCCTACCCCTTCCCCTACAGGGTCCGCGCCGACGCAGCCTCGCCTGGCTGGCCGCGTCCACCAGCGGCACCCCCCCCCCCCCCGCTATTTTTTTAAAATAATACACTTTTTTTATTAATTTTCAGAAATATTACGCCATTTTTTTATTTTTAAAAATAATACAGCGTCGGCTTACTGCAGGCCGGTAGTAGCCAGTCGGCCTACTGCTAGCCGATTAGGTCCAGTCGGCTTCCTATAAGCCGATTAGTACTAATCGGCTAGCAGTTGGCCGACTGGTGCATGGCCCATGCAACGTACGTGTTCTATGTGTGATAGAACAAACGTACGTGTTCTACGTGGTGATAGAACAATTTTTTCTGCTCTCTACTAGTTTTGCCGCGCGCACTGCAAGTAGGATTTTCGGCCCAACCCTCCTCCCGAACCAGCCTGACGTACGTGGACCCAGGCTGACGAGCCCGTTAATAACGCAGACCTACAACATACCTAGTCGTGCAACGCGCAGATGAGTGCCGCCGGAGCTGCGCGGCGCGTGAACGACTCGCAGCTAGCATGTTGCCACAGTCCTTAGACGACGACGACTTTAATTTCCGGGCGACGGCAAAGACTCAAGCCTGGCCATGCAAAGGCTACCTACTTGCTTGCCGTACGTACGTACGTGTGTCATGAGCATCTACCGTACCGTATGTCTATCTATCTATATATATTATCAGAGTACGTACGTTTCATACCCACTCGATTCCACCACACCACCCACGTTTCATACCCACTCGATTCCACCACACCACCCACGTACGGGTGAGCTAGCTAGCTCTCCCTCGGTACACACACTCGCATGCAAGCGATGCACCAATCGGCCAACAGGTAGCCGATTAGTTTTAATCAGCTTACAGGAAGCCGACTGGGCTACCCCTGTCGGCTAGCAGTAGGCCGACTGGCTCCTATCGGCCTACAGTGAGCCGACGCTGTATTATTTTTGAAAATTAAAAAAACAGCGTAATATTTTTGAAAATTAATAAAAAAAGATGTATTATTTAAAAAAATTAGCCCTCCCCCTCCACATTCCCTCCGCCCCGTCGTGCCTTCCCGACCGGCCATGGCCACCGACCGCGCTGCTAGCCGCGCCAGGCGCCAGGGCTATGCGTTGCCCACACCCCGCGCCGCCTGCTACCTCTGCCATGGCCGGCGCCGCCCCCTGTGGCTCGGGCACACACGGGCGCCCACGCCCGGTGCCCATTTCGCCCTCCCCGCTAAGGCCCTTGTGCCACTGCCACACGGGGCCCAGCCCCCTGTTTTTCTAAAAGAAACAAAAATGTAATTTTAATAATAATTAAAAGTAATTAATTAATTAATTAAACTTAATTAATCCTATTATTTAACCTAATTAACTTATTAACTAATTAAACTGTTAATTAGTGTTAGTCTATGACAGTGTCACCCCACGTGTTAGGTTTGACCTGGCCAGCCAGTCAGTTGACCTGCTGACGTCATCGTGACGTCAGCTCCGCACTGTTCTGGATAATGTTGTTTTAAATAATTAATAATAATTCCAAATTATTGCCAAAACTTTAGAAAACCACATAAAATAAACCATAGCTCGGATTAAAATACTTTGTACATGAAAGTTGCTCAGAACGACGAGACGAATCCGAACACGCGGTCCTTTGGCCCGCCACAAATCCCTAGCATAGCAAATGTTGAACTTTTCCCCTCTGGTTCATTTTTCTGACAGACGTCCGGAACCGGGAAAACTTTCCCGGATGTTTTCCCCCTTCGCTAGTATCGCCTAGCACCGCGTTCGAACACCTCTAGCCCCGCTTATTGTCTTGTTATGCTTATGTTTGCGTGTATTTACTGTTTCTTCTCCCTATTCTCTCCGGTAGACCTCGAGACCGCTGCTGATGCTCCTGTGATCGACTACGTCGACGACGACCCTCCTTCTTGTCTGAGCAACCAAGCAAGCCCCCCCTTTGATCATCCCGATATCGCCCATTCTATACTCTCATGCTTGCATTAGATTTTGCTACTGTTATTGTTTGCTCCTATTCTGATGCATAGCCTGCTTTTGTACCTACTTTTGTTACCTACCTGCTTATCCTAAACTTCTTAGTATAGGTTGGTTAGTGATCCATCAGTGACCCCCACTTGTCCTTGTTGCCCCTGCTTCATCTTCGACGAGTCAATCAACGTGATCGATAACCAGAGCCTGACACCTCACATCACATCACGCACCTTTAGTTGCTCGACTCTGCAGAGCTACTATCGAGTGCCGAGGGTGATCCCTCATAACGCACTCTTGATGATAATTCTGTAGTGTAGCTATTCGGTCATGGTCATCGAGGGTGATTTCCTCTTTCACAATTCCCAATATGGCTCTGTCGTTCAACACCTCAAGTGTGAACCTCGAGGGTGGTCCGTCTTACGTTCACCTTGATGATTACATTGAGTGGAATCCACCGGGGGTGATTCCTCGGTTTTTCCCCTTGATGTCTGGACACACAGTCACCTTGACTTTACTTGAGACCTTGGTGAAAGTCGGGCGGGCCCGGAGAGCACCCGCAAGATAATGATGTGGCACGGCCAGGCATTCTAGGCCCTTTTCGTAAGTCCACGAGATGGGGCGAAGGGGTCACTTTCGATCGTGAGTCTCTGCACGTCTCCGCGAGCTAATAATACACTATGGTTTGGGTATTTGTTCTGAGTTGGCCTTTGGCCTTTACGCACCAACCACCACGTGAGAATAGTTATGGGCCTCGACGACGTAGTATCAGCCGACACTTTGTCAGATGTCCAGTTCAGCAGTGCGGCACGGCTGGGCCGGCACCATCCTGTAGTGGAGCTTGGACCCGCCCCGCGCGCAATGATCCAGAGTGCAACGGGCTATGGGCCCAGACCCCGGAGTAGACCGACGGGGACCTCTCTGCTAAGCCTAGGTAGGGCTACAACATGTTGATTTTCTGAGGACGGGCATTGACCCAGAAAAGTGTGTTCGGCCGGAGTAATCAAGCATGTTGGAAAACGTGGTGCACCCCTGCAGGGAATATTATCTATTAATAGTTTTGTCCATGGTAACGAACGTTCAGACTTATATCCTGATCTTATACAACTACAAATGGATACTTAAGATATGTGGCTCGGGGATTGCTTTCTCGCAGGGAGTCGAGGAAGGATCTCTGGGCATTAATGTTACAACATGTTTGTTAAATACTAAACTGCTATTCTTTACTCTTCTACATGCTGCAAGATGCTCGGAGTTGCGTGAAGATGCTAGTCTTTGATAGGCTATGCCTTCTCCCTCTATTCTGGCATTCTGCAATTCATTCCACAGATACAGCCTTTCATTTGATACCAATGCATACTTAGTATAGATCTGATGCTTGCGAGTACTTTGGATGAGTACTCACGGTTGCTTTGCTACCCCCTTTTCCCCCTTCTTTCTTCTTTCCGGTTAATGCAACCAGATGGTGGATCGCTGGAGCTAGATGCCACCGCCGATGGATATTGCTACGTGGAGACCGCCGAAGACCAGGAGTAGTTAGGAGGTCCCGGGGCAGGAGGCCTTGTCTCTTCGATCGTTGTTGCTTTTGTGCTAGCCTTCTTAAGGCATCCTTGTTTAACTTATGTCTGTACTCAGATATTGTTGCTTCCGCTGACTCTTGTGTATCGAGCTATGTATTCGAGCCCTCGATGCCCCTGGCTTGTAATATAAAGCTTGTATTATTTTATTTGTGTCTAGAGTTGTGTTGTGATATCTTCCCGTGAGTCCCTGATCTTGATCATACACATTTGTGTGTATGATTAGTGTATGATTGAATCAGGGGCATCACAAGTTGGTATCAGAGCGGACTGCCTATAGGATCCCCCTTTCCAACTCCTTGGCCGAAGTTGAGTCTAGTCTGTGTGGCTTAATGGTCCACGTCGCCATGGGGTGGTATTTGGATCTTTTACTCCCCGTCTATACTCTGGGACTCTGATATCTCTTCTATTGGGTTAAATGATTTTGCTAACTCTAACTCTAGGTTCTCGTAAATACTTTCTCCCGGGGAGCCCCTCACACCAGATGATTGCTTGGTGCACCAGAAGATTCTGAACATACTCTACGATGTTTTACCGAGTCCCTTGTACCCTTCGCCGTTGCGATCACTACCACCGATAAATCCTTATGGGTAACTACCTACAATTGCCGTTCATACCCTCATCTCCAGTTTCCCTTGTTATTACAAGATGTCCTGAAATATTCTTCGATGTTCCAAGAATTCTTTATGCTTACTGCCCTGCAGTTCCTTGCCGCATGAATGCCCCTACGGATAAATACTCGCTCTTATAGAGTATCCATTCGTCCCCAGTTATTCTTATGCTTCATAAGATACTTTGTAATAGAATCCGAGCTTTCGATGACCTCTGTCGCCTATCGCTCTAGAAGGTCTTACCTGCCTATACTCTGGTTAATTCGATATGCCTAGCAGTATCCATTGACGTCCTTTGTCATTATAATCTTGAGTCTTTCGATTTGATATTTCTGTGCCACAAACATCAGTTGATCCTTATAGATTATCTTTCCAGCTCAGCCGTCTTCCCGAACATGAGCTAGTTCTCGGCCAATCAGATTGCCATCGATTGTGCCCTACGTCTATTCAACTTATCCATCCTTGGTCAGAGCATTTGCTTCTGATCCCTTGATTTAGGAAATCGTAAATTCGTTGCATTTAAGCCTTGATATAGTCAGTTGCTTCTATAATCTGATATTCTTACATTCTTTCTTCTTCTGATGAAGTATCGATACTCACATAAGATCCTTTATTGGATTTTATCCGATAGCGTCTTCCATTTTCAATAACCTTGTGAGCTTTTCCTCGGATACAAAATGCTTTTGGTAAATGGTATCCCTCGCTCTTGTCAACCATACTCTGCTTCTGGGCTTGAGTTATTCGCTCATGAGGTTTGTGGTATAGGTTCCTAAGATGCCCCTAAGAGTTGAACCTACGCCTCCCCTAATCCGTTTGAACCGGAGAGTCTTCATGAGTCTTATTCTTCTGGTGTTTTGCCAGATAAAATATCAACCCTACAACTTCTTCGAAGACGAGAAGTAAATGGAAGGTTATGCATTGATGAAGTGGGAGTCGACCTTGAACCTTTGTGTTCATGCCCATGGACCCGATGTGGAACTTATCATGGAAGCTTCTTGTAATAATAATATTCCTTGATATAATATCATCCGGTATCGGTGAATTCGTCCTTTGCAACTGTGGTTTCGACCATATTGTTCCTCTTTGATCCCATTTCTCGGACAAGTTAAAGTACTTGTTGTACTTGTAACACCCACGATGCGGCTATATCTCCCACGTGTCGAAGCACGACTTAGAAGCATGACCGCATTGTGGTTTTGTCGCAAGAAGGGTCATCTTCACACAATCCTATGTAATGAACAAGAATGGGATAAAGAGTTGGCTTACAATCGCCACTTCACACAATGAACATATAATTCATACATCATTCAGAGTCCACACACAGTCCGACTATGGACGAAGCCAAAAGAAAAGAAGATAACCCCAAATGCTAGATCCCCGATCGTCCCAACTGGGCTCCACTACTGATCAACATGAAACGAAACATGGCAACGACCAAGATCTTCGTTGAGCTCCCGTCGGAGCTCGGTTGCATCACCTGCACTGGTATCATCGGCACCTGCAACTGTTTGGTAGTATCTTCTAAGTCACGAGGACTCTGCAATCTCAAAACCCGCGAGATCAAGACTATTTAAGCTTATGGGTAGGAAGTGGTAATGAGGTGGAGTAGCAGCAATCACTAAGCAAATATGGTGGCTAACATACACAAATAAGGGCGGGAAGAGAAGCAATGGAATGGTCGAGAAGCTAGAAGTGATCAAGAAGTGATCCTGAAACTACTTACGCACAATCATAACACAAAGACCGTGTTCACTTCCCGGACTCCGCCGAAAAGAGACCATCATGGCCACACACGCGGTTGATGCATTTTAATTAAGTCAAGTGTCAAGTTCTCTACAACCGGATGTTAACAAATTCCCGTCTGCCACATAACCGTGGGCATGACTTTCGAAAGATAATTCCCTGCAGTGTGTCCCAACTTAGCCCATCACAAGATCTTACGGTCAACGAAGGATATTCCTTCTCCCGGGAAGACCCGATCAGCCTCGGAATGCCGGTTTACAAGACATTTCGAAAATGGTAAAACAAGACCAGCAAAGCCGCCCGATGTGCCGACAAATCTTGATAGGAGATGCACATATCTTGTTCTCAGGGCACACCGGATGAGACATCCTAGAGTAAAACTAGACCTCAAGTTTCCCCGAGGTGGCCCTGTAGTCTACTCGGTTCGGACCAACACTCGAAGGAGCACTGGCCTGAAGGGGTTAAATGAAGATGACCCTCGGGCTCCGGAAACCCAAGGGAAAAAGGCTTAGGTAGGCAAATGGTAAAACCAAGGTTGGGCCTTGCTGGAGGAGTTTTATTCAAAGCGAGCTATCAAGGGGGTCCCATAAATCACCTAACCACGTAAGGAACGCAAAATCAAGGAACATAACACCGGTATGACGGAAACTAGGGTGGCAAGAGTGGAACAAAACACCAGGCATCAGGCTGAGCCTTCCACCATTTACCAAGTATATAGGTGCATTAATTAAATAACAGATATTGTGATATCCCAAAATAATCCTGTTCCAACATGGAGCAATCTTCAACTTCACCTGCAACTAACAACGCTGTAAGAGGGGCTGAGCACAAGCGGTAACTTTGCCAAACAACGGTTTGCTAGGAAAGTTTGGTTAGAGGCTTGACATGGCAATATGGGAGGCATGGTGAACAAGTGATAGGTAATGCAACTAGCAAGCAAAGATAGAAGCGATATCGAGGGTAATGGTCATCTTGCCTGAGATCCCGCAAGGAAGAAGAATGAGTCAAAGAAGAAGACAAATGGACGTACTCGAACGAATCCTCACACCTCCGGAACGAAACCAAAGCTACCGAGAGAAGCAAACCGGAAAGAAGCAAACAACATGGTAAATGCACAATCATAATCATGGCATGATCCACAAACAAATATGATGCATGACCAGTTTAAAAGGCATGGCATGGCAAAGTGCACAAACAATACTACAAATTAAGTGGAGCTCAATATGCAACGAGTTGAATATTGACGAAACACCACATCAATTATTTAGTTCTCTCTCGGTTATGTACCCAACAACATTAAATGTTATTAAACATGGCAAGAGGTGAAGCATGAGGAAACCAGCTATTTAGGCAAGTTTAAATGAGGCCGGAAACAACAAACAACAATTCCGGAAAATCCCCATATGTCATTTAGCAATTTAATGCAAACACATTTTAACCATTTAAATGTTGTTAACATGATGCGGATGACATCATCAAGGTTTATGCAATTTTTATGAAAATGTTGACATGAGCATGTTATGAAGCATTTGGTCACCATGGCGGAACGAAAGTGGTGCCACGACAACGACAACGGAAATGGTGCCACGACAACATTTCGATGATCCAACAACTCGTCGAGAGTTTGGTGCAAAAGAAAGTGTGGACGCACGGAATATGCAAAAGAAGGTGGGGTGATCCCGGATACCGGGTTTCCATGTGTCGGTGGCATGGCAAAAGAGGGCATCACAAGCGACAATTCGATCACGGTGCAAACATGAGCATCTCGTACAACACATGCATTCGGTCCACAGGTGATTGTCTCGGGATTATACCTTTGAAGCGTGCATTTTAGGGTGGGACGAGTTCGTCGAAGGAAGTAGTGGTACACGGGCCATAGTGGAAGTAGTGGTTCTCGCGACGGTAGTGGAAGTAGTGGTACACGGCGACGGTAGTGGAAGTAGTGGTTCACGTTTCGTAGATATTAGGGGTCACGACGAGGAACTTGACGTCCACGGAGTCTTCGAGGGTCGATGGTAGTGGTACACACATTGTTGGGGTACTTGTCAGTCCGGTCTTGGAGACGGTAGTTGTACATGGGTCGTAGACGTCCGGTGCGGTACTTGGTGAACCGAAGGTGTACTTGATGGTCTCCAGACTTGCCGGTCTCGGTTCTTGCGACGGTAGTGGTACATCTCATAGTGGAACTTGGTGTGTCCAAGGTCTTCGGCGTAGTGGTACGCATTCTGCAGGCGAACGTGGGTGTCGTGGTACTTGGCGAATCGAGGGGTGCACCGGGCCTTGGCGTGCAGAATGCACTTGGAACAGAGAAGCCGTCGGGCTGCTGTTCGTTCAAAACGAGCTAAACCAGGTGAGGTCAAAGCAGTAGTTGTGGCAGCAGAGTTGGCCGAAGGGGGACGGCTCAGGCAGGAGCTCCATAGCACGAGGAGGAGGTTGACAGAGATGCAACAGATGATGGGCGCAGGCGTCAAACATGCTGAAACCGGCCGCGGGAGGTCAACCGGTCCCGTTCCTGCCAATTCGAAGCGGAGGCAGGCCGACGGACTTGGGGCTCGGGCAGCAGCAAGGAGGCGATGGTGGTGGTCAGTGGCAGGAAGCGGTCACGGGGTTTGTGATGACAACGATGACGAACAGAGGCACGCGGAGAAGCAGCCGTCCAGTGATGGAGCAAAGGCATCCATGGCCAGCGACCCAAGGCGTCGAAGATGGCCGGACCCGGGCCAGCTCGGGTTGGGGAGGCGAGGTAGCAGGCCGGTGGCGGGGCTTGGCGCAGGGGAGGTCGAGGTCGCCGGCAGCAGAGGCTGCAACGTGGCCGGGCTTCGACCGTCAACAGCTCTGGTGGCCAGGACGGTCGATGGAGGAGGCGGACGACGGATCGGGGACGAGGCCGGACGTGAGGACGAGGCGGAGGAGGAGCTGCAGGGGAGCGGCTGGAGATGGTGGTGGCGGCGCCATGGCTGCGAAGCTCGAGCAAGGGCGACGGGGAGGCGCGGGTCCACGAGGATGAGGTGTAGGTGCGCGATGAGGGAGCGAGCGAGAGGAGGGAGGAGCGTGGGGATCTCCTCTCCCTGGTGTGATGCGTGGGCGTGTGGTGGCGGCACGGGAACGAGAGGGGGAGATCGATGGAGAGGGTCGGGGCCTAGGGTTTAGGAAGGGTTTAGGTGGGCTGTGGGTCGGTCTGGTTGGTTAGGCCCAAGAGGCATGGCTGGGCTCTCTCCCCCTCATATTCTTTAGCAGAAAAGAATTAGATAGAAGAAAAGAAAGAGAGGGTTAGGGAAAGAATTTGAGAACGAGGACAATTTTACTGGACTCATAAAAATGAGCTTGAACCAAGAAAACTAGAAAGTGATCATGGGTGAAGATTGGATTTGAACTCATTTGAATTAAATTCAAATGGGTTGGAATAAGAGGTGGGCGTTTGAAAGGTCCAAAAAAATGTTGAGAAACTAGGTGGTGCTTGGAAAAGTGATGAAAGGAATATGGCAAAGTTAGAGACCAAGAATTGTGATAACAAAGGCATTGGGATTTATTTTTGCAAGTGTGTGATGGTGAATTCCAAATTAATGGAATATTTATTAGAGCCCCCTAAAATATTGGGATGATATGTTATAAAGAGAAATCAGCATTGTGAATATCCCTCAATTTAAATGGACCAAAGATCCACACAATTTATTTAGTTGAATTTTAGTTGGGTTGCAAAATGACATGAGGCAATGCACATGAAGCAATGAGATGAAAAGCCTGACATGAACAAAAATCAAAACGAAGACAAAACCCAACCACGAAGGAAAAACATAACCCATAGCCGGAGATGGCAAGAGTTGGAGTTACAAATATGGAAAGGTTATATCCGGGGTGTTACAACACTCCACCACTACAAGAGGATCTCGTCCCGAGATCTAGGATGGCACCGGAGAGAAACGGAAGAGGAATAGAAGAGGTAAAACTAAGTTGCTTCTTTGACGAACGAGTGAAACCATGAACCTCAAGAGGTTAAAAACTTGAAAGAAATAACATAACGGAGTTAAGCACAATTGAGAGCACTGCGGTAGAAAATAGAAACAAGGAACACCATGTGAACCTTAGAGGTTGTAAAGTTATGAATGACGAGTAAAATGGACCAGAAGGAATTGAAACCACTCTGGTTGAAACGAGATAAACAAGGAACAAGGAAGAACAAATTCGGACAACACTCCGGTTGAAAAGAGACACATGACTTGATAAGATGAAAGAACTTGAATGAGAACACAACACTCCAGTTAAACGGATAAGCAAGAAAATAACATGAACTTGAAAAAATGAGGTGATGAATGAAGAGCACAACATCACAATGCCTCCGGAAGAAATGAAAGAATGGAATGGAATGAACAGAGGAAAACTTGATCTTGAAAGAGCACGCTTACAGGAAATGCTAGAACGGAGTTGTTGGATTATCAACAATGAAAGGATAAGCTTGTTGTGGGCTTATGGAAAACATCTCAAAATTATGAGATGACAACCGGCCACTAGCAGAAACAATTGCTTGCTTGAGATCAACAAAGAGATGAAAACTGCTTTCGCCGAGAGGATAGGAGAAAACTTGGATCATTGATAAGCACCACAATAGCAACATTCCTTAGGGAAGGCTTTAGGTGAAATATAACCCAAGATAACTCCAACAACGAGGTTGATGGTTGAAAAGATCTCTTGAACAAAGAGAAAGTGATGGATTAAAATATGTCACTCTTGAAAACTTGTGAATCATGAAACACGAAGGGAAATGATCAATAATGACATAACACCATCTCAAAAGATAAGATAGAGAGAATTGCACTTCGGAATGCAAGATGAAGAATACTTGAACTCCCTAAAACAAAATGTGTGTTGAATACCATGTTTATTTTAGAGTATAGCTTGGCGGGTCATAACTTCGAGAGAAATCTTGAAGAACAATTGAAGAATGAAAGGAATCCTTGATGAACCACCATGTAGAGCCTCCATGGAGAACTCCGGTAATAAAAGGATGATAAAAATAAAGGGAAGCTGAAGACACAAGGTGAAGCCTTGCGATGATTTAGATGGAGCTTCGTGACGAGATAAAGTGGAAAACTTGGAACTCCGGAAGAAAGATGAACAACATGAAACCAAGAATTTATTCCTCCTGAGCAAACTCCGAAGGAAGGGATTAATCACTTGGATGAACCAAGAATAAGAATTATGGTATGTGTATCCTTCACCAATTTAAATTGATGACAAGCAACGGATTTGGCATACTACTTATTCTTGTAGAAAAATATTAAGGGGGATATAATCTAAAACTTGAGAAAGTCTTCATGAACCACCAATAGGATTGGAAAGAACAAGTGAATTGATATGATAACAAAGGAAAAGCAATCTTGAACGAACCACCGTAAGAATTCGAAAAGACTGAAGAAAAGAGAATGAATCACTGAGAAGAATTAGAAGAACAAATATGCTTGAGGGGATTTAGATGCAAAAGAAAGAAGAGATAATGAGCTGATTAAAGAAGACTTGACAGATGCGCCGGGAGAATTGGATAACGATAGCTGGAATGAGAGGACGAAGAATTCTTCTAGAATGATGGCCTCCGATGAAACGAAACGGAAAACAACTCATGACATACTCCAGATGGGTAAGAAAAGGATCACACGATTGGAAACAACAAGAGGATAGCGACAACCTAGCACCGCGGATCTCCGAGAGAACGGACAAGATTTAGAGGAAAACTCTTCTTCGGTCTTCAAATATTGAGAATGACGACGTGGAACACCACCAAAATAGTCGAGATACTCCGGGAGAATGAAAAGAGGAAAGGTTGAACCAGCAATGAAAAGAATTTGAAAGCGATCTTGGAGAAGGCATGTGGCTAATGGAATCCAATCTTACATCACACTTTGAAAAAAATTGGGAATAGCTCTAGAATAATTATAAGAGTCAGGTAAGAACCTGGGAAAAGACCTGTGGGTTAGGGCCCACTAAAAGAAAACACCGTTGAAAAAGGATTGTTGAAGAGATAGATGATGCACCGGTACAATTGAAATATTGGAATGAGCTGACAACCTTGAAATTGAACGAATGAGTCTTGATTGCAGCACGAATCTTCGAGATAACTTGAGCACTCCGGGACAATAGAATAGCAAGAGGCGAACGAGCAGGAGGAAAAGATTTGAGCCGAGGGAAAGAATATGACGAACACCGAATACTTGAATTAAATCCACCGGAAAAGAAAGAGATGAAGAATGACGAACTAGACAAGAAATCACCGGTTGAAACAATTGACGAAAGACTGAAGAGGTTCCGCACGAATGAAATTGATGGTCGAAACAGACTCAGGCTCCGGGAAGAAGAGGGTGGGAGGGCGGGAAAACAAAGGCAAATTGGAAGGGGAAAAACCGATGAATAACTCCAAGAGGAAACACTAGTTGAAAGAATGCAAATGCTTCGCACGAGTAGGATGGATACTCGATTACGGACTCCGGCTCCGAGGAGGAAAAAGGGTGGGCGGGTGGTAAAATAAGACAACTGAGGGCAGAGAAACAGCTTCGTTGAGAGCGAACTGAGGATTGAACTTGCATAAACAAAGAGGGTCGAATCGTCTTGACGAGAAAAGCACCGGATGAAAAGAGCTGAGAACCAACGAACAAAAACCTAACCGCGTGGTCCTGAAGAAAATTTGAAGGGGGAGAGAAGTAATTCAAAACACCTACATCAAGATTCCACACCAGAGCGATGAAGGGGCTGAGGAGTAAAAAGAATTCCTACTCTCCGATATAACTAGACTCCGAAAACAATTTTCTTCTAGACTCAAGAACGGCCAAACTACGCGATCAATCAAGGGGGCTCCTATGGTCGGTCGAGGCTCTGATACCAACTTGTCACACCCACGATGCGGCTATATCTCCCACATGTCGATGCACGACTTAGAGGGATAACCGCATTGTGGTTTTGTCGCAAGAAGGGTCATCTTCACACAATCCCATGTAATGAACAAGAATGGGACAAAGAGTTGGCTTACAATCGCCACTTCACTCAATGAACATATAATTCATACATCATTCAGAGTCCACACATAGTCCAACTATGGACGAAGCAAAAAGAAAAGAAGATAACCCCAAATGCTAGATCCCTGATCGACCCAACTGGGCTCCACAACTGATCAACATGAAACGAAACATAGCAGCGAGCAAGATCTTCGTTGAGCTCCCGTCGGAGCTCGGTTGCATCACCTGCACTGGTATCATCAGCACCTGCAACTGTTTGGTAGTATCTTGTGAGTCACGAGGACTCAGCAATCTCAAAACCCGCGACATCAAGACTATTTAAGCTTATGGGTAGGAAGTGGTAATGAGGTGGTGTAGCAGCAATCACTAAGCAAATATGGTGGCTAACATACGCAAATAAGAGCGAGAAGAGAACCAACGGAACGGTCAAGAAGCTAGAAGTGATCAAGAAGTGATCCTGAAACTACTTACGCACAATCATAACACAAAGACCGTGTTCACTTCCCCGATTTCGCCAAAAAGAGACCATCACGGCTACACACGCGGTTGATGCATTTTAATTAAGTCAAGTGTCAAGTTCTCTACAACCGGATGTTAACAAATTCCTGTCTGCCACATAACCGTGGGCATGACTTTCGAAAGATAATACGCTGCAGTGTGTCCCAACTTAGCCCATCACAAGATCTTACGGTCAACGAAGGATATTCCTTCTCCCGGGAAGACCCGATCAGCCTCGGAATGCCGGTTTACAAGACATTTCGAAAATGGTAAAACAAGACCAGCAAAGCCGCCCGATGTGCCGACAAATCTTGATAGGAGCTGCACATATCTTGTTCTCAGGGCACACCGGATGAGACATCCTACGAGTAAAACCAGACCTCAAGTTTCCCTGAGGTGGCCCTGTAGTCTACTCGGTTGGGACCAACACTCGAAGGAGCACTGGCCTGAGGGGGTTAAATGAAGATGACCCTCGGGCTCCGGAAACCCAAGGGAAAAAGGCTTAGGTAGGCAAATGGTAAAACCAAGGTTGGGCCTTGCTGGAGGAGTTTTATTCAAAGCGATCTATCAAGGGGGTCCCATAAATCACCTAACCACGTAAGGAACGCAAAATCAAGGAACATAACACCGGTATGACGGAAACTAGGGTGGCAAGAGTGGAACAAAACACCAGGCATCAGGCTGAGCCTTCCACCATTTACCAAGTATATAGGTGCATTAATTAAATAACAGATATTGTGATATCCCAAAATAATCCTGTTCCAACATGGAGCAATCTTCAACTTCACCTGCAACTAACAACGCTGTAAGAGGGGCTGAGCACAAGCGGTAACTTTGCCAAACAACGGTTTGCTAGGAAAGTTTGGTTAGAGGCTTGACATGGCAATATGGGAGGCATGGTGAACAAGTGATAGGTAATGCAACTAGCAAGCAAAGATAGAAGTGATATCGAGGGTAATGGTCATCTTGCCTAAGATCCCGCAAGGAAGAAGAATGAGTCCAAGAAGAAGACAAATGGACGTACTCGAACGAATCCTCACACCTCCGGAACGAAACCAAAGCTACCGAGAGAAGCAAACCGGAAAGAAGCAAACACCATGGTAAATGCACAATCATAATCATGGCATGATCCACAAACAAATATGATGCATGACCAGTTTAAAAGGCATGGCATGGAAAAGTGCACAAACAATACTACAAATTAAGTGGAGATCAATATGCAACGAGTTGAATATTGACGAAACACCACATCAATTATTTAGTTCTCTCTCGGTTATGTACCCAACAACATTAAATGTTATTAAACATGGCAAGAGGTGAAGCATGAGGAAACCACCTATTTAGGCAAGTTTAAATGAGGCCGGAAACAACAAACAACAATTCCGGAAAATCCCCATATGTCATTTAGCAATTTAATGCAAACACATTTTAACCATTTAAATGTTGTTAACATGATGCGGATGACATCATCAAGGTTTATGCAATTTTTATGAAAATGTTGACATGAGCATGTTATGAAGCATTTGGTCACCATGGCGGAACGAAAGTGGTGCCACGGCAACGACAACGGAAATGGTGCCACGACAACATTTCGATGATCCAACAACTCGTCGAGAGTTTGGTGCAAAAGAAAGTGTGGACGCACGGAATATGCAAAAGAAGGTGGGGTGATCCCGGATACCGGGTTTCCATGTGTCGGTGGCATGGCAAAAGAGGGCATCACAAGCGACAATTCGATCACGATGCAAACACGAGCATCTCGTACAACACATGCATTCGGTCCACAGGTGATTGTCTCGGGATTATACCTTTGAAGCGTGCATTTTAGGGTGGGACGAGTTCGTCGAAGGAAGTAGTGGTACACGGGCCATAGTGGAAGTAGTGGTTCTCGCGACGGTAGTGGAAGTAGTGGTACACGGCGACGGTAGTGGAAGTAGTGGTTCACGTTTCGTAGATATTAGGGGTCACGATGAGGAACTTGACGTCCACGGAGTCTTCGAGGGTCGATGGTAGTGGTACACACATTGTTGGGGTACTTGTCAGTCCGGTCTTGGAGACGGTAGTTGTACATGGGTCGTAGACGTCCGGTGCGGTACTTGGTGAACCGAAGGTGTACTTGATGGTCTCCAGACTTGCCGGTCTCGGTTCTTGCGACGGTAGTGGTACATCTCATAGTGGAACTTGGTGTGTCCAAGGTCTTCGGCGTAGTGGTACGCATTCTGCAGGCGAACGTGGGTGTCGTGGTACTTGGCGAATCGAGGGGTGCACCGGGCCTTGGCGTGCAGAATGCACTTGGAACAGAGAAGCCGTCGGGCTGCTGTTCGTTCAAAACGAGCTAAACCAGGTGAGGTCAAAGCAGTAGTTGTGGCAGCAGAGTTGGCCGAAGGGGGACGGCTCAGGCAGGAGCTCCATAGCACGAGGAGGAGGTTGACAGAGATGCAACAGATGATGGGCGCAGGCGTCAAACATGCTGAAACCGGCCGCGGGAGGTCAACCGGTCCCGTTCCTGCCAGTTCGAAGCGGAGGCAGGCCGACGGACTTGGGGCTCGGGCAGCAGCAAGGAGGCGATGGTGGTGGTCAGTGGCAGGAAGTGGTCACGGGGTTTGTGATGACAACGATGACGAACAGAGGCTCGCGGAGAAGCAGCCGTCCAGTGATGGAGCAGAGGCATCCATGGCCAGCGACCCAAGGCGTCGAAGATGGCCGGACCCGGGCCAGCTCGGGTTGGGGAGGCGAGGTAGCAGGCTGGTGGCGGGGCTTGGCGCAGGGGAGGTCGAGGTCGCCGGAAGCAGAGGCTGCGACGTGGCCGGGCTTCGACCGTCAACAGCTCTGGTGGCCAGGACGGTCGATGGAGGAGGCGGACGACGGGTCGGGGACGAGGCCGGATGTGAGGACGAGGCGGAGGAGGAGCTGCAGGGGAGCGGCTGGAGATGGTGGTGGCGGCGCCATGGCTGCGAAGCTCGAGCAAGGGCGACGGGGAGGCGCGGGTCCACGAGGACGAGGTGTAGGTGCGCGATGAGGGAGCGAGCGAGAGGAGGGAGGAGCGTGGGGATCTCCTCTCCCTGGTGTGATGCGTGGGCGTGTGGTGGCGGCACGGGAACGAGAGGGGGAGATCGATGGAGAGGGTCGGGGCCTAGGGTTTAGGAAGGGTTTAGGTGGGCTGTGGGTCGGTCTGGTTGGTTAGGCCCAAGAGGCATGGCTGGGCTCTCTCCCCCTCATATTCTTTAGCAGAAAAGAATTAGATAGAAGAAAAGAAAGAGAGGGTTAGGGAAAGAATTTGAGAACGAGGACAATTTTACTGGACTCATAAAAATGAGCTTGAACCAAGAAAACTAGAAAGTGATCATGGGTGAAGATTGGATTTGAACTCATTTGAATTAAATTCAAATGGGTTGGAATAAGAGGTGGGCGTTTGAAAGGTCCAAAAAAATGTTGAGAAACTAGGTGGTGCTTGGAAAAGTGATGAAAGGAATATGGCAAAGTTAGAGACCAAGAATTGTGATAACAAAGGCATTGGGATTTATTTTTGCAAGTGTGTGATGGTGAATTCCAAATTAATGGAATATTTATTAGAGCCCCCTAAAATATTGGGATGATATGTTATAAAGAGAAATCAGCATTGTGAATATCCCTCAATTTAAATGGACCAAAGATCCACACAATTTATTTAGTTGAATTTTAGTTGGGTTGCAAAATGACATGAGGCAATGCACATGAAGCAATGAGATGAAAAGCCTGACATGAACAAAAATCAAAACGAAGACAAAACCCAACCACGAAGGAAAAACATAACCCATAGCCGGAGATGGCAAGAGTTGGAGTTACAAATATGGAAAGGTTATATCCGGGGTGTTACAACACTCCACCACTACAAGAGGATCTCGTCCCGAGATCTAGGATGGCACCGGAGAGAAACGGAAGAGGAATAGAAGAGGTAAAACTAAGTTGCTTCTTTGACGAACGAGTGAAACCATGAACCTCAAGAGGTTAAAAACTTGAAAGAAATAACATAACGGAGTTAAGCACAATTGAGAGCACTGCGGTAGAAAATAGAAACAAGGAACACCATGTGAACCTTAGAGGTTGTAAAGTTATGAATGACGAGTAAAATGGACCAGAAGGAATTGAAACCACTCTGGTTGAAACGAGATAAACAAGGAACAAGGAAGAACAAATTCGGACAACACTCCGGTTGAAAAGAGACACATGACTTGATAAGATGAAAGAACTTGAATGAGAACACAACACTCCAGTTAAACGGATAAGCAAGAAAATAACATGAACTTGAAAAAATGAGGTGATGAATGAAGAGCACAACATCACAATGCCTCCGGAAGAAATGAAAGAATGGAATGGAATGAACAGAGGAAAACTTGATCTTGAAAGAGAACGCTTACAGGAAATGCTAGAACGGAGTTGTTGGCTTATCAACAACGAAAGGATAAGCTTGTTGTGGGCTTATGGAAAACATCTCAAAATTATGAGATGACAACCGGCCACTAGCAGAAACAATTGCTTGCCTGAGATCAACAAAGAGATGAAAACTGCTTTCGCCGAGAGGATAGGAGAAAACTTGGATCATTGATAAGCACCACAATAGCAACATTCCTTAGGGAAGGCTTTAGGTGAAATATAACCCAAGATAACTCCAACAACGAGGTTGATGGTTGAAAAGATCTCTTGAACAAAGAGAAAGTGATGGATTAAAATATGTCACTCTTGAAAACTTGTGAATCATGAAACACGAAGGGAAATGATCAATAATGACATAACACCATCTCAAAAGATAAGATAGAGAGAATTGCACTTCGGAATGCAAGATGAAGAATACTTGAACTCCCTAAAACAAAATGTGTGTTGAATACCATGTTTATTTTAGAGTATAGCTTGGCGGGTCATAACTTCGAGAGAAATCTTGAAGAACAATTGAAGAATGAAAGGAATCCTTGATGAACCACCATGTAGAGCCTCCATGGAGAACTCCGGTAATAAAAGGATGATAAAAATAAAGGGAAGCTGAAGACACAAGGTGAAGCCTTGCGATGATTTAGATGGAGCTTCGTGACGAGATAAAGTGGAAAACTTGGAACTCCGGAAGAAAGATGAACAACATGAAACCAAGAATTTATTCCTCCTGAGCAAACTCCGAAGGAAGGGATTAATCACTTGGATGAACCAAGAATAAGAATTATGGTATGTGTATCCTTCACCAATTTAAATTGATGACAAGCAACGGATTTGGCATACTACTTATTCTTGTAGAAAAATATTAAGGGGGATATAATCTAAAACTTGAGAAAGTCTTCATGAACGACCAATAGGATTGGAAAGAACAAGTGAATTGATATGATAACAAAGGAAAAGCAATCTTGAACGAACCACCGTAAGAATTCGAAAAGACTGAAGAAAAGAGAATGAATCACTGAGAAGAATTAGAAGAACAAATATGCTTGAGGGGATTTAGATGCAAAAGAAAGAAGAGATAATGAGCTGATTAAAGAAGACTTGACAGATGCGCCGGGAGAATTGGATAACGATAGCTGGAATGAGAGGACGAAGAATTCTTCTAGAATGATGGCCTCCGATGAAACGAAACGGAAAACAACTCATGACATACTCCAGATGGGTAAGAAAAGGATCACACGATTGGAAACAACAAGAGGATAGCGATAACCTAGCACCGCGGATCTCCGAGAGAACGGACAAGATTTAGAGGAAAACTCTTCTTCGGTCTTCAAATATTGAGAATGACGACGAGGAACACCACCAAAATAGTCGAGATACTCCGGGAGAATGAAAAGAGGAAAGGTTGAACCAGCAATGAAAAGAATTTGAAAGCGATCTTGGAGAAGGCATGTGGCTAATGGAATCCAATCTTACATCACACTTTGAAAAAAATTGGGAATAGCTCTAGAATAATTATAAGAGTCAGGTAAGAACCTGGGAAAAGACCTGTGGGTTAGGGCCCACTAAAAGAAAACACCGTTGAAAAAGGATTGTTGAAGAGATAGATGATGCACCGGTACAATTGAAATATTGGAATGAGCTGACAACCTTGAAATTGAATGAATGAGTCTTGATTGCAGCACGAATCTTCGAGATAACTTGAGCACTCCGGGACAATAGAATAGCAAGAGGCGAACGAGCAGGAGGAAAACATTTGAGCCGAGGGAAAGAATATGACGAACACCGAATACTTGAATTAAATCCACCAGAAAAGAAAGAGATGAAGAATGACGAACTAGACAAGAAATCACCGGTTGAAACAATTGACGAAAGACTGAAGAGGTTCCGCACGAATGAAATTGATGGTCGAAACAGACTCAGGCTCCGGGAAGAAGAGGGTGGGAGGGCGGGAAAACAAAGGCAAATTGGAAGGGGAAAAACTGATGAATAACTCCAAGAGGAAACACCAGTTGAAAGAATGCAAATGCTTCGCACGAGTAGGATGGATACTCGATTACGGACTCCGGCTCCGAGGAGGAAAAAGGGTGGGCGGGTGGTAAAATAAGACAACTGAGGGCAGAGAAACAGCTTCGTTGAGAGCGAACTGAGGATTGAACTTGCATAAACAAAGAGGGTCGAATCGTCTTGACGAGAAAAGCACCGGATGAAAAGAACTGAGAACCAACGAACAAAAACCTAACCGCGTGGTCCTGAAGAAAATTTGAAGGGGGAGAGAAGTAATTCAAAACACCTACATCAAGATTCCACACCAGAGCGATGAAGGGGCTGAGGAGTAAAAAGAATTCCTACTCTCCGATATAACTAGACTCCGAAAACAATTTTCTTCTAGACTCAAGAACGGCCAAACTACGCGATCAATCAAGGGGGCTCCTATGGTCGGTCGAGGCTCTGATACCAACTTGTCACACCCACGATGCGGCTATATCTCCCACATGTCGATGCACGACTTAGAGGGATAACCGCATTGTGGTTTTGTCGCAAGAAGGGTCATCTTCACACAATCCCATGTAATGAACAAGAATGGGACAAAGAGTTGGCTTACAATCCCCACTTCACTCAATGAACATATAATTCATACATCATTCAGAGTCCACACATAGTCCAACTATGGACGAAGCAAAAAGAAAAGAAGATAACCCCAAATGCTAGATCCCTGATCGACCCAACTGGGCTCCACAACTGATCAACATGAAACGAAACATAGCAGCGAGCAAGATCTTCGTTGAGCTCCCGTCGGAGCTCGGTTGCATCACCTGCACTGGTATCATCAGCACCTGCAACTGTTTGGTAGTATCTTGTGAGTCACGAGGACTCAGCAATCTCAAAACCCGCGAGATCAAGACTATTTAAGCTTATGGGTAGGAAGTGGTAATGAGGTGGTGTAGCAGCAATCACTAAGCAAATATGGTGGCTAACATACGCAAATAAGAGCGAGAAGAGAACCAACGGAACGGTCAAGAAGCTGGAAGTGATCAAGAAGTGATCCTGAAACTACTTACACACAATCATAACACAAAGACCCTGTTCACTTCCCCGATTTCGCCAAAAAGAGACCATCACGGCTACACACGCGGTTGATGCATTTTAATTAAGTCAAGTGTCAAGTTCTCTACAACCAGACATTAACAAATTCCCGTCTACCACATAACTGCGGGCACGGCTTTCGAAAGATAATACCCTGCAGGGGTTTCCCAACTTAGCCCATCACAAGCTCTAACGGTCAACAAAGGATATTCCTTCTCCCGGGAAGACCCGATGAGTCTCGGAATCCCGGTTTACAAGACATTTCGATAATGGTAAAACAAGACCAGCAAAGCCGCCCGATGTGCCGACAAATCTCGATAGGAGCTGCACATATCTCGTTCTCAGGGCACACCGGATGAGACATCCTACGAGTAAAACCAGACCTCAAGTTTCCCCGAGGTGGCCCCGCAGTCTACTTGGTTCGGACCAACACTCGAAGGAGCATTGGCCCGGGGGGTGGGGGGTTAAATAAAGATGACCCTCGGGCTCTGGAAACCCAAGGGAAAAAGGCTTAGGTAGGCAAATGGTAAAACCAAGGTTGGGCCTTGCTGGAGGAGTTTTATTCAAAGCGAACTGTCAAGGGGGTCCCATAAATCACTAAACCACGTATGGAACGCAAAATGAAGGAACATAACACTGGTATGACGGAAAATAGGGCGGCAAGAGTGGAACAAAACACCAGGCATAAGGCTGAGCCTTCCACCCTTTACCACGTATATAGGTGCATTAATTAAATAAGAGATATTGTGATATCCGAAAATAATCCTGTTCCAACATGGAGCAATTTTCAACTTCACCTGCAACTAACAACGCTATAAGAGGGGATGAGCAAAAGTGGTAACTTAGCCAAACAACGGTTTGTTAGGAAAGGTGGGTTAGAGACTTGACATGGCAATATGGGAGGCATGGTGAACAAGTGATAGGTAACGCAACATAGCGATAGAACGAAGCAACTAGCAAGCAAAGATAGAAGTGATATCGAGGGTAATGGTCACCTTGCTTGAGATCCCGCAAGGAGGAAGAACGAGTCCAAGAAGAAGACAAACAGACGTAGTCGAACGAATCCTCACAACTCTGGAACAAAACCGAAGCTACCGAGAGAAGCAAACTGGAAAGAAGCAAACAACATGGTAAATGCACAAGCACAAACATGGCATGATGCACAAACAAATATGATGCATGATCGGTTTAAAAGGCATGGCATGGCAAAAGTGCACAAACAATACTACAAATTAAGTGGAGCTCAATATGCAACGAGTTGCATATTGACGACACACCACATCAATTATTTAGTTCTCTCTCGGTTATGTACCCAACAACATTAAATGTTATTAAACATGGCAAGAGGTGAAGCATGAGCAAACCACCTATTTAGGCAAGTTTAAGTGAGGCCAGAAACAACAAACAACAATTCTGAAAAATCCTCATATGTCATCTAGCAATTTAATGCAAACACAGTTTTAACCATTTAAATGTTGTTAACATGATGCGGATGACATAATCAAGGTTTATGAAATTTTTATGAAAATGTTGACAGGAGCATGTTATGAAGCATTTGGTCACCATGGCAGAACGAAAGGGGTGCCACGACAACGACAACGGAAATGGTGCCACAACAACATTTCGATGATCCGACAACTCGTCGAGATGTCGCTGCAAAAGAAAGTGTGGACGTACGGAATATGCAAAAGAAGGTGGGGTGATCCCGGATACCGGGTTCCCACGTGTCGGTGGCATGGCAAAAGAGGGGCATTGCAAGCAAAAATTCGATCACGGTGCAAACACGAGCATCTCATACAACACATGCATTCGGTCCATGGGTGATCATCTTGGGATTATACCTTTGAAGCGTGCATTTTCGGGTAGGACAACTTCATCGAAGGAAGTAGTGGTAGACGGGCCGTAGTGGAAGTAGTCGTTCTCGCGACGGTAGTGGAAGTAGTGGTACACGGTGACGGTAGTGGAAGTAGTGGTTCACGTTTCATTGATGTTCGGGGTCACGACAAGGAACTTGACGTCCATGGAGTCTTTGAGGGTCAACAGTAGTGGTACACACGTTGTTGGGGTATTTGCCGGTCCGGTCTCGGCGACGGTAGTTGTACATGGGTTGTAGACGTCCGGTGCAGTACTTGGTGAACCGAAGGTGTACTTGGCGGTCTCCAGACTTGCCGGTCTTGGTTCTTGCGATGGTAGTGGTACATCTCGTAGTGGAACTTGGTGTGTCCAAGGTCTTTTGCGTAGTGGTACGCATTCTGCAGGCGAACGTGGGTGTCGTGGTACTTGGCGAATCGAGGGGTGCACCGGGCCTTGGCGTGCAGAATGCACTTGGAACAGAGAAGCCATCGGGCTGCTGTTCGTTCAAAACGAGCTGAACCAGGGGAGGTCAAAGCAGCAGCGGTGGCAGCAGAGTTGGCCGGAGGGGGACGGCTCAGGAAGGAGGTCCATAGCACGAGGAGGAGGCTGACGGAGATGCAACAGACAATGGGCGCGGGCGTCGAACTTGCTGAAACCGGTTGTTGGAGGTCACCGGGGTCCATTTCCTGCCAGTTCGAAGTGGAGGCAGGCCGACGGACTTGGGGCTCGGGCAGCAGCAAGGAGGCGATGGCGGTGGTCAGTGGCAGGAAGCGGTCACCGGGCTTGTGGTCACGACGATGACGAATAGAGGCAGGCGGAGAAGCAGCCGTCCGGTGGTGGAGCAAAGGCGTCCATGGCCAGCGACCCAAGGCGTCGAAGGTGGCCGGATCCGGGCCAGCTCGGGTTGGGGAGAAAAGGTAACAGGTCGGTGGCGGGGCTTGGTGCAGGGGAGGTCGAGGTCGCCGGCAGCTCTGGTGGCCAGGACGATCGATGGAGGAGGCGGACAACGGGTCGGGGACGAGGCCGGACATGAGGACGAGGCGGAGGAGGAGCTGCAGGGGAGCGGCTGGAGATGGTGGTGGCGGCGCCATGGCTGCGAAGCTCGAGCAAGGTCGACGGGGAGGCGCAGGTCCACGAGGATGAGGTGTAGGTGCGGGATGAGGGAGCGAGTGAGAGGAGGTAGGAGCATGGGGATCTCCTCTCCCTGGTGTGATGCGTGTGTGTGTGGCGGCGGCACGGGAACGAGAGGAGGAGATCGATGGAGAGGGTCGGGGCCTAGGGTTTAGGAAGGGTTTAGGTGGGCTGTTGGAACGGGTCGGTCTAGTTGGTTAGTCCCAAGAGGCATGGCTGGGCTCTCTCTCCCTCATATTCTTTAGGAGAAAAGAATTAGAGAGAAGAAAAGAAAGAGAGGGTTACGGAAAGAATTTGAGAACGAGGACAATTTTCCTGGACTCATAAAAATGAGCCTGAACCAAGAAAACTAGAAAGTGAGCATGGGTGAAGATTGGGTTCGAACTCATTTGAATTAAATTGAAATGGGTTTGAATAAGAGGTGGGCGTTTGAAAGGTCCAAAAAAATGTTGAGAAATTAGGTGGTGCTTGGATAAGTGATGAAAGGATATATGGCAAAGTTAGAGACCAAGAATTGTGATAACAAAGGCATTGGGATTTATTTTTGCAAGTGTGTGATGGTCAATTCCAAATTAATGGAATATTTATTATAGACCCCTAAATTATTGGGATGATATGTTATAAAGAGAAATCACCATTGTGAATATCCCTCAATTTAAATGGACCAAAGATCCACACAATTTATTTAGTTGAATTTTAGTTGGGTTGCAAAATGACATGATGCAATGCACATGAAGCAATGAGATGAAAAGCCTGACATGAACAAAATCCAAAACGAAGAAAAAACCCAACCATGAAGGAAAAAATAACCCATAGCCGGAAATGGCAAGAGTTGGAGTTTCAAATATGGAAAGGTTATATCCGGGGTGTTACACTTGTCTTCTGCAGATCTTTCATCTGTCCAACCTCTATCTTGTTCTACCTTCGAGTATTACCCTCCGGTATCTCGAGAATATCACGGAACTATGTACATAACTTCTTATGAGTTCTTCATCTACTATTATTTCTCGCCGATTCCAATCCTCCACGGGTTCTGAGTTGTTAGACACTGGAGAACACCGATAACTGTTTTGAGTCTCCTTTGTTTTGATTAAACTTTCTTGTAACCTAACATATCTGAGCAGTGATAGTTCCCTGCTTATGTAAACACATCGGTGTGCAAACCTTTTCAGTAAGAACCTGCTACTATTGTGGGTGACATTCCGGTAACCACCGATGGATGAGAACTTTTCCTATTGGTCCGCCTCGTTTCAATGACCAGGAAAATGGTTCTCTTCGTCCCTCGGCCTTGGTACCAACGATGTTGCCTACATAACTGACAGGTTGTCCCATGACCTGCCTTGGTTTCATGACCATACGAAATGATAGTGCCTTCCTGCTTCTAACCCACATGGTGGGCCCATAACCCACAGTTCCACAGGATCGAAACCTGACTCTCCTGTACATCTCTGTTTCCCAAAATTATTCCTCGCGCTTGGTTTCGTTTGTAAATCATGAGCCACCTACCTAGTGATCTGTTATGGTATCAGACGCAATACTTATTCCCATTGCTCTGAACCCCTTTCACCCTCTGTTTCAGGCAACGAACGCTTGCCTACCCTCTTGAAGCATCTTATTGCACCTTCTTAGCTTGCTCTCGATGACTTTCTTGATTTTCAACTTGAGAGATGCCTCTATGCCACGTTCACTGAGATAGCTCCAGGTACCTATCTTGTGTTGAGCTTTGTCCTTCCCGAGTCTTTCCCCTTACTCCGCCCCTTAAATCTCAGGACGAGATTTCTTGTATTGGAGGAGAATTGTGACGCCCGGATAATTAAGCTACAGTAACTCTCTACTAATGATGCCATGTCATCATATTACTATTGCTTTTCCTCACTTGATCCAAATCACTATTCAAAGTCAAAGATTCAATTTGTCAAACATGAATGCTAAAATGTTCGCAGTGTGGCAAATAATCCTTGGATATTTTTCATGTTGGAAACAACCTCTTTTGGATTCCAAAGTGCCCCTGGAAATTATTTAGTGGTCCAGTAGCATTTAAAATTGGCCCTTTCAATTTCTATAAATGGTTAGACATCTCCTTTTGACTCCATACTTTTTGTTCCATCTCATCATATTTTGTTAGAATTATGTGCCAAGTTTTGCTCAAAACAAAACTGATTTATTACAAAAAGAAAATGCAACACCGAGGCTAAAATTAATAAACAGAAAGTTAAAGGCAAGTTTAAAAATTTAAAGCAGAGAAAAGCCCCCCCCCCTCAACTGGGTTGACTGGCCCAGCTGGCCACCGCGCCCCCCTTGGGCCTCAACCCACCTGGCCTACCCTGGTCGGCCCAACACCCCTCCCTGGCCTATATGGCCTGGCTTCCCCCCCCCCCCCCCCCGCCCGACCTAACCCTAGCCCGATCCACCACCACACCCCACGATTCCCCACTCCCCACGTAGCTCGCTCCACACCCCACGTCGCTCGATCCCATCCCCCCCGACGCCCGTCCGCGCGCCGCCTCGTCGCCCTCCGCCCCTGATCTGGAACAGGGGCTCGGCCTCGACGCCGCCGCCTCTTGGGGCCCCCCTCACCGGAACCACGACGCTGCCGGACTGCTTCCCCATCACCTCCCCGCCGACTTCGTCGCGCCTCGTCGATGAACCCCTACACTGGGGGTATGACCCCATCTCCCCCTGCCCCTTCCCCTACAGCGTCCGCGCCGACGCCGCTTGCCTGGCTGCCGCGTCCGCCAGCGGCAGCCCCCCGTTCCCTCCGCCCCGTCGTGCCTTCCCGGCCGGCCATGCCCACACCCCGCGCCGCCTGCTACCTCTATCGTGGCCGGCGCCCACCCCTGGTGGCTCGGGCACACACGGGCGCCCACGCCCGGTGCCCATTTCGCCCGCCCCGCTAAGGCCCTTGTGCCACTGCCACACGGGGCCCAGCCCCTTGTTTTTTTAAAAGAAATGAAAATGTAAATTTAATAATAATTAAAAGTAATTAATTAATTAACTTAATTAATCTTGTTTTTTAACCTAATTAACTTATTAACTAATTAAACTGTTAATTAGTGTTAGTCTATGACAGTGTGACCCCACGTGTTAGGTTTGACCTAGCCAACCGGTCATTTGACCTGCTGACGTCATCGTGACGTCACCTCCGCACTATTCTGGATAATGTTGTTTTAAATAATTAATAATAATTCCAGATTATTGCTAAAACTTTAGAAAACCATATGAAATAAACCGTAGCTTGGATTAAAATACTTTGTACGTGAAAGTTGCTCAGAACGACGAGACGAATCCGAGCACGCAGTCCGTTCGCCCGCCACACATCCCTAGCATAGCCAATGTTGAACTTTTCCCCTCTGGTTCATCTGTTTGAAGATGTCCGGAACCGGGAAAACTTCACCGGATGTTTTCCCCCTTCGCCAGTATCGCCTAGCACCGCGTTCGAACACCTCTAGCCCAGCTTATTGTCTTGTTATGCTTATGTTTGCGTGTATTTACTGTTTCTTCCCCCTCTTCTCTCTAGTAGACCTCGAGATCGCTACTGATGCTCCTGTGATCGACTACGTCGATGACGACCCTCCTTCTTGTCTGAGCAACCAGGCAAGCCCCCCCCTTTGATCATCCCGATATCGCCCATTCTATACTCTCATGCTTGCATTAGATTTTGCTACTGTTATTGTTTACTCCTATTCTGATGCATAGCCTGCTTTTGTACCTACTTTTGTTACCTACCTGCTTATCCTAGACTGCTTAGTATAGGTTGGTTAGTGATCCATCAGTGACCCCCACTTGTCCTAGTTGCCCCTGCTTCATCTTCGACGACTCGATCAACATGATCGATTGTCGGGGGTTGGGTGCGACATATGCCAAAGGATGGCTTATCATGGTGGGGCCGAGTAGAACGTCGCCGGTGCCTGGAAACGGGATGAGGCAAAGACATGCACGCCGGTGGATCTTGCCCAGCTTTAGGGCTCTCCGAGGAGATAACCCCCCTACTGCTGCTCTGCGGGGTCTCTGCATGATCACTAAGGCAAAGTGACTACAATGGTGCTCTAGGGGCTGTATCGGGAGGCAGGAGAGGGCAAGGCTAGCTCTCTCCTCCCTATGCTATATGGTCTATCTCTATCAAGGTCCGAACCCTTTGCATGGGTGCCCCGGGAGGTTTATATAGGCCTACCCCTTGGGGGTACAATGGTAATCTGGCTGGACGCGGGTCCCAGCCGTCTGTCTCTCAGACCGCCGTCCTTCCCGCCGTCTTCTGGGGCCCGCCGACTGGTGGGTCCCGCGGACGGGCTTGATACTATAGCGGCACTCCTGATGACGCAGGCTTGGTCATTGGGTCGTGGCAACAGTGCCGCCATCTATTGGGCGATCACTGTCGCCATTCCCCATCCTATCTGGTTAATGGCTCGTGGGGCCCTGGGGAAGAGTCGGCCGACTCCAGGGAGGCCGACTCCCACAGGTCCGTCTTCGGGGCGCTTAGGCCGCCTTTGGTCTACCCACTGACAGGCTGCCCACGGTCTTCGGGTCGTACAGGCCGGCGTCGTGGGCACAGTGCGCCGCACACTGTGGCTGAGGTCAGGGTAGGATGGCAACAGTGCCGCGCCTCGCCGGAGATCTTCCAGCGATACGGCTCACTATAGCCATGCCAGTCTTTCGTACGCAGGAGAGGGGGACGGCCACGCCGTGACCGTACCCCGCATCGTACTTCAAGATGAGGGAGGAGTCATGGGCCGACTCTCCATTGTCGGCATCTCTGGAGGTCGACAGCGTGGAGTCGGCTTATCTCGGAGTCGCCGCCTGGGACTCGGCTTGTCTCGGAGTCGGCTCCTGGGACTCGGCCTGAGGGGCGTGGCCTGCCCCGATGTCTTGAAAGGTCCTAGGGCCTGGGTTAGCCTACCCATGGCCCATTACTCCGACAGTAGTCCCCGAAGATGGTGAAGCCCTGCGGAATCTGCATAGTGGGGCTTCAACAGTTTCATCCTCCCCGGAGCGGACTCTGGAAATCGGCCGCCGTCTTCCCTTGGGCCGACTGTCGAGAGTGATGTTTTCTAGCGAGGAGCCGCAGCTTGAAAGTCGCGGCGGGAAACCTGGCGGCGTGCCTGATACGCTTCCCCGCAGCCATCGGGGCGGTCCTATCGCGTGGCGCCACGTGGAGAGGACAGCCTGCCCGCCCACGCGCGCGACAGGACGGGCCGTCAGGCGGGGCCCGCCACTACCGTGCCTCGGCATACGAACGGATCCGTTGCAGCCGTGGACAGGTGGTTTTCCCACGTTGTTACTGTGTGTAACTTCGTGGGGTAAATCGTGGGGCGGCGTGGGGCATCGCGCGCAGTTAATCCCACGGCCGCCCCCTCGGCTTCTCAACCCATAGGGCTATAAGTAGGCGGGGGGAGCGGAGCGGCACCGCACGCGCCCTTCTCCCCCATTCCCCCGCCTCATCTTTCCTTCTCTCCCTCTTGCCTCTGCCGTTGAGCGAGAGCACTCCACACCTCAGCGATGTGCTCTTCCTCCGCCGCGGCCCCCACCGTGCGCTCCGGCGTGTGGGACGGCTCGGAGGTAGAAGAGGAACACATCGAGTTCCTCCGCCAGACACGCCGTCTCCCCAGCGCGGACCTCGTGCGCGCCCGCCCCGCGCCGACGGGGGAGACCCGGCCAACGCCGGAAGAGGGCGAGTGGGTCATCTTCCTCTCGCACCTCATGCGCGGCCTGGGGCTGCCGGCGAGCGGCTTCTTCCGCTCGTTTCTGGAGTTCCACAGCCTTCAACCGCACCACCTCACTCCGAATGCGGTGGTGTTGCTCTCCGCCTTCGCCACTCTGTGTGAAGGTTTCCTCGCCGTTCTCCCCACCCTCGAGCTGTGGGGAGAATTCTTCTCGTCGAAGCTCGGCACGCAAGTCACCGGCATTCCGGCTCAGTGCGGCACCTACATCGCGGTGTGGTGCTCGACAGCTGACAACCCTTTTCCTCCCATCTCGCTGATCAAGTCGGTGAAGATGTGGCAGCGCTCATATTTTTACGTGAAGAACCTCTCCTCCAACGGCAAATTGAAGAAGCTCAAGGGGGCGGCCGCTGCGACCAAACGGGAGGAGGCGGCCGCGAAGGCCAACCACTTCCGAAGGGAAGTGAGAAGGCCGCCGCTAGTCTCCGCGTAAGTCTTTATGCTCTTTTATTTTCCTTCGTCGAATCTTGTCTGAGTCTTCTTTTATTCTCCCTCCGTCCTTCTTCAGGGCCCCTCTTTCCCTTGAGAGAGTCGCCGTCCCCTCCGTCATGGGGTCGGCAGAGACGTCCGCCAATACTCGGCGGGCCGATCCTGCTGCCGACCTCCGGGAGGCGACAGAGTGAAATGCGCGGGAGAAGCGCGACGAGGAGGAGGCCGACCGCCTGGAGAAGGCGGAGGCTGAGAAGGCGTCCGCCAACGCCCAAAAGAGGCTAGAGGATGCCGAAACCGCCCTTGCAGCGAGAAGGTGTGCCGAGGAGGCCGCGCGTCGCCGATCGGCGATGCTCGTCCCCCCATTGTCGTCCGCGGCACCGCCTCCGGAGTTCATGGGGCAGACCGGAGAGGCCGGCATCGAGAACCCCGCCGTGGAGAAGGAGAGCGGCGAGGCTTCTATGTGGGACACTCTCGTGCCGCCACCGCCGCCTCCACCGCCGTCTGGGAGGCCGCACGGCAAACAGCCGGTGGGTAAGCCGGATGCGCCGATCGCGGACGAGGCCGAGGCGCGACTGCTTCTTCAAGTCGCCTCGCTGGTGCGCCGCCGTCTCGAGAGGGCGACCTCGGCGCCGCGACCTCGGGAGACCGGCGCTGCCAGCTCGGCAACCCTAGACGCCGAGGCCACAAGCGCCGCGCCCACCGGGTGGTTGCACGGAGGCGGCACCGGGCCACTGAACCAAGCGCTCCTGGATGTTCAGGCGAAGCTGCGCGCTGAAGGCGACGCCCTTCAAGCTTGCACCAGGGCACATCTGGCTGCACGGACGTCCGTCCGAGTACGTTTCCCTCTTCTTTTTGATTCTTGTTTTTTCTCTGTGGGGGCGCGCCAGCGCACCCACTGGGTGTAGTCCCCGAGTTCCGGGCCGGATGCTAAGCAGGCGGTTCGGAACTCCCTCTGGCGAGTTCCAAATACTAACTTTGTCTCTATTGACCTATCGCAGGAGTATCATAACCTCCACGCCACTGCCTTCAACCGCAATGTTGAGGAGTTGAACAAGCAGACCGCCGACTTGATGGTAAGCCGGAGTAAGTTCTTTTTCCTTTTCTTCACGGGGGCGCGCTGGCGCACCCGCGGGCTGTAGTCCCTGAGATTCGGGCCGACTGCTGAGCAGTCGGGCTGGATCTTCCCGGCGATCTATTTTGCTGATGACTTATTTGTCTCTTCTTTCGTCCTTCAGGTGCGAACGCCGCTCTTCAGGAGCAGCTGGGCGAGGCCAATACTGCCCGGCGTGCCAAGGAGGAGGAGTGTGGCAAGCTTGCCACGGAGCGCGACCTGTTGGCGGCGCAGCTGGCCGAGCAGAAGGAGCTGCTCAAGGAAGCGCAGGACGAGGCCGAGAAGAGGGAGACCGCTCTCCTGGTCGAGTTTGAGAGCGAGCGCTCCTCCTGGATTGACAGGGAGGCGATGCTGACCTCCGGCTTCCACGAGATCGAGGATATCGTTGACGGTAAGTTTCTTTCGTTTCTTCGGGCTTCCGACTATGCGTCAGGCCGACTTCTGATTTTTTGACTCGCTTCTTTTTTTTCTTGGCAGACTTCTTCCCTGGTCACTCGCAGGTAGTCCCTCTGGCTATCGAGGCTGCTCGGGAGGCGCGAAGGGCAAGCGGTGAGGAGATCGCCGCCAATGCCCCCCGAACCATCGATGAGCAGCTTCTGAGCATTGAAGCCCGTCTTCATCCGGCTCACCGGCTGTTGCGCTGGCTTCAGTGTGCCGGTGCCCAGGCGGTTGCCGCCCTGTGGCCAGACATGCCGGCTCTGCGCACCGCCAGTCGGACCGCCGACTGGCTGGAAGTTGCCGCCGGCCGTCTTGAGGCTTAGAAGGGCTCCTCGGCCTGGGTCGGAGCGCGCTGGGCCTTGGTGTTCGTCAAGGCGTGGTATCCAGGGCTGGACCTGGACCGTTTGGCCGCGTTCCGGTCAGAAGCCCAGGTCGAGCTAGAAGCCGTGGAGGGCACCCTTATCGAGCATGCGGCAGCCATCGCCGAGTACACGGACACCAGTGTCTTCGTGCCCGAGCGGGCTGAAGGCGGCGAGGAAGTGTCGCCAGAGTGGTTCGGGATGAACCCGGAGTATGGCGAGGACTCAACAGAGGTGATCGCCTCCAGCGCCGAGGAGGAGGACGAGGCGGAGGACGGAGGCGGGGCGGAGGTGCTAGAAGACGGAGCAGGCGGCCAGCCTCAGCTCGACCGCGCCTCCAGCAACGAGCCGCGTCGAGAGGAGGCGACTGCCGCTGGAGGCGACCAAACCGAGACCGCCCAGCCGACTGCTTCGGCGCCTGACACCGCCGTCTCCTCCGATCCTCCGATCCCAGATGCCGCCTCCTAGGCTGCCTTTTCCGCCTCTGTTTGTCTGTCTTAGTAATCTTTTGAAAACTTTGTTAGATTCGAACAGTTCCACCCGCGGGGTGTATCTTGAACTTCTATTCGAAGATTCAGCCAAGGGCCTATGTAAATATTTATCCGATTTCCATCTTTCCTTGCTTACTGCTCTTCAGGCTTTTCCCTTTGCCGCCTTCCTTTAGTTGCTGCCTTGCCAGTTGGACAGCCGCTCTGCGGACTGTTGCTGGGTTAAGTGCTTGGCTACTTCGGGAAGGCAAGTACTTGGCCGTTTAGAGTTTTTTAGCAAGTCGGCTAGAAAGAGGCAGGCCGACTACTCAAGAGTCGGCTTTCTACTTCAGAAATGCCGGAGGCCATCTTACGTTATGTTCGTGCTTTAGGTCCTTAGCCATTTTCGTGTGGGCGCCCGTTCTTCCTCACTCCTGCCCGCCTCACAGTCGCTCTGCGAGCTGCGGCTTTGACAGGAGGCGGATTGGGTACTGCACACTACTTGTCTGACAGCAGGAAGCTCCTCATAGCGCAAGGCGGCGAGTCCCCAGGCCGACTAGTCTGGCCCGGTGCCAAGCGGCTTGTAATGAATGTAGTATACTCGAAGGCATAATTCTTATCATACAGATAACAAAAAAGGGCATTCCCCGAGCTCGTCTCGGGATGCCCAAGGTCTTAGTACTTTAATACAAAGGGGGTAGTGCGATACATATTGCATCAACTATAAAATCTTCGAAGAAGATTTGAATTCCATGGCCGTTCTGACTCCTTGCCGGAGTCGTCCCTCTTGCGCGCTCGAGGCTTCTGGGCGTCGATTAGGTAGTAGGAGCCGTTGCCCAGCACTTTGCTGATGATGAAGGGGCCTTCCCAAGGCACTGACAACTTGTGCTGGCCGGTTGTTCTCTGAATCAGCCGGAGCACAAGGTCGCCCTCTTGAAACGATCTTGGCTTGACCTTTCGGTTGTAGTATCGGCGCAAACTCTGCTGGTAGATGCCGGACCGGCTGAGTGCCCACAGCCGGCCCTCTTCCAGCAAGTCGACGCCATCTTGACGTGCTTCTTCGGCTTCCTCTTCGGTGTACATGGTGACTCGTGGAGAGTCGAACTCTATGTCCTTCGGGATGATGGCTTCGGCACTGTAGACGAGGAAGAAAGGCGTGAAGCCGGTTGACTTGTTTGGAGTCGTGCGCAGACTCCAGAGGACGGACGGTAGCTCCTCAACCCAACAGCCGGCCGAACGTTCGAGTGGTTCGACCAGTCGAGGCTTGATGCCGGATAGGATGAGGCCGTTTGCTCGCTCCACCTGGCCGTTTGACTGCGGATGGGTAACGGACACTAAGTCTAGTCGGATGCCCTGCGTCGCGCAGAAACAGGCCAAGGCGCCTTTGGCAAAGTTTGTGCCATTGTCGGTGATGATGTTGTGCGGTATGCCATACCGCACCGTGATGTCGGCGATGAAAGTCACTGTAGTCGGACCGTTCAACTTCTTGATGGGCTTTCCTTCTATCCACTTGGTGAACTTGTCCACCGCGACGAGAAGATGAGTTAGGCCGCCTCGGGCCGTCTTGAATGGTCCCACCATGTCCAGGCCCCAAACTGCGAAGGGCCAGGCGATGGGGATTGTCTTCAGCACGGAAGCCGACTGAAGTGGCTTGGAACGGAACTTCTGGTACCCCTTGCATTTTGGGACTAACTCTTTAGCCTCTTCCAGGGCAGTCGGCCAGAAGAAGCCGTGCCGAAAGGCTTTGGCGATGAGTGCTCTTGAAGCTGCATGGTGGCCGCACTCGCCCTGATGAATGTCTCTGAGAATTGCTTGGCCTTGTTCTGGTTCTACGCAGCGCTGGTAGACACTAGTGACACTGCGCCTGACCAGCTCTCTGTTGATTATGGTGTATGCTGCCGCTCAGCTTTGCACTTGCCGAGCCAGGATCTCATCAGTCGGCAGCTCTCTGTTCACTAGAAACTTGAGGATGGGCTATGCCCATGAGGGTGCTGATATTTCTTCAACTGCCACCACAGCGACTTGGACAAGGGCAGTTGGGCTGGGAGCCGGCGGGCCGGAATCCGCGGCCGCTTGTTGGATTGACAGAGTCCCCGGACCGACTGACGCAGTCCCCGGGCCGGGTTCTGAAGTCCCCGGGCCGGCCTCAACTATGATTTTCTTGGGGCTGTCTGCTGGGGCTCTTGAGCCGGATCTGACTTCTTCGGGAGGAGCCGGCACAAAGACGGAGTCTGATTCTGGTGAAGGTTTGATAGACGGCTTGAGGAGGCGCTGAAGAGCGACGCCGGATGGTATTTCTTGGCGAGTGGAGCCGACTTGTGCCAAGGCATCTGCTTGATCATTGTCGTTTCTTGGCACGTGAAGGAACTCGCACCCCTCGAAGTATCCGCTGAGTTGCTGCACCAGGAAGCAGTAGCTCGCCATGTTTGCGTCTTTGGCGTCCCAGTCGCCAGATGACTGCTGGATCACCAAGTCGGAGTCACCATAGCACAGGATCCGGCGAATGCCGAGTTCTTTGGCAAGCTGGAGCCCGTGAATGAGCGCCTCATATTCGGCGATGTTGTTGGAGGCGGCGAAGTGGATCTGCAGCACATACTTGAGCTTGTCACCTTAGGGGGAGGTGAGGACGACGCCGGCTCCCAGGCCAGTGCGCATCTTGGAGCCGTCGAAGTGCATCCGCCAATGGGTGGAGTCAGGTGCAGGCGGCAGGTACTGGGTCTCGGCCCAGTCGACGAGGAAGTCGGCCAGTGCTTGTGACTTGATGGCAATGCGGGGCTGGTAGTAGATGGTGTAAGGAGCCAGATCTATGGCCCACTTGGCTACTCGGCCGGAGGCGTCTCGGCTTCCAATGATCTCGGCCAATGGGGCCGTGCAAACCATGGTGATTGGATGCTCTTGAAAGTAAGGCTTCAGCTTCTTGGCGGCAAAATGCATGCCGTAGCACATCTTTTGGTAATGGGGGTAGTTCTGCTTGGAGGTCGATAGTACCTCGCTCAGGTAATATACCGGTCTCTGGACAGGGAGCGCCTTGCCTTCCTCTTTGCGTTCGACTACGATGACAGTGCTGACTACTCGGCTAGTGGCGGCGATGTATAGGAGCATGGGCTCTTTAGGAGTCGGAGCCGCCAACACAGGGGGAGTAGTCAACATCTTCTTCAGCTGGAGAAATGCTTCATCCGCCTTGTGATTCCACTCGAAAAAGGTGGTCTTCTTCATCAATTGATACAAGGGCAGAGCTTTCTCACCCAGCCGACTGATGAATCGGCTAATGGATGCCAAACAGCCGGTGAACTTCTACACATCTAACAGTCGGCTGGGTACCTCCATCCTCTCGATGGCCTTGATCTTCACGGGGTTGCACTCTATGCCGCGTTCGGAGACCAGGAAGCCAAGGAGTTGGCCGGCTGGTACTCCGAAAACACACTTCTCAGGGTTAAGCTTGATCTGGAACCGGCGCAGGTTCTCAAAGGTCTCCTTGAGGTCTTCTAGCAGCATCCCACGCTTCTCCGTCTTCACCACCACGTCATCCACGTAGACGTGGGCATTTCTGCCGAGTTGCTTGAGGAGGCACTTCTGCATGCAACGCTGAAAGGTGGCGCCGGCATTCCTTAAGCCGAACGTCATCGTCAGGTAGCAGAAGGCTCCGAATGGTGTGATGAAGGCGGTCTTCAGTCTATCTGCCGGGTTCAGCTTGATCTGGTGATATCCTGAATATGCATCTAAGAAACTCAGCAGCTCGCATTCGGTTGTGGAGTCTATCACCTGATCAATTCTTGGCAGGGAAAACGGATCCTTTGGGCAGGCTTTGTTGAGGCTTGTGTAGTCAATGCACATCCACCACTGCTTGTTTTTCTTCAGTACCAAAACCGGGTTTGCCAGCCACTCTGGAAAGAACACTTCCATGATGAAGCCGGCTGTAAGAAGCCAGGCTATCTCTTCTCCAACAACTCTTCTCTTCTCTTCTGACAAGCGGCGCAAGGGCTGCCTGACGGGTTTCACATCTGGCCTGACATGTAGCTTGTGCTCGGTGAATTCCGTCGGTACACCTGGCATGTCTTTGGGGGACCATGCAAAGATGTCTCGACTCTCACGGAGGAAATCGACGAGCTCGCCTTCCTATTTGCTGTCAAGGGTTGCACCCACGACAGCATATCTCTCTGGGTGCTCCGGGTCCAAGGGTATCTTCTTGGTCTCTTTGGCTGGCTTAAACGAGCCCTCAGCTTCCGACTCCTTGGGATCGGGCGACATCTCTGGCTGCTTTCCAGCGATCGCCACGACCCGGTCAAGGAGCCGTTTCTCAGCCGTGATCACCAGGGACTCGGCCAGCTGGCTGCTCTCGGCCGCGCAGGCGGACGACTTCCTGTAGTCGCCAGCTATGGTCAAAATTCCCTTGGAACTCGGCATCTTCATCTTGAGGTAGGCGTAGTGAGGAACCGCCATGAACTTGGCCAAGGCAGGTCGGCCAAGCAGTGCGTGGTATGGGCTTTTAAGGTCCACTACTTCGAACCAGACCGGCTCTCGGCGGAAATGATCTTTGTCTCCGAAGAGGACGTCTATCAGGATCTTGTCGATTGGTGAGCAGGAAAGGCCGGGTACAATTCCATGGAACATAGTCCGACTGTTCTGCAGCTGTCTTCGCTTGATGCCTAGCTTCTCCATGGTATCTTTCTACAGGATGTTGATGCTGCTACCTCCGTCTATCAGCACTCTCGAAAGCGGGCAGCCCGCCTATCAGTGGCCAAGGTAGCACCTAGGACCAGGGCATAGGAGCCCGGATTCGGCATCACCTCTGGGTGATCCGCTCTGCTCCAACTGATAGGCCTCTCGGACCAATGCATGAACTCTGGAGTGTTTGTAGCCACTGCACTTACTTCTTGCTGCTGCTGCCGTCTGCTGCGTCGATCATCAGCCACACTGGTGAACACCACATAGGCCCCATGCTCTTCTGGGTACTCGTCTTGCACTGCGCTGACTGGCCGAGCAGCCGGCTGCTGGGGCGGCGGCGGAGGCGGCGGCCCAGTAGGCGGCGGAGGAAGGAGGCCGTCTCCCTTGGCGATTCTGGTGATCCAGTGGCACTTTCGGGTGGTATGATTTGACGGCTTCGCGCCACTGTGGAACTTGCAGGGACCATCCAAAGTCTGCTCATAGGAAAAGGCCGGCAACCAATTGGATTTGCCGCCTTTCTGCCATTTGGCCGGAGGATACCCCTCTGGCTGTTGATCTTCGACTGTCGCAACCTGCCGACTGTTGGAAGTCGGCTGCTGAGCATTGCGTTTGTTGTCGTTCTGTTGTTGTCGCCGACTGGTGTCTCCAGCTGGAGTTCTGGGAGCCTGAGGAGCCACCTTGCCAGCAGCATTGACTTGAATCTCTGTCTTCATGGAGGAGTCGGCCGTAGCATACTTGTCTGCTATGACCAACAGTTCGTCGAGGGTTTCTGGCTCATCGCAGAGGAGCCTGTGCTTGAGGAGGGTGCCTTCTCGGCACCCGACAGTGAAGTACTCGATAGCCTGCACCTCGTGCACGCCCTCGCAGGAGTTCCGAAGCTCGCCCCAGCGCGTGAGGTAGTCGCGTGTTACTCATCAAGGCCTTGAACGCACAAGGAAAGCTGCCGCGGCTTGGGAGGTCGCTTGTACGTGCTCGTGAAATTGCGGATGAAGGCTTCGGTGAAGTCGACCCAGCTGTTGATGCTGCGGGGCTTCAGACTGTTCAACCATGTCCGGGCTGTGCCCTGGAGCATGAGTGGAACGTACTTCATGGCAACCCTCTTGTTGCCGTTCGCTGTGCTGACGGCCGTGGGGTAATCTATCAGCCAGTCTTCCGGCTTCATAGAGCCGGTATACTTGGGTGTGTCTCGAGGGAGCGTGAACCCTTTGGGGAAGGGCTCATCTCGGATGCGGGGCCCGAAGCAAGGCGGACCCAGCTCGTCCTCTTCTTCCAGCGCCAGGGACCGGTGGAGTCGGTCGATCCGATGGCGGGCGTCATTCTCTCCGACTCCCTCTCGTCGGCCAAGGCGGCCACCGAGAGTCGGATGCTCAACAGGTGGCGGGGACACTCGCCATTCTCTTCTAGGTGGGGGAAGCAGGTAGCCGTCCCGCCGTTCTACTGCTCTCGGACGGCCGTCTTGGTCGCGCTCAATGGTGATGTGAGTCCGACTGCGGCTGACAGCCAGCTCCTTCTCTTTCCTTCCGCGGACTCCGCCAGTAGGCGTCCGAGATGTCGCGCCTTGGTCTCGGCAGGGAGGCAAGACGTCGTTCGGTTGCTGTAGCGCATCTGCGCGGCCGCCGGCCGCGTTCTGCGCAGCAACCGCATCGAGGAGCTGCTGGTCTCGCTCCGTCATCATGCAGCGCTCTTCGCCCTCGAAGTTCTTCAACTCGTCAGTCGCCGCTTGGGCAGCGCGGATGTTCTCCGCAGGGGTGGCGTACACGGGGCGTTTTGCCCCGAACAAGTCGGCGATGGTCGCGCCGCGCTGCCGGACCGCGCCTAGACGGCTCGGCCCAGTTGGAGCCGGCGAGCCTCCCACGAAGCGATCCATCTCGCGTTTGTATGCTTCTGACAGGCGCCTCATGCTCGCCAGCCTCTTGGCGCCTTCGATGATCTGAAGGCGGCGTGTCTCCAGCGTCTCGGCGTCTGCGTCCTCTGGAATGGGCGCCGTTAGGTCTTGCAGGGCCGCAGCAAGCGGGTCCTGAGCTTCTTCGCCGGAGCGCTCATCGTGACTGATGACGAGCACCTCCGTGATGGTGCTTCCGCCACTCTCCTCGTGAGGAAGCGGCTTGTCGTAGACCACCACGTTGGTGGGGAAAGTGTCAAGCGACACAATGTCGGAGTCGACCAGCATTAGGTTGGTGGAGCCTACGGACTGCAAGTCCACGGCAGGCTCGCCGGTGACGTGGAGTTGGTCGAGGAGGCCCGCGAGGAGACTCTCGGGGCCACCCGTGCCTGCGTCGGACGCAGCCCCGTCGGAGAGGCGCACCTCGCCGACAAGTTCGGCGAGGCTGCTCGCTGCACAGGCGGCCTCAACGCCGCGCAGCACGTCGATGCAGACTCCATCGGGCGAGCCTGGCTGGCTGCACTCGCCAGGGAGGAAGAGGGTTCCCGTCTAGAACAGATCTCCGGACGACGGTGCACCAGGCCCCATGGTGGGCGCCAAATGTCGGGGGTTGGGTGCGACATATGCCAAAGGATGGCTTATCATGGTGGGGGCGAGTAGAACGTCGCCGGTGCCTGGAAACGGGATGAGGCGAAGACATGCACGCCGGCGGATCTTACCCAGCTTCAGGGCTCTCCGAGGAGATAACCCCCCTACTGCTGCTCTGCGGGGTCTCCGCATGATCACTAAGGCAAAGTGACTACAATGGTGCTCCAGGAGTTGTATCGGGAGGCAGGAGAGGGCAAGGCTAGCTCTCTCCTCCCTATGCTATCTGGTCTATCTCTATCAAGGTCCGAACCCTTTGCATGGGTGCCCCGGGGGGTTTATATAGGCCTACCCCTCGGGGGTACAATGGTAATCCGGCTAGGCGCGGGTCCCAGCCGTCTGTCTCTCAGACCGCCGTCCTTCCCGCCGGCTTCTGGGGCCCGCCGACTAGTGGGTCTCGCGGACAGGCTTGATACTGTAGCGGCACTCCTGATGACGCAGGCTTGGTCATTGGGTCGTGGCAACAGTGCCGCCGACTATCGGGCGATCACTGTCGCCATTCCCCATCCTATCTGGTTAATGGCTCGTGGGGCCCTGGGGAAGAGTCGGCCGACTCCAGGGAGGCCGACTCCCAGAGGTCCGTCTTCGGGGCGCTTAGGCCGCCTTCGATCTACCCACTGACAGGCGGCCCCGCGGTCTTCGGGTCGTACAGGCCGGCGTCGTGGGCACAGTGCGCCGCGCACTGTGGCTAAGGTTAGGGCAGGCATGGCAACAGTGGAGGGGAGGGGGTCCCTAGCCATGCCGGTCCTTCGTACGCAGGGGAGGGGGACGGCCACGCCGTGGCCGTACCCCGCATCATACTTCAAGATGACGGAGGAGTCATGGGCCGACTCTCCATTGTCGGCATCTCTGGAGGTCATCAACTTGGAGTCGGCTTATCTCGGAGTCGCCGCCTGAGACTCGGCTTGTCTCAGAGTCGGCTCTTGGGACTCGGCCTAAGGGGCGCGGCCTGCCCCGATGTCTTGAAAGGTCCTGGGGCCTGGGTTAGCCTACCCGTGGCCCATTACTCTGACATCGATGACCAGAGCCTGACACCTCACATCACATCACGCCCCTTTAGTTGCTCGACTCTACAGATCTACTATCGAGTGCCAAGGGTGATCCCTCATAACGCACTCCTGATGATAATTCTGTAGTGTAGCTATTCGGTCGTGGTCATCGAGGGTGATTTCCTCTTTCACCATTCCCGATACGGCTTTTTCATTCAACACCTCAAGTGTGAACCTCGAGGGTGGTCCCTCTTACGTTCACCTTGATGATTACATTGAGTGGAATCCACCGGGGGTGATTCCTCGGGTTTTCCCCTTGATGTCTGGACACACAGCTACCTTGACTTTACTTGAGACCTTGGTGAAAGTCGGGCGGGCCCGGAGAGGACTCGCAAGATAATAACGTGGCAAGGCCGGGCATTCTAGGCCCTTGTCGTAAGTCCACGAGATGGGGTGACGGGGTAACTTTTGATCGTGAGTCTCTGCTCGTCTCCGCAACCTAATAATACACCATGGTTTGGCTATTTGTTCTGAGTTGGCCTTTGGCCGTTACGCACCAACCACCATGTGAGAATAGTTATGGGCCTTGTCGGTGTCAAAACCGGCGGATCTCGGGTAGGGGGTCCCAAACTGTGCGTCTAGGCGGATGGTAACAGGAGACGAGGGACACGATGTTTTACCGAGGTTCGGGCCCTCTCGATGGAGGTAAAACCCTACGTCCTTCTTGATTAATATTGATGATATGGGTAGTACAAGAGTGGATCTACCACGAGATCAAGGAGGCTAAACCCTAGAAGCTATCCTATGGTATGATTGTTGTAATGTATGTTGTCCTACAGACTAAAGCCCTCCGGTTTATATAGACACCGGAGGAGGCTAGGGTTACACAGAGTCGGTTATAATGGTAGGAGATCTACATATCCGTATCGCCAAGCTTGCCTTCCACACCAAGGAAAGTCCCATCCGGACACGGGACGGAGTCTTCAATCTTGTATCTTCGTAGTCTTGGAGTCCGGCGGACGATGATAGTCCGGCTGTCCGGACACCCCCTAGTCCAGGACTCCCTCAGTAGCCCCTGAACCAGGCTTCAATGACGATAAGTCCGGCGCGCATAATGTTTGGCATTGCAAGGCGGGTTCCTCCCTTGAATAATCCAGAGAAGATAATGAACACCAGGATAGTGTCCGGCTCTGTAAAATAAATTCCACATTCCACCGTAGAGAGAATAAAATGTACACTAGTTCAATCTGCTGACGTACTATGCAGCGTGACATCACACCGCTACCAAGCCTTTGTTTGAATCGTTTTTTACTATACCACCTCAGCACGTTTAGCGAAGCGGTTTCCTTGGCACGTCTTGTCGAAGCAGAGCTCGTGTTCCTCTTATCCCAGGATTCTCATCAATACGTGCATGGGTAACCCAACCGTTCCCGTCGCCACGCCTCCTCTATCGAAGGTGAATCCCAAACGGTCACGGAGACGGCTCTTGGTATTTTTCCTCTTTATAAGAGGACCAAGGCTCGTTCTTGTTCTTCAATCTCGCATCGAATCTCCTCCTCGCTCCCAGTTCCAACACCCAGAGCCTCAGATTCGAGCGCTTCGGATCCTCAACCATGTCCGGCTCCGACCTCCAGGGCCGGTGGATGCCCTCCTCCGTCACGGAGGAGGACATATTGAAGTTACGTGAGGCCAAGTACCTGGCCTATGAGGTTTCGCACAGGTTGCCTGCCCAAGGGCAGGCCGTGCCCGCCCCCGAGCCCGGCGAATACGTCGTCTTCGTATCCCACCTCCGTCGGGGTTTAGGCTTCCCGACGGACCCCTTCGTGAGAGGGCTCATGTTCTACTACGGGCTGGATTTTCATGACTTGGCTCCGGAGTCCATCCTCCATATCTCCGCATTCATTATCGTATGCGAAGCCTTCCTCCGCGTCACTCCCCACTTCGGCCTGTGGCTGAAGACCTTCAATGTGAAGCCGAAGATGATCGGGGGGCATCAAGCGGAGTGCGGCGGGGCGGCCATAAGCAAAAAGGCCGATGCCCCATGGCCCGAGGGTTCCTTCCAAGAGGAACTCGGGCTGTGGCAGCAGGAGTGGTTCTATATCCCCGCTCCGAGGGGCAGCAAACAAAAGCCGCCGCCTTCATTCCGCCCGGGACCTCCACGCCAACTGATGTCATGGGTCAACCAAGGGCTCAATTGGGGGCCGTCCGAAGACGTGCCCTCACTGCAGGGCCGGATTCGAGACCTCCAAGCGAGGGAGATCAATCTGGTCGTGGTGATGCAGGTCATGCTAATCAGGCATCTTCTGCCCTGCAAACGCCGTCCTCTCCGTCTATGGGAGTTCAACCCGGAGGGACCTCGGATTCTCCAACACTTCATAGGTGCAACACCCGTGGAGATGTACAAGTTGTTCTTCGGACCGCAGGTGGCGTGTACGGAATTAGCCGAGGATGCAGGTCTAAGCCGCAATCGCCCGGATACTCAGGTAAATAGCTCAGAGTCCGGACATTCTGTTTATCTGCCTTTCTAGAGTTCGCCTCCTGACCCATTACTCTTCACAGGAGTGGGTGGCGCAATCAAGGCTGATAATGTGTCCGGCCCCCCTCCCAGAGACCGCACTGGAGCCCGTGCTGGTCAGAATGTTGGAGGTCGCGCCCACAGAAGGGAGCGAAGGGGAAAACAGAGGAGCTAATATTTCGCCCAAAGGGGCGTCTGAAGAGGGGGGAATCAAGAACCCCTCCTTCCAGGGGGAGAAGAGGACCGCCTCTGAAGATCCGGAGGCCAAAGCCCCTAAACGGGGGAAGAGATCTTCCCCGGGGGGTCCGGTGTCCGGGGAGAATCCGGACGCACAATCATCGCCAAAGAATCAGCCCTCCAGCGAGCCGTGAGTATGAAAAGGGAATTTCATCAGTAAGAAAATACCTCCATTTATGCTTCTGTGGGTGACCGAAATTTTCATTTTGCAGTTCGGATTTGCAGCCTTCGCAGATGAGTTCGGCTTCTGGGGACCTTCTTCCGGAGATGATGGAGAGCGAAACGCCCCCGTCTGCTGCGCCATCAGATAAGGCAGACGAGCCTGAAGTATCGTCACGGAGGGTTTCCCCGAGTCCGGAGGGGCCGGAGAGTTCGGCGCCCGCTAGTATCCGGCCGGGAGAACTGAAGAATCTGCTTGAGAGGGCGTCCATCTCAGAAGATCATCGTGCGTTGATGCACATGGTGATTGGAAGGATTTCGTCCGCCGAGAGCGGATTGCATAACGCCGCCATGAGTTTGCTGGCGGGATTTGAGGTACGCGAAAATGACGCACCTTCTATTTTTGACAGTTTTGCACATAAAAGTGTGCTCTGTATCGATAGTAGCCCCTGAGACTCGGTAGGTTGTCGAAGACGACAGCGTGCCGAGGATCGAAATCTCAAGAAATGAATGTCGCCGTTCCTATGTAGGTGGCGGATAGTCCGAGGGCTAGCCGGACTAGTGGGGTTGCCGAGTTAATGCGGCAACTTGACGCGGCGGATGCGGACATCGCACTTGTCAATCGGCGACTTGACGAGTCGCAAGTTAAATGAGTTCTCCACGGTCGCTTTATTAATGGGGTCAAAGCCCTCCTCTTGATAAATTATATGCTGTTGTACAGACGGTGCTGCTGCCGTGGAGAGCCTTCGGGCCGAACTTGCTCAAGCTAAGGAGCAAGCCCGAAGGAGTGACGCGGCTGCCTCGAGGGCGACCGAGGACTTGAAAGCCGAAAAGGCTGCTCACTGCCTAAGCTGGGAAGAAGTGGCCGAATTGGCCGTAAAAGTGAAAGATGCTGCCGACCGTAATGAGGCTCTTGAAAAGGAGCGCTTATCGGAGCGGGAAGACCTGAAGAAGGCCACCGCTGAGGCCAAGGATGCCCGCTCTGCAATGCGGGCCATGAGGGAGGAGCTGCGCCAGGCCGGAGATATCGTGGCTGGCAATCCTTATCTGCTGCGTCGCCGGTTTATGGATCAAAAGTATGCTCAATTTGATCGGCTGTGGAGTCCGGAGGATCCGTATATGGACTTAGCGGCAAGTGCGGCTGATGCCGTTGAGCACTTCCGGAGCCAGAAGGATCACAAGATGGCAGAGCTATTTTGGTCTCAATTCTATAGTCCGGATCGCTCACTTCCGTTGACCGACCGGTTGGCCGAATGGGCCAGGCTAAACAGGTTGTCCGGACTTGCCATGACTGACATCATGGCTCATGTCTGGCCAGAGAGGCCCAAGGCGACGAGCTACTTCGGCTTACTGCAGCAATTCCTTGGAGCGGTGCCGCATATCAAGGAGATGAAGCGGTCGGCCTGCATCGAGGGCGCGCGGATGGCACTTGCCCGCGTCAAGGCGCATTGGACAGAGATGGATGCCACCGCTGTTGCCGCCCAGGGCTCGGATGAAGACCGGCTCCCCGCCGAGCACTACTTCGGGGAAGTTATGCGTGGCGCTCGTGTAATAGAGTCGCAGTGCTCAAAAAATGTCACGTTCAAATGAACGTTTTAGCTTGTAAAACAATGATTATGCTATAACTGCTTTTTATACTTGTGCGTCCCAAGTAGTAAAACCTCTCCTATGCGGCCGTTTACGTATACACTTGTATAACCTGAAAGATTGCAGCCTTTGGCTTCAGCCCCCACGCACAAGGTGCGGGGGTGTTCGCAAAAATAGCGCGTTTTCACACTTAATCCGACATCTCGGTCCTGTTAAGGAGGTGGTAGCGTAGCGAACGAGGCAATCCGGACTATAATGCTTTATCACTTTCACTTAGCCATTGGAGCTCGAGGGTGGGGCTGCGATATAGCCCCTTGGGGCACCGCACTTCTCCGAATTTGGGGCGCGTGTGTGCCTAACCGGGAAACGGTCCTTCGTCAAAGCGGGGAATTCTAAACATTCTGGTGGTCGATCGAGTGGTTGACCAGTCTCTCGCTATATCATGACAGTCAGTTTTCGGCTTTCTCTACTGAGGTGCTCGCCCAGCCGAGCTGGGGCACAATCGCAGTAGTTCTCCTGGTGCCGCGTTAGCCGATGATACGGAACGTAAGGCAGCAAAACACAGGAGCCGGGAAAACCCAACATTTGACCAAAGACATGATTCAGAGCTAATGCATATAATGCCTAACTCGAGACGCCGAACACTCCCTGAGGTGTTTGGTCTTTATGATAATGGGCAGAACAATGCCCTAAGCCCCTAGTGTCCAAGTACGGGCATGGTCTTCTGACGCGGCCGATGCCAAAACGTCAGGCTCCGCTTTGGCTATAGGAAGAAAACAAGGGAGAATAACAACAAGAGACATTAAAAAAAGGTCTACGTAGGGTCTTAATCTGAAAAGAATCCTCGCAACGGGTCCCTACTGCACGTCTGCGCCTGTGTCTCCGTTGCGCCGTTATCCTGGACGGGAATGCACGTTGTTCATCTGTAAAAATAGAGGAACGCTCAGTTTGAAAACGATGTGTGCGAAAAATATATGTGTAAAAGAAGAAATATAAATAAGTAAAGCGGGGTTTGTATGAACCCGCGGTTGTTTGTGCGCGTGGCCCCCTGTGAAGAGGTGTGCGGCTAGGGAGCCCCTAGTCTGCTGAAGCCGGACTCGTCTATCCGAGTCCGGGGTCTTTGAGTGACCCTCGCACTGAAATGATGCCACGCAGACCGGGCATCTTGAGTGTAAGAGACGCGTAATGCGGTATGGCGTTGAAACGGACAAAAGCCTTTCGTCCCAATAGTGCTTGATATCCACTTTTAAATGGGACGATGTGAAAAATTAGTTTTTCGCGCCGAAAATTGTTCGGTGATCTGAACACGACTTCTAGTAATATGGAGCCTGTGCACTTGGCGTAAGGTCCTGGCGTCACTCCTTTGAAGGAAGTGCGGCTGTGTCAGACTTTTGTAGGGTCTATCCCCATCTGATGGATTGTGTTTGAATACAGCAGGTTTAAGTTGCTGCCTCCGTCCATTAGGACTTTAGTGAATTGTAATCCGTCGATTATGGGATTCAATATTAGAGCAGTCCGTCCCACGCTTCGAACGCTTCTGGAATAGTCCAGGTGGTCGAAAGTGATTGGTTTTGATATCCAATCTCTATGGTCTGCTGGGTTGGACCGTGCGAGGCTCTTTTTAGGAAGTGCCGCACTATTTTTCCGCATTATCACATGAAGTGAGTTTACTACTTTGACCTCTTGTGGGAAAGTCTTTTGTTTTCCGGAGCTCTGCTGGTGGGGTTTATCTTCTTCGCTTGACGCGTCGATCCCCTTGTGTTCGGCGTTTAGTCGGCCGGGCTATTTAAAAACCCAACAATCCCTGTGGGTGTAATTTGCAGGCCTTCCGGGGGTACTGTGGATTTGACATATCCGACCCAAGATCTTGTTTAAGCTGGACAATTCATCGCTGTCATCCTTAAGAGGCTGTGTTTTGTTGTTTGGCCGCGAGCTTTTGAATCCGGCGTTGACTGCCGTGCTCTTTGGGCCTTTCTCTTTATTCCGATGCTACTCTTTTCTGCGCCGTGATTTTCCGTTTCCATCTCTTATCTCGGATGTACTTGGGTCGCTGGTGCTTCATCTTGCTAGCCAGCTATCCTCTCCCACACAGAAGCGGGTCATGAGGCTTGTTAGTGCGGACATTGTCCTCGGTTTCTCTTGGCTGAGGTGCCTGGCAAGCCATTCGTCTCGGATATTGTGTTTGAAAGCTGCTAAGGCTTCGGCGTTCGGACAGTCGACTATTTGGTTCTTTTTGGTGAGAAACCTGTTCCAGAATTTCCGCGCTGACTCTCCAGGCTGTTGAGTTATATGACTTAGATCATCTGCATCCGGAGGGCGGACATAAGTCCCTTGAAAATTTGCTCTAAACGCGTCCTCGAGCTCTTCCCAACTTCCAACAGTGTTTTCTGGGAGGCTTTTAAGCCAATGACGGGCTGGCCCTTTGAGCTTGAGGGGTAGGTATTTTATGGCGTGGAGATCGTCTCCTCTGGCCATGTGTATATGCAGTATATAATCTTCTATCCAGACTCCAGGGTCTGTTGTTCCATCGTAGGCCTCTATGTTTATGGGTTTAAATCCTGCTGGGAACTCATGGTCCAGCACCTCATCGGTGAAACATAGTGGGTGTGCGGCGCCCCTGTATTTGTGTGTGCCGCTATCTTCGGACACTTGACGTGTTACCTTGCTTCCTGGGGCCTTCTTCTTTGGCCAGTAGATGGACCTGGCTGGGCCATCTGTCCTTCCAAGTTCGTTGGTTGGTTTATGTGTGGCGCCGCTTTCAGAATTTGGCCTATCATCTGGCCGTCTATCCAACCAGGCAGCCTCTTTATTTTTTGACAGTGGAGGCTCTATGGCCTCCTCGTCGAATTCTGGTAGCAGCTTACGCTTCGGGTAGCTCTTTTATTGGTGGCCATTGCCGTATTTTTCTGCGGTTTTGAGCACTTTGCTCCATCTCATTCTGAGGGTGTCTTCCGCTGTTTTGAGCTTCTGCTTTTCCTTCTTCAGGCTTCTTGCAGTGTTGACGAGTCTTTTCCGAAGGTTTTTGCTCTCCGGCGGCGTGTCCGGCATGAGGTCGTTCGGACTGTCGTTTTCGCCGGGCCTGGACTGATTATCTGACTCGTCATGTTCGGATGGTTGCTTGTCTGCATGTTCGTCGTCCAATTGTGAGCCCTGCTGTATTACGGGCTTATTGGGAGCGTTGTTATCGTCGAGGCAGGACTTAGGGCGGCGTCTGCGTCGCTGTTTTGGTTGTTTATCGGCGGGGTTATCTTCTGCCGCGGCCCGTTGGTCCTCGTCATCGCTCTCCTTTGGGGTATCCACCATGTATATGTGATATGAAGAGGTGGTCCTCCCGTGCCTTATAGGCTCTATTTCTTATTCGTCTCCGGCATTGTCGTCCATAGTGTCGATGTTGTCGGAGTCGTAGTCTAGCATGTCGGTTAGATCGTCGACAGTGGCTACAAAGTGGGTGGTGGGTGGGCTCTGAATTTCTTCGTCGTCCGCATCCCAACCATCCTGGCCATAGTCCGGCCAGGGCTCTCCTGATAATGAGAGATGCTTTAGTGAATTCAGGATGTCGCCAAAAGGCGAGTATTGGAAGATGTCCGCGGCGGTGAATTCCATAACCGGCGCCAAATCTGAATCAATTGGTAGAGGCGTGGGAGGTTCGGAGTCCGGCAAGGAGTCTGGCACCTCGGAATCACAAGTTTCGCGGGGGAAAAGATTAATGTTCGGCTCCATCGCCGAGGAAGTTGAAGCCCCCGAGGCGGTGTCTATCCACCGATCCTCTATCCGGGCGATCGGTTCCGGACTAATGGCCGGAGCGGATTCGTGTGCGGCCACCAAGGCACTGTTCGGCGGCAGAGCTAGATCATGCCCATCGCAACAGTGCGGCGCGCTTGGCTGTGGCTCGGGTACGTCGAAGATCAAGTCTCCGTGGACACCGTCCGTGAAGTTTAGGCTTCCGAATCTGACCTGACGGCCAGGGGCGTAGCTTTCGATCTGCTCCAGATGGCCAAGCGAATTAGACCACAGTGCGAAGTCGCTGAATACGAAGATCTGTCCGGGGAGAAAAGTCTCACCCTGGACAGCGTTGTTGGTTGAAGATGCCATCAAGCCTATCGGTGACGACACAGAGGAACTCTCAATGAAAGCACCAATGTCGGTGTCAAAACCGGCGGATCTCGGGTAGGGGGTCCCGAACTGTGTGTCTAGGCGGATGGTAACAGGAGACGAGGGACACGATGTTTTACCCAGGTTCGGGCCCTCTCGATGGAGGTAAAACCCTACGTCCTGCTTGATTAATATTGAAGATATGGGTAGTACAAGAGTGGATCTACCACGAGATCAAGGAGGCTAAACCCTATAAGCTAGCCTATGGTATGATTGTTGTAATGTATGTTGTCCTACGGACTAAAGCCCTCCGGTTTATATAGACACCAGAGGAGGCTAGGGTTACACAGAGTCGGTTACAATGGTAGGAGATCTACATATCCGTATCGCCAAGCTTGCCTTCCACGCCAAGGAAAGTCCCATCCGGACACGGGACGGAGTCTTCAATCTTGTATCTTCGTAGTCTTGGAGTCCGGCGGACGATGATAGTCCGGCTGTCCGGACACCCCCTAGTCTAGGACTCCCTCAGGCCTCGACGATGTAGTATCAGCGAAGCTTTGTCAGATGTCCAGTTCAGCAGTGCGGCATGGCTGGGCCAGCACCATCCTGTATTGGTGGAGCCTGGACCCGCCTTGCGTGCAATGATCCGAAGTGCAACAAGCGATCGGCCCAGACCCCGGAGTGCTTAGGATGTAGACCGGCGGGGACCTCTCTGCTGAGGCTAGGTACAGCTACAACGTGTTGATTTTCCAAGGCCGAGCATTGACCCAGAAAAGTGTGTCAGGCCAGAGTAATCAAGCATGTTGGAAAACATGGTGCACCCCTGCAGGGAAGATTATCTATTAATAGTCGTGTCCACGGTAACGGATGTTCAGACTTTATCCTGATCTTATACAACTACAAATGGATACTTAAGATATGTGGCTCCGGGATTGCTTTCTCACAGGGAGTCGAGGAAGGATCTCTGGGCATTAATGTTACAACATGCTTGTTAAATATTAAACTGCTATTCTTTACTCTTCTACATGCTGCAAGATGCTCGGAGCTATGTGAAGATGCTAGTCTTTGATAGGCTAGGCCTTCCCCCTCTATTCTGGCATTCTGCAGTTCAGTCCACAAATACAACCTTCCATGTGATACCAATGCATACTTAGTATAGATCTGATGCTTACGAGTACTTTGGATGAGTACTCATGGTTGCTTTGCTACGCCATTTTCCCCCTTCTTTCTTCTTTCCGGTTGATGCAACCAGATGGTGGATCCCTGGAGCCAGATGCCACCGCCGACGGATACTGCTACGTGGAGACTGCCGAAGACCAGGAGTAGTTAGGAGGTCCCAGGGAGGAGGCCTTGCCTCTTCGATCATTGTTGCTTTTGTGCTAGCCTTCTTAAGGCATCCTTGTTTAACTTATGTGTGTACTCATATATTGTTGCTTCCGCTGACTCTTGTGTATCGAACTATGTATTCGAGCCCTCGAGGCCCCTGGCTTGTAATATAAAGCTTGTATTATTTTATTTGTGTCTAGAGTTGTGTTGTGATATCTTCCCGTGAGTCCCTGATCTTGATCGTACACATTTGCGTGTATGATTAGTGTACAATTGAATCGGGGGCGTCACACAATAGTACCTAAAGGTAGTGATTTGCTTAATTATACTAACGGATCTCCCAAAGTGTTTTTTTAGTTTTGTGTGGATGAAGTGTTCGAAGAACGAGGAGTTACCGATGTGAGAAGAATAAAGAGAGGCAAGAGTTCAAGCTTGGGGATGCCCAAGTCACCCCAAGTAAATATTTCAAGGATACTCAAGCATATAAGCTTGGGGATGCCCCGGTTGGCATCCCATCTTTCTTCTTCAACAATTATCGGTATACCTTGGTTTTTGTTTTGTTCACATGATTTGTGTCCTCTGTGTTTTTCTTTTTATTTAGGAGCCATGCTAGTATGAGATAGCCCTTCAATGATATTATAGAATGCTCTTTGTGCTTCACTTAAATCTTTTGAGTATGGTTTTATAGAATGCTTCGTGTGCTTCACTTATATATTTTGAGCTTGGATATTGGTTAGTATATATTAATTGTAGAATGCCCCATGAACTTCACTTATATCTTTTGGAGTATGAATAATACTATCATCTAAAGTGGGTTTGGAAGAGTGTCAACTTTATGAATTAGTTATCCCACTATTTTGAAGGGTGTTGAATCTTAGTGTGATATTTATGAAAGTGGATTTGGAAGAGTGTCAACTTTAGTTAGTAATGATTCCACTATTTCAGAAGAGGTTCCAATTGATTATGAGAACGAAGTTGCTATCCATGATGATTATTGTGATGACATGTATGCTATAAAGGAATATGTTAACCATGAAACTTGTCATCATGCTTTTAATTTTCAATTAGATTATGCCTCGCATGACAATTATTTTGTTGAGTTTGCTCCTACTATTCCGAATGAGAAGAATTTTTGCTTATGTGGAGAGTAGTAAAATTTCTATGCTTGTAGATCATGAAAATAATGCTTTATGTGATGGTTGTACTGCTAAATTAATTCCTGATGCTACTGAAAATTGTTATGAGGGAGGAATATATGCTTGTAGGAGTTGCTATAATATCAAGTTTCCTCTCTATGTGCTTAGTTATACTTGTTTTGCCTTCCTATGCTAGTTGATTCCTTTTTCATAAGTTGTGTGCTCACAAAATCCCTAGGCATAGCAAGTGGGTTAGGTTTAAATGTGCTAGTCATATTCTTCATGATGCTCTCTTTATGTTTCTACTCTTCTCTTTTATGTGAGCATCATTGAAATCATCATGCCTAGCTAAAAGGCATTAAAGAAAAGCGCTTGTTGGGAGACAACCCAATATTAACCCTTGCTGTTTTTGTGTGTCCACATGATTAAGATACTATAGTAATCATGTTTTATAGCTTTTGTTTCAATAAAGTGCCAAGTAAGACCTTTGGGAAGACTTGGGTGAAAGTTAATGTGATCTTGCTGTAAAAAAACAGAAACTTTGTGCTCACGAGATTAGCTTTCATTTTTTAACATAAGAGTGCTTTTGAGTTGATTATTTTTGCATAAGATTAATAGACAAATTCCTCACGTACACCAATTTATTTCATAATTTTTGGAGTAGCAGAAGTATTGTAGATGTTCATATCATTATAGACTGTTCTGTTTTTGACAGATTCTGTTTTCATTGCATACTTTGCTTGTTTTCTAGTGGCTTATATTGATCAATATAAATTGTAGAAATGGTATGGTACAGTAGGCATTGTGTGAGAACTATTATGAAACTTGTCCTTGACAGTACTAAAGTGAATGATTTACTCTCTATCATACTAATCCATCTCACAAAGTTTCATTAAGTTTTGTGTGATTGAAGTTTTCAAATTTTGAGTGAGACATCGATATGAGGAGAATAAGGAGTGGAAAGACCCTAATATTGGGGATACCCAATGCCCCCAAGGTAATATTCAAACAAGACTCAAGCGCCTAAGCTTGGGGATGCCCCGGAGGGCATCCCCTCTTTCATCTTCAAAACTATCGGTATACCTTACTCGGAGCTATATTTTTATTCGTCACATGATATGTGTTTTGCTTGGAGCATTTAATTTTACTTGTTGTTTGAATAAAATCATTGGATCTGAAATATTGAATGAAAAATAATCCTCCCATGGCTAGTTAATTATTCGACTACCCAATGTTCTTCATTTATATCTTTTTGTAGTAGTTTGCCATTTACTCACGTGCCTCATGTATATCTTATGAGTAAATGGTTGAATGAATTGAATATCATAAATCTGAGTTTATATATGTTTCATATGCTTATAACATGGGGAGTAATGACTTCACACATAATAAGTATAGGTAGTAAACTTATTGAAAGTTAGCAAACACAGAATTGGTCACTTGAACAATTCATGAAAGAATATTAAAGGAAGAGAGATTTCACATATAAATATACTATCTTGGACATCTTTTGTAATTGTGAGCACTCATTAAAATATGACATGCTAAAAGGTTGATGTTGTACAAGGAAGACAACTTAATGGGTTATGTTTTCCTATAGCTGAAACGTTATATTGTCTTGGATCATCCAACATGTTGAGCTTGCCTTTCCCTCTCATGCTAGCCAAATTCTTTGCACCAAGTAGAGATACTACTTGTGCTTCTAAACATCCTTTAAACTAGTTTTGCCATGAGAGTCCACCATACCTACCTATGGATTGAGTAAGATACTTCAAGTAAGTTGTCATCATGCGTGCAATAAAAATTGCTTCTTAAATATGTATGATCTATTAGTGCAAAGAAAATAAGCTTTATACGAACTTGTGATAGGGAAGAAATAAAAGCGACAGACTGCATAATAAAGGTCTTTATCACAAGCGGCAATATAAAGTGACGTTCTTTTGCATTAAGATTTTGTGCGTCCAACCATAAAAGCGCATGACAACCTCTGCTTCCCTCTACGAAGGGCCTATCTTTTACTTTTATCTTCTACCCTTATACAAGAGTCATGGTGATCATCACCTTTCCTTTTTACACTTTTTCCTTTGGCAAAGTGTTGCAGCGATCCGGATATATATACCCACTTGGATGTAGGTTTTCATAAATTATTAATGTTGACATTACCCTTGAGGTAAAAGGTTGGGAGGTGAAACTATAATCCCCTATCTTTCTCTGTGTCCGACTGAAATTTTGAACCCATAAATATCATATGAGTGTTGATTAAATGATAGTTGAGTATGTGGAGTTTGCTGAACCAAAGCTCTTACATAGACCCTTCCCAAAATAAGATGAATTGCAATTGTTTGATGACTAAGAGCATGGTTTGTTAGTTTTCAAGAATGTTTATGATCTATACTCTAACATGTGAATAGCTTGTTACTTGATCATGAGAAGTTTTATGAGTTGAGCTACTGTTATGATATATATCGATGCTAGAAAAAAGTGATTGAAACTATCATTGATCAAACTTAAGCACTTGCTAGCATTCACACTTCATAAATTATTTCTTTTATCATTTACCTACTCGAGGACGAGCAGGAATTAAGCTTGGGGATGCTGATACGTCTCCAATGTATCTATAATTTATGAAGTATTCATGACATGTTTATAATAGTTTTATATGATTGTGGTATGATTTGATTGGAACTAACCCGGACTGACGCTGTTTTCAGCAGAACTACCGTGGTGTTGTTTTTGTGCAGAAATAAAAGTTCTCGGAATGCGCTGAAAATCAACGGAGATTTTTTTTGGGAAAATATAAAAAATACTGGACCAAAAATCTACCAGAGGGGAGTACCGTGGGCTCCACCAGGGTGGGGGCACGCCCACCCCCCTGGGGCGTGCTCTTGTGCCTCGTGGACTGCCCGTGGGGCCCCCTGACTTGTTTTCAACGCCAATCTCTCCTATAAATGCCCAAACCTCCAGAAAACAACCTAGATCGGATGTTTCGCCGCTGCAAGCCTCTGTAGCCACAAGAAATCAATCTAGGCCCTCTCTGGCACCCTGCCGGAGGGGGCCCTCATCACCGGAGGCCATGGGGAAGGATCTCGGAGGGGCCATCATCGCCATGAAGGCCAAGGACCAGAGGGGGAACCTCTCCCCATCCAGGGGAGGCCATGCAGGAGGAAGCACAAGGGGGAGAACCTCTCCTCCTCTCTCCTGGTGCCGCCGGAGTGCCATCGGGAGGGGAATCATCGCCGCGGCGATCGTCTTCATCACCATCACCATCACCATCACCATCCTCATCTCTTTTACGCGGTCCACTGTCCCGCACCCCGCTGTAATCCCTACTTGAACATGGTGATTTATGCCACATATTATGATCCAATGATGTCTTGCCATCCTATGATGTTTTTAGTAGATATCTCTTGTCTTTGGGTTGATTGATGATCTAGATTGGTATGAGCTGTATGTTTTATTTTGGTGCTGTCCTATTGTGACCTCCGTGTCGCGCAAGCGTGAGGGATCCCCGCTGTAGGGTGTTGCAATACGTTCATGATTCGCTTATAGTGGGTTGCTTGAGTGACAGAAGCATAAACCCGAGTAAGGGGGTTGTTGCGTATGGGATAAAGGGGACTTGATAAGTTAATGCCATGGTTGGATTTTACCTTAATGATCTTTAGTAGTTGCGAATGCTTGCTAGAGTTCCAATCATAAGTGCATATGATCCAAGAAGAGAAAGTATCTTAGCTTATGCCTCTCCCTCATATGAAATTGCAATGACGACCACCGGTCTTGTTAACAATTGCCTAGGATAATTCCGCACACTGACCCATCATTATTCCACACTCGCTATTTATAATATTTAGTAATATATTCTAACTTTATGATAACATCACCTACTTTTACATTTTATCTCTCCAATATCATACAAAGTTATCCTCTTCATACCCACAATGTAGTTTTATTTCTCGTTTCTAGTTGGAAGGAAACATTCGGTGTGCGTAGAGTCATATCAGTCGCAGATAGGACTTGAGAGAATATTGGTCTTACCTTTAGCTCCTTGTGGGTTCGACACTCCATGCTTATCACTTCCACCTTTGGAAATTTCTATGATGATTCCCTGCACTTGGGGATTATCAGATAGCACCACCTATCGGAAGCACACCAAAAATCTCCATGTCTCCAATTGCGTTTGCACAATCCAATCACATCCATTTACTTTCTTGCAACTTGCATGCTTTACTTTCCGCTGCTCATATAATCTGGCCATGCTTGCTTGAAATGTATTGTGAATGTTTAAACTTGTGCGAAAACTCCACCTTAACTTAAAGAATTGAAAAACTGCTACTTTTCTTTGTCGAGGGTCTAATCACCCCCTCTAGACACCTCTTCTCGATCCTTTCAATTGGTATCAAAGTTTTGGTCTCCATTGCTTTGTTTTAATCACCATTGGAGGAAGATGGATGAGTCTACGATGGGAAGTTTTAGATGCAGAGTGCCCATACTTGATGGAGAGTTTTTAATGCTTGGAAAAATGAGATGCTTGAGATTTTCAATGAATATCACTTGAACAAGTACATTACTAGCCCTTGTGCGCCCCTTGTTGATCCTTTGCATCCTACCCCTGATGAGTCTCTCGACATGATTCGAAATCTTAGAACTGTCAATCTTATTACTAGAGGTTTGCCTAGAAATTTGATTGTTTGCTTGCCTACTCTTGAATGTGCTTACACCATATGGAGATTTCTTGAGGAACGATTTCCAATCTATTCCTTGCAAAACCTAGATGTGATTCTTCAAAAGTCCATTGCTTTAAATAAGATGAATCCTAGAGATCCTAAGACTGGTGCTTGTCTATTTGAGCTTCGTAACCTTATGCGTGCCAAAGGAGATGTTGGAATCATTAGTAATATCATCTCGGAAGTCATTAGAATTCATAAAGATGAACATTGTCATGATCATAAATCTAATGAATCACTCCCTCCAGGCGAGGATCAATCACAAGACGATGTTGAAAATGGATACTATGATCTCGATGAGACTATGAGACACTTTGGTCTTATGGCTAATCTTCGCGGCTACATGGATGGAGGAAAGGAATGGGTTCTTAATAGTGGATGTACCGATCACATGACCGGAGACAAGGATATGTTTCGTGAGCTTGCTGAAAACAACGGCCCTTGAAAATATGTCACTTTTGGTGATAACTCAAAGGGTAAGGTGGTTGGCCTTGGTAAGGTGGCCATCTCACATGACAGCTCCATCCAAAATGTTATGCTCGTTTAATCTCTTGGCTATAATTTACTTTTTTTATCTAGACTAGCTGAGTTTGGTTTCAGTGTCCTATTTACTAAAGTAGATTGCCAAGTGTTTCGAAGAGATAATCATAATATGGTCTTTACCGGTATACGTAGAGGTGATCTATACATCGTTGATTCCACTAAAAAGGCTCAACCTAGAACTTGCTTAATTGCTAAAACTTCTAAAGGTTGGTTATGGCATAGAAGGTTAGGACATGTGGGCATGCGAAATCTCGATGAGCTTTTTAAAGGTGATCATATCCTTGTAGTGAAAGATGTTATATTCGATAAGGATAGATTGCGCAGTGCTTGTCAAGTAGGAAAACAGGTTGGAGGAAGCCACCCCGTGAAGAACATCATGACCACGAGAAGACCGCTCGAGCTGCTTCATATTGATCTTTTTGGTCCTAACGCCTACAAAAGTCTTGGTGGTAACTCGTTCGGTTTAGACATTGTTGATGACTTTTCAAGGTCTACGTGGGTGTTCTTTCTTGATGATAAATCGCAGGTCCAAAAGATCTTCAAGAACTTCGCTAGGAAGGCCCAAAATCAATTTGAAGTGAAGATCAAGAAAGCTTGAAGCGATAACGGAATGGAGTTCAAGAACGTAAATGTGGACACCTTTCTTGACGAAGAAGGGATTTCACATGAGTTCTCGGCTACGTACACGCCTCAACAAAATGGAGTTGTTGACAGGAAGAACCGGACTCTTATTGAGATGGCGAGAACAATGCTTGATGAGTACAAGACGCCAAAACACTTTTGGGCGGAAGCGGTTGAGACAGCTTGTCATGCAACAAATCGTCTATATCTTCACAAGCTACTCGGCGAGACAGCATACGAGCTTCTCACCGGTAACAAACCCCAAGTTAGATACTAATGTCTACTACGCAACCTTCTTCTTGTAGACGTTGTTGGGACTCCAAGTGTAGAGGTTTGTAGGACAATAGCAAATTTCCCTCAACTGGATGACCTAAGGTTTATCAATCCATGGGAGGCGTAGGATGAAGATGGTCTCTCTCAGACAACCCTGCAACCAAATAACAAAGAGTCTATTGTGTCCCCAACACACCCAATACAATGGTAAATTGTATAGGTGCACTAGTTCGGCGAAGAGATGGTGACACAAGTGCAATATGGATGGTAGATATAGGTTTTTGTAATCTGAAAATATAAAAACTGCAAGGTAGCAAGTGGTAAAAGTGAGTGTAAACGGTATTGCAATGCTACGAAACAAGGCCTAGGGTTCATACTTTCACCAGTGCAAGTTCTCTCAACAATAATAACATAATTGGATCATATAACTATCCCTCAACATGCAACAAAGAGTCACTCCAAAGTCACTAATAGCGGAGAACAAACAAAGAGACTATTGTAGGGTACGAAACCACCTCAAAGTTATCCTTTTTGATCGATCTATTCAAGAGTCCGTAGTAAAATAACACGAAGCTATTCTTTCCGTTCGATCTATCATAGAGTTTGTACTAGAATAATACCTTAAGACACAAATCAACCAAAACCCTAATGTCACCTAGATACTCCAATGTCACCTCAAGTATCTGTGGGTATGATTATACGATATGCATCACACAATCTCAGATTCATCTATTCAACCAACACAAAGAACTTCAAAGAGTGCCCCAAAGTTTCTACTGGAGAGTCAAGACGAAAACCTGTTCCAACCCCTATGTATAAGTTCACAATGTTACGGAACCCGCAAGTTGATCACCAAAACATACATCAAGTAGATCACGTGAATATCCCATTGTCACCACAAATAAGGACATGCAAGACATACATAAAGTGTTCTCAAATCCTTAAAGACTCAATGTGATAAGATAACTTCAAAGGGAAAACTTAATCCATTACAAGAGAGTAGAGGGGGAGAAACATCATAAGATCCAACTATAATAGCAAAGCTCGCGATACATCTAGACCGTGCTGAATCAAGAACATGAGAGAGAGAGATCAAACACATAGCTACTGGTACATACCCTCAGCCCCGAGGGTGAACTACTCCCTCCTCATCATGGAGAGTGCCGGGATGATGAAGATGGCAACCGGTGATGGATTCCCCCTCCGGCAGGGTGCCGGAACAGGCTCCCGAGAGGGTTTTGGTGGCTACAAAGGCTTGCGGCGGCGGAATTCCCGATCTATTCTGCTCTTGGATGTTTTTAGGGTATATGGACATATATAGGTGAAACAAGTCAGTCAGGGGAGCCATGAGGGGCCCACGAGGGTGGGGGGCACGCCCAGGGGGGTAGGGCGCGCCTCCTTGCCTCGTGGCCACCTCGAAGCTTCCCTGACGTCTACTCCAAGTCTCCTGGATTGCTTCCGTTCCAAAAATAACTCTCCCGAAGGTTTTATTCTGTTTGGACTCCATTTGATATTCCTTTTCTTTGAAACACTGAAATAGGCAAGAAAACAGCAATTTGGGCTGGGCCTCCGATTAACAGGTTAGTCCCAAAAAAAATATAAAAGTGTATAATAAAGCCCATAAACATCCAAAACAGATAATATAATAGCATGAATGCTTCATAAATTATAGATACGTTGGAGACGTATCAGATACTTTCGAGTATTCGGCTCAAAGTGCTATATTCTTGATAAGCATCGTCGCTCAAAATTTGCTCCTAAATCTCATGAAGGTTTCCTACTCGGTTATGGCTCAAACTCTCACATGTATCGTGTCTACGACAATTTCACCCAAAAGGTTGAAGAGACGGTAGGTGTGAAGTTTGATGAATCTAACTGCTCGCAAGTAGAGCAACTGCCAATTGATGTAGGACATAAAGACCCTTCGGAAGCAATCCAAGACTTGTCTATTGGCAATATTCGCCCAACGGATGTGAAGGAGAGTACATTGTCCGTCCAAGTGGAAGCTTCTACCTCATGACAAGGTGAACCACGAGTTGACTCAGAGGCATCCACAAGTGGGACATGCCAAGATGAAGAAAATGAGGATGTACACCAAGATGAACGTCATCAACCTCCTTCTCCACCTCCACAAGGATAACAACAACACCAACAACGAAGAAGGCCAAGAGGAACAACAAGATGATGAAGAGGATGTGCCACCCCGACCCAAACAAAAGCTCTCACGAGTTAGAGCAAGAGTTTCAAGAGACCATCCCGTCGAACAAATCTTTGACGATATCCAAAGCGGGAGAACTACTCGCTCTAAAACCATTTTGGCTAATTTCTGTGAACATTATTCATTCTTCTCTAGTATTGAACCTATGAAGGTTAAAGAAGTGCTTGATGATCCGAATTGGGTGAACGCTATGCATGAAGAGCTACACAACTTTGAAAGGAACCAAGTGTGGACATTGATAGAAAAGCCGGACAACAACCAAAATGGCATTGGTACCAAATGGGTGTTTCGGAATAAGCAAGATGAAGGTGGAGAAATTGTACGCAACAAGGCCCCTCTTGTAGCTCAAGGCTACACTCAAGTCGAAGGTATGGACTATGGTGAGACATATGCCCCCGTTGCTAGACTTGAGTCTATATGCATCTTACTTGCTTATGCCAATCATCATGATATGACATTGAATCAAATGGACATTAAAAGTGCCTTTCTAAATTGTGAAATTGAGGAGGAATTTTATGTTAAACAACCTCTCGGCTTTGTTAATCCTAAGAAACCTGACCTTGTTTACAAACTTCACAAAGCTCTTTATGGTCTTAAACAAGCTCCAAGAGCATGGTATAAATGCTTGACCAAGTTCCTTATTGAAAAAGGCTTTGAGATTTGAAAAATTGATTCTACTCTTTTTACTAAAAGGGTTAATGGTGAATTATTTGTGTGCCAAATTTATGTTGATGATATAATATTTGGCTCGACTAACCCTCTTTCTAGTGAAAAGTTTGGAAGGCTAATGTCTAAGAAGTTTGATATGTCTATGATGAGTGAAATCAAGTTCTTTCTTGTTTTTCAAATTAAGCAAACTTAGGAAGGTACCTTTGTTTCTCAAACAAAGTATACCAAGGACTTATTGAAGAAGTTCGACATGCAAGAAAGCAAAGGTATGAAAACACCCATGCCTACTAGTGGACATCTTGACTTGACTAAGGATGGCGAATCGGTTGACCAAAAGGTCTATCGCTCTATGATTGGTTCATTGTTATATCTATGTACCTCATGTCCCGATATTATGATAACTGTGTGCATGTGTGCACGATATCAAGCGGCGCCAAAGCAATGTCATCTTAAGGCTATGAAAAGGATAGTGAGATACTTAATTCATACACCAAACTTTGTCATTTGGTATCCTAAGAGTTCTTCTTTTGATCTTGTTGGCTACTCCGATTCGGACTATGCCGGAGACAAGGTTGATAGAAAGTCCACTTTGGGTACTTGTCAATTTCTTCGTAGATCTCTTGTGTCTTGGTCCTCCAAGAAACAAAACTCGGTATCCTTATCCACCACCGAAGCGGAATACATTGCTGCTGGTTCATGTTGTGCTCAATTACTTTGGATGACCCAAACTCTTAAATATTATGGCATATATGTGAAACATGTTCAATTGCTTTGTGATAATGGATGTGCTATTAAGATTGCTCACAATCACGTGCAACATTCTCGAACTAAGCATATTGAAGTTCGTCATCATTTCATTTGAGATCATGTTGCTAAAGGGGGCATTGATCTTATGCATGTTCGTACCAATAAGCAATTGGTGGATATATTCACCAAACCGCTTGATGATAAAGTATTTTTCCATTTGAGAGGTGAATTTAACATCATTAATACTTCAAACTTGGAATAGAAACTCCATTTGGATACATGCAAGGCATGAGCCTTTGGCTAATCCTCGACATGTCTCTTATGATGATTATCATATGTCTTGGATCTATACTTGTACGCTTGGATGTTATCTAACCCTTGTCGGTACTTGGATGAATCCAAATATATGATATTGCAACTCAATCACATCTTGAGCAATCTCTACATCACCAAGTCCCTAAAATATGGTGGTTGAAGACAAGGAAGCATGAATCCTTTCAACATATCCTTTGACAATTTCTATATATCAAATTTCATTTGGTATCATATTTCATGTTTGTCATATTGGATACACAAGTTCTCTTCCTTGCAAGACTAACCCATGTAGGTAGATGAACTCAACCTACAAGTGGTGCTCCCAACTCTTGATGAGCTACATCAGCCTTGAGCATCCTACACAATTTCAACTACATAATCAAGATCAACACCACCACCCAAGGTTTGTCATTCCATCTTAGAGAAGCTTTACCCGAAGTCATGGGTCAAAGCAGCTCAACAAGATGAGAATACATCAAAATGCTTAAACGAAAAATGGTAACCCCATTTTGAGCTTAAACGATGAGTATGACCTATGATCAAGTCTTCTCACTTGACTCCTCAGTCAATATACTCTAACATATGTGACTTTGTCGTCGAACCTCTATAGATGAAGTTCTCTAGTGTTTCTTTGAGTTCTTGCAGTTGTGCCTAGCATGTTTCCCTTTCACTTCATCTATATTTATTTTATTTTTCTCTGTTATGTTCCGCATTACCTACATCCAATTCATTGCAAATCTTTCATTTAATTCCCTACAAATCTTTGAGAGATCTCATTTGCCTAGTGAGCTGAGATGAGAAAATATTTCCTTTGTATTGAACTCGGTCTCACCGATTTATACATCCCGGCTAGACCGAACTACAATGCCACATTGTAGATTGTTCATTGGTTCAACCGACAAGGACAAACCCGGTCTGACTGATATGCATCATCTCTGACATCTCCAACTCGGTGTCACCAATGAGAATAACTCGGCGTTACCGATTTTACTACTAAGAAAACGTTTTGCCATTACTATTGTCTTTTTCCTTCCAGATCCACTCGATGATTCTTTTCCTCTACCAGCATCTTAAAATTACATGCTACTTTGTAATGTGACTCAAGGACCAAACCTATATGACTCATGCTCCAGAAGATCCCTTCTTGGCAATTGATGTCAAAGGGAGAGAGAGAGAGCACATCAAAGCTTATCACATGAGAGAGAAAGCACATATTACCTTCTCCAGATGCTTATCAACCATAGAGGAGATAAGTCACGTGTCTTTAAGAGGGGAAAGACATGTTAAGTAATTAGAGGTTTTCTTGCCTTGTTCTGATTTTCTTTTCCCTATCCTCTCACATTATCCAATATCATATTAAGGGCGAGAAAGAGATCATTTCCAAGGGAAGAAAATCTTTGGAATTCATTGCATATCTTTATTCTTTGGGGACATGTCTATATCCAAATAGAGTACTAGCTACTCACTCACTACATGTCATCCATGTCTTGGTAATCTTGTGTTTCCTGCTCTTGCTCTGTTTAGTAGATGTCCTTGTGTTATCTAACCCTGTTTTCTCATGATCATCTCTTACAAAGTTAGCTCAAGACCACAAGGCAATTATATGCATCACACTCATGTGCATGAGGATCTCTTGCTGATGTACATATTGTTTGCAAGAAGGACTCATGAACATGAAGGTATATTTCATGTATCTACATCATTTGCTCTGATGCATATAGCCAAGATACAAGTAACTCATTGCTTGCTCTCACATGCTTATGCATTCACATGCTCTTATATTCTATATTCACATGATTGCATACATGTAGGGGGAGCCTATGCATGTTACATGTCTTTACAAAGCTTTACTTGGTATGCGACATATCTTTACACAAAGCTTTGATGTATGTTGTCATCAATTACCAAAAAGGGGGCTGATTGAAAGCACAAGTGCTCCCTGGGTGATTTTGGTAATTAATTTCAACATATCTCCTATTGGACTAATATTTTTATGTAGTATATTTCAGAAAGTTCAACAAAGGCGTGGCATGGACAAGAGGATGTGGAACTCCTTCAAGATGCTAAGGACACATATTGGAAAAAGCTCAAGACTCTTCATGTCTATTTTAGTGATCCAAGATCACATTGAGTCCATAGGAAAGGCCAATACTATTGAAAGGGGATGAGGCGTTGCTTAATGGTCTACTTGCTCAAAGTGCTTAGTGATATGCTCCAAATCCCTCAACCACTTTCTCAATTCCAAATATGTCCTAAACCTAAGTCAAACTCGGCCCCACCGATTTGATCTATCCGGCGCCACCGATTTCACTTGACATAGCCACTGCCAGAAACCCTAATCAGTTCAATATCACTGATGGGATCTCGGTCTCACCGAGATGGGCTTGCAAACTCTCTGTTGCCTATTGCAATTATTGCGGTCTTACCGAGATATGCAGTCGGTCCCACCGAGTTTGCTTGACCAACTCTTTGTTTGCTTATTACCAAATTTGGTCTCACTGAGTTTGTGTAATCGACCAAACCGAGTTGAGGTTTTACCCTACCCCTAGCACATCGGTCCCACCTAGTTGACATTGTCAGTCCCACCGAAACATCTAACATTCAAATTTTGAACCTGGTCGGTCTCACCTAGTTTCACTATTCGGTCCCACCGAGTTTGTTAAATTGTGTGTAACGGCTAGATTTTGTGTGGGGCCTATAAATACCCCTCCACCCCCTTGTCCATTTGTGAGAGAGCCATCAGAATGTGCCTACACTTCCACTACTCATTTTCTGAGAGATAACCACCTACTCATGTGTTGACACCAAGACATTCCAATCCAACCACAAGAATCTTGAGCTCTAGCCTTCCCCAAGTTGCTTTTCACTCAAATCATCTTTCCACCATATCCAAATCTGTGAGAGAGTTGAGTGTTGGGGAGACTATCATCTGAAGCACAAGAGCAAGGAGTTCATCATCAACACACCATCTATTACCTTTTGGGGAGTGGTGTCTCTTAGATTGGTTAGGTGGCACTTGGGAGCCTCTGTCAAGATTGTGGAGTTGAACCAAGGAGTTTGTAAGGGTATTTGCAAATGGTTGATAAATCAACTGCCATACCTATCGGTATTTGTGAGGATGTGCCCGTTGTTCTTGCTAATGTTACTATCTTGACTGACTTTGTTATACTCTCGATGCCTGAGGACGACAATATGTTGATTATCCTTGGTAGACCCTTCTTGAATACTGCAGGGGCTGTTATTGATTGCAATAAAAGCAAGGTCACTTCTCATATCAATGGTAATGATCATACGGTGCACTCTCCGAAGAAACAATTCCAAGTGAATGGTATTGATGTTATTGAAACATCTCCGACAATCACTATTGGAAGTTTTCAACTACCCCTACCTACTGCCAAAAACAAATATGAAATGCTTACTGTTCGGGACATTCATATCCCCGTTGAGGTAACTTAGTGATTTACGAAAGTTCTTCGGTTTCTTGCTAATCGAAAGTGGTTGTTAATGAGAATTGATCAACCTTATTAATGGATCATTTTTTACAGGTATGAAGTTGATGAATTTAGTGAGCACTATCTTCTGTCCCTACCTTTTTTTCTTTTTATTAGTTAAATAAAATAAAATGCCATGTTTTGTGTGTTTCTGAATTTCTCGTGTAATAAAAAATGACCCAAAAATGAAAGTTCTTAGAATGCTCTGAAATTTTAATACGATTTTTTCTGAATATTTAAGAATTTTTGGGGCGAATAACATCAGAGGGAGGTGCATCATGTGGGCACAACCCACCTGGGCGCGCTAGGACTCCCAGGCACGCCCTGGTGGATTGTGGTCCCCACGTGGCCCCCCTCACTTATCTCTTCATCCCACATCACCACCTAGCTCCAGAAAAAATCACCATTTCTCTCTCTCTCTCTCGTGTTCTTGCTCTCAAACCTGCGGATTTCGATCTCTTTGCTCGAAGCTTCGTTTTCGTAACTGTTTCAGGGGATTGTTGCTTGGTATGTGACTCCTCCGTTGGTCCAATTAGTTTTTGCTTTAGTGGTTTATATTTTGAATAATTAGTTACTCTTGGTGCTGCTGTAGATGAGCTTGCATGTTGAATTCTTAGAGCTCTATGTAGTTTGAATGCTTGATATAGCCTCTATGCATCCCTATGAGTAGCTGCTTTCAATCTTGTGAAGTTTTTTTAACATTTTTTTGCGGCCCAAAATTTTTCAGAAAATTGTACGTGAATATGATGAACCTCTTTGGAAGAAGTTCTTTGAGGAGGAGGTCCTCGGAGGCATCTTCTAGTAGCAGCTCTGCTCGTCGGTCTTATGTTGAACCAAGTGAAAGCTCCATATGAGATGCTGCCACCAAATCATGCTTATGGCCATTCAACGACTATATGGTGCGTGTGGGCACTAAGGAAGAATTTGAGCAATATGTTGACAATGCTGAGCTCGTCCCCTACATTTCAGATAAGTGCAACCAACACCTCAACCTCACTTAATCATTTACCAAAGGATTTAAAATCCATCCCCATGAGTCTAGGGTGTCATTTAAACTTCATGAATATCCATTTACCATATCTTTAGAGAGATTTCCTATTGCTGCAAAATTCCATTCTGGGGTTCGCTTGACGAACCACCAAGATTTGAGTTTGAGATTTTCTTGACTAGTCTTTGTTATGGTGAAATTAGGGGAGTGATACAAGGTAGAATAAAAAGCATTCATTTTCCCTCAATCCAGTACTTTGCATTATTTAATGGAAAGTGCATTGTATGCAAACAAGATTGTAGTACACTTTGTGCTCCAGACTTGAGCCTCATACACAACGCTGGTAGTGGATATTTTTATGGTGGGATTTATGCCACACACTTAACAAGAGAGCTGGGTGTTCCACCTTAGCCTTATGACCCTATTTTATGCTACGAAACATCATAATATCCTTAGTGGTGAACCCCATAATTTCACTTATAACCTGTTGTTTAATAAAAGTTCTATTGTGGACACATATTTGCCTGCACCTGCTCCCTGTGATGTTCACAGTAAGGGAAGATATTATGTTCTTGAGAGCGAGGCCCGGGCTCATAACGTGGTAGTTGTGGCTGCACGGCGGGCTAAGGTATCTGCACCTAGAGCCTCCGTGAGCTATCGCTCTGACCATTATGCTGGCTACTGACTGATTACCAAGTTAGGCCGAAAGCCTATGCTTGGGGGAGTACGTGTTTCCACCGACATTATATTCATGTTCACACATTTTCAGTCCACTTGTCGGTGTTTGCACTCTTTCATTGTATTATCCATGCTAAATTTATTTTCTCGCTTTCTTCTTGTGTGTTTGAAAAACTTTGAGAAAATCCAAAAATATATTTCTACTTCTTTTTTGTTTTTCTTCCTTGTTTAAATTGTTGTAGTACTAAAAAGAAAACCCAAAAGATTTCCTTGCTCTTCTTTTACTTGTTGGGAGCTTTCCCGTGTAAATAGTTTTTCTCGTTTTTTTATTTTCCCTTTTATTTGTTTGTTCAAGAAAAACCAAAAACTCCAAAAATATTTCAGTGTGTTTCTCTGAATTTGTTTTTCTTTTTATTGAGTCATACCAAGGAGAAGACGATGATGAAAATGTTGAGTGGCTCTCATATGCATTATTGTTGATCTAACAAAAAGCCCATATTAATTTGTCTCCTCCTTTTGAATAAAATGTTTGCAGATTCCAGCTTAGTCCACGACACTCTTGCACTATTATTATTTTAAAATCATTCAGGCGTGCAAGTGAAAGGCAATAATGACGATATTTGATGAACTGGTTGTGACAGAGAGAAACGGGTATGAACTCAACTTGTTCTGTTTATGCAAATATGTTAAACCTAGTATCCATGATTCAGCCTATTATGATCAAGTTATTTGCTAGCCTTCACCTATACTAAACGGGAATTCTGCTTATGCATCAAAAACTTGAAACCCAAGTTATTCCAGATGAGTCCACCACACCTACCTATATGGGGTATTACCCTGCCATCCTAAGTAAATTTGCATGTGCCACCTCTAAAAATTTCAAATAAATATCCTTTTTGTGTGCTTGGATTGTTCATAGTGCGACAGGAGGTAGTCATTATCTTCCGTGCTAAGCGGGTTATTCTCATGATGAGTGTTTATTCACTCGTCCTTGCACGAGTGGGGCAGTAATAGGAATTCCTAGTTCCGGACTCAAATTGCAAATAATTAAACAAAACTCCCCCGGGACTGTTGTTGGTATGGACGACACTCGTTGTTTCGGACAAGGCGTGGAGTGTGATTGTTGGTGGAGGGGGAGTAAACCTTTACTTTTATCGCTTGGGAACCACCACTAATGTGTTTAGCATGGAAGATACCGATAGATAATGGTCGCGATGTAAACAAGAAGGGTGCATTTCTCAAAATTCCATTTACCTCTATTTTAAAAACTTGAGCTCTCGCACCGCTGCAAATCACTGCTTCCCTCTGCGAAGGGACTATCTATTTACTTTTATGTTGTGTCATCACCTTCCCAAGTAAGTGTCAGAACCCGAGAGCTCTATTGTCATCCTCATGCATTGTGTGTAGCTAATGTTGGGTGCATCATGACTGGATCTTTTCTACCATGAATTGCAATGTTTAGTCACTGCTTGAACTTTGGAGGTGCTATGCATTAATGTTTTGCGGTCTCAGAAAGGGCTAGCGAGATACCACTATTGTCATATTATATCATGGTTCTTTTGACAACGTGTTGTTGTTTGAGATATCTTATTATTGCTCGCTAGCTGATTATGTCATTGATATGAGTTAATATAATTTTTAAGAGTTATCGTTGACATGGTTAGTTATAATCTTCGCTGAAAACATGGGTGCTATTTAATCTTATTTATGTAAACCTGGGCATCAGAGCAACTAGGTGCTCCAGAGTCCGGATCCCTATTTTTTCTGCTGCATCGGCTCGCTAGTGCAGGGCACCGGTGCAAAATGTAGCAACAATTGTCTTTACACTAGTTTTGGCATACATAGTGGACGGCCTTAGTGCTATTAGTTCTATGTTACTAAATTTGTGCATGTACACACCTGTTAGTACCAATTTGTTGTCATCCAAACACTGTTGCTATGATGTTGCAGTTATATTTAGCTTCCTCATAAAATGTTCAATTTGTTATTTATAGTATATGAGTAAGAACTTGTAGCATAGTTGTAGTTAATTATAGCTTCTGATGTTTTAGAATTTGGTTGTTGTCTCAGTAGCAATTAGTTCATTTGCATCTTTTTGAGAAGATATGTCATAATTAACCTACTTCTTTAGTTTTTCAAAATAAGTGTTGGTGATTTTCTATGTTGCTATAAACCCATTTCCCCTACAATTCTTACTGATCTGGTTTTAAATATTATAGGATGAACGGAAGTGTTCTTACTTGGAGTGGGTTGATCAAGAGTGGCCACGGTCTTTGAAGATGTGCCTAGCAAAGCTTTGGAGTATGTATGAGGAAAAGAACAGAGGTAGGCTTAGAGAAGTGTTGCCAGCGCTGAAGAATATTTGAAGATGCGGGATAAAAAGAGGAAGGTGGAGAATGAGCTTAGATTTTTTAAATCAAACTTTGCTAAGATGGTGTTGGCGAAGGAGGAGGCACTTTCCTAGTTGGCCAGTGCAAAACAGGTTCTTACTGAAGTGAAAGTAGATGTGGATAAGACAAGCCTGGATGATATCGATTAGGGAAATGAATATATTGTTCTAATATTGTTCTTGTGAAGCTGAACTAGCAATATGTTGTATTGTGCTATTTTCAGGTAGCTATCATACTGTGATGTTAAAACATATTTATGTGCCTGATATGAAATTGGCAAACAGATGTTCGATATGAAATGTGAATTTGCATAATACTAGAATTATTAATTGTAAACTAATAAACCTGATAAATGGGTCATGGAACTTTGCAAATGGTTCTAGCAGTAAAAGCGCTTATGATGGATAGCCCAATTCCACACAGTTTTCTTCATCAAATCGTGTGTGATGTAGTTGAATAAAAGCAAACGGTTTCTCAGACAGCTCCGTGGGCGATGAACTCAAACAACCCACATGGTTTCTAGAAAGTAGGCGTGTTCAATGAACTAACAATCACACACGGCTTCCGGCAGAGAACTGTTTGCGTTAGGCCACCTTGCACAAACGTTTCCACACAAAAAATTGTGTGTGATATACATACAAACGGAAATGTTTTTTTGGGATTCACTGTGTGGGATGTACATACGAACGGAAATGATTATGTTTCGATACCTCGCCCTATCGCAAACGAGCTCATTTTGCCCCAGCCTGTGTGCTAGGAGGGCCTATCCTCGACGGTTTCTAGGTCATTTGGGAAGGACCCCCCTATCGCAGTCACTCACTAGGCGACGGTTCAGAACGCCGTCGCGGAAAGGGGTTAAAAGCCGTTTGTATAGCACCTCGTTGTACCAGTGGTCGTACGTTCGGTACTTGATCGGGACGGATCGTGAAGGTGTACGACTGCATCAACATCGTTGATAAATGCTTCCACTAAGCGATCTACAAGGGTATGTAGATGCTCTCCCCCTCTCGTAGCTATGCATCTCCATGGATAGATCTTGCGTGTGCGTAGAAAATTTTTGTTTTCCATGCAACGTTCCCCAACAATGGCATCAGAGCCAGGTCTATGCGTAGATGATATGCACAAGTAGAACACAAATGCGTTGTGGGCGGTGATGTTCATACTGCTTACCACCAACATCTTATTTCGATTCGGCGGCATTGTGGGATGAAGCGGCCCGGACCAACCTTACATGTCAACGCACATGAGACCGTTTCCACCGATAGACATGCAACTTGTTTTGCATAAAGGTGGCTGGCGGGTGTCTATTTCTCCTAGTTTAGTTGAATCAAATTTAACTACGACTGGTCCTTGCAGAAAGTTAAAACAACGAACTTGATAATCACCGTTGTGGTTTTGCGTAGTTAAGAACGGTTCTTGCTAGTTGCCCGTAGTAGCCACGTAAAACTTGCAACAACAAAGTAGAGGATGTCTAACTTGTTTTTGCAGAGCATGTTGATGTGATATGGTCAAGATATGATTTTATATATGTTGATGTATGAGAAAATCATGTTTTGTAGTAAGTTCAGGACTTGCATGTCAATGATTATGACAACAGGAAGGAGCCTTAGGGTTGTTTTTAATTATTGTATGGCATGCGTCTCAATCACTAAGCGACATGTAATTGCTTTACTTTATCGCTATGCATTAGCAATAGTTGTAGAAGCAATAACTAGCGAGATGACCCCAATGCTACGATGGAGATCAAGGTGTCATGCCGGTGACGATGAAGATCATGCCGATGCTTTGGAGATGGAGATCAAAAGCACAAGATGATGATGGCCATATCATGTGACATATTTTGATTGCATGTGATTCTTATCCTTTATGCATCTTATTTTGTTTAGAACGGCGGTAGCATTATAAGATGATCCCTTCACTTAATTTCAAGATAAAAGTGTTCTCCCTGGGTATGCACCGTTGCCAAAGTTTGTCGTTTTGAAGCACCTCGTGATGATCGGGTGTGATAGACTCTATGTTCACATACAATGGGTGTAAGCCAGTTTTGCTCATGCGGAGTACTTGGGTTAAACTTGACGAGCCTAGCATGTATACACATGGTCTCGTAACACTGGATATTGAAAGATCGAACGTGAGTCATATAGTAGATATGATCAACATAGAGATGTTCACCATTTAAGACTACCCCATCTCACGTGATGATCAGACATGGGTTAGTTGATTTGGATCATGTATCGCTTAGTTAACTTGAGGGATGTTGATTTAAGTGGGAGTTCATTAGTAATTTGTTTATTTGAACTAAAATTTATCATGAACTTAGTCTTAATAGTTTTTGCATATTTATATTGTAGATCAATGGCTCGTGCTACCGTTCCCTTGAATTTTAATGTGTTCCTAGAGAAAGCTAAGTTGAAAAATGATGGTAGCAACTACACGTACTGGGTCTGTAACTTGAGGATAATCCTCATTGCTGCATAGAAGAATTATGTCCTTGGTGCACCTCTAGGTGACTGGCCTGCTGTAGGAGCTACTACAGATGTTATGAACGCTTGGTAGGCTCGATCTAATGACTACTCAATGTTTCAGTGTGCCATGCTTTACGGCCTAGGACCGGGACTTCAAAGACGTTTTGAACGCCATAGAGCATATGAGATGTTCCAAGAGCTGAAGTTGATATTTCAAGCTAATGCCCGGGTTGAGAGATATGAGGTATCCAACAAGTTCTATAGCCGTAAGATGGAGGAGAACAGTTCTGTCAGTGAACACAGATACATCTCCAACGTATCTATAATTTTTGATTGTTCCATGCTATTATATTATCTGTTTTGGATGTTTTATATGCACTAATATGCTATTTAATATTATTTTTGGGAGTAACCTATTGACCTAGAGCCCAGTGCCAGTTCTTGTTTTTCCTTGTTTTTGAATTTCGCAGAAAAGGAATACCAAACGGAGTCCAAACAGAATGAAACATCCACGATGATTTTTCTTTGACCAGAAGACAACCAGGAGACTTGGAGATGAGGTCGAGGGAGCCACGAGGCGGCCACAAGGACGGAGGACGCGCCCAGGGAGGTAGGGCACGCCCACACCCTTGTGGGCCCCCCGTGACTCTCCTGACCTAATTCTTTCACCTATATATTCACAAATATACCCAAACCACCAGAGGCATCCATGAAAACACTTTTCCATCGCCGCAACCTTCTGTACCCGTGAGATCCCATCTGGGGACCTTTTCGGTCACCCTGCCAGAGGGGGATTCAATCATGGAGGGCTTCTACATCAACCCTATTGCCCTTCCGATGAAGCATGAGTACTTTACCACAAACCTCTGGGTCCATAGCTAGTAGCTAGATGGCTTCTTATCTCTCTTTGATTCTCAATACCATGTTTCAATCGATGTTCTTGGAGTTCTATTCGATGTAATACTCTTTTGCGGAGTGTTTGCCGAGATTTAATGAATTGTGGATTTATGATCAGCTTATCTATGAATACTTTTTGAATCTTCTCTGAATTCTTTTATGCATGATTTGATATCTTTGTAATTCTCTTCGAACTATCGGTTTGGTTTGGCCAATTAGATTGGTTTTTCTTGCAATGGGAGAAGTGCTTAGCTTTCGGTTCAATCTTGCGGTGTCCTTTCCCAGTGACGGTAGGGGCAGCATGGCACGTATTGTATTGTTGCCATCGAGGATAAAAAGATTGTGTTTTCATCATATTGCTTGAGTTAATTCCTCTACATTATGTCATCTTACTTAATGCATTACTCCATTCTTTATGAAGTTAATACTCTAGATGCATGATGGATAGCGGTCGATGTGTGGAGTAATAGTAGTAGATGCAGGATCGTTTTGGTCTACTTGATACGGGCATGATGCCTATATTCATGATCATTGCCTTAGATATCATCATAGCTTTGCGCTTTTCTATCAATTGCTCGGCAGTAATTTGTTTACCCACCGTATTATTTGCTATCTTGAGAGAAGCCTCTAGTGAAACCTATGACCCCCGGGTCTATTTTGCGTCATATAAGTTTCTATTTTCCATAATATAAGTTTGTGATCTACTATTTTGCAATCTTCCGATCTATAAACCAAAAATACCAAAAATATTTACTTTATCTTTTATCTATCTCTATCAGTTCTCACTTTTGCAAGTAACCGTGAAGGGATTGACAACCCATTTATCGCGTTGGGTGCAAGTTGTTTGATTGTTTGTGCAGGTATTCGGTGATTTTTGTGTTGTCTTCTACTGGATTTATACCTTGGTTCTCAAACCGAGGGAAATACTTATCTCTACTTTGCTGCATCACCCTTTCCTCTTCAAGGGAAAACCAATGCAAGCTCAAGAAGTAGCAAACACATACTCAGAATATCTGGGTATCATAACCACTTGACTTAGCTGGGAATTGATCTTCCATTTTAGAGTGTTATTGACAGAGTTCTTCAGTCACTGCCACCAAGCTACAAAGGCTTGGTGATGAACTATACTATGCAAGGGATGACGAAAACGATTCCCCAGGTCTTCATGATGCTGAAATCGGCGGAGGTAGAAATCAAGAAGGAGCATCGAGTGTTGACGGTTAACAAGACCACTAGTTTCAAGAAAAAGGGCAAGGGAAAGAAACTGATCTTTATGAAGAATGGCAAGCAAGTTATCGCTGCCGTGAATAAGCCCAAAGCTGGACCAAAGCCTAAAACTGAGTGCTTCTACTGCAAAGGAAATTGTCACTGGAAGCGGAACTGCCCAAATACTTGGCGGATAAGAAGGATGGCAAAGTGAACAAAGGTATATTTGATTTACATGTTATTGATGTGTACCTTACTAATGCTCATAGTAGCACCTAGGTATTTGATACTGGTTCGGTTGCTCATATTTGTAACTCGAAACAAGATCTGCGGAATAAACAAAGATTGGCTAAGGACAAGGTGACGATGGGCGTCGGGAATGGTTCCAAGGTCGATGTGATCGCCGTCGGCACGCTACCTCAACATCTACCTTCAGGATTAGTTTTAGGCCTTAATAATTGTTATTTGGTGCCAGAATTGAGCAAGAACATTATATCTGGATCTTGTTTAATGTGAGACGGTTATTCATTTAAGTTAGAGAATAATGGTTGTTCTATTTATATGAGTAATATCTTTTATGGTCATGCACCTTTGATGAATGGTCTATTCTAGTTCAATCTTGATCCTAGTGATACAGGTATTCATAATATTTATGCCAAAAGATGCAAAGTTGATAATGATAGTGCAACATACTTGTGGCACTGCCGTTTAGGTCATATTGGTGTAAAGCGCATGAAGAAACTCCATGCGGATGCACTTTTGGAATCACTTAATTATGAATCATTTGATACTTGCGAACCATGCCTCATAGTATATCATCTTGAAGTAGACCCTGCTCTTGACATGCTCTTCCAGCGCGTGGCACACTAACTGAAACAACAACAAGACCAGGCACACGGGATCAAAACACCTAGATGATGCTTACTGCTGATTGATTGCAGTTGCAGGACATCAATTCAATTGCCGCAAACTTGAAGCCCTCAAATGGCCGAAAAATACTTTGGTGTATCAAGTTTGTTCGCCCTCTCCCGTTCAGTCTAAAGGGTACCAAAAATATAAGATGGATGCTATATGAAAGAATAAAATATGCCATCACACTAGTAGAAAAGGGGGCAATGGTCCAGGCCGGTCCAGCCCATTAGTCCCGGTTCAATCCAGAACCGGGACCAATGGGGGCATTGGACCCGGTTCGTGAGCCCCAGGGGCCGGCGGGCCACGTCGGCCATTGGTCCCGGTTCGTCTGGACCTTTTGGTCCCGGTTGGTGGGGCGAACCGGGACCAATGGGCCTCGCTCCTGGCCCACCACCATTGGTCCCGGTTGGTGGCAAGAACCGGGACCAAAGGCAACCCTTTAGTCCCGGTTCATGCGACCAACCGGGACAAATGGTGGTGCCTATATATACCCCCTCGTGCAAGAGCAGAGCACACTGCTCTATTTTTTCTGGCCGAGGGGGAGAGGGCTTGGTGGTGCTCTAGCTCACCTCCTATGCACACAAGGTGTTCGATGGAATGCCCGAGCCACACTACTTAAGGTTTCTCCTCTCCAAGCTTGACCGCCAAGCTCCATTTTCCTCAATATTTGTCTAGGTTTACCGGTCCGTCGCGCCCCGTCCCCGTCTTCACCGTCGTCAATCACCCGCGCCGATCTCATCGCCGGCACCACCACGGTGAGCCTCTTGTTCTAATCTTCTTTCTAAAAGGAAAAATATTCTTACTTGTATTTTTAGATAGATACTTGTATAATTTTCTTACTTCTATTATTGCATCTTATATAGTGCGATGGTTTTGGTATCCGCCCCCGTCGTCCCTCGTCCTGTCTATGATTCGGATGTGTTATATGTTATCTTTTCATAACTATTGGTTCATTTATTGTTTATGACAATTATGCCGACCAACGTGACATAGATTTTATTTATCTAGGAGGTTGTTGAACCGGAAATTCCAACCGACCCTATTGTTGAGAGGTTAAATTTAGTTGAAGAATAAAATAATTTGTTGAAGGAAAAATTAGAAAAATTGAGGAGGAGAAGATGATATTGGAGTTGCATGTTGCGGATGTCGTCGATGATCACAAGATCAAGATGGATGCAATGCGCTTGAAGATTAGAAAGATTAGAAAATATGCTATTCATACCTAGGCTTGGTATCATTATGCCGTTGGATTAGTTGTTACATTGGTTGCGATTATGATCGCATTTGTTTTCGCATTGAAATGTTTTACATAGTTTCAGTGTATGGTTTAATTAATTTAGATGCTCTGCAGAGCTTTATGTTGTTAGATGAGAACTATGTATGTACTTTGGTTTTAATGTGATGATGAACTTCTATTAATTTGGTCACTTAATTATCTATTCATGATGTTCTGTAATGATTTTTGACACACTTAATTATATATAATGCACATAGATGAACCGGCAATGGATGTACGGTTCAAGACACACCTCCGAGTACATTAAGGGCGTGCATGATTTTCTCGAAGTGGCTGAGGCAAACAAGCAGAATGGTTTTATGTGTTGTCCATGCCCTATATGTGGGAATACGAAGTCTTACTCTGACCGGAAAATCCTCCACACCCACCTGCTTTACAAGGGTTTCATGCCACACTATAATGTTTGGACGAGGCACGGAGAAATAGGTGTTATGATGGAAGACGGCGAAGAAGAAGAGTACGATGACAACTATGTGCCCCCTGAATACGGTGATGCTGCTGAAGATCAAGAGGAACCACACGATGTGCATGATGATGCTGCAATGGGCGAAGCTGCTGAAGATCAAGAGGAACCAGACGATGTGCCCGATGATGATGATCTCCGCCGGGTCATTGTCGATGCAAGGACGCAATGCGAAAGTCAAAAGGAGAAGCTGAAGTTCGATCGCATGTTAGAGGACCACAAAAAAGGGTTGTACCCCAATTGCGAAGATGACAACACAAAGCTCGGTACCGTACTGGAATTGCTGCAGTGGAAGGCAGACAATGCTGTGCCTAACAAAGGATTTGAGAAGCTACTGAAAATATTGAAGAAGAAGCTTCCAAAGGATAACGAATTTCCCGACAGTACATACGCAACAAAGAAGGTCGTATGCCCTCTAGGATTGGAGGTGTAGAAGATACATGCATGCCCTAATGACTGCATCCTCTACCGCGGTGCGTACAAGGATCTAAACGCATGCCCGGTATGCGGTGCATTACGGTATAAGATCAGACGAGATGACCCTGGTGATGTTGACGGCGAGCCCCCCAGGAAGAGGGTTCCTGCGAAGGTGATGTGGTATGCTCCTATAATACCACGGTTGAAACGTCTGTTCAGAAACAGAGAGCATGCCAAGTTGATGCGATGGCACAGTGAGGACCGTAAGAAAGACGGGAAGTTGAGAGCACCCGCTGACGGGTCGCAGTGGAGAAAAATCGAGAGAAAGTACTAGGATGAGTTTGCAAGTGAGACAAGGAACGTATGGTTTGCTTTAAGCGCGGATGGCATTAATCCTTTCGGGCAGCAGAGCAGCAATCACAGCACCTGCCCTTGACTCTATGTATGTATAACCTTCCTCCTTGGATGTGCATGAAGCGGAAGTTCATTATGATGCCAGTTCTCATCCAAGGCCCTAAGCAACCCGGCAATGACATGGATGTGTACCTAAGGCCATTAGTTGAAGAACTTTTACAGCTGTGGAATGGAAACGGTGTACGTATGTGGGATGAGCACAAACAAGAGGAATTTAACCTAAAGGTGTTGCTGTTCGTGACCATCAACGATTGGCCCACTCTCAGTAACCTTTCAGGACAGACAAACAAGGGATACCACGCATGCACGCACTGTTTACTTGACACCGATAGTATATACCTGGCAAGCTGCAGGAAGAATGTGTACCTGGGCCATCGTCGATTTCTTCCGACCAACCATCAATGTCGAAAGAAACGCAAGCATTTCAAAGGCGAGGCAGATCACCGGAAGAAGCCCGCCATGCGTACCGGTGATCACGTACATGCTATGGTCAATGATTTACACGTAATCTTTGGAAAGGGTCCCGGCAGACTAGCTGTTCCGAGTGACGCTGGGGGACATGCACCCATGTGGAAGAAGAAATCTATATTTTGGGACCTACCCTACTGGAAAGACCTAGAGGTCCGCTCTTCGATCAACGTGATGCACGTGACGAGGAACCTTTGCGTGAACCTGCTAGGCTTCTTGGGCTTGTATGGGAAGACAAAAGATATAGCTGAGGCACGGGAGGACCTGCAACATTTGCACGAAAAAGACGGCATGCCTCCAAAGCAGTATGAAGGTCCTGCCAGCTATGCTCTTACCAAAGAAGAGAAGGAAATCTTCTTTGAATGCCTGCTTAGTATGAAGGTCCCGACTGGCTTCTCGTCGAATATAAAAGGAATAATAAATATTGCAAAGAAAAAGTTTCAGAACCTAAAGTCTCATGACTGCCACGTGATTATGACGCAACTGCTTCCGGTTGCATTGAGGGGGCTTCTACCGGAAAACGTCTGATTAGCCATTGTGAAGCTATGTGCATTCCTCAATGCAATCTCTCAGAAGGTGATCGATCCAGAAATCATACCAAGGCTAAGGAGTGATGTGGTGCAATGTCTTGTCAGTTTCGAGCTGGTGTTTCCACCATCCTTCTTCAATATCATGACGCACGTCCTAGTTCATCTAGTTGACGAGATTGTCATTCTGGGCCCCGTATTTCTACACAATATGTACACCTTTCAGAGGTTCATGCGAGTCCTAAAGAAATATGTCCGTAACCGCGCTAGGCCACAAGGAAGCATCTCCATGGGCCATCAAACAGAGGATGTCATCGGGTTTTGTGTTGACTTCATTCCTGGCCTTAAGAAGATAGGTCTCCCTAAATCGTGGTATGAGGGGAGACTGACTGGAAAAGGCACGCTTGGAAGGGACTCAGTAATATGCAGGGACGGATATTCTTGGTCTCAAGCACACTACACAGTTCTACAGAACTCTACATTGGTGACCCCGTATGTCGATGAACACAAGAACAGTCTATGCTCCAAACACCCGGAGCAGTGCGACGACTGGATTACATGTGAACACATCAGGACTTTCAGCAGTTGGTTGGAAGCACGTATCAGAGGTGACAACACTGTTTGTGATGAGCTGTACTTGTTATCCAGGGGACTATCTTTGACTGTATTGATTTGGAAAGGATACGAGATAAATGGGAATACATTTTACACAATTGACCAAGATCAAAAGAGCACCAACCAAAACAGCGGTGTCCGCTTTGATGCAACAACCGAGAGGGGAAAGGACACATATTATGGTTACATAGTGGACATATGGGAACTTGACTACGGACATGATTTTAAGGTCCCTTTGTTTAAGTGCAAATGGGTCAATCTGTCAGGAGGCGGGATACAGGTAGACCCACAGTACGGAATGACAACAGTGGATCTGGAAAATCTTGGGTACACTGACGAACCGTTCGTCCTAGCCAATGATGTGGCACAGGTTATCTTTGTGAAGGACATGTCTACAAGAACGAGAAAGAGAAAAGATAAGGAAGCGAATACATCGTACGATGAGCCAAAGCGCCACATAGTTCTTTCAGGAAAAAGGGACATCGTGGGAGTGGAGGACAAGACAGACATGTCTGAAGATTATGAAAAGTTTCATGAAATTCCTCCCTTTAAAGTCAAGGCTGACCCCAGCATCCTGATAAACGATGAAGATTATCCATGGTTACGGCGCAATAAGCAAATGACACAAGCGAAGAAAAAGTGAAGACTTTCTCCCGCAACTATTATGATGATACCAGGCCAACATTGTAACTGACGAGTATGATACCATTGTCCGTTTTGTACATGCACATGCTATGTGTGGGTCAATTTATGATACCATGCCAACTTTCAACTTTTTCAGAGTTCATTTGAAATGCTTTAATGTCTTATGGTTCGGCCCTCGTAATAATTAAAAATAGCAACAATAAGTATTTTGTTGTAAGTAGAAACAAAATAAAATAAATAAAGCAAGAAAGAAAACAAAAAAACAAAAAAAGTGTTTTCAAATTTGAAAAGTAATGGCACTAACAGAAAGTGTATAATTTTCCTAAAACTAAAAGCAAAAAGAATTAAAAAAATAAAGCAAAAAACAAAAGAAAATAAATAATGCAGAAAACAAAACAAAAAAACAGGAAAAAAAATAAAAATAGCAACAATAAGTAAAGAAAAAAAATGCCTCCTACTGGGCCCCCATGGCCTGAATACGACATGAAAACCTACTATGGGCCAGGATTCAGGCCCGCGGTAGGCCCAGTAGGCCCACCAGGCAAAGTTTAGCAAGTAGGCCCGAAAGCCTGCGGTCGAGAGGAGTTCGAGAGGGGTGCGCCAGTGGGGCTTATAAACCACTGCACGCCCCTCTCAACTAGCGAGGTGGGACTAAACTTTGGCCCCGACGTGGGCAGCACAGGGACCTTTGGTCCCGGTTGGTGGCACCAACCGGTACCAAAGGTCGCCGCTTCCCGCCCTTTGGGCTGCCGAAAAAGAGGCCTTTAGTCCCGGTTGGTGGAACCAACCGAGACTAAAGGGGGCATTGGTCCCGGTTGGTGCCATGAACCGGGACCAATGCTCCTTGTATATAAGTAGCACTTCGCAGTTTTGCAGAGTTCATCGCCACCAGTTGCCCCCCGACGACGCCGAGCACATCGTCGCTGCCAGGCTGCCCCGACGCCGCCCGCCGCCCCCGCCGTCGCCGTCGCCGTCGCCCGCGCCCGTCGTCGTCGCCGGCCTCCCCGAGCCCGCGCCGGCCTCCCCGAGCCCGCGCCGTCCTCCCCGAGCCCGCGCCCGCCGTCGTCGCCGCCAGGCTGCCCCGTCGCCGTCGCCCGCCCCCACGCGCCGCGCCCCGAGCCCCTGCCCCGTCGTCGTCGCCCGCCCCCGCGCGCCGCCACCGCTGTGAGCCGCTGCGCCGCACCGGCTCTGTTTTTTTCATTTTTATTAGTTTAAATTTTTTGTTCAATGTATATGTGTATGTATGTGGCTATATATATATATATATATATATATATATATATATATATATATATATATATATATATATATATATATATATATATATATATATATGCGGCTCTGTTTTTTTCATTTTTATTAGTTTAGTTTTTTTGTTCATATATATATAATGTATATGTGTATGTATGTGGCTATGTGTATGTAGATGTTCAAAAATTGTTCAGAGCATGTTTTTGTTCATGTATGTATTTTTTGTTCATATGTGTATTAATGTTTTCATATATGCAAAAGATAGATTTTTATAAAAGTTAGGTTTTTTTCTGTTCATAGATTTTTTTGGTGACATTAATTATTGTAGAATATGCAAATGTTTGTATATTCATATGAACAATGCATTAGGCAAAACCTTTTTCTATTTGAACATTTTTTTAAAACAAGCAATACTAAAAGAATGAGAGGAAAAAGGAAAATAAGAAGAGGAAGAAAGGAGAAAAAGAGGAGAGGAAGAAGAGGAGAAATAATAAGAAGAGGAAAAAAGAAGAAAAAGAAGAGTAGAAGAAGAAAGGAATAGAGGAGAAAGAAGAAAAAATAGAAGAAAAAAAATCTATTTTTTCTTCTTCTCCTCTATTCCTTTCTTCTTCTCCTCTTTTTTTTCTTCTTTTTTTTCTTCTTCTTCTTCCTTCTTCCTTCTTTCTCTTTTCTTCCTTTTCCTTAATTATTTTCCTTTCTCGAGGGAGAAGAAGAAAAAGAAGAGGAGAAGAAGAAAGAAAGGAATAGAGGAGAAAGAAGAAACTTCAACACGAGCTAGGGGGCGGTACCGATACCCCCTCCCCGATAACATTATTTTCCCATGTATATGTATGTCGCGTCGTTGCCGATATAACCCCCTCTAGATAACTTTGACAGGAGGGGCGGTCGATATATACCCCATCTCGACCGTGATAACTTATACAACTGCAGCACCTCCCTCGGCCCTCTCGCTCGACCAAAACTCTCGAGGACACCCAAACCCTAGAGAGAAAACGATGTTGGTCTCCTACCCCCTCCCGCCGCGCCCCTACCCGACAAATTAACTCTCTCGAGGCCACCCAAATTTATCAAGTTAAAAGAGCGTTGTCGTCGAGGCCACCCCAAACCCTTGAAGCGTTGTGTCGAGGCGACCCCAAACCCTAGAGAAGCAGCATCGAGGCCACTAACATGATTCCTTATTGTGATTAGCTAGCTAGTTCTACGTTTGCCACTAATATATATATATATATATATATATATATATATATATATATCCATCTGTACCATGTTTGAATAATAATTGACATGTTGTAAATATTTGTAGAAACTATGGAGCACTCCCGAGACGAAGAAACAGAAGCAATGTTGGGGGAAATAATCGCACAAGGAAGTGATGAAGTTGTGTCATTTCTCAACGAGACCGATGGTCAGGAAGGACTGGATGAAGAAGAGGCCTATGCTCATGATGGCTTCGACCCATTAATGTCGGTACAAGAAGAGGACTATGTTCATGATGGCTCCGGTGACACAATGGAGGTACAAGAAGGAGACCGTGCTGACTGCTCCGGTCACCGAACCGAGTCCGGCCAGGTATATATATATTAGTTAAGCCCGTGCTGACTAGTTAATTGATGCATCCATTGTTTTGGTATATGTACACATATTAATTACTCTCATCTTTCTTCCTTATAATTTCTAGCCCTCCGGATCGAGCACAACTTCGCTAAGGAGACGAGGCCCGAAGAAAAAGTTAAGCTTGGATGAAAAGTTTGAGATCATAGAAATCGCGCCCGACGGTGAACCGATTGAACCCATCCGGACAAGGAAGGCATTTTCTGCTCAGTGCGGGGTTCTTGTTAGGTACAAGATCCCGATCAACATCCAGCAATGGTATAAGCCTGCTAAGGATGACGACCCTGAGGTGTCTTATGTCAATGATATGCAGAAAGAAGATCTTTGGACTGAGCTGAAGGCAAATTTCACCCTACCGCCAGAGGAGGATCCGGAGAAGCCAGTTAAAGAGCAATTAATCAAGTCTTGTGCTCTTAAGAAGATGGCAACCCTAATGAGGAGGTGGAGGAAAGAGCTGAACCAGTTTGTCGAGGAAAAAAGACACTAGAATTCATCGGCAATATGAGAAGATCAAAGATCACTGGTCCGCATTTGTGGCCCACAAGACATCGGAAAAGAGTAAGAAGATGTTGGCGACAAACAAGCAAAATGCTGCGAAGAAGAAGCTTCACCATTGCATGGGGTCAGGTGGCTACCTCAAAGCCCGGCCTAAGTGGTCCAAGGCTGAGCATGATCTGCTTGAAAAAGGGATCGAACCAGAGACAATGCACTGGCCAGACCGTTGCCGGACTTGGTTCTTCGGGGCTGGCGGAACCTTGGACCCTGTAACAGGGAAGTGTCAGTGGACGGACGAGCAACTGCAAACACCAGTCAAGAACCTTCAACACTATATCGATGCAGCGCAGCGAGGGACGTTCCTTCCAAACAGGGAGAAGGACGAGCTCACAATGGCCCTTGGGAATCCTGAGCACCCTGGACGGACACGAGGCACGCCAGGCTCCATTCCGTGGAAAGTTGGTTTTCCGGACGCAGGGGGTTACAAAACCCACGAGAGGAGGAAGAAACTGAAGCAGGACCAAATGCAGGCGCTGCACGAAAGGGTAATGGGGCTAGAGGAACGAGAAGAGGTACGAGAAGCAGCAGATCGCAACAAACGACCTGCCGAAGCTACCCCGCCATCTCAGCGAAGAAGCAGCATGGCTTCCACCGAGCTGTTTTAGCCGGAGCATGTCTTGACGGCTCCTGCCAGCTATCCCGTGGATGGTATCACGGAGTCTCAAATTGCCACAATATGGCACGATGGATGAATTTGAAGGTCAAGGCGGCTGTTGGCCAAGTTTATCCTAGTGGACCCGGCACAACTTATCACTGCCAGCCGATTCCAGAAGGATTTGCTAAGGTGATGGTGGATGAAATAACGGAGGGATTTGAGGACCTCGTGCTTGAGCACCCTACCGGTGAAGGGGAGACTAGGCTGTGTTCTGCTCTGAAGACTCCATGCCTATGGCGGAAGGAGCTCATCAACCTTCTGAACTGGACGCCTCCGCCTCCTCCTCCTCCTCCGGTGAGTCAGGGCACTCCGCCTCCTCCACCACCTCCTCCTCTGGCGAGTGATGATCAGGGCATGCATGGCGGCACTACGCCTCCTTCTCCGACGCGTGGCGGCACTCCGCCTCCTCCTTCTCCGCCTCGCCAGCTAGGGCGGAAGAGACCCGCCGCCGCCCCGGCTGCTCCGGCACGTTGTAGTCCTTCTCCTCCGCGTTGTAAGCAAGCACGAAAGAAGACAGACGCCGCAGCCGCTCCGTCTGCTCCGGCATCTAGCAGCACAAGAGGAGAAGAGAGGCAATACAGATACGGTCCACCTCTAAAGCCTCTAGAGAAGTTACCGTATGAGAGGACCAAGGAGGAAAACAATACGATCGTGCAGGCCCACGTGAAGGAGTTCTTTGAAGGGGTGAAAGAAAACAGACATCCACCTCTGGAGGAGAAGGTAGATACGGTGAAAGCAAAGCGCACTCTCGATGCCCTGAGGAAACAACCAAAGTCTCCGCCGAGAACCAACTATGAGCGCATTACTGAACAGACATATCTCCAAGCCAAGCGGTCGGGAACTACTGTCAGTGATAAAAGGTTAAAAGAATGAGCAAAGGGGAAAAAATTGCCCAGCTCGGTGAACAAGCACAGCAATCGTGCCCCCCGCTCAATGTGTCTAATCCTCCGGGGACGGTGGCCGGTTATGGCAATCTTGAAGATTACCTGCCTGACGATGCACTTCCTGATTTCATGGAGGTGGACGAATTCAGATACGAGTACGGGAAGCCTCTCGTCAAAGATGAAAAATCTCTGACAACAATGATGCGAAGATTCCATAATTGGTACATGAAAACCTGCAGAGAGTCTGAGGGGAAGAACAGTTTGTATCTGAACATTAAAGAGGAGCACGACCTCGTTTCAAATGATCTGTTGTGTGTTCCATTTGAGGAGTTCTTCGAGTTCTTCAATCAAAAGGCCCTCGATAAATTAATGGTCTTTTTCTACTGCCTGTAAGTACTATTTCTGTCATTAATTAAGTCTCTATATATAGCTCGGCTCTTTCATTGCATGTATTTATAATTAATTATCCTCAATATATTATGCAGATTGAAGATCGTCAAGTGCAAAAAAAAGAAATTTATGATATTGGGTTCATTAGCACAAATATCATAGATGTATTTCTGGTTGAAAAGCACGTCGAAGAGGCCGAGGACAACTTGCTACAATCGTTGATCAAAAATCAAAACAAAGATACCATACTCTTTCCTTACAACGGCCCGTGAGTGTTACTGTCCTGTGCATATTCGGTTTCCCTTATTACTCGAGCGAGGTTATAGTAATGTAATTGATGAGTTATACATGCGTGCGCAGGTAACACTATATTGTTCTAGAGATTAAGCTTGAGCATGGACTAGTAACCGTATTAGACTCGAGATGGAAAGATCCCGAAACCTATGCGGACATCACTGAAATGCTCAGCAAGTAGGTTCAATCGATCATTATCGCACCATATCGGCAACTTTTTGTTCATTTCCTGATATCTCAAGTAATAATTATTATTTTCTTTGTCTTGCAGGGTTTGGAATAAGTTCACCGCACAAGCTCCGGGACTGCCGAAGGAGCTGCGATATACATACCCGAAAGTAAGTACTACTGGCTAGCTAGTTGCGCGCATGCATCTCTCGTTGATTCTATAGCTATACTTTCATCAATGCCATTTATAATGCTTCATTATCAGTTTGATCGACCTATATTTCTCTTAAAGAGCTTGTGGCAGGAGGAAGGGAATGATTTCTGTGGATACTACGTGTGCGAGTTCATCCACAACGCGACTTTGAAAAACAAGCGGGGCTACTCTAGAAGACAATATGAAGTGCGTAAGCAATAATATTCACAATTTCATTTTATTACACCATCATTTCTGTTGATTTTCATTCATATATATGTATTAATTAACCCCCTTCTTCAAATTAGACGTGGCAGATGCGGGATGAACTCCTAGAACCAGATCGCATGAAAGCAATTCAAGAGGAATTGGCGGGATTCTTTCTTGAACACGTCATCAGTAAAGCCGGAGAATACCATGTGGAAATTGATTTCAAATGCTAGGGGTTTGTAATTAAGAGATCTTATACATATTGTACATGTATGTAGCCAGTAAAAAACTTGTTGTTCGACCAATCACTCGGAGAAGGAGAGGTCGATCGATCACTTCTCTCGGTATGCACGACGAACTTCTGTACTGAATGGTTCTCTCGATCACTTATGTATATATACTACGTAGCGTCGACCAAGCACGGACATAAGAGAGGACACTTCTCTCTATTAATTAGCTAGCTAACACAATATACGAAACACCTAAATTAACCCCCCAAAACCCCCAACCCCCCTCCTTTCAAAAAAAACAAAAACCCCAGCCACTGGAATGCAGACGCGTGGATGCCTTTTGGTCCCGGTTGGAGCCACCAACCGGGACCAAAGGCCCCCTGACTGGGCTCGACGCACAGGGCCACGTGGAGGCACATTGGTCCCGGTTCGTGTTTGAACCGGGACTAATGGGTGGAGGTATTAGTAATGACCCATTAGTCCCGGTTCATGAACCGGGACTAAAGGCCCTTACGAACCGAGACTAATAGGTGTTTTTCTACTAGTGTCAGTAAGTATTTATGAAAATGGATTGGCACCTGAAACAAAAACTTCCTTTTTGGCTACTTCTGATCTTGTATCTTATATCTACTATAACATAACACTGTTGTAACAGGAAATATACTGAAGTTTGAAATAGAGCCATTTCACAAAATGATCTAGTTGATGGAATGAGATAGGGGGAATTAACTTGACAACTATTGCAGAAATTGAAATGGATAGAGCAAGTATAGATAGTGACAGCTAGCTAACAAAATATTCTAAATACTACAAAACAGGGAAACATCCGTACCTTCCCAAGGATTACACATTTGGTAGGTAGAACAACATTTTGTCACACATTGTCGAGCAATCTAGGTAGCTTGAATGAACATTTATTTTTCAAATAAAAGTGGAGAGAACAACATCAATTACTAAATTCATTCACATAAAATGGTAGTACTTTAATTTGTAGCATAAGCAGGGAACAAATAAAATTTGCATATTGTGCTTAGTGTCACCGACAGGGAGCAAACACATATTTTGTGATAAGGCAGGTAAACCATTGTAATGCTTGAGGGGAAAAAGGCAGTGGTCGCACATTGTGCTTGGTATCACCGACAGATATGTTTTCTTAGCTCCCACACAAACACCAGTGGCTAGAATTCGAATTAACTATGCTTGTAGTCAAGGAAAATAATAATCAGGAAGGACAATTGAACACACATATGATTCTGCAATGCAGATAAGAAGGGAATAGAGAGCCATTAGAGCACACCACTAAATATTGAAACACCAAGTAGAAATACGTCAAACAATACTTAAAACGATCATTTCAATTCCGTTAATCTAACCACAAAAGCATGTAAACAACGAACCTTACCTCAAGCTCGGTGGAGGAGATATGTCCATTTTTTCATTTTCTTCTTAAATCTAACAAATACTCCAGTTAGTATCTCAAAGATCCCAAAGGCTATTTGAGTAGAGGGGTTGGGAGGGGGAAGATGTAACCCCACACCAAAGCGGGTACCCTAGTCCACTGGGCCGATTCCCCGCCGCCGACGACGAAGGGAACCGCCAGAGAGGGACGGAGGCAGGGGAGTGGCGGCGTCCGTAAGTGCTTACCGTTGCGGCGTGGACGGCTGGACCTCGATGAAGACAGCGAGGGAGAAGGAAGAGATTACGCCGCGAGGAGGCCGAGAGCCTAGCCTTGGCTGCTGCTTGATTGCTGGAGACGCCGAGCGGCAGTTTCCCGGCCTTGGCTGCTGCTTGAGTCCTATATCCACATTGCACAGGTAGGGAAGCCTTCACTTCTTCAATTCTTGTCGGGGTGAATAGCAAAGGAGAGGAGATGAGGTTGAGGAAGAGGCGAGGCCGCCTGTAGAGGGGATCTCGATCTAGATCTGGATCGGGGGTGGGTGGTGTGGGAGAGTGGAGTGGGACGGTTGATGGGATAGTGGTAGCACAGCGTGTCCCACAGCGCCGTAACTATGGGATAGTGGTAGCGCGGCGTGTCCCACAGCGCTGCAACTATCTATCTACCAGTAGCATAGGTTTTACACCCCGCGCTACTATTACTGTCTGTTGGGAAGGCATGGTGTAAATCATTTAGTAGTAGCGGGGGTTTTCAGTTCCCGTGCTACTACTATTTCATACTAGTAGCACATTTTTTCTGCCCATGCTACTACTATTTCATACCAGTAGCGCGTTTTTTCTGCCCACGCTACTACTAATTAACAGTAGCACGGGCCAAATAACCCACGCTACTACTAAGTGTCTGTCTATATGCGTTTTCCTAGTAGTGCCACCTGGAACACCACAGTGTAATGGTGTGTCCGAATGTTGTAACCGTACTTTATTAGATATGGTGCGTTCTATGATGTCTCTTACCGATTTGCCTTTATCGTTTTTGGGGTTATGCATCAGAGAAAGTCGCATTCACATTAAATAGGGCACCGTCTAAATCTATTGAGACGACACCATATGAAATATGGTTTGGCAAGAAACCTAAGCTGTCGTTTCTTAAAGTTTGGTGATGTGACACTTATGTCAAAAGGCTTCAGCCTGATAAGCTCGAACCCAAATCAGAGAAGTGCGCCTTCATAGGATACCCTAAAGAAACTATTGGGTACACCTTCTACCACAGATCTGAAGGCAAGATCTTTATTGCTAAGAATGGATCATTTCCAGAGAAGGAGTTTCTCTTGAAGGAAGTGAGTGGGAGGAAAGTAGAACTTGATGAGGTAATTGTACCTTCTCTCGAATTGGATAGTAGCACATCAGAGAAAACGGTTTCCGTGATGCCTACACCAACTAGAGAGGAAGCTAATGATGATGATCATGAAACTTCAGATCAATTTACTACTGAACCTCGTAGGTCAACCAGAACACGTACCGCACCAGAGTGGTACGGTAATCCTGTCCTGGAAGTCATGTTGTTAGACAACAATGAACCTACAAACTATGAAGAAGCTATGATGAGCCCAGATTCCGATAAATGGCTTGAGGCCATGAAATCTAAGATAGGATCCATGTATGAGAACAAAGAGTGGACTTTGGTGGACTTGCCGGATGATCAGCAAGCCATTGAGAATAAATGGATCTTCAAGAGGAAGACGAACGCTGATGGTAGTATCATTGTCTACAAAGCTTGACTTGTCGCAAAAGGTTTTGTAAAGTTCAAGGTGTTGACTACGATGAGACTTTCTCACCCGTAGCGATGCTTAAGTCTGTCTGAATCATGTTAGCAATTGTCGTATTTTATGGTTATGAAATCTGGCAAATGGACGTCAAAATGCATTCCTTAAAGGATTTCTTAAAAAAGAGTTGTATATGACGCAACCAGAAGGTTTTGTCGATCCAAAAGGTGCTAACAAAGTTTGCAAGCTCCAACGATCCATTTATGGACTGGTGCAAGCATCTCGGAGTTGGAATATACGCTTTGATCATGTGATCAAAGCATATGGTTTTATACAGACTTACAGACAAGTCGATATTTACAAGAAAGTGAGTGGGAGCTCTGTAGCATTTCTGATATTATATGTGGATGACACATTGCACATATATATTGGGCATCAAGATCTATAGGGATCAAGATCTCGTTGTATAGTTGTATAAAAGGATATTTGAATAAGAATTTTTCAGTGAAATACCTCGTTGAAGCTGCTTATATATTGGGCATCAAGATCTATAGGGATAGATCGAGGCGCTTAATAGGACTTTCACAAAGCACATACCTTGACAAAGTTCTGAAGAAGTTAAAAATGAACTAGTCAAAGAAAGGGTTCTTGCTTGTGTTGCAAGGTATGAAATTGAGTCAGACTCAAAGTTTGACCACAGCAGAAGATAGAGATAAAATGAAAGTCACTCCCTATGCCTCAGCCATAGGTTCTATTATGTATGCCATGCTGTGTACCAGACCTGATGGGTGCCTTTTGCCATAAGTTTGGCCGGGAGGTACCAAAGTAATCCAGGAGTGGATCACTGGACAACGGTCAAGAATATCCTGAAGTACCTGAAAAGGACCAAGGATATGTTTCTCATTTATGGAGGTGACGAAGAGCACGATGTAAAGGGTTACATCGATGCTAGCTTCAGTACAGATCTGGATGACTCTAAGTCACAAACCGGATACGTATTTATATTGAATGCTGGAGCTGTCAGTTGGTGCAGTTCCGAGCAGAGTGTCGTGGCGAGATCTACGTGTGAAGCAGAGTACATAGTTGCTTCAGAAGAAGCACATGAAGGAGTCTAGATGAAGGAGTTCATATCCGGTCTGGGTGTAATACCCAGTGAATCGGTTCCAATGACAATCTTTTGTGACAACACTGGAGCAATTGCCTTAGCGAAGGAATCCAGGTTTCACAAGAGAACCAAACACATCAAGAGACGCTTCACCTTCATTCGTGAAAAGTTCAAGGATGGAGAGACAGAAATTTGCAAAGTACATACGGATCTGAATGTGGCAGACCCGTTGACTAAACCTCTTCCATGGGAAAAACATGATCAACACCAAGACTCCATGGGTGTTAGATTCACTACTATGTAATGTAGATTGTTGACTCTAGTGCAAGTGGGAGACAGTTGGAAATATGCCCCAGACGCAATTATAAAATTATTATTATTATATTTCCTTAATCATGATAAAGGTTTATTATTCATGCTAGAAATTTTTTGACCGGAAACTTAAATACATGTGTGGATACATAAACAAATATCATGTCCCTAGTAAGCCTCTACTAGACTAGCTCATTGATCAAAAGATGGTTAAGGTTTCACTTTAGTCCCGGTTTGTTACGAACCGGGACTAAAGGGTCGGTACTAAAGGGTCGGTACTAAAGGCCCCCCTTTAGTCCCGGTTTGTTACGAACCGGGACTAAAGGGTCGGTACTAAAGTCCCCCTTTAGTTCTAGAACCAGGACTAAAGGGTCGGTACTAAAGGCCCCCCTTTAGTCCCGGTTTGTTACGAACCGGGAATAAAGGCCCTCCACGTGGTCGCTGTCTGGAGCTTGACCTTTAGTCCCGGCTGGTAATTTTTTTGAATTTTGTTTGAATTTTTTGAATTTTTTCTCGATTTTCAAATTTTTGGATTATTTGTATTTAATCTCTAATCACCCCTCGTCACTTCTCAAGTTAATCTCTAATCTCTAATCACCCCTCTGCATTCCAAATCGTCTAACTTCCCGGTCGGCCATTCATCCTCTCACTACTCCAGCCTGAGCATGCTTAACTTTCGAGTTCTATTCCCCTTTGTTTCCAAGTCTGCACTTGTTGTTTTCCTGACAATAGTAAGCTGTCAATCCTACTAACCCTTAGGAGTTGAAGTTGAGCATGAAGTCACACGTTACACCGTTTGAGTTTGAAACTATTATTCTTAAAACCAATCATTATTTAGTAACACTAATATTTCTTGAATAAGTAGTTTGACCATAGTTTGACCATAGTTTGACCACAGTTTGACTAGATTTGACCAGATTTGACCAAAATTCAAAAAACTGAAATAATTATTTAGTAACACTAATATTCTTGAATAATTAGTAACACTAATATTTCTTGAATAAGTAGTATGACCACAGTTTGACCAAATTTAACCAAAATTCAAAAAACTGAAATTTGAGCATAACTTTTTTTTCCTTTTAGAATTTGAGGATTTTAAAAATTTGCACAATGACATATGGCCATCAAAATCGGATGCGTATTTTCGTGCTGAACATTTTGATATATTATACGTTTTTTCCGACATCGTATGCAAAAGATATAGTCGTTTTACTCTTTCATTAGGCTTTTTTTTGCAAACCGTGTCCAAATTTATATTTTTTAATTTTCCTAACTAGTAGATGTAGTGACATAACTACATCTCGAAGGATTTCTTTTGAAGTTTTTATCATTTTCTTTTGTTTTGTTTGAAAACTGAAATGGCGATACACGGGGGGGGGGGGGGGGGCGTAGAGTTAGTACCCCTTTAGTCCGGGATGTTGTCCATCCAATCCTACCGTCAACTACATCTGCTAGCACCGTCCCAACAAGAGTCACAACTAAGGTTAACCAATCCAGAGTCACATTCAATTAAAGTGGCAAAAAGAATTACGTTTTAATATAGCAATACTAATTCTATCAACTATTATTATAGGCTGAACAACTATTAATACAAAATAGTAGAAAAATTAATATTAATTAATTATAAAAATTTATCTAATGTTGTCTAACAGAAGCCTACTACAACATGTTAAAATCTACAGAAAGAACTAACTGAAAATAATTGAAAACAACAATTAAAGGAGTAAAACAACTATATAAGCAAAGCAGTCTGTTTTAATTAAAATCCTAATTTATATTATTCTAAAAATAACCAAATAAATCTTACTGTGACAACAATTTGACATGTGACTAGGAGCAAAAAGAATTCAATTAAAAACTATTTTTAAACTCAAATTATTCACAATGTAGTGTTTGAAGCAAATTTGAACAATTTCATATTTAAATCATTCAAATTTGAAAACTAATGGCGCAAACAGAAATAGACAAAAATTGAATCTAATGCAAAAAGAATCACTCAAAAACATCCAATATCCTAAAAGATATAAGCAATTTGAAACAGAAACTAAAAACAAAAAACAAATAGAAAAACAAAATACAAATTTCAGAACCCCTTTAGTCCCGGTTTGTAACACGAATCGGGACTAAAGGGCATCGCACCCTTTAGTCCCTGTTCGTGTCTCAAACCGGAACTAAAGGTCCCATTTGAACCGAGACTAATGCCTTCCCGACGCCCTAGCCGCTCGAACCGGGACTAATGCTCACATTAGTCCCGGTTCGTAACGCAACCGGCACTATTGCTCCGATCCGGCTGTGACGAAAGGCCTGTTTTCTACTAGTGCGGAGGAATACCTTGTGCGCTATCAAACATCACAACGTAACTGGGTGATCATAAAGATGCTCTACAGGTATCTCCGAAGCTGTCTATTGAGTTGGCATGGATCGAGATTGGGATTTGTCACTCTATGTATCGAAGAGGTATCTCTGGGCCCCCTCGGTAATACAAAATCCCAAGAAGCTTGCAAGCAAAGTGACTAGGGAGTTAGTTATGAGAAGATGTATTACGGAACAAGTAAAGAGACTTGACAGTAACGAGATTGAACTAGGTATGGAGATGCCGATGATCGAATCTCGGGCAAGTAACGTACCGCCAGACAAAGGGAACTATGTATGTTGTCATAAAGGTTCGACCGGTAAAGATCTTCGTAGAATACGTAGGAACCAATATGGGTATCCAGGTTCCGCTATTGGTTATTGACCGGAGAAGCATCTCGGTCATGTCTACATCATTCTCGAACCCGTAGGGTCCGCACACTTAACGTTCGTTAACGATATAGTATTATATGAGTTATGTGAAATAGTGACCGAATGTTGTTCGGAGTCTCGGATGATATCACAGACACGAGAAACTCCGGAATAGTCCGGAAGAAAAGATTGATATATAGGATGATGCTATTTGGTCTCCGAAAAGGTTTCGGAATGCACAGGGTAATCATCCGATCACCGGAAGGGGTTCCGAGAAGGCCACGGGGAGTTTATGGGCCTAATGGGCCAAACATTATGCGTGCCGGACTCATCGTCATTGAAGCCAGGTTCAGGGGCTACTAAGGGAGTCCTGGACTAGGGGGTGTCCGGACAGCCGGACTATCATCGTCCGCCGGACTCCAAGACTACGAAGATACAAGATTGAAGACTCCGTCCCGTGTCCGGATGGGACTTTCCTTGGCGTGGAAGGCAAGCTTGGCGATACGGATATGTAGATCTCCTACCATTGTAACCGACTCTGTGTAACCCTAGCCCTCTTTGGTGTCTATATAAACCGGAGGGTTTTAGTCCGTAGGACACAACATCCATTACAACGATCATACCATAGGCTAGCTTCTAGGGTTTAGCCTCCTCGATCTCGTGGTAGATCCAATCTTGTAATACACATCATCAATATTAATCAAGCAGGACGTAGGGTTTTACCTCCATCAAGAGGGCCCGAACCTGGGTAAAACATCATTTCCCTCGTCTCCTGTTACCATCCGCCTAGACGCACAGTTCGGGACCCCCTACCCGAGATCCGCCGGTTTTGACACCGACATTGGTGCTTTCATTGAGAGTTCCTCTGTGTCGTCACCGATAGGCTCGATGGCTTCTCCAATCAACAACAACGCTGTCCAGGGTGAGACTTTTCTCCCCGGACAGATCTTCGTATTCGGCGGCTTCACACTGCAGGCTAATTCACTTGGCCATCTGGAGCCGATCGAAAGCTACGCCCCTGGCCGTCAGGTCAGGTTCGAAAGCCTAAACTTCACGGCTGACATCCGCGGGGACTTGATCTTCGACGTACTCGAGCCACAGCCGAGCGTGCCGCACTGTGACGATGGGCATGATTTAGCTCTGCCGCCGGATAGTGCCTTGGTGGCCGCACAGGAATCCGCTCCGGCCCTCAGTCCGGAGCCGATCGCCTAGATCGAGGACCGGTGGCTGGACACCGCCTCGGGGGCTGCAACTTCCGCGGCGATGGAGCCGAACACTGACCTTGTCCCCTATAAAGCTCGTGACTCCGAGGTGCCGGACTCCCTGCCGGACTCCGAACCTCCTGCGCCCCTGCCAATCGAATCTGATTGGGCGCCGATCATGGAGTTCACCGCTGCGGACATCTTTCAGCACTCGCCCTTTGGCGACATTCTAAATTCGCTAAAACATCTCTCGCTATCCGGAGAGCCCTGGCCGGATTATGGCCAGGATGGTTGGGATGCAGACGACGAAGAAATTCAAAGCCCACCCACCTCCCACTTTGTAGACACTGTCGACGATCTAACCGACATGCTAGACTATGACTTCGAAGACATCGACGGTATGGACGACGATGCCGGAGACGAACAAGAACCAGCGCCTACAGGGCACTGGAAGACCACCTCGTCATATGACATATACATGATGGACACCCCAAAAGATGGGGACGGCGAAGAAGCAGCGGAGGCAGATTCCTTAAAGAAACAGCCCAAGCGCCGACGTCAGCAGTGCCGCTCTAAATCCCACCACAGCAAGAATGGAGATTCTGGCACAGGAGATAATAACACCCCAGACAGTGCCGAAGACAATCCCCTCCAGCAAGATTCAGCGCAGGAGGATGCAGAAGCAAGCCCTCGCGAGAGAGCGGCAGACGAAGAGGTCGAGGATGATAATTACATGCCTCCCTCCGGAGACGAGGAAAGCCTCGATAACGACGAATTCGTCGTGCCCGAGGATCCCTTCGAACAAGAGCGTTTCAAACGCAGGATAATGGCCACGGCAAATAGCCTAAAGAAAAAGCAGCAGTAGCTTCAAGCTGATCAAGACCTGCTGGCCGATCGATGGACCGAGGTCCTCGTGGCCGAAGAGTACAAACTCGAACGCCCCTCCAAAAGCTACCCAAAACGCAAGTTGCTCCCTCGATTAGAGGAGGAAGCATACATACCCTCATCACCAGCGCACAATACGGCCAACCGACCACCCCGTGGTCGCGACAGAGAGGCATCCAGGCCTTCCATCAAGACCGTACCCCGGCATCGCTCGAAAAGTACGAAGCCACGAGGGAACGCGCCGGACTTGCAGGACATATTGGAGGATAAGGCAAGACAATCCAGATCTATCTATGGATCACGTGGGCGCCCCACGACCCACGACGAATACCGTCGAGCCGGATACAACAACTCCGGCCGGGCCGAACACAGCAGACAATGCTCCCTTCAGCTACGTTGTGATATTGCTCAATACAGAGGCGCCGCACACCCGCTATGCTTCACTGACGAAGTAATGGATCATCAAATCCCTGAAGGGTTTAAACCCGTAAACATTGAATCCTACGATGGCACGACAGACCCCACGGTTTGGATCGAAGATTATCTCCTTCACATCCATATGGCCCGCGGCGACGATCTCCACGCCATCAAATACCTCCCGCTCAAGCTTAAAGGACCAGCTCGGCATTGGCTTAACAGCCTGCCCGCAGAGTCAATTGGGTGTTGGGAGGACCTGGAAGCCACATTCCTCGACAACTTCCAGGGCACATATGTGCGGCCACCAGACGCCGATGACCTAAGCCACATAATCCAGCAGCCAAACGAATCGGCCAGACAATTCTGTACAGGGTTCTTAACAAAGAAAAATCAAATCGTCGACTGTCCGGATGTAGAGGCCCTCGCAGCCTTCAAACATAACATCCGCGACGAGTGGCTAGCCCGGCACCTAGGACAGGAAAAGCCAAAATCCATGGCAGCCCTCACATCATTAATGACCCGCTTCTGTGCGGGAGAGGATAGCTGGCTAGCTCGTAGCAACAACCTCAGTAAAAATGCTGGTAGTCCGGACAATAAGAACCACAATGGCAGGTCGCGTCGAAGCAAAAATAAACGCCGCGTTAACGGCGACGACAAGGAGGATACGACAGTTAACGCCAGATTCCGAGGCTCTAAACCCGGTCAGCGGAAGAAGCCATTCAAAAGAACCACTCCGGGTCCGTCCAATTTGGACCGAATACTCGACCGCTCATGCCAGATACATGGCACCCCCGAAAAGCCAGCTAATCACACCAACAGAGATTGTTGGGTATTCAAGCAGGCAGGCAAGTTAATCACCGAAAACAATGACAAGGGGCTGCACAGCGACGATGAGGAAGAGACCCGACCGCCGAACAGTAGAGGACAGAAGGGCTTCCCCCCACAAGTGCGGACGGTAAACATGATATACGCAACCCATATACCCAAGAGGGAGCAGAAGCGTGCACTAAGGGACGTATATGCGATGGAGCCAGTCGCCCCTAAGTTCAATCCATGGTCCTCTTGCCCGATCACTTTCGATCGAAGAGACCATCCGACCAGTATCCGCCATGGCGGACTCGCCGCATTGGTTTAACACCCAATCGTCGATGGATTTCACCTCACAAGAGTCCTGATGGATGGCGGCAGTAGCCTGAACCTGCTTTATCAGGATACAGTGCGCAAGATGGGCATAGACCCCTCAAGGATTAAACCTACAAAGACAACCTTTAAAGGCGTCATACCAGGTGTTGAGGAAAATTGTACAGGCTCAGTCACACTGGAAGTGGTCTTCGGATCCCCGGATAATTTTCGGAGCGAGGAGTTAATCTTCGACATAGTCCCGTTCCGCAGCGGCTATCACGCTCTGCTCGGACAAACCGCGTTTGCAAAGTTCAACGCGGTGCCGCATTATGCATACCTAAAGCTCAAGATGCCAGGCCCTCGTGGAGTCATCATGGTCAACGGAAATACGGAACGCTCCCTCCGAACGGAGGAACATACAGCGGCTCTCGCGGCAGAAGTACAGAGCAGCCTTTTAAGGTAATTTTCGAGTCCGGCTGTTAAATGGCCGGACACAGCCAAACGCACCCGAAGCAACATCAACCAAGACCACCTGGCACGATCCGAGCACGCGTAGCAATGCGGCCCCAACCCCAGCCCTTGCATAATTGCAAGACCAACCCTCCGCGTACATCATTACGCTCTGGAGATACCATGGGCCTAGGGGGAGGGGCACGACCACAACAGACCCAGAGTGCGGCTCGACCACACCAGGGGCTCACAAGTGTGTCGCTCTTTTTATTATTTTCTTTCTTTGTATACACAGGACTCCGTTCACCAGAGGCCCTGTCCGGCGGTGAACCCGCCGAACTCATGATGCAACAGCCAGGGAAGAAAGAAGGCTATGATGAACACTCAGGGGCTTATGTTCCCCGCATTATGGTGTGATAAGTCCGAACACTTTCACAAGTGCGGCACCCCGAACTTATAGCATTATATGAATCGGCTCCGAATCATGTCTTGGGTCAATAGTTGGGTTTGCCGGCTCCCACGTTTTGGTACCTTACGTTCCGTTCGGTCGGCTAAGGTGGCACTGGGAGAACCACTGCGATTGCGCCCCGGTTGAGCTGGGCGAGCGCCTCAGTGGAGAAAGCTGAAACTGACTGTCATGATAAGGCGAGAGACTGGTCGCTGTTCGAGAGGTCTTTTCGAGTCCTTAAAGACTTATGCCGCGTCAAGGGAAGAACCGGATAATGTCCGGCCAAGGCGTGGATAGCGCCCCCAACTCGGTCTTCCAAATACCGGGGGCTTCGCCGAAATTTAAAATTATAGAATTCTATGGCTAAGTGAGAGTGTTCAAGCATTATAAGTCCGGTTGCCTTGTTCGTTGTGTTGAGCGCCTCCCTAGATGGACCCAAGAATGGGAACAAGAGTGCTCTAGTTTATCCCGAACACCCCAGCACTCGTGGCTTGGGGGTTGAAGCCGACGACTTGCCATCTCTCAGATTTTATAAACAACCGCACAGAAGGTAATATTTTAAATCAAACAAGCGTTGCTTAGCACATATGAACAAAATTTTCAGCGCACAGGATAATACAATAGCGAGTCTACTCAATAATTACATATCTGGGGCACTCATCCGCAATCTTGCGGGCACCCTTCAGGACAGTCTTATAGTACATCTCGGGCGTACGATACTCCTTGCCCGCTGGCGGCGTGTCAGTGATAAGCTTCTCCGCATCCAGCTTGCCCCAGTGCACCTTTGCACGGGCAAGGGCCCGACGAGCGCCTTCAATACAGGCGGAGCGCTTGACGACCTCCAACAAGGGGCACGCATCCACCAGCCGCCGCACGAGGCCGAAGTAGCTCCCAGGCATGGCCTCTCCAGGGCACAGTCGGACTATGAGGCCCTTCATGGCCTGCTCGGCTACCTTATGGAGCTCGACCAGCTGCTTCAGCTGGTCGCTAGGGGGCACCGGACGGCCGGCCTCAGCGTACTGAGACCAGAAGACCTTCTCCGTTGAGCTCCCCTCCTTGCCACGGTAGATCTGCAAACGCCCCTGGAGAGCTCCGAATTCGGGTAAGTGTCAGGTAGTTTACATTAACATGCTTGCTTTGCATGAAAAATGCCTTACCCGCCGCTATTTTCTTCACATCCTCAACCTCCTGAAGGGCCTTATGGGCCTCGGCCTTAGCGGCTTTGGCACTTTCGAGAGCCGAGGCAAGCTCGGACTCTCGAGTCTTTGAGTCGCGCTCCAAACTCTCATGCTTTTCCATGAGAGCCTGGAGCTCTTGCCGCACTTCCGCCACCCGCGCCTCCTGCTTCTCTCGCTCTGCCCGTTCCGCGGCCCCATTGCATTCGGCCACGGACACAGCCTCCTTCAGGGTCTCCACCTCGTTCATGGCCCCTGCAGTACCCACGTTATCCTTGTTATTTTTATTGCAACCTAAATCCTTTTCTGTAAGGTAACTATTCAAAGTGGTGTTACTCACCTTCTTTGTCCTCGAGCTGCTTCTTGGCACGGCCGAGCTCTTGCTCGGACTGCTCGAGATCCTGCTTCAATGCACCGACCTCCGCAGTCAGTGCGTCAGAGGTCAGCAGCGCAGCCTGCAAACCCATATTGACATAATTTTTAGCAACCCTGCGTATATCTTTTTAGATCCTTAGTCCGGCTTTTCTTTCCGAACACCGAACCGAGCATCAAGGGCTACTGTCTATGTGGTATTACATTACATAACTTTAACTTCTTACCTCAAAGCCTGTTAGAAGGCTGCTGCAGGCTTCGGTCAGCCCGCTCTTGGTGAGCTGAACCTTCTGAATCACCGCACTCATGACAGTGCGGTGTTCTTCCTTGATGGAAGCGCCTTTGAGCGCCTCCAACAAGTTGTCCGGCGCCTCCGGTTGGACGGGGGCCGCCGGTGTCATGGTCTTGCCCTTCTTGCGAAGGGGCCGCCTGCCGGACTCTGGAACCACTGCAGGTTCCGGTGTAGAGTCTGGCGCAAAGTCCGGGAGGCTGCCTTGCGGCGCCTCCAGAGCCTCCTCCTGATGGGTCCCTTCCCGGGATCCCGCCTCGGCGTCCTCAGTGGCGTGAGGGGTGGAGGCAGTCGGAATGGAATCCACATCTGACGCAGCCAACGACCCGCTCGACGAAGCAGGGAGATCATCATCGGCCGGACTGTAGGCAGTATGCGGCATTAGAAGGACACTATGTGACACAAAAGAAATTGCAGATCATTCAGGAATCCGGATACTTACGATCTCTCCTGAGGCCTGGCCCTTGAGGACCACTCTTCATCGCCAACGTTGGTGTTGGCAGAGCTGTCCGGGGGAATAGTTCTTCCCCTCTTGGACCCTTCGGCCTCCCCTGTTGGGGAGGCCTTCCTCTTTCTCTCTCCCTCGTATGGGAGAGTGTCTTCTTCCTCCTCCTCATCTTCGGGGGAGGAATCCGCCTCGGAGTCGTCGGACACCTGAAAACGGGAACTCTTTTGAGTACCCATGGCCACCTTCTTGGCCTTCTTCTCCGGCACCACGTGCGGTGCCGGAACCAGCAGCCCCGCTAGACGGGCGTCCACTGGGTCTTCTGGCATGGGAGCCGGGCAGATGAGCTGCTCGGCCTTCTTCATCCATTCCTGTCAATGGAAAAGGGAGATTGAAACCCGCTTAGGGTCGAACTATTAACAACAAGTGTCCCGTAAAGGGGTAGAATCACTTACCTCGTCAGCTGGACGCTGCGAGTGAAACCCGTGATCTTCCGTCGCGGATACGGGGGCTTCGGCGCCCTTAAACAGCACCCTCTAGGCGCCTTCATACGTCGTGTCGAAGAGCCCGCTCAGCGCCTGGTGCTGTGCCGGATCAAATTCCCACAGGTTGAATGCCCGTTCTTGGCATGGGAGAATCCGGCGGACGAGCATGACTTGGACCACATTAACAAGCCTGAGCTTGTTGTTCACCAGCTTCTGGATACAGGCTTGGAGTCCCGTCAGCTCCTTCGAACTACCCCATAGCAAGCCCTTCTCTTTCCAGGACGTGAGCTGCACAGGGATACCAGATCTGAACTCGGGGGCCGCCGCCCACTTAGGGTCACGCAGCTCGGTGATGTAGAACCACCCCGACTGCCACCCCTTGATGGACTCCACGATGGCCCCTTCGAACCAGAGGACGTTGGGCATCTTGCCCAACATGGCGCCTCCGCACTCCGCCTGCATGCCCTTCACTACCTTCGGCTTGACGTTGAAGGTCTTGAGCCACAAGCCAAAGTGGGGCTGGATGCAGAGGAAGGCCTCGCACACGACGATGAACGCCGCGATGTTGAGGATGAAGTTCGGCGCTAGATCATGGAAATCCAGGCCGTAGTAGAACATGAGCCCCCGGACAAAGGGGTGAAGTGGAAAGCCCAGTCCGCGGAGGAAGTGGGGGAGAAATACGACCCTCTCATGGGGCCTGGGGGTGGGGATGAGCTGCCCCTTGTCGGGAAGCCGGTGCGCAATGTCGCCGGAAAGGTATCCGGCGCTGCGCAGTTTGGCGATGTGCTCCTCCTTAACGGTGGAGGCCAACCATTTACCTCCCGCTCCGGACATGGTCGGAGAAGGTTGAGGCGAGACGCACGGACTTGGGCGTTGGAGCTCGAGAGTGCGCGAAGATGGATAAGCAAAGGAGGAAGAAGGCGTAGGTGAAAAGGTGGATCCTTATCCCCTTATATATAGGCGGACGAAGACTATACGTCCCCACCGGCCTGGTAAAACTCGCTTATCTCCCAAGCGCCACCATCAATGGCGCGGTTGGGTTACCCACGTCCGTATTGATGAGAATCCTGGAATAAGGGGAACATGATCTCTGCTTCGACAAGACGTGCCAAGGAAACCGCTTCGCTAAACGCGCTGAGGTGGTATAATAAAAAATGATTCAAGTAAAGGCTTGGTAGAGGTGTGACGTCACGCCGCAGAATACGTCAGCAGATTGAACTTGTGCACATATTATTCTCTCTACGGTGGAATGTGGAACTTATTTTGCAGAGCCGGACACTATCCAGGTGTTCACAATCTTCTATGGATTATTCAAAGGAGGAACCCGCCTTGCAATGCCGAACATTATGCGCGTCAGACTCATCGTCATTGAAGCCAGGCTCAGGGGCTACTGAGGGAGTCCTGGACTAGGGGGTGTCCGGACAGCTGGACTATCATCGTCCGCCGGACTCTAAGACTACGAAGATACAAGATTGAAGACTCCGTCCCGTGTCCGGATGGGACTTTCCTTGGCGTGGAAGGCAAGCTTGGCGATACGGATATGTAGATCTCCTACCATTGTAATCGACTCTGTGTAACCCTAGCCCTCTCTGGTGTCTATATAAACCAGAGGGTTTTAGTCCGTAGGACACAACATCCATTACAACAATCATACCATAGGCTAGCTTCTAGGGTTTAGCCTCCTCGATCTCATGGTAGATCCACTCTTGTAATACACATCATCAATATTAATCAAGCAGGACGTAGGGTTTTACCTCCATCAAGAGGGCCCGAACCTGGGTAAAACATCGTGTCCCTCGTCTCCTGTTACCATCCGCCTAGACGCACAGTTCGGGACCCCCTACCCGAGATCCGCCGGTTTTGACACCGACACCCATCAATTGATGTCAATGCGAGGTGTAGGGATTGCCATGCAACGGATGCACTAGAGCATTAAGTGTATGAAATCTCAAACTGAAACTAAGTGGTGTGCATCCAACTTGCTTGCTCATGAAGACCTCGGGCATTTGAGGAAGCCCATCATCGAAACATACAAGCCAAGTTCTATAATGAAAGTTCCCACTAGTATATGAAAGTGATAACTCAGGAGACTCTCTATATGAAGAACATGGTGCTATTTTGAAGCACAAGTGTGGTAAAAGGATAGTAACATTGCCCCTTCTCTCTTTTTCTCTCATTTTTTGGTGGGCTTCTTTGGCCTCTTTTTTTTATTTGGGCTTCTTTGGCCTCTTTTATTTTTCATAAAGTCCGAAGACTCATCCCGACTTGTGGGGGAATCATAGTCTCCATCATCCTTTCCTCACTGGGGCAATGCTCTAATAATGATGATCAGCACACATTATTTACTTACAACTCGATATCTAGAACAAAGATATGACTCTATATGAATGCCTCCGACGGTGTGCCGGGATGTGCAATGATCTAGCATAGCAATGACATCAAAAAATGGACAAGCCATGAAAACATCATGCTAGCTGTCATACAATCATGCAAAGCAATATGACAATGAATGCTCAAGTCATGTATATGATGATGGAAGTTGCATGGCAATATATCTTGGAATGGCTATGGAAATGCCATGACAGGTAGGTATGGTGGCTGTTTTGAGGAAGATATAAGGAGGCTTATGTGTGATAGAGCGTATCATATCATGGGGTTTGGATGCACCGGCGAAGTTTGCACCAACTCTCGAGGTGAGAAAGGGAAATGCACGGTACCGAAGAGGCTAGCAATGATGGAAGGGTAAGAGTGCGTATAATCCATGGACTCACATTAGTCATAAAGAACTCATATACTTATTGCAAAAGTTTATTGGCCCTCGAAGCAAAGTACTACTATGCATGCTCCTAGGGGGGAGGTTGGTAGGAGTTAACCATCGCGCGCCCCCGACCTACACGCAAAGATAAACAATCAAAATACAATGCGCGCCAATTTGGTTACATAGTTAGGAGACCATACATGCATGCTTCGGGAATCACAAACCTTAACACCAATATCCTTACCAAACACAACCATTTACTAGTACCTCCCACATATTATCATCTCTATATCGCAAAACTATAGCAAGGAATCAAACATATCATATTCAGTGATCTACAAGTTTTATGTAGGATTTTATGGCTAACCATGTGAATGACCAATTCCTGTCATCTCTCTAAATAGATATAAGTGAAGCAAGAGAGTTTAATTCTTTCTACAAAAGATATGCCCATGCTCTAACAAATATAAGTGAAGCAAAAGAGCATTCTACAAATTGCGGTTTTCTTTGTGAAGAGAAACAGGCAATCCAAACTTCAAATGATATAAGTGAAGCACATGAAGCATTCTATAAAGCCATACTCAAAAGATTTAAGTGAAGTGCAATGAGCATTTTATAAATCAACCATGGACTATCTCATACCAGCATGGTGCATAAAAGAAAAGTGAAAACTAAATGCAAAAGACGCTCCAAGATTTGCACATATCGCATGAACAAAACGAATCCGAAAACATACCAATACTTGTTGAAGAAAGAGGGGATGCCTTCCAGCGCATCCCCAAGCTTAGACGCTTGAGTCTCCTTGAATATTTACTTGGGGTACCTTGGGCATCCCCAGGCTTGAGCTCTTGCCTCTCCTCCTTTTCATCATATCGAGACCTCCTCGATCTTCGAACACTTCATCCACACAAAACTTCAACAAAAACTCGATAAGATCCGTTAGTATAATAAAGCAAATCACTACTCTAAGTACTGTTGCAAACCAATTAATATTTTTTTTTGCATTGTAGCTACTGTAATATAACTTTTCCATGGCTTAATCCACTGATCGAAATTGATAGTTTCATCAGAACAAGCAAACTATGCATCAAAAACAGAATCTGTCTTAAATGGGACAGTCTGTAGTACTCTGAACATTCACCATACTTCTGGTACACCAAACATTATGCCAAAATTATGAAAAATAAAACATTTGTATAGAAAGACAATTCAAAAAGTTTCAGAACCGTTTGACGTTCCAGTAAAAAATGTAAAATCGCGCACTACAGCCAAAGTTTCTGTCCTGCACCGCACAAACAAACAAGCATTGTAAACATCCTAAAGGCAAATCTTGGCACATTATTTTTATTATACAATGGAATTATACAAAGGTATAATTATTATTGTTGAAAAGTTTCTGTAATCAAGATTCACAAAGTTTCCGTGAGCATCAACAAAGTTCAAGGCTAGCTCCCACTTTAACAATGCTCGTCTTTCTCACTTTCGCTTTTCTTTTTGAAAAAGTTTTGGGTTCCCCTCTTTATTTTTCTGTTTATAAATTTTATGAAAGCACACAACAGAAATAAATGACTCTCTAAAACTTTCGGGTTGTTTCCCTGGCAGCACTTTCTTTAAAGCCATTAAGCTAGGCATATAGTGCTCAAGTAATGGATCCACCCGGATCCCAAGGTATATCAAAGCCAATTTTAATTAACAATGATTTGTGATTTAATAGTGAGCACAAAGTAACATATATCAAGCAAAAACAAAGTCTAACTCTCTTCCTATGCATCGGCATGTCATAAAAGAACAATTCATGCACACCAAGTAAAGTCCAATGTGTATAAGCAGTTTCTCTCAATTTTATCATATTGGAAACATAGAGAGGTGGAGATATAGTTCCTCTCTCATAATAATTGCAAGTAGGAGCAGCAGGCACATGCATATTATATCTATCAAAATCATCATGTGCAACGGTAAAATGCAACCGATCAACATAATCCTTAATAAGAGCAAACTTCTCCGATATAGTGTAGTCGGGAGAATTCAAAAAGATAATAGGACTATCATGAGTGGGTGCAATAGCAACAATTTCATGTTTAACATAAGGAACTATAACAAGTTCATCTCCATAAGCATAATTCATATTGGCATCTTGGCCACAAGCATAGCAAGCATCATCAAAAAGGGATATTTCAAACGAATTAAAGGGATCATAGCAATTATCATAGCAATCATCCTTCGGTAAGCATGAAGGGAAATCAAACAATGTATGAGTTTAAGAGCTACTCTCATTAGAAGGTGGGCACGGGTAGCTAATCCACTCTTCCTCCTTTTGTTCTTCGCTCTCCTCATCATCTTTTTCATCCAATGAGCTCACAGTTTCAGTAATTTCTGCTTCCATAGTTTCCTGCAAAATATTAGTCTCTTCTTGGAAAGCGGAGACTTTCTCAATAAATGCATCAATATCGGAATTGTATTCATAATTCTCATAATAATATTTAAGTGTAGCAAAATTTTCAGGTCTGTAAACAACATCATCAAGATTTTCACACTCTTTAAACAAAGATTCAATTTCGTAAGCACCCATAAAAGCAACGAATTCTTCTATTTGTTCCACATCATAGTAATCATATATACCATTAGCATAAGAAGCTAAGGTTTCATTATCATTAAATTTGCATGAAAAGGGAAGGTGTGGAGCCTTCATCCTAGAGCAACAAGTATAATCATATCTCAAGCATAGTTGCCTAGCATAACAATACAACATATAAATTTGATAGCATAATAGTTTCCCTTTTTGTGTCAAGCGATAATCCCTAAAGTATTCACGTTGATCCAACGTGTCTCCCGTAACATAATTGAATGGAGTTTTCTTAGGATTATTAAAGTAGCACATAATATCTTTCACATAATGAGCATTGAGGGTTTTAGGAGGTTACCCATCTTCATGAGTAGCAAGTAAACCTAATTTTTTTGGTATTTCGTGTTACATATCCACAACTAAAGATATAAAACAACTAAGAACAGCATATAAAAATTACTTAGTGATAAAGCAAACAAGCACACACGAGAATATTCACCCCACGCTATGACTCCCCGGCAACAATGCCAGAAAAAGGTCTTGATAACCCACAAGTATATGCGATCAATTGTAGCCTCTTTCGATAAGTAAGAGTGTCAAACCCAACGAGGAGCTAAAGGTAGAACAAATATTCCCTCAAATTCTATCGACCACCGATACAACTCTATGCACGCTTAACGTTCACTTTACCTAGAACAAGTATGAAACTAGAAGTACTTTGTAGGTGTTGTTGGATAGGTTTGCAAGAATATAAACAGCACGTAAATATAAACTAGGGGCTGTTTAGATAAAGAAGCAATAAAGTTAGTATAGCAACTGCGGAAAATTGGTGGTAGGAGTTGCAAAATTGTCCCAAAGCAATTGACTACGTTACTATACCGATAGCAAGTTTTATGTGGGAGAGGCCACTGCTAGCATGCAATCCCTGACTTGGAATTATATGGACTTATGATTGGAACTATTAGCAAGCATCCGCAACTACTAATGTTCATTAAGGTAAAACCCAACCATAGCATTAAGATATATTGGTCCCCCTTCAATCCCGTATGCATTAATTTGTATGCTAGGTTGAAGCTTCTATCACTCTTGCCCTCCAATACATAGTCCTATCAACATACAACTAACCCTATGGTGTGATCCACGCGCGCGCTCATATTATGGGCACCAAAGGACAGCAACATAACCACAAGCAAATTAAACCAATCATAGCAATTGACCAATTACCGAAAGGACAAAGAAAATCTACTCAGACATCATAGGATGGCAACACATCATTGGATAATAATATGAAGCATAAAGCACCATGTTCAAGTAGAGGGTACAGCGGTTTGCGGGAGAGTGGACCGCTGTAGATAGATGGGGGAAGGTGATGGAGATGTTGGTGAAGATGACGGAGGTGTTGGTGTAGATCGCAGTGATGGTGATGGCCCTGACGGCATTCCGGCACCACCGGGAGAGAGGGGGAGAAAGCCCCCCTTCTTCTTCTTATTACTTGACCCTCTCCCTAGATGGGAGAAGGGCTTCCCCTATGGTCCATGGTCTCCATGGCGTGGGAGTTGCGAGAGCCCCTCCGAGATTGGATTTGTCTCTCTGTCTCTCTATTTCTGCGTTCGAGAATCTGGCCTTTCACCGTTTCTTATATTCCCGGAGATGCGTAACTCCAATTGGATTAAAACCTTCAACATGATTTGTTTCCGGATATTAGCTTTCTTGCGGCAAAAGAAGGGCAGCAACCGCCTTACGGGGTGTCCACGAGGGTCAGGGGCGCGCCCACCCCCCTAGTGCACGCCCCCCTGCATCTTGGGCCCCTCGAGCATCATCTCGCGTTGATTCTTCCTCCCAAAAATCATAAATATTCGAAAAATATTCTCCATCCATTTTTACCCCGTTTGGACACCGTTTGATATGGGTTTTCTGTGAAACATAAAACATGCAACAAAGAGGAACTGGCACTGGGCACTGGATCAATATGTTAGTCCCAAAAATAATATAAAACTTTGCCAAAAGTATATGAAATTTGAATAATATTGACATGGAACAATCAAAAATTATAGATACGACGGAGACGTATCACTTCATCATTAAAGACTACCCCATCTCACGTGATGATCAGACATGGGTTAGTTGATTTGGATCATGTATCACTTAGACAACTTGAGGGATGTTGATTTAAGTGGGAGTTTATTAGTAATTTGATTATTCGAACTAAAATTTATGAACTTAGTCTTAGTAGTTTTTGCATATCTATGTTGTAGATCAATGGCACGTGCTACCGTTCCCTTGAATTTTAATGCGTTCCTAGAGCAAGCTAAGTTGAAAGATGATGGTAGGAACTACACGGACTGGGTCCGTAACTTGAGTATTATCCTCATTGCGGCATGATACGTCTCCAACGTATCTATAATTTTTGATTGTTCCATGCTATTATATTACCCCTTTTGGATGTTTATGGGCTTTATTTTACACATTTATATCATTTTTGGGACTAACCTACTAACCGGAGGCCCAGCCCAAATTGTTGTTTTTTTTTCCTATTTCAGTATTTCGAAGAAAAGGAATATCAAACGGAGTCCAAACGGAATTAAACCTTCGGGGCGTGATTTTTGGAACGAAATTGATCCAGAGGACTTGGAGTGCAAGTCAAGAAGCAGCCGAGGCTCCCACGAGATAGGAGGCCGCCCCCCCCCCTGTAGGGCGCGCCCCCTGTCTCGTGGGCCCCTCGGGCGGCCACCGACGTACTTCTTCCTCCTATATATACCTACGTACCCCGAAAACATCAAGGAGCACCACGAAACACAATTTCCACCGCCGAAACCTTCTGTATCCGCGAGATCTCATCTTGGAGCCTTCGCCAACACTTTGCCGGAGGGGGAATCGACCACGGAGGACTTCTACATTAACATCCTTGCCCCTCTGATGAGTTGTGAGTAGTTTACCATAGACCTACGGGTCCATAGTTATTAGCTAGATGGCTTCTTCTCTCTTTTTGGATCTCAATACAATGTTCTCCCCCTCTCTTGTGGAGATCTATTCGATGTAAACTCTTTTTACGGTGTGTTTGTCGAGATCTGGTGATATGTGGATTTATGATCAAGTTTATCTATGAATAATATTTGAATCTTCTCTGAATTCTTTTATGTATGATTGAGTTATCTTTGCAAGTCTCTTCGAATTATCAGTTTGGTTTGGCCTACTAGATTGATCTTTCTGGCCATGGGAGAAGTGCTTAGCTTTGGGTTCAATCTTGCGGTGTCCTTACACAGTGACAGAAAGGGTTGCAAGGCACGTATTGTTTTGTTGCCATCGAGGATAACAAGATGGGGTTTATATCATATTGCATGAGTTTATCCTTCTACATCATGTCATCTTGCTTAATGCGTTACTCTGTTCTTATGAACTTAATACTCTAGATGCAGGCAGGAGTCGGTCGATGTGTGGAGTAATAGTAGTAGATGCAGGCAGGAGTCGGTCTACTTGTTATGGATGTGATGCCTATATACATGATCATGCCTAGATAATCTCATAACTATGCAGTTTTCTATCAATTGCTCGACAGTAATTTGTTCACCCACCGTAATACTTATGCTATCTTGAGAGAAGCCTCTAGTGAAACCTATGGCCCCCGGTTCTATCTCTTATCATATTTTCTTTCAATCTACTTTTCTTTGCATTTTTTCTTTTTGCATCTATATTATAAAATACCAAAAATATATTTATCTTATCTTACTATCTTTATTAGATCTCACTTTCGCAAGTGACCGTGAAGGGATTCACAACCCCTTTATTGCGTTGGTTGCGAGTTCTCAGTTTGTTTGTGTAGGTGTGTGGGACTTTTGAGGAGCCTGTTACTGGATTGATACCTTGGTTCTCAAAAACTGAGGAAATACTTATGCTACTATCATTGCATCACCCTCTCCTCTTCGAGGAAAACCAATGCAAGCTCGAGACATACCAAGTACCCATCAAAAACCCATCTCCCTTGCATTTACATTATTTGCCATTTGCCTCTCGTTTTCCTCTCCCCCACTTCACCCTTGCCGTTTTATTCGCCCTCTCTTTCCCAATCTCCTCCTCTCTTTTCGCTTGCCTTTTTCTGTTTGCTTGTGTGTTGGATTACTTGTTGCCATGGCGCAAGATAATACCGTGATTTCTCGAATACCAATAATAATGATTTCCTTAGTACTCCGATTGCTCCTCTTAATTATGTTGAGTCTTGTGAAATCAATACCACTTTGTTGAATCTTGTTATGAAAGATCAATTTGCCGGCCTTCCTAGTGAAGATGCCGCTACTCATCTAAACAACTTTGTTGATTTGTGTGATATGCAAAAGAAGAAAGATACGGATAACAATATTGTCAAATTGAAGTTATTTCCGTTTTCACTTAGAGATCGTGCTAAAGTTTGGTTTTCGTCTTTGCCTAAAAATAGTATTGATTCTTGGAACAAGTGCAAAGATGCTTTAATCTCTAAGTATTTTCCTCCCGCTAAGATTATCACTCTCAGGAACGATATTATGAATTTTAAACAACTTGATCATGATCATGTTGCCCAATCTTGGGAAAGAATGAAATTGATGCTTCGCAATTGCCCTACTCATGGTTTGAATTTATGGATGATCATACAAAACTTTTATGCCGGTTTGAACTTTGCTTCTAGAAATCTCTTAGATTCGCCCGCGAGAGGCACGTTTATGGAAATCACATTAGGAGATGCTACAAAACTTCTTGATAATATTATGGCTAATTATTCTCAATGGGACACCGAAAGATCTTCTAGTAAAAAAGTGCATGCTACAGAAGAAATCAATGTTTTGAGTGGAAAGATGGATGAACTTATGAAGATGTTTGCTACTAAAAATACTCCTCTTGATCCCAATGATATGCCTTTGTCTTCTTTGATTGAGAATAATAATGAATCTATGGATGTGAATTTTGTTGGTAGGAATAGTTTCGGAAACAATGCTTATAGAGGAAACTTTAATGCTAGACCGTTCCCTAGTAATTCCTATAATAATTGTGGAAATTCCTAAAATAATTCTTATGGTAATTTTAATAAGATGCCCTCTGATTTTGAGAATAGTGTGAAAGAATTTATGATTTCTCAAAAGAATTTTAATGCTTTGCTTGAAGAAAAATTGCTCAAAGTTGATGATTTGGCTAGGAACGTTGATAGACTTTTGCTTGATGTTGATTCTCTTAAACTTATATCTTCTCCTCCTAAGCATGATATCAATGAGTCTCTCAAAGTAATGAGAATTTCCATTGATGAGTGTAAGGAAAGAAACGCTAGATTGCGTGCTAAGAAAGATAGCTTTATAAAAGCGTGTTCTTCTAGTTTCCATGAAAATAATGATGAGGATCTTAAAGTTATTGATGCGTCTTTGATTAGATCTATGTTTTGCAATATGAATTTTGATGATTATGGGACTGATGATGAATCAACTTTGCCTAGAAGGCGTCCCAAAAATTTGGAGTCTTTAGATCTTGATGCTAAATTTGGTAAAAGTGAGATTGGAGAATCCTCAACTTCTAATAATATTGAACCTACTATCTCAGATTTCAAGGAATTTGATTATGATAATTGTTCTTTAAAAAGTTGTATTTCCTTGTTGCAATCCATTGTCAATTCTCCTCATGCTTATAGTCAAAAAAAGCTTTTACCAAACATATTGTTGATGCCTTGGTGAAATCCTTGTTGGGGAACGTAGCAGAAATTCAAAAAATTTCCTACGTATCACCAAGATCTATCTATGGAGAGACCAGCAACGAGTAGAAAGAGAGTGCATCTACATACCCTTGTAGATCGCTAAGCGGAAGCGTTCAAGTGAACGGGGTTGATGGAGTCGTACTCGTCGTGATCCAAATCACCGATGACCAAGTGCCGAACGGACGGCACCTCCGCGTTCAACACACGTACAGCCCGGTGACGTCTCCCACGCCTTGATCCAGCAAGGAGAGAGGGAGAGGTTGAGGAAGACTCCATCCAACAGCGGCACGACGGCATGGTGGTGGTGGAGGAGCGTGGCAATCCTGCAGGGCTTCGCCAAGCACCGCGGGAGAGGAGGAGGACTTGGGAGAGGGGGAGGGCTGCGCCAGAACTTCGTGTACAGCTCCTATGTGCCTCCCCACTATATATAGGGGTGGAGGGGCTGATTTCTTGCCCTCCAAGTCCATTGGGGCGTTGGCCAAGGTGGGAGGAAAGAAATCTCATCATTTCCTTCCCCACCGATTGTTATCCCCCTTTTTTAGGGATCTTGATCTTATCCCTTTGGGATATGATTTTATTCCTTCTAAGGGGGAATCTTGGTGCGCCTTGACCAGGGGTGTGGGGCCTTTCCCCCACTACCCACGTTCATGTGGGTCCCCCCATGCAGGTGGGCCCCACTCTGGAACCTTCAAGAACCTTCCCGGTACAATACCGAAAAATCCCGAACATTTTCCGGTGGCCAAAATAGGACTTCCCATATATAAATCTTTACCTCCGGACCATTCCGGAACTCCTCGTGACGTCCGGGATCTCATCCAGGACTCCGAACAACATTCAGTAACCACATGCAAACTTCCTTTATAACCATAGCGTCATCGAACCTTAAGTGTGTAGACCCTACGGGTTCGGGAGACATGTAGACATGACCGAGACGTTCTCCGGTCAATAACCAACAGCGGGATCTGGATACCCATGATGGCTCCCACATGTTCCACGATGATCTCATCGGATGAACCACGATGTCAAGGACTTAATCAATCCCATATACAATTCCCTTTGTCTAGCGGTATTGTACTTTCCCGAGATTCGATCGTCGGTATCCTTATACCTTGTTCAATCTCGTTACCGGCAAGTCTCTTTACTCGTTCCGTAACACATCATCCCGTGATCAACTCCTTGGTCACATTGCGCATATGATGATGTCCTACCGAATGGGCCCAGAGATACCTCTCCGCTTACACGGAGTGACAAATCCCAGTCTCGATTCGTGCCAACCCAACAGACACTTTCGGAGATACCTGTAATGCACCTTTATAGCCACCCAGTTACGTTGTGACGTTTGGTACACCCAAAGCACTCCTACGGTATCCGGGAGTTGCACAATCTCATGGTCTAAGGAAAAGATACTTGACATTATAAAAGCTCTAGCAAACGAACTACACGATCTTTGTGCTATGCTTAGGATTGGGTCTTGTCCATCACATCATTCTCCTAATGATGTGATCCCGTTATCAACGACATCCAATGTCCATAGCCAGGAAACCATGACTATCTGTTGATCACAACGAGCTAGTCAACTAGAGGCTCACTAGGGACATATTGTGGTCTATGTATTCACACGTGTATTACGATTTCCGGATAATACAGTTATAGCATGAATAAAAGACAATTATCATGAACAAGGAAATATAATAATACTTTTATTATTGCCTCTAGGGCATATTTCCAATAGTCTCCCACTTGCACTAGAGTCAATAATCTAGTTCACATCGATATGTGATTAACACTCAAGGTCACATCCCCATGTGACTTACACCCAAAGAGTTTACTAGAGTCAATAATCTAGTTCACATTTACCATGTGATTAACACTCGATGAGTTCTGGGTTTGATCATGTTATGCTTGTGAGAGAGGTTATAGTCAACGGGTCTGAACCTTTTAGATCCGTGTGTGCTTTACAAATCTCTATGTCATCTCCTAGATGTAGCTACCACGCTCTATTTGGAGCTATTCCATATAACTGTTCTACTTGGAGCTATATTAAAAGTTGCTCCATTATACGTATCCGGTATCTCTACTCAGAGCTATCCGGATAGGTGTTAAGCTTGCATCGACGTAACTCTTTACGTCGAACTCTTTATCACCTCCACAATCGAGAAAATTCCTTAGTCCACTAGTTACTAAGGATAACTTTGACCGCTGTCCTGTGATCCATTCTTGGATCACTCTTGTACCCCTTGACTGACTCATGGCAAGGCACACTTCAGGTGCGGTACACAGCATAGCATACTGTAGAGAGCCTATGATAAAAGCATAGGGGACGACCTTCGTCCTTCCTCTTTCTTCTGCCGTGGTCGAGCTTTAAGTCTTAACTTCATACCTTACAACTCAGGCAAGAACTCCTTCTTTGACTGATCCATCTTGAACACCTTCAAGATTATGTCAAGGTACGTGCTCATTTAAAAGTACTATTAAGCATTTTGATCTATTATAGATATTGATGCTTATTGTTCAAGTAGCCTAATCTAGGTTTTCCATTGAAAAACAGTTTTCAAATAACCCTATATGCTTTCTAGAAATTCTACATCATTTCTGATCATCAATATGTCAACAACATATACTCATCAGAAATTCCATAGTGCTCCCACTCACTTCTTTGGAAATACAAGTTTCTCATAAACTTTGTATAAACCCAAAATCTTTGATCATCTTATCAAAGTGTACATTCCAACTCCGAGATGCTTACTCCAGTCCTTAGAAGGATCGCTGGAGCCAGCATACCTTTTAGCATCCTTAGGATCGTCAAAACCTTTCTGATTGTATTACATACAACCTTTCCTTACGAAAACTGGTAAGGAAACTCGTTTTGACATCCATCTGCCAGATTTCATAAATGCAGCTGATGCTAACACGAATCCGACGGACTTAAGCATCGCTACGGATGAGAAAATCTCATCGTAGTCAACTCCTTGAACTTGTGAAAAACTTTTCGTCACAAGTCGAGCTCCATAGATGGTTACATTACCATCCACGTCCGTCTTCTTCTTAAAGATCCATTTATCTCAATGGCTTGCCGATCATTGGGCAAGTCCACCAAAGTCCATGCTTTGTTCGGATACATGGATCCTATCTCGGATTTCATGGCTTCTAACCATTTGTCGGAATTTGGGCCCACCATCACTTCTCCATAGCTCATAGGCTCATTGTTGTCTAGCAACATGACCTTCAAGACAGGATTACTGTACCACTCTGAAGTAGTACGTATCCTTGTCACCCTACGAGGTACGGCGGTGAATTGATCCGAAACTTCATGGTCACTATCATAAGCTTCTACTTCAATTGGTGTAGGTGCCATGGGAACAACTTCCTGTGCCCTGATACACACTGGTTGAAGTGATGGTTCAATAACCATATCAAGTCTCCACCATCCTCCCACTCAACTTTTCGAGACAAACCTTTTCTCGAGAAAGGACCCGATTCAAGAAACAATCCATATTGCTTTCGGATCTGAATTAGGAGGTATACCCAACTGTTTTGGGTGTCCTATGAAGATGCATTTTATCCGCTTTGGGTTCGAGCTTATCAATCCTAAAACTTTTTCACATAAGCATCGCAGTCCCAAACCTTTAAGAAACGACAACTTAGGTTTCTCTAAACCATAATTCACACGGTGTCATCTCAACGGAATTACGTGGTGCCCTATTTAAAGTGAATGTGGTTGTCTCTAATGCCTAACCCTTGAACGATAGTGGTAACTCGATAAGAGACATCATGGTATGCATCATATCCAATAGGGTGCAGTTATGATGTTCGGACACACCATCAAACTATGGTGTTCCAGGCGGTATTAATTGTGAAACAATTTCCACAATGTCATAATTGTGTGCCAAAGCTTGTAACTCAGATACTCATCTCTATGATCATATCATAGACATTTCATCCTCTTGTCACGATGATCTTCTACTTCACTCTGAAATTACTTGAACCATTCAATAATTCAGACTTGTGTTTCATCAAGTAAATATTCTCAACATCTACTCAAATCATCTGTGAAGTAAGAACATAATGATATTCACTGCATTCCTCAGCACTCATTGGACTGCACACATCAAAATGTGTTACTTCCAACAAGTTTCTATCTTGTTCCATTTTACTGAAACCGAGGATTTCAGTCATCTTGCCCATGTGGTATGATTTGCATGTCTCAAGTGATTCAGGATCAAGTGAGTTCAAACGGTCCATTTGCATGGAGTTTCTTCATGCATATACACCAATAGACATGGTTCGCATGTCTCAAACTTTTCAAAAACGAGTGAGCCCAAAGATCCATCAACATGGAGCTTCTTCATGCGTTTTATACCGATATGACTTACGTGGCAGTGCCACAAGTAGGTGGTACTATCATTACTATCTTTTTGCATGAACATGTGTATCACTACGATCGAGATTCAATAAACCATTCATTTTAGGTGCAAGACCATTCAAGGTATTATTCAAATAAACAGAGTAACCATTATTCTCCTTAAATGAATAACCGTATTGCAATAGACATGATCCAATCATGTCTATGCTCAACGCAAACACCAAATCTCGATGGTAGAGGGAGCGTGCGATGCTTGATCATATCAACCTTGGAAACATTTCCAACACATATCGTCAGCTCACCTTTAGCTAGTCTCCGTTAATTCCGTAGCTTTTATTTCGAGTTACTAACACTTAGCAACCGAACCGGTATCTAATACCCTGGTGCTACTAGGAGTACTAGTAAAGTACACATCAACACAATGTATATCCAATATACTTCTATCGACCTTGCCAGCCTTCTCATCTACCAAGTATCTAGGGTAATTCTGCTCCAGTGGTTGTTCCCCTTATTACAGGAGCACTTAGTCTCGGGTTTGGGTTCAACCTTGGGTTTCTTCACTAGAGCAGCAGCTGATTTGCTGTTTCATGAAGTATCCGTTCTTGCCCTTGCCCTTCTTGAAACTAGTGGTTTCATCAACAATTGATGCTCCTTCTTGATTTCTACTTTCGCGGTGTCAAACATCGTGAATACCTCAAGGATCATCATATCTATCCCTGATATGTTATAGTTCATCACAAAGCTTCAGCAGCTTGGTGGCAATGACTTTGGAGAAACATCACTATCTCATATGGAAGATCAACTCCCACTTGATTCAAGTGATTGTTGTACTCAGACAATCTGAGCACAAGCTCAACGATTGAGCTTTTCTCCGTCAGTTTGCAGGTTAAGAAAATCGTCGGAGGTCTTATACCTCTTGACGTGGGCACGAGCCTGAAATCCCAATTTCAGCCCTCGAAACATCTCATATGTTCCGCGACATTTCGAAAAACGTCTTTGATGCCTCAACTCTAAACCGTTTCACTGAACTATCATGTAGTTATCAAAACGTGTATGCCTGATGTTCACAACATCCACAAACGACATTTGGGGTTCGGCACACTGAGCGGTGCATTAAGGACATAAGCTTTCTACTGATTGCATAATCGCTACTATCAACTTTCAACTATATTTTCTCTAGGAACATTACTAAACAGTAGAACTAAAGCGCGAGCTACGACATAATTTGCAAAAGGTCGTTTGACTATGTTCAAGATAATTAAGTTCATCTTATGAACTCCCACTCAGATAGACATCCCTCTGGTCATCTAAGTGATCACATGATCCGAGTCAACTAGGCCGTGTCCGATCATCACGTGAGACGGACTAGCCAACGTCGGTGAACATCTTCATGTTGATCGTATCTACTATACGACTCATGCTCGACCTTTCGGTCTCCGTGTTCCGAGGCCATGTCTGTACATGCTAGGCTCGTCAAGTTAACCCTAACTGTATTGCTGTGTAAATCTGTCTTACACCCGTTGTATGTGAACGTAAGAATCCATCACACCCGATCATCACGTGGTGCTTAGAAGCGACGAACTGTAGCAACGGTGCACAGTTAGGGGAGAACACTTCTTGAAATTGTTGTAAGGGATCATCTTATTTACAACCATCGTCCTAAGTAAACAAGATGCATAAACATAATAAACATCACATGCAATTATATAGTAGTGACATGATATGGCCAATATCATATAGCTCCATTGATCTCCATCTTCGGGGCTCCATGATCATCATCGTCACCGGCATGACACCATGATCTCCATCATCATGATCTCCATCATCGTGTCTCCATGAAGTCGTCTCGCCAACTTATTACTTCTACTACTATGGCTACCGGTTAGCAATAAAGTAAAGTAATTACATGGCGTTGTTCAATGACACGCAGGTCATACAATAAATAAAGACAACTCCTATGGCTCCTGCCGGTTGTCATACTCATCGACATGCAAGTCGTGAATCCTATTACAAGAACATGATCAATCTCATACATCACATATCATTCATCACATTCTTCTTGGCCATATCACATCACATAGCATCCCCTGCAAAAACAAGTTAGACGTCCTCTAATTGTTGTTTGCATGTTTTACGTGGCTGCTATGGGTTTCTAGCAAGAACGTTTCTTACCTACGCAAAGACCACAACGTGATATGCCAATTGCTATTTACCCTTCATAAGGACCCTTTTCATCGAATCCGTTCCGACTAAAGTGGGAGAGACTGGCACCCGCTAGCCACCTTATGCACCAAGTGCATGTCAATCGGTGGAACCTGTCTCACGTAAGAGTACGTGTAAGGTCGATCCGGGCCGCTTCATCCCACAATACCGTCGAAACAAGATTGGACTAGTAACGGTAAGCACATTGAACAACATCAACGCCCACAACTACTTTGTGTTCTACTCGTGCAAAGAATCTACGCAATAGACCTAGCTCATGCCACTGTTGGGGAACGTAGCAGAAATTCAAAAATTTTCCTACGTATCACCAAGATCTATCTATGGAGAGACCAGCAACGAGTAGAAAGAGAGTGCATCTACATACCCTTGTAGATTGCTAAGCGGAAGCGTTCAAGTGAACGGGGTTGATGGAGTCGTACTCGTCGTGATCCAAATCACCGATGACCAAGTGCCGAACGGACGGCACCTCCGCGTTCAACACACGTACAGCCCGGTGACGTCTCCCACGCCTTGATCCAGCAAGGAGAGAGGGAGAGGTTGACAAAGACTCCATCCAACAGCGGCACGACGGCATGGTGGTGGTGGAGGAGCGTGGCAATCCTGCAGGGCTTCGCCAAGCACCGCGGGAGAGGAGGAGGACTTGGGAGAGGGGGAGGGCTGCGCCAGAACTTCGTGTACAGCTCCTATGCGCCTCCCCACTATATATAGGGGTGGAGGGGCTGATTTCTTGCCCTCCAAGTCCATTGGGGCGTTGGCCAAGGTGGGAGGAAAGAAATCTCATCATTTCCTTCCCCACCGATTGTTATCCCCCTTTTTTAGGGATCTTGATCTTATCCCTTTGGGATATGATTTTATTCCTTCTAAGGGGGAATCTTGGTGCGCCTTGACCAGGGGTGTGGGGCCTTTCCCCCACTACCCACGTTCATGTGGGTCCCCCCATGCAGGTGGGCCCCACTCCGGAACCTTCTAGAACCTTCCCGGTACAATACCGAAAAATCCCGAACATTTTCCGGTGGCCAAAATAGGACTTCCCATATATAAATCTTTACCTCCGGACCATTCCGGAACTCCTCGTGACGTCCGGGATCTCATCCGGGACTCCGAACAACATTCAGTAACCACATGCAAACTTCCTTTATAACCCTAGCGTCATCGAACCTTAAGTGTGTAGACCCTACGGGTTCGGGAGACATGTAGACATGACCGAGACGTTCTCCGGTCAATAACCAACAGCGGGATCTGGATACCCATGATGGCTCCCACATGTTCCACGATGATCTCATCGGATGAACCACGATGTCAAGGACTTAATCAATCCCATATACAATTCCCTTTGTCTAGCGGTATTGTACTTTCCCGAGATTCGATCGTCGGTATCCTTATACCTTGTTCAATCTCGTTACCGGCAAGTCTCTTTACTCGTTTCGTAACACATCATCCCGTGATCAACTCCTTGGTCACATTGCGCATATGATGATGTCCTACCAAGTGGGCCCAGAGATACCTCTCCGCTTACACGGAGTGACAAATCCCAGTCTCGATTCGTGCCAACCCAACAGACACTTTCGGAGATACCTGTAATGCACCTTTATAGCCACCCAGTTACGTTGTGACGTTTGGTACACCCAAAGCACTCCTACGGTATCCGGGAGTTGCACAATCTCATGGTCTAAGGAAAAGATACTTGACATTATAAAAGCTCTAGCAAACGAACTACACGATCTTTGTGCTATGCTTAGGATTGGGTCTTGTCCATCACATCATTCTCCTAATGATGTGATCCCGTTATCAACGACATCCAATGTCCATAGCCAGGAAACCATGACTATCTGTTGATCACAACGAGCTAGTCAACTAGAGGCTCACTAGGGACATATTGTGGTCTATGTATTCACACGTGTATTACGATTTCCGGATAATACAATTATAGCATGAATAAAAGACAATTATCATGAACAAGGAAATATAATAATACTTTTATTATTGCCTCTAGGGCATATTTCCAACAATCCTATGATGAAAAACTTAATTTGGAAGTTTCTATACCTAGAAAACTTAATGACGAGTGGGAACCTACTATAAAGATTAGAATTAAAGATTATGAGTGTTTTGCTTTGTGTGATTTGGGTGCTAGTGTTTCCACGATTCCGAAAACTTTATGTGATATTCTAGGTTTCCATGATCTTGATGATTTCTCTTTAAATTTGCACCTTCCGGATTCCACCATTAAAAAGCCAATCGGAAGGATCAATGATGTTCTCATTGTTGCAAATAGAAATATGGTTCCCGTAGATTTTATCGTTCTTGATATAGATTGCAATCTTTCTTTTCCTATTATTCTTGGTAGACCTTTCCTTAGAACGATTGGTGCGATTTTTGATATGAAGGAAGGGAATATTAGATTCCAATTTCCGTTAAAGAAAGGCATGGATCACTTTCCAAGAAAGAAAGTCAAATTACCTTATGAATCCATCATGCATGCTACTTATGAATTTAGTGCCAAAGATGGCACCCGTTAGATCTATCCTTGCTTTTATGCCTAGCTAGGGGCGTTAAACGATAGCACTATTTGGGAGGCAACCCAATTTTCTTTATCTTTTCTGTTTTTGCTCCTGTTTAGTAATAAATCTTGCATCTAACTTCTGTTTAGATGTGTTTTTATCTTTTAATTAGTGTTTGTGCCAAGTAGAACCTATAGGATAACCTATGGTGATAGTTGATTTGATTCTGCTGAAAAACAGAAACTTTGCGCGCACGAATATAATTTTGTTAAATCATAGAAACGTGCTTTTGCGTTGATTCTTTTTTGCTTCTGTTCAATAAACAAATTGTCCAGGACATACTATTTTGGTAGGATTTTTAGAGTTACAGAAGTTTGCGTTAGTTACAGATTGCTACAGACTGTTCTATTTTTGACAGATTCTGTGTTTCGTGTGTTGTTTGCTTATTTCAATGCATCTATGGCTAGTAAATTAGTTTATAAACCATAAAGAAGTTGGAATACAGTAGGTTTAACACCAAAATAAATAAAGAATGAGTTCATTATAGTACCTTTTATGGTGGTTTTCTTTCTTTCACTAACGGAGCTTATAAGATTTCCTATTGAGTTTTGTGTTGTGAAGTTTTCAAGTTTTGGGTAAAGCTTTTATGGACTATGGAATAAAGGGTGGCAAGAGCCTAAGCTTGGGGATGCCCATGGCACCGCAAGATATTCAAGAATAGCCAAAAGCCTAAGCTTGGGGATTCCCCGGGAAGGCATCCCCTCTTTCGTCTTCGTTCATTAGTAACTTTACTTGGAGCTATATTTTTATTCGCCACATGATATGTGTTTTGCTTGGAGCGTCGTGTATTATATTAGTCTTTGCTTTTTAGTTTACCACAATCATCCTTGCTGTACACACCTTTTGGGAGAAGCCTATTTGATTAGAATTTGCTAGAATACTCTATGTGCTTCACTTATATCTTTTGAGCTTCATTGTTTTTGCTCTAGTGCTTCACTTATATCTTTTAGAGCATGGTGGTGTCTTAATTTTGAAGAAATTACTAGTCTCTCATGCTTCACTTATATTATTTTGAGAGTCTTTTAGAACAGCATGGTATTTTCTATGGTCATAAAGTTGGTCCTAGAATGATGAGCATCCAAATTGGGTATAACAAAAACTATCATAGAAAGTGAATTGGATGCTATGATCAACTTGATACTGGATAATTGTTTTGAGATATGGTGCTAGTGATATTACAGTCATGCTAGTTGGGTGATTATGGATTTAAAGAATGCTTGTGTTGAAGTTTGTGATTCCTGTAGCATGCACGTATGGTGAACCGCTTTGTGATGAAGTTGGAGCACAATTTTATTTATTGATTGTCTTCCTTATGAGTGGCGGTCGGGGACGAGCGATGGTCTTTTCCTACCAATATATCCCCCTAGGAGCATGCGCGTAGTGCTTCGGTTTTTGATGACTTCTAAATTTTTACAACAAGTACACGAGTTCTTTTGACTAATGTTGATTGCATGGATTATACGCACCCTTTCACCCTTCCATCATTGCTAGCCTCTCTTGTGCCGCACAAATTTCGCCGTAACCATACACCCACCATATACCTTCCTCAAAACAGCCACCATACCTACCTATTATGGCATTTCCATAGCCATTCCGAGATATATTGCCATGCAACTTTCCACCGTTCCGTTCATATGACACGCATTATTTTTGTCATATTGCTTTTTGCATGATCATGTAGTTGACATCGTATGTGTGGCAAGGCCACCTTCATAATTTTCATACATGTCGCTCTTGATTCATTGCATATCCCAGTACACCGCCGAAGGCATTCATATAGAGTCATATCTTGTTCTAGCTTTGAGTTGCAATTCTTGAGTTCTAAATCCATAAAAGTGTGATGATCTTCATTATTAGAGCATTGTCCTAGTGAGGAAAGAATGATGAAGACTATGATTCCCCCACAAGTCGGGATGAGACTTTGGACTTTACAAAAAGAAAAGAAAAAGTGGAAGAAAAAAAAAGAGAAAGGACAAAAAAAAGGGAAAGGCCAAAGAAAAAAAAGAGAAAGAAAAAAAAGAAAAAAAAGGAAAAGAAAAAGAAAGAAAAATAAAATAAGAGAAAAAGAGAGAAGGGACAATGCTACTATCTCTTTTTCCACACTTGTGCTTCAAAATAGCACCATGATCTTCATGATAGAGAGTCTCATATGTTGTCACTTTCATATACTAGTGGGAATTTTTCATTATAGAACTTGGCTTGTATATTCCAATGATGGGCTTCCTCAAAGTGCCCTAGGTCTTCGTGAGCAAGCAAGTTGGATGCACACCCACTTAGTTTCTTTTGTTGAGCTTTCATATATTTATACCTTTAGTGCATCCGTTACATGGCAATCCCTACTCACTCACATTGATATCTATTAATGGGCATCTCCATAGCCCGTTGATACGCCTAGTTGATGTGAGACTATATTCTCCTATTTGTCTTCTCCATAACCACCATTCTATTCCACATATAGTGCTATGTCCATGGCTCACGCTCATGTATTGCGTGAAAGTTGAAAAAGTTTGAGATTATTAAAGTACGAAACAATTGCTTGGCTTGTCATCGGCGTTGTGCATGATTAAATACTTTGTGTGATGAAGATAGAGCAACAGCCAGACTATATGATTTTGTAGGGATAACTTTCTTTACCCATGTTATTTTGAGAAGACATGATTACTTTGATTAGTATGCTTGAAGTATTACTATTTCTTATGTCAATATGAACTTTTATTTTGTATCTTTTGGATCTGAACATTAATGCCACAATAAATATATTACATTGAGAATTATGTTAGGTAGCATTCCACATCAAAAATTCCTTTTTTTCATTTACCTACTCGAGGACGATCAGGAATTAAGCTTGGGGATGCTTCATACGTCTCCAACGTATCTATAGTTTTTGATTGTTCCATGCTATTATATTACCCCTTTTGGATGTTTATGGGCTTTATTTTACACATTTATATCATTTTTGGGACAAACCTACTAACCGGAGGCCCAACCCATATTGCTGTTTTTTTGCCTATTTCAGTATTTCGAAGAAAAGGAATATCAAACGGAGTCCAAACGGAATGAAACCTTCGGGAGCGTGATTTTTGGAACGAAGTTGATCCAAAGGACTTGGAGTGCAAGTCAAGAAGCAGCCGAGGCTCCCACGAGATAGGAGGCCCCCCCCCCCTTTAGGACGCGCCCCCTGTCTCATGGGCCCCTCGGGCGGCCACCGACGTACTTCTTCCTCCTATATATACCTACGTACCCCGAAAACATCCAGGAGCACGACGAAACACAATTTCCACCGCCGTAACCTTCTGTATACGCGAGATCTCATCTTGGATCCTGCGCCGGCACTCTGCCGGAGGGGGAATCGACCATGGAGGGCTTCTACATCAACATCCTTGCCCCTCCGATGAGTTGTGAGTAGTTTACCACAAACCTACAGGTCCATAGTTATTAGCTAGATGGCTTCTTCTCTCTTTTTGGATCTCAATACAATGTTCTCCCCCTCTCTTGTGGAGATCTATTCGATGTAAACTCTTTTTACGGTGTGTTTGTCGAGATTTGATGAATTATGGGTTTATGATCATGTTTATCTATGAATAATATTTGAATCTTCTCTGAATTCTTTTATGTATGATTGAGTTATCTTTGCAAGTCTCTTCGAATTATCAGTTTGGTTTGGCCTACTAGATTGATCTTTCTTGCCATGGGAGAAGTGCTTAGCTTTGGGTTCAATCTTGCGGTGTCCTTACCCAGTGACAGAAAGGGTTGCAAGGCACGTATTTTTTTGTTGCCATCGATGATAACAAGATGGGGTTTATACCGTATTGCATGAGTTTATCCCTCTACATCATGTTATCTTGCTTAATGCGTTACTCTGTTTTTATGAACTTAATACTCTAGATGCAGGCAGGAGTCGGTCGTTGTGTGGAGTAATAGTAGTAGATGCAGGCGGGAGTCGGTTTACTTGTTATGGACATGATGCCTATATACATGATCATGCCTAGATAATCCCATAACTATGCGCTTTTCTATCAATTGCTCGACAGTAATTTGTTCACCCACCGTAATACTTATGCTATCTTGAGAGAAGCCTCTAGTGAAACCTATGGCCCCCGGGTCTATCTCTTATCATATTTGCATTCAATCTACTTTTATTTGCATCTTTACTTTTTGCATCTTTATTATAAAATACCAAAAATATATTTATCTTATCTTACTATCTTTATTAGATCTTGCTTTCGCAAGTGGCCGTGTAGGGATTGACAAACCCTTTATTGCGTTGGTTGCGAGTTCTCAGTTTGTTTGTGTAGGTCCGTGGGACTTTTGAGGAGCCTCATACTGGATTGATACCTTGGTTCTCAAAAACTGAGGGAAATACTTACGTTACTATCGCTGCATCACCCTCTCCTCTTCGAGGAAAACCAACGCAAGCTCAAGACGTAGCACTGCATAGAAGAATTATGTCCTTGATGCACCACTAGGTGATAGACCTGCTGCAGGAGACACTTCAGATGTTATGAACGTCTGGCAGGCTCGATCTGATGACTACTCAATAGTATAGTGTGTCATGCTTTACGGCTTAGAACCGGGACTTCAAAGACGTTTTGAACGTCACAGAGCATATGAGATGTTCCAAGAGCTGAAATTGATATTTCAAGCTAATGCCCGGGTTGAGAGATATGAAGTCCCCAACAAGTTCTATAGTTGTAAGATGGAGGAGAACAGTTCTGTCAGTGAATACATACTCAGAATGTCTGAGTATCATAACCACTTGACTCAGCTGGGAATTGATCTTCCAGTTGAGAGTGTTATTGACTGAGTTCTTCAGTCACTACCACCAAGCTACAAATACTTCGTGATGAACTATAATACGCAAAGGATAACGAAAATATTTCCACAGCTCTTCGCGATGCTAAAATCGACGGAGGTAGAAATTAAGAAGGAGCATCAAGTGTTGATGGTTAACAAGACCACTAGTTTCAAGAAGGAAGGGAGGGCGCGGCCAGGGCAGGCCCTAGGGCCAGCCCCCTTGGGGGCGCCCTAAGCAACCGCCCTCCTCCCCCTACCTATATATATGAGAGGAGGGAGAGGGGCAATACACACCACGATCCCCAAGCCGTGTGCGGCGCCCCGTCTCCCTCTAGTTCTAGTTCCTCCTCCGTCCATGTTCGTTGTGCTTGGCGAAGCCCTTCGGATAGTTTCACCGCCTCCGTCACCACGTTGTCGTGCTGGCGGAACTCATCTACTATTTCGGCTCTCTTGCTGGATCGACAAGGCGAGGATGTCATTAAGCTGAACGTGTGCTGAACGCGGATGTGTCGTACGTTCGGTAGTTGATCGGGACGGATCGTGAAGGTGTACGACTACATCAACCGCGTTGATAAACGCTTCCGCTTAGCGATCTACAATGGTAATGTAGATGCTCTCCCCCTCTCGTAGCTATGCATCTCCATGTATAGATTGCGCGTGCATTTTTTTTTCCATGCAACGTTCCCAATAGCTTGCCCACTACCGAGAGGTGAGATAGTCCCACGGAAATCCGACAAGGGCTTTGTCACTAGCTTTTTTTGAGCTGATTTGTCCACAAAGTGAGACCGTTTACAACATTGTGAGACTGTTTACAATGTTCTAGATTACATGTGTGGTGGTGTAGTCAGCCTGTCCAAAAACTTGTGTATTCCGAGCATCCTAGATTTTCTAGAGGACGATTAGCAGAAGAAAGTGGTTGTGCTCTCGTCGATATCTTGCGGAGAGGGTGTCATCCAGATCTGTTGAAGGGGGAGATAGAAGGTTTTAATCCAATGGACCACCATATAGGAGAGGTGGTCGGCCATCGGACGAACAGGTGAAGGCGGTCTTCTACACGGGCCATGCACATGGGACACGTAGTGTTTGCCTGGAGCATCTTGTGAGAGAGGTTTGCTTTTGTGTTTAACCTGTCGAGGTACAACAGCTAGTTGATTTTTTTTATTATTATTTTTACTTTGGTTGGTGCGCAGCCCATCCAAGCAGGCGTGAGGTCTTGGGGAGCGAGTCCTTGCTTGAGTACTTTGTAAGTTTGTATGCATTACCAGTGGTCAATTGTTCCCCATTGAGCAGTGTTCTTCGATCCAAGTGAACCTGAAAGAGAGACATGGCGCAACAGAACATTAACAGAAACAAATTCACTTTCGGTCAGCCTGTCCCACAAGGAAAAACGACCCCACTGCATAATTTGTGCCATATGGGCGTTTTGGTTCAGGTGGTGGGAGCATAGGGAAGGGTATGTTCTGGATAGTGGTTCAGAGAGAAACCATATGTCATGCCAAAGGAAAGTAGAGTGGCGATTGCCAATTTGGCATTTGGAAATTTCAGAGAGGCATGCTGCCAAGTTTGAAGCTTTGTTTCCCACTGAGACGGGGTATGGAGAGTAGATGAGGTTACAATCCTTCCAAGGCAAGTTTGAGGAGTGCGTGAACTTGTAGGCGAATTTCATCCTCGGGCAAAAAAATTGCGATTTAATGTTTTTGACCCCGAGACCCCCATTTTCCTTGGGTCCGCAGACTTTATCCCACGGGACTAGGCATTGTGCACTCTTGCAAGTATCAAGAAGATGCATCTACGACGTTTATCAAGCAGGTGAATGATTTTTTGGGTTAGAATGAAACTTCCCATGAACTACATACGTAGGCAGAGGGCCAAGAACAACAAGAATTACTTTTTCTGTATACAAATATTGTTTCGAAATATGAGATGACTCTTTTATTTCAAGCATATGAAAAAATATATAAAAGGATATTATTTTTATTTATATTTACATAATATTGGATTGGCTCCATTGTTAAACATATTTTTAACATTATTTACTAATATTGTTGCTGTCATAGAGAACAGGTGTCACGGCGACGGGTGGAAGAGGAAGAAGAGTACGTCATCCGAGTATAACATTGTTCTTAAGAGCATCATGACACTCTACTTTTTCGATGCTTCTCCACATGGATTTTTTTTGCGGAAAACTGTCGATCTATTCATCTTCAATCATGGTAGTACAACGAACACCAGAAATAATAAAAATTACATCCAGATCCATAGACCACCTAGCGACAACTACAAGCATTGAAGTGAGCCGAAGGCGCGACGCCGTCATCGCCCCTCCCTTGCCGGAACCGGGAACAACTTGTTATAGTAGACAGTCGGGAAGTCGTCGTGCTAAGGTCCTATAGGACCAATGCCCCAGAACAGCAACCGCCGCCGATGAAGAGAATTTTAGATCGGAAGGATCCAGCCTGAAGACACATGAACAAAGACGAACAAAGACCGGATCCGAACGGGTCCATCAAAGACAACCACCGACCAAATCTCGCGAGATCAGCTGGAGACACACCACCACATGCCCTCCGACGATGCTAGACACACCATTGGGACGGGGGTTAGGCGGGAAGAACCTTATTCCATCTTCAAGAAGCCGCCGCCGTCTCGTCTTCTTGAGCAGAACACAAACCCTAACAAAACTTGAAGAAGCACCTGAAAACGGAGCCCTCCCGCCGGCAAGGGCCGGTATCCACCACGCACCCATGGCCCTGAGGCCACATGAGACGTGGGAGATCGGCGGCGCCGCCGACGGGAGGCAGAAACCCTAACCACCTTTTTCTTGAAGGAGAGACAATGGGAGGACTTCTCCACATGGTTAGAGCAACTCTAGGTGGTTTCCAGAAGAGGAGGGAGCCTTTAAAACTATTTAAAATGGTCCTTAACAATTTAACGGCTCTACATCTAATGTGTGAAGTAAAGGTTCCTTGTAGCCTTTTATTTATTTATTTTTCTCCACCATTTCTCCTACGTGTGGTCTTATACTCTCTAATTGATCTTCAACTTCACATATATAGATATAAATAAATCCTAACTTAGCGCCGTAGGAGGGGAGGTGGAGGGAGCCATGAAGAGAATAAGATGAGGAGCCTGTGATCATGCGTCACGAGGGTGGATCTAAAGGGATAGGGCCATGGCGCACATGAGCAAGGGAGCAAGGAGAGGCAAGAGGCGCCGCCAGCGGAGCAATGATATGAAGAGGAGGTGGGGGAGTGGTGCAGTATACAGATGGGCAACCTGCCTTGTAGCATATTTTGGATGAAAAAGGTACTTGTGGTTCTCTTTTTAGAGACCTTTTACGGTACATCAAGTCTATTGGTGCTGTTCATTTTTATGATTGGAGAGTCCAGATTACCTAATACTACAACGGATTTTCAGCAGTATATTGATCAATTACGGGCATTTTAGGTAGTTCACTCTGTTCATCAATCCTCATTAAGTAGCAGTCCTATGGCCAGCAGTCATCGAGCATCGTCGGCCACGGCGAGCCGACTAAGTTTTTTTACCGGAACTGGTATGTACCAGTGGAGAATCCATCGTTCGTTAAATTCATCAAGATTGGTGCAGCTGGTTAGTATAAACAAGGGAATCCTTTCCAACAACAATACTCAAGAATACATCCTGCATGTCAGCTTTTTGCCAGAGAAGAGAGAGAGAGAGTGACTGCACATGCATGCATTGTTTCTCCCCACATAATGACATGCATTTTATTTCATCTTCGTTTTTTAAATGATTGACATGTTTTTAGCCAAATGTTCATTTTTGAAACTTTTTATATATTTGAATTCGTGGTGACAAGATCTTCGGATGAAGATCAATTTTGGATATATTCGGACTACCTTTTTATTTCATATATTTCAATAATCTTTGAAATCACTTTCACAAAACATAAGATTGGTACGTTATTTCGTAAAAGTGTTTTTGACAGTTTTGCTAATTCACTCATTTGAAAAAACATATTTCACTCACTTTCAAAAGATGGATTTAGGCCTATTCAAAATGATGGATTCCACTCATTCCAAAAATTATTTCACACATTTCAAAAAACTGATTTCACTGATTTCATCAAACAAATGATTTCACTCATTTGATACAACTGATTTCAGTTGTTTCTATTGAAAGAAAAACATGTTACAATAATTTTCAAAAGCTAATTTAACTCATTACAAATAAAAAAAATCTTGTTTCAAGAAGCTGGTATATGTCAAATAAAAATAAACTTAAATCATTTCATAAAACAAACTTCACTCATTCGATTTCACTCGTTTCAAATAACTCATTCCAAGTATTTCAAAAACCCGATATCGCTCAATTCAAAAAACAAATCTGCTCGCTTCATAAAACAACTTTTGCTCGTTTAAAAAATTAGGTTTCACTCATTTAAAAAATGTTTTCGCTCATTCAAACAATGATATCAAGAAACTAATTTCAGAAAACATATTACGCTCACTCAAATGAAAATGCCGGTATGTAATATTTCAAGAAACTAAATTTCGGAAACATATTGCACTCACTCAAATGGAATACCATATTTCACTTGTTTCAAAAAAGTGATTTCACTTGATACAAAGTATAGATTTCACTCATTTCACTAGTTTCAGAAAACACGTTACACTCGAAAAATACACACTGATATAAGGAGTTTCACAAAAATAATCATTTCACTCATTTTAGAAAACTGATACAATGTATTTGAATTATTCAACTTCACACAAACTAGTTTCAACAACTTAAGAAAACTATATTCAGAATAGTGGTTTCAATTATTTTGAAATTTGAAATTTGAAATGAGTGAAATTAATATTTTGATATGATTGAAATAGTAAAAATAAAACTAGTTTAAATATATTCAAAATTGGTCTTATTCTAAAGATTTTATGTTCAGGAATTTGAATATATGAAAAAAAATTAAATCATAGAGCATTACTGTAAAAAATATTGGCCATCCAAATATGTAAACAAAAATAAAATGCATGAATTTGTTTGGAAGAGGGAGAGGGGAGAGACATTGCATGCATACGTACATCCCACCGCAAAAAGTAGCATGGACACTATTCATCCGACTTGATTTGACTATATATAAAATATTAGCTGCCACAAATACACTCTTATACATGGGATGTGGGCTACCACAACACGAATCACGAGCAAAATGACCGGTCCATCCTTCACCGGTAGCTACCTGAACCGGTAAAAGAGACTTTGCGCACGGCGAGCTCCCCTAATAGCCTCGTAATTTATACTGGGGGAGGAAGTGAACATCGGCACTCGGCATTAGTACCGCTGCTTACTGCGTTTTAGTACGGTATGGACTGAGCTGAGCCGAAGTCGGAGTCGACGTCACGCATGTCACCACGTTGGACTCCTTCTGGAGGCCACACAATACGTCGAACTTAAGCTGGACCCGCCGTGCCGTCTACGTTCATCGGCTGGATGAGGCCCAACGCCTCCATAAAAAATAGATCGTCCTCGTTGCCGTCATCGATGCCGGAAAGACCAAGAAGGGTTTGCATACATGTCAGCGGCGAACTCCATGGCCTCGGCGTCCGTCTGGCTGGAGCTTACGATGTTGCCGGGGAAAAACTGAACGTTGGCGCAGGCCCGACTCATCGACGCAAATTCTTTCTGCCAAAGAATGCATGCACGAAGTGAGGACAAGCAGGTTGATTGATACACATATACTCTCTCCGTCTCAATTATCTACAAAAATCTAAGACAAGAATTTTGAGACGGAAAGAATATGTATGTACCAATTCCGCCGGCCGGAGATGCAAGGAAATCACAAGGCGGCCTCCTGAATATACGCTGATCCGATCTCGTCAAGAACATATGCACGCAGCATCAAATGCGATGGGATTAATTTAGTTAATTAAATTAATCATTATGATTAAAATTAAGGAAAAACAAATCAACCCTGACAGGCAATTACCTCCATACTAACGTTGGATCAATTAAATACTATCCACTATTTTAGGTAGTATGATGTACTGTAAAATATCTCTTTTATAGAAGAAAAATAAAATTTATGGAAGTTCTATACAAAAAATCATACCCAATACTTTCCAAAAAAGATTGTACTCCAATACTAGTTGATGTTTTCTTTAATTTCAAGGGAACCAAATGTGCACGCGAGAGAGGTTAGTCTCGGGTTTTGGTAGTTCGGCGGCTTGACCTGGGGTTTGGACTTGACACATACCGATTTTTGTGCGAATATATCACTACTAGTGTTTAGTGGCCATGATAGAGGGAGGGTAGAGACATTGGCGGACCGAGTATTGAAGTAGGAATACGTTTTGGCAGTGTAATTAAAAAGGTGTCGTGAAAAAGAAAGGCTACACAAGAAGCTTCCGAAAGTGAAACAAGAAGTCATGTAAAACAGAACAGTAGGTCTATTGTTATTTAACTTAAAATGAAAAGTACAGACACGTGTGCATCATGAAAAGGTCTAACAAAAAGGGAAGTGTTTAGGAACGGTGCACCGGCCGAACCGTTCCGCCGGTCCCACGCGGGCCACTCGATCGAAGCGACGCGCAGCGCATCGTACGCTCGCGCTCCTCCCGATCCCCTTCTTCCTCCTCCCGATCCCCTTCTTCCTCTTCCTCTTCCTCGCGTCGCGCCATCCTCTTCTTCTGCCCTCTCCTCCCCACCCCTTCCCCATCCCTTCCCCCTCCCCCCCCCCCCCCCCCCCCGCCCCCGGTCGCAGCGCCACGCGCTCCCCTCCCCGCTCGGAGCTCGCGGCGACCATCCCATCTCGCCGGCGACCGAGGGGTGGTGACAACGGGAGATGCTGCAACCGGTGCTACGGGGTGCTACCACGGCGACGCCTCCCTCGCATGCATCGGAGCTCTGCCTACCTCACCGGACCCGGCCACGCCGAAGCTGCAACCAACCATGGCAGACTACCCCTCACGGTGAATTTTTACTGGAACCGGTTGTAGCGAATTCAATCGTCGGTGGTAGCAAAAATCTACTATGGTTGCAGCAAAACGACGTCATCGTCATCACGAGGTCGCAGCCGGTGAAGCGCTCCCTCGCCGGCCGCCATGGCTGCCTGCAGCCACGCCCGGATCCTCCCCGTATACAAGTGTTGCAATCGTCACCTAGAAAAGCTTCAACACCCGTTGAAAAAAGCTTCAACCATAGACATAGAAAGCTTCAATGGCACTGCACAAAAAAGGAAAGCTGCAACCGTTGTTGGATTTTGCTACTACCGGCAAAGCTTTTTGCTACATCCATCAGGCAGAGCTACGACCTCGCGAGGACGACAATGATTTTTTTGCTGCAACCGTAGCAAGCTTTTTGCTACTACCGTTGGAGGTTTTTGCTACATCCAGTAGATAAAAAAGCTTCAACCAGACAACAAAATACAGGAAAAGTTACAGCCGTTTTGACAAAAAGCTTCAACCCGCAGATGAAAAAGCTTCAAAAGGAGATTGAGAAAATCCTCCTTCGACGACAACCATGGCGTATCTCTGTGTTTTTGTTGCAACCGCAGAGTAAAAAGCTTGCAACCTTTTTGTGAAAAAAGCTTCAAGCTCAGGTGAAAAAAGCTTCATTTGGCATGGTGGAAAGCTTCAATCCGCGAGAAAAGCTTCATCAGGCATAGAGAAAAGCTTCAACCGATGAGATAAAAAGCTTCAACCTGACTCGCCAATGGCAGCGAGCAGCGACGTTGAGAGCTGCGTCGGCGACACGACAGTGCAGCGATGGTGGCGGCTGCTAGGCGCTGCGACGACAAGGGGTGCCGGTGTGCTTCAAGACAGGCGACGAGGACAGCCGGTGAGGGCGGGGACTGGCGACGAGGACGGGCGGCGAGGGCGGGGACCGGTGACGAGGAAGGGCGGCGAGGGCGGGGTCCAGCGACGACGAGGAAGACCGGCGAGGGTGGGGACCGGCGACCACCAGAGGGCAGGCGAAGGGGGCGGCGATCGGGGGGAGGGGGGGGGGGGGAACACGTGCGGCGGCGAGACGGGGAGGAAGAGAACGACCTGATTGGATCCAACGGATCGGGATGGGCCGATTGGACGGTTAGGGTTGGACCGGCCGAAGCGTTCGGCCGGTGCGCCGGCGCCTAGCATCACCCTAACAAAAAACCAAGTATATCATCCTTTTATTTCACGTGACGAAAAGACTAGAGTGCGACGTACTTACGCCTTTTTTCCGATCCTTACATTACATGGGACACGTACCTAGATAGTAAGCTAGCGAGGTACATAGTGGACAAAATGCCGACGACGGAGAGGCCTTTAATTTGGATGATTAGCACTAAAAGGAGCAACGCTAACAGAATCTAAGGCAAAAAAGAGAACCATCGGGAGTTGTTGCTCCCAACGTAGATAACGACCATCGATCCGGCGAGCGGCTGCCTTGACGTGTTTCACGAGTCTCGCCGTCGTCTCGTTCTCCATCGCCGCTGCCTTGAGTTGATTTGTGATTCTTGCCGTCGTCTCGTTCTCCATCGTCTCGACGATCCGGACCCGCATCCACTCAATCGCGACATGAAAAAGATGCTTCAAGACATATTCCTCCAAACGTAGAGATAGAACAGTGCCCCTGCGCGTTGCTGCCTTCAGCCGCTTGAGGTGCTCCATGACTCTTGGAGTTATCTTCTCCATCGCTCTTGGAACTTCGAGATGAGAGGCAAACGATCGAAACTTGCCGCAGCGATTGTATCGATCGTGTTTAGCAAGTCGATGGCCCCGAACACACATAAGGTGGACTATTTATTTAGATATACAAGGCCCGAACACTGTCGGTTGTTTTGGAAAGGCGAAACGGCCTGCGATAATAAAGATCGATCCAGTCCATGTCGGCCACGAAGTCGTTAGCGCTGGAGGACACCGGACGTATCCGATTTCCACACGAGCGCACAATTAAACGCATTAACGTACGCAGAAGTGACGGACGCTCGCGCTAGCCATGTGCAGGGTGCATGAGTCCACACTAGTAGGTTAACACAAATATACTAGGAACATTCATGAAGAGTGCTGCTAAGATGAGCATGCACGAATAGGGAACGACTATATTGAGATGAAAATGCAACCAAACACACCCACACGTTTTTTTGTTACAGTGACCGATCTGCACCGTCTGACTTTAATCCAACATTCATGATGCGCCGAGACATGGACATGCCCTTGCAGAGGATGCCTAAACACCACCGAAGTCCCTCTGCTATTCGAGGCGCACGACGTTGGTGATGCAGGGTGCCACCGCCCGCAAAGCCTGCTCCCAGTCGACGGGAGCCAGCTCGTCAAAGACGGCATCCAATGGCACGAATGAATTCCGGTGACGGAGCCCTGAGAGGATTCACCCGGCAACGGTGACGGCAGCCCGCAACCCCTCCTTGTCCAGCTGCGCCGCCACCATCGCGCGAAGACGGCTCAGCTCCTCGGAGATATAGGTGAAGAAGGAGATCAGATCAGGAAGCCGCGGCTCGTTAAAGTCGACGGGGTGGTCAAACGGGTTTAGCCCGATGGCTGGCATGGTCACGCTTGCACGATGGTAGGCATCGCGCAGCCGCAACACGTGCATGGCAACATGGTCCACTAAGTGGCTGAGGCGATCATAGACCTCGTCACGATCAGCTCGCACGCACTCTAGCTGGCTCGCCTGACCGCCTATCGTATCTCCCGCTTTCTGCAGCAACGCCGCCGACGCCTCGAGCATCTTTGTGGTGAACGTCTGCCGCTTTTGAAGCTCCGTGAACTCCGGCACATAAAGGAGGAGCAAGCCCCTCCTCTCCTGCTTGAGCTCACGGAGCTCCACGTCCTTGGCCCTGAGCTCCGCATCCTTGGCCTGGAGCATCTTGTGAGAGAGGTTTGCTTTTGTGTTTAACCTGTCGAGGTACAACAGCTAGTTGATTTTTTTTATTATTATTATTTTTACTTTGGTTGGTGCTCAGCCCATCCAAGCAGGCGTGAGGTCTTGGGAAGCGAGTCCTTGCTTGAGTACTTTGTAAGTTTGTATGCATTACCAGTGGTCAATTGTTCCCCATTGAGCAGTGTTCTTCGATCCAAGTGAACCTGAAAGAGAGACATGGCGCAACAGAACATTAACAGAAACAAATTCACTTTCGGTCAGCCTGTCCCACAAGGAAAAACGACCCCACTGCATAATTTGTGCCATATGGGCATTTTGGTTCAGGTGGTGGGAGCATAGGGAAGGGTATGTTCTGGATAGTGGTTCAGAGAGAAACCATATGTCATGCCAAAGGAAAGTAGAGTGGCGATTGCCAATTTGGCATTTGGAAATTTCAGAGAGGCATGCTGCCAAGTTTGAAGCTTTGTTTCCCACTGAGACGGGGTATGGAGAGTAGATGAGGTTACAATCCTTCCAAGGCAAGTTTGAGGAGTGCGTGAACTTGTAGGCGAATTTCATCGTCGGGCGAAAAAATTGCGATTTAATGTTTTTGACCCTGAGACCCCCATTTTCCTTGGGTCCGCAGACTTTATCCCACGGGACTAGGCATTGTGCACTCTTGCAAGTATCAAGAAGATGCATCTACGACGTTTATCAAGCAGGTGAATGATTTTTTGGGTTAGAATGAAACTTCCCATGAACTACATACGTAGGCAGAGGGCCAAGAACAACAAGAATTACTTTTTCTGTATACAAATATTGTTTCGAAATATGAGATGACTCTTTTATTTCAAGCATATGAAAAAATATATAAAAGGATATTATTTTTATTTATATTTACATAATATTGGATTGGCTCCATTGTTAAACATATTTTTAACATTATTTACTAATATTGTTGCTGTCATAGAGAACAGGTGTCACGGCGACGGGTGGAAGAGGAAGAAGAGTACGTCATCCGAGTATAACATTGTTCTTAAGAGCATCATGACACTCTACTTTTTCGATGCTTCTCCACATGGATTTTTTTTTGCGGAAAACTGTCGATCTATTCATCTTCAATCATGGTAGTACAACGAACACCAGAAATAATAAAAATTACAACCAGATCCATAGACCACCTAGCGACAACTACAAGCATTGAAGTGAGCCGAAGGCGCGCCGCCGTCATCGCCCCTCCCTTGCCGGAACCGGACACAACTTGTTATAGTAGACAGTCGGGAAGTCGTCAGGCTAAGGTCCTATAGGACCAATGCCCCAGAACAGCAACCGCCGCCGATGAAGAGAATTTTAGATCGGAAGGATCCAGCCTGAAGACACATGAACAAAGACGAACAAAGACCGGATCCGAACGGGTCCATCAAAGACAACCACCGACCAAATCTCGCAAGATCAGCTGGAGACACACCACCACATGCCCTCCGACGATGCTTGACACACCATTGGGACGGGGGTTAGGCGGGAAGAACCTTATTCCATCTTCAAGAAGCCGCCGCCGTCTCGTCTTCTTGAGCAGAACACAAACCCTAACAAAACTTGAAGAAGCACCTGAAAACGGAGCCCTCCCGCCGGCAAGGGCCGGTATCCACCACGCACCCATGGCCCTGAGGCCACATGAGACGTGGGAGATCGGCGACGCCGCCGACGGGAGGCAGAAACCCTAACCACCTTTTTCTTGAAGGAGAGACAATGGGAGGACTTCTCCACATGGTTAGAGCAACTCTAGGTGGTTTCCAGAAGAGGAGGGAGCCTTTAAAACTATTTAAAATGGTCCTTAACAATTTAACGGCTCTACATCTAATGTGTGAAGTAAAGGTTCCTTGTAGCCTTTTATTTATTTATTTTTCTCCACCATTTCTCCTACGTGTGGGCTTATACTCTCTAATTGATCTTCAACTTCACATATATAGATATAAATAAATCCTAACTTAGCGCCGTAGGAGGGCAGGTGGAGGGAGCCATGAAGAGAATAAGATGAGGAGCCGGTGATCATGCGTCACGAGGGTGGATCTAAAGGGATAGGGCCATGGCGCACATGAGCAAGGGAGCAAGGAGAGGCAAGAGGCGCCGCCAGCGGAGCAATGATATGAAGAGGAGGTGGGGGAGTGGTGCAGTATACAGATGGGCAACCTGCCTTGTAGCATATTTTGGATGAAAAAGGTACTTGTGGTTCTCTTTTTAGAGACCTTTTACGGTACATCAAATCTATTGGTGCTGTTCATTTTTATGATTCGAGAGTCCAGATTACCTAATACTACAACGGATTTTCAGCAGTATATTGATCAATTACGGGCATTTTAGGTAGTTCACTCTGTTCATCAATCCTCATTAAGTAGCAGTCCTATGGCCAGCAGTCATCGAGCATCGTCGGCCACGGCGAGCCGACTAAGTTTTTTTTACCGGAACTGGTATGTACCAGTGGAGAATCCATCGTTCGTTAAATTCATCAAGATTGGTGCAGCTGGTTAGTATAAACAAGGGAATCCTTTCCAACAACAATACTCAAGAATACATCCTGCATGTCAGCTTTTTGCCAGAGAAGAGAGAGAGAGAGTGACTGCACATGCATGCATTGTTTCTCCCCACATAATGACATGCATTTTATTTCATCTTCGTTTTTTAAATGATTGACATGTTTTTAGCCAAATGTTCATTTTTGAAACTTTTTATATATTTGAATTCGTGGTGACAAGATCTTCGGATGAAGATCAATTTTGGATATATTCGGACTACCTTTTTATTTCATATATTTCAATAATCTTTGAAATCACTTTCACAAAATATAAGATTGTTACGTTATTTCGTAAAAGTGTTTTTGACAGTTTTGCTAATTCACTCATTTGAAAAAACATATTTCACTCACTTTCAAAAGATGGATTTAGGCCTATTCAAAATGATGGATTCCACTCATTCCAAAAATTATTTCACACATTTCAAAAAAACTGATTTCACTGATTTCATCAAACAAATGATTTCACTCATTTGATACAACTGATTTCAGTTGTTTCTATTGAAAGAAAAACATGTTACAATAATTTTCAAAAGCTAATTTAACTCATTACGAATAAAAAAAAATCTTGTTTCAAGAAGCTAGTATATGTCAAATAAAAATAAACTTAAATCATTTCATAAAACAAACTTCACTCATTCGATTTCACTCGTTTCAAATAACTCATTCCAAGTATTTCAAAAACCCGATATCGCTCAATTCAAAAAACAAATCTGCTCGCTTCATAAAACAGCTTTTGCTCGTTTAAAAAATTAGGTTTCACTCATTTAAAAAATGATTTCGAACATTCAAACAATGATTTCAAGAAACTAATTTCAGAAAACATATTACGCTCACTCAAATGAAAATGCTGGTATGTAATATTTCAAGAAACTAAATTTCGGAAACATATTGCACTCACTCAAATGGAATACCATATTTCACTTGTTTCAAAAAAGTGATTTCACTTGATACAAAGGATAGATTTCACTCATTTCACTAGTTTCAGAAAACACGTTACACTCGAAAAATACAAACTGAAATAAGGAGTTTCACAAAAATAATCATTTCACTCATTTTAGAAAACTGATACAATGTATTTGAATTATTCAATTTCACACAAACTGGTTTCAACAACTTAAGAAAACTATATTCAGAATAGTGGTTTCAATTATTTTGAAATTTGAAATTTGAAATGAGTGAAATTAATATTTTGATATGATTGAAATAGTAAAAATAAAACTAGTTTAAATATATTCAAAATTGGTCTTATTCTAAAGATTTTATGTTCAGGAATTTGAATATATGAAAAAAAAAATCATAGAGCATTACTGTAAAAAATATTGGCCATCCAAATATGTAAACAAAAATAAAATGCATGGATTTGTTTGGAAGAGGGAGAGGGGAGAGACATTGCATGCATACGTACATCCCACTGCAAAAAGTAGCATGGACACTATTCATCCGACTTGATTTGACTATATATAAAACATTAGCTGCCACAAATACACTCTTATACATTGGATGTGGGCTACCACAACACGAATCACGAGCAAAATAACCGGTCCATGCTTCACCGGTAGCTACCTGAACCGGTAAAAGAGACTTTGCGCACGGCGAGCTCCCCTAATAGCCTCGTAATTTATATTGGGGGAGGAACTGAACATCGGCACTCGGCATTAGTACCGCTGCTTACCGCGTTCTAGTACGGTGTGGACTGAGGTGAGCCGAAGTTGGAGTCGACGTCACGCATGTCACCACGTTGGAATCCTTCTGGAGGCCACACAATACGTCGAACTTAAGCTGGACCCGCCGTGCCGTCTACGTTCATCGGCTGGATGAGGCCCAACGCCTCCATAAAAAATAGATCGTCCTCGTTGCCGTCATCGATGCCGGAAAGACCAAGAAGGGTTTGCATACATGTCAGCGGCGAACTCCATGGCCTCGGCGTCCGTCTGGCTGGAGCTTACGATGTTGCCGGGGAAAAACTGAACGTTGGCGCAGGCCCGACTCATCGAGGCAAATTCTTTCTGCCAAAGAACGCATGCACGAAGTGAGGACAAGCAGGTTGATTGATACACATATACTCTCTCCGTCTCAACTATCTAGAAAAATCTAAGACAAGAATTTTGAGACGAAAAGAGTATGTATGTACCGATTCCACCGGCCGGAGATGCAAGGAAATCACAAGGCGGCCTCCTGAATATACGCTGATCCGATCTCGTCAAGAACATATGCACGCAGCATCAAATGTGATGGGATTAATTTAGTTAATTAAATTAATCATTATGATTAAAATTAAGGAAAAACAAATCAACCCTGACAGGCAATTACCTCATACTAACGTTGGATCAATTAAATACTATCCACTATTTTAGGTAGTATGATGTACTGTAAAATATCTCTTTTATAGAAGAAAAATAAAATTTATGGAAGTTCTATACAAAAAATCATACCCAATACTTTCCAAAAAAGATTGTACTCCAATACTAGTTGATGTTTTCTTTAATTTCAAGGGAACCAAATGTGCACGCGAGAGAGGTTAGTCTCGGGTTTTGGTAGTTCGGCGGCTTGACCTGGGGTTTGGACTTGACACATACCGATTTTTGTGCGAATATATCACTACTAGTGTCTAGTGGCCATGATAGAGGGGGACCTGGATCGTCTGACGTACTGCCCCCTGACGTGGGGCCACTGACATGTGGGCCTAGGTCCACATGTCAGTGTGCGCCACGGCACGTCAGGGGAGCTGCGTCCGATAGAGGGAGGGTAGAGACATTGGCGGACCGAGTATTGAAGTAGGAATACGTTTTGGCAGTGTAATTAAAAAGGTGTCGTGAAAAAGAAAGGCTACACAAGAAGCTTCCGAAAGTGAAACAAGAAGTCATGTAAAACAGAACAGTAGGTCTATTGTTATTTAACTTAAAATGAAAAGTACAGACACGTGTGCATCATGAAAAGGTCTAACAAAAAACCAAGTATATCATCCTTTTATTTCACGTGACGAAAAGACTAGAGTGCAACGTACTTACGCCTTTTTTCCGATCCTTACATTACATGGGACACGTACCTAGATAGTAAGCTAGCGAGGTACATAGTGGACAAAATGCCGACGACCGAGAGGCCTTTAATTTGGATGATTAGCACTAAAAGGAGCAACGCTAACAGAATCAAGGCAAAAAAGAGAACCATCGGGAGTTGTTGCTCCCAACGTAGATAACGACCATCGATCCGGCGAGCGGCTGCCTTGACGTGTTTCACGAGTCTCGCCGTCGTCTCGTTCTCCATCGCCGCTGCCTTGAGTTGATTTGTGATTCTTGCCGTCGTCTCGTTCTCCATCGTCTCGACGATCCGGACCCGCATCCACTCAATCGCGACATGAAAAAGATGCTTCAAGACATATTCCTCCAAACGTAGAGATAGAACAGTGCCCCTGCGCGTTGCTGCCTTCAGCCGCTTGAGGTGCTCCATGACTCTTGGAGTTATCTTCTCCATCGCTCTTGGAACTTCGAGATGAGAGGCAAACGATCGAAACTGCCGCAGCGATTGTATCGATCGTGTTTAGCAAGTCGATGGCCCCGAACACACATAAGGTGGACTATTTATTTAGATATACAAGGCCCGAACACTGTCGGTTGTTTTGGAAAGGCGAAACGGCCTGCGATAATAAAGATCGATCCAGTCCATGTCGGCCACGAAGTCGTTAGCGCTGGAGGACACCGGACGTATCCGATTTCCATACGAGCGCACAATTAAACGCATTAACGTACGCAGAAGTGACGGACGCTCGCGCTAGCCATATGCAGGATGCATGAGTCCACACTAGTAGGTTAACACAAATACATTAGGAACATTCATGAAGAGTGCTGCTAAGATGAGCATGCACGAATAGGGAACGACTATATTGAGATGAAAATGCAACCAAACACACCCACACGTTTTTTGTTACAGTGACCGATCTGCACCGTCTGAGTTTAATCCAACATTCATGATGCGCCGAGACATGGGCATGCCCTTGCAGAGGATGCCTAAACACCACCGAAGTCCCTCTGCTATTCGAGGCGCACGACGTTGGTGATGCAGGGTGCCACCGCCCGCAAAGCCTGCTCCCAGTCGACGGGAGCCAGCTCGTCAAAGACGGCATCCAATGGCACGAATGGATTCCGGTGACGGAGCTCTGAGAGGATTCACCCGGCAACGGTGACGGCAGCCCGCAACCCCTCCTTGTCCAGCTGCGCCGCCACCATCGCGCGAAGACGGCTCAGCTCCTCGGAGATATAGGTGAAGAAGTAGATCAGATCAGGAAGCCGCGGCTCGTTAAAGTCAACGGGGTGGTCAAACGGGTTTAGCCCGATGGCTGGCATGGTCACGCTTGCACGATGGTATACATCGCGCAGCCGCAACACGTGCATGGCAACATGGTCCACTAAGTGGCTGAGGCGATCATAGACCTCGTCACGATCAGCTCGCACGCACTCTAGCTGGCTCGCCTGACCGCCTATCGTATCTCCCGCTTTCTGCAGCAACGCCGCCGACGCCTCGAGCATATTTGTGGTGAACGTCTGCCGCTTTTGAAGCTCCGTGAACTCCCGCACATAAAGGAGGAGCAAGCCACTCCTCTCCTGCTTGAGCTCACGGAGCTCCACGTCCTTGGCCCTGAGCTCCGCATCCTTGGCCTGGAGCATCTTGTGAGAGAGGTTTGCTTTTGTGTTTAACCTGTCGAGGTACAACAGCTAGTTGATTTTTTTTATTATTATTTTTACTTTGGTTGGTGCGCAGCCCATCCAAGCAGGCGTGAGGTCTTGGGGAGCGAGTCCTTGCTTGAGTACTTTGTAAGTTTGTATGCATTACCAGTGGTCAATTGTTCCCCATTGAGCAGTGTTCTTCGATCCAAGTGAACCTGAAAGAGAGACATGGCGCAACAGAACATTAACAGAAACAAATTCACTTTCGGTCAGCCTGTCCCACTAGGAAAAACGACCCCACTGCATAATTTGTGCCATATGGGCGTTTTGGTTCAGGTGGTGGGAGCATAGGGAAGGGTATGTTCTGGATAGTGGTTCAGAGAGAAACCATATGTCATGCCAAAGGAAAGTAGAGTGGCGATGGCCAATTTGGCATTTGGAAATTTCAGAGAGGCATGCTGCCAAGTTTGAAGCTTTGTTTCCCACTGAGACGGGGTATGGAGAGTAGACGAGGTTACAATCCTTCCAAGGCAAGTTTGAGGAGTGCGTGAACTTGTAGGCGAATTTCATCCTCGGGCGAAAAAATTGCGATTTAATGTTTTTGACCCCGAGACCCCCATTTTCCTTGGGTCCGCAGACTTTATCCCACGGGACTAGGCATTGTGCACTCTTGCAAGTATCAAGAAGATGCATCTACGACGTTTATCAAGCAGGTGAATGATTTTTTGGGTTAGAATGAAACTTCCCATGAACTACATACGTAGGCAGAGGGCCAAGAACAACAAGAATTACTTTTTCTGTATACAAATATTGTTTCGAAATATGAGATGACTCTTTTATTTCAAGCATATGAAAAAATATATAAAAGGATATTATTTTTATTTATATTTACATAATATTGGATTGGCTCCATTGTTAAACATATTTTTAACATTATTTACTAATATTGTTGCTGTCATAGAGAACAGGTGTCACGGCGACGGGTGGAAGAGGAAGAAGAGTACGTCATCCGAGTATAACAATGTTCTTAAGAGCATCATGACACTCTACTTTTTCGATGCTTCTCCACATGGCTTTTTTTTGCGGAAAACTGTCGATCTATTCATCTTCAATCATGGTAGTACAACGAACACCAGAAATAATAAAAATTACATCCAGATCCATAGACCACCTAGCGACAACTACAAGCATTGAAGTGAGCCGAAGGCGCGCCGCCGTCATCGCCCCTCCCTTGCCGGAACCGGGCACAACTTGTTATAGTAGACAGTCGGGAAGTCGTCGTGCTAAGGTCCTATAGGACCAATGCCCCAGAACAGCAACCGCCGCCGATGAAGAGAATTTTAGATCGGAAGGATCCAGCCTGAAGACACATGAACAAAGACGAACAAAGACCGGATCCGAACGGGTCCATCAAAGACAACCACCGACCAAATCTCGCAAGATCAGCTGGAGACACACCACCACATGCCCTCCGACGATGCTAGACACACCATTGGGACGGGGGTTAGGCGGGAAGAACCTTATTCCATCTTCAAGAAGCCGCCGCCGTCTCGTCTTCTTGAGCAGAACACAAACCCTAACAAAACTTGAAGAAGCACCTGAAAACGGAGCCCTCCCGCCGGCAAGGGCCGGTATCCACCACGCACCCATGGCCCTGAGGCCACATGAGACGTGGGAGATCGGCGACGCCGCCGACGGGAGGCAGAAACCCTAACCACCTTTTTCTTGAAGGAGAGACAATGGGAGGACTTCTCCACATGGTTAGAGCAACTCTAGGTGGTTTCCAGAAGAGGAGGGAGCCTTTAAAACTATTTAAAATGGTCCTTAACAATTTAACGGCTCTACATCTAATGTGTGAAGTAAAGGTTCCTTGTAGCCTTTTATTTATTTATTTTTCTCCACCATTTCTCCTACGTGTGGGCTTATACTCTCTAATTGATCTTCAACTTCACATATATAGATATAAATAAATCCTAACTTAGCGCCGTAGGAGGGCAGGTGGAGGGAGCCATGAAGAGAATAAGATGAGCAGCCGGTGATCATGCGTCACGAGGGTGGATCTAAAGGGATAGGGCCATGGCGCACATGAGCAAGGGAGCAAGGAGAGGCAAGAGGGGCCGCCAGCGGAGCAATGATATGAAGAGGAGGTGGGGGAGTGGTGCAGTATACAGATGGGCAACCTGCCTTGTAGCATATTTTGGATGAAAAAGGTACTTGTGGTTCTCTTTTTAGAGACCTTTTACGGTACATCAAGTCTATTGGTGCTGTTCATTTTTATGATTCAAGAGTCCAGATTACCTAATACTACAACGGATTTTCAGCAGTATATTGATCAATTACGGGCATTTTAGGTAGTTCACTCTGTTCATCAATCCTCATTAAGTAGCAGTCCTATGGCCAGCAGTCATCGAGCATCGTCGGCCACGGCGAGCCGACTAAGTTTTTTTTACCGGAACTGGTATGTACCAGTGGAGAATCCATCGTTCGTTAAATTCATCAAGATTGGTGCAGCTGGTTAGTATAAACAAGGGAATCCTTTCCAACAACAATACTCAAGAATACATCCTGCATGTCAGCTTTTTGCCAGAGAAGAGAGAGAGAGAGTGACTGCACATGCATGCATTGTTTCTCCCCACATAATGACATGCATTTTATTTCATCTTCGTTTTTTAAATGATTGACATGTTTTTAGCCAAATGTTCATTTTTGAAACTTTTTATATATTTGAATTCGTGGTGACAAGATCTTCGGATGAAGATCAATTTTGGATATATTCGGACTACCTTTTTATTTCATATATTTCAATAATCTTTGAAATCACTTTCACAAAACATAAGATTGTTACGTTATTTCGTAAAAGTGTTTTTGACAGTTTTGCTAATTCACTCATTTGAAAAAACATATTTCACTCACTTTCAAAAGATGGATTTAGGCCTATTCAAAATGATGGATTCCACTCATTCCAAAAATTATTTCACACATTTCAAAAAACTGATTTCACTGATTTCATCAAACAAATGATTTCACTCATTTGATACAACTGATTTCAGTTGTTTCTATTGAAAGAAAAACATGTTACAATAATTTTCAAAAGCTAATTTAACTCATTACGAATAAAAAAAATCTTGTTTCAAGAAGCTGGTATATGTCAAATAAAAATAAACTTAAATCATTTCATAAAACAAACTTCACTCATTCGATTTCACTCGTTTCAAATAACTCATTCCAAGTATTTCAAAAACCCGATATCGCTCAATTCAAAAAACAAATCTGCTCGCTTCATAAAACAGCTTTTGCTCGTTTAAAAAATTAGGTTTCACTCATTTAAAAAATGATTTCGCTCATTCAAACAATGATTTCAAGAAACTAATTTCAGAAAACATATTACGCTCACTCAAATGAAAATGCTGGTATGTAATATTTCAAGAAACTAAATTTCGGAAACATATTGCACTCACTCAAATGGAATACCATATTTCACTTGTTTCAAAAAAGTGATTTCACTTGATACAAAGGATAGATTTCACTCATTTCACTAGTTTCAGAAAACACGTTACACTCGAAAAATACAAACTGAAATAAGGAGTTTCACAAAAATAATCATTTCACTCATTTTAGAAAACTGATACAATGTATTTGAATTATTCAATTTCACACAAACTGGTTTCAACAACTTAAGAAAACTATATTCAGAATAGTGGTTTCAATTATTTTGAAATTTGAAATTTGAAATGAGTGAAATTAATATTTTGATATGATTGAAATAGTAAAAATAAAACTAGTTTAAATATATTCAAAATTGGTCTTATTCTAAAGATTTTATGTTCAGGAATTTGAATATATGAAAAAAAATTAAATCATAGAGCATTACTGTAAAAAATATTGGCCATCCAAATATGTAAACAAAAATAAAATGCATGGATTTGTTTGGAAGAGGGAGAGGGGAGAGACATTGCATGTATACGTACATCCCACTGCAAAAAGTAGCATGGACACTATTCATCCGACTTGATTTGACTATATATAAAACATTAGCTGCCACAAATACACTCTTATACATTGGATGTGGGCTACCACAACACGAATCACGAGCAAAATAACCGGTCCATGCTTCACCGGTAGCTACCTGAACCGGTAAAAGAGACTTTGCGCACGGCGAGCTCCCCTAATAGCCTCGTAATTTATATTGGGGGAGGAAGTGAACATCGGCACTCGGCTTTAGTACCGCTGCTGACCGCGTTCTAGTACGGTGTGGACTGAGGTGAGCCGAAGTCGGAGTCGACGTCACGCATGTCACCACGTTGGACTCCTTTTGGAGGCCACACAATACGTCGAACTTAAGCTGGACCCGCCGTGCCGTCTACGTTCATCGGCTGGATGAGGCCCAACGCCTCCATAAAAAATAGATCGTCCTCGTTGCCGTCATCGATGCCGGAAAGACCAAGAAGGGTTTGCATACATGTCAGCGGCGAACTCCATGGCCTCGGCGTCCGTCTGGCTGGAGCTTACGATGTTGCTGGGGAAAAGCTGAACGTTGGCGCAGGCCCGACTCATCGAGGCAAATTCTTTCTGCCAAAGAACGCATGCACGAAGTGAGGACAAGCAGGTTGATTGATACACATATACTCTCTCCGTCTCAACTATCTAGAAAAATCTAAGACAAGAATTTTGAGACGGAAAGAGTATGTATGTACCGATTCCGCCGGCCGGAGATGCAAGGAAATCACAAGGCGGCCTCCTGAATATACGCTGATCCGATCTCGTCAAGAACATATGCACGCAGCATCAAATGCGATGGGATTAATTTAGTTAATTAAATTAATCATTATGATTAAAATTAAGGAAAAACAAATCAACCCTGACAGGCAATTACCTCCATACTAACGTTGGATCAATTAAATACTATCCACTATTTTAGGTAGTATGATGTACTGTAAAATATCTCTTTTATAGAAGAAAAATAAAATTTATGGAAGTTCTATACAAAAAATCATACCCAATACTTTCCAAAAAAGATTGTACTCCAATACTAGTTGATGTTTTCTTTAATTTCAAGGGAACCAAATGTGCACGCGAGAGAGGTTAGTCTCGGGTTTTGGTAGTTCGGCGGCTTGACCTGGGGTTTGGACTTGACACATACCGATTTTTGTGCGAATATATCACTACTAGTGTCTAGTGGCCATGATAGAGGGAGGGTAGAGACATTGGCGGACCGAGTATTGAAGTAGGAATACGCTTTGGCAGTGTAATTAAAAAGGTGTCGTGAAAAAGAAAGGCTACACAAGAAGCTTCCGAAAGTGAAACAAGAAGTCATGTAAAACAGAACAGTAGGTCTATTGTTATTTAACTTAAAATGAAAAGTACAGACACGTGTGCATCATGAAAAGGTCTAACAAAAAGGGAAGTGTTTAGGAACGGCGCACCGGCCGAACCGTTCCGCCGGTCCCACGCGGGCCACTCGATCGAAGCGACGCGCAGCGCATCGTACGCTTGCGCTCCTCCCGATCCCCTTCTTCCTCCTCCCGATCCCCTTCTTCCTCTTCCTCTTCCTCGCGTCGCACCATCCTCTTCTTCTGCCCTCTCCTCCCCACCCCTTCCCCATCCCTTCCCCCTCTCCCCCCCCCCCCCCCCGCCCCCGGTCGCAGCGCCACGCGCTCCCCTCCCCGCTCGGAGCTCGCGGCGACCATCCCATCTCGCCGGCGACCGAGGGGTGGTGACAACGGGAGATGCTGCAACCGGTGCTACGGGGTGCTACCACGACGACGCCTCCCTCGCATGCATCGGAGCTCTGCCTACCTCACTGGACCCGGCCACGCCGGAGCTGCAACCAACCATGGCAGACTACCCCTCACGGTGAATTTTTGCTGGAACCGGTTGTAGCGAATTCAATCGTCGGTGGTAGCAAAAATCTACTATGGTTGCAGCAAAACGACGTCATCGTCATCACGGGGTCGCAGCCGGTGAAGCGCTCCCTCGCCGGCCGCCATGGCTGCCTGCAGCCACGCCCGGATCCTCCCCGTATACAAGTGTTGCAATCGTCACCTAGAAAAGCTTCAACACCCGTTGAAAAAAGCTTCAACCATAGACATAGAAAGCTTCAATGGCACTGCACAAAAAGGGAAAGCTGCAACCGTTGTTGGATTTTGCTACTACCGGCAAAGCTTTTTGCTACATCCATCAGGCAGAGCTACGACCTCGCGAGGACGACAATGATTTTTTTGCTGCAACCGTAGCAGGCTTTTTGCTACTACCGTTGGAGGTTTTTGCTACATCCAGTAGATAAAAAAGCTTCAACCAGACAACAAAATACAGGAAAAGTTACAGCCGTTTTGACAAAAAGCTTCAACCCGCAGATGAAAAAGCTTCAAAAAGAGATTGAGAAAATCCTCCTTCGACGACAACCATGGCGTATCTCTGTGTTTTTGTTGCAACCGCAGAGTAAAAAGCTTGCAACCTTATTGTGAAAAAAGCTTCAAGCTCAGGTGAAAAAAGCTTCATTTGGCATGGTGGAAAGCTTCAAACCGCGAGAAAAGCTTCATCAGGCATAGAGAAAAGCTTCAACCGATGAGATAAAAAGCTTCAACCTGACTCGCCAATGGCAGCGAGCAGCGACGTTGAGAGCTGCGTCGGCGACACGACAGTGCAGCGATGGTGGCGGCTGCTAGGCGCTGCGACGACAAGGGGTGCCGGTGTGCTTCAAGACAGGCGACGAGGACAGCCGGTGAGGGCGGGGACTGGCGACGAGGACGGGCGGCGAGGGCGGGGACCGGTGACGAGGAAGGGCGGCGAGGGCGGGGTCCAGCGACGACGAGGAAGACCGGCGAGGGTGGGGACCGGCGACCACCGGAGGGCAGGCGAAGGGGGCGGCGATCGGGGGGAAGGAGGGGGGGGGGGGGGGGGACACGTGCGGCGGCGAGACGGGGAGGAAGAGAACGACCTGATTGGATCCAACGGATCGGGATGGGCCGATTGGACGGTTAGGGTTGGACCGGCCGAAGCGTTCGGCCTGTGCGCCGGGGCCTAGCATCGCCCTAACAAAAAACCAAGTATATCATCCTTTTATTTCACGTGACGAAAAGACTAGAGTGCAACGTACTTACGCCTTTTTTCCGATCCTTACATTACATGGGACACGTACCTAGATAGTAAGCTAGCGAGGTACATAGTGGACAAAATGCCGACGACGGAGAGGCCTTTAATTTGGATGATTAGCACTAAAAGGAGCAACGCTAACAGAATCAAGGCAAAAAAGAGAACCATCGGGAGTTGTTGCTCCCAACGTAGATAACGACCATCGATCCGGCGAGCGGCTGCCTTGACGTGTTTCACGAGTCTCGCCGTCGTCTCGTTCTCCATCGCCGCTGCCTTGAGTTGATTTGTGATTCTTGCCGTCGTCTCGTTCTCCATCGTCTCGACGATCCGGACCCGCATCCACTCAATCGCGACATGAAAAAGATGCTTCAAGACATATTCCTCCAAACGTAGAGATAGAACAGTGCCCCTGCGCGTTGCTGCCTTCAGCCGCTTGAGGTGCTCCATGACTCTTGGAGTTATCTTCTCCATCGCTCTTGGAACTTCGAGATGAGAGGCAAACGATCGAAACTGCCGCAGCGATTGTATCGATCGTGTTTAGCAAGTCGATGGCCCCGAACACACATAAGGTGGACTATTTATTTAGATATACAAGGCCCGAACACTGTCGGTTGTTTTGGAAAGGCGAAACGGCCTGCGATAATAAAGATCGATCCAGTCCATGTCGGCCACGAAGTCGTTAGCGCTGGAGGACACCGGACGTATCCGATTTCCACACGAGCGCACAATTAAACGCATTAACGTACGCAGAAGTGACGGACGCTCGCGCTAGCCATGTGCAGGTTGCATGACTCCACACTAGTAGGTTAACACAAATACACTAGGAACATTCATGAAGAGTGCTGCTAAGATGAGCATACACGAATAGGGAACGACTATATTGAGATGAAAATGCAACCAAACACACCCACACGTTTTTTGTTACAGTGACCGATCTGCACCGTCTGAGTTTAATCCAACATTCATGATGCGCCGAGACATGGACATGCCCTTGCAGAGGATGCCTAAACACCACCGAAGTCCCTCTGCTATTCGAGGCGCACGACGTTGGTGATGCAGGGTGCCACCGCCCGCAAAGCCTGCTCCCAGTCGACGGGAGCCAGCTCGTCAAAGACGGCATCCAATGGCACGAATGAATTCCGGTGACGGAGCCCTGAGAGGATTCACCCGGCAACGGTGACGGCAGCCCGCAACCCCTCCTTGTCCAGCTGCGCCGCCACCATCGCGCGAAGACGGCTCAGCTCCTCGGAGATATAGGTGAAGAAGGAGATCAGATCAGGAAGCCGCGGCTCGTTAAAGTCGACGGGGTGGTCAAACGGGTTTAGCCCGATGGCTGGCATGGTCACGCTTGCACGATGGTAGGCATCGCGCAGCCGCAACACGTGCATGGCAACATGGTCCACTAAGTGGCTGAGGCGATCATAGACCTCGTCACGATCAGCTCGCATGCACTCTAGCTGGCTCGCCTGACCGCCTATCGTATCTCCCGCTTTCTGCAGCAACGCCGCCGACGCCTCGAGCATATTTGTGGTGAACGTCTGCCGCTTTTGAAGCTCCGTGAACTCCCGCACATAAAGGAGGAGCAAGCCACTCCTCTCCTGCTTGAGCTCACGGAGCTCCACGTCCTTGGCCCTGAGCTCCGCATCCTTGGCCTGAAGCATCTTGTGAGAGAGGTTTGCTTTTGTGTTTAACCTGTCGAGGTACACCAGCTAGTTGATTTTTTTTTATTATTTTTACTTTGGTTGGTGCGCAGCCCATCCAAGCAGGCGTGAGGTCTTGGGGAGAGAGTCCTTGCTTGAGTACTTTGTAAGTTTGTATGCATTACCAGTGGTCAATTGTTCCCCATTGAGCAGTGTTCTTCGATCCAAGTGAACCTGAAAGAGAGACATGGCGCAACAGAACATTAACAGAAACAAATTCACTTTCGGTCAGCCTGTCCCACAAGGAAAAACGACCCCACTGCATAATTTGTGCCATATGGGCGTTTTGGTTCAGGTGGTGGGAGCATAGGGAAGGGTATGTTCTGGATAGTGGTCCAGAGAGAAACCATATGTCATGCCAAAGGAAAGTAGAGTGGCGATTGCCAATTTGGCATTTGGAAATTTTAGAGAGGCATGCTGCCAAGTTTGAAGCTTTGTTTCCCACTGAGACGGGGTATGGAGAGTAGATGAGGTTACAATCCTTCCAAGGCAAGTTTGAGGAGTGCGTGAACTTGTAGGCGAATTTCATCGTCGGGCGAAAAAATTGCGATTTAATGTTTTTGACCCCGAGACCCCCATTTTCCTTGGGTCCGCAGACTTTATCCCACGGGACTAGGCATTGTGCACTCTTGCAAGTATCAAGAAGATGCATCTACGACGTTTATCAAGCAGGTGAATGAATTTTTGGGTTAGAATGAAACTTCCCATGAACTACATACGTAGGCAGAGGGCCAAGGACAACAAGAATTACTTTTTCTGTATACAAATATTGTTTCGAAATATGAGATGACTCTTTTATTTCAAGCATATGAAAAAATATATAAAAGGATATTATTTTTATTTATATTTACATAATATTGGATTGGCTCCATTGTTAAACATATTTTTAACATTATTTACTAATATTGTTGCTGTCATAGAGAACAGGTGTCACGGCGACGGGTGGAAGAGGAAGAAGAGTACGTCATCCGAGTATAACATTGTTCTTAAGAGCATCATGACACTCTACTTTTTCGATGCTTCTCCACATGGATTTTTTTTTGCGGAAAACTGTCGATCTATTCATCTTCAATCATGGTAGTACAACGAACAACAGAAATAATAAAAATTACATCCAGATCCATAGACCACCTAGCGACAACTACAAGCATTGAAGTGAGCCGAAGGCGCGCCGCCGTCATCGCCCCTCCCTTGCCGGAACCGGGCACAACTTGTTATAGTAGACAGTCGGGAAGTCGTCGTGCTAAGGTCCTATAGGACCAATGCCCCAGAACAGCAACCGCCGCCGATGAAGAGAATTTTAGATCGGAAGGATCCAGCCTGAAGACACATGAACAAAGACGAACAAAGACCGGATCCGAACGGGTCCATCAAAGACAACCACCGACCAAATCTCGCGAGATCAGCTGGAGACACACCACCACATGCCCTCCGACGATGCTAGACACACCATTGGGACGGGGGTTAGGCGGGAAGAACCTTATTCCATCTTCAAGAAGCCGCCGCCGTCTCGTCTTCTTGAGCAGAACACAAACCCTAACAAAACTTGAAGAAGCACCTGAAAACGGAGCCCTCCCGCCGGCAAGGGCCGGTATCCACCACGCACCCATGGCCCTGAGGCCACATGAGACGTGGGAGATCGGCGACGCCGCTGACGGGAGGCAGAAACCCTAACCACCTTTTTCTTGAAGGAGAGACAATGGGAGGACTTCTCCACATGGTTAGAGCAACTCTAGGTGGTTTCCAGAAGAGGAGGGAGCCTTTAAAACTATTTAAAATGGTCCTTAACAATTTAACGGCTCTACATCTAATGTGTGAAGTAAAGGTTCCTTGTAGCCTTTTATTTATTTATTTTTCTCCACCATTTCTCCTACGTGTGGGCTTATACTCTCTAATTGATCTTCAACTTCACATATATAGATATAAATAAATCCTAACTTAGCGCCGTAGGAGGGCAGGTGGAGGGAGCCATGAAGAGAATAAGATGAGGAGCCGGTGATCATGCATCACGAGGGTGGATCTAAAGGGATAGGGCCATGGCGCACATGAGCAAGGGAGCAAGGAGAGGCAAGAGGCGCCGCCAGCGGAGCAATGATATGAAGAGGAGGTGGGGGAGTGGTGCAGTATACAGATGGGCAACCTGCCTTGTAGCATATTTTGGATGAAAAAGGTACTTGTGGTTCTCTTTTTAGAGACCTTTTACGGTACATCAAGTCTATTGGTGCTGTTCATTTTTATGATTCGAGAGTCCAGATTACCTAATACTACAACGGATTTTCAGCAGTATATTGATCAATTACGGGCATTTTAGGTAGTTCACTCTGTTCATCAATCCTCATTAAGTAGCAGTCCTATGGCCAGCAGTCATCGAGCATCGTCGGCCACGGCGAGCCGACTAAGTTTTTTTTACCGGAACTGGTATGTACCAGTGGAGAATCCATCATTCGTTAAATTCATCAAGATTGGTGCAGCTGGTTAGTATAAACAAGGGAATCCTTTCCAACAACAATACTCAAGAATACATCCTGCATGTCAGCTTTTTGCCAGAGAAGAGAGAGAGAGAGTGACTGCACATGCATGCATTGTTTCTCCCCACATAATGACATGCATTTTATTTCATCTTCGTTTTTTAAATGATTGACATGTTTTTAGCCAAATGTTCATTTTTGAAACTTTTTATATATTTGAATTCGTGGTGACAAGATCTTCGGATGAAGATCAATTTTGGATATATTCGGACTACCTTTTTATTTCATATATTTCAATAATCTTTGAAATCACTTTCACAAAACATAAGATTGTTACGTTATTTCGTAAAAGTGTTTTTGACAGTTTTGCTAATTCACTCATTTGAAAAAACATATTTCACTCACTTTCAAAAGATGGATTTAGGCCTATTCAAAATGATGGATTCCACTCATTCCAAAAATTATTTCACACATTTCAAAAAACTGATTTCACTGATTTCATCAAACAAATGATTTCACTCATTTGATACAACTGATTTCAGTTGTTTCTATTGAAAGAAAAACATGTTACAATAATTTTCAAAAGCTAATTTAACTCATTACAAATAAAAAAAAATCTTGTTTCAAGAAGCTGGTATATGTCAAATAAAAATAAACTTAAATCATTTCATAAAACAAACTTCACTCATTCGATTTCACTCGTTTCAAATAACTCATTCCAAGTATTTCAAAAACCCGATATCGCTCAATTCAAAAAACAAATCTGCTTGCTTCATAAAACAGCTTTTGCTCGTTTAAAAAATTAGGTTTCACTCATTTAAAAAATGATTTTACTCATTCAAACAATGATTTCAAGAAACTAATTTTAGAAAACATATTACGCTCACTCAAATGAAAATGCTGGTATGTAATATTTCAAGAAACTAAATTTTGGAAACATATTACACTCACTCAAATGGAATACCATATTTCACTTGTTTCAAAAAAGTGATTTCACTTGATACAAAGGATAGATTTCACTCATTTCACTAGTTTCAGAAAACACGTTACACTCGAAAAATACAAACTGAAATAAGGAGTTTCACAAAAATAATCATTTCACTCATTTTAGAAAACTGATACAATGTATTTGAATTATTCAATTTCACACAAACTGGTTTCAACAACTTAAGAAAACTATATTCAGAATAGTGGTTTCAATTATTTTGAAATTTGAAATTTGAAATGAGTGAAATTAATATTTTGATATGATTGAAATAGTAAAAATAAAACTAGTTTAAATATATTCAAAATTGGTCTTATTCTAAAGATTTTATGTTCAGGAATTTGAATATATGAAAAAAAATTAAATCATAGAGCATTACTGTAAAAAATATTGGCCATCCAAATATGTAAACAAAAATAAAATGCATGGATTTGTTTGGAAGAGGGAGAGGGGAGAGACATTGCATGCATACGTACATCCCACTACAAAAAGTAGCATGGACACTATTCATCCGACTTGATTTGACTATATATAAAACATTAGCTGCCACAAATACACTCTTATACATTGGATGTGGGCTACCACAACACGAATCACAAGCAAAATAACCGGTCCATGCTTCACCGGTAGCTACCTGAACCAGTAAAAGAGACTTTGCGCACGGCGAGCTCCCCTAATAGCCTCGTAATTTATATTGGGGGACGAACTGAACAACGGCACTCGGCATTAGTACCGCTGCTTACCTCGTTCTAGTACGGTGTGGACTGAGGTGAGCCGAAGTCGGAGTCGACGTCACGCATGTCACCACGTTGGACTCCTTCTGGAGGCCACACAATACGTCGAACTTAAGCTGGACCCGCCGTGCCGTCTACGTTCATCGGCTGGATGAGGCCCAACGCCTCCATAAAAAATAGATCGTCCTCGTTGCCGTCATCGATGCCGGAAAGACCAAGAAGGGTTTGCATACATGTCAGCGGCGAACTCCATGGCCTCGGCGTCCGTCTGGCTGGAGCTTACGATGTTGCCGGGGAAAAACTGAACGTTGGCGCAGGCCCGACTCATCGAGGCAAATTCTTTCTGCCAAAGAACGCATGCACGAAGTGAGGACAAGCAGGTTGATTGATACACATATACTCTCTCCGTCTCAACTATCTAGAAAAATCTAAGACAAGAATTTTGAGACGGAAAGAGTATGTATGTACCGATTCCGCCGGCCGGAGATGCAAGGAAATCACAAGGCGGCCTCCTGAATATACGCTGATCCGATCTCGTCAAGAACATATGCACGCAGCATCAAATGCGATGGGATTAATTTAGTTAATTAAATTAATCATTATGATTAAAATTAAGGAAAAACAAATCAACCCTGACAGGCAATTACCTCCATACTAACGTTGGATCAATTAAATACTATCCACTATTTTAGGTAGTATGATGTACTGTAAAATATCTCTTTTATAGAAGAAAAATAAAATTTATGGAAGTTCTATACAAAAAATCATACCCAATACTTTCCAAAAAAGATTGTACTCCAATACTAGTTGATGTTTTCTTTAATTTCAAGGGAACCAAATGTGCACGCGAGAGAGGTTAGTCTCGGGTTTTGGTAGTTCGGCGGCTTGACCTGGGGTTTGGACTTGACACATGCCGATTTTTGTGCGAATATATCACTACTAGTGTCTAGTGGCCATGATAGAGGGAGGGTAGAGACATTGGCGGACCGAGTATGGAAGTAGGAATACGTTTTGGCAGTGTAATTAAAAAGGTGTCGTGAAAAAGAAAGGCTACACAAGAAGCTTCCGAAAATGAAACAAGAAGTCATGTAAAACAGAACAGTAGGTCTATTGTTATTTAACTTAAAATGAAAAGTACAGACACGTGTGCATCATGAAAAGGTCTAACAAAAAACCAAGTATATCATCCTTTTATTTCACGTGACGAAAAGACTAGAGTGCAACGTACTTACGCCTTTTTTCCGATCCTTACATTACATGGGACACGTACCTAGATAGTAAGCTAGCGAGGTACATAGTGGACAAAATGCCGACGACGGAGAGGCCTTTAATTTGGATGATTAGCACTAAAAGGAGCAACGCTAACAGAATCAAGGCAAAAAAGAGAACCATCGGGAGTTGTTGCTCCCAACGTAGATAACGACCATCGATCCGGCGAGCGGCTGCCTTGACGTGTTTCACGAGTCTCGCCGTCGTCTCGTTCTCCATCGCCGCTGCCTTGAGTTGATTTGTGATTCTTGCCGTCGTCTCGTTCTCCATCGTCTCGACGATCCGGACCCGCATCCACTCAATCGCGACATGAAAAAGATGCTTCAAGACATGTTCCTCCAAACGTAGAGATAGAACAGTGCCCCTGCGCGTTGCTGCCTTCAGCCGCTTGAGGTGCTCCATGACTCTTGGAGTTATCTTCTCCATCGCTCTTGGAACTTCGAGATGAGAGGCAAACGATCGAAACTGCCGCAGCGATTGTATCGATCGTGTTTAGCAAGTCGATGGCCCCGAACACACATAAGGTGGACTATTTATTTAGATATACAAGGCCCGAACACTGTCGGTTGTTTTGGAAAGGCGAAACGGCCTGCGATAATAAAGATCGATCCAGTCCATGTCGGCCACGAAGTCGTTAGCGCTGGAGGACACCGGACGTATCCGATTTCCACACGAGCGCACAATTAAACGCATTAACGTACGCAGAAGTGACGGACGCTCGCGCTAGCCATGTGCAGGTTGCATGAGTCCACACTAGTAGGTTAACACAAATACACTAGGAACATTCATGAAGAGTGCTGCTAAGATGAGCATACACGAATAGGGAACGACTATATTGAGATGAAAATGCACCCAAACACACCCACACGTTTTTTGTTACAGTGACCGATCTGCACCGTCTGAGTTTAATCCAACATTCATGATGCGCCGAGACATGGACATGCCCTTGCAGAGGATGCCTAAACACCACCGAAGTCCCTCTGCTATTCGAGGCGCACGACGTTGGTGATGCAGGGTGCCACCGCCCGCAAAGCCTGCTCCCAGTCGACGGGAGCCAGCTCGTCAAAGACGGCATCCAATGGCACGAATGGATTCCGGTGACGGAGCCCTGAGAGGATTCACCCGGCAACGGTGACGGCAGCCCGCAACCCCTCCTTGTCCAGCTGCGCCGCCACCATCGCGCGAAGACGGCTCAGCTCCTCGGAGATATAGGTGAAGAAGGAGATCAAATCAGGAAGCCGCGGCTCGTTGAAGTCGACGGGGTGGTCAAACGGGTTTAGCCCGATGGCTGGCATGGTCACGCTTGCACGATGGTAGGCATCGCGCAGCCGCAACACGTGCATGGCAACATGGTCCACTAAGTGGCTGAGGCGATCATAGACCTCGTCACGATCAGCTCGCACGCACTCTAGCTGGCTCGCCTGACCGCCTATCGTATCTCCCGCTTTCTGCAGCAACGCCGCCGACGCCTCGAGCATCTTTGTAGTGAACGTCTGCCGCTTTTGAAGCTCCGTGAACTCCCGCACATAAAGGAGGAGCAAGCCACTCCTCTCCTGCTTGAGCTCACGGAGCTCCACGTCCTTGGCCCTGAGCTCCGCATCCTTGGCCTGAAGCATCTTGTGAGAGAGGTTTGCTTTTGTGTTTAACCTGTCGAGGTACACCAGCTAGTTGATTTTTTTTTATTATTTTTACTTTGGTTGGTGCGCAGCCCATCCAAGCAGGCGTGAGGTCTTGGGGAGAGAGTCCTTGCTTGAGTACTTTGTAAGTTTGTATGCATTACCAGTGGTCAATTGTTCCCCATTGAGCAGTGTTCTTCGATCCAAGTGAACCTGAAAGAGAGACATGGCGCAACAGAACATTAACAGAAACAAATTCACTTTCGGTCAGCCTGTCCCACAAGGAAAAACGACCCCACTGCATAATTTGTGCCATATGGGCGTTTTGGTTCAGGTGGTGGGAGCATAGGGAAGGGTATGTTCTGGATAGTGGTCCAGAGAGAAACCATATGTCATGCCAAAGGAAAGTAGAGTGGCGATTGCCAATTTGGCATTTGGAAATTTCAGAGAGGCATGCTGCCAAGTTTGAAGCTTTGTTTCCCACTGAGACGGGGTATGGAGAGTAGACGAGGTTACAATCCTTCCAAGGCAAGTTTGAGGAGTGCGTGAACTTGTAGGCGAATTTCATCCTCGGGCGAAAAAATTGCGATTTAATGTTTTTGACCCCGAGACCCCCATTTTCCTTGGGTCCGCAGACTTTATCCCACGGGACTAGGCATTGTGCACTCTTGCAAGTATCAAGAAGATGCATCTACGACGTTTATCAAGCAGGTGAATGATTTTTTGGGTTAGAATGAAACTTCCCATGAACTACATACGTTGGCAGAGGGCCAAGAACAACAAGGATTACTTTTTCTGTATACAAATATTGTTTCGAAATATGAGATGACTCTTTTATTTCAAGCATATGAAAAAAATATATAAAAGGATATTATTTTTATTTATATTTACATAATATTGGATTGGCTCCATTGTTAAACATATTTTTAACATTTTTTACTAATATTGTTGCTGTCATAGAGAACAGGTGTCACGGCGAGGGGTGGAAGAGGAAGAAGAGTACGTCATCCGAGTATAACATTGTTCTTAAGAGCATCATGACACTCTACTTTTTCGATGCTTCTCCACATGGATTTTTTTTGCGGAAAACTGTCGATCTATTCATCTTCAATCATGGTAGTACAACGAACACCAGAAATAATAAAAATTACATCCAGATGCATAGACCACCTAGCGACAACTACAAGCATTGAAGTGAGCCGAAGGCGCGCCGCCGTCATCGCCCCTCCCTTGCCGGAACCGGGCACAACTTGTTATAGTAGACAGTCGGGAAGTCGTCGTGCTAAGGTCCTATAGGACCAATGCCCCAGAACAGCAACCGCCGCCGATGAAGAGAATTTTAGATCGGAAGGATCCAGCCTGAAGACACATGAACAAAGACGAACAAAGACCGGATCCGAACGGGTCCATCAAAGACAACCACCGACCAAATCTTGCGAGATCAGCTGGAGACACACCACCACATGCCCTCTGACGATGCTAGACACACCATTGGGACGGGGGTTAGGCGGGAAGAACCTTATTCCATCTTCAAGAAGCCGCCGCCGTCTCGTCTTCTTGAGCAGAACACAAACCCTAACAAAACTTGAAGAAGCACCTGAAAACGGAGCCCTCCCGCCGGCAAGGGCCGGTATCCACCACGCACCAATGGCCCTGAGGCCACATGAGACGTGGGAGATCGGCGCCGCCGCCGACGGGAGGCAGAAACCCTAACCACCTTTTTCTTGAAGGAGAGACAATGGGAGGACTTCTCCACATGGTTAGAGCAACTCTAGGTGGTTTCCAGAAGAGGAGGGAGCCTTTAAAACTATTTAAAATGGTCCTTAACAATTTAACGGCTCTACATCTAATGTGTGAAGTAAAGGTTCCTTGTAGCCTTTTATTTATTTATTTTTCTCCACCATTTCTCCTACGTGTGGGCTTATACTCTCTAATTGATCTTCAACTTCACATATATAGATATAAATAAATCCTAACTTAGCACCGTAGGAGGGCAGGTGTAGGGAGCCATGAAGAGAATAAGATGAGGAGCCGGTGATCATGCGTCACGAGGGTGGATCTAAAGGGATAGGGCCATGGCGCACATGAGCAAGGGAGCAAGGAGAGGCAAGAGGCGCCGCCAGCGGAGCAATGATATGAAGAGGAGGTGGGGGAGTGGTGCAGTATACAGATGGGCAACCTGCCTTGTAGCATATTTTGGATGAAAAAGGTACTTGTGGTTCTCTTTTTAGAGACCTTTTACGGTACATCAAGTCTATTGGTGCTGTTCATTTTTATGATTCGAGAGTCCAGATTACCTAATACTACAACGGATTTTCAGCAGTATATTGATCAATTACGGGCATTTTAGGTAGTTCACTCTGTTCATCAATCCTCATTAAGTAGCAGTCCTATGGCCAGCAGTCATCGAGCATCGTCGGCCACGGCGAGCCGACTAAGTTTTTTTTACCGGAACTGGTATGTACCAGTGGAGAATCCATTGTTCGTTAAATTCATCAAGATTGGTGCAGCTGGTTAGTATAAACAAGGGAATCCTTTCCAACAACAATACTCAAGAATACATCCTGCATGTCAGCTTTTTGCCAGAGAAGAGAGAGAGAGAGTGACTGCACATGCATGCATTGTTTCTCCCCACATAATGACATGCATTTTATTTCATCTTCGTTTTTTAAATGATTGACATGTTTTTAGCCAAATGTTCATTTTTGAAACTTTTTATATATTTGAATTCGTGGTGACAAGATCTTCGGATGAAGATCAATTTTGGATATATTCGGACTACCTTTTTATTTCATATATTTCAATAATCTTTGAAATCACTTTCACAAAACATAAGATTGTTACGTTATTTCGTAAAAGTGTTTTTGACAGTTTTGCTAATTCACTCATTTGAAAAAACATATTTCACTCACTTTCAAAAGATGGATTTAGGCCTATTCAAAATGACGGATTCCACTCATTCCAAAAATTATTTCACACATTTCAAAAAACTGATTTCACTGATTTCATCAAACAAATGATTTCACTCATTTGATACAACTGATTTCAGTTGTTTCTATTGAAAGAAAAACATGTTACAATAATTTTCAAAAGCTAATTTAACTCATTACGAATAAAAAAATCTTGTTTCAAGAAGCTGGTATATGTCAAATAAAAATAAAATTAAATCATTTCATAAAACAAACTTCACTCATTCGATTTCACTCGTTTCAAATAACTCATTCCAAGTATTTCAAAAACCCGATATCGCTCAATTCAAAAAACAAATCTGCTCGCTTCATAAAACAGCTTTTGCTCGTTTAAAAAATTAGGTTTCACTCATTTAAAAAATGATTTCGCTCATTCAAACAATGATTTCAAGAAACTAATTTCAGAAAACATATTACGCTCACTCAAATGAAAATGCTGGTATGTAATATTTCAAGAAACTAAATTTCGGAAACATATTGCACTCACTCAAATGGAATACCATATTTCACTTGTTTCAAAAAAGTGATTTCACTTGATACAAAGGATAGATTTCACTCATTTCACTAGTTTCAGAAAACACGTTACACTCGAAAAATACAAACTGAAATAAGGAGTTTCACAAAAATAATCATTTCACTCATTTTAGAAAACTGATACAATGTATTTGAATTATTCAATTTCACACAAACTGGTTTCAACAACTTAAGAAAACTATATTCAGAATAGTGGTTTCAATTATTTTGAAATTTGAAATTTGAAATGAGTGAAATTAATATTTTGATATGATTGAAATAGTAAAAATAAAACTAGTTTAAATATATTCAAAATTGGTCTTATTCTAAAGATTTTATGTTCAGGAATTTGAATATATGAAAAAAAATTAAATCATAGAGCATTACTGTAAAAAATATTGGCCATCCAAATATGTAAACAAAAATAAAATGCATGGATTTGTTTGGAAGAGGGAGAGGGGAGAGACATTGCATGCATACGTACATCCCACTGCAAAAAGTAGCATGGACACTATTCATCCGACTTGATTTGACTATATATAAAACATTAGCTGCCACAAATACACTCTTATACATTGGATGTGGGCTACCACAACACGAATCACGAGCAAAATGACCGGTCCATGCTTCACCGGTAGCTACCTGAACCGGTAAAAGAGACTTTGCGCACGGCGAGCTCCCCTAATAGCCTCGTAATTTATATTGGGGGAGGAAGTGAACATCGGCACTCGGCATTAGTACCGCTGCTTACCGCGTTCTAGTACGGTATGGACTGAGGTGAGCCGAAGTCGGAGTCGACGTCACGCATGTCACCACGTTGGACTCCTTCTGGAGGCCACACAATACGTCGAACTTAAGCTGGACCCGCCGTGCCGTCTACGTTCATCGGCTGGATGAGGCCCAACGCCTCCATAAAAAATAGATCGTCCTCGTTGCCGTCATCGATGCCGGAAAGACCAAGAAGGGTTTGCATACATGTCAGCGGCGAACTCCATGGCCTCGGCGTCCGTCTGGCTGGAGCTTACGATGTTGCCGGGGAAAAACTGAACGTTGGCGCAGGCCCGACTCATCGAGGCAAATTCTTTCTGCCAAAGAACGCATGCACGAAGTGAGGACAAGCAGGTTGATTGATACACATATACTCTCTCCGTCTCAACTATCTAGAAAAATCTAAGACAAGAATTTTGAGACGGAAAGAGTATGTATGTACCAATTCCGCCGGCCGGAGATGCAAGGAAATCACAAGGCGGCCTCCTGAATATACGCTGATCCGATCTCGTCAAGAACATATGCACGCAACATCAAATGCGATGGGATTAATTTAGTTAATTAAATTAATCATTATGATTAAAATTAAGGAAAAACAAATCAACCCTGACAGGCAATTACCTCCATACTAACGTTGGATCAATTAAATACTATCCACTATTTTAGGTAGTATGATGTACTGTAAAATATCTCTTTTATAGAAGAAAAATAAAATTTATGGAAGTTCTATACAAAAAATCATACCCAATACTTTCCAAAAAAGATTGTACTCCAATACTAGTTGATGTTTTCTTTAATTTCAAGGGAACCAAATGTGCACGCGAGAGAGGTTAGTCTCGGGTTTTGGTAGTTCGGCGGCTTGACCTGGGGTTTGGACTTGACACATATCGATTTTTGTGCGAATATATCACTACTAGTGTCTAGTGGCCATGATAGAGGGAGGGTAGAGACATTGGCGGACCGAGTATTGAAGTAGGAATACGTTTTGGCAGTGTAATTAAAAAGGTGTCGTGAAAAAGAAAGGCTACACAAGAAGCTTCCGAAAATGAAACAAGAAGTCATGTAAAACAGAACAGTAGGTCTATTGTTATTTAACTTAAAATGAAAAGTACAGACACGTGTGCATCATGAAAAGGTCTAACAAAAAACCAAGTATATCATCCTTTTATTTCACGTGACGAAAAGACTAGAGTGCAACGTACTTACGCCTTTTTTCCGATCCTTACATTACATGGGACACGTACCTAGATAGTAAGCTAGCGAGGTACATAGTGGACAAAATGCCGACGACGGAGAGGCCTTTAATTTGGATGATTAGCACTAAAAGGAGCAACGCTAACAGAATCAAGGCAAAAAAGAGAACCATCGGGAGTTGTTGCTCCCAACGTAGATAACGACCATCGATCCGGCGAGCGGCTGCCTTGACGTGTTTCACGAGTCTCGCCGTCGTCTCGTTCTCCATCGCCGCTGCCTTGAGTTGATTTGTGATTCTTGCCGTCGTCTCGTTCTCCATCGTCTCGACGATCCGGACCCGCATCCACTCAATCGCGACATGAAAAAGATGCTTCAAGACATATTCCTCCAAACGTAGAGATAGAACAGTGCCCCTGCGCGTTGCTGCCTTCAGCCGCTTGAGGTGCTCCATGACTCTTGGAGTTATCTTCTCCATCGCTCTTGGAACTTCGAGATGAGAGGCAAACGATCGAAACTGCCGCAGCGATTGTATCGATCGTGTTTAGCAAGTCGATGGCCCCGAACACACATAAGGTGGACTATTTATTTAGATATACAAGGCCCGAACACTGTCGGTTGTTTTGGAAAGGCGAAACGGCCTGCGATAATAAAGATCGATCCAGTCCATGTCGGCCACGAAGCCGTTAGCGCTGGAGGACACCGGACGTATCCGATTTCCACACGAGCGCACAATTAAACGCATTAACGTACGCAGAAGTGACGGACGCTCGCGCTAGCCATGTGCAGGTTGCATGAGTCCACACTAGTAGGTTAACACAAATACACTAGGAACATTCATGAAGAGTGCTGCTAAGATGAGCATACACGAATAGGGAACGACTATATTGAGATGAAAATGCAACCAAACACACCCACACGTTTTTTGTTACAGTGACCGATCTGCACCATCTGAGTTTAATTCAACATTCATGATGCGCCGAGACATGGACATGCCCTTGCAGAGGATGCCTAAACACCACCGAAGTCCCTCTGCTATTCGAGGCGCACGACGTTGGTGATGCAGGGTGCCACCGCCCGCAAAGCCTGCTCCCAGTCGACGGGAGCCAGCTCGTCAAAGACGGCATCCAATGGCACGAATGGATTCCGGTGACGGAGCCCTGAGAGGATTCACCCGGCAACGGTGACGGCAGCCCGCAACCCCTCCTTGTCCAGCTGCGCCGCCACCATCGCGCGAAGACGGCTCAGCTCCTCGGAGATATAGGTGAAGAAGGAGATCAGATCAGGAAGCCGCGGCTCGTTGAAGTCGACGGGGTGGTCAAACGGGTTTAGCCCGATGGCTGGCATGGTCACGCTTGCACGATGGTAGGCATCGCGCAGCCGCAACACGTGCATGGCAACATGGTCCACTAAGTGGCTGAGGCGATCATAGACCTCGTCACGATCAGCTCGCACGCACTCTAGCTGGCTCGCCTGACCGCCTATCGTATCTCCCGCTTTCTGCAGCAACGCCGCCGACGCCTCGAGCATCTTTGTGGTGAACGTCTGCCGCTTTTGAAGCTCCGTGAACTCCCGCACATAAAGGAGGAGCAAGCCACTCCTCTCCTGCTTGAGCTCACGGAGCTCCACGTCCTTGGCCCTGAGCTCCGCATCCTTGGCCTGGAGCTCCTGTGTCAGGCGCCTCACCTCAGACTCCGTGATCTAGTGCACCGCCATGGAACCAGGTAGAGCAATGGGGAGAGGAAGCAAAGGGGGCGAAACGGCTGAAAGGCAATGCAATCTACGGGAAGACGGAGGAAGTCAGCCGAGGAGCAGGGTGAATCTTTTGATTTTCACCATGGGAAAACACCAGCCGACGAATTTTCACATCAGGGAGTAGTGAGTTTTTACAGGCGGAGTCATCGTGATAATAGCTGCCTCGCTTGCTCCCGTCAATCAAAAAATAAAAATCCTGACGCGCCTGCCGCACCCAAAGACCAGAGCAACGCCGCGGTGGATATTTAAATTTACCTGCTGGCAAGGAGATAAAAAAGGGTGAAAAAACAAATGTGGCGGCAGCCTAGCTAAACGGTCGCACTAGCCCAACTAGCTAGCCACCGTGCTTCACTGATGTACTCGGCGGGAAAGGTGGTCTTTCGTGATTTGACGACTCATTTACTTGCTTTGGCGCTACGACCGAGGAGGACCTAGAAAACATGCGGTAGGGCGTCCCACGTGTCGACAAGGAAGAAAATATGCGTGCACCACCCGGGAGGTCACCGAAACCACGCGGTAGGGTGTGCCACGTCTCGGCACGGAGGAAAAATGTGTTTGCAAAAATATACAATACCAGACGTACTACCTATGGTTCAACCTCGGGACCCAGCCAGTCGGTCAAAAGCACCCCACTAGCCACACAACTTCATTATGCTAATGTGGCACGGAGGTTAGGTGTGGTTAGCTCCGTCTCGACCAGCCACAACGTCTCTTGTTCTAGGTGATTTCTCTATTTTCCAAGCATTTTTTAGTTATAATAACACCACGGCAAGCTCGCGCCGCTCTTTGTGTGTGCCCGTGCGTCTAAAGGAGATGATGGGGAGGAGCGAGAGATCGCAGACATGGGACCCACTAGTAAGTGAGTCAACGGTCAATCACGTGTTGACGAGCCACTCCCTCTACTCTACTCAACGTAATACTGTATAAAATCAAGTTATTATGCGACAAAGCCAACAACCATTTTTGTTTCAGGCTATCCACTTACGTTTTGTAGTCCAGGTTGCCAGTTTGAATATCATCTTCCAGATTTGTTAGTTTTAGATCCAAATTTGATCAATGACAAGTGGGACCCCCGCATGTTGTTCCAATATTTCAGTGTAGGATGATTTTTTTGCACAAAAACTTGGCACGGTTACACAAGTAACAGCACGAGTTACACTTATTTTGCAAGTTTAGGAACAAAAATGATAGCGGCATAGAATATCACATCCACCCCACAACTTATATGCTATGGTGATACGAATTTTTTACGTCGCTCGAACTGAGATCCAATGGCTTTGTAATTATGCGCAATTTCCAAACTCTCCAAGGTTTTTTTGCAAATAAAACTTGTAGGCGTCGTGTGTGTGCTGCATCTTGGATCCAACGTCTCCTAGTTGCTCACATTAGGTGCTCCCCATAGCTTAATTAGGTGCTACGGTGATACGAGCATCTAGGTCGTATGATCTGTGATCAGATGCCGCATGCGTAGTACTTGTACTTTCTGCGCAATTCCCAAACTCTCTCAGGCGTATATTACAAAAACATTCAAACCTCCTACTGTGAGCCATTAGATCTCTGGGAACTCCTATCATCATAGAATCTACGGTGCGGGAGCACCTCATATTCTCCCATGCGAGAAAACATCAGGTGTTCTTTCAGCTTGGATGCTACGGTGATACGAGCTTTGAGGTCGTTCGGTCTGAGACCCAATGGCATCTGAGCAGTCTTTGTGCTTGTAAGCAGTGGTCGAACTCTTTGGGGGCTTTTATGCAAAAAAACATTTGATCCAGCAAGGAGTTGTTGGATCACAGATCCAACGGCTCCGAAGAGCTTGTATCACCAAAGCATCTAAGGTGTGGTAGCACATGATATTCTTACATACAGGAAAATATGAGGTCCTCCCTCATCTTAGATGCTACGGTGATACGAGCTTCAAGGTTGTTGGATATGGGATCCAAGGGCATCTAAGTAGTTTTTGTATAAATTTTGTGCAATTCTCAAACTCATTAAGGTTTCATGTAAAAATGTTAAGGCATCATGTGAGCCGCTATATCTCAGATCTACAACCTCTCCAAGCAACTCGTATCAGCATATAGCATCTAAGGTGTGAAGGCACATGATATTCTCCCGGGGAGGGGGGTGCACAACCAATCAATGTTTGGGAGGGTGTGAACAAATATAATGTTCGAAAATATAATCTAAGCAATCCTACATAGAGCTTCAAAATTTTATCTAAGGTCGAGGGATTAACCCCCGACAATCTACATAGCTCCGCCTAAACACAACATTTGCATGCATGTAGCACTAGGCTTAATATTCATGTTTCAGTTTCCTGTTCGTTTTAAATATTGAATTGAAGACCATTCAATGCTTACATTTTACTCCCTTCATTCCTAAATATTAGTCTTTTTAGAGATTTGAAATGGACTGCCACATACGGATGTATATAGACATATTTTAGAGTATAGATTCACTCATTTTGCTCCGTATGTAGTCACTTGTCGAAATCTCTAAAAGATAAATATTTAGGAACAAAGGGAGTATTTTTGAATTCGTGTCATACATGCATGGTTTGAAAAAATAGATGCACTATACTTACTGGATTGTTGTTGTATTCGTGCGTGTGTGTGTGTTGTCATATGCTTGATACATACAAAGTTTTCTCACCACCATACCGTTCATCTTTTAAATTTGAATTTGCAATGAAAAACTTACTAGGGATACCATGAAATGTGAAATCCACGTTGAGATCACCATACACAAACTCACTCTAATTCAAGAACTCGTCATAAATCGATTACCACGTTGAGATTACTATTTGCAAGGAAAATACGGGCATTGTAATACATATAGATTCGTTCGGCAATTTAAAAGATTCCTTTGGTATTCTCGAATGGTAGGAGTAGCATCCAACGACATACCAGCCAGACCCGGGCTCGTGTTGATCCTTAAAAAAACAATACTCGGGCTCGTGTCCTTCTGGTGGCATGCGTGGTATGCACATTAGCCAACCCCAACCAGTCGAGCCTCCGCGTTTTGAATCGAAATATCTGGCGGTCAGAATTCCAGCCCTAGAAAATTCCCCTCATGTCCTCGGTCCATAATGACTACCGATGAACAATGGAGCGATGCTTTAGTAACTAGACAATGTTACCTACCGTGCCAAGCACGGTTCAATTCCCTCGGTCGCCGGTACCCACGGTTAGCCGTCAACTCCATTGCCTAGTAGTACTTAGGAGTACTACACTAGAATGAGCACAGAATTGAGCCTTGTTTGTTCGTGCCTAGTACTTGAGTTAATATATCAGGCAATGCACTGGTATGGAGGCATTATCCTTTTACTCTGCATATAACTTGTCTGAAGTCTAACTAAGCAAAATTTTGACCAAATCCTTTCTTAAGAAATATTGACATCTACAACTGTAAAGATGTATCGCTTGAAAATTTATTGCATGATGTAGGTTATGATATTGTTTCGAATCCTGGATTTTAAATTTTAGAAAATCCAAAAGTGACCAGAAATTCATGAAACTGGGCACGGTCTCGTGATATGGCACAAATATGTTGTCGCATTTTTTGGGTTCAATTTGAGACAAGCCGCTTATGAGAAGTCGCACAAATGAAGAGCCAATTGGAACAAAAGACCTATCACGTTAAGGCGAACGCTTTCACTATTCAAACCGTGGACGTTTACATGTCGCCTCGAGTCCCGCTTCTCATCGGCAGGTGTCGTCCGAGCAAGCGTGTGAGTCGACGAGAGGCGTGCGAGCAGACCGCTGCGTCGGCTGACCAGGAGGTATGCGAGTAGGCCACCGTGTAGGCTCACCAGGAGGCGAGCCCTTTGACCAGGCTCCGCTTCCCACCTTCGTCTCAACTGCCCCCACTTTTAATGGTGTCGGCGCCGCAGTTTAAAATCACCCCCACACTACCCGGTATCGCTACAATCTCCTCTATTCCTATACGATTCTCCTGTCGCCTACCTCCAACCAGCTGACCTAACCGTACGCCATGCCGCATCACGATGGTCTGCCCTTAATCTTCCAATTTCCTGAGGAAGACACCCCGCTTTGGGACGAGCTTGAACTGGCCTTGCGGGAAGACGCCGCGCCTGTTCCCGCCCCCGTCGCCCCGACTGTGGCAGTGCCCATCCTCGTGGCATTGATGGGCTGGGAGCTGCACCTGGTCACCGAGCTTGATGCCACGGGGTTCCACGAGGTCCTCGCCGACTTTCACGCGCCCGTGCACCTGCCAGTCCATGCACTGACGCGCGCACCCGTGCTGGTGCCCGTGTACATGAATGTCTCCGCCACGCCGTTGCCAGCGCCTGTCCCCGCGCGGGTGCCAGAGCCCCCATCAGCGGCATGGATGGCTGTCGCCGACCGCTTTCTTGCACCAATGCCTGTCGCCTCCACCCGCCAGTTGACTCGCTCCAGGAGACCGAAGTCCAGAACATTCTGGACTTCCTTGAAGGTAGGGCCAACGTCCAGGTGTACGCCAACGATGGTGCAATATGTTGCCATCACCGTCACCGTCGGTCAGTGGCCTGACGACACACAGAGCACGGCAGAGGAGCCGCTTCCCACCGCAAGACGCCCCTGCCGCCGCCGCGTAATCCAAATTTGCCATGAAAAACATTCGGATTTCCATGCTTAAAATCCCACCATTTATCATTTCCGTTTATTTTAGATCGATCGTTGTATGAATGTAAAGTCGGAGTCGGACTGAATGAAATCTATGGTTTGATCAATTATATGTTCTGCTAGAGCCATATCAAGTTAAATATAAACGTCATCAAGCCACATGTATTCCTTCTAATCGCAAGCATTTCATATTAAATACCACCTCAATTTCAAATATTTTCTTAGGGAAGTCAATTCCAAATTAATGTGCATTGCACGTACACATTGACTTGGACTACAAGTACGTGAAACTGGTGTCGTAACATGTGAATGTGTCCAGCTATGGTCAATGGTAGCATTGCCCGTGAGTTCTTCGTGTTTGTCCGTGCGTCAAAAAGTAGAAAGGGAGGAGAGAGAGAGAGAGAGAGAGAGAGGCATGGAACCGACTAGTAAGTGAAGGAAAATAGTACGTGCTAACGAGCCGCTCCCACTAATGTACTAAAAATAATATTTAAACATGTTATCCATTAAATAGGATGTGGTAATATAACAACATTATATCAACAGAGGGGGGTACAACAAATGTTGTTGTACCTTGTTGCCTATTGACGTGTGCCTTGAAGGCTATGGTCACTGTCGGTGTCAAAACTAGTGTATCTCGGTTAGGGGGTCCCGAACTGTGCGTCTAAGGCTAATGGTAACAGGAGGCAGGGGACACAACGTTTACCCAGGTTCGGGCCCTCTCGATGGAGGTAATACCCTACTTCCTGCTTGATTGATCTTGATGATATGAGTACTACAAGAGTTGATCTACCACGAGATCGTAGATGCTAAACCCTAGAAGCTAGCCTATGATTGTGATTGTTCTTTTCCTATGGACTAAACCCTTCTATTTATATAAACACCGGAGGGGGCTAGGCTTACATAGAGTCGGTTATAAAGGAAGGAATCTTCATATCCTAACTGCCAAGCTTGCCTTCCACGCAAAGGAGAGTCCCATCCGAACACGGGACGAAGTCTTCTATCTTGTATCTTCATAGCCCAACAGTCCGACATATGCATATAGTCCGGCTGTCCGAGGACACCTTAATCTGGAACTCCCTCAGTAGCCCCTGAACCAGGCTTCAATGACGATGAGTCCGGCGCACAGATTGTGTTCGGCATTGCAAGGCGAGTTCCATCTCCGAATACTCCAAAGTAGATCTTGGACATAAGAATCGTGTCCGGCTCTGCAAAACAAATTCCACACACCACTGTAGAGAGTGTAATATCCCACGAGTCCAATCTGCTGACAACTCATAGTGTAAAATCACGTCACGGCCTGGTCTTTAATCGAACCATTTTTACCCTTCCCCATCATATTTCGAGGCGCGGTTTCATTGGCACGTCTTGTCAAAGCAGAGATCATGTCCCCTTATCACGGGATTCTCATCAATGCAGGCATGTGTAACTCAATCGTGCCATCTGCATGGTGCTAGGCGGATTTTAAGGCGAGGGGGAGGCACACGACCTAGACTGTCTTTATAAGGGGATAAGGATTCCTCCTCGTTCACCCACGCCTTCTCCTTCCTCTGCCCATTCATTCTTGAGCTCCAAGACCCAAGCTGTCACCTTCTCTGCCCAAATATGCACTCCAATCATGTCCGGATCCAGAGCTGGAGGCAAGTGGATGGCCTCCTCTGTCAAGAAGGAGGACATCAAGAAGCTCCGGGAGGCCGGGTACTTGTCCAAAGACATCGCTCATCGGCTTCCGGCCAAGGGGCAGATCATCCCCTACCCCGGAGCCCCAAGAAAGGGTGGTGTTTCTCTCCCACTTCGTCCGCGGGCTGGGATTCCTCCTCCATCCATTCGTCCGTGGACTGATGTTCTACTACGGGCTGGACTTCCACGAGTTGGCCCCCAAACTCCATCCTCAACATCTCGGCATTTATTGTCATGTGCGAGGCCTTCCTTCGCATCCCACCTCACTTCATCCTATGGCTGGAGACCTTCAATGTGAAGCCAAAGGTGGTGAGCGGCCAACAAGAGGAGTGCGGAGGCGCCATGGTGGACAAGATGCCCAATGTCACCTGGCCCGAAGGCACCTTTGTGCAGACTGTAAAGGGGTGGCAATCGGGGTTGTTCTACATCACCGAGCCATGCGGTAGCAACTGGGCGGCAACCCCCGAATTCCGATCTGGAGTCCCCATGCGGCTCACCTCCTGGCAAGAGAAGGGTTTACCCTGGGGCTCAGCGGAAGAACTGACTGGGCTCCAAACATGCGTCCAGAACATGATGAGCAAGAAAATCAAGCTCGTCAACGTGATCCAGGTTATGCTCTTCCGCCGGATTCTTCCGTGCCAGAGACGGACTTGTAATTTGTGGGAGTTCAACCCGGCCAAGCACCCTACACTGCTGGAGCTCTTCGGTACGACACACGAAGACGTCTGGAAGGTGCTTTTTAAGGCCAGCGAGGTACCACCGCCACGATCGAAGATCGCGGGTTTAGCGCAAAACGTCAGGCTAATCCGGTAAGTTCTTTTATGTTTGCAAGGTATACCTTTTACCGGCATATCTGCGGGAGGAACCTAAGCCTCCATGCTAATCTTTCAGGCCTGGGTAACGATAGCGGAGCAGATTAACTGTCTGGCTCCGCTACCCGAAGATCCAGAAATGCCTCTTCTGACAAAGATGCTGTTTTCGGCGCCTTATGAGGTGCCGGAGAAGAAAGCCAAGAAGACGGCCAAGGGGACCAGTGATTGTCTCCGACGCAAGGGCGCTTCGGACGTGACGTCCAAAGACGCCAAGAGGCACTCCTCCATCAAAGACGATGAGGAGGAGGAGGAGAAGATGCATCCCCCCCTACTGGGGGAGGAAGAAGAGGAAGGCCTCCACACATGGGGAGGCTGAGGCATCCAAGAAGTAAAAAATCTCGCTTCCGGACTAGTCCGCCGCAGCCACCAACAGCAGCGGGGAGTGGGAGCCCAGGGCCAAGCCCCTGGCCAAATCTTAAGTATCCGGACATGGTAATATTTCTGGCCTTTTTACTTTATCGTTTTTTAATGTGGTAGACCATGCATCTGCAGTCCGGCCCAGTCCAACATCGAGCTATCCTCCTCTTCGGAGGGATTGCTGGACCCGTCGGCGATGAACAACGGATTCCTTCCGACGGCCTCCTCCCCCAAGGCCGCGGACAACACCAAGGTGTTGTCTCGAAGGATATCAGGCCAAGGGGAAACCGTTCCGGTGATGCCGGAGGATAAAACCGCGGTTGCCGAACACATGGGGGGAAAGACCCCTACGGACCCCGACAATGGGGGCCACATCCAGTTCGGCCCTCGGCCGAATACAGCTCCGGAGACCCAAGTGGCTCCGGATTCAAGCAGTCAGCCCCTCCCGAACGAGGGGGCAAGCCGCCTCCACCGGTGACCTCTGTCCATCCAGAGGCACCGGATAGATTGCCGGAAGCCCTACAAGGCGCTTCCATTATGGAAGAACAGTGTACTCTTATGAGTACGGTGATTGAGAAAGTCCAATCTGCCAAAAATGGACTGACCGAAAACTGCATTAGCCTTCTGACAGGCTTTGAGGTAAGTAACATAGTTGTAAAAGAATATCACCTTGTAGACGGCAGCCCCTGATGCTCTGTTCGGTGTTCGGAGAGAAAAAACCGAACCGAGGATCAAAATAATTTTCGCAGGAGTCTAACATAATATGTCTATGTGAATAAAAAGGCGTCGCTGCTAGCTGCTGCCGCTCACACTGCGGAGGTCTCCAGATTGAAGCAGAATCTGGAGCGGGCCGAGGAAGAGCTCAACCTCGTGAAGAAGCAGCTAGAGGACAGCCAAGGTATGCACTAACATGTGCTTATATTTAGGAAGGATGAAAGGTTCGTACTGACTGAAGTGTCATGAACTTTATTAGGGGCCGCGACCGAAGTAGCGACCCTCAAGAAGGCGTTGTCCGAGGCCGAGGACAAAGCGGCTAAAGAACGCGCCATGCGCGAGAAGCAGGAGGCCTGGGTCAGCGAGGTCCAGCAAGAGCTCCAGGATGCCGTCAAAAAGTACGAGTCCTTGGAGCGTGATTCGAAGAATCAAGAGTCCGAACTTGCCAAAGCCCGCTAGAGCACGCAAGATGCCCGAGCCGAAGCCCAGAGCGCCCTTCAGGAAATCCAGGCGGCCAAGAAGATCGCGGCAGGTAAGGCTTTTATTATGCAAAGCAAGTATGTGAAGGAAACATTCCTTTTACTTACCCGAATTTGGAGTTCTCCAGGAGCATTTGCGAATCTGCCATGCAACATATCAGATGCTGCAGAGTTCTTTTGAGCCAAAGAAGGGAGCTCTACGGAGAAGCTGTTCTGGTCCCAATACCTTGGACCAGAACATCCGGTGCCCTTTAGCGACGAGCTAAAACAGTTGGTCGAGCTACACAAGGCGGCCGAACTAGCCATGAAGGACCTAATAGTCCAGCTATAGCCTGCCGAGCCCATGGCCAGTAGCTACTTCAGACTCGTGAAGCGGCTGGTCAGTGCCTGCCCTCGGCTTGATGCCGTCAAGCAGTCGGTCTGCATTCAAGGTGTGCGGATGGCTTTCGCCCGCGCCAAGATGCACTGGGCGAAGATGGATGCCACGAAGTTGATGACCGAGGGTCCGCCCACGATCAAGGAGCATCACAAGCCCGAGATGTGCTATGACAGTGTCATGGTGGGATCCCGCCTTGTGGCGGAGCAATGTGCCAAGGATATCATTTTCCCATGAGAGCATTATTTTATCCAGTCCTGTAATATGGAACAACGTCTTTATGTAATATAATGCTTGTTATTTAAAATTTTACCTCTTGTGTGGCTGTTTATGAAATCTGAGAGTTGGCCAGTCATCGGCTTTTGCCCCCACGTAGATAGTACAAGGGTTTTTGGGATAAATCTAAACACTCTTTATCCAAATTTTTGGTCTTTTAAGGAGGTGTTTAGCGCAACGAACAAGGCAATCAGACTATACAGCTTTATCACCCTCACTTAGCCATAGGAGTTCTATAATTTTAAATTTTGGCGTAGCCCCTAGTATTCGGAAGGCCGAAGTTGGGGCGCTATACATGCCTAATTGGATAAAAACCGATTCATCGCATAAAGCAGAAAAAATATCTCAGGATTTGAAAACCTCTTGAACAGCTAACTAGCTCTTGCCACATCATGACAGTCAGTTTTCGGCTTTCTCTACTAAGGTGCTCGTCCGGAAGAACTGGGACACAATCGCAGTAGTTCTCCCTTCACTACCGTAGCCGATATAGCGGAATGTAAGGTAACAAGCACAGGAGCCGGGTAACCCAACTATTGACCAAAGACATGATTCGGAGCCGATGCATATAATGCTATAAGTTTGGGGTGCCAAACTTACTGTAAAAGTGTTTGAACTTTCTTGCCGTGTTATGGGGTACAATGAAGCCCCTGGCGAATTAAGGCGCACTGGGATGTACGGGTGCAATTGAAAATAAACATACAAGGAAAAATTTAAGTAATAAGCAGACGCTGCAAATTATTTGTCATTGTAATTTGATTAATACGTCAAGGCGTATGTGTACAAGTAGTGCAATAAGCAGATAAGGCTATTTAACATGCCATGACCAGGAGCGAGCGGCATGCAGGTATTTAAAACAGGTATGACGATCATTAGCAGAGACCACCTGGGTATTCCCTTGTACGTCCTTGCCCCTAGCTTTCTTGGTGTATCCGTCCCGCTATGGTTCCGATGAGCAGGTTTATCAGAAAAAGTCTCGGGAGGGGAAAAAACCAGAAAGAAAGAGAAAAAGTGAAGGTATGCGGATCCAGGAGCGGTTGAGCCGCATTGTGGACCGCGGTCTAGCTGTGCCTCCGTCCATGCCCATGGTATTTTAAGTGTGTAGTTGTGTACGTGCGGCATGAATTCCACCACTTTATTGGGGCTGTGACGAAGGCCGGATTGCTAACTGAGCTCTGGACGAGCCGGACGGTCCTATTGCAAAGTAGCTTGGACTCGCTTGATTGTGTCCGGGGGATTTATTGCCGAATTGAGGTTTTTCCTAAGAAGGCTATTCTGTACTTCTGTTGCTAGGGCCGCGGTGTGCTCCTCAGTATGGAGGGAGCACTCCGTATTTCCATTGACTGTTATAACACCACGAGGTCTAGGCATCTTGAGCTTATGGTAGGCATAGTGCGGCACCGCATTGAAATGAGCAAATGCGGTTGGTTCGAGCAGTGCGTGATAACCACTGCGGAAGGGGACGATATTGAAAATCAATTCTTCGCTTCGGAAATTATCTGGGGATCCGAAGACCACTTCCAGTGTGATTGAGCTCGTACAATATGCCTCTACACCTGGTATGACACCTTTAAAGGTGGTTTTGGTGGGCTTGATCCTTGAGGGATCAATACCCATTTTTTGCACTGTATCCTGATAGAGCAGGTTCAGACTGCTTCCACCATCCATGAGGACGCGTGTGAGGTGGAGTCCTTTAATGATAGGGTCTAGCACCAGTGCGGCTGAACCGCCATGACGGATACTAGTCGGATGGTCCCTTCGATCAAAAGTGATTGAATAGGAGGACCACGGGTTGTATTTCGGGGTGACTGGCTCCATCGTGTATACGTCCCTTAGTGCGCGCTTCTGCTCCCTTTTGGGGACATGGGTAGCATATATCATGTTCACCATTTTAACTTGGGGAGGAAACTTCTTCTATCCTCCTGTGTTCGATGGCCGGGGTTCCTCGTCGTCATCGCTTTGCGGTCCCTTTTCCTTGTTTTCGGCATTTAGCTTGTCGGCCTGTTTAAAGACTCAACATTCTTTGTTGGTATGATTGGCTGGTTTATCGGGGGTGTCATGGATTTGACATGGACGATCGAGTATGCGGTCGAGACTAGACGGGCCCGGATTGTTTCTCTTAAATGGCTTTTTCCGCTGACCGGACTTGGAGCCACTGAATCCAGCATTGATGGCCGTGTCTTCGGTGTTATCGCCATTATTTTGACGCTTGTGTCTGTTGTGTCGGGGCTTGCCGTTGCTATCTCTGGCTTCAGAAGTGCTAGGTTTACTTGAGGTGCTGTTGCTACGAGCTAGACAGCTATCCTCGCCCGCACAAAAGCGGGTCATGAGCGTCGTAAGGGATGCCATGGACTTCGGCTTCTCTTGGCCGAGGTGTCAGGCGTGCCACTCGTCACAGATGTTATGCTTAAAAGCCGCTAGGGCTTCGACATCCGGACAATCGATAATCTGGTTCTTTTTAGTTGAGAACCGAGTCCAGAATTTCCCGGCTGACTCTCTGGGCTGTTGGATTATACGACTTAAGTCATTGACATCCGGAGGTCGGACATAAGTGCCTTGGAAGTTGTCAAGGAATACGTCTTCCAGGTTCTCCCAACTGCCAATGGAGTTTTCGGGCAGACTGTTCAACCAGTGCCGAGCTGGTCCCTTGAGTTTTAGCGGGAGTTACTTGATTGCATGGAGATCATCACCACGGGCCATATGTATATGGAGAAGGAAGTCCTCGATCCATACCAAGGGATCTGTTGTTCCATCATATGATTCGATGTTTACGGGTTTAAACCCTTCTGGGAATTCATGCTCCATTACTTCATCAGTGAAGCATAGGGGGTTTGCGGTGCCTCTGTGTCGGGCTACGTCGGGACGCAGCTCGGGTGGAGCCGGTCTGCGGTATTCGGCCCGGACAGGTTTTTATTTGTCATATCCGTCTTGGTGTCCGTCGTTGCACGTTGGGGCGCACCCCCACGATCCATAGATCGATCTGGTTTGTCCTGCTTTGTTTTCCAAGTCATACCGCAAGTCATGTGTGTATCCCCAAGCTGTTGTATTTCTATTTGTTCGGTGAGGCAGTGTCGGCTGTTTTTTGGGCTGAATTGCCATTTTATCTCGGCCATGTGGTGGTCAGTCAGCCACATTATGCGCTGGTAGTGCTGGCTCCAGCACCTCGTGATTGAACTGAGGTAGCAATTTGTGGTTCGGGTAACTTTTGGTTGGGTGTTCGAGTCCGTATTCCTCGGATGTCGGGACCTCAGTCCATCTATCAGTGAGCAGATCTTGATCAGCTTTGTCGGGGGTTGGGTGCGACATATGCCAAAGGATGGCTTATCATGGTGGGGGCGAGTAGAATGTCGCCGGTGCCTAGAAACGGGATAAGGCGTAGACATGCACGCCAGCGAATCTTACCCAGCTTCGGGGCTCTTCGGGGAGATAACACCCCTACTGCTGCTCTGCGGGGTCTCCGCATGGTCACTATAGCAAGATGACTACAATGGTGCTCCTAGAGCTGTATCGGGAGGCAGGAGAGAGCGAGGCTAGTTCTCTCCTTCCTGGGCTATTTGTCTATCTCTATCAAGGTCCGAACCCTTTGCATGCGTGCCCTGGGGGGTTTATATAGGCCTACCCCCCGGGGGTACAATGGTAATCTGACTGGGCGTGGGTCCCAGCTGTCTGTCTCTCATGTCGCCGTCCTTCCCGCCGGCTTCTGGGGCCCGCCGACTGGTGGGTCCCGCGGACAGGCCGGACACTGTGCGGCGCTCCTGATGACGCAGGCTTGGTCATTGGGTCGTGGCAACAGTACCGCCGTCTATCAGGCGATCACTGTCGCCACTCCCCATCCAATCTGGTTTATGGCTTGTGGGGCCCTGGAGGGGAGACGGCCGACTCCGGGAAGGCCGACTCCCACAGGGCCATCTTCGGGTGCTCTGGCCGCCTTCGATTCACCCACTGACAGGCGGCCCCACGGTCTTCGGGCCGTACAGGCCGGCGTCGTGGGCACAGTGCGTCGCGCACTGTGGCTGAGGTCAGGGCAGGCATGGCAACAGTGCCGCGCCTCACCGGGGATCTCCCGGCGATACGGCTCACTGTAGCCATGCCAGTCCCTCGTAGGCAGGGAGGGACGGCCACGTCGTGACCGTTCCCTGCATCGGGCTTCGTGAAGTGTCATGGGCCGACTCCCATAGTCGGCACTCCTTGAGGTCGCCAGCTTGGAGTCGGCTTGCTTTGAAGTCGTCATCTGGGATTCGGCTCCTCCGGAGATCGCCAGTTGAGACTCGGCTTCTCGGGAGATCGCCAGCTGGGACTCGGCCTCTCTGGAGGTCGCCAGCTAGGACTCGGCTGGAGGGGCGTGGCCTGCCCCGATGTCTTGAAAGATCCTGGGTCTCGGGTCAGCCTACCCATGGCCCATTACTCCGACAAAGCTGGTGAAGCCCTTCGGACGCCGCCTCGTGGGGCTTCAACAGTTTCAAACTTCCTAGCGCCGACTCTGAGACGCGGCCGTTGTCTTCTTTGGGCCGACTCGCCGAAGTCGGACTTGTTCAGCGAGGGGCCACTGTTTGTAAGTCGCAGCGGGAAATCAGGCGGCGTATCGGATACGCTTCCCTGCTGCCACCGAGGCGGTCCTATCGCACGGCGCCACGTTGGGGTGGATAGTCTGCTCACCCACGCGCACGACGGGACGGGCCGTCAGGCGGGGTCTGCCACTACCGCGCCTCGGCTTCCGAACGGATCCGCTGTGGTCGCGAACGGTTGGCTTCCCCACGCCGTTACTGCACGCAGTAACTTCGTGGGGTAAATCATGGGCGGTGTGGGGCTTCGTGCGCAGTTAATCCCACGCCCGCCCCCTCGGCTCCTCAGCCCGTAGGGCTATAAATAGGCAGAGAGGAGCGGGGCGGTATTGCACACGCATCCTCTCCCCCATTCTCCTGCCTTCTCTTCTTCCTCCGCCGCGAGCAAGAGCACCTCTCACCTCGGCGATGAGTTCTTCCTCCGTCGCGCCCCTGCCTCGCGCTCCGGCGTGTGGGACGGTTCGGATGTGGAGGCGGAACATATCGAGTTCCTCCGCCGGACCCGCCGTCTCCCCAGCGCGGACCTCGTGCACGCCCGTCCCGCGCCGACGGGAGAGATCCGGCCCACGCCAGAGGAGGGCGAGCGGGTCGTCTTCCGCTCGCACCTCATGCGCGGGCTGGGGCTGCTGGCGAGCGGTTTCTTCCGCTCGTTCCTGGAGTTCCACAGCCTCCAACCGCACCACCTCACCCCAAATGCGGTGGTGTTGCTCTCTGCCTTCGCCACTCTGTGCGAAGGTTTCCTCGGTGTTCTCCCCACCCTCGAGTTGTGGGGAGAATTTTTCTCTTTGAAGCTCGGCACACAGGCCGCCGGCACGCCGGCTCAGTGCGGCACCTACATCGCAGTGCGGCGGTCGACGGCCGACAACCCTTTTCCTCCCATCTCGCTGATAAAGTCGGTGAAGATGTGGCAGCGCTCCTACTTCTATGTGAGGAACCTCTCCACCGACGGCGACTAGGTCAACCTGCCGCCCTTCAACTCCGCTCCTTTAACTGGGAGGCTTCCTAGTTGGTCTCACCGGTCCAAGTCGTTGAATCCCTCCGGAGCCGCCGCCGTAGCGTGACTCCGAGTTCTGCTGCAGTCGGAGGGCCTCGTCGGATCTGACCTTCTGGCCGCCTTCGTGGCGCGTCGAGTCCTCCCACTCCAAGGCCGGCCTCACCTCATCTGTCAGATGAGCGGCCGCCACGACCCGAGCCGGCTGTGCACCAAGGAGATTCCCCGCAGGGAGGTGGCGAACTTGGTGAACCACATCGCGCACTGCGAGTTCACGGAGGACTGGCAGTTTGGCAAGGAGCCGTACTCGCGCGACAGCCCCCCTCCAGTGGTAAGTCGCATCTTTACGTAGTTTGGTCTTCAGCCGACTCCGGCTTCTAATCTTTGTTGGTTCCTTCTAGGCAGAACCCCCTCATGGAGCCTGCAGCCGGCGCCGTGAGAGAGCTCCGCGACTACGTCCCAGACCACGAGGATAGTGACGTCGACGACCCCGACTTGGGGGCGGCGGCGCTGGAGGCCGACGCCAAAGGCGGCGGAGAAGGGGCAGACGGCGGCTTCAGGCCCTCGGCCACCTTCGCCGACTGGCCCGAAGACGACGCCGACGTGGAAGTCGTCCCACGCCACCAGCCGAGGGCCGGCCACTCCGGCCAAGGTGGCGTGAAGAGGCGTCACGCCGGGCCGAGCGCGCCCGACAGCAAGCCGAAGAAGTTCAAGGGGGCTGCCGCCGCGACCAAACAGGAGGAGGCGGCCGTGAAGGCCAACCGCTTCCGAAGGGAAGTGAGAAGGCCACCGTTAGTTTCCGCGTAAGTCTTTACCCTCTTCATTTTTCTCTGTTGGATCTTGTCCGAGTCTTCTTTGATTTTCCCTCCGTTCTTCTCCAGAGCCCCCCTCTCCCTTGAGAGAGTCGCCGTCCCCTCTGTCATGGGGTCGGTAGAGACGTCCGCCAACACCCGGCGGGTCGATACGCCGCCGACCTTCGGGAGGCGACGGAGCGGAACGCGCGGGAGAAGCGCGATGAGGAGGAGGCCGACCGCCTGGAGAAGGCGCAGGCCGAGAAGGCGGCCGCCAACGCCCAGAAGAAGCCGGAGGAGGCCGAAACCGCTGCCGCGGCGAAACGGCGTGCTGAGAAGGCCGCGCGTCGCCGATCGGTGATGCTCGTCCCTCCGTTGTCGTCAGCGCCGCCGGCTCCGGAGTTCACGGGGCAGACCGGAGAGGTCGGCACCGAGAACCCCCTCGTGGAGGAGGGCGGCGAGGCTTCGGGCTCGGACACCCTCGCACCGCCTCCGCCACCGTCTGGGAGGCCGCACGGCAAACAGCCGGTGGGCCCGTTGGATCCGCCAATCACGGACGAGGCCGAGGCGCGGCTGCTTCTTCAAGTCGCTGCGCCAGCGCGCCGCTGGCTTGAGAGGACGACCTCGGCGCCGCGAGCTCGGGAGACCGGCGCAGCCAGCTCGGCGAGTCTGGACGTCGAGGCCTCCGGTGCCGCGCCCACCGGGTCGTTGCGCGGAGGCGGCACCGGCCCGCTGAACCAAGCCCTCTTGGACGTCCAGGCGAAACTGCGCACGGAAAGCGACGCCCTCCAAGTCTGCACCAGAGCGCATCTGGTCGTGCGGACATCCGTCCGAGTATGTTTCCTTCTTCTTTTTTGGTTCCTCTCTAAGGGGGCGCGCCAGCGCACCCACTTGGTGTAGTCCCCGAGTTCCGGGCCGGCTGCTGAGCAGGCGGTTCGGAACTCCCTCTGGCGAGCTCCGAATACTAACTTTTGCCTTTGTCGGCTTTTGTAGGAGTATCATAACCTCCGCGCCACTGCCTTCAACCGCAATGTCGAGGAGCTGAACAAGCGGACCGCCGACTTGGTGGAAAGCCGGGGTGAGCTCTTTTCTTTCTTCTTCGCGGGGGCGCGCTGGCGCACCCGCGGGCTGTAGTCTCCGAGATTCAGGCCGACTGCTGAGCAGTCGGACCGGATCTCCCCGACGATCTAATTTACTGATGACTTTCTTGTCTCCTCCTTCGTTCTTTAGGCGCCAACGCCGCCCTTCTGGAGCAGCTGGGCGAGGCCAACACTGCTCGGCGTGCCAAGGAAGAGGAGTGCGGCAGGCTCGCCAAAGAGCGTGATCTGCTGGCGACGCAGCTGGCCGAGCAGAAGGAGCTGCTCCATGAGGCGCAGGACGAGGCCAAGACACGGGAGGCCGCCCTCATGGCCGAGTTCGAGATCGAGCACTCTGCCTAGACTGACAGGGAGGCGATGCTGACCTCTCGCTACCACGAGCTCGAGGACATCGTTGATGGTAAGTCTCTTTCGTTTTTTTGGGCTTCCGACTACGTGTCAGGCCGACTTCTGATTTTCCGACTATCTTCTTTTTTGTCTTGGCAAACTTCTTTCCTGGTCATTCACAGGCAGTCCCTCTGGCCATCGAGGCGGCTTGGGAGGCGCGACGGGCGAAGGGTGAGGTGATCGCCGCCAATGCCCCCCGAACCATCGACGAGCAGCTCCTGAGCATTGGGGCCCGTCTTCGTCCGGCTCACCAGCTGCTGCGCCGGCTTCAGCGTGCCGGTGCCCAGGCGGTTGCCGCCCTATGGCCGAACATGCCGGCTCTGCACACCGCCAGTCGGACCGCCGACTGGCTGGAAGTCGCCGCCGGCCGTCTTGAGGCTTGGAAGGGCTCCTCGGCCCGGGCCGGAGCACGCCGGGCCTTGGAGTTCGTCAAGGCGTGGTATCCAGGGCTGGACCTGGACCGTCTGGCCGCGTTCCGGTCAGAAGCCCAGGCCGAGCTGGAGGCCGTAGAAGGCGCCCTTGTCGAGCGCGCGGCAGCCATCACCGAGTACACGGACACCAGCGTCTTCGTGCCCGAGCGGACTGAAGGCAGCGAGGAAGTGCCGCCGGACTGGTTCGGGATGAACCCGGAGTATGACGAAGACTCGGCAGAGGTGATCGACTCCTGCGCCGAGGAGGAGGACGAGGCGGAGGACGGAGGCGAGGAGGAGGCAACAGAAGACAAAGTAGACGGCCAGCCTCAGCCCGATTGCGCCTCCAGCAACGAGCCGTGCGGAGACAAGGCGACTGCCACCGGAGGCGACCAAGCTGAGACCGCCCAGCCGACTACCCCGGCACCTGACACCGCCGTCACCTCCGATCCTCCGGCCCCGGAGGCCGCCTCCTAGACTGCTTTTTTCTGCTTCTATTTATCTGTCTTCAGTAATCTTTTGAAAGACTTGTTAGGTTCGAACAATTCCACCCGCGGGGTGTATCCTGAATTTCTATTCGGAGATTCGGCCGAGGGCCTATGTAAATATTTATCCGATTTCCGCCTTTCCTTGCTTATTGCTCCTTAGACTTTTTCCTTTGCCATCTTCCTTTAGTTGCCGCCTTGCCGGCTGGACAGCCGCTCTGCGGACTGTCGCTAGGTCAAGTGCTTGGCTACTTCAGGAAGGCAAGTACTTAGCCGTTTAGAGTTTCTTTAGCAAGTCAGCTAGAAAGCGACAGGCCGACTATCCGAGAGTCAGCCGTCTTTGATAAAAGCTAAGACGGCAAGCCGACTACTCATGAGTCGGCTCTGTGGGGGGAGGCTGGTAGCCGGTTTGAGCTATGCATAAGCTTTTAGGTCCTTAGCCATTTTTTCATGCATGCGCTCGTTCTTGCTTGTTCTCTGCCTACCAGCAGTCGCTCTGCAAGCTGCGGCTTTGGACAGGAGACGGCTTGAGCGCAACACATTACTTGTCCGACTGCAGGAAGCATTTCATAGCGCAAGACGGCAAGTCCCCGGGCCGACTAGTCGGACCCGGTGCCAGACGGTATGATACAAAATAGTAGCATGTTCGGAGGCGTAATTCTTATCATACAGATAACAAAAAGGCAGTCCCCGAGCTCGTCTCGGGGGGCCTAAGGTCTTAGTACTTTAATACAAAGGGGGTAGTGCGATACATACTGCATCAACTGTAAAATCTTCGAAGAAGTTTCGCGTTCCACAGGCGCTCTGTTTCGTTGCCGGAGTCGTCCCTCTTGCGCGCTCGAGGCTTCTGAACGTCAATCAGATGTTAGGCGTCGTTCCCTAGCACCTTGCTGATGATGAAGGGACCCTCCCAAGGTGCCGACAACTTGTGCTGGCCGGCTGTTCTCTGAATCAGCCGGAGCACAAGGTCGCCCTCTTGGAACGATCTCGGCTTGAACTTGCGGTTGTAGTATCGGCGCAGACTCTGCTGGTAGATGCTGGACCGGCTGAGTGCCAACAGTCGGCCCTCTTCCAGCAGATCAACGCCGTCTTAGCGTGCTTCTTTAGCTTCCTCTTCGGTGTACATGGTGACTCGTGGAGAGTCGAACTCTATATTCATCGGGATGACAGCTTCGGCACCGTAGATGAGGAAGAAAGGCGTGAAGCCGGTTGACTTGTTTGGAGTCGTGCGCAGACTCCAGAGGACGGCTGGCAGCTCCTCGACCCAACAGCCGGCCGAACGGTCGAGTGGTTCGACCAGTCGAGGCTTGATGCCGGACAGGATGAGGCCATTGGCTCGTTCCACCTGTCCGTTTGACTGCGGATGGGCAACAGACGCTAAGTCCAGTCGGATGCCCTGCGTCGCGCAGAAACGAGCCAAGGCGCCCTTGGCAAAGTTTGTGCCGTTGTCGGTGATGATGCTGTGCGGTATGCCGTACTGCACCGTTATGTCGGCAATGTAGGTTACTGCAGTTGGCCCGTTCAACTTCTTGATGGGCTTTGCTTCCACCCACTTGGTGAACTTGTCCACCGTGACAAGCAGATGAGTTAGGCCGCCTCGGGCCGTCTTGAATGGTCCTACCATGTCCAGGCCCCAAACTACGAAGGGCCAGGCGATGGGGATTGTCTTCAGCGCGGAAGCCGGCTGAAGTGGCTTGGAGCGGAACATCTGGCACCCCTTGCATTTTTGGACTAGCTCTTTAGCTTCTTCCAGGGCAGTCGGCCAAAAGAAGCCGTGCCGAAAGGCTTTGGCCACGAGTGCCCTTGAAGCCGCATGGTGGCTGCACTCGCCCTGATGGATGTCTCTGAGAATCGCTTGGCCTTGTTCTGATTCTACGTAGCGCTGGTAGACACCAGTGGCACTGCGCCTGACTAGCTCTCTGTTGACTATGGTGTATGCTGCCGCTCCGCGCTGCACTTGCCGAGCCAGGATCTCATCTGTTGGCAACTCTTTGTTCAGTAAAAACTTGAGGATGGGCTGCGCCCATGATGGTGCTGCTATTTCTTCAGCTGCTACCACAGCGACTTGGACAAGGGTGGCTGGGCTGGGAGGCGGCGGGTTGGAGTCTGCGGCCATTTGCTGGATTGACGGAGTCTCTGGGCCGGCTGGCGCAGCTCCCGGGCCGGGATCTGAAGTCCCCGGGCCGACTGGCACAGTCCCCGGGCCGGGCTCTGAAGTCCCCGGGCCGGTTGGCACAGTCCCCGGGCCGGGCTCTGAAGTCCCCGGGCCGGTTTCAACTATGGTTTTCTTGAGGCTGTCTACTGGGGCTTTGGAGTCGGATCCAACTACTTTTGGAGGAGCCGGCACAAAGATGGAGTCTGACTCTGGTGAAGGCTTGATAGATGGCTTGAGGAGGCGCTGAAGGGCGACGCCGGAAGGTATCGCTTGGCGAGTGGAGCCGATTCGTGCCAAGGCATCTGCTTGATCATTGTCATTTCTTGGCACGTGAAGGAATTCGCACCCCTTGAAGTATCCGCTGAGTTGCTGCACCAGGAAGCGGTAGCTCGCCATGTTTGCGTCTTTGGCGTCCCAGTCACCGGATGATTGCTGAACCACCAAGTCGGAGTCGCCATAACACAGGATCCGGCGAATGCCGAGTTCTTTGGAAAGCCGGAGCCCATGAATGAGCGCCTCATATTCGGCGATATTGTTGGAGGCGGCAAAGTGGATCTGCAGCACATACTTGAGCTTGTCGCCCTTAGGGGAGGTGAGGACGACGCCGGCTCCCAGGACGGTGCGCATCTTGGAGCCATCAAAATGCATCCGCCAATGGGTGGAGTCAGGCGCTGGCGGCAGGTACAGGGTCTCGGCCCAGTCGACGAGGAAGTCGGCCAGCGCCTGCGACTTGATGGTGGTGCGGGGCTAGTAGTAGATGGTGTAAGGAGCTAGATCTATATCCCATTTGGCCACTCGGCCGGAGGCGTCTCGGCTTCCAATGATCTCGGCGAGTGGAGCGGTGCAAACCACAGTGATTGGATGCTCTTGAAAGTAGGGCTTCAGCTTCTTGGCGGCAAAATGCATGCCGTAGCACATCTTCTGGTAGTGAGGGTAGTTCTGCTTGGAGGTCGACAGTACCTTGCTCAGGTAATATACCGGTCTCTGGACAGGGAGCGCCTTGCCTTCCTCCTTGCGCTCGACTACAATGACTGTGCTGACTACTCGGCTGGTGGCGGCGATGTACAAGAGCATGGGCTCTTTGGGAGTCGGAGCCGCCAACACGGGGGGAGTAGTCAACATCTTCTTCAGCTGGAGAAATGCCTCATCCGCCTTGTGGTTCCACTCAAAAAAGGCGGTCTTCTTTATCAATTGATACAAGGGCAGAGCTTTCTCGCCCAGCCGACTGATAAATCGGCTGATGGACGCCAGGCAGCCGGTGAACTTCTGCACATCCAACAGTCGGCTTGGTACCTCCATTCTCTCGATGGCCTTGATCTTCACGGGGTTGCACTCTATGCCGCGTTCGGAGACCAGGAAGCCAAGGAGCTGACCGGCTGGTACTCCGAAAACGCACTTCTCAGGGTTGAGCTTGATCTGGAATCGGCGCAGGTTTTCAAAGGTCTCCTTGAGGTCTTCCAGCAGCATCCCACGCTTTTCCGTCTTCACCACCACATCATCCACATAGACGTGGGCGTTCCTGCCGAGTTGCTTGAGGAGGCACTTCTGCATGCAACGCTGAAAGGTGGCGTCGGCATTCCTCAAGCCGAACGTCATTGTCAGGTAGCAGAAGGCTCCAGATGGTGTGATGAATGCGGTCTTCAGTCTGTCCGCTGGGTTCAGCTTGATCTGGTGGTATCCTGAGTATGCGTCTAGGAAACTCAGCAGCTTGCATCCGGCTGTGGAGTCTATCACCTGATCAATTCTTGGCAGAGCAAATGGTTCCTTTGGGCAGGCTTTGTTTAGGCTTGTGTAGTCGATGCACATCCGCCACTGCTTGTTCTTCTTCAGCACCAAAACCGGGTTTGCCAGCCACTCTGGAAAAAATACTTCCATGATGAAATCGGCTGCCAGGAGCCGGGCTATTTCTTCTCCAACAACTCTTCTTTTCTCTTCTGACAGGCGGCACAAGGGCTGCCTGACGGGCTTCATATCTGGCCTGACGTGTAGCTTGTGCTCGGCGAATTCCGTCGGTACACTCGGCATGTCTTTGGGGGACCATGCAAAGATGTCCCGATTCTCACGGATGAAATCGACGAGCTCGCCTTCCTATTTGCTGTCAAGACCCGTGCCCATGACAGCGTACCTTTCTGGGTGCTCCGGGTCCAAGGGTATCTTCTTGGTCTCTTTGGCCGGCTTGAATGATCCTTCTGCCTCCGATTCCTTGGGGTCGGGCGACTTCTCTGGTTGCTTTCCGGCCATCGCCACGACTCGGTCAAGGAGCCGCTTCTCGGCTGCGATCACCAGGGACTCGGCCAGCCGACTGCTCTCGGCCGCGCAGGCAGACGACTTCTTGTAGTCGCCGGCTACGGTTAGAATCCCCTTGGAACACGGCATCTTCATCTTGAGGTAGGCGTAGTGGGGAACCGCCATGAACTTGGCCAAGGCAGGTCGGCCAAGCAGAGCGTGGTACGGGCTCTCCAAGTCCACCACCTCGAACCAGACCGGCTCTCGGCGGAAATGATCTTTGTCTCCGAAGAGGACGTCTATCAGGATCTTGCCGATCGGTGAACAGGAGAGGCCGGGTACAATTCCGTAGAACACAGTGCGGCTGCTCTGCAGCTGTCTTCGCTTGATTCCTAGCTTCTCCATGGTGTCCTTGTACAGGATGTTTATGCTGCTGCCTCCATCTATCAGGACCCGCGAAAAATGGGCGGCCCGCCTATCAGTGGCCAAGGTCGCACCTAGGACCAGGGCATAAGAGCCCGGACTCGGCATCACCTCTGGGTGATCCGCCCGACTCCAGCTGATAGGCCTCTCGGACCAATGCATGAACTCTGGGGCATCTGTTGCTACTGCATTTACTACTTGTTGCTGTTGGCGCCTGCTGCGCCGGTCATCTGCCACACTGGTGAATACTACGTAGGCTCCATGCTCTTCTGGGAACTCGTCTTGTACTGCGCCGACTGGCCGAGCCGCCGGCTGCTGGGGCAGTGGCGGAGGTGGCGGCCCAGCAGGTGGTGGAGGAGTGAGGCCGTCTCCCTTGGCGATCCTGGTGAGCCAGTGGCACTTTCTGGTGGTGTGATTTGACAGCTTCGCGCCGCTGTGGAACTTGCAAGGACCATCCAAAGTCTTCTCATAGGAGAAGGCTGGCAACCAATTGGATTTGCCGCCCTTCTGCCGCTTGGCCGGAGGCTGCCCTTCCGGCTGCTGTTCTTCAACTGCTGCGACCTGCCGACTGTTGGAAGTCGGCTGCTGGGCCTTGCGTTTGTTGTCGTTCTGTTGCTGTCGCTGACTGGTATCTCCTGCCGGAGTTCTGGGAGCCTGGGGAGTCACCTTGCAAGTCGCGTTGACTTGAATCTCTGTCTTCATGGAAGAGTCGGCCGTGGCGTACTTGTCTGCTATGACTAGCAGTTCGTCGAGGGTCTCTGGCTCGTCGCAGAGGAGCTTGTGCTTGAGGAGGGTGCCCTCTCGGCACCCGGCAGTGAAGTACTCGATAGCCTGCACCTCGTGCACGCCCTCGCAGGAGTTTCGAAGCTTGCCCCAGTGCGTGAGGTAGTCGCGTGTTGATTCTTCAGGGCCTTGCACGCACAAGGAGAGCTGGCGCGGCTTGGGAGGTCGCTTGTACGTGCTTGTGAAGTTGCGGATGAAGGCTTCGGTGAAGTCGACCCAGCTATTGATGCTGCGGGGCTTTAGGCTGTTCAGCCATCTCCGGGCCGTGCCCTGGAGCATGAGAGGAACGTACTTCACGGCAACTCGCTTGTTGACGTTTGCTATGCTGACGGCTGTGGAGTAGTCTATCAGCCAGTCTTCCGGCTTCATGGAGCGGTGTACTTGGGTGTGTCTCGGGGGAGCGTGAACCCTTTGGGGAAGGGCTCGTCTCTGATGCGGGGCCCGAAGCAAGGCGGACCCAGCTCGTCTTCTTCTTCCAGCGCCAGGGATCGGTGGAGTTGGTCGATCCGATGACGGGCGTCATTCTCTCTGACTCCCTCTCGGCGGCCAAGGCAACCTCCGAGAGTCGGATGCTCAACAGGCGGCGGGGAAACTCGCCGCTCTCTTCTGGGCGGGGGAGGCAGATAATCGTCCCGCCGCTCTACTGCTCTCGGGCGGCCGTCTTGGTCGCGCTCGATGGTGATATGAGTCCGACTATGACTGACAGCCGGCTCCTTCTCTTTCCTTCCGTGGACTCCGCTAGTCGGTGTCCGGGAGGTCGCGCCTTGATCTCGGCGGGGAGGCAAGTCGTCGTTCGGCTGCTGCAGCGCATCTACGCGACCGCCGGCCGCGTTTTGCGCAGCAACCGCGTCAAGGAGCTGCTAGACTCGCTCCGTCATCACACGACGCTCTTCGCCCTTGAAGTTCTTCGGCTCGTCAGTCGCCGCTTGAGCGGCGCGGATATTCTCCACTGGGGTGGCGTACACGGGGCGTTTCGCCCCGAGCAAGTCGGCAATGGCTGCGCCGCGCTGCCGGACCGCACCTAGATGGCTCGGCCCAGTTGGAGCCGGCGAGCCGCCTACGGCGCGATCCATCTCGCGCTGGTATGCCTTTGACAAGCGCCTCATGCTTGCCAGCTTCTTGGCGCCTTCGATGATCTGAAGGCGGCGCGCGTCCAGCGTCTCGGCGTCTGCGTCCTCTGGAATGGGCGCGGTTAGGTCTTGCAGGACCGCAGCTAGCGGGTCCTGGACTTCTTCGCCGGAGTGCTCGCCGTGGCTGATGACGAGCACCTCCGTGACGGCGCTTCCGCCGCTCTCCTCGTACGGAAGCAGCTCGTCGTAGACCACCACATTGGTGGGGAAGATGTCAAGCGACACGGCGTCGGAGTCGACCAGCATCGGGTCGGAGGAGCCTACGGACTCCAAGTCTACGGCAGGCTCGCCGACGACGTGGAGTTGGTCGAGGAGGCCCGCGAGAAGGCTCTCGGGGCCACCCGTGCCTGCGTCGGATGCAGGTTCGTCGGAGAGGCGCACCTCGCCGATAAGTTCGGCGAGGCCGCTCGCGGCGCAGGCGGCTTCAGCACCGCGCAGCGTATCAATGCAGACTCCATCAGGCAAGCCTGGCTGGCTGCGCTCGCCTGGGAGGAAGAGGATTCCCGTCCAGAACAGATTCCCGGACGACGGTGCACCTCGCCCCACGGTGGGCACCAAATGTCGGGGGTTGGGTGCGACATATGCCAAAGGATGGCTTATCATGGTGGGGGCGAGTAGAACGTCGCCGGTGCCTGGAAACGGGATAAGGCGTAGACATGCACGCCGGCGAATCTTACCTAGCTTTGGGGCTCTCCGGGGAGATAACACCCCTACTGCTGCTCTGCGGGGTCTCCGCATGGTCACTATAGCAAGATGACTACAATGGTGCTCCTAGAGCTGTATCGGGAGGCAGGAGAGAGCGAGGCTAGTTCTCTCCTTCCTGGGCTATGTGTCTATCTCTTTCAAGGTCCAAACCCTTTGCATGGGTGCCCTGGGGGGTTTATATAGGCCTACCCCCCGGGGGTACAATGGTAATCCGACTGGGCGTGGGTCCTAGCCGTTTGTCTCTCATGTCGCCGTCCTTCCCGCCGGCTTCTAGGGCCCGCCGACTGGTGGGTCCCGCGGACAGGCCGGACACTATGCGGCGCTCCTGATGACGCAGGCTTGGTCATTGGGTCGTGGCAACAATATCGCCGTCTATCAGGCGATCACTGTCGCCACTCCCCATCCAATCTGGTTTATGGCTTGTGTGTTCCTAGAGGGGAGACGGCCGACTCCGGGAAGGCCGACTCCCACAGGGCCGTCTTCGGGCGCTCTCCCGCCTTTGATTCACCCACTGACAGGCGGCCCCACGGTCTTCGGGCCGTACAGGCCGGCGTCGTGGGCACAGTGCATCGCGCACTTTGGCTGAGGTCAGGGTAGGCATGGCAACAGTGCCGCGCCTCGCCGGAGATCTCCCTACGGCTCACTGTAGCCATGCCAGTCCCTCGTAGGCAGGGAGGGACGGCCACGTCGTGACCGTACCCCGCATCGGGCTTCGTGAAGTGTCATGGGCCGACTCCCATAGTCGGCACTCCTGGAGGTCGCCAGCTTGGAGTCGGCTTGCTTTGAAGTCGTCATCTGGGATTCGGCTCCTCCGGAGATCGCCAGTTGAGACTCGGCTTGTCGGGAGATCGCCAGCTGGGACTCGGCCTCTCTGGAGGTCGTCAGCTGGGACTCGGCTGGAGGGGCGTGGCCTGCCCCGATGTCTTGAAAGATCCTGGGTCCCGGGTCAGCCTACCCGTGGCCCATTACTCCGACAAGCTTGAAGCTTCTTCTTCTTCTTCTTCAGGCTCTTTGCCGTGGCTATAAGCTGGCGCTTAAAACGCTCCTATAAATTCTTCATCGCCGAGGCTTACCTCATCCTCGGAGGGAGGCATGTAATTGTTGTCCTCCAAGTCATCGTTCACGGCCTGTTCATCGGGGCTGGCTCGCCCGTCTTCCCGTTCAGCCTGTTCGAAACTTGGCTTGGCAGGGTCTTCGTTGTCTTCGGCATCGTCTGGGGTGCTATTTTCTCTTGTGCCGGTATCGCTATTTTTACCATGGCGTGATTTAGAGCGGCGCCGCTGGCGTCGGTGCTTTGGCTGCTTCTCAGGAAGTTTATCCTCAGCTGGATCCTTTTTGTCATCGCCATTGTCTTCTTTGGGTGTATCCACCATGTATATGTCGTATGAAGAGGTGGCTGTCCAGCGCCCAGTGGGTAGTGGTTCCTGTTCTCCTCCGGCATCGTCGTCCATACCATCGATTTCATCAGAGTCGAAATCAAGCATGTCGGTCAAATCATCGACAGTGGCTATCAAGTGGGTGGTGGGTGGGTAACGAAGTTCTTCGCCGTCCGCTTCCCAATCAAGCCGGACATAGTTCAGCCAAGAATCTCCTGACAAGGAGAGAGACTTTAATGAGTTTAACACATCGCCAGGGGTGAGTGTTGGAAGATGTTCGTGAAGCTGAACTCTAAGATCGGCGCCCAGTCAGATTCGATGGGTGCGGCTACACGCGGTTCAGAGCCTATGACCGGAGACGAGTCCGAGGTTCCGATGACACAAGCCTCGTTGGAGGTCAGATCCGTGTTCGGCTCAAGCACCGCCGAGTCTGCGGCCTCCGTGGCAAGGTTGAGCTTATCGTCCTTGGATGGCGCGCTCTCCTCTAGATCTAGGGCCAAAGCGATTAGACGCGGTATCTCCTGCAGACAGTCTGATGGAAAATTTAGGTCATATCCATCGTGGCGGCACGGCGCGGCTGTCATGGGCTCGAATCCGTCGAAGATCAAGTCTCCGCGGATGTCGGTGGTGTAGTTCAAGCTTCCAAACCTGACCTGATGCCCAGGGCGTAGCTGTCGATCTGCTCCAGATGGCCAAGTGAGTTGGCCCGCAGTACGAAGCCCGCCGAATACCAAAATCTCCCCAGGGAGAAAAACTTCCCACTGGACTGCGTTGCTGTAGATGATTGTAGGAGCCATCAGGCCTTACGTCGACGACACAGTGGAACTCTCAATGAAAGCACCAATGTTGGTGTCAAAACTGGCGATCTCGGGTAGGGGGTCCCAACTGTGCGTCTAAGGCTAATGGTAACAAGAGGCGGGGGACACAATGTTTACCCATATTTGGGCCCTCTCAGTGGAGGTAATACCCTACTTCCTGCTTGATTGATCTTGATGATATGAGTAGTACAAGAGTTGATCTACCACGAGATCATAGAGGCTAAACCCTAGAAGCTAGCCTATGATTATGATTGTTCTTTTCCTATGGACTAAATCCTCCGGTTTATATAGACACCAGAGGGGGCTAGGGTTACACAGAGTCGGTCACAAAGGAAGGAATCTTCATATCCTAACCGCCAAGCTTGCTTTCCACGCAAAGGAGAGTCCCATCCGGACATGGGACGAAGTCTTCTATCTCGTATCTTCATAGCCCAACAGTCCGGCATATCTCTACTACTATAGTACAAGAATTTTTAAATTTTTCTTGGCCTAGGTTTTCCCGCCATACAAACACAATCTGTACCATGCATTTGCGGCATCCAACGGTTAAACATGCGGCCAATCCCTCAAACGCTGGCCGTCCATTCTCATGCATTGGGTGGCTAACATTTGCTAGCTCTCTGCCGGCCTGCAAAAAGCTGCTATGCATGAGCCCATGTTTCTAAAGAAATCAATGAGCGAAGGGACATGGCAGCCAGATGGGTCCCATCATCTTCCAAAATCCTCTCAATCTCTCTACTCGCTTTATACTATATAAAATCCCTTGATTAACATGCTTCATTCCGGTGTCTCTTGCTCTGCAAGAAGCTGTGTGCAATGCATAATTTCTGAAGCAATAAATACTATTAAATATTTTTGCTATACTTATGTTCCAATACAATTTTACAAACGAGCAAAGGGATAAAGGAAAGAAATATTACAAGGCCTTTGAGTATTGGTACAGCCAAATAGATTTGGACAGAACAAGATTTGTTCCTCCTAATTCAAAAAATAAATAAATTCCTAACTTCGGTCCTGTTTGGAATGGGTGTAAGTTTATACACCTGTATTTATTTTATAGGTGTAAATTACCGGTCAACATTTTATTTCTGTTTGGAATGAAAAAAATGGATGGGGCTTGTATTTTAAACCTGCTAGGAGCGTGCAGAAATGCCAATCCAAACAAGGCCTTGAGGTGCAAAGACGTGCAAAGCACGTGCCGTTAACTAGTGCATATAGTTCGGCTGTCCGAGGAACCCTTAATCCGGAACTCCCTTAGTCGCATTTTCGATCCTCATCCTTTTTAATTTTTAATTTATATGTGGGTCCAAATTCGTTCCATGACAGGTGGGCCCCATGAAGTGTAGTTTGTAGCTGTTTAATTTGTGGGTCGGAATTTGTTCCATTACAGGTGGACTATCGGTGTGTAGTTTCGTAGCTAATTTGTACTCCCTTCGTCCAAAAATACTTATCATCAAAATGGATAAAAGGAGATGTATCTAGACGTAATTTAGTTCTAGATACATCTATTTTTATCCATTTTGATGACAAGCATTTTTGGACGGAGGGAGTAATAAATAAAGAGAATTACAGAGTTGTTTTTGCAAAAATACCATGGTGCAACATTGAAGGTGAGAAGGACGCGCGAGAGAGCGATGACCAAGGCAGGGGGAAATCAATTGGGGGAGGTGCGGGGGTTGCAACCGTGTTTGGAGTAGTTGTGGGCCAAATGCTACGAAAATATATCTAAACCCACCGGAATAAATGCCTTCACAAATTAATCCAAGGTTGGAGTCCCCTGTCGGTGTCAAAACCGGCGGATCTCGGGTAGGGGGTCCCAATCTGTGCGTCAAGGCTGATGGTAACAAGAAGTAAGGGACACAGATGTTTACCCAGGTTCGGGCCCTCTCGGTGGAGGTAAAACCCTACTTCCTGCTTGATTGATATTGATGATATGGGTAGTACAAGAGTAGATCTACCACGAGATCGTAGAGGCTAAACCCTAGGAGCTAGCCTATGATGGTATGAATGTAATTGTGATCGGCCTTCTAAGGACCAACCTCTCCGGTTTATATAGACACCAGAGAGGGCTAGGGTTTACATGAAGTCAGTTACAAGGAAGGAAATTTAATATCCGGATCGCCAAGCTTGCCTTCCACGCCAAGGAAAGTCCCATCCGGACACGGGCTGAAGTCTTGAGTTTTGTATCTTCACGCTTCAATAGTCCGGATGTTGTACACAGTCCGGCTGTCCGGATACCCCCTAATCCAGGACTCCCTCAGTAGCACCTGAACCAGGCTTCAATGACGATGAGTCCGGCGCGTCGTATTGTCTTCAGCATTGCAAGGCGGGTTCCTCCTCCGAATACTCCAAAATGGTTATGGAACACGTAGACCGTGTCCGGATCCGCAGGATGATCTACGTATGGTATATATCTGATTTGATGGCAATCTTCGTGCGTCGTGCCCTTGTATCATGGCTCGGTCCAAGGTGAACCGACGTTTCCTACCCCACAATGACTCGTGTTACGAGGCAGTTTCATTGGCACGTCCCGTCGAGGCAGATATCGTGTCCCTTTTATCACGGGATTTTCCATCAATATGAGTGTGCGTGACCCCACGACGGCCGTTGGTATTACCCCATGTGTTTTTAGATAAACCTCAAACGGTCACACCGGGGACTCTTGATATTCACCCTCTTTATAAAGGGGTCGAGACCTACACCTCTTTCTTCACCTTCATCGCGCCTTCTCGCACCTCGAGTTCTAACACCCAAAACCTAAGCTCCACCCCTCCGAAATCCGCCAGTATGCCCGGATCTGATCCTCAAGGCCGGTGGGTCTCCTCCTCGATCGAGGAGAAGGACATTGCGAAGCTTAGGGAGGTCGGATACCTAACCGCAGATATCCAGCACATGCTTCCTGCTCCAGGGCAAGTTATCCCCACGCCGGAGCCCAATGAGTGTGTTGTTTTTCTCCCACACTTCCTCCATGGTTTGGGTTTCACCCTCCATCCCTTCGTGAGGGGGCTCATGTTCTATTATGGGCTGGATTTTCATGATCTGGCTCCAGATACCCTCCATATCTCTTCGTTTATTATCGTGTGCGAGGCTTTTCTCCATGTCACACTACACTTCGGCTTATGGCTCAAGACCTTCAATGTGAAGCCGAAGATGATCGACGGGCGACACGTGGAGTGCGGAGGTGCCGTAAAAAGTAGAAACACCGACGCCCCATGGCCGGAGGGCTCTTTCCCAGAAGTATCTGACGTATGGCAGCGAAGGTGGTTTTATGCTACAACCCCAAGGGGCACAAAGTGGGTAGCCGCCCCCGAGTTCCGCTCGGGCCTCCCGTCGTAGTTGGCAACCTAGAGAGACGTAGGACATAATTGGGGCCCGCAGGCGATGTACCAATACTGCAGAACCGCATCCGGGAGCTTCTCGAGAGGGATATCAACCATGTCAGCGTAATGCAAGTGATGTTAATCCAGCGGATGTTGCCGTGCCAGCGCCGGCCTCTTCGGATGTGGGAGTTCAATCCGGAGGGTCCGCGGACTGTGAAGCACTTAGTCGGCTTAAAGCTCAAAGAGATGTGCAAATTATTCTTCGGACGGAAGGTAACGTGTCCGGATACCACCGAGGATGCGGGCCTAAGCTGCAATCGCCTAGATACTCAAGTAAGTAGCCTTGATACCGGACACCCTGTTTCGTATTTGTCAGGATTGTTTATTCTGAACATCATCCGCGTCCAGGAATGGCTCAGCAAGGCGGAGAGAATCAGGTGTCCGACGCCATTTCCCGTAGGCTCGCCTGCCCCTACCATGGCCAAGATGCTCGACCGGGTACTCAGCAAAATTCCCTCAGGAAAAGACAAGGGGAAGGATGAGAGATCCGAACCCCACACACTACGCATCCGAACCGGGGATAGTCGGGGAGGAGAGGTCGAGGCCGCCTCCCTATGCGGGAAGAAGAGGGTCACCTCCGAAGATTTGGAGGCAGAGATGCCCAAATTGGGGAAAAAGGGATCCCCAGTGGTCCTTGCCCCGACAGGCACCCTCACCGCATCATGCCCTCCAACGGGCCAGCCCTCTAACGAGTTGTAAGTCAATCATTAACTTAAGGGTACTGTATTTCTCCTTGATCAATGACCAGGACTCAACTTTTTTGCAGTCCGGCTGGCAGCTCTTCTCAACAGGGAACGTCTTCGGGCGACCTTCCTCCAGAGATGATGGAGATCGAGACCCGACCCACCTCTCCGGTTCTTGATGCGGGCGACACTGAGGTGTTGTCATGGAGGAGCCCGGATCTGCCAAGGCCGGAAGCCAATGCGTCAGCTGCCTAAGTCCGGACGTACTGACGGGCTTACTAGAGCGAGCTGCGGTCTCGAAGGAGCACCGCTCATTAATGAGCGCGGTGCTCAAGAAGATTTCATCTGCTACAAGCAGTTTGAATGAAGTATTCACAAGCCTGCTCAGAGGCTTTGAGGTATGTAATGGAAAACTCACTATTTCTTTGGTTGTAAGGCACGCGCTAGGTGTGCTCCATATAGATAGCAGCCCCTGAGACTCTGGTTGCCCGCCCTAGGCGGCAAACGGGGGATCATAAGCCAATGATAGTGCTGTAAACGTGTGCAGGTACCTGTGGGTCCGGCCGCCGACCCGTGTGTTGAAGTTGCCAAACTATGGAGGCAAATTGGGTCGATTGTTGCCGATATTACTCTAATGAATGAGCGGCTGCATACATCACAAGGTATGCGCCCTGTCTCCCATTGCATAGGAAAATATTAAGGTGGCATGTATTAATATAATTTGTTCGGACTGCAGATGGTGCTGCTGCCGTGGAGGCCCTGAGGGCTTAACTTGCTCTAGCCAAGGAACAAGCTCGGGTGAGCAATGCGGCTGCCCTAAAGGCGACCGAGGAATTGAGAGCCAAACAGGCTGCTCATCGCCGAAGCGATGAAAAGGTAGCCGAAATGGCTATCAAGTTAAAACATGCCACTGACCGGTATGAGCTCCTGAAGAAGGAGCATGAAGATAAATCGGCTGACCTGACCAAGGCGCTGAATGCCACCAAGGAAATACGGACCAAGCTCAGGGGTGCGTGGGAGGAGCTTCAACAGGCCGGAAAAATCGCGGCTGGAGGCTCCTATTTGCTGCGGACGAAGTTCTTTGATCCGAAGTACGCTCCCCTTGATGGACGCTGGAGCTCGCAGGACGCATACGCGGACCTGGCGAAGAGTACGGCTGATGCTATGGAGTTCTTCAAAGATTAGGGTGAAAAGGAGGTGGAGAAGCTTTTTTGGTCGCAGTTCCACGTTCCCACTCGCCCGCTGCCATTAATTGATAAGATGGCTGCTGTGGCGGAGCTTCATGCTACCTCTTGAGCACTGCATTGGATTTCCCTGAAGAGGACAGGATGATGCAGCAAAGTAGCGTAAGTATTTCCCTCAGTTTTTGAGAACCAAGGTATCAATCCAGTAGGAGACCACGCACAAGTCTCTCGTACCTACACAAAACGATAGCAACTCTCAACCAATGTTAGGGGTTGTCAATCCCTTCACGGTCACGTATGAGAGTGAGATCTGATAGAGACAATATTTTTGGTATTTTTGATAGATAGATGCATAGTAAAAAGTAAAAGGAAAAGTAAAAACAAAGCAAGTAAATAAAGTGATAGAGATTGATATGATGAGAATAGACCCGGGGGCCGTAGGTTTCACTAGTGGCTTCTCTCAAGAGCATAAGTATTCTACGGTGGGTGAACAAATTACTGTTGAGCAATTGACAGAATTGAGCATAGTTATGAGTATATCTAGGCAATGATCATGTATATAGGCATCACATCCAAAACAAGTAGATCGAAACGATTTTGCATCTACTAACATTACTCCACTCATCGACCGCTATCCAGCATGCATCTAGAGTATTAAGTTAAAACCAGAGTAACGCCTTAAGCAAGATGACATGATGTAGAGGGACAAATTCATGCAATATGATAAAAACCCATCTTGTTATCCTCGATGGCAACAATACAATAGATGCCTTGCAACCCTTTCTGTCACTTGGTAAGGACACCGCAAGATTGAACCCAAAGCTAAGCACTTCTCCCATTGCAAGAACTACCAATCTAGTTGGCCAAACCAAAAGGGATAATTCGAAGAGACTTGCAACGATAACTCAATCATACATAAAATAATTCAGAGAAGAATCAAATATTTTCCATAGATAATACCGGATCATAAACCCAAATTCTCGGTCTCAACAAACACACCACAAAATGAAGATTACATCGAATCGATCTCGACGAGAGAGGGGGAGAACATTGTATTGAGATCCAAAAAGAGAGAAGAAGCCATCTAGCTACTAGCTATGGACCAGAAGGTCTGAAGTAAACTACTCACACTTCATCGGAGGGGCTATGGTGATGATGTAAAAGCTCTCCGTGGTGGATGCCCCCTCCGGCGGAGCTCCGGAATAGGCCCCAAGATGGGATCTCATGGATACAGAAGGTTGCGGCGGTGGAATTAGGTTTTTGGCTCCTGTTCTAATCGTACGGGGATACGTAGGTATATATAGGAGGAAGGAGTACGTCGATGGAGCGTTAGGGGGCCCACGAGGTAGTGGGCCGCGCCCAGGGGGCACGTCCTCCACCCTCGTGACCGCCTCTGGCAATGCTTGGAGTAGGGTCCAAGTCCCCTGGATCACGTTCGGTTGGAAAATCACGATCCCGAAGGTTTCATTCCGTTTGGACTCCGTTTGATATTCCGTTTCTTCGAAATACTGAAATAGGCAAAAAACAGCAATTCTGGGTTGGGCCTCCGGTTAACAGGTTAGTCCCAAAAATAATATAAAAGTAGAAAATAAAGCCCAATATAGTCCAAAATAGTAGATAAAGTAGCAGGGAGCAATCAAGAATTATAGATACGTTGGAGATGTATCAGGCATCCCCAAGCTTAATTCCTGCTCGTCCTCGAGTAGGTAAATGATAAAAAAGAATTTTTGATGCGTTGTGATACTTTGGCATAATTTCAATCTAAATCTTCTTAATTGTGATATGAATATTCAGACAAAAGTTCATGTTGACACAAAAATAATAATACTTCAAGCATACTAATCAAAGCAATCATGTGTTCTCAAAATAACATGGCAAAAGAAAGTTCATCCCTACAAAATAATATAGTTAGGCTATGCTTCATTTTCGTCACACAAAGATGTTCCCAACTTCTATACCCCCGATGACAAGCCAAGCAATTGTTTCATACTTAAATAATCTCAAACTTTTTCAACCTTCACACAATACATGAGCGTGAGCCATGGATATAACACTATGGGTGGAATAGAATATGATGATGGAGATTGTGTGGAGAAGACAAAAAAGGAGAAAGACTCACATTGACGAGGCTAATCAACGGGCTATGGAGATGCCCATCAATTGATGTCAACATGAGGAGTAGGGATTGCCATGCAACGGATGCACTAGAGCTATGAATGCTCAACAAAAGAAAAACTAGTGGGTGTGCATCCAACTCGCTTGCTCATGAAGACCTAGGGCATTTGAGGAAGCCCATCGTAGGAATATACAAGCCAAGTTCTATAATGAAAAATTCCCACTAGTATAAAACGACAACTTATGAGACTCACTACATGAAGAACAAGGTGCTACTTTGTCACGCCCAAGATGCGACCCTATCCTAAAGGAACTCGAAGGTCCCACCAAGGATAGAAGCGCATCTTGAAGACGCTTTTGCATGGTGGATATCATTACATCAACATTTCATAATAGATGGGGATACATCCGATACATACAATGTCACATGAATACAACAATACATCATACAAGAGATCAACATCCGACTACGGATGGAACACAAACAAAAACTCAAATGACATCCACCATGCTAGCCCAGGCTGCCGACCTGGAACCTATCCCCTGATCGAAGAAGCAGAAGAAGAACTCAACGCAAGCAAGCATCACTCTCGCGTCATGATCATCGCATAAACCTGTACGTGCAGCTGTTGTTGTAGTAATCTGTGAGCCACGAGGACTCAGCAATCCCATTACCATGGGTATCAAGACTAGCAAAGCTTAATGGGAAAGGAAGGGGTAAAGTGGTGAGGTTGCAGCAACGACTAAGCATGATATGGTGGCTAACATACGCAAATGATAGAGAGAAGAGAAGCAAAGGAACGGTCGTCAACTAGCAATGATCAAGAGGTGATCCTGAACTCCTACTTACGTCAATCATAACACAGAAACCGTGTTCACTTCCCGGACTCCGCCGAGAAGAGACCATCACGGCTACACACGCGGTTGATGCGTTTTAATTCAGATCTGGTGTCAATTTATCTACAACCGGACATTAACAAATTCCCATCTGCCACATAACCGCGGGCACGGCTCTCGAAAGTTTATACTCTGCAGGGGTGTCCCAACTTAGCCCATGACAAGCTCTCGCGATCAACGAAGGAATAGACCTTCTCCCAGGAAGACCCGATCAGTCTCGGAATCCCGGTTTACAAGACATTTCGACAATGGTAAAAAAAGACCAGCAAAGCCGCCCGATGCGCCGACAATCCCGATAGGAGCTGCACATATCTCATTCTCAGGGCAACACCGGATAAGTCAAGCTACGAGTAAAACCAGACGTCGAGTTGCCCCGAGGTGGCCCCGCAGGTTGCTCGTTTCGGACCAACACTTAGACAAGCACTGGCCCGGGGGGGCTAAAATAAAGATGACCCTTGGGTTAATTACTCCCAAGGGAAAAGGTAGGTGGTGGTGAGGCAAATGGTAAAACCAAGGTTGGGCCTTGCTGGACAAGTTTTATTCAAAGCGAACTGTCGGGGGGGTCCCATAAATCACCCGACCGCGTAAGGAACGCAAAATCCGGGAACATAACACCGGTATGACGGAAACTAAGGCGGCAAGAGTGGAACAAAACACCAGGCATAAGGCCGAGCCTTCCACCCTTTACCAAGTATATAGATGCATTAATAATATAAGAGATATTGTGATATCCCAACCAAAATCATGTCCACCATGGAGCAATCTTCAACTTCACCTGCAACTAGCAACGCTATAAGAGGGCTGAGCAAAGCGGTAACATAGCCAAACAATGGTTTTCTAGGAATGGTGTCAAAGGTTAGAGGTTCATGGCAATTTGGGAGGCTTGAAGAGCAAATGATAGGTAACGCAGCATAGCGATAGAACGAAGCAACTAGCATAGCAATGATAGTAGTGAGATCCAAGGTAGCGGTCATCTTGCCTGAAATCCCGCTAGGAAGAAGAACGAGTCCATGAAGAAGATGAAGCCACGAAGACGAACCAACCATAGACGAACGAATCCTCACGATCGCAACGAAACAGGAACTAACAAGAAGAAGTACACAACATAGGTAAACACACCACACATGAACAAGGCATGATGTACAACAAGCATGATGCATGACCAAGCTACATGAAGCTACTCATGGCAAGAGATGATGCAAATAAGAACAACACATCAAGACAAGTTTAAATGAGGCCGGAAACAACATATAACAAATCCGGTAAGTCCTCATATGCATATTTCGAAATTGGTCCAGAACTGAAGAAACCTTATGTTCAAGTTGTTAAACAGCAACTTAAGATGCACCAAGATGATCTACACGAGATTCTAGTCAAGTTACATATAAAGTTCATTAGATTCGGAGCTACGACCTAGAAGATATGAGCAAAACAAGTTAAACATGGCATCGATGCAAAATGCATACAAACATCAAGCAAACACCTCAAAACAAGGATGCAACATGATAATATGAAACTACATGCAAAATCAAGCAAGTTTCATATAGAGCACACTCAAAACGGAGCAACGGTGCAACACACACACACTATACAAGTCATAGCAACAATCTGTCCATAACAACAACAAGGCATCTTACAAGCATCAAAACAATAAGCTACAGCATCTCAACGTAAGAACAAAAGGCATGATCACGAAGTACAGGTAAAGCACAACAAAACATGAACACTGAGCTAACTCCAGAAATCACTAGATCATGCTCAAAATGACATGGTAAGATTGCCAATAATAACAGTTTCAGACTTTAGCAGCAATAACATCAGGTTGCAAAGTTTAGAGCTATCAAACAACATGTTACCGGAACATATCATGGCAAACAAAGGCATGACATGAATCTACTAAAAGCATAGATCAAAAGACCCTTACTGACCATGAGCCAAAAAGGATCAGAAGATATGATGGCACCCATGTAAACATGGCAAGTTATATTACAGATTCAAACATGGCAGGAACAACAATAAGTGGGCATGTTGGTGAGCTTGAACCACTCACCACAGAGAAACACATGGCATGGCAAGGCAACCAACAGTAAGAAGGCATGTTTATGAAGCTAAGAATGGCAAGAACAAGTTCATAGGGTGCATGGATCACTAGGAAACAATCATGGAAACATTGAACTTAATGTTAACAGGCTGACAGCAACATCATCAAGCAACTTTGGAGCAAGATTACAACATGATACATCAGGCTATAATTTCAACCAAGGGCATGAATGGATAGACCAAGACATGTAGATCAAAACATGTTTATAGGACATCTCCAGATTATGCACGAAATGACTAGTAGAAGCATGTTAACATAGCAACAAAATATAACAGAATCTGTCAGGAAAACAGCAACAGCAACTACTCTAATTAGCAAGCTTGATACACTCAGCACACAACTCACAAAAATACATGGGATACACCTCTGGAAAGATGGCATGGCATAGATCAAAACACATGTAGAGCTCATACTCATAGGATGCACACATCAATCATGGCAAAAATGACAAATGAGCAAGTTATAACAGTTTCAGCAGGTTAACATCAACATGCACTTTTCAAACATCATTTCGGGCATCAATATGAGCTCAAATGAAAATGATGCAATGGAATGAAATGAAGTAATCTTTGAGACTAACAAATTGACATATTATACGCACAAAACGGAGCTATGGATGCAGAGATACAATGCGATGAACATGGCATGTATTTGCAAAAATCCTGAGGACTTAGTGGAATATCACCTCGCGGGAAAAGTTGGACGGAACGGTGCGGAAGAGGAGATCCAGGACGGGGCGGTTCCAGACGCCCATTTGGATCGCGGGACGGGTGGATCTCATCCACCCGCCCGGATCTGGCAATGAGGCGATGCCGGCGAGGCTCCGGCGAGCTTCGGCTCCGGCCGGCGCGGAGGAGGACGGCGAGGGCGAGGCAGACCTGAGGCGGGGAGGCGGGGCCGACGCGGGGCAGCACGGCCCATGGTGGAGCCGGAGGAAGCAGTGTGCCGGCGAGGCGAGGCGAGCTCCGGCGAGCTCGGGCGCCTGTGGGCGCGGGAGCCGAGGGGAGCTGCTGCTTCGGCGAGCTCGGCGCCGGGCAGAGCGTCGGGCGGCGGCGAGGGTTGCGTGGGCGGCGCGGCGGCGCAGCCGGGCCGGCGCGGGAGGCGGCGGGGCACAGCCGGGCGGCGGGAGGCGGCGGACTCCGGTCGCCGGAGTTGCGGGCGGTCGGCGCGACGGCGGGGATCTCCGGCGAGGAGGCGGGGAGCACAGGAGGCGGCGCAGGCGCGAGCCGGGCGGCGGCGGTGCGAGGGCCCGCGCGGGCCCGCGATGGGCTCTGCTGGCCGGTGGTGAAGTGGGCGTGGCGGCGCCACGTGGCGGCCTCCGGTTGGCTGCGGGCGCGGGCGGACATGTCCGGGCGTGGGGCGGACACGTCCGGCGGCGGGAGGTAGAAGAAGACTAGGGTTAGATCCGAAAATTCGGGGAGTACACATATTTATAGGTAGAGGGAGCTAGGAAAGTCCAAATGAGGTGCGGTTTTCGCCCACACGATCGTGATCGAACGACCGAGAGCATGGAGGGGAGTTAGGTGCGTTTTGGGCCACTTTGGAAGGGGTGTTGGGCTGCAACAAAAGAGGGCTTTAACGGTTACCCGGTTAACCGTTGGAGTACCAAACGACCTCCAAATGGCACGAAACTTGACATGCGGTCTACCGGTGCTATACAAAGGCCTCTTGGCAAACCTCAGGCCATTCCGAGAAAGTTTAACACCCGCACATGAGAAGAGGTAAATGGGGAACGCCGGGGAACATAGGAGTGCCGGATTGCAAAACGGACAACGGGGAAAATGCTCGGATGCATGAAACGAACACGTATGCAAAATGAGATGCACATGATGACATGATAAAATGCAACACGCAAGCAAATGACATGGCAATGACGGTGAATAACTGGCAGACACCTGGCACATCGAATCTGGGGCGTTACATACTTTGAAGCACAATATATGAGACTCACTACATGAAGAACAAGGTGCTACTTTGAAGCACAAGTGTAGAAAAAGAGATAGTAGCATTGCCCTTTTTTTTTCTTTGGCCTTTCTTTTTTTTCGTTTGGCCTTTCTCTTTTTTTATTTTTTTTATTTGGGCAATGCTCTAATAATGATGATGATCACACTTCTATTGATTACAACTTGAGGATTACAACTCGAAACTTAGAACAAGATATGACTCTATATGAATGCCTCCGGCGGTGTACCGGGATGGTGCAATGAATCAAGAGTGACATGTATAGAAAATAATGCATGGTGGCTTTGCCACAAATGCGATGTCAACTACATGATCATGCAATGGCAATATGACAAAAGTAATGTATGTCATAATGATGATGGTGGAAGTTGCATGGCAATATACTATGGAAATGCCATGATAGGTAGGTATGGTGGCTGTTTTGAGGAAGATATAAGGAGGTTTATGTATGATAGAGCGTATCATATCACGGGGTTTGGATGCACCGGCGAAGTTTGCACCAACTCTCAAGGTGAGAAAGGGCAATTCACGGTACCGAAGAGGCTAGCAAAGGTGGAAAGGTGAGAGTGCGTATAATCCATGGACTCAACATTAGTCAAAAGAACTCATATACTTATTGCAAAAAATTTAGAAGCCATCAAAAATTCAAGTACTACGCGCATGCTCCTATGGGGATAGATTGGTAGGAAAAGACCATCGCTCGTCCCCGACCGCCACTCATAAGGATGCACAAGCCAGGTACACTTCATGTTTCAAATTTGTTACACAACTTTAGCCATACGTGCATGCTACGGGACTTGCAAACTTCAACACAAGTATTTCTCAAATTCATAATCACCCAACTAGCACAACTTTGATATTATCACCTCCATATCTCAAAACAATTATCAAGCATCAAACTTATCTTAGTATTCAATTCACTCAAAAGAAAGTTTCACATATCTTGAACACCAAGTATATTAACATTAAGCAAATTACCATGCTATTAGCGACTCCCAAAATAATCTAAGTGAAGCATGAGAGATCAATAGTTTCTTTAAAACAAATCCACCACCGTGCTCTAAAAGATCTAAGTGAAGCACCAGAGCAAAAATTATCATGCTCAAAAGATATAAGTGAAGCACTATGAGCAAAACTATCAAGCTCAAAAGATATAAGTGAAGCACATAGAGTGTTCTAACAAATTCCAAATCATGTATGGCTCTCTCAATAGGTGTGTACAGCAAGGATGATTGTGGTAAGCTAACAACCAAATACACAAATAATACAAGACTCTCCAAGCAAAACACATATCATGTTGGTGAATAAAAATATAGCTCCAAGTAAATTACCGATGGAAGTGGACGAAAGAGGGGATGCCTTCTGGGGCGTCCCCAAGCTTTGACTTTTTGGTGTGCTTGTATTATCTTTGGGGTGCCGTGGGCATCCCCAATCTTAGGCTCTTGCCACTCCTTGTTCCATAATCCATCAAAAGAATTCACCCAAAACTTGAAAACTTCACAACACAAAACTCAACAGAAATCTCGTGAGCTCCGTTAGAGAAAGAAAAGAAAAGACTACTTCAAGGTACTGTAATGAACTCATTCTTTATTTATATTGGTGTTAAAACTACTGTATTCCAACTTCTCTATGGTTTATAAACTATTTTACTAGCCATAGATTCATCAAAATAAGCAAACAACACACGAAAAACAGAATCTGTCAAAAACAGAACAGTCTGTAGCAATCTGTAACTAACGCAAACTTCTGGAACTCTAAAAATTCTACAAAATAGGAAGTCCTGGACAATTTGTTTATTGAACAGAATCAGGAAGAATCAACGCAAAATCATGTTCCTGTGATTTATCATAACTAAATTCGTGCGTGCAAAGTTTCTGTTTTTCAGCAGAATCAAATCAACTATCATCGCAGGTTATCCTATAGGTTCTACTTGGCACAAACACTAATTAAAACATAAAACCACATCCAAAGAGAAGGTAGATGGATTATTTATTCCTAAACAGAAGCAAACACAAAAAACACAAAATAAAATTGGGTTGCCTCCCAACAAGCGCTATCGTTTAACGCCCCTAGCTAGGCATAAAACCAAGGATAGATCTAGGTATTGCCATCTTTGGTAGGCAATTCTTCGATGAGGCATCTACCTCCTTTAGAATTCTCTTTCTTTTTAGTAATTGTCAAATTTTCAGGCAAAAGATCGAAAAATTCATTCATAGCAAAAGGTTCCTTAATGATGGAAAAAAGATTGGGATGAACGCTTATAGATTTAAGATCCGCAGTTTCCTTACTAGATGATTCACCCTTATTCTTAGGAACATAAATAAGCTTAGTATTTTTAGTAGACAAACTTGGAGTATTTTGCATGGAAGAAAAAGCGGTTCCCAAGTTAGTAATGATACCCTCAAGTTTATCGATTCTTGTGCAGTCTAGATTTATTTTCTCATTAACTGTGGGATCTTTTTCTTTGATATTTTTGAAAGTCATTCCTACCTTAGATCCATATTGGGTAATTTGATTATAGATCTTTTTATGAATATTTTCAATTGACTCAATGTAGCAACTTTATTCTCAATGATTTCAAGTCTTTGCATAACGTGCTCCAAAGTTAACGTAGTTCCATTAATCAAAAGAGGTGGTGAGCCAAATAACTCTATTAAAGCATTATAAGAATCAAAAGTATGGCTACCCAAAAAATTCCATCCGGTAATGGTATCAAGGATATATCTATACCAAGGATTAGCACCTACGTAAAAATTATGAAGAAGAACTGAAGTAGATTGCTTCCTCGTAGATCTATTTTGAGCATTGCAAATTCTATACCAAGCGTCTTTCAGATTTTCCCCCTCCATTTGTTTAAAATTTAGAACTCCATTCTCGGGAGATAACGGAGAAGATAAGAGACTAGTCATGATGACAAGCAAGCAAACTAACACATGAGCAAACAGAAAGGGAACGGGAAAAAGGCAAACGGGAAAGAGAGGAGGAGATTGGGAAAGAGAGGGCAAATAAAACGGCAAGGGTGAAGTGGGGGAGAGGAAAACGAGAGGCAAATGGCAAATAATGTAATGCGAGAGATAGGGATTGCGAGGCAACGGTGCCAGAAATTCTTCTTGCTACCTCTTGAGCACTGCATTGGATTTCCCCGAAGAGGAGAGGATGATGCAGCAAAGTAGCGTAAGTATTTCCCTCAGTTTTTGAGAACCAAGGTATCAATCCAGTAGGAGACCACGCACAAGTCCCTCGTACCTACACAAAACAATAGCAACTCGCAACCAACGTTAGGGGTTGTCAATCCCTTCACGGTCACTTACGAGAGTGAGATCTGATAGGGATAATATTTTTGGTATTTTTGATAGATAGATGCAAAGTAAAAAGTAAAAGGCTAAGTAAAAACAAAGCAAGTAAATAAAGTGACAGAGATTGATATGATGAGAATAGAACCGGGGGCCATAGGTTTCACTAGTGGCTTCTCTCAAGAGCATAAGTATTCTACGGTGGGTGAACAAAATACTGTTGAGCAATTGACAGAATTGAGCATAGTTATGAGTATATCTAGGCAATGATCATGTATATAGGCATCACGTCCAAAACAAGTAGATCGAAACGATTCTGCATCTACTACTATTACTCCACTCATCGACCGCTATCCAGCATGCATCTAGAGTATTAAGTTAAAAACAGAGTAACGCCTTAAGCAAGATTACATGATGTAGAGGGATAAATTCATGCAATATGATAAAAAACCCATCTTGTTATCCTCGATGGCAACAATACAATACGTGCCTTGCAACCCTTTCTATCACTTGGTAAGGACACCGCAAGATTGAACCCAAAGCTAAGCACTTCTCCCATTGCAAGAACTACGAATCTAGTTGGCCAAACCAAAAAGGATAATTCAAAGAGACTTGCAAAGATAACTCAATCATACATAAAAGAATTCAGAGAAGAATCAAATATTTTCCATAGATAATATTGGATCATAAACCGTCAATTCATCGGTCTCAACAAACACACCGCAAAAATAAGATTACATCGAATAGATCTCCACGAGAGAGGGGGAGAACATTGTATTGAGATCCAAAAAGAGAGAAGAAGCCATCTAGCTACTAGCTATGGACCCGAAGGTCTGAAGTAAACTACTCGCACTTCATCAGAGGGGCTATGGTGATGATGTAGAAGCCCTCCGTGGTGGATGCCCCCTCCAACGGAGCTCCGGAACAGGCCCCAAGATGGGATCTCGTGTATACAGTAGGTTGCGGCGGTGGAATTAGGTTTTTGGCTCCTGTTCTGATCGTACGGGGATACGTAGGTATATATAGGAGGAAGGATTACGTCGGTGGAGCGTCAGGGGGCCCACGAGGTAGGGGGGCGCGCCCAGGGGGGGCGCGCCCTCCACCCTCGTGACCGCCTCTGGCACTGCTTGGAGTAGGGTCCAAGTCTCCTCGACCACGTTCGGTTGGAAAATCACAATCCCGAAGGTTTCATTCCGTTTGGACTCTGTTTGATATTCCGTTTCTTCGAAATACTGAAATAGGCAAAAAACAACAATTCTGGGCTGGGCCTCTGGTTAATAGGTTAGTCCCAAAAATAATATAAAAGTGGAATATAAAGCCCAATATAGTCCAAAATAGTAGATAAAGTAGCATGGAGCAATCAAAAATTATAGATACGTTGGAGACGTATCACTTCACAGGCTGTCCGGGCTTGCAATGCGGTCTGTAATAGGTCATCTTTGGCCGAAGGAGCCTAAGCCGGACAACTACTTTGGTTTAGTGCAACAGTTCCTTGGGGTCGTGCCCCGGATCGATGCCATGAGGAGGTCAGCATGCATAGAGGGTGCACGGATGGCCCTTGCACCCGTTAAAGCGTATTGGACGGATATGGATGCCACTATGGTAGCGTCTCAGGATCCGGTAGGGGGTCAATATCCGGCCGAGCACTATTTGGTGCAGGTCACGGAGGGTGCCCGCCTGATAGAGGCGCAGTGCCCGAAGAATCTCCTCTTTGAGTGATGATTCAAATTATTGTAAAAACATTTTGATTAGAAGGTTATATTTATAATTAGTGTCTGAAAATATGATTGTGTCCCCTGTGAGGCCGTTTATATATATATATATATATATATATATATATATATATATATATATATATATATATATATATATATATATATATGTGTGTGTGTGTGTGTGTGTGTGTGTGTGTGTGTGTGTGTGTGTGTGTGTGTGTGTGTGTGTGTGTGTGTGTGTGTGTGTGTAATCCGAAAGATAGCAGTCGTTGGCTTCAGCCCCCACTCATACAATGCGGGGGTGTTCGCGAAAAAATGTGCCTCATCACTCTTTATCCAACGTCTTGGTCCAGCAAGGAGGTGATCACACGTTGAACTAGGCAACCAGACTATATAGCTGTAACACTTTTGCTTGGCCGCGGGATTCTAATATTGGGGCTACTATGTAGCCCCTGGTACCATCGCGTGCATCCGAATACAGGCGCGTATGTACCTGGCCAGGAAATGGACCTTCGTTGATGCGTAGGAATCCTAGAGATTCCGGTGAGTCGTCGAGTGGTTGACCAGTATCTCGCTGTATCATGATGGTCAGTTTTCGGCTTTCTCTACTGAGGCGCTCATCTGGAAACCAGGGCACAATTGCAGTAATTCTCCTTTGGCCACCTTAGCCGATTATAACGGAACATAAGGCGGCAAACCCACGAGCCAGGCAATCCCTACATTTGACCAAAGACATGATTCAGAGTTGATGCATATAAGGCCAAACTCGTGACACCGAACACTCCCGAAGGTATTCGGACTTTCTAACAGATGATGGGCTCAAGAATGCCCATTCATTATAAACCCTGTTTGTCCAGGTGCGTGCATTAATCTGTCGTGGCATAATGCCAAAAATGGCAATATCCTCTGTAGGTATGGAACCCGTGGGATAATGAAACAACAAGATGCAATAGAAAAGGTTTACATAGGGGCTTAATCTAAAGAGAAACCTGTTGGACGGGGCCCTGCTGCACGTCTGCGCCTTTGTCTCCTTTGTGCTGCATCCTGGAAGGGTATCGCGCGAACATTGTCTGCGGAAAGAGGGGATCTCATAGAAGAGTGTAACGTAAGTGTGCGATGGATAGTAGAAAATGTAAAATGCTAGCCCGCCAATAAGGTTGAGCCGAGAGTGTGGGGCTTTATTATTAGCCCCTGGTGTCCACTATAGGTTGAGCCGAGAATGTGGGCTGCCGGACTCGTCTAACCGTGTCCGTGGTCTTAACGACCTGGTATAATTTTGTTAGAGGCCGCTTATAGTCCGGCCGCTAGGGCCGTCACGTATTCCTCTGTGTGCGAAAAGCGCTCCGTTGTTCCGCTAACGATGATGACGCCGTGTGGACCGGGCATCTTGAGTGTAAGGTAGCCATAGTGCAGCAATGCGTTGAAGCCGGCGAAGGCTATTCTTCCAAGCAATGCTTGATAGCTGCTTTGGAAGGGTGCGATGATCAAGACTAGTTGTTCGCTTCTGGAGTTACCTGGAGAGCCGAATGTTACCTCCAGTATGACGGAGCCCTTGCTGTAGGCTTCAACGCCTGGTATCACCCCTTCAAAGGTGGTGTGAATCTTGCTGATTCTGGATGAGTCTATCCCCAACCTGCGGACAGTGTCCTCATGTATCAAATTGAGACAGTTGCCACCATCCATGAGGACGTGAGTGAGATGGTATCCGTTGATTATTGGGTCAAGCACCAAGGCATTTGATCCTTCACGCCGAATACTAGTTCGACCGTCCAGGTGATCGAAGGTGATCGAACAAGACATCCAGTAGTTAGGTGTTGGTATGGTGGGCTCTATATCACGTGCGTCTTTATGGGCGCGTTCGTGCCTTTCCAAGGATGTGCGAGTCGCGTGGATCATGTTCACTGTTTTAACCTCTGGCGGGAATTTTTTCTGTCCCCCAGTGTTCTGTTGGAGAGGTTCATCCTCGTCTTCACTTGGTGTTTCCCTTCCCTTGTGTTCGGCGTTAAGTCTGCCGGTCTACTTGAAGACCCAGCACTCTCTGTGCGTGTGGTTCGCAGGTTTGTCAGGGGTGCCATGAATTTGGCATAGTCTATCCAGAACTCTGTTCAAACCAGACGGTCCCTCTTTACTGCCTTTAGGTTGCTTATGTTGCTGGTTAGGTCGAGAACCTCGGAATCCGGCATTAACCGTTGTGTTGTCCGGTCTCTCTTCCTTGTTTTGGCGTTTGTTTTTATTACGTCGTGGCTTCCCGTTGCCATCCCTTACTTCGGATGTGCTGGGGTCACTGGTGCCTTTGCGGGCGAGCCAGCTATCTTCTCCCGCACAAGAGCGGGTCATAAGGCTTGTTAGGGCTGCCATTGTCCTTGGCTTTTCTTGACCGAGGTGTCTGGCAAGCCACTCGTCCCGGATGCTGTGCTTGAATGCCGCTAAGGCTTCAGCATCCGGGCAGTCAACAATTTGATTCTTCTTAGTGAGGAATCTGTTCCAAAGCTTGCGGGCGGACTCTCCGAGTTGTTGGATTATGTGACTTAAATCGTCAGCATCTGGAGGCCGGACATAGGTCCCTCGAAAATTGGCCCTAAAAGCGTCCTCTAGTTCCTCCCAGCTCCCAATTGAATTTTCAGGGAGGCTTTTCCACAAATGCCGAGCTGGTCCCTTTAATTTGGGGGGAAGGTATTTGATGGCATGGAGGTCATCTCCACGATCCATGTGTATGTGGAGGATAAAGTCCTCGATCTAGACCCCTAGGTCTGTCGTTCCGTCGTATGCCTCTATGTTTACATGTTTAAAGCCCTGTGGGAATTCATGGTCCAGTACTTCATCAGTAAAGCACAGGGGGTGAGCAGCCCCTCTGTATCTGGACGCGTTGTGGCATGCCGTCGGCTGTTGTTGTGTTTGGTGTTTATTCCGAACTGGTTTTTGGTTGTCATAATTGTTTTGACGACCATAGTCCTTAGCCGGGGTGTCTGTTTTAGATTCGTAGATGGACCTAGCTGCGATAGCTTTCTTCTCTAGGTGGTCATGTAAATCGTGGGCGTCTTTGGTAGCTGGTTTGTTGCGATTATGAAGTGGTACTCCTAGTCTCCTGGTCGTGTTGTTCTTCGGTGGAGGAGCCTCGTCGTCGAATTCTGGCAGTAGCTTGCGTTTTGGGTAGCTCTTTGTATGGCGATCGTCGTCGTATCTTTCTTCAGTGTCTAGCACTTTGTTCCATTTGCGACTGAGCGTTTCCTGTGCGGGTTTAAGCCGTTGTTTTGCTTCTTCAGACTTCTTGCTGTGGCCATAAGCTTTTTGTGGAGGTTCCTTCGTTCCACGCGTTCTTCCAAAACGATGAATGCGTTGTCGTCTGGACTGTCTTCTTGTCCTGGGCCGGATTGGTGAACTCGTCCCTCTAGATCGTTTTCTTCGGGCGTATGACCCGGACTATGTTCGGTGTGTCCTAGTTCGTCCTGCTCCATCGCTGGTTCTGTTTGGTAGTTATTGCCTTCATGGTTGACCGGAGTATCCATTCTTCAGGCGCTCTTGCTGATATTGTTACTGTTGCCGGATTTGGAACGGCGTCTGCGCCGTCGCTTTGGTTTTTGCCCAGGGGTGTTATCTTCCGGATTGTCACCGTCGCCTTCCTTGGGCGTATCCACCATGTATATGTCGTGTGGCGAGGCGTGAATCCGGCACCTCATAGATTCTGAGTCTTCTCCTGCATCGTCGTCCATACCGTCGATGTCTTCGGAGTCGAAGTCCAGCACGTCAGTTAAATCATCAACCGTGGCTATGAAGTGGGTGGTGGGTGGGCAACGAATGTCTTTGTCGCCTGCTTCCACTCGAGCCGGACATAATTCGGCCCGAGATTCTCTATCAAAGATAGGGTTTTGAATGAGTTTAGCATGTCGCCGAAGGGTGAGTGCTGAAAGATGTCCGCCGTGGTGAACTCCATCACCGAAGCCCAACTGGGATCGGTGGGCCCAGGGATGCACAGACTGGAGCCTACAACCGGACACGAGTCCAGGGGCCCGGGGTCACCGGTTTCCTCAAAAGTGAAGCCTGTGTTTGGCTCCATCGCCGATGAGGGTACGGCCTGTGGGGCGGGGTCCAGCCCTCCGTCCTTAGGCAACGCAACCTGTCCCGGATTTAGGTCGAGGGCTTCTATCGGGATGATATCCCAAGCAACGTCTGACAGCAGGTCTAAGCCGTGCTCATCGTGACTATTCGACGCTTCTGGCGCTGGCCCAAATCCGCCGAAGATCAAGTCTCCTCGGGTATCCGTCGTGTGGTTCAGGTTTGCAAACCCGATTTGAGGGCCAGGGGCATAGCTATCGATCTGCTCCAAGTGGCCAAGCGAATTGGCCCGCAGCGCGAAGCCGCCGAACATGAAGATCTGTCCGTGGAGGAAAGTCTCACCCTGGGCAGCATCGTTAATGACAATCGAAGGAGCCATCGAGAATGACGGCAACGTCACAAAGGAACTCTCAATGAAAGCACCAATGTCAGTGTCAAAACCAGCGGATCTCGGGTAGGGGGTCCCGATCTATGCGTCAAGGCTGATGGTAACAAGAAGTAAGGGACACAGATGTTTACCCAGGTTTGGGCCCTCTCGATGGAGGTAAAACCCTACTTCCTGCTTGATTGATATTGATGATATGGGTAGTACAAGAGTAGATCTACCACGAGATCGTAGAGGCTAAACCCTAGGAGCTAGCCTATGATGGTATGAATGTAATTGTGATCGGCCTTCTAAGGACCAATCTCTCCGGTTTATATAGACACCGGAGAGGGCTAGGGTTTACATGGAGTCGGTTACAAGGAAGGAAATATAATATCCGGATCGCCAAGCTTGCCTTCCACGCCAAGGAAAGTCCCATCCGGACACGGGCCGAAGTCTTGAGTCTTGTATCTTCACGCTTCAATAGTCCGGACGTTGTACACAGTCCGGCTATCTAGATACCCCCTAATCCAGGACTCCCTCATCCCCCTCGCAATATAAATCGCTCTGGTTCTGCGAGGGATGGAGAGGTAGCTTCAATGTGTGGAAGATACAACGTGAGAAAGCGAGGTCAACCGAGAGACAAATAGGCAGACAGACAAAGTGAATGTGGTCCGGCATTCTTTGAAAAGATATATATGCTCTAGAGAGATACTTTCAATTGAGCTGTTGGGAAGGGTGACGGATGTAAGATAGATCTTGAGAGATGATCTAGTCACAGACATGTAGATATATTGTGTGTGTGGGAGGAAGCAAGGTCAATCGATTACATATGTAAAGGCAGAGAGATTGAGCGAGTGTGGGTAGTCGTGCGATCGAAAGAGTGTGACAGGTTGGAGAGAGTGACCTAGATAGACAGTGCGCGTGAGGGAGTATACAATATGATATGTGGAATTGGGCTCAAACATGGAGATATATCGTTTGTGCCTGAGAAAGAGCGAGGTCAATCGAGACATACAAAGAGATAGAGAGAGGGGGAGAGAGATTGAGCGAGCGTGGCCCGCCATGAGGTCGAAAGAGTGGGAGCGGCTTGGATGAACCGACCTAGATAGACAATCTGCGTGAGATAGTATAGAGTGTGTCGATTAAGGCCCGAACAGGGAGATATATCATTTGTGTGTGAAAGAAAGCGCGGTTAATCGAGAAATAGATAAAGAGAGCGAGATTGAGCGAGTGTGGCCCACCGCGCAGAAGAAAGAGTGAGACAGTCTTGAGAGAGTGACCTAGATAGACAACGTGCGTGCATGCGCACGAGAGGGGGCGTCTGCATAAGCAATGCATGTATCTAGCAAGAGAGGGTGGGAGGGAGGAAGAGAGAGAGAGAGAGAGAGAGAGAGCTCGGCATGGAGTGCAATGGCGGGTGTGTGAGGTAGATACATTTGGTGGCGGATTGGAAAAGGGGGGTTGTGCAGTTGAGAGACTTAGAGATCAAAACATGGAGAGAAAGAATGAACATGTGTCAGAAACCGATAGCTTCCTAAGGTGGTTAGGAGAGGAAGATCAATCGATACAGCAAGTATGTAGCGTGTGTGCCGGGGGGGGGGGGTCTAAAAACAACATTTGAATGTAGATAGTACGACACTTAATATCAATGTTTCAATTTAGTGTACATTGTAAGATTTGAATTGAGGACCATGCATATGGCTTCCTTAATTATTTTCGAATTCGTGCCATACTAGGTTCGGAAAAGTTGAAATTGGCTCGATTGTTGTGCTATTTTGTAGGTCATATGTTTGAATCCACCCAAAGTTTTCTCACTACCATGGTGTTCATAAAACACATATGAATTTGTGTATTTAAAAAGTAGTGTGGATACTGTGAAATGCGAAATCCACGTTAGAATTGGAGATCGCTATGTGACACACACTCTAATTCAAATAACTCATCATTAATTAATTTATAGTATCTCGTTTCGAATGAATAATTTATTTGCAAGGAAAACACGCGCATGGTAATACATACTGATTCATTTGCAAATGGAATAAGATTCGTTTACATTCTCAAATGTGGGCGCACCAGGAAGACCAGGGTCGTGTCGTGGTGGTCGCGTGTGTCGTATGGACGCTAGCACCCAGCCACCCACCCCCTCCCTCCCTTCCACGTTTCAGATTGAAATATCTGGCCGCCCCAATTCTAGCCCTCCACCATCCCCTTTCGTGCCCAAAGTGCTCACATCCCTAATTCGCCGCCAACCCAAGCAAAGTTCGAATCGCCCCTCGTCTCGTCTCTTTCCCCACCTCTGTGCTGGACGACGACGATGAAGACGACAGTCGCGCTTCACCACTGCACCAGAGCGACCTCATCTACGCCCTCGTCCACCGCACTGGGTGGTCCACCGACAATGTCGGCCGCCGCAACCGACATGCCTCACAGACACCAACTTCCACCGCATCAGGAGCGCTTCAACGACGCCATCTCCCACCTCACCGGGGCTACTTCATCGAGCACATTGTCAAACCTCCGCCCCTCGAGGCCGTTGGGGCTTCACCAACGGTCTCGTCCACCGCATCATAGTGGTCTACTACCACTCAAGATCTTCATCCGCGTGCGGCCAGCTAACGCCAGCGCATCACGCTCAATGGCTTTGAAGTGACCTTCACTCTAGCTACGCGAGCATACCCAAACGCCGGCCCGAACTAGGTATCCACATATCACTACCTAGTGCACTGTTTTGACGATGTTTGGATATCCTTTCACTGCTCTCTTAGCTTACACGCCTATGCAACTCTGACTTTTACTCTTATTTCTTCTGGAGATATCATCTGAAACAAGCAAAACGTTTTTTTAGTGAAGCATGACAGCGCTACAGGATCTGGTACACATCCTACACACTGGTATAACCTTGTAAGTACCTGTCCTCCGGTACAACAACAAGGTCGACTCCGCTTATTTGATTAACCATTCTCCGTGTCAAAAATGCAGAGGGGGATGCAAGGAGCACAAGGCCTCCAAGCAAGTGGTAACATGGACTTGTACATGGAACATCCCAAGCGCAAGCAGAGCTGCAGTGAGCCTGTACAATGATCTAGCGTAAGTCCCTCCATTTCATTTAAGTTGTACTGGCCTGCATGTATGATTTGTGTGCAGTGGCGGATCCACAAATTCAAGTTACCAGGGACTAAAAGTTGACTTAAAAATATGAAGGCATTTGCACTCCAGAAATCAACATAACTTGAGAAATGTGAAGCTACATGCACTTCGAAAACTAGCTTATGATCCAAAGTAGTTTAAGATTATAAAACACTAAATGATATAAGCACCAAAAAACACTAAATGCAACATGGTGTACAAGGACTACTAACATGGTATGTACCTGCTTGAATTATTCGTTCTCTGGCTGAAAATAGTGAAGTGTAATAGCACCTATAACTAGTGCGCAAACTGCATATCAATATATCATGTTGCGGTGCCTCCAGGACCGCCTCCTCCTTCACAAGTATGCCAATAGTTTCAAACAACAGATTAGAAAAGTATTTATGCTACTTTGTCATGATATGGGGACTTTCTAGTAGATGGCCTCGATGTTTCCTCAAGCCCTGAAAATGTACTATAATTTGCTTGTCATCAATGCCTGCAAATCTCTATATCTCTCTCAACATAGCAGATCATCATTAGACAATAAATCCTTCAATGGGAGGTTGCAAAATGCTTGCGCTAGATCCCTCATTAGACACGATATGTTCATCACCAGGAGCATGTAAAATGTTTGCATCAAATCCTTCATTAGCAGTCTGTTCATTAGACACTTCAAGCTCAAGAAAAACATGAGCTTGTATGTTTGCACCGGAAACTTGATTAGATACATCAGATTTAGTCAGTTCAATATTGATTGGGGGAGTTATAAAATAAGCATAAATTGGTTTCATTTTCTCATAGATTCCCTACATACAAGCAGTTTTACAACACCGTCAGGTTTAACTATTGGCCAAAAATTGAACAGTTGAATTAGATATAATCAGGGACGTGATGTACCTGCTCATTGCGCATGCTACTCTTGCAAGCTGCGACTGTCCACTTGTGCAAGCTTGATGCCATGACCGTGCTGCTGCCACTGCCTCCCAAGCAGGCTACACCCAGTGTTGGATCTTCATCTTCTTGTCCTTCCATCCGCTTGAAGCCCGGCGATCGACGTCTAACGAGGGCGCGAGAAAGTTTTGTGTCGGTCTGTCCAGCAACGGCTAGGTTAGGAGCAAACCAGGCTGGAGGCTGGAGCGAACGAATTGGGATTTTTCCTGCTGTGAATCCATATGGGAGGCACTAGTTTGGGCCGCGAGCCTGCTATAGGGCCTGCTGAGGGAGTCCTGGACTAGGGGGTGTCCGGATAGCCAAACTATCATCTTTGGCCAGACTCCAAGACTATGAAGATACAAGATTGAAGACTTCGTCCCGTGTCCAGATGGGACTTTCCTTGGCGTGGAAGGCAAGCTTGGCGATACGGATATGTAGATCTCCTACCATTGTAACCGACTCTTTGTAACCCTAACCCTCTCCGGCGTCTATATAAACCCGAGGGTTTTAGTCCGTAGGACGAACAAGAATCATACCATAGGCTAGCTTCTAGGGTTTAGCCTCTTTGATCTCGTGGTAGATCTACTCTTGTACTACCCATATCATCAATATTAATCAAGCAGGAGTAGGGTTTTACCTCCACCGAGAGGGCCCAAACCTGGGTAAAAACATCGTGTCCCTTGTCTCCTGTTACCATCCGCCTAGACGCACAGTTCGGGACCCCCTACCCGAGATCCGCCGGTTTTGACACCGACATTGGTGCTTTCATTGAGAGTTCCTCTGTTTTGTCACCTTTAGGCCCGATGGCTCATTCGATAATCAACAACGACGCGATCCAGGGTGAGACTTTTCTCCCCGGACAGATCTTCGTATTCGGCGGCTTTGCACTGCGGGCCAATTCACTTGGCCATCTGGAGCAGATTGAAAGCTACACCCCTGGCCATCAAGTCAGATTTGGAAGTTTAAACTATACGGCTGACGTTCGTGGAGACTCGATCTCCGACGGGTTCGAGCCACAGCCAAGCGCGCCGCACTATCACGATGGGCATGATCTAGCTCTGCTACTGGACAGTTCCCTGGAGGCCGCACAAGTGTCCGCTCCGACCTTTAGCTCGGAGCCGACTGCGCCGATCGAGGACGGTTGGCTGGACACCGCCTCGGGGGCTGCTACCTCTACGACGATAGAGCCGAATACCAACCCTAGGGATGGCAATGGGGACAATCCCCTATGGGGATACCTACAACATCCCCATCCCCATATATTCCCTATCATCCCATCCCCATCCCCGTTTACATGACTGGGGATGAAATTTCCTCATACGCATGCCCCACTAGGGAACGGGGCCCCATTAGGGTCCCCATCCCCATAAAAAAATACTCATATACATAATATGACACCCTATAATCAACATACATAGGTGGTTTTGTCCTTGTCCTGCCAATGCCTATCTAGGTCGTATTGACTTCTTGGTCATGGTTGCAGCTGAGGTCAGGATGTGAGATAGGTTTAAGGTTTTTTCAGAGCTTTTTTTTGTTCTCGTAAGTATGTTTTCGAATATTTTAAGGTTGACCGCAGTGTCATGGTTACTAACCGGGTCCCCGATGGATATTGGGTCTGGGGAATAGGCTATCGTCCCCATCCCCGTTGTACCCTATGGGGAATAAATTAGTTTGGTAAATATCCCCATGGGGATGTTTTTCGCCCATCCCCACCCCCTAATAGATGAAATCCCCACGGGTTTGGCGGGTATGGGGCCCCGTTGACATCCCTAACCAACCCTGTCCTTTGTGAAGCTCGTGACTCCAAGGTACCGGACTCCGAACCTTCCGCGCCCCTGCCAATCGAATCTGATTGGGCGCCGATCATGGAGTTCACCGCTGCAGACATCTTTCAGCACTCGCCCTTTGGTGACATCCTGAATTCGCTAAAGTGTCTCTCTTTATCAGGAGAGCCCTGCCCGGATTATGGTCAGGACGGTTGGGATGCAGACAACAAAGAAATTCAAAGCCCACCCACCACCCACTTCGTATCACTCTCGATGACTTAACCGACATGCTAGACTTCGACTCCGAAGACATCGATAGTATGGACGACGATGCAGGAGACGACCAAGAACCAGCGCCTACAGGGCACTGGAAGGCCACCTCGTCATACAACATTTACATGGTTGACATCCCAAAGGATGGGAATGGCGATGGAACAATGGAGGACGACCCCTCCAAGAAACAGTCTAAGCGCCGGCGTCAGCGGCGCCGCTCTAAATCCCGCCACAGCAAAAATGGAGATTCCGGCACCGGAGACAATAACACCCCGGACAATGCCGAAGACAACCCCCTCCAGCAGGATTCAGCGCAGGAGGATGGAGAAGCCAGCCCTCATGAGAGAGCGGCAGACAGAGAGGTAGAGGACGATAATTATATGCCTCCCTCCAAAGACGAGGCAAGCCTCGACGATGACGAATTTGTCGTGCCTAAGGATCCCGTCGAACAAGAGCGTTTCAAACGCAGGCTTATGTCCACGGCAAGCAGCCTCAAGAAAAAATAGCAACAGCTTAGAGCTGACGAAGACTTGCTAGCCAACAGATGGACTGAAGTCCTTGCAGCCGAAGAGTATGAACTCGAACGCCCCTCCAAGAGCTACCCAAAACGCAGGCTGCTACCCCGATTAGAGGAGGAAGCACTTAAACTTACATCACCAGCGCATAATACGGCCGACCGGCCACCTCGTGGCCGCAACAGAGAGGCCTCTTGGCCCTACACTCAAGCCGCACCCCGGCACGGCTCAAAAAATACCAAGGCGCGGGAAAATGCGCCAGACCTGCGGGATATACTCGAGGACAAGGCAAGGCAAACAAGATCGATCTACGGATCGCATGGGCGCCCCACGATATGTGATGACAACCGTCACGCCGGATACAGCAATTCCGGCCGGGCAGAACACAGTAGACAAAGCTCATTTGAGCTGCGTCGTGACATAGCCCAATACAGAGGCGCCGCACAACCACTATGCTTCACAGACAAAGTGATGGATCATCAAATCCCTGAGGGGTTCAAACCCTTAAACATTGAATCACACGATGGCACAACAAATCCGGCGGTCTGGATCGAGGACTATCTCCTCCGTATCCACATGGGCCACAGTGATGATCTATACGCCATCAAATACCTCCCACTCAAGCTTAAAGGACCAACGCGGCATTGGCTTAATAGCTTGCCAGCAGAGTCAATCAGTTGTTGGGAAGACCTGGAAGCCGCATTCCTCTACAACTTCCAGGGCACTTATGTGTGACCACCAGACGCCGATGACCTAAGCCACATAATTCAGCAGCCAGAAGAATCGGCCAGACAATTCTGGACACAGTTCCTAACCTAAAAAAATCAAATCATCGACTGCCCGGATGCAGAGGTCGTTGCAGCCTTCAAACACACAACATCCGCGACGAGTGGCTTGCCCGGCACCTAGGACAGGAAAAGCCGAAATCCATGGCAGCCCTCACAACACTCATGACCCGCTTCTGCGCGGGAGAGGATAGCTGGCTAGCTCGTAGTAACAACATGACCAAGAGCCCTGGTAATTCGGATACCAAGGACACCAACGGCAGGTCGTGTTGCAACAAGCACAAGCGCCGCATTAATGGCGACAATACTGAGGATACGACAGTCAATGCCGGATTCAGAGGCTCTAAACCCGGTCAGCGGAAAAAGCCATTCAAAAGAAATACTCCGGGCCCGTCCAATTTGGACCGAATACTCGATCACTCGTGCCAGATACACGACACCCCCGAAAAGCCAGCCAATCACACCAACAGGGATTGTTGGGTATTCAAGCAGGCAGGCAAGTTAACTGCCGAAAACAATGACAAGGGGCTGCATAGCGATGACGAGGAGGAGACTCGGCCGCCGAACAATAGAGGACAGAAGGGTTTCCCCCCAAAAGTGCGGACGGTGAACATGATATACGCAACCCACATGCCCAAAAGGGAGCGGAAGCGTGCACTTAGGGACGTATATGCGATGGAGCCAGTCGCCCCAAAGTTCAATTCGTGGTCCTCCTGCCCGATCACTTTTTATCGAAGGGACCACCCCACTAGCATTTGCCATGGTGGATTCTCCGCATTGGTTCTAGACCCAATCGTCGACAGATTTCACCTTACTAGAGTCCTGATGGACGGCGGTAGCAGCCTGAACCTGCTTTATCAGGATACAGTGCGCAAGATGGGCACAGACCCCTCAAGGATTAAACCCACAAAGACGACCTTCAAGGGTGTCATACCAGGTGTAGAGGCCAACTGTACAGGCTCAGTAACACTTGAAGTGATCTTCGGATCCCCGGATAACTTCCGAAGCGAGGAGTTAATCTTCGACATAGTCCCGTTCCGCATCGGCTATCATGCACTGCTCGGACGAACCGCATTTGGAAAGTTCAATGCGGTGCCGCACTACGCATACCTCAAGCTCAAGATGATAGGCCCTCGAGGAGTCATCACGGTCAACGGAAACACCGAACACTCTCTTCGAACGGAGGAGCATACAGCGGCTCTCGCGGCGGAAGTACAAAGCAGCCTCTTAAGGCAATTCTTGAGTCCGGCTGTTAAGCGGCCGGACACCGTCAAGCGCGCCCGGAGTAACCTACAACAAGACCGCCTGGCACGTTCCGAGCACGCGTAGCAATGCGGCCCCAACCCCAGCCCTCGCGAAATCACGAGACCAGTACCACACGTACATAACTACGCTCTGGAGATACCATGGGCATAGGGGTAGGGAAACAACCACGGCATGCCCGAAGAGCGGCTCAACCGCACCAGGGGCTCCCAATTGTGTCATTCTTTTTTTCTCTTATTCTCAGGACTGTGTTTTCCAGAAGCCCTGCCCGGCAGTAGAATTGCCGAACTCACGATGCAACAGCCAGGGAAGCAGAAAAGCTACGTCGAGTGTCCAGGTGGTCTCTATTACGAGCAGTATACCTGCTTACATACCATCCCGCAGCCTACCCCTGGAGGGGGACATGTCAAATAGTCCCATCCCTTGCTTATCGCACTATTTGCATCGTTCTGCTTTCATTGCAGTATTTTTTGAATAAACAATGCATCAATTTTTGCCTATTATTGCATTCCTTTTTCTATCTATATATGTTCACTTATGACATGTTGCATCCGTACGCTTTGGTACGGCCAAATACACCAGGGGCTTAAGTTCCCCAAAATATGGTGTGATAAGTCCGAACACTTTCACAAGTGCGGCACCCCGAACTTATAGCATTATATGCATCGGGTCCGAATCATGTCTTGGATCAATAGTTGGGTTTGCCCGGCTCCCATGTTTTGGTACCTTATGTTCCGTTATATCGGCTAAGGTAGCACTGGGAGAACCACTGCGATTGTGCCCCAGTTGAGCTGGGTTGAGCACCTCAGTGGAGAAAGCTAAAACTGACCGTCATGATAGGGCGAGAGCCGGTCGTTGTTCGATAGGTTTTTTCGAGTCCCTAAAGACTTATGCCGCTTAGAGCGAGGAGTCGACTTTGTCCAGCCCAGGCGTGGATAGCGCCCCGAATTCGGTCTTCCAAACACTAGGGGCTTCACCGAAATTTAAAATTATAGAATTCTATGGCTAAGTTGGAGTGTTCAAGCATTATAAGTCCGGTTGCCTCGTTTGTTGTGTTGAGCGCCTCCCTCGAAGGACCCAAAATGGGAACAAGAGCGCTCAAGTTTATCCCGAACACCCCAACACTCGTGGCATGGGGGCTGAAGCCAACGACTTGGCATCTCTCAAATTTGATAAACGGCCGCACAGAAGGTAATATTTTAAATTAACAAGCCTTGCTTAGCGCATATGAACAAAGTTTTCAGTGCACAGGATAACAAATGCGAGTCTACTCAAAAATTACATTTTTGGAGCACTCACCCGCTATAAGGCGGGCACCCTTCAGGACATTCTCATAATACATCTCGGGCTTGCGATACTCCCTGCCCGGCGGCGGAGCGTCCGTCACAAGCTTCTCAGCGTCCATCTTGCCCCAGTGCACTTTAGCACGGGCAAGGGCCCTATGGGCACCTTCAATGCAGACGGAACGCTTGATGACTTCAATCAATGGACAGGCGTCCACCAGCCGCCGCACCAGACCGAAGTAGCTCCCAGCCATGAGTTCTTTAGGCCACAGCCGAACTATGAGGCCCTTCATGGCCTGTTCGGCCACCTTGTGGAGCTCAACCAGCTGCTTCAGCTGGTCGCTCAGGGGCACCGGATGTCCGGCCTCAGCATATTGAGACCAGAACACCTTCTCCGTCAAGCTCCCCTCCTCGGCTCGGTAGACCGCAGCAGCATCGGACACACTACGAGGTAGATCTTCGAACGCTCCTAGAGAGATCTGAATTTGGGTAAGTAACAGATAATTCACTTTTACATGCTTGCTCTGCATGAAGAATGCCTTACCCGCCGCTATCTTTTTTATCGCCTCAATCTCCTGGAGGGCCTTCTGGGCTTCAGCCTTAGTGGCTTTGGCACTCTCAAGAGCCGAGGTGAGCTCGGACTCTCGAGTCTTCGAGTCACGCTCCAAACTCTCGTGTTTTTCCACGAGAGCCTGGAGCTCTTGCCACACCTCCGCCACCCGCGCCTCCTGCTTCTCTCGCTCGGTGCGTTCCGTGGCCGCATTGCTTTCGGCCTTGGACACCGCTTCCTTCAGGGTCGCCTCCTGCTTCTATAAGGTATTACTTTAATAAGGTATTACTTACCTTCCTTGTCCTCGAGCTGCTTCTTGGCACGGCCAAGCTCGTTCTCGGACCGCTCGAGGCTCTGCTTCAATACATTGACCTCCGCAGTTAGTGCGGCAGAGGTCAGCAGCGCAGCCTGCATTCCCATATTGACATGCTTATGTTAGACTCCTGCGTATATCTTTTTAGATCCTCAGTTCGGCTTTTCTTTCCGAACACCAAACTGATCATCAGGGACTACTGTCTATGCGGTACTATTTTTACATATGTTCATCACATACCTCAAAGCCTGTTAGAAGGCTGGTACAGGCTTCAGTCAGCCCGCTCTTGGTGGACTAAACTTTCTGAATCACCGCACTCATAACAGTGCGGTGCTCCTCGTCTATGGAGGCGCCGTTAAGCGCCTCCAGCAAGTTATCTGGTGCCTCCAGTTGGACAGAGGCCACCGGCGTCGCAGTCTTGCCCTTCTTACGAAGGGCCCACCTGCCGGACTTCGAAATCACCATAGGTTCCGGTACGGAGTCCGGCACAGGGCCGGACTTAGAGCCCTCGGGGGTTTTGCCCTCTTTGCACCCAGAGTCCGGGAGGTTGCCTTGCGGCGCCTCCAGGACCACCTCCTCCTGGTTGGCCCCCTTTTGGGACTCCACCGCTACGTCGTATGCGTTACGGGGGGAGGAGGTGGTTGGAAGTGAAGTGCTATTCACATCCGACGAACACAGGGAACCGCTCGACGAAGCGGGGAGCTCGTCCTTGGGCGGGCTACATGTATTCGGCGTTAGAAGACACTTACGATCTCGCCAGGGGCTTGGCCCTCGAGGGCCAATCCTCTTCATCGTCGTCGGCGTTGGTGGAAAAGTCCGGGGGAAGGGTCCTTCCCTTCTTGGACCCTCCGGCCTCCTAGTTGAGGAGGCCTTCCTTTTTTTCTCTCCCCCCGCTGGGGGAGAAGCCTCTTTTTTCTCCTCCTCGTCTTCGCGGGAGGAGTCCGCCTCGGAGTCATCGGACGATGAGTCCGATAACACCTGATGCCGGGAACTCTTTCGGGTTTCCGTGGCCTTCTTCTTGGCCTTCTTGTCCGGCACCACGTAAAGCGCCGGAACCAGCATCCCCGTCAATCGGGCGTCCGTTGGGTCTTCTGGTAAGGGAGCCGGACAGTTAACCTGCCCTAACTTCTTCTGCCAGGCCTGTCAAAGGTAAGGGAGTTTAGATCCCGCATAGAGTCAAACTATGAAAAACAAGTGTCCCGTAAAGGGTAAAACAACTTACCTCACCGGCTTGACGCTGCGAGCTGAATCTGCGATCTTCGCTAGCGGATGCGGGAGCCTCAGCACCCTTGAAGAGCACCTTCCAGGCGTCTTCGTACGTAGTATCGAAGAGCCTGCTCAAGGTCTGGTGCTATGCCGGATCGAACTCCCACAGGTTTAAAGCCCGTTGTTGGCACAGGAGGATCCAGCGGATGAGCATGACCTGGACTGCATTGACGAGCTTGATCTTCTTGTTCACAAGGTTTGGACGTAGGTTTGGAGTCCGGTCAGCTCTTCCAAATCACCCCATGTCAGGCCCTTCTCTTTCCAGGAGGTGAGCCGTGTGGGGATACCAGATCTGAATTCGGGGGCCGCTGCCCATTCAGGGTCATGCGGCTCGGTGATGTAGAACCACCCCGATTGCCACCCTTTGATGGTTTCCACGAAGGCGCCCTCGAGCCATATGACATTGGGCATCTTGCCCACCATGGCGCCTCCGCACCCCGCCTGCTGGCCGCCCACTACCTTCAGCTTGACATTGAAGGTCTTCAGCCATAAGCGGAAGTGGGGTTTGATGCGGAGGAAGGCCTCGCACACGACGATGAACGCCGAGATGCTGAGGATGAAATTCGGGGCCAGATCATGGAAATCCCGGCCGTAGTAGAACATGAGCCCCCGGAAAAATGGTTGGAGTGGGAAGCCCAGTCCGCAGAGGAAATGGGGAAGGAACACTACCCTCTCATGGGGCCTGGGGGTGGGGTCGAGCTGCCCCTCGTCTGGAAGCCGGTGCGCAATGTCGATGTGCAGGTATCCGGCTTTCCTCAACTTTTTGATGTGCCCCTTCGTGACGGAGGAGGCCATCCACTTGCCTCCCGCTCCGGACATGGCTGGGGAAGGTTGAGGCGAGATGTGTGGACTTGGGCGCTGGAGCTCGAGTACGCGGAAATGGATAAGCAAAGGAGGAAGAAGGCGTAGGTAAAAAGGTGGATCGTTATCCCCTTATATGGACGGACGAAACTATGCGTCCCCACCAGCCTGGTAAAACTCGCTCATCTCCCAAGCACCATAATCAATGGCACGGTTGGGTTACGCACGCCCGTATTAATGAGAATCTAGGAATAAGGGGACACGATCTCTCCTTTGACAAGACGTGCCAAGAAAACCGCTTCGCTAGACGCGCTGAGGCGGAACCATAAGAACGATTTGAATAAAGGCTTGGCTGTGGTGTGATGTCACGCCACGAAGTATGTCATCAGATTAAATTTGTGTAAATATTATTCTCTCTATGGTGGTATGTGGAACTTATTTTGCAGAGCCGGACACTATCCTTGTGTTCAAAATCTTCTATGAAGTATTCGGAGGAGGAACCCGCCTTGCAATGCCGAAGACAATATGCGCGCCGGACTCATTGTCATTGAAGCCTGGTTCAGGGGCTACTGAGGGAGTCCTGGACTAGGGGGTGTCTGGATAGCCGAACTATCATCTTTGGCCGGACTCCAAGACTATGAAGACAAAAGATTGAAGACTTCGTCCCGTGTCCAGATGGGACTTTCCTTGGCGTGGAAGGCAAGCTTGGCGATACGGATATGTAGATCTCCTACCATTGTAACCGACTCTGTGTAACCCTAACCCTCTGGTGTCTATATTGATCGGAGGGTTTTAGTCCGTAGGACGAACAACAATCATACCATAGGCTTGCTTCTAGGGTTTAGCCTCTTCGATTTCGTGGTAGATCTACTCTTGTACTACCCATATCATCAATATTAATCAAGCAGGAGTAGGGTTTTACCTCCACCGAGAGGGCCCGAACCTGGGTAAAAACATCATGTCCCTTGTCTCCTGTTACCATCCGCCTAGACGCACAGTTCGGGACCCCCTACCCGAGATCCGCCGGTTTTGACACCGACACCTGCCTTGCACTTACGTTATTGGGCCATCCAAATTGAAATGTTTTTCTTCATTTTGACATTGCCTGCTTGTGTGTTGGGACAAACAAAACTAGCCTGGGCCAACCTGGACGACTCAAACTAGGTGCACACTTTCCAGCCACCCGAGGCGGCCGCCCATACCAGCCCCTATGGTAGCGTCGCCCCTCTTTGCGTGTATGATTGGGGTAGGGAAAAATTTCCAGTGCCGCTTTTGATTTACCCACAGAATGGTTGAATTGCTTGTTTCTATGAACTGACTTTGCCAATAATGTGAAGTATGCCAGTCTTTTCATCCTATTGCAGATTGCTTAGACCTTGATATGCCAAATGTAATCGCTTGAAATATGTAGTAAAACCCAGTGTGATGTGTGTGGCTACAACTAGTTTGACAACCCATCCTCATATACCATATCAAGGACGCACCATCTTATCAGATTAACCATTGGACTTACCAATGCAGTTTGGGAAGAAAGAAGTATTGGCACTACGTATCCAAGCAATTGATGCCATAGACTCTTTTGTAGAACCTTGTAAGCGAAAGAGAAGTTGTAGTGTGCCTGTACAAAGAGCTAGCGTAAGTTTAGTTACATTGCTTGGCTTAATTTAGTTTACTACTGACTACAAAATGCCATAGCCTGTTAATCCTTTATAGACTGCGCCTATCTATGTGTTTGATACTTACTGTTAAGAATTACCTGTTTGGCTGAACTTAAATAGCTACTTAAGCACGTAGATAGCTGGTCATATGTACTTCTAAGGTGCAGCAAAATTCACGTGTAATTTATGTTCTGATACCCTGTTTGTTTAAATGGTTTGCTATTATCACTTGTAGCACTAGTAATGTTAAATGTTTGCATATTCATAGATAGACAAATGTCAGGTTTCTATGAGGGACACTGTCTTTTTAACTTATCTCTCTCTCTCTCTCTCTCTCTCTGTGTGTGTGTGTGTGTGTGTGTTGGAATCATTTTGCTTACATCAAAGAAATTTACACATATCTGTGTTGCTGGTAAACGGTACCGACTTGTTACTTTAATATGTTGCCAAGAACTTATTAGTTTTACTAGTTCATGTGTAATTAAATACATTGCCAAAACTGGTTAGTTTTACTAGTTTGATGTTAGTTTCCTATGGCTCTTGCAACACTTTATTTATGATAGCTAACATTCAAGTTTGCAGGATCCAACTGAAACTCTGTTGGCACAACAGGTATGTTGTCAGAAATTTCCTTGTTTACGTGGTTTGCTGCTGTAACTTGTTGCTGTAATCATCTAACCAACTTCAAGTTTTCAGGATCCAATTGGAAGTCCAATTGCACACCAGGTATATTTTCAAAAATATATTTGTGTAACAGGTTTGCTGCTGCAACCGGTTGCTCTAGTCACATTACTGGCTACTCAACTTTTCAGGATCCAATAGAAACTCCAATGCCACTACAGGTACCTTTTGCAAAACTTGTTTGTTTAACTGCCTTGCTGCTGCAACCGGTTATAATGATGTTAATAACTACTTTTCAGCATCCAATTGAAACTCTTTAATTCCTCGTTTGTTTAGCTGGTTTGCTGTTATAACTCCCAGTTGAGATGTTTTGCTAACTTCAACTTTTCGGAATCCAATCAGAACTTCAATGGCAAAACAGGTTAGCCTAATATCAAAGAGAAGGTCCCCATGGACGTTGTATCATCCCACAACAGTGGCACTAGCCCAATCGTGTATCATGAATTGCCAACTATTGATGCTCTAAAGCCTACACTATTGCTAGAAAGAGATTCTGCTTCTGCACTTAGAGATGAAGTTGACATGTTGAGGAAGCAAACAACACAATCACAAGCAGTACGCAAGACAACCATTAAATATTTGGTGGATTTCAAAACAAAGCTGAGACTGACCACATTGTTAAGGTCCCGAAGGAAAAAAGGAAATTAAATTCCCACTTGGTAAATCATGGGTGAAAAGTTCTTTCCATCGTTGAATAACCTTTGTGTTGTTTGTTCATGTAAATGATCAAACCATTTGTTCTAGAGATCATGTAATAATTGTGTTTTTTGTTTTTTGGGTTGTAATTATTTTTGAGCACAAGTCTGTATTAATTGATAAGACTCTGAGACATTTCATTTTGATTGCTGTGCCAGACCTACAAATATGCCAATCGAGCTGAATGTGCATTCAGCAATAATAATAGTATAAATGGTCCTTAAGTGGCATGCATCTGAAAGGGCCAAGATTATGTACTAGCTTTGCTAAAAAAAGGATGCCCTTCTAGCAAAAAAAGTACAGCGACCTGGGTTATGTATATGTTAGTTGATATTATTGATCCATATACTCTATTAGTGTTTATATGTCTGTTAGTTTTGTACATTATTGGTTGATTGACTCGGTATTTTGGATCTTGAGGCATTGCTTGTGTACATATCTAAATGGCAGTACACATTATGCTGCGTGTGACACTTGAGATGGACATAAAGTGGTTTCAAATATTCGAATTCACCTTAAACTGGATTCTAGCTTCTGAATTCGAGTATCGGCTTTTGTAAATCATATTCCTATATGATAGTGGAATACATCTTTGTCGTGCTTTTGAATACATATAAAAACACATAGAATGATTTGTAAAGATTCGTAGAGGAATACAGAATGGATTCGATTTGAGTTGCCAGGGTAAACGTGGATGCTTATTGTCCCAAAATTCAAAAGAAGCTTGCAAAATGTCCACTCCCACGTCGGCTGTCCAAAGCCAGTGTTTGGGAGATGGCTGTAGGTTAGTAACTGTCTACCCCTTACATGGAGAATGCATCTGCCCGATTTCCATGTCTCTTAATAGGGGTAGGTTAGTAACTTCAACTAGACATGACACGACTGCCTCTGAGCCCATTCCGACAGGTGGGAGCAAAACATGGGTGGCAAAACACAATTGATTCAAGCTTGTTCGAAAGACGTCGGTCTCTCCCTCCATTTCCCCATTCATACACGGTGGGCGGCAAAACAAACTCGACTAGGCCGAAATCGATGTAGGCAAATATTTTCAATAGGGGCATGTTCATAACTTCACTCAGATGTGACACAACTACCCTACCTATCAGCCCCGTTCATACACCGTGGGCGCCAACAGTGGGCCCCAAAACACCCTCTCCTCGCCCGAAGTCGCTTTGGGCAAATATTTGGGAGATGCGAGATTACCGTGCTATCCCCAACCGACGTTACGTCCATATTTTAAACGGGGCTAAGTTCTTAACTTTCCCATATTTCAGACAGACACGTCCCCAAAACATGGTTCCCCATACCTCTCCCTCCATTTTCTCATTCATACACCGTCCGCGCTAGAACACCATCCCCGCACCAGCCTCCTACGTCCGCCACCCCATCCATCGCTGCCGTCCTCCACCCCATCCATCGACACCGTCCTCCACCATGTCGGGGCTCCTACCAAGACCGCGTCATCCTCTCCTAGAGATGGCTGTTTCTCATCCACGACGACGGACCAGGAGCCTTGCATCGCGTCCTCTTGCTTCATCGGTGCCGTTGTCCTCTTTGCCGGGGCCGCTCACACGACCTTCTCGTCCACGGCAATAAGACTTATCCCCTGATGCACCCATCTAACTTCCCAGATCTGCTTCAACGCCACTGATAGCCATCACACCCACGATGCCTACACGGGGCCGTAAGAGAGGTGGTACTTCATATCTGCTCAACTTTTTGATCTCAACCAGAAAATTGATTGTAACTTGGTTACTGTACTTTCTTTTCAGCTGTTAGAATTTAGTTCTTAGTTCAAAGAAAACAATGGATGGTAAATTGCATTTCTGCGGTTTGCAGCTTTAAATCTGCCATGGCATAGTCCTAGTAGGGTTTAATTGATCCTGCTTAGGGTTTAATTGATCATGTTGGTTCCATGGTGGTTTCTTTAATAGAAATCGAAGGGGAAACCCTCTTTTTCTAAAAAAATGCTTAGGATTTCCCCCTTTTATGATCAGCATACATGCTTCCTATCATAATAGCACTGCTCCACCCATCAAGCTAAACAATCTTAGTTGTTAAAATAATAATCTGATATTACTAAAACTGGGTCGCTTAATGGGTCAGCTAAATGTTCATAATTTAGTTTCGAAAATGCATACTGTCGGTGTCAAAACCGGAGGATCTCGGGTAGGGGGTCCCGAACTATGCGTCTAAGGCTATTGGTAACAGGAGGCGGGGGACACAATGTTTACCCAGGTTTGGGCCCTCTCGATGAAGGTAATACCCTACTTCCTGCTTGATTGATCTTGATGATATGAGTATTACAAGAGTTGATCTACCACAAGATCATAGAGGCTAAACCCTAGAAGCTAGCCTATGATTATGATTGTCCTTGTCCTATGGACTAAACCCTCCGGTTTATATAGACACCGGAGGGTGCTAGGGTTACATAGAGTCGATTACAAAGGAAGGAATCTTCATATCCTAACCGCCAAGCTTGCCTTCCACGGAAAGGAGAGTCCCATCTGAACATGAGACGAAGGCTTCTATCTCATATCTTCATAGCCCAATAGTCCGACATATGCATATAGTCCGGCTGTCCGAAGACCCCTTAATCTTGAACTCCCTCAGTAGCCCCTGAACAAGGCTTCAATGACGATGAGTCCGATGCGCAGATTGTCTTCGGCATTGCAAGGCGGGTTCCTTCTCTGAATACTCCAAAGTAGATCTTGAACATAAGAATCGTGTTCCGCTCTGCAAATCAAATTCCGTATACCACCGTGGAGAGCAAAAGATTTTCACGAGTCCCATCCGTTGACAGCTTTTGCAACATGACATTACATCATCGTTCGGCCATCGTTCCGAATCGTTTTCCAACCTGATGCTTCACGCTTCACGAGGCGGTTTTATTGGCACATCTTGTCGAAGCGGAGATCATGCCCCTTATTGCGGGATTCTCATCAACACAGGCGTGGGTAACCCAACCGCCCCTTGGTATGATTCCTTGGGAATAGGCATGTTTTAAGGCCACGTAGGGGACGTTTGATATTTGTCATCTTTATAAGGAGGCCGAGACCCGCCTTTCCCCTCTACACTACGCCCCTCATCCTCTCACCTCGAGTTCCAACACCCAAGGTTTATCCAGTCGCTTCGAACCTCAGTCCATGTCCGGATCTAGCTTTCAAGGCCGGTGGGCGACTTCTTCTGTCACCAAGGAGGATATCACGAACCTCAAGGAGGCGAGGTATTTGACCGCGGAGATCCTTCATAGGCTTCCTGCACAATGGCAGGTTATCCCTACTCCTAAACCTAATGAGAGGGTCGTATTTATCCCTCACTTCCTCCAAGGGCTAGGTTTCTGCCTTCATCCCTTCGTTCGAGGGCTCATGTTTTACTACGGACTAGATTTCCATGATCTAGCTCCAGAGTCCTTCCTTTACATCTCATCATTCATTATCGTATGTAAGGCCTTCCTCCGTATCTCTCCACACTTCGGCTTATGGCTCAAGACCTTCAATGTAAATCCGAAGACAATAGACGGGAGACACGCGGAATGCGGAGGTGCTTTAATAAGCAACTCGACCGATATCATCTGGCCAAAGGGTCCCTTCACTGCAGCTTCCGGCTTATGGCAATGGGAGTGGTTTTATATCACGGAGCCTCATGCTACAAAGTGGGTGGCTTCACCTGCCTTCCGATCCAGCCCTCTGCCACAGCTTGCATCGTGGATCAACAAGGTGCTGGATTGGGGATCCCTAGATGAAGTTCAAATACTGCAAAGCCGCATTCGAGACCTTATTAAGAAGGACATCGATCTCATCAAGGTAATCCAAGTTATGTTAGTCCGTCGGGTCTTGCCATGCCAGCGCCGATCTCTTTGTATGTGGGAGTTCAATCCAGAAGGACCACAAACCATTAAACGCTTCTGTGGCACAATGCTCGAAGGGATGTATGAATTATTCTTCGAATCACAAAAAAGGTGTCCGGACACCATAGAGGACGTAGGCCTCGACTGCAACCATCCAGATTCCCCAGTAAGCGCTCAATTTCCAAACAAGTTTTTAGTTTAAGTTTCCCATAACAAAACTGAGAAAACTATACTCAGCCAGGGCTAGGTAAAAAAGGCGGAGAGGATCAGGTGTTCGACCTCTCTTCCCGAGAACTCAGCGGACCCAGTTTTAACCCGGATGCTGACTCTGGCACCTTATCAGGTGCCGTTGAGGGAAGAAAAGGAGACGAGCGGTGAGGCCCAAAGTGGCCTTTATACAGGATGTGCCTCACGCACCGTATCCGAAGAAATCGGAACTCCCGTGTCGGAGGATGAACGGGGAGGAGAATCTAACATTCCCTCCCCCCACGGGAAGAAGAGAGCCGCCCCCGACGGCCTGAAGGCAGAGGCCTCCAAGCGAGGGAAGATATCCCTATCAGGGGGCTCGGATTCGGGAGGCGATATTGCTGCACAGTGCCCACAATGGGGCCAGCCTTTTGCCGAACCATAAGTGAACAAAGGTGCTTTAATAAGCATACCCCGTTATTTTCTTGTTTGTGAGCATAATATCTGAAACATATATTTTGCAGTTCAGCCTATAGCCTCCCTCAACAATCTTCGTCCTCGGGGGATCTTCTTCCGGAGATGATGGAGAGCGATACGCCGCCTCATACTTCCCCGCCCCATAAGGCGGACGACTCCAAGGTGTCATCCCGGAGGATCTCTTCCGATCCGCGAAGGAGGACAAGGCCAGAAGATGACTCTTCGGCCGACCGAGGTCCGGGGTGTTCAGCGCCTAAAGATACCAACAACAAAAGCCCCAGACTATCCGATATCCAACCGGACATATGGACGGATCTTCTGCGGCAAGCACCTATCTCGGAGGAACATCGTGCCTTAATGGGCACGGTGATTGAGAGAATTTCTTCCGTAAAAAGCGGTTTGAATGAAGCCTTTACGAGCCTGCTAAGAGGCTTTGAGGTACGCAATGTGACATTTTTTTGTACCATAAATGCAAGGTGTACTGTGTATAGATAGTAGCCCCTGAGACTCTGGTTGCTCTCCGAATGGGGCGATCAGAGGATCAAAAGATAAATAAGCTCAGGTAATAATTTTGCCAATTTTTACACACGCGGATGCAGCCCCGGCCACTGCAAGGGCTACCGAATTTGCCGAACTGAAGCGGCAACTTGATGTAGCGGATGATGACATCACGCTCATGAACAAGCGGCTTGACGAGGCGCAAGGTATGTCTTTTGGGCGGTCAGTGAGTATAAATAGGAGCATGATGCTGGAATTTATAATATGCTTGACTACAGATGGTGCTGCCGCCATGGACACCCTTCGGGCTGAGCTTGCCCGGGCGAAGGAGCAAGCCAGGATAAGCAACGCGGCTGCCGAGAAGGCAGTTGGTGAATTAAAAGCCGAACAGGCTACTCATCGCCTGAATGAGGAGAGAATATCCAACATGGCGCTTGAGCTAAGGTATGCCGCTAGCCAATATGCACTTCTCGAGAAAGAGACCAAAGAAAAAATGGCTGACCTTGGGAAGGACTTACAAGCAGCAAAGGAAACCCGGTCAGAGGCCAGGGCGGCACGGGAGGAGATCCGGCAAGCCGGGGAGATCACGGCTGGGAAGCCCTTTTTATTACGAACTAAGTTCGGCGATCCGAAGTATGCCCTGCTTGATCAAATGTGGAGTTCTCCGGACGCATATTTGGACTTGTCGAAGAGTGCTTCTGATGCGATGCAGTTTTTCCAGGCCCAAGAAGGCCATAAAGCGGAACGTCTTTTCTGGTCGAAGTTTAGCATGCCAAGGCGTCCGCTGCTGTTCAATGAGCATATGGCCGAATGGGCCGAGATCCACAGGATGTCCGGACTTGCCATGAAGGCTATCGTGGACCGGCTGTGGCCTAAGGGACTAACTGCGAATAGTTATTTTGGTTTAGTGCAACAACTTGTTTGTGCGGTGTCGCATATCGACGCTGTCAAGTGGTCAACGTGCATAGAAGGTGCACGGATGGCCCTTGCCAATGTGAAGATGTATTGGGCAAAGATGAAGGCCACCGATATTGCAACAGGGGGTCCGCCCGAGGGTCAGGATGCACCAGACCACTATTTTGAAGAAGTCTTAGAGGGTGCCCGCTGGATAGAGGGTCAGTGCTCAAAAAATATTATGTTCGAGTAACATGTATCCGAATTGTAAAAACAATGCTTATGATAATGAAGGCTGTGTTTATACGTTTGCCCGTAAAGTATTTTAGTGCCACTTGTGCGGCCGTTTATGTATATATGTATATAACCTGAAAGTTTACAGTCGTCGGCTTCAGCCCCCTCGCGTATAACACAGGGGTGTTGGGAAAAGCACTTGATCACACTTGACCCAACGTCTTGGTCCGTTAAGGAGGTCTTAGTGCGGCAAACTAGGCAATCAGACTATAGATCTTTAACACTTTCACTTAGCCATAGGAGTTTGACGGTGGGTCTACTATATAGCCCCTGGTATGTCCGCGTTTTTTCGAATAGGGTGCCTTTACATACGTGACCGGGATACCAGTCCTTCGTTAATGAGGAGGAATCGCGAAGATTCCGCTGAGTCATCGAGTGGTTGACCAGCTCTCGCCTTATCATGACAGTCAGTTTTCGGCTTTCTCTACTGAGGTGCTTGATACGTCTCCAACGTATCTATAATTTTTTATTGTTTCATGCTATTATATTACCCCTTTTGGATGTTTATGGGCTTTATTTTACACATTTATATCATTTTTGGGACTAACCTACTAACCGGAGGCCCAACCCATATTGCTGTCTTTTTTGCCTATTTCAGTATTTCGAAGAAAAGGAATATCAAACGGAGTCCAAATGGAATGAAACCTTCGGGAGCGTGATTTTTGGAACAAACGTGATCCAGATGACTAGGAGTGCAAGTCAAGAAGCAGCCGAGGCTCCCACGAGATAGGAGGCCGCGCCCCCTGTCTCGTGGGCCCCTCGGGCGGCCACCGACGTACTTCTTCCTCCTATATATACCTACATACCCCGATAACATCCAGGAGCACCACGAAACACAATCTCCACCGCCGTAACCTTCTGTATCCGCGAGATCCCATCTTGGAGCCTTCGCCGGCACTCTGCCGGAGGGGGAATCAACCATAGGGGCCTCTACATCAACATCCTTGCCCCTCCAATGAGTTGTGAGTAGTTTACCATAGACCTACGGGTCCATAGTTATTAGCTAGATGGCTTCTTCTCTCTTTTTGGATCTCAATACAATGTTCTCCCCCTCTCTTGTGGAGATCTATTCAATGTAAACTCTTTTTGCGGTGTGTTTGTCGAGATCCGATGAATTGTGGGTTTATGATCAAGTTTATCTATGAATAGTATTTGAATCTTCTCTGAATTCGTTTATGTATGATTGAGTTATCTTTGCAAATAACTTCGTATCAGTTTGGTTTGGCCTACTAGATTGATCTTTCTTGCCATGGGAGAAGTGCTTAGCTTTGGGTTCAATCTTGCGGTGTCCTTACCCAGTGACAGAAAGGGTTGCAAGGCACCTATTGTATTGTTGCCATTAAGGATAACAAGATGGGGTTTATATCATATTGCTTGAGTTATCCCTCTACATCATGTCATCTTGCTTAATGCGTTACTTTGTTCTTATGAACTTAATACTCTAGATGCAGGCAGGAGTCTGTCGATGTGTGGAGTAATAGTAGTAGATGCAGGTAGGAGTCGGTGTACTTTTTATGGACGTGATGCCTATATACATGATCATGCCTAGATAATCTCATAACTATGTGCTTTTCTATCAATTGCTCGACAGTAATTTGTTCACCCACCATAATACTTATTCTATCTTGAGAGAAGCCACTAGTGAAACCTATGGCCCCCGGGTCTACCTCTTATCATATTTGCTTTCAATCTACTTTTATTTGCATCTTTACTTTTTGCATCTATCTCATAAAATACCAAAATATATATTTATCTTATCTTACTATCTTTATTAGATCTCACTTTCGCAAGTGGCCATGAAGGGATTGACAACCCCTTTATTGCGTTGGTTGCGAGTTCTCAGTTTGTTTGTGTAGGTGAGTGGGACTTTTGAGGAGCCTCCTACTGGATTGATACCTTGGTTCTCAAAAACTGAGGGAAATACTTACTCTACTGTTGCTGCATCACCCTCTCCTCTTCGAGGAAAACCAACGCAAGCTCAAGATGTAGCAAGAAGGATTTCTAGCGCCGTTGCCGGGGAGGTCTTCGCTCAAGTCAAGACATACCAAGTACCCATCACAAACCCATCTCCCTCGCATTTACATTATTTTCCATTTGCCTCTCGTTTTCCTCTCCCCCACTTCACCCTTGCCGTTTTATTCGCCCTCTCTTTTCCAATCTTCTCTTCTCTCTTTTGCTTGCCCTTTCGTTTGCTCGTTTGGTTGGATTAGATGCATATTTATTGGTAAACAGAGAACCTAAGATCTATGGATCCTCATCCACTCGCTAATCTTTTTAAGAGATCCAATTATGATGAACCAGTTGCTAGTGAGTTTTGTGCACTAGATTATCTTTATGAAGCTTTGCTCAAAATTTGTGAATCTGAAAATTATGATGAAGAAATTTATGAAGAGATTCACGATAACTCCTTGAATAAAAAGCATGATTGCAATGATTTTCCTATAAATTATCTTGATATAAATTGTGCTAATAATATGCAAAACCCTAAGCTTGGGGATGCTAGTTTTTCTATGTCTACTACTTGTTTCAATGATCATGATTGGGGTGATTCTTCTTATAACCTTGAAAATTTATTTAAGCCCCATGATGAACATGAGATTGATAATAATGTTGGCAATAGTATTGAAAGTGAGTTTGGAAGAGTGTCAACTTTAGATCCCACATATTTGGAGTATGTTCAATCTTATGATATTTTTGATAAAAGTGGGTTTGGAGAGGTCATGACTTTAGTTAATGTCGATCCCACTATTTTGGAAGAGTGTCAACTTTGCATGCATGTGGATCGTGTTGAGAATATTTTATGTGATAGCTATTTTGTTGAATTTGCCTATGATCCTACATGTAATTATTATGAGAGAGGAAAATATGGTCGTAGAAGTTTTTATCTTACTAAGTTACCTCTCGTCATGTCGAGATTGCTATCGTCTCTCTCTTTCTTCTTCCTTGCATATGCTAGTTTTTGCTTGCCTTGCAAATTTGTTTGCTTATAATATGCCTATGCATAGGAATTATGTTAGACTTAGATGTGTTTGTCACGTGTTTCATGATGCTCTCTTTGCACTTCAATTCTTGTCTTTCATGTGAGAATCATTAAAATTATCAATGCCTAGCTAAGAGGCTTTAAAGAAAAGCGCTTTTTCGGAGACAACCCAATATTTTTCCATGCTGTTATTTAATAAATCTTGCATATACCTTCTGTTTAGATGTGTTTTTATCTTTTAATTAGTGTTTGTGCCAAGTAGAACCTATAGGATAACCTACGATGATAGTTGATTTGGTTCTGCTGAAAAATAGAAACTTTGCACGATGAATATAATTTTTTTAAGTCACACGAACGTGCTTTTGCGTTGATTATTTTTGCTGCCGTTCAATAAACAAATTTTCCAGGACTTCCTATTTTGGTAGGATTTTTAGAGTTACAGATTTCTACAGACTGTTCTGTTTTTGACAGATTCTGTTTTTCGTGTGTTGTTTGCTTATTTGAATGCATCTATGGCTAGTAAATTAGTTTATAAACCATAAAGAAGTTGGAATAAAGTAGGTTTAACACCAAAATAAATAAAGAATGAGTTCATTATAGTACCTTATGTGGTGGTTTTGTTTTCTTTCACTAACGGAGCTTATTAGATTTCCTGTTTGAGTTTTGTGTTGTGAAGTTTTCAAGTTTTGGGTAAAGCTTTTATGGACTATGGAATAAAGGGTGGCAAGAGCCTAAGCTTGGGGATGCCCATGGCACCGCAAGATATTCAAGAATAGCCAAAAGCTTAAGCTTGGGGATGCCCCGGGAAGGCATCCCCTCTTTCGTCTTCGTTCATTGGTAACTTTACTTGGAGCTATATTTTTATTCGCCACATGATATGTGTTTTGCTTGGAGCATCGTGTATTATATTAGTCTTTGCTTTTTAGTTTACCACAATCATCTTTGCTGTACACACCTTTTGGGAGAAGCCTATTTGATTAGAATTTGCTAGAATACTCTATGTGCTTCACTTATATCTTTTGAGCTTGATAGTTTTTGCTCTAGTGCTTTACTTATATCTTTAGAGCACGGTGGTGTCTTAATTTTGAAGAAATTTGTAGTCTCTCATGGTTCACTTATATTATTTTTAGAGTCTTTTATAACAGCATGGTATTTTCTATGGTTATAAAAAATTGGTCCTAGAATGGTGGGCATCCAAGTTGGGTATAGTAAAAACTATCATAGGAAGTGAATTGGATGCTATGATCAATTTGATACTTGATAATTGTTTTGAGATATGGAGGTAGTGATATTAAAGTCATGCTAGTTGGGTTATTATGGATTTAAAGAATTCTTGTGTTGAAGTTTGTGATTCCCGTAGCATGCACGTATGGTGAACTGCTTTCTGATGAAGTTGGAGCACAATTTTATTTATTGATTGTCTTCCTTATGAGTGGAGGTCGGGGACGAGCGATGGTCTTTTCCTACGAATCTATCCCCCTAGGAGCATGCGCATAGTACTTTTGTTTTTGATGACTTCTAAATTTTTGCAACAAGTATATGAGTTCTTTTGACTAATGTTGAGTCCATGGATTATACGCACCCTTTCACCTTTCCATCATTGCTAGCCTCTCTTGTACCGCACAACTTTCGCCGCTACCATACACTCACCATATACCTTCCTCAGAACAGCCACCATACCTACCTATTATGGCATTTCCATAGCCATTCTGAGATATATTGCCATGCAACTTTCCACCGTTCCGTTCATATGACACACATTACTTTTGTCATATTGCTTTTTTGCATGATCATGTAGTTGACATCGTATTTGTGGCTAGGCCAGCTTCATAATTTTCATACATGTCACTCTTGATTCATTGCATATCCCGGTACACCACCGGAGGCATTCATATAGAGTCATATCTTGTTCTAGCTTTGAGTTGCAATTCTTGAGTTGTAAATCCATAAAAGTGTGATGATCTTCATTATTAGAGCATTGTCCTAGTGAGGAAAGGATGATGAAGACTATGATTCCCCCACAAGTCGGGATGAGACTTCGGACTTTACAAAAAGAAAAAGAAAAAGAAAAAGAAAGGCCAAAAAGAAAAAAAAGAAAGTCCAAAGAAAGAAAAAAGAAAAAAGAAAAAAAGAGAAAAAACAGAAAAAGAAAGAAAAATAAAATGAGAGAAAAAGAGAGAAGGGACAATGCTACTATCTCTTTTTCCACACTTGTGCTTCAAAATAGCACCATGATCTTCATGATAGAGAGTCTCATATGTTGTCACTTTCATATACTAGTGGGTATTTTTCATTATAGAACTTGGCTTGTATATTTGCAATGATGGGCTTCCTCAAAGTGCCCTAGGTCTTCGTGAGCAAGCAAGTTGGATGCTCCCCCACTTAGTTTCTTTTGTTGAGCTTTCATATATTTATAGCTCTAGTGCATCCGTTGCATGGCAATCCCTACTCACTCACATTGATATCTATTAATGGGCATCTCCATAGCCCGTTGATACTCCTAGTTGATGTGAGACTATCTTCTCCTTTTTTTCTTCTCCACAACCACCATTCTATTCCACATATAGTGCTATGTCCATGGCTCACGCTCATGTATTGCGTGAAAGTTGAAAAAGTTTGAGATTATTAAACTATGAAACAATTGCTTGGCTTGTCATCGGGGTTGTGCATGATTAAATACTTTGTGTGATGAAGATAGAGCAACAGCCAGACTATATGATTTTGCAGGGATAACTTTCCTTAGCCATGTTATTTTGGGAAGACATGATTACTTTGATTAGTATTCTTGAAGTATTACTATTTCTTATGTCAATATGAACTTTTATTTTGTATCTTTTGGATCTGAACATTCATGCTACAATAAAGAAAATTACATTGAGAATTATGCTAGGTAGCATTCCACATAAAAAATTGTTTTTTATCATTTACCTACTCGAGGACGAGCAGGAATTAAGCTTGGGGATGCTTGATATGTCTCCAACGTATCCATAATTTTTGATTGTTCCATGCTATTATATTACCCCTTTTGGATGTTTATGGGCTTTATTTTACACATTTATATCATTTTTGGGACTAACCTACTAACCGGAGGCCCAGCCCATATTGCTGTTTTTTTGCCTATTTCAGTATTTCGAAGAAAATGAATATCAAACGGAGTCCAAACGGAATGAAACCTTCGGGAGCATGATTTTTGGAACGAACGTGATCCACAGGACTTGGAGTGCAATTCAAGAAGCAGCCGAGGCTCCCACGAGATAGGAGGCCGCGCCCCCTTATAGGGCGCACCCCTCTATCTCGTGGGCCCCTCGGGCGGCCACCGAGATACTTCTTCCTCCTATATATATACCTACGTACCCTGAAAACATCCAGGCGCACCACGAAACACAATTTCCACTGCCGTAACCTTCTGTATCCGCGAGATCCCCTCTTGGAGCCTTCGCCGACACTCTGCCGGAGGGGGAATCAACCACGGAGGGCCTCTACATCAACATCCTTGCCCCTCCGATGAGTTGTGAGTAGTTTACCACAGACCTACGGGTCCATAGTTATTAGCTAGATGACTTCTTCTCTCTTTTTGGATCTCAATACAATGTTCTCCCCCTCTCTTGTGGAGATCTATTCGATGTAAACTCTTTTTGTGGTGTGTTTGTCGAGATCCGATGAATTGTGGGTTTATGATCAAGTTTATCTATGAATAATATTTGAATCTTCTCTGAATTCTTTTATGTACAATTGAGTTATCTTTGCAAGTCTCTTCGTATCAGTTTGGTTTAGCCTACTAGATTGATATTTCTTGCCATGGGAGAAGTGCTTAGCTTTGGGTTCAATCTTGCGGTGTCCTTACCCAGTGACAAAAAGGGTTGCAAGGCACGTATTGTATTGTTGCCATCGAGGATAGCAAGATGTGGTTTATATCATATTGCTTGAGTTTATCCCTCTACATCATGTCATCTTGCTTAATGCGTTACTCTGTTCTTATGAACTTAATACTCTAGATGCAGGTAGGAGTCGGTCGATGTGTGGAGTAATAGTAGTAGATGCAGGCAGGAGTTGGTCTACTTGTTATGGACGTATGCCTATATACATGATCATGCCTAGATAATCTCATAACTATGCGCTTTTCTATCAATTGCTCGACAGTAATTTGTTCACCCACCGTAATACTTATGCTATCTTGAGAGAAGCCACTAGTGAACCTATGGCCCCCGGGTCTATCTCTTATCATATTTGCTTTCAATCTACTTTTATTTGCATCTTTACTTTTTGCATCTATCTCATAAAATACCAAAAATATATTTGTCTTATCTTACTATCTTTATTAGATCTCACTTTCGCAAGTGGCCGTGAAGGGATTGACAACCCCTTTATTGTGCTGGTTGCGAGTTCTCAGTTTGTTTGTGTAGGTGCGTGGGACTTTTGAGGAGCCTCCTACTGGATTGATACCTTGGTTCTCAAAAACTGAGGGAAATACTTACGCTACTATTGCTGCATCACCCTCTCCTCTTTGAGGAAAACCAACGCAAGCTCAAGACGTAGAAGTGCTCGTCCAGATGAACCAGGGCACAATCGCATTAGTTCTCCCTTTACCACCTTAGCCGATATAGCGGAACATAAGGTAGCAAGCACAGGAGCCAGGCAAACCCAACTATTGACCAAAGACATGATTCAGAGCTGATGCATATAAGGCCGAAACTCGTGACGTCGAACACTACCGAAGGTATTCGGACTTTTCAATATATACCGGGCTAGATACAGCCCCCGGTAATGAACCCTGAATTCAAGGCACGTGCAACGACCCAACATGAGGAGAGATCACCTGTGGTGAGAGCATAGTTCTCAAAGCACACTAGTGGCTGCTTCTAGATCATCCAGTTTAGTACAACGAATAGTAAGTTCACAAATACTGGTGATATCTTTCCTGGGCGTTTTATATGACAGGAGGGTATGAAACAACAAGAGATAATAATAAGAAAAGAAGTTTACACAGGGTCTTAATCTAAATAGAAACCTTGAAGCGGGGCCCTGCTGCCCGTCTGCGCCTTTGTCTCCGTTGTGCAGTGTCCTTGAAGGGTATATCGTGATGGCCTATCTGAAAAGCGAAAGAACTAGGTGAAAGTATCTAGTATGGCCGTGGGTATAGAGTGTTGGTTTTGATGAACCGTGAACTATAGCTTCTAGAGTCCGAATAGGGTTAAGCCGGACTATAGACTCCTCATGTGCAGGGTGCCCCCAGCGCCACCCAAGGAATTTTGAGTGTTTATTTATGTATACGGGAAAACATGTACAGTCTTATTATGGGGCGATCTATGGGGGCGGGGCTGCTAAACCAGCACAGGTTTATCTGAGCTCTTACACGTAGGTGTGCGCCGAACTCGTTTTGCTGTGTCCCTGGTCTTGAGGACCGATGAGCTGCTCGGCTTAAAAAGGTCGCTTCGTGCTTCGGCTACTAGAGCTGCCGCGTATTCTTCGGTACGAAGAGAACGCTCTGTATTTCCACTTACGATGATAACGCCACATGGTCCAGGCATCTTGACTTTAAGGTAAGCGTAATGCGGGACTGCATTGAAACGGGCAAAGGCCGTTCGCCCGAGTAGAGCATGATAGCCACTTCGGAATGGGGCAATGTCGAAGATTAGCTCTTCGCTTCGAAAGTTAATCGCGAGAGCCGAAGACAACGGCCAATGTTAGAGTGCCCGTGCAGCAGGCTTCTATGCCTGGTATTAGTCCTTTAAAGGTAGTGCTGCTTTGCTTGATTGTTGACAGGTCTATCCCCATCTTACGGACAGTGTCCTGATATAGCAGATTGAGACTACTGCCGCCGACCATGAGGACTCGGGTGAGGTGGTATCGGTCAATTATTGGGTCGAGCACTAAGGTAGCCGAGCCCCCGTGACGGATACTAGTCGGATGATCCCGGCGATCAAAGGTGATCGGACAGGCCGACCATGGGTTGAATTAAGTCCGAACCCTGACCGGATCTGTGACCCAGAGCTTGAGGAGTTTCCGATCTTAACATTTCGGTTTCCAAGATGTCAACCAATTTTTCTGGCCCATTGTCCAATTCTAAGTTCGGACTTCAGGGCACGTCTTCCTGCGGGCAGGTATCCGGCTCGGTGAGCTTGGAAATCTGGACATATTTCGTCCTCAACATAGGGTAAGAGTTGTTGCATTACTCCTCCACCACCACTATCTAATGGGTGATCAGCAGAGATTCAATCTCTCTCTGATCGGGTTTAAGACCAATCTGATCGTAGTCCTAAGCAACTCCCAAAGCAGCGATGCGATCTAGGAGCTCGTTTAGAGATGATAACTCCATTGGATCCATCTGCTCGGCGTATTCCAAGCTGACATGGAGACGAATTTTGATGACCCGAGAAGTCATTGTCGGCCTGACGGCCGAACGGGCGATCAAGACGAAGCCACCCAGCCGGAGGGTTTGGCCTGAGGCCAGAGCTCCCCCGGAGGTGATGTTGTCCCTGATAACTAGGCAAGCCATCAACCCTTATGTCGACGACACAGAGGAACTCTCAACGAGAGCACCAATGTCGGTGTCAAAACCGGTGGATCTCGGGTAGGGGGTCCCGAACTGTGCGTCTAAGGCTAATGGTAACAGGACACGGGGGACACAATGTTTACCCAGGTTCGGGCCCTCTCGATGGAGGTAATACCCTACATCCTGGTTCATTGATCTTGATGATATGAGTACTACAAGAGTTGATCTACCACGAGATCGTAGAGGCTAAACCCTAGAAGCTAGCCTATGATTATGATTGTCCTTGTCCTATGGACTAAACCCTCTGGTTTATATAGACACCGGAGGGGGCTAGGGTACATAGAGTCTGTTACAAAAGAAGGAATCTTCATATCCTAACCACCAAGCTTGCCTTCCACGCAAAGGAGAGTCCCATCCGGACACGGGACGAAGTCTTCTATCTCGTATCTTCGTAGCCCAACAGTCCGGCATATGCATATAGTCCGGCTGTCCGAGGACCCCTTAATCCGGAACTCCCTCACATACGCCGCTCGGGAGTATCTATAGGGTGCCCACGGTGGGCTGATGCCCACCATGGCATTTTGGGTCGGCCCAGGCTCCGATTCCCCTATGTTCTACTGCGCTTGCGATCTCTACTCGCCCCCAGCTACCTGCCTCGCCGGCGACTTGCTATCCCCGGATGACATAACTCTAGGAGGAGATGCCGGACTAATAGGAGGTTAGGAGCCGCTTACCCAACAGCGTCACCGCTGCCCGGGTGCGCCACCGTGCCTACTTTCCTAGTCTGTTCAGGTCTCAGCCGTGCAACATCCACTAAGGGAACCCGATTTATGTTGAGATACATCCCCAATACCCAGCAGCCACTACCCATCACCCATTTTCTAATTGATTCACACTCATTAGGCAGGACTATCATTAGGGTTTGTTGTGTACTGAGTGCTACCTACACTTAATGGTTCAGATGTATTTCAGTAATCTTTAGTACCTCTAAAGTTCACAAGGTTTCAAAATTCCAGCCCTAGGAACAGATACTAGTCATTTTTGATTGTTGGTCATAGTGACATTGACCCAGATTACTACTGCAGGACAGGTTTATTGACAATTTTACTTGTCTTTCTTACTCATTGGATATGATATCCAATTATTCACGTCGATTAGTTGCAAACAATAAGTGCTAAACCAACTTCTTGATTTAGATTTTGGACGATCTCTTACTGTAGTTACAATTCTGCATACTTGTCCTAGTAAGCTCACAGGTAGTGATTGATTCACAACATCTATGCTTGCCCTGTCATATTTGTTGTCAATATTATTTTAGGGTGGATCACCCTGTTACAAAATACTGGAACCGCAGACATGAGTTAATAGTATTTCTTTGAGTGATCTCTTCCATCGTGTGTGGGCAATGAACACTCCATTGTATAGAAAGAAAGTGTCATTTCCACCTTTTACATAAACTACGAGATTTAACATGGAATACAATCTGCCTATTTGCTTTGTGTTGCACTACCGGTACACCACCCTTGAAGCTAAACATTATGCCAATCATAATTCCTTAGTTTATTTTTTCATATACGAATTTGATATGATTCTAATGTTCATACTTTAGTTTTGAAATGTGTGTCTGCCTGTTATAGAGTCATAAGAGGTTTGTATTTCTGTGTGTGGTCTGGTCAGCATGGTTGGGGGTGAACTTTGCATATGAAGGGGTTTATAGGGAGACACTCTTCGAGTTGAATCCGCAGTGCATTCCATAGATAACCTAACTACTTTTTAGGTTTTCATGAATCTCAGATGTTGAATAGCATCATAATGATTATGAGCTTGAGTGCATGAAAAGAATAAAGCGAACAATGCCATGGCTATCAAACTTGGCATTAAGGGATAGAAATCAAGTCAGGATGCAATGCAATGCAAACACTCTCCACCTACAGATTCATGCTGAGAATATGATCCTAACAGTGATTCTGAGCTAGAGGGAGACATAAGTGGATGTAGCTCCCTAGTGGAGGAGTCAAAGGTAGATTCCCTATCTTATTCACCCATAAGGTGCTTGCTCTAACTTTCCAAGGTTATATTGGCCGCACATATCTTGCAACTGATGCTTTGCATTGCTTCTACTTTGTTGCACTGCCATTAGCTTAGTTTACACTTTGTGTATGTGAATACGCCCTGCCTATCCATTTTCAGTACATATTCCATCTGTCATCATACCATATTTATCCATTCAAATGCTATTCTTGTGTATCATTCATTCAAAAGGAAGAGGGTGATTGCTGATAACGGAGAAGCATGAACAAAGTATTTGTAAAAGGTAGTGACACCTGATAAATCAAATAGCCCATTAGGTGTACTTGCAATATCACCAGACCTAGAAAACACGGCCACAACTCTAGCAGACTCTAGCGCTACTACACTGGCCATCTCTGATGGCCCAACTCAGCAGACCCCAACTACGGCAAACAGTTTGATGATGTCAGCTGACCTAGCACCACCTCTAGGACACAAAACACCCATTCCAGCAAAGAGTACACCAAATTCAATTGCCAAATCCCTTTTCGAACGAGAGAGAGCCCTAATTGCAACAAATATAACTCTTGTTCCACTTCTTCCCAGTTTACGAGACGAAGCTTACATTTTTGTCTGGAACTTTGTGTGCATCTTTCCTTCATGGAAATATTATACCGTATACAAAGAACAATTTCCAATCTTCCTCTGCAAATTATGCGTAAGTAATGTACTAATGTTATTCATGGTAAATACTGCATGTGTTTCTGCTGACAGAAGACACAAGATTTCATTCTTTTAAATAGGCAAGGACCAAACTGGATTCTCAAGACGAGCAAGGGTTGGTTGCGCTTTTCAAGCACTCGTTGATGAACTATCGTTCCTACCCGAGGCAAGCGAACTGCTATGGCAAGCCTCTAAACGAAATTTGTGTAAAGTCTCCGGTGCTACATTTATCAGACAATGACTAGAATAATCTTGTTACACATTGGTCTCGTCTGCAGTGTAAGGTACTGTCTGTGATATCACATCACAATTTGAACTACATTTCTACATGTGCATTAACGTCTCACTTGTATGAAAATTGTTTGTAGAAGAACATTCATTCTCAAGGGACCACAGAATCTCGCAACTATACTGCACATTGCATTGCTCTTGTGAGTACCTCTTGCCCTATATGATCATACTTACTTTCATAGCTGGTTGATTATGTAGCATCACTGCACATGTTAGCCTCGTTATCAACCATTTGGTGGACATTATAAGATCTATATGGACTGTTACATAAATTTAGAATCAACCCAATGCTTTTGAAGAGATTTAGCTGTACAGTCCTCTTGTAAGGACTAAACGTCGTCTATCACTGTACTTACATTAATAGCTACTCCCTCCATCCCATAATATAATAACATTTTGTACAATACACTAGTATTCAAAACACTTATATGATGGGAAGAGGGATTGGTTCATTCTGTAGCATTCTGCATCTTATCTCCCTTGCCCACCATTTACTAAAAAATATCATATCTATATTTAATCTTACCAAAAAGTTGAATACACAAACAATGCTAGTGTAGAAGTGTAGCCCATTGCTCTTGTTAGTACATCTTGTCCTGTAACGCTTGTACTTCCAGGGATAGGTAGTTGATTATGTAGCATCAATTTGCATCTTATCTTGATTATCCTCTATCCCTTCCAGTATTATCATATCTATAATTTCTCTTTACAAAATTTAGAGTACATGCAGTGCTTATGAAGAAGATTTTGTGCTTAAATTATTGAGTTATCCTTCCCTTGACATGGAGAAGGGCATTATAAAGCCGGTGTTAACTGTTAATGTAAGTCAGTCCTTCTAAAACTTTTATCCTCAACTGCTGTTTAATTTGCTCATACTCTCTATCGTTAACTATTGTTTAGTTTGTTGTTTCTATCAAATGCATGTTCGCAACAACCGTAAGTTCCAAGTTTTACTTGTAAAACCAAATTCCTTATTCATACCATGCACATTACTCAATACTCCCTATATGTATGCTTGTTTTTGTGGATCTATAATCCAGCATGTGGTGAAGCAGCCCACGTTTGCACCTTGTCATCTCCTGTTTCATCTTACTAATGTGGCTGATGATATGAACAACATGCCATGCACATTAACTAAAAAAGATACAATGATTGTCTTTGCCCTTCATCTATGCTTGTTATGTTGACATGGTAATCCAGTAGTGTGGTGAAGCTCCCCGCATTATGAACAATGCCAAATTATGCTATTGATATTTTGAACTTACTCTTTATTTTCTAATTTGAAATTGGACGGAATTAACAGGACAATTATCATCTTTGTTTATACACATGGAAAACCTGTCATCTCTCTACTTGTTTCAGGGTGAGATGTCTGATGGCATGCAAAAGTCTGCTGAAGGCTGTGAGACAAACCCAACATATATTGTAGCAAAGAAGGCAAAACATCTTGAAGAAAGTGAGACAACCCCAAAGTCTTGTATTGATGCAGTGTTCAAGTTACTTGAGACTAGCAGTCAGACAAGCTCACAGAATTCGCTGTCTGAATCAGTTCGACTTCTTCAGTCCCAAGTTCTAGCAAAAAGGCATCCTGCAACTCAACTTCGACTTGAAGTCCTATCTCTAAGATAGATTGTGGAGAACGCCAATGAGAACCTCATTGCTAAATAGCTACACCTGGAAGCTATGACTGACATGCTAGGCCGGTCTCATAGCCTTGCTCAGCAGCTTGCGTAGTAGTTCCCGTGCAAGGCTAACCTTTCTTGAACTGTCTTGGAAGTGGCTTGGTTCAGTATTATTTTGTTACGATGCGATGGCGCCCAGTTTTTGTGATCTGGTTATTCGTTGCGCTTTATGATCACTAGTGGCAAACTTCGATGTCGAGTGGATGTAATATAGCATAAATCCTTCATTGTATAGTGTAGGTCTTATTCTAAGTTACCATGCCATAATTTCTTTATTATATAGAGTAGGTTTGTTCTTAATTCCTACTAGTCACTGCCATCATTCGCCATCTAAAAATAAATGGAGAAAATTCGATGTAGTCGACCGGGCCGAAACATTCGCCTCTAACTGGCCTGCTTTTTAGCGGGCCACAATTGGGCCGGCTGCAACTTTCGCCTCACACTTTGCGCTAGGCCCACAACTTACATGGACTTACATTCGGCGCACAATTTAGTTGGGGCTTCAGTGGACCCAAAGCTTAGTTGGGCCCATGTAGCTTTTGGCCATCAACAGGCTGAATATTGTGCTGGCCTGTTACGGCCCAGAGGTAACCATGGGCCTTTAGCGGGCTGAAATGCATGTTGGGCCTCAATTTTCACTAGTCGTCGACGGGCTTTCAATAGGCTAAAATGTAGACCGGGCCTTTTTTAGCCCAGTTATATGACGGGCCATTACCAGGCAGAAACATATCTTGGGCCTTAGTTGGCCCACTGATATCATGGGCCTTTAACAGGCCGAAAGCTTTGTAGAGGCATCAACGGGCCGAATTATACGACATGCCTTTAACCGGCCCAAAGTCACGTTGGGCTGAATTGTTGCCACCTTTATCATGGGCCGTTAGAGGGCCGGATGTCGCGTCGGCCCATATATTGCCCATGGGCAACACGGGCCATTCCCAAGCTGAAAGACACACCAGGCTAAAATGGGCCCATGTCTACATCGAGCCTCTAACAGGCCATAATGTCATTGGGCCGTAATTGGGCCCAAATATTCGGCGAACTATTAATGGGCCAGATCTGGCAATAGGCCGTAAATGAGCCATGTTTAAATGGGTTGTTATTGGGCTGTCCCACTAGTACCTGGGTAAATACTACAGGCCTTTGACTCGGCCAGCCTTTTTAACCTATATGGGCCTCTGTTGGGCTGTGCCACGTGTCGATGTATCATAGGCACCTTCGGTCCAATGAGTGGATAACATCTATCCCAACGGTGAGCCGACACGTGGTTCCTATGGCCAATGAGAAATTTACACATGGAAAATCCCCATTGGTCGTGGATGTTAGCGGGTTATCGGATCCAAAACCGGACCCGATAGCTTAACGGCGACCCGTTATGTTGGATGCCACGTGTCAGTCACCCTTGACGAAAGCACTTCCATGACGCGCGATTTATCGTCATGGAAGTGGACACTTCCATTATGATTATTTTGGTAATGTCATGGAACACTTCTACGACAGCACAGGTATGACGATCTTGATTCTGTCATAAAATAGTCATGGATGTACATGCATGAAAAAAAACGTGACCTACTGTGACAAACACATAACATCACAGAAGTGTATTTTTTGTAGTGTATGTGGCCAAATGTCTTGGCCTTCTCGAGCTCCCATTTGATCGCGGCTTGTTTCTTCTACAATTGATCTTCTCCCTCTCAATTTCCAGCTTCTTCTCCGCCCCCTTCCAGTCCCACTCCATCCTTTCCTTTTGCGCATCCAACATGAGCTTGTACCTCTCCTCCTCCTTGTTTTCCCTCACCGCAAAAATTCCCGTCCATGTGGACGACATTTTGGTAGCCGCAGCATCACGTTCGGCACGTGCCTTCTCCCATTTGTTTTCCATGACTTGGCGATTGTCCTTTGTCATGGTGGCTTTTCCATTCATCACGACAACATCGTCCTGTTCATCGTCCAACCTAATTGATTGGTTCGAGATTGACCCATCATTCCCCTTCTTGCCGGACTTGAGGTCGGCCACAAGTTGTTCCAACTTCAAATTGCCATTCAATATGACCCAACAATGGCTAAAAGCAAATGGCTTCTTCTCCACCTCGTGATATAAAGTGGCCTCCACCGTTGTCTAGCAAAAAACATATGCATGAGCACAATAATGCAAATAAAAGAAGCATATTGGATCTTACTTGAGTCGCAACAAGATGAGGCATTTGAGCTTACGTGAGTCGCGACTCCCATCCCACTTTGAGGGTCTTTGGTCACTTGTGAGCAGTGGCCGACATACTGGTTCACTTCGCCTTGGATGATCCCCCTACGATGTTGGAGAGATGCCACATTGCGTGTGGTCATGATAGGATGCGGCTCCACATACTCCTTTTGCTCATGATACTCCTTCCAAATCTTCATCCAATAGGTGTTCTCCTTTTGCTCGGTGCTGCATATTGGATCCATTGTTGTGGCCAACCAAGTTTTCACCAACAAGATGTCCTCAAATCTTGAGAATGCCGGACCTCTTGCCTACGGCATCTTGATCTTCTTATTCTTCTTGCTTTGGACTGGGATTGGATGTTGTCCCAACTCCAAATGCGGTGGTGGCCTCCAATTAATATTCCATTCCGGTCGGATCTTCATTGCCATTGATCATGTTCGACAAGAACGCCTCCTACATGATTATGGTTAGCAAGCATGTGAGGACCCCGACTCAATGCCACATCGATCTAGCATGTAACACCTCATATCACTTTGCGGCCTCATGCACGGTATTCCCACGGGTGTCGCCTTACCTTGCCCGGTACCGTTTGCGCCTTTTGGCACACATATATGATAGTGTCGCTAGCATCCATCTGACAAGGAGCCCAGGCTGACATGGCTAGTCGTGAACCCAAAGTGGAACTAACTTATAGGGACAGGCATACATGACCCAGCAACGAACGTGTCGGTCATCAGCGAGTGAATCCGGGCTATAGCACTAGGATAGCAGGACTCCGGTAAACCGGGCTGTAGCAGGCTAACAGGACTCCGGTAGTCATCGCGTGACATTTCCCCGTAGGGACAGACACAGGAACGAATAAGGACACATGCCGGCCATCCTAAGTGTTCTGGAGCAGTAGCAAGCTACCATGGCTCAGTGGAAGCACTAGGAGACATTTCCCGGTAAGAGAGGCTACCAAGGATAAACAACTAGATAGTCAGATCCCACACATACCAAGCATTTCAATCATACATACAATATGCTCGATATGTGCAAATACAATATGGCATCACAACATGACTATACAACTCAAGTACTTTAGTTAAAGGCTCAGAGAGCCATATATATCATACACACAAGTACGGGTCACACGACCCAACATCCAAGTCATACAAACATACAAGCCAACAGCGGAAGTAACATGTCTGAGTATAGACAACTAGAAATTAAAAGAGGCTTGAGAAAGCATGACTATACTACACGGTCCATCGTGAGCTCAGGATCACCCCCTGGGCTTCAGCCTACTCGTCGACATCGACGTCTATGAAGAACCCATCAGAAGCGGTTGCAGTGTCTTCTGTAAAACATAAATTGAGCAACATGAGTACAAAGGTACTCAGCAAGACTTACATCAGATCCTACATAAATGCACATTATCAAGAAGGCATGGTGGGGTTATTGCAGCAAGCTAGCTTTGACTCTTGGCTAAGCTATCTTACGAGACACCAACTTGAAATTGTTTTGCGCACTCGAGTCCACTACACACCACTTCAATAGACCACCGAGGATCCACCACCGTCATCCTACGGAAGAGTCATCCTCGGCACTCACGCTTATCTTGAGGCTTTTAGTAGTATCCATTTACTTGTCTATGAACTGTATAGGCAACTAAGTAGTCCTTTACCACGGACGTGGCTATTCGAATAGAAGATGTTAACCCTGCAGGGGTGCACTTCTTCATACACGCTTTCACCACTTATCGCCGTTTACACGACATGTACTCAGCAACCTTCAAGCGGAAGCCCAACGTGGGTGTCAGCCACAGCCTACCTAGACACCTAAGTCACTAGTCTAGGTTTATCGCCTAGTCTAGGTTTATCGCCTATTCAGGTTCCATCCGCAGGTAGTCCGGCTGAGGTTTCCACATACGTCCCCGAACGATGTGTACAGGGTCCCGAGACACCTAACGGGTCACCGGCATGCCCGGCCACATACCTACCGCATCACAGCTCACCCCGAGGGTCAGCGCTGCCCACGGCCTCGAGTAAGCTACAAACAACCCACCATGTACTCCTACATGGCCTCTCATCGATACCTTTACCAAATCGAGTTCAACACATCACTCTCATTACCGACATGATCATTTCACTCTAGCCCATCACCCAGATGAACCAGACCTGACACGACTCTAAGCATAGCAGACATAGCAAGGTAGGAAACACATACACATGGCTCAATCAACTCCTACACATGCTAGTGGGTTTCATCTAGTTACTGTGGCAATGACAGGTCATGCAGAGGAAATGGGTTCAACTACCATAGCACACAACAGATTGAAATGCGTTGTCTTAAGGAAGTAAAAGAGAGCAGAGGCGAGAACATTGGATTGTACCGATATGATCAATTGGTTGGTTGCTTGCCTTGCGGGTCCGTGGATTGGTATTGCTCCTCATTTGGATACTCGCGATACTCTTCGGGGGCAGAACCTGCCACAGAGAGCACCGACATACAATCATCACCAAACAATGTGCAACAATATGATGCACGCATGACACATGGCAAAATGAGTGTATTGGGCTAATGCAAATAAGACTAGATGGGTTTGAACCATTTTGAATCAAAGATTCAAGTTCCAAGCTCATATATGGCCTTTAATAGTGCTTTATCATGTTCTGCACTAAACAGCAGGTTAACTTACTTAAACATGCATGAAACAATTATACATGGATAGGTTGGATTTTTATGATCATTTTTCATATATAACACTTTGCATTTGGAGCTACAGATTAATTTCTATGAATTTTTGAAGTTTGTAGCATTTTCTGGAATTTCCTGTATAAGAATAAATCCAGTAAATGAGTTATTGCGTCAGCATTGCGTCAGGGTGACGTCAGCGGTCAACGGGGACGGTCCAGGTCAAACCTGACCAGTGGGTACCGCGTGTCAGTGTCATTAGACTAACTAATTTTAGTTAGTACTAATCCTAGGTTAATTAGCAGGGCAGGCCCCACCTGTCATTGACCCAGGGGGGTCAAACTAGGTCCACCCGGGGTCAAACACGGTCACCGGGGTCAAACTCACTGGTGTTTATCCGCCGGCGAGTCAAAACGCGGCGGGGCAGTGCGGGATTCGTGCTCCGGCGACCAAAACGACGGCGGAGAACATCTACGTGAAGCTGGGGACGAGCCGCGTCCAGTGGTGGTAGTGGGTGGAGCTGGGTGGCCGGAAATGGCGCCGGTGATGACCTTGGTGGCTGCCGGAGCTCGGGCGAGCTCGGGCTCGTCACTAGGAGGCACGGCGAGGTGCGTGGATTGGTGCTGCAGGCTCCTGGGGGTGCGGTGATGCTAACGGACAGGGTGGCGAGGCCGTTGCGTGGCCGGAGTCACGTCGGCGACGAGCTCGGCGGCGGCGCATGTGGTTGAGCTTCGTGCGGTCGCTATGGTGCTCGAGAGCAGGAGCGGGGAGGTAGCTGGGCTCACAGTGGTCACGGCGAAGCAGACGGCGAGGTCGGGGACGAGCTGCTGCAGCACTGATGGCGAAAGGGATCTCCGGCGACGGGCGGTGAAGACGAGGTCGGTGGAGGTGGTGTAGAGCGTGCGAGTGCTCGGGGCTCGGCTAGCTCGACGGAGCGGATGACGGCGGAGCTCGTGGACACAGTGGGGTGGCGCGAGGACAATGGTGAGCGGGTCTACGATGGAGGTGCGGCGACAGCTGCTTCAGCCATGGCGGGAGAGGGCAAGAGAGAGGACAGGGGGAGAATGAGGTGTCCAGGGGCTCAGGGTGGCGCCGAGGAGGCCCTCCGAGGCGTCGCGCTGGCGCGGGTCACGCAGGCAAGCAGGGAGGTGGCGTGGCGAGCTCGGCGGCGTCGCGGTGTCCCTCCTCTGCCTACTGGCAGAGGTGGGTGGTGACTGGCACGGGCCAGGTGGGCCGGCCTAGTGCAGGTAAGTGGCCACTGGCCTTTCTCTCTCTCTCTCTCTCTCTCTCTCTCTCTCTCTCTTTTGTCATTTTAATTGTTTTTCTAATTTTCTGTAACTGTTTGGCATTATTAAAAATAGCTAGGCATTTCCAAAAATCCTGGAAATAATTAGGGGCTTTGTTTAGAATATTTCCAACAGCCCACAGTTATTTCCAGAATTATTTGAGCATTTAAATTATTTTATATTATTTAAATGCCCAAACTCAAATAGCTAATGATTTAATCAAGTGACCTTATGTGTCCTAGAAAAATGTGAACCAATTTTGGCAGAGGTTCTAACCCAAGACAAAAATGATGGACATTTTAGAAGGGCATTTCAGGTTCATTGAAAATATTTTTAGTAAACCCTAGCTGGTTTCAGGGGGGGCTGGGGGTTCTGTCATCCCCATTTCCAGTTTCTGATGAAAGATAAACATGATGCAATACTCTAATGCATGAACTAGCTAGGGTGTGACAACTCACCTCCACTCAGAAAAATCTCGTCCCGAGATTTAGGGTCCTGCGGAAAGAACGCGGGATATCGAGTCTAAGACGATCCTCCCTTTCCCAAGTTGCTTCTTTCTCAGAATGGTGCGACCATTGAGCCTTGAGAAACTTGATATTATGACATCGAGTGGTACGCTCGGCTTGATCGAGGATACGAACGGCGTACTCTCAATACGTGAGATTTTCTTGAAGATCAAGCGTTTCGTGTTCCACTCCCCGGATAGGATCCGAGAAACAACGCTTGAGTTGAGAAACGTGGAAGACATCGTGGACTCTGGAGAGATGCGGAGGTAATTCCAATTGGTCGGCAACTTCTCCTTGTTTGGCAAGAATGCGAAAGGGTCCAATGTAGCGAGGAGCCAATTTTCCTTTGATACTGAAGCGATGGGTTCCCTTCAAAGGAGTAACCCGAAGGTAAGCCTTCTCGTCAACCTCAAAAGTCATAGCCTTATGTTTTCGGTCATATTGGCTCTTTTGACGAGATTGGGCCATTTTCAATTTCTCACGAATGATGCGAACTTGCTCTTCTGCTTCCTGGATCATATCCAGGCCCAAGAATTGTCTTTCCCCGGTTTCTGACCAGGTAAGAGGTGTTCGACACCTTTGTCCATAGAGAACTTCAAAAGGGGCTTTACCCAAGCTAGATTGATAGCTGTTGTTATAAGAAAATTCGGCAAATGGAAGACATTTGTCCCAATCCATTTCGAATGAGATAACAGAAGCTCGAAGCATGTCTTCTAGAATCTGGTTGACGCATTCTACTTGACCACTTGATTGAGGGTGAAAGGCGGTGCTAAAGGAAAGGCGGGTTCCCATAGCATTTTGGAAACTTTCCCAAAATCGAGAGGTGAAGAGACTTCCTCGATCTGAGTTGATTTCCAGTGGAACACCATGGAGGGACACTATCCGGGAGATATACAAGTCTGCTAGCTGACTAGCAGTTATACTCTCACGAATAGGCAAGAAATGGGCCACTTTGGAAAGACGATCGATAACGACGAAGATAGCATTATTCCCTCTCTTGGTCCTGGGAAAACCGGTGATGAAATCCATACCTATTTTATCCCATTTCCATTCAGGAATAGCGAAGGGTTGAAGGGTGCTAGCAGGCCGTTGATGCTCTGCTTTTACACGATGACAGACGTCGCAGTTAGCAATAAACTGAGCAATTTCTCTCTTCATCCTAGTCCACCAGAACCTCTGGCGTAGGTCCTGATACATCTTAGTACTTCCGGGCTGAATGGTGAGAGGGGATTCATGAGCTTCCTTAAGGATCAATCGCCTCAGGTTTCACACCTTGGGAACCACTAGGCAGTTCCCAAAGTATACGACTCCTTGATCATCAATGGAGAAACAATCCGCATCTCCTTTCTTGATGTTTCTTTTGATATGGGAAATCCCTGGATCTACCTTATGGGCTTTGATGATCTGATCCGTAAGGGTAGGTTTCGCCACCCAGGTAGAAAGGAATCCTTGAGGAACGATGTGAAGGTTAAGCTTCCGAAATTCCTCATGGAGAAGCGGTTGACTTTGTTGTAACATCAGATTGTTACAAAAAGATTTACGACTTAGTGCATCAGCCATGACATTGGCTTTTCCTGGGGTGTAAGTTATCCCTAAGTCGAAATCTGTGATCAATTCGACCCAACGTCTTTGCCTGAGATTCAAATCCGGTTGGGTGAATATGTACTTCAGACTTTGGTGATCGGTGAATATTTGGCAACGATTACCGAGGAGGTAATGTCGCCAGGTTTTGAGTGCATGGACTACAACTGCAAGCTCTAGATCATGTATAGGATAATTTTCCTTATGTGGGTGCAATTACGTGACGATCTTGCATGAGAATGTAACCTAGTCCTTGTCGCAAGGCGTCGCAATAGATAACAAAGTCCTTGGAGAAATCTGGTGGTACCAGTATGGGAGCCAAAGTCAGGCGTCTTTTCAGTTCCTGAAAACTGTGCTCGCACTGTGGGGTCCACTCGAACTTTTTATCTTTCTTGAGGAGTTCAGTTAGAGGTTTAGCTACTTTGGAGAAATTCTCGACAAAGCGGCGACAATAGCTCGCTAATCCAAGGAAACTCCAAACTTGCTTGACTGATTCAGGTGGTGTCCAATTAAGAATGGCTTGAACTCGCTCGGGATTGACAGCAATAAACTTACCAGAGATTACATGGCCTAGATAGGTCACTTCTGGCAACCAAAATTCACATTTAGAAAATTTGGCATAAAGGCGATGCTCTCAAAGTTTCATCAACACTAGCCTTAGATGCCCGACACGTTCTTCCTAATTCTTGCAGTAGATGAGTATATCATCGAGGTAAACCACGACAAATTTATCCAAATACTCCATGAAGATTGAGTTCATTAACCAAGAGAAAGTGGCTGGGGCATTGGTTAAACCGAAGGACATGACGGTGTACTCGTATTGGCCATAACGAGTAACAAAGGCCGTTTTGGGAATGTCGCCGTTCTTGATTTTGATTTGATGGTAGCCCAACCTCAAATCCATCTTAGAGAAGACTGAGGATCCAGCGAGCTGATCATACAGGTCGTTGATCCTGGGGAGTGGATACTTGTTCTTTATGGTGACCAGGTTAACGGGTCGATAATCTACAACCATCCGACCCATACCATCCTTCTTCTTGACGAAGAGGACTGGACAAGCACAACGAGATGAACTAGGACGGATGAAACCCTTTTTCAAGGACTCATCGAGTTGTTTCTTTGCTCGGCTAGTTCTAGTGGTGCCATCTTATAGGGTCTTCTAGAGATTGTGATAGTTCCTGGAATAAGATCTATCACAAACTCGACATCTCTGTCAGGTGGAACCTGGCAATTCTTCTGGGAAGACATCCGCAAAGTCATGGACTACCGGAATGTCTTCGAGGTCTGGCAAAGGACTGGCATTAAGAGAATATAGCTGTCGCTTAGCTACTCGGGTCAAGACATTGACTACCTCTCCCGATGGGTGTGTAAGTTGAACAGTCCTAGAGAAGCAATCAATCTTGGCATGATGGGCTGACATCCAGTCCATACCCAAGATGATATTAATATCCGAAGATTTGAGAGCTATCAATGATGCAAGGAAAACAAGTCTGTTGACCTGAATTTCATTCCCATGGCTTACTCTAGAGGTTTGTCATCTAGAACCAGGAGTTGAAATTTCCATGGTGGAAGGCATGTCACAGAATGCGGTGTTATGCAAACGAGCATAGTTTTCGGATATGAATGAATGAGATGCTCCAGTATGGCAAAGAACAGATGCCGGATGGCAATTAACAAGGAGCATACCGAGAACAACGTTAGGATCCTCCTGAGCCTCTTCAGCTGAGACATAGTTCTCATGGCCACGTGCAGCAATGGCCGGCTTGGAGTAGTACACCTTCCCTGTTGGCTTGCCACGGCCAACAGCCTATCCAGACTGGTTGGGGTTGGTCTGGGGACACTCTCGCATGTAGTGGCCCGGTTCTCCACCATAGGACTTAGCTGGTGCATACTGCTGAGTTGGGCGAGGCGCCTGATAGGATGGCCTCGGTGTGAACCTGGGTGGCAGGGCGGTGTTAGGCACCCACACCCGACGCTTCTGAGGGCCAGAACCGGATGAGGAACCAGTGTCATGGCCATGCTTGCGTGTTGCTTCGAAATCAGTCTGACCTGTCTCAACACTGATGGCCTTGTTCACAAGTTTCTGTAAGGACGTGCACTCGTGCAGACGGAGATCACGGCGAAGCTCGGGCCTAAGTCCCTTGCGGAACCTTGCTTGCTTCTTGGCGTCGGTCGAAACTTCCTCAGTTGCATAACGTGCTAGGTTACCGAACTCCCTGCTGTATGTATCCACAGCGAGTCTACCTTGGGTGAAACTGCAGAACTCCTTACGCTTGCAATCCATAAGACCCTCCAGAATGTGATGTTCACGGAAGGCCTCACTGAATTCTGCCCAAGTAGTGACCTGGCCAACTGGATGCATGGCCTCATAGTTCTCCCGCCAAAGACTGGCGGGGCCTTCAAGATGATTGGCAGCAAAAGTGATCTTATCAGCCTTGGCTACGAGTGCAGAATGTAGCTTGTGGGTAATGCTGCAAAGCCAATCATCGGCGTCGAGGGGCTCGACGGAGTGATGGAAGGTGGGTAGATGTAACTTGATGAAGTCACTGAGCGACACCAAGTTATTCCTCTGGTGCAGTGTTGTGTTATGTTCGATGCGTTCCAGCAAACGGTTGGTCTCCCGTTTGTTCCTCTTGGCCTCCAGCATGACCTCAGCCAGAGAAGGAGGATGAGGCAGGTTCACATCTCTAGCTCCACTGCCTTCAGCCTGCTCCGGAGGAGCAGGGTTGTTGCGGGTGTTGACCATCCTAGGAAAACAAGACAATGGTTTAGTCCAGAATGATAAGATTCTGACATAGAAATGCAGAATGTAAGGGATAACTATGCAAGATGATCATCCGCATGACATGGTAAATACAGAAACTGCTACATTTATTCCATTGTCATACACACCATACAAGGTTTAGTACAAGACCAAACGGAGTACAACTGCGGTGAAAGGAAGATTACATCTCATCGGAGGCATCCGAAGCTCCTATACATTATTTTTCTACACCTCTGGAATTTGGTACACACTAAGTCATATCCCATCAGTCGCGCAGGACGGTGGATGATATAACTGTTACAATACTAGTGGTGCTACCATCAGCTCAGACATCTCCGTAGTAATCTTCATAGAGATTACCCCCATGTCTTGGAAGCTGGACGTGATCATATGGAAACAGTCAATCCTGTGGAGCCTGCGGTCCATAAGGACACGGATGTGGCCTTGGTCCAACAAACGGCGGCAGGCGAGGTCCACGGGGAGGAGTGATGCCCCCTACATCACGCCAATCCATATGATCCTGCAGACTAGACCGCACGGGGTACAGATCCCGCGTATCCATATACCCAGCCTGCACAACAGGTGCAAACCGGGTTGAAGTGGCCCAGTGATTAGACCGGGAGTTGAAAAGCTCCAATCGCAAGGCACGATTTTCACAGTCCTTATCCTCAAGCATCTGTGCGGTAGTGCGGAGTAGCGAATCCTCATCAGAAGTCGGTGTAAATAGCTGTGAAGTAACCTTCTGCCCCAGGGAGTGATGCTGGCATATAGCGGCACTACTAGAAAAAGGGCTATAGATGGTATTGACACTAATGGCGCACCAGACAAGCGGTGCGCCATTAGTATATACTAATGGCGCACCACCTTCTGATGCGCCATTAGTGTTGAAACTACTAATGGCGCACCAGGCCCACGGTGCGCCATTAGTACCAATTTTTTTTGAACTAGTGCGCCTGTCCAAACATACTAATGGCGCATCCGCAGTTAGTGCGCCATTACTAGTTGTAACTAGTAATGGCGCACCAGCCAGAAAGTGCGCCACTAATGTTATTTTTTTTATTATTTTTTTATTCCTTTTTTTGCAAAAGTACTAATGGCGCACTCGCACGCGGAGCGCCATTACTTGTTCAAACTAGTAATGGCGCACCGTGGCAGGGTGCGCCATTAGTATTTTTTTTTTGCAAAACTACTAATGGCGCACCACCAGGGGGTGCGCCATTAGTAATCTGGATTACTAATGGCGCATTTGTTGATGGTGCGCCATTAGTAAGTGGGCAGCAACAAGATATTTTGGACAGCCTCTCCTCCCACACTCACTTTCTCCCCACTTCATTCTCTCCACCCCCTCCTCCTTGTCTCGGGTGCCTCCTCTTTTTCACCTCATTTCCACCATAGATTCATTCAAATTAAGTGGTTAAGTTACCTTATTTTGCTAGGTAAGTAAGCGGGGAAGCTATATTTATGTTGTTCTCCCTACAACAATGTGCACATGCACTTTTTATGGCCTAGCTAGATCTATGTATGTTCGTGGTGTTGCATATGTTTGTGGTGTTGCATATGTGTTTGTGTTTGGAGGTGTACCGGTATTTGAAATGCGATAGTTGCCAATATTTTGCAGGAATGTTGATTCATTTCCGTTTCGGCGAGAATTTTCTCATTAAGCATTCTTTTTGGTCCTATTTTTAGGGAAAGTCATGCCAAATTTTTTCTTGGTTCTAAAATATCGTTTTGCTCTACCCCGCAGGCGACCATGGTCCACACGATGACCGAAGGCATCGTGAATAGGTTTTTGAGGTCCGCGAAGGCCGAGATGCTTCAAAAGAACGAGACGGAGATAAGATGTCTGTGTCGAAGATGCAAGCTGAATAGCCTTATTGCGGACCCGGATTCTGGGCAGGTGCGGGACCACCTGCTCTTGCGTGGTTTCATGGATGGCTATCGGTGGCAAGGTGATGAAGATGACTACAAAGTCATCCATGGGGGCTGGGCAAGAAATGAGGAAGGGTAGCAAGACAACCACCGCGGCTCGGGCGGGCGAGAAGACGAAGAATCCCCAGGAGATGATCACGATGGTGATGCTGTACACAGTCATCATGTAGAAGATGCAGGACATGATGATGATGCCGGCGGAGCAGACGACGCTGGACCATCGATGGGCTGGGTGCAGGACCCTCATATTCAAGAGCTGCTTCTCAAGCAGACGGATAACGCAAGAGCTGCCGCCCGAGAGAAAGCCAAGATGGATCAACTTGAGTTAGACGCGGTTACTCCATTGTATGAAGGATGCAGGCCCGAGGATACCCGCCTGAAAGTAACGCTCATGGCTCTGGAGATGAAGGTAAAACACAAAATGACCGACACATGCTTCGACGAGAACATGTCATTCTGGCACGAATGTCTTCCCAAGGGGAACAAGTGCCCGACCAGTTCGGAGGAGGCGAAGAAAATCGTGTGTCCTCTGGATTTACCGCACGTGAAATTCCATGTGTGCATGAACAATTGCATCATTTATCGGGACGAGCACGCGGAGTCTACCATATGTCCGGTGTGCGGTGTCACTCGATACAAGAAGAGGAAGAAAGCTCCTCGAAAAGTGGTGTGGTACTTTCCGATCACTCCTCGTCTGCAGCGGTATTTCGCGGACCCTAAGGTAGCAAAGCTCCTGTGTTGGCACGCGGATAGGGAGGAGAAGAAGCGAGAAGATGACGCAAATGATCCAGAGATAGATAAAAAAGACAAGATGCTGAGTCACCCTAAGGATGCGAGCCAGTGGCAAGCATTGAACTTCGAATACCCAGAATTTGGGAACGATCCAAGGAACATCGTGCTGGGTGCGAGCACCGATGGAGTCAATCCGTTTGGCAGCCAGAGAAGCACACATAGCACCTGGCCTGTGTTTGTGTGGATGTACAACCTTCCCCCCTGGTTGCAGCAAGCGGCACCTCCGTCAACTGCACGCCCGCCGTTGGCGGTGCATAGACATTAGCCGACCTCGACGCCATCATCACGGTAACTAATTAAGCCTCTCTCGGCCGAGGACTTCATCTCCTTGCCTTTGACTGGGCATCCCTGACGCCCTACATGTTTTCGCAGGGCGCCGCCGACGTTCCATGCACTCTCCTCCACTTCGTGAACAACGAGTTGGTCGATGTCGCCAAGGGAAAAATCGTTCAACCGGGCAACCCCTTGTTCCACGGTACCCAGATGCCACCCAACTTGTTTAGGGTTCAACTGGTTCGGGTGCTGCCAGGCTGCGATGACTTGTTACCTCCGATTCGACCCGTCGGGGCCGACGATGATGACGTGATGACCCTCAGCGCCTGCCTGAGCTGGCCCCTGGTTTGGCCGAAGAGCCAGATTCGTTTGGGGGCGGGGGACACCACCCCAAAGACAACACCGCCAGTCGTGCCGGCGCCAAGTCGGCCCCATGGCAAGACTGCCGTAACGGTGCCGGACATCCCTATGCCACTGGATCCAAACATGCATATGGCACAGGATCAGAACGACGACAACGACGACGACGATACATTTGCCAACGTCGATCAGTACTTTGCCAATCATGGGTACGATGGCAACTTCATGGGGCCTCCTTCTCAAGAACCAAACCCAACAAAAGACGTGTGCGATCTAGCTGGTACCGCGGAGAAGCCAAGTTGCAACAGGCGCCGTCTGGCTCTCAGCTCTCAGGAGACGCCTCCAGGTGCCGACTTCACCGAGCCTCAGATAGGCGAGGTGCGAAATATTATCAGCCCCAACACACTCAAGAAGGCGGTCTGTGAGCAGAACTCAGTCCCATTTCAGGAGAAGAAGAAGGCACGCAAAAGAAAGAGTAAGAAGGGTGCGAGCCAGCCGGCACCGAGTATGATCCGTGCTCAGGACGGGCCACCTTCACGGCAGGATATCTCGAGGAGGGTGCATGTGGCGGGTAGGGCGATGCTACCGACAAATATGCTCAATGCTGCAACTGGTGCTATGCGGAGTCTGCATGACAGTGTTTCTTGCTTTGGAGAAGCGGCGTCTCAGAGAGAAGGATGTGGCATACCCGGTTTTCGCGGCCAAGGTGCCAGAGGGCAAGGGCTTTGTGGATAACTCCATCGGGTGTACGATCGTCCTGCGTTTTGATGACATCCACGCTATGTTGAACCTTCATCCGCTGCACTACACCTTCGTTCGGCTATTTTCGCTGAGTATGGAGATGCGGATCATTCGCGACAAGACCCCAGACATCGTGATAGTCGACCCCTTCTACATGCGTGCCAAGATCTTGGGCAGCGCTGGGGACCGGCAAGTCGCGAGTTCTTACCCCGACGGCGTCATTCTGGCAAACCAAGATAAGGATAACTTCCTCGTGCCTTACTTTCCCGAGTAAGTCCTCCCCTCAACCGCCCCGTAACATATGAATTCTTACATTTCGATCGTTTTTCTTTTAACATTCCGTGTTTTCTGCAGTGACACACAACGCACGCTCATCCTCCTAAGCCCCAAATATTCCATGGCCACGTATTTCGACCCGGACCGTCAGTCGAATGTAGACTACACAAATGTCAAGAAGGTTCTTGATGATGTTCTCCCCAGCTACGCCAAATCTGGAGGCACCTTCACCAGGCCTATTCGTAAGTACGGCAAGCACGTGTTCTCCCACAATACGACGTTCTGCTGCGTGAAGCAGCCGCCTGGCGGTCAGAAGGGTGCCTACTACGCCATCCATCACATGCGGGCGATCGTACGGGACCATCGTCAACTTCTGCTACCGAGTAAACTCAAAGATTGGGCAAAGAGCGTGTCGGCAATCCAAGACGCGGACCTCCGACAAGAATTCTTTCGCATCCAGTCAGAGTTTGCGGAAATCATCCATCAAGATGTCCTTCGTACCTCGGGGCAGTTCTACCTCAACAATCAACCGTCCAACAGTGACATCGACACAATGCTACAAATGTAGGCTGACAACGACCGTTATTTCATGACTCCCACGATAGACGGCGGCTTCATCCACGCTCCAGTCCCTTGAGTCGAGTCGAAAGCAGTGATGCTGTGTCTAGTTCTGAAACATCGTTTGGCTCATGTTGTAATTAAACTTTAATGAACTTGTAGTATGTCTCTTTGGTTTCGAGAGTCGTTCAACTTAGATGTAATCGATGCTATTAATGTCTTGCTTTTCTCTTCAGATCGTTCTGTTGCATACTTATATATTGCTTATGTATTGTCTGTGAATTGGTACTAACGTTTCGTTTGGCTAGTGCATAGCGATGCCGACGTATCTCGTGTACAAGCGTAAGGTTCCCGGAGTCTACGATGACTGGGAGGAGTGTCGGAGACAGGTTCACCGATTCAGCGGTGACAGTTACAAAGGGTACACCACTAGGGCCGAGGCCGAATCTAGATACACCCGCTATCTAGCGGGAGAGGGGAGGGAGCGTTGGAGGAACCGGATGAAGACGAGTTTCATAGTGATGATGCTCATCGTGATGACCGCAGCTCTCTTCTATGTGATGGTAGTTTAGATGATCGATATCGACTTGTAATGTGAAGACAAACTCGCTACTCGCGGTCTCGAGACTTGTAATATAATGTTCTATCTTTGTTCAGTCTTTTCAATTCGGAGACTAATATGATGAATTGTATTCGGAGACTAATATGATGAATTGTATTCAAAGACTAATCTTCTATTGTATTCGATGAATCTGTTGTTGATGTGTGTTGTCTATATTTTGTCAAATTATACATTTTGCAACCTGTGCAAAAAACAGAAAATAAAAAATAAAAAAAACCTAATATTCATACTAATGGCGCATCACATGACAGTGCGCCATTAGTATGACAGTGCATACTAGTGGCGCATCACTGGGCAGTGCGCCATTAGTATGCCGCGGTTACTAATGGCGCATCCAGTGGTGGTGCGCCATTAGTATGACAAAGCACCTGGGTATACATGGCCCCTGGGAGGCATACTAATGGCGCACCCTGGCCTATACTAATGGCGCACCCGCGGTGCGCCATTAGTATACAAGATACTAATGGCGCACTAGGTGGTGCGCCATTAGTAAAAATTACTAATGGCGTGCTATTAATGGCGCACCACAGATGCGCCATTAATGGCCATATTAGGTGCGCCATTAGTAGGGGTTTTTCTAGTAGTGCGGAAGTCAGTGTTCCGAAGCAAAGCAGTTCTAGCACGCATAATAGTCATCATCTAATAAGCAGCGTCCTGCACGGACATCTCGATGGTAACCCCAAGTCCATATGAGCAGTGGAGGGGTCTGATAGGAAGGGAATATCCTGACTGTGCAGAGGTATTGGCTTTTATTGAAATCTCTATACTGCTCCTCAATGGTATACTCGGGATACCATCGGTAACCAGCCTCGATCATTACGCGGACCAACATGGTGGTTTGGCCAGGTACATCGAGGCACCGAGTCAAACGAACAACTTGATTCTGGGTGCGGGAGGCCATCTAAAACACGATGTAATGCAAAGTATTAGAATTTCTAGCAGAAATTGGACAACATAACGGCTGTAAATGCTCAAAAAAGATTTTGAGGCACTTTGTAAAGGATTGCATAGACACTCAACAACATCATATCAAGGTTCTAAGTCCATCTTATCAACAAAATGTGGTAGTAGAACTGAACTAGGCTTGTATTGATCAATCCTATAAGGTACTACTGATTAGTAACACATGAACCTGATAAAGAGAAGAGATCCTAATCCTTAACCCCCGGTGGAAAGAATGGACTGACTCAGATTAGAATGCCATGAGTGTAAAGGAGTAAAAAGAGCCTTACGTTCCATCCCACAATCAATTCCCCTACATATAACTAAAACATTTCTAGACTCAACATCGACCAGTTTGGCTTGGAGAACCTACAGACAGTCCGGCTCTGATGCCAACGCTGTTAGGACCCCGACTCAATGCCACAACGATCTAGCATGTAACACCTCATATCACTTTCCGGCCTCACGCACGGTATTCCCACGGGTGTCGCCTTACCTTGCTAGGGACCGTTTGCGCCTTTTGGCACACGTATATGATAGTGTTGCTAGCATCCATATGACAAGGAGCCCGGGCTGACATGGCTAGTCGTGAACCCAAAGTGGCACTAACTTAAATGGACAGGCATACATGACCCAGCAACGAACGCGTCGGTCATCAGTGAGTGAATCCAGGATGTAGCACTGGGCTAGTAGGACTTCCGTAAACCGGGCTGTAGTGGGATAACAGGACTCCAGTAGTCACCGCGTGACATTTCCCCGTAGGGACAGACGCAGGAACGAAGAAGGACACATGCTGGCCAGCCTAAGTGTTCCAGAGCATTAGTAAGCTACCATGGCTCAGTGGAAGCACTAGGAGACATTTCCCGGTAAGAGAGGCTACCAAGGATAAACAACTAGATAGACAGATGCCACACATACCAAGCATTTCAATCATACACACAATATGCTCGATATGTGCAAATACAACATGGCATCACAACATGACTCTACAACTCAAGTACTTTATTTAAAGGCTCAGAGAGCCAGACATATCATACACACAAGTATGGGTCACACGACCCAGCATCCAAGTCATACAAACATACAAGCCAACAGCGGAAGTATCATGTCTGAGTACAGACAACTAGAAATTAAAAGAGGCTTGAGAAAGCCTGACTATACTACACGGTCCATCGTGAGCCTAGGATAACCACCTGGGCTTCAGCCTACTCATCGACATCGACATCTATGAAGAACCCATCAGAAGGGGTTGCAGCGTCTTCTGTAAAACGTAAATTCAACAACATGAGTACAAAGGTACTCTGCAAGACTTACATCAGATCCTACATACATGCACATTACCAAGAAGGGATGGTGGGGTTATTGCAGGAAGCTAGCTTTGACTCTTGGCTAAGCTCTTATGAGACTCCAACTTGAAATTGTTTTGCACACTCGAGTCCACTACACACCACTTCAATACACCAAGGAGGATCCACCTCCGTCATCTTACGGAAGAGCCATCCTCGGCACTCACGCTTATCTTGAGGCTTTTAGTAGTATCCATTTACTTGTCTATGAACTGTATAGGGAACCAAGTAGTCCTTTACCACGGACGCGGCTATTCGAATAGATGATGTTAACCCTGCAGGGGTGTACTTCTTCATACACGCTCTCACCAGTTATCACCGTTTACACGACATGTACTCGACAACCTTCAAGCGGAAGCCCAACGTGGGTGTCGGCCATAGCCTACCAAAACACCTAAGTCTCTAGTCCAGGTTTATCGCCTATTCAGGTTCCATCCGCAGGGAGTCCGGCCGAGGTTTCCGAGACACCTGACGGGTGCCCAGCATGCCCAGCCACGTACGTACCGCATCACAGCCCACCCCGAGGGTCAGCGCTGCCCAGAGCCTCCAGTAAGCTACAAACACCAGAAACTACTTGCAACTCCTGGACAGAGTACTAGGGTGATTAAGAAGCCGAGAGGGTCCATTGGTTTCGGGCCCAATGCATGGTAGTAGCTGATTCTTAAATCACACATATAGATCTCAGTGCTTAAGGACGGTTCCAATGAAATAACCCACCATGTACTCCTACATGGCCTCTCATCGATACCTTTACCAAATCGTGTTCAACACACCACTCTCATTACCGACATGATCATTTCACTCTAGCCCATCACCCAGATGAACCAGACCTGACACGACTCTAAGCATAGCAGGCATAGCAAGGTAGGAAACACATACACATGGCTCAATCAACTCCTACACATGCTAGTGGGTTACATCTAGTTACTGTGGCAATGACAGGTCATGCAGAGGAAATGGGTTCAAGTACCATAGCACACATTTGTTTGAAACGCGTTGTCTTAGTGCAGTAAAAGAGAGCAGAGGCGAGAACATGGGATTGTATCTATATGATCAATTGGTTGGTTGCTTGCCTTGTGGTTCCGTGGATTGGTATTGCTCCTCGTTTGGATACTCGCGATATTCTTCGGGGGCAGGAACTGCCGCAGAGAGCACCAACATACAATCATCACCAAACAATGTGCAACAATATGATGCACGCATGAGACATGGCAAAATGAGTGTATTCGGGTAATGCAACTAAGACCAGATGGGTTTGAACCATTTTGAATCAAAGATTCAAGTTCCAAGCTCATATATGGCCTTTAATAGTGCTTTATCATGTTCTGCACTAAACAGCAGGTTAACTTGCTTAAACATGCGTGAAACCAGTACAGATGGATAGATTGGATTTTTCAGATCCTTTTTCATATATAACACTTTGCATTTGGAGCTATAGATTAATTTCTATGAATTTTTGAAGTTTGTAGCATTTTCTGGAATTTCCAGTATAAGAATAAATCAAGTAAATGAGCTATTGCATCAGCATTGCGTTAGGGTGACATCAGCGGTCAATGGGGACAGTCCAGGTCAAACCTGACCAGTGGGTCCCACATTTCAGTGTCATTAGACTAACTAATTTTAGTTAGTACTAATCCTAGGTTAATTAGCAGGGCGGGCCCCACCTGTCATTGACCCAGGGGGTCAAAATGGGTCCACCTGGGGTCAAACACGGTTAGCGGGGTCAAACTCATCGGCGTTTAGCCGCCGGTGAGGCCAAATGCGGCGGGGCAGTGCGGGGTTCCTGCTCTGGCGACCAAAACAACGGCAGAGCACATCTACGTGAAGCTGGGGACGAGCCGCGTCCAGTGGTGGCAGTGGGTGGAGCTGGGGTGGCCAGAAACAGCGCCGGCGATGACCTTGGCAGCTGCCAGAGCTCGGGCGAGCTTGGGCTTGTCGCTAGGAGGCACGGCGAGGTGCGTGGAGTGGTGATGCGGGCTCCTGGGGGTGCGGTGAGGCTAACGGGCAGGCTGGCGAGGCCGTTGCGTGGCCGGAGTCACGTCGGCGACGAGCTCTATGGCGGCGCGTGCAGTTGAGCTTCATGCGGTCGCTACGGTGCTCCAGAGCAGGAACAGGGAGGATGGGGAGGTAGCGGGGCTCACGGTGGTCACGGCGGAGCAGACGGCGAGGTCGGGGACGAGTTGCTGCAGCAGTGACGGCAAAAGGGATCTCCGGCGACGGGCGGTGAAGACAAGGTCGGTGGAGGCGGTGCAGAGCGTGCGAGCGCTCGGGGCTCCGCTAGTGCAGAGCGTGCGAGCGCTCGGGGCTCCGCTAGTTGATGTTTTCTACACAACCTTCTTCTTGTAGACGTTGTTGGGCCTGCAAGTGCACAGGTTTATAGGACAGTAGCAAATTTCCCTCAAGTGGATGACCTAAGGTTTATCAATCCATAGGAGGCGTAGGATGAAGATGGTCTCTCTCAAACAACCCTGCAACCAAATAACAAAGAGTCTCTTGTGTCCCCAACACACCCAATACAATGGCAAATTGTATAGGTGCACTAGTTCGGCGAAGATATGGTGATACAAGTGCAATATGGATGGTGGATAAAGGTATTTGTAAACTGAAAATATAAAAACAGCAAGGTAACTAATGATAAAAGTGAGGGTAAACGCTATTGCAATGGTAGGAAACAAGGCATAGGGTTCATACTTTCACTAGTGCAAGTTCTCTCAACAATAATAACATAGATAGATCATATAACAATGCCTCAACATGCAATAAAGAGTCACTCCAAAGACACTAATAGCAGAGAACAAACGGAGAGATTATGGTAGGGTACGAAACCACCTCAAAGTTATTCTTTCGGATCATTCTATTCAAGAGTTCATACTAGAATAACACCTTAAGACACAAATCAACCAAAACCCTAATGTCACCTAGATACTCCATTGTCACCTCGAGTATCCGTGGGCATGATTATACGATATGCATCACACAATCTCAGATTCATCTATTCAACCAACACAAAGTACTTCAAAGAGTGCCCCAATGTTTCTACCGGAGAGTCAAGAAAACGAGTGCCAACCCCTATGCATAGGTTCATGGGTGGAACCCGCAATTTGGTCACCAAAACATACATCAAGTGGCACGTGATATCCCATTGTCACCACAGATGAACACGGCAAGACATACATCAAGTGTTCTCAATCATTAAAGACTCAATCCGGTAAGATAACTTCAAGAGGGAAACTCAATTCATCACAAAAGAATAGAGGGTGATAAACATCATAAGATCCAACTATAATAGCAAAGATCGCGATACATCAAGATCGTGCCATAGAGAGAACACGAGAGAGAGAGATCAAACACATAGCTACTGGTACATACCCTCAGCCCCGAGGGTGAACTACTCCCTCCTCGTCATGGATAGTGCCGGGATGATGAAGATGGCCACCGGTGATGGGTTCCCCCTCTGGCAGGGTGCCGGAACAGGCTCCCGAGAGTTTTTTGGTGGCTACAGAGGCTTGCGGCGGCGTTACTCCCGATCTATCTTCTGTTTTGATGTTTTTAGGGTACGTAGGCTTATATGGGCGAAAGAAGTAGGTCGGGGGAGCCTCGAGGGGCCCACGAGAGGGTAGGGCGTGCCCAGGGGGGTGGGCGCCCCCCTGTCTCGTGGCTCCCCGGATACTCCACTGGCTTGCACTCCAAGTCTCCTGGATCATAATCTTTCCTAAAATAACGCTGTCGAAGGTTTCATTCCGTTTGGCCTCCATTTGATATTCCTTTTCTTCGAAATATTGAAACAGGCAATAAAACAACTATATGGGCTGGGCCTCCTGTTAATAGGTTGTCGGTGTACTAGAGTAGGGGTACCCTAGTATCCCGAACTTGTGCACGGGCAGTCGCAGCACCCCGCGGCATGGCTTTCCGGGTAACCGGCAAGGTCCTCTGTGGTTCCTTTGGAGCCATTCAAGAACAAAGTGTTCAAGTCAAGGAGACAAGGCCCCGGCAAGAGGAGCCTGCCAGGAAGGCCAACCGAGGCATCTCAAGGAACTTGCCGCGACGCGCCGCGCGTCCCGGCAAGGCCCGGTGAGCGACAAGCTTCCGGGCGCGACAAGACATCAACCGCGGCAAGGCGCTTGCCGCGGCAAGCTACCACTCTGTACCCGCGCTCCAGCACATCCACCAACATGTCGCCCTGGGACCTTTCCAGGCGCGCGTGGCGAGAGGCTGTGCAGCCAGCGGTGCGAGGTGGCAAGCGACGCTGACAAGATTGCCATCGTCGCGAGCGGTGGCATCCCTGACGGTCCCTTTTTGCACTGTTTGGGCGACGCAGACGGGCATTTAATGCCTTTGTCCCCTGCCGTCAGGGTTAGGTATGATACACTGTACAAGTAGTTGTACCAACCGCAACCCTTTTCCATTTTTTCCCTTGCCTACGTTGCCACCTGTCGGTGACCCCTTGAGCATATAAAAGGAGGCCCATGCGCAACATAGAGGGGGGTTCGGAGGCCAGAAAACACTCACGCTCGGTCTCATTAGCAGCTAGTGTGTACTGTAGCACTCAGCGCTCCCGAGCAAGAACTCAATACACTCAGACAAGCAGCAGTAGGAGTATTATCTCTCCGGAGAGCTCCGAAGCTGGGTAAACCGCTCGTGTTCTTCGCCTCGATCTGCTCTTCACGCGATCTACGCCCCCCGCCGAACCGAAAGGGGCTCGGTCCGCCGGTCCCATAGGTGTCCGTGGGTCATCTACCACGACATCTTTGGCGCGCCAGGTAGGGGGCGTCGAGGTTGTGTGAACCTGATCCGACGTTCACACGAGCTAGATCTTCATTTTCTTCATCGACATGCCACCAAAGAAGAAGGCTTCGGAGGTGGCTACTCCGTCCACGTCAATCCCACCACCACCGGAGAAAACGGGTAGTGGGGTAGACGCCGGCGGAAGAACGGGCGTCGACGAGGGAGCTCACGGTGCTGCCAGGTCCAAGGACAAGGCAACTCTGATTCAGGATTTAGTTGAAACCATTGCAAATCTGCGCAAGATCAACCTCAAGATTAACCCCGAGAAGTGTGTGTTTGGAGTCCCCTCCGACAAGCTTCTCGGGTTCTTCGTGTCTCAGCGGGGAATTGAAGCCAATCCCGACAAGATCAAGGCCATTGAGCAGATTGAGGCACCAAAGCGCATCAAGGATGTACGAAGACTTGCCGGTTGCGTGGCTGCTCTCAGCAGGTTTATCTCTAGGTCTGCTGAGCTCGCTCTGCCGTTTTTTAAAATATTGAAAAAGGCAGGTCCAATGAAATGGACTCCGGAAGCGGAGGCTGCACTGCAGGACTTGAAGAGATACCTGTCCTCCACTCCAACACTTGTCGCACCTAAGCCACAGGAGAAGTTGCTGCTGTATATAGTGGCAACCAATCAAGTGGTTAGTGCTGCGTTAGTAGCGGAGAGGGAGGCGGATGATGAGCCAGCAACCACGGCAGATGCATCCAGCGACAAGCAGGGGACCTCACCGACAAGCTCTGGTCCCGACAAAGATGGATCTGCGCAGGCGCGTGAGGAGATACAGAAGAGAATGGTGCAGCGCCCAGTTTACTTTGTCCGTTCCCTTCTGCAGGGGTCTAGGTCGAGGTACTCTGGTGTGCAGAAATTGCTTTTCGGCCTTCTCATGGCCTCGAGAAAGCTGCGCCATTACTTCCAAGCACACGAGATCACAGTTGTCACTCGTTTTCTGCTGAAGAGGATACTGCAGAATCCAGAAGCAACAGGAAGGATTGTCGAGTGGGCACTGGAACTGTCAAGCTTTGGCCTCAAGTTTGAGAGCACTTCAACTATCCAAAGCAGAGCATTGGCGGAATTCATAGCAGAATGGATGCCAACACCAGATGAAGAAATTCCAGAAACAAGCATCCCCGTCAAGGAAGCAAGCAAAGAGTGGCTCATGTACTTTGATGGTGCCTTCCCGCTGCAAGGCGCTGGTGCGGGCATGCTACTTGTTGCGCCCACCGGAGAGCACCTCAAGTACGTAGTCCAGATGCACTTTCCCAAGGAGCAAGCAACAAACAATACCGCAGAGTATGAAGGTTTGCTTGCCGGTCTCAGGATCGCAGCAGACCTTGGGATCAAGAAGCTCATTGTCAGGGGTGACTCGCAGCTTGTCGTCCGCCAAGTGAACAAGAATTATCAGAGTCCGTTGATGGAAGCTTACGTTGATGAAGTGAGAAAGTTAGAAGAGCACTTTGACGGCCTACAGATGGAACATGTTCCAAGAGCTCAGAACGACATTGCTGATGGCCTGTCGAAGTGCGCCGCACTAAAGTTACCTGTGGAACCAGGGATCTTTGTGCTCAAACTGACTCAACCATCTGTAACGCCATCAACTGGACAGAGCAAGAAGAGGAAGTTGATTTCTGGCAACTACTTTCCGGCAGAGCTCCCCGAAGCCGCTGCCAAGAAGGTCCCCAAGATCAACACCAAGGGTGCTGAGGAGCAGTCTGCTCCGGCAAGCCCTAGGGTTTGTTCCGTTGAAGCAGACGCTCCCGACAAGTTTTGCTCCGGCAAGCTTGCCGGGGAACGTCAAGCTCCGGCTGAGCCACAGGTTCTCGCCGTAGAAGCGGATGTTCCCGCAGCAGCAGATGTGCCTTTAGTCCTTGTTGTCGAGCCGCAAGCTCCAGCATGGGCACAGCAGATTCTCCGTTTCCTTCAGACAGGAGAACTTCCCGAAGAGCAAGAAGAAGTGGAAAGAGTAGCCCGGAAGTCAAGTATGTACCAGTTTGTCGACAACACGCTGTACAGAAGAAGACTCAACGATGTGAAATTGAAGTGTATTCACCGGGAAGATGGACAAAAGCTGTTGGCAGAGATACATGGAGGCATATGTGGTCACCACATTGGCGCAAGAGCACTTGCCAGCAAAGCATTCCGGCAAGGTTTCTTTTGGCCGACAGTCCTCCAGGATGCAACTGCACAAGTAACCAAGTGTGAAGCGTGCCAGTTCCATTCCAAGCAGATACACCAGCCAGCTCAAGCTCTCCGGACGATCCCTTTATCCTGGCCATTTTTGGTCTGGGGCTCGACATCCTCGGCCCATTTCCCCGAGCTGTCGGGGGCTTTGAGTACTTGTACGTCGCAATCGACAAGTTCACAAAGTGGCCGGAAGTGGAAGCAGTGAGGAAGGTGACAGCACAGTCAGCAGTCAAGTTCTTCAGGTCGATTGTTTGCCGCTTCGGGATCCCTTACAGGATCATCACCGACAACGACACGCAGTTCACGAGCCGCACCTTCATGCAGTACGTCCAAGATCTTGGCGCCAAGGTCTGCTTCGCTTCTGTTGCTCATCCGAGAAGCAACGGTCAAGCGGAGAGGGCAAATGCTGAAGTGTTGCGCGGAAAGAACTGGATTGAGGAGCTGCCGGTGGTTCTTTGGTCGATCAGGACGAAGCCAAATCGAGCCACTGGCCAGACACCTTTTTCTCTAGTCTATGGAGCAGAGGCAGTTCTCCCCACGGAACTCGTATACGGGTCACCTCGAGTGCTCGCTTATGATGAGCTCGAGCAAGAGCAGCTGCGACAAGATGACGCGCTGCTCCTTAAGGAGGACCGTCTTCAGGCTGCTGTACGAGCTGCTCGATACCAGCAAGCTTTGCGCCGCTACCATAGCCGCAAAGTTAATGCCAGAAGTCTCGAGGAAGGCGACCTTGTTCTTCGGCGCATTCAGTCCGCCAAGAATTCCAACAAGTTAACACCGAAGTGGGAAGGCCCTTACCGGGTGAAACGAGTCGCTAGGCCTGGCGCTGTCCGCCTTGAGACCGAAGATGACATTCCGGTGAGCAACTCCTGGAACATTGAGCATCTTCGTAAGTTTTACCCGTAAGGCGCGGTTGCCGGAACCTGTTCCGGCAACCACCTTTTGTACAAGTCTTGCCACTGTTGCATGTAATCCTTTGTACAAAGCCGGGCGCAGATCCCGTGCATAAGTAAAGCTCATGTGCTCCGCATATCTTGTCAATTTCATGCTTCCTATTTTTTGCATGTGTTATCTGACACTTTGTGCAGCGCCTACCACCGGTAAGCAGTAACGAGCCGTAAGGCTCCATATATTTATTTTCTCTTCCTTCTCTTTCTCAAAGAAAGGAAGGTTCCCACGCCCACAAGTTTGCCAGGGGGAAACGAGAAGATAATGGTGTGGACCAGGCGTCGTTCAAGAAAGTTTCGCCTTACGGGGAAGCAAACGACACAAAAGCTAAGCTGCCAAAGTTTGAGCAATCAGTTTTAAAATTTTTAAGTTATCTTCCTCGAACGACCGTGCTTTGTATGGAAAACCTATGCGCGGAGGAACCAACTAGTAGCTAGTTGTGCCCTTACTTTGTTTCGAGTCCGCTCAACAACTTAGGTGAGCTGCGACTAGTTGTGACAAGGTTTCTTGTCGGTAGCGGCACCGCCAGCAGGCTGCTGACGTCCCGCACTCAGCGCTCGCGGCTAAGGTGCCTGCACCGACAAGTTCCCTAAAAGCGTAGGGTAGAAACATACAAAGGAAGGAACCAAGTAATGGAAATAACATAGCAATCGATACCCAAAATAGAGTTATATTACAAGATAGCTTGTCGCAGCTCTAACAGATTGTTCTCATAACATGACCAGTAGCGGCAAGAAAAAGGAGAAAATGGGCGGCCTAATCTACGCGATCGCCCTCAACCCTCTTGATCTCGCTCACCTTGTCCACAATGGGTGCGACAAGGGTCTTGAGCGCTTCCAGATCAGCATCCGGCGGCAGCTTCTTGAGGATGTTGGTGAGGTTGAGGCCTGGGTTGCGGAAGGCCACCTTCACCAACACCTTTTGGAGAACTCCCGCGCAGATCGTGCGCGACTCGTAGGCCAGCTGCTTTGGTATCCTTTCCCGGAGTCGCTGGAGGGCCGTCACCACGCCTTTGAAGAACAAGCTGAGTTTGGCGCTGGGTTGGAGGTTCTCATCGGAGGGGTACCCGAAATCCTCCATCCCCAGCTGCGCCAACTCTCGAAGTAGAAGAACAGCGCGAAGAAGGGATATCCATTCGGAGCTCGTTCCGAAGTGGCGGCGGAGTACCTTCGTGCACAGATGCGCTCGCGTCTCCTTCGACTAGAAGAGGTAGTAGTACTCCCTCAGCTCCTTCGCGGCGAGCTGGGGGGGGGGGAGGTTGTCCGCTCCCTTCGCAGCGCCGCGAGCCGCTGCGCCTCGGTCGTCTTCACGCCCTTCCCCTTGCCGGCTTTCGGAGCCATGGCGGAGGTGGTGGGGGAGATCGACGGCATTGGTGGTGCTGGTGGCGATGGGGGGCGGAGCGCTGCTCTCTTTCGGCTTTGGGAAGAAGGGGGGGAGCGGCGGATGAGATTGGAACAACAACTGGCGAGATGGGCGAACTGCCCCTGTTTCCCCTGCTTTTAAAGAGGGAGGGGGAGGACGTTTCGTCTTTTTGAATAAAGAAACCACCCACGATCTCTCCCACGACGCCGCATTCAACGTGTGTCGTTCGGGGAGGGTGAGGGTGTCCTGGACTAGGGGATGTCCGGACAGCCGGACTGTCATCGTCCGCCGGACTCCAAGACTACGAAGATACAAGATTGAAGACTCCGTCCCGTGTCCGGATGGGACTTTCCTTGGCGTGGAAGGCAAGCTTGGCGATACGGATATGTTGATCTCCTACCATTGTAACCGACTCTGTGTAACCCTAGCCGTCTCCGGTGTCTATATAAACCGGAGGGCTTTAGTCCGTAGGACACAACATACATTACAACAATCATACCATAGGCTAGCTTTAGGGTTTAGCCTCCTTGATCTCGTGGTAGATCCACTCTTGTACTACCTATGTCATCAATATTAATCAAGCAGGATGTAGGGTTTTACCTCCATCAAGAGGGCCCAAACCTGGGTAAAACATCGTGTCCCTTGTCTCCTGTTACCATCCGCCTAGACGCACAGTTCGGGACCCCCTACCCGAGATCCGCCGGTTTTGACACCGACATTGGTGCTTTCATTGAGAGTTCCTCTGTGTCGTCGCCGATAGGAAGGATGCATCCACCCGTCTTGAAAGACGGTATTTTTGCCAAAGGGGCCTTGGCCACCGGCCAAACTATCCGGCTAGGCGGTTTTCTTATGACCGCCTGTCTGGCCACTGCTTTGACAATGACTTCCCAAGTCGTCAAAAGCAATCTCCGCGTTAGCTCGGAATTTGCCGAGCGGCTGGACCCAATGGAGCTCTCGTCTGTCAACGAGCTCTTGGATCACATCGTGGCCCCGGGAGTCGCTACAGACTACAATCAGATTGGGCTTAAAATCGATCTGAGAGAGATTAACTCTCCCCAGGCCACCCACCACATCGCTGTGGTAGAGGAACAATGCGGCGACTCTTCGCCTATATTGAAAACTAGTCACGTCCAGATTCCCGAACCCTCCATGCCGGATGTCCGCGGAGGGACGGACTTCGATCGAGAGTTGAACTTAAAATCATGCATTGTTCTGGACTCGCTGGATCGTGTCCAGCAACCCAAGCTTCCGAATTCGGAAACCCCTCGGCCTTTAAGCCCCAATATGGGCAGGGATCCGGATTTTAGTCCACCCACCCGCCCAGACATATGCGATCTATCTCTAATATGGCAAGAGCCCACTGAAACAGTACGTCACTACTGGGCCAGATTCCTCCTGGTTATGGACAGGATAAAGGACTGCCGAGAGGAAAACGCAATCTCAATCTTTTGCAATAATTGCACGGACAAGGGAATATTGAACGCCGTCGGCCATCATAAAATTACACGCTTCACCGATCTGGCGTCCATAGTACGAAAATACTGTGCGATGGAGAGTTTCCGGAAAACCGAAAATCAGTTTTGGGACAATCCGGCCACCAATACAACCCTAGTCCGCAACAAAAGGGTGCATCGTACTGAGGCACCAGATGTAAAAACCAAAAAGCAAAAACCCCTTAAAGGGCACGGAACCGTACTGGAAGGATGGCTCAGCGGACCCTGTAAGCTTCATAGCACAGAGGGTGCCATCCCAACTCATAGCCTTCGAGCATGCTGGATACTACGGCAGGTGGCAAAAAGTGGCGAGGAGCTTCTAGCCTCGGAAAACCACTCCAACAATACCGGTACAGTATCAACAGTCTTCGAGACCTTTGCATCAAATAATATGTGAAAACGAACAATCCGTGGCCTCGCCGAAGTCTACCAAGTAACAAAAGCAAATTCATGGAGCGACACAAACCATTACCTTCAACGCCAGCGACGAACCTAAATTCCGAACAGCCCGAGCACCAGCCGCACTGGTGCTTAGTCCCACAGTGGACGGCTTTCGACTTACAAAGGTCCTCATGGACGGCGGCAGCGGATTAAACCTCATCTACAAGGAAACTCTTCAAAAAATGGAAATAGACTGGATCCGTATTGAGCAAAGCAGCACAACCTTCAGAGGAATAATCCCTAGCCGGGAAGCACGCTGCACCGGAAAAATCACACTTGATGTGGTGTTCGGCTCGCCGGACAATTACAGATCCGAAAAAGTCACGTTCCAAGTGGCCCCGTTCAACAGCGGATATCACGCTATATTAGGACGAGAGGCATTCACAATTTTTCAAGCAGTACCTCATTACGGGTACATGAAGCTCAAAATGCCTGGGCCCGGCGGAATAATCACTCTCGCTAGAGATCCGGACATAGCACTCCGCGCCGAAAACAAGACAGCCGCACTAGCCCTGGAGGCACTATCCGAAGCCTTAGCAGCAGAAGAACTCACCGCGCTGCGCTCTACGGTGAACAGGGACGATGTGATACTCGATAAAAGATCCAAGTCCACCTCCTTCAAACCAGCAGATGAAATAATAAAATTCCAGGTCCATCCAATGGACCCAACAAAGACGGCCTCCATTGGGGCACAATTGAACCCCGAAGTAGACGCCGCACTGCGCGAATTCCTTCGGGAAATATGGGACATTTTCGCCTGGCACCCTTCGGATATGCCCGGAATCCCACGCAGGTTGGCAGAACACAGCCTAAACATCCTAAAAGGATTTAAGCCAGTCAAACAGGCTCTTCGATGATTTTCCGAACCCAAAAGACAGGCAATGGGAGAAGAGCTAGCCAAACTATTGGAAGCCGGATTCATTAGAGATATCAAACATCCGGATTGGCTGGCAAATCTGGTAATGGTACCAAAGAAGGACAAATCCTGGCACCTCTGTGTCGATTTTAAAGACCTCAATAAGGCTTGCCCAAAGGATCCCTTCCCTCTCCCCCGCATCGACCAAATTATCGATGCTACCGCAGGGCACGATTCGTTGTGCTTCCTCGACGCATACTCTGGCTACCATCAAATCAAGATGGCGGAAGCAGACCAAGCCGCAACGGCATTCATCACTCCATACGGACCATTCTGCTTCAACACGATGCCCTTCGGACTTAAAAATGCCGGCGCAACATATCAGCGCATGATTCAAACATGTCTGGCTACCCAGATCGGCAAAACAGTCGAGGCATACGTAGACGACGTAGTCGTCAAAACAGAACACGTAGAAACTCTAGTAGACAATTTGAGGCTCACATTCGACAACCTCAGAGCATACGACATGAAGCTGAATCCGGAAAAATGCGTTTTCGGCGTACCAGCCGGAAAGCTGCTGGGCTTCATTGTATCCGGTAGAGGAATTGAAGCAAACCCGGCTAAAATCCGAGCTCTGTCACAGTTGGATATTCCAAAAAACCTCAAACAGATACAAAAATTAGCAGGATGCGTGGCAGCTTTAAGCCGCTTTATCTCCCGTCTAAGAGAAAAGGCATTGCCCCTCTATCGCCTCCTCAGGCGCACCGAACACTTCGAGTGGACGGATGCTGCCACTGCCGGACTCGAAGAAATAAAGGCCATATTGGCAACAAATCCGGTCCTGGCTGCGCCCAATCTAGGCGAACCAATGTTGTTATACATCGCAGCAACGCATCAAGTCATAAGCGCGGTACTCGTCGTCGAACGAGAGACAGAAGGGCATAAATTCCCTCTTCAAAAACCAGTGTATTATGTATCCACTGTGTTAACTCCCTGCAAATCCCGTTACCCACACTATCAGAAGATAGCATATGCGGTGTTCATGGCATCTCGGAAGCTCCGACACTACTTTCAAGAGTGTTCGATAACAGTGGCCTCCGAAGTACCACTCAATGACATCATAAATAACCGTGACGCAATGGGCAGGATTGCAAAATGGGCCATTGAGCTCACCATTCGATATAACTTACAAACCTCGGCGAGCTATAAAGTCACAAGTTTTGGCTGACTTCGTCGCTGAATGGACCGAAGCCGAACTCCCTAAAGAGTACGACGCATACTCCAATTGGGTTATGCATTTCGACGGCTCTAAAATGTTGGCCGGACTAGGGTCTGGCGTCGTATTGACGTCCCCAACCGGGGATACAGTCCAGTATGTACTTCAAATAATGTACACGGACTCCAACAACGCAGCCGAATACGAGGCCTTGTTACATGGTCTCCGGATGGCAGTCTCCATGGGCATTCAATGCCTAGATGTGCGCGGGGATTCAAACCTTGCAATATCCCAAATAAATGGAGACTTTGACACCAATGATCTGAAAATGGCAGCATATCGCAACGCTGTCCTAAAAATGTCAGCTCGGTTTGAAGGACTCGAATTCCATCACATAGCCCGAGATAATAACCAAGCGGCCGACATACTGGCACGCATCGGTGCGAAACGTGATGCTGTCCCTTCAAATATCTTCCTGGAACGGCTCTTCAAGCCATCCGTACTATGGGAAGAGGAGCCCGGAAGTGACAAACCGGAAAAAACCGCGCCAATCGGCGATTCAGCCGATGACATAACACCTTCAGCCCACGACATAATGGCAGTAATCACCCCGTGGATAGAACCATTCCTAGCCGACTTGCGTAGGCAGGAACTTCTCGAAGACCAAAACGAGGCCCGCTGCATAGTCCGGCGATCGAAAGCCTACAAGGTCCATGAGGGAGAACTTTATAAGAAAAGTACAATCGGAGTCCTTCAAAGGTGTATCTCCGATGAGGAAGGGCGAAACCTCCTGGCTGAAATTCATGCCGGACTAGGCGGGCACCACGCAGCAGCCCGGGCCCTTGTAGGAAAGGCATTCCGTATAGGATTTTATTGGCCGACGGCCCGGGCAGATGCCCAGGACTTAGTCCAGAGATGCGTTGGTTGTCAGCTCTTTGCTAATCAGAGCCATATGCCGCCCACCGCCCTCAAAACTATACCCATTACCTGGCCGTTCGCGGTCTGGGGGCTTGATATGGTTGGACCCCTTAAAGGGGGAACCCACAAGCAAAGGTACCTATTGGTCATGGTGGATAAATTCACCAAATGGATAGAGGCCAAACCGGTCAAAACGGCAGAGTCCGGACCAGTGATAGACTTCATATCTGGGGTAGTACACCGTTACGGAGTCCCCCACAGCATCATCACCGACAACGGCACGAACTTCACAGCCGATGAGGTTAAGTCATGGTGCAAAAATATGGGCATCAAGCTCGACTACACTTCAGTCTATCACCCTCAAACCAATGGTCAAGTGGAACGAGCAAATGGTCTAATAATGAGCGGCATTAAACCCAGACTAGTGCGGTCACTTACTAAATCTGACACGCACTGGGTCGAGGAGCTCGACTCTATACTCTGGGGGCTGCGGACAACGCCTAACCGCACTACTAGATTCACACCATTTTTTATGGTCTACGGCGCAGAGGCAGTCCTGCCCTGCGACATTATTCATGACTCACCTCGAGTGCGCATGTACGAAGAAAGAGAGGCCGAGCTGGATCGGCAGGACAGCTTGGACACATTGGAGGAAGAACGCGACGTCGCCAAGGCTCGTTCCGCATTCTATCAGCAGCAGGCCCGAAGATATCAAAGCAGAGAAGTATGGGCCAAGACTTACAACGTTGGTGAACTAGTTCTACGCCTGCCAGCCAAGAAAAAGGACAAGCTCAAGCCCAAATGGGAGGGCCCCTTCATTATCGATCAAGTCCTGACCGGCGGAGCGTACCGTCTACGAAATGCGTCGGATAACCGACTCGAGCCGAACCCATGGAACGCAGCCCGCCTCCGAAGATTCTATGCCTAGCGCCGGACTAAGAGTTCGTTCCCTTCCTCCGTTCAAATTTTTACACTTCGGCTGTCTTTTGTTTCTCTTTTCATAACCTTTTTACTAAAAAAGCCCCTAAGGGCGTACTTTCGCATTGTTCGCATACACTTGATGTGCCATCCGCACTCATTATACCTGGGGGCTTCTTTTCCAGAAGCTCAATTATAAGGGTTTCATGCCCAGCACATGTGTCAAGCTTCCACATGTACCTTTTACTCACCATTATATGCATCGATATGACTTAAGTTTTGGCCAAGCTGGGTTGCCTGGCTCCTGTGCTTACCCCTACGTTCCCGATTGTTCGGCTAGGTGGTAAAGGGAGCACCTCTGCGATTGTCGCTACCGGGTCAGCCGGATGTGTACCTCAGACTGGGTGAAGCCGAAAGCTAGCGTTCTTAAGGGAATATTCGGTCGGTGACCTAAAAGATGATTTTTTTACCTACTCATTTATCTGCCCCCAGATGATTTTCTGCTTTTTTCGCAGTCCGAACATGCACTTTAGGGCATGCCTCCCAGGGAAAGGAACCCTTAACGGAACTATTCTCCCTGGAAGATGTTTCTTACTAACCATGTAATATAACATAACTAGTTGGGCACTTGTATGATAAAGCACTAATGGCGCCTACGCCTGGTCTCCATGCATACCCCGATTGTTTCTTAACCAAAAAGGTATTCAGACACACTCCGGACTCTAGGGTCCCGAGGCTGAAGCGAAAAGGTCGGCAAAGACAAACGATCTACAATCCGGCTAGAAGGCATTTCACATGTCACTTTAAAGGGAAACATACATTGTCAAATTTACTGATTGTATTCCTCCACAATCCCGTCTAACAGGCTGTCTAACTTACAGTCCCGTTGGGAAAATTTAGCAGCCAACTCTACTTGGCTGTATACTGTAACACCCCAAAAATTTAACCAGGTTTTAGTTATTAAAATTTTACCAAGAGTTTAAAAAATTTTGCCTGCAAGAATATCTCTGTTGATTTCAAAACTTTTCTTTTAATATAAAGGAGTTTTTCCCAAGTGGATCCTTCCAAAACATATTGGACTTATTTTCCCTCACATTTAAAAACATCTCTCAATCAGGAGATTTAATTATAAAATTTTTTCACTCTGAGCTTTATTCCTCAAAATGACTTTCTTTAAGTTTTGGAGCTCTTTTTGAACTACAACCATTTGATATATTTATCTAAAAATCCAACCAAAATTTGGAGATGTCATATGATGTCTCTCAATAACTTTTGAGCAATAATATATTTAATTCATTGCATATTTTGAGCTCTACACCAAATTTTCTTCTCTGGTCCACAGAGCAATTTTGCACTACAACCCTTTTAAATATTTCTTTCTAGCCTCCACCAAAATTATGGGATGTCAGTAGGAGCATATCATTCCATTATATGCAAAAATCCAGTGATGTTCTTTGAAAAGTTTGAGTGAATCAACCTCATCTTCATTCTGGTCCAACATGATGGTTTGTACAGCAACCATATTTTTGCTTGCTCTTTAGCCCTTTATTCTTTCTCCTACTTGTAGTCCTCCATGTTAAACTCCTAAGTCCAGGAGCATGCAACCATTGGCATATTTTTGATTCATGAAATGATGCCAATTACTTCCTGTCCAGGAATGTAGTTTTGCAAAACTTGCACTAGCAAGTTTCCCCTTTTGTCCAAATAACCACGCCACTCCCTCTTGCATCCAAAGAGACTTCAATCTGGAAGATTTGGCCCCTCCAAGACCTGCCTAGATGCCTCTGGCATTTTGTCAAACACTCTGTGGGCATGAACAGTTTTGGCATGATTATAGGTTTGTGTGATGAACTTGTCCATCTGTCCAAACCATGTTGTCTAGTAGCCTACTAATGGTCTCCAACCCAGACCTATGGATTTGCACTTGATCCCTAGCAGTTTTGGCCACCCTGGCATTTCATCAAACACCTTCTGTGCGTGCACTGGACGCGCCCAGAGCGCGCAAATTGCAGCCGCGCACACGAGCCGCCGCTTCACGCCACCTACCCCCACTCGCCCGCAGAGCCGCGCCCGACCTCATCCACTCGCAGGAACCGTCCAAAGCTGCACAGCGCCACCGTCAGGGCACTTTTGGCAGCACGCCGGCGTCGGCCTACAGCCTCTGCTCCATTCAGCGCCGCCCAAGCCACCCCGGCTCGCCACCTGGCCCCTGGCACAGCCCGAGCTCATCCGCAGCCTTGTCCGCAAGCCCTCGTCGCCGCCACGTCGCCCTGTAGCACAGTACGGCGGTCGCCGACGTTCTTATCCTCGGCCATCGTCGGAACCGCCTCCGATTGCCTATATAAACCCACTCCGAGCTCTTCATGCTGGACATGAACCCTCCTCGATGCCATAGCAAGGCCCCTCTAGCTCCCATTCCTCCAGAGGCCGTCGTTCCCTCCGTCTCTGGTAGTTTGGGCCGCCACCGCCCTCCGGTCGATTCCGAGCAACCAGAGCTGCTTCCCCACCATACTCTCCTCCATTAGCTACAAATTGACCCCGAGAACCCTTTCCCACTTCCATTTTCACCCGGGAGCCTCGGTATGCCGAACGCCATTCCCTCCCGAAGCTTCCCCTCCGCCATGGAGGAAGGTGCTCTCACCCTCAAGCTCCCCCGTGCCCCCAACCACTGCAGATGGATGCGGTTCCTCCTCCCGATCACCCCCATATCGCGAGCGCGTCGAATGGTGGCTTGTGTCGCCAGGGATCGCCGTTGGAAACGGGCCGTGTCTCTGTCGAGGCGCGCACGGGGGGGGGGGGGAGAAGATGAACCCGACAGGTGGGGACCACCTGTCGGTGAGCCAACCCAAGCCACTAGTGGCGCAACCCGACCGATAGGTTTTTCTCTGGTGGAAGCGTATTTCCGGTAAGTACTCGACCAATCTCAGAAGACGTAGTCCAGGCAAACCGTTTTCCGTTTCTATCTTTTTTTTAAACAGAACTTTGACCAAACTTTGACTGGTTATATCTTTTTAAATATAACTCCAAATGAAATGATTCTTTTTCCTACCTCTCTCAAATTTCACCTAGTTTATTTTAAGATTTATTTGAAAAAAATTCAGAACAACTTTTTGTTCTGTTTTTATTTTGTGTGTTAATTCATTTATATTGCTAAAATAGGATTTTGAAGAGAGGAGAAATATTTCAAGAGTTTGAAATGCACCCTGCCTTCCTGTGACCTGAAGGCAAGCATTCTGAACCCCGACATAATATTTTTGTGTGTTCGATGACACGTTTACAACATCACCTCACTTCGGAGAAACTTGTTATTTCATGTGATATGATCATATGCATGGGTGCATGTTACTGATTTCCATGCTGTTGGAAACGAACACACTTGTGATGATAATCATCCTCATGTGCCTTGCATGCATACCGGCAGGAACCCGGGAAAACCTCTGCCTTGGGTAGGCATGAGTTTGTCGCCGGTCTCCGTCGGGACGGTTATGTCTGGTATGGCATGGCAAGGTGATATGAGCGGTGACTCTGTTGGTTGAAACATATTCGTTATGATAATCATGCAGGGAATACTTAAACCTCCTGAGTCGACCGTAGATCGAGTCTTGTGCCAGTAACCCCCATACTTGTTTCGTACTACCACTCGTCTCTACAGCAAGTAGAGTACGGTTCAGTAAGTTGTCAACCTCTTTCTAGCACACACCATACAGAGAGGCCATGGTGGAAGATACCGGTTGTAGCTGGTAGGCAGGCCACCTGGTCCGGGGGCATGGGTGTTTCCGGTTGGGACCGAGAGGGGAGGCCACCCCTTAGAGCGCGCGATATAAATATGATCCCATGCTACGCGAGGTTGTAGCCTCCCCACTTAGAGTTTGCTTGATAGGTGTCGTGGGTGATTCTAGACACGTGTGAGTTAAGCTGGTGTGTGCAAGTTAGGTGTGTTTTCAACAAAAAGACCGTAGACGGAATTAGTCCCGATGGACTAAAGAAATCCGTTACTCGTGGGTAAAGAGTACACCCTCTGCAGAGATTAAACCTATTCGAATAGCCGTGTCCATGGTTAAGGACTACAGTCTGGGATGGGTCAAGTGTCGGTCTTAGTGTCGGTCTTCAGAGGTGAAACTATTAAACCAGAAATGGAACTACTACTTGTGACTTGTGATAATTATGATTATTATTATTATTGACTAACCCGTGATATTATTGTTATTATCGAGTATCTCTGGGATGGTTCTACCTCCGGGATATTCCTTATGATTGTTTATTTTAAAGCCCTTTATGTGGTGTCACTCAGACGCCCGACTGTGGCATTTCTTTTAAAGCCCTTTCTGTGGTGTCGCTCAGACACCCGACTGTGGCAATTCTTTTAAAGCCCTTTATGTGGTGTCGCTCAGACGCCCGACTGTGGCATTTCTTTTAAAGCCCTTTATGCGGTGTCGCTCAGACGCCCGACTGTGGCATTTATTTTAAAGCCCTTTATGCGGTGTCGCTCAGACGCCCGACTGTGGCATTTATTTTAAAGCCCTTTATGTGGTGTCGCTCAGACGCCCGACTGTGGCATTTCTTTTAAAGCCCTTTATGTGGTGTCGCTCAGACGCCCGACTATGGCATTGCTTGTTATTTATTTCATAAATTTTAATACTACTATGTTATTGCATTTTTTATAAATAACTTGCTTGCATGCATCAGAATTTTATTTAACTTTTGTGACTGATGTCATGAGCATAAAATATTTTCAGCACATCATTGTTATATTATACCTGTGTTCATAATGTTTGCGAGTACATTCAAAGTACTCACTGGCTTGTCCCTAGCTATTGTCTTGGCCAGATTTTCTTGCACGGAGAGGAGCGACGCGATGACAGCCCCGGAACCTAAGCAACGGAGATAGCAGCCTCGCGAAGATAGGAGTTAACCTGCTCAGCTATTCCTGTGGGAATTGGAGTCCCATAGACACTGATGATCCACAAACCGCTTCCGCCATCAACCACTAGAAATCATTTGTTGTACTCACAGGCCAGAAATGGTCTTGTACCACATATTTTGTATTTTGCTTGGAATTTCTGTATCAAGTTGGAGCCTCATCAGCTAACAGTAATCCTGGGGCTGATGAGCACGACGGTCTTTTCTGGAAATTTATTCCCTGGAAAACCGGTCGTGACATATACTAAACTCACAGGGATCTCCTTCCCATCGGCCATGTGGTTGGGATCCGCCTTCTTGTAACGCGTCTTCACAATGGCCCAAGCCTCTCTGGCACCTTGACGGCAAGCCGAAATCTTCCACAAACGGAAGCGCTGCCGCACTCCCTGAAGCTTCTCCGCAAGCTCCCCAAGGCCCTCGGGTAGGGAGAGGGCTGGCCATAAAGCCCGGACGACGCCGCTCATTGCCTGCCGAACTCGTTCGAGCAGTTGCAACAGCTCAGGAAGTTGATCACCCGTTGATATGGGCATCTCCTCCGCAGGGCAACCTGTGAGTATACCTACAAGACATATTATGTCAATTTACTTCCTCGCCGAACTCTTCTTTCCAAAGGAGTCCGCTCAAGTACTTACTATAAATGCCGCGACGAAGCCGCTGATTCTCCTTAACGGAGCTGGACAGCCCGGCTCGAGCGCCTTTCAGCTCTTCTTCGAGCTTGGCGTTGGCATCCTGGAGTTTGTTCCTTTCTTGCTGCACCCTATTCAGCACCCTCTCGCCGGCCTTTAGCTGGCGTAGTAATTCTTGCCTGTCCGGATCTTGTCCGGCGGCACCTGCAATGTCACTATTAGACTTGCGCGCACGCCGCATAGCGCTTATATTTATTAATAAAAATGTGTTACCAGGAGGGGTCTCTGCGTCTCCTCCTGCGGCAGCAAGTGCGGCCTCAAGTTGGGCCTTGCATTCTTGCAGCTCCTGGGACAGCTGGGCATTCTTCTCGGTAAGAGCCTGCGTTTCAAATGATCCTTAAATCAGTTAACATAACTACTTTAAGTCTCGGGGGCTACTTGTGTATATAACCATTAAAATTCCCTTACCCGTATGTCTTTCACATACTGCTCCGTGGCTCTGGTAAAACCATCTTGAGCGGCATGGAGGTGCGCTTCCCCTGCGTTAAAGGCGTCCAATGCCTCAGGGGAGAAGCACGCTTCACGAAACACTGTCCGGCGGCGCCTATGGTTCATGGCGCTCTCCACCTCAGACTTGGTGGCGGACAGTCTGTTGGTGTCCTTCGTTGGAGGAGGATCCGGCCCGCGTCTTGCGCTTGCCTCCCCCTCCAGGCCGGGTGCTGGAGCATGGTCGGCATAGGTTGGATCAGCAACTTCCGCGCCCGCAGTCCGGCGAGCGCTTTTTCTCCTATAAAGATCATGAGCACTCAGACGCTTCCTAGGAACATTGCTCTGAAAATTTAAATACGAGCTATACCTTTGCGGCGACGTTTCAGTCCGTGCCGCGCTCCTTTTCCGCCTGCTGGTCCGGACTGACCTTTGTTGGTCAGCCGCCGCGGGCTCGGCTTCCCTCCCTGAAGGCGCTTCCTGTAAAACACCATCATTCGCAAAGGTCAGAGATGGGCAAGGAAGAGATAATGGTGTTCGGACCTCGGTCACAGTGACCTGGGAAGCCGGATACAGTCCGGGGTAGTCTGCCGTAATGGCGACCAAAGCATTGTCCATGCTGAGCTGGTGAAACACCCCGTCGATCAGCTCCACCTTGATGTCCGGATCCTCTTCGAAGGCCGGATCCAGGGATCTTCCTGGATCCTCGGGTTGCGGAGCGGGACATACCATGTCCTCCACAGTCCGGCGTAGATCCTGCGCCGAAGACATAATGTAAGAAGCCTAAACTTCGAAAGCATGGGTTGAGCCCTTAAAAGTGTTCGCTTACCCAGCCTCTAGGGTTGTTCATGGAAAACCCATTCAAAGGGTTCATTCGAAGGAAGTCCTCCTTCTCCCCCTTATACAGGCTGGATAGGATCTCCACCAGATCCTCGGTCGAATCCGGCCCTTCGCGTCCATGACGGGTGGCATCGTCTTCCCCGTTGAAATCCCACATGGGGTGGCCTCTGTATTGCAATGGCTGTACCCCCCGCATGATGCATGTCGCAATGACTCCAATCATGGTCAACCTAGAATGGGCCAGTAATCTTATTCGGCCCATCAAGTAATGGACGCTCTTGTCTTCCTCAAATCGGGGGCTCCGTGGGCGCCAGCTGAGGCGTTTCTTCAGAGGAGCAGCACTAAACTCTGGGAGGCCAATCCGGACTGGGTCCGGCAGCGAAGCGTCTCCTATGTAAAACCACTCTGAAGGCCAGTCTTCGGACGCCTTCTTGGGAGTACCGGATGGGTATCCGGTCCCGGCAATGCGCCATATTTCGGCGCCGCCCACTTGATATATGGATCCCTCGTGAGAACGGGGTACGAGGAAGAACAACCTCTTCCACAATGCAAGATGGGGCTCAATGCCCAGGAATAGCTCGCAAAGAGCTACGTAGCCCGCGATATGCAGGATAGAGGCGGGCGTAAGGTGGTGGAGCTGGAGTCCGTAGAACTCCAGGAGCCCGCGGAGGAACGGATGTGGAATCCGAGTCCTCTTATCAGATAAGGGACGAAGCATACCCGCTCCCCTTTATTGGGACTTGGGTTAGCCTCTGCTTGCCTCCCACCTTGGTAGGTGACCAGCCCGGCTCGAACCGGGACCATGAAGGCCGGAGGGAGATATCCCCCCGCTTGGAGCTTCGCTAGCTCGTCGTGTGGAACAGAGCACCTCCTTCAATCCCCTGGCGGTGGGCTGGGAGCGCGAGAAGAGGAGCCGCGTCGACGGTCCATGATGGAATGGATTTTTAGGTCAAGGGCGCTCCGATGAAGTATTCGCGGAAGGAAGATGGTGTGGTTTGGATCTGGATTTTTGCCTCTTTTGTAGGCAGATGACTCGCACGACTAGGGGGTGGAACATAAAAGACACCCTGACTTTTCGCATTCGTGCGACGCGTGGACGAAGGCCATTATTGGCCGTAGAGGCCAAGAAACACAGTATTTATGATGAAGCCGGACACTGTTCGGCAGGTACATGGAACTTGGAGGGAGAACCCGCCTTGCAACGCCGAAGACTATATACGCGCTGGACTTATCATCATTGAAGCCTGGTTTGGGGGCTACTGAGGGAGTCCTGGACTAGGGGGTGTCCGGACAGCCGGACTATCATCGTCCTCCGGACTCCAAGACTACGAAGATACAAGATTGAAAACTCCGTCCCGTGTCCGGATGGGACATTCCTTGGCGTGGAAGGCAAGCTTGGCGATACGGATATGTAGATCTCCTACCATTGTAACCGACTCTGTGTAACCCTAGCCGTCTCCAGTGTCTATATAAACCGGAGGGCTTTAGTCCGTCAGACACAACATACATTACAACAATCATACCATAGGCTAGCTTTAGGGTTTAGCCTCCTTGATCTCGTGGTAGATCCACTCTTGTACTACCTATATCATCAATATTAATCAAGCAGGACGTAGGCTTTTACCTCCATCAAGAGGGCCCGAACCTGGGTAAAACATCGTGTCCCACTCTTGTACTACCTATATCATCAATATTAATCAAGCAGGACGTAGGCTTTTACCTCCATCAAGACGGCCCGAACCTGGGTAAAACATCGTGTCCCTTGTCTCCTGTTACCATCCGCCTAGACGCACAGTTCGGGACCCCCTACCCGAGATCCGTCGATTTTGACACCGACAGAGGGCGCGGTGGATAAGGAGCGAGATACGGCGTAACCCAGGCCGCGCGTGCCCATGCCGTGTTTTGGGCCTGGCCCAACAGCGCTCGGCACCCTGTGTGGCCCAGGCCCGGGGGCTCCTGTCGGTGTACTAGAGTAGGGGTACCCTAGTATCCCGAACTTGTGCACGGGCAGTCGCAGCACCCCGCGGCATGGCTTGCCGGGTGACCGCCAAGGTCCTCCGTGGTTCCTTTGGAGCCATTCAATAACAAAGTGTTCAAGTCAAGGAGACAAGGCCCCGGCAAGAGTAGACTGCCGGGAATGCCCACCGAGGCATCTCAAGGAACTTGCCGCGACGCGCCGCGCGTCCCGGCAAGGCCTGGTGAGCGACAAGCTTCCGGGCGCGACAAGACATCGACCGCGGCAAGGCGCTTGCCGCGGCAAGCTACCACTCTGTACCCGCGCTCTAGCACATCCACCAACGTGTCGCCCTGGGACCTTTCCAGGCGCGCGTGGTGAGAGGCTGTGCAGCCAGAGGTGCGAGGTGGCAAGCGACGCTAACAAGATTGCCATCGTGGCGAGTGGTGGCGTCCCTGACGGTCCCTTTTTGCACTGTTTGGGCGATGCACACGGGCATTTAATGCCTTTGTCCCCTGTCGTCAGGGTTAGGTATGATACACTTTACAAGTAGTTGTACCAACCGCAACCCTTTTCCATTTTTTTCCTTGCCTACGTTGCCACCTATCGGTGACCCCTTGAACATATTAAAGGAGGCCCATGCGCAACATAGAGGGGGTTTCGGAGGCCAGAAAACACTCACGCTCGGTCTCGTTAGCAGCTAGTGTGTACTGTAGCACTCAGCGCTCCCGACCAAGAACTCAATACACTCAGACAAGCAGCAGTAGGAGTATTATCTCTCCCGAGAGCTCTGAAGCTGGGTAAACCGCTCGTGTGCTTCGCCTCAATCTGCTCTTCGCGCGATCTCCGCCCCTCGTCGAACCGAAAGGGACTCGGTCCGCCGGTCCCATAGGTGTCCGTGGGTCAGCTACCACGACATAGGTTAGTCCCAAAAATGATATAAATGTGTAAAATAAAGCCCATAAACATCCAAAAGGGGTAATATAATAGCATGGAACAATCAAAAATTATACATACGTTGGAGATGTATCAAGCATCCCCAAGCTTAATTCCTGCTCGACCTCGAGTAGGTAAATGATAAAAACAGAATTTTAATGTGGAATGCTACCTAGCATAATTCTCAATGTAATTTTATTTTTTGGGGCATGAATGTTCAGATCCAAATGATTCAAAATAAAACTTGATATTGACATAAGAAATAGTGATACTTCAAGCATACTAATCAAAGTAATCATGTCTTCTCAAAATAACATGGCCAAAGAAAGTTATCCCTACAAAATCATATAGTCTGGCTGTTGCTCTATCTTCATCACACAAAGTATTTAATCATGCACAACCCCGATGACAAGCCAAGCAATTGTTTCATACTTTAGTAATCTCAAAAAAATTCAACCTTCACGCAATACATGAGTGTGAGCCATGGACATAACACTATATGTGGAGTAGAATGGTGGTTGTGGAGAAGACAAAAAGGAGAAGATATTCTCACATCAACTAGGCGTATCAATGGGCTATGGAGATGCCCATTAATAGATATCAATGAGAGAGTGAGTAGGGATTGTCATGCAATGGATGCACTAGAGCTATAAATATATGAAAGCTCAACAAAAGAAACTAAGTGGGTGTGCGTCCAACTCGCTTGCTCACGAAGACCTAGGGCATTTTTAGGAAGCCCATCATTGGAATATACAAGCCAAGTTCTATAATGAAAAATTCACACTAGTATATGAAAGTGACAACATAGGAGACTCTCTATCATGAAGATCATGGTGCTACTTTGAAGCACAAGTATGGAAAAAGAGATAGTAGCATTGTCCCTTCTCTCTTTTTCTCTCATTTTATTTTTTATTTTTTTATTTTTCTTTTCTCCTCTTTTTTTCTTTTTCTTTTTCTCTTTTTTTCCTTTGGCATTTCTTTTTTCTTTTTTTCTCTTTTTGGCCTTTTGTTTTCTTTTTGTAATGTCTGAAGTCTCATCCCGACTTGTGGGGGAATCATAGTCTCCATCATCCTTTCCTCACTGGGACAATTCTCTAATAATGAAGATCATCACACTTTTATGGATTTACAACTCAAGAATTACAACTCAAAGCTAGAACAAGATATGACTCTATATGAATGCCTCCGGCGGTGTACCAGGATATGCAATGAATCAAGAGTGACATGTATGAAGATTATGAAGGTGGCCTTGCCACAAATACGATGTCAACCTACATGATCATGCTAAGAGCAATATGACAAAGGTAATGTGTGTCATATGAACGGAACGGTGGAAAGTTGCATGGCCATATATCTCGGAATGGCTATGGAAATGCCATAATAGGTAGGTATGGTGGCTGTTTTGAGGAAGGTAAATGGTGGGTGTATGGTACCGGCGAAAGTTGCGCGGCACAAGAGAGGCTAGCAATGGTGGAAGGGTGAGTGTCCGTATAATCCATGGACTCAACATTAGTCAAAAGAACTCATATACTTATTGCAAAAATCTACAAGTCATCAAAAACAAAGTATTATGTGCATGCTCCAAGGGGGATAAATTGGTAGGAAAAGACCATTGCTCATCCCCGACCGCCACTCATAAGGAAGACAATCAATAAATAAAATTGTGCTCCAACTTCATCACAAAGCGGTTCACCATACGTGCATGCTACGGGAATCACAAACCTCAACACAAGCATTATTTAAATTCATAATCACCTCACGACTTTAATATCACTACCTCCATATCTCACAACAATTATCAAGTATCAAATTGATCATAGCATCCAATTCACTTTCTATGATGGTTTTTATTATAACCAACTTGGATGCTCATCATTCTAGGACCAACTTTGTAACCATAGCAAATACCATGCTGTTCTAAAAGACTCTCAAAATAATATAAGTGAAGCATGAAATACTAGTAATTTCTACAAAATATAACCACTGAGGTGCTCTAAAAGATATAAGTGATGCATTAGAGAAAATGACAAACTACTCCGAAAGATATAAGTGAAGATCAATGAGTAGTCGAATAATTGTGTAACTATGTGAAGACTCTCTAACATTAAGGAATTTCAGATCTTGGTATTCTATTGAAACAGCAAGCAAAAAAAATAAAATGACATTGCAAGGATAGCACAACTCATGTGAAGAAGAAAAACTTAAGCTCAACCGATACTAACCGATAGTTGTTGAAGAAGAAAGGTGGGATGCCTACCGGGGCATCCCCAAGCTTAGATGCTTGAGACTTCTAGAAATATTATCTTGGGGTGCCTTGGGCATCCCCAAGCTTGAACTTTTGTGTCTCCTTAATTCCTCTCATATCATGGTTTCTCTTTTTATCAAAAGCTTCATTCACACCAAACTCAACAAGAACTCGTGAGATAGGTTAGTATAAACCAATGCAAAACCTTATCATTTTCTACTGTAGCAAATCACTAAAATTATTATTCAACATTGAATACTAAATGCCTCTGCCTATTTAACACTCCTATCCTCAAATAGAATCATTAAACAAGCAAACATATGCAAACAATGCAACCATAACAGCAATCTACCAAAACAGTATAGTCTGTAAAGAATGCAAGATTCATCACACTTCCCTAACTCCAAAAATTATGAGAAAAATACTACGTTGTAGAAGATTTATCAGAGCTCATTATGCAAAAAAGTTTCAACATTATATAGTCTGACTTTTCTAGGGAATTTTTGCAACAACGGTAAACTTTCTGTTTTTACACAGCAATGTAAAGTGAAAGGATCGAGAAGAGGTGTCTAGAGGGGGGGTGATTAGACACTAAGTACTCCTCCGTCTAGGTGAGTAAGTCATCTTATGAAAACCAAATAGTTCCAAAACACATAGGCACGGTGCATTAACTCTCACGTTGTTTCTTATTTTTTGACATAAATAAAGGAATCAACCAATAAGAGATGTGGGGCATGTTTGCTTTTAATGACTTGAGACTATCAAACATGACATGCAGTGGTCAGTTCGTTGCATGCAATGACATTAATTAGCAAATAAACATTAAGTTCTCTCGTTTTCCTCTCCACCTTGGTCATGGCGCACAATCTAAGTTGACTTATTCACCTAGACGGAGGGAGTACCAAAAGTTGCAGTTTTTAACTTCTTTAAGTTTAAGTGGAGTTTTTGCACAAGTTTAACAATCACAATACATAACAAGCAAGCATGCAAAGAGTATATGAGCAGCGGAAAGTAAAGCATGCAACTTGCAAGTATGTAAAGGGAAGGGTTTGGAGGATTCAAACGCAATTGGAGACACGGATTTTTTTGTCATGGTTCTGATAGGTGGTACTATCGTACATCCATGTTGATGGAGAGTTCAACCCACGAAGGGTAACGGTTGCGCGAGTCCACGGAGGGCTCCACCCACGAAGGGTACACGAAGAGGCAACCTTGTCTATCCCAGCATGGCCGTCGCCCACGAAGGACTTGCCTCACTAGCGGTAGATCTTCACGAAGTAGGCGATCTCCTTGCCTTACAAACTCCTTGGTTCAACTCCACAATTTTGTCGGAGGCTCCCAAGTGACACCTAGCCAATGTAGGAGAGACCACTCTCCAAGAAGTAACAAATGGTGTGTTAATGATGAACTCCTTACTCTTGTGCTTCAAATGATAATCTCCCCAACACTCAACTCTCTCTCACGGGATTTGGATTTGGTGGAAATAAGATTTGAGTGGAAAGCAACTTGGGGAAGGCTAGAGATCAAGATTCATATGGTAGGAATGGAATATCTTGGCCTCAACACAAGTGTAGGTGGTTCTCTCTCAGAAAATGTATGCTAGAAGTGTAGGTTCATTCTGATGGCTCTCTCCACGAATGAAGAGTGGGTGCAGGGGTATATATAGCCTCCACACAAAATCTAACCGTTACACCCAACTTACCAAACTCGGTGGGACCGAATTGAGAAACTTGGTCGGATCGATTCAGCAAATCTAGTGACCGTTAGGATTTTCGGTGGGACCGACATGCAACTCGGTAGGACCGATATGATTAAGGTTAGGGCATAACGTAATCTCGGTGAGACCGATTACACAAACTCGGTGGGACCGATTTTGGTAATAAGCTAACCAGAGAGTTAGTCAGGCAAACTCGGTAGGGCCGATTACTGATAACCCACAAGTATTGGGGATCACAACAATTTTCGAGGGTAGAGTATTCAACCCAAATTTATGGATTCGACACAAGGGGAGCCAAAGAATATTCTCAAGTATTAGCAGCTGAGTTGTCAATTCAACCACACCTAGAAACTTAGTATATGCAGAAAAGTGTTTAGTAACAAAGTAATATGATAGTGGTGGTAAGGGTAACAAAAGTAAAGACAGCAAAACTAATGTTTTTGGCATTTTGTAGTGATTGTAACAGTAGCAACGAAAAAGTAAATAAGAGAGAACCAGTATATGGAAAACTCGTAGGGACCGGATTAGCGATGGATAATTATGCCAGATGCGGTTCGTCGTGTAACAGTCATGACATAGGGTGACACAGAACTAGCTCCAGTTCATCAATGTAATGTAGGCATGTATTCCGTATATAGTCATATGTGCTTATGGAAAAGAACTTGCCTGACATCTTTTGTCCTACCCTCCCGTGGCAGCGGGGTCCTATTGGAAACTAAGGGATATTAAGGCCTCCTTTTAGTAGAGAACCAGAACAAAGCATTAGCACATAGTGAATACATGAACTCCTCAAACTATGGTCATCACCGGGAGTGGTCTCGATTATTGTCACTTCGGGGTTGCCGAATCATAACACATAGTAGGTGACTATAGACTTGCAAGATAGGATCAAGAACTCACATATATTCATGAAAACATAATAGGTTCAGATCTGAAATCATGGCACTCGGGCCCTAGTGACAAGCATTAAGCACAGCAAAGTCATAGCAACATCAATCTCAGAACATAATGGATACTAGGGATCATACCCTAACAAAACTAAATCGATTACATGATAAATCTCATCCAACCCATCACTGTCCAGCAAGCCTACGATGCAATTACTCATGCATGGCGGTGAGCATCATGAAATTGGTGATGGAGGATGGTTGATGATGACGACGACGATGAATCCCCCTCTCCGGAGCCCCGAACGGGCTCCAGATCAGCCCTCCCGAGAGAGATTAGGGCTTGGCGGCGGCTCCGTATCATAAAACGTGATGCTTTCTTCTCTTTGATTTTTTTCTCCCTGAAAGCCAATATATGGAGTTGGAGTTGGCGTCGGAGGGCCACCAGGGGGCCCACGAGGTAGGTGGGCGCGCCTAGGGGGGGCGCCCGGGGGGGGGGGGGGGGGGCCCACCCTCGTGGACAGTGTGTGGGCCCCCTAGTCTTCATCTTTTGCGAGGATTTTTTATTGTTTTTTCTAAGGTTTTCCATGGAGTTTCAGGTCATCCGAGAACTTTTATTTTCTGCACATAAAACAACACCATGGCAATTCTGTTGAAAACAGCGTCAATCCGGGTTAGTTCCATTCAAATCATACAAGTTAGAGTCCAAAACAAGGGCAAAAGTGTTTGGAAAAGTAGATACCACGGAGACGTATCAACTCCCCCAAGCTTAAACCCTTGCTTGTCCTCAAGCAATTCAGTTGACAAACTGAAAGAGAAAAAGAAAAACTTTTAAAAACTCTGTTTGCTCTTGTTGTTGTAAACATGAAAAGCCAGCATTCAAGTTTCAGCAAATATTATGAACTAACCATACTCACAATAATACGTAGGTCTCAAAATTACTCATATCAATAGCATAATCAGCTAGTGAGCCATAATAATAAAACTCGGATGACAACACTTTGTCTAAATAATCATAACATGATATAACAAAATGGTATCTTGCTAGCCCTTTCTGAGACCGCAAAACATAAATGCAGAGCATCTTTAAAGATCAAGGACTGACTAAACATTGTAATTTATGGTGAAAGAGATCCAGTCAAGTCATACCCAATATAAACCAATAATAATGAATGCAAACGATAGTGTGCTCTCCAGCAGGTGCTTTTAATAAGAAGGGTGATGACTCAACATAAAAGTAAATGGATATGCCCTTCGCAGAGGGAAGCAAGGATTTGTAGAGGTGCCAGAGCTCGGTTTTGAAATAGAGATAAATTATATTTTGAGCGGCATACTTTCATTGTAAACATAACAACTAAAAGACGACGATATCTTCCATGCTAAACAGATTATAGGCGGTTCCCAAACAGAATGGAAAAGTTTATACTCCCCTTCCTCCACAAGCATTAATCCATGGCTTGCTCGAAACAACGAGTGCCTCCAACATTCAACGGGTCGCAAGGGGAGTTTTGTTTGCAGTTATTTTGATTTAGTTTGCATAAAGAATGGGACTGGGCATCCCGGTTACCAGCCATTTTCTCGTGAATGAGGAGCGGAGTCCACTCCTCTTGGGAATAACGCGCCTAACACGGAAGATAAGGGCAGCTCTAGTTGACATATGAGCTATTCGAGCATGCAAAACATAATGTTTATTTGAAGGTGTCGTGGGAACGAACACCTATGGGACCAGAGCCCCATTCAGTTTGGCGGGGGGCGGAGGCCGCACGAAGAGCGGATCGAGGCGGAGCACACGAGCGATTTACCCAGCTTCGGAGCTCTCCGGAGAGATAATACTCCTACTGCTGCTTTGTGGCTGTATTATGTTCTTGCTCAAGAGCGTGAGTGTTTTCTGGTTTCGAATGCTTCGAACCTCCCCTACCTTGCGCATGGGCCTCCTTTTATATGCTCAAGGGGTCACCGACAGGTGGCAACGCATGCAAGGGTAAAAATGTAAAAGAACTGCGGTTGGTACACCTACTTGCACAGTGTATCATACCTAACCCTGACGGCAGGGGACAAAGGCATTAAATGCCCGTCCGTGTCGCCCAAACAGTGCAGAAAAGGGACCGTCAGGGGTGCCACCGCTTGCCACGATGGCTATCTTGTCAGCGCCGCTTGCCACCTCGCACCGCTGGCTGCACAGCCTCTCGCCACGCGCGCCTGGAAAGGTCCCGTGGCGACACGTTGATGGATGCGCTGGAGCGTGGATACGGAGTGGTTGCTTGCCGCGGCAAGCACCTTGCCGTGGTCGTTGTCTTGTCGCGTCCGGAAGCTTGTCGCTCACCGGACCTTGCCGGGACGCGCGGCACGCCGCGGCAAGTTCCTTAAGATGCCTTGGTTGGCCTTCCCCGCAAGCTCCTCTTGCCGGGGCCTTGTCTCCTTCCCGGCAAGCTCCTCTTGCCGGGGCCTTGAACACTTTGTTCTTGAATGGCTCCAAAGGAACCACGGAGAACCTTGGCGGTCACCCAGCAAGCCTTGCCGCGGGGTGCTGCGACTGCCCGTGCACATGTTCGGGATACTAGGGTACCCCTACTCTAGTACACCGACAGGAGCCCCCGGGCCTGGGCCACACACGGTGGCGAGCGCTGTAGGGCCAGGCCCAAAACATGGCACGGGCACGCGCGGCCTGGGTCACGCCGTATCTTACTCCATATCCACCGCGCTCTCCCCTAACAGCACGTATCGAACGCGGCGTCGTGGGAGAGATCGTGGGTGGTTCTTTATTCGGAAAAAGCGTAACGTTCGCCTTGTCCCTCTTTATAAGCAGGGGGAACAGGGGCAGTTCCCCCATCTCGCCAGTTGCTGTTTCCAATCTCAGAAATCTCCGCCACTCCTCCCTTCTTCTCATGTCGAGAGAGAGCAGCGCTCCGCCCCCCTTTGCCACCATCGCCACCAACGCCGTCGATCTCCCCCACCACCTCCGCTATGGCTCCGAAAGCCAGAAAGGGTGTGAAGTCGGCCGAGGCGCTGCGCCTCGAGGCGCTGCGGAAGGAGCGGGCAACTTTCCCCTCGAGCTCGCCGCGAAGGAGCTTAGGGAGTGGTACTACCTCTTCTGGTCGACGGAGACGCGAGTGCATCCGCGCGCGAAGGTACTCTTCGCCGCCGCTTCGGAACAGGCTCCGAAGGGATACCCATTCTTAGCGCTGTTCTTCTACTGCGGGCTCTGCCCGCCCTTCTCTGAATTCTTCTGTGATATTATGAACACCTACGGGTTCCATCTCCTTGACTTCACCCCCAACACCGTTCTGACCATGGCAGTTTTCGCACATCTCTGCAAAAACTTTGTCGGAGTCCACCCAAACATAGCTCTCTTCCGCCACTTTTTTATGACCCGGGTTGAGAGAGGGGAACCCTTATCCGGCGGGATCGCCTGGATCTCGAGGGCCGGCAAGAAGGAGGCCTATCTGGAAGGAGAGCTCTGCAGCAAGTGGGAGGAGTGGAGAGCAGAATGGTGCTGGATTGTCGAGGAGAACCCGCAGCCGTTTACTGCCCTGCGCCAAGCCCCAGCAGTGCACGGCAATGATTGGAGCGCCCTGGCCGCGGATGACGATAAGCTGAAGATCGCCACCACCCGGATCTTGCGGCTTAGGCTTGCCGGTCTCACTGTAGGTGCTGTTGGCGCGGATTTTCTTCGCCGCCGCATCGCCCCTCTGCAGGAGAGGGGGAGACCCGCATGGCTGTTCGGGGGTCCGGAAGACATCATGAGGCTGCGCCCGAGCCTCAATTTCAACTTCACTGTCTTAGAGCTGGACGCGATGCTTAAGGAGCTGTTCAGGCATGACCCCAATCATCCCGAATGGTTCAGGCTGCCGCAGGGCGTCGTGCCGCTGTGCAACAATTCCTCGCTCGATCGCATCCGTGCGATGATGCCGCAGTGCGATTCGCACGGAATTGTTCCATCCTGGCAAGAGCCTGTCGACGATGTCGTGCAGGAGTTCTTCGATGGCTTGGTGGAGGTGGCGGTCCATGTCGACGAACAGAAGGCCTCACCCGCGACACCACCGATGCGGAGATGCGGCCCATCACCACCAGGGCGGAAGAGGCGGCGGCAGCCGCCACCGCGGGTGAGTTTGGATTCACCGTGGAGGAGGCAGAGGCAGCCGAGGCGGCAAGCCTTGCCGATCGAGATGAGCTTGCCGGAGAGCTTGCCGGCGAGGAGGAGCCTGCCGATCTAGAAGCCGAGTCAAGCGAGCCCGCCGAGGGTGCGAGCGGCCAGCCGTCTTCAAGCAGCTTGCCGCAAGTGGAGCCCCCAGCTCCACCAAGAAGGGGTCTCCGCAAGGCCGGGGATGTAGCAGGGCGGCAGACGAGTCAACAGCCGTCGCGCCGCGCGACACGCTCCGCCGCGACAACTGGAGCGGGGTCCTCCCGGACCGCCGCTTCTAGTCCTGCCGCTGCCCCCGCCAAGCGGTCAAGGGAACCTACTCCTCCGCCTCGTCGCGCCGGAGGTGGGCCGAACTTTGACCTCTCCGCTCTCAGCTCCGACGAGGAAGAAGAAGAGTAAGATTCCTTGTTGTTCTTGTAGTTCTTCAATTTTGTTGTTTCTTCTTGTATCTGATTTGCTTTATTCTGAACTTCTCAAGACCCTGGCCCAGGGAGCGGCGAAGAGAGCCAAGGCTTCGGTGATCGTCATCGAGGACGAGCCCACCGCGACAGCAGGGGGCGCGCCCGAGACCACCTTGCTGGACCCGGCAACCACTCCCCGAAGCAGCCCCCAGCGCAGCCCCCAGCGTAAGTATCTGTTTACTTCTCGCTGTTAGGCGCGCATGGGTGTCCTTTCTTTGTTGGTATCTGACTGTTGATTTGTGTAGGAGCAGAGCAGCCTCACCAGGAGCAATCGGAAGCCGCCCCTGAGATGCTATCTGCTTTGACTACCCCGCCGACGGAGGATTCCCCGGTAAGGGGGCGTTCTCCGGCATGGGAGAAGTCTCCGGCAAGGGACAGTTCTCCGGCAAGGGGCGGCACCAGCGACCCCCGATGGCTGAGGAGCCCAGCACAGGTAATCCTTTTACTTGAAAACTTCCCTTTGGTTTTTCTTCTTCTGGTTTTTCTTTTTGTATATTTGCTTGACTTTTCTCCCTCTTCCAGCCTTCAGATCCACCTTCTATGGAGCCGATGGAGACCGAGGCCACCGGCGAGGAGAACGCGCGTGGCAACACCAACGACGCCGCTGCCACCGAGGAGGAAGCCTGTGCCGATGATCCCGCCGGCGAGGAGGCCGCCAAGGCTGCCGGCGCAGGAGCTGGCGAGGGTTCTGGCAATCGCACTGACGGCCCCGGGGCCGCAGCAGCGCAAGGCTCTACGCCGACCGTCGATCCCTCCGCCGCTGCCGCAGCACCAGGCTCCGAAGAGCCCCAGCCCGGAGAAGTGCTCGGACCTATCTGCGCGGGAAGGTGAGTTGGCACAGCGAAAGGTTAATCTGGACAGCCATGAGGAGGAGCTTGCTGTGCGCGAACAAACACTTGGCGGGGCTCTCAAGGAGGCAAAGGATGCTGCCGCAGCTGCCGAGGCCGCCAAGAAGGAGCTGGAGATGAAGGTGGCGCGGCTAGAGGCCGATCTCAAGGCGAGAGACAAAGAGCTTGCCGCGCTCCAGCGTGAGGGCGAGAAGGACGCCCATGCCCACGGTGAGCTGCAGGGTCGTCTCGTTGAGAAGGGCAAGGAGCTGAGCGCCGCCAAGGACTCCAATGCTGATCTTGAGTTGAAGCTGGCTACTTTGACCAAGACGCTGGACGGCGCCAGGGAGCAGGAGGCGGCCTTGAAGAAGGAGATCAAGGCCAACGAGGAGCTGCTGGCGAGTGCTGCCGCCACCCAGAACACCCTCAGGGAGACTGTGGAACTCTGGACAGAGGGTCTCGTGAATATCGCCGCAGTCATCGACAGGGAGCTGGAGCAGCTGGGGTTGGAGGACTTTGGGTATTCTTCCGACGAGAACCTCCAGCCCAGCGCCAAGCTCACTCTGTTCTTCAAGGGCGTGGCGACGGCACTCCAGCGACTCCGGGAAAGGATCCCTAAGCAGCTGGCCGATGAGTCGCGCATGATCTGTGCGAGAGTTCTGCAGAAGGTGTTAGTGAAGCTGGCTTTCCGCAACCCAGGCCTGAACCTCACCAACGTCCTCAGGAAGCTGCCGGCGGATGCTGATCTAGAAGAGCTCAAGGCCCATGTCGCACCCATTGTGGACAAGGTGAATGAAGTCTGGAGAGTTGACGGCGATCGCATAGATTAGGCCGCCCGTTTTCTCCTTTTCTTGCTGCTGCTAGTCATGTTACGAGAACAGACTATTAGAGCTGCGACAAGTTATCTTTGTAATATAACTTTTATTTTGGGTATCGATTGCTATGTTATTTCCTTTACGTGATTCCTTCCTTTGTATGTTTTTACCCTACACTTTTAGGGAACTTGCCGGCGTAGGCACCCTTGCCGCGAGCGCTGAGTGTGGGACGTCAGCAGCCTGCTGGCGGTGCCGCTACCGACAAGAAACCTTGTCGCAGCTAGTCGCAGCACACTTAAGTTGTTGAGCGGACTTGAAACAAAGTAAGGGCGCAACTAGCTACGAGTTGGTTCCTCCGCACACAGGTTTTCCATACAAAGCACGGTCATTCGAGGAAGATAACTTAAAATTTTTAAAACTGGTTGCTCAAACTTTGGCAACTTAGCTTTTCTGTCGTTTGCGTCCCGGCAAGGCGAAACTTTCTTGAACGACGCCCGGTCCACACCATTATCTTCTCCTTCCCCCCCGGCAAACTTGTGTGTGAGGGAACCTTCCCTTTTCTTGAGAAAAAGAAGGAAGAGAAAATAAAGATATGGAGCCTTATGGCTTGTTATCGCTTACCGGGGGTAGGTGCTGCACAAAATGTCAGATAACACATGCAAAAAATAGGAAGCATGAAATCGACAAGATGTGCAGAGCACATGAGCTTTATTTATGCACGGGGTCTGCGCCCGTCTTTGTACAAAGGGTTACATGAAACAGCGGCAAGGCTTGTACAAAAGGTGGTTGCCGGAATAGGTTCCGGCAACCACGCCTTACGGGTAAAACTTACGAACATGCTCAATGTTCCAGGAGTTGCTCACCGGAAAGTCATCTTCGGTCTCAAGGCGGACAGCGCCAGGCCTAGTGACTCATTTAACCCGGTAAGGGCCTTCCCACTTTGGCGTCAACTTGTTTGAATTCTTGGCGGACTGAACGCGCCGAAGAACAAGGTCACCTTCCTCGAGACTCCTGGCATTAACTTTGCGGCTATGGTAGCGACGCAAAGCTTGCTGGTATCGAGCAGCTCGTACAGCAGCCTGGAAACGGTCCTCCTCAAGGAGCAGCGCGTCATCTTGTCGCAGGTGCTCTTGCTCTAGCTCATCATAGGCGAGCACTCGAGGCGACCCGTATACGAGTTCCGTGGGGAGAACTGCCTCTGCTCCATAGACTAGAGCGAAAGGTGTCTGGTCAGTGGCTCGATTTGGCGTCGTCCTGATCGAGCAAAGAACCATCGGCAGCTCCTCAATCCAGTTCTTTCCGCACCTGTGCAGCCTGTCGAAAGTCCTGGTCTTGAGCCCGCGCAGCACTTCAGCATTTGCCCTCTCTGCTTGACCGTTGCTTCTCGGGTGAGCAACAGAAGTGAAGCAGACCTTGGCACCAAGATCTTGGACGTACTGCATGAAGGTGCGGCTCGTGAATTGTGTGCCGTTGTCGGTGATGATCCTGTTAGGGACTCCGAAACGGCAAACAATCGACCTGAAGAACTTGACTACTGACTGTGCTGTCATCTTTCTCACTGCTTCCACTTCCGGCCACGTTGTGAACTTGTCGAAAGCCCCCGACAGCTCGGGGAAAGGGGCCGAGGATGTCGAGCCCCCAGACCGAAAATGGCCAGGATAAAGGGATCGTCTGGAGAGCTTGAGCTGGCTGGTGTATCTGCTTGGAATGGAACTGGCACGCTTCACACTTGGTTACTTGTGCAGTTGCATCCTGGAGGGCTGTCGGCCAAAAGAATCCTTGCCGGAATGCTTTGCCGGCCAGTGCTCTTGCGCCAATGTGGTGGCCACATATGCCTCCATGTATCTCCGCCAACAGCTTCTGTCCATCTTCCCGGTGAATACACTTTAATTTCACACCATTGAATCTTCTTCTATACAGTGTGTCGTCGACAAACTGGTACATACTTGATTGCCGGGCTACTCTTTCCGCCTCTTCTTGTTCTTCGGGAAGTTCTCCTGTCTGAAGGAAATGGACAATCTGCTGCGCCCATGCTGGAGCTTGCGGCTCGACAAGGACTAAAGGCACATATGCTTCTGCGGGAACATCCGCTTCTACGGCGAGAACCTGTGGCTCGGCTGGAGCTTGATGTTCCCCCGTAAGCTTGCCGGAGCAAAACTTGTCGGGAGCGTCTGCTTCAACGGAACAAACCCTAGGGCTTGTCGGAGCAAACTGCTCCTCAGCGCTCTTGGTGTTGATCTTGGGGACCTTCTTGGCGACGGCTTCGGGAAGCTCTGCCGGAAAGTAGTCGCCAGAAACCAACTTTCTCTTCTTGCTCTATCCAGTTGATGTTGTTACGGACAGTTGAGTCAGCTTGAGCATAAAGATCCCTGGTTCCACAGGTAACCTAAGTGCGGCGCACTTTGACAAGCCATCAGCAATGTCATTCTGAGCTCTCGGAACATGTTCCATCTGTAGGCCATCAAAGTGCTCTTCTAACTTTCTTACTTCATCAACGTAAGCTTCCATCAACGGACTCTGATAATCCTTGTTCACTTGGCGGACGACAAGCTGTGAGTCACCCCTGACAATGAGCTTCTTGATCCCAAGGTCTGCTGCAATCCTGAGACCGGCAAGCAAACCTTCATACTCTGCAGTATTGTTTGTTGCTTGCTCCTTGGGAAAGTGCATCTGGACTACGTACTTGAGGTGCTCTCCGGTAGGCGCAACAAGTAGCACGCCCGCACCGGCGCCTTGCAGCGAGAAGGCACCATCAAAGTACATCAGCCACTCTTTGTTTGCCTCCTTGACAGGGATGCTCGTCTCTGGAATTTCTTCATCTGGTGTTGGCGTCCACTCTGCTATGAATTCTGCCAATGCCCTGCTCTGGATAGTTGAGGTACTCTCAAACTTGAGGCCAAAGCTTGACAGTTCCAGTGCCCACTCGACAATCCTGCCTGTTGCTTCTGGATTCCGCAGTATCCTCTTCAGCGTAAAACGAGTGACAACTGTGATATCATGCGCTTGGAAGTAATGGCGCAGCTTCCTCGAGGCCATGAGAAGGCCGAAAAGCAACTTCTGCACACAAGAGTACCTTGACCTAGCCCCCTGCCGAAGGGAACTGACAAAGTAAACTGGGCGCTGCACCATTTTCTTCTGTTTCTCCTCCGGTGCCTGCGCAGATCCGTCCTTGTCGGGACCAGAGCTTGTCAGGGAAGCCCCCTGCTTGTCGCTGGATGTATCTGCCATGGTTGATGGCTCATCATCCGCCTACCTCTCCGCCACTAACGCAGCACTAACCACATGATTGGTTGCCGCTAAATATAGCAGCAACTTCTCTTGTGGCTTAGGTGCGACAAGTGTTGGAGTGGAGGACAGGTACCTCTTCAAGTACTGCAGCGCAGCCTCCGCTTCCCGAGTCCATTTCATTGGACCTGCCTTTTTCAATATTTTGAAAAACGGTAGGGCGCGCTCAGCAGACTTAGAGATAAACCTGCTGTCATGCCCAAGATGCGGCCCTATCCTAAAGGAACTCGAAGGTCCCACCAAGAATAGAAGCGCATCTTGAAGACGCTTTTGCAAGGTGGATATTATTACATCAACATTACATAATAGTGGGGATACATCCAATACATACAATGTCACATGAATATAACAATACAACATACAAGAACAACATCCGACTACGGATGAATCATAAACAGAAACTCAAACAATATCCACCCTGCTAGCCCAGGCTGCCGACCTGGAACCTATCCCCTGATCGAAGAAGCAGAAGAAGAACTCAATGCAAGCAAGCATCGCTCTCGCGTCATGACCATCGCATAACCTGTACCTGCAACTGTTGTTGTAGTAATCTGTGAGCCACGAGGACTCAGCAATCCCATTACCATGGGTATCAAGACTAGCAAAGCTTAATGGGAAAGGAAGGGGTAAAGTGGTGAGGTTGCAGCAGCGACTAAGCAAGTATGGTGGCTAACATACGCAAATGAGAGCGAGAAGAGAAGCAAAGGAACGGTCGTGAACTAGTAATGATCAAGAGGTGATCCTGAACACCTACTTACGTCAAACATAACACAGAAACCGTGTTCACTTCCCGGACTCCGCCGAGAAGATACCATCATGGCTACACATGCGGTTGATGCATTTTAATTCGGATCTGGTGTCAAGTTATCTACAACCGGACATTAACAAATTCCATCTGCCACATAACCGCGGGCACGGCTCTCGAAAGTTTAAACCCTGCAGGGGTGTCCCAACTTAGCCCATGACAAGCTCTCGCGATCAACGAAGGAATAGACCTTCTCCCAGGAAGATCCGATCAGTCTCAGAATCCCGGTTTACAAGACATTTCGACAATGGTAAAACAAGACCAGCAAAGCCGCCCGATGCGTCAACAATCCCGATAGGAGCTGCACATATCTCGTTCTCAGGGCAACACCGGATAAGTCAAGCTACGAGTAAAACCAGACTTCGAGTTTCCCCGAGGTGGCCCCGCAGGCTGCTCAGTTCGGACCAACACTTAGACAAGCACTGGCCCGGGGGGGGGGGGGGCTATAATAAAGATGACTCTTGGGTTAATTACTCCCAAGGGGAAGGTAGGTGGTGGCGAGGCAAATGGTAAAACCAAGGTTGGGCCTTGCTGGACAAGTTTTATTCAAAGTGAACTGTCAGGGGGTTCCCATAAATCACCCGACTGCGTTAGGAACACAAAATCCAGGAACATAACACCGGTATGACGGAAACTAGGGCTGCAAAAGTGGAACAAAACACCAGGCATAAGGCCGAGCCTTCCACCCTTTACCAAGTATATAGATGCATTAATAATATAAGAGATATTGTGATATGCCAACCAAAATCCTGTCCACCATGGAGAAATCTTCAACTTCACCTGCAACTAGCAACGCTATAAGAGGGGCTGAGCAAAAGCGGTAACATAGCCAAACAACGGTTTGCATAGGAAAGGTGTCAAAGGTTAGAGGTTCATGGCAATGTGGGATGGCTTGATAAACAGGTAATAGGTATCGCAGCATAGCGATAGAACGAAGCAACTAGCATAGCAATGATAGTAGTGAGATCCAGGGTAGCGGTCATCTTTCCTGAAATCCCGCAAGGAAGAAGAACGAGTCCATGAAGAAGATGAAGCCACGAAGACGAACCACACGTAGACGAACGCATCCTCACGATCGCAACGAAACGGGAACTATCGAGAAGAAGCACACAACATGGTAAACACACCACACATTGACAAGGCATGATGCACAACAAGCATGATGCATGACAAGCTACATGAAGCTACTCATGGCAAGAGATGATGCATACAAGAACAACACATCAAGGCAAGTTTAAATGAGGCCGGGAACAACATATAACAATTCCGGTAAGTCCTCATATGCAAATTTCGAAATTGGTCCAGATCTGAACAAACCTTATGTTCAAGTTGTTAAACAGCAAGTTAAGATGCACCAAGATGATCTACACGAGATTCTAGTCAAGTTACATATAAAGTTCATTAGATTCGGAGCTACGACCTAGAAGATATGAGAAAAACAAGTTAAACATGGCATTGATGCAAAATGCATACAAACATCAAGCAAACACCTCAAAACAAGGATGCAACATGATAATATGAAGCTACATGCAAAAACAAGCAAGTTTCATATAGATCACACTCAAAACGGAGCAACGGTGCAACACATACACTCTATACAAGTCATAGCAACAATCTGTCCATAACAGCAACTAGGCATATTGCAAGCATCAAAACAACATGCTACAGCACCCCAGCATAAGAACAAAAGGCATGGGCATGAAGTACAGGTAAAGCATAACAAAACATGAACACTGAGCTATCTCCAGAAACAACTAGAACGTGCTCCAAAACACATGGTAAGATTGCAAATAATAACAGTTTCAGACTTATCAGGAAATAACATCAGGTTGCAATGTTTAGATCTATCAAACAACATGTTACAGGAACATATCATGGCAAACAAATGCATGGCATGAATCTAATGATTGCATAGATCAAAAGTCCCTTACTGATCATGAGCCAAAAAGGATCAGAAAATATGATGGCACCCATGTAAACATGGCAAGTTATATTACAGATTCAAACATGGCAGGAACAACGATAAGTAGGCATGTTGGTGAGCTTGAATCACTCACCACAGAGCAATACATGGCATGGCAAGGCAACCAACAGTAAGAAGGCATGTTTATGAAGCTAAGCATGGCAAGAACAAGTTCATAGGGTGCATGGATCACTAGGAAAACACATGGGAACAAGTGAACTTAATGTTAACAGGCTGACAGCAACATTTTCAAGCAACTTTAGAGCAAGATTACAACATGTTCCAGCAGGCTATAATTGCAACCAAGGCCATGAATGGATAGAGAATGACATGTAGATAAAAACATGTTTATAGGGCATCTCCAGATTATGCATAGAATGATTAGTAGAAGCATGTTAACATAGCAACAAAATATAACAGAATCTGTCAGGAAAACAGCAACAGCAACTACCCTACTTAGCAAGCTTGATACACTCAGCACACAACTCACAACAAATACATGGTTGGCACCACTGGAAAGATGGCATGGTATAGATCAACATTCATTTAGAGCTCAACCTCATAGGATGCACACATCAATCATGGCAAAAATGATAAAACAGCAAGTTATAACAGTTTCAGCAGATTAACATCAACATGCACTCTTCCAACAGCATTTCGGGCATCAAGATGAACTCAAATGAAAATGATGCAATGGAATGAAATGAAGTACTCATCGAGACGAACAATTTGACATATTATACGCACAAAACGGATCTACGGATGCAGAGATGTGATGCAACGAAGATGGCATGATTATATGAAAAAATCTGGGACTTAGGGATTTTCGGGGTCAACCTCTTGCACGGATTCAACGCGGCGCGGAAGTCGAGGTTCACCGAGAGGATGGAGACGGTGGCCGGCGAGCTCGCGGTCGCCGGAACCGGGGCGGGACGGGCCGGATCCGGCCTTGGGGCCGCCGGATCTGGCCGGACCCGCACCGAGGAGCGGCGGGGCGTGCGCCGGCGGAGCTCCCACGGCCGGAGGCGGCCGGAGCAGGGAGGCAAGGCGGCCACGGCGGAGGGCCGAGGCGGCGGCCACGGGGAACGGCGGCGGGGCGCGGGGCGCCAGGCGCGGGAGGCGCCGTTGGCGGCGAGGCCTGCGGGGGCGCGGGCGGCGGCGAGTAGGGGGCGCGGGCGGCGGCGAGCAGGCGGCGGGGCCGGGCGGCAGGCGGCGCGCTGCGGGCGGCGCGAGCGCGCGGGGCGGCGTAGCGGACGCGGGCCGCGTGGGCCGGGGACGGGCCCGGTGGGCCGGCGGCGTGGGGCGGCCGGGCGAGCCACGTGTCGCGCAGCGGTTGGACGCGGGCGGCGGCGGGTTTCGTCCGGCGGCGGGCGGACATGTAGAGGGAGTTAGGAGAGTCCAAATGAGGAGCGGTTTTCGGCCACGCGATCATGATCGAACGACCGAGAGCATGGAGGGGAGTTTGCTGGGTTTTGGGCCACTTTGGAAGGGGTGTTGGGCTGCAAACAAAGAGGGCTTTCGCGGTTACCCGGTTAACCGTTGGAGTACCAAACGACCTCCAAATGGCACGAAACTTGAGAGGCGGTCTACCGGTGCTATACCAAGGATGCTTGGCAAACCTCGGGCCATTCCGAGAAAGTTTAATACCCACTCACAACAGGAGACAAAAGGGGACGCCGGGGGACATAGGAGTGCTGGATTGCAAAACGGACAACGGGGAAAATGCTCGGATGCATGAGACGAACATGTATGCAAAATGAAATGCACATGATGACATGATATGAAATGCAGATGATGACATGGCAAAGTGCAACACGCAAGCAAATGACCTGGCAATGACGGCAAATAACTGGCAGACACCTGGCGCATCGAATCTGGGGCGTTACACCTGCTGAGAGCCGCCACGCAACCGGCAAGCCTTCGCACATCCTTGACGCGCTTTGGTGCTTCAATCTGCTCAATGGCCTTGATCTTGTCGGGATTGGCTTCAATCCCCCGCTGAGACACGAAGAACCCGAGAAGCTTGCCGGAGGGGACTCCAAACACACACTTCTCGGGGTTGAGCTTGAGGTTGATCTTGTGCAGATTTGCAAAGGTTTCGTCTAAATCTTGAATCAGAGTTGCTTTGTCCTTGCTCTTGACCACTATGTCATCCATGTAGGCTTCCACATTTCTGTGCAACTGTGGCTCAAAAGCGTCATGGACTACTCTTGCAAATGTTGAACCAGTGTTCTTCAAACCGAAAGGCATCTGTACGAAACAGTACATGCCACACGGAGTGATGAATGCGGTCTTCTCTTCATCCTCTTCTGCCATGAAGATCTGATGATATCCTGAATATGCATCAAGAAATGAAAGCAAATCACATCCGGCCGTGGAGTCAACAATCTGGTCAATGCGCGGCAAGGGAAATGGGTCTTTGGGACAAGCTTTATTAACATCGGTAAAGTCGATACAAAGCCTCCATTTCCCGTTTGCCTTGCGCACGACTACAGGATTGGCCAACCACGTAGGATGGAGCACTCCTCTGACAAGGCCTGCTCCTTCCAACTTCTTGATCTCTTCTGCAATGAATTCTTGGCGCTCCACTGCTTGTTTCCTGACTTTCTGCTTGACAGGCCGCGCGTGAGGACAGACGGCAAGGTGGTGCTCGATTACTTTCCTGGGGATGTCAGACGGTTGCCATGCAAACACGTCGACATTCGCCCGCAGGAAAGCAACGAGCGCGCTTTCCTATTTAGGGTCGAGAGTGGCACTGATGGTGAAGGTACCATCAGTGCCATCCTCCTTGGCGGACACATTCTTGGTCTCTGGTGGAGCTGCCTTCGTCTTCTTACACTTGCCGGTGGAGCTCGATGGTGCGTCCTCGACGGTAGCGCAGCACTCCGAAGAGGTGCGCTTGCCGGAGTGGGCATCAGAGCTCTTGCCGGACTTGGTCTTCTTCTTCCCCCCAGGAGCTTCGGCGGCAAGTGTCTTGCGTTCGGCTGCGGCTGCTGCTTCCCGATAAATCTTGTCGGTGTAGATAAGAGCATCCTTCTTGTCGCCAGGGACAGAGATGACACTTATCGGGCCTGGCATCTTCAGTACGTTGTAGGCATAGTGAGAGGCTGCCATGAATTTGGCGAGCGCTGGACGGCCAAGTATCCCATCGTAAGGCAATGGAAAATCAGCAACGTCAAAAGTGACCCTGTCAGTTCTGAAGTTCAGCTCGCTGCCAAATGTCACCGGCAATGTGATCTTTCCCTTCAGCTTGCTCCTTCCCGGATTGATTCCTTGGAATGTGCCAGTCTCTTCGAGCTTGCTGTCAGGGATCTGGAGTTTCTGAAGTACCGCAGAGGAGATCAGGTTCAAGCTGGCCCCACCATCAACTAGCATCTTAGTGACCTTGAGGTTGCGGATAGTTGGTGAGACCAACATTGGCAAGCACCCGACTGCAGTTATGCGATCAGGGTGGTCCTCAATATCAAAGATGATAGGCGTGCTGGACCATTTCAGAGGCTTGCGTGACTCGACAGGTGGTTCTGCCACATTTACTTCCCGCACCCATTGCTTGAGTTGGCGGTGCGAAGTATGCAGAGAAGCACCACCGTCAATGCAAAGGACCTCTGTGGCTTTCTGAAACTCCTGCTCATCAGCCTCGTCATCATCCATCTCTTCATCCTCGTCTTCGTCTTCATCCTTGTCGTGGCCGCGGGGAGGCCTGTCTCCTTGCCGCTGCTTGACCTTGCTGCGGCATCCTCCCCGGCCGGGACGCTTCTTGCCGGATCCGCCAGTACCTTCCTGGGCCTTCTCCTTGTCGCGTCGCTCGTACTTAGCCTTCTGCTGCTCGACAAGCTGCTCGACCTTCTTGCAGCTCTGGAGATCATGGTCCTTGGTGCGGTCGATCTTGCAATACTTCTTGTCGGAGCCGCCCTGCTTGTCGGTGGCCGCCACAGGTTCGGCTTCCTTGGCGCCACCTCCGTTGCCGGACTGCTCAACGACTAGCACATCTTTTCCCTTTTTCTTCCTGTTGTTCCACCGCTGGTTTTTCCTTGCCGGGGCACCATCATCGCTATCAGATCCTCCTGCTCCTGCATTCTCTCCGGGGAGTTTCCTCCCTTCCTCAGCACGTGCACACTTGCCGGCCAGGGCATATAGGTCACTGACGTCTCTGATCTTGCACATCGTCATCTCCTCCCGCATCCTGCGGTTATGCACGTTCTGATGGAACGCACTGATGACCGCGGCAGGGTGGACATCTGGGATGTTGCGCTGCACTTGGCTGAATCTTTGAATGTACTTGCGCAAGGGCTCTCCTTCCTTCTGGGCGAGAAGATGAAGATCGCTCTCTTGGCCATGAGGCTTGTGGCCTCCTGTAAAGGCGCCGACAAACTGATGGCACAGATCTGCCTAGGAGGATATGGAGTTGTCCGGCAAGTGCATGAGCCAGGATCTGACATTTGGCTTGAGCACCAGCGGGAAGTAGTTGGCAAGGATCTTGTCGTCTCGCCCCCCGGCAGCTTGCACCACAATGGTATAGATGCTGAGGAACTCCGACGGATGCAACTTGCCGTCGTACTTCTCTGGTACATCTGGCTTGAAATTCTTTGTGCTGGGCCACTGGACTTGCCGCAGCTCACGGGTGTACGCAGGGCAACCTACCGCGTACGGCAAGTCGCCTGGTTCCCCTGGCGCATGCATGTCGACAGTGGGCCCAGCGCGCTGGCCTGATTGACGCCGCGCTTCTCTTCGACGCTCGATGCAAGTACGAGCGTCTTCTTGCTGCCGTTCGTCAAGAACTTGGCACTGATCGCGACGAGCTCGTGGATCTGACGACGCGGTGGAATCAGTGTCGAGGTTGACCCGGCGAGTCGGCGATCTTGGCCTTTGGGGCGGAGAGTGCATGGTGGTTGCACCCCCACCGGTCTTGTCGCCATCGGCTCGTGCCCGGCAATCTTGCCGCGGCTGCGAAGTAGCCTGCTGCCGTGGAGTGTCGCCGTTGGTGAAGCCGATGAGACTCTGAATGGTGGCCCTCCAATTGTCGATCTTGTCCGACGTTGGAGGGTAGTGCAAGAGCAGTTGAGCTCGTGCCAAAGCTTCTGCTGGAGTCTTGGGTGGCGGTGGCGAATGGTGCGAGGAGCGGGATATGCTCGGACTTCTAACTATGTTAGAAGGAGCAGGATCCCGTCCAGGCGACCGTGCCACGCTCGCGCCAGCATGTTGGCGTGCATGCTGGTCTTGAGCACCCCGAGATCCACCAGCTTGGCCTTGGTCCAATGCACGTATGGTACTGCGAGTACCATGACGCTGTCGGTCCCGCGCCTCCTGAGATGGGCGCGGTGCATGTACGGACGCCGAAGTCTGTGCCGCCTTGTCCTTGGACCTGGCAGCATCGTGAGCTCCGTCGTCGGCGCCCGCTCCTCCGCCGGCGTCTACCCCACCACCCGTATGTCCGGTGGCGGTGGGATCGACGTGGACGGAGCAGCCACCTCTGAAGCCTTCTTCTTTGGTGGCATGTCGATGAATATGATGACGAAGATGCAGATTTAGCTCGCGTGAATGCCGGATCAGATTCACACAACCTCGACGCCCTCTACCTGGCGCGCCATTAGATGTCGTGGGAACGAACACCTATGGGACCGGAGCCCCTTTCGGTTCGGCGGGGGGCGGAGGCCGCACGAAGAGTGGATCGAGGCGGAGCACACGAGCGATTTACCTAGCTTCGGAGCTCTCCAGAGAGATAATACTCTTACTGTTGCTTTGTGGTTGTATTATGTTCTTGCTCAAGAGCGTGAGTGTTTTCTGGTTTCGAATGCTTCAAACCTCCACTACGTTGCGCATGGGCCTCCTTTTATATGCTCAAGGGGTCACCGACAGGTGGCAACGCATGCAAGGGTAAAAATGTAAAAGAACTGCGGTTGGTGCACCTACTTGCACAGTGTATCATACCCAACCCTGACGGTAGGGGACAAAGGCATTAAATGCCCGTCCGTGTCGCCCAAACAGTGCAGAAAAGGGACCGTCAGGGGCGCCACCGCTTGCCACGATGGCTATCTTGTCAGCGCACTTGCCACCTCGCACCGCTGGCTGCACAACCTCTCGCCACGCGCGCCTGGAAAGGTCCCGTGGCGACATGTTGACGGATGCGCTGGAGCGTGGGTACGGAGTGGTGGCTTGCCGCGGCAAGCGCCTTGCCGCGGTCGTTGTCTTGTCGCGTTCGGAAGCTTGTCGCTCACCGGACCTTGCCGGGACGCGCGGCGCGCCGCGGCAAGTTCCTTAAGATGCCTTGGTTGGCCTTCCCGGCAAGCTCCTCTTGCCGGGGCCTTGTCTCCTTCACGGCAAGCTCCTCTTGCCGGGGCCTTGAACACTTTGTTCTTGAATGGCTCCAAAGGAACCACGGAGGACCTTGGCGGTCACCCGGCAAGCCTTGCCATGGGGTGCTGCGACTGCCCGTGCACAAGTTCGGGATACTAGGGTACCCCTACTCTAGTACACCGACAGAAGGTTTAGAGTTTGGCACATACAAATTTACTTGGAAGGGCAGGTAAATACCACATATAGGAAGGTATAGTGGACTCATATGGAATAACTTTGGGGTTTATGGAGTTTGGATGCACAAGCAGTATTCCCGCTTAGTACAGGTGAAGGCTAGCAAAAGACTGGGAAGCGACCAAGTGAGAGAGCAACAACAGTCGTAAACATGCAATAAAACGAATTCACACCGAGTACAAGCATGAGTAGGATATAATCCACCATGAACATAAATATCATGAAGGCTATGTTAATTTGATTCAACTACATGCGTGAACATGTGCCATGTCGAGTCACTCAATTCATATAAAGGAGGATACCTTCCCATCATACCACATCATAATCATTCCAATAGCATGTTGGCACGCAAGGTAAACCATTATAACTCATAGCTAATCAAGCATGGCACAAGCAACTATAATCTCTAAATGTCATTGCAAATATGTTTACTTCATAATAGCTAACTCAGGAACGATGAATCATCATATTTACAAAAACAAGAGAGGCGAGTTCATACCAGCTTTTCTCATCCCAATAAGTCCATCATATATCATCATTATTGCCTTTTGCTTGCACGACCGAACGGTGTGTATAATAATAAGAGTGCACGTGCATTGGACTAAGTTGGAATCTCCAAGCATTCAACTCAAGAGAGAAGACAAGTAATATGGGCTCTAAGTTTAAATAATCAATCATGCATATAAGAGCCACTAAGCATTTTCAATATGGTCTTCTCGACCCCCAAAAGAAAGAAAAGAAAATAAAAACTATTTACACGGGAAAGCTCCCAACAAGTAAAAGAAGAACGGGAAATATTTTTGGGTTTTCTTTTTAATTACTACAACAAAGAAATAAACTACTACTAATTTTTTTGTTTTTTTTCTGAAGGTTTATTAAACACACAAGAAGAAAGCAGGAAAAAGAAAATAAGCTAGGATGGATATTACAGTGAAAAAGTAAGAGCACCGACATCTAGCAATGAGTGTGTGTGTGTGTGTGTGTGTGAACATGAATGTAATGTCGGTGGGAAATACGTACTCCCCCAAGCTTAGGCTTTTGGCCTAAGTTAGTCTATTGCCAGGGATAGCCTGGCGGATACCCATAGGTGAAGCTGGGGTCATACTGCGACGAAGAAGGCTCCGGCTGCCACTGGCTGGCAGCCTCCTCTGGATCCCAAGAATAAACAGATAGTCATGGAGGCTCATCTTGTGGCTCCGGTTCCGGGGCTGGTGCAGGATTCCGATAGGCTTGAACAACCGATCACGAAACGATGCGAGGTTCTACAGACAAGTTAAACAAAGAAGGAGTAGGCAAAGTAATGGTCTCAGGGTGATGTTTATCAAAGTTTAATTTGTATTTGAGCTCCCCGTCGCGACTCTTAACAAGAAAGTCATGCGCTATCATACTCTTATAATCTAAATAAACACGGGGCAGCGCTGTTTCTTCTTCCTCCTCATGCCTAATAGGTATTTCAAAATGTTCAGCTAGGCGTGAAGCATAAATGCCTCCAAAGATGGGGCACTTAGCACGGTTTAGACTTAACCGTCTAGCAACAATTCCACCCATACTAACAGAGTTATTGCAGTATAAACCATGGAGTAAAATAATAATATCAGGAATACTAAGGTTCCCGCAGTTCCTGCGTCCAATTAAACAACGACTAGCAAATAAGGCAAAGTAGCGTAAAACAGGAAAATGTATGCTAGTGATCCTTGCATCAGAAACCTTCCTGGTTTATCCCATAGTGATAGTGTTAATAAAATCTTCTACTTCGTTATGGTGGGGTTCATCTAAGGTGCCCTCAAAGGGTATTCTACAAACCTCGCAGAATTCAGCTAATGTCATCTCTTTAACAACGTCATATAAATGAAACTCTACTGTCGGAGGTGATTTCTTAGGGAAAAAGTAGAAGTTTTGCACAAAAGTATTTGTGAGTAAGAGATACTGATGACGTTGGTCATGGAGGAAGTTGGTGAGGCCAGCATTTTCAATCAATAGATGGAAATCTTCATAAATCCCAGCTCTCCTCAAGAAGTCATCGGAAGGCCATTCACACGGCCAGACCTCCGCGGTGCGAGGCAAATTAAGTTTGGGCTTCTTCTCTTCTTCCTTTTGTTTTTCCTTAGAGCTTTGGCTCAACGAGCCCCTCAAAGATTTCTTCATTATTTTCTGAAACAATCTGAAATTTTTAGTAACTTCAAATAAAAGTGAACCAACTTCAATAAAATTGATAGCAATAACTCCCACAAGTGCCTAGAGCCTATATAAAGCATTGGAACTACTTGGAACCATATAAATTTAACATTCAAGCTCAAGAACATGGTCACCTATGAAGCACAAATTTGCAATGAATAAAGCACTAGAACAAAAACTAATTGGACCAATGGAGGAGTCACATACCAAGGAAGAATCTCCCCAAGCAGTTTTGCAAGAGGTGCTATGAGCAAGGAGATCGAAAATCATAGCAATGGGGGCTGGAACTCGTGCTTGAGTTGGTTTTTTGTGTTTTTGTGAGGCAAAGGAAGAAGATGGGTGCAGGGATAAGTGGAGGAGGGCCACCATGGGCCCACGAGGCAGGGGGCGCGCCCAAGGGGGTAGGGCGCGTCCTCCACCCTCGTGACCAGGTGGCAGCTCCCCCCTTGGTAATTTTTGCACAGTAAATTCTCAAATCTTCCCGAAAAAATCATATTAAATTGGCATGGCATTCTCAGGACTTCTATTTTTGGGATATTTTTATATTGCACGGATAAGTCAGGAGACAGACAGAAAAATACTATTTTACTTTATTTCTACTAAATAACAGAAAATATAAAGAGGGTACAGAAGGTTGTGCTTCTAGTTTCATCCATCTCGTGATCATCAAAATGAACCCACTAACAAGGTTGATCAAGTCTCGTTAACAAAATCATTCAGAATAATCACAGAATCGGAGAAATTTCGAATAACACTAAGTTACCTCAACGGGGATATGAAAATCCCCAACAATAAGAATATCATACTTTTTCTTGATAGTAGGAACAGGAAATTCAAAACCTCCAAATATAATCGATGGAATTTTTCCAATAGAGTACTATAAACTTGAGGTTGTTTCCTCGGAAAATGTACCGTGTGCTCATTGCCATTAACATGAAAAGTGACATTGCCTTTGGTGCAATCAATAACAGCCCCTGCAGTATTAAGGAAAGGTCTTCCAAGAATAATAGACATACTATCATCCTCGGGAATATCAAGAATAACAAAGTCCGTTAAAATAGTAACGTTTGCAACCACAACAGGCACATCCTCACAAATACCGACAGGTATAGCAGTTGATTTATCAGCCATTTGCAAAGATACTTCAGTAGGTGTCAACTTATTCAAGTCAAGTCTATGATATAAAGAGAGAGGCATAACACTGACACCGGCTCCAAGATCACATAAAGCTGTTTTAACATAATTTCTCTTAATGGAGCATGGTATAGTAGGTACTCTGGGATCTCCAAGTTTCTTAGGTATTCCACCCTTAAAAGTATAATTAGCAAGCATGGTGGAAATTTCAGCTTCAGGTATTTTTATTTTATTAGTAATGATATCCTTCATATACTTAGCATCGGGATTTGTTTTGAGCACATCAGTTAATCGCATACGCAAAGAGATGGGTCTAATCATTTCAGCAAAGCGCTCAAAATCCTCATCATCCTTTTTCTTGGATGGTTTCGGAGGAAAAGGCATGGGTTTCTGAACCCATGGTTCCCTTTCTTTACCATGTTTCCTAGCAACAAAGTCTCTTTTATCATAACGTTGATTCTTTGATTGTGGGTTATCAAGATCAACAGAAGGTTCAACTTCTACATCATTGTCATTACTAGGTTGAGCATCAACATGAACATTATCATTAACATTATCACTAGGTTCATGTTCATCACCTGATTGTGTTTCAGCATCAGAAATAGAGATATCATTATTCTCAGGTGGTTCAACAATAGGTTCACTAGAAGTTTGCAAAGTCCTATCATTTTTCTTTTTCTTCCTCTTAGAAGAACTAGGTACGTCAATATTGTTTCTCTGAGAATCTTGCTCGATTCTCTTAGGGTGGCCTTCAGGATACAAAGGTTCCTGAGTCATTATACCAGTTCTAGTAGCCACTCTAATAGCATAATCATTTTTCTTACTATTCATTTCATCAAGCACTTCTTTATGAGCTTTGAGTACTTGTTCTACTTGAGTGGTAACCATAGAAGCATGTTTGCTAACAAGTTTAAGTTCACCTCTAATATCAGCCATATAATCACCCAAGCGTTTAATCATAAAGGTATTATGTTTTAGTTGTCTACCAAAATAAGCATTAAAGTCATCTTGCTTAAACATAAAGTCATCAAACTCATCCAAGCACTGACTAGCAATTTTAGTAGGAGGGACTTCATCTTTGTCATATCTATAGAGAGAATTTACCTTTACTACCTGTGTCGGGATATCGGGAGGTTCTTTAGTAAATAAGTAATTGAGATCATATACTTCTTCAACAGCCGGTAAATTAAGACCATGTATTTCTTCAATAGGAGGTAAATTCTTAACATATTCCGCTTTAATACCTTTTTCTTTCATAGATTTCATTGCCTCTTGCATATCTTCGAGATTGAGAAATAAAACACCTCTCTTCTTCGGAGTTGGTTTAGGTATAGGCTCGGTAATTGGCTCAGGAACTGGCTCAGGAGATAGCTCGGGAGGTGCCACATTATTTTCATTTGACAACATATTATTCAATAGAATTTCAGCGTCATCCGGTATTCTTTCCCTGAAAAGAGAACCAGCACAACTATCCAGGTAATCTCTGGAAGCATCAATTAGTCCACTATAAAAGATATCAAATATTTCAGGTTTCTTAAGAGGATGATCAGGCAAAGCATTAAGTAACTTGAGAAGCCTCCCCCAAGCTTGTGGGAGACTCTCTTCTTCAATTTGCACAAAATTGTATATTTCCCTCAAGGCAGCTTGTTTCTTATGAGCAGGGAAATATTTAGCAGAGAAGTAATAAATAATATCCTGGGGACTTTCCACACAACCAGGATCAAGAGAATTATACCATATCTTAGCATCACCCTTTAATGAGAACGGAAATATTTTGAGTAAATAAAGGTAGCGCGATCTCTCATTATTAGTAAACAGGGCAGCTATATCATTTAACTTAGTAAGATGTGCCACAATAGTTTCTGATTCATAGCCATAAAAAGGATCAGATTCAACCAAAGTAATTATATCTGGATCAACAGAAAAATCATAATAATCCCGATCAGGAACACAGATAGGTGAAGTAGCAAAAGCAGGATTAGGTTTCATCCTATCTCTAAAAGATTCTTTACTCCATTTAACTAGCAACCTCTTAAGTTCCTGTCTATCCTGGCAAGCAAGAATAGCTGTAGAAGATTCTGCATCAAAAAGATAACCCTCAGAAATAGCAAGCATATTTTCATCATCACTAACATCATCGCATTCAGGTGCAATAATTTCTCTTTCTCTAGACCTAGCAATTTGCTCATCAAGAAATTCACCAAGGGGCACAGTAGTATCAAGCATAGAAGTAGTTTCATCATAAGTATCATGCATAGCAGAAGTGGCATCATCAATAACATGCGACATATCAGAATTCACAGCAGTAACATGTTTAGGTGTCGCAAACTTACTCATAACAGAAGGAGAATCTAGTGCAAGGCAAGATGGCAGTCCCTTACCTCCCCTCGTAGTTTAGGGAAAAATAGTAGTTCGATCATCTTTCAAGTTTTTCATAGTGTCCAGCAGATATAAATCCCAAGTGACTCAAAGAATAGAGCTATGCTCCCCGGCAACGGCACCAGAAAAAGGTCTTGATAACCCACAAGTATAGGGGATCGCAACAGTTTTCGAGGGTAGAGTATTCAACCCAAATTTATTGATTCGACACAAGGGGAGCCAAAGAATATTCTCAAGTATTAGCAGTTGAGTTGTCAATTCAACCACACCTGGAAACTTAGTATCTGCAGCAAAGTGTTTAGTATCAAAGTAATATGATAGTGGTGGTAACGGTAACAAATGTAAAGACAACAAAAGTAATATTTTTGGTATTTTGTAGTGATTGTAACAGTAGCAATGGAAAAGTAAATAAGCGAGAACCAGTATATGGAAAACTCGTAGGCACCGGATTAGCGATGGATAATTATGCCGGATGCGGTTCGTCATGTAACAGTAACATAGGGTGACACAGAACTAGCTCCAGTTCATCAATGTAATGTAGGCATGTATTCCGTATATAGTCATACGTGCTTATGGAAAAGAACTTGCATGACATCTTTTGTCCTACCCTCCCATGGCAGCGCGGTCCTATTGGAAACTAAGGGATATTAAGGCCTCCTTTTAATAGAGAACCGGAACAAAGCATTAGCACATAGTGAATACATGAACTCCTCAAACTATGGTCATCACCGGGAGTGGTCCTGATTATTGTCACTTCGGGGTTGCCAGATCATAACACATAGTAGGTGACTATAGACTTGGAAGATAGGATCAAGAACTCACATATATTCATGACAACATAATAGGTTCAGATCTGAAATCATGGCACTCGGGCCCTAGTGACAAGCATTAAGCATAGCAAAGTCATAGCAACATCAATCTCAGAACATAATGGATACTAGGGATCAAACCCTAACAAAACTAACTCGATTACATGATAAATCTCATCCAACCCATCACCGTCCAGCAAGCCTACGATGCAATTACTCACGCACGGCGGTAAGCATCATGAAATTGGTGATGGAGGATGGTTGATGATGATGACGGCGATGAATCCCCCTCTCCGGAGCCCCGAACGGACTCCAGATCAGCCCTCTCGAGAGAGATTAGGGCTTGGCGGCGGCTCCGTATCGTAAAACGCGATGATTTCTTCTGTCTGATTTTTTCTCCCCGAAAGCCAATATATGGAGTTGGAGTTGGCGTCGGAGGGCCACCATGGGGCCCACGAAGTAGGGGGCGCGCCCAAGGGGGCGCGCCCCCCATCCTCGTGGATAGGGTGTGGGCCCCCTGGTCTCCATCTTTTGCGAGGATTTTTTATTGTTTTTTCTAAGGTGTTCCATGGAGTTTCAGGTCATTCCGAGAACTTTTATTTTTTGCACATAAAACAACACCATGGCAATTCTGCTGAAAACAGCGTCAGTCCAGGTTAGTTCCATTCAAATCATGCAAGTTAGAGTCCAAAACAAGGCAAATGTGTTTGGAAAAGTAGATACGACGGAGACGTATCAATTACACAAACTCGGTGAGACCGATTTTGGTAATAAGCTAACTAGAGAGTTTGCATTGTAATCTCGGTAGTACCGATTGTTCAAACTCGATGAGACCGATTTTGGTAATGGAAATACAAAGAGAGATTACAATCCCATCTCGGTGAGACCGAGATCCCTATCGGTGAGACCGATTTGCGTAGGGTTTGTTGCAGTGGCTAAGACATCTGAACTCGGTGGCGCCGGATGGAAAGAATCGGTAGGGTCAAGTTAGACTTTTGGTTTAGGACATATGTGGATGTGAGAAAGTAGTTGAGGGCTTTGGACCATATCACTAAGCATTTCTAGCAAGTAAGTCATTAAGCAACACCTCATCCCCTCTTGATAGTATTAGCTTTTCCTATAGACTCAATTTGATCTTGGATCACTAAAATAGAAAATGTAGAGTCTTGATCTTGGAGCTTGAGCCAATCCTTTGTACTTAGCATCTTGAAGGGGTTCCAGATCCTTTAGTCCATGCCACTCCATTGTTGAACTTGTCTGAAACTGTGGCACCCCGGCTCAGAGCGACCGTTTTACCCTGCATTGCCAGCCCAGAGACCTTGTCTTCTGGCAACACACAACAACATGGTACAGACAACAACCGCTTTATTCATGCTAGCGGAACATAGTTCATATTACAACAGTTAGCGAGGCCAAGCGGCACACACGATGCGGCTGAACAATATGTACATTATTTAGTGAACATAAAGGGGCCTCGATCATGACAACTACTCGGCAGCGGAACAACGTCGTAGCGGGACTCCATAGCACAAGAACACCGACGTGGACACGGTCTATACTCGGACAGCACTCCTTTCCAACGGGACTTTCCTGAAATCTGGCATGACACGCCAGGTCAGTACATTGAATGTACTTGCAAGCTCACAATAAGCATAAACAAGATGACAGACAATATTATGATAATTATCCAATTTAATCAACAATGCAACTATATAACCAACATGTTGTGATAGTGCTCAACAGGTACTCATTCTCCCGACTTGCTTACCAGGTGTGACCAACAAACATAATATTACCAAAACATACTCGTGATCCTTGCAGCGATCACAACCCGACCATCTCATGGCCCGTGATCCTTACGGCAATCACAACCCGACCAACTCGTGGCCCGTAATCCTTACAGCGATCACAACCCGACAACTCATGTCCAATTCAACACGATGACCTCATTGTCATCCTTAGTGCAATTTAGTGTGCATATTTATTAACTGTTGACCCATGGTGTACCTTACTTTTGAGCGTGTCCGTATCCATTGACTCGGCTATCGATAGATTAAAAACACTCTGTAGAGGTTAGTACACTGTAACCACACTACGAAACCCATGGCCTCACACTCCCATTCGGGTGGACCAACAGTGTTTCGACGAAACCATTTCATTGTCATGACACTCTCCCGGCCCTTCCGACTCAGACCCCACTGGGCTAGTCCTGGGTGGCCCCGTGTCTACCTCCAGACACCTCGACCACCGTCGTAGCCACGATCCACACTGGGATCCGGTACCAAAATTAACTTAACAACGGGCTCACAAGGTTATGCTTGCCTACCATAACCTTCCCTAAATTGAGGTATCGACCAGAGGCACGACAATGAAATGCATTAAGGCCGTCCCATACCAGCAAATGTGGTTGCACTGGGAAAGACTCGTTTCAGCGGCACCACTACCCCGTCAACAACATGTTCAAGTTGAATTATTAATCAGGTTCAACTTAATGTCAAAAGAAAATAACCGGTGTCATACTGTCATACCATGCATCACTTAACATATGCATCACATAACCGTGCAAAGACCGCACCAACCACGCTCCCACGGAGCCAACATAAACTCATGCCACTATACTGGTTAAACCTCTCTTTACTTATACCAGAAATATTTCTAGCATTATCATAATTATTCCTCATGCAAAAATAATATTCAAATTACTTATTAAACTCTATGACCATATTATTTAGTTATCACTAGGAACTAAGTTCTCATTATCTTACCAACAATATTTACTTCTAACATTCTGAAGTTCAAGTATATTAACATAACAAGCATATAACAGAATATATTTATTATATAACTAATTTAAATGCATCAATATTCATAAGTTCAAGTATGAAAATCATAAATATTGAAGTGATACCATGAAAATGTTACTGTGGCTTGCCTTAGTACTGATGAGATTCACAAGCCTCCTGGTGATCCTCAAGACAAGCTGGTTCCTCTGAAAATAATTCAAAAACAACAAATGAAAATATCAAGAAACCTTCTAAAAATTGCCAGAAAATCTAGACAGCAAGGAAAAATCCCATCTTTTGGGTGCTGTTAGATTTTTGGACAAAGAACACAATGCAAAAAGAATCACTGCAGTTGGACTTGTAGAATAAAAGTTATGGCTATTTGAATGCTACTGGAATTTAAATGAATTTGAAAAAGAAAACAGAGGGGGGGTGACGTCAAAGGCGTATTCTTCCAGGGCACCACCACTGATACCGCTTCACGCGCGTAGTGAGTCGCTGACTAGCGGGCCTTGCTAGTCAGGCCGGAGGGAGGGGAAAAGGAAACAGAGAGGCGCGGCGCTTTGCCGGACCTTACGCCGGTGTTGAGGCTTCTTGGAGGAAAACGAGATGGAGGGATCGACTGAGAAGAAGATTGCGCACCTGCCCGTACTCGTAGCATGGCTAACGGTGACCGGACGGCGTCGGATTCTTCCTCGCAAGCGAAGGCAGAACACGGTGGTCGCCGGAGATGAGGAAGACGACGACTAGGGGCGGCTCCAGGGGCTCTAGCTAGGCGCGTAGGCTTCACGGAGGTGAGGCAGAGGCCCTGGCTGGGTCGCCTTGGCTTGGGAGTGGCCGGAGCTGCGGGAACGATCTAGAGGGGACCATCGGCGATCTCGGCTTCGGAACGGCAGCCCGCGGCCTTCCCGACCGGGCTGCGGCTTCCTACTAGCTTGTGGGGTGAGAGAGAGTGTGGGATGGTGCTCGTGGAGGCTGGGTGTGGCTCCTTATATAGGCAAGTGGCGAGGGGGTTTCGGGATCCGCTGGTGGACACCTATCCACGGCGCCCGGCGACGAGCGGTGTCAGAGAGAGAGGGGGACGGCAACGGGGGTCACGCGGGAGCTGTGTGCGGACACGGGCGAGCACAGGAGCGAGCAGGAAAGGGACGAACACAGTGCGCAGGCACTGTGCCGTTGGCCGGACCGTGCCTGTGTTTGCTGCGGCGAGCTCCAGCATCAGCAAGCGGCAGGGAGGAGTTAAGGGGGTGTAGATGAGGATGGTGGCGAGGGGGGACACGCTCTGGCTGGCCAAGCAGCGAGCACGCGTGCCATAGAGGCGCTAGCGACGTGCAGAGCGCATGTTTGGCATGCCAGCACGCTCGGACGAACTCGGTCACCACGGGGACCATGACTTCAGGCCACATATGCACTAACCATGATGTCTGGCGTGTAGTCCTTAGTAAACATAGGTAGTCCTTAGTAAACTTAGGTGTTACCATGCAGTAGAAGTAAAATGGTGATGAGGTTAAGTTACTGGACAAAAACTTTGAGAAGTTACTGTGGTCAAACCACATGGATTCAAGGGCTGAGCTTTGGGGTTTTACTGACTCTTACTAAGGTGAATAAGCACGGGGAAAATCAGCTACATTGGAGCTAGTAAAAAGGTACTTGCCATAGAAACAACCATTTCAGCCCAGAAGTGAAATTATTTTCTGTAGCCAAAATACTCCAAAGAGTGGTAAAATATTTTTTCTCAGAAATGTGCCCTAGGGTCCAAAGAATATTTGGGATTTTTCTCAGGATTTTTAGGGCAACAGAAATGAGGGTTGCTTTGGAGGTCAAAGTGTTTAGCTAGGGTTTAAGAGGCAAAATGAATATTTTTCATTTAAGAAAAATATTCCAAGCAATATTGTTAGGTTGGCCAGGGGTGAAATGATGGATTAGAAGAGAAGAGGGGACACTTGGGTGAAAATCAAGGGATACCCAAGTGATCATGTCCAAATGGAATGATTCAAAACTCCAAATCCAAAACCAACTCAGTTGAAAATCAAGCAAAGAAAAGAGGGCAAAAACCAGGCTGTGACAAACCTCCCCCACTTAGAATGAATCTCGGCCTGAAGATTCGGTTGCTTGGGAAAACCATTCTGGATAACATGCCCTTAGATATTCTTCTGATTCCCAGGTTGATTCTGACTCGGTATGATGCATCCATTGAACCTTGTAAAACCTCCGTGAATTACTGCGAGTGACTCTTTCCATCTGATCCAAAATTTTCACTGGCCTCTCTTCGTAGGTCAAGTCTTTTGCCAGCTCTATCTCTGCCAAATCGGTCTTTTTCTCGGGTGGTGAGATGCACCATCGCAATTTTGAAACGTGGAACACGTTGTGCACGTTGGACAATTCCGGAGGCAGCTCCAACTAATATGCCACAGCACCTACTCGTGTCATGACGGGAAATGGACCAATAAACTTGGGTGACAATTTTCCATGGGTTTGGAACCTTTTTATTCCCTTCATGGGTGTGACTCGAAGGTAGACATGTTCTCCGGGTTCAAAACTGATCTGCCGGTGCTTTGCATCATAATAACTTTTCTGTCGCGATTTGGCCAGTTGTAATCTGTCTCGGATCTCCTTGACTTGCTTTTCGGCTTCCATGAGGTATGTTCCTAAAATACGGCTGTCTCCGGTTTGAGACCAATTTAATGGAGTGCGGCACTTACGGCCATACAAAGCTTCATAATGTGACATCTTTAAACTGGTCTGGAATCCATTGTTATACGAGAACTCGGCGTACGGCAAGCAATCTTCCCATTGTGGTCCTTGGGCTAAAACACAGGCTCGGAGCATATCTTCGAGTATCTGATTTACTCTTTCCGTTTGCCCATCCGTCTGAGGATGATAAGCGTTGCTGTATTTTAATTCCATCCCAAGGGCTTGATGGAGACGGGTCCAGAAAGCAGAGGTGAAAAGTGAACCTCGGTCAGTAGTGATGGTTCTTGGAACTCCATGTAAACTGACAATCCTGGATACATACAGTCATGCAAGCTCATCTACTCGGTATGAGGTTTTGACTAGGAGGAAGTGGGCCACCTTGGTTAATGTATCCACTATGACCCAGATCGCATTATTGCCTCGTCGGGTCCTAGGTAATCCTGTGATGAAATCCATACAGACATCATCCCATTTCCATTGTGACACGGGCAGTGGTTCGAGAAGTACGGCTGGTTTCTGATGTTCCCCCTTAACTTTGTTGCATATGTCACAACAGGCCACGAAATAAGCAATGTCTTTCTTCATTCCATCCCACCAGAATATTTGTCGAAGGTCTTCATACATGTTTGTTCCTCCAGGGTGGATTGAATACGAGGACTCGTGGGCTTCTGACAAAATTTTCTGCTTTAAGTCAGCTTGATTAGGCACACAAATCCTTCCCCTGAATCGGAGGATACCGTACTGATCCTTCGAGAAATCGGATGAATTGATGTGTTTCTGCAGATTAGCATCGCCTGGCTGGGCCTTGTGGATTTCTTACTCCAGAGTAGGAGTGACCGTCAGAATATTGGCATGACCAGCCTTGACAATGACCACGTTAAGCTGAGCAATCTCTTCTTTTAGTTCGGAATGCAGAGACTCCAGCATGACGTTTAAAGTGACGGGCTTTCGACTGAGTGCATCGGCAACCATGTTGGCCTTAACCGGATGGTAATTTATTCCAAGATCATAATCCTTGACCAACTTCAGCCATCTTCACTGACGGAGGTTTAAATCCAGCTAAGTAAATATGTATTTGAGAATTTTGTGGTCGGTAAAAATTTGGCACCTTTTTCCAATGAGGTAGTGTCTCCAAAATTTTAAAGCATGAACTACCGCGGCCAATTCCAAATCATGAGTGGGGTAATTTCCTTCATGGGGTCATAGCTGCCATGAGGCCTAGGCTACTACCTTGCCATCTTGCATAAGCACGCACCCAAGTCCTTGCCGGGAAGCGTCGCAATATACATCAAAGCTGCGGTAGATATCTAGAAGTGTTAATACCGGCGTACTTGTTAAGTGCTTCTTTAACTCGGTAAAAATTTTCTCACAGTCTGATGTCCATTCAAACTTATTATCCTTTTTAAGCAACTCCGTCATGGGCTTAGAAATCTTGGAGAACCCTTGAATGAAATGACGGTAGTATCCGGCTAATCCAAGAAAACCCCGGATCTGAGACACGGTGGCGGGTGGCAACCAGTCGAGCATGTCTTTTACTTTGCTTGGGTCCATGGATATTCCTTCAGCGGATAGTACATGCCCGAGGAATCCAACTTGCTTGAGCCAAAACTCGCATTTGCTGAACTTGGCATACAACTGGTGCTCACGGAGTCGTTGTAGCACTACACGGAGGTGTCCTTTATGATCTTCTTCACTTCTTGAGTAAATAAGTATATCATCGATGAAGACAACCACGAACTTATCAAGGAAATCCATGAATACTTTGTTCATCATGTGCATGAAGAAGGTGGGGGCATTGGTGAGGCCGAAGGACATGACGGTATATTCATAAAGAACGTAACGAGTGGTGAACGCGGTCTTGGGAATATCCTCCTTTTTAATTTTGAGCTGGTAATATCCAGTCCGCAAATCAATCTTTGAGAATACCTTGGCTCCACTGAGCTGATCAAACAAATCATCAATTCTTGGCAGAGGGCATTTGTTTTTGATCGTGACATCATTCAACTGTCGGTAGTGCACACACATGCGAAGTCTGCCATCTTTCTTGTCCACAAAAATAGCGGGTGATCTCCATGGCGAGGAACTGGGGTGGATATATCCTTTCTGGAGCATTTCATCAAGTTGTTTCTTTAGCTCCACCAATTTGGATGACGGCATTCGATAATATTTCTTGTGTATTGGTGTGGTTCCGGGCACAAGTTCTATTGCAAACTCAAGCTCTTAGTCAGGTGGCATGCCTGGCAGTTCTTCTGGGAATACATCAGGAAACTCACTAACCACTTGAATTAATTCCATTTTTGCTATTGCTGTAAAAACCATTTCCTTGGAGGGTATGCTTCTACGAGCAATAAACATGGTAGCTTGTCCATCTTGTCCGGTCAAATTGACTTCTCGGGTCGCACAATTTATGCATACTTGGTACTGAGTCAGCCAATTCATACCCAAGATGACATCCAATTTGTCAGACTCAATTAGTATAAAAGACGTCGGGAAACAGAATTCGTTGATCCTGACTTCCAGATTGCAGCAAACAAGATTGCTTTGAATAATAGATCCCAGGGTTTGTACCAGCATATTCTTGCCCAAAAGTGAACAAGAATATTTGTTTTGGGCAACAAAACTCCGAGAAATAAAAGAGTGGGAAGCCCTAGAGTCAAATAAAATTACTGCAGTTATGTTATTAATTGGGAACATACCAATGACGACTTCAGGATTTTCTTGGGCTTCGTCGGCTGATATATGATGAACATATCCCCTGACGTCGTGCTGACTTGGACCGGCTTCCAAATAATGGATTTGAGGCTTGAACGTAGCATTGGTCCGGGTGTTCTTGGGACACTGTTTGGCATAATGTCCGGTTTTTCTGCAACTATAACAGGAATTGTTCCGCAGGCGATTCTCCATAACTGGGTTTAGCACATCATTCTTCACTTGGGTGGTGGTCTTATTAGCATTTTGTTGCCAACTGGGCTGGTATGCCATCGGAGTTGGCTGCCAGGTACGAACCTTCTGTACTGGTTGCATTTCCTTCTTGGGCTCAAACTTGCGTTTGTGATCGTTATGGGCAGACTTATTATCTGACACGAGCTTGTGTTCCCTTTCAACAATGAAAGCCTTGTTCACCAGGGTTTAAAAATCTGGGAAATCGAACACACTGAGAACACAAAGAAGTTGCGGGTTTAACCCGCCAAGAAAGCGGTCCATCTTCCTTTCTTCAGTGGCCACGTCATATTGAGAGTAACGTGACAGGTGATTGAATTTTTGTAAATATTCTCCCACTGACTGACTTCCTTGGAGGAGCGCGAGAAATTCACGCTGCTTAGTCTTTATAATTCCTGCAGGGATGTGATATTTTCGGAATTGCTCCTTGAATCTTGACCAGGTAATTTCTTCATTCTCAGTCCCTATGGCTTTCTCACTTTCCCACCATATGGCAGCAGCACCTTCCAGATAATGTGTTGCAAATGGAACTTTATCCTCTTCATCAGTTCGAGCAATCTCAAGTTTCTTTTCCATAGTTCTTAACAAATCATCTGCATCCAAGGGATCAATGGCCTGACTGAAACAGGGAGGCTTAGTCCTTTGAAAATCAGATAGCTTGGAGTGAGAGGCAGGCTGATTTCCATTCTGTCCAACCATTGCTTGGATACTTCCGAATATTTCCATTAGATCATTGTTTTGTCGTTCCTCGAACATATGCATAATTTCCTCGGTGGAGGGCGGATTTGGCAGTGGAGGCGGTGGTGGAACGTACGGCTCGGGTGATTGTCCTGCCTGTCGTGCGGAACGCCGAACAGGAGAACCCTCGCGAACGTTGCTACTGCAGCCTCCCACGTCATCCTAATATGATTTTTCCCAAGTCAACGCAACCGAAATGAGAAGCATTCAACAAAAACTGGGGAGAAGCCAGCAACAAAAACCAAGCAAAACCGAAAAGACGAAGAAAATACGGCGAAAAAAATAAAGTCCAACATAATTATACATAGACTCATACATGAAAGATAACAACATGACAGGTCCAACTACCCTCATACATGAAACGAAACATCATGACTAGTACGATTACAACCATACTCCATCTCGACAACTGAGAATACTCGAAAGCTCTACTGCTCGGCTGGCGCTACGGGGTCCTCTCCTGATGCGGACTCGGATCCAGAACTAACGGGGTTAACAGAGACTTCCGGGTTGAAAGTGACACGACGATGCTGCCTCGAGGGCTCTCCCTCTGGGGCAGGTGGAGGGTGGATCATCGGGACTACAGGAGTGGCGAGGAGAGAAACCCACTCTGCAGGAGCACTAAGGGGACTCGCAGGCGTGGTGCCCGAGCTACTCGGGGGAGTAACCGGAGAAACGGGGGATCTAGAACTGGCAGGAACATAGGGAATAAATCCCATAGATGGAGAAGTAGTGGCTGAGCGAGTAGAGACTAAAGTAGAGGCTAAAGCAGTACGGGCACGACTTAGCTCCTGAGCCAGCTCGTAGATCAGAAGATAGCTAGCAGTGATGTAGTGAGAAAGGTGGCTAGCGACACTATCAGACTCTGGATTAATGACAGGGAAATGAACACGACCATTATCATGGAGGGAAGGGTAGTAATGGAAACCTGGAAGATTCTGCATCCGGACCTCGTTGTAGCGGAGCTCAACAAGTACCTCGTATGCAGCAAACTGGATAGCCAGAGAAGCGGAAGAAGCATAGCCGCTATGAGAGGTACGAGTGTAAGAACCAGAATTGGAACTTGGGCGCAGAGTAACCACGGCGTGATACTCATACACTGAGTCAGCTAGGCGCTCCCGGTACACATGATAGACTGGATCCTCTCCATGAGGGTACAGCCGACGCCACATGTTACGAAGGAGATGCGGCGACATGTACGACATCAGCTGCAACTGGCATGGATACAGCACCGGAGCCATCTACACTCACAACCATTAGCAGGTTAGCATAGAAAAAAAATATCAGTGCATGCAATGCAACAACCAGCTACAGTTACTACCGACACTCAGCTACAACTCGTATCTAGCGTCCAGTTAACTTGGCTTAGTCTAGTGTGGCCTACAGTCAGCGTGGCTCTGGTACCAAGCGTTGTGGCAACCCGGCTCAGAGCGACCGGTTTACCGTGCATTCCCAGCCCAGAGACCTTGTCTTTTGGCAACACACAACAACATGGTACAGAAAACAACCGCTTTATTCATGATAGTGGAACATAGTTCATATTACAACAGTTAGCGAGGCCAAGCAGCACACACGGTGCGGCTGAACAATATGTACATTATTTAGTGAACATAAAGCGGCCTCGATCATGACAACTACTCGGCAGCGGAACAACGTCGTAGCAGGACTCCATAGCACAAGGACACCGACGTGGACATGGTCTAGACTCGGACAACACTCCTTTCCAACGGGACTTTCCTAAAATCTGGCATGACACGCCAGGTCAGTACATTGAATGTACTTGTAAGCTCACAATAAGCATAAACAAGATGACAGACAATATTATGATATTTATCCAATTTAATCAACAATGCAACTATATAACCAACATGTTGTGACAGTGCTCAACAGGTACTCATTCTCCCGACTTGCTTACCAGGTGTGACCAACAAACATAATATTACCAAAACATACTCTTGATCCTTGTGCGATCACAACCCGACCATCTCATGGCCCGTGATCCTTACGGCGATCACAACCCGACCAACTCATGGCCCATGATCCTTACGGCGATCACAACCCGACAACTCACGTCCAACTCAACAGGATGACCTCACTGTCATCCTTAGTGCAATTTAGTGTGCATATTTATTAAGTGTTGACACATGGTGTACCTTACTTTCGAGCGTGTACGTATCCGTGGACTCGGCTATCAATAGATTAAAAACACTCTGCAGAGGTTAGTATACTGTACCCACACTACGGAACCCATGGCCTCACACTCCCATTTCCGGGTGGACCAACAGCGTTCCGACGAAACCATTTCACTGTCATGACACTCTCCCGGCCCTTCCGACTCAGACCCCACTGGGCTAGTCCTGGGTGGCCCCGTATCTACCTCCAGACACCTCAACCACCGTCGTGGCCACGATCCACACTGGGATCCGGTACCAAAATTAACTTAACTACGGGCTCATAAGATTATGCTTGCCTACCAGGCCAGGGTACAGCACGCCAATAACCTTCCCTAAATCGAGGTACCGACCAGAGGCATGACAATGAAATGCATTAAGGCCGTCCCCTACCAGCAAATGTGGTTGCACTGGGAAATACTCGTTTCAGCGGCACCACGACCCGGTCAACAACATGTTCAAGTTGAATTGTTAATCAGGTTCAACTTAATGTGAAAAGAAAATAACTGGTGTCATACTGTCATACCATACATCACTTAACATATGCATCACATAACCGTGCAAAGACTGCACCAACCACGCTCCCACGGAGCCAACATAAACTCATGCCACTATACTGGTTAAACCTCTCTTTACTTATACCGGAACTATTTCTAGCATTATCATAATTATACCTCATGCAAAAATAATATTCAAATTACTCATCAAACTCTATGACCATATTATTTATTTATCACTAGCAACTAAGTTCTCATTATCTTACCAACAATATTTACTTCAAACATTCTGAAGTTCAAGTATATTAACATAACAAGCATATAACAAGCATCAATATTCATAAGTTCAAGTATGAAAATCATAAATATTGAAGTGGCACCATGAAAATGTTACTGTGGCTTGCCTTAGTACTGATGAGGTTCACAAGGCTCCTGGTGATCCACAAGACAAGCTGGTTCCTCTGAAAAATTATTCAAAAACCACAAATGAAAATATCAATAAACCTTCTGAAAATTGCCAGAAAATCTAGACAGCAAGGAAATATCCCATCTTTTTGGTGCTGTTAGATTTTTGGACAAAGAACACAATGCAAAAAGAATCACTGCATTTGGACTTGTAGAATAGATGTTATGGCTATTTGAATGCTACTAGAATTTAAGTGAATTTGAAAAATAAAACAGAGGGGGGTGACAACGAAGGCGTATTCTCCCAGGGCGCCACCACTCATACCGCTTCGCGCCCGTAGTGAGTGGCTGACTAGCAAGCCCCGCTAGTTAGGCCGGAGGGAGGGGAGAAGGAAACAGAGAGGCCCGGCGCTTTGCCGGAGCTTATGCCGGTGTTGAGGCTTCCTGGAGGAAAACGATAGGGAGGGATCTACGGAGAAGAAGATTGTGCACCTGCCCGTACCCATAGCATGGCTAACGGTTACTGGACGGCGTCGGATTCTTCCTCACAAGCGGAGGCAGAACAAAGTGGTCGCCGGAGATGAGGAAGAGGCGGAGGCCCTGGCGGGGTCGCCTTGGCTTGGGAGTGGCTGGAGCTGCGGGAACGATCTAGAGGGGATCGCCGGCGAGCTCGGCTCCGGAATGGCAGCCCACGGCCTGCCCGGTCGGGCTGCGGCTTCCTACTAGCTTGTGGGGTGAGAGAGAGTGCGGGATGGTGACCGAGGAGGCTAGGGGGTGGCTCCTTATATAGGCAAGCGGCGAGGGGGTTTCGGGCTCCGCCGGTGGACACCTGTCCACGGTGCCCAGCGACGAGCGGCGTCAGAGAGAGAGGGGAAAGGCGACGGGGGTCATGCGGGAGCTGTGCACAGACGCGGACGAGCACATGAGCGAGGAGGAAAGGGACGAACATAGTGCGCGGGCACTGTGCCATTGGTCAGACCATGCCCGTGCTCGCTGCAGCGAGCTCCGGCGTCGGCGAGCGGCAGGGAGGAGTTAAGAGGGTGGAGACGAGGATGGTGGCGAGGGGGGGCACGCTCTGGCTGGCCGAGCAGCGAGCACGCGCGCCACAGAGGTGCTGGCGACGCGCAGAGCGCGCGTTTGGCATGCCAGCATGCTCAGACGAACGCGGTCACCGCGTGGACCGTGACATCAGGCCACATATGCACTAACCATGATGTCTGGCGTGTAGTCCTTAGTAAACTTAGGTGTTACCACGGCTCGGTTTGGTTCTAGGTGCAGTAGAAGTAAAATGGTGATGAGGTTAAGTTACTGGACAGAAACTTTGAGAAGTTACCGTGGTCAAACCACAGGGATTCAAGGGATGAGCTTTGGGGTTTTACTGAATCTTACTAAGGTGAATAAGCACAGGGAAAACCAGATACATTGGAGCTAGTAAAAAGGTAGTTGTTGTAGAAACTACCATTTCAGCCCAGAAGTGAAATTATTTTTTGTAGCCAAAATACTCCAAAGAGTGGTAAAATATTTTTTCTCAGAAATGTGCCCTAGGGTCCAAAGAATATTTGGGATTTTTCTCAGGATTTTTAGGGCAACAGAAATGAGGGTTGCTTTGGAGGTCAAAGAGTTTAGCTAGGGTCTAAGAGGCAAAATGAATATTTTTCATTTAAGAAAAATATTCCAAGAAATATTGTTGGGTTGGCTAGGGGTGAAATGATGGATTAGAAGAGAAGAGGGGACACTTGGGTGAAAATCAAGGGATACCCAAGTGATCAAGTCCAAATGGAATGATTCAAAACTCCAAATCCAAAACCAACTTAGTTGAAAATCAAGCAAAGAAAAGAGGGCAAAACCAGGCCGTGACAGAAACATACTAGGTAGAAATGTTAGTCCAACAAGATATATGTTGACATTAATTACCAAAATCAACCAGGGAGCACTTGTGCTTTCAATCTCCCCCTTTTTGGTAATTGATGACAACATACATCAAAGCTTTAGATAAAGATATAGAGAATAGCAAGTAAAGCTTTGGAAAGACATGTAACATGCATAGGCTCCCCCAACATGTATGCAATCATGTGAATATGGAATATAGGAGCAAGTGAATGCATAAGCATGACAAAGTAGGAAATGTGTTACATGTATCTTGGCTATATGCATCAGAGCAAAAGATGTGAATATGGGAAATGTACCTTCATGCTCATGAGTCCTTCTTGCAAACAGTATGTACATCAGCAAGAATTTCTCATACACATGACTGTGATGCATATACTTACCTTGTGGTCTTGAGTTGGCTTAGGATAGAATGAACCTATGAAAATAAGGTTAGATAACACAGATGCACCTACTTGCCAGAGTAAACAGAAAGAAGCCACAAGAGTCCCAAGAATGGGATGACATGTAGAGAGTGAGTACTAAGTACCACATTTAACACAGACATGTCCCCAAAGGTAAAGATGTGCAATGAATTAAAGAATTTCTTTCCCTTAGATGTCTTGCTCCCCCTAAATCTAGCATGGGATACTGGGAGAAGATAGGGAACATAAAATCAGAGCTCAAAGAAACAAATGACCAGAGCTAATGCAAATAAGCACATATGAACATGTCTTTCCCCTCAAGAAGACATGTGGCATCTCTCCTCTTGAACAACAAGCATCTGGGATCCTTGAAGATTACTCTCTCCTTGAGTATTATCTCCCACTAGAGATATGATTAAGCTTTGATGTGATCTCTATCCCCCCTTTGACATCAATTTCCAAGAAGGGCCTTCTGGAATTTGTTGTGAATGGGTTTGGTCCTTGAGTCACAGCATAAAGCACTAAGGTAACTGTAATGCTTGTAGAGGACAAGATTCATTGAGTGGAGCTTGATCAAGAGTAATGTAGGAATAAATGGCAAAATGTCTTTCCTGTAGTGAAATCGGTGGCACCGAGTGGTATGCTTCGGTTGCATCGAAAGAATTCGGTTAGACCGAAAACAAGAGACCGGTGTGACCGTGTTCATCATAGAGAAAACACTTCTCACCTCAGCTCACTAGACATGTAAGATCTCACAAGGATTTGCAAGGAATTAACTGAAAGATTTGCAATGAATTGGATGCAGGGAATGCGGAACAAATAGAAAAGAAAAGAAATCTAGATGAAGTTTTTTTTGAAAGGGGAAACAAATATGCATGAGACAAATGCAAGATCATAGAAAAGAACACAAGAAAACTTCATCTAGAGATGGTCAGCGACAAGGTCACCTATGTTAGAGCGTATTGACTTAGGAGTCAAGTGAGATCACTTGATAATAGGTCATACTTATTGTTTAAGCTCAAAATGGGGTTACCATTATTCGTTTAAGCATCTTGATGTATTCACATCTTGTCGAGTTTCTTTGACTCATGACTGGGAGCAAAGCTTCTCTAAGATGGAATAACATACCATGGGTGGTGGTGTTGATCGTGATCACGTAGTTGGACTTGTGTGGGTTGCTCAAGGTTGATGTAGCTCATCAAGAGTCGGGAGCACCACTTGGAATTTGAGTTCATCTACCTACATGGGTTATTTCTTGCAAGGAAGAGCACTTGTGAGTCCAAAATGACAATCATGAAACTCAACATAGAATATGTCAAAAGATATGTTTGAATGGTTTCGTGCTTCCCTGTCTTCGACCACCATTAGGTAGAGACTTGGAGATGTAGAGATTGCTCAAGATATGAGTAGGTTACAATATCATGGAATTAGATTCATCCAAGTACCTACATGGGTTAGATAACAAAGGTACAAATATATCCAAGACATAAGATTATCATCATAAGAGAAATATCAAGGATTAGTCATAGGCTCATGCCTTGCATGTATCAAATGGAGTTCCTACTCCAAGTTTGAAGCATCAATGATATTCGATTCACCTCTTAACCTGCAAAACACTTTCTCATGAAGTGGTTTAGTGAATATATCTGCTAATTGCTTTTCGGTGCGAACAATTCTTAAGATTAATGCCCCCTTTGGCAACATGATCTCGAATTAAATGATGACGAACTTCAATATGCTTAGTTCGAGAGTGTTGCACGGGATTGTGAGAAATCTTGATAGCACTTTCATTGTCACAAAGTAATGGAACATGTTTCACATATATCCCATAATCTTTAAGAGTTTGGTTCATCCAAAGTAACTGAGCACAACATGAATCAGCGGCAATGTATTCCGCTTCGGCGGTGGATAAGGTACTGAGTTTTGTTTCTTGGAAGACCAAGACACAAGAGATCTACCAAGAAATTGACAAGTGCCCGAAGTGGACTTTCTATCAACCTTGTCACCGGCATAGTCCGAGTCGGAGTAGCCAACAAGATCAAAAGAGGCCCTCTTTGGATACCAAATGTCGAAGTTTGGTGTATGGATTAAGTATCTCACTATCCTTTTCACGGCCGTAAGATGACATTCTTTAGGAGCAGCTTGATATCGTGCACACATGCACACACTTAGCATGATGTCGGGATGTGAAGCACATAGATATAATAATGATCCAATCATAGAGCGATAAACCATTTGATCAACCGGTTCACCATCTTTGGTCAAATCAAGATGTCCACTAGTAGGAATGGGTGTAGTCATACCTTTGCATTCTTGCATATTGAACTTCTTGAATAAGTCCTTGGTGTACTTTGTTTGAGAGACAAAGGTACCTTTTCCTTAGTTTGCTTGATTTGCAAACCAAGAAAGAATTTGAGTTCACTCATCGTAGACATCTCAAACTTGTATGACATTAGCTTCCCAAACTTTTCACTATAGGGTTATTAGAACCAAATATAATATCATTGACATAAATTTGGCATACAAATAGTTCTCCATTGACCCTTTTAGTAAAGAGAGTAGAATCTATTTTTCCAATTTCAAAGCCTTTTTCAATAAGGAACTTGGTCAAGCATTTATACCACGCTCTAGGAGCTTGTTTAAGACCATAAAGAGCTTTGTGAGGTTTGTAGACATGATCAGGTTGCTTAGCATTAACAAAGCCGGGAGGTTGTTTAACATAAACTTCCTCCTCTATTTCACCATTTAGAAAAGCACTTTTAATGTCCATTTGGTACAAGGTGATATCATGGTGATTAGCATAGGCAAGTAAGATACAAATGGACTCAAGTCTAGCAACGTGAGCATAAGTCTCACCATAGTCCATACCTTCGACTTGTGTGTAGCCTTGGGCGACGAGACGTGCTTTGTTGCGAACTGGTTGTCCATCTTCATCTTGCTTGTTGCGAAACACCCATTTGGTACCGATGATGTTGTGGTTGTTGTCGGGCTTCTCAACCAATGTCCAAACTTGATTCCTCTCAAATTTGTGTACCTCTTCATGCATAGCGTTTATCCAATCCGGATCTTCCAATGCTTCTTCAACCTTCATAGGTTCAATGCTAGAGATGAATGAATAGTGTTCACAAAAGTTAGCTAAACGAGTTTTAGAGCGAGTGATTCTCCCCGTTTGGATATCTTTGTAGATTTGGTCAACGGGATGATCTTTAGCAATTCTTGCTCGAACTCGTGAAAGATTTTGCTTGGGTCTTGGTTGAACATCTTCTTCATCTTGTTCTTCTTCTTGGCCTTCTTCATTGTTGACGTTGTCATTTTCTTGTCGTGGTGGAGAAGGAGGTTGTTGACGTTTGTCTTGGTGCACTTCCTCGTTTTCTTCATCTTGGTGTGTCCCACTTGTGGATGCTTCCATACCAACTCTTGGTTCACCTTGTCGTGAGGTAGAAGCTTCCACTTGGACGGACGAGGTACTCTCCTTCACCTCTGTTGTACGAATCTTTCTAATGTACAAACCTTGAATTGCTTCCGAGGGGTCTTTGTCTCCTACATCAATTGGGAATTGCTCTACTTGCGAGCCGTTAGATTCATCAAACTTCACATCTACCGTTTCTTCAACCTTTCGGGTGAAATTGTTATAGACACGGTATGTGTGAGAGTTTGAGCCATAACCAAGTAGGAAACCTTCATGAGACTTAGCAGCAAATTTAGAACGACGATGCTTATCAAGAATGTAGCACTTTGAGCCGAATACTCGAAAGTATCCAACTTGGGGTTTGTTACTGGTGAGAAGCGCGTATGCCGTCTTGCCGAGTAGCTTGTGAAGATACAAGCGATTTGTTGCATGACAAGCTGTCTCAACCGCTTCTGCCCAAAAGTGCTTGGCGTCTTGTACTCATCAAGCATCGTTCTCGCCATTTCGATGAGCATTCGGTTCTTCCTCTCAACAACTCCATTTTGTTGAGGTGTGTACGTAGCCAAGAACTCGTGTGAAATACCTTCTTCGTCAAGAAAGGTATCCACTTTTGCATTCTTGAACTCCGTTCCGTTGTTGCGGTGAACTTTCTTAATCTTCACTTCAAATTGATTTTGGGCCTTCCTAGCGAAGTTTTTGAAGATCTTTTGGACCTGCGATTTATCATCGAGAAAGAACACCCACGTAAATCTTGAAAAATCATCAACTATAACTAGACCAAAAGAATTTCTACCGAGATTTTTGTAGGCTTTGGGACCAAAAAGATCCATGTGAAGTAGCTCGAGTGGCCTCCTTGTGGTCATGATGTTCTTCACGGGATGCCTCCCTCAGACCTGTTTGCCTGCCTCACAAGCGCTGAAAAGTCTATCCTTATAAAATATGACATCGTTAACGCCAAGGATATGATTACCTTTAATAAGCTTGTCTAGGTATCTATGCCATAACCAACCTTTAGAAGATTTAGCAATAAAGCAAGTTCTAGGTTGAGCCTTTTTAGTGAAATCAACAATGTATAGATCACCTCTACGTACACTGGTAAAGACCATTTTATGATTATCTCTACGAAACACTTGGCAATCTACTTCAGTAAATAGGACATTGAAACCGAAATCAGCAAGTCTAGATACTGAAAGTAAGTTGTAGCCAAGAGATTCAACGAGCATGACATTTTGTATGGAGCTATCATGTGATATGGCCACCTTACCGAGGCCAACCACCTTACCCTTTGAGTTGTCACCGAAAGTGACATACTTTTGAGGACCATCATTTTTAGCAAGCTCACGAAACATATCTTTATCTCCGGTCATGTGATCAGTACATTTACTATCAAGAACCCATTCCTTTCCTCCTGCCATATATCCACGAAGATTTGCCATAAAACCAAAATGTCTCCTTGCATCATCAAGATCAAAGTCACTATCATCATCCTCGTCATAGTATCCATGTTCAACATCGTCAAGTGGTGGATCAAATCCTAGAGAGGGTGATTCGTTAGAGTTAGTTTGATAATGATCTTGTTTATGAATTTTAATAGCTTCGGAAATAATGTCACTAATAATTCCAACATCTCCTTTGGCATGCATAAGGTTTGTAAGCTCAAATAGGCAATCACCAAACATAGGATCACTAGAATTCATCTTACTCAAGGCAATAGACTTATGGATAATTTCATCTAGATTTTTCAAGGAATAATTTGGAAAGCGTTCCTCAAGAAATTTCCATATGGTGTAGGCACACTTAAGAGTAGGCAAACATCCAATCAAGTTTCTAGGCAAACCTCTAGTGATAAGTTCAACAGTTCTAAGATTGCAAATCATGTCAATTGACTCATCAAGAGTACGATGCATAGGATCAACATGAGGTGCACAAGGGCTAGTAATGTACTTGTTCAAATGATATTGATTGAAAATCACAAGCATCTCATTTTTCCACTCATTAAAGTACTCTTCATCAAGTATAGGCACTCTATGTCTAAGACTCCCAATTGTAGACTCATCCATCTTCCTCCAATGGTGTTTAAACCAAAGCAATGGAGACCAAAGCTCTGATACCAATTGAAAGGATCGAGAAGAGATGTCTAGAGGGGGGGTGATTAGACACTAAGTACCAAAAGTTGTAATTTTTAACTTCTTTAAGTTTAAGTGGAGTTTTGGCACAAGTTTAATAATCACAATACATAACAAACAAGCATGCAAAGAGTATATGAGCAGCGGAAAGTAAAGCATGCAACTTGCAAGTATGTAAAGGGAAGGGTTTGGAGGATTCAAAAGCAATTGGAGACACGGATGTTTTTGTCGTGGTTCCGATAGGTGGTGCTATCGTATATCCATGTTGATAGAGACTTCAACTCACGAAGGGTAACGGTTGCACGAGTCCCTGGAGGGCTCCACCTATGAAGGGTCCACGAAGAAGCAACCTTATCTATCCCACCATGGCCGTCGCCCACGAAGGACTTGCCTCACTAGCGGTAGATCTTCACGAAGTAGGCGATCTCCTTGCCCTTACAAACTCCTTGGTTCAACTCCACAATCTTGTCGGAGGCTCCCAAGTGACACCTAGCCAATCTAGGAGACACCAGTCTCCAGGAAGTAACAAATGGTGTGTTAATGATGAACTCCTTGCTCTTGTGCTTCAAATGATAGTCTCCCCAACACTCAACTCTCTCTCACAGGATTTGGAATTGGCGGAAAGAAGAATTGAGTGGAAAGCAACTCTGGGAAGGCCAGAGATCAAGATTCATATGGTAGGAATGGAATATCTTGGCCTAAACACAAGTGTAGGTGGTTCTCTCTCAGAAAATGTATGCTGGAAGTGTAGGTTCGTTCTGATGGCTCTCTCCATGAATGAAGAGTGGGTGGAGGGGTATATATAGCCTCCACACAAAATCTAACCGTTACACACAACTTACCAAACTCGGTGGGACCGAATTGAGAAACTTGGTCGGACCGATTCAGCAAATCTAGTGACCGTTAGGATTTTCGGTGGGACCGACATGCAACTCGGTAGGACCGATATGATTAGGGAATAACGTAATCTCGGTGAGACCAATTACACAAACTCGGTGGGACCAGTTTTGGTAATAAGCTAACCAGAGTTGGTGAGGCAAACTCGGTAGGGCCGATTACACAAACTCGGTGAGACTGATTTTGGTAATAAGCTAACCAGAGAGTTTGCATTGTAATATCGGTAGTACCGATTGCTCAAACTCGGTGAGACCAATTTTCGTAATGGACATACACAGAGAGATTACAATCCCATCTTGGTGTGACCGAGATCCCTATCGGTGAGACCAATTTGCCTAGGGTTTGTGGCAGTGGCTAAGACATCTGAACTCGGTGGCGCCGGATGGAAAGAATCGGTAGGGCCGAGTTAGACTTTTGGTTTAGGACATATGTGGATGTGAGAAAGTAGTTGAGGGCTTTGGAGCATATCACTAAGCATTTTGAGCAAGTAAACCATTAAGCAACACCTCATCCCCTCTTGATAGTATTGGCTTTTCCTATAGACTCAATGTGATCTTGGATCACTAAAATAGAAAATTTAGAGTCTTGATCTTGGAGATTGAGCCAATCCTTTGTCCTTAGCATCTTGAATGGGTTCCACATCCTTTAGTACATGCCACTCGATTGTTGAACTTTTCTGAAACATACTAGGCAGAAGTGTTAGTCCAACAAGAGATATGTTGACATTAATTACCAAAATCACTCAGGGAGCACTTGTGCTTTCATAAAGGCTATCCTTGACATTTTTACTGAAACTAAAGATGCAAAACATTATTCTAAATAACAGCAAGAAAATACTAACAAAATAAAATGACGCTCCAAGCAAAACACATATCATGTGGTGAATAAAAATATAGCTCCAAGTAGAGTTACTGATCAACGAAGACGGAAGAGGGGATGCCATCCTGGGCATCCCCAAGCTTAGGTTCTTGTTTGTCCTTCTATATTACCTTGGGGTGCCTCAGGCATCCCCAAGCTTAGGCTCTTGCCACTAGTTTTTCCATAGTCCATCCAATCTTTACCGAAAACTTGAAAACTTCACAACACAAAACTCAACAGAACTTGTAAGCTCTGTTAGTATAAGAAAATAAAACCACCTCATAGGTACTGTAATTTACTCATTCTAAATTCATATTGGTGTAATATATACTGGATTATAACTTCTCAATGGTTCATACCCTCCGATACTACTCATAGATTCTTCAAAATAAGCAAACAACACATAGAAAACAGAATCTGTTAAAAACAGAACAATCTGTAGTAATCTGTATCAAACGTATACTTATGGAACTCCAAAAATCCTACAAAATTAGGAAGTCCTAAGAAATTTGTGTACAAATCCAGAGCAGAAAGAATCAGATCATAAGAACATTACTGTGAATTAAGAAAATTAATTTACTGGGTGCAAAAATTCTGATTCTCAGCAGGATCAACACAACTATCACCGTAAGCTATCCTAAAGGTCTTACTTGGCACTTTATTGAAACAAACACTATAAAACATGATTAATACAGTAGCATAATCATGTGGAAACACAAAAAAAGTAAGGATAAATATTGGGTTATCTCCCAACTAGCATTTTTCTTTAATGCCTTTCTAGCTAGGCATGATGATGACAACGATGCTCACGGAAAAGATAAGAATTGAAACATAACAGGAGCATCATGAAGCATATGACTAGCACATTTAAGTCTAACCCACTTCCTATGCATAGGGATTTTGTGAGAAACAACTTATGTGAACAATAATCAACTAGCATAGGAAGGTAAAACAAGCATAGCTTCAAGATTTTAAGCACATAGAAAGGAAACTTGATATTATTGCAAATCCTACAAGCATATATTCCTCCCTCATAATAATTTTCAGTAGAATCATGAATAAATTCAACAATATAACCAGCACCTAAAGCATTCTTTTCATGATCTACAAGCATAGAATTTTTACTACTCTCCACATAAGCAAAATTCTTCTCATGAATAGTAGTGGGAGCAAACTCAACAAAATAATTATCATGTGAGGCATAATCCAATTGAAAACTAAAATCATGATGAAAAGTTTCATGGTTATCATTATTCCTAATAGCATACAAGTCATCACAATAATCATCATAGATAGCAACTTTGTTCTCATAATCAATTGGAACCTCTTCCGAAATAGTGGATTCATCACTAAATAAAGTCAAGACCTCTCCAAATCCACTTTCAACAATATAATCATAATAAATAGGAGGCATGATTTCATCATAACAAATATTCTCATCAAAACTTGGGGGACAAAAAATATCATATTCATCAAGCATAGCTTCCCCAAGCTTGTGGCTTTGCATATCATTAGCATCATGGATATTCAAGGAATTCATACTAACAACATTGCAATCATGCTCATCATACAAAGATCTAGTACCAAGCATTTTAACGCATTCTTCTTCTAGCACTTGAGCACAATTTTCCTTTCCATCATACTCACGAAAGATATTAAAAAGACGAAGCGTATGAGACAAACTTAACTCCATTTTTTGTAGTTTTCTTTTATAAACTAAACTAGTGATAAAACAAGAAACAAAAAGATTCGATTGCAAGATCTAAAGATATACCTTCAAGCACTCACCTCCCCGGCAACGGCTCCGGAAAAGAGCTTGATGTCTACTACACAACCTTCTTGTTGTAGACGTTGTTGGGCCTGCAAGTGCACAGGTTTGTTGGAGAGTGGCAAATTTCCCTCAAGTGGATGACGTAAGGTTTATCAATCTGTAGGAGGCGTAGGATGAAGATGGTCTCTCTCAAACAACCCTGCAACCAAATAACAAAGAGTCTCTTGTGTCCCCAACACACCCAATACAATGGCAAATTGTATAGGTGCACTAGTTCGGCGAAGAGATGGTGATACAAGTGCAATATGGATGGTGCATAAAGGTATTTGTAAACTGAAAATATAAAAACAGCAAGGTAACTAATGATAAAAGTGAGCGTAAACGGTATTGCAATGGTAGGAAACAAGGCATAGGGTTCTACTTTCACTATTGCAAGTTCTCTCAACAATAATAACATAGATAGATCATATAACAATCCCTCAACATGCAACAAAGAGTCACTCCAAAGCCACTAATAGCGGAGAACAAACAAAGAGATTATGGTAGGGTACGAAACCACCTCAAAGTTATTCTTTCGGATCAATCTATTCAAGAGTTCGTACTAGAATAACACCTTAAGACACAAATCAACCAAAACCCTAATGTCACCTAGATACTCCATTGTCACCTCAAGTTTCCGTGGGCATGATTATATGATATGCATCACACAATCTCAGATTCATCTATTCAACCAACACAAAGTACTTCAAAGAGTGCCCCAAAGTTTCTACTGGAGAGTCAAGAAAACATGTGCCAACCCCTATGCATAGGTTCATGGGTGGAACCCGCAAGTTGGTCACCAAAACATACATCAAGTGGCACGTGATATCCCATTGTCACCACAAATAAACATGGCAAGACATACATCAAGTGTTCTCAATCAAGACTCAATCCAATAAGATAACTTCAAGAGGGAAACTCAATTCATCACAAGAGAGTAGAGGGGGAGAAACATCATAAGATCCAACTATAATAGCAAAACTCGCGATACATCAAGATCGTGCCACAGACAAAACACGAGAGAGAGAGAGACCAAACACATAGCTACTGGTACATACCCTCAGCCTTGAGGGTGAACTACTCCCTCCTCGTCATGGATAGCGCCGGGATGATGAAGATGGCCACCGGTGATGGGTTCCCCCTCCGGAAGGGTGCCGGAACGGGCTCCTGAGAGGTTTTGGTTGGCTACAGAGGCTTGCAGCGGCGGAACTCCCGATCTATCTTCTGTTTCGGTGTTTTTAGGGTACGTAGGCTTATATGGGCAAAAGAAGTCGGTCGGGGGAGGCTCGAGGGGCCCACGAGAGGGTAGGGCACGCCCCCTATCTCGTGGCTCCCTCGATACTCCCCTGGCTTGCACTCCAAGTCTCCTGAATCATAATCTTTCCAAAAATAACGCTGCCAAAGGTTTCATTCCATTTGGACTCCGTTTGATATTCCTTTTCTTTGAAATACTGAAACAGGCAATAAAACAGCAATATGGGCTGGGCCTCCGGTTAATAGGTTAGTCCCAAAAATGATATAGATGTGTAAAATAAAGCCCATAAACATCCAAAAGGGGTAATATAATAGCATGGAACATTCAAAAATTACAGATACGTTGGAGACGTATCACTAGCTCGACAGAGCGGACAACGGCGGAGCTCGTGGACATGGTGGGGTGGCGAGAGGACGACGGTGAGCGCGTCTACGATGGCGGTGCGGTGGCAGCTGATTCGGCCATGGCGGGAGAGGGCGAGAGAGAGGACAGGGGGGAGAATGAGGTGTCCAGGGGCTCGGGGCGGCCGAGGAGGCCCTTCGAGGCGTCGCGCTGGCGCGGGCGACGCAGGCAGGCAGGGAGGTGGCATGGCAAGCTCGGCGGCATCGCGGTGTCCCTCCTCTGCCTACTGGCAAAGGTGGGTGGTGACTGGCACGGGCCAGATGGGCCGGCCCAGTGCAGGTAAGTGGCCACTGGCTTTCTCTCTCTCTCTTTTGTCATTTTAATTGTTTTTCTAATTTTCTGTAACTGTTTGGCATTATTAAAAATAGCTAGGCATTTCCAAAAATCCTGGAAATAATTAGGGGCTTTGTTTAGAATATTTCCAACAGCCCACACTTATTTCTAGAATTATTTGAGCATTTAAAATATTTTATATTATTTAAATGCCCAAACTCAAATAGCTAATGATTTAATCCCGTGACCTTATGTGTCCTAGAAAAATGTGAACCAATTTTGGCAGAGGTTCTAACCCAAGACAAAAATGATGGACATTTTAGAAGGGCATTTCTGGTTCATTGAAAATATTTTTAGTAAACCCTAGCTGGTTTCAGGGGGGCTGGGGGTTTTGTCATCCCCATTTCCAGTTTCTGATGAAAGATAAACATGATGCAACACTCTAATGCATGAACTAGCTCGGCTGTGACAAAAGCATTCATCATGAGTGAAACGGACAAGTGGTCTATGCTAAAATCTGATCAGGGAAGAGCAAAGAAAACGCACCGACTCTTGTTCGGTCATTCCGTCGAACATGTCGAGGGAAACCTAGGCACTGCTGGAGCCCGTGATCATTTGCGCCCGAACGAGCTGCGGTGAGTCACACACGTCGACCGCCAGCATCTGCATGGGCTCAAAGCTCTCCGAAATGGCCCAAACGGTAGTTGAATCATCCTTTGTCCCAATGGAGTCGGACGGCAGACTACGCGTAGGCGCTCAAAGGGAAGGGGCGCGGGGATCCAAGCACGATGAAGGAGATAGCTGCTCCACCACGTCTGAACCTCCCTGTGACGCCCCCCTCATCTCCCTCTCTTGCTACCAGCATCACCACAACTTGCGGGCGATGTTCTCCGCCTTGCAAGTTGCAGCCGATGAATTAACACCGCTGACGGACAAGGCGGACTACGTCTCCATCACAACGGTGTGGGTCGGGCTAGACGACTGATACATCTCCGTCGTATCTACTTTTCCAAACACTTTTGCCCTTGTTTTGGACTCTAACTTGTATGATTTGAATGGAACTAACCCGGACTGACGCTGTTTTCAGCAGAACTGCCATGGTGTTGTTTTATGTGCAGAAAATAAAAGTTCTCGGAATGTCCTGAAACTCCATGGAACACCATAGAAAAAATAAAGAAAAATCGTCCCCAAAGATGAAGGCCAGGGGGCCCACACCCTGTCCACGAGGGTGGGGGGCGCCCCCCTGGGCGCGCCCCCTACCTCGTGGGCCCCCTGGTGGCCCTCCGACGCCAACTCCAACTCCATATATTGGCTTTCGGGGAGAATAAAAATCAGAGAGAAGAAATAATCGCGTTTTACGATATGGAGCCGCCGCCAAGCCCTAATCTCTCTTGGGAGGGCTGATCTGGAGTCTGTTCGGGGCTCCGGAGAGGGGGATTCGTTGCCGTTGTCATCATCGACCATCCTCCATCACCAAGTTCATGATGCTCACCACCGTGCGTGAGTAATTGCATCGTAGGCTTGCTGGACGGTGATGGGTTGGATGAGATTGATCATGTAATCGAGTTAGTTTTGTTAGGGTTTGATCCCTAGTATGCATTATGTTCTGAGATTGATGTTGCTATGACTTTGCTATGCTTAATGCTTGTCACTAGGGCCCGAGTGCCATGATTTCAGATCTGAACCTATTATGTTTTCATGAATATATGTGTGTTCTTGATCCTATCTTGCAAGTCTATAGTCACCTACTATGTGTTATGATCCGGCAACCCCGAAGTAACAATAATTGGGACCACTCCCGGTGATGACCATAGTTTGAGGAGTTCATGTATTCACTATGTGCTAATGCTTTGTTTCGGTTCTCTATTAAAAGGAGGCCTTAATATCCCTTAGTTTCCAGTAGGAGCCTGCTGCCACGGGAGGGTAGGAAAAAAGATGTCATGCAAGTTCTTTTCCATAAGCATGTATGACTATATACGGAATACATGCCTACATTACATTGATGAACTGTAGCTAGTTCTGTGTCACCCTATGTTATGACTGTTACATGACGAACCACATCCGGCATAATTATCCATCACTACTCCCATTCCTATGAGTTTTCCATATACTGGTTCTCGCTTATTTACTTTTCCATTGCTACTGTTACAATCACTACAAAATACCAAAAACATTACTCTTGCTGTCTTTACTTTTGTTACCGTTATCACCACTATCATATTACTTTGCTACTAAACACTTTGCTGCAGATACTAAGTTTCCAGGTGTGGTTGAATTGACAACTCAGCTGCTAATACTTGAGAATATTCTTTGGCTCCCCTTATGTCGAATCAATAAATTTGGGTTGAATACTCTACCCTCGAAAACTATTGCGATCCCCTATACTTGTGGGTTATAAAGACCTTTTTCTGGCGCCGTTGCCGGGGAGCATAGCTCTATTCTTTGAGTCACTTGGGATTTATATCTGTTGGACATTATGAAGAACTTGAAAGATGATCGAACTACTATTTTGCCCTCAACTACGAGGGGAGGTAAGGGACTGCCATCTAGCCTTGCACTTGATTCTCCTTCTGTTATGAGTAAGTTTGGGACACCTAAACTTGTTACTGCTGTGAATTCTGATATGTCGCATGTTATTGATGATGCCACTTCTGCTATGCATGATACTTATGATGAAACTACTTCTATGCTTGATACTACTGTACCCCTTGGTGAATTTCTTGATGAGCAAATTGCTATGTCTAGAGAAAGAGAAATTATTGAACCTAAACACGATGATGTTAGTGATGATGAACCTATGCCTGCTATTCCTGAAGGTTATCTTTTTGATGCTAAATCTTCTACAGCTATTCTTGCTTCCAGGATAGACAGGAACTTAAGAGGTTGCTAGTTAAATGGAGTAAAGAATCTTTTAGAGATAGAATGAGACCCGACCCTGCTTTTGCTACTTCACCTATCTGTGTTCCTGATCAGGATTATTATGATTTTTTTGTTGATCCAGATATAATTACTTTGGTTGAATCTGATCCTTTTTACGGCTATGAATCTGAAACTATTGTGGCACATCTTACTAAGTTAAATGATATAGCTGCCCTGTTTACTAATAATGAGAGATCGCGCTACCTTTATTTACTCAAGATATTTCCATTCTCATTAAAGGGTGATGCTAAGACATGGTTTAATTCTCTTGATCCTGGTTGTGTGCAAATTCCCCAGGATATGATTTATTACTTCTCTGCTAAATATTTCCCTGCTCATAAGAAACAAGCTGCTTTGAGGGAAATATACAATTTTGTGCAAATTGAAGAAGAGAGTCTCCCACAAGCTTGGGGGAGGCTTCTCAAGTTACTTAATGCTTTGCCTGATCATCCTCTTAAGAAACCTGAAATATTTGATATCTTTTATAATGGACTAATTGATGCTTCCAGAGATTTCCTGGATAGTTGTGCTGGTTCTCTTTTCAGGGAAAGAACAATGGATGACGCTGAAATTCTATTGAATAATATGTTGGCAAATGAAAATAATTGGGCACCTCCCGAGCTACCACATGAGCCAGCTCCTGAGCCAATTACTGAGCCTATTCCTAAACCACCTCCGAAGAAGAGAGGTTTTTTATTTCTCAGTCCCGAAGATATGCAAGAGGCAAAGAAATCTATGAAAGAAAAAGGTATTAAAGTGGAAGATGTTAAGAATTTACCTCCGATCGAAGAAATACATGGTCTTAATCAACCGCCTGTTGAAGAAGTATATGATCTCAATTACTTATTTACTGAAGAACCTCCCGATATCCCGACACAGGTAGTAAAGGTAAATTCTCTCTATAGATATGATAAAGCTGAAGTCCCTCCTACTAAAATTGCTAGTCAGTGCTTGGATGAGTTTGATGACATTATGTTTAAGAAAGATGACTTTAATGCTTATTTTGGTAGACAATTAAAACAGAATACCTTTAGGATTAAACGCTTGGGCGATTAAATGGCTGATATTAGAGGTGAACTTAAACTTGTTAGCAAACATGCTTCTATGGTTACCACTCAAGTAGACCAAGTACTTAAAGCTCAAAAAGAAGTGCTTGATGAAATGAATAGTAAGAAAAATGATTATGCTGTTAGAGTGGCTACTAGAGCTGGTAGAATGACTCAGGAACCTTTGTATCCTGAAGGCCACCCTAAGAGAATCGAGCAAAATTCACAGAGAAACAATATTGATGTACCTAGTTCTTCTAAGAGGAAGAAAAAGAAAAATGATAGAACCTTGCAAACTTCTAGTGAAACTATTGCTGAACCACCTGAGAATCCAAATGATATCTCTATTTCTGATGCTGAAACACAATCAGGTGATGAACATGAACCTAGTCATAATGTTAATGATAATGTTCATGTCGACGCTCAACCTAGTAATGATAATGAAGTAGAAGTTGAACCTGCTGTTAATCTTGATAACCCACAATCAAAGAATCAACATTATTATAAAAGAGACTTTGTTGCTAGGAAATATGGTAAAGAAAGGGAACCATGGGTTCAGAAACCCATGCCTTTTCCTCTGAAACCATCCAAGAAAAAGGATGATGAGGATTTCGAGCGCTTTGCTGAAATGATTAGACCCATCTTTTTGCGTATGCGATTAACTGATGTGCTCAAAACAAATCCTTATGCTAACTATATGAAGGATATCATTACTAATAAAAGAAAAATACCTGAAGCTGAAATTTCCACCATGCTTGCTAATTATCCTTTTAAGGGTGGAATACCAAAGAAACTTGGAGATCCCGGAGTGCCTACTATACCTTGCTCCATTAAGAGAAATTATGTTAAAACTGCTTTATGTGATCTTGGAGCCGGAGTCAGTGTTATGCCTCTCTCTTTATATCATAGACTTGACTTGAATTAGTTGACACCTACTGAAATATCTTTGCAAATGGCTGATAAATCAACTGCTATACCTGTCGGTATTTGTGAGGATGTGCCTGTTGTAGTTGCGAACGTTACTATTTTAACGGACTTTGTTATTCTTGATATTCCCGAGGATGATAGTATGTCTATTATTCTTGGAAGACCTTTCCTTAATACTGCAAGGGCTGTTATTGATTGCAACAAAGGCAATGTCACTTTTCATGTTAATGGCAAATGAGCACATGGTATACTTTCCGAGAAAACAACCTCAAGTTTATAGTATCAACTCTATTGGAAAAATTCCATCAATTATACTTGGAGGTTTTGAATTTCCTCTCCCTACTGTAAAGAAAAAGTATGATATTCTTATTCTTGGGGATTTTCATATCCCCGTTGAGGTAACTTAGTGTCATTCGAAATTTCTCCAGTTCGGTGATTATTCGTAATGAGTTTGTTAACAAGACTTGATCAACCTTGTTAGTGGGTTCATTTTGATGATCACGAGATGGATGAAACTAGAAGCATAACCTTCTGTACCCTCTTTAGATTTTCTGTTATTTAGTAGAAATAAAGTAAAATAGTATTTTTCTGTCTGTCTCCTGACTTATCCGTGCAATAAAAAAATATCCCGAAAATAAAAGTCCTCAAAATGCCATGCCAATTTAATATGATTTTTTCGGGAATATTTGAGGATTTACTGTGCAAAAATTACCACGGGGGGAGCTGCCACCTGGTCACGAGGGTGGAGGGCGCGCCCCTGCCTCGTGGGCCCATGGTGGCCCTCCTCCACTTATCCCTGCACCCATCTTCTTCCTCTGTCTCACACAGATACGAAAAACCAACTCAAGCACGAGTTCCAGCCCCTGTTGCTGTGATTTTCGATCTCCTTGCTCAAAGCACCTCTCGCAAAACTTCTTGGGGAAATTTTTCCTTGGTATGTGACTCCTCCATTGGTCCAATTAGTTTTTGTTCTAGTGCTTTATTCATTGCAAATTTGTGCTGCATAGGTGACCATGTTCTTGAGCTTGCATGTCAAATTTATATGGTTCCAAGTAGTTCCAATGCTTTATATAGGCCCTAGGCACTTGTGGGAGTTGTTGCTACCAATTTTATTGAAGTTGGTTCACTTTTATTTGAAGTTACTAAAAATTTCAGAAATTTTTCAGAGGAAACAATATTCTTAGGAGGATGTTCCAAGGTGGTCCTTCAAGGAAGCAAGATCCCAGGCTTGCAATACATGATGCTGTCGAGGAACCACCAAGAGACGCTCCTGTGAGGCCTTGTGAATGGCCATCGGAAAATTTTATGAATCAAGTGGGAATCAAAGAAGAATTTAGAACATATTTGAGTAACGCCGGTCTTGAGGAGTTCGAAGCTGACAAATGCCCCCAGTATCATGATCTCACAAGTTCATTTGTGAGGAGGTTTGAGTTTTCATCTTCGCGTAATTCTCCTTCAGTCATGTTTGACCTTTATGATAAATCTTATACCATGGACTTAGAGGATTTTACTTCTACTTGCAAACTTCCATATTGGGGTAATATCAGGGATCCCCCTAAATAGGAATATAGAGACTTTCTTGCTAGAATAACTATGGGGGAATCTAGAGATATAACACAAGCCACTATACGGAGCATTCACTTTCCTGCTATACATTATTTTGCTCTCTTCATAGGTAGATGCATAAATGCTAAGGATGAAGCATGTCACATGTGTGTCCCTGATCTCAGCATTCTCAGGAGTGCTGTGTTAGGAGACCAATCTTATCATATGGGAGCCATTGTAGCTCGTAGGTTGCATCAGAATAGACATAGCGGAGATTTCTTTGGAGGAATTTATGCAACCCGCTTAGCTAATTTTCTTGAGATAGACATTCGTGAGGGTGATATGGAGTTACCCCCTTCTTATTTAGATTTTGATTCTATGGTTTCCCACCAGTTTGTTGAGAGGACTGCACCACCTCTCCAGTATCGACTAATCTTTGACAGACGTCGTGTAGTCCATATTGCTCTTCCTGCCCGGGCTTTCTTTGATTCACAGGCAAAAAGAATATATATTATTACCAGAGAGGAGGCAGATGAGTACGACAGGAGAGCGGAGGCCGCTCGACTCCACGCTACAGCTCAGGCGGCGATAGCCACTGCGTCACAGTATGACCCCAGCTTCACCTACGGGTATCCGCCAGGCCATCCCTGGCAATAGACGAACTTAGGCCAAAAGCCTAAGCTTGGGGGAGTACTATTTCCCACCGACATTACAATCATGTTCAGACACACTCATTGCTAGATGTCGGTGCTCATAATTTTTCACTATAATATCCATGCTAGTTTATTTTCTTTTTCCTGCTTTCTTCTTGTGTGTTTGATAAACCTTGAGAAAAACAAAAAAAATAGTTAGTTTACTTTCCATGCTTGTAGTAGAATTAAAAAGAAAACCCAAAAATATTTCCCGTTCTTCTTTTTACTTGTTGGGAGCTTTCCCGTGTAAATACTTTTTATTTGTTTTCCTTTTTTTGGGGGGTTGAGAAGACCATATTGAAAATGCTTAGTGGCTCTTATATGCATGATTGATTATTTAGACTTAGAGCCCATATTACTTGTCTTCTCTCTTGAGTTGAATGCTTGCAGATTCTAGCTTAGTCCAATACACATGCACTCTAATTATTATACACACCGTCTGGTCGTGCAAGTGATGATGATATATGATGGACTTATTGGGAAGAGAAAAGCTGGTATGAACTCAACCTCTCTTGTTTTTGTAAATATGATGATTCATCGTTCCTGATTCAGCTATTGTGAAATAAACATATTTTCAATGACATTTAGAGATTATAGTTGCTTGTGCCATGCTTGATTAGCTATGAGTTATAATGGTTTACCTTGCGTACCAACATGCTATTGGAATGATTATGATGTGGTATGATGAGATGGTATCCTCCTTTAAATGAATTGAGTGACTCGACTTGGCACATGTTCACGCATGTAGTTGAATCAAACCAACATAGCCTTCATGATATTTATGTTCATGGTGCATTATATCCTACCCATGCTTGTACTCGGTGTGAATTAATTTTAATTCATGTTTACGACTGTTGTCGCTCTCTCAGTTGGTCGCTTCCCAGTCTTTTGCTAGCCTTCACCTGTACTAAGCGGGAATACTGCTTGTGCATCCAAACTCCTTAAACCCCAAAGTTATTCCATATGAGTCCACTATACCTACCTATATGCTGTATTTACCTGCCGTTCCAAGTAAATTTGTATGTGCCAAACTCTAAACCTTCAACTAAACATTCTGTTTTGCATGCTCGAATAGCTCGTATGTGAACTAGAGCTGCCCTTATCTTCCGTGTTAGGAGGGTTATTCTCAAGAGGAGTGGACTCCACTCCTCATTCATGAGAAAATGGCTGGTATCCGGGATGCCCAGTCCCATGCTTCGTGCAAACTAAATCAAAATAACTGCAAACAAAACTCCCCTTGGGACCCGTTGAATGTTGGAGGCACTCGTTGTTTCGAGCAAGCCATGGATTGATGCTTGTGGAGGAAGGGGAGTATAAACTTTACCATTCTGTTTGGGAACCGCCTATAATATGTTTAGCATGGAAGATATCATCGTCTTTTAGTTCTTATGTTGACAATGCAAGTATGCTGCTCAAAATATAATTTATCTCTATTTAAAAACTGAGCTCTGGCACCTCTACAAATCTCAGCTTCCCTCTGCGAAGGGCCTATCCATTTACTTTTATGTTGAGTCATCACCCTTCTTATTAAAAGCACCCGCTGGAGAGCACACTGTCGTTTGCATTCATTATCATTGGTTTATATTGGGTATGACTTGACTGGATCTCTTTTACCATGAATTACAAGGATTAGTCAGTCCTTGATCTTTAAAGGTGCTCTGCATTTATGTTTTGCGGTCTCAGAAAGGGCTAGCGAGATACCACTCTGTTATATCATGTTATGATTATTTTGAGAAAGTGTTGTCATCCGAGTTTTATTATTATGGCTCGCTAGCTGATTATGCTATTGATATGAGTAATTGTGAGACCTACGTGTCATGGTGAGTATGGTTAGTTCATAATAATTGCTGAAACTTGAATGCTGGCTTTTCATGTTTACAACAACAAGAGCAAACAGAGTTCGTAAAAGTTTTTCTTTTTCTCTTTCAGTTTGTCAACTGAATTGCTTGAGGACAAGCAAGGGTTTAATATTGGGGGAGTTCATACGTCTCCGTCGTATCTACTTTTCCAAACACTTTTGCCCTTGTTTTGGACTCTAACTTGTATGATTTGAATGGAACTAACCCGGACTGACGCTATTTTCAGCAGAACTGCCATGGTGTTGTTTTATGTGCAGAAAATAAAAGTTCTCGCAATGTCCTGAAACTCCATGGAACACCTTAGAAAAAGTAAAGAAAAATCGTCGCCGGGGGGCACACACCCTGTCCACGAGGGTGGGGGGCGCGCCCCCTGGGTGCGCCCCCTACCTCGTGGGCCCCCTGGTGGTCCTCCAACGCCAACTCCAACTCCATATATTGGCTTTTGGGGAGAAAAAAATCAGAGAGAAGAAATAATCGTGTCTTACGATACGGAGCCGCCGCCAAGCCCTAATCTCTCTCGGGTGGGCTGATCTGGAGTCCGTTCGGGGCTCCGGAGAGGGGGATTCGTCACCGTCGTCATCATCAACAATCCTCCATCACCAATTTCATGATGCTCACCGCCGTGCGTGAGTAATTGCATCGTAGGCTTGCTGGATGGTGATGGGTTGGATGAGATTTATCATGTAATCGAGTTAGTTTTGTTAGGGTTTGATCCCTAGTATCCAGTATGTTCTGAGATTGATGTTGCTATGACTTTTCTATGCTTAATGCTTGTCACTAGGGCCCGAGTGCCATGATTTCATATCTAAACCTATTTTGGTTTCATGAATATATGTGTGTTCTTGATCCTATCTTGCAAGTCTATAGTCACCTACTATGTGTTATGATCCGACAACCCCGAAGTGACAATAATCGGGACCACTCCTGGTGATGACCATAGTTTGAGGAGTTCATGTATTCACTATGTGCTAATGCTTTGTTCCAGTTCTCTATTAAAAGGAGGCCTTAATATCCCTTAGTTTCCAGTAGGACCCCGCTGCCATGGGAGGGTAGGACAAAAGATGTCATGCAAGTTCTTTTCCATAAGCACGTATGACTATATACGGAATACATGCCTACATTACATTGATGAACTGGAGCTAGGTCTGTGTCACCCTATGTTATGACTGTTACATGACGAACCACATACGGCATAATTATCCATCACTAATCCCATGCCTACGAGTCTTCCATATACTGGTTCTCTCTTATTTACTTTTCCGTTGCTACTGTTACAATCACTACAAAATACCAAAAACATTACTCTTGATGTCTTTACTTTTGTTACTGTTATCACCACTATCATATTACTTTGCTACTAAACACTTTGCTACAGATACTAAGTTTCTAGGTTTGGTTGAATTGACAACTCAGCTGCTAATACTTGAGAATATTCTTTGGCTCCCCTTGTGTCGAATCAATAAATTTGGGTTGAATACTCTACCCTCGAAAACTGTTGCGATCCCCTATACTTGTGGGTTATCAACGACATCTTCGGCGGTGGATCAGTACCAGAGGTGAGAATTGGGAGCAAGGGTGGAGGACGGAGAGGTCCCGGGCACGAGAATGGGTGGAGGGCGGCGGGAGGAGGAGTAAGGGTTTGGTGGATTTGGTGCAATTTGGGGTGGGGTCGGGCTGTCGGGTCCAACGTGGCGGGAATGCCAGGGCGCCCCCATATCCTCCCCAATTTGGGCTGGATATTGGGGGTGTCAGTCAGCCTGTGGCATTTGAGGCCTGTTTAGGGAGCCTGTCTAGGTCAAAAAAATCATGACCAAACACTGACCGGGCGGCCCGCCCGGTCGTATGAGGCGCCCGACTATAGATGATCTGAGGTAGGATGAAAAGGGAAGATGATCTGAATAGGAGAGATAAAAATTGTCAAGTGGACTACATCGGGTCAGAACCATGTTGAATACCACTTTGGCTAGGATGAAGGACAAAATTTGTCCGCTATTAAAAGTTGAGGGTGCAAGTTGTGCGGTTTTAGAATCGAATGATCAAATCTAGACTCTGCCAAGAGTTGAGGGATGAAAAGTATACTTTTGTCTTAATAAAATGGAACTGGGTAGTTGACCTTTTGATCCAAAAAGAAGTTTTCACCCTACATTGGACAATGGAATGAACACTATAAAAACAATAGTTCCCAAGCTCATACCAAACATGCAGATAGACACGACAAGTAGGAACAAACAAGGAATATCTTGTCGAAGTTACGACAAATTCTTGACATATCACCAAATTTTATTCTTGATTGTTTTATTCTTTGTAGAATTTCCTATTTCATGGTAGAAACATGACGTCCATATCACCCAAAACCACTTATGAAGTCGGTTCACGGGAAAATTGGATTGTATTAATAGTTTGGCTTTCCAATTTCGAAAGTGAGTATAGTATTGAGAAGTGGGCTTTAACTAGAGATTAGAGTAAACATGCTTGCTTATTCCGTTCTAAAAAATACATAAGGTTCATTGTTGGTCATACATCTCATTGTACATTTCCAGCTAATGGGGTGTTTGGTTAGCTTGTCACTTGAAAATAAGCAACTATCGGATGATGTGGCAAAGTTATTGTGTACATGAAGTTGTTGTGAGCAGTGGAGCTATTTGACAACTAGTTGTCTGAACTGTGGATGTAGAGTAAAATATCTAGAATACTTTATGAGATGCTGAGAGTTCTACATTTGTCTTATTTTCAAGTTATCTACGTGAGTGCATTAAAATATTAGTTAACTTGACAACATTATTTCAACTAGTTTAATGGAAATGGTCCGGTTTACTAACAAAAAGATGACATATCCTTGGATGAGATAGACCAGAAGATAAACAAATTCTACCTCTATTTTTAAATTTGAAACACATTAATGATGCAAGAAACAAAAAACTATAGTAGTTGTTCATACATCATCATCGCTTGTCCATACGTCTTGGTGATGTGTAAGGGGTGGCTCCTGGCACAAGCCTCTAGCACGAACCAGCAATTGTTGTTGCACGCTGCTAGGGAGCAACCACTTACTCCCTAGGGGTATCAAAGAGCCTCATATTTTAGGTAAGGGTGTGTAGTCCCCATTCATCCCTTTATATAAATGAAAGGTTTGTGTACCTCCCCCACTCCATCTACAAGAAACCAGAAAAGAATACACTGATGGATTTTTTTGAAATCAAAGGGGTTTCCCCCCTTCTCCAACTTTTATTAAAGACAAGGGAAACCACAACATAAACATAAGCTCTCGACTACAGTTATTAGTAGCCGCAATAGATTATTACAACACATAACATAGTCTGCAAAATAGGATTAGCATCTAACGGGCACACTGCTAATCAAGTAGACCTATCAGAACACCACTACGGTAACTAGGCCAGGCAATCCTAAGAAGCTCCCCACGGTAATGATCAAGGAATCTTATGCACTAGAGGAGCACTGTAGCATGAGCATCTAAACACGAGATGTTCCATTGTTTGACCAAATAACCCACTAAATATAGGATGAACCGCAAGGCGTAAGCTTTGCCATTTTCGACTGTGTAAGGCAAAATCATATCGAAGCATCCATAAGTCCCAAAAATAGTAGAAGTGACCAAGTTAATCGCATCAAGTTGATTGCTTTGCTTCCAAAAATGTTAAAGAAATATAAAAGAACATGGTACATGGATGTTAATAATGCCATAAGTTATAGCCTAAGTTCTCTCTTGAACAATATCAAAGAAAAGATGTTGTATGGACTCAAGCTCATTGCAAACACACATGTAGGATCCGCCATAGAGCGATGTTTAGTGAAATTATCTCTAGTTAAACTTTTATTATGCAAAATGAGCCAAATAAAAACATGGATGTTGGGTGCACCTTATTTTTCCAAATACAAACTTTTAAGTCAGGACACCCCCCCCCCAATTTTTTTAATAAGTTCAAACATTCAGACAAGTGTGTCACTCCCAGATGAAAACTTGGTGCCTCTAACGAGTGACACCAGCTCATACCATAGATAAAGTGTAGTCATCAACACATCTTCTGAAACTAAGTTTTAGATTATCACCATCCCAAACTTGAGCAATAGAGGCATCATGTTGTTCACAAATCTCAAAGAGATCCCCAAATAGAGTTGTCAAAGAATAGACTCCTATCCATATTGAAAGAACATGCGGTGCCCCCATGTTTGTTTTTGGTAATTGATGACAATCTCTATGGACTAATGGTTGTCTTGAATTATATTTGAAGGATTTGTCCATAGGCTTTTCTTGAAGTCCATGTGTTGGTTTCAAGGAGTTTATGAGTTGACCAAGGTGCTATTAAGGAATTATCCAAAGATTGGTCATGTGAGTGTTGAGCTTATTCCAAGCATGTCTTGAAGAAGAAGATTGTGTGATCATTCATGTTTAACTTCAAGACATCATCCAAATGAAGAGTATTGGAAAGATTCAAGGTTTATCAAGACTAAGTCAAGAGTGAATCAAGTTGATCAAGACTAAGTCAAGAGTGAATCAAGTTGATCAACTCACAATGCGTAGAAGATGTACCTAGAGGGATCAAGTGATCCCATGGTATGGTAAGCTTTGTACATTGAACTTTGTGTACTAACCCATGGTCTATGTGAGAGTTCTATGTGGGGTTAGGTACATGTTCATGGGCTTGCGTCAAGAGGAAGATATCATACAACCCATGGAAAGGATGACATCAAGTGGTGATCGTCATCAAGATTGCCGTGTGCAAGTTCAAGTGGAGCATCATGAAAAGATCAAGTGCTTGAATCTTGCCATCCATTATGGTGTCAATGGATTTGTGAAGATGTGCCGAAGAGTGGCTCACCCATAGTGGACTATCGGGGAGCAATCATCTAGTCTTCATCGAGCCAATGCTTGGTCCATTTTGAGGGAGTCAAGATCGTAATCATGTAGCTCAAGTGGACCATGTGCAAGGCAAAGGTTTGGCCTTGATAGGTTTTCTATTTTACCGGTCTCGTGGTGGTAGTTGGGAGACCGGGTTATAGGATCGTTTGCCATACTATCAAGGGGGGCTCTCAAGTTGGTAGCTTGATCATATCGTTAGTAGAGAGCTCAAACCATTGCATCCTTGCATCATGTTTCTTGGTTCTTGTTTGGTTATCTTTGTGAGTCTTAGAGCTTATGGTCATCTTGATGACAAGCTTGAGTTCATCGAAAACAGAGTTCGCATGCGTCTTCTATGATGTTTTCGGTGTTGGAGGTTTTACCGATCTTTTCCGAGGAAGGGTTCTCACCATTTTCTTATGGGACTTTTCTCATTGGCTTATTTTTGATATTTCTATCAATATTGTGTTAGCCCATGTCGTTAGCTTTCCAACAAACTTGGTTTCGTTGAATTTGGAGTCCGTTTGCAAAAGTTGTGGCTGTTTTGGTAAAGGCTGCAGCGGTACTACCGCGACTACAGCGGATGTAATTTTTTACTACCGCGGTAGTACCGCTCCGGACCAAAATCTCGTGTTTTGACCAGAGAAAGTAGGCACGGAAGTATTTTTTTAGTACCGCTCGCAAGCAGTAGTACCGCTACCACTTGCGGTAGTACCGTGAGGTCGAGCGGTAGTACCGTGAGGACGAGCGGTAGTACCGCTCCGGTGGTTCTACTAGCCTTTTGCCTCCTCTCTATTGTTTTTAAAAGGGGTACTACCGCCCTAGCGGTAGTACCGCTCCTTGGAGCAGTAGTACCGCTCTGTGCGGGCTGTGAGCATAACGGTTGGATTTTTTCCCACCTATAAAAGGGGGTCTTCTTCCCCAATGAACCTTATCCCTTGAGCTCGTGTTCTTCCCCCATTGTTGACCTTCTTCGAGCTTTCTAACTCTCAATCCCTCCAATGATTCTTGCTAGTTCTTGAGGGAAAAGAGAGAGGAGATCTAGATCCACGTTTCCACCAATCACTTTCTCCTCTAAGTGAGGGGAACCGCTTGGATCTAGATCTTGGAGTTCTTCGTGTTCTTCTTTCGTTCTTCCTCCCATTTTCCTCCCTAGCATTAGTTGCTTTGGTGGGATTTGGGAGAGAAGGACTTGGGCACTCTGTGTGCCCTTGCCATTGCATTTGGTGCATCGGTTTGAGTTCTCCACGTGATACATGGAAGTTACAAGTTGAGAAGCTTATTACTCTTGGGTGCTTGGTGCCCTTGAGCTTGTTCCACTTGGGTGCTTGGGCACCCTAGACGGTTGGTGGTGTTCGAAGCTCAATCATTGTGGTGTAAAGCTCCGGGCAAGCGTCGGGGTCTCCAATTAGGTTGTGGAGATCGCCCCGAGCAATTTGACGGGTACCGGTGACCGCCCCCAAGGGTTGCCAACGCGTACGGGTTCGGTGACCACCCCAAGGGTCGCCATTTGTACGGGTTCGGTGACCGCCCTCAAGGTTCCCTTAGTGGAATCACGGCATCTTGCATTGTGCGAGGGCGTGAGGAGATTACGGTGGCCCTAGTGGCTTCTTGGGGAGCATTGTGCCTCCACACTGCTCCAAACGGAGATTAGCATCCGCAAGGGTGTGAACTTCGGGATACATCGTCGTCTCCGCGTGCCTCGGTTATCTCTTACCCGAGCCCCTTTACTTATGCACTTTACTTTGTGATAGCAATATTGTTTCTTGTCATATATCTTGCTATCACTTAGTTGTTTACCTTGCTTAGCATAAGTTGTTGGTGCACATAGGTGAGCCTAGTTGTTGTAGGTTTTGTGCTTGTCAAATTAACCGCTATGTTTATTCTGCATTTGTTCAAGCCTTAACCATAATTATTTTAAAGTGCCTATTCACCCCCCCTCTAGGCGACATCCACGATCTTTCACATATGTCATGCCAGAAGGCAATATATTGTCCATTACCAGGTTTCCATTTATAAAAATTCTTAGCAGCAGCAAAATCCCAGAATATGCTTTTCCAAAAAGGAGATCCCAAACCAGGTTGAGCCCAAAGAATATATTGGGTTTATCAGTATTATACTTGAAACAAAGCAACTTCTTCCATCAGTAGCTAGGTCTATCATCAAAGAATCTTTTACTCCAAGAGGTAAGCATGCATAGCCATATTAAAATCCCTAAGATTAGGAACCACCACCCCACCAAATTATATTCTCCTAGGACTAAGCTCCCAATTGGCCAAATGGTACTTATGTTCATCTCTGGAATTACGCCAGAAAAACTGAGACATCCAGGTGGTAATGACTTCAATAGTCCATTCGGAAAATTTTGTCATAGACATACGGTAGGTAGGAGTGCTAGCGGTGCCAGTTGTGAGCAAAATAAGTTTTCCCTTATAAGATAAATTCCTACCAAGACAGCCACTCTTACTGATCATGTCTATGATGGGATGAATATCTTCTCTCATGAGTTTTTAAAAATGCAATCTGGAAACAAAAGATCTAGGCAAAGCAATTAGCCAGCTCCTCATCCACATGTATTGTATGGAGATCAATCTTATGGAAACTGATTAATAATCCAGAAAGATTCTCAAAACAAGAAAAGATTCATTTTAAGTTCATAGATGGTCCAAAGAGGCATCTAAGAAAAGGATTGTGTCATCTTGCAGACTACTCACGCCACCAGGAATGTCATCAGAAAGAAGAGCATGGATCAAATCATGTTGAACAACCTTAGAAAGCATTTTAGTAAGGACATCAGCAACCAGGTTGAAGAGCATGGGAGAAAGTGGATCACCTTGCTTAAGCCCTTTGCCACCAGTAAAATGAGTCCCGTTGGTGACGTTAATTCTCACAAAGAAGGAACATTGAAATAAAGTAGTACAGATCCACTCAATCTATTTTTTTACCAAAACCTCTAGAGGTTAGCATTTCCACAAGGAAATCCCAGCTTATCCTGTCATAGGCTTTTTCATAATCAAGTTTTTAAAATCAGACCACCGGTACCAATTCTTCAGGCTTCAGGTATGACCTCATGAGCCATGACCACACTTTACAAGATAAACCTCCCTTTAATAAAAGCGGTTTGGTTGGGATACATGAGTCTACTACAAAGATGAGAAGCTCTCATAGTCATGGCCTTATTAAAGATCTTAACAACACAATTACTTAAACTAATTGGATGAAACCTTTTCATCTCTTTAGCAATGTGCTCCTTAGGGATAAGGATAGTAACAGCAAAGTTGAGGCGGTGGACAGCTAACACCCTAGATTCAAAATCCTTAACAAGTGCTACTTTTGATAGGCGTTGGGATTTCCCCGAAGAGGAAGGGTGATGTAATATAGTAGTAGATAGTATTTTCCCTCAGTTAAGAACCGAGGTTTATCGAACCAATAGGAGACACCATGCAAACAAGATAGGTGGTACTTGCACACACATAAAGCAAATACTTGCACCCAACACGAGCAAGAGGGTTGTCAATCCCCTTGTACTTGTCAAATGCAAGTGCCTCCTTATTATATATATATATATATATAGGGTGGGTCTATTATGATAACACCCTTAAGAGTCTTATTCTGCACACCACTTTCTTATTCTGCTAACAGTTTCGTGCTGCCTCGTACCGCGAAAACAAACTGCAGCCGGATTACATCCCACCTTATCCATTCTAGTCCCCGTCCTCCACACCATCCCGCGCCCACCCACTCCCTCTTCTTCCCACCTCCCGCCCAACAACCACCTTCCACGACGTGGAACACCGCCGGCGGACGCGGCGCCCACCTTCTCCGATGCGGTGCGGCCCACCCGAGCCGCCACCTCACCCTCCCACCTTCTTCGTAGTGGGGCGGACCACCCGCCCGAGCCGGCGCCCCACGCTCCCACCTTCTCCTGCTTGGCTAGCCGTCGGCCACCACTCCACCATCCTCAGTCGAATCCATGCCACCACCACGTTCCCCCAGCTCCCGCCACCCACCACCACCGTCGTGCCGCAGCTCACACCACCAGCCTCCCCACCTTTCCTCGCAGGCCGCCCCACCACCACCCACCGGCGCCCCAAATCCCACCCCGACTACCAGCGATTGGGGAACGCCATAGCGCGCAACTCGCCGCCGCAACCTCCCCAACAGATCCAGCTTGCCCCAGTCATGCCACCACCAGATCCATCCCAGCCCTTCTCGGCCTCCACCACCATCCCCCACCACTGCCCCACTTTGGATCCGGCGAGCTGCCACCAGAACGGAGTAGAGTATTGCCGCGGCTCTTCCTCCGCGGACGGCCTTGGTGCCTCTCTCCACCACCTCGGAGCCGCGACACCACTGCCGCCATGGATCAGAGGCCAAGCCTCCTTCCTCGAGCTCATCGTGTGCGCGCTGCTGCTGGAACGGGCCAGCCAACCGCACTATGCAGTACGCACCACGGCCCGCCACTACCCCAGCCGTCCCTTAAGTTGCGCCGCCCCGCACCTGACTACCCCCGTGCGGCCCACCTCAGGCTCCACTGCAGTCCGTCCTCCCCGGCCAGGAGGTTATGTCAAGTGCACCGGCCTCCCCCTGCTTCTTCTCCACTTCTGACGAACACACAAACATGTGAGCATTTGGGTTTGTTGTTGGAGTTCACTTTTTTTGGAAAGAAAAATTCAGTACACTGCAGTTTGCTATTCCTGCTATTGCAGTTTCAGTTTGCAGGAGGCCAACCTCATTCAATCACCGCACGTGCAGTTTGCCCTGTGATCCGAGGAGGTGCTCATTGTGAAGTGCAAATTCTTGCTGAAGTCGTGGCTGTGCAGTTTGTTTACGGCTGCTTCGGTGTGTAGTTCATCAATTTTTATACTGTATTATTTTTTTGGAAATAATTTGCAGTGCACTCCGTAAGAAAGAGAAAGAACATCATTGTTCACTTGAAGTTCAGTTTGCTGGTGAGCTAGTTTCATCTTTGGCTATATTTGTAGGTTTCTGATCTAGTGCGGCTCGCTTGGTCCCCAAATACAGTTCCGTTGATCCTCAATTGCAGCTCTGCCAGGTGCTAGTGCTTATGTATGTGTGTGTGGCTGAGTAAACCAATGAATGGATGTATTGTGTCTATGAGGATCATCAGCTGCCGTAGACAGTGCAATTTTGTTAGCTCGGTTGTGCAGTACTTTGTTTTTGTTTTGTGCGGATAACTTGTTTGTTAATTTATTCAAAGAATGTTGGTGGGAGATAACATTCTTTTCATGCAAATGTAATTTTTAATGCAGTTTACTTGCCCCATTCATGCAGCTCACAAACATTGATCATGTAGTCGTGACAAGTTTACAGAAGAAGTTAAATAGAAACCAAAACATCTCAAAAGAAGCTCACTTCTTATTAGATACAGCTCACTCGCTCAGTCCATGTGGTCTATTTGCTTGGTCTACGTGCGTAAAAAAATAAGTATGAAAAAAGACAACAAAAACTCATGAGGTTCACTTTCGGTACTGCCGCGGTTCGCTTCTCGATGGTGTTGCGGTTGACCTTCTTGTCTTAGAAAATTTACGTCCGACAAAACAAATTATGCAGCTCGCTTGCCCATCCGATGCAGTGCGGTTTTCAGTCTCAAGCAGTGCGGTCGGCCATCTGATGTTGCTCATCCCGTGAGTGCAAAAAAAATTTATGAAAGCGAAAAAAAGTAATGCGGTTCACTTTTTTGTAGTGTTGCGGTTCATTTACACCCGATGTGAAGTGCACTCTACTTTCCCGTTCTTGAAAAAATCACGTTTGAATAAAAGAAACCATGCAGTTCTCCTACCCATGTGATGCAGTGCGGTTTTCATCTGTTGCAGTGCGGTTTTCATTCGGATGAAGTATCCACGTCCATTTGGGAGTCGCGAAAAACAGAGTGTCCGCTTTTCGGTAAAATCGAAACTGCTCTTAAACCGTAAGGAATTAGATAGAGTGTTCTACATGAAAAAGTTGCGTCTCGTCGATATCTTTTCCCAATGTTGTATGATTTGAATTATTCTGACCAGCCGTCCGTAAAAATTTCGCGAAAAAACAGCCGCTGCCTCTCGAAGTCAGCCGCACGATTTTCAAAATTAACTTAACACCGTAAGGAATCTCAAAACTATTTCAACATATGAAAGTTGCGCCTTGTCCATAGCTTTCCAACGGCGTATCACATGCCTCGTTTCGACAAACGTTTCAAAAACTGGAGTGAAAACAGTAACGAAAATTTCAAAAAAATTGAAAAACAGAGATCCGCGTTTTAGTAAATTTGAAACTGCTCTTAAACCGTAATGAATTAAAGAAAGATTTATATATGAAAAAGATGCGCTTCGACGATATCTATCCAACGGCGTATCATTTGCTTCATTCCAACAAGCGGTTTAGAAAAAAACGCGAAAAAACGCTCGCTGCCACTCGTCATCCGCCGCACTATTTTCAAAACTGCTCTTAAACCGTGTGGAATCTCGAAAAGTGTTCAACATTTCGAAGTTGCGCCTAATCCATAGCTTTCCAATGGTATATTACACGCCTCATTCCGATAAACGGTTAAAAAATTAGAGCGAAAACAGTAACGAAAAAACACCGCGTGCAATTTTTTTCGACACGAAGTTCACTAGTCTCTATTGGAGTGCTCGTCGTCAAAATGATGCAGTGCGCTTCTGTTGAGTGTGCAGTGCCGAAGTGGTGTGCAGAATAGTTATTCTGCTAATATTAGCAGAGTAGACCGTCTAATATATATATATATATATATATATATATATATATATATATATATATATATATATATATATAATAAAAAGGTAAATAAATTGCAGCGAGTATTTTTAGGGTTTTAGTAAATATCAAGTGAATGGACCCGGGGGTCACAGCATTCACTAGAGGCATCTCTCTCTTGAGCATAGCAATGGTGGGTAAACAAATTACTATTGGGCAATTGATAGAGTAACACATAGTTATTATGATTCTTCATGTCATGATCAATATATAGGAATTACGTACGAGACAAGTAGACCAACATCCATCTGCATCTACTACTATTACTCCACCTCAAGACCGCTGTCCAGCATGCATATCAAAGTATTAAGTTCATAACAAACAAACTAATGCTTGAAGCATGCTGACATAATGTAGATAAAGTAATATCAAATAATATCTTTTGAACCGCATTGTTTTACCCTTAGGAGAACAATACAAATATGTGCCTTGCGACTCGTCCTATCATAGAGTAAGGACACTACAAGATTGAACCTACCACCAAGTACCTCTCCCACTGACGATAAATCAATCAAATTGGCCAAAAGAGATAGATACATTGAAAAGACTCAAATAGATAAATCTTAGAAAAGACTCAAATACTTTCAATGAATAATCTGATCATAAACCCACAATTCATCGGATCCCAACAAACACGCCCGAAAAATTTACATCGGATTGATCTCAGATGAGGGTATTGTATTGAAGAGTAAGAGAGAGAGAGAGAGAGAGAGAGAGAGAGAGAGAGAGAGGTCTAGCTACTGCTATGTATCCATAGGTCCTGTAGGAACTACTCACACATCATCATTGAGGCAACAAGGTTGATGAAGTTGACCTCTGTGATGGATTCCCCTTCTAGCAGAGTATCAAAAGAGGCCTCCACATGGGATCATAGAAGAACAGGGACTTGCAATGGCTATAAAATCGTTTCAGGGCCTCCTGAGTGTTTCTGGAAATATGGGAATTTATAGCGCTAGAATTGGGTCAAATAGAGTCATAGGGGGTCCTAAAGGCACCAGGGCGCGCCCTACTCCCCAAGGTGCGCCCCCTGCCTTGTTGCTCCCTCATGCAGTGTCCGGTCTCCTAAAGCTTTCAGGGTCTCTTTTCGTCCAGTGAAAACCGTCAACAAGTTTCATCATGTTTGGACTTCGTTTGGTATGGATTTGCTAGAAAACCAAAAACAAGTGGAAAACATGAACTGACATTGGGCACTGAGTTAATAGGTTAGTTCCCAAAAATGATATAAAATGGCATATAAAGCATACAAGATTGGTAATATAATAGCATGAAACAATCAAAAGTTATAGATATGACGGAGATGTTTCAACAAGCCACATGAAGTCACTCTTTATTACATCCCAAAATTTTTGATAGAAAATAAGAGGAAGACCATTAGGGCCAGGGGCACCATTGGCATATTAACTCATGATGGCTTCCATGACTTCCTCCTAGAAAAGGTTTTAAAGGGCATTTTCTCTTTAGTGGATAACTCGGAATCAACCCAGAACTTAGGGCCCAGTTGGATATTGAGCTTAGTTTCAAAAGAGAAAAGATCTTTATAAAAAGAGGTAGAAACTTAAAGCATATCAGGGGTAGATGTCACAGGAAAATCATCACCAATTAGAGTAGTTAAATAATTTTTGCATTGTCTAGAGTTAGCAAGAGAGTGGAAATAAGCATTATTATGATCTCCCTCAAGACTTTTCCTATCTCCAGACCTCTGCCATACGGCAGCCTCTGTGTTTTTATAAATATTATCTACCCCATTCTTAATAACTCTCTTCCTGTCAATTAGTATAAAAAAGACGGATTTTATTAGACAACACATCAAGTAAATCAAACTCCATAAGGAGAGCTTTTATCTTTCTCTTCCTAGAAGGTTCAATATTTATACTCTAGCCTTTCATCCTTTTCTAAGCAATCTAACTTTACATTGCCAGTTTTCAATACCAGAAGAGGCAGGTCGGTATTGCAGACATCATTAACCAATTGAACAAAATGAGGCTGAGGCAACCACCATTTTTCAAATCTAAACATTCTAGGGCCAGATATTTGACTACAAGAAATATGGTCGATACTGACCCACTATTTTGGTCAATAAATCGTCATTGTTTTCAACATATGACCTTGTTTTGACCAAACTGAGAAGGTCAACAGTTGGCCGTCAAGAACAAACAAACATGACCTTTTCTAAGTTTTGGTGGTAGTTTTTAAGACCAAAATTATTAGGTCATAGTTTTTAGCGACAAGAAAATTCATCATTACCTTGTGCCTCATCCACATAGGATCTGATGTGGCATCATCCACGTGGCCACCAGATCTGACATGGCATTGATAGTTATGATATAAAATCGTCATAATTTCTAGCAAGTCAAGCCCAATAAGGCCGGCCCATAAAACTTTATATGCAAGTCAAGCCCAATAAGGCCAGCCCATAAAACTTTATACACACTTATTTTACTGGGCCAAAGCCCATGTCCAATCCATTATGTATTATTAGGTTGTTTAACCTTTTTAGATCTAAAAAGGTCGTTTAACCATTATAGACCAGAAACTGTACTACAAGTGTAACTTCAGTGAAGAATACATCACAGATTTAAATTAGACAGATAGCTTTTTGAATATCGCAGCACACACAAAATAAGATTACACAAATAGCCTTTTGAGTATCCCACAGAGCAGTACAACGTTCCAAGAACTTCTTGAGAAGCTCACGGAATTGATAAGCCACAACTTCTGTAGTGTTGAATGATTAAATCGCTACCTTTAACATGAAATAAAAATGTAGTGATGTACTTATTTTGACCTTAATACCCTTTTCTCTTGGTTTTTCAGGATGAGATACGACAAGAAATCTTAGAAGGTTTGGTAGTTGATGTCGTGGATGAACAAGAGACAGATGAAGCTTGTCGATGTAATTAGATGTGATTGCTAGTTGTATGTGTTGGCTGTCGTGTGGTGTGAGATAGTACATTTGCACTTGTGTATGTTGTATGAAAAAGCTTGAAACATGTCAATGTTACGTATCTGTTGGAAACAAATCATATAGTGGATTTTGAATGTGTGATGTCTTGTATTATGTCTCTTCATGAAATGGTGATCGCAGTAAATTGATTACTGTCTAGCTGATATTAGGACTAATTAACACATTGTTAAGATCACACATTGCACAAAGTTTTGTAGATCCAATTGTGTGTGATGGCATTCACATCATACACGTTTTTTTCTTTTTAATCATGTGCAATAACTTGCACATTACACATAGTTTTCGTGAACTAACCGTGTGTGATGCTAATCCACATTGCACACAATTTTTGTGTTCAATTGTGTGTGATGGACGCACCTATCACAAACAGTTTTTCGGTAGTGTGGTGATAGTTTAAAATTGTGTCACCGAAAGGGGGTGAAAACATTTTGCATAGGGCGTCTCTACACTAGCGATAATTAGTTGAAAATACATCCAAAACAATATTATAGATCCTTATGACCATTTTCTGTAATGGGATCATGACCTTTTGACATAGATGGTCTTAAAAATGCTGGGGTTTGGACCCTCCTGGACACTCCTTGACCATTATGCAAATAAAAGTCATAGATTTATGACCAATTTGATCACGGTCAATTTTCCAAGCTCTAGTGTCTAGAACAAGGGGAGTGTGATCGCTACAAACTATAGGAAAAGCAACAAGGGAAGGTAAAGGGAAGTTGCCATCCCAATCAATAGAAGTGAAGACCCTATCTAAAACAACAAAGATGTGATCATCTTGGTTGTTAGACCAAGTAAGGATGTGGTTAAAGATAGAACTCTCTAGGGGCCCCCATCTATTGATCCAATCATAGAACAAGAATGTAATATGGGGGTTAATAACACCACTACTTTTATCAGCATCACTTCTAACCAAATTAAAATCACCACATAATAAAATAGGGTAAGAAGCACCTTCCAAAAGATTATCATGTAGTTCAGGGTAAGCGGTATCATACCGTTTGCAATATGCCCTAAAGGCAATAATATTTTATTGTTATATTTCCATGTTTATTATTAAGAGTTTACATTCTATGTTATACTATGATCCTGGAATATGTGATTCACTGGAAAACTCATATGCATGTGTGGAATAATAAACAATAAAATATGATTCCTAGTCTCGCCTCTAAGACCAGCACAAGTATTGTTGGTGATCATGTTTTCTGGATCTTAGGATATCGTTTTTTACCAAAATCTTAGCATATCATTAAGTGTAAAATAGTCCTAAAATAACTTCGAGAATATGACATTGGAAGACAATCATATCCAATCGACCCAAACTTGTTTGTTATACTGTTAGATGCAATAGTCACAAGGCAATTATTATAACGCAGAGAGGTAGCGTCTGATTTAATTCAGTCTCATAGTCACTTCTTACCGTACAGTGGACTTTGGATTTACTCAAACGTCACCTGTGACATGGTGATCATAACGACAACTTATAGGTTCATTGGAAAGTTTGACAAGGGACTAGATAGCTTAAGAGTGGAATTTTCTCCTCCGACAATGGAGAGATATTCTTAGGGGGGCTCTTGGTGTGAAGACACCTATCTTCATCTTGCTAGACACATGTGAGTAGCTCACATGAATGACGGAACATATTAACGAGAAAGAAGGACAAAACCGGTAACGAGGAGACCGGTATAATGAGCATTATAATGACCCAAGAAGATACAGATACATCTCACCTCGAGTTTCCTAAAGCATCACGATGCAAAGAGAATAGCACATTCATGTCTATTGCACAACTTGTTCTTGTAGACTCGTGTTGGGCCTCCAAGCACAGAGTTTTGTAGGACAGTAGCAAATTTATCTCAAGTGGATAACCTATGTTTTATCAATCCGTGGGAGGCATAGGATGAAGATGGTCTCTCTCAAACAACCCTGCAATTGAATAATGAAAAGTCTCGTGTGTCCCCAGCACACCAAATACAATGGTAATTTGCATAGGTGCACTAGTTCAGCAAAGAGATGGTGATACAAGTGTAGTAATGATTGTAGATATTAATTTTTGTAATAGGATCAATAAAAAACAGCAAGGTAGCCATTGATAAAACGGAGCACAAACAATATTGCAATGCTTGAAAATGAGGCCTAGGGTCCATACTTTTGCTAGTGAAATCTCTCAACAATGCTAATATAATTGGATCATATAACTATCCCTCAACGTGCGATGAAGAATCACTCTAGATATCTTATCTAGCGGAGAACATAAGAATAAATTGTTTGTAGCTATTCTTTTTGATCAATCTATCCAAGAGTTTGTACTAAAATAACACCAAGTTATCCTTTCCGATCGATCTATCAAGAGCTCATACCAACATAACACCAAAAGAAATTCATATTCATAATACTCAATCCAACACAAAGAACCTCAAAGAGTGCCCCAAGATTTCTACCAGAGAAACGAAGACAAGAACATGCATCAACCCCTATGCATAGATTACGTCAATGTAACCTCGGGAATCTGCGAGTTGAATGCCAAAACGCACATCAAGTGAATCAATATGGTACCCCATTTCACCACGGGTATCCATAGCAAGACATACATCAAGTGCTCTCAAATCCATAAAAGTATTCAGTCTGATAACTACGAAATCTCAACGGGAAAACTCAATTCATCACAACAAGATAGAGAGGGGAAAACACCATATGATCCAACTATATTAATAAAGCCCGTGATACATCAAGATCATGCCATCTCAAGAACAGGAGAGATAGAGAGAGATTAAACACATAGCTACTGGTACAAACCCTCAACCCCGAGGGTGGACTACTCACTCCTCATCATGAACACCATAGGGATGATGAAGATGGCCTCTAGTGATAATTTCCCCCTCCGGCGGAGTGCCGGAATGGGGTCTAGATTGGTTTTTTGTGGCTGCATTGGCTTGTGGTGGTGGAACTTCGGTTCTAGGGTTATTTCTGGAGGTTTCTTATTTATAGGATTTTTTGGCGTTGGTTTCGTGTGAAGCTGGGCTTCGAGTTGAGCACAACCCACCGGGGCAAGCCAGGCCCTTCTGGCGTGCTGTGGTGAGTTGTGCCCTCCTGATGGGTCTTCTAGCCCTCCCACGAAGCTTCGAGGGTCTCTTTTGTTCCAAAAAAATTGTCAAAAAGTTTCAGCTCATTTGGAGAAATTTCATTTCTGCACAAAAAACCACACCACGGTAGTTCGGCTGAAAACATCATCAGTCAGGGTTAGTTCTGTCCAAATCATACCAAAACCATATAAATTGTTGTAAACATGGCATGAATACTTCATAAATTATAGATACGTTGGAGACGTATCAGCATACCCAAGCTTAATTCCTACTCGTCCTCGAGTAGGTAAATGATAAAAGAAATAATTTATGAAGTGTGAATGCTAGCAAAGTGCACAAGTTTGATCAATGATAATTTTAATCACTTTTCCTAGCACCATAACAACAATTCTTTCTCATAAAAATTGTCATGTTAAAGTAGCAACCAATTCACATGTTAAGGTTCAAACAATGAATTCTCTTGAAACTAAACAACCTATATTCTCAGTCACCAAACAATTGCAATTCAACTTATTTAACGGAGTCTAAGTAAGAGCTCAACATACTCAATCATCATGTAGTCTTCTACGATTGCTAGTACTCAAAGCATATTCTTAGAACAAATGGCATCAATCGAACACAGAGAAAGATAGGGGCTTAATGTTTCGCCTCCCAACTCTTTTATCAGAGAGATAATTGTCAACAATAATAACTCATGATCAATTATATTTGACTGGTCATATGTGACTAGATCTTTCCCCACCATGATGCTTGCCAACTAGAGAATAGTTGAGGTTGAAATGAGAATGCGACTCCTGCATAAATGTAAATACTGAAAAGTAAAAGATAGGCCCTTCGCAGAGGGAAGAAGAGGTTGCCATGCACTTATTTTTTTCTTTGCTCGACCCCTTAGTGCAAAAGAACGTCACATTATATTGCCCCTTATGATAGCAACCTTTATTATGAAGTATGTCACTTTTATTACTTTGCCATCACAAGTTCGTACAATGCTCAAATTTCCCTTACAATAAAAGATCAAACATATTTAGGAGCAATTTTTATTGCTTTATGCACCGATGAAAACTCACTTGAGGGATCTTATTCAATCCATAGGTAGGTAAGGTGCACACTCATGGCAAGAAACTAGGTTTAAGGGTTTTTGGATGCACAAGTAGTATCTCTACTTAATACGAATTTTTGTCTAGCAAAAGATCCTAGGCAAACACCACATGTTGGAGGATCCTTGACAATATAACTTCTTTGCAAATATACCCAAACATAACTCATTACGTTGTCTTCCTTGTCCAACTTCAACTAATTTTCTCAAGTTTGAAAATAATTAATGGGTATTCACAATCATAGAAGATGTCCAAGATAATGCATTTGCATGTGAAAGTTTTCCTCCTTATACTAATCATTCATGAATTGCTTGTAGGACCAATATTGTGATTGTCAAGCTTCAAAAGATTTCACTTTCTAAACTCAATGTTAAGCTACTACTAGGCATGATATGAACATATAATTTCAACTTCATTACATTCAATTCATTCAACAATTTACTCATAGGATATAAGTTAAGCACTAGAGTAAATGACAAACTACTCCAAAAAGATATAAGTGAAGATCAAACGAGTAGTTAAGTAAATGGGTGGCTATTTGAGGACTCTCTCTTATTTAAAAACTTTTAGATCTAAGTATTTTATTAAAAAAACAAGCTAAACAAAACAAAATGACATATAATAGCACAACTCATGTGAAGAAGCAAAAACTTAGGCTCAACCTATACTAACCGATAATTGTTGATGAAGAAAGGTGGGATGCCTATCGGGGCATCCCCAAGCTTAGATTCTTGAGACTTCTTGAAATATTGTCTTGCTGTGCCTCGGGCATCCCCAACTTGAGCTTTTGTGTCTCTTTAATTCCTTTTATATCACGTTTTCCCTAAATCTTAAAAACTTCATCCACGCAGAACTCAACAAGAACTCGTGAGGTAAGTTAGTATAAATCAATGCAATAACCTTATCATTCTCTACTGTAACAAATCACTAAAATTATTATTTCAAATTTCTTACTAAATGCCTCTGCATATTTAATATTCCTATCCTCAAATCGAATCATTAAACAAGCAAACATATGCAAACAATGCAAACATAACAACAATATGTCAAAACAGGACAACACGTAAAGAATGCAAGAAGATACATAAATCCCCAACTTAAAATAATTCTGAAAACATACCAAACTGTAGAAAATTTATCATATCTTATTGTACAAAAAGTTTCAACATTTTATCACATTCTGACTTCTTTCAAGAATTCACGCACTAGCATGCAACTTTCTGTTTTCAAACAACAACATATAGACTTGCAAAATAAGCATGGTAAAAGCTATACTTGACATTTTTTATTGAAATGAGAGATGCAAAACATTATTATAAATAACAGCAATCAAATCCTAACAAAATAAAATGACGCTCCAAGCAAAACACATATCATGTGACGAATGAAAAGATAGCTCCAAGTGAGGTTACCGATAATGTTGGAGACGAAAGAGGGGATGCCTTCCGGGGCATCCCCAAGCTTAGTTGCTTGGATCTTCCTTGAATATTACCTTGACGTTCCTTTTTCATCCCCCAATCTTAGGGTCTTGTCACTCCTTATTCTCCACATATCGGTATCTCACCAAAAAAATTGAAAACTTCAATCACACAAAACTTAACAGAACTTTGTGAGATTGGGTAGTATGATAAAACAAAGCATTCACTTGGGTACTGACAAGACAAGACTCATAATTGTTTACACACAATGCCTAATGTAACATATCATTTCCACAATTTATATTAACCAATATAAGCCATAGAAACTATAGAACAAGCAAACTATGCATTGAAAATAGAATTTGTCAAAAACGAAACAGTTTGTAGTAATTTGTACTCTAACCATACTTCTGCTACTCGAAAAAATCTAAAAAATTAGGAAAATGTAGAAAATTTGTATATCAATCATGTGAAAAAACTTAAGGTCAAAATCATGTTCCACTGAATTTTAAAATTTACTGGACTGAGCGCAAAAGTTTCTGTTTTTGCACAGAATCAAGTCAACTATCATGCACACTATCCCAAAGGCTTTACTTGGTACTTTATTGAGACAAAAGCTATAAAACATGATTAATACAGTAGACTAATCATGTGAACACAAAAAAACAGTAGGTAAAAGTGTTGGGTTGTCTCCCAACAAGCGCTTTTCATTAATGCCTTTTTAGCTAGGCATGATGATTTCAATGATGCTCACATAGAGATAAATAATTGAAATATAAAGGGAGAATCATGAATCACATGACAAGCAAATTTAAGCCTAACCCACTTCCTATGCATAGGGATTTTGTGAGCAAACAAATTATGGGAGCAAGAATCAACTAGCGTAAGAAGGTAAAACAAGCATGACATCAAAACTTTCAACATAAAGAGAGGAAACTTGATATTATTGCAATACCTAAAAGCATATGTTCCTCTCTCATAATAATTTTTAGTAGCATCATGAATGAATTAAACAATATATCCATCACATAAAGCATTCTTTTCATGATACATAAGGATAGAAATTTTGTTACTCGCCACATAATTAAATTTACTCGCTTCAGTAGTAGTGGGAGCACACTCAACAAAATAACTATCATGGGATTAAAAATTAAAATCATGATGACAAGTTTTATAGTTATCATTATTATTTATAGCATACATGTCATCACCATAATCATCATAGATAGGAGGCATGCTTTCATCATACATAAATTTTCTCATCAAAACTTGGGGGACTAAAAATATCATCTTCATCAAACATAGCATCCCCAAGCTAATGGCTTTGCATATCATTAGCATCATGGATATTCAATGAGTTTATACCAACAACATTCCAATCATGCTCATCATTCATTGATGTCTACTGCACAATTTGTTCTTGTAGACTCGTGTTGGGCCTCCAAGCGCAGAGTTTTGTAGGACAGTAGCAAATTTCCTTCAAGTGGATGACGTATGATTTTTCAATCCGTGGGAGGCGTAGGATGAAGATGGTCTGTCTCAAACAACCATGCAACTCAATAACAAAAAGTCTCTTGTGTCCCAAGCACACCAAATACAATGGTAATTTGTATAGGTGCACTTGTTTGGCAAAGAGATGGTGATACAAGCATAGTAATGATAGTAGATATTGATATTTGTAATAGGATCAATAAAAAACAGCAAGGTAGAAATTGATAAAACATAGCACAAACAGTATTCCAATTCTTGAAAATGAGGCCTAGGGTCCGTACTTTTGCTAGTGCAATATCTCAATAATGCTAATATAATTGGATCATATGACTATCCCTCAACGTGCAATGAACAATCACTCCAAAGTTCTTATCTGGCGGAGAACATAAGAAGAATTTTCTTGTAGTTATTCTTTTCTTTCGATCTATCCAAGCGTTTGTACTAAAATAACACCAAGTTCTCCTTTCCGATTGATCTATCAGGAGTTCGTACTAACATAACACCAAGACAAATTCAGATTCATAATACTCAATCTAACACAAAGAACCTCAAAGAGTGCCCCAAGATTTCTACCGGAGAAACAAAGACGAGAACGTGCATCAACCCCTATGCATAGATTACCCCAATGTCACCTTGGGAATCCACGAGTGTCGGTGTACTAAAGTAGGGGTACCTTAGTATCCCGAACTTGTGCACGGGTAGTCGCAGCGCCCCACGGCAAGGCTTGCCGGGTGCCCGCCAAGATCCTCCATAGTCCCTATTGGAGCCATTCAAGAACAAAGTGTTTTAACTGAGAAGACAAGGCCCCGGCAAGAGGAGCTTGCCGGGAAGGACAAGGCCCCGGCAAGAGGAGCTCGCCGGGAAGGCCAACCAAGGCATGTCAAGGAACTTGCCGCGACACGCCGCGCATCCCGGCAAGACCCGGTGAGCGACAAGCCTCCGGGCGCGACAAGACAATGACCGCGGCAAGGCGCTTGCCGCGGCGAAGCCACCACTCTGTGCCCACGCTCCAGTGCATCCGTCGACGTGTCACCACAGGACTGTTCCAGGTGCACGTGGCGAGAAGCTGTGCAGCCAAGCGGTGCGAGGTGGCGAGTGGAGATGACGAGATGGCCATCGTGGCGAATGGTGGCGCCCCTAACGGTCGCTTTTCTGCACTGTTTGGGCGACGCGGACGGGCATTTAATGCCTTTGTCCCCTGCCGTCAGAGTTAGGTAGGATCCACTGTAGAAGCAGTTGTACCAACCACACCTTTTACACTTTTACCCCAGCATGCGTTGCCACCGGTGACCCCTTGAGACTATAAAAGGAGGCCCATGCGCAACGTAGAGGGGGTTCGACTCATTCGAAACCAGAACACTCCCACGCTCTCGAGCAAGAACATAATACAACCACAAAGCAGCAGTAGGAATATTATCTCTCTGGAGAGCTCCGAAGCTGGGTAAAATCGCTTGCGTGCTCCACCTCGATCCGCTCTTCGTGCGCCCTCCGCTCCCTGCCGGACCGAAAGGGGCCCTGCCCCATAGGTGTTCGTTTCCCACGACATCTTTGGCGCGCTAGGTAGGGGGGCGTCAAGGTTGTGTGAAACTGATCCGGCATTCACGCGAGCCAGATCTTCATCATCTTCATCGACATGCCACCGAAGAAGAAGGCTTCGGAGGTGGCTGCTCCGTCCGCATCGATTCCACCGCCACCGGAGCAAACGGGCGGTGGGATAGACGCCGGCGGACGAACGGGCGCCGACGAGGAAGCTCAAGCTGCCGCCAGGTCCAAGGACAAGGCCGCGCAAACTTCGGTGTCCGTACACGCACCGCGCCCATCTCAGGAGGCGCGAGACCGACAGCGTCATGGTACTCGCAGTACCATACGCTCGTTGGACCAAGGTCGAGCTGGCGGATCTCGGGATGCTCAAGACCAGCACGCACGCCAGCCTGCTGGCACGAGCAAGACACGGTTTCCTGGACGGGATCCTGCTCCTTCTAACATAGTTAGAAGTCCGAGCATATCCCGCTCCTCGCACCGTTCGCCACCGCCACCAAAGACTCCAGAAGAAGCGTTGGCTCGAGCCCAACTGCTCCTGGATTACCCTCCGACGGCGGACAAGATCGACGGTTGGAGAGCCACCATTCAGAGCCTCATCGGCTTCACCAACGGCGATACTCCCCGGCAACCGAGCACATCGAAGCCGCGGCAAGACGCCCAGGCGTGAGCCGATGGCGACAAGACTGGTGGGGGTGCAACCACCGTGCACTCCCCGCCCCGAAGGCCGAGATCGCCGACTCGCCGGGTCAACCTCGACACCGACTCCACGGCTTCGTCAGATCCACGAGCTCATCGCGATCAACGCCAAGTTCTTCAAGAACGACAACAAGAAGACACTCGTACTCGCATCGAGCGTCAAAGAGAAGCGCGGCGTCAGTCAGACCAGCGCGCTGGGCCCGCTGTCGACATGCATGCGCCAGGGGAACCAGGTGACTTGTCGTACGCGGTAGGTTGCCCTGCATTCACTCGTGAGCTGCGGCAAGTCCAGTGGCCCAGCACGAAGAACTTCAAGCTAGATGTACCGGAGAAGTATGATGGCAGGTTGCATCTGTCGGAGTTCCTCAGCATCTACACCATCGCGGTGCAGGCTGCCGGGGGACGCGACGACAAGATCCTTGCCAACTACTTCCCACTGGTGCTCAAGCCTAATGTCAGATCCTGGCTCATGCACTTGCCGGACAACTCCATCTCCTCATGGGCGGATCTGTGCCATCAGTTTGTCGGCACCTTCACAGGCGGCCACAAGCCCCATGGCCAGGAGAGCGATCTTCATCTGCTCGCCCAGAAGGAAGGAGAGCCCCTGCGCAAGTACATTCAGAGATTCAGCCAAGTGCAGTGCAACATCCCAGATGTCCACCCCGCCGCGGTCATCAGCGCGTTCCATTAGAACGTGCGTAACCGCAGGATGCGGGAGGAGATGGCGATGTGCAAGATAAGAGACGTCAGTGAGCTCTACGCCCTGGCCGACAAGTGTGCACGTGCTGAGGAAGGGAGGAAACTCCCCGGAGAGAACACAGGAGCAGGGGGGTCTGACAGTGAGGATGCTGCCCCGGCAAAGAAAAACCGGCGGCGGAACAACAGAAGAAGGAAAGGCAAAGATGTGGTAGCTATCGAGCAGTCCGGCAACGGAGGTGGCGCCAAGGAAGCAGAACCTGTGGCGGCCGCCGACAAGCAAGGCGGCTCCGACAAGCAATACTGCAAGATCCACCGCACCATGGGCCATGATCTCCAAAGTTGCAAGAAAGTTGAGCAGCTTGTCGAGCAGCAGAAAGCTGAGTACGAGTGATGCGACAAGGAGAAGGCCCAGGAAGGTACTGGCGGATCCGGCAAGAAGCGCCCCGGCCGGGGAGGACGCCGCGGCAAGGCCAAGCAGCGGCAAGGAGACAGGCCTCCCCGCGGCCGCGACAAGGATGAAGATGAAGACGAAGATGAGGACATGGATGATGACGAGGCCGACGAGCAGGAGTTTCAGAAAGCAACAGAGGTTCTATGCGTTGACGGTGGTGCTTCTTTGCATACTTAGCACCACCAGCTCAAACAGTGGGTGCGGGAAGTTAATGCAGTAGAACCACCAGTTGAGTCACGCAAGCCTCTGAAGTGGTCCAGCACGCCTATCATCTTTGACATTGAGGACCACCCTGATCGCATAACTGCGGTCGGGTGCTTGCCGATGTTGGTTTCACCAAGTATCCGCAACCTCAAGGTCACAAAGATGCTAGTTGACGGTGGGGCCGGCTTGAACCTGATCTCCTCAGCGGTACTCAAGAAACTCCAGATCCCCGACAGCGAGCTCGAAGAGACCGGTACATTCCAAGGAATCAATCCGGGAAGGAGCAAGCCGAAGGGGAAGATCACGTTGCCAGTGACATTTGGCAGCGAGCTGAACTTCAGGACAGAGAAAGTCACTTTTGACGTTGCTGACTTCCCATTGCCCTACAATGGGATACTCGGCCGTCCAGCGCTCGCCAAGTTCATGGCAGCCTCTCATTATGCATATAACGTGCCCAAGATGCCAGGTCTGATAAGTGTCATCTCTGTCCCTGGCGACAAGAAAGATGCCCTTATCTGCACCGACATGATCTACCGGGAAGCAGCAGCCGCAGCAGATCGCAAACCACTTGCCGCTGAAGCTCCCGGGGGGAAGAAGAAGACTAAGTCCGGCAAGAGCTCTGATGCCCACTCCGGCAAGCGCACCTCTTCGGAGTGCTGCGCTACCGTCGAGGACGCACCATCGAGCTCCACCGGCAAGTGTAAGAAGGCGAAGGCAGCTCCGCCAGAGACCGAGAAAGTGGCCGCCAAGGAGGACGGCACTGGTGGTACCTTCACCATCAGTGCCATGCTTGATCCTAAATAGGAAAGCACGCTCGTTGCTTTCCTGCGGGCGAATGTCGATGTGTTTGCATGGCAACCATCTGACATCCCCGGTGTTCCCAGGAAAGTAATTGAGCACCACCTTGTCGTCTTTCCTCACGCGCGGCCCGTCAAGCAGAAAGTCAGAAAACAAGCAGTGGAGCGCCAAGAATTCATTGCAGAAGAGATCAAGAAGTTGGAAGCAGCAGGCCTTGTCAGAGGAGTGCTCCATCCTACGTGGCTGGCCAATCCTGTAGTCGTGCGCAAGGCGAACGGAAAATGGAGGCTTTGTATTGACTTCACTGATGTTAATAAAGCTTGTCCCAAAGATCCATTTCCCTTGCCGCGCATTGACCAGATTGTCGACTCCACGGCTGGATGTGATTTGCTTTCATTTCTTGATGCATATTCAGGATATCATCAGATCTTCATGGCAGAAGATGATGAGGAGAAAACCGCATTCATTACTCCATGTGGCACATACTTCTTTGTGCGGATGCCTTTCGGACTAAAGAATGCTGGTTCAACATTTGCAAGGGTAGTTCACGAAGCTTTTGAGCCATAGTTGCACAGAAATGTAGAAGCCTACATGGATGACATAGTGGTCAAGAGCAAAGACAGAGCAACTCTGATCCAAGATTTGGACGAGACCTTTGCAAATCTGCGCAAGATCAACCTCAAACTCAACCCCGAGAAGTGTGTGTTTGGAGTCCCTTCCGGCAAGCTTCTCGGGTTCTTTGTGTCTCTGCGGGGGATTGAAGCTAATCCCGACAAGATCAAGGCCATTGAGCAGATTGAAGCACCGAAGCGCGTTAAGGATGTGCGAAGGCTTGCCGGCTGCGTGGCTGCTCTCAGCAGGTTTATCTCTAAGTCTGCTGAGCGCGCCCTGCCATTTTTCAAAATATTGAAAAAGGAAGGTCCAATGAAATGGACTCCGGAAGCGGAGGCTGCGCTGCAGGACTTGAAGAGATACCTGTCCTCCACTCCAATACTTGTCTCACCTAAGCTGCAAGAGAAGTTGCTGCTATATCTAGCGGCAACCAATCAAGTGGTTAGTGCTGCGTTAGTAGCGGAACGGGAGGCGGATGATGAGCCAGCGGCCACGGCAAGCGCGTCCAGCGACAAGCAGGGGACTTCCCCGACAAGCTCTAGTCCCGACAAGGATGGATCTGTGCAGCCACAAGAAGAGAAGCAGAAGAAAATGGTGCAGCGCCCAGTTTACTTTGTCAGTTCCCTTCTGCAGGGGGCTAGATCAAGGTACTCTGGTGTGCAGAAATTGCTTTTCGGCCTTCTCATGGCCTCGAGAAAGCTGCGCCATTACTTTCAAGCACATGAGATCACAGTTGTCACTCGCTTTTCGTTGAAGAGGATATTGCAGAATCCAGAAGCAACAGGCAGGATTGTCGAGTGGGCACTGGAATTGTCAAGCTTTGGCCTCAAGTTTGAGAGTACTTCAACTATCCAGAGCCGAGCATTGGCAGAATTCATAGCAGAATGGACGCCAACACCTGATGAAGAAATTCCGGAAACGAGCATCCCCGTCAAGGAAGCAAGCAAAGAATGGATCATGTACTTTGATGGTGCCTTCTCGCTGCAAGGCGCCGATGCGGGCGTGTTACTTGTCGCACCCACCGGAGAGCACCTCAAGTACGTGGTCCAGATGCACTTTCCCAAGGAGCAAGCGACAAACAATACTATAGAGTATGAAGGTTTGCTTGCCGGACTCAGGATCGCGGCAGACCTTGGGATCAAGAAGCTTATTGTTAGGGGTGACTCGCAGCTTGTCGTCCGCCAAGTAAACAAAGATTATCAGAGTCCGTTGATGGAAGCTTACATTGATGAAGTGAGAAAGTTGGAAGAGCATTTTGACGGCTTGCAGATGGAACATGTTCCAAGAGCCCAGAACGATGTTGCCGATGGCCTATCAAAATACGCTGCATTAAAGTTACCTGTGGAACCAGGGATCTTTGTGCTCAAGCTGACTCAACCATCTATAACACCATCATCTGGACAGAGCAAAAAGAGGAAGTTGGTTTCTGGTGACTACTTTCCGGCAGAGCTCCACGAAGCTGCCAACAAGAAGGTCCCCAAGATCAATACCAAGAGCGCTGAGGAGCAGTCTGCTCTGACAAGCCCTAGGGTTTGTTCCGTTGAAGCAGACGCTCCCGACAAGTTTTGCTCCGGCAAGATTGCCGGGGAACACCAAGCTCCGGCTGAGCCGCAGGTTCTTGCCGTAGAAGCAGATGTTCCCGCAGCAGCATTTGTGCCTTTAGTCCTTGTTGTTGAGCCGCAAGCTCCAGCATGGGCACAGCAGATTGTCCGTTTCCTTCAGACAGGAGAACTTCCCGAAGAGCAAGAAGAAGCGGAGAGAGTAGCCCGGCAATCAAGTATGTACCAATTTGTCAACGACATACTGTACAGAAGAAGATTCAACGGAGTGAAATTGAAGTGCATTCCCCGGGAAGATGGACAGAAGCTGTTGGCGGAGATACATGGAGGCATATGTGGTCATCACATTGGCGCAAGAGCACTTGCCGGCAAAGCATTCCGGCAAGGTTTCTTTTGGCCGACAGCTCTCCAGGATGCAACTGCACAAGTAACCAAGTGTGAAGCGTGCCAGTTCCACTCCAAGGAGATACACCAGCCAGCTCAAGCTCTCTAGACGATCCCTTTATCCTGGCCATTTTCGGTCTGGGGGCTCGACATCCTCGGCCCCTTTCCCCGAGCTGTCGGGGGCTTTGAGTACTTGTACGTTGCAATCGACAAGTTCACAAAGTGGCCGGAAGTGGAAGCAGTGAGGAAGGTGACAGTACAGTCAACAGTCAAGTTCTTCAGGTCGATTGTTTGTCGTTTCGGAGTCCCTAACAGGATCATCACCGACAATGGCACACAATTCACGAGCCGCACCTTCATGCAGTACGTCCAAGATCTTGGTGCTAAGGTCTGTTTCGCTTCTGTTGCTCACCCGAGAAGCAACGGTCAAGCGGAGAGGGCAAACGCTGAAGTGCTGCGCGGGCTCAAGACCATGACTTTCGGCAGGCTGCACAAGTGCGGAAAGAACTGGATTGAGGAGCTGCCGGTGGTTCTTTGGTCCATCAGGACGATGCCAAATCGAGCCACTGACCAGACACCTTTCGCTCTAGGTTATGGAGCAGAGGCAGTTCTCCCCACGGAACTCGTATACGGATCGCCTCGAGTGCTCGCTTATGATGAGCTTGAGCAAGAGCAGCTGCGACAAGATGACGCGCTGCTCCTTGAGGAAGATTGTCTTCAGGCTGCTGTATGAGATGCTCGATACCAGCAAGCTTTGCGCCGCTACCATAACCGCAAAGTTAATGCCAGAAGTCTCGAGGAAGGCGACCTTGTTCTTCGGCGCGTTCAATCCGCCAAGAATTCCAACAAGTTGACGCCGAAGTGGGACGGCCCTTATCAGGTGAAGCGAGTCACTAGGCCTGGCGCTGTGCGCCTTGAGACCGAAGATGGCTCTCCGATGAGCAACTCCTGGAACATTGAGCATCTTCGTAAGTTTTGCCCGTAAGGCGCGGTTGCCGGAACCCGTTCCGGCAACCACCTTTTGTACAAGCCTTGCCGCTGTTGCATGTAACCCTTTGTACAAAGCCGGGCGCAGATCCCGTGCATAAATAAAGATCATATGCTCCGCACATCTTGTCAAATTTCATGCTTTTTTCTTTTTTGCATGTATTATCTGACACTTTGTGCAGCACTTACACCCGGTAAGCAATAACGAGCCTTAAGGCTCCATATCTTTATTTTCTCTTCTTTCTTTTTTCTCAAGAAAAAGGAAGGTTCCCTCGCCCACAAGTTCACCGGGGGGGAGAGGAGAAGATAATGGTGTGGACTGGGCGTCGTTCAAGAAAGTATCGCCTTGCTGGGAAGCAGACGACAGAAAAGCTAAGTTGCCAAAGTTTGAGCACAATCAGTTTTAAAATTTTTTAAGTTATCTTCCTTGAACGACCGTGCTTTGTATGGAAAACCTGTGTGCGGAGGAACCAACTCATAGCTAGTTGCGCCCTTACTTTGTTTCGAGTCCCCTCAACAACTTAAGTGTGCTGCGACTAGTTGCGACAAGGTTTCTTGCCGGAAGCGGCACCGCCAGCAGGCTGTTGATGTTCCGCACTCAGCGCTCGCGGCAAGGGTACCTGCGCCGGCAAGTTCCCTGGAAGCGTAGGGTAAAAACATACAAAGGAAGGAATCAAGTAAAGGGGATAACATAGCAAATACTGCCTAAGATAAAGTTATATTACAAAGGTACCTTGTCGCAGCACTGACTGAATTGTTCTCGTAACATAAATGGCAGCGGCAAGGAAAGGAGAAAACACGCGGCCTAATCTACACGACCGCCATCGACCCTCCTGACTTCATTCACCTTGTCCACAATGGGTGCGACAAGGGCCTTGAGCTCTTCAAGATCAGCACCCGCCGGCAGCTTCTTGAGGACGTTGGTGAGGTTGAGGCCTGGGTTGCGGAAGACCACCTTCACCAACACCTTCTCCAGAACTCTGGCGCAGATCGTGCGCGACTCGTCGGCCAGCTGCTTTGGGATCCTTTCCCGGAGTTGCTGGAGGGCCGTCGCCACGCCTTTGAAGAACAGCGTGAGCTTGGCGCTGGGCTGGAGGTTCTCGTCGGAAGAGTACCCGAAACCCTCCATTTCGAGCTGCGTCAGCTCCTCGTCAATGACCGCGGCGATGTTCACGAGGCCCTCCGTCCAGAGCTCCACAGTATCCCTGAAGGTGTTCTGGGTTTCGGCGGCCCTCGTCAGCAGCACCTCGTTGGCCTTGATCTCCTCCTTCAAGTCCTCCTCCCGCTTCTTGGCGCCGTCCAGCATCTCAGTCAGCGTCGCCAGCTTCAGCTCGAGATCGGCATTGGAGTCCTTGGCGGCGCTCAGCTCTTTGCCCCTCTCAAGGAGGCGACCCTGCAGCTCGCCGTGGGCGAGGGCATCCTTCTCGCGCTCATGTTGGAGCGCGGCAAGCTCTTCATTCTTCGCCTTGAGATCGGCCTCTAGCTGCGTCACTTTCACTTCCAGCTCCTTGGCGGCCTCAGCAGCTGCGGCAGCATCCTTTGCCTCCTTGAGAGCCCCGCCAAGTGCTTGCTCGCGCGCAACTAGCTCCTCCTGATAGCTGTCCAGATTGACTTTCCGCTGTGTCAGCTCGCCTTCTCGCGTGGACTGCTCCTCGGCGGCAAGCCGCTATTGCTCTTCAGCTTCGGCCTTCTCAAGAAGGAAGGCTTTCCGCGCCTCGACGAGCTGCGCCCGCTCCTCTGCAATTGACCGGAGAACTTCCTGATTGCGTTCCCGGAGCTCCTCCGCACGCTTCTCAATATCTGCTCCCGCCTGCGCGACAAGCGCTTCCCGGGATTCCACTTTAGCTTGTCGGGCATGGTAGAGCGACACCAGCTTCCGGAGCAGCTGCTCCTCCTCAGACTCGCCGCTGCTGCTGTTTGGCGCGTCAACCACTGTCAGCCCAGTGGAGGCGAGCACTTCTCCGTCGAAAACTTCTCCCTCGACCGGCGCCCTGGAGCTTGACGCCCAGGGGAGCTTGATGAAAACACCGTCGCCGGCCTTTAAGTAGGCGCCGGGCTGGGGCTCCTCAGAGCCTGGCGCTGCGTCAGCGGCGGAGGGATCGGCGGTCGGCGTAGCGCCTTGCGCTCCTGCGGCCCCAGGGTCATCAGTGCGATCGCCGGACCCCTCACCAGCTCCTGCGCCAGCAGCCTTGGCGGCCTCTTCGCCGGCAGGATCATCAGCGCCGGCCTCCTCCTCGGTAGCGGCAGCGTCATCAGTGTTGCCGTGCGTGTTCTCCTCGCCGGTGGCTTCAGTCTCCATTGGCTCCGGGGAAGGTGGGTCTGAAGACAGGAAGAGGGAGAAAAAGTCAAGAAAATATCCAAAAAGAAGATCAGAAGAAGAAGAACCCAAGGGAAGTTTTCTGACAAGAAGGATTACCTGTGCTGGGTTCTATAGTCATGGGATCCACCACCGGGGGATCACTGGTCCCGTCCCTTGCCGGAGAACTGCCCCTTGCCGGGGACCTCTCCCTTGCCGGAGAGCGCTCCCTTGCCGGGGAATCCTCCCTTGGCGGCATAGTCGACGCAGATAGAGCCTCAGGGGCGGCTTTTGGTTGCTCCTGGTGAGCCTGTTCTGCTCCTACACAAGCAAGCCAACAGTCAAGATACCAGCAAAGAAAGAACACCCACGCACGCCTGACAGCGGGAAGTAAAACTATATATTTACGCTGGGGGCTGCGCTGGGGGCTGCTTCGGGGAGTAGTTGCCGGTTCCGACAATGTGGTCTCGAACGCGCCCTCTGTTGTCACAGTACGATTGTCCTCGATGACAACCACGGGGACCTTGGCCCTCTTCGCCGCTCTCTAGGCCAGAGTCCTGGAAAGGAATAAGGTTCAGAAGAAAGCAGATCAGATACAAGACAAGAAACATCAAGAACTGAAGAAAAACAAGTACAACGGAGAAACTTACTCCTCTTCTTCCTCCTCGTCGGAGCTGAGCGCGGAGAGGTCGAAGTCCGGTACTCTTTCGGCGCGACGAGGCGGAGGAGTAGGCTCCCTTGGCCGCTTGGCGGGAGCTGCGGCAGGATCAGAAGCGGCGACCCGAGAGGACCCCGCTCTAGTTGCCGGCGCGGCATGAGATGCTCCCGCGGCAACTATGCTTGTCGCGGTGGAGCCTGTCCTACGGCGCGGCGGCTGTTGGCCCGTCTGCCGCCCTGCTATGTCTCCGGTCCGGCGGAGGCGCATTCTTGGTGGAGCTGGGGGCTGCACTGGGAGCTCCACTTGCGGCAAGTTGCTTGAAGACGGTTGGCCGCTTGCACCCTCGGCGGGCTCGCTCGATTCGGCTTCGGGCCCTCCCTCGCCGACGACTTCCCCGACAAGCTCGTCTCGATCGGCAAGGCTTGCCGCCTCGGCTGCCTCTGCCTCTTCCACAGTAAACCCAAATTCGACCGCGGCGGCGGCTGCCGCCGCCTCTTCCGCCCTGGTGGCTATGCACCACATCTCATTGTCGGTGGTATCGCGGGTAAGGATCCTCTGCTCGTCGGCGTGGACCGCCACCTCCACCAAGCTATCGAAGAACTGCTGCACTACGTCGTCGGCGGTCTCCTGCCAAGTTGGAATAATTCCATGCGAGTCGCACTCCGGCATCATTGCGCGGATGCGATCGAGCGAGGAGTTGTTACACAACGGGACGACGCCCTGCGGCAGCCTGAACCACTCGGGATGATTGGGGTCATGCTTGAACAGCTCCTTGAGTGTCCCATCCAACTCCAAGACAGTAAAATTGAAGTTGAGGCCCGGGCGCAGCCTCATGATATCCGCCGGACCCCCGAACAGCCAGGCGGGTCTCCCCCTCTCCTGCAGAGGGGCAATGCAGCGGCGAAGAAAGTCCGCGCTAATAGCGCCCACAGTAAGCCCGGCAAGCCTGAGTCGCAAGATCCGGGTGGTGGCGATCTTCAGTCTAGCATCGTCCGCCACCAGGGCGCTCCAATCGTTGCCGCGCACTGCTGGAGTTTGGCGCAGGGCAGTGAACGGCTGCGGATTCTCATCAACAATCCAGCACCATTCCGCTCTCCACTCCTCCCATTTGTTGCGAAGCTCCCCCTCCAGATAGACCTCCTTCATGCCGGCTCTCGAGATCCAGGCGATCCCGCCAGCTAAGGGCTCTCCTCTCTCGACCTAGGGCATGAAGTAGTGGCGGAAAAGGGCTACGTTTGGGTGGATTCAGACAAAGTTCTCGCAGAGATGTGCGAAAACCGCCATGGTCAGAACGGCGTTGGGGGTGAAATCAAGGAGATGGAACCCGTAGGTGTTCATGATGTCACAGAAGAAATCAGAGAAGGGCGGGCAGAGCCCGCAATAGAAGAACATCGCAAAGAAAGGGTATCCTTTTGGATCCCGTTTCGAAGTGGAAGCGGCGGCGGAAAGTACCTGCGTGCGCGGATGCGCTCGCGTCTCCGTCGACCAGAAGAGATAGAACCATTCCCTCAGCTCCTTCGCGGAGAGCTCAGGCGGGAAGGTTGCCCGCTCCTTCCGCAGCGCCTCAAGCCGCAGCGCCTCGGCCGACTTCGCACCCTTCCCGGGCTTCGGAGCCATGGCGGAGGCGGTGGGAGAGGTCAAGGGCGTTGGTGGCAGCGGCGGCGACGGGGGGCGGAGCGCTGCTCTCTTTCGGCTTTGGGAAGCGAAGGGGAGCGGCGGAGATTTCTGAGATTGGAACCGCAAGTGGCGAAGGTGGGGGAACTGCCCCTGTTTCCCCTGCTTATAAAGAGGAGGAGGCGAACGTTACGCTTTTTCCAAATAAAGAATCACCCACGATCTCTCCCACGACGCCGCGTTCGACGCGTGCCGTTACGGGAGGGCGCGGTGGATACGGAGTTAGATACGGTATGGACCCAGGCCGCATGTGCCCGTGCCCTGTTTTGGGCCTGGCCCAACAGCGCTCGGCACCGTGTGTGGCCCAGGACCGAGGGCTCCTGTCGGTGTACTAAAGTAGGGGTACCTTAGTATCCCGAACTTGTGCACGGGCAGTCGCAGCGCCCCGCGGCAAGGCTTGCCGGGTGCCCGCCAAGATCCTCCGTAGTCCCTATTGGAGCCATTCAAGAACAAAGTGTTTTAACAGAGAAGACAAGGCCCCGGCAAGAGGAGCTTGCCGGGAAGGATAAGGCCCCGGCAAGAGGAGCTTGCCGGGAAGGCCAACCAAGGCATTTCAAGGAACTTGCCGCGACGCACCGCGCATCCCGGCAAGACCCGGCGAGCGACAAGCCTCCGGGCGCGACAAGACAACGACCGCGGCAAGGCACTTGCCGCGGCGAAGCGACCACTCTATGCCCACGCTCCAGCGCATCCGTCGACGTGTCGCCACAGGACCATTCCAGGCGCACGTGGCAAGTTGCTGTGTAGCCAAGCGGTGCGAGGTGGCGAGTGGAGATGACGAGATGGCCATCGTGGCGAACGGTGGCGCCCCTAACGGTCGCTTTTCTGCACTGTTTGGGCGACGCGGACGGGCATTTAATGCCTTTGTCCCCTGCCGTCAGAGTTAGGTAGGATCCACTGTAGAAGCAGTTGTACCAACCACACCTTTTACACTTTTACCCCTGCATGCGTTGCCACCTGTCGGTGACCCCTTGAGCCTATAAAAGGAGGCCCATGCGCAACGTAGAGGGGGTTCGACTCATTCGAAACCAGAACACTCCCACGCTCTCGAGCAAGAACATAATACAACCACAAAGCAGCAGTAGGAGTATTATCTCTCCGGAGAGCTCCGATGCTGGGTAAAATCACTCGCGTGCTCCGCCTCGATCCGCTCTTCGTGCGCCCTACGCTCCCTGTCGGACCAAAAGGGGCCCTGCCCCATAGGTGTTCGTTTCCCACGACGACAAGTTGAATGCCAAAATGCACATCAAGTGAATCAATATGATACTCCATTGTCACCACGGGTATCTAGAGCAAGACATACATCAAGTGCTCTCAAATCCATAAAAGTATTCAATCCGATAACAATGAAATCTCAAAGGGAAAACTCAATTCATCACAACAAGATAGAGAGGGGAAAACACCATATGATCCAACTATATTAACAAAGCCCACGATACATTTAGATCGTGCCATCTTAAGAACACAAGAGAGTGAGATTAAACACATAGCTACTTGAATAAACCCTCAGCCCCGAGGGTGGACTACTCCCTCCTCATCATGTAGACCATAGGGATGATGAAGATGGCCTCAGTGATGATCCCCCCCCCCCCCCGCGGAGTGCTGGAACGGGTCTAGATTGGTTTTTCGTGGCTACAGAGGCTTGCGGCGGTGGAACTTTTGATCTAGGGTTATTTCTGAAGGTTTCTATATTTATAGGATTTTTGGCATCGGTTTCATGCGAAGATGGGCCTCGAGGTGATCACAACCCACCGGGGCAAGCCAGGCCCCTCTAGCGCGCAGTGGTGAGTTGTGCCCTCCTTGTGGCTCTTCCGGCCCTCACACGGAGCTTCAAGAGTCTCTTTTGTTCCAAAAAAACGTCAAAAAGTTCCAGCTCATTTGTAGAACTTTCATTTCTGCATAAAAAACAACACCACGGTAGTTCTGTTGAAAACAGCGTTAGTCCAGGTTAGTTCCATCCAAATCATACCAAAACCATATAAAATTGTTGTAAACATGGCATGAATGCTTCATAAATAATAGATATGTTGGAGACGTATCACACATGATAACCAAAGGTTCACTCAAATTTCATTCGTGTTGTCATAGGGATAGATATGACGTCCACGATTCCGCTATCGGTCATTGAATGAAAGGGGTTTTGTTCATGTCTATATTTAACCGAACCTACAAGGTCACAAGCTTAAGGTAATCATGAAAAGTTGAGTTTTAGTAGAACAAGTGTAATAAGGAAATATTTGTGAAATAGTTTCACTAATATTAGAAATAGTTTTGAGAGGAACCAGAAGCGTTTCGGGGTCACCAGAAATGTGTGGGGGTTTATCGGGCAATATTGGGTATTACCGATAAATAATATATAGGTCAAAAATGTTTCTACAGATGGTAAATTAATAATAAAAGGCTCTAATGATAGTTAGGAGGCTTTTATATTTAATTTAATATCAATGGGCCTTAAAAGGCCAAGTGGTGGAAAGCATATTGGGTTGGTCCCAATAGGTGGAGGCGCCCCCTTCCTCCTTATCGAAGGAAGGGGTAGGGCGAATTGGAAGGGGATTCCCTTCTCCTTGGCTGGATAAAGGGGGGATACCTTCTCCTTGTGGTTCCCCTCTCCCCTCCCTCAGACCTATATATACTTTAGGATTTTGGCCCTTTGAACGCATAAGTTTTGGAACCACGTCTAGTTCTCTAGTTCTAGTTCTAGCTAGTACTAGTTGATCCTAGTGGATCAATTAGAGCCAAACTAAGATCCTCTAATCCTCATAATTACAAGTCTAGTGTGGTTCTAATCTCCTCCTTCTAATTCTCTGGTGACGATTAGCTCTAGACAGCGAAGCGCTGACAGATCATGAAGATCGTACACTTGCAAACTATGGAGAGGTCGTGCTTTCGGTATTCCGTTCGACAGACTGTTCGTGGGTGATTCGCGGGATGGTTCATCTATGGTTCGAGGGACTCCAAGTATGATCTACACTGACTCTTCTTCTACTGCAACTCGGAGTTGGTAACGATCCGATCCAAACCACATCTTCGCATTGTTCAAGCGTGATCGTAGAGCAATTTTTTTGTTTTCTACTATGTTTCCCAACACATATAATACAACCAAATGACATATAAAGGTATAAATCTTGTTTTTAATAGTAACAATGCTTCCATATTCTTTGTTAGCATAGCCAATTAGTTCAAATATATATTTCTTAATACCAACGAGAATACCACCAACAATATTTAAGGTGACAAATAAAGGAATTATTTCCATCAAGGGCTTTAAGGAAACATTCAAAAATCAGTTCACGTTTAGTTTCTTGGGAACTAATGAAATCAGGATTAGACTTAGCAATAGTGTCACAAAGGCACTAAACTTTACCATGTTGTCCTAGACTACCCTTGATATTCCATATGAGACCTATCATTTAAGATATTCTAAAAAGATGGGATAAGCCACAAGGCTAAACTTCTGTAAGAAGAGGGGAGTCTTTCCTAACATGTCAGCAGTGCCCACTTTGTTAGAGAAAGCATTCCTAACAGGAGTTTTCAGGTAATCATCAACACTGATGTCTAGGTTTTCAGGTAAGATAACTTCAGGGTTATTTTTTTGGCAAAAACCAAACATTTCGCTTTCTCAGCATCACATAGGTCATTGATGATTTTAGCTCTACTAGCATCAGCACAACCGACACTGATATAAATTTTAGAAGCTTGCTCAATTAAGGAACAATTTCCAAGGATAGGGAAATATTTACCTTGGTAAGTAGGGGGTACGTACACATGGATCAATCTTGTTTTTCTCCATCAAATCCTCTCTGCACAATAGGAACGGGAAGCAGAGGGTCTCAGCCCCAGGGATACAACCAAGAAAGAAGCAACTACCCAGGAAAAAAAGGTACTACTACAAAACGAAGAAGCAAATTAAAAGGATGTTATCCTCCCATGAAGTTGTCGTCTCTAAAACTTCCATAAAGGGCATCACTCTATAGAAACCTTAAAAATGGCCAATTGACATGTACGCCCTCTATTCTGAATTATTGGATATTTTAACTTTATTCTGAATCAAGTGTATATAGGCATGTTTTAGTGTGCTTGTTCACTCGTTTTATTCCGTATGTAGTTCATATCAAAATTATTCTAGCTGAACTTGAATATAGTCATTCATGGTCATCAATGTGTATCATGGAAATTTTCATAAACACAACATTTGTAAATATGTAGTTTCAATATCTCAAACATTCTTGTTTACATTTACCACATTATCTATTTCCATTCTATCTTCCCGAACATGTATACCGTAAGAGGAATGGTCACTTTACCTTGTCCAAGAATTAATTAGAACTTTCTAGATGGATAATTCCAAGGAATTTTTACATCATGCAATGCTCTATGTCTGCAACATCATATTTCCAAATTCCAACAAGATTGGTCATTACTGAAGTGTTGTTTTCTTTGATGTTGAAAGAGAGAGCAATAATATTAAAAACAATGCTACCGCTATACATCCCTTTCAAATTACAAATTTCAAGTTACAATGAGGCAAGGAAGATTTCATTATTTACCTGAGATTATAGCTCTTCCAAATGTGGCCAATCTTCAACACTCTTGTGAAGGTTCAAACTAACAATATTTGCCCTTTCTTCCAATTCTATCAATAACAGAGCTATGAAGGGATGATTTTGCTCATTGATTTTTCCTCAATTCTAAACTGGGAATATAAGAGAAAATAATAAATTCATAGTGTGCATATATAAATAAATAACAAGCTAAATAAAGTTAATTAAAATAAGCTTATGCATCAACTAGTTTAAAAACATATGTAATCACTCGAAAAGATTGGATGTGTATTTAAAAGACTTATGTGACAAGACACACCTTGTGTAGGAGATATTTTACTATTGACTCTAAATGATACGAAGAGTTTGATGAGTCAATGTATCACTACCTTTGTGAATTTCTGTATAAATGCCATGTAGCCCCGCTCAATTAGTGATTAAGAAAAAACATCTCCCTTACCTCTTAGGAAGCTAACCAAGATTGTTTCGAAAATGCTCGAAAAAAAAACACATGTCGTCATCAAGCTGTACGCATCATGTCTTCATATCTATGCTATATAACTAGCTATCTCCATCAGTCCGATTATAATGATATGGTTCGTTACCAGTTTCTTGAGAGGAACGATCAGTCCCTCCTTTACCAACTAATCTTGACAGACGGTGTGCTGTCCATATTACCTTGCCTGCTCCTTCCTTCTTTAACTTTCAGGAAATGGAGAGATATGTTATAACCAGAGAGGACGTGAACGAGTATGAGAGATCAGCAGAGGCCGCTCGTCTCCAAGAAGCAGTTTGTCATGTAGCAGCTGCCGCAGCACAGTATGACCCCAACTATGATGTCGGATATCATCCAGGCCAGTGGTGGCCTTAGACCAACTTAGGCCAAAAGCCTAATCTTGGGGGAGTACGTATTTCTCACCAACATTACATTCATGTTCACAAACTCATTCTAGTTATCGGTGTTCATACTTTTTCATTGTACTATCCATGCTAGTTTATTTTATTTTTCTGCTTTCTTCTTGTGTGTTTGCAAAACTTTGAGAAAAACCAAAAAAAATTAGTTATAGCTTTTAGCTAGTTTACTTTCCATGCTTGTAGTAGTAGTATTAAAATAAAAACCAAAAAGATTTCTAGTTCTTATTTTGCTTGTTGGGAGCTTTCCCGTGTAAATAGTTTTTCTCATTCTTTGAATTTCTTTTCTTTTCTTTGGGGGTCAAAAGGAGAAGACCACGATGAAAATGATGAGTGGCTCTCATATGCATTATTGTTGATCTAATCAAGAGCCCATATTACCTTGTCTTCTCCTTTGAATTAAATGTTTGCAGATTCCAGCTTAGTCCAATGCATGTGCACCATTATTATTATCGACACCGTTTGGTCGTGCAAGTGAAAGGAAATAATGCCGGTATATGATGAAATGATTGAGATGAGGAAAAGCTGGTATGAACTCGACCTATCTTGTTTTTGGAAATATGATTAGTTCATCATTCCTGATTCAGCCTATTATGAATGAAACATGTTTGCAATGACAATTAGAGATTATAGTTACTCATGTCATGCTTAATTAGCTGAGAGTTTATAATGATTTACCTTGCATGCCAACATGCTCTTAAAATGGTTGTGATGTAGTATGATAGGATGGTAACCGGAATGCATGCCAACTCCGCTCATCATTCACGAGAAAATGGACGGTAACCGAGATGGCCAGTCCCATGCTCAAATCAAATCAAAATAATTACAAACAAAGCTCCCCCAGGATTGTTATTAGTTGGATGGTACCCGTTGTTTCGTACCAGCCGTGGAATGTGCTTGTTGGTGGTGGGGGAGTATAAACGTTACCATTCTGTTTGGGAACCGCCTATAATGTATGTAGCATGGAAGATATCGAGCTCTCTTGTTTTTTATGTTGACAATGAAAGTATGCCGCTCAAAATATTATTTATCTCTATTTCAAAAGCTCAAGCTCTGGCACCTCTGTAAATCCCTGCTTCCCTTTGCGAAGGGCCTATCTATTTACTTTTATGTTGAGTCATCATCCTATTATAAAAAGCACCGGTTGGAGAGCACCACTTTCATTTGTATGCATTGTTATTAATTGATATTGAGTATGAATGTGACTGGATCTCTTTTACCATGAATTACAATGTCTAGTCAGTCCTTGATCTTCAGGGGTGCTCTGCATTTATGTTTTGCGGTCTCTGAAAGGGCTTGCGAGATACCATCTTGTTATATCCTATCATGATTGTTTTGAAAAAAGTGTTGTCATCCAAGATTTATTATTATTACTCGCTAGTTGATTATGCCATTGATATGAGTAAACGTGAGACGTAAATGCTATTGTGAAAATGGTTAGTTCATGATCTTTATTGAAAACTTGAATGATGGCTTTACGTATTTGCAATACAAGATCAAACAGAGTTTGTCAAAGTTTTTCTTTATCACTTTCAGTTTGTCAACTGAATAACTTGAGGACAAGCAAATGTTTAAGCTTGGGGGAGTTGATACTTCTCCAACGTATCTACTTTTCCAAACTCTTTTTCCCTTGTTTTGGCCTCTAACTTGAATGATTTGAATGGAACTAACCTGGATTGACATTGTTTTTAGCAGAACTGCCATGGTGTTATTTTTGTGCAGAAATAGAAGTTCTCCGAATGACCTGAAACATCACGGAGTCATTTTTGGAATTAATAAAAAATACTAGCAAAAGAATTAGCATAAGGGGGCCACACCCTATTCACGAGGGTGGGGGCGCACCCTACCCCCTGGGCGCGCCCCCTGCCTCGTGGGCACCCTGGAGCTCCATCGACCTCAACTCCAACTCCATATATTCTCGTTTAGGGAGAAAAAATTAGAGAGAAGGATTCATCATGTTTTACGATACAGAGCCTCCACCAAGCCCTGTTCTTCCTCGGGAGGGCTGATCTGGAGTCCGTTCGGGGCTCCAGAGAGGGGAATCCGTCGCCATCGTCAACATCAACCATCCTCCATCACCAATTTCATGATGCTCACTGCCATGCGTGAGTAATCCCATCGTAGGCTTGCTGGATGGTGATGGGTTGGATGATATTTACCATGTAATCGAGTCAGTTTTGTTAGGGTTTGGTCCCTAGTATCCATTATGATCTAAGATTGATGTTCCTATGACTTTGCCATGCTTAATCCTTGACACTAGGGCCCGAGTGCGATGATTTCAGATCTGAACCTATTATGTTTTCATGAATATATGAGTGTTCTTGATCCTATCTTGCAAGTTATAATCACCTACTACGTGTTATGATCCGGCAAACCCCGGAGTGACAATAGTCGAGACACTTGCCGGTGATGATCGTAGTTTGAGGAGTTCATGTATTCACTAAGTGATAATACTTTGGTCCGGTACTCTATTAAAAGGAGTCCTTAATACCCTTAGTTTCCAAAAGGACCCTACTGCCATGGGAGGGTAGGAGAAAAGATGTCATGCAAGTTCGTTTCCGTAACCACGTATGACTATATTCGGAATACATGCCTACATTATATTGATGACCTGGAGCTAGTTCTATGTCACCCTATCTTATAACTGTTGCATGATGAATGCTATCTGACATAATTATCCATCATTGATCCATTGCCTACGAGCTTGTTTCATATTGATCTTTGATAAGTTACTTTACTATTGCCACTCTCATGATTGCTACAAACCTTCTACTGTTACTTTTGCCACTCTTACCATTACTTCCATACTACTTTGCTACTAAATACTTTGTTGCAGATATTAACTCTTTCAGGTGTGGTTGAATTGACAACTCAGCTGCTAATACTTGAGAATATTATTTCGATCCCCTTTGGGTCGAATCAATAAATTTGGGTTCAATACTCTACCCTCGAAAACTGTTGTGATCCCCTATACTTGTGGGTTTTCAACCCCCACTACCGAAACCCTAACCACCCTGATCGCCCACTTTCCCCACCATGTCGCCTCTCCCTCTCCTCTCCCGGTCCGATCTAGATCGGGGGCATGAACCCCAACCTGACGCTATCTCCCATCACCTCGTCGCCCCTTGTCGCTGGATTGATGGTGCCGTTGTTGTGCCCCGCACCACCGCCGCCCGAAGACCTCGCTGTGGCCTCCTCGTCTCCTCCTCAAGCTGCTCGCCTACGCCATCATCGCCGTTCTCTCCGTCGCTGACCCGCCCCCGACCTCGTCGCCTCGTCCCTGTCGTCGCTCGTCGTTGTCCCCGTCCTCCTCCCTGAGCCCACTGCTAGTCCCCTACAAGCCGGTCGTGAGCCCCGACCTCTCCTTCTATATCCCTGTCCATGTCATCCCATGCAGAACGTCATTGTGCCCGCCGTCTCGCACTCACCGAGCACGCCCCCCCCCCCGCACTCTGTCTTGCACCTTCCTCCCGCTGCCGCTGCCACCCATGGCCGCTCCGGCCACTGGCCCGCTGATAATCCACAAGTATAGGGGATCGCAACAGTTTTCGAGGGTAGAGTATTCAACCCAAATTTATTGATTCGACACAAGGGGAGCCAAAGAATATTCTCAAGTATTGGCAGTTGAGTCGTCAATTCAACCACACCTGGATAACTTAGTATCTACAGCAAAGTATTTAGTAGCAAAGTAGTATGGAAGTAACGGTAACAGTGGCAAAGGTAACAGTAGCAGTTTTGTAGTAATTGTAACAGTAGCAACAGTAAAGTAAATAAGCAAAGCACAATATGTGAAAAGCTCATAGGAATTGGAACAGTGATGGATAATTATGTCGGATGCTGTCACACCTTGATTTTCATGCCACAACACTTAAGTCAATAAATAATGCTAAAATGTGGTTTGAAAAAAACTTTTGAGTGTTTTGTCTTTGCTTTGATTGAATGGTTGACTATTGTTTGCAAGTGCTCTAAAAATCAAATAAATCCTCCAACGCCGATACTTCATCTCTGAACCAATGATCATGCCATGTGTATAGGACATAAAAATGACTTCTTACAAAAATAATTTGGCCAAGTAGTATTTTCAAAAACTAGTTTTTCAAAAACCCCTGAATTGAGGTTTGCACTGCAAGTACTTAATTAAGGGCAGTAAAAATCTTTCAAAAAATATATTTGATTCCTATTAGATATAGGATACCCAGAAACCACAAAAATATAATTTTAAATGTTATTTTCCTATTTTATTTAAAAGCTTTTTCTTAAGGCCAGAAATGGTCTTTAATAGGGAAAAATTATTTTATTGTTTCAAAAATATTTGACAAAAATCAGGGAAACTCAGTGGACATATATTGTCCATATATAAGAGTTTCAACACATGGTCATGTTCAAGATATTGGTCAAATCCCTCAAAAACCCTTTCTAGATATTTCAAGCTTTTGAAATATTTACAAAGGAAATGTTCCCCAAAAAATTCCAAGAAAATTCTATCATGTCACATATGACATATTAGATGATCTTGCCAAGTCTCATGACTTGGAGAACAAGATAACATCATCAAATCCCCTCAAACCCATTTCTGTCCATTTTGAAGTTTGAGCAACTTTACATTGCCAAACATGTCCAAATGTTCTCAAACCTTGTGAACATGCTCAAGTGGTCTTATTATTCATCTAGACCAAGTGGCACAAGTTGAAGAACAATTTAACTTGATCAAAGTGCCCCAAAACCCTTCCTGTCCAGAACCAGATTTGAACAACTCTACATTGGAAACTTTCTCCTTTTGATCTCAACTTTTGTGGACATGTTCATATCCTCAAATGATGACACTACACCAAGTGGTGCATCAAGGAGAATAGATTTGCATGACTAAATCTTGGAAAGTCCATTTCTGCTGATTTCTAGGGTTTACAAAAGTTGCATTGGCAACTTTTCCCAAATGGACTCAATCTTGGTCGTACCTCTTATTTTATCATACCATTTGACCCTGTCAAGACTCATGACAAATGGAGATCATCTACTTGCCCAAACCAACATCAAACACCTTCTGGCAGAATCTCAAAATTCATGTTTTATCCCCTTCCACTAATCTCCATGACTTATCCTTTTTACCACAGCCCCTCCTAGTCCCCCTCTACCTTTGGTATGCTTTTCTGCCCGAGAGGCAATGATGAAGGGGGGCAGGGATCCATTTTTCTTCTCTGGACATCCACTTTTCCTCCCTTTCTCATATCCCTCTCACTCCTGGCATGTTCCAGAGCATCCAAAGCTTCTTTCACCTTTGTTTATCCCCCCTGCAGCTACCAGACACATGTGGACGCGCGGGTGCACGCAAAAAGCCGCGGGTGCCGGCCATTTGCATGTTCTGGAGCGCTTGGCAGGGCGTTCGACCGTTGACGCCGCGTCCCCCGACCACCTCGAGCCTCCCCCTCGCGCCAGTCGAGGTGCCTCGACGTCCGCAGCACGCTACACGGTCAGCCCCCTCCTCTCTCCTCATCCCCGCGCCTCCGCGCTAGCAAACAGAGGCTACCCGAGCGCGCCAATGGTGTGCCTCACATGCGCGGCACCTCTGGCCCTTCCCCGCTCCTTCTCTCCCCTCCTCTCGCCCTAGAACAACCCCACGAACACCCCAGACATGCTCACACGAGCCCCCGTGGCCTCAAGCGACGGCTACGGCCTCGCCGGCGCACGGTCCCGCGGTGCACCTCGCCCCCTCCTATTTAAGGCCACCCCCGAGCCTCCTCTCTACTCCTTTGCCACTCTCTCCCTCCTGTGAACCCCTTGAACCAACCCACTCCCCTCCTCGCGCTCTCCATCCCCCTCCTAGGCCGGAGCCGAGCCGCCGGCCGCTGCTCAAATCCGCAGGCCTCGGCCCCTCTCTCTTCCCCCTGGATAGATCCGCACCCTCTTGTCACCACCACAAGCCCTCCCCTTGCCGTCATTCGTCCCCAGGAGCATCTCATGCTCGAAGCCGAAGATGGCCGATGGCCTCCTCCGCAGTCGCCCAGGCCGTCACCGCCACAGCTCTCCTCGGCAAGCGAGTCGTACACTGATGGATGCGGCTCATCCTCCTGAGCATGCCAGTGGGCGGATCATCGCCAGAGACGCCCTGTAGCGCCAGCAGCCAGCGTCGAATGCCTCCCCTGTCTCCCGTCGCGCCCGCGCGGGAGGTTGAGGACGAGCCTGCCAGCGGTCCCCGCGTGTCGGCCGGCCAACGAGAGTGAGACGCTGACGGGAGGGCCCCATTCCGTTAAGTGGAGACGGGATCTGCCTGTCACCGCCTTCGCTCGGGGAAGGCGTACTCCTGTGAGTGCGCCTCCTGCGTCGACAGCGCGCGCATGGCCGAGTAGCTGGGCCGGCCCGTTGCCTATCTCGCGCCTTGCACGCATGATAAGGGTAAAGCCCCCATTTCCTTTTTCTTTTTCCCAGTAGACTTCAAAAATTCATAAACAAATCAAATCAACTCCAAATTTGATTATTCAAATTTCTGGTGACTCTATAAATCATGATCTACCTGTTGGTGCAACATGCACATTTTTACAGAGACATTTTGCTCACGAACATTTATCAAACCTTGTTTTTCCTGTTTCTGTGATGAACTTTAGAACATCACAGAGAGCCCATTTTTGATCCAAATGCCATGATTCAAATTCCTAGATGCATCTAAGTTCAAAACTTAGTTTTTGAACATTTTTACTAATACTTTCTGTATCACCTCAAATAATGGTCTATTTCTTTATATATAGCCAACTCTGCAAACTCATAGGAAAATCATCTCAACTCCAAATCCAGTGAAACCAATTCCTAGATGCTTCTAAAATCATCCTTTGTTAAACGGGTGCCTTTGCTCACTTTTCAAAAAATATATTTCTGTACACTTCTTGCAAACCCATTAATCCCTTGATTCCATCATATTGAAATGTTCAGAGATCTCCATTGATCAAATCCTAATGAAACCACTTTGGTCATCCCTCATATGACCAGAGGTATCCCAGAAAAGTCCAACTCATATTTTTTTAGAGCACTTTTATTTCCTGCCTTGTTGTGTTGCTTATTATGGTTGCTTTCGACGATAGTTGACGAAGTAGACAGAGTACTTGCAGAAGGACCAGAAGATTTCAAGACTCTGATCAACCAGGCAAGCAGCCCTTTGACCATGTCCACGAAACCCTTTTTATGCATGACATATAACTCTTTATTATTGTTGCATCGGAATCCTGATGAGATGGTAGACCACGTTGGTTGGTTGCCTGGGTTATTTCCTCGTTGATACTTGCATTGTGCATGGCCCTACCTTCTTATGAGGGTTATGCCGGTGGGAGTAGATAGGATGCTAAGGTAGTGCTACGCAAAAAGGGACGAGGAAATGCATGATGATGGGGACAAAGTGATTTCAAAAGTCTTTTCGAAAACCCCGTCGGGTGCCACTTATGCCCGAGGGAGATGATGAGATGGGTAACCTCTTGATGACGAAGTGGTGTACCGAGGCAAGAGTGTGTGTTGTTTTTGAAAACGGATTGGTCGAAGTTGCGACCGTTATTCCAACCTTAAATGCGCAACCACTCGACCCTTATATGGGAAAGGGCATTATTGATTACCTAGACCGATACTAGCTTGGAGCCCGCATTAATATTGACGGGAGAGTTGTTGGTGCGCTCTCTCGGGACGGGGTCGTGCCAGGTAGGGCGGCCATGACTGTTTTCACAGGGCACCGGACACACCGTTGGTACCCCGTGCCAGTGGTATGTGATAATTATGGGAGCGAGGCTCCAAGAAAGTGTTATGTGAAATGTTGGGCACGGGGGTTACTGCCAATCAAGTGGACTCCATGTTAGTGTCGTCTAGGGAAAGGTAGTGATCGGGTGCTTACCCCGGGTACTTGAGGTACCGCGGGTCGTGGCTGACACGGAAGTTCCCCAGATCTTGTGGGTACAGTGTGCAACCTCTGCACAGTGTAAAACTATTCGAATAGCCGTGTCCACGGTCAAGGACAGTTGGGTAACTGCTCTTGGGCTACGTCCACTTGTTTACAAACCAAGTGTGTGTGATGATAAAAATGACTTGGGTCAAGTCAAGGGACTTGACATGATTGAGATGGGTTGGTGCCCACTCCGTTTATGTTAGATGGGTTGGTGCCCACTCTATTTATGTTGATATCTGTAACCTGTCTTCATGGTTACTTGAAATTCTTTTGATGCATGCCTTACAAAGATGTTGAACATGTCATTGCACTCAAAACTAGCTTTCTGCAAAATTTACCTATATCATGCATTGTTGTATCTTGAACCAAACATGGGTTGCTTGCGAGTACATTCAAAGTACTCATTGGCTTGCCACTGGTTATTTTATTGGCCAAGCATGAAAGAACAGGATATGATGAAGAATACCTCGGTGACGAGCATGCGAGCTAGGACGCTTCCCAGTCAGAATGCCTGTAGGGTTAAGGCAGATGGCATGGGTCCAAGTTATCGACGAAGATTTCCGCTGCGATGTTATACTCAAGACTCGACCATAATGGTCCTACTTGTGTAATACGGTATGTATGGATGTAAGACTCTTTTTATTCAGCTTCTGTGTGTTCAATGAGCATTGATCTCTGGGATCACTATACACGTGCATTCGGTGATCACGACTTATGAGTCGGGGTACCCACAGAGCTGGTATCAGAGCCATCCTGACTGTAGGAAGCCTTAGTTAGCATGGTCATTAGTTAGGATAAAACTATTTCCAAAACTACTACTAGATTTCAAAACTATCTATACTTCTCTTCCCTTCTCAGTTTTTCGAAAACTAAGGTATACCTTCCTTATTAATCTCTTCCCTTTCAAAACCTTTGGTCGCTAGAACCCTTATGCCCCTGACCACTGGATTCCTTGTAATCCTTCTGGATAATCTAGAAGGAAGATGCCTTGCCCGACATTCACCCACATGTCCTGAACACAAGATTGGCGACATCACAACAAGAAGATACCAACAGAAGATACATCCTTGAGGAATGATGACCTGAAGACCCAGGAGATGGTGACACCCTTGACACTGCCCCAAGATGATGCAACCTTAGCCTACGATGATCAGGGCGTAGAATATGCAAGATCATGATATACATCGCTAATAAAGTAACCATGTCACTACTGTTGTTGTATCGGCAACCACCGATGGATGAGAACCTAGCCATTTGGTCCGCCTCACCATAGTGAGCAGGAAAACGGTTCTCCTCATCCCCCGCTCTTGGTGTCGATGTTGTCATCAATGTAACCGACATGATGGACCTCTATTACGCCTTGATAATGTCATTGCATAAAGGATTACCTACCTGGTACCATCGACGGCTTAGAAGACAAAAAGGGATCGTCGTGATGAAGAAGACAATAGAAGACCAAGTCAATGCCAGTTATGAGGAGCCACCTTCACCCCATCACTTCAACAAGCGGGAAGTTGTTGAAGAATCTTCAGGCTCAACCCGGATTGTTTCATCGAACAACTACAAGAGACGTAGCAACACCTGAGGAAAACCCGGGAGACTGCACGAGGCACAAGGCACGACTATGGAGTCCGAGAACCCCTAGGGTAGGATGAGTCGTGTACCCCCTATGCGCAGTCGAGTCCGTATGATGGTTCGAATAGCACCATGATTGTGTGTTGCTTATTTTTATTTGTTTATGCTTTGATATCAGTCGCCCTTTTGTCCCAGGCAACAAGTACGCGACTATATCACCTGCCTTATTTTGTTATTTGTGTTTGGCCCTTTTTAGCACTTGTTTGGTTGCACTTGCACTATAGAGCCCCCTTTAGGCGTTCCCCTCCTCTATGCTACTTCCCCCTCTCATCTCTCTCCTCAACTGAAGGCTAGCAAGACAAGATACACCAAGGATACTACTTTGGCAACCAACTAGCACTGAAGACTTTTTGTTGCAGCCTCCTCGACCAAGTCAAACCCCGTAGAGTTATGTTTAACCCTCAAGATTAGGAGCCCATTCCTAGACCCTTCGAGACTTTATAAGATACCCCATGCTCGAATCCTTAACCATGTGCTTAACCCACAGAATTGCAAGAGAACCAGTTAAGCCTCTGTAGACCTTGCACAACACTAGGTTCATTATGGAACTAGTGTACATAGTGAACGAGCACATTATCATCCTAATATAGCACCAGAACTGACGATGCCATAGGGAGACCAGTTTTGGGATATAGGCATAGAGGTCAAATGATTTGATGAGTTTATATCAGTGACCTTGAGGAATTATATGAGACTATTTGGTGGATTATGAGGCTTTCATGTTGATAGATGAATGTGGCTGGATCATGATTATAGAGTAGCATAACTTTCATTGCCCCTGAGTAAATTGGATTTAGTAGGATAATTGTAAGTATTTGGATTTAACTTAGCCATGGGATATTGGTAGGAGAGAGTTGAGATTACGTAAATGACTTGGGGGAAACATGTAGGAATTCTCGTTGGACAAGAGATTTGGATTTTAGTAGGTGATTCTACTTGAATATAGATGCTGAGTATGTCTACATGGTTCGGAGTAAATTGGATTTAGACTGATGATCTCGATCACGATACCATGATTCTCGGTGTATGATAAACTAAGAGATTGGATTAATTGTCGAAGTTTATTTAGGCATCTTTGTGAGCTTGACCTTGGAGTATTACTAGATCACAATATCGGGAATTGGTGGACTGACTATAGCAAGGTAGCCCTTTCAAGTATTTGGGGATTATAGGACATTAGAAGATCATGTGGAAGACCATAACCATTGGGTTTGTAGAATTAAATGGATCATGTAGTGATTGATGGAAGTTAACAGGTTGTTGGAGTTGATTCATAGGAAGGAAACAAGATCTTGGAGTGGCATACGACGTGTTTCCTTAGGATAGAGATGCACTAGTATGGGCCTTGGAAGAATAGGGTGAGCACTTGGATTGTCCTGTTTTATTCCAGCTTGGAAACTTGTATGCTCTACTCATGGATTTTTAGGGGTAGCCATACATATGAGTTTGGGATAGTGACATGTATAGATTTATTAGACCTCCCTTTGGGAGTCATGAGGATAATAATAGCATGAGTGATGATTGGAGCTGACCTACAAGAGTCGATGCTTGCGGGGTATAAGGTTATTTGTTTGAAGGACTAGGTAGAACTATTGGCATCTCAGAAACTGTGCTCGAGGATGGGATGATAAACATTCACTCGCACACTAGAGTCCTTGAAACCCTTAAGCCCTACCAAGCCACAACATGGTCGGATCATGACCATGGGGCTTTGGCCCTAGGTCAAGTAGACCCTGGCCAATACTCAACTGTGACCACCACCGATACTCCAACCTATACCCTATGTACCCCGTGAGCAAGTCCTCATGGAGTACTCGGACAAGTTAGTTGCCATCTTTCTTTGGTGATATACTTGCCTACCCGAAGACGGAAGAAGAACCGTTCAGCTGGTTAGGGAACATCCGAAGACCGCCATGTCAAGGAGGAAGAACTATACCAACCACCGTCGTCAAGGAGTGAGCTTCCACGTTGAAGACCGTGCATATCTGCAAGCCACTCCTCTCAAAGGCAACTACGGCCTCATGAAGAAAACTATTCTACTCATGATCTTGAGCTAGTAGCAGTGGTTCATGCCCTGAGGACATGGCGACATTACCTCTTAGGGAAGCGATGTGAGATATACACGGATCACAAAAGTCTGAAATATATTTTCACTCAAAGGGAATTGAACACGAGGCAAAGAAGATGGCTAGAGTTGATCGAAGATTATGACCTCAGTGTTCAATACCACCCTGGGAAGGCTAATGTGGTAGCAGATGCATTAAGCAGAAAGGCTTGTTCCTTGAATGCTATGCTTAAGGACAAGCTACCCGCCTTGTATGAAGAACTTGAAAGCTTCGGGTTGGAACTGGTTGCACCAGGATTCTTAGCTAACCTTGAAGTCAAGCCGACCCTGAATGGAAGTGGGACAAAGTCGGGATGGACTTCATCACCGGTTTACCCAGGTCAAGCAAGGCACATGACTCCATATGGGTTATTGTTGACCATTTGACCAAGGTGGCCCACTTCATTCCTGTCAGGACGACCTACAAGGGGAACCGGTTAGCCAGTCTCTACATCAACCGAATCATGAGCATTCATGGCATTCCCAAGGAAATTGTGTCGGATAGAGGAACCCAATTCACCTCAAGGTTCTGGAAGAAGTTCCAGGAGGCCATGGGGACCAAGTTGTCCTTCAGCACTGCTTTCCACCCACAGACCGGAGGTCAGACGGAACAGGTGAATCAGATACTCGAAGACATGCTCCGAGCCTGTGTCTTAGCATATGGAGCTAAGTGGGAAGATTGCCTCCCTTTTGCCGAGTTCTCTTACAACAACAGTTATCAGTCAAGCCTTCAGATGGCACCATTTGAGGTGTTATACGGACGGAAATGCCGCACACCCCTCAATTGGTCAGAAACCGGAGAAGGACTTGTCTTTGGGCCCGATATCCTCCGTGAAGCCGAAGAGCAAGTCCAGCTTGTCAGAGAGCGTTTGAAGACTGCCAAGTCAAGACAAAAGAGCTATGCTGACTCACGTCGTCGAGACATGACCTTCCGGGTTGGAGACCATGTTTATCTCCGGGTCACCCCTCTCAAAGGAACCCAACACTTCCATGTCAAAGTAAAGCTCGCCCCAAGATTCATCGGCCTTCTTCAAGATCACTCCAGGATTTAACAACCCCCTCCGAGATCGTCACGAGACGAAGAGAAGATAGTTACCAGCTGGAGTTACCACCTGAGTTACCCATTGTGCACAATGCTTTCCATGCATCACAACTCCGGAAGTGTTTTCGACTTCCTAACTAGCCCAAACACTAACAAGGACATCGAGCACCGAGCCATTGACCTCCAGTCCAATAAGACCTATCTGAGAGACCATTAGCAACCTGGGTCAGGCAGCACGTCATACACGAAGTTACAACACCAGGTACTTCAAGATTCAATGGAGCACTACACGGAAGCAGAAGCAACATGAAGACTTGAAGACTACCCCAGATCCAAGTTTCTGTATCCCTTTCCGCGCCTAGTCTAGGAATCTCGGGGACGAGATTCTTGTAAGGGGGGTAGGTCTGTCACACCCTGATTTTCATGCCACAACACTTAAGTCAATAAATAATGCTAAAATGTGGTTTGACAAAATTTTTTGAGTGTTTTGTCTTTGCTTTGATTGAATGGTTGACTATTGTTTGCAAGTGCTCTAAAAATCAAATAAATCCTCCAACGCCGATACTTCATCTCCTTGCCCCAAACTCTTGAGCCAATTATCATGCCATGTGTATAGGACATAAAAATGACTTCTTACAAAAATAATTTGGCCAAGTAGTATTTTCAAAAACTAGTTTTTCAAAAACCCCTGAATTGAGGTTTGCACTGCAAGTACTTAATTAAGGGCAGTAAAAATCTTTCAAAAAATATATTTGACTCCTATTAGATATAGGATACCCAGAAACCACAAAAATATAATTTTAAATGTTATTTTCCTATTTTATTTAAAAGCTTTTTCTTAAGGCCAGAAATGGTCTTTAATAGGGAAAAATTATTTTATTGTTTCAAAAATATTTGACAAAAATCAGGGAAACTCAGTGGACATATATTGTCCATATATAAGAGTTTCAACACATGGTCATGTTCAAGATATTGGTCAAATCCCTCAAAAACCCTTTCTAGATATTTCAAGCTTTTGAAATATTTACAAAGGAAATGTTCCCCAAAAAATTCCAAGAAAATTCTATCATGTCACATATGACATATTAGATGATCTTGCCAAGTCTCATGACTTGGAGAACAAGATAACATCATCAAATTCCCTCAAACCCATTTCTGTCCATTTTGAAGTTTGAGCAACTTTACATTGCCAAACATGTCCAAATGTTCTCAAACCTTGTGAACATGCTCAAATGGTCTAATTATTCATATAGACCAAGTGGCACAAGTTGAAGAACAATTTAACTTGATCAAAGTGCCCCAAAACCCTTCCTGTCCAGAACCAGATTTGAACAACTCTACATTGGAAACTTTCTCCTTTTGATCTCAATGTTTGTGGACATGTTCATATCCTCAAATTATGACACTACACCAAGTGGTGCATCAAGGAGAATAGATTTGCATGACTAAATCTTGTTCTGCTGATTTCTAAGGTTTACAAAAGTTGCATTGGCAACTTTTCCCAAATGGACTCAAACTTGGTGGTACCTCTTATTTTCTCATACCATTTGACCCTGTCAAGACTCATGACAAATGGAGATCATCTACTTGCCCAAACCAACATCAAACACCTTCTGGCAGAATCTCAAAATTCATGTTTTATCCCCTTCCACTAATCTCCATGACTTCTCCTTTTTACCACAGCCCCTCCTAGTCCCCCTCTACCTCTGGTATGCTTTCCTGCCCGAGAGGCAATGATGAAGGGGGGCAGGGATCCATTTTTCTTCTCTGGACATCCACTTTTTCCTCCCTTTCTCATCTCTCTCTCACTCCTGGCATGTTCCAGAGCATCCAAAGCTTCATTCACCTTTGTTTATCCCCCCTGCAGCTACCAGACACATGTGGACGCGCGGGTGCGCGCAAAAAGCCACGGGTGCCGGCCATTTGCATGCTCTGGAGCGCCTGGCAGGGCGTTCGACCGTTGACGCTGCGTCCCCCGACCACCTCGAGCCTCCCCCTCGCGCCAGTCGAGGTGCCTCGACGTCCGCAGCACGCTACGCGGTCGGCTCCCTCCTCTCTCCTCCTCCCCGCGCCTCCGCGCTAGCAAACAGAGGCTGCCCGAGCGCGCCAATGGTGTGCCTCACACGCGCGGCACCTCTGACCCTTCCCCGCTCCTTCTCTCCCCTCCTCTCGCCCTAGAACAACCCCACGAACACCCCAGACACGCTCACACGAGCCCCCGTGGCCTCAAGCGACGGCTACGGCCTCGCCGGTGCACGGTCCCGTGGTGCACCTCGCCCCCTCCTATTTAAGGCCACCCCCGAGCCTCCTCTCTACTCCTTTGCCACTCTCTCCCTCCTGTGAACCCCCTGAACCAACCCACTCCCCTCCTCGCGCTCTCCATCCCCCTCCTAGGCCAGAGCCGAGCCGCCGGCCGCTGCTCAAATCCGCAGGCCTCGGCCCCTCTCTCTTCCCCCTGGATAGATCCACACCCTCTTGTCACCACCACAAGCCCTCCCCTTGCCGCCGTTCGTCCCCAGGAGCATCGCATGCTCGAAGCCGAAGATGGCCGATGGCCTCCTCCGCGGTCGCCCAGGCCGTCGCCGCCACGGCTCTCCTCGGCAAGCGAGCCGTACACCGATGGATGCGGCTCATCCTCCTGAGCACGCCGGTGGGTGGATCATCGCCGGAGACGCCCTGTAGCGCCAGCAGCCGGTGTCGAATGCCTCCCCTGTCTCCCGTCGCGCCCGCGCGGGAGGTTGAGGACGAGCCTGCAAGCGGGCCCCGCGTGTCAGCCGGCCAACGAGAGTGAGACGCTGACGGGTGGGCCCCATTCCGTTAAGTGGAGACGGGCTCTGCCTGTCACCGCCTTCGCTCGGGGAAGGCGTACTCCCGTGAGTGCGCCTCCTGCGTCGACAGCGCACGCGTGGCCGAGTAGCTGGGCCGGCCCGTTACCTATCTTGCGCCTTGCGCGCATGATAAGGGTAAAGCCCCCATTTCCTTTTTCTTTTTCCCAGTAGACTTCAAAAATCCATAAACAAATCAAATCAACTCCAGATTTGATGATTCAAATTTCTGGTGACTCTATAAATCATGATCTACCTGTTGGTGCAACATGCACATTTTTCCAGAGACTTTTTCCTCACGAACATTTATCAAACCTTGTTTTTCCTGTTTCTGTGATGAACTTTAGAAAATCACAGAGAGCCCATTTTTGATCCAAATGCCATGATTCAAATTCCTAGATGCATCTAAGTTCAAAACTTATTTTTTGAACATTTTTACTAATACTTTCTGTATCACCTCAAATAATGGTCTATTTCTTTATATATAGCCAACTTTGCAAACTCATAGGAAAATCATCTCAACTCCAAATCTAGTGAAACCAATTTCTAGATGCTTCTAAAATCATCCTTTGTTAAACGGGTGCCTTTGCTCATTTTTCAAAAAATATATTTCTGTACACTTCTTGCAAACCCATTAATCCCTTGATTCCATCATATTGAAATGTTCAGAGATCTCCATTGATCAAATCCTAATGAAACCACTTTGGTCATCCCTCATATGACCAGAGGTATCCCAGAAAAGTCCAACTCATATTTTTTTAGAGCACTTTTATTTCCTGCCTTGTTGTGTTGCTTATTATGGTTGCTTTCGACGATAGTTGACGAAGTAGACGGAGTACTTGGAGAAGGACCAGAAGATTTCAAGACTCTGATGAACCAGGCAAGAAGTCCTTTGACCATGTCCACGAAACCCTTTTTATGCATGACATATAACTCTTTATTATTGTTGCATCGGAATCCTGATGAGACGGTAGACCACGTTGGTTGGTTGCCTCAGTTATTTCCTTGTTGATACTTGCATTGTGCATGCCACTACCTTCTTATGAGGGTTATGCCGGTGGGAGTAGATAGGATGCTAAGGTAGTGCTACGCAAAAAGGGACAGGGATATGCATGATGATGGGGACAAAGTGATTTCAAAAGTCTTTTCGAAAACCCCGTCGGGTGCCACTTATGCCCGAGGGAGATGATGAGATGGGTAACCACTTGATGATGAAGTGGTGTACCGAGGAAAGAGTGTGTGTTGTTTTCGCAAACGGATTGGTAGAAGTTGCGACCGTTATTCCAACCTTACATGCGCAACCACTCTACCCTTATATGGGAAAGGGCATTATTGATTATCTATACTGATACTAGCTTGGAGCCCGCATTACTAGTGATGGGAGAGTTGTTGGTGCGCTCTCTCGGGACGGGGTTGTGCCAGGTAGGGCGGCCATGACTGTTTTCACAGGGCACCGGACACACCGTTGGTACCCCGTGCCAGTGGTATGTAATAATTATGGGAGCGAGGCTCCAAGAAAGTGTTATGTGAAATGTTGGGCACGGGGGTTACTGCCAATCGAGTGGACTCCATGTTAGTGTCGTCTAGGGAAAGGTAGTGATCGGGTGCTTACCCCGGGTACTTGAGGTACCGCGGGTCGTGGCTGACACGGAAGTTCCCCGGATCTTGTGGGTACAGTGTGCAACCTCTGCAGAGTGTAAAACTATTCGAATAGCCGTGTCCACGGTCAAGGACAGTTGGGTAACCGCTCTTGGGCTACATCCACTTGTTTACAAACCAAGTGTGTGTGATGATAAAAATGACTTGGGTCAAGTCAAAGGACTTGACATGGTTGAGATGGGTTGGTGCCCACTCCGTTTATGTTAGATGGGTTGGTGCCCACTCTATTTATGTTGATATCTGTAACCTGTCTTCATGGTTACTTGAAATTCTTTTGATGCATGCCTTACAAAGATGTTGAACATGTCATTGCACTCAAAACTAGCTTTCTGCAAAATTTACCTATATCATGCATTGTTGTATCTTGAACCAAACATGGGTTGGTTGCGAGTACATTCAAAGTACTCATTGGCTTGCCACTGGTTATTTTATTGGCCAGGCATGAAAGAACAGGATATGATGAAGAATACCTCGGTGACGAGCATGCGAGCTAGGACGCTTCCCAGTCAGAATGCCTGTAGGGTTAAGGCAGATGGCATGGGTCCAAGTTATCGACGAAGATTTCCGCTACGATGTTATACTCAAGACTCGACCATAATGGTCCTACTTGTGTAATACAGTATGTATGGATGTAAGACTCTTGTTATTCAGCTTCTATGTGTTCAGTGAGCATCGATCTCTGGGATCATTGTACACGTGCGTTCGGTGATCACGACTTATGAGTCGGGGTACCCACAGATGCGATTTCTCATGTAATAGTTATAACATAGGGTGACACAGAACTAGCTCCAGTTCATCAATGTAATTTAGGCATGTATTCTGAATATAGTCATACGTGCTTATGGAAAAGAACTTGCATGCCATCTTTTGTCCTACCCTCCCGTGGAAGCGGGGTCCTAGTGGAAACTAAGGGATATTAAGGCCTCCTTTTAATAGAGTACTGGACCAAAAGCATTAACACAGAGTGAATACATGAACTCCTCAAACTACGATCATCACCGAGAAGTATCCCGATTATTGTCACTTCCGGGTTGTCGGATCATAAAACATAATAGGTGACTATAGACTTGCAAGATAGGATGGAGAACTCACATATATTCATGAAAACATAATAGGTTCAGATCTGAAATCATGGCACTCGGGCCCTAGTAACAAGCATTAAGCATAGCAAAGTCATAGCAACATCTATCTCAGAACATACTGGATACTAGGGATCAAACCCTAACAAAACTAACTTGATTACATGGTAAATCTCATCCAACCCATCCCCGTCTAGCAAGCCTACGATGGAATTACTCATGCACCGTGGTGAGCATCATGAAATTGGTGATGGAGGATGGTTGATGATGACGACGGCGATGAATCCCCCTCTCCGGAGCCCCGAACGGACTCCAGATCAGCCATCCCGAGAGAGATTTGGGCTTGGCGGCGTCTCCATATTATAAAACGCGATGAAAATTTCTCTCTGATTTTTTTCTCCGCGAAAGCAAATATATGGAGTTGGAGTTGAGGTCGGTGGACGTCCATGGGGCCCACGAGGTAGGGGCGTGCCCCCCACCCTCGTGAGGGTGTGGGCCCCCTGATGCTGATTCTTTCACCAGTATTTTTTATTTATTCTGAAAAGTTGCTTCGTGGATTTTTAGGTCATTCCGAGAACTTTTACTTCTGCACAAAAATAACACCATGGCAGTCTTGCTGAAAACAACGTCAGTCTGGGTTAGTTCCATTCAAATCATGCAAGTTAGAGTCCAAAACAAGGGCAAAAGGTTTGGAAAAGTAGATACGACGGAGACGTATCAACTCCCCCAAGCTTAAACATTTGCTTATCCTCAAGCAACTCAGTTGATAAACTTAAAGTGATAAAGAAAAACTTTTACAAACTCTGTTTGCAATTGTTTTGTAAATATGTAAAGCCAGCATTCAAGTTTTCAGCAAAGATGATGAACTAACCATATTCACAATAACACTTAGGTCTCATGTTTACTCATATCAATTGCATAATCAACTAGCGAGCAATAATAATAAATCTCGGATGACAACACTTTCTCAAAACAATCATAATATGAAATAACAAGATGGTATCTCGCTAGCCCTTTCTGAGACTATAAAACATAAATGTAGAGCACCTTTAAAGATCAAGGACTGGCTAAACATTGTAATTCATGGTAAAAGAGATCCAGTCATAGTCATACCCAATATAAACTAATAGTAATGCATGCAAATGATAGTGGTGCTCTCCAGCGGGTGCTTTTTAATAAGAGGGTGATGACTCAACATAAAAGTAAATAGATAGGCCCTTCGCAGAGGGAATGGAGGATTTGTAGAGGTGCCAGGGCTCGATTTTGAAATAGAGATAAATAACATTTTAAGCGGTATACGTTCACTGTCAACATAAAAACTATGAGATCTCGATATCTTCCATGCTACAGACATTATAGGCGGTTCCCAAACAGAATGGTAAATTTTATACTCCCCCTCCACCAACAACGGGTGCCTCCAACTAGCAACAATCCTGGGGGAGTTTTGTTTAATTATTTTGATTTGATTTGACCATGGGACTGGGCATCCCGGTTACTAGCCATTTTCTCGTGAATGAGGAGCGGAGTCCACTCCTCTTGAAAATAACCCATGTAGCATGGAAGATACAGACAGCCCTAGTTGATACATGAGCTGCTCGAGCATACAAAACAGAATTTCATTTGAAGGTTTGGAGTTTGGCACATACAAATTTACTTGGAACGGCAAGTAGATACCTCATATAGGATGGTATGGTGGACTCATATGGAATAACTTTGGGGTTTAATTACGAATCAATGCTAAGTGCAAGCATGAGTAGGATATAATCCACCATGAACATAAATATCGTGAAGGCTATGTTGATTTGTTTCAACTACATGCGTGAACATGTGCCAAGTCAAGTCACTCAATTCATTCAAAGGAGGATACCACCCTATCATACCACATCACAACCACTTTAATAGCGTGTTGGCAAGCAAGGTAAACCATTATAAGATACTAGATAATTAAGCATGCAATAAGCAACTATAATCTCTAATTGTCATTGCAAACATGTTTATTCATAATAGGCTGAATCAGGAATGATGAACTAATCATATTTACAAAAACAAGAGATGTCGAGTTCATACCAGCTTCTCTCATCTCAATCAGTCCATCATATATCGTCATTATTGCCTTTCACTTGCACGACCGAACGGTGTGGATAATAATAATAGTGCATGTGCATTGGACTAAGCTGGAATATGCAAGCATTCAATTCAAGGGAGAAGACAAGGTAAAATGGCTCTTGGTTAAATAAAAAATAATGCATATAAGAGCCACTAAACATTTTCATTATGGTCTTCTCCTCTCGACCCCCAAAGGAAAGAAAAGAAATAAAACTATTTACATGGGAAAGCTCCCAACAAGTAAAAGAAAAACAAGAAATCTTTTTGGGTTTTCACTTTAATTACTACTACAAGCATGGAATTTGAACTAACTAATTTTTTGTTTTTCTTAAGGTTTATCAAACACATAAGAAGAAAGCTGGAAAAAGAAATTAAACTAGCATAGATAGTACAATGAAAAAGTATGAACACCGACGACTAGAATGAGTGTGTGAACATGAATGTAATGTCGGTGAGAAATACGTACTCCCCTAAGCTTAGGCTTTTGGCCTAAGTTAGGCTACGGCTCCATCTTTGGAGGTATCTTTGGAGGTATCTATGCTCTTTCTCGAAGTGTTTAGCAAGGCGTGAAGCATAGATACCTCCAAAGATGGAGCCCTTTGTACAGTTCAGAATTAATCGTTTAGCAATAATAGCACCCATACTAACATAATTATCACGGAATAAAGTATGGAACAAAATAATAATATCAGGAACACTAAGGTTTCCATAGTTTCCGCGACCAATTAAGAATTAGCTTGCAAATATTGCAAAGTAGCGTGAAACAGGAAAATGTATGCTAGTAATTCTTGCATCGGAAACCTTCCTCGATTCCCCTACAGTAATAGTATCAATAAAACCATCCACATCTTTACGATGTGGTTCCTCTAAGCTGCCCTCGAAGGGTATTTTGCAGACCGCGAAAAAATCACGTAATGACATTTCCCTAGCCACATCATATAAATGACAAGCTACTAAAGGAGGTAATTTCTTAGGATAACAGTAGAAGTTTTGCACGAAAGTATTGGTGAGTAAAAGATACTGTTTGATCTGGTCTTGGGGGAAGTCGGTGAGGCCTGCATTATCTGCCAAAGAATAAAAGTCATCATAAATCCCGGCTGCTCTCAAGAAATCATCACAAGGCCATTCACACAGCCGTACTTCCACCGCGCGAGGAAGATTATACTTGGCCTTTTCTTTCTCCTTAGCTTGTTTATCCTTAGAGCCTTGGCTAGAAGAGCCCCTCAAGAACAATCTCTTCACCTTTTCCTAAAAATTTCTGAAATTTTTACTTACTGAAAAAAAAAGTGAATCAAACTCAACAAAACTGATAGCAACTACTCCCACAAGTGCCTAGAGCCTCTATCATGCATTAGAATTACTTGGGACCTCATAAATTTGACATGCAAGCTCAAGAACAGGGTCACCTAGGCAGCAAGAATTTGCAATGAATAAAGCACTAGAACAAAAACTAATTGGACCATTAAAGGAGTCACATACCAAGGAACATTCTCCCAAAGCAGTTTTGTGAATGGAGCTTTGAGCAAGGAGATCGAAAATGGCAGCAAAGTGAGCTAGAACTCGTGCTTGAGCTGGATGGTGATTTTTTTGGGAGGAAGATGAAGTGTGTGGGTGCACCAATAAGTGGAGGGGGCCACCGTGGGCCCACAAGGCAGGGGGCGCGCCCTGTAGGGGTGGGCGCGCCCTGGACCCTCATGGCTAGGTGCCAGCTCCCCCTGCTGTGTTCTCAGTGCCAATTCTCAAATATTCCAGAAAAAATCATACTAAATTGGTAGGGCATTTGGAGAACTTTTATTTTCGGGTATTTTTTATTACATGGATAATTCGGAAAACAGACAGAAAATACTATTTTTGCTTTATTTAAACAAAATAACAGAAAGTAAAAAGAGGGTACAAAAGGTTGTGCTTCTAACTTCATCCATCTCATGATCATCAAAAGGAATCCGCTAACAAGGTTGATCAAGTCTTGTTAACAAACTCATTCCGAATAACATGGAACGGGAGAAATTTTGAATAACACTATGTTACCGTAATGGGGATATGAACGTCCCCAATAATAAGAATATCATATTTCTTCTTGACAGTAGGAAGAGGAAACTGAAAACCTCCAATAATAATCGATGGAATTTTTCCAATAGAATTGATGTTGTGAACTTGAGGTTGTTTCCTCGGAAAGTGTACCGTATGCTCATTACATTAATATGAAAAGTGACATTGCCCTTGTTGCCATCAATAACAGCCCCTGAAGTATTCAAAAAGGGTCTACCAAGGATAATCGACATACTATCATCCTCAGGAATATCAAGAATAACAAAGTCCGTCAAAATAGTGACATTTGCAACCACAACAGGCACATCCTCACAAATACCGACATGTATAGCAGTTGATTTGTCATCCATTTGCAAATATATTTCAGTAGGTGTCAACTTATTCAATTCAAGTCTACGATATAAAGAGAGAGGCATAACACTAAAACCGGCTCCAAGATCACATAAAGCAGTTTTAACATAGTTTCTTTTAATGGAGCATGGTATAGGTGGTGCCCCTGGATCTCCAAGTTTCTTTGGTATTCCACCCTTAAAAGTGTAATTAGCAAGTATGGTGAAAATTTCAGCTTCCGGTATCTTTCTTTTATTTGTAATGATATCCTTCATGTATTTAGCATAAGGATTTACTTTAAGCATATCAGTTAAGCGCATACATAAGAAGATAGGTCTAATCATTTTAGAAAAATGCTTAAAATCCTCATCATCCTTTTCCCTGGATGGCTTAGGAGGAGACATGGGTTTCTGAACCCATGGTTCCCTTTCTTTACCGTGCTTCCTAGCAAAAAAAGTCTCTCTTATCATAACATTGATTTTTTGATTCTGGGTTATCAAGATCAATAGCAGCTTCAATCTCTACATAATTATTGCTAGGTTGAGCATCAACATGAACATTATCGTTAACATTATCACTAGGTTCATGTTCATCACCTGATTGCATTTCAGCATCAGAAATAGAAATATCATTAGGATTCTCAGGTGTGTCTGTAACAGGTTCACTAGAAGCATGCAAAGTCATATTATTTTTCTTTTTCTTTTTAGAAGGACTAGGTGCATCTATATTATTTCTTTGAGAATCTTGCTCAATTCTGTTAGGGTGGCCTTCAGGATACAAAGGTTCCTGAGTCATTTTACCAGTTCTAATAGCCACTCTAACAGCAAAATCATGTTTATTATTTAATTCATCGAGCAAATCACTTTGAGCTTTAAGTACTTGATCTGCTTGAGTGGTAACCATAGAATCATATTTACTAATGAGTTTAAGTTCACCTTTAACACTAGCCATATAATCACTCAAGCGTCCAATCATGTAAGAATTACTCTTTAATTCTCTACCAACATAAGTATTGAAATTTTCTTGTCTAGCCATAAAGTCATCAAATTCATCTAAACATTGGCTAGGAAACTTAGTAGATGAGATTTCAACTTTATCATATCTATAGAGAGAGTTTACCTTTACCTGTGTCGGGTTATCAATACCATGTGTTTTGCCAATAGGTGGTGTATTAAGACCATGTATTTCTTCAACAGGAGGTAAATTCTTAACATCTTCAACTTTAATACCTTTCTCTTTCATTGATTTCTTTGCCTCTTGCATATCTTCAGGACTAAGAAATAGAATTCCCCTTTTCTTCGGAGTTGGCTCAGGAATTGGCTCAGGAATTGGCTCAGGAAGTGCTAAATTATTTTCATTAGTCAACATATTATTCAATAGCAATTCAGCTTGATCGACTGTTCTTTCCCTGAAAAGACAACTAGCACAACTATCCAAGTGGTCTTTGGAAGCATCGGTTAGTCCACTACAAAAGATATCAAGTATTTCATTTTTCTTAAGAGGATGATCAGGCAAAGCATTAAGTAACCGAAGAAGCCTCCCACAAGCTTGTGGGAGACTCTCTTCTTCAATTTGCACAAAATTATATATTTCCCTTAAAGCAGCTTGTTTCTTATGAGCAAGGAAATACTTAGCAGGGAAGTAATAAATCATATCCTGGGAACTACGCACACAACCAGGATCAAGAGAATTAAACCAAGTCTTAGCATCACCCTTTAATGAGAATGGAAATATCTTAAGGATATAATAGTAGCGAGATTTCTCATCATTAGTCAACAGGATGGCTATTTCATTCAATTTAGTAAGATGTGCCACAACAGTTTCAGATTCATAGCCATAAAAAGGATCAGATTGAACCAAAGTAATTATCTCAGGATCGACAGAGAATTCATAATCCTTATCGGTAACAAAGATAGGTGAAGTAGCAAAAGCAGGGTCATATTTCATTCTAGCATTTAGAGATTTCTATTTAAGTTTAGCTAATAATTTCTTAAGATCAGATCTATCTTGCAAGGAAGAATATCTCTAGTAGTTTCTTCATCCATAACATACCCCTCTGGAACAACAGGCAATTCATACTTAGGGGGAGAACCTTCATTATCACTATCTTTAATAATATCAGTTTCAATAATTTCATTCTCTCTAGCCCTAGCAAGTTGTTCATCAAGAAATTCACCTAATGGCACAGCAGTATCAAGCATAAACGTAGTTTCATCATAAGTATCATGCATAGCAGAAGTGGCATCATCAATAACATGCGACATATCAAAATTCAAAGCAGTAGCATGTTTAGGTGTCGCAAGCTTACTCATAACAGAAGGAGAATCTGGTGCAGAGCTAGATGGCAGTTCCTTACCTCCCCTCGTAGTTGAGGGAAAATGCTTAGTTCTTTCGTCTTTCAAGTTCCTCATAATGACCAGCAGATATAAATCCCAAGTGACTCAAAGAATAGATCTATGCTCCTCGGCAACGGCGCCAGAAAATAGTCTTGATAACCCACAAGTATAGGGGATCGCAACAGTTTTCGAGGGTAGAGTATTCAACCGAAATTTATTGATTCGACACAAGGGGAGCCAAAGAATATTCTCAAGTATTGGCAGTTGAGTTGTCAATTCAACCACACCTGGATAACTTAGTATCTGGAGCAAAGTATTTAGTAGCAAAGTAGTATGGAAGTAACTATAACAGTGGCAAAGGTAACAGTAGCAGTTTTGTAGTAATTGTAACAGTAGCAACGGTAAAATAAATAAGCAAAGCACTAAAAAGCCCGTAGGCATTGGATGATGGATAATTATGTCGGATGCGATTCCTCATGCAATAGTTATAACATAGGGTGACACAGAACTAGCTCCAGTTCATCAATGTAATGTAGGCATGTATTCCGAATATAGTCATACGTGCTTATGGAAAAGAACTTGCATGACATCTTTTGTCCTACACTCCCGTGGCAGCGGGGTCCTAGTGGAAACTAAGGGATATTAAGGCCTCCTTTTAATAGAGTACCGGACCAAAGCATTAACACATAGTGAATAGATGAACTCCTCAAACTACGGTCATCACCGAGAAGTATCCCGAATATTGTCACTTCGGGGTTGTCGGATCATAACACATAATAGGTGACTATAGACTTGCAAGATAGGATCAAGAACTCACATATATTCATGAAAACATAATAGGTTCAGATCTGAAATCATGGCACTCGGGCCCTAGTAACAGGCATTAAGCATAGCAAAGTCATAGCAACATCAATCTCAGAACATAGTGGATACTAGGGATCAAACCCTAACAAAACTAACTTGATTACATGGTAAATCTCATCCAACCCATCACCGTCCAGCAAGCTTACGATGGTATTACTCACGCACCGCAGTGACCATCATGAAATTGGTGATGGAGGATGGTTGATGATGACGACGGCGAAGAATCCCCCTCTCCGGAGCCCCGAACAGACTCTAGATCAGCTCTCCCAATAGAGATTAGGGCTTGGCGGCGGCTCCGTATCATATAACGTGATGGAACTTTCTCTCTGATTTTTTTCTTCGTGAAAGCAAATATATGGAGTTCTAGTTGAGGTCGGTGGACGTCCAGGGGGCTCATGAGGCAAGGGCGCGCCCTAGGGGAGGGGGCGTGCCCCCCATCCTCGTGGACAGGGTGTGGGCCCCCTGACACTGATTCTTTCACCAGTATTTTTTATTTTTCTAAAAAGTTGCTCCATGGATTTTCAGGTCATTCCGAGAACTTTTATTTCTGCATAAAAATAAAACCATGGCAGTTCTGCTGAAAACAACGCCAGTCCAGGTTAGTTCCATTCAAATCATGCAAGTTAGAGTCCAAAACAAGGGCAAAAGTGGAAAAGTAGATACGAAAGAGACGTATCACCCGCCGCTGCGCCCGCGTCCTCCTTGGCCGAGCCACCCCACCGCTCCATCCCTACTCAATGCATCCAACCCTGCCCCGGGTCGCGTGTGCCCACTCGCTCGTGGCCTCGGCCGACACGCCCGCAGTCCCCACCACACGTGCTAGCGTGCCCTGCGCCCGATGTCGCGGCCTCCTTCCCCGCGCATCCCCTACGTTGCGCCCTGCTCTCCCGGCCATCTCCGCGCCCGGACTCGCAACTGCATGCCCCATCCCGGTCCACTACCTAGCCGTCCCGCCACGGCCGGCTCACTCCATCTCGCCCACGGCCGTCCGCGACCACCTCCACCCGCGCTCGACCTCAGCAACTGCCTCGCCTTGTGCCACCACATCCCCTGCTCCGGCCACTTCAGCCATGGCCACGCCCCACTCGTGGCGTCGCCGCTGGCCGCGCGCGCCCCGCGACCTCCACCGGCAGCTCGTGTTCCTGCTGGTATCACCCGGGACCAGCCCAGCCAACGCCCGCGCGCTCACAGGGCTCCGCCCCAGCAACCACACCCATTAGCCCGCACACCCGCTGCCCACTAGCACCGCCGCCCGGTTGGCCACCCTGTACCTATGACAAACGGGACCAAGCCCTAGAATGTTAATAAAAAAAGAGGAAACAAAAAAATATATGATTAATAATTTAATTAATTAATTAATTAACTGAATTAATTGACTTAACCTAATTAATATGTTAATTAAACAAATTAACTTGGTTAATTAGTTAACAGTCAATGACAATGGGACCCACACGTCAGTTTGACTAAGTCAACTGACTGGTTGACTGCTGACATCATGCTGACACCATAATTAGATATTTTTTAACTAAATTAATTCTAGAAATGAATTAAATCTTTATAAATTAATATAAAATAAACCGCAACTCACATGAAAATACTTTATACACGAAAGTTGCTCAGAATGATGAGACAAAGCCGAGTACGCAGTCCATTTGTTCACCACATGTCCCTAGCATAGAGAACATGCAATATTCCCCCTCCGATTCATCTGTTTGAAAACTTCAAACATCGGGAATACTTTCCCGGATGTTTCCCCCTTTGCCGATATCACCTACTACCGCGTTAGGGCACACCTAGCACCACTCATTGTCATGTCATGCATCGTCATGCATATGTTTGCATTATATTTATTATTTCCTCCCCCTCTTCTATTGCTAAACACCGAGAGCGACGATGTTGCTACCCTGTACGACTACAGTGTTGATGACCCCTCCGTCTTGACTGAGCTTCCAGGCAAGCAAACCCCCCTTTGATCAACCAGATATCGCCCAGTCTCTTGTCTCTTATTCTTGCATTAGATTTGCTACTGTTGTTGATTCAATAGCTGCTATTCTATTGCATAGCATGTCATTATTGCTACAATTGTTGATACCTTTACCTGCAATCCTAAATGCTTATTTTAGGTTGCTAGTTTATCATCAGTGGCCCTACATTCTTGTCCGTCTGCCATGCTATACTATCGGGTCGTGATCACTCGGGAGGTGATCAAGGATATATACTATATATATTGCACATGATAATGTAGTGACTAAAATCGGGTTGGCTCGTAGAGTACCCACGAGTGATTCACGAATTGGGGGCTGAAAGGACATTTGTCCCGACGGCCCTCTGAGTGGATCTTTATGGCGGAGTGACATGGCAGGTTGAGACCACCTAGGTGAGAAGTGGGCCTGGTCACTTGTCGGCGTCCACGGTTACATCAATTAACACGCTTAACGAGATCTTGGTATTTGATCTGAGTTGGGTCGTTGACCTTACAGGCACTAACCGCCACGCGGGACAAGATATGGACAATCGACGTTGTGGTATCAGCCGAAGCCTCCTAAACGTCAGCGACTAAGTGGCGCACATCGGGTTGGACCGTGTAATGCAACTTCCTTTGTAGTGGTGGTTGCTAGGTCTGCTCACCGGCCACGTATGCAACATGCAGGTGTGCAATGGGTGATGGGACCAGACCCCTGCACGCATAGGATTCAAACCGGCGTGTTGACCTCTCAATTAGGGCTACGTAGGGTTGCGACGTGTTGATCTCCCGAGGCCGGACATGACCCAGGAAAGTGTGCCCAGCCAGAGGGATCGAGCGCGTCGGGTAATGGGGTGCACCCCTGTAGGGAAGAATGATCTATTTAAATAGTCGTGTCCACGGTTACAGGACAACTCGGAGTTGTACTTTGACCTTATGACAACTAGAGCCGGAAATTTAATAAAACAGCCCCTTTCAAGTGCCAGATACAACCCGGTGATCGCTCTCTCGTAGGGCGGCGAAGAGAGAATCGCCGGATAGGATTATGCTATGCAATGATACTTGGTGAATTTACCAGCTACTCTCTTCTACATGCTTCAAGATGGAGGCTGCTAGAAGTGTATTCTTCGATAGGACTAGCAATCCCCCTCTTATTCTGGCATTCTGCAGTCCATCGATATTACCCTTTATACAGATACCAATGCATATGTAGTGTAGATCCTTGCTTGCGAGTACTTTGGATGAGAACTCACGGGTGCTTTGCTCCCTCCTTTCCCCCTTTCCATTCTTCTCGGATGTCACAACCAAATATTGGAGCCCAGGAGCCAAACACCACCGTCAACGACGACCCATACTACACCGAGGGTGCCTACTACTACGTGCAGGCCACTGACGACCAGGAGTAGTTTAGGAGGATCCCACGCAGGAGGCCTGCGCCTCTTTTGATCTGTATCCCAGTTTGTGCTAGCCATCTTATGGCACCTTGTTTACCTTATGTCTGTACTCAGATATTGTTGCTCTGCTAACTCATTTATGATTGGGCACTTGTATTCGAGTCCTTGAGCCCCAAGCTTGCAATATGATGCTTGTATGACTTATTTGTTTTTTTAGAGTTGTGTTTTGATATCTTCCCGTGAGTCCCTGATCTTGATCGTGCACATTTGTGTATATGATTAGTGTCCGATTGAATCGGGGGCACCACAAGTTGGTATCAGAGTCGACTACCTGTAGGAATCCCCCTTCCACACTCCTTGGTCGAAGTCGAGTCTAGTCACTACAAAACTTCTACTAACATAGTTGTGTGTCTTACGGGCCCACGTCACAATTGTGTGGTATTAGGATCTTTTACTCCTCGATCTTTACTCTGGCACTCTAAACTCTCTTATACTAGGGTTAAACGAATTTACTAACTCTAACATTAGGATCCCGTGACCACATTCACCCCCAAGTTGGACAAGCCATAGTTATTCCTTAGAATAGTATTTTGAATAATACCCACACTGTCATTTGACTTCATCGAAACATCTTTGTTTTCAGATGGAACCCATGAGGCAAGTCGTGCGCCACACAATGGCCATTGGAGTCTTAGGATCACCTACTGTGCTAGCCGAAATGATGACCTATCTGGGTTATCGCTGGCACCCTGAGTACACTGTGTATGAGCAGTACTAGGACTTTAACAAGGAGCAGTATCATGCCATCGTCCACCTCTAATCTCGGAGTATGACTCCACTACTGTGTTGCACACCACTCATGGTGTTGGAGTGACCATTGATATGGTAGTCCACGATGATGCTTATGTTGCTCTGACACGTCTTCATGGAGAGTATCGGGCATTGGAAACTTCCCCTTTCAGGCACATTGCTATCGCATCTGAAGACGGTGAGGAGGGATACTATACTACTGCCTACTCCACCGTCACCCGAGAGCCCTTACACCATCAGAACCTTGTTTTGCATGCTGATGGGATGGATCGAGCTAACCGAGCTCTTCGCCACGAGTTGTACACCACCTGTCTACACCTTTACAGTGCTCTGACGCTGTTGCACCCCTTTGTCCTATCTGGAGAGCTGTCGCGTTCTGCGATCTACGCAGCGGAGACTGTGGTTCCCCACTGTGTCGGTTGGCCAGATGTGGGAGGCTACACTCCCACACTTGGTCCTCTTTTGCCACCTGGACGTCGGGTTCTACACCAGAGTGTTCATGAACTGCAGGCTACTAACGTGGACAACTTCCCCTCGCGTCACTACTAGCTGTCAGGCTACACCTACCTCCATAGTTCCTCCTGGGACTGATGTAGTCTTGCTTATTAGTATTAGATGCATTCGCCACGAGCCTGCGTGCCGCCTATGATGTCTTTAGTCTATGTATTGAACTCTGTGTACTGAACTCTATGCATGACCCTTTTTGTAAGTTATGTCGACTACTATGTAGTTTCTATCGTGCTCCTTTTTCATTGTGCATGTTTCATCATGAATGATTCTTGTCTTTGCAAATTTCTCAATGCTGAACTACCCCTGTTATATATTACCAGGATGGTTAGACCAGTTGCTCATGGTTGTGGTAGCAACGCACCACCACCGCCTGAGTACATGGCTGGTATGATCCAACCGTTCGAGCTGAACCGCCAGTTCATGGACAATATGATGGCTCGGTTTCCTTGCCCCAATATGAACCAGCAGCCAACCCCAGTAACTCTGCAAGATTTCATGTGCCTCAACCCAACTATCTACCGCAGCTCAACTCAGCCTCTAGATGCCGATGACTAGCTCCGTGACATCACCTATGAGATGGAGTCTGTTGATGTAGCCCATGCCAGCTATGTCACCTTTTCTTCCTTCTTCCTGAAGGGACCTGCTGCTCAATGGTGGGACAGCCATAGGCATACTCTGCCAGCTGGAACAATCATCTCCTGGCCAGACTTCCAAGCTGCTTTCCATGCCGGCTTCATACCTCAGGGAGTCATGGATCGGAAGAAGCGCGAGTTCCGCAACCTCACCCAGGGCAACAAAACTATGGAATCTTATCAGCGGGAGTTTCTGGACTTATCCCGCTATGCTGAAGAGGACATTGCAATTAATGCTCGCAGACAGGAGAAGTTCTGTGATGGACTGCAAGCTGACATCAAGCTCTCACTACTAGTGCATGACTTTGCCGATTTCGCCACCATGGTAAACAAGGCCATCAATATCGATACTGGCCAGCAGGAACACCAGAGCTCTCACAGGAGCAACCGTGACACGGGCTCATCTTCGGGCCCGCCCTCGCAGAAGCATAGGATCTGGATTCCCAACAGCATGTACCATCCAACTGCACCTGCTCCAAGGCAGTCCTATGATGTGTCTCGTCTACCACCTCCACCACCTAGGCAGCCAAGGCTTCTAGATCCACCACCCCGAGCTCCTATACCCACTCTCGATAATGGTATGTGCTACAAGTGTGGTCAACTAAGTCACTGAGGGAGTCCTGGATTAAGGGGTCCTCGAACGGCCGGACTATGTAGCATGGGCCGGACTGATGGGCTATGAAGATACAAGACAAAAGACTCTCTCTCTCATGTCCGGATGGGACTCTCCATGGTGTGGAAGGCAAGCTTGGCGTCCAAATATGAAGATTCCTTTCTCTATAACTGACTTTGTACAACCCTAGTCCCCTCCGGTGTCTATATAAACCGGAGGGCTTAGTCCATAGAGGCAATCATAATCATATAGGGTAGACTTCTAGGGTTTTAGCCATTATGATCTCGTGGTAAATCAACTCTTGTAATACTCATATTCATCAAGATCAATCAAGTAGGAAGTTGGGTATTACCTCCATAGAGAGGGCCCGAACCTGGGTAAACATCGTGTGCCCCGCCTCCTGTTACCATCGACCTTAGACGCACAGTTCAGGACCCCCAACCTGAGATCCGCCGGTTTTGACACCGACATTGGTGCTTTCATTGAGAGTTCCACTGCATCGTCACCAAAAGGTTTGATGGCTCCATCAATCATCTACAACAATGCAGTGCAGGAGGAGGTTTTTCTCCTCAGACAGATCTTCGTATTCGGTGGCTTCGCACTACGGGCCAACTCGCTTGGCCATCTAGAGCAGATCGACATCTACGCCCCTGGCCATCAGGTCAGGTTTGGAAGCTTGAATTATGTTGCTGATATCCATGGAGACTTGATCTTCGACTGATTAGAGCACATGGTAGCCGCTCCCTGCCACCACGATGAACATGACCTAAATCTGTCATTGGACTGTGCCCAGGATATAGCGCCTGTAATTGCTCTAGCCCTGGATCCAGAGAAGATTGCGCCATCCTAGGATGGGAAGCTCAACCCCGCCGCAGAAGCCGAAAACTCAGCGGTGTTAGAGCTGCACACAGATCCAACCTCAAGCGGGGCCTGTGTCACCGGAACCTCGGATTCGTCTCCGGCCATAGGTTCTGAAGCGCATGCATCCGCACCCATCGAACTTGATCAGGCACCGATCATTGAGTTCAGCTCCACAGACATCTTCTAGTACTCACCTTTAGGCGATGTGCCGAATTCATTAAAAACCCTCTCCTTATCAGGGGACTCTCAACCGAACTATTTCCGGTTTGGATTTGAAGCTGATGGCGGAGAATTCCGCTTTCCACCAACCACCCACTTCATAGCCACTGTTGAAGACTTAACCGACATGCTCGATTACGACTCCAAAGACATCGACGGTATGGACGACGATGCCGGAGAGGAGCAAGCACAAAAACCACCGCTTACAGGGCGCTGGACAGCCACCTCCTCGTATGACGTATACATGGTGGATACACCCAAAGAGAACAACGGTGACAATGAAAAGCATCCAGTCAAGGATAATCCTCCTGAGATACAGCCAAAGCGCCAACGTCAGCGGCGCCTCTCTAAACCACGCTGTGGAAAAAACAACAATACCAGCACAGGAGAAAATAATACTCCGGACGATGCCGAAGATAACGAAGACCCCGTTGAGCCAACCTCCAAACAGGACGAACAGGAAGATGGGCGAGTTAGCCCTGATGAACAGGCCATGAACGAAGACTCAGAGGACAGTAACTACCTTCCGCTCTTCCAGGGTGAGGCGAGCCTCGGCGATGAAGATTTTATCATGCCTGAGGAGCCCGTCGATCAGGAGCGCTTTAAGCGCCGGCTAATAGCCACTGCAAGAAGCCTAAAAAGAAGCAGTAGCAGCTTCAAGCTGATCAAGATCTGCTCAACAATAGATGGACTAATGTCCTAGTAGCCGAAGAATACGGCCTTGAGCGCCCAACCAAAAGTTACCCGAAGCGCAAATTGTTACCCCAACTCGATGATGAGGTGCTGGAGCCCGTCCTACCAACACATAATGCGGCTGACCGACCACCACGTGGCCGGGACAAAGCGGCAACTCGAGCCGAACACCAGCCCGCACTACCTCGCCGTAAAAACAGAGACACAACAGCTCGGGGATACACAATGACTTGCGGCACGACCTGGAAAATATAGCAGGTCAGACCAGATCGATCTATGGTTCGTGGGGGCGTGCCCCGACGCGCGAAGATGGCCATCTGGCCGGACGTGAAAACCATAACCACGCCCGGGCCAAAGACCGCAGATGAACTCCATCTGAGCTGCGGCGTGACTTGGCGCGATATAGAGGCGCCGCACTCCCCCTTTGCTTCACTGATGAAGTAATGGAACATGAATTCCTGCAAGGGTTTAAACCCGTGAACATCGAATCATATGATGGGACAATAGACCTCGCGGTATGGAATGAGGATTTTCTTCTCCATATTCACATGGCCCGCGGTGATGATCTTCACGCCATCAAATACCTCCCGCTAAAACATAAGGGACCTGCTCGGCACTGGTTGAAAAGTTTGCCCGAAAACTCAATTGGCAGCTGGGAGGACTTGGAAGACACCTTCCTTGACAACTTCTATGGTACATATGTCCGACCTATGGATGCCGACGACTTCAGTCACGTAGTTCAACAGCCGGGAGAGTCAGCCAGGAAATTCTAGACTAGGTTCTTAACTAAAAAGAACCAGATCGTCGACTGTCCGGATGCCGAAGCCATAGCGGCCTTTAAACATAGCATATGTGACGAATGGCTCGCCCGACACCTCGGCCAAGAAAAGCCGAAGTCCACGGCCTTTAAACGCTTATTGTTGGGGATATAACTACTGAGTATAAACCGCCCAGGAGGGGCCGGGTTATACTCATAAGGAATTATCCATATTGAATCCCATGAAGACAAGGAGTATGGCGCTTTACTGCAGAGACTTAAAGGCCCAAAGCCCAATGGCAGATTAGGGCCCATAGACATAAACCGCCATGTACTATGTAACTTGTGTTGTAAGATAGGAAAGGATAGAAACCGAGCCGGACACGTGTATGAGCCGGCGTCGGGATTCTATAAACTACCGGGCGTCAACCTGTGTATATAAAGGGATGACCTGACAGCAGATCAGGGACAAGAAACAACAACTCGAGAGCCAGGCAAAGCGGATTATCTCCCTGATCATCGAGACCCCATCAATTCTACCACAGCTGGATCGTAGGCTTTTACCTTGACCACAAGGGGCCGATCCAGTATAAACTCCCCGTGTCCTTTGTCCGGTTTGACCCCTTTAAGCTAATCTTGTTGCGATGACTCCACGACTAAGTCCTCACACTAGGACATCTGATGTGATAATTCCACGACAGTTGGCGCCCACTGTGGGGCTATCGCACGATGGTTTTGAGTTCTTAAAGGGCAACTTCGAAGGACTCAAGGGATACGCCGTGGGCCGGATGACCAAGAGTCGTCGCGGCAAGCTCTACATCGACGACGCAAGCCGGGGCCCTGACGCCGGATCAATCGAGTACGAGCCGGTACCGGGTCCCCTTTGGAGGAATTCACGTCTTCATAGGCAAAATCGGCGAACCGGGCCCTGAGCCGGACATCTGCACCGACCTCATCGAGATGGCTTAGCATGCAAGCCCTGCCCGGGTTCACCCTGCCATGAAGCGTGCGTTCGTAGGATTCATCAATGTTGCGGAGTCTAAACCGGTGTCCGATGGTGAGACGGTCGTTTATTCAGATGGCGAATCATCCGCCGATGATACCGAGTCACTGTACCAACTGCAAGATGGCCTGTTTGGGGGCTGTTCCGATGGCGACAGTATTCCGGACCCCCTTGAAGCACCGAACCGGGTTGTGATCTTCATGGCCGGTATGCAGCCCACGTTGCAATCCTCAACAGCAGCAGCAATGATTTTCGGATCGGCACCCGGGGCAGGAGGCCCCGCGCGCTGGCCGGCTCAAGTTATGTCCTATTTATTGGATGACTGGACAACATTGTTGACCACAGAGGTTACCCCGGATAATCAAGATCAGGATAACGCGAAGGTCATGAAGCTGCGAGATCAGATAGCTCAGGCCAAGGAGGACTTGGCGGCTGAGGAAACCAGGATGGCTGATGAGCGGGCCGCTTTGGATGCTTAGGTGCAGCGGATTCAAGCAGAAAATTACCGGCTCATGCTAGATCAGAATGCTTCAAACAACGTGTTGAGGAGGAGGCACCGATCTCGTCTACCACCGGTTTATGAAGTAATGAATCTTTTCAACACACCAGGAGCAGGAACCAGTAATCCAGCGGCAGCAAACCGGATCGAAGCACCTGGGACAAGAGCGCCGGATCAGCCCCGGGCAATGGACCCGCCTCGTCAAAACCTTGACCTGCCTCAGTACATGCCGACACCGCCGGGTCACTTCTCCACCCCTTTGGATAACATGATCGCTGCGGCGTCGCGATTGGCAGCTATTCCAATGGAGGGCATGTCTCCAGCGGCGGTTGAGACACGACGCGCCAGAGATCTTCTTCAAACGACTATGGTTCAGCAGCAGGCTTATTCGTATAGTCAAGATAGAATTCATTCAACCCCTCGCCCCAGTAGGAGTTACAGCGGGCACATTGATGAATCGGCTATGTCAAGCAGTGCGCAGAACCGTGACGCCCCTCGAGGGCCTAATCCGGCGCGCGGTGGTGCAAACGCTCAGGACGTGGTGGATAATGGTAGAGTGCATCTATAAGCCGAGTTAGCAGCACAGTACGTGGATCGTTAGCTTACTCCAGTTCGTCCGACGATGTGAGTGGAACGAGGTCTTGCTTTCAGCTCTTGGGGGGTGCTGTATCTAACCCAAGCTCTGCGCAATGTGCGGCTGCCCAAGGATTTCAAGGGTCCGCGTAAAGTGCCCAATTACACTGCTGATTTACCCCCTGAGTCATGGGTTGAAAGTTATGAGGTGGCAATGGAGATGCTGGACGTAGATGAGGCGGCATGTGCTAAGTACTCCACCATGATGTTGGATGGACCGGCTCGCACTTGGCTGAAAAGTTTGCCGGTTAACTCCATTGGGTCATGGGCCGAGTTGAAGGCCCGGTTTATAACAAACTTCAAGGACACGTGCAAGCAACCCATGTCAATTGTGGATCTAGCCACCTGTGTCCAAGAAGAAGGCGAACCAACAACCCATTAAGTGCACCGGGTTTTGGAGATCTTGTATTCATCGGACCGGATCAATGCTGATTCAGCAATCATAACATTGGAGGGCAATTGCCGGTTTAAGCCGCTGAAGCTGAAATTGGGACGACTCAAGCATCATTGCAATGACATGGGAACACTTATGGCAGCTCGGGTTAAGTATGCCGATTCTGATAGTACCAAGGATCCCGAGTCTAATTATGAGAACCCGGGGAAGGGAAAGAAGAACATCGGTGCGAAAGGGCAGCAGCATAACCGGGCGGGCCATGGGAACAATGGTAAGCGTAAAGCGTATAGTAATTCCAATTTGTGGCTAAACACCAATGCGCAGGATAATGGCCAGCATCGTAAGGGAAAACCGCCCCCGCGGAGTGGAGGATCAGGTGTCAATCTTGAGCGCCTGTTGAATCAGCCTTGCCCGAGGCACGGGATGCGAGAGAAGCCAGCCACGCACCTCTGGAAGGATTCCTTTATTATGCGGGAGTTCAAAAACTCGGATCGTTTCTGATATGATCATGGCCCATCCGGCGGTTTAGGCCCCGGGTCTCATGGGCCGGGTTATAGTGGAGGTAATTCCGGTTCAGGATTTCAAGGTAATCAGGGTGGACATGGCAATCAAGGCAATGAGGGCAACCAGGGTGGTTATAATCAATAGGGAAATCAGCAGCAGCAACAGTCAGGTTATCGGAGTCACCCAAAGCAGTTGAATAGTGGGCAGTATCATGTTTTCACCACTAGCATGTGCAAGCATGGTCAGAAGCTTCATAAGAGGGCAGTGAACTCTGTTGAGCCGGCGGTACCCCGTTTTTTGCGCTGGTCTGAACAGCCTATTGTGTGGAGTCGAGAGGATCATCCGCCCCGGGTTGATAATCTGGGTCACCTGGCTTTGGTGGTGGCACCTTAGGTTGGAGGTTATAAGTTCACCAAGGTGCTCATGGATGGAGGAAGCAGTATCAACATCTTGTATTATGAAACCTTCCGTCGTATGGGGTTGACAGATAAGAATCTTAAACTGTCGAACACCATTTTCCACAGTGTGGTGCCCGGTAAATCGTCTTATCCTGTCGGTAAGATAGCTCTGGAGGTTACGTTTGGAGATGATCATGATTCGAGTTCAGAGACATTGACTTTTTAAGTGGTGAAAATCAGGAGCCGGTACCATGACCTGTTTGAATGGCCGGGCTATGCTAAGTTCATGGCAAGGCTTTGTTATGTTTATCTGCAGCTCAAGATGCCGGGTCATAAGGGGACCATCACAGTACATGGAAGCCGCAAGATCGCTTTGGAATGTGAGGAGGGCAATGCGGCCTATGCTGAGTCGGTTTGTGCGACAGAGGAGTTGAAGTTCTATAAGGACAATGTTGATCCGGCAGATATGACGTCTTTGAAAAAGCCTACTACAGAGCATGATCCGGCATTGAAGTTTAAATCGGCTAATGAGACTAAATTGGTTGATTTTGTTCCTGGCGATTCATCCAAGCAGTTTAGCATCAGCGCTAACCTGGATCCGAAATAGGAAGGCGCGCTCATCGAGTTCATCCGTGAGAACCGGGACATCTTTGCATGGAAACCTTCTAACATGCCAGGTGTACCAAGGGAACTCCCTGAGCACACTCTTAATATTGATCCCAAGTTTAAACCGGTCAAGTAGTTTCTCCGCCACTTCAAAAAAGAGAGACGCAAGGCCATTGGTGAGGAGGTAGCCCAGCTCTTGGCAGCAGCGTTTATTGTGGAGGTTTTTCACCTTGAGTGATTGGCTAACCCGGTGCTGGTACTCAAGAAGAACGATACTTGGCGTATGTGTGTGGATTTCACAGATTTGAACAAGGCTTGTCCAGCTGATCCTTTTCCTCTCCCTCATATTGATCAAATTATTGATGCTACGGCGGGTTGTGAGCGTTTGAGCTTTGTGGATGCTTATTCTGGTTACCATCATATCAAAATGGCAGTTAAGGACCAGGAGAAGATAACCTCTATAACTCCCTTTGGAGCCTTCTGCCATGTGTCTATGCCTTTTGGGCTCGAAAGTGCCCAGGCGACTTATCAGCGATGTGTGCTGAATTGTCTTGATAATCAGATTGGGTGCAATGTTCATGCTTTTGTGGATGGTATCCTGGTGAAATCCAGGAAAGAAGAGATGTTAATAGCTGATCTGAAGGAAACTTTTGATAATCTCAGGGTTTATAAGATGATGCTTAATCTGGCCAAGTGTGTTTTTGGTGTACCAGCAGGCAAGCTCTTGGGTTTCCTGGTGTCTAACAGGGGCTGATACGTCTCCAACGTATCTATAATTTTTGATTGCTCCATGCTACTTTATCTACTGTTTTGGACTATATTGGGCTTTATTTTCCACTTTTATATTATTTTTGGGACTAACCTATTAACCGGAGGCCCAGCCCAAAATTGTTGTTTTTGCCTATTTCAGTGTTTCGAAGAAACAGAATATCAAACGGAGTCCAAATGGAATGAAACCTTCGGGAACGTGATTTTCCAACCGAACGTGATCCAGGAGACTTGGACCCTACTCCATGCAGTGCCAGAGGCGGTCACGAGGGTGGAGGGCACGCCCCCTACCTCGTGGGCCCCCTGACGCTCCACGGACGTACTCCTTCCTCCTATATATACCTACGTATCCCCGTACGATCAGAACAGGAGCCAAAAACCTAATTCCACTACCACAACCTTCTGTATCCATGAGATCCCATCTTGGGGCCTATTCTGGAGCTCCGCCGGAGGGGGCATCCAGCACGGAGGGCTTCTACATCATCACCATAGCCCCTCCGATGAAGTGTGAGTAGTTTACTTCAGACCTTCGGGTCCATAGATAGTAGCTAGATGGCTTCTTCTCTCATTTTGGATCTCAATACAATGATCTCCCCGTCTCTTTTGGAGATCTATTCGATGTAATCTTCTTTTTGCGGTGTACTTGTTGAGACCGATGAATTGTGGGTTTATGATCCAGTATTATCTATGGAAAATATTTGATTCTTCTCTGAAATCTTTTATGTATGATTGAGTTATCTTTGCAAGTCTCTTCGAATTATCCTTTTTGGTTTGGCCAACTAGATTGGTAGTTCTTGCAATGGGAGGAGTGCTTAGCTTTGGGTTCAATCTTGAAGTGTCCTTACCCAGTGACAGAAAGGGTTGCAAGGCACATATTGTATTGTTGGCATCAAGGATAACAAGATGGGGTTTTTATCATATTGCATGAATTTATCCCTCTACATCATGTCATCTTGCTTAAGGCGTTACTCTGTTTTTACTTAATACTCTAGATGCATGCTGGACAGCGGTCGATGAGTGGAGTAATAGTAGTAGATGCAGAATCGTTTCAATCTACTTGTTTTGGACGTGATGCCTATATACATGATCATTGCCTAGATATACTCATAACTATGCTCAATTATGTCAATTGCTCAACAGTAATTTGTTCACCCACCGTAGAATACTTATGCTCTTGAGAGAAGCCACTAGTGAAACCTATGGTCCCCGGGTCTATTCTCATCATATCAATCTCTATCACTCTATTTACTTGCTTGGTTTTTACTTTTTCCTTTGCATCTATCTATCAAAAATACCAAAAATATTATTTATCATCTCTATCAGATCTCACTTTCGTAAGTGACCGACAAGGGATTGACAACCCCTAATCGTGTTGGTTGCGAGTTGCTATCGTTTTGTGTAGGTACGAGGGACTTGTGCGTAGGTATCCTACTGGATTGATACCTTGGTTCTCAAAAACTGAGGGAAATAATTACGCTACTTTGCTGCATCATCCTCTCCTCTTCGGGGAAATCCAACGCAGTGCTCAAGAGGTAGCAAGAAGAATTTCTAGCGCCGTTGGTGGGGAGGCTCACGCAAGCAAGTCAACCATACCAAGTACCCATCGCAATCCCTATCTCTCGCATTACATTATTTGCCATTTGCCTCTCGTTTTCCACTCCCCCACTTCACCCTAGCCGTTTTATTCGCCCTCACTTTCCCGTTTGCCTTTTTCTCGTTGCCTTTCTATTTGCTTGTGTGTTGGATTACTTGTTGCCATGGCGCAAGGTAATACCAAATTGTGTGATTTCTCGAATACCAAAAATAATGATTTCCTTAGTACTCCGATTGCTCCTCTTAATAATGATGAGTCTTGTGAAATCAATACCGCTTTGCTGAATCTTGTTATGAAAGATCAATTCGCCGGCCTTCCTAGTGAAGATGCTGCTACTCATCTAAACAATTTTGTTAACTTGTGTGATATACAAAAGAAGAAAGATACGGATAACAATATTGTCAAATTGAAGTTATTTCCATTTTCACTTAGAGATCATGCTAAAGTTTGGTTTTCGTCTTTGCCTAAAAATAGTATTGATTCTTGGAACAAGTGCAAAGATGCTTTTATCTCTAAGTATTTTCCTCTCGCTAAGATTATCACTCTTAGGAACGACATCATGAATTTTAAACAACTTGATCATGAGCATGTTGCCCAATCTTGGGAAAGAATGAAATTAATGCTTCGCAATTGCCCTACTCATGGTTTGAATTTATGGATGATCATACAAAAATTTTATGCCGGATTGAATTTTTCTTCTAGAAATCTTTTAGATTCGGCCGCGGGAGGCACGTTTATGGAAATTACGTTAGGAGATGCTACAAAATTGCTTGATAATATTATGGCTAATTATTCTCTATGGCACACCGAAAGATCTTCTAGTAAAAAAGTGCATGCTATAGAAGAAATCAATGTTTTGAGTGAAAAGATGGATGAACTTATGAAGATGTTTGCTCCTAAAAATACTCATCTTGATCCCAATGATATGCCTTTATCTACTTTGCTTGAGAATAATAATGAATCTATGGATGTGAATTTTGTTGGTAGGAATAGTTTTGGAAACAACGCGTATAGAGGGAATTTTAATCCTAGGCCTTATCCTAGTAATCCTTGTAATAATTATGGAAATTCCTACAACAACTCTTATGGAAATTTTAATAAGATGCCCTCTGAATTTGAGAGTAGTGTTAAAGATTTTATGAATTCACAAAAGAATTTTAATGCTTTGCTTGAAGAGAAATTGCTTAAAGTTGATGATTTGGCTAGGAACGTTGATAGAATTTCTCTTGAAATTGATTCTTTAAAGCTTAGATCTATTACTCCTAAGCATCATATCAATGAGTCTCTCAAAGCCATGAGAATTTCCATTGATGAGTGCAAGGAAAGAACCGCTAGGATGCGTGCTTCCAAAGATGCCTTTATTAAAGCGTGTTCTTCCAATTCCTATGAAAATCAAGATGAAGATCTAAAATTTATTGATGTGTCCCCCATTAAATCTTTGTTTTGCAATATGAATCTTGATGAAACTAAAGATTATCTTCCTTTACCTAGAAGGCTTTTTAAGAATTCGGAGTTTCTAGATCTTGATGATGAATTTGATGAAAGTGGGATTGAAATAAATAAAAACCGTGATGTTGCTAAACCCACTATCTTGGATCTTAAGGAATTTTAATTATGAAAATTTCTCTTTGATTGGTTGTATTTCCTTGTTGCAATCCGTGCTAGATTCTCCTCATGCTTATAGTCAAAATAAGGCCTTTACCGAACACATTGTTGATGCCTTGATGCAATCTTATGAAGAAAAACTTGAGTTGAAAGTTTCTATCCCTAGAAAACTCTATGATGAGTGGGAACCTACTATCAAAATTAAAATTAAAGATTATTTATGTGATTTGCTAGATTTCCGTGATTTTGATGATTGCTCTCTAAACTTGCATCTTGCGGATTCCACTATTAAAAAGCATATGGGAAGAATTAATGATGTTCTTATTGTTGCAAATAGGAATTATTTGCCCATAGATTTTATCGTTCTTGATATAGATTGCAATCCTTCATGTCCTATTATTCTTGGTAGACCTTTACTTAGAACGATTGGTGCAATTATTGATATGAAGGAAGGGAATATTCGACTCCAATTTCCCTTAAAGAAGGGCATGGAACACTTTCCTAGAAAGAAAATAAAATTACCATATGAATCTATCATGAAATCCACTTATGGATTGCCTACCAAAGATGGCAATACCAAGATCTGTCCTTGCTTTTATGCCTAGCTAGGGGCGTTAAACGATAGCGCTTGTTGGGAGGCAACCCAATTTTATTTTGTATTTTTTGTTTTTTCTTCTGTTTAGGAATAAATAATCCATCTACCTTCTGTTTAGATGTGGTTTTATCTTTTAATTAGTGTTTGTGCAAAGTAGAACCTATAGGATAACCTACGATGATAGTTGATTTGATTCTGCTGAAAAACAGAAACTTTGCGCGCACAAACATAATTTTTTTAAATCACAGGAAGGTGATTTTGCGTTGATTCTTTTTTCTGATGTTCAACAAACAAATTGTACAGGACTTCCTATTTTGGTAGAATTTTTAGAGTTCCAGAAGTTTGTGTTAGTTACAGATTGCTACAGACTGTTCTGTTTTTGACAGATTCTGTTTTTCATGTGTTGTTTGCTTATTTTGATGAATCTATGGCTAGTAAAATAGTTTATAATACATAGATAAGTTGGAATACAGTAGGTTTAACACCAATATAAATAAACAATGAGTTCATTACAGTACCTTGAAGTAGTCTTTTGGTTTCTTTCTCTAACGGAGCTCATGAGATTTCTGTTGAGTTTTGTGTTGTGAAGTTTTCAAGTTTTGGGTGAATTCTTTTGATGGATTATGGAACAAGGAGTGGAAAGAGCCTAAGCTTGGGGATGCCCATGGAACTCCCAAGATAATCCAAGGACACCAAAAATTCAAAGCTTGGGGATGCCCCGGAACGCATCCCCTCTTTCGTCCACTTCCATCGGTAATTTACTTGGAGCTATATTTTTATTCACCACATGATATGTGTTTTGCTTGGAGCGTCTTGTATTATTTGTGTCTTTGCTTGTTAGTTTACCACAATCATCCTTGCTGTACACACCTTTTGAGAGAGCCATATATGAATTGGAATTTGTTAGAATACTCTTTGTGCTTCACTTATCTTTTGAGCTTGATAGTTTTACTCATAGTGCTTCACTTATATCCTTTGAGCATGATAATTTTTGCTCTAGTGCTTCACTTAGATCTTTCAGAGCACGGTGATGGATTTGTTTTAAAGTAACTATTGATCTCTCATGCTTCACTTAGATTATTTTGAGAGTCGTTAATAGCATGGTAATTTGCTTAATGTTAATATACTTGGTGTTCAAGATATGTGAAACTTTCTTTTGAGTGCGTTGAATACTAAGATAAGTTTGATGCTTGATAATTGTTTTGAGATATGGAGGTGATAATATTAAAGTCGTGCTAGTTGGGTGATTAGGAATTTGAGAAATACTTGTGTTGAAGTTTGCAAGTCCCGTAGCATCCACATATGGTTAAAGTTGTGTAACAAATTTGAAACATGAAGTGTACCTGGCTTGTGCATCCTTATGAGTGGCGGTCCGGGACGAGCGATGGTCTTTTCCTACCAATCTATCCCCCTAGGAGCATGCGCGTAGTACTTGAATTTTTTATGACTTCTAAATTTTTGCAATAAGTATATGAGTTCTTTTGACTAATGTTGAGTCCATGGATTATATGCACTCTCACCTTTCCAACTTTGCTAGCCTCTTCGGTACCGTGCATTGCCCTTTCTCACCTTGAGAGTTGGTGCAAACTTCGCCGGTGCATCCAAACCCCGTGACTATATCACACATAAACCTCCTTTTATCTTCCTCAAAACAGCCACCATACCTACCTATCATGGCATTTCCATAGCCATTCCGAGATATATTGCCATACAACTTCCATCATCGTTATCATGACATACATTACTTCTGTCATATTGCCATTGCATGATCATGTAGTTGACATCGTATTTGTGGCAAAGCCACCATGCATTATTTTTCATACATGTCACTCTTGATTCATTGCACCATCCCGGTACATCGCCGGAGGCATTCATATAGAGTCATATCTTGTTCTAAGTTTTGAGTTGTAATCCTTATGTTGTAATCAATAGAAGTGTGATGATCATCATTTTTAGAGCATTGCCCAAATAAATAAATAAAGGGAAAGGCCAAAAGAAAAAAAGAAAGGCCCCAAAAAAATTAAAAAAATTAAAAATAAAATAAAAAGGGCAATGCTACTATCTCTTTTTCCACACTTGTGCTTCAAAGTAGCACCTTGTTCCTCATGTAGTGAGTCTCATATATTGTGCTTCAAAGTAGCACCTTGTACCTCATGTAGTGAGTCTCATATATTGTGCTTCAAATTAGCACCTTGTTCTTCATGTAGTGAGTCTCATAAGTTGTCTTTTTATACTAGTGGGAATTTTTCATTATAGAACTTGGCTTGTATATTGCTACGATGGGCTTCCTCAAATGCCCTAGGACTTCGTGAGCAAGCAAGTTGGATACACACCCCCTAGTTTTCTTTTGTTGAGCATTCATAGCTCTAGTGCAACCGTTGCATGCCAATCCCTACTCCTCATGTTGACATCAATTGATGGGCATCTCCATAGCCCGTTTATTAGCCTCGTCAATGTGAGACTTTCTCCTTTTTTGTCTTCTCCACACAAATCCCCATCATCATATTCTATTCCACCCGTAGTGCTATATCCATGGCTCACGCTCATGTATTGCGTGAAGGTTGAAAAAGTTTGAGATTATTTAAGTATGAAACAATTGCTTGGCTTGTCATCGGGGATATAGAAGTTGGGAACATCTTTGTGTGACGAAAATGAAGCATAGCCTAACTATATGATTTTGTAGGGATGAACTTTCTTTTGCCATGTTATTTTGAGAAGACATGATTGCTTTGATTAGTATGCTTGAAGTATTATTATTTTTGTGTCAATATGAACTTTTGTCTTGAATCTTTCGGATCTGAATATTCATATCACAATTAAGAAGATTTACATTGAAATTATGCCAAAGTATCACTCCGCATCAAAAATTCTTTTTTATCATTTACCTACTTGAGGACGAGCAGGAATTAAGCTTGGGGATGCTTGATACGTCTCCAACGTATCTATAATTTTTGATTGCTCCATGTTACTTTATCTACTATTTTGGACTATATTGGGCTTTATTTTCCACTTTTATATTATTTTTGGGACTAACCTATTAACCGGAGGCCCAGCCCAGAATTGCTGTTTTTTTGCCTATTTTAGTGTTTCAAAGAAACGGAATATCAAACGGAGTCCAAACGGAATGAAACCTTCAGGAACATGATTTTCCAACCGAACGTGATCCCAGAGACTTGGACCCTACTCCAAGCAGTGCCAGAGGCGGTCACGAGGGTGGAGGGCGCCCCCCTGGGCGCGCCCCCTACCTCGTGGGCCCCCTGACGCTCCACCTACGTACTCCTTCCTCCTATATATACCTACGTATCCCCGTACAATTAGAATAGAAGCCAAAAACCTAATTCCACCGCCGCAACCTTCTGTATCCACGAGATCCCATCTTGGGGCCTGTTCCGGAGCTCCGCCGGAGGGGGCATCCACCATGGAGGGCTTATACATCATCACCATAGCTCCTCCGATGAAGTGTGAGTAGTTTACTTCAGACCTTCGGGTCCATAGCTAGTAGCTAGATGGCTTCTTCTCTCTTTTTGTATCTCAATACAATGATCTCCCCCTCTCTTGTGGAGATCTATTCGATGTAATCTTCTTTTTGCGGTGTGTTTGTTGAGATCGATGAATTGTGGGTTTATGATCCTGTTTTATCTATGGAAAATATTTGATTCTTCTTTGAAATCTTTTATGTATGATTGAGTTATCTTTACAAGTCTCTTCGAATTATCCTTTTTGCTTTGGCCAACTAGATTGGTAGTTCTTGCAATGGGAGAAGTGCTTAGCTTTGGGTACAATCTTGCGGTGTTCTTACCCAGTGACAGAAAGGGTTGCAAGGCATGTATTGTATTGTTGCCATCGAGGATAACAAGATGTTTTTTTATCATATTGCATGAATTTATCCCTCTACATCATGTCATCTTGCTTAAGGCGTTACTCTGTTTTTACTTAATACTCTAGATGCATGCTGGATAGCGGTCGATGAGTGGAGTAATAGTAGTAGATGCAGAATCGTTTTGATTGACTTGTTTTGGACGTGATGCCTATATACATGATCATAGCCTAGATATACTCATAACTATGCTCAATTCTGTCAATTTCTCAATAGAAATTTGTTCACCCACTGTAGAATACTTATGCTCTTGAGAGAAGCCACTAGTGAAACCTATGGCCCCCGGGTCTATTCTCATCATATCAATCTCTATCACTCTATTTACTTTCTTTGTTTTTACTTTGCCTTTTACTTTTTACTTTGCATCTATCTATCAAAAATACCAAAAATATTATTTATCATCTCTATCAGATCTCACTTTTGTAAGTGACTGAGAAGGGATTGACAACCCCTAATCGCGTTGGTTGCGAGTTGCTATCGTTTTGTGTAGGTACGAGGGACTTGTGCGTAGGTCTCCTACTGGATTGATACCTTGGTTCTCAAAAACTGAGGGAAATACTTACACTACTTTGCTGCATCATCCTCTCCTCTTCGGGGAAATCCAACAAGTGCTCAAGAGGTAGCAGGGGCATTGAAGCTAATCCGGAAAAAATCAAGGTTATTACGTCCCTGGCTAAACCGGTGTGCATCAATGATGTTCAATGTCTGGCGGGTCATATTGCAGCGCTAAGCCGGTTTATCAGCCGGTTGTGAGAGAAGGCCATCCCTCTATATCAGATGATGAAAAAGACAAACAATTTTGTCTGGAGTGATGGTGCTAATGCGGCGTTTGAGGACCTGAAGAAGCAGTTAGTTGATCTGCCTGTTCTTGCTGCCCCCATTGATAAGGAACCATTGCTGTTATATGTGGCTGCTAACACCCGGGCTGTCAGCATGGCTATTGTGGTGGAGCGCAAGGAGGCAGGAAAGGAGTATCCGGTTCAACGGCCAGTTTATTATATCAGTGAGGTACTTATCGAATCGAAGCAGAGATATCCACATTGGCAGAAGCTGGTGTATGGAGTTTTTATGGCAAGCCGGAAGCTTAAGCAGTACTTTTAGGGCCATCCGATCACTGTTGTCAGTTCTACTCCTTTGGGAGATATCATCCAGAACAGGGAAGCAACTGGCTGGGTTGCTAAGTGGGCTATCAAGCTTGGACCTCACGGGCTAAAATATATGCCTCGTACGGCCATGAAGTCTCAAGCGCTTGTGGATTTCATCAATGACTGGACAAAGTTGCAGGCGCCGGAGGATAAACCGGATAACACATACTGGACTATTCACTTCGACGAATCCAGACAATTGGAGGGCTCGGGGGCTGGAGTGGTTCTTAATTCCCCTCGAGGTGACAAATTTTGTTATGTTCTCCGTTTGATGTTTCCTTGTACTAACAATGCAGCTGAGTATGAGGCCTTGCTCCACGGTCTTCGGATGGCTAAGGAGATGAACTTAATCCGGGTACATTGCTTTGTCGACTTCGATTTAGTGGCTCAGCAAGTGTCTGGTACTTGGGATTATAAGGATCCACTCATGGCAGCTTATCAGCGTGAGGTGGATGTCACTGCTGGTCACTTCAAAGGTTACTAGGTCGAGAATATTGATCGCTGCAAGAATAAAGCGGCGGACGCTTCAAGCCAGCTCGGGTCTCAGCGTAAACCGGTGCCTCCCAATGTCTTTCTTGACGTTTTGCATAACCCATCGGTCAAAATACCGACGGAGGAGGATTTGGCTGTTCCTGACCCGGAGGCTCAATTGGTGGCGGTTCTTCATGCTATCCCTGATTGGACGGTGCTCTACTTGGCGTATATGACCCGGGGCGAGTTACCCGAGGATGAAGTTTTGGCCAGACAGATAATCCGGCGGTCCAAGTCCATGACTATTGTCAATGGCGATTTACATCACTGCAGTGTCTCGGGGGCGTTTCAGCGCTGCATTTCTCCTGAAGAAGGCTGTGAGATTTTGCGTGAAATCCCCGAAGGGGATTGAGGGTATCATGCCGGTTCAAAATCTTTGTGGCTAAGGCTTTCCGGCACGGTTTTTACTAGCTAACAGATCATGCAGATGCTGAGGATTTGGTCAGGAAGTGTGACGGTTGTCAGAAGTTTTCACGCCAGGCCCATGTTCCAGCTAAGGAATTGAGGATAATTCCAATCACCTGGCTGTTCACAACTTGGTGGCTGGATATCGTTGGGACTTTTAAGAGGTCCAAAGATAAGAAGACCCACCTTTTGGTGGCAGTTGATAAATTCACCAAGTGGGTGGAGGCGGAGCCAGTCAGCAAGTGTGATGTAGCCACAGCGGTTCAATTCATGAAAAAGGTGATTGTTCATTTTGGTTTTCCACACAGCATTATAACAGATAATGGCACAAATCTCTCCAAGGGTGCCATGGAAGAGTTCTGTCAACGTGAGCACATTCGGCTTGATGTATCATCAGTGGCTCACCCCCAGTCTAATGGCCAAGCTGAGAGAGCTAATCAAGAAATCTTAAAGGGCATCAAGCCCTGGCTTATGGTCCCTTTGTAGAGGATGCCGGGTTGTTGGGTGGAAGAGTTTCCTTCCATATTATGGAGCATTAATACCACCCAACAGATCTACGGGTTACACACCCTTCTTCATGGTTTATGGAGCAGAAGCAGTTCTCCCAAGAGATATTCGCCATGACTCGCCCCGAGTGGCAGCTTATGTTGAAGCGGACAATGAAAGAGCACGCCAAGATGCATTGGACCTGTTAGATGAAAAACGGGACACCGCGGCAGCTCATTCGGCGATTTATCAGCAAGACCTGCGGCGTTATCACAACCGCCGGGTCACAGCCGCCGGGTTAAAACCAGAGCTTTTCAAGAAGGCGACTTAGTGCTCTGGCTTATCCAAGATCAGACCGACATGCACAAGTTATCCCCACCTTGGGAAGGGCCCTTTGTGGTCAGCAAGAATCTGGACAACGGGTCATACTACCTTATCGATGTTCAAGAGCACAAAGACTCACTCAAGTCGGAGGAGGAGACCTGCCGGCCGTGGAATATTGCTCATCTTCGACCTTACTACACCTGAGCCATAGGCTCCTATCATGTACATATTTTTGACAATGTATATATTATGATAAACCGGAATCATTGCTAAAGCGGGGCCTCTGCCGTTCGTCTTTAAAAAATCTTGGTTACACGCGGGCTTCTGCTTACAAATCGGAGCTCTGATTGTCCATTGATCCGGCTTATAAAGCTACAAAAAAAAGATAGCACAACTCAAACATAAGCTTGGGGGCTTAATACCCAACATCGTAAGGAGCCAAAGAGAGTTTATTGCAAAGCATAACTCAAACATAGGCGTCCACTAAGCATAGCTCAAAATATTGCTTGGGGGGTCTTTGCTTCTACAAGAACAAAGAATCTACACCTTGCAATAGGCTATAAAAGCCAGGCTTGGAAGCCAGGTGACTTCACCTAAAACCCCGGGTTAACGTGCCTTCATCAAGTAAGTCACTCCGCCTAGGTAATCCTGGTATGACCCACCGAACGTTTGGCAAGTCAATCTTATACAGACCCTGATCTTGTCAAAGTTAAAATGACGATTGGTTAATGTGAGGTCCATCTTGAAAGGATTTGTAAAATGGTTTAACTCATTGGCCTGGCAGCCATGAAAAGCCTCGCCTTTTTGCATATTTTATTCATAAATCTTTCCTTTTCGATGTTTATTTCAATGAGGTTTATATTCAATTTGGTGCTTGCTAACCCGGATTGTTTTTTGAGTTGCCAAGTGCAAACTTATAAGATGACCGGTGTCAATTGACCCGGCTTGTCTTTCAACTATAAGTTGTCAGTACACTATCAACTATAACTCGGTATTTGTTAAACCGGTCTGGCTTTGACTATAAGTCGCCAGAATGATCATCCGGTGTTTATTATAACCCGACATGGCTTCATGATAAACCAGCACGGCATGGTGGGAGTTATCAGCACTCAAAGATTTGGGTTATCACCCTTACTACAATAAAGCTGATAAATCAACAATGTGATTCAATGTCACAGGTATGATGTATTTCATATTTAATTACTCTTGAAAATACAGCCTTGGTTATAAACCCTAGATTTATAATTGGGTGTTATGACCCATCTAGCGGTAAACCGCCAGGACAATTTCAGTTCCTTATTTGCAGAAATAGGATTGCATAAAGCTGCTAAGGATCATAAGCAGACATAGCAGTATCATGACGGATTAACAGTATCAGGCAAAGTGAATATGCACGATTCCATAGCAGACCAAGTGTTTAAACTAGCCTATTACAAGGCGATTTGATACCCCAAAAGGATAATTTTTTATCACACAGATTGCAGTTTGTAGAAGCTAAACCGGCTGCCGGATCATGATTCTTCACCAGGCTGACTTGACGGCTGTGGATCATCCTACGCCGCTTCACCCTCCTCCTCTCCACCCAGTGGCTGGAAGTCAATGGTTTCTCAGTCAATCCCAGTTAAGGCTCGGAAGACAGCTTCATCGCTTATAAGGGTGGACGGATCAAGATCAGGGGCATAAGTATGCACTACTAGGGAAAAGCCTATACACAGAATCTTACTAGCAGCGAGGGTTAAAAACACTCGCTACTGCTACTTACTAGTACCGCAGGTTTTTAAACCTCGCTACCACTAAGTTGATAGCAGTAGCGCGGGCTTTTAACCCTTGCTACTACTAAGCGGTCTCTACCGTGCCCCCCGGGACATGCCATAGTAGTAGCGCGGGTTTTTAACCCTCGCTACTGCTAAGTTGATAGCAGTAGCTGTCGTGGGGAACGAACACCTATGGGGCAGGGCCCCTTTCGGTCCGGCAAGGGAGCGGAGAGCGCACGAAGAGCAGATCGAGGTGGAGCACGTGAGGGATTTTTACCCAGCTTCGGAGCTCTCTGGAGAGATAATACTCCTACTACTGCTTTGTGATTGTATTCTGTTCTTGCTCAAGAGCGTGAGAGTGGTGTAGTTTCGAATGAGTCGAACCCCCTCTACGTTGCGAATGGGCCTCCTTTTATAGGCTAAAGGGGTCACCGACAGGTGGCAACGCAGACAGGGGTACAAATGTAAAAAGAGGGGTTGGTACAACTGCTATCTACAGTGCACCCTACCTAACTCTGACGGCAGGGGACAAGGGCATTTAATGCCCATCCGCCTCGCCCAACAGTGCAGAGAAGCGACCGTTAGGGGCGCCACCTCTTGCCACGATGGCCTTCTCGTCATCTCCACTTGCCACCTCGCACCGCTTGGCTGCACAGCTTCCCGCCACGTGTGCCTAGAACGATCCTGCGGCGACACGTCGACGAATGCGCTGGAGCATGGGCGCAGAGTGGTGGCTTCGCCGCGGCAAGCGCCTTGCCGCGGTCGTTGTCTTGCCGCACCTGAGAGCTTGTCGCTCGTCGGGCTTTGCCGGGACGCGCGACGCGTCGCGACAAGTTCTTTGAAGTGCCATTCCCGGCAAGCTCCTCTTGCCGGGGCCTTGCCCTTCCCGGCGAACTACTCTTGCCAGAGTCTTGTCTAAAAACACTTTGTTCTTGAATGGCATTAATAAGGACTACGGAGGATCTTGGCGGACGCCCGGCAAGCCTTGCCGCGGGACGCTGCGACTGCCCGTGCACAAGTTTGGGATACTAAGGTACCCCTACTTTAGTACACCGACAGGAGCCCCCGGGCCTGGGCCACACACGGTGCCGAGCGCTGTTGGGCCAGGCCCAAAACAGGGCACGGGCACACGCGGCCTGGGTCCATACCAAATCTAACTCCGTATCCACCGCGCCCTCCCATAACGGCACGCGTCAAACGCGGCGTCGTGGGAGAGATCGTGGGTGATTCTTTAATTGAAAAAGGCATAACGTTCGCCTCCTCCTCTTTATAAGCAGGGGAGATAGGGGCCGTTCCCCCACCTTCGCCACTTGCAGTTGCTTCCTCAGAAATCTCCGCCGCTCCCTTCCGCTTCTCAGAGCCGAAAGAGAGCAGCGCTCTGCCGCCCGTCGCCGCCAACGCCCTCGCTCTCCCCCACCGCCTCCGCCATGGCTCCGAAGACCGGGAAGGGCGCGAAGTCGGCCGAGGCGCTGCCGCTTGAGGCGCTGCGCAAGGAGCGAGCACTCCCCCCCCCCCCCCCCCCGAGCTCACCCCGAAGGCGCTGCGGGAGTGGTTCTATCTTTTCTGGTCGACAAAGACGCGGGCGCATCCGCGCACGCAGGTACTCTCCACCGAAGCTTCTACTTCGAAAAAGTGTCCAAAAGGATATTACTTCTTCCCCTTGTTCTTCTATTGCGGGCTCTGCCCGCCCTTTTCCGATTTCTTCTGTAATATCATGAATACCTATGGGTTTCATCTCCTTGACTTCACCCCCAACGCCGTTCTGACAATGGCGGTTTTCGCACACCTCTACGAGAACTTCGTTGGAATCCACCCAAATGTTGCCCTCTTTCGCCACTACTTCATGCCCCGGGCCGAGAAGGGAGAGCCCTTAGCTGGCGGGATCGCCTGGATCTCGAGAACCGGCAAGAAGGAGGCCTATCTGGAGGGGGAACTCCGTAGCAAATGGGATGAGTGGAGAGCGGAGTGGTGCTGGATTGTTGATGCAGATCTGTAGCCATTCACCAATTTGCGCCAAGCTCGAGTGGTGCGCGGCGGCGACTGGAGCACCCTGGCGGCGGACGATGCTAAACTGAAGATCGCCACCACCCGGATCCTGCGGCTCAGGCTTGTCGGGCTCACTGTAGGGGCTATCAGCGCGGACTTTCTTCACCACCGCATCGCCCCTCTGCAGGAGAGGGGGAGGCCCGCCTGGCTGTTCGGGGGCCCGACGGATATCATGAGACTGCGCCCAGGCCTCAATTTTAACTTCACTGTTCTGGAGTTGGACGGGATGCTCAAGGAGCTGTTCAAGCACGACCCCAACCATCTGGAGTGGTTCAGGCTGCCCCAGGGCGTCGTCCCGCTGTGCAACAACTCCCAGCTCGATCGCATCCGCGCAATGATGCCGGAGTGCGACTTGCACGGGATTATCCCAACTTGGCAGGAGCCCTCCGACGACGTCGTGCGGCAATTCTTCGACGGCTTGGTGGAGATAGCAGTCCGTGCCGATGAGCAGAGGCTCCTCACCTGCGACACCACTGATGACGAGATGCGGTACATCGCCACCAGGGCGGAAGAGGCGGCGTCAGCCGCCGCCGCGGGCGAGTTTGGTTTTACTTTGGAGGAGGCAGAGGCAGCCGAGGCGGCAAGCCTTGCCGACCGAGAGGATCTTGGCGGGGAGGTCGTTGGCGAGGGGGAGCCCGAAGCCGAAGCGAGCGAGCCTGCCGGGGGCGCAAGCGGCCAGCCATCTTCAAGCAACTTGCCGCCGATGGGGCCCTCAGTGCAGCCCCCAGCTCAACCAAGAAGGCACCTCCGCAGGACCGGCGACACAGCAGGGCGGCAAACGGGCCAACAGGCGCCGCGCCGCGGGACACGCTCCACCGCGCCAAGCACCGATGCCACGGGAGCATCTCACGCCGCACCAGCAACTGGGGCGGGGTCTTCTCGGGCCGCCGCTTCCGACTCTGCTGCAGCTCCGCCAAGCGTCCAAGGGAGCCCACTCCTCTGCCTCATCGCGCTGAAAGGGTGCCAGACTTTGACCTCTCCGCGCTCAACTCCGACGAGGAGGAAGAAGAGGAGGACGAGTAAGTCTTTTCTTTTTGTTGTACTTATGGTTCTTCAATTCTTGCTGTTTCTTTGTCTTGTATCTGATATGCTTTCTTCTGAACTTTGTTCCTTTCTAGGACTCTGGCCCAGAGAGTGGCAAAGAGGACCAAGGTCCCCGTGGTTGTCATCGAGGATGATCCTGTTGTGGCAACAGAGGGCGCATCCGAGACCACCTTGACGGACCCGGCAATCTCTCCCCGAAGCAGCCCCCCAGCGCAGCCCCCAGCGTAAGTATTTGTTCACTTCCTGTTGTGGGGCGCGCATGGCTGCTCCTTCCTTGCTGATACCTTGTTTATTGGTTTACTTGTGTAGGAGCAGAGCAGGCTTACCAGGAACAACCAGAAGCTGCCCCTGAGGTGCTATCCGCTTCGACTACGCCGCCAAGGGGTGACTCTCCGGCAAGGGAGCGCTCTCCGACAAGGGAGAGGTCCCCGGCAAGGGAGGAGTCCCTGGCGAGGGGCAGCACCAGCGACCCTCCGGTGGTGGAGCCCATGACCATGGATCCCAGCACTGGTAATTTCCCTTGCTTGAAACTTCCCTTGGATTTTTCTTCTTCTGATATTCTTTTTTGGATATTTGCTTGACTTTTTCTCCCTTTTCCCGTCTTCAAATCCTCCCTCCACTGAGCTGATGGAGACCGAGGCCACCGGCGAGGAGGACGTGCGCGGCAATACTGACGAAGCCGCTGCCACCGAAGAAGAGGCCGGCGCTGATGATCCTGCGGACGATGAGGCCGCCAAGGCTGCTGGTGCTGGAGCTGGCGAGGGATCCGGCGATCGTACTGACGACTCGGGGGCCGCAGGAGTGCAGGGCGCTACACCGAACACCGACCCCTCCGCTGCTGATGCAGCGCCAGGCCCCGAAGAGCCTCAGCCCGGCGCCTACTTGAAGGCCGGCGAAGGTGTCTTCATCAGGCTCCCCTGGGCGTCGAGCTCCAGGGCACCAATCGAGGGAGAAGTTTTAGATGGGGAAGTGCTCGCCTCTGCTGGGCTGACGGTGGTTGACGTGCCAAGCAGCAGCGGCGGCGAGTCTGAGGAGGAGCAGTTACTCCGGAAGTTGGTGTCACTCTACCGCGCCCGCCAAGCGAATTTGGAGTCCCGGGAAGCGCTTGTCGCGCAGGCGGGAGTAGACATAGAGAAGCATGCGGAGGAGCTCCAGAGCCACAACCAAGAGGCCCTCCGGTCTATTGCAGAGGAGAGGGCGCAGCTCGTCGAGGCGCGGAAGGCTTTCATCCTCGAAAAAGCAGAAGCCGAAGAGCAGCAGCGGCTTGCCGTCGAGGAGCTATCCGTGCGGGAAGGCGAGCTGACGCAGAAGAAGGTCAACTTGGACAGCCATGAGGAGGAGCTCGCTGCACGTGAGGAGACACTTGGCGGGGCACTCAAGGAAGCGAAGGACGCTGCCGCAGCTACCGAGGCCGCCAAGAAGGAATTGGAGGTGAAGATGACGCAGCTGGAGGCTGATCTGAAAGGGAAGGATGAGGAGCTTGCCGCGCTTCAGCGCGAACGCGAGAAGGATGCCCTCGCCCATGGTGATCTGCAAGTTCAACTCGCCGATAAGGCAAAGGAACTGAACGCCGCCAAAGACTCAAATGCTGATCTGGAGCTGAAGCTGGTCACACTGACTGAGACGCTGGACGGCGCCAAGAAGCGAGAAGATGACTTGAAGAAAGAGATCAAGGCCAACGAGGAGCTGCTAACGAGGGCTGCTGAGACTCAAAACACCTTCAGGGCTACGGTGGAGCTCTGGACGGAGGGCCTCGTCAACATTGCTGCAGTCATCGACGAGGAGCTGGCGCAACTGAACTTGGCGGGCTTCGGGTACTCCTCCGACGAGAACCTTCAGCCCAGCGCCAAGCTTACTCTGTTCTTCAAGGGCGTGGTGACGGCTCTCCAGCAACTCCGGGAAAGGATCCCAAAGCAGCTGGCTGACGAGTCGCGTGCAATCTGTGCCAGGGTCTTGGAGAAGGTGTTAGTGAAGGTGCTCTTCCGCAATCCGGGCCTCAACCTCACCAACGTCCTCAAGAAGTTGCCAGCGGGCGCTGATCTTGAAGAGCTCAAGGCCCTTGTCGCACCCATCATGGACAAGGTGAATGAAGTCAGGAGGATCGACGGCGAGGGCGAGGATTAGGCCGTCCTTTTTCTCCCCTCCTTGTCGTTGTTATTGATGTTTATGAGAACAATTTAGTCAGTGCCACGACAAGTTACCTTTGTAATATAACTTTATTCTGGGAAATGCTTGCTACGTTATCCCCTTTACTTGATTTCTTCCTTTGTATGCTTTTACCCTACGCTTTTAGGGAACTTGCCGGCGCAGGCACCCTTGCCGCGAGCGCTGAGTGCGGAACATCAGCAGCCTGCTGGCGGTGCCGGCTCCGGCAAGAAACCTTGCCGCAACTAGTTGCAGCACACTTAAGTTGTTGAGTGGACTCGAAACAAAGTAAGGGCGCAACTAGCTACGAGTTGGTTCCTCCACGCACAGGTTTTCCATACAAAGCACGGTCGTTCAAGGAAGATAACTTAAAAATTTAAAAACTGATCATGCTCAAACTTTGGCAACTTAGCTTTTTCTTTTGTTGTCTGTGTCCCGGCAAGGCTATACTTCTTTGAACGACGCCTAGTCCACACCATTATCTTCTTATCTTCTCCTCCCCCCCCGGTGAACTTGTGGGCGAAGGAACCTTCTCTTTGAGAAAAAGAAGGAAGAGAAAATAACGATATGGAGCCTTAAGGCTCGTTATTGCTTACCGGGGCAAGTGCTGCACAAAGTGTCAGATAATGCATGCAAAAAAGAAAAAAGGCATGAAATTTGACAAGATGTGCGAAGCACATGAGCTTTATTTATGCACGGGATCTACGCCCGGCTTTGTACAAAGGGTTACATGCAACAGTGGCAAGGCTTGTACAAAAGGTGGTTGCCGGAATAGGTTCCGGCAACTGCGCCTTATGGGTAAAATTTACGAAGATGCTCAATGTTCCAGGAGTTGCTCACCGAAAAGCCATCTTCGGTCTCAAGACGGACAGCGCCAGGCCTAGTGACTCATTTCACCCGACAAGGGCCTTCCCACTTCGGCGTCAACTTGTTGGAATTCCTGGCGGATTGAACACGCCGAAGAACAAGGTCGCCTTCCTCGAGACTTCTGGCATTGACTTTGCGGCTATGGTAGCGGCGCAAAGCTTGCTGGTATCGAGCAGCTCGTACAGCAGCCTGAAGACGATCTTCCTCAAGGAGCAGCGCGTCATCTTGTCGCACTGCTCTTGGTAAAGCTCATCATAAGCGAGCACTCGAGGCGATCCGTATAAGAGTTCCATGGGGAGAACTGCCTCTGCTCCATAGACTAGAGCAAAAGGTGTCTGGCCAGTGGCTCAATTTGGTGTCGTCCTGATCGACCAAAGAACCACTGGCAGCTCCTTGATCCAATTTCTTCCGCACTTGTGCAACCTGTCGAAAGTTCTGGTCTTGAGCCCGCGCAGCACTTCAGCATTTGCCCTCTCCGCTTGACCGTTGCTTCTCAGGTGAGCAACAGAAGCGAAGCAGACCTTGGCGCCAAGATCCTGGACATACTGCATGAAGGTGCGGCTCGTGAATTGTGTGCCATTGTCGGTGATGATCCTGTTAGGGACTCCGAAATGGCAAACAATTGACCTGAAGAACTTGACTGCTGACTGTGCTGTCACCTTCCTCACTGCTTCCACCTCCGACCACTTCGTGAATTTGTCGATCGCCACGTACAAGTACTCGAAGCCCCCGACAGCTCGGGGAAAGGGGCCGAGGATGTCGATCCCCCAGACCGAAAATGGCCAGGATAAAGGGATTGTTTGGAGAGCTTGAGCTAGTTGGTATATCTGCTTGGAATGGAACTGGCACGCTTCACACTTGGTTACTTGAGTAGTTGCATCTTGGAGGGCTGTTGGCCAAAAGAAACCTTGCCGGAATGCTTTGCCGGCAAGTGCTCTTGCGCCAATGTGATGACCACATATGCCTCCATGTATCTCCGCCAACAGCTTCTGTCCATCTTCCCGGGGAATGCACTTCAATTTCACCCTGTTGAATCTTCTTCTGTACAGTATGTCATCGACAAACTGGTACATACTTGATTGCCGGGCTACTCTCTCCGCTTCTTCTTGCTCTTCGGGAAGTTCTCCTGTCTGAAGGAAACGGACAATCTGTTGTGCCCATGCTGGAGCTTGTGGCTCGACAACAAGGACTAAAGGCACAAATGTTGCTGCGGGAACATCCGCTTCTACGGCAAGAACCTGAGGCCCTGCCGGAGCTTGGTGTTCCTCGGCAAGCTTGCCGGAGAAAAACTTGTCGGGAGCGTCTGCTTCAACGGAACAAACCCTAGGGCTTGTCGGAGTAGACTGCCCCTCAGCACTCTTTGTATTGACTCTGGGGACCTTCTTGGCGGCGGCTTCAGGGAGCTCTTCCGGAAAGTAGTCACCAGAAACCAACTTCCTCTTCTTATTCTGTCCAGTTGATGGTGTTACAGATGGTTGAGTTAGTTTGAGCACAAAAATTCCTGCTTCCACAGGTAACTTGAGTGCGGCACACTTTGACAGGCCATCTGCAATGTTGTTCTGGGCTCTCGAAACATGTTTCGTCTGTAAGCCGTCAAAATGCTCTTCCAACTTTCTCACTTCGTCAATTTAAGCTTCCATCAACAGACTCTGATAATCTTTGTTCACTTGGCGGACGACAAGCTGCGAGTCACCCCTGACAATAAGCTTCTTGATCCCAAGGTCTGCCGCGATCCTGAGTCCGGCAAGCAAGCCTTCATACTCTGCAGTATTGTTTGTCGCTTGCTCCTTGGGAAAGTGCATCTGGACCACGTACTTGAGGTGCTCTCCGGTGGGTGTGACAAGTAGTACGCCCGCACCGGCGCCTTGCAGCGAGAAGGCACCATCAAAGTACATGATCCATTCTTTGCTTGCTTCCTTGACGGGGATGCTCGTCTCTGGAGTTTCTTCATCAGGCGTTGGCGACCATTCTGCTATGAATTCAGCCAATGCTCGGCTCTGGATAGTTGAGGTACTCTCAAACTTGAGTCCAAAGCTTGACAATTCCAGTGCCCACTCAACAATCCTGCCTGTTGCTTCTGGATTTTGCAATATCCTCTTCAACGGAAAGCGAGTGACAACTATGATCTCATGTGCTTGAAAGTAATGGCGCAGCTTTCTCGAGGCCATGAGAAGGCCAAAAAGCAATTTCTCCACACCAGAGTACCTTGATCTAGCCCACTACAGAAGGGAGCTGACAAAGTAAACTGGGCGCTGCACCATTTTCTTCTGCTTCTCTTCCTGCGCGGATCCATTCTTGTCGGGACCAGAGCTTGTCGGGGAAGCCCCCTGCTTGTCGCTGGATGTGCTTGCCGCGGCCGCTGGCTCATCATCTGCCTCCCTCTCCGCTACTAACGCAGGACTAACCACTTGATTGGTTGCCGCTAGATATAGCAGCAACTTCTCTTGTGGCTTAGGTGCGACAAGTATTGGAGTGGAGGACAGATATTTCTTCAAGTCCTGTAGCGCGGCCTCCGCTTCCAGAGTCCATTTCATTGGACCTACCTTTTTCAAAATTTTGAAAAACGGTAGGGAGCGCTCAGCAGACTTAGAGATGAACCTGCTGAGAGCAGCTACGCAGCCGGCAAGCCTTCGCACATCCTTGACGCGCTTCGGTGCTTCGATCTGCTCGATGGCCTTGATCTTGTCGGGGCTGGCTTCGATCCCCCGCTGAGACACAAAGAACCCGAGAAGCTTGCCGGAAGGAACTCCAAACACGCACTTCTCGGGGTTGAGCTTGAGGTTGATCTTGCGCAGATTTGCAAAGGTCTCGTCCAAATCTTGGATCAGAGTTGCTCTGTCTTTGCTCTTGACCACTATGTCATCCATGTAGGCTTCTACATTTCTGTGCAACTGTGGCTCAAAAGCTTCGTGAACTACCCTTGCAAATGTTGAACCAGCATTCTTCAATCCAAAAGGCATCCGTACAAAACAGTACGTGCCACATGGAGTGATGAACGCGGTCTTCTCTTCATCTTCTTCTGCCATGAAAATCTGATGATATCCTGAGTATGCATCAAGAAACGAAAGCAGATCACATCCTGCCGTGGAGTCGACAATCTGGTCAATGCGAGGCAAGGGAAATGGATCTTTGGGACAAGCTTTATTAACATCAGTGAAGTCAATACAAAGCCTCCATTTCCCGTTTGCCTTGCGCACGACTACAGGATTGGCCAACCACGTAGGATGGAGTACTCCTCTGACAAGGCCTGCTGCTTCCAACTTCTTGATTTCTTCAGCAATGAATTCTTGGCGCTCCACTGCTTGCTTCCTAACTTTCTGCTTGACGGGCCGCGCGTGGGGACAGACGACAAGGTGGTGCTCAATTACTTTCCTGGGAACACCGGGGATGTCAGATGGTTGCCATGCAAACACATCAACATTCACCCGCAGGAAAGCAACGAGCGCGCTTTCCTATTTAGGGTCAAGCGTGGCACTGATGGTGAAGGTACCACCAGTGCCGTCCTCCTTGGCGGCCACTTTCTTAGTCTCTGGCGGAGTTGCCTTCGCATTCTTACACTTACCGGTGGAGCTCGATGGTGCGTCCTCGACGGTAGCGCAGCACTCCGAAGAGGTGCGCTTGCCGGAGGAGGCATCAGAGCTCTTGCCGGACTTGGTCTTCTTCTTCCCCCCGGGAGCTTCAGCGGCAAGTGTCTTGTGATCTGCTGCGGCTGCTGCTTCCCGGTAGATCTTGTCGGTGCAGATAAGGGCATCTTTCTTGTCGCCAGGGACAGAGGTGACACTTATCGGACCTGGCATCTTGAGCACGTTGTAGGCATAGTGAGAGGCTGCCATGAACTTGGCGAGCGCTGGACGACCGAGTATCCCATTAGGGCAATGGGAAATCAGCAACGTCAAAGGTGACTCTCTCTATCCTGAAATTTAGCTCGCTGCCAAATGTCACTGGCAATGTGATCTTCCCCTTCGGCTTGCTCCTTCCCGGATTGATTCCTTGGAAATTACCAATCTCTTCAAGCTCGCTGTCGGGGATCTGGAGCTTCTTGAGCACCGCGGAGGAAATCAGATTCAAGCCGGCCCCGCCGTCAACCAGCATCTTTGTGACCTTGAGGTTGCGGATAGTTGGTGAAACCAACATTGGCAAGCACCCGACCGCAGTTATACGATCAGGGTGATCCTCAACGTCAAAGATGATGGGCGTGCTGGACCACTTCAGAGGCTTGCGTGACTCAACTGGTGGTTCCGCCGCATTCACTTCCCGCACCCACTGTTTGAGCTGGCAGTGCGAAGTATGCAGAGAAGCACCACCGTCAACGCATAGAACCTCCGTTGCTTTCTGAAATTCCTGCTCGTCGGCCTCATCGTCTTCCATGTCTTCATCTTCATCTTCATCTTCGTCCTTGTCGCGGCCGCGGGGAGGCCTATCTCCTTGCCGCTGCTTGGCCTTGCCGCGGCGCCCCCCCCCCCCCGGCCGGGACGCTTCTTGCCGGATCCTCCACCACCTTCTTGGGCCTTCTCCTTGTCACGTCGCTCGTATTCGGCTTTTTGCAGTTCAACAAGCTGCTCAACTTTCTTGCAGGTCTGGAGATCATGGCCCTTGGTGCGATGGATCTTGCAGTACTGCTTGCCGGAGCCGTCCTGCTTGTCGGCGGCCACCAGAGCCTCGCCAGAGTTACCAGCTCTTGCCTTCTCGGTGCCGCCTCCGTTGCCGGACTGCTCGACAGCTAGCACATCTTTAGCTTTCCTCTTCCTATTGTTCCGCCTCCAGTTTTTCCTTGCCGGGGCGGCATCCTCACTGTCAGACCCTTCTGCTCCAGCATTCTCTCCGGGGAGTTTCCTCCCCTCCTCAGCACATGCGCATCTGTCGGCCAGGGCATATAGCTCGCTGACATCTCTGATCTTGCACATCGCCATCTCCTCCCTCATCCTGCGATTACGCACGTTCTGATGGAACGCGCTGATAACCGCGGCAGGGTGGACGTCTGGGATGTTGCGCTGCACCTGGCTGAATCTCTGAATGTACTTACGCAGGGACTCTCCTTCCTTCTGGGCGAGCAGATGAAGATCACTTTCCTGGCCATGGGGCTTGTGGCCGCCTGTGGAGGCGCCGACAAACTGATGACACAGGTCCGCCCATGAGGAGATGGAGTCGTCCGGCAAGTGCATGAGCCAGGATCTGACATTGGGCTTGAGCACCAGCGGGAAGTAGTTGGCGAGGATCTTCTTGTCGCGCCCCCCGGCAGCCTGCACCGCGATGGTGTAGATGCTGAGGAACTCCAATGGATGCAACCTGCCATCGTACTTCTCGGGTACATCTGGCTTGAAGTTCTTGGTACTGGGCCATTGGACTTGCCGCAGCTCACGAGTGAACGCAGGGCAACCTACCGCGTACGGCAAATCGCCTGGTTCCCCTGGCGCATGCATGTCAACAACAGGCCCAGCACGCTGTTCTGACTGATGTCGCGCTTCCCTTTGATGCTCGATGCGTGCACGAGCGTCTTCGTGCTGTCGTTCTTGAAGAACTTGGCATTGATCGCGACGAGCTCGTGGATCTGACGACACCATGGAGTCGGTGTCGAGGTTGACCCGGCGAGTCGGCGATCTTGGCCTTCGGGGTGGGGAGTGCACGGTGGTTGCGCCCCCACCGGTCTTGTCGCCACCGGCTTGCGCGTGGGCGTCTTGCCGCGGCTTCAATGTACTCGGTTGCCGGGGAGTGTCGCCGTTGGCGAAGCCAATGAGGCTCTGAATGGTGGCCCTCCAATCGTCGATCTTGTCTGGTGCTGGAGGGTAATCTAAAAGTAGTTGGGCTCGGGCCAATGCTTCTTCTGGAGTCTTGGGCGGTGGCGGCAAGCGGCGCGAGGAGCGAGATATGCTCACACTTCTAACAATGTTAGAAGGAGCAGCATCTCGTCCAGGCTACCATGCTGCGCTCGTGCCAGCATGTTGGCGTGTATGCTGATCTTGAGCGTCCCGAGACCCACCAGCTTGGCCTTGACCCAACGAACGTATGGTACTGCGAGCACCATGATGTTGTCGGTCCCGCGCCTCCTGAGACGGGCGCGGTGCGTGTACGGATGCCGAGGTTTGCGCGGCCTTGTCCTTGGACCTGGCGGTGGCATGAGCTCCCTCGTCGGCGCCCGTTCCTCCGGCGGCGTCTACCCCACCGCCCGTTTGCTCCGGTGGCGGTGGGATCGACGTGGACGGAGCAGCCACCTCCGAAGCCTTCTTCTTCGGTGGCATGTCGGTGAAGATGATGATGAAGAAAACGAAGATCTGGTTCGCGTGAACGTCGGATCAGGTTCACGCGAGATCGACGCTCCCCTACCTGGCGTGCCAAAGATGTAGTGGGGAACGAACACCTATGGGGCAGGGCCCCTTTCGGTCCGGCAAGGGAGCGGAGAGCGCACGAAGAGCAGATCGAGGCGGAGCACGCGAGGGATTTTTACCCAGCTTCGGAGCTCTCTGGAGAGATAATACTCCTACTGCTGCTTTGTGATTGTATTCTGTTCTTGCTCAAGAGCGTGAGAGTGGTGTAGTTTCGAATGATTCAAACCCCCTCTACGTTGCGCATGGGCCTCCTTTTATAGGCTAAAGGGGTCACCGACAGGTGGCAACGCAGACATGGGTACAAATGTAAAAAGAGGGGTTGGTACAACTGCTATCTACAGTGCACCCTACCTAACTCTGACGGCAGGGGACAAGGGCATTTAATGTCCGTCCGCCTCGCCCAACAGTGCAGAGAAGCGACCGTTAGGGGCGCCACCGCTTGCCACGATGGCCTTCTCGTCATCTCCACTTGCCACCTTGCACCACTTGGCTGCACAGCTTCCCGCCACGTGCCTGGAACGATCCTGCGGCGACACGTCGACGAATGCGCTAGAGCATGGGCGCAGAGTGGTGGCTTCGCCGCGGCAAGCGACTTGCCGCGGTCGTTGTCTTGCCGCACCCGAGAGCTTGTCGCTCGTCGGGCTTTGCCGGGACGCGCGGCGCGTCGCGGCAAGTTCTTTGAAGTGCCTTGGTTGGCCTTCCCGGCAAGCTCCTCCTGCCGGGGCCTTGCCCTTCCCGGCGAACTACTCTTGCCAGAGTCTTGTCTTCTTAGTTAAAACACTTTGTTCTTGAATGGCATTAATAGGGACTACGGAGAATCTTGGCGGACGCCCGGCAAGCCTTGCCGCGGGACGCTGCGACTGCCCGTGCACAAGTTCGGGATACTAAGGTACCCCTACTTTGGTACACCGACAGTAGCACTTTTTTTAGCCGTCGCTACTACTAAGTCGATAGCAGTAGCGCTGGTTTTTAGCCATAGTAGTAGCGAGGGGTAAAAACCCACGCTACTACTAAAGGTCCCATTTTCAAACTCTACCCCCCCCCCTTTGTGGATCGCCTTTTCAGTTTTTAAAAAAATAGAAGAAAATGATGAAAATGTCAAAAAAAATAAAATAAAATAAGTTTCCCATGTGATATGTGGTCTAGTTGTTGGGAAAATTTGCAAATATGAATTTCGACTTTATTTGCAAAATGTCTCGAGAATTTGTAAAAATGGGCATAACTTTTGCATACTAACTCGGATGAAAAAGTTTTTTATATGAAAAATCATCTACTCGAAAAGTTACATCCGAATTTACCTGGGGGAACCCCGTTAAACATTTTCAAAATCCTCAAAAACCTAACAGAAAAAAGTTACGGGGCTTTTAAGATCTAGAGGAAAAAAATCATCAAATTTCAGTTTTTTTTATTTTTGTTAAATCTGGTCAAACTATGGTCAAACTAATTATTCAAGAATATTAGTGTTACTAAATAATTATTTTAGTTTTTTTGAATTTTGGTCAAATCTGGTCAAACTATGGTCAAATCTGGTCAAACTATGGTCAAACTATGGTCAAACTAATTATTCAAGAAATATTAGTGTTACTAATTTTTTAGAACAATAGTTTCAAACTCAAATAGTGAAATGTGTGACTTCATGCTCAAGCTAAATTCCTGAGGTTAATAGGATTGACATCTTACTATTGTCAGGAAAACAACAAGTGCAGACTTGGAAACGAGGGAGAATAGAACGCAGAAGTTAAGCGTGCTCAGGCTGGAGAAGTGAGAGGATGGGTGACCATTCGGGAAGTTAGATGATTTGGAATGATGAGGGGTGATTAGAGATTAAATTGAGTAGCTATGAGGGGTGATTAGAGATTTGAGGTTAAAATAATTCAGAAATTTGAAAATTAGGGAAAAAATCGAAAAACAATTCGAAAAATTCAAAAAAAAATCAAAGATTACAGATTAGTAGTAGCGCGGGTTTTTACCCACGCTACTGCTATATGTTAGCTGTAGCGCGGGTGCCTGCTATACGTTAGCTGTAGCGCCTTATTAGTAGCGCCGGCCCCCGCGCTACTAATAGGCCCAAAACCCGCACTGCTGCTAGGCTTTTCCCTAGTAGTGATGCTTACGGATTGGCGGGATAAGATTTTGCGCATCATAAGTTGGTGCGTCAACCCGTTTGTTGTTGGCATCATAAACCGCCCGGTAAAACGACAAGTCAGTGTCCTCGGCCAGCTTGCTTGCCAGTGGACGCATTGCCTTTGTTATGGCCCTGAGATCGTCATTATCAAAGGCTGACCCGTCCTCTTTTTGGCTTGGATAACCATTTCCAATATGTTCAGGATCAAGGTCAGATATCCAGGCCTTGGCCCGAGTCAATGCAGTAGAGCACCGGCCCGAGCAGCTGATTTCTTCAAATCCTCAAGCTGGGCACGTGTCATGGATAAATTTTCCAATGTTTCCTTTATTAAGGTTGGGGGCGGTTTGTTGTATGAAGATGTGCAGATAACCCGTTAAACGTCGGTATTTAACTGCTCTATCAACGTATAGGAAGCCTTCAGTTTTTTACGCATGTCCGAGCCAAGACGAGTAACATGGCTACCTGCAATGGTCAAAGTATTATTAAACCGGCAGTTTTCATGGCTGTTATTTGTTTAAAGCTTATGAAGAGGTTATTTACCGAAGACAGCAGAGGTCATTGCATTGATTTGCCGTTTCAAGCCAGTCAGTTCCTCTCTCACCGGATTAAGGGCTGCTTCAGCATCTTCTACCCGCTTTAGAAATGTTGCTCTTTAGCCTCCCAGTCTGCCCGTTCGCCTTTAAAGCGATCCTTCAATTTTTCCATGGCTGTTAAAGTGCCGGTCAGCTCTTCTTTAGCCTTGGAGGTTTCTGCTTGCTGGGACTTGATATTTTCTTGAAGGTCGGCGATTTGAGATTCCTTTTTGGTCAGATTAGCTTGCAAGAGACAATTAATGAGTTGGGAGTACATCTTTGAAGTCCCAAGCACATAACAAGTTATACACTTGGCACTTGGGGGCTAATGCATATTGCTTTTTATCAACTGTCACTTTCAAAGTCCCAAGCACATAACAAGTTATCCTCTTGGCACTTTGGGGCTAATGCATAATTGCTCAAATTTAGGTTGTGGATTTATCAAGGATTCTAATATATTCATGACAGAAATGTACCAGTTCATCCTAAAGGTATAAACCGGTCCCTGGGGGCTATGCAAGCAAACTTAAAAATTGATTCTACTACAAGTCCCGGTTCACATCAATTTTATGAACCGGCCCTTGGGGGCTACTGGAGTTGATATTCTAAACTAATTATAAGGAAAGAAAATTTATGCAAGAGGGAGTGATATTTACCTCATACCGTTCCTTCATCAGGCTCACTAAACCGTCTTCATAGTCGCTGCTTGTGTACAGGCGGTTTAAATATCTAGAATGGATGTCTTGGGCGCTGAGATGAGCATAGCTTGATAAATCTGTTTTGCAATTGCCCTTATCCATAGCAGAAAATTCTTCCTTGGCACTATGCTTTGATAAAGCGACAGGGTTGCCAGGAGCACTATGGCCGAAACTGGTAATCATAATATCATCCGTGGTTTCATCAGTAGTTTTGACTGGGCTTGGCGGATTAGTAGACTGGCTCGTCGGATTTATATCTTTCGGCTCAACAAAAGTGTTTTGAACCTGAGGAACCGGATCATCCAGGATGGTATCAGCATTCGGCTCAAAGGTCTCTGGGCACTATACAAAAAAAGACACATCCGTGACATTTTGGGCCGAACGAAAAAAAATCTGTCATACATATGACACTTCTATGACAATAATTGTGACAAAACCCGGTATCATCATAGATGTGGTGGGCTCCTACTTGTATGACAAAAAATCATGACAGAAAATGGGCTTTTCGTCCTGGGTGGGCCGGAGACGCAGCTGCATGACATTCTTTCGGCCGTCCATGACGGAAAAAAACGTGGTAGAAGCAAGGGGGAGGAAAATTTCGGGGAGTTGCCGGTTACGGTGGGAGGTCAGGGGCCGAGCGATGCGCGTTTCTCTCATACACGTACGTGCGTGTGTCCGAGGCGTTGGCTCTAACTACACACAAGCGAGGCGTGGGCTCTAACTGAACCCGAGCAATTACACTACATGCTACGCATTACTGAACTCGAGCGATCGATCGATGGCTGTTAACTGAACCCGATGGAGCGATTCCTTCACTACTGCTGCTAGCTGAAGCCGATCGATTGGATGAACAGTGAGTGTTGCGGGGGGGGGGGGGTGTTGGATGAACAGTGAGCGGTGGCGTTGCCTCTGGATGAACAGGACCCCGTGGTGTGGAGGGCTGGATGAACAGTAGATGGTGGAGGGGTGGCCGTGGAGGGGTGGTTGAATAGGACCCCGTGGTGTGGAGGGCTGGATGAACAGTAGACCATGGAGGCGTGCACGTGGAGGGGTGGTTGAACAGTAGCCGGTGGAGTAGCGCGTGGTGGAGGCTGGATGAACAGGAGCCCGTGGAGGCTGGAGGAGGTCGACGGTGGAGATGAACAGTATCCCGTGGAGTCCCGTTTTGTGGTACGCAACACCCCTCCCGATGAAGAGGACCCCCGTTTCGACCGTAGCAATCCAACACAAGTCTGTTTTGTCTGTTTTGCGGTACTCCACACCCCTCCTGATCAACAGGACCCCCATTTCGGCCGTAGGAGGTCCGTTTCATCTGCTTTGCGGTACGCCACACCCCTCCCGATCAACAGGACCCCTGTTTCGACCGTGGGAGGTCTGTTTCCTACGTTTTGCGGAACGCCACACCCCTCCCGATGAACAGGATCCCGTTTCGAAAGTGGCCGGTCGAACACAAGGCCGTTTGCTCCATTGTGCGGTACGCCAGGCCTCGTTTCCATCGCATGTTCCGTCCAAGCCCTCCCGATGAACACGACCACGCATTCCGTTCGGACACAGCCGGTTGGCTCTCACGCGTTCCGTTGCCTCCCTATGAACACGACGTATTCCGTTGCCTCCCCATGAACACGATGCATTCCGTTGCCTCCCCATGAACACGACGACGACGTTGTTTCTCCGTTCCGACCCAGCCATGTACACGAGCCCTGGCCGTACGTATGCACGAGTAGGCGTTCGAGACCCCGCCCGTATGTATGTACGTGGCCATATTTTCTTTCTTGCACCCTGGCCGTTGTACGTACGTATACATGCTATGTGCGCGCCTCTACTACGACACGTACGCGCCTCTACAATGACACGTGCGCGCCTCTACATCAACCAGTATGTACGTAAAAGTTCATGACCAGGATGACAACGCTACGTACGCTTCGACCAGATGGGTCCCGACTGTCAGGCACTTCCTTGCCTGCAAATATGTAGCTGGTGGGTCCCAGCAGTCAAGGGGGCGAATCATTTTGTTTTTTTTTGCCCGGGCGCACTTCCTTGCGTGCGAAGGTGTAGCTGCTATATCCCGGCAGTCATGGGGGCGAATCGTTTTTTTTGCCCGGACGCACTTCCTTGCGTGCGAAGGTGTAGCTGGTGGGTCCCAGCAGTCGGGGGCGAATCATTTTTTTTGGACGCACTTCCTTGCGTGCAAAGATGTAGCTGGTGGGTCCCAGTAGTCAGGGGCTCGAATCGTTTTTTTTCAGACACACTTCCTTGCATGCGAAGATGTAGCTCGGGGGTCCTAGCAGTCAGGGGGAAAATCATTTTTTCACGAAATACAGTGGCCCGTCCGGTGGGTCCCCGCTGTCAGGTGGAGGAATAATTATTTGCGCGTAATAAGGAGGCACTTCCTTGCGGCTGCCATGGGCCCAGCTGTCAGCCTATCCACGTACAGTCCATGTCCGATGGAAGTTGTTCCTTGACCACGTTGACCACGCCACGCCGAGAGCACCACAGCGGTGGACGACGGCGAGGCCTAGGAAGGGGACGACACGGAGCCAGGGAAGATGCGGCAGTGGATGCACACGCGGAGAAGACTATGGGGTTTCACTGGTTCGGCTGCGCTGCCTCACCGCAGAATAACAGGGGGTGTGGGTGAGTGGAGGGATGGCCTGGCCAGCGGTGGGAGTAGTGGGGGGCGGTGAGGCCTCCACGGCAGCATAGCCGGCCACGGGAGGTAGGAGCAGGCGGCATGACCAGCGCTGCTTTGGCCGGCTGGAGCAAGAAGACCAGAGGTTGAAGAAGCACGACGGCCGTTGGATGGACATTGTACGATCACTGCAGCTAGAATCGTTTATATTGACTAAGTTGACAAAGCCCTTGGTACGTCAACTTAGTAGGCCCACAGGTCAGCTTTCGAAACGGTGCGCCCCAGATGTCAGGGGGAGGAATCATTTTTTGGGCGGGTGAAGCTAGAATATCCGAGATTGAAGAAGAAGCACGGCATCCGTTGGATGGACATCCAACGGCAACTGCTTCTAGAACCGTGTGTTGACTATAAGTTGACAAAGCCTTGCATACGCGTCAACTCTGTTTTTTAGGGGACGCGTCAACTTAGTAAGGCCAGAAGTGTGTGGTAGAGAACTTATAGCCCATTTGAGATTTGTAAGAATGTGTAGCCCATTTTTGAATTCTAATGGAATTTACTACAGCCCATTTACAGTTTGCTAAAAGTACAGCCCATTTCAACCAACCGTTCAAAACAGAATTCAACAAAATTTCCCACATTTTGATGGGATCCGAATATTTTTATCCCAAAATTTCTAGTCAGATAATTACAATTTCAATATAAATTTATATTATGTAAAAATCCAACGAAACATCGCGCTCGCAACAATTAATGAAATTAAAATTTTCAATATCCAAAAATAATATTTTATAAGTTAATCACTGTTTGGTGCATTTTTTTATAGTTACTACCCAGTTTTTATAATTACATCCCATTTATTATTTCTTAAAGCCCATTTTCTTGGTAAGCCTAATGCATCCCTCCTAGGAAAGATTTGCAGCCCAACGGGGCGGACAATAACAACATGACCTTGCATGGGTATTCCTAAAAAAAAGTATAGCTGGGCTAGCCATTTTCAGCTTACAAAAAATTAATATCTGGGCTGGATATCTGGCCTGGGCTAGACGGGCCACAGCCCGCCCAGTTAATACCTGCAGCGATGTTTTCGTTGTTGTCCAGAGGAGAAAAATTAATATCTGGGCTAAACATCAAAAAACTCTGCAGTGCTCACACCTCAAAAACACAAATACTGCTCGAGCTGCTTGGTCCCAGCTGTCGGTCGCTTCTTGTGCAATTCTCTCGTTTATTGACTACTCCCTCCTTTCCAGTTTATAATGCTCAATTCAAAAATCTCACCAATCAAGGTAGATGGCAAGTGGTGGAATACTTTTTGTAGTTTTACAAAAGCACCTAATTAATGCCCTTGTTATCCTCAAAAAATTATGTTTATCAATGCATTAATTGCAATGCATGCATGCATAAAGCACATGCATTGCTCAATTTTCTCTTAATACTTGCATGCAATGTTTAATGCACCTTGGAATCTGAACATGTGATGGAAAACAACCAAATTTAGCCTTATAAAATGGAAAAACTAAAATTTTGAGATAAGCCCTATAAACTGGAAAGGAGGGAGTACATAGGTTGACAATGGTGTGGGATCGTGATGTCATGAAACCAGGAGGAAGTAAAATAAATTATAGTTATATATATATATAGGGTGGGTCTATTATGATAACACCCTTAAGACCCTTATTCTGCACACCAAAACGCTTATTCTGCTAACACCTCCCACCTGTGCTCGCTCAAACCCCACGACGGGGCAACTCCCGCACCACCCCCGCCCACTCCGTCTCCTACCCACCTTCTTCCCTGCGGCGCACATCCCCCACTCCCCACGCCCTCGACTCACCTCCTCCCCCGGCCACCTTCTACCTCTGCCGCCGCCGGCCCGCCCAGCCCCGCCGCCATCCTCTGGCGTAGCCCCACCCTACAACGGCCACGCACCGCCCCACCCCCATCGACCGCACGCCGCCCAACCCCCATCGGCCACGCGCCGCCCGACCTCGCCCCTGCCGCACCCGGCCATGCACCGTCCCACGCCATCTCCCTCACCACCCCGCCACAGATCTGAGTGCTCCGGCCACAGATCCAGCGACTGCCGCGGCCCCCTCCTTCCTCTGCGACAGTTGCCTTCCTTCGACGCACCGGTCAACTGCGCCCGTGCTGTTTTCTTGGCGGCGTGGCGCTGCTCCCTTCTTCATCCCCGAGAAGTTCGCTTCGTGCCTTTCCATCCCATCTCCTCCAGTGAGCTCTGCTGCCTCCCATCCCCTCCAGCGAGCTCTCCTACCTCCCGTCCTCTTCTCCTCCCCCTCCGCGAGCAACCGATGGGGGGGCATGGAGAGCTGCGCAACCCCGATGTGGATGCCGGATTGAGGGCACCACCAGCCCCAGTCCAGATCCACTGTGGTGGACGGTGCCACCCATTGACCCCCCATGGCGCACCACCACTCTCCTCCCCCATGACGGCCACCAGCCAGGGGCGTGCCCAGCGACGACCCCCTGGACATGTGCCATGATCCCCCCAACGTGGATGAGATCTGGCGCCCAGCTTCCTTCGGGTCAACGTTGTTATATCCTCCTCTGCCCCGCGTGCAGTGCCCACCTCGCGCAGCTGCAGTGCGCGGCCGTCCACAATGGTGTAATCCATGCCGTTAAAGGTCGCCCGCAGTCCACGTTTCCAACGCAAGCAACTCGCAGGGTCGCAACCCGCCGATGTGCAGTGCGGTAGTGCGCTGCTGTGGTCGGATCCACGCTCCCCACGCCGGAATCCGCCGCCACCATCGGCCAGCGTCTCACTGCTGGCTTCATCTCGCTGCACCAGCCTTGTGGATTGGGCTGTCCTTGCACCTTTTCCTGCTGACTTTCAGCGGATGCCCCTCCCTCCCCTCCCCAGTCGGCAACCTACAAGACACCCCTCCCCTCTCCAAGCAGGCTGCTGAGCCTGGTGAAGAAAGCGACCATGGCCCCTCCCATCTCCAACTGCAGTTCGCATCACGCTTTGCTCCAGGTGCATGCACAGCTATCCCAGCGCGACGACGGGAGCACAGGTGCTGCAGCGGCAACAGCAGTTTACTGCGTTTTTCTCTTCAGTTCTCACAAAAAAATTAGTAGTTTGATGAATTTTTGTGCTTCGGATTTTGCTGTGCGTCGCGGCTCGATTCTGAGCACGGTGTCTAGTACCCGGCGTGGGCGCCATCAACCCACCTTCTCCTCTGCGTTCGTAGTGACAGGGGGCATCAAAGCTGCTATTCACAGCTGCTCATGCGTGTGCAGTTCGGGAAGAGCGTGCATGCAGTTTTTTCGGCAGCACGGTGCTGCTCTCTTCATCCCCGAGCAGTGTGCCTGCTCCCCTGTATGGTTGTATCCCATCTCCTCCACGACCTCGCCGGTCAGCTCGAAACCACCGGCGAAAAAGAGTTGCTATTATGAAGAACAAAGATAGAAAATGCGAGGGGGTGCAGTTTGGTTTCTGCGCACGTGCAGTTTGCCCTGTGATCCGAGGAGGTGCTCATTGTGAAGTGGAAATTCTTGCTGAAGTCGTGGCTGTGCAGTTCATTTACGGGTGCTTCGGTCTGTGGTTCATCAATTTTTATACTGTACTAGCAAATATGCCCGTGCGTTGCAACGGGAGAAAAATAATATAAGCGAGTCGATGTGCCACCGTCTACTTCAGTGTCTGCCTACTCCAACACCATTGCGCGCCCCATCCTCTCCGAGTCTAGTAGTGTTGGCCTATTTCTATTATTTGTAGTCAAAATAGTTCATAAAAACGTCAACAACTTTCGATAATAATTGTGTCCATGGTGGTCTTTCTATTCCACCTGAGGGTATTTTTAACAGAATGTACATATGTTCATAAGAAGAAAGAAGGTACACATACTTTCTATATTCCAAGCAGAGCAGGCAGAAAGTTCCTTTGGATAGCTTATTTCATCTCACGATTGATACGATGCGAAGTATTCAGCGTGTGTTATACCCATACAAACAATAGTGCTTTTGGTATGTGCATGATGATTGTCTCATGTGAAATTACATTAAGCTTGTCTAGAGACCATAAAAACTTGTGAACTGTAAATAATCCATAAATAAATACATGTGTGTAGTGGTAGAATTGTATGATAGACACACACACACACACACACACACACACACACACACACACACACACACACACACACACATCCTTGTATAACTGTTCTCTGCATGCATACATAGCATTCTGAGTATTGATGGTCTTGAAGAAATCCGTACCTGAGCATCCATGCTAATGAAGAAATCCCATGTAGTTGAAGAACTTGTCATGCAAAATTATGAAAGGGGCAGCTCCTCACCCACACGTGTGCATGCAAAAGATAGATCAGAATATATGTGAGTTGTGGAATTTGTCGTTTTGATTGACCAGCCTTCTTCCTATCCTTCTCTACTCCATCTCATGTCTCCCGGGCGGAACCAGGATTTCGGCGGAACCAGGATTTGTTAACCAATTTGACAGATACTTTCTTCCCAATATATGGAGGTCACTGAAAATGCTGAAGAAATTTTGTATCAAAAATGTGTCTTAACAAATTTCATAGTTGAAGAAAACCAAGTACCAAATTGGTAATTTAATTGACACTAATTTACATACCATTGTGACTGGCAGTTTAACTGCATTTATAATATTTTTGTATGATATACAAATCTTGTAGACCTAAGAAGTTCATCCCCAATACCTTATTTATCTTCACATGCCGGCATGTCACATCATCAACTCCACTACTTTTATTTTTTTTAACATGCATGCATGAAAATACTACAGATACTAATTCGCTCAACATGCACACATCCCACTTTATGAACTACACCACTTTAATTTCTCTCGGCATGCATGAGAAATATCACTACTTCATACTCCCTCCGTTCCAACATATTTGTCTTTCTAGAGATTTTTCAACAAGTGATTACATATGGAGCAAAATGAGCGAATCTACACTCTAAAATATGTCTACATACATCCATATGTTGTGTCCATTTGAAATGCCTAGAAAGACAAGTATTTTGGAACGGAGGGAGTATTTATTTTATAACTATATATAACCAAATACAAAAAAAACATATGTATTTTCTAATCTTTAGTAGCATATTCAGATTCAAGACAGTCAAATCTCATCAAAATAATATATTGTAACCAATTCTCGCGTGTTCCCATCGCAACGCGCGGGGTATCACCTGGTAACCATAGTTTAAAAGACCAGACCGGACCGTCGGTTGGATCAGAAAAAACCTGAACAGGAGACTCGGCCGGTTTTTAAGCACTCCAATGCATTTGCCCTACGTGAGCCTGAAAAATAAAATGTGTTTGACGTGCCATACTAAGCTTGTATAGGAGACCATTTCAAAAAAAACTTGTACAGGAAACGATTTTAATTGTCGTTGTGCATCAATTATACGTGTCATTCTGGGCTTTATTCAGGCTTGGGCCCGTTTAGCACCTGTTGCATCAGAACTCCTCCAAAACCACCCCTGCGCTACTGGCTCCGCGTCTCTCTCTCGTTTTCCCCTACAGCGTGCCGCCATCCACCTTTGTAACCCCGCGGCGTACAGGTCTCCGCCGCCCCCTGCCTGCGGAATCGACGGATCCGCCCCCATCTCCGCTCCATTCCCAGCGCCAGCAGTGGCGCGCCGCCTAGCCCTCACGCGGGCCTCCTCGTCCCTCCTGCATCGACCCGGGCCGGCATGGACTGCCGCATCTGTCGTCGACATGGGGCCAAGCTTGTGCGAAGCTTCCGGCCCCGATGACGACCACTTCGTCCGCGCCTCCCTCCTACTCCTCCCCTCTCGTCCGGGCAGCGCACGCCCTCGCCGGCGCCCGCGTCCGATGCATCCCCGATGCCAACGACGACCGCCCGCGTCCGATGCATCCCTGAGTTTGCTCGCTGTCGTTGAAAAAAAGAGAGAGAGAAAGCCTAGCCCATGTGTGGACCGTAAGTGAGGCCCATGTATGAAATTCTGAGACAGACTTTTGATTGCGGATGTCTAAAAATTAGTACCACCTCGCATATAGTAAAAAATCTCAAAAAATAAAAAAATAGTAATATTGGTGAACGGATTAAAAAATCAGCGAAACGCACCTTGCTTTATTAGTAGGTATAGATTATTTTTCTGGAAATAATTTGTAGTGCACTCAGTAAGAAAGAGAAAGAACATCATTGTTCACTTGAAGTTCAGTTTGCTGGTGAGCTAGTTTCATCTTTGGCTATATTTGTAGGTTTCTGATCTAGTGCGGCTCGCTTGGTTCCCAAATACAGTTCCGTTGATCCTCAATTGCAGCTCTGCCAGGTGCTAGTGCTGATTTTATGTGTATGTATGTGTGTGTGGCTGAGTAAACCAACAAATGGATGTATTGTGTCTATGAGGATCATCAGCGGCCGTAGACAGTGCAATTTTGTTAGCTCGGTTGTGCAGTACTTTGTTTTTGTTTTGTGCGGTTAACTTGTTTGTTAATTTATTCAAAGAATGTTGGTGGGAGATAACATTATTTTCATGCAAATGTAATTTTTAATGCAGTTTACTTGCCCCATTCATGCAGCTCACAAACATTGATCATGTAGTCGAGACGAGTTACAGAAGAAGTTAAATAGAAACCAAAACATCTCAAAAGTAGCTCACTTCTTATTAGATACAGCTCACTCGCTCAGTCCATGTGGTCTATTTGCTTGGTCTACGTGCGTAAAAAAAATAAGTATGAAAAAAGAGAACAAAAACTCATGAGGTTCACTTTCGGTAGTGCCGCGGTTCGGTTCTCGATGGTGTTGCGGTTGACCTTCTTGTCTTAGAAAATTTACGCCAGACAAAACAAATTATGCAGCTCGCTTGCCCATCCGATGCAGTGCGGTTTTCAGTCTCAAGCAGTGCGGTCGGCCGTATGATGTTGTTCATCCCGTAAGTGCAAAAAAATTGTTACGAAAGCGAAAAAAGTAATGTGGTTCACTTCTTGATAGTGTTGTGGTTCATTTACACCCGATGTGAAGTGCACTCTATTTTCTCGTTCTTGGAGAAATTACGTTTGAATAAAAGAAACCATGCAGTTCTCTTACCCGTGTGATGCAGTGCGGTTTTTCGTCCGTTGCAGTGCAGTTTTCAGTCGGATGAAGTACCCACGTCGATTTGGGTGTCGCGAAAAACAGAGTGTCCGCATTTTGGTAAATTCGAAATTCCTCTTAAAACATAAAGAATTAGACAGAGTGTTCTACATGAAAAAGTTGCGCCTCATTGATATCGAACGGTTTGAACAAATTTATGAAAATACGTTCGCTGTCACTCGCCGGTAGCCGCACTGTTTTCGAAATTAATTTAAAATTGTAATGAATCTGAAAACAAGATCTACATATGAAAGTTGCGCCTCGTTCGTAACTTTCCAAAGGCGTATCACACGCCTCGTTTCGACAAACGGTTCAAAAACTGGAGCGAAAACAGTACCGAAAATTTTAAAAAACTTGAAAAATAGAATTCCGCGATTTACTAAGTTTGAAACTGCTCTTAAAGCGTAACGAATTAGAGAAAGATTTATATATGAAAAAGATGCGCCTCGACGATATATATCCAACGGCGTATCATTTGCTTCATTACGACAAACGGTTTGGAAAAAAAGCGAAAAAACGCTCACTGCCACTCGTCATCCGCCGCACCATTTTCAAAACTGCTCTTAAACCGTGTGGAATCTCGAAAAGTGTTCAACATGTCGAAGTTGCGCCTAATCCATAGATTTTCAACGGTATATTACACGCCTCATTCCGATAAACGGTTAAAAAATTAGAGCGAAAACAGTACCAAAAAAATAACGTGTGCAGTTTTTTTCCGACGAGAAGTTCACTCGTGTGAGTACTGCAGCACACTTGATTCAGAGAATGACGTGAACTTGCGTTATATATATATATATATATATGGTGGGTCTATTATGATAACACCCTTAAGAGTCGTATTCTGCACACCACTTCCTTATTCTGCTAACACCCAACCTAACCGACACTGATCTGACGCGCATCTGAGCCGCACAGAAAAAAGGAACCCACCCCACCGGTCCACCTCCCCCAGTTCTCCCCCGATCCTCTCCACCTTCCTCCTCCCACGCCCCAGCCCCGATCCACCAACCCACCACCGCACCCCCCGTCCCGATCCAACTCACGGCCCGCGCCGCCCCGCCTCCTCCTCCTCCAGGCCGGCGCCGCCCCGCCTCCTCCTCCTCCAGGCCGGCGCCGCCCCGCCCCCTCCTCCTCACGGCCCGCGCCACGCCACCCCCTCCTCCTCCAGGAAAGCGCCACCCCACCTCCTCCTCCTCCAGGCTGGCACCGCCTCGCCTCCTCCTCCCGCCCGGCTCCAGCCCGCCTCCTCATCCAGCCCGTCGCGGCCCCGCCTCCTCCTCCTCCCGCTCGGCGCCACCCCACCTCCTCCTCCTCCCCAGCACCGGCTTCCCCCGCGCCGCCGCCCCACCTGCTCCCCCATGCCATCGCCCCACCTGCTCCCCCGTGACGTCGCCCCATCCGACCTTGCGCCGCCGGGAACCCGCACAACCATGCACCGACGCCGCCCCTGTACAACGTCGCCACACGCCGGATCCGGATGGATCCGTTGATCCCCGTCTTCAACGCCCACATCCAGGGCCGGACGGTGGCCGGATCCGGCGAGCCCCGCCTCCACCACCCCTGGCCGGATCTGGCAAAACGGCCACCAACCGACCACATTCGCATCAAGGAGAATGGCGCGGGGTCGCCTCCCTCTCTCTGGGGATCGAGCAATCAGCTCGGGCGAGTTGACTGTTTTTTATCATCTCCATTGCAATCCGATGATTCGATTCATGCAGCTCATGTGGCGTGCGTGTGCAGTTTTCAGGCTCGTTGGTGGCTGGTTCTACGAACAACCACCGCGGGGCAACACTGGTGCCGATGAGCTCCTGGGCTGCAGCGCACGTCCTCTACGTCCTCTGCCACAACTGCCACGACCACCTCGCCGCAGGATCAAAATGCTCTGTATCGTACAACGGGGCAATTCTTTCTGTGTTGTGATTTTCAGTGGACGCCGGCGTTTCTCTTTTTGCGGCGATTCATTTGCATCTCGTGTGGTTTACATTGGGGTTGACTCGATGACATGGCGAGCAGAATGTTGACCACAGCTCTGCAACATGGCGTGCAGTACGCAAGCATGTGAGAGTGCAGCTCGGCATTGCGGATGTTGTAGTTCACTTTTTTTTATTTTTGAATGAAAAATCCAGTGCTTTTTGGCCAACTGACGGAGTACAGCCAACGACGACGTGCAGTTCGCCGACGAGCTCCTAACATTTGGAGCAGCACGGGCGTGCAGTGCCCTTTTTGTTCTTTTGTTTGTCCTTTTAGGTGGTCGCTGCCGAGGATGCAATGCCTTTTCTTTTTGCAGTCGTTCACTTGTATGCCATGTGGTTTATTTATAATTATTTTTTGAAAACTCAAACTTCACTTTATTTTGTTTCCAAAAAGGAAGTCTATTTTGCACTAACAAGGCGGTACATTTGAAAAAACAAATCACTGCAGTTCGCTCACTTTGTCCTTGCGGTCCACGCTTTACATTCAAGTACATCTATTGGGAGAACAGTTGAAAAACAACTAGAAACACACACACAAATATACTCCACTCGCTCTCATCCCTGTGGTTCTCTACTCTTGACAATGTAGTCCACTCCCACTAACAAGGATGTGCACGGGTTGAAAAAAACCTAGTGCATGTAGCCAACGATGGATGCAGTGCGGTTTTCATTCTGAAGCAGTGCGTTCGGCCTATGATGTTGTTCATCCCGTAAGGGCAAAAAAATTGTTGCGAAAGCAAAAAAAATTAATGCGGTTCACTTCTTGATAGTGTTGTGGTTCATTTACACCCGATGTGAAGTGCACTCTACTTTCTCGTCCTTGAAAAAAAGACGTTTGAATAAAAGAAACCATGCAGTTCTCTTACCCATGTGATGCAGTGCAGTTTTTTGTCCGTTGCAGTGCGGTTTTCAGTCGGATGAAGTACCCACGACGATTTGGATGTCGCGAAAAACAGAGTGTCCGCATTTTGATAAATTCGAAATTCCTCTTAAACCGTAAAGAATTAGAGAGAGTGTTCTACATGAAAGAGTTGCGTATCGTCGATATCTTTCCAACGGCATATCATTTGAATCATTTTGACAAACGGTTTGTAAATTTTTTGAAAAAAAACGGCCGCTGCCACTCGTCCTCCGCCGCACGATTTTCAAAATTAACTTAAAACCGTAAGCAATCTCAAAATCATTCCTACATATGATAGTTGCGCCTTGTCCATAGCTTTCCAACCACGTATTACACGCCTCGTTTCGACAAACGCTTCAAAAACTAGAGTGAAAACAGTACCGAAAATTTGAAAAAAAAATGAAAAACAGAATTCCGCGATTTAGTAAATTTGAAACTGCTCTTAAAACGTAATGAATTAGAGAAAGATTTATATATGAAAAAGATGCGCCTTGACGATATCTATCCATTGGCGTATCATTTGCTTCATTCCGACAAGCGGTTTAGAAAAAAACACGAAAAAACGCTCGCTGCCCGTCGTCATCCGCCGCACTATTTTCAAAACTGCTCTTAAACCGTGTGGAATCTCGAAAAGTGTTCAACATGTCGAAGTTGCGCCTAATCCATAGCTTTTCAATGGTATATTACATGCCTCATTACGATAAACGGTTAAAAAATTAGAGCAAAAACAGTACCGAAAAAATAACGCGTGCAGTTTTTTCCGACGAGAAGTTCACTAGTCTCTATTGCAGTGCTCGTCGTCAAAATGATGCAGTGCGCTTCTGTTGAGCGTGCAGTGCCGAAGTGGTGTGCAGAATAGTTATTCTGCTAATATTAGCAGAATAGACCGTTATATATTAAGGAGGCACGTGCCCATCAGCGAGGTGCATTGGACCATGACCATCAGCGAGGCACGTGCCCAATATATGGACAGGGTGAGGCAGATGCGTGAGGAGTACTTCCGGGAGGCGCAGGCCGACGCTGCCTACAACCACCATCTCTTCCAGGAGCACATGCAGGCGGAGGAGCAGATCGCCGCGGAGCGGGCGGAGCTGGAGGCGCTGCTCGACTCGTACCGCTCCGCCCGCAAGGGCCTCCTTGAGCGCTGGCGGTACCGCATGCGGGTGGCGGAGGCTGCGGCCGCCTACAAAGAGGCTAGCAAAGAGGGCGATGAAGCGGGCGAGGCGCTGTTTGGCGAGACCGAGGACGAGGCAGAGGACAATGTCAGCTCCGACGAGTCCCCGCTCGACTGGAATCGACGAGGCCCTACTCCACTGAGGCCCCGCGGCGCGAACAACGAGGCAGAGGACACCGTCGGCTCCGTCGAGGCCCCGCGGCACCAACAATGAGGCAGAGGACACCGCCGGCTCCGCCGAGGCCCCGCCCTGCCAACAACGAGGCAGAGGACATCACCGGCTCAGCCAAGGCCCCACCCTGCCAGCAACGTGGCGGAGGATTTCCACCGCTCTGCTGAGGCACCGCCCGCCGGCAACGATACAGAGGACATCGCCGGCTCCACTGAGGCCCCGCCCCGCTGCCAACGAGGCCGCGCCACACAGAAAACGAGGAAGAGTAGAACAGAACACGGTAGGTCGGCGCCGCTCAGGTCCAAGTAAGGCCACTGCTGCTACCCTCCGGTTGAAGCCAAGCTAAGCGGGCTGACCATTGACGTCCGGTTAGCTTCTTGGCGGCGACTGGATTCGTAGAGCTACGCTGGAGAAGAATGCTGCTTCTACTTAACTGCTGGTGCAGTTGGTTGACTGACACGAGGGCCCAACAGGCCACATGTCAGTTACGCAACTGCACCTACAGTTAAGTCACTGAAGCTTCTGTTCAGCTCAGCGGAACATAGGCGGGTAGCTTTAGTTAATTAATTATACCTCCAGCGCACCCCTTTTTAGTTGAAGAATGTATGAAATGTATTGAAATCCGACATGTTTATATGAAATCCGACTGTGTATGAATGAATTTATTTTGATTAGTTCGAATTCTTGTATCACTGGCATTGAATGAATATGCAAAACAATACGTACTACTACGGTGATCACCTCGTTTGCAGCAGTTTCACATGTACTCCCTCCGGACCTTTCTAATCTGCATACAAGTTTTGTCTGCAGTCAAAGTATCTCTACTTTGACCAATCTTATACAAAAAAGTATGCACTTCCACAATGTGCGAAGTAAAAGGAACAAAAGGAGTACAAAGAGTTTGAGCAGCTTTTTAGCGTTTCTGTACATTGCAATCAAACACAAAGGCCTGGCAATTCATAGTGAACATTCAAAACAATCGATGATTATGCATCTCAGCGACTCACATGTCAGAGGCAATATTTACTTCACAACTAAAGAATAAAGAAAAAATTGATCGACGCTGCTGACAGCAAAGGGTGTCCCATTTGAAAATATCAAATGCATATCTTGCTAAAATAAATGAGCAAAATTTGACAAGGTTGTCCCATTCCAAAATATCAAATGCCTACGATTGTGGAATGGGCAGGGTTTGCCATCAGTTTGGACATTGACATGGCACCTCGTGCTAAATAAACCAGCTGTTCTTTTTGTGCAGTTCCACCAAAATCAAGCAAATTCGCTCATAGCTTGTATGATTTTGCCCTTATATGTTGCAATGCCTTGAACTTATGGGCACCTCCTTTCTTGTGGTGGAAATGAATGATTCGATGTATTCATGAACATTTTGTGCAGTTCCCATTGAAATCAAGCTGAGCACCCCTGTTTGCACAAATACAAAAAAGTGATTAGTATAAAGCAAACTATACTATGAATTGATAGTTTCAACAGGCACATACATGGTCCATGTAGAGCACACTTTTAGAAAAATGGAACTCACCAGAAAGAATCCTAGAAAAACATTGTACTCGCGCATCACAGCAAAAAATGGAGATTTGTCAATCCTTCTGAGCTGAAGTTAGTTTGGTCTTGTGGGGAGTAATGTAACCATCCTTCAACTACTCCTTCTGATGAGAAGATAGACAGGGCTTCTTCATCCTGGCATAATCGGAACTAGTAACTTCACGTAGTCCATATACTTCTTCAGAGGAAGATGATCCTGTTGTGCAAAGGAAAGAGGACTACTAAATGCTAGCATCCCTGTTTGCTCGAAAAAAAGGAAAGGAAATATTTAAAACAGCACAGATGAAGCACTTCTCAACGACAATACCACTTTTTCATGACAGTATCTAAACAGTAGCACAACACCAATAGAGATGACAAAGATCAATCATATGGAGGAAATCAGTGGGCAAGTACCAACCTTTGTCAGGAGGCTGATTGTGTAGAGCATACAGATGAAGCACTTCTCCGGAACCACCTGTTGCTATCTACGGGGGTGGCCATGCTTACTATATACTCCTCGATTAGTTTAATGTTTCCAACATCTTCTTGTGCAGTTCCACTAAAATATATGGTATCTTCAAAGAAGATCCCTGTTTGCACAAGTAGAGATAATTACGTATGGCATCAAATCAGTGGCAAAACAATTTCTCGTTCCAGCCATAGCAATAAATTAAGATGCAAAACTATATCATTAGTTGTGTCATCACAGTTCCAGTGCTTCATTACAGCACCGAGAGTTGATTTTTGTTTTTCTTCCGCTTGTTCTTCCCCTTCATCACTTGGTTCAATAACAGGCAAGCTTCGCCTTCAATGTAAGATTTGGCATGTCAATTAGGGTGCACAAGTATAGTACTAAACTTAATTTTCTGATGAAAGTGGCAAAATATAGGCCAGCAGTTGTGAAATATCCTTATCTTACCTCAATGGGATATTACGGTGCACATACAGATTGGAAGTCTTGTCTCCATTTGCTCAGTTCACTAAAATCAAGCAACATTATCGTACAAGTAGCACAACATATGAAAGCACACTGCAGAATCATGTGAAAGAAGGCTAGTACTGACCTCTCATGATGCGGAATTCAAACAACTCACAAGAAGAAGATCTGAACCAAATTCGCCTTAACGGATAGGAAGTAAGATCTCCTCTTGTGCAGTTCCACTAAGATCAAGCAATCAAGCAACGTTGTCGGTGTGACATTTTGGTTGAACTGCACAAAACACTCTTAAATCAAAAGTGTTTTGTGCAGTGCAACAAAAGGTCACAATGGCAACGAGGTGAAGTAGATAACCATGTTTACACAGAGGTGCAAAGGAAACAATTAGTAGTCAATAACGGTGGATGACACAGAAGCCAACAAAAAGAAGCATCTACCTTATCTAAATGGGAAAGAAAGCAAGACAGTAGCATTTCTGAAATGGTGGCATTGATTAATATTAACATAGAGATTATATTAACAATAAAATTCGTTAAACATGTAATTTGCTTTTAACTGTGGCATTGCATCAATTTTCCAGCGGCATTATTAGAGGGTGTTTGTTTACAGGGACATTTTGGTGTAGGGACTAAAAAAACTCCGTGTCAGTCCCATCTAAACCAAACAGGAGGGACTTTTAGAGACTAAAAGTGGGCATTTGGGACTAAAGAAAGAAGACCCCGAGGGAGTCTTTTTGGGACTATTTCCAACAGTTGCCCCTGCCACGCATTGCACCTTGTTTCTATTAGTTCATTACTAGGTGTAACATGGTCTTTTAGCATGTCATTTAATAACCTCTAGTCCATGTTTAGTCCCTGGAACCAAGCAGGTCGGGACTAGGGAGTTTTTAACTAAACAGGGCCTTAGATTAACAACAGCTAATGAGTTGCACGGGATAGTGGACGCACCAGCACCATGTGCATCTACCGATGTACTGTGGTCATGCACAGTCTGTTGCAACAAAGAACAAACAACCAAGGAGCATATTTATGTTGGTCCCAGTTTTGTTATCTTTAGACACCTTTCCCTATGTGAGTGCAGCAAATCTAGTCCTACTCAAACTCTACATCCTTGTCCCTTCCTTTCCTTTTTGAACTAGTAGTTTCGCCCCTTGCTTTCCTCTTTGAACCACGTCCTAGATTTATGCGATACAACTTTCCCTACTACTTTCCCCCATTCCTTTCCTCTTTGAACCACGTCCTAGATTCATGCTATACAACTTTCCCCCTTCATTTCCTCTTTGAACCACATTCTAGATTCATGCTATATACAACTTTTCCCACTACTTTCCCCCACTCCTTTCCTCTTTGAACCACGTCCTAGATTCATGGTATACATGCAACTAGAGCAATGCATGTGGAGTAAGTAAAATATACCTTAAGGTTCTTGGGGCGTGGTTCGGTGGGCGACGGGACGGTGACGAAGAAGAAGGGGTCGAAGGCCCTCCCGCGCCACCGCTGGGTGGAAAGAGAGAAACTACAAGCGCTGAGGCTCCAGCGGGAGAGGGCGAGAGAGTGTGAAGAGAGCAACTACAAGTGCTGAGGCTCCAGTGTGTATATATATACTGGAGAGAGAGTGGGAAGTGTGCAAACCCTAGAAAACATTTTGACCAGTCAAAGAATCCTCCTGGCAAAAATTATGCTCATGTGTAGTTATCGAACCCGAGACCTCAAGTTTGATGAGCGAACAGGCTAACCAGCTACACAACCCTCCCGTTATGTTCAACGAGAGGAAAATAACCTTTTATACATTCCTGCATTCGTGTGACAAGCATGCCATGTTTTTTTGCGTGTGTGGCAGTCATTGCGATTTCAATCATAACCGTGTCTTATGGCTTTGGTGGTAAGACTATCCACAATGGTGCAGAAATAATGCAGCCTTAGTCACCTTACCTTTCTCCACGTAGTACGTTGTGTCCCACCAGTCAGAGGGTGAAACAAACAAATTAATAAGAAAAATTAAAAGCGCCAGCGGTGTATCTTACCTCACACATCTCGCTACTGCTCGGGAACACTGTCCAATTGATCCCTCTGTTCGCTCACGTACTATTTTAAGTGAATCCTTATTATAACATGCACACAAATTTTGGGCACTTGTAATCGACTTAACTCAGTGTGCCACCGTATCTCGTATACTTACTACTCCCTCCGTCTAGGTGTAATAAGTCACGTTAGAAGGTGCAACGGGACCAAGGTGCATGCGTGTGCGTGTGCGTGTTTAACAGCATGTGTGTGTTAGAGAGTGCGACAGATCGACCTACTCCTATAGAGAGATGTTGTGTAGTGTACGATTGTAGCCGCAAGAGTCAGTGCATCCTCTCGTTTCCAGGCATATCCGGTAGGGACATGCGGACAGCTGCCACACCCGCTCCTGACCAGCCTGGCCCACCCAAAGCCCCTCCATCGCCCGCGCGCACTTCCCGCCCGAAACGGTCAGAGCCACTCCAAAGAATCGGTGCCGCATTCATGCCCGGGCAGAGCGGACGCGACATCTCACTGGCGCAAGGGTGATGGTTGCTTCGTCCGTCCAACTTACTGTTGGGTCTATGTGATTTGACGGCTCATTGGTCTTTATTACTGAGGTGGTAGGACTGCTGGATGTCCCACGCTTTCGACGAAAGGAGGTAGTAGATTACAATTTTCTCCATTCTTACAGCGGAGGAGTGCAAGAGCAGAGAAAACACGCAGGCTCAGTGATTACATGGCCCACCTCACACTATCATTGTGCGACACCCAACTCTTTACATAGTACTCCCTCCATTCCTAAATATTACTAGATGAGTCCCCGCGCATTGCCGCGGAACAGCGGTATATCTCTCTGTGCAAAATTATCGATTTCATAGAACTAAAAAAACTCTATAACCGCATGACAAATGTGGTAGCCAAACTAAATAAACTCCCATCATCATTTAGATCATCCCACGTAAGGAAAAAAGATCAGCCAACTCCTACTACATAATGGGATTATATTTTTCTTTTTGACATGTTAATGGGACATAAAAGCTCACTTACATGCATGCTACCGGTGCATGCTTGCATGCAAGCATGTTGATGTGATTTAAAACCCACTCACATGCGTGTGCCACGGTATTTCTGCATGCTTGTATGGCTTAGTGCGGAGCCTTTTAACATCTAGATCAGACGGCTATTATGGACTGATTTAGTTCATCTAACGGCTACATCAATTTTGATGATGTGGCTCAAGGAGAGGATAGAGAATTCCTAGTAGTGGGGGCTAGCTATTACTAGTAGATAAGTCTTTGTAGAGATTCCACTAGGTGAACTACATACGAAACAAAATGAATGAATCTACACTTAAAATGCATCTATATACATCCGCATGTGGTTCATGGTGAAATCTCTACAAAGACTTATATTTAGGAAGGGAGGAAGTACTAGTATAGTACGTACTATAATTTATCAGCGAGATAAATTTGTACAATGCGATGAAGCTTCCAGCTCCTGTTACATGTATCTTGCGTCCAAGGTTGCCCGTTGCAACATTTCATCAAATACAAAGGAGACTAACATGCATGCTATTGCATCTCAATGATTGAATGATCATAGCAAATATGTACTCCCTCCGTTCCAAAACAAGTGTCTCAACTTTGTGCAAACTTTAGTACAAAGTTGTACTACTACTAAAGTTGACACTTATTTTGGAATAGAGGCAGCTAAAGACAAAAACGATCCATACAGTCCCTAGCCCTTGAAACGTGAACCTTGACCAGGCTTCAATTTGCTGGCAATGTTGGAGCTTCCTAATAAATGAAGTTTGCAACCTTTTGACCACCGGATCATTTTGTGCAGTTTCACCAAAATCGAGATGAGCATCCCTGTCGCAAAGAAATTGAAGAAGCGTGATTAGAATAAGATTACTGGGACTAGTTGATGAGACATAAACTAATCACAAATACAATATGTAAAAGCCAGTAGAGTTATCAGGTATGTGCGGGGCAAAGAAGTAGAGAAATATCCACAGGGAGTGATGTGGGCAGCTGGAGCAGTGGTGCAAGCCGGCTATAAAGGGAGTTGTACCTGAGGGACGTAGCTCAACCTTGAGGAGGGCGGCGGGAGGCGGCAACTGCCCACGTCGCGGCAGTGAGCAAGGGACGAAGGCAACCTCACCGGCTTTGTGAGAGAGAACGGCGGGGACCCCTGATCGAGACGTGTGAAAGTGGGTTTTCGCCATCGGCGACGGCCACCGCATCTACACTAAGCATCCACCCCTTCCCCAAGCGGACGTGATCCGCCGGGATGTTAGAGATGTGGCCACAATCGTTTTGTGCGAGAGAGTGTGAAGAGAGAAACCCCAGCAAGCAACCGTGTAGGCCGGCCCGTCCTGACTATGTATATAGTGGAGCAGTTTCCTTTTCTCTCCATATGAACCTATCATATTGCGTACGTGCCACTGAAGAAAAAAACTTCATTTCTAAATGATGTGGCACCTACTACTCGTTCTCATATAACCTTGCGCTTGGCATCTCCAAAATATTAACATTGCGATTGGCTCTTCGCCTCTTCGGGAAGTCGAGCAATAATGGTAGTGCAGTATATATCATTCTGGCTATATGAGACCGAATGAATTTTTGCACGTCCACCACGTGGGCGAGGGTCGAGGGGCGAGGGAGAGTGCTACTACATACGGAGCAAAATGAGTGAATCTACACTCTAAAATACGTCTATATACATCAGTGTTTGGAGTACGTACTAGTAGTTCATATTGAAATCTACTAAAGGACATATATATTCCAAACAATATGATATAATCTATATAACCAAGGTAGTAGGGACGAGGAGTAAACGGAGGGAATAGTAAATTTTTCTCCTCGTCCTGCGAGCCACCGCGCGCATGGGCGAGGGAGCGGGCGTAAGGCGAAGCAAGCTTCACCTCATCCTGCGAGCCACCGCGCCCGTGGGCGGGGGAGACAGCGTACTAAGCCAGCTTCTGCTCGTTCTACGAGTTGACGGGACACATCAAAAGTACTCCAGTGTATAGAGCCTTGCCTCTAAGGTAGGCCCCACATGGTTTGCCTCTTTTTTTAATTTAACATAACGCGTCAAGTCGTAATTTGTTTGTTCACCCGTGGTAGACGATCCTCCCTCCACCAAGTGGACAACCAGTACACGTGCCAAATTACCACGTGGGCTTCCTTTTTCGTACAGAAATGAGCTCCACCCCGCGCGGGTGTGGTTGGGAAAGAGACGGGAGCACGTGCACCGTGCATGCACCTGTTCTCTTCGTGCACGTCCCCCACCTACGTGGGTGTGTGTGAGAGATACAAACAGCATTCATGAGTGTTTTTTGTTTTGTGGTGGGGGTGGGGGTGGGGTGGGGGGTTGATTTCGTGAAATATTTGTGGGAATATGTGTCGATGACATCTCAAACAAAATTTTGCATGCAATGTGTGTGAAATGGAGGCCTATCCATATCATACATAGAGGGTCGGGCAATCCATGATAAGAGAGGGAGGGGTCATAGCTATCGATAGAGTCGAAGAGAGGATCAAGTGGGTGGGGGCGAGACCGATGAAGAGAGCCATCAAAATTGTGTCGGTGTGCAAGTCAAAGATATAGGGCGACTGGCCTACCGGAACATTAGAGGGCACATGTCAAGTTTGTGTGTGGCAGGGAGACATGACTAGAGCGCTTGATGTATCGGTGTGTGGCGGGGGGGGGGGGGGGGTTGGGGGGAGAGGTAGGCAGAGCCTACCTATAGAGGTAGAATGACTCGTATATGTGTTGAGAAGGAGAGACCTAGCTATGTCTTGAGGGAGATCGGTCGACATCCATACATAACTGAAGGATGGGAAATATGATGGGACAGAAAGAGAGAGGAGAGAGAGAGGGAGGGAGAGGGAGGGAGAGGGAGGAAGAGGGGTATAGTGCTGGATGGGTGATGGAGTTTCTTCTCGGAGATGTTGGGAGAGGCCTACTAGACAAACTGAGGGTGGAACTGCAATGTTATCAATAAGAGTGGGGATGTGTTTCTGTGTGTGCCTGTGCGTGATAGATCTGTCGGGACGCATCCATGGATGATGAAGGGGATGCATGTGTTTGGTAAGCAAACCTAACTAGATCGGTAGATCAAATGTTGTTTGTCGGAGGAAGGGAGAGACACAACTAATGAGGTAGATCGATCGACGTGTGGGTAAAAACAAGTTATAAGGACCTAGCTGGCTATATGTATAGCGAGAGATCGGTCGGTGTACGTCCATTTGTTAGAGGCAAATAAGGCCCAGTGAGACGGATAGACAGAGCGAATGGAGCTAGGAGGTGGTGCGAGAGGTCCAACTACTAGCTAGATAGGGGGAGGAGTGTGCGGTTGTGAGATCGATGAAAAGAGGGGCGAGAGTTTACACGTGTGTTTGACCGTATGAGAGACACGAGGCAAGGACACATAAAGGAGGAGATTGAAGCTGTGTGTGTATGCTGTAGGCAGGCATCGCTGGAGAGGTTTATCGATCGGTGAGTGTCGGAAAGGAGTTGTGGAGACTCTGGGAGAACGACCTAAAGAAAAAAATGAATGTGCCTGGTGGATAGAATGCCGAGGGAGGGGGAGGGCGAGGAGAGCGTGTGCATGCACGAGAGAAAGTTATTGGTAGCTACAAAGGTTAGAGGATTGTGTGGGTGTAAGAGACTAACAAAGATCATAATTTGATATGAAAGCGGATTCATATATTTGAATAGGAGATCATAGTTTTTTAAACATTGCATGCATGAATATAGCGGTGATACACGTGTTGTGCACATGTTATACCATAATGTGATAATGCATGGTGTTTGCAACTCACAGCTAAATGCTGAACAATCTAAACCATACTATAGATCAAACAATCTCACATTTTATTTGAATTTGTGATAATGTGCGGCGTTTGCAGCTTACAACTAAATATCGAGCAATCTAAACAATACTATATATCGAACATTCTCACATTTTATTTGAATTTGTGGTAATGTGTGGTGTTTGCAACTCACATCTAAATACTTGTGGGCGTAGGGGGCGGGGCACCATACATAATGTGATAAACACATTATACATATGAGACATGGTTTAGATTATGAAGATCTAGCTAGAGCTAGAAATGTAATGTGATTTGAAATCAAAATAAAGGGATTCAAAAATCTAGTTCGAGTTCATATAGTACACATAGTTCATATGTAACTCGAGACTAATCATGTGGTGTGCTGTGAAGATAATACACAAACGATGATTTAACTTGACAATAATGATGATTGTAGATCTTATTAAAACAGAGAAACGAATTCAAATGCTTTGACTTCACAACAATCATTACTGTAGATCTTATTCAAATTTAGTTCATATTGAAGCGGTAGTATATACGTTTGGCACTAAAACGTTCATTTGAGTAGTAGGTTGCATGGATTATACACGTAGCAAAATATTTTAATTGAACATAACATGAATTCAAAGTTTTGAATGACATTTGTAGTGCGGATTGATTTGGTACAGTACACGTTAGGCTTGTCCAGAAATTTCAACCCGCGCCTTATTAGCCCGAAATATTTAAGATATATCTTTGTCTCGTTGTGCTCCGACAACTCCCTTCATCTGAACTCGTGCCTTGCTACTCCGAAATTACAACGCGCGCGAAAACTCCCACCTCCTGTGAAATCCCAACACACAAAATGCCCGTGGTACCCCTGAACCAAAAGAACCGCCTCAAATCGGTGGGGGGTACTTTCGTAACTTACCCCACATTTCGGACAAGCGCGTCTCTAAGCCATGGTTCCCCACTGCCATCCATCCGCCCACCCATTCGTACACCGAGGCCGCGAAAACCCGCGACGAAACCCCACACCTTGCTCCGTTTGCCACCCATCCGAAGCCTCTTCCCCGACGACGTCATCCACAGCAACACCTGGACGTCCCTCATCCATCGTACCAGATGAGGATCCGTCATCGATCTCATCGTCCCGCCTATTCAGCCACCCCATCCTCCACCTCCGAGGAGCTGCCCGATGTTCCCCTTGTCTTTCGCATCACCTCCATTCCCACACCACCGTCTTCACCTGCACCACCGGAAGAGCATCATCATCACTGTTTCCTCGGATGAAGCTGCGGCCTAATCGGCGCCACCAATGAGGTTGTACACTAATCGCCGCATTTTCATCTTGATTTGATCTCACGGTGCTGCCGGCGCTCGGTCCCGAGCTGACACGGCTCGGCTCCATCCACAGTGGCGTCACCGGCCACTTCCTCCATAGCGTCGATCCCTCGACAGGCGACGTCCACATCAGTAGGAGCTGCTGCTGCTCTGCTCTTGCTCTTGGTCCCCTGCATGGTCTGCTCTCGCTATTGCTCTTGCTCGCGCTGCTGCTCTCACTCTTGCTCTTGCTTGTGATGCTGCTCCGATTTAGCTACACTTCAGTCGACTGTATCGACTTTTGGGTCAGTCGATTTTCAAGGGGTGGGCTCACCGGGGTGAAGGAAGAACCAGCCGCAGCAGGGAGGGAGGCTCGCCGGAGAGGTACCCCACTATCTATCTTAGGGTTCAGGATGGGGGCGGTGGTCTCCGGCGGTGGCGGGGCGTTGGCGGGGCGGTGGTGTGGGGATCACCGGAGAAAAAGCTCGGCACGAGGGGCCTAGAGGGATGGCTGGGGCGGTGGTGGACCGGCGGTGGGGGGTGTTTTCGGGGTGGGCGCAGCGGCGCACCGCCGGCCACGGGCGGCGGGGGGCTGCTGTTTGGCCGGTGGTGGCTGGCGGCTCAGGGGGGTGGAGGTTGAAGATGAACCGCAGGCCCTTGATTTCGTATCCAACGGCTGCAAAATTGACTGACCAGAGATGAAAAATTCAGTCGACCGACGTGTAGCCTCACCTTGCGAGTGCGTTCAGTTCCGACAGCAAAATTCAGTTTCGACAGCAAAATTCAGTTTCGACAGTTAAGTTCAGTTTTGACAGTGAAGTTTAGTTTCGACAGTTAAGTTTAATTTCGACAGTTAAGTTCAGAGATGAGCGGCTGATGTATTTTACATCTAGCACTTTGTGGTTATGTATTTTACGTCATGTATTGGAGATGCTATTAGAGTTCCACTCAGGTTAACATTGTTCGTTGTCTCTCTTGTCCTGCTTCAGACTCAGCGTCGTACAACTCACCAGAGCTGCTCCAACGACGAAACCCTCCATCATAGCGGAGCAGTACCTCAGGCTCCATCTCCAGATGCCTAACATCTTCTTCCCCTCCTCCGACAGCAAAGTCAGCCGGAGCATCCTCACCGGCCAACCCAGTCACGCTGAGATCGACATAGCTTCGCCAAAGATGTTGTACACTTGTTGCATCTCTTTTTTACTCTACATGTTATATATATTATCCACTGAGCACACGGATTTGTTCCTTTAGTTTCTCCTTGAAAGAAAAAAACGTAGGAATTTTAATTTTCACTTGTCCTCCTTTTCAAATTCCTATTCATGAAGCACAAGACTAAGAGATAGTAGCATAATAGCATTATAACCGTACATTTTCTTGTGGTTTGACTTAATCTCACCATGCTTCTTTGCATCCTGTGATCTTCCAATTGTTGTGAATGAAACACCCAGATTGGCAGAAATCCTGTGTTTTTAAATTCTCTGTTTTGCACGTGCATTCCTATCCTATTCCTGTCTATTTCCTATCCCTGCACTATTGGAACCCTCCAATTCAAACGAGCCCTTACATAATTACTTCTCTTACAGATAGTTGTCAAAGAAAACCTTGCGTGTTTTGTCCCGCTCCTGCTGCGCCGTTGTCCACCCCAGCTCAGCTGCTCCAACGACAGAAGGGTCCAGCAGAGCAGGGATCCGGCCTCCAGACTGTCTTTTGCCGCCTCAGATCTTCTTCCCCGCCGCTGGCAGCCATGAAAACTGCATTACCATCATCAACCGAGCAGATGACCTCGAGGACTACACGGGTCCGCAAGAGAGGTCGCACTCTTTCATGTCTGCTTACGTTATGCATCCCTTAATATTACATGCTACTTTATCGTCATGTTCACCGATTAGACTTTAAGTCAGCTCCAAACTAATGGTCAAACTTTAGTTTTTAAATGGTTGTGGGGTACATATCGGGGCTGCTATCAATAGTATCTATCTACTATCTGGTTAATCTCCGGTGTCTACTACGAGTTTCATGTTGGGTGGGAAACAAACAGTAAAGAAGCAATTATCTATATTTTTTAACTGAAGCCATTATCTGCCTGCTATTATTGGTTTTGGGTCTATCCATAGGTTGCTACCATCACTCTGGATTTCTGCATGCACTCCTTACATAATCTCACTATGATTTATTCTTATGCATGACAGTTATTGTAAACAATGGAACTGAACATGTAGAGCAAAAGAGACGAGCCTTGCGTGGCAATAAATATCATGTAGACGTCGCTCCATGGTAGGCGCAAAGGCAGCCCCCCTCCATGCATTTCGGATTGTAATCGAGAGGAAGATATCTGTTCTGAGGGGGATTCGGAAGGAGAAGACAACTCCTATTTACCCCCTGAGGTCTTCGCCTAACTTGGCATGCTGATGTTGGTTATATCATGCATATGGTGTCTTGCATTGCTTACTCTATACATCAAATATGTCATCTACTTAGTTTAGACATCCTTTGTGCGAATGCCATCTGTTTAGTTTATTCATCATTTATGTGAATTATACAACACCATCTTGTTAAGCCAGGCATCATATATGTGAATTTTGCAATGCCATCCTGCTTAGCCAGTCATCTTATATGTAAATTATATCAGACCATCCTTTTTTTTGGTTACATATTACATTTGTCAACAATGTTAGTACATTCAACTACTCTTCGTGTGCATCAGCCATTTCACATGGTGATGGCAAATCACTACTAGGGAAAAGCCTATACACAGAATCTTACCAGCAGCGCTCCTCAAAATACCACGCTACTGCTATTTAGCAGCAGCACGTGATATCAAAACGCGCTGCTGACAGGAAAATAGCAGTAGCGCGTCCACCACAAACCGCGCTACTGCTATAATTGCCATGACCTTGCCCCCCCCCCCCCCCCCCGCTACTTATAGCAGTAGCGCCCTATACTGAACCACGCTACTGCTATAGAAGTTAGCAGCAGCGCTTCGAAGAAAACCGCTACTGCTAAGATCAGCCCACAAGTTTAGTCCCACCTAGCTCCGTGAACAGGGTGTTTACCACCTTAAATATGTTATTTCTGAAACTACCACAACCAGTTGGTCTTCACTGAACTCTATGTGTAAAATTTGTGGCCACAATATGAGTCCTCTCCAGTTCCTACCGGAGAGGAAAAAAATTGACAATTCAGATTGTACACAAAAAGATCATTGATGGCCAATGTATTTTTGCATTGACGTATTTTTTGTATAGTTACACTTAGCAGTAGCTATTTATATGCAAAGCGCTACTGCTATTCAGATTAGCTGTAGCGCGTTTTGGCAAATGCGCTACAACCATCCCTACCTTATCCCCACGTGCACGACTGGCCCTCACTCACACTCTCACTCTCGCCAACGTGCCGATAACTGTCGTTGTGCGTCACCGCCGCCGCCTTTGTTCATCCGCCGCCGAGGTACTCCACTCCTTCCGTCCCTCCTCCCTCCTCCTCGCACATCCTCCCTCCGCCTACGGCCGCCCCTCCCTCCTCCGCCGCCGCCCTCCTCCCTCCGCCTGCGGCTGCCCCTCCTCTGTCCTCCGCCGGCAGCCCTCCTCCCACCTTCCTCGACCTCGCCGCCCCTAGCTACCTCTCCATCGCCCGCCACCCCCTGCCACTAGTTAGTACTATATTTAGTAGTAGTAGATGTTAATTTAGGGTTCATAGCTAGTACTAGATGTTGCTTATTTAGTACTAGATTTTTAGTCGTAGTAGATGTTAATTACTAGTAGTGATGGTACTAGTTAACTAGGGCATTATGATTAATAGTAGTTGTAGTTGAACTACTTTAGTTGTAGTTGAACTAGTTTAGTAAGTAAATTAATAAACTAGTTGAACTAGTTGAATTAATAGAACTAATGTATTTTTAGAAAGATAATTAATATAACTAGTTGAACTACTTTATTTTAAAAAAGAACTAGTTTCTTCTATTTATAGTAAGTTTATATTTAGTAAGAACTAGTTGAATTAATAAAACTAGTTGAACATGTCATATTTGTTGTTATTTTTTAGTTTAAGCAATTATTCAGGATGTATTAGTGATAACTTATACGGTTTCAGGTGACCACCGTCGTCCCCGTCACTGACCCCCTTCGAGATCCCCGCCATCGTCCTAGTCACCGACCCCCTCCGACATCGAGGTGAGACCAGCCAAATATCCTTGTATATCTTGTGTTGTTGCTCAAATAGGATATGTGGTTGCCCAAGTGGCCATTCATGTTCAGTTTACATCTCCGAGTGACCTATGTTTTGCTGGAGTGTTGATTAATTTCCGTTCCGGCAAATTTCAGGCGCTCGATATGTCCTTTTTTAGCAAAGGTCATGCCGGATTTTTTCGTGAATTCTGGCATGACTTGTGCTAGAATATGTACAAGTTTAATCTTTGAATTATGAACGTAGGAAATGCATACTCGGACGACGACAGTCTCCCGGGGGAGTGTAGCTGGTGCCACAATGATCGAGGTATGTGTGACAGGTTTGTTGAGCTGGACGAAGATCGGCGCTTGAGCATTAAGCTTGAGGAGACCATTGATTGTGAAACGGTACGCAACAACGACAAGTGTTTTTTTCGTAATTAAGCATGACTTCAACTATTTCAATGTCTAATTTTCATATTTTACAATTCGACTAGCTTATCCCATGCCATGCAAGACGCTATGTCTTGGAGAGGATGGGTTTTGAAGACCATGAAAATTTCGAAACAAAGAAAATACACCTAAGGACCCATCATGATATGGATTTTGAAGTAAATCTGTGCAATGCTCAGAGCGTAACCCATTTTGGTTGCCAAAATTGGGAAGCACTTTGCAAAATGTATGGTTTTTATGAGGGTATGATTGTCACCATGGATCTTGGTGATCCTGACATCGAGCAAGACAATATGGACATTTGGGTCCTTGTTGATACGCTTCCGATTGTACCGCTATGTGATTTTCTCAAACATAGTTATTAACTAATTTATATTGTTTATTTCAAAATAGTTGATAGCTTATTTCCATTGACAGCTTATTTTGATTCTTCCAAGACTGTGCGGAAGATGGTAGATAAAACCCACTACACTGATGGCACCGAATTAACGTATAAGCAGAAAAATCATCTGATCGCATTTTGTACACTTTTTGAGAATTACAATACCTATTATCGGACTCCTCCAAATTATGGTGAATACGTGACACTAGTGCATGTGTTGAACCACAGTAACTTCTCTGGAGATACCCTGGTAAGATTTTTTACTATTATGACATCCATGCATCTTTTGCATACTTCTAAAACTAGTACATCATTGCTAACTACGAAGTTATTATTATGTTTTTCAACATAAACTCCCGATGGATTGTGTGCCTCATCTGATGTCTCTGAATGGTCGCCTCTCAGTTCTGAACATACTGCAAGGTAAATCTAGGGAGCTCACCTGTGCATATCAGATTTCTAAAACCGGTGAACACATGTTCATCAAAGAATGGAAGAAATGTATGGACATTCGCAAGGAGGTTCTTGGAAGTAACATTCAGCGAAAGGCAAGAATTGGAGACAGGCTAATCTCCATTCTCCATAATGGAGAGTCAGGGGCTATCTTGTTTTTTCTATTTTACCTTAGAAAATGTAGTAGGTCTTAATCGAATGTAGTAGGTCCTATGAGGTACAATATGTTTATTATGTGGTAATGTGTTAGAGTTGATAATGAGGAGTACTTGTGATTGCGACTAGTGACCAATTTGCTATGTGATGTCATTTATGAAAACGATGATCTTGAGGAGGTGTTATATGACAATGATGTATTATGATGATAAGTTGTTAATGATATGATGATGATGATGATATTATTATATCATTGGGTGAAAGAACCGCGAATTAGTTTCAAGTGGATGGACATCCACTCGAAACTAGTCCACGGTTCTTTCACCCCGTGATGTAATAACTCATTATGATGTAAAAACAATCTCTAAATTCTTGTTGTATGAAAACTTGTGTAAAGGTGTATGAATACAACATGAAATAAAAAAGAAATAAAATACTAAATAATAGTAGTATCGTGGGAAAGGAGAAGCGCTACTACTAATTACCGGTAGCGCTGTTCTAAAGAAGCGCTACTACTAAGTGAATTTAGTAGTAGCGTGGATCTAGGCGCGCTATTGCTAAGCTTTAGCTATAGCGCCTTATCAGTAGCGCTCCTTCCCGCACTACTGATAGGCCTAAAACCCGCGCTGTTGCTAGGCTATTCCCTATTAGTGAATTCTGGAGTGAAAACAAGGTCTTCAGAGCAGACTATGCTATCTGACGAAGCGCATATCTTGCTGGTTACGGATAGCTCCTCAGAGGAGGATTCAGAGACACATGACCAATCCTATCCCCCCCCCGAGGTGTATGCTCTAACTTGGCAGGGTTATGTTGCTCATATCGTGCGTATGGTGTCTCGCATTGCTATGTCATTTGATTTGTTTAGACATGCTTTGTGCGAATGCCATCTGTTCAGTGTCTAATTACCATATATGTAAATTATGCATTGACATCTTGTTGCAAGACATTATATATGTGAATTATACAATGCTATCTTGTTGCAAAGGCATTATATAAGTGAATTATGCAATGCCATGCTGTTTAGCCAATCATCATGTATGTGAAATATATCATGCTATCATTTTTTTGTATTACGTGTTTTCTACGTCTTGAGCTTGCGTTGGTTTTCCTTGAAGAGGAGAGGGTGATGCAGCAAGTGTAGCGTAAGTATTTCCCTCAGTTTTGAGAACCAAGATATCAATCTAGTAGGAGGCTCCTCAATAGTCCCACGCACCTACACAAACAAACTGAGAACTCGCAACCAACACAATAAAGGGGTTGTCAATCCCTTCACGGCCACTTACGAAAGTGAGATCTAATAAAGATAGTATGATAAGATAAATATATTTTTGGTATTTTATAATATAGATGCAAAAATTAAAGATGCAAATAAAGGTAGATTGAAAGCAAATATGATAAGAGATAGAACCGGGGGCCATAGGTTTCACTAGAGGCTTCTCTCAAGATAGCATAAGTATTATGGTGGGTGAACAAATTACTGTCAAGCAATTGATAGAAAAGTGCATAGTTATGAGATTATCTAGGCATGATCATGTATATAGGGATCATGTCCATAACAAGTAGACCGACTCCTGCCTGCATCTACTACTATTCCTCCACACATCGATCGACTCCTGCCTGCATCTAGAGTATTAAGTTCATAAGAACAGAGTAATGCATTAAGCAAGATGACATGATGTAGAGGGATAAACTCATGCAATATGATATAAACCCCATCTTGTTATCCTCGATGGCAACAATACAATACGTGCCTTGCAACCCTTTTGTCACTGGGTAAGGACACCGCGAGATTGAACCCAAAGCTAAGCACTTCTCCCATGGCAAGAAAGACCAATCTAGTAGGCCAAACCAAACTGATAATTCGAAGAGACTTGCAAAGATAACTTAATCATACATAAAAGAATTCAGAGAAGATTCAAATATTATTCATAGATAAACTTGATCATAAAACCATAATTCATCGGATCTCGACAAACACACCGCAAAAAGAGTTTACATCGAATAGATATCCACAAGAGAGGGGGAGAACATTGTATTTAGATCCAAAAAGAGAGAAGAAGCCATCTAGCTAATAACTATGGACCCGTAGGTCTGTGGTAAACTACTCACAACTCATCGGAGGGGCAAGGATGTTGATGTAGAAGCCCTCCGTGGTCGATTCCCCCTTCGGCAGAGTGCGGGCAAAGGCTCCAAGATGGGATCTCGTGGATACAGAAGGTTATGGCGGTGGAAATTGTGTTTTGTGGTGCTCCTGGATGTTTTCGGGGTACGTAGGTATATATAGGAGGAAGAAGTATGTCGGTGGCCGCCCAAGGGGCCCATGAGATAGGGGGGCGCCTTACGGAGGGGGGGGGGGCTCCTATCTCGTGGCTTCCTCGGAAGCTTCTTGGTTTGCACTCCAAGCTCTCCGGATCACGTTCGTTCCAAAAATCATGCTCCCGAAGGTTTCATTCCATTTGGACTCCGTTTGATATTCCTTTTCTTTGAAATACCGAAATAGGCAAAAAAACAGCAATATGGGCTGGGCCTCCGGTTAGTAGGTTAGTCCCAAAAATCATATAAATGTGTAAAATAAAGCCCATAAACATCCAAAAGAGGTAATATGATAGCATGGAACAATCAAAAATTATAGATACGTTGGAGACGTATCAAGCATCCCCAAGCTTAATTCCTTCTCGTCCTCGAGTAGGTAAATGATAAAAAAGAAAATTTTGATGTGGAATGCTACCTAGCATAATTCTCAATGTAATTATTTTATTGTGGCATGAATGTTCAGATCCAAAAGATACAAAATAAAACTTCATATTGACATAAGAAATAGTAATACTTCAAGCATACTAATCAAAGTAATCATGTCTTCTCAAAATAACATGGCTAAAGAAAGTTATCCCTACAAAATCATATAGTCTGGCTGTTGCTCTATGTTCATCACACAAAGTATTTTAATCATGCACAACCCCGATGACAAGCCAAGCAATTGTTTCATACTTTAATAATCTCAAACTTTTTCAACTTTCACGCAATACATGAGCGTGAGCCATGGACATAGCACTGTATGTGGAATAGAATGGTGGTTGTTGAGAAGACAAAAAAGGAGAAGATAGTCTCACATCAAATAGGCATATCAACGGGCTATTGAGATGCCCATTAATAGATATCAATGTGAGTGAGTAGGGATTGCCATGCAACGGATGCACTAGAGCTATAAATATATGAAAGCTCAACAAAAGAAACTAAGTGGGGTGCATCCAGCTTGCTTGCTCACGAAGACCTAGGGCACTTTTGAGGAAGCCCATCATTGGAATATACAAGCCAAGTTCTATAATGAAAAATTCCCACTAGTATATGAAAGTGACAACATATGAGACTCTCTATCATGAAGATCATGGTGCTATTTTGAAGCACAAGTGTGGAAAAAGAGATAGTAGCATTGTCCCTTCTCTCTTTTTCTCTCATTTTATTTTTTTCTTCTTTCTTTTTTTTTCTTTTTTTCTCTTTTTTTCTTTTCTTTGGCCTTCTATTTTTTTCTTTTTGGCCTTTCTCTTTTTTTTTGTAAAGTCCGAAGTCTCATCCCGACTTGTGGGGGAATCATAGTCTTCATCATCCTTTCCTCACTAGGACAATGCTCTAATAATGAAGATCATCACACTTTTATGGATTTACAACTCAAAGCTAGAACAAGATATGACTCTATATGAATGCCTCCGGCGGTGTACCGGGATATGCAATGATCAAGAGCGACATGTATGAAAATTATGAAGGTGGCCTTGCCACAAATACGATGTCAACTACTTGATCATGCAAAAAGCAATATGACAAAAGTAATGCGTGTCATATGAACGGAACGGTGGAAAGTTGCATGGCAATATATCTCGGAATGGCTATGGAAATGCCATAATAGGTAGGTATGGTGGCTGTTTTGAGGAAGGTAAATGGTGGGTATATGGTACCGGCGAAAGTTGCGCGATACAAGAGAGGCTAGCAATGGTGGAAGGGTGAAAGTTTGCGTATAATCCATGGAATCAACATTAATCAAAAGAACTCATATACTTGTTGCAAAAATTTAGAATTAATCAAAAACCAAAGTACTACGTGCATGATAATAGGGGGATAGATTGGTAGGAAAAGACCATCGCTTGTCCCCGACTGCCACTGATAAGGAAGACAATCAATAAATAAAATTGTGCTCCAACTTCATCACAAAGCGGTTCACCATACGTGCATGCTACCGGAATTACAAGCTTCAACACAAGCATTCTTTAAATTCATAATAACGCAACTAGCATGAGTTTAATATCACTACCTCCATATCTCAAAAAAGTTATCAAGCATCAAGTTGATCATAGTATCCAATTCACTTTCTATGATAGTTTTTATTATACCCAACTTGGATGCTCATCATTCTAGGACCAACTTTAAGATCATAGAAAATACCATACTGTTCTAAAAGACTCCAAAAATATATAAGTGAAGTATGAGAGACTTAGCAATTTCTTCAAAATTAAGACACCACCGTGCTCTAAAAGATATAAGTGAAGCACTAGAGCAAAAACTATCAAGATCAAAAGATATAAGTGAAGCACATAGAGTATTCTAGCAAATTCTAATCAAATAGGATTCTCCCAAAAGGTGTGTACGGCAAGGATGATTGTGGTAAACTAAAAAGCAAAGACTAATATAATACACGACGCTCCAAGCAAAACACATATCATGTGGCGAATAAAAATATAGCTCCAAGTAAAGTTACCAATGAACGAAGACGAAAGAGGGGATGCCTTCCCGGGGCATCCCCAAGCTTAGGATTTTGGCTATTCTTGAATATCTTGGGGTTCCTTGGGCATCCCCAAGCTTAGGATCTTGCCACTCCTTATTCCATAGTCCACAAAAGCTTTACCCAAAACTTGAAAACTTCACAACACAAAACTCAACAGGAAATCTTATAAGCTCCGTTAGTGAAAGAAATCAAAACCACCACATAAGGTACTGCAACAAACTCATTCTTTATTTAATTTGGTGTTAAACCTACTGTATTCCAACTTCTTTATGGTTTATAGAAAAATTTACTAGCCATAGATGCATTGAAATAAGCAAACAACACACGGAAAACAGAATCTGTCAAAAACAGAACAGTCTGTAGCAATCGGTAACTAACGCAAACTTCTGGAACTCTAATAATCCTACAAAAATAGGAAGTCTTGGACAATTTGTTTATTGAACAGCAGAAAAACGAATCAACACAAAATCACGTTCCTATGATTTAACAAAATTATATTCGTGCGCACAAAATTTCTGTTTTTCAGCAGAATCAAATCAACTATCATCGTAGGTTATCCTATATGTTCTACTTGGCACAAACACTAATTAAAAGATAAAAAACATCTAGACAGAAGGTAGATGCAAGATTTATTACTAAACAGGAGCAAAAACAAAAAAAGAAAAATTGGGTTGCCTCCCAACTAGCGCTATCGTTTAACGCCCCTAGCTAGGCATAAGAAGCAGAGATAGATCTAACGAGTGCCATCTTTGGCACTAAATTCATAAGTATCACGCTTGATAGATTCATAAGGTAATTTGACTTTCTTTCTTGGAAAGTGCTCCATGCCGTTCTTTAATGGAAATTGGAATCTAATATTCCCTTCCTTCATATCAATAATCACACCAATTGTTGTAAGGAAAGGTCTACCAAGAATAATAGGGCAAGAAAGATTGCAATCTATATCAAGAACGATAAAATCTACGGGCACCAAATTTCTATTTGCAACAATGAGAACATCATTGATTCTTCCCATAGGCTTTTTAATGGTGGAATCCGCAAGGTGCAAATTTAAAGAGCAGTCATCAAGATCCTAGAATATCACATAATGTTTTCGGAATCGTGGAAACACTAGCACCCAAATCACACAAAGCAAAACACCCATAATATTTAATTCTAATCTTTATAGTAGGTTCCCACTCATCATTAAGTTTTCTAGGTATAGAAACTTCCAAATTAAGTTTTTCATCATAAGATTGCATCAAGGCATCAACAATATGTTTGGTAAAAGCTTTATTTTGACTATAAGCATGAGCAGAATTAAAAACGGATTGCAACAAGGAAATACAACTTTTTAAAGAACAATTATCATAATCAAATTCCTTGAAATCCGAGATAGAAGGTTCAATATTATTAGAAGTTGAGGATTCTCCAATCTCACTTTTACCAAATTTAGCATTAAGATCTAAAGACTCCGAATTCTTGGTACGCCTTCTAGGCAAAGTTGATTCATCATCAGTCCCATAATCATCAAAATTCATATTGCAAAACGTAGATCTAATCGGAGACACATCAACAACTTTAAGATCCTCATCATTATTTTCACGGAAACTAGAAGAACACACTTTTATAAAGCTTTCTTTCTTAGCACGTAATCTAGCGGTTCTTTCCTTACACTCATCAATGGAAATTCTAATTACTTTGAGAGACTCATTGATATCATGCTTAGGAGAAGAAGATCCAAGTTTAAGAGAATTAACATCAAGCAAAAGTCTATCAACGTTCCTAGCCAAATCATCAACATTGAGCAATTTTTCTTCAAGCAAAGCATTAAAATTCTTTTGAGAAATCATAAATTCTTTCACACTATTCTCAAAATCAGAGGGCATCTTATTAAAATTACCATAAGAATTATTGTAGGAATTTCCATAATTATTAGAGGGATTACTGGGGAACGGTCTACCATTAAAATTTCCTATATAAGCATTATTTCCAAAACTATTCCTACCAACAAACTTCACATCCATAGATTCATTATTATTCTCAATCAAGGAAGACAAAGGCATATCATTGGGATCAAGAGGAGGGTTTTTAGTAGCAAACATCTTCATAAGTTCATTCATAAGTTCACATCCATATCCTGCACTTTTTTACTAGAAGATCTTTCGGTGTGCCATTGAGAATAATTAGCCACAGTATTATCAAGTAATTTTGTAGCATCTCCTAGCGTGATTTCCATAAAGGTGCCTCCTGCGGCCGAATCTAAGAGATTTCTAGAAGCAAAGATCAAACCGGCATAAAATTTTTATATGATCATCCATAAATTCAAACCATGAGTAGGGCAATTGTGAAGCATCAACTTCATTCTTTCCCAAGATTGGGCAACATGCTCATGATCAAGTTGTTTAAAACTCATAATATCGTTCCTAAGAGTAATGATCTTAGCGGGAGGAAAATACTTAGAGATAAAAGCATCTTTGCACTTGTTCCAAGAATCAATACTATTTTTAGGCAAAGACGAAAACCAAACTTTAGCACGATCTCTAAGTGAAAACGGAAATAACTTCAATTTGACAATATTGTTATCCATATCTTTCTTCTTTTGCATATCACACAAATCAACAAAATTGTTTAGATGAGTAGCGGCATCCTCACTAGGAAGGCCGGCAAATTGATCTTTCATAAGAAGATTCAACAAAGCGGTATTGATTTCACAAGACTCAACATCATTAAGAGGAGCAATCGGAGTACTAAGGAAATCATTATTATTGGTATTCGAGAAATCACACAATTTGGTATAATCTTGTGCCATGGCAACAAGTAATCCAACACACAAGCAAACAAAAAAGAGGCAAGCGAAAAGAGAGGAGGAGATGGGGAAAGAGAGGGCGAATAAAACAGCAAGGGTGAAGTGGGGGAGAGGAAAACGAGAGGCAAATGGCAAATAATGTAAATGCAAGGGAGATGGGTTTGTGATGGGTACTTGGTATGTCTTGATTTGAGCAAAGACCTCCTCGGCAACGGCGCCAGAAATCCTTCTTGCTACGTCTTGAGCTTGCGTTGGTTTTCCTCGAAGCGGAGAGGGTGATGCAGCAAAGTGTAGCGTAAGTATTTCCCTCAGTTTTGAGAACCAAGGTATCAATCCAGTAGGAGGCTCCTCAAAAGTCCACGCACCTACACAAACAAACCGAGAACTCGCAACCAACGCAATAAAGGGGTTGTTAATCCCTTCACGGCCACTTGCGAAAGTGAGATCTAATAAACATAGTATGATAAGATAAATTTATTTTTGGTATTTTATAATATAGATGCAAAAAGTAAAGATGCAAATAAAGGTAGATTGAAAGCAAATATGATAAGAGATAGACCCGAGGGCCATAGGTTTGACTAGAGGCTTCTCTCAAGATAGCATATGTATTACGGTGGGTGAACAAATTACTGTCAAGCAATTGGTAGAAAAGCGCATAGTTATGAGATTATCTAGGCATGATCATGTATATAGGCATCACGTCCATAACAAGTAGACCGACTCCTGCCTGCATCTACTACTATTACTCCACACATCGACCAACTCCTGCCTGCATCTAGAGTATTAAGTTCATAAGAACAGAGTAACGCATTAAGCAAGATGACATGATGTAGAGGGATAAACTCATGCAATGTGATATAAACCCCATCTTGTTATCCTCGATGGAAACAATACAATACGTGCCTTGCAACCCTTTTTGTCACTGGGTAAGGACACCGCAAGATTTTAACCCAAAGCTAAGCACTTCTCCCATGGCAAGAAATACCAATCTAGTAGGCCAAACCAAACTGGTAATTCGAAGAGACTTGCAAAGATAACTCAATCATACATAAAAGAATTCAGAGAAGATTCAAATATTATTCATAGATAAACTTGACCATAAACCCACAATTCATCGGATCTCGACAAACACACCGCAAAAAGAGTTTACATCGAATATATCTCCACAAGAGAGGGGGAGAACATTGTATTGAGATCCAAAAAGAGAGAAGAATCCATCTAGCTAATAACTATGGACCCATAGGTCTATGGTAAACTACTCACAACTCATCGGAGGGGCAAGGATGTTGATGTAGAATCCCTCCATGGTCGATTCCCCCTCCAGCACAGTGCCGGTGAAGGCTCCAAGATGGGATCTCGCGGATACAGAAGGTTACGGCGGTGGAAATTGTGCTTCATGGTGCTCCTGGATGTTTTCTGGGTACGTAGGTATATATAGGAGGAAGAAGTACGTCGGTGGCCGCCCGAGGGGCCCACGAGATAGGGGCGCGCCCTACTGGGGGGGGCGGCCTCCTATTTCGTGGCTTCCTCAGAAGCTTCTTGGCTTGCACTCCAAGCTCTCCGGATCACGTTCGTTCCAAAAATCACGCTCCCGAAGGTTTCATTCCGTTTGGACTCCGTTTGATATTCCTTTTCTTCGAAATACTGAAATAGGCAAAAAAACAGCAATATGGGTTGGGCCTCCGGTTAGTAGGTTAGTCCCAAAAATGATATAAATGTGTAAAATAAAGCCCATAAACATCCAAAAGAGGTAATATAATAGCATGGAACAATAAAAAATTATAGATACGTTGGAGACGTATCAGTGTTCCATTTGTGGACAACGTTTGTATATTCAACTACTCTTCCTGTGCATCATCCATTTGAAGCGGTGATGGAAGTATCTGGAGTGAAAACAAGGAATTCAGAGCAGACAATGCTACCTGCTGAAGCAGACATCTTGCTGGTTACAAAGAGCTCCTCAGAGGAGGATTCAGAGACTGATGACCAGTCCTATTTCCACCCTGAGGTCTATGCTCAATCTTGGCAGGGTTATATTACCCATGTCATGCATGTTGTATTGCATTGCTTAGTTTTTACATCATATATGGATTGCCATCTTCTTACTTGCTTACTATATAAATCATATATTTGAATTATATCATGCCATCATGTTTACATAGTACATACACATCATCTATCTGAATTATGGCATGGCAACCCATTTAATAAAGACATCATATAGTTATATCATCTCATCCTGTTTAGTGTTTACAGTCATCATATTTAGAATTATGGCATTCTATCCATGAATGTATGTGAATTATGGCATGCCAACCTATTTAATAAACACATTATATAGTTATGTCATGTCATCCTGTTTACATAGTCTCATATTTTGAACTATGTCTTTCCATCTTTTTTAGTTAGCCATCATAATGTGAAATTGTGTCTTGCTATCCTGTTTAGTTAGCCATCATATATGTGAAATTGTTTCATGCTGTCCTGTTTGGTTAGACAACATAAATATGAATTATTTCATGCCCTCTTTTATTCCCCACTATCCATTGCACCTGTCTATCATATAATGTCTAAACTTTCAATTACTTTTCTTGTTTATCAGCCATTTGAATTGGAGAGCGTGATGGAAGTATCTAAGGGAGTAACAACACAGTCTTCGAAAAAGATAGTGCTACCAGTTGATGCAGATAGAACCACGGTTGTACTTGCCCAAGGACCAGATCCACCACACATAACCCAGACTCTTGCAGATTGTACCCCTACCCAGTTGGACAGAGAACCAGCTACACCCCTTCTAACCCCAACCCCGGAAGATGGTAACCCAGTTCCAGTTGACATAGCACCGTCTCCACCACAGAGCACCCAAACATGAGCATTTAGTAAGGGAACTGCAGTGCCCAAAGGACGAGGACCACCACTCCGAATCCCAGCTCAACGCTTAAAGGAGAAGAAGATTTGTTCTCAGGTCAGGTTCTGTAGCTATGGTTCATACTCCTTTGCTCTTGCATTACTATATTTACTCATACCAACTATTTTAAATTTTGAAGGATGGAATTGAAGCTCCAATGGTGCAACAGGTATGTTTTAAACTTGTTTCTTTAACTGGTTTTCTGTTGTAACCTACTCTATGTTGATTTAAGTTTCAATTGAATTAGCAGTTATGTTCTCATGCCATGCACATTACAAGTGTTGTTATTGCTCTATAGTTACCCACACTTATATTCTGTCTATTCTGCTTTTTCTTGAACAAATATTGTTTGAACTGTGTCTCTATCTTGATTTGGCAACAAAAACTAGAATGATATAGACCATAAAGTGACTATGGTACATAGATATATGTTTGTTTCATGATGTTATCCTGTCCACTTTACTACTGAACTCATTTACCAAAATGAGTTTGATATACAACATGGTAAACCTGTGATGTGTCTGCTTGTTTCTCTTTTAGAATGCGGACAAAATATTGGAGAACAGTACTGCGTTATCCGATGCACTAGTAGAAAACAGGCCAATGGTCCAGGCCGGCCCAGCCCATTAGTCCCGGTTCAATCCAGAACCGGGACCAATGGGGGCATCGGACCCAGTTCATGAGCCTCGGGGGCCGGCCGGGCCTCGTGGGCCATTGGTCCCGGTTCTTCTGGACCTATTGGTCTCGGTTGGTGGGACGAACCGGGACCAATCGTCCTCGCTCCTGGCCCAACAACATTGGTCCCGGTTGGTGGCTTGAACCGGGACCAAAGGCTGCCCTTTAGTACCGGTTTGTGCCTCCAACCGGGACTAAAGGGCTGGTCCTCGTTGCGGCCAGTGTTTAGTCCCACCTCGCTAACCGAAGGGGGCTCAGACCAGTGTATAAGCCCCTCCCTCTCTGCCTTATTGAGCTCCTCTCAAAATGAAAATAGATGCCCTTATACAGGAAATTTAACCTAAATTCATACTTAATTTCTCTGAAGTTAGTAGAAATTTATTATGAATTTAGGTCGAATTTTCTCTATAAGCGCATCTATGCTCATTTCTGAGTAGTTTTTTATATAGTTTTTTTCCTTTTACTATAGTTTTTCTTTTTATTTCTGAGTTGTAATAAGTCATTAAAAAATAAGCATCTATGCTCATTTTTTTAGTAAAGTTAATCAAAACTATTTTTTCTTCTATTTATTTCTGAGTGGTTTTTTATATAGTTTTTTTTTCTTTTCTGCTTCATTTATTCTTTTCTTTTTATTTCTGAGTTGTAATAAGTCATTAAAAATAAGCATCTATGCTCATTTTTTTAGTAAAGTTAATCAAAATTATTTTTTCTTCTATTTATTTCTATGTGGTTTTTTATATAGTTTTTTTTTGTTTTTGGCTACATTTATTTTTTTCTTTTTATTTTTGAGTTGTAATAAGTCATTAAAAATAAGCATCTATGCTCATTTTTTTAGTAAAGTTAATCAAAACTATTTTTTCTTCTATTTATTTCTGAGTGGTTTTTTATATAGTTTTTTTCTTTTCTGGTACATTTATTCTTTTCTTTTTATTTCTGAGTTGTAATAAGTCATTAAAAATAAGCATCTATGCTCATTTTTTTAGTAAAGTTAATCAAAACTATTTTTTCTTCTATTTATTTCTGAGTGGTTTTTTATATAGTTTTTTTCTTTTCTTCTTCATTTATTCTTTTCTTTTTATTTCTGAGTTGTAATAAGTCATTAAAAATAAGCATCTATGCTCATTTTTTAGTAAAGTTAATCAAAATTATTTTTTCTTCTGTTTATTTCTGAGTGGATTTTTATATAGTTTTTTTCTTTTCTGCTACATTTATTTTTTTCTTTTTATTTCTGAGTTGTAATAAGTCATTAAAAATAAAAAAGAGGTGCAATGCTCGTTAATTTGCTTCAAGCCTTTCGGAATAGTGTCAACTGCACTGCACATAGCTCTGTGCAGTCTACCTTATTCCTCAAGGCTTGAAGCTAACCAACGTGCAGGAGCATTGAGCCTCTTCGTCATCGTCTCTGCACTCAGGGCTTATAAACAGCTGCGAGTGCCTCTCGCTTGGCGAGATGGGACTAAAAAAACAGCTGCAGGAAGAATCAACAAAAAAATAGCTGCAGAAAATAAAAAAGTAGTTAGACGGGTCCATTGGTACCGGTTGGTGGCACCAACCGGTACCAATGCCACTCTTTGGTCCCGGTTGGTTGAACCAACGGGGACGAATGCCGCTCTTTAGTCCCGGTTGGAGCCACCAACCGGGACCAAAGGTCTTTGTTTCTCGCCCTTTAGGCTGCTGAAAAGAGGCCTTTGGTCCCGGTTGGTGGCACCAACCCGGACTAAAGGAGGAATTAGTCCCGGTTTGTGCCACGAACCGGGACCAAAGCCTTTGCTATATATATAGCACTTAGCGCGACTTCGATCTCTCCTGCTCCACTCCCATCACCGCGCGTCTCCCTGCCGCCACCTCGCCGTCGCTGCCTCGCCCCGACGCCGTCGCCGCCCCTCCCCAACGCCGTCGCCGCCCCACAGAGCCCCGCCCAGCCCCGCCCCGCGCATCGTCGCCGCCCGCGCGGCCCGCCCAGCCCGCCCGCGCCGCCCCGATCGACGTCGCCGCCCTGGCCCGCGCCGCCTCGACGCCGTCGCCGCCCCGCTCCGCACCTCGGCGTCACCTTCGCCGTCGCTTTCGCCGGCCGTGCGTGAGCATTTTTTTTATTTTTGTCAGATTTTTTAGATTTTTTTGTAGTTCATATATTTTTTTTTGTTAGGTTAGATGTGTAGTAATTTAGATATATAGTTCATAGATTTTTTTAGATTAGATTTTTTTGTTAGATTAGATGTGTAGTAATTAATTTGTTCATATTATGTTAGATTTTTTTTGTTAGATTAATTAGATTTTTTTGTTAGATTAGATGTGTAGTAATTAATTTGTTCATATTATGTTAGATTTTTTTCTGTTAATAGATTTTTTTAGTGATATTATTATTGAATATGCATGTTTGGTGATATTATTGTTAATAGATTTTTTTGGTGATATTTAGATTGTATAATTAATTTTGTTCATAGAATTTTAATGATTTTTTTGTTCATAGTATTTCGAAAAAGGAAAAAAATAAGAAGTAGTTTATATATAGTTGAACTAGCTAGTTGATTTAATAAACTAATTTATTTTACTATATAAAGAAGTAGTTTGTTTTTAGTAAGTACTACTTATTTATTTATAGTAAGTGCTTAGTAGTTGAACTAGATAGTTGATTTAATTAATAAAACTACTTTTATTTAACTATATATAGAAGTAGTTTCCGCATCGACGTCGGCGATGCCTATCCCGCATCCTCGTCGTCGTCGACTCGGCGGTGGAGGCCTGCTTCATTAGGGCCATGTTCGGGACTGGGCTCCGCTGGGCTGGTATTGGGAGGTGCTACCTTCTGGGGGACGTAGGTTGGTGAGGAGGCAGCCCGTTGTTGACTCGATCCTTGTTTGGTGGCGGTCGCATGGGCCAGTGATGGTGGTGAGGCATCCGGACACCGCGGAGGTGGTACGTCAGCGTGTCAGCGAGGAGGACGAGCATGTCCGTCGCTACATGGTTGCATTGGAGGGCAGGTTCGACAATACCTGGCAGGTTCTTCAGGGATCTCACTGGAGCTATGATCCTGTGATGGTTCCTTATCTTTGGGTGTACACCACCCGCGTCGATACCCGTCGGGCGCTACGGTTCTAGTTGTATTAGTGATAATATTCGACGATGTACGGACACCAAGAGATGATGTACTTTTGCTTATAATTATTGAATGCATGCTAATTTGAATACTATACTTTATTTTATGATTTGGTTTTGCCTATTTTATGATTTGGTTTTGCTTATTGAATGATCATATTCGATAAGTTCTCCTTCATTCCCGTGTGCTAGACAATTTGGTATAATAATGCATTGGGGAATGAAAGGAGGAGCTACGTACATCGATCATCGATAGTCAACCCGTGATTAATAATGATCTAGTTTAATATTTGAATTATGAATGTAGGCTGGAAATGTTGTACTCATCGGACGATGAAAACCGCCTGGGGGAGTGCGACTGGTGCCACGACGACCGAGGTATCTGCGATAGGTTCATTGAGCTGGACGAAGATCGGCGCTTCAGCATTAAGCTCGAGGAGACCTGTGATGTTCATACAGTACGCAATGACGACAATATTTTTTCCGTAATTAAGCACGACTTCAACTATTTTAATGTGTATTTTTCATATTTTTCAATTCGACTAGCTTATCCCATGCTTTGCAAGATGCTATGTCTTGGAGAGGATGGCTTTTGAAGAACATGAATTTTTTGAAACCAAAAAAATTATCCTAAGTACCCATCATGCTGTGGATTTTCATGTAAAGCTATACAATGCTCAGAGTGTAACCCATTTTGGTTGCAAAAATTGGGAAGCACTTTGCAAGATGTATGGTCTTGATGAGGGTATGCTTGTCACCATGGATCTTGGTAATCCTACAATCGAGCAAGAGAGACCTTCGATTTGGGTCCTTGTGGATACAGCTCCAATTCTTCCCCCATGTGAGATTAACATAGTTATTAAGTAATTTATATTGTTTATTTCAAAATATATAGTTGACAACTTATCTCCATTGATAGCTTATTTTCATTCTTCAAAGAATGTGCGGAAGATGGTAGACAGAACCTACTACACCGAAGGCTCCGAATTAACTTATCAGGAGAAAAATCATCTGGTCACATTTTGTACTGATCTTGAGAATTACAATATCTACAATCAAACTCCTCAACAATACGGTCAATACGTGCCACTAGTGCATGTGTTGAACTACGGTAACTACCATGGAGATACCCTGGTAAGATTATTTTTTACTATTACAACATCCGTGCATCTTTTTGCACACTTCTAAAACTAGTACATCATTGCTAACTACGACGTTATTACTATGTTTTTCAACAGATAATCCTAAATGATTGTGTGCCTCATCTGATGTACACGCATGGTAGCCTTCATGTTTTGAACATACAACCAGGTCGTCCTACGAATCTCAACTGTCCATACCGGGTTTCTAAAAGAAGTGGAGACATTACAATCAAAGAATGGAAAAAATGTATGGACAGTCGTAAGGAGCTTCTTGGAAGAAAAAAACAGCGAAGGGCAAGAATTGGAGACAGGATGATCTCCATTCTTCATAATGGAGAGTCAGGGGCTATATTGTTTTATGCTATTTTACGTGTTTAGGTCCTACCTGATACTGATGATCATGTGCTAAGAACAATTATGTAGGGTTGGGTTCGATGACTATGAGGATGATGATCGTATGACTTATTATTAATAACGAGTAGAAGTTGTATGATGATGCATGATATTAGTAGGACTTGTTTATATATGATGATGCATGATGCGAGGATGCGTGAGCATGTTATATCAGCGGGTGAAATGAACATATAGCAGCAGCGTTGATAAACCAAGGACGAAGATATAAGAGAGGACACTTCTCTCTATTAGCTAGCTAATAACAACCTAAAAATAACCCACAAAACCCCTAAAGTATCCACTGTTATAAAAAAACATGGACTTTTGGTCCTGGTTGGTGCCACCAACCGGGACCAAAGGCCCCCCTGACTGGGCTCGGCGGACCGGCCACGTGGAGGCACATTTGTCCCGGTTCGTGTTTGAACCGGGACTAATGGGTGGAGGCATTAGTAACGACCCATTAGTCCCGGTTCATGAACCGGGACTAAAGGCCCTTACGAACCGGGACTAATGGGTGGTTTTCTACTAGTGATTGTAAAGGAAGTAATGCAGATAAGGTTCAAGATAGTGAGACATCCATGTTGGTCTCCAAGAAAGCTGATAAAAACTCTCTTGATGACAGTGAGGGAATCCAAAAGTCATGTCTTGATGTAGTGTTCGAGTTACTGGCCACTACTGCTGGCACAAGCTCTTCAAACTCGCTGCCTGAATCAGTTCGTCTTCTTGAGTCTCAACTTCAAGTTGAAAGACATCGATCAGGTGTGCTGCGACAGGAAGCTGAAGGACTGAGGAAGTCCCTGCAGAATTCAGATGCATATTTTCTAGTGCAACAGCAAACGCTGGAGGATTTAAGCGCCAAACAAGAGAAAGTTAATAATCTTGCTAAGCATCTTGCCAGCATTATGGGTACCCAAGATATTGTTTCTTGAGATCTTCTGAAGTGGTTTCAGTTCTGGATTTGTTTTGCTGCGGCGTTTATTTGCGTTGGTCGCCAACTTTGACAACCAGTGTATATGATATGTTGCTTTGTTCCCTATATTTGCACTGGTGGCGAACTTTGATGCCCAGTGGTTGTAATATGTGCAATAGCCATGATAGCCTAGCATAAGTTGCTTCCTTATTTATTTCCTTGTTGTCTTGTTTATTTGTTTGCTTCTAGTCAGTGCAGTTCTTTTTCCACGGTTTGCTAGTGGCTGCAATAACCTATTTATTAAAACTAGGCCACAATAACCATGGGCTAATATTTACTATAGTGACACTGGGCCTCCTACGGGCCGTAGAAACAGTGGGCCTTCTACTGGCCGTAGAAACAGTAGGCCTTCTACGGGCCATAGAAAAAATGGACCTTCTACGAGCCATAGAAACAATGGGCCTTCTACGGGTCATATCATCAATGGGCCTTATACGGGCCGTATGACCATAACGGGCCATCATTAATAGGCCGTATTTTAGGACGCTATGAAAACGGCCCAACGTATTAACGGACCACAAACGGGCCGACTATAACCACGGGCTGAATTTGGCCCACAAGCACAAAATGACAGTAACGGGCCATAAGTAAACGAATGCTGGAAATGAGCCCAAGAATAAATGGGCTCTGAGAAGGCCGATAGATAACATGGGCTGGAAACGGCCCAACTGAATAACGGGCCCTTAATGGGTACAAAGTGATACACTGTTCATTACGGGCCAGTTTCACCACGGGCCATTAATGGGTGTAAAGTGATACACTGTTTATTGCAGGCCAGTTTCACCACGGGCCGTTAATAGGCCAAGAGTTACATAGGGCCTCATATGGGCCAAAAGACGTCATGAGCCATACATGGGCCAGAAGGGAAAACGGACTGGAATCATATTGGATGGCCCAGATGACGCTACTGTGCCTAATTCGGATAGGGTGTAACGGGCCTTGGGTTAGCGGGCTGTAAATGGGCTATATGCGAACAGGCCATTAACAGGCTTTCCATGGGCTGGCCCGCCACCTTTTGATCAAGTCTAACGGGCCGGCCTTTTCACAGGAATGGGCCTTTGTTGGGCTGTGCCACGTGTCGACGTATCATAGGAGCCTTCTGTCTAATGAGTGGATGACATCTATCCCAATGATGAGCCGACACGTGTTTCCTCCAGCCAATGATTATTTTACACGTGGAAAATCCCCATTGGTCGGGGCTGTTAACGGGTTATCGGATCCAAAACCCGACCCGATAGCTTAACGACGTTCCGTTACGATGGATGCCACGTGTCGGTCACCCTTGACGAAAGCACTTCTGTGATGCGCGATTTATCGTCATGGAAGTGGACACTTCTGTCATGATAATTTTGGTAATGTCATGGAACACTTCTACGACAGCACAGGTATGACTATCTTGATTCTGTCATAAAATCGTCATCGATGTACATGCATGACAAAAAACGCGACCTACTGTGACAAACAGGTATCATCACGAAAGTGTATGTTTTTGTAGTGGGGGTCGTCTCCGGTTCAGTGACTGGATTATCATCGGTTGGTTTATTCAACTTGGCCTTCTTGCTAAGTCTGGCTTTGGCACTGAAAAGAACAGACGCAAAAGTTAGTACAATAAACCAATACAAGCCATAAAGCGTTAAGTGTAATATGCTTACCCAGGAACAGTCTTGAGGGTAGGGTGTTGTGTGGCCGATGACTCGCCGGAGGATGAATGGGAGGTTCCTAGATAATTTGAATCGGAAGGATTAAGAGGATATCGAAAATAACCCGCCCTGGGATAAAGCGTATCAGAAGTACAAGTGACCTCTTGACGGTGTTTGTGAACCGAAGAGTTTGGTAAACCGGAGGAGGTAACCATTTGGCCGCTATGCCGAGTTGTGCGGCAAGCTTCATGCTGTTGTGTCTTCAAAAGAAAGTGCGGATCCGAATAAGCAAGAGGTCGTGAAAATTTTACTTTCCGGACTGCTCGACAGATTTTTCGTGTTGGCAAAGGCTCTGAGTCGGAAGAAAGAATAATTACCTCTACATCACCAGCGCGGCTAGCTTCCGCATCATCCTGATAATGTTCATTGTCAATGAGGTGTATGAAAAAGGAATCAAGAGAGTCAAGGTCTACCTCTGAGTCCAGATTATCAAGTTCTTCATCGTTAGGCAGGTCAGAGGCCTCCGTAGTTTTCTTCTTCGCTGGCTTCTTTGTAACCCTGGGCTTGATGCGAGGAGCTCTCACCGGTTTATCCTGCGGCTTCGCCGGTTTATCCTGTGATTTCCTCTTCCAGAACGGATCATCACCCTCCACAGACGAACAACAAGTTATAAAGGAATGTTTAAGAGGGGATGGATTAAGAAAAAAATGAGGCAATTCTTACAGCTGGCGGTTTGTTGAAGTATAGAAGGGATAGAGCCCTACTATGCTGCATACAGCCACTGGTTCATCAAGCATTTTCTTGACAGATTCGGTGACTTCATCATCAGTGAGCTGGATGTCAATATGACGTTGAGGATCTTTCAAATCCCCTGTGCATTCACACATTAAACCCGGGCGCCAGCTTAAAAGCATCATGCTCCAAGAAACCCAGCATCAAACGAAGTCAACGCCTGTCAATCCTATTGCAACAAAAGCTCTGAGCTTTGCAAGCTGGGGTGCATAACTAGCTCATTCCTTTGCAGTGAGTCGTTGAGGGACTAGATGTTTGTTGTTAAGCCGGTGTGGACGATAATTGGGCAGAGGATTTTCTCTGTCTGGAGCTATGTTTCGGCAATAAAACCAAGTTTGATTCCAATCTTTGGGGTGGCTATGATGCTTGGCGTGAGGGAAATTGACATCTTTCCTCTTCTGGATTGAAACGCCACCAAGTTCAGTGTTGGCCTGTCTGTAAACTCGGTACAATGGTTTAAGTAAAAGAAGTCCTGAAAAACTCAACGGTAGGCTCTTCTTGCAGATAAGCCACACAAAATACTTGCTAGTTGCAAATATTGGACATAGAATCCGGTCCAATATCTTGAGGGCGGATCTGGAAACTAGCAAGCACATCATGGAAGAATTTTGATCTGGGAGGGCTAAACCCTCGGCCTAGATGATCAGCAAACACAATCACCTCTCCATCCTTGGGCTCAGGAGGATTTTCTGGACCAGGAACTCTCCAGTACTTCCTTCTTTGCTAAAACGCCAGTGAGGGAGTCTTGGATTATGGGGTCCTCAGACAGCCGGACTATATACCTTAGTCGGACTGTTGGACTATGAATATACAAGATTGAAGACTTTGTCCCGTGTCCGGATAGGACTCTCCTTTGCGTGGAAGGCAAGCTTGGCAATTCGTATATATAGATCTCCTTCTCTGTAACCGACTCTGTGTAATCGTAGCCCCCTCCGGTGTCTATATAAACCGGAGGGTTTAGTCCATAGGACAACAACAATCATAATCAAAGGCTAGCTTCTAGGGTTTATCCTCTATGATCTCGTGGTAGATCAACTCTTGTAATACTCATATCATCAAGAACAATCAAGCAGGAAGTAGGGTATTACCTCCATCGAGAGGGCCCAAACCCGGGTAACATCGTGTCCCCTGCCTGCTGTTACCATTAGCCTTAGACGCACAGTTCGGGACCGCCTAACCAAGATCCGTCGGTTTTGACACCGACATTGGTGCTTTCATTGAGAGTTCCACTGTGTCGTCGCGATAAGGCTCGATGGCTCCTTCAATCATCTTCAACGACGCAGTCCAGGGGGAGGTTTTCCTTCCCGGACAGATCTTCGTATTCGGCGTCTTTGCACTGCGGGCCAACTCGCTTGGCCCCTTGGAGCAGATCGATAGCTACGCCCCTGGCCACCAGGTCAGGTTTGGAAGCTTGAACTACACTACCGACATCCGCGGAGACTTGATCTACGACGGATTCGAGCTCATGTCAGGTACGCCGAATAGTCGTGACGAGCATGACTTAGATCTGCCATCAGACAGTGTTCGGGAGATCGCACCTGTGGTGGCCCCTGGAATCAATCCGGGGTGGCTATGATGCTTGGCGTGAGGGAAATTGACATCTTTCCTCTTCTCGATTGAAACGCCACCAAGTTCAGTGTTGGGCCTGACTGTAAACTCGGTACAACGGTTTAAGTAAAAGAAGTCCTGTAAAACTCAACGGTAGGCTCTTCTTGCAGATAAGCCACACAAAATACTTGCTAGTTGCAAATATTGGACATAGAATCCAGTCCAATATCTTGAGGGCGGATCTGGAAACTAGCAAGCACATCACGGAAGAATTTTGATCTGGGAGGGCTAAACCCTCGGCCTAGATGATCAGCAAACACAATCACCTCTCCATCCTTGGGCTCAGGAGGATTTTCTGGACCAGGAACTCTCTAGTACTTCCTTCTTTGCTAAAATGCCAGTGAGGGAGTCTTGGATTATGGGGTCCTCAGACAGCCGGACTATATACCTTAGTTGGACTGTTGGACTATGAAGATACAAGATTGAAGACTTTGTCCCGTGTCCGGATAGGACTCTCCTTTGCGTGGAAGGCAAGCTTGGCAATTCGTATATATAGATCTCCTTCTCTGTAACCGACTCTGTGTAATCGTAGCCCCCTCCGGTGTCTATATAAACCGGAGGGTTTTGTCCATAGGACAACAACAATCATAATCAAAGGCTAGCTTCTAGGGTTTATCCTCTATGATCTCGTGGTAGATCAACTCTTGTAATACTCATATCATCAAGAACAATCAAGCAGGAAGTAGGGTATTACCTCCATCGAGAGGGCCCAAACCCGGGTGACATCGTGTCCCCTGCCTGCTGTTACCATTAGCCTTAGACGCACAGTTCGGGACCCCCTAACCGAGATCCGTCAGTTTTGACACTGACATTGGTGCTTTCATTGAGAGTTCCACTGTGTCGTCGCGATAAGGCTCGATGGCTCCTTCAATCATCTTCAACGACGCAGTCCAGGGGGAGGTTTTCCTTCTCGGACAGATCTTCGTATTCGGCGTCTTTGCACTGCGGGCGAACTCGCTTGGCCCCTTGGAGCAGATCGATAGCTACGCCCCTGGCCACCAGGTCAGGTTTGGAAGCTTGAACTATACTACCGACATCCGCGGAGACTTGATCTTCGACGGATTCGAGCCCATGTCAGGTACGCCGAATAGTCGTGACGAGCATGACTTAGATTTGCCATCAGACAGTGTTCGGGAGATCGCACCTACGGTGGCCCCTGGAATCAATCCGGAGGAGATTGCGCCTTCTGGGGACGGGTGGATAGACCCCGCCACGGAGGCCGCACACTCATCGGCATTGGAGCCGAACACTGATCCCACCTCCTGTAAGGATGGCATCATCGGACCCTCGGACTCGTCTCCGGCCACAGGATCCGAACCGCGTACTCCCGTGCCTATCGAATCTGATTGGGCACCAATCATGGAGTTCACCTCCACGGATATTTTTCAACACTCACTGTCGGTGTCAAAACCGGCGGATCTCGGGTAGGGGGTCCCGAACTGTCCGTCTAGGCGGATGGTAACAGGAGACAAGGGACACGATGTTTTTACCCAAGTTCGGGCCCTCTCGATGGAGGTAAAACCCTACTCCTGCTTGATTGATATTGATGATATGAGTAGTACAAGAGTGGATCTACCACGAGATCAAGGAGGCTAAACCCTAGAAGCTAGCCTATGGTATGATTGTTGTAATGGTTGTGTGTCTCCTATGGACTAAAACCCTCCAGTTTATATAGACACCGGAGAGGGCTAGGGTTACACCGAGTCGGTTACAATGGTAGGAGATCTACATATCCGTATCGCCAAGCTTGCCTTCCACGCCAAGGAAAGTCCCATCCGGACACGGGACGAAGTCTTCAATCTTGTATCTTCATAGTCTTGGAGTCCGGCCGACGATGATAGTCCGGCTGTCCGGACACCCCCTAGTCCAGGACTCCCTCAGTAGCCCCTGAACCAGGCTTCAATGACGATGAGTCCAGCACGCATATTGTTCGGCATTGCAAGGCGGGTTCCTCCTCCGAATAATTCATAGAAGATTGTGAACACCAGGATAGTGTCCCGCTCTGCAAAATAAATTCCACATTCCACCGTAGAGAGAATAATATGTACACAAGTTCAATCTGCTGACGTATTTTGTGGCATGACGTCACACCACTACCAAGCCTTTACTTGAACCGTTTTTTATTATACCACCTTAGCGCGTTTAGCGAATCGGTTTCCTTGGCACGTCTTGTCGAAGCAGAGATCATGTTCCCCTTATTCCGGGATTCTCATCAATATGGACGAGGGTAACCCAACCGCGCCATTGATGGTGGCGCTTGGGAGATAAGCGAGTTTTACCAGGCCGGTGGAGACACATAGTCTTCGTCCGCCCATATATAAGGGGATAAGGATCCACATTTTTACCTACGCCTTCTTCCTCCTTTGCTTTTCCATCTCCGCGCACTCGAGCTCCAGCGCCCAAGCCCGCACATCTCTCCTCGACCTTCTCCAGCCATGTCCGGAACGGGAGGCAAGTGGATGACCTCCTCCGTTACGGAGGAGCACATCGAGAAGCTGCGCGGCGCCGGATACCTATCCAGCGACCTCGCGCACCGGCTGCCCGACAAGGGGCAGCTCATCCCCACCCCCAGGCCCCATGAGAGGGTCGTATTCCTTCCCCACTTCCTCTGCGGACTGGGCTTCCCACTTCATCCCTTCGTCTGGGGGCTCATGTACTACTACGGCCTGGACTTCCACGATCTGGCGCCAAACTTCATCCTCAACATCTCGGCGTTTATCGTCGTGTGTGAGGCCTTCCTCTGCATCCAGCCCCACTTCAGCTTGTGGCTAAAAACCTTCAATGTCAAGCCGAAGGTAGTGAAGGGCGTCCAAGCGGAGTGCGGAGGTGCCATGGTGGGCAAGATGCCCAACGTCCTCTGGCTCGAGGGCGCCTTTGTGGAAACCATCAAAGGGTGGCAATCGGGGTGGTTCTATATCACCGAGCCGCGTGACCCTAAATGGGCTGCGGCCCCTGAGTTCAGATCTGGTTCCCCCATGCAGCTCACCTCCTGGAAAGAGAAGGGCTTGCTATGGGGCAGTTCGGAGGAGCTGACCGGACTCCAGTCCTGTCTCCAGACCTTGGTAAACAAGAAGCTGAAGCTTGTCAACGTGATCCAGGTCATGCTCGTCCACCGGATTCTCCCCTGCCAACAATGGGCCTTCAACCTGTGGGAGTTCAATCCGGCACAGCACCAGACCCTGAGCGGGCTCTTCGACACGACGTACGAAGCTTCCTGGAAGGTGCTATTCAAGGTGGGAGAAGCCCCCGCATCCGCGACTGAAGATCGCGGGTTCAGCACGAAACACCCGGCCGATGCGGTAAGTTATCCTTTATGGGACATGTATTTCTTTCATAGTTTGACTCTATGTGGGATCTAAAATTCCCAATGCCTTTAACAGGACTAGCAGAGGACGTCCGGACAGGTTAACTGTCCGGCTCCCCTCCCCGAAGAACCAGCGGATGCCCGTTTAACGGGGCTGCTAGTCCCGGCACTCTATGTGGTGCCGGAGAAGAAGGCCAAGAAGAAGGCCACGGGAACCCGAAGGAGTTCCCGGCGCCAGGTGGTATCGAACTCATCGTCCGATGACTCCGAGGCGGACTCCTCCCACGAAGGCGAGGAGGAAAAAGAAGACTCTCCCCAGGAGGGGGGAGAGAGGAAGAGGAAGGCTTCCCCAATGGGGGAGGCCGAAGGGTCCAAGAGGGGAAGGACCCTTCCCCCGGACAGCTCCGCCAACGCCAACGTTGGCGATGAGGAGTGGCCCTCAAGGGACAGGCCTCCGGCAAGATCGTAAGTATCTGGATTCCTGAATGATTTATAATTTCTCTTTTGTGCCACATAGTGTCCTTCTAATGCGGTCGATGATGATCTTCCCGCTTCATCGAGCGGGTCCTTGGCTCCATCGGACGTGGATTCCATTCCGACCGCCTCCACCCCTCGGGATGCTGACGACGCCGAGGTGGGATCCCAGGAGGGGACCCATCAGGAGGAGGCTCCGGAGGTGCCGCAAGACAGCCTCCCGGACTTTGCGCCGGACTCCATGCCGGAACCCGCAGTGGTTCTGGAGTCCGGCAGGCGGCCCCTTCGTAAGAAGGGCTAGAGCGTGACACCGGCAGCCTCCGTCCAACCGGAGGCGCCGGACAACTTGTTGGAGGCGCTCAACGGCGCTTCCATCAAGGAAGAGCACCGCACTATCATGAGTGCGGTGATTCAGAAGGTTCAGCTCGCCAAGAGCGGGCTGACCGAAGCCTGCAGTAGCCTTCTAACAGGCTTTGAGGTAAGAAGTTTAAAATATGTAATGTGATACCGCATAGACAGTAGCCCCTGATGCTCGGTTCGGTGTTCGGAAAGAAAAACCGGACTGAGGATCGAAAAAAGGTATACGCAGGAGTGCTAAATTTTTTGTCAATATGGGTTTGCAGGTGTCAGGACCCCGACTCAATGCCACATCGATCTAGCATGTAACACCTCATATCACTTTGCGGCCTCACGCACAGTATTCCCACGGGTGTCGCCTTACCTTTGCCCGGGACCGTTTGCTCCTTTTGGCACACGTATATGATAGTGTCGCTAGCATCCATATGATAAGGAGCCCGGGCTGACATGGCTAGTCATAAACCCAAAGTGGCACAAACTTACAGGGACAGGCATCCATGACCCAGCATCGAATGTGTCGGTCATCAGCGAGTGTATCCAGGCTGTAGCACTGGGCTAGCAGGACTCCGATGAACCGGGCTGTAGTGGGCTAACAGGACTCCGGTATTCATCGCGTGACATTTCCCCGAAGGGACAGACACAGGAACGAAGAAGGACACATGCCGGCCAGCCTAAGTGTTCCGGAGCAGTAGCAAGCTACCATGGCTCAGTGGAAGCACTAGGAGACATTTCCCGGTAAGAGAGGCTACCAAGGATAAACAACTAGGTTGTTAGATCCCACACATACCAAGCATTTCAATAACATACACACAATATGCTCAATATGTGCAAATACAACATGGCATCACAACATGACTCTACGACTCAAGTATTTTATTCAATAGGCTCCGAGGAGTGAGATATTACAAACATGGGTCTCATGACCCAACATTCAAAGCATACAAGTCAAAGCACAAGCGGAAGCTCAACATGTCTGAGTACAGACATCTACAAATGAAAAAGGCTGAGAAGCCTGACTATATACTAGATCCTGCCGAGGGCACAAGACCGTAGCTGTGGTAACAAGCTAAACATCGAAGTCCACGCGGAACTACTAGTGAGACGGAAGTCTCTCTGCAAAAACATAAAATAGGCAAACGTGAGTACAAATGTACCTAGCAAGACTTACATCAGAACTATCTACATATGCATCATTATCGACAAAGGGGATGGTGGGGTTTAACTGCAGCAAGCCAGCTTTGACTCGGTGGCTATCCTGAAATACGACTGCAAGTAACTCTTTTGAGGTGGCGCACACGAGTCCACATATTCACCATATCAATACACCACTATGGATCCGCTCCCGTCTCCCTATGAGAACGCCATCCATAGCACTCACGCTTATCTTGCGCATTTTAAAGTATCCACTTTCACTTGTCTATGAACTGTACAGGCAACCCAGAAGTCCTTTTCCGCGGACACGGCTATTCGAATAGATCATATTAACCCTGCAGGGGTGTACTTCTTCACACACGCTCTCGCCACTTACCGCCATGTACACCTCGTGTATCTCGGCAACCTTCAAGCGGAAGCCTGGCGAGGGAGTCGGCCACGACCTGACTAACCACACAAGTCTCTCGTCCAGGTTTATTGCCTATTCGGGTTCCATCCGCAAGGAGATCCGGCCGGGGTGTCTCTCACGGCCCCAGACGATGTGTTTAGGGTTCCCAAGCCCACCATCCGGGTGCTACTTGGTACACCGGGCCACTGTGCCTAGTCTGTCCCAAGCCCTCTGAGGGAGTCCTGGACTAGGGGGTGTCCGGACAGCCGGACTATCATCGTCCGCCGGACTCCAAGACTACGAAGATACAAGATTGAAGACTCCGTCCCGTGTCCGGATGGGACTTTCCTTGGCGTGGAAGGCAAGCTTGGCGATACGGATATGTAGATCTCCTACCATTGTAACCGACTCTGTGTAACCCTAGCCTCCTCCGGTGTCTATATATACCGGAGGGCTTTAGTCCGTAGGACAACATACATTACAACAATCATACCATAGGCTAGCTTTAGGGTTTAGCCTCCTTGATCTCGTGGTAGATCCACTCTTGTACTACCCATATCATCAATATTAATCAAGCAGGACGTAGGGGTTTACCTCCATCGAGAGGGCCTGAACCTGGGTAAAACATCGTGTCCCTCGTCTCCTGTTACCATCCGCCTAGACGCACAGTTCGGGACCCCCTACCCGAGATCCGCCGGTTTTGACACCGACATTGGTGCTTTCATTGAGAGTTCCTCTGTGTCGTCACCGATAGGCTTGATGGCATCTGCAACCAACGACGCCGTCCAGGGTGAGACTTTTCTCCCCGGACAGATCTTCGTATTCGGCGGCTTCGCACTGCGGGCTAATTCGCTTGGCCATCTGGAGCAGATCAAAAGCTACGCCCCTGGCCGTCAGGTCAGATCCGGAAGCCTAAACTTCACAGCCGATGTCCGCGGAGACTTGATCTTCGACGGACTCGAGCCACCGCCGAGCGCGCCGCACTATTGCAATGGGCATGATCTAGCTCTGCCGCCGAACAGTGCCTTGGTGGCCGCACACGAATCCGCTCCGGCCATTAGTCCGGAGCCGATGGCCCAGATAGAGGATCGGTGGATGGACACCACCTCGGGGGCTTCAACTTCCACGGCGATGGAGCCGAACACTGATCTTGTCCCTCGCAAGTTCGCGATTCCGAGGTGCCGGACTCCTTGCCGGACTCCGAACCTCCCACGCCCCCACCAACCAAATCGGATTGGGCGCCGGTTATGGAATTCACTGCCGCGGACATCTTCCAATACTCGCCTTTTGGCGACATCCTGAATTCACTAAAGCATCTCTCGTTATCAGGAGAGCCCTGGCCGGACTATGGCCAGGAAGGTTGGGATACGGACGACGAAGAAATTCAGAGCCCACCCACCACCCACTTTGTAGCCACTGTCGACGATCTAACCGACATGCTAGACTACGACTCCGAAGACATCGACGCTATGGACGACGATGCCGGAGACGAACAGGAACCAGAGCCCATAGGGCACGGGAGGACCACCTCGACATATGACATATACATGGTGGATACCCCAAAAGAGAGCGATAACGAGGACCAACGGGCAGCGGCAGAAGATAACCCCGCCGATAAGTAACCAAAACGGCGGCGCAGACGCCGCCCTAAGCCCCGCCTCGACAACGACAACGCTCCTAAAGACCCCGCAATACAGCAGGGCACAAAAGTGGACGACGAACATGCAGATGAGCAACCGTCCGAACAAGACGAGTCAGATAATCAGTCCAGGCCCGGCGAAAACAACGGTTCGGACGATCTCACGCCGGACACACCACCGGAAGGTAAAAACCATCAGAAAAGACTCGTCAACACTGCAAGAAGCTTGAAAAAGGAAAAGCGGAAGCTCAAAACAGCGAAAGACACACTCAGAATGAGGTGGAGCAAAGTACTCAAAACCACAGATAAATACGGCAATGGTCACCAATCGAAGAGCTACCCGAAGCGCAAGCTACTACCAGAATTCGACGGCGAGGCCATAGAGCCCCCACAATCAAAAAATAAAGAGGCCGCCTTGTTGGATAGACGGCCGGATGACAAGCCAAATTCTGCAAGCGGCGCCGCACATAAACCAACCAATGGACTTGGAAGGACAGATGGCCCAGCCAGGTCCATCTACGGACCAAAGAAGAAGGCCCCAGGAAGCAAGGCAACACGTCAAGTGTCCGAAGATAGTGGCACACCCAAATACAGGGGCGCCGCACACCCACTATGTTTCACCAATGAGGTGCTGGACCATGAATTCCCAGCAGGATTTAAACCCATAAACATAGAGGCCTACGATGGAACAACAGACCCTGGAGTCTGGATAGAAGATTATATACTACATATACACATGGCTAGAGGAGATGATCTCCACACCATAAAATACCTACCCCTCAAGCTCAAAGGGCCAGCCCGTCACTGGCTTAAAAGCCTCCCAGAAAACACTGTTGGAAGTTGGGAAGAGCTCGAGGACGCGTTTAGAGCAAATTTTCAAGGGACTTATGTCCGCCCTCCGGACGCAGATGATCTAAGTCATATAACTCAACAGCCCGGAGAGTCAGCGCGGAAATTCTGGAACAAGTTTCTCACCAAAAAGAACCAAATAGTCGACTGTCCGGACGCCGAAGCCTTAGCAGCTTTTAAACACAATGTCCGAGACGAATGGCTTGCCAGGCACCTCGGCCAAGAGAAACCGAGGACAATGTCCGCACTAACAAGCCTCATGACCCGCTTCTGTGCGGGAGAGGATAGTTGGCTAGCAAGATGCAGCACTAGCGACCCAAGTACATCCGAGATAAGAGATGGAAACGGAAAATCACGGCGCAGAAAAGAGCAGCGCCGGAATAAAGAGAAAAGCCCAAAGAGCACGGCAGTCAACGCCGGATTCAAAAGCTCGCGGCCAAATAACAAAATACCGCCTCTTAAGGATGATAGCGATGAATTGTCCAACTTAAACAAGATTTTGGGTCGGATATGTCAAATCCAGAGTACCCCCGGAAGGCCTGCAAAGCACACCCATAGGGATTGTTGGGTTTTCAAACAGTTCGGCCGACTAAACGCCGAACACAAGGGGTCGACGCGTCAAGCGAAGATGATAAACCCCACCAGCAGAGCACCGGAAAACAAAAGACTTTCCCACAAGGGGTCAAAGCAGTAAACTCACTTCATGTGATAATATGGAAAAATAGTGCGGCACTTCCTAAAAAGAGCCTCGCACGGTCCAACCTAGCAGACCATAGAAACTGGATATCAAAACCAATCACTTTCGACCACCTGGACTATTCCAGAAGCGTTCAAAACGCGGGATGGACTGCCCTGATATTGAATCCCATAATCGACGGATTACAATTTACTAAACTCCTAATGGACGGAGGCAACGACTTAAACCTGCTGTATTCAAACACAATCCGCAAGATGGGGATAGACCCTACACCAATTCGACACAGCCGCACTTCCTTCAAAGGAGTGACGCCGGGCCCTTACGCCAAGTGAACAGGCTCCCTATTACTAGAAGTCGTGTTCGGATCACCGAACAACTTTCGGTGCGAAAAACTAATTTTTCATATCGTCCCATTTAAAAGTGGATATCAAGCACTCTTGGGACGAAAGGCTTTTGTCCGTTTCAACGCCATACCACATTACGCGTCTCTTACACTAAAGATGCCCGGTCTGCGTGGCATCATCTCAGTGCGAGTGTCACCCAAAGACCCTGGCCTCGGATAGACGAGTCCGGCATCAGTAGGCTAGGGGCTCCCTAGCCGCACACCCCTTCACAAGGGGCTGCGCGCACAAACAACCGCGGGTTCATTCAAACCCCGCTTGGCTTATTCATATCTTTTCTTTCACACATACCCTTTTTTTCTTTTTTTTTCTTTCTTGCACGTATTGTTTTCAAACTAAGCGTTCCTCTCTTTTTCCAGATGAACAACGTGCATACCCATCCAGGATAACGGCACAACGGAGAAACAGGCGCAGACATGCAGTAGGGACCCGTTGCGAGGATTCTTTTCAGATTAAGACCCTGTGTAAACCTTTTTTACTGTCTCTTCTTGTTATTCTCCCTTGGTTTCTTCCTATAACCAAAGTGGAGCCTGACGTTTTGGCATCGGCCGCGTCAGAAGACCATGCCCGTACCTGGACATTAGGGGCTTAGGGCATTATTCTGCCTATTATCATAAAGACCGAACACCTCAGGGAGTGTTCGGCGTCTCGAGTTAGGCATTATATGCATCAGCTCCGAATCATGTCTTTGGTCAAATGTTGGGTTTGCCCGGCTCCTGTGTTTTGCTGCCTTACATTCCGTATCATCGGCTAACGCGGCACCAGGAGAACTACTGCGATTGTGCCCTAGTTCGGCTGGGCGAGCACCTTAGTAGAGAAAGCCGAAAACTGACTGTCATGATATAGCGAGAGACTGGTCAACCACTCGATCGACTACCGGAATGTTTAGAATTCCCCGCTTTGACGAAGGATCGTTGCCCGGTCAGGCACACACGCGCCCCGAAATCGGAGAAGTGCGGTGCCCCTAGGGGCTATATCGTAGCCCCACCCTCGAACTCCACTGGCTAAGTGAAAGTGATAAAGCATTATAGTCCGGATTGCCTCGTTTGCTACGCTACCACCTCCTAAACAGGACCGAGACGTCGGATTAAGTGTGAACACACGCTATTTTTGCGAACACCCCCGCACCTTGTGCTTGGGGGCTGAAGCCGAAGACTGCAATCTTTCAGGTTATACAAATGTATACGAAAACGGCCGCTCAGGAGCAGTATTACTACTTGGGACGCACAAGTATAAAAAGCAGCTATTGCATAATCATTGTTTTACAAGCTAAGACGTTCATTTGAACATGACATTATTTGAGCACTGCGACTCTATTACACAAGCACCACGCATAACTTCCCCGAAATAGTGCTCGGCGGGGAGCCGGCTTTCATCCGAACCCTGGGCGGCAACAGCGGTGGCATCCATCTCTGTCCAATGCGCCTTTACGCAGGCAAGTGCCATCCGCGCGCCTTCGATGCAGGCCGAACGCTTCATCTCCTTGATATGCGGCACCACTCCAAGGAATTGCTGCAGTAAGCCGAAGTAGCTCATCGCCTTGGGCCTCTCTGGCCAAACATGAGCCAGATGTCAGTCATGGCAAGTCCGAACAATCTATTTAGCTCGGCCCATTCGGCCAACCGGTCGGTCAACGGAAGTGAGCGATCCGGACTATGGAATTGAGACCAAAATAGCTCTTCCGTCTTGTGATCCTTCTGGCTCCGGAAGTGCTCAAAGGCATCAGCTGCACTTGGCGCTAAGTCCATATACGGATCCTCCGGACTCCACAGCCGATCAAATTGAGCATACTTTTGATCCATAAACCGGCGACGCGGCAGATAAGGCTTGCCAGCCACGATATCTCCGGCCTGGCGCAGCTCCTCCCTCATGGCCCGCATTACAGAGCGGGCATCCTTGGCATCGGCGGTGGCCTTCCTTAGGTCTTCCCGCTTCGATAAGCGCTCCTTTTCAAGAGCCTCACTGCGGTCGGCAGCATCTTTTACTTTCACGGCCAATTCGGCCACCTCTTCCCTGCTTAGGCAGTGAGCAGCCCTTTCGGCTTTCAACTCCTCGGCCGCCCTCGAGGCAGCCGCGTCACTCCTTCGGGCTTTCTCCTTAGCTTGAGCAAGTTCGGCTCGAAGGCTCTCCACAGCAGCAGCACCGTCTGTATAACAGCATATAATTTATCAGAGGAGGGCTTTGACCCCATTAATAAAGCGATTGTGGAGAACTCATTTACCTTGCGACTCGTCAAGTCGCCGGTTGACAAGTGCGATGTCCGCATCTGCCGCGTCAAGTTGCCGCATTAACTCGGCAACCCCACTAGTCCGGCTAGCCCTCGGACTATCCGCCACCTGCATAGGAATGGCGACATTCATTACTTGCGATTTCGATCCTCGGCACGCTATCGTTTTCGACAACCTACCGAGTCTCAGGGGCTACTATCTATACAAGGCACACTTTTATGTGCAAAACTGTCAAAAAATAGAAGGTGCATCATTTTCGCGTACCTCAAATCCCACCAGCAAACTCATAGTGGCATTACGCAACCCGCTCTCGGCGGACGAAATCCTTCCAATCACCATGCGCATCAACGCACGGTGATCTTCTGAGATGGACGCCCTCTCAAGCAGATTCTTCAGTTCTCCCGGCCGGACACCAGCGTGCGCCAAACTCTCCGGCCCCTCCGGACTCGGGGATACCCTCCGTGACGATACTTCAGGCTCGTCTGCCTTATCTGACGGCGCAGCAGACGGAGGCGTTTCGCTCTCCATCATCTCCGGAAGAAGGTCCCCCGAAGACGAACTCATCTGAGAAGGCTGCAAATCCGAACTGCAGGATAAAAATTTCGGTTACCCACAGAAGCACAAATGGAGGTATTTTCTTACTGATGAAATCCCCTTTTCATACTCACGGCTCGCTGGAGGGCTGATTCTTTGGCGATGATTGTGCGTCCGGATTCTCCCCGGACGTCGGACCCCCTGGGGAAGATCTCTTCCCCCGTTTAGGGGCTTTGGCCTCCGGATCCTCGGAGGCGGTCCTCTTCTCCCCCTGAAAGGAGGGGTTTTTGATTCCCCCCTCTTCAGACGACCCTTTGGGCGAAATAATAGCTCCTCTATTGTCCCCATCGCTCCCTTCTCTGGGTGCGACCTCCAACATTCTGACCAGCACGGGCTCCAGTGCGGTCTCTGGGAGGGGGGCCGGACACCTTATCAGCCTCGATCATGCCACCCACTCCTGTGAAGAGTAATGGGTCAGGAGGCGAACTCTAGAAAAGCAGATAAATAGAACGTCCGGACTCTGAGCTATTTACCTGAGTATCTGGGCGATTGCGGCTTAGGCCTGCGTCCTCGGCGAATTCCGGACAAGCCACCTGTGGTCCGAAGAACAACTTGTACATCTCCACGGGTGTCGCACCCATGAAGTGTTGGAGAATCCGAGGTCCCTCCGGGTTGAACTCCCATAGACGGAGAGGACGGCGTTTGCAGGGCAGAAGATGCCTGATTAGCATAACCTGCATCACCACAACCAAATTGATCTCCCTCGCCTGGAGGTCTCGAATCCGGCCCTGCAATAAGGGCACGTCTTCGGACAACCCCCAATTGAGCCCTTGGTTGACCCATGACATCAGTCGGCATGGAGGTCCTGGGCGGAATGAAGGCGGCGGCTTTTTCTTGCTACCCTTCGGAGCGGTGATATAGAACCACTCCTGCTACCACAGTCTGAGTTCCTCTTGGAAGGAACCCTCGGGCCACGGGGCATCGGCCTTTTTTCTTATGGCCGCCCCGCCGCACTCTGCTTGACGCCCCCCGATCATCTTCGGCTCCACATTGAAGGTCTTCAGCCAGAGGCCGAAGTGGGGAATGACGCGGAGGAAGGCTTCGCAGACGATAATGAATGCGGAGATATGGAGGATGGACTCCGGAGCCAAATCGTGAAAATCCAGCCCGTAGTAGAACATGAGCCCTCTCACGAAGGGGTCCGTTGAGAAGCCTAAACCCCGACGGAGGTGGGATACGAAGACAACATATTCGCCGGGCTCGGGGGCGGGCACGGCCTGCCCTTGGACAGGCAACCTGTGCGAAATCTCGTAGGCCAGGTACTTGGCCTAACGTAACTTCAATATGTCCTCCTCCGTGACGGAGGAGGGCATCCACCGGCCCTGGAGGTCGGAGCCGGACATGGTTGAGAATCCGAAGCGCTCGAATCTGAGGCCCTAGGTGTTAGAACTGGGAGCGAGGAAGAGCTTCGATGCGAGATTGAAGAAAAAGAATGAGCCTTGGTCCTCTTATAAAGGGGAAGAATACCAAGAGCCGTCTTCGTGACCGTTTGGGATTCACCTTCGATAGAGGAGGCGTGTCGACGGGCACGGTTGGGTTACCCACACACGTATTGATGAGAATCCCGGAATAAGGGGAACACGATCTCTGCTTCGACAAGACGTGCCAAGGAAACCGTTTCGCTAAACATGCTGAGGTGGTATAATAAAAAACGATTCAAGTAAAGGCTTGGTAGCGGTGTGATGTCATGCCGCGTAATACGTCAGCAGATTGGATTGGTGTACATTTTATTCTCTCTACGGTGGAATGTAGAATTTATTTTGCAGAGCCGGACACTATCCTGGTGTTCATGGTCTTCTCTGGATTATTCAAGGGAGGAACCCGCCTTGCAATGCCGAACATTATGCGCGCCGGACTTATCGTCATTGAAGCCTGGTTCAGGGGCTACTGAGGGAGTCCTGGACTAGGGGGTGTCTGGACAGCCGGACTATCATCGTCCGCCGGACTCCAAGACTACGAAGATACAAGATTGAAGACTCCGTCCCGTGTCCGGATGGGACTTTCCTTGGCGTGGAAGGCAAGCTTGGCGATACGGATATGTAGATCTCCTACCATTGTAACTGACTCTGTGTAACCCTAGCCTCCTCCGGTGTCTATATTAACCGGAGGGCTTTAGTCCGTAGGACAACATACATTACAACATACATAGGCTAGCTTTAGGGTTTAGCCTCCTTGATCTCGTGGTAGATCCACTCTTGTACTACCCATAGCATCAATATTAATTAAGCATGACGTAGGGTTTTACCTCCATCGAGAGGGGCCGAACCTGGGTAAAACATCGTGTCCCTCGTCTCCTGTTACCATCCGCCTAGACGCACAGTTCGGGACCCCCTACCCGAGATCCGCCGGTTTTGACACCGACACCCACCTGTACCGGGTGACACTTGGTAGACTACTAACACTACCTACAAACACCAGAAACTAGTTGCGACTCCTGGACAGAGATCAGGTTGATTAATAAGTCGAGAGAGCTTGGACCGCCCGGAGCCCAATGTGTGGTAGTAACTGTTCATGGATCACAAACACAGAACTCAGTTCCTAAGGACGGCTTCAATGAGACAACCCACCATGTACTCCTACATGGCCTCTCACCGCTACCTTTACCAAATCGTGTTCACACACTTAGCTCTCAACAGTAGGACATGTTCACACACCTCCAATTCATCCCCGATGAATCAGACCTGACACAACTCTAAGCAATAGCAGGCATGACAAACAAGCATGAATGAGTAGGCACATCAGGGCTCAAACAACTCCTACTCATGCTAGTGGGTTTCATCTATTTACTGTGGCAATGACAGGTCATGTAGAGGATAAAGGGGTTCAACTACCGCAGCAAATAACAGTTGTATCGTTGTTTTCCTAATGTAGTAAAATAGAGCAAGAGCGAGAGAGTGGGATTGTATCAAAATGAACAAGGGGGTTTTGCTTGCCTGGCACTTCTGAAGATAGTATATCTCTTCATCGGTGTCATTGATCTCATCGTCCGAACCACGTCTATCTAGAGGGGACAAACACCGGCAAACAAGGAAGAACACAATCAATGCAATGCACAATATGATGCATGATCATGACATGGAAATATGCTGTGATTTGAGCTAATGCAACTAGCAACAGATTAAATGAAGTTGGTTTGAATACAAGATTCAAATTCAAACTCCATATGTGATTATTCAAATGCCATTTAATTGATTTGACCTAAACAATGAACAAAAGTTGTTCTAACATGCATGAAAATGGTATAGATGGATAGATTGGATTTTTCTGATCATTTTTCATATATAATTTATTTCATTTGGAGTTACGGTTGAATTTCTATGATTTTTAGAAGTGTGTGGTATTTTCTGGAATTTCCTGTATAAAAATAAATCCAGAAAATACTTATTGCGTCAGCATTGCGTCACTATGACGTCAGCAGTCAACGAGGCCGGTCCAGGTTAAACCTGACCAGTAGGATCCACTGGTCAGTCACATAGTGCTGTCTGGGTCACTGACAGGTGGGGTTAGGTCAACAGCCACGTCAGCAAGTCAGCACTGACGTGTGGGGTCGGTCAATGTGTGACGTAGCCGGGTCAAACTGATCTGTGGGGCCCATGTGGTTAGTTTAATCTAAACAAAAGCTAAACCAGAGTTAATTAAGTAGCGGGGCCCACATGTCTGTGAGTCTGTGATCATTAGCTTAATACTAGTTAGTTGTTAGGGCGGCATTTAGCCGCCAGCGACGAGCAGAGGCGGCGGCGAGGCTCGGGTTTCGCCTACAAACTGCGGCTTGAGCCGCGGTTGGGCTCTACGGCTAGTTGGAGCTCGCGCGCATCTATCGGTGGCAGTGGGAGGGCGCGAGGTGGCCGGAGCTGACAGCGGCGAGCTCTTAGGCGACGGCCGGAGTTCGGGAAAGCACGGAAACGAGGCTACGGAGCACGGCGTGAGGTTCTGGTGGGTGTGCTCGGCTCCTGGGAGTGCACTGAGTGCAGTGATGCGCTCGGTTTGGTCGGAAGCAAACCAAAACGACGACGGCGACAAGTCCGGCGCCGGTGAGGTCTCGGCCTCGACAAAAACGAGGGCTACGGTGAGCTAATGAACATGGCAGCAGGGGAAATCGGTAGAGGGGCTCACGGTGAGGCGGACAATGGTCTCAGCGAGCTCGAGGAAGCACCCGAGCGAGCGGAGCGGCGAGGGGGGATCTCCTGCGGCCGGCGAGAAGATGACGAAGAGGGCGACGATGCAGGGCCTCCGGCGAGGCGTAGCTGGATGGAGAGGATGAGGGAGGTGCGGCGATGCTCGTGGATACTTCGAGGAGGCAAGGGGAGCACGGAGGGCACGGCTATGGCGGGCGGCGGCGACGAACCCGTTTGGGCTGCGCAAGAGAGAGAGAGCAGAGGAGGGGGAAAGGTCCAGGGAGAGTGAGAGAGGGGCCAGGGGTGTGCGTGGCATCTCCAGGGCGTCCGGGGAGAAACGGCAAGCAGGAGGTGGCCCTCGCTTCCTGTGCGTGCGCTACGCACAATGCACACTGGCGAGAGGAAGGGGATGACTGGCATGTTGCCTGGTGGGCTGGGCCGCCAGCAACAGTGCCAGGCCACAGGTGAGACTTCAGGTAAGCCAGGTAGGTGGCCCAGGTGAGTCCTTTCTCTCTCTTTCTAATTCTGTTACAGTTTTCTATTTATTCTGTAATCTTTAGGGCTTTACTAAAAATACTTAAACAGACCCAAAAATCATGAAACTACACCATGCCACTGGTTGGAATATAACCAACAGCAAACATTTTAGTTTATGATTATTTGAGCATTTAAAATATTTAATAGCATTTAAATGCCCAAATGCAAATAGAATATGATTTAATCCAGAGCCCAAATATGTCATGGAAAAATGTGCATCACCTCTGGTTACTGTTTCCAGCATTTTCCAAGAATGATGAACATTTTTGGAAGCCATTTGGAATTACTGGAAATATTTTGGTTGAACCTAGTGAATTCCTTAATGCTAGGGTTTAGGCAATCCCCATTTCAAGTTTTTGAGAATTTTAAACATGATGCACACATGAAGGGCTAGCCTAGAGCATACCAGTGCTAGGGATGTGACAGCAGGCTGCGCTGCTGACCTCTGCCGCACTGACTGTGGAGGTCGGTGCTTTGAAGCAGGACTTCGAGCGGTCCGACCAAGAGCTCGGCCTTGCCAAGAAGCAGCTCGAGGATAAAAAAGGTGAGTAACACCACTTTGAAATTTGTACCTTACAGAAAAGGATTTTGGTTGCAATAGAAATAACAAGGATAATGTGGGTACTGCAGGGGCCACGAACAAGGTGGCGACCTTGAAGGAGGCCGTGTCCGCGGCCGAGCGCAATGCGGCTGCGGAACGGGCGGAGCGAGAGAAGAAGGAGGTGCGGGTGGCGGAGGTGCGGCAAGAGCTCCAGGCTCTCATGGAAAAGCATGAGAGTTTGGAGCGTGACTCGAAGAATCGAGAGTCCGAGCTTGCTTCGGCTCTTGAAAGTGCCAAAGCCGCCAAGGCCGAGGCCCATAAGTCCCTCCAGGAGATTGAGGCGATGAAGAAGATAGCGGCGGGTAAGGCATTTTTCATGCAAAGCAAGCATGTGAATGTAAATTACCTGTTACTTACCCGAATTCGAAGCTCTCCAGGGGCATTTGCAGATCTGCCTCGCAGCGTGTATGATGCCGCCGCATTCTACCGAGCCGAGGAGGGGAGCTCAATGGAGAAGGTCTTCTGGTCTCAGTACGCTGAGGCCGGACATCCGGTGCCCCCTAGCGACCAGCTGAAGCAGCTGGTCGAGCTCCACAAGGTAGCCGAGCAGGCCATGAAGGGCCTCATAGTCCGGCTGTGGCCTGGAGAGGCCATGCCTCGGAGCTACTTCGGCCTCGTGCAGCGGCTGGTGGATGCGTGCCCCTGGGTGGAGGTCATCAAGCGCTCCGCCTGCATTGAAGGTGCCCGTCGGGCCCTTGCCCGCGCAAAGGTGCACTAGGGCAGGCTGGATGCTGAGAGGCTTCTGACGGACGTGCCGCCGGCGGGCAAGGAGTATCGTACGCCCGAAATGTACTATAAGACTGTCCTGAAGGGTGCCCCAGAGATGTAATTATTGAGTAAACTCGCAATGTGTTATCCTGTGCGCTGAAAAGTTTGTTCATATGCGCTAAGCAATGCTTATTTGATTTAAAATATTACCTTCTGTGCGGCCGTTTATCAAATCTGAGAGATGGCAAGTCGTCGGCTTCAGCCCCCATGCCACGAGTGCTGGGGTGTTCGGGATAAACTTGAGCACTTTTGTTCCCATTTTTGGGTCCATCTAGGGAGGCGCTCAACACAACGAACAAGGCAACCGGACTTATAATGCTTGAACACTCTCACTTAGCCATAGAATTCTATAATTTTAAATTTTGGCGAAGCCCCTAGTGCTCGGAAGACCGAGTTCGGGGCGCTATCCACGCCTGGGCCGGACACAGCCGGTCCCTCGCTCTAAGCGGCATAAGTCTTTAGGGACTCGAAAAGACCTCTTGAACAGCGACCAGCTCTTGCCTTATCATGACAGTCAGTTTTAGCTTTCTCCACTGAGGCGCTCGCCCAGCTCAACCGGGGCGCAATCGCAGTGGTTCTCCCAGTGCTACCTTAGCCGATAGAACGGAACGTAAGGTACCAAAACATGGGAGCCGGGCAAACCCAACTATTGACCCAAGACATGATTCGGAGCCGATGCATATAGTGCTATAAGTTCGGGGTGCTGCACTTGTGAAAGTGTTCGGACTTCACACCATAATGCGGGGAACATAAGCCCCTGGTGTATTCGGCCGTACCAAATTGTACGGATGCAAGACGTCATAAATGAACATATATATAAATAAAGGGAATGCAGTTATAAGCGAAAAATGATGCATTGTTTATTCAAGGAGTTCTGCTGTGAGTGTAGAATGATACAAATAGTGCGGTAAGCAAGGGTTTGGACTATTAGACATGTCCCCCTCCAGGGGTAGGCTGCGGAATGGTGCAATAAACAGATTTAATGCTCGTAATGGAGACCACCTGAGTGTTCGTCGTAGCCCTTGTTCCTCCCTGGCTGTTGCATGTGAGTTCGGCAGATCTACTGTCGGACAGGGCCTCTTGTAAACGGAGTCCTGTGGATAAAATAAAAAAAGGAAAAGTAAAAGAGCGACACACTTAGGAGCCCCTGGTGTGGTTGAGCCGCACTCTGGGCCTGTCGTGGTCGTGCCCCTCCCCCTATGCCCAAGGTATCTCCAGAGCGTAATGATGTACGTGGGGAGCTTGTCTTGCAATCATGCAAGGGCTGGGGTTGGGGCCGCATTGCTACGCATGCTCGGAACGTGCCAGGTGGTCTTGATGTATGTTACTCCAGGCGCGTTTAATCATGTCCGGTCTTTTAACGGCCGGACATGAAAATTGCCTTAAGAGGCTGATCTGTACTTCTGCCGCGAGAGCCGCTGTGTGTTCCTCCGTTCGGAGGGAGCATTCAGTGTTTCCGTTGACCGTGATGACTCCACGAGGGCCTGGCATCTTGAGCTTGAGGTATGCATAATGCAACACCGCGTTGAACTTTGCAAACGCGGTTCGTCCGAGCAGGGCGTGATAGCCACTGCGGAACGGGACTATGTCGAAGATTAACTCCTCACTTCGGAAATTATCTGAGGATCCGAAGACCACTTCCAGCGTGACCGAGCTTGTACAATTGGCCTCGACACATGGTATGACGCCTTTGAAGGTCGTCTTTGTAGTTTTAATCCTTGAGGGGTCTATGCCCATCTTGCGCACTGTATCCTGATAAAGCAGGTTCAGGCTGTTGCCGCCGTCCATGAGGACTTTAGTGAGGTGAAATCCATCGACGGTTGGGTCTAAAACCAATGCGGCAAATCCGCCATGGCGGATACTGGTGGGGTGGTCCCTTCGATCGAAAGTGATCGGGCAAGAGGACCATGGATTGAACTTCGGGGTGACTGGCTCCATCGCATATACGTCCCGAAGTGCACGCTTCCGCTCCCTCTTGGGTATGTGGGTTGCGTATATCATATTTACCGTCTACACTTGCGGGGGGAAACCCTTCTGTCCTCTACTATTCGGCGGACGGGTCTCCTCCTCGTCGTCGCTATGCAGCCCCTTGTCATTGTTTTCGGCAATTAACTTGCCTGCCTGCTTGAATACCCAACAATCCCTGTTGGTGTGGTTAGTTGGCTTTTCGGGGGTGCCATGTATCTGGCAAGAGCGGCGAGTATTTGGTCCAAATTGGACGGACCCGGAGTAGTTCTTTTGAATGGCTTCTTCCGCTGACCGGGTTTAGAGCCTCTGAATCCAGCGTTGACTGTCATATCCTCATTGTTATCGCTGTTAACGCGGCGTTTGTTTTTGTTTCGACGCGACCTGCCATTGTTGTCCTTGCTGTCCGGACTGCCAGAATTTTTGCTGAGGTTGTTGCTGCGAGCTAGCCAGCTGTCCTCTCCCGCACAGAAGCGGGTCATGAGTGATGTGAGGGCTGCCATGGATTTCGGCTTTTCCTGTCCTAGGTGCCGGGCCAGCCACTCGTCGCGGATGTTATGTTTGAAGGCTGCGAGGGCCTCTGCATACGGATAGTCAACGATTTAATTTTTCTTTGTTAAGAACCGTGTCCAGAATTGTCTGGCCGATTCGTCTGGCTGCTGAATTATGTGGCTTAGGTCATCGGCATCTGGTGGTCGCACATATGTTCCCTGGAAGTTGTCGAGGAATGCGGCTTCCAGGTCCTCCCAACACCCAATTGACTCTGCGGGCAAGCTGTTAAGCCAATGTCGAGCTGGTCCTTTAAGCTTGAGTGGGAGATACTTGATGGCGTGGAGATCGTCACCGCGGGCCATATGGATATGAAGGAGATAATCTTCGATCCAAACCGCGGACTCTGTGGATAACGCGTGACGATTACCGTCACGCCGGATACAATAAACAAAAGACCGGCCAGACAGAATACAACATAGCCGGCACAGCGGCGTCGCACACCCACAGTGCTTCACTGATGAAGTAATGGATTATGAATTCCCAGAAGAGTTTAAACCCGTGAACATTGAATCATACGATGGTACTACAAACCCCACGATATGGCTAGAAGATTTCTTCCTCCATATTCACATGGCCCGCGGAGGTGATCTACACGCTATCAAGTACCTCCCACTAAAACTCAAGGGACCAGCTCGGCATTGGCTAAATAGCTTGCCGGCAAGCTCCATCGGGAGTTGGGAGAGCCTGGAAGACGCATTCCTGGACAATTTCCAGGGCACCTATGTGCGACCACCGGATGCTGATGACTTAATTCACATAACCCAACAGCCCGGAGAGTCAGCTAGGAAATTTTGGAGCCGGTTCCTAACTAAAAAGAACCAAATTGTCGATTGTCCAGATGCTGAAGCCCTAGCGGCCTTTAAGCATAATATCCGCGACGACTGGCTCGCCCGACATCTCGGCCAGGAAAAGCCAATGTCTATGGCAGCCCTCACAATACTCATGACCCGCTTTTGTGTGGGCGAGGATAGCTGGTTGGCTCGTAGCAACAACACAGCAAGCAAGCCTGGCACATCAAAAGCCAGGGATAGCAACGATAAACCACGGCGCAACCAACACAAGCGTCGTAAAAACGGTGATAGCGCCGAAGACACGACATTCAATGCCGGATTCAGTGGCTTCAAATCCGGTCAGCAGAAAAAGCCATTCAACAAAAACAATGCAGGCCCGTCCAGTCTGGACCGCATACTCGACCGTCCATGCCAAATTCATGGCACCCCAGGAACACCAGCCAATCATACCAACAGAGAATGTTGGGTCTTCAGACAAGCCGGCAGGTCAGGTGCCGAGAACAAGGGGAGGGGGTCCCAAAGCGACGACGACGACGAAGAGCCCCGATCACCGAACATAGGAGGATAGAAGAAATTCCCTCCTCAGGTGAAAACAGTGAATATGATATACGCAACCCATATTCCCAAGCAGGAACAGAAGTGTGGACTAAGGGATGTCTATGCGATGGAGACAGTCGCCCCAAAATTCAACCCATGGTCCTCTTGTGTCCTCAACCCCATCACTGACGGATTCAACGTCACACGAGTGCTCATGGACGGTGGCAGCAGCTTGAACCTGCTCTATAAAGATATGGTCCACAAAATGGGCATTGACCCTTCAAGGATCAAGCCCACAAAAACCACCTTCAAGTGTGTAATACCATGTGTAGAGGCCTGTTGCACGGGCTCGATCACACTGAAAGTGGTCTTCAGATCTTCGGACAGTTACCGTACCGAAGAGTTAGTCTTCGACATCGTCCCCTTTCACAGTGACTATCAGGCACTGCTTGGACGAACTGCGTTCGCTCAGTTCAATGCGGTGCCAAATTATGCCTACTGTAAACTCAAGATGCCCGGTCCATGTGGCGTCATCACGGTTAATGGCAGGGCCTAGCTCCCGGACACCGCCAAAGGAGTCCGAACTACTGCACGGCAGGATAGCCCGGTTCGCCCGGCGCTTCACTAAAAACACTCCGGCAAAAAGCTAAGACAAGCCACACGCGGCGGCTCAACCGCTCTGTAACGCGTAACCATCTCTTACATTTTGTTTGCAGGTTCACCTCTGCGTAGGCCAGGACGGATGGCGTGAAGACATTTCGAGCGCGTAAGGGAATCTCTAGATATTCCCCTCTATGATCATCCGACCACACTCCGGATCCGCATACACCTTCCCCCCGCCTGGCCTCAGCAGGTTCCGCAGTCATATTTCTTTTTTATCACATTAACTGTACTCATACGCATTGATGTATTATTCAAATACAACATGTGAGTTTATACGCTGCTCCTTTTTCTTATTAAAACTCCTCTGTAATAAGGCAGCGGCATTTCGCGTTATGCCTCAATATGCTAGGGGCTTCTCTATACCCATAATATGGCAATAAAGTCCGAACACCTTCATAGCAGTTTGGTACCCCGAACTTATAGCATTATATGCATCAGCTCCGAATCATGTCTTGGGTCAATAGTTGGGTTTGCCCGGTGTCGGTGTCAAAACCGGTGGATCTCGGGTAGGGGGTCCCGATCTGTCCGTCTAGGCTGATGGTAACAGGAAGCGAGGGACACAATGTTTACCCAGGTTCGGGCCCTCTCGATGGAGGTAAAACCCTACTTCCTGCTTGATTAATATTGAAGATATGGGTAGTACAAGAGTAGATCTACCACGAGATCGTAGAGGCTAAACCCTAAGAGCTAGCCTATGATGGTATGATTGTAATTGTGATTGGCCTTCTAAGGACCAACCTCTCCGGTTTATATAGACACCGGAGAGGGCTAGGGTTTACATGGAGTCAGTTACAAGGAAGGAAACACAATATCCGGATTGCTAAGCTTGTCTTCCACGCAAAGGAGAGTCCCATCCGGACACGGGCCGAAGTCTTGAGTCTTGTATCTCCACGCTTCAATAGTCCTGACGACGTATACAGTCCGGCTGTCCGGATACCCCCTAATCCAGGACTCCCTCAGTAGCCCCTAAACCAGGCTTCAATGACTATGAGTCCGGCGCAAAGTCTTGTCTTCGGCATTGCAAGGCGCGTTCCTTCTCCGAGTACTCCAAAGTGATTATCGAACACATAGACCGTGTCCGGATCTGCAAAATGATCTTCACATACCATAGCATAAATCTGATCCACTGGGAATCTTCGTACGTCGTGCCCTTGCATCTTTGCCTGGTCCAACATGAACCGACGTTTCTTGCCCCACCTCGACTCGTGTTGCGAGCCGGTTTTATTGGCACGCCCCGTCGAGGCAGAGATCGTGTTCCTCTTATTACGGGATTTTCCATTAATATGGGCGTGCGTGACCCCACGATGGCCATTGGTATAACTTCGTGTGTTTTTAAATAAGCCTCAAACGGTCACACCGAGGACTCTTGATATTCACCCCCTTTATAAAGGGGTCGAGGCCTGTGCCTCTTTTCCACCTTCCTCGCGCCTTCTCGCACCTCAAGTTCTAACACCCGAAGCCTAAGCTCCAACACCCCAGATCCTCCAATATGTCCAGATCTGACCCTCAAGGCCAGTGGGTGGCCTCCTCGATTCAAAAGGAAAACACTGCGAAGCTCAGGGAGGTCGGATACCTGACCGCCGACATCCAGCACAGGCTTCGTGCTCCAGGGCAGGTAATCCCGACACCGGAGACCAATGAGTGCATCGTGTTTGTCCCTCACTTCCTCTGCGGCTTGGGCTTCACCCTCGACCACTTTGTGAGGGGGCCCATGTTCTACTATGGGTTGGATTTTCATGATTTGGCTCCGGATGCTATCCTCCATATCTCGTCATTCATTATCGTGTGCGAGGATTTTCTTCACGTCACTCCACACTTCAGCTTATGGATCAAGACCTTCAATGTGAAGCCGAAGATAATCGGGGGGCGACATGTGGTGTGCCGGGGTGCCATAATAAGCAGGAACGCCGATGCCCCATCGCTAGAGGGTTCTTTCCCAGAAGTATCCGATGTATGGCAGCGGAGGTGGTTTTATATTACGGCTCCCAGGGGCACAAAGTGGGTAACCGCCCCTGAGTTCCACTCGGGCCCTCCATCACAGTGGGCGTCTTGGACCGACGTAGGAAGGAATTGGGGGCAGTACTGCAGAATTGCATCCGAGAGCTTCTTGAGACATTAACCTTGTCAGCACAATGCAAGTGATGTTAATCCGACGGATGTTGCCGTGCCAACGCCGGCCTCTCCAGATGTGACAGTTCAATCCGGAGGGTCCGCGAACTGTCAAGCACTTATTCGGCTTGAAGCTCGAAGGGATGTGCAAACTATTCTTCGGACCGAAAGTAGAGTGTCCGGACACCACCGAGGATGCGGGCCTAAGCTGCAATCGCCTAGATACCCAAGTAAGTAACCTTGATACCGGACACCTTGTTTTGTATTTGTCACAATTGTTTATTCTAAAATTCATCCATGGCCAGGAATGGCTCAGCAAGGCAGAGAGGATCAGGTGTCCGGCGCCACTTTCCGAAGGCTCGCCTGGTCCCACCATGGCGACGATGCTTGACCGGGTACTCAACAGAATGCTCTCAGGGAAGGATAAGGGGAAGAACGAAGAAACCGAACTCCACACGCTATGCATCCGAACCGGGGGAATTGTTACCTCCCCTAAGGAGGATAGTCGGGAAGGGGAGGCTAAGGCTCCTCCCCGTGCAGGAAGAAGAGGGCTGCCTCCGAAGACTTGGAGGCGGAGATGCCCAAAGCAGGGAAAAAGGTATCCCTAGGGGGCCTTGCCCGGACGGGCACCCTCACTGCGTCGTGCCCGCTAATGGGCCAGCCCTCCATCGAGCTGTAAGTCAATCGTTAATTTGAATGTACTATGTTCCTCCTAGATCAATAACCGGGATTCGTCTTTTGCAATCTGGCTAGCAGCTCTTCTCAACAGAGTTCGTCTTTGGGGGATCTTCCTCCGGAGATGATGGAGAGCGAGACCCCACCTGCCTTTCCGACTCATGAAGCCGGAAGCCAATGCGTCAGCCGCCCTGAGCCCGGAGCATTTGGCTCCCACGGGGGGCGATGGGAAGGATCCGGCACAGTTCAATGTCCGGCCGGATGTACTGACAGGCCTACTGGAGCGAGCTGCGCTCTCGGAGGAGCACCGTTCATTAATTAGCGTGGTGCTCAAGAAGATTTCATCCGCTACAAACGGCTTGAATGAAGCATTTGCAAGCCTGCTCAGAGGCTTTGAGGTATGTAGTGAAGAATACACTATTTTTTGGCTGTGAGGCACGCGCTAGGCGTGCTCCATATAGATAGTAGCCCCTGAGACTCTGGTTGCCCGCCCTAGGCGGCAAACGGGGGATCATAAACCAATGACTATGCTGCAAATATGTGCATATACCTGTGGGTCCGGCCACTGGCCAGTCCGTTGAAGTTGCTGAACTAACGAGGCAGATTGGATCGATTGATGCCGATATCACGCTGGTGAACAAGCGGCTGGACAAATCGCAAGGTATGTGCTCTGCCCTCCTTTGTATAGGAAAATATGAATGCGGCATGATATTAATGTAGTATGTTTGGACTGCAGATGGTGCTGCTGTCGTGGAGGCCCTGAGGGCTGAACTTGCCCAGGCTAAGGAACAAGCTCGGGTTAGCAATGCGGCTGCCCTAAAGGCGGCGGAGAAATTGAGAGCCGTACAAGCTGCTCATCGCCAAAGTGAGGAAAAGATAGCCGAAATGGCTGTGGAGTTAAAAATGTCGCTGACCGGTTTGAGCTCCTTAAAAAGGAGCACAAGGATAGTTCCTCCAACCTGAACAAGGCACTTAATGCCACCAAGAAAATACGGACCAAGCTCAGGGGTGCGCGGGAGGAGCTTCAACAGGCCGGTAAAATCGCGGCTGGGGGCTCCTACTTGCTGCGGACGAAGTTTTTCGATCCGAAGTATGCTCCCCTGGATGGACGCTGGAGTCCTACGGATGCGTATGTGGACTTGGCGAAGAGTACAGCTAACGCTGCCAAGTTCTTCGAGGATCAGGGTGATAAGGAAGTGGAGAAGCTTTTCTGGTCGCAATTCAATGCTCCCACTCGCCCGCTGCCGTAAAGTGACAAGATGGCTGCTGTAGCGGAGCTTCACAGGCTGTCCGGTCTTGCAATGCGGTCTGTAATAGACCATCTTTGGCCGAAGGGGCCTAAGAGGGACAGTTACTTTGGCTTGGTGCAAAAATTCCTTGGGGTCGTGCCTCGGATCGACGCCATGAGGAGGTCGGCGTGCATAGAAGGTGCGCGAATGGCTTTTCCCCGCGTTAAAGCCTATTGGACGGAGATGGAGGCCACCATTATAGCAACCCAGGATCCGGCGGGGGGCCAATATCCGGCCGAGCACTACTTGGCGCAGGTCACAGAAGGTGCCTGCCTAATAGAGGCGCAGTGCTCGAAGAATGTCTTGTTCGAGTGATAAATCAGATCATTGTAAAAACAATGTTATTTTGGTTGTGAGGTCATATTTATACTTTTTGCCTGAAAGTATTATTGTGTCTCCTGTGCGGCCGTTTTTTGTATATATATATACATATAATCCAAAAGTTAGCAATCGTTGGCTTCAGCCCCCACGCGTATAATGCGGGGGTGTTCTAGAAAAATATGCATAATCACACTTGATCCAACGTCTTGGTCCATTAAGGAGGTGATCGCACGTCGAACTAGGCAACCGGACTATATAGCCGTAAGACTTTCGCTTAGCCGTGGGAGTCTAATGGTGGGGCTACTATGTAGCCCCTGGTACTTTCGCTTGCATCCGAATACGGGCGCGTGTGTACATGACCGGGAAATGGTCCTTCGTTAATGCGGAGGGATCCTAAAGATTCTGATAAGTCTTCGAGTGGTTGAACAGTCTCTCGCTGTATCATGACAGTAAGTTTTCGGCTTTCTCTACTGAGGTGCTCGTCCGGAATAACCAGGGCACAATCGCAGTAGTTCTCCTTTGGCCACCTTAGCCGATAATAACAGAACGTAAGGCGGCAAACCCAGGAGCCGGGCAAACCAAACATTTGACCAAAGACATGATTCGGAGCTAATGCATATAAGGCCAAACTCGTGATGCCGAACACTCCCGAAGGTATTCGGACTTTATAATAGACGATGGGCTCAAGAATGCCCATTCGTTATAAACCCTATGTTCCCAGCTACATGCGTTAATCTGTCGTGGCAAAATGCCAATAATGGCAGTATCCTCTATGGGTATGGAGCCCATGGGATGGTTAAACAACAAGAGGCAATAGAAAAGGTTTACACCGGGGCTTAATCTAAAAAGAAACCTGTTGAACGGGGCCCTGCCGCACGTCTGCGCCTTTGTCTCCGTTGTGTCGTATCCTGAAAGGTTATCACGCGAACGTTGTCTGTGGGAAAAGAAAACTCGTAGGAGACTACAACGTAAGTATGCGATGGATAGTTAAAGTGTAAGATGTTGGCCTGCCAATAAGGTCGAGCCAAGTGTGGGGCTGTATTAAATATTTATAACCCCTGGTGTCCGCTATGGGATTACATATACGGTGCCCTGGTTCAATTTTATCCAGGCTACCGAACTCGTCTAACCGTGTCTTTGGTCTTAATGACTAGTCATGTTTTCTGGTATTGGAGGCCGCTTATAGTCCGGCCACTAGGGCCGTCGCGTGTTCCTCTGCGCGTGAAGAGCACTCTGTGATTCCGCTAACGGTGATGACGCCACATGGACCAGACATCTTGAGTGTAAGGTAGCCATAGTGCGGCAGTGTATTGGAGCGGGCGAAGGCCGTTCTTCCAAGCAATGCATGATAGTCGCTTTGGAAGGGTGCGATGATGAAGAGTAGTTCTTCGGTTCTGGAGTTTCCTGGAGAGCCGAATGTTACCTCTAGTACGACAGAGCCCCTGCTATAGGCTTCAACGCCTGGTATCACCCCTTCAAAGGTGGTGTTGCTTTGACTAATTCTGGATGGGTTTATCCCCATCCTGCGGACAGTGTCCTCGTATATTAAATTGAGACTACTGCCGCGGTCCATGAGGACATGGGTGAGACGGTATCCATTGATTATTGGGTCAAGCACCAAGGCCTTCGATCCTCCGTGCTGAATACTCGTTCGGGCGACCAAGTGATCGAAAGTGATCGGATAAGACATCCAATAGCTAGGTGTGGCTACGATGGGCTCTATGTCGCGTTAGTCTCTACGCGCGCGTTCATGCCTTCTCATGGATGTGCGAGTCGCATGGATCATGTTCACTGTTTTAACCTCTAGTGGGAATTTTTTCTGTCCCCCAGTGTTTGGCTGACGAGGTTCGTCCTTGTTTTCACTTGGTGTATCCCCTCCCTTGTGTTCGGCATTTAATTTGCCGGCCTGCTTGAAGACCCAGCACTCTCTGTGCGTGTGGTTCGCAGGTTTGTCAGGGGTGCCATGAATTTGGCACAGTCTGTCTAGAACTCTATTCAGACCGGACGGTCCCTCTTTACTGCCTTTAAATGGCTTCATTTGCTGATCAGGTCGAGAGCCCCTGAATCTAGCATTAACCCTTGTGTTATCCGGGCTCTCTTCCTTGTTTTGGCGTTTGTTTTTATTACGCCGTGGCTTCCCATTGCCATCCCTTATTTCGGATGTGCTGGGGTCATAAGGCTTGTTAAGGCTACCATTGTCCTTGGCTTTACTTGGCCGAGGTGTCTGGCGAGCCACTCATCGCGGATGCTGTGTTTGAATGCCGCTAAGGCTTCGGCGTCCGAACAATCCACAATTTGATTCTTCTTAGTGAGGAATCTGTTCCAAAGCTTGCGGCCGGACTCTCCAGGCTATTGGATTATGTGTCTTAAATTGTCAGCATCCGGAGGCCGGACATAAGTCCCTTGAAAATTGGCCCTGAAAGCGTCTTCGAGTTCCTCCCAACTCCCAATTGAATTTTCGGGGAGGCTTTTCAACCAGTGTCGAGCTGGCCCTTTCAACTTTAGGGGAAGGTATTTGATGGCGTGGAGATCATCCCGACGAGCCATGTGAATATGAAGGATAAAATCCTCGATCCAGACCCCTGGGTCTGTCGTTCCGTCATATGCCTCTATGTTCACAGGTTTGAAACCTTGTGGGAATTCATGGTCCAGTGCTTCTTCGGTGAAGCACAGGGGGTGAGTAGCCCCTCTGTATATGGACGCACTGAGGCATGCGTACGGTTGTTGTTGTGTCCGGTGTTTATTCTGAAATGGTATTTGAATAGCATAATCGTTTTGGTGACCATAGTCCCTCGCCGGGGTGTGTCCTTTAGATCCGTAGATGGACCTAGTTGCGCCAGCCTTCTTATCCAGGTGCTCATGGAGATCGTGCGCAGCGTCGGTGGCTGTTCCATTGCGGTTGTGGAGCGGTACGTTGGGCCTCCTGGTCGTATTAGTGTTTGGTGGAACGGCCTCGTCGTCGAATTCTGGCAGTAGCTTGCGTTTTGGATAGCTCTTTGTATGGCGATCGTCGCCATATCTTTCTTCAGTGTCTAGCACTTTATTCCATCTGCGGTTGAGCGTTTCCTGTACGGCTTTGAGCCGTTGCTTCTGCTTCTTCAGACTTCTCGTTGTTACCATAAGATTTCTGTGGAGGTTGTCTTGTTCCACGCATTCTTCCGGCATGATGAATGCATCATCGTTCGGACTGTCTTCTTGTCCTGGGCCGATTTGATGAACTTGTCCCTCTGGATCATTGTCCTCGGGCGTCTGCTCCGAACTGTGTTTGGTGTGACCTGGCTTGTCCTACTCCATCGCTGGTTCCGTATGGTCGTTGTTGCCTTCGGGGTAGACCGGAGTATCGATCCTTCTGGCGCTCTTGCTGCTATTTTTACTGTTGCTGGACTTGGAACGGCGTCTGCACCGTTGCTTTGGCTTTCTCCCAGGGGTTTTATCTTCCGGATTGTCACCGTCGTCCTCCTTGGGCGTGTCCACCATGTATATGTCGTGTGACGAGGCGGAAGTCCGGCACCCCATAGATTCTGAATCTTCTCCTGCATCGTCGTCCATACCGTCGATGCCTTCGGAGTCAAAGTCAGGCACGTCGGTTAAATCATCAACCATGGCTATGAAGTGCGTGGTGGCTGGGTAACGAATTTCTTCATCGCCTGCTTCCCACTCGAGCCGGACATAGTTCGGCCCGGAATTTTCTGTCAAAGAGAGAGTCTTTAACGAATTCAGCATGTCGCCAAAGGGCGAGTGCTGGAAGATATCCGCAGCGGTGAACACCATTACCGGAGCCCAGCCTGGCTCGACTGGCTCGGGAGTGCGCGGACAAGAACCAACATCGGGATGAGAATCCGGGGGTCTGAAGTCATAGGCCATCACAGAGGTGAGACCCGTGTTCGGCTCGACCGCCGATGAGTGTGCGACCTACGGGACGGAGTCCAGCCCTCCATCTTTAGGCAGCACAGCCCTCTCCGGATTTAGATCCGACGCTACTGCGGGGGTGATGCCCCGAGCTTTGTCCGACGGCAGGTCTAAGCCATGCTCACCGTGACTGTCCGGTGCTCCTGGCATGGGCCCGAATCCGTCGAAGATCAAGTCTCCGCGGATGTCCGCCGTGTAGTTCAGGTTTCCGAACCTGATCTGGTGGCCATGGGCGTAGCTGTCGATCTGCTCCAGGTGGCCAAGCGAATTGGCCCACAGTGCGAAGCCGCCAAACACGAAGATCTGTCCGGGGAGAAAATTCTCCCCTTGGACCATGTTTTTGATGATTGAAGCCGCCATCGATCCCTGCAGCGACGACACAGAGGAACTCTCAATGAAAGCACCAATGTCGATGTCAAAACCTGTGGATCTCGGGTAGGGGGTCCCGATCTATGCGTCTAGGCTGATGGTAACAGGAAGCGAGGGACACAATGTTTACCTAGGTTCGGGCCCTCTCGATGGATGTAAAACCCTACTTCCTGCTTGATTAATATTGAAGATATGGGTAGTACAAGTGTAGATATACCACGAGATCGTAGAGGCTAAACCCTAAGAGCTAGCCTATGATGGTATGATTGTAATTGTGATCGGCCTTCTAAGGACCAACCTCTCCGGTTTATATAGACACCAGAGAGGGCTAGGGTTTACATGGAGTCGGTTACAAGGAAGGAAACCCAATATCCGGATCGCCAAGCTTGTCTTCCATGCAAAGGAGAGTCCCATCCGGACACGGGCCGAAGTCTTGAGTCTTGTATCTCCACGCTTCAATAGTCCGGACGATGTATACAGTCCGGCTGTCCGGATACCCCCTAATCCAGGACTCCCTCACCCGGCTCCTATGTTTTGGTACCTTACGTTCCGCTATATCGGCTAAGGTAGCATAGGGAGAACTACTGCGATTGTGTCCCGGTTCTCCCGGACGAGCACCTAAGTAGAGAAAGCCGAAACTGACTATCATGATGCAGAGCTAGTCAGCTATTCGAGAGGTTGTAAAATCTTTAAGGATTTCTTCTGCACAATGCCATAACCAATGCAGCGTGTGAGGGATCAGCTTTTTTCCGATCAGGCGCCTGCAACGCCCCTCGTGCGGTCTTCCGAACACCAGGGCTGCGCCTACCTTCCTTTTAAAACTCCAATGGCTAAGTGAGAGGATAAAGCCCTATAGTCTGATTGCCTGGTTCATTGTGCTGAACACCTCCTTCAAGGACGCAAAACTGGGATAACGAGTGTTCAGGTTTATTCCAAACACCCCGTACTTACTACGTGGGGGCGGAAGCTGACGAGTGGCCAACTCTCAGGATTAGTATATAAAACGGCCACACAGGAGGAAAAACTTTCAAATAACAAGAAATAAATGATAAAAATGCTCTTGTTGAAATATTACAAAGGACAAACATGACTGTATTCATGGAAATATAACATCCTTTGTGCATTGTTCCGCCGCAAGGCGGGCTCCTTTCAGGACACCTTCATAATATAGCTTGGGCTTGCGGTGCTCCTTTCCCTCTAGCGGTCCCTCGGTCATCAGCTTTTCCACATCCATCTTACCCCAGTGCATCTTCGCACGGGCGAAGTCCATTCGCGCACCTTCTATGTAAACCGACCGCTTGATGACCTCAAATCAAGGGCAGGCACTCAAAATCTGCTTCACGAGCCCGAAGTAACTGCTTGGAATTGGCTCGGCGGGCCACAGCCGGATAATCAAATCTATCATGGCTAACTCGGCCGCCTTATGTAGTTCGACCAGCTGCTTCAGTTGATCGGAAAATGGCACCGGATAATTCGGCGCCAGATACTGCATCCAGAAGAGCTTATCCGCAGTATTCCTTTCTTTAGCTCGGTAGAATTGGGTGGCGTCAGATATGCTGCATGGCAGCTGAGGGAGTCCTAGATTAGGGGGTATCCGGACAGCCGGACTGTATACATCATCCGGACTATTGAAGCATGGAGATACAAGACTCAAGACTTCGGCCCGTGTCCGGATGGGACTCTCCTTTGCGTGGAAGACAAGCTTGGCGATCCGGATATTGTGTTTCCTTCCTTGTAACCGACTCCATGTATACCCTAGCCCTCTCTGGTGTCTATATAAACCGGAGAGGTTGGTCCTTAGAAGGTCGATCACAATTACAATCATACCATCATAGGCTAGCTCTTAGGGTTTAGCCTCTACGATCTCGTGGTAGATGTACTCTTGTACTACCCATATCTTCCATATTAATCAAGCAGGAAGTAGGGTTTTACCTCCATCGAGAGGGCCCGAAACTGGGTAAACATTGTATCCCTTGCTTCCTGTTACCATCAGCCTATACACACAGATCGGGACCCCCTACCCGAGATCCGCCGGTTTTGACACCGACATTGGTGCTTTCATTGAGAGTTCCTCTGTGTCGTCGCTGCAGGGCTCGATGGCGCCTTCAATCGTCAACAACATGGTCCAGGGGGAGACTTTTCTCCCCGGACAGATCTTCGTGTTCGGCGGCTTCGCGCTGCGGGCCAATTCGCTTGGCCATCTGGAGCAGATCGATAGCTATGCCCCCGGCCACCAGGTCAGGTTCGGAAACTTGAACTACACAGCTGATATTCGCGGAGACTTGATCTTCGACGAATTTGGGCCTGCGCCAGGAACACAGAACAGTCACGACGAGCACGGCTTAAACCTGCTGTCGGACAAAGCTCGGGATATCACCCCTGCAGTAGGCCCGGATCTAAACCCGGAGCAAGTTGTGTTGCCTAAGGACGGAGGGGTCGACCTCGCCCTACATGCCACACACTCATCGGCGGTGGAGCCGAACACAGGTATCACCTCTGTTGAGGTCTGTAACCCCGGGCCCCGGGACTTGTATCCGGTTGTTGGCTCCGGTCCACACACCCTCGTGCGAGCCGAGTCAGGCTGGGCTCCGGTAATGCAGTTTACCGCTGCGGACATCTTCCAGCACTCGCCCTTTGGCGACGTGCTGAACTCATTAAAGTCTCTCTCTTTGTCAAGAGGCTCTGGGCCGAACTATGTCCGGCTTGAGTGGGAAGCAGGCGACGAAGGAATTCGCTGCCCACCCACCACCCACTTCATTGCCACGGCCGATGATTTAACCGACGTGCTTGACTTCGAATCCGAAGACATCGACGGTATGGACGACGATGCAGGAGAATTATAGGAGCCACCACTCACAGGACAGTGGACGGCTACCTCCTCATACGATATATACATGGTGGACACTCCGAAAGAAACCAATGGCGATGAGGCAATGAAGGATAACCCCTCAGGGAGAAAAGCAAAGCATGGGTGCAGCGCAGCTCCAAGCCCCGCCACAGCAATACCGGCCCCGGAGATGAAAGCAATTCGGATGGCGCTGAAGAGGAATACAACCCTGACCAGCCCGCCTTCGGGCAGGCCGAACAGGAATATGAGCAGGTCAGCCCAGTCGAACAGGGGACCGATGGATATCTGGAGGAGGACAACTATATGCCCCCCTCCGAAGATGAGATTAGCCTCGGCGACGATGAGTTCGGCGTGCCTGAGGATCCCGTGGAACAGGAGCGCTTCAAGCGCCGGCTTATTGCCACTGCAAGGAGCCTGAAGAAGAAGCAGCAACAACTCAAGGCTGATCAAGACCTGATCACAGATAGATGGACTGAAGTCCTGGCAGCCAAGGAATACGGACTCGAGCGCCAAACGGCTGACCGGCCACCCCGTGGCCGGGATAAGAAGGGATATCAGCCCAAATACTAGCCCTCACCCCCACGCCAATACACTACGGCCCGAGACAACAGGCAAGACCTATAAGATATTCTGGAAAACAAAGCAGGACAGCCAAGATCGATCTACGGATCGTGGGGGCGCGCCCCAGCACGCGATGATGACCGTCACGCCGGATACTTCATCAACAAGTCGGGCCGGGCCAAACCACAGCAACCTAGACCAATTCGAAATGCATAGCCACATAGCCCGGCTCAGAGGCGCCGCACACCCCCTCTGCTTCACTAACAAAGTGACGGATCATGAATTCCTAGAAGGGTTCAAACCCGTCAACATCGAATCATACGATGGCACAACAGACCCTGCAGTATGGATTGAAGATTTCCTTCTCCACATTCACATGGCCCGCGGAGATGATCTACACGCCATCAAGTACCTTCCCCTTAAGCTCAAAGGACCAGCCGGGCACTGGCTAAACAGCCTGCCAGCAAATTCCATTGGCAGTTGGGAAAAGCTGGAAGACGCATTCCTCGACAACTTCCAGGGAACATAGTTGCGACCACTGAACGCTGATGACCTGAGCCACATTACTCAACAGCCTGGAGAGTCAGCCAGGAAATTCTGGACTCGGTTCCTAACTAAAAAGAACCGAATAGTCGACTGTCTGGACAACGAAGCCCTGGCGGCTTTTAAGCTTAATATCCATGACGAGTGGCTCGCTCGACACCTCGGCCAGGAAAAACCCAAGTCCATAGCAGCTCTGACAACACTAATGACCCGCTTCTGCACGGGCGAGGACAGCTGGTTGGCTCGCAGCAGCACCATGCCACATTCCGGCACCTCGGACGGCCGCGATACTAATGGCAAGCCACGGCGTAATAGACATAAGTGACAGAACAACGGCGACAGCACTGAAGACACGGCAGTCAACGCCGGATTCAGCGGATCCAAGTCCGGTCAGCGGAAGAAGCCGTTCAAAAGAAATAATCAGGGACCGTCCAGTCTGGACCGCGTACTGGTGCGCTCATGACAAATTCATGGCACCCCGGACAAGCCAGCCAACCACACCAATAGAGATGGCTGGGTGTTCAAACAGGCCAGCAAAATAAATGCCGAAAACAAGGACAAGGGGCCGCACAGCGACGATGAAGAAGAGCCCCGGCGTCCGAACACGGGGGGCAAAAGAAATCCCCCCCCCCCAGGTGAAAACGGTCAACATGATCTACGCCACTCACATCCCCAAGCGAGAACGGAAGAGGGCACTACGGGACGTCTACGCGATGGAGCCAGTCGCCCCCAAGTTCAACCCATGGTCAGCTTGTCCGATCACCTTTGATCATAGGGATCATCCTACTAGCATCCGTCACGGCAACTGAGCCGCATTGGTCTTAGACCCAATCATCAACGGATTTCACCTCACGCGAGTCCTTATGGACGGTGACAGCAGCCTGAACCTGCTTTATCAGGACACAGTGCGCAAAATGGGCATTGACCCTTCAAGGATCAAGCCCACCAAAACAACCTTTAAAGGCGTGATCCCTGGAGTAGAGGCCCGTTGTACGGGCTCTATAACATTGGAAGTGGTCTTCGGATCTCTGGATAACTTCCGAAGCGAAGAATTAATCTTCGATATAGTCCCTTTCCGCAGTGGTTACCACGCACTGCTCGGACGAACCGCATTTGCTAGATTCAATGCGGTACCACACTACGCATACCTCAAGCTCAAGATGCCAGGACCATGCGGGGTCATAACAGTCAACGGAAACATGGACCGCTCTCTCCGAACAGAGGAGCATACTGCAGCCCTCGTGGCGGAAGTACTATGCGGCCTACTCCGACAAACCAATCCGGCAACAACAACTTCGAGCACCGTCAAGAGAGTCCGGAGCACCCCGCAACAGGACCATCAAGCACACCAAGAGCGCGACTAGCAGTCCGGCCTCCGCTCAAGCCCAGCCAAAGCAGCATTCGTGCCACGCGCACACAATTACGCACTCAAGATACCATGGGCGTAGGCGGAGGCGCAACAACGACTCAGTCAACAGTGCAGGTAACTGCTACATACCTTCATAACCCTTCCCTTTTACCTTTCAGGACATTGCTTTAGTGCAGCCTCTTCAGAAGAGCCGGATTGCCAGACTCACATAGGAGAAAAAACCAAGGAGGCAATAGGCGTTGCACACAGAATGAAATACCCAGGTGGAATCTATTTACGATCATTATACCTATTTTATCTATCCGTACGCGGCCTGCCCCTGGATAGGACATGTCAAATAGTCATATTTATCTCCGCTCAATGCATCCATTATAAACATACGCTTAAACGTATTATTCATCAATGGGAGATCATAAATAGCGTGAACTTATTATTCTTATTTGAGAATTTTTTCTTATAAATGTTTATTTGATATTGCATCTATACACCTTGGTACGTTCAGCTTGCTAGGGGCTTATTATGGCGCCCCACAATACGGCAAGACAAGTCCGAACACTTTCAACAGTGCGGCACCCCGAACTTATAGCACTATATGCATCAGCTCTGAATCATGTCTTGGGTCCACAGTTGGGTTAGCCTGGCTCCCTTGTTTTGGTACCTTACGTTCCGTTCTATCGGCTAAGGTAGCGCAGGGAGAACTACTGTGATTGTGTCCCGGTTCTTCTGGACGAGCACCTCAGTAGAGAAAGCCGAAAACTGACCGGCATGATGTGGCGAGAGCTGGTCGCTGTTCGAGAGGTCTTAAAATCCTTAAAGATTTTTCCGCTTTAGGCAATAAATTGGCTTCGTCCGATCCAGGCGTATATAGCGCCCCAATCCGGCCTTCCGGATTCTAGGGGCTTTGCCGAAATTTAAAATTATAGACTTCTATGGCTAAGTGAAAGTTATAAAGCTGTATAGTCCGATTGCCTTGTTCGCTGCGCTGGACACCTCCTTAAGGGACCAAACATTTGGATAAAGAGTGTCCAGGTTTTCGACGAACACCCCAGTACTAGTTATGTGGGGGAGGAAGCCGATGACTGGCCTACTTTCAGAATTTTATAAACAGCCGCACAGAAGGTAATATTTTAAATCAAGCAGTGCTACATAGCACAAGTAACTTCGTCTTTAAATTACAAACATGACAGAAGTGAATTCATTCTAAAATGGTGTCTTTGGTACATTCATCGGCCACGAGAGGAGCGCCCTTCATCATGCCATCATAGTACATCTCGAGATGGCGAAGCGCCTTGCCCTCCGGTGGACCGTCCTTCACCAGCTCCTCCGCGTCCAGCTTTCCCCAATGCACCTTTGCTCAGGCAAAGGCCCGGCTGGCACCCTCAATGCAAACGGATCGCTTGATCACTTCAAGCCGCGGACAGGCATCCACCATCCGCTTGATCAGGCTGAAGTAGCTAGTGGGCAGGAGCTCACAAGGCCACATCCGGACTATGAAATCTCTCATAGCCACTTCGGCCGCCCTGTGGAGTTCGACCAACTACTTCAGTTGGTCACTCAGAGGCATTGGCTGTTCGGCCCCAGCATACTGGGACCAGAACATCTTCTCCGTTGAGCTCCCCTCTTGTGCACGGTAGAACTCCACGGCATCTGAAACGCTACGTGGCAGATCTGCGAACGACCCTGGAGATCTACGAATTCGAGTAAGTAAAAGAAACGCCTCCTCCACATGTTTGCTTTGCATAAAGAATTTCTTACCCGCCGCTATCTTTTTGGCCTCCTGGACTTCCTGCTGTGCCTTCTCGGCTTCGGCCTTGGCGTCCTTCATACTCACAAGGGCCTTCGCAAGCTCGGCCTCTTTCATCTTCAGATCATGCTCCATGGACTCGAACTTCTTGCCGAGGTCCCGGAGCTCTAGTTGTACCTCGCCCACTCTAGCACTTTGCTTTTCGCGCTCCTTGTATTCCAAGGCCGCCTTGTCTTCGGCCTCAGACAGTGCTTTCTTCAGGGACGCCACTTCCGCGGTGGTCCCTATTACACAGTCACGACGCTTTGGCGTTAGACTAACCAATTTTGTCTATCCTTACCTACATAAGAGCGGGGAATCACTTACCCTTGTTCTCTTCGAGCTGCCACTTCATGAGGTCGAGCTCTTCCTGCGCCTGCTCCAGGTCTCGCTTCAGTTCGGCAACCTCGGCTGTGCGGGCAGCAGCGGCAAGCAGCACAGCCTGCTTATTCACATGAATATTTATTATTAGACTCCTGCGGATTATAATTGACCCTCCGTTTGGTTTTTCTTTCCGAACAACAAACAGAGTATCAGGGGCTAGTACCTATTGGGCGGTAATTTTACACACATTTATTACTTACCTCAAAGCCTGTCAGGAGGCTGGTGCAAGCTTCGGTTAGTCTGCTCTTAGCGGACGAAACCTTCCGAATCACCGAACTCATAAGAGTACGGTGCTCTTCATCCATGGAAGCGCCGCGAAGCGCTTCCAGCAGAGAATCCGGCGCCTCGGGCGCAACGGAAGTCCTCGATGCAGACGGCTCGCCCTCCCTAACGAGGGGCTTCCCACCTGAGTCTGGAACCATTGAAGGTTCCGGAATAGTGTTCGGCCGAGAGCCCGGCCTGCTGTGGCTTGCTACGTCTTGAGCTTGTGTTGGTTTTCCTCGAAGAGGAGAGGGTGATGCAGCAAAGTGTAGCGTAAGTATTTCCCTTAGTTTTGAGAACCAAGGTATCAATCCAGAAGGAGGCTCCTCAAAAGTCCCCCGCACCTACACAAATAAACTGAGAACTCGCAACCAACGCAATAAAGGGGTTGTCCATCCATTCACGGCCACTTGCGAAAGTGAGATCTAATAAAGATAGTATGATAAGATAAATATATTTTTGGTATTTTATAAGATAGATAAAAAAGTAAAGATGCAAATAAAGTAGATTGAAAGCAAATATGATAAGAGATAGACCCGGGGGCCATAGGTTTCACTAGAGGCTTCTCTCAAGATAGCATAAGTATTACGGTGGGTGAACAAATTACTGTCGAGAAATTGATAGAAAAGCGCATAGTTATGAGATTATCTAGGCATGATCATGTATATAGGCATCACGTCCATAACAAGTAGACTGACTCCTGCGTGCATCTACTACTATTACTCCACACATCGACCAACTCCTGCCTGCATCTAGAGTATTAAGTTCATAAGAACAGAGTAACGCATTAAGCAAGATGACATCATGTAGAGGGATAAACCACATCTTGTTATCCTCTATGGCAACAATACAATACGTGTCTTGCAACCCTTTCTGCCACTGGGTAAGAACACCGCAAGATTGAACCCAAAGCTAAGCACTTCTCCCATGGCAAGAAAGGCCAATCTAGTAGGCCAAACCAAACTGATAATTCGAATAGACTTGCAAAGATAACTCAATCATACATAAAAGAATTCAGAGAAGATTCAAATATTATTCACAGATAAACTTGATCATAAACCAACAATTCATCTGATCTCGACAAACACACGGCAAAAAGAGTTTACATCGAATAGATCTCTGTGGGTGTCAAAACCGGCGGATCTCGGGTAGGGGGTCCCGAACTGTGCGTCTAGGCGGATGGTAACAGGAGACAAGGGACACGATGTTTTTACCCAGGTTCGGGCCCTCTCGATGGAGGTAAAACCCTACTCCTGCTTGATTGATATTGATGATATGGGTAGTACAAGAGTGGATCTACCACGAGATCAAGGAGGCTAAAGCCTAGAAGCTAGCCTATGGTATGATTGTTCTAATGGTTGTCTGTCCTATGGACTATAACCCTCCGGTTTATATAGACACCGGAGAGGGCTAGGGTTACACAGAGTCGGTTACAATGGTAGGAGATCTACATATCCGTATCGCCAAGCTTGCCTTCCACGCCAAGGAAAGTCCCATCCGGACACGGGACGAAGTCTTCAATCTTGTATCTTCATAGTCTTGGAGTCCGGCCGACGATGATAGTCCGGCTGTCCGGACACCCCCTAGTCCAGGACTCCCTCAGTAGCCCCTGAACCAGGCTTCAATGACGATGAGTCCGGCGCGCATATTGTTCGGCATTGAAAGGCGGGTTCCTCCTCCGAATAATTCATAGAAGATTGTGAACACCAGGATAGTGTCTGGCTCTGCAAAATAAATTCCACATTCCACCGTAGAGAGAATAATATGTACACAAGTTCAATCTGCTGACATATTTTGTGGCATGACGTCACACCACTACCAAGCCTTTACTTGAACCGTTTTTTATTATACCACCTCGGCGCGTTTAGCGAAGCGGTTTCCTTGGCACGTCTTGTCGAAGCAGAGATCGTGTTCCCCTTATTCCGGGATTCCCATCAATACGGACGTGGGTAACCCAACCGCGCCCGTTGCCATGCCCCTTCTATTGGAGGCGAGTCCCGAACAGTCACGGGGAAGACTCTTGGTATTCCCCTTCTTTATAACGGGACCAAGGCTCGTTTCTTTTCTTCAATCCTCAATCGAATCTGCTCCCTGCCCCGAGTTCCAACACCCAGAGCCCTAGATTCGAGCGCTTCGGACCATCAACAATGTCCGGCTCCGACCTACAGGGCCGGTGGATGCCCTCCTCCGTCACGGAAGAAGACGTGCTAAAGCTGCGAGAGGCCGAGTACCTATCTTACGAGATTTCGCATAGGTTGCCCGCCAAAGGGCAACTCATTCCCACCCCCGAGCCCAGCGAGTATGTCGTGTTTGTATCCCACCTCCGTCGGGGTTTAAGCTTCCCGATGGATCCTTTTGTGAGAGGGCTCATGTTTTACTATGGGTTGGAATTCCACGACTTGGCTCCAGAGTCCATCCTCCATATCTCTTCATTCATTGTCATTTCCGAAGCCTTCCTCCGTGTTACCCCTCACTTCGGCTTGTGGCTTAAGACCTTCGACGTGGAGCCAAAGATGATCGAGGGGCGTCAAGCAGAGTGCGGCGGGGCGGTTGTAAGCAGAAGGGACGACGCTCCATGGCCAGAGGGCTCTTTTCAGGAGGAGCTCGGCTTGTGGCAACAGGAGTGGTTCTACATAACCGCTCCCAGGGGCAGCAGGCAGAAGCCGCCGCCCATCTTCCGCTCGGGCCCTCCGCAGCGGCTGATGTCATGGGTCAGCCAAGGGCTCAACTGGGGGCCGTCAAAGGACATGTCCCTATTGCTGGGCCGGATTCAAGATCTCCAGGCGAGGGAGATCGATCTGGTCGTGGTGATGCAGGTCATGCTGATTAGGCATCTCCTGCCCTGCAAACGCCGTCCTCTCCGGCCGTGGGAGTTTAATCCGGAGGGACCACGAATTCTCCAACACTTCATGGGTACGACACCTGTGGAGATGTACAAACTGTTCTTCGGATCACGAGAGGCGTGTCCGGAGGCCGAGGACGCCGGCCTAAGTTGCAATCGCCCGGATACACAAGTAAGTAGCTCCATGTCCGAACATACCGTTTGTTTGCCTTTCTATGATTCGCTTTTTGACCAATTTCCCTCTAAACAGGAGTGGATAGTGCAAGCAAAACTGATACGGTGTCCGGCCCCCCTCCTAGAGACTGCGCCGGATCCCATGCTGGTCAGGATGCTGGAGGTTGTGCCTTCAGAGGAAGGCGAAGGGGGAGAACAGAGGAATTACCGCCTTAACCAAGGAGGCTTTTGAGGAGGGGGGATCGAGAATCTCTCCTTCCAGGGGGAGAAGAGGACCGCCTCCGGCAACCTGGACGCCAAAGCCCCGAAGCGGGGGAAGAGATCTTCACCAGAGGGTCCTGCGTCCGGAGAGGGTCCGGCCACACAGTCTCCCCTAAAGAATCAGCCCTCCAGCGAGCCGTAAGTACAAAAAAGGGAGTTTTGTAATAAGGGACATCCCTATTTGTGCTTCTGAGGATAACTTAAGTTTTTACCTTGTAGTTCGGATCTCCGTCCTTCTCAGATGAGCTCGTCTTCGGGGGAACTCCGTCCGGAGATGATGGAGACCGAGACGCCTCCATCTGCCGCCCCATAGGATAGGGCGGACGAGCCTGAAGTGTCATCACGGAGGGTATCCCCGTGTCCGGCAGGGCCAAATAGTTCGGCACCAACTGGTGTGCGGCCGGGGGAGCTGAAGGATCTGCTTGAGAGGGCGTCCATCTCAGAAGGTCACTGTACACTGATGAGTATGGTGATTGAAAGAATTTCATCCGCCGAAGGCGGATTGCGTGATGTTGTCAGGAGTTTGCTGGCGGGGTTTGAGGTACGTAAAAATGACATACCCTTTGACAGTTTTACACATAAAGTGCGCCCTGTATAGATAGTAGCCCCTGAGACTCGGTAGGGTGTCGAGAACGATAGCGTGCCGAGGATCAAAATCCCAGGTATTGATTTACGCCTTTCCTAAGCAGGTGGCGGATAGTTTGGTGGCTAGCCGGACTGATGGAGTTGCCGAACTAAAGCGGCAGCTCGACGTCGCGGATGCGGACATCGCGCTGGTTAATAAACGACTTGACGGTTTTTTTCTCCGTGGTCACCTAGTAAGGGAGCCGAAGCCCACTCCTTACAACATGTGTGCTAAATGCAGATGGTGCCGCTGCTGTGGAGAGCCTTCGGGCAGAACTTGCTCAAGCCAAGGAGCAAGCCAGAAGGAGTGATGCGGCTGCCTCGAGGACGGCCGAAGAGCTAGAAGTCGAAAGGGCTGCACACTGCCGAAGCAGGGAGGAGATGGCCGAAATGGCCGTGAAGTTAAAAGATGCTACCGACCGCAATGAGGTTCTTGAAAAGGAACGCCTAGCGGAGCAAGAAGACCTGGGGAAGGCCACCGCCGAAGCCAAGGATGCCCGTTCTGCAATGCGGGCTATAAAGGAGGAGCTGCGCCAAGCCGGAGACATTGTGGCTGGCAAGCCCTTTCTACTGCACCGAAGGTTTACAGATCCAAAGTATGCTCAGCTTGGCCAGCTGTTGGGTCCGGAAGATCCTTATATGGATTTAGCGGCGAGTTCGGCGGATGCCGTTGTGCACTTTCGGAGTCAGAAGGATCAGAAGACGGAAGAGCTGTTTTGGTCTCAATTCCATAGTCCGGAGCGTTCACTTCCGCTGACTGATCGGCTGGCCGAGTGGGCTAAACTGAATAGATTGTCCGGACTTGCCATGACGGATATCATGGCTCATGTCTGGCCGGGTAGGCCCAAGCCGAAGAGTTATTTTGGCTTATTGCAGCAATTCCTTGGGCGGTGCCGCATATCAAGGCGATGAAGCGGTCAGCTTGCATAGAAGGTGCGCGGATGGCCCTCGCCCGTGTGAAGACACATTGGACAGAGATGGATGCCACCGCTATTGCTACCCAGGGTTCGGACGAGAGCTGGTTACCCGCCGAGCACTATTTTGGGGAAGTTCTGCGTGGTGCTCGTGTAATAGAGTCGCAGTGCTCAAAAAGTGTCATGTTCAAGTGAACGTTTTGGTTTGTAAGACGATGTTTATGATGTTCGCGCTTTTTGTTACTTGTGCGTTCAAGTATTGAAATATCTCCTGTGCGGCCGTTTATGTATATGTGTGTATAACTTGAAAGATGGCAGTCGTCGGCTTCAGCCCCCACGCACAAGGTGCGGGGGTGTTCGCAAAAATAGCGCATTTTCACACTTAATCCAACGTCTCGGTCCTGTGAAGGAGGTGGTAGCGTAGCAAACGAGGCAACCAGACTATAATGCTTTATCACTTTCACTTACCATAGGAGCTCGAGGGTTGGGCTACGATATAGCCCCTAGGGGCACCGCGCTCTCCGAATTCGGGGCGCGTATGTGCCTGACCGGGAAATGGTCCTTCGTCAAAGCGGAGGAATTCTAAACATTCCGGTAGTCGATCGAGTGGTTGACCAGTCTCTCGCTGTATCATGATAGTCAGTTTTCGGTTTTCTCTACTGAGGTTCTCGCCCGACCGAACCGGGGCACAACCACAGTAGTTCTCCTGGTGCCGCGTTAGCCGATGATACGGAACGTAAGGCAGCAAAACATAGGAGCCGGGCAAACCCAACATTTGACCAAAGACATGATTCGGAGCTGATGCATATAAGGCCTAACTCGAGACGCCGAACACTCCCTAAGGTATTCGGTCTTTATGTTAGCGGGCAGAACAATGCCCTAAGCCCCTACTGTCCAGGTACACGCAAGGTCCTCTGACGCGGCCGATGCCAATACATTAGTCTCCTCTCTGGTTATAATGAAAAACCAGGGGATATATAGCAACAAGAGACAGTGAAAAAGCTCTACGCAGGGTCTTAATCTGAAAAGAATCCTTGCAACGGGTCCCTACTGCACGTCTGCGCCTGTGTCTCCGTTGTGCTATATCCTGGACGGGTGTAACACGCTGTTCATCTGTAAAAGAGAGGAACTTAGTTTGAAAAATAATTGTGCAAAAAATGAATTAAAAATTGAAATATGAATGAATGAATAAAGCCGAGCTTATATTAGCTCATACGCACAGCCCCTTGTAAAGGGGTGTGCGGCTAGGGAGCCCCTGGCTTATTTATGCCGGACTCATCTAGCCGTGTCCGGGGTCTTGAACGACCTTTTAATGAGATGATGCCGCGTGGACCGGGCATTTTAAGTGTAAGAGACGCGTAGTGTGGTATTGCATTAAAGCGGACAAAAGCTTCACGTCCCAACAGTGCTTGATGGCTACTTTTAAATGGGGCGACATGAAAGATTAGCTTTTCACATTGGAAGTTGTCGGGTGACCCGAACACAACTTCTAGTAGTAAGGAGCCCGTGCACTTGGCGTAAGGGCCTGGCGTCACTCCTTTGAAGGAAGTGCGGCTATGTCGAATTTTAGTAAGGTCTATCCCCAACTTGCGGATTGTGTCCGGATATAGCAGGTTTAAATCACTGCCGCCGTCCATCAGGACTTGTGTAAATTTTAGTCCGTCGACTATAGGATCCAATATCAGAGCAGTCCCTCCTACGTTTCGAATAATTCTGGAATAGTCCAGCTAGTCGAAAGTAATTGGTTTTGACATCCAACCTCGAGGTTCTGCCGGGGTGGACCGTGCGATACCTACTTTGGCGGGTGCCGCACTGTTGTTCCGTATTATCACATGAAGTGAGTTTACTGTTTTGACTTCTTGTGGGAAAGTCTTTTGTTTTCCGGCGCTCTACTGGTGGGGTTCGTCGTCATCCTCGCTTTGGCGCATCGAGCCCCTTGTGTTTGGCGTTGAGTCGGCCGACTGTTTCAAGACCCAACAATCTCGGTGGGTGTGGTTTGCAGGCCTTCTGGAGGTGCTGTGGATTTGACATATCCGATCCAAAATTTTGTTTAAGTTGGATAGCTCGTCACTGTTGTCCTTAAGAGGCAGTGTTTTGCTGTTCGGCCGCGAGCTTTTGAATCCAGCATTGACCGCCGTGTCCTTTGGGCTTTTTTCTTTGTTCCGGCGCTGGTCCTTTCTGCGCCATGATTTTCCGTTTCCATCTCTGATCTCGGATGTACTCGGGTCGCTGGTGCAGCATCTTGCTAGCCAGCTGTCTTCCCCTGCGCAAAAGCGGGTCATGAGGCTTGTTAGTGCGGCCATAGTTCTCGGCTTCTCTTGGCCGAGGTGTCTGGCGAGCCATTCGTCTCAGACATTATGTTTAAAAGCTGCTAGGGCTTCGGCGTCCGGACAGTCGACTATTTGGTTCTTTTTGGTAAGAAACCTGTTCCAAAATTTGCGTGCTGACTCTCCGGGCTATTGAGTTATGTGACTTAAATCGTCTGCATCCGGAGGTCGGACATAAGTCCCTTGAAAATTTGCTCTAAACGCGTCCTCGAGCTCTTCCCAACTTCCAACAGTATTTTCTGGGAGGCTTTTGAGCCAATGCCGAGCTGGCCCTTTGAGCTTGAGGGGTAGATATTTTATGGCGTGGAGATCATCTCCTCTAGCCATGTGTATGTGCAGTATGTAATCCTCGATCCAGACTCCGGGGTCTGTTGTTCCATCGTATGCCTCTATGTTTACGGGTTTGAATCCCGCTGGAAATTCATGATCCAGCACCTCATCGGTGAAACGTAGTGGGTGTGCGGCGCCCCTGTATTTAGGCATGCCGTTATCTTCAAGCATGCGGCGTGTTGTGTTGCTTCCTGGGGCCCCCTTTTTTGGCCCATAAATGGACCTGATGGGGCCATCTGTTTTGTGAGGATCGTGTGTCATCTTGTGTGCGGTGCCGCTTGTCGCTTTTGGCCTGCCATCTGGTTGTCTATCGGGCCAGGCGGCCTCTTTGCTTTTTGACTGTGGGGGCTCTATGGCCTCCTCGTCAAATTCTGGCAGTAGCTTGCGCTTCGGGTAGCTCTTTGTTTGGTGGCTATCGCCATATTTGTCCGCGGTCTTGAGTACTTTGCTCCACCTCATTCTGAGTATGTCTTCCGCAGTTTTGAGCTTCCGTTTTTCCTTTTTCAGACTTCGTGCAGTGGCGACAAGTCTTTTGTGAAGGTTCTTATGCTCCGGTGGTGTGTCCGGCGTGAGATCGTCTGGACTATTGTTTTCGCCGGGCATGGATTGATTATCCGATTCGTCCTGCTCGGATGGTTGCTTGGTTGCATGTTCGTCGTCCACTGGTTTTCCCTGCTCTATTAGTGGGTCATTAGGAGTGCTGTTTTTGTCAAGGCGGGACTTAGGGCGGCATCCGCGTCGCCGTTTTGGTTGTTTGTCGGCGGAATTATCCTTACCGTGTCCCGTTGTTCCTCGTTATCGCTTCCTTTTGGGGTGTCCACCATATATACATCATGGGTTGGGGTGGCCTTCCAGTGCTCGGTAGGCGCTGGTTCTTGGTAGTCTCCGGCATCGTCGTCCATACCGTCGATGTCTTCGGAGTCGTAGTCTAGCATGTTAGTTAGATCGTCGACAGTGGATACAAAGTGGGTGGTGGGTGGGCTCTGAATTTCTTCGTCGTCCGCATCCCAACCATCCCGACCGCAGTCCGGCCAGGCTTCCCCTGATAACGAAAGATGCTTTAGTGAGTTCAGGATGTCGCCAAAGGGCGAGTGCTAAAAGATGTCCGCAGCGGTGAACTCCATGATTGGCGCCCAATCGGATTCGATTGGTAGGGGCGCATGAGGTTCAGAGTTCAGCAAGGAGTCCGGCACCTCAGAGTCACGAGCTTTGTAAGGGACAAGGTCAGTATTTGGCTCCATCGCCGTAGAAGTTGCAGCTCCCGAGGCGGTGTCCAGCCACCTGTCCTCGATCTGCGCGATCGGCTCCGAACTATGGGTCGGAGCGGATTTGTGTGCGGCCTCCAAGGCACTGTCCGGCGGCAGAGCTAGATCATACCCATCGCGATAGTGCGGCACGCTCGGCTATGGCTCGAATCCGTCGAAGATCAAATCTCCGCGGATGTTAGCCATGAAGTTTAGGCTCCCAAATCTGACCTGATGGCCAGGGGCGTAGCTTTCGATCTGCTCCAGATGGCCAAGTGAATTGGCCCGCAGTGCAAAGCCGCCGAACACGAAGATCTGTCCGGGGAGATTATTCTTGCCCTCGACTGCGTTGTTGTCGATTGAAGAAGCCATCAAGCCTATCGGTGACGACACAGAGGAACTCTCAATGAAAGCACCAATGTCGGTGTCAAAACCGGCGGATCTCGGGTAGGGTGTCCCGAACTGTGCGTCTAGGCGGATGGTAACAGGAGACAAGGGACACGATGTTTTTACCCAGGTTCGGGCCCTCTCGATGGAGGTAAAACCCTACTCCTGCTTGATTGATATTGATGATATGGGTAGTACAAGGGTGGATCTACCACGAGATCAAGGAGGCTAAACCCTAGAAGCTAGCCTATTGTATGATTGTTGTAATGATTGTCTGTCCTACGGACTAAAACCCTCTGGTTTATATAGACACCGGAGAGGGCTAGGGTTACACAGAGTCGGTTACAATGGTAGGAGATCTACATATCCGTATCGCCAAGCTTGCCTTCCACGCCAAGGAAAGTCCCATCCGGACACGGGACGAAGTCTTCAATCTTGTATCTTCATAGTCTTGGAGTCCGGCCGATGATGATTGTCCGGCTGTCCGGACACGCCCTAGTCCAGGACTCCCTCAATCTCCACAAGAGATGGGGAGAACATTGTATTGAGATCCAAAAAGAGAGAAGAAGCCATCTAGCTAATAACTATGGACCCGTAGGTCTGTGGTAAACTACTCACAACTCATCGGAGGGGCAAGGATGTTGATGTAGAGGCCCTCCGTGGTTGATTCCCCCTCCGACAAAGTGCCAGCGAAGGCTCCAAGATGGGATCTCGCAGATCCAGAAGGTTACGGTGGTGGAAATTGTGTTTCGTGGTGCTCCTGGATGTTTTCGTGGTACGTATGTATATATTGGAGGAAGAAGTACGTCGGTGGCCGCTCGAGGGGCCCACGAGACAGGGGGGCGCGCCCTACAGGGGGGGCGCGGTCCCCTATCTCATGGGGCCCTCGGGAGCTTCTTGACTTGCAGTCCAAGCTCTTCGGATCATGTTCGTTCCAAAAATCACGCTCCCGAAGGTTTCATTCCGTTTGGACTCCGTTTGATATTCCTTTTCTTCCAAATACTGAAATAGGCAAAAAAACAGCAATATGGGCTGGGCCTCCGGTTAGTAGGTTAGTCCCAAAAATGATATAAATGTGTAAAATAAAGCCCATAAACATCCAAAAGAGGTAATATAATAGCATGGAACAATCAAAAATTATAGATACGTTGGAGACGTATCAAGCATCCCCAAGCTTAATTCATGCTCGTCCTCGAGTAGGTAAATGATAAAAAAGAAATTTTTGATGTGGAATGCTACCTAGCATAATTTATAATGTAATTTTCTTTATTATGGCATGAATGTTCAGATCCAAATGAATACAAAATAAAAGTTCATATTGACATAAGAAATAGTAATACTTCAAGCATACTAATCAAAGTAATCATGTCTTCTCAAAAAACATGGCTAAAGAAAGTTATCCCTACAAAATCATATAGTATGGCTATGCTCTATCTTCATCACACAAAGTATTTAATCATGCACAACCCCGATGACAAGCCAAGCAATTGTTTCATACTTTAATAATCTCAAACTTTTTCAACTTTCACGCAATACATGAGCGTGAGCCATGGACATAGCACTATATGTGGAATAGAATGGTGGTTGTGGAGAACACAAAAAGGAGAAGATAGTCTCATATCAACTAGGCGTATCAACGGGCTATGAAGATGCCCATTAATAGATATCAATGTGAGTGAGTAGGGATTGTCATGCAACGGATGCACTAGAGCTATAAATATATGAAAGCTCAATAAAAGAAACTAAGTGGGGTGCATCCAACTTGCTTGCTCATAAAGACCTAGGGCACTTTGAGGAAGCCCATCATTGGAATATACAAGCCAAGTTCTATAATGAAAAATTCCCACTAGTATATGAAAGTGACAACATATGAGACTCTCTAACATGAAGATCATGGTGCTATTTTGAAGCACAAATGTGGAAAAAGAGATAGTAGCATTGTCCCTTCTCTCTTTTTCTCTCATTTTTTTATTTATTTTTCTTTTTTTCTTTGGCCTATCTTTTTTTTATTTTTGGCCTTTCTCTCTTTTTTTGTAAAGTCCCAAGTCTCATCCCGACTTGTGGGGGAATCATAGTCTTCATCATCCTTTCCTCGCTAGGACAATGCTCTAATAATGAAGATCATCACACTTTTATGGATTTACAACTCGAAGCTAGAACAAGATATGACTCTATATGAATGCCTCTGGCGGTGTACCGGCATATGCAATGAATCAAGAGCGACATGTATGAAAATTATGAAGGTGGCCTTGCCACAAATACAATGTCAACTACATGATCATGCAAAAAGCAATATGACAAAAGTAATGCATGTCATATGAACGGAACGGTGGAAAGTTGCATGGCAATATATCTCAAATTGGCTATGAAAATGCCATAATAGGTAGGTATGGTGGCTATTTTGAGGAAGGTAAATGGTGGGTGTATGGTACCGGCGAAAATTGCACGGTACAAGAGAGGCTAGCAATGGTGGAAGGGTGAAAGAATGCGTATAATCCACGAATTCAACATTAATCAAAAGAACTCATATACTTGTTGCAAAAATTTAGAAGTCATCAAAAACCAAAGCACTACGCGCATGCTCCTAGGGGGATAGATTGGTAGGAAAAGACCATCGCTCGTCCCCGACCGCCACTCATAAGGAAGACAATCAATAAATAAAATTGTGCTCCAACTTCATCACAAAGCGGTTCACCATACGTGCATGCTACGGGAATCACAAACTTCAACACAAGCATTCTTTAAATTCATAATCACCCAACTAGCATGACTTTAATATCACTACCTCCATATCTCAAAACAATTATCAAGCATAAAATTGATCATAGCATCCAATTCACTTTCTATGATAGTTTTTATTATACCCAACTTGGATGCTCATCATTCTAGGACCAACTTTATGATCATAGAAAATACCATGCTGTTCTAAAAGACTCTCAAATTAATATAAGTGAAGCATGAGAGACTAGCAATTTATTCAAAATTAAGACACCACTGTGCTCTAAAAGATATAAGTGAAGCACTAGAGCCAAAACTATTAAGCTCAAAAGATATAAGTGAAGCACATAGAGTATTCTAGCAAATTCTAATCAAATAGGCTTCTCCAAAAAGGTGTGTACAGCAAGGATGATTGTGGTAAACTAAAAAGCAAAGACTAATATAATACACGACGCTCCAAGCAAAACACATATCATGTGGCGAATAAAAATATAGCTCCAACTAAAGTTACCAATGAACGAAGACGAAAGAGGGGATGCCTTCCCGGGGCATCCCCAAGCTTAGGCTTTTGGATATCCTTGAATATCTTGGGGTGCCATAAGCATCCCCAAGCTTAGGCTCTTGTCACTCCTTATTCCATAGTCCATAAAAGCTTTACCCAAAACTTGAAAACTTCACAACACAAAACTCAACAGGAAATCTTATAAGCTCCGTTAGTGAAAGAAAACAAAACCACCACATAAGGTATTGCAATGAACTCATTATTTATTTATATTGGTGTTAAACCTACTGTATTCCAACTTATTTATGGTTTATAAAATAATTACTAGCCATAGATGCATTGAAATAAGCAAACAACACACGAAAAAGAGAATCTGTCAAAAATAGAAAAGTCTGTAGCAATCTGTAACTAAGCAAACTTCTGGAACTCTAAAAATCCTAAAAAAATAGGAAGTCCTGGAAAATTTGTCTATTGAATAGAAGCAAAAAGAATCAACGCAAAATCACGTTCCTGTGATTTAACAAAATTATATTTGTGCACGCAAAGTTTCTGTTTTTCAGCAGAATCAAATCAACTATCATCGTAGGTTATCCTATAGGTTCTACTTGGCACAAACACTAAGTAAAAGATAAAAACACATCTAACCAGAAGATAGATGCAAGATTTATTACTAAACAGGAGCAAAAACAAAAACATAAACAAAATTGGGTTGCCTCCCAACTAGCGCTATCGTTTAATGCCCCTAGCTAGGCATAAAAACAAAGATATATCTAACGAGTGCCATCTTTGGCACCAAATTCTTAAGTAGCACGCATGATAGATTCATAAGGTAATTTGACTTTCTTTCTTGGAAAGTGATCCATGCCTTTCTTCAATGGAAATTGGAATCTAATATTCCCTTTCTTCATATCAATAATCGCACCAATCATTCTAAGGAAAGGTCTACCAAGAATAATAGGGCAAGAAAGATTGCAATCTATATCAAGAACGATAAAATCTACGGGCACCAAATTTCTATTTGCAACAATAAGAACATCATTGATCCTTCCCATAGGCTTTTTAATTGTGGAATCCGCAAGGTGCAAATTTAAAGAGCAATCATCAAGATCATGGAAACCTAGAATATCACATAAAGTTTCCGGAATCGTGGAAACACTAGCACCCAAATCACACAAGGCAAAACACTCATAGTCTTTAATTCTAATCTTTATAGTAGGTTCCCACTCATCATTAAGTTTGCTAGGTATAGAAACTTCCAAATTAAGTTTTTCATCATAAGATTGCATCAAGGCATCAACAATATGTTTGGTAAAAGCTTAGTTTTGACTATAAGCATGAGGAGAATTAACAACGGATTGCAACAAGGAAATACAACCTTTTAAAGAGCAATTATCATAATCAAATTCCCTGAAATCTGAGATAGTAGGTTTAATATTATAAGAAGTTGAGGATTCTTCAATAGCACTTTTACCAAATTTAGCATCAAGATCTAAAGACTCCGAATTTTTGGGACGCCTTCTTGGCAAAGTTGATTCATCATCACTCCCATAGTAATCAAAATTCATATTGCAAAACATAGATCTAATCGGAGACGCATCAATAACTTTAAGATCCTCATCATTATTTTGATGTAGACTAGAAGAACACGCTTTTATAAAACTTACTTTTTTAGCACGCAATCTAGCGGTTCTTTCCTTGCACTCATCAATGGAAATTCTCATTACTTTGAGAGACTCATTGATATCATGCTTAGGAGAAGAAGATCCAAGTTTAAGAGAATTAACATCAAGCGAAAGTCTATCAACGTTCCTAGTCAAATCATCAACTTTGAGCAATTTTTCTTCAAGCAAGGTATTAAAATTCTTTTGAGAAATCATAAATTATTTCACACTATTCTCAAAATCAGAGGGCATCTTATTAAAATTACCATAAGAATTATTGTAGGAATTTCCATAATTATTAGAGGGATTACTAGGGAACGGTCTAGCATTAAAATTTCCTCTATAAGCATTGTTTCCAAAACTATTCCTACCAACAAAATTCATATCCATAGATTCATTATTATTCTCAATCAAGGAAGACAAAGGCATATCATTGGGATCAAGAGGAGTATTTTTAGTAGCAAACATCTTCATAAGTTCATCCATCTTTCCACTCAAAACATTAATTTCTTCTATAGCATGTAGTTTTTTACTAGAAGATCTTTCGGTGTGCCATTGAGAATAATTAGCCATAATATTATCAAGCAATTTTGTAGCATCTCCTAACGTGATTTCCATAAAGGAGCCTCCCGCGGCCGAATCTAAGAGATTTCTAGAAGCAAAGTTCAAACCGGCATAAAAATTTTGTATGATCATCCATAAATTCAAACCATGAGTAGGGCAATTGTGAAGCATCAATTTCATTCTTTCCCAAGATTGGGCAACATGCTCATGATCAAGTTGTTTAAAATTCGTAATATCGTTCCTAAGAGTGATGATCTTATCGGGAGGAAAATACTTAGAGATAAAAGCATCTTTGCACTTGTTCCAAAAATCAATACTATTTTTAGGCAAAGACAAAAACTAAACTTTAGCACGATCTCTAAGTAAAAATGGAAATAACTTCAATTTGACAATATCGTTATCCATATCTTTCTTCTTTTGCATATCACACAAATAAACAAAATTGTTTAGATGAGTAGCGGCATCTTCACTAGGAAGGCCTGCAAATTGATCTTTCATAACAAGATTCAACAAAGCGGTATTGATTTCACAAGACTCAACATCATTAAGAGGAACAATTGGAGTACTAAGGAATTCATTATTATTGGTATTCGAGAAGTCACACAACTTGGTATTATCTTGTGCCATGGCAACAAGTAATCCAACACACAAGAAAACAGAAAAAGGCAAGCGAAAAGAGAGGAGGAGATTGGGAAAGAGAGGGCGAATAAAACGGCAAGGGTGAAGTGGGGGAGAGGAAAACGAGAGGCGAATGGCAAATAATGTAAATGTGAGGGAGATGGGTTTGTGATGGGTACTTGGTATGTATTGACTTGAGCGAAGACCTCCCCGGCAACGGCGCCAGAAATTCTTCTTGCTACGTCTTGAGCTTGCGTTGGTTTTCCTTGAAGAGGATAGGGTGATGCAGCAAAGTGTAGCGTAAGTATTTCCCTCAGTTTTGAGAACCAAGGTATCAATCCAGTAGGAGGCTCCTCAAAAGTCCCACGCACCTACACAAACAAACTGAGAACTCACAACCAACGCAATAAAGGGGTTGTCAATCCCTTCACGACCACTTGCGAAAGTGAGATCTAATAAAGATAATATGATAAGATAAATATATTTTTGGTATTTTATAAGATAGATACAAAAAGTAAAGATGCAAATAAAGTAGATTTAAAGCAAATATGATAAGAGATAGACCCGGGTGCCATAGGTTTCACTAGAGGCTTCTCTCAAGATAGAATAAGTATTACGGTGGGTGAACAAATTACTGTCGAGCAATTGATAGAAAAGCGCATAGTTATGAGATTATCTAGGCATGATAATGTATATAGGCATCACGTCCATAACAAGTAGACCGACTCCTGCCTGCATCTACTACTATTACTCCACACATCGACCGACTCCTGCCTGCATCTAGAGTATTAAGTTCATAAGAACAGAGTAACGCATTAAGCAAGATGACCTGATGTAGAGGGATAAACACATGCAATATGATATAAACCCCATCTTGTTATCCTCGATGGCAACAACACAATACTTGTCTTGCAACCCTTTCTGTCACTAGGTAGGAACACCGCAAGATTGAACCCAAAGCTAAGCACTTCTCCCATGGCAAGAAAGACCAATCTAGTAGGCCAAACCAAACTGATAATCCGAAGAGACTTGCAAAGATAACTCAATCATACATAAAAGAATTCAGAGAAGATTCAAATATTATTCATAGATAAACTTGATCATAAACCCACAATTCATCGATCTCGAGAAACACACCGCAAAAAGAGTTTACATCGAATAGATCTCCACAAGAGAGGGGGAGAACATTGTATTGAGATCCAAAAAGAGAGAAGAAGCCATCTAGCTAATAACTATGGACCCATAGGTCTGTGGTAAACTACTCACAACTCATCGGAGGGGCAAGGATGTTGATGTAGAGGCCCTCCGTGGTTGATTCCCCCTCCGGCAGAGTGCCAGCGAAGGCTCCAAGATGGGATCTCGCGGATACAGATGGTTACGGTGGTGGAAATTGTGTTTCGTGGTGCTCCTGGATGTTTTCGGGGTACGTAGGTGTATATAGGAGGAAGAAGTACATCGGTGGCCGCCCGAGGGGCCCACGAGACAAGGGGCGTGCCCTACAGGGGGGGGGGCGGCCCCCTATCTCGTGGGGCCCTCGGGAGCTTCTTGACTTGCACTCCAAGCTCTCCGGATCATGTTCGTTCCAAAAATCACGCTCCCGAAGGTTTCATTCCGTTTGGACTCCGTTTGATATTCCTTTTCTTCGAAATACTGAAATTGGCAAAAAAAACAGCAATATGGGCTGGGCTTCCGGTTAGTAGGTTAGTCCCAAAAATGATATAAATGTGTAAAATAAAGCCCATAAACATCCAAAAGAGGTAATATAATAGCATGGAACAATCAAAAATTATAAATACGTTGGAGACGTATCTTGGCTCTCATCGACACGATCAGCGGGGATCTTGAACCTTGTGTGTCCGACGTCTGGAATCCCGCCTTGGGGCGTCTCCAGAGTCACCTCCCGCCTCTCTGGGAGCCTTCGGGACAACACCTCTGCGTCATCCGTGGGCTGAGGAGTAGTGGCTGTCGGAAGCGAATTCATCTCCGAATCGCTCAGGGACCCGGAAGAAAATACCTCGGGGTGAGCCCTGGCCGAACTGCATATGTGTTCGGCGTTATAAAAAAGCTATGGAGTGAAGACATGATAGAGTGCGGACACTTACGATCTCACTGGGGGCTTCCCCCGGGGCAGCCACCCCTCCTCGCTGAGAGCGGCCGTGGCGGAATAGTCCGGAAGCGACACCTTTCCCTTCATGGAAGCCCTGGTCTTCCCCTCCGGGGCGGTTTTCCTCTTTTTCTCCTCCCTGGTGCGGGGAGGTAGAATTTATTCTTGCTTCCACCCGCATCCGCGTGAGGAATCTGTCTCGTCGTCATCGGACGATGTGGGTATGACGGCCTTGCGCCGGGGGCCCTTTCCGGCCCCCTGGTCCGCCTCCCCAGGCCCCTCATCCTTTCTGGATGGGGCGTCTTCTTCTTCTTCTTCCTCCCCTTCGTGGGAGAAGTGCACCTTGTGGTCTTCGGACGAGGCTTTCGGCACAACCTTATGCCGGAGACCCTTTTGGATCCCCGGGGCCTTCTTTTCGGCCTTCTTCTCCGGCACCTTGTAGGGTGCCGAGACTAGCATCTCCGTCAGGAGAGCATCAGCGGGGCCTTCTGGCAGTGGAGCCGGACAGTCAATATGCTCCGCTGTCTCCACATAATCCTGAGCAAATACGCGCAGTTACTTAAGACTCCCCCATGAATATATTGGGAAGAACTGAATCCGGTGGTAGCCTGAAAACTCACCTTACTGGGAGGCCGCGCGGCGTGGAGCCCACGGTCCTCAGATGTGGGAGGAGGTACTTCGGAGGCCTTGAACAACACCTTCCACGCACCTTTATGTGTCATGTCGTAGAGCCTCTGAAGCGTCTGGTGTTCGTCCGGGATGACCTCCCACAGATTGAATGCCCGCCTTTGACACGGCAGAATCCGGTGAACGAGCATGACCTGGATCACGTTGACAAGCTTGATGTTCTTGTCCTTCATGCTCCTGATGCAGGTTTGGAGTCCGGTCAGCTCTGTAGATTCGCCCCAGGACAGGCCCTTCCTTTCCCAGGAGGTGTGCCGCATGGGGGTGCCGGGTCGGAACTCGGGGGCCGCCTCCCAGTTGGCGTCGCGCGGCTCAGTGATGTAGAACCACCCCGACTGCCACCCCTTCACGGTTTCCGCAAAGGAGCCGTCTAGCCAGGTGACGTTAGGCATCTTGCCCACCATGGCTCCTCTGCACTCCGCTTGCTGGCCGCTCACAATCTTCGGCTTCACGCAGAAGTTTGCAGCCACAAGCCGAAATGAGGCTTGATGCGGAGGAAGGCCTCACATACGACGATGATCACCGAGATGTTGAGGACGAAATTTGGGGCTAGATCATGGAAATCTAGCCCGTAGTAGAACATGAGCCCGCCGATGAAAGGATGAAGTGGAAATCCCAGTCCACGGACGAAGTGGGCGACGAACACGACCCTTTCGTGGGGTCCTGGGGTCAGAATGACCTGCCCGGCGTCCGGTAGCCGGTGCACTATGTCTGCGGCCAAGTATCCGGCCGCCCGAAGATTTGTGATATGCTTCTCCTTGACGGTGGAGGCCACCCACTTGCCTCCTGCTCCGGACATGTTTAGCTGTGTGGAGAAGACTTGGGCTTGGGCGCTGGAGCTCAAGGGGGCAAGGGTACGCAAGGGAGGAAGAAGGCGTGGGTAAAAATGAGGAAATCTTATCCCTTTATAGAGGCGACGAAAGAGGTTGGCCTCCCCACTTGCCCGTTGGGACTCGCTTGCTTCCCAAGCGCCACGATTGATGGCGTGGTGGGATTACCCATGCCCGTATTGATGAGAATCCCATGATAAGGGGACATAATCTTTGCTTTGACAAGACGTGTCAAGGAAACCACCTCGCAATATGCGCTGTGGCTAGTTGTAGGAAAACGGTTCGAATAATGACCCGACCATAATGACACGTCACACTATTTAAAAAGTTGTCAGCAGATTGCATTTGTGAAATATCGTTCTCTCTACAGCGGTATGTGAAGATCATTTTGCAGATCTGGCCACGGTCTATGTGTTCGATAATTACTTTGGAGTATTCGGAGAAGGAACCCGCCTTGCAATGCCGAAGACAATACTGCGCGCCGGACTCATCGTCATTGAACCCTGGTTCAGGGGCTACTGAAGGAGTCCTGGATTAGGGGGTATCCGGACAGCCGGACTGTATACATCGTCCAGACTATTGAAGCATGGAGATATAAGACTCAAGACTTCTGCCCGTGTCCGGATGGGACTCTCCTTTGCGTGGAAGACAAGCTTGGCGATCCGGATATTGTGTTTCCTTCCTTGTAACCGACTCCATGTAAACCCTAGCCCTCTCTGGTGTCTATATAAACCGGAGAGGTTGGTCCTTAGAAGGCCGATCACAATTACAATCATACCATCATAGGCTAGCTCTTAGGGTTTAGCCTCTATGATCTCGTTGTAGATCTACTCTTGTACTACCCATATCTTCAATATTAATCAAGCAGGAAGTAGTGTTTTACCTCCATCGAGAGGGCCTGAACTTGGGTAAACATTGTGTCCCTTGCTTCCTGTTACCATCAGCCTAGACGCACACATCGAGACCCCCTACCCGAGAAAGGCCGGTTTTGACACCGATAGCAGCTCCGCAAATACCCCTGGAGGAATAAGAATTTAAACTCTGAACTTGATTTTCTCCTTTCAAATACCCGCTTTGTACAGAAAAAAGCCTTACTAGCCGCAATCTTCCTCGCCTCCTGGATTTCCTCCAGGGCCCAGTGGGCTTCCCCCCGGGCATCACTTGCGTCCTGGCAAGCCTGGAAGAGTTCGGATTCTTTCGCTGCTAAATTCTGCTCCAAGGACTCACACTTCTTCATGGCCTCTTGAAGCTCTCGCTCAGCCTCAATAACTCTGGCCTCGTGCTTCTCACGAAGAGCCTGCTCTGCGGCTGCCTTCTTCTCGGCTTCGGCCACAGCCTTTCTAAGAGCCTTAATTTTGGCCGTCGCCCCTAGAGCACATTACAAAAATATTTTCGTCATGCACACTTATTCATTTGTGCTAAATAAACAAGGTTTCGGCATACCTTGCTTATCCTCCAGTTGTTTCTTCACTCGGCCAAGTTCTCCTTCGGCCCGCTCCAGACTGTGCCTCAGTCCGGATACTTCCACAGCATGAGAGGCGGCAGTCACCACAAATGCCTGCTTATTAAAAAGAGTGATAGATGAAAAATTTGATCCTCTGTCCGGTTCTTTCTTTCACGAAACAGTGTATCAGGGGCTGCTATCTATACTATGACACTCTTCCAAACCTCATACAAACATACTTCAAAGCCTCTTGGGAGGCTGATATAGGATTCAGTCAGTCCACTCTCAGCGGACTGAGTCTTCTCAATCACCGCACCCATAAGGGCACGGTGTTCATCAACGATGGAGGCACCCTTCAGCGCCGCCAATAAAGTATCTGGCACCTTTGGTTGGACAGAGGTGGCCGGTGGAGCAGACATACCTTCTCCAGCTGACTGAGGCCATCTTTCTGACTCTAGGACCTTATGGGTCTCTAGAATCGTGTCCGGCTGGGGGCCGGATTCAAGATGACCCCCCGCCAACGACGTCCACGGGAGCTTTCTGTCCCGTGTGTCCGCCCCCTGAAGTCTGGCCTCCTGGCGCTGCCTTTGAGATCTTCACCCCCCCCCATACGTGGCCTGGGTTCTTCTGGGATGAAACCTTGGTCTCATTCATATGTTTAGAGGAGGGGGCCTTCGGGGGTGTCCTGCTCTCCATTGCATCTGAACCCAGCAAATCCTCTAACAAGGATTGTTTGGCGCGGGGCTTCGCCGGACTGAAAAAAGTGCGGCTCAGATTAGAATGTCATGCCATGACAAGTCTGGACACATGAGTGTCTTCGGATTTTATACTCATGAGTTCACCAGGGCCTCGACCTTGGGATCCCACTCCGGGCTGTTATCGGCGGCGGAGGAGGACTCCTCTTGAAGAGGAGTTTTTCCCCTCTTAGGCGAATCGGCCTCCAAGGATGTGGAGGCCGTCCTTTTCTTTCTTCCCCTCGCGGGGGATTCGTCTCCTTCCTCCTCCTCATCCTCTTCAAAGGAAGAACGGGCATTGGAATCTTCGGATCTTGTGTCCGATGTGCCGCGACGACGAAGGCCGCCCCTGGTCTTCTTGGCCTCCTTTTCGGCCTTGTTCTTCGGCGCCTTATAAGGCGCCGGGACCAGCATCTTCATCAGAAGTGGGCTGGCCAGTTCTTCTGGCAGCGGGGCCGGACAGTGGATCCGCCCCGCCTTCTTCGCTCAGCCCTAGGAAATTTGGGGGAAACACTTCAAACATACTTCTTAAAGGATATGCGAATAAAACATGTGAATTGTTAATGAACAATCACTTACCGAACTTGCAGGGCGGGACAGTTGGTACCCGCGGTCCTTGGAGGAGTCCGGCCACGATTTGTCGGACTTGAAAAGCACCTTCCAGATGTCCTTATGCGCGGAGCCAAAGAGCTCTAGCAAGGTCTGGTGCTTGGCCGGGTCGAACTCCCATAAATTGCAAGCCCGGTGTTGACAAGGTAGAATGCGGCGAACTAACATCACCTGTACTACATTAACGAGCTTGATGTTCTTCTCTTTCATGTCTTGGACGCGCGTCTGGAGCTCCGATAGCTTGTCAAACTAAGCCCAGTTCAGGCCCTTCTTGGGCCAGGACGTAAGTCACAGGGGGCGCCGGATCTGAACTCTGGGGCGGTGGCCCATTCCTTGCTGCGCGACTCGGTGATGTAGAACCACTGCTGCTGCCACTCCTTGACGGAATCATTGAAAGCACATGTTGGCCATGTAACGTTGGGCATCTTTCTCACCATGGCACCTCCTCATTCGGTATGCTCGCCGCTCACTACCTTGGGCTTCACATTAAAAACCTTCAGCCATAAGCCAAAGTGCAGCGGGACGCAGAGAAAGGCCTCGCACACGATGATGAATGTCGAGATGTTCAGCAAAGAATTGGGGGATAGATCGTGAAAGTCAATCCCATAATAATACATGATGCCGCGAACAAATGGGTGGAGGGGAAACCCTGGCCCGCAGAAAAAATGAGGGAGGAATACCAGCCTCTCGTGGGGTTCCGGGGTGGTGATGATTTGTCCCCTCGTCGAATGATGGTGGACGATTCTCTTGGCCAAATACCCTACCCCCCGAAGCTTTTTGATATCCTTCTCCTGGACGGTAGAGGCCATCCACTTGCCTTCTGCTCCGGATCCAGACATTTTCGGGAAACCTTTTTGGTGGAGAAGACGAACGCCTGAGCATTAGGGCTCGAACAAGAGGGAATGGATGTGCGGAGGAAGAAGGCGTGGGTGAAAGAGGGAGTTCTTATCCCCTTATAAAGGTAGCAGAGATCCTGCACCTCCCCACTTGCCCGTTAAAATCGCTTATTCCCCAAGTGCCACGATTGATGGCGCGGTCGGGTTACCCACGACCGTATTGATGAGAATCCCGCGATGAGGGGACACGATCTCTGCTTCGACAAGACGTGCCGATAAAACCGCCTCGCGATATGCGTGGTGGCAGGTTGTGAAAAACGGTTCAAATAAAGACCGGGCCGTGGCGTGATGTCACGCTATAAAAAGTTATCAGCAGATTAGATTTGTGGAATATTGTGCTCTCTACGGTGGTATGTGGAAATTGTTTTGCAGAGCCGGACACGATTCTTGTGTTCGAAATATTCTATGGAGTATTCGGAGAAGGAACCCGCCTTGCAATGCCAAAGACAATCTGCGTGCCGGACTCATCGTCATTGAAGCCTGGTTCAGGGGCTACTGAGGGAGTCCTAGATTAAGGGGTCCTCAGACAGCCAGCCTACATACCTTGGCCGGACTACTGGACTATGAAGATACAAGATTGAAGACTTTGTCTCGTGTCCGGATGGGACTCTCCTTTGCGTGGAAGGCAAGCTTGGCAATTCGGATATATAGACCTCCTTCTCTGTAACCGACTCTGTGTAACCCTAGCCCCCTCCGGTGTCTATATAAACCGGAGGGTTTAGTCCATAGGACAACAACAATCATAATCATAGGCTAGCTTCTAGGGTTTAGCCTCTACAATCTCGTGGTAGATCAACTCTTGTAATACTCATATCATCAAGATCAATCAAGCAGGAAGTAGGGTATTACCTCCATCGAGAGGGCCCGAACCTGGGTAAAACATCGTGTCCCCTGCCTCCTGTTACCATTAGCCTTAGACGCACAGTTTGGGACCCCCTACGCGAGATCCGCCAGTTTTGACACCGACAACCCTTGGCAACGAACACATCTAATTGCTCTTCAGTAACTCGGGAAGGGACCCGATTGCAAGCATAGAACTGTTTGGCCATTTCAACAAAAAGCTAGAAAAGAGGATCAATGCCAGTTTAAGATTCATGACTGACACGTATAAACTGGCAAGGATGGAGGGAGAAGACATTGAAACATATGTACATGTTAAGCCGGATTTTCACGTTAAAGGTGATTCGGCGGTTTAAGAGAGGGCTAATGGTACCGGCCGGGTTATAATTTCTTTAAAGGTTAAACCGCCTACAATGGTATGGAAGTTACAGATCTGAAAAATTGCTAAGTATTGCACAAGCAAGTTTTACAGGTTGGTATTATAATTTTGGATCTACCGCAGTTCAAAAAAGGAGAAAAAATTCCAAAGCCCTAAGTGCTGACGGCAGAATAGTTAAGGATTTAGATGGGATTTTTTCGCTGGAAAAGGAATGCTGTGATGAGGAAACTGGATTATGGCTACGGTTGCACACGGAAATTGTTAAATCTTTATTAAAGTGCTCATATGGTAGCGGAGTATAGCAATGAACACCGACGAACACCGAAGAACACCATTGAACACTGAAACCCTAGCAGTAGATCTGGGTTGGAAGGAAATAAGACTTACAGAGGCTGAGGGTGCAGCAGAGAGGCGCCACATTTTTCTGGTACGTTCAGGGTGACGCAATGGCCGGAGGTGAGGTCGAAGACGAGGCTTGACGGCGACGGCTGAAGCTCGAAGCATTGGGGTGGCGCGAGGAAGACGATGAGGTGAAGAGGCACGAAAGGGGAAAAGATAAAATGATCCCTGGTTCTATTTATAAAGCGAAGGGATAAGTGACAGGCACGAGAATCGAGGAGCCCAAAAAATGGATAAGTGACAGAGCTGTCGCCTCGATTTTCGAAGGCTCATTAATAAAAGGGAAGTATATACAGGTTTTAATAAGGGGGTGATGTCATGGCGGTTTATTACAATCTTGGAAGATGACGTCACGACGGTTTACAAGGTTCACATGAAGATGATGTCATGGTGGTTTACAAGGTTCACATGAAGATGCTCAAAAAAGAAAAATTCCTAAGTGTTGAAAAATTGACATGAACAGTTTCAAATCAATCTGGGGCCTAAGGTTGGGGATATAACTACTGAGTATAAACCGCCCAGGAGGGCCGGGTTATACTCATAAGGAATCATCCATATTGAAGCCTATGAAGACAACAAGTATGGCGCTTTACTGCAGAGACTTAAAGGCCCAGAGCCCAAAGGTGGATTAGGGCCTCTAGGAATAAACCACCATGTACTATGTAACTTGTGTTGTAAGATAGGAAAGGATAGAAACCGAGCCGGACACGTGTATGAGCCGGCATCGGTATTCTGTAAACCGCCGGGCGTCAACCTGTGTATATAAAGGGACGACCCGGCGGCATATCAGGGACAAGAAACAACAACTCGAGAGCCAGGTGAAGCGGATTCGCTCCCTGATCATCGAGACCCCATCAATTTGACCACAACTGGATCGTAGGCTTTTACCTTCACCGCAAGGGGCCGAACCAGTATAAACTCCCCGGGTCCTTTGTCCGGTTTAACCCATTTAAGCTAATCTCCACGACTAAGTCCTCAAACTAGGACATATGATGTGATAATTCCACGACACTTATGACCCGCTTCTGCACGGGCGAAGATAGCTGGCTAGCCCGTAGTAATAACAATACAAGCGAACCTGGCACTTCTGAAGCCAGAAATAGCAACGACAAGCCCTGATGCAACAGACACAAGCGTCGAAGCAACGGTGACAACACCGAGGATCCGGCGGTTAACGCCAGATTTAGGGGCTCTATGTCCGATCAGCGGAAGAAGCCATACAAAAGAAATAATCCGGACTTGTCCAGCTTGGACCGCATACTTGATCGTCCATGTAAAATCCACGGCACTCCCGATAAACCAGCCATTCATACCAATAGAGAGTGCTGGGTTTTTTAACAAGCCGGCAAGTTAAATGCCGAGAACAAGGAGAAGGGGTCATAAAGCGAGGACGAACGCAGGGGACAGAAGAAGTCCCCCCTCCCCCCAAGTTAAAATGGTGAATATGATATACGCTAACCATATACCCAAGAGGGAGTGAAAGAGTCCTGGATTAGGGGTATGCGGACAGCCGGATTGTGTACAACGTCCAGACTATTGAAGCGTGAAGATACAAGACTCAAGACTTCGGCCCGTGTCCGGATGGGACTCTCCTTTGCGTGGAAGACAAGCTTGGCGATCCGGATAATGTGTTTCCTTCCTTGTAGCCGACTCCATGTAAACCCTAGCCCTCTTCGGTGTATATGTAAACTAGAGAGGTTGGTCCTTAGAAGGCCGATCACAATTACAATCATACCATCGTAGGCTAGCTTCTAGGGTTTAGCCTCTACGATCTAGTGGTAGATCTAATCTTGTACTACCCATATCTTCAATATTAATCAAGCAGGAAGTAGGGTTTTACCTCCATCGAGAGGGCCTAAACCTGGGTAAACATTGTGTCCCTTGCTTCCTGTTACCATCAGCCTAGACACACAGATCAGGACCCCCAACCCGAGATCCGCTGGTTTTGACACCGACAGGGGATGCAAGCGCGCGCTCAAGGACGTCTACGCGATGGAGCCAGTTGCCCCAAAGTTCAACCCATGGTCGTCATGCCCGATCACCTTCTATCGCTGGGACCATCTGACCAGTATCCGTCATGGCAATTCAGCCGCACTGGTCCTCTACCAAATCATTGATGGATTCCATCTTACACGAGTCCTCATGGACGGTGGCAGCAGCCTGAACCTGCTCTATCAGGATACAGTGCGAAAATGGGTATTGATCCCTCAAGGATGAAGCCCACAAAAACCACCTTTAAAGGAGCCATACCAGGTGTAGAGGCCCGCTGTACGGGCTCAATCACACTGGAAGTGGTCTTCGGATCCCCGGACAACTTCCGAAGCAAAGAGTTGATCTCCGATATCGTCCCCTTCTGCAGTGACTATCACGCACTGCTTGGACTAACCACATTTGCTCGATTCAATGCAGTGCCACACTATGCTTATCTCAAGCTCAAGATGCCCTGACCACGCGGTGTCATAACAGTCAATGGAAATACGGAACACTCCCTCCATACCGAGGAGCACACTGCTGCCCTCGCAGAAGAAGCACAGAGTGGCCTTTTCAGGCAGAACCTTAATTCGGCGGCCAAGCTCCCAGACACTGTCAAACAGGACAGTCCAGCTCGTCAAGAGCTCGACTAGCAATTCGGCCTCCGTCCCAGTCCCGACCAAACAGTGGCATTCATACCGCGCGTACATAATTACGCACTCAAAATACCATGGGCATGGACGGAGACATAGCTAGATCGTGGTCCATAATACTGCTCAACCTGTCCTGGACCCACATACTTTCACTTTTTCTTTTTCTTTTCAGGTTTCTTGTTTTTCCCAGGCCTTTCCTAGTGGCCTGACTATCGGACCTGTCAAGGGACGGATACACCAAGACATCAAGAAGCATTGACGCATGAGGGAATTTCCAGGTGGTCTCTTTAAATGATCGTTATGCCTGTTTTAAGGACCCGCACGCAGCTCTACCTTGGTTGTGGCATGTTAAATAGCCCTGTTGCTTATCGCACTACTTATATAAATACCCTTTGACGTATTAATCAAACTACAATGGAAAATAGTTTGTGGCCCAATTCCTGCGGCATTAGCCTATTACTTCCTTTTTCTTTTCTTGATATTCTTATCAATTGCACCCGTACACTCTGGTACGCCTCCATTCGCTAGGGGCTTCATTACGCCCCGTAATACAGCAACAAAGTCCGAACACTTTTTCAGTATAGTTTGGCACCCCGCACTTTAATATTATATGCATCGGCTCCGAATCATGTCTTTGAACAATAGTTGGGTTGCCCGGCTCCTTTGCTTACTACCTTATGTTCCGCTATATCGGCTAGGGTAGTAAAGGGAGAACTACTGCGATTGTGTCCTAGTTCATCCGGATGAGCATCTCAGTAGAGAAAGCCGAAAACTGACTGTCATGATGCGGCTTGAGCCGGTCAGCTGTTCGAGAGGTTACAAATCTTTTGCGATTTTTCCGCATCATGCGATGAATCAGTTTTTATCTGATCAGGTGTTTACATCACCCCAAGTTCGGACTTATGAAAACTAGGGGCTGCGCCTAAATTTCTATTGTCAAACTCCTATTGCTAAGTGAGGGTGATAAAGCCACATAGTCAGATTGCCTGGTTTGTTGCACTAAACACCTCCTTTAAGGACCAAACTTTGGAATAAAGAGTGTTTAGATTCATCCCGAACACCCTCGTACGACCTACGTGGGGGTGGAAGCCGACGACTGGCCAACTCTCAGATTTAACAAAAACAGCCGCATGGGAGGTCAAATTGTAAATAACGGGCATTATACTACATAACGACCTTGTTTCATAGTACAGGACAGGATAACATGAATGTATTCACTCAAAGATAACATCCTTAGCACATTGCTCCGCCACAGTGCGGGATCCCTCCAGGACATCTTCAAAATACCGCTCGGGCGTGCGGTGCTCCTTGCCCGCGGGCGGTCCCTTGGTCATAAGTTTCATGGTGTCCATCTTCACCCAGTGCATCTTGACCCGGGCGAAGGCCATTCGCGCGCCCTCGATGCAGGTCGACCGCTTGATGGCATCAAGCCGAGGGCAGGCATTGACCAGCCGCTTCACAAGCCCGAAGTAGCTGTTGGGTATGGCTTCGGCAGGCCATAGCCGGATTATTAAATCCTTCATGGCTAGTTCGGCCACCCTATGCAGTTCGACCAGCTGTTTTAGCTGATCGCTAAAGGGCACCGGATGTTCTGCCGCAAGGTATTGCGACCAAAACAGCTTCTCTGTGGAGCTCCACTCTTCGGCTTGGAATAATTCCGCAGCGTCCGAAATGCTGCGCGGCAGATCGGCAAATGCCCTTGGAGAACTCAAAATCCGGGTCAGTAAGAGGAACCTTTTCTTCACATATTTGCTCGGCATAATAAAGGCCATACCCGCTGCGATTTTTCTGGCCTCCTGGATTTCCTGGAGGGTGCCCTGGGCCTCAACCCGGGCATCATGTGCGCTTTGGCGGGCCTTGGCAAGTTCATACTCTTGATCCACAATGCTGCACTCCAAGGACTCGCATTTCTTCACGGCATCCTGGAGCTCCTACTGGACCTCACTGACCCTGGCCTCATGCTTCTCACGGGTGGCTTGTTCCTTGGCCACTCTCTCCTCAGCCTCGGACAGCTCCTTTTTGAGAGCCTCCACCTCGGTTGTCGCTCCTGCAAATAAAATGGCACTACGGTCATTACAAATCATCTATCCTTTCTAATATACAGAAGGTCATTGCATACCTTGTTTATCCTCTAGCTGCTTTTTCACGCAGCCGAGATCTTCATCGGCCCGCTCTAAACTCCACTTCAGTCCAGAAACCTCAGCAGTATGAGAGGTCACAGCCAGTAATGACGCCTGCTTATTCACATTGACTCATTTGGTGAGTCTCCTTTGAAACTTGTTTGATACTCTGTCCGGCTTTTCTTTTTGAACACCGGACAGTGTCTCAGGGGCTACTGTCTATACTATGACATTCTTTTTACATAATTGCGTTGCTTACTTCAAATCCTGTTAGAAGGCTTGTGCAGGCTTCGGTCAGTCCACTCTTTGCGGACTGGATCCTCTCAACAATCGTACCCACAAAGGTATGGTGTTCCTCAATAATGGAAGCGCCTCGCAGCGCTTCCAGCAAATTATCCGGTGCCTCTGGATGGACAGAGGTCACCGGTGGAAGAGGTGCACCTCCTTCTTTCGAACAAGGCTGCTTGCCTGATTCCGGAGCCGTATGGGTCTCCGGAATTGTATTCGGCTGGGGCTGAATTGGATATTGCTCCCATCGCCAGTATCCATGGGGATTTTCTCCCTGTCGGTGTCAAAACCGGCGGATGTCGGGTAGGGGTTCCCGAACTGTGCGTCTAGGTGGATGGTAACAGGAGACAAGGGACACGATGTTTTACCCAAGTTCGGGCCCTCTTGATGGAGGTAAAACCCTACGTCCTGCTTGATTAATATTGATGATATGGGTAGTACAAGAGTGGATCTACCACGAGATCAAGGAGGCTAAACCCTAAAGCTAGCCTATGGTATGATTGTTGTAATGTATGTTGTCCTACGGACTAAAGCCCTCCGGTTTATATAGACACCGGAGGAGGCTAGGGTTACACAGAGTCGGTTACAATGGTAGGAGATCTACATATCCGTATCGCCAAGCTTGCCTTCCACGCCAAGGAAAGTCCCATCCGGACACGGGACAGAGTCTTCAATCTTGTATCTTTTTAGTCTTGGAGTCCGGCGGACGATGTTAGTCCGGCTATCCGGACACCCCCTAGTCCAGGACTCCCTCAGTAGCCCTTGAACCAGGCTTCAATGACGATAAGTCTGGCGCGCATAATGTTCGGCATTGCAAGGCGGGTTCCTCCCTTGAATAATCCAGAGAAGATCATGAACACCAGGATAGTGTCCGACTCTGCAAAATAAATTCCACATTCCATCGTAGAGAGAATAATGCACATAAATCCAATCTGCTGACGTTTCATGCGGCATGACATCACACCGCTTCCAAGCCTTTATTTGAATCATTTTTTGTTATACCACCTCAGCACGTTTAGCGAAGCGGTTTCCTTGGCACGTCTTGTCGAAGCAGAGATCGTGTTCCCCTTATTCCGGGATTCTCATCAATACGGACGTGGGTAACCCAACCGCGCCATTGATGGTGGCGCTTGGGGGATAAGCGAGTTTTACCGGGCCGGTGGGGGACGCATAGTCCTCGTCCACCTATATATAAGGGATATGGATTTACCTTCTCACCTACGCCTTCTTCCTCCTTTGCTTACCCATCTCCGCGCACTCAAGCTCCAACGCCCAACCTCGCGCATCTCGCCTCGGCCTTCTCCGAATATGTCCGGAGCGGGAGGCAAATGGTTGGCCTCCACCGTCAAGGAAGAGCACATCACCAAGCTGCGCAGCGCCGGATACCTCTCCGGCGATATCGCGCATCGGCTGCCCGACGAGGGGCAGCTCATCCCTACCCCCGGGCCCCATGAGAGGGTCGTCTTTCTTCCCCACTTCCTCCGCGGACTGGACTTTCCACTCCACCCATTCGTCTGGGGGCTCATGTTTTACTATGGCCTGGATTTCCACGATCTGGCGCCGAACTTCATCCTCAACATCTCGGCGTTTATCGTCGTGTGCGAGGCCTTCCTCTGCATCCGGCCCCACTTCGGCCTGTGGCTCAAGACCTTCAACGTCAAGCCGAAGGTTGTGAAGGGCACGCAAGCGGAATGCGGAGGCGCCATGTTGGGTAAGTTACCCAACGTCCTTTGGATCGAAGGGGCCTTCGTGGACTCCGTCAAGGGGTGGCAATCGGGGTGGTTCTACATCACCGAGCCGCGCGAGCCCACATGGGCGGCGGACCCCGAGTTTAGATCTGGCATCCCCACGCAGCTCACCTCCTGGAAAGAGAAGGGCTTGCTGTGGGGCAATCCGAAGGAGCTGACGGGACTCCGAACCTGCATCCAGAAGTTGGTGAGCAATAAGCTCAGGCTCGTCGACGTGGTCCAAGTCATGCTCATCCGCCGGATTCTCCCATGCCAAGAACGGGCATTCAATCTGTGGGAGTTCAATCCGGAACAGCACTAGGCGCTAAGCGGGCTCTTCGATACGACGTATGAAGGTGCCTGGAGGGTGCTGTTTAAGGGTGCCAAAGACCCCGCATCCGCGACGGAAGATCGCGGATTTTGCTCGCAGCATCCGGCTGACGAGGTAAGTGATTCAACCCCTTTACGGGACACTTGTGGTAATCAAATTGATTCTAAGGGGGTTTCAATATCTCTTTTCCTTTGACAGCAATGGATGGAGAAGGCCGAGCAGCTCATCAGCCCGGCTCCCATGCCAGAGGACCCAGTGAATGCCCGTCTAGCAGGGCTGCTGGTTCCGGCACCGCACGTGGTGCCGGAGAAGAAGGCCAAGAAGGTGGCCGCGGGGACTCGAAAGAGTTCCGGCCATTAGGCGTTCGACGACAAGGCGGACTCCTCCCCGAAGACGAGGAGGAGGAAGAAGACTCTCTCCCGGAGGAGGGAGAGAAGAAGAGGAAGGCTTCCCCAATAGGGGAGGCCGAAGGGTCCAAGAGGGGGAGAACTATCCCCCGGGACAGTTTCGCCAACACCACCATTGGCGAGGAGGAGTGGCCTTTAAGGGCCAGGCGTCCGGCGAGATCGTAAGTATCCGGATCCCTGATGTGCAATTTCTTTCGTATTGCGTAGTGTCCTTCTAATGCCGCATTTTGTCCATAGTCCGGCCGATGATGATCTCCCCGCTTCATCGAGCGGGTCATTGGCCCCGTCGGATGTGGATTCACTTCCGACTGCCACTACCCCCCGCGCCGACGAGGACGCCGAGGTGGGATCCCAGAGAGGGACCCATCAAGAGGAGGCTCCGGAGGCGCCGTCAGGCAGCCTGCCGGACTTTGCGCCGGACTCTACATCAGAACCCGCAGTGGTTCCAGAGTCCGGCAAGCGGCCCCTTCGAAAGAAGGGCAAGACTGTGACACCGGCGACCTCCGTCCAACCGGAGGCGCTGGACAACTTGTTGGAGGCGCTTAAAGGCGCTTCCATCGAAGAAGAACACCGCACTCTCATGAGTGCGGTGATTCAGAAGGTTCAGCTTGCCAGGAACAGGCTTTGAGGTAAGAAGTTAAAGTTATGTAATGTAATACCGCATAGACAGTAGCCCCTGATGCTCAGTTCAGTGTTCGGCAAGAAAAGCCGGACTGAGGATCTGACAAGATATACGCAGGGTTGCTTATAATATGTCAATATGGGTTCGCAGGCTGTGCTGCTGACCTCTGCCGCACTGACTGCGAAGGTCGGTGTGTTGAAGCAGGACCTCGAGCGGTCCGAGCAAGAGCTCGGCCATGCCAAGAAGCAGCTCGAGGACAAAGAAGGTGAGTAACACCGCTTTGAATAATTACCTTATAGAAAAGGATTTTGGTTGCAATAAAATTAACAAGGATAATATGGGTATTGCAGGGGCCACGAACGAGGTGGCAGCCCTGAAGGAGGCTGTGTCCGCGGCCGAACGCAGTGCGGCTGCGGAACGGCAGAGCGAGAAAAGGAGGAGGCACGGGTGGCGGAAGTACGGCAAGAGCTCCAGGCTCTCATGGAGAAGCATGAGAGTTTGGAGCGTGACTCCAAGAGTCGAGAGTCCGAGCTTGCCTCGGCTCTCGAAAGTGCCAAGTCCGCCAAGGCCGAGGACCGTAAGGACCTTCAGGAAGTTGAAGATATAAAGAAGATAGTGGCGGGTAAGGCATTTTTCATGCAAAGCAAGCATGTTAATGTAAACTACCTGACACTTACCCGCATTCGGAGCTCTCCAGGGGCATTTGCAGATCTGCCGCGTAGTGCGTCCGATGCCGCCACATTCTATCGTGACGAGGAGGGGAGCTCGACGGACAAGGTCTTCTGGTCTTAGTACGCTGAGGCCGGCCATCCGGTGCCCCCAAGCGACCAGCTGAAACAGCTGCTCGAACTCCACAAGGTAGCTGAGGAGGCTATGAAGGGCCTTATAATCCGGCTGTGGCCTGGACAGGCCCTGCCTGGGAGCTACTTCGGCCTTGTGCGGCGGCTGGTGGATGCGTGCCCCTGGGTGGAGGTCATCAAGTGCTCCGCCTGTATTGAAGGTGCTCATCGGGCCCTTGCCCGCACAAAGGTGCATTGCGGCAGGTTGGATGCGGAGAAGCTTCTCACGGACCCACCGCCACCGGGCAAGGAGTATCGCACGCCCGAAATGTATTATAAAACTGTCCTAAAGGGAGTCCGCGATATTGCGGATGAGTGCCCCAGAAATGTAATCTTTGAGTAAACTCGCTATGTATTATCCTGTGCGCTGAAAACTTCGTTCATATGCGCCTTGAGCAACGCTTGTTTAATTTAAAATATTACCTTCTGTGCGGCCGTTTATAAAATCTGAGAGATGGCAAGTCATTGGCTTCAGCCCCCGAGCCGCGAGTGCTGGGGTGTTCGGGATAAACTTGAGCACTCTTGTTCCCATTTTTGGGTCCATCTAGGGAGGCGCTCAACACAGCGAACAAGGCAACCGGACTTATAATGCTTGAACACTCTCACTTAGCCATTGAATTCTATAATTTTAAATTTTGGCGAAGCCCCTGGTATTCGGAAGACCGAATCCGGGGCGCTATCCACGCCTTCGTCGGACATTGTCCGGAACTTCGCTCGAAGCGGCGTGAGTCTTTAACGACCCGAAAAAACCTCTCGAACAGCGACCAGTCTCTCGCCTTATCATGTCGGTCAGTTTTAGCTTTCTCCACTGAGGCGCTCGCCCGGCTCAACCGGGGCGCAATCGCAGTGGTTCTCCCAGTGCCACCTTAGCCGACAGAACGGAACGTAAGGCACCAAAATGTGGGAGCCAGGCAAACCCAACTATTGACCCAAGACATGATTCGGAGCCGATTCATATAATGCTATAAGTTCAGGGTGCCGCACTTGTGAAAGTGTTCGGACTTATCACACCATAATGTGGGGAACATAAGCCCCTGGTGTATTCGGCCGTACCAAAATATACGGGTGCAAGATGTCATGTAATGAACATATATATAAAAAGTAATGCAATTGTCGTCGAAAAGTGCTGCGTTATTTATTAAAGAAAGTCTGCTATGAGTGCGGACTGATACAAATAGTGCGGTAAGCAAGGGATTTGGACTAATTAAACATATCCCCCTCCAGGGGTGAGCTGCGGACTTGGTGTATATAATCGAATTTAATGCTCGTAACTGAGACCACCTGAGTGTTCGTCGCAGCCTTCTTTCTTCCCTGGCTGTTGCGTCATGAGTTCAGCAGGTTCACCGCCGGACAGGGCCTCTGGTTAACGGAGTCCTGCGTACACAAAGAAGTAAAGTGAAAAAGAAAAGAAGGGGGCACACTTGCGAGTCCCTGGTGTGGTCGAGCCGCACTCTGGGTCCATTGTGATCGTGCCCCTTCCCCTGCGCCGATGGTATCTCCAAAGCGTAATGATGTACGCAGAGGGTTGTTCTTGCAATCATGCGAGGGCGGGGGTTGGGGCCGCATTGCTACGCGTGCTCTGATCGCGCCAGGTGGTCTTGGTTGGTATTGCTTCGGGCGCGTTTTGCTGTATCCGGCCGTTTAACGGCCGAACTCGAGAATTGCCTTAAAAGGCTGTTCTATACTTCTGCCGCGAGAGCCGCTGTATGTTCCTCCGTTCGGAGGGAGCGTTCCGTATTTATGTTGACCGTGATGACTGCACGAGGGCCTGGCATCTTGAGCTTGTGGTATGCGTAATGCGGCACCGCGTTGAATTTTGCAAACGCGGTTCGTCCGAGCAGAGCGTGATAGCCACTGCGAAACGGGACTATGTCGAAGATTAACTCCTTGCTCCGGAAATTTTCCGGGGATCCGAAGACCACTTCCAGTGTGACTGAGCCTGTACAGTTGGCTTCCACACCTGGTATGACACCTTTAAAGGTTATCTTTGTAGGTTTAATCCTTGAGGGGTCTATGCACATCTTGCACACTATATCCTGATAAAGCAGGTTCAGGCTACTACCGCCGTCCATCAGGACTCTTGTGAGGTGGAATCCATCGACGATTGGGTCTAAAACCAATGCGGCGAATCCGCCATGGCGTATGCTGGTCGGATGGTCTCTTCGATCGAAAGTGATCGGACACGAGGACCATGGATTGAACTTCGGGGCGACTGGCTCCATCGCATAGACGTCCCTTAGTGCGCGCTTCCTCTCCCTCTTGGGTATATGGGTTGCGTAAATCATGTTCACCGTCCGCACTTGTGGGGGGAACCCCTTCTGTCCTCTATTGTTTGGCGGTCGGGTCTCTTCCTCGTCGTTGTTGTTTAGCCCCTTGTCATTGTTTTTGGCAATTAACTTACCTGCCTGCTTGAACACCCGGCAGTCTCTGTTGGTGTGATTAGCTGGCTTTTCAGGGGTGCCATGTATCTGGCATAAGCGGTCGAGTATTCGGTCCAAATTGGACGGACCCGGAGTGGTTCTTTTGGGTGGCTTCTTCCGCTGACCGGGTTTAGAGCCTCGGAATCTGGCGTTGACTACCGTATCCTCCTTATCGTCGCCATTAATGTGGTGTTTGTTTTTGTTTCGACGTGACCTGTCGTTGTTGTCCTTAGTATCCGGATTGCCAGAATTTTTACGGAGATTATTGCTGCGAGCTAGCCAGCTATCCTCTCCCGCGCAAAAGCGGGTCATTAATGATGTGAGGGCTGCCATGGATTTCGGCTTTTCCTATCCCAGGTGCCGGGCTAGCCATTCATCGCGGATGTTATGTTTGAAGGCTGCAAGGGCCTCTGCATCCGGACATTCTACGATTTGGTTTTTCTTTGTCAAGAACCGTGTCCAGAATTGTCTGGCCGATTCGTCTAACTGCTGAATGATGTGGCTTAGGTCATCGGCGTCTGGTGGTCACACATACGTGCCCTGGAAGTTGTCTAGGAATGCGGCTTCCAGGTCTTCCCAACACCCAATTGACTCTGCGGGCAAGCTGTTGAGCCAATGCCGAGCTGGTCCTTTAAGCTTGAGTGGGAGGTACTTGATGGCATGGAGATCGTCGCCGCGGGCCATGTGGATGTGGAGAACATAATCTTCGATCCAAACCGCGGGGTCTGTTGTGCCATCGTAGGATTCAATGTTTACGGGTTTAAACCCTTCAGGGATTTGGTGATCCATTACTTCATCAGTGAAGCATAGCCGGTGTGTGGCGCCTCTGTATTGAGCAATATCACGACGCAACTCGAGAGAGCGTTGTCTGCTGTGTTCGGCCTGGCCGGGGTTATTGTATCCGGTGCGACGGTATTCGTCATGGGGTGTGGGGCACCCACGTGATCCGTTGATGGATCTAGATTGCCTTGCCTTCACTAGTAGAAAACGGGCCAATGGTCCAGGCCGGCCCAGCCCATTAGTCCCGGTTCAATCCAGAACCGGGAACAATGGGGGCATCGGACCCGGTTCGTGAGCCCCGGGGGCCGGCCGGGCCACGTGGGCCTTTGGTCCCGGTTCGTCTGGACCTATTCGTCCCGGTTGATGGGACGAACCGGGACCAATGGTCCTCGCTCCTGGCCCAAAACCATTGGTCCCGGTTGGCGACTTGAACCGGGACCAATGGGCTTCCATTAGTCCCGGTTCGAGCCATCAACCGGGACTAAATGGTTGGTACCCGTTGCCACCAGAGTTTAGTCCCACCTCGCCAACCGAAGGGGAACGGGACCGGTTTATAAGCCCCTCCGTCTCTACCCTATTGAGCTCCTCCGAAAATGAAAATAGATGCGCTTATATAGGTAATTTAGCATAAATTCATACGGATTTCTCTTGAAATTCGTTATGAATTTAAGTTGAATTTCCTCTATAAGCGCATCTGTACTCATTTCTCAGTAGTTTTTTTTTTCTTTTTCTTCTATATTTATTTTTTTCTTTTTATTTCTGAGTTGTAATAAGCCATTAAAAATAAGCATATATGCTCCTTTTTTAGTATAGTTAATCACAACGATTTTTTGCTTCTATTCATTTCTGAGCTGTTTTTTATATAGTTTTTTTTCTTTTTCTGATATATTATTTTTTATTTTTATTTCTGAGTTGTAATAAGCCATTAAAAATAAGCATATATATTCCTTTTTTAGTATAGTTAATCACAACTATTTTTTGCTCTATTCATTTCTGAGTAGTTTTTTATATAGTTTTTTTTCTTTTTCTGCTATATTATTTTTTCTTTTTATTTCTGAGTTGTAATAAGCCATTAAAAATAAGCATATATGCTCCTTTTTTAGTATAGTTAATCACAACTATTTTTTGCTTCTATTCATTTCTGAGTAGTTTTCTATATAGTTTTTTTTCTTTTTCTGCTATATTATTTTTTCTTTTTATTTTTGTGTTGTGATAAGCCATTAAAAATAAGCATATATGCTCCTTTTTTAGTATAGTTAATCACAACTATTTTTTGCTTCTATTCATTTCTGAGTAGTTTTCTATATAGTTTTTTTTCTTTTTCTGCTATATTATTTTTTCTTTTTATTTCTGTGTTGTGATAAGCCATTAAAAATAAGCATATATGCTCCTTTTTTAGTACAGTTAATCACAACTATTTTCTTTTTATTTCTTCTATTTATTTCTGAGTGGTTTTTTATATATTTTTTCTTTTCTGCTACATTTATTTTTTTTTCTTTTTATTTCTGAGTTGTAATAAGTCATTAAAAATAAAAAAGAGGCGCAATGCTCGTTAATTTGCTTCAAGCCTTTTGGAATAGTGTCAACTGCACTGCACATAGCCCTGTGCAGTCTACCGTATTTCGCAAGGCTTGAAGCTAACCAACGTGCAGGAGCATTGAGCCTCTTCGTCATTGTATCTGCACTCAGGGCTTATAAACAGCTGCGAGTGCCTCTCGCTTGGCGAGGTGGGACTAAAACAATAGCTGCAGGAAGAATCAACAAAAAATAGCTGCAGAAGATAAAAAAGTAGTTAGACGGGTCCATTGGTACCGGTTGGTGGCACTAACCGGTACCAATGCCCATCTTTGGTCCCGGTTGGTGCCTCCAACCGGGACCAATGCCCTTCTTTTGTCCCGGTTGGAGCCACCAACCGGGACCAAAGGTCTTCGTTTCCCGCCCTTTGGGCTGCTGAAAAGAGGCCTTTGGTCTCGGTTGGAGGCACCAACCGGGACTAAAGGAGGCATTGGTCCCGGTTTGTGCCAAGAACCGGGACCAATGCCGTTGCTATATATACAGCACTTAGCATCCTCCTCTCCCGACTTCGATCTCTCCGTCCTCTCCTCCTCCGCCGTCGCCGCGTCCCCTGCCGCTACCTCGCCGTCGCTGCCCCGCCCCGACGCCGTCGCCGCCCCACCTCGCCCCGCCCCGCCCCGACGCCGTCGCCGCCCCGTGCCGCCCCGGCCGCCCCGCGCACCGACGCCGCCCGCCCCTGCAGCTGCCCCGGCCCGGGCCGCCTCGACGCCGTCGCCGCCCCATGCCGCACCGAGCCGTCGCCGTCGCCCCTGTGAGCCTCTTTTTTTAATTTTTGTTAGATTTGTTTTTAGATTTTTTTTGTAGTTCATAGATTTTTTTGGTTAGATTAGATGTGTAGTAATTTAGATATGTAGTTAATGTAGATTGTGTAATTAATTTGTTCATATTATGTTAGATTTTTTTGTTAGATTAGATGTGCAGTAATTTAGATATGTATTATATTATGTTAGATTTTTTTCTGTAAATAGATTTTTTATGTTAGTTTTTTTTTGTTAGATTTGTTCATATTGTGTAATTTAGATCTTTTTGTTAGATTAGATGTGTAGTAATTTAGATATGTATTATATTATGTGTAGTAATTTTAATAAATTTTTTGTTCATAGTATTTAGAAAAAGGAAAAAAAGAAGAAGTAGTTTATATATAGTTGAACTAGCTAGCTGATTTAATAAACTAATTTATTTAACTATATATAGAAGTAGTTCCCGCGTCGACGTCGGTGATGCCTATCCCGCATCCTTGTCGTCGTCGACTCGGCGGTGGAGGCCTGCTTGATCAGGGTCATGTTCAGGACTGGGCTCCGCCGGGTTGGTATTGGGAGGTGCTACCTTCCGGGGGACGTAGGTTGGTGAGGAGGCAGCCTGTTGTTGACCCGATCCTTGTTTGGTGGTGGTCGCATGGGCCAGTGACGGTGGTGAGGCATCCGGACACCGCGGAGGTGGTACGTCACCGTGTCAACGAGGAGGACGAGCACGTCCATCGCTACATGGTTGCATTGGAGGGGAGGTTCGACAATACCTGGCAGGTTCTTCAGGGATCTCACTGGAGCTATGATCCTGTGATGGTTCCTTATCTTTGGGTGTCCACCGCCCGCGTCGATACCTGTCGGGCGCTACGGTTCTAGTTGTATTAGTGATAATATTCGATGATGTACGGACACCAAGAGATGATGTACTTTTGCTTATAATTATTGAATGCATGCTAATTTGAATACTATATATACTTTATTTTGTGATTTGGTTTTGCTTATTGAATGCTCATATTGGATAAGTTCTCCTTCATTCCTGTGTGCTAGACAATTTGGAATAATAATGCATTCGGGAATGAAAGAGGAGCTACGTACGTACATCGATCATCGATAGTCAACCCGTGATTAATAATAATGATCTAGTTTAATATTTGAATTATGAACGTAGGCCGGAAATGTCGTACTCATCGGACGATGAAAATCTCCCGGGGGAGTGTGACTGGTGCCATGACGACCGAGGTATGTGCGACAGATTCATTGAGCTGGACGAAGATCGGCCCTTCAGCATTAAGCTCGAGGAGACTTGCGATGTTCATACGGTAAGCAATGATTACAATAGTTTTTTTTCGTAATTAAGCACGACTTCAACTATTTTAACGTGTATTTTTCATCTTTTCCAATTCGACTAGCTTATCCCATGCTTTGCAAGACGCTATGTCTTGGAGAGGATGGATTTTGAAGACCATGAATATTTCAAAACCAAAAAAATTATCCTAAGTACCGAACATGGTGTGGATTTTCAAGTAAAGTTGTACAATGCTCAGAGTGTAACCCATTTTGGTTGCAAAAATTGGGATGCATTTTGCAAGATGTATGGTCTTGATGAGGGTATGATTGTCAGCATGGATCTTGGTGATCCTACAATCGAGCAAGAGACACCTTCGATTTGGGTCTTTGTGGATACACCTCCAGTTCTTCCCTCATGTGAGCTAAACATAGTTATTAAGTAATTTATATTGTTTATTTCAAAATATATAGTTGACAACTTATCTCCATTGACAGCTTATTTTCATTCTTCAAAGAATGTGCGGAAGATGGTAGACAGAACGTACTACACCGAAGGCTCCGAATTAACTTATCAGGAGAAAAAACATCTGGTCGGATTTTGTACTGATCTTGAGAATTACAATATCTACAATCAAACTCCTCAACATTATGGTCAATATGTGCCACTAGTGCATGTGTTGAACTACGGTAACTACCATGGAGATACCTTGGTAAGATTATTTTTTACTATTACAACATCCATGCATCTTTTTGCACACTTCTAAAACTAGTACATCATTGCTAACTACGAAGTTATTACTATGTTTTTCAACAGATAATCCCGAATGATTGTGTGCCTCATCTGATGTATACGCGTGGTAGCCTTCATGTTTTGAACATACTACCAGGTCGTCCTACGAATCTCAACTGTCCATACCGGGTTTCTAAAAGAAGTGGAGACATAACAATCAAAGAATGGAAAAAATGTATGGACAGTCGTAAGGAGCTTCTTGGAAGCAATAAGCAGCGAAAGGCAAGAATTGGAGACAGGATGATCGCCATTCTTCATAATGGAGAGTCAGGGTCTATATTGTTTTATGCTATTTTACCTTAAGGGTGTTTAGGTCCTATACCTGATACTGATGATCATGTGCTAAGAACAATTATGTAGGGTTGGGTTCGATGACTATATATGAGGATGATGATCGTATGACTTATTATTAATAACAAGTAGAAGTTTTATGATGATGCATGATTAGTAGGACTTTATTATATACATATATATGATGATGTATGATGCAAAGTATGCATGAGCATGTCATATCTGCGGGTGCAATGAACATAGCAGCAGCGTTGATAAACCAAGGACGAAGATAAGAGAGGACACTTCTCTCTATTAGCTAGCTATAATAACAACCTAAAAATAACCCCCAAAACCCCTAAAGGAGCCACTTTTGTAAAAAAAATTGACTTTTGGTCCCGGTTGGAGCCACCAACCGGGACCAAAGGCCCTCTGACTGGGCTCGGTGCACAGGACCACGTGGAGCCACATTGGTCCCGGTTCGTGTTTGAACCGGGACTAATGGGTGGTCGCATTAGTAACGACCCATTAGTCCCGGTTCATGAACCGGGACTAAAGATCCTTACGAACCGGGACTAATGGGTGGTTTTCTACTAGTGCTTGTCCTCCAATATATCTCGCAAGTCCGGCGCGTTCCCCCTTGGCTTCGTACTTTTGGAGCTATGCCGGGGTACGGTCTTGATTGGGGGCCTGGATGCCTCTCTGTCACGACCACGGGGTGGTCGGTCGGCTGTATCGTGCGCTTGTGATGGAGGTATGTACGCTTCCTCCTCTAATCGGGGAAGCAACTTGCGTCTTGGGTAGCTTTTGGAGGGGCGTTCGAGTTTATACTCTTCGGCCGCGAGGACCTCTGTCCATCGATCGACCAGCAGGTCCTGATCAGCTTGAAGCTGCTGCTGCTTTTTCTTTAGGCTATTTGTCGTGGCGATAAGCCTGCGTTTAAAACGGTCTTGTTCGACGGGATCCTCGGGCACGAAGAATTCGTCGTCATTGAGGCTTGCCTCATCTTCGGAGGGAGGCATATAGTTATAATCCTCAACCTCTTCGTCTGCCGCCCTCTCGTGAGGGCTTGCTTCTGCATCCTCCTGCGCTGAGTCTTGCTGGAGGGGGTTATCTTCGGCACTCTCTGGGGTATTATTATCTCCTGTGCAGGAATCTCCATTCTTGCTGTGGCGGGACTTAGAGCGGCGCCGCAGACGCCGGCGCTTGGGCTATTTGTTTAAAGAATCTGCCTCCGCTGTTTCTTCGCCGTCCCCGTCTTTTGGGGTGTCCACCATGTATATGTCGTATGACGAGGTGGTCTTCCAGTGCCCTGTAGGCGCTGGTTCCTGTTCGTCTCCGGCATCGTCATCCATAGCGTCGATGTCTTCGGAGTCGTAGTCTAGCATGTTGGTTAGATCGTCGACAGTGGCTACAAAGTGGGTGGTCGGTGGGCTCTGAATTTCTTCGTCGTCCGTATCCCAACCATCCTGGCCATAGTCCGGCCAGGACTCTCCCGATAACGAGAGATGTTTTAGCGAATTTAGGATGTCGCCAAAGGGCGAGTATTGGAAGATGTCCGCGGCGGTGAATTCCATAACCGGCGCCCAATCCGATTCGATTGGTAGGGGCGTAGGAGGTCCGAAGTCCGGCAAGGAGTCCGGCACCTCAGAATTATGAGTTTCGCGAGGGACAATATTAGCGTTTGGCTCCATCGCCATGGAAGTTGGAGCCCCCGAGGAGGTGTCCATCCACCGATCCTCGATCTGGGCGATCGGCTCCGGACTAAAGGCCGAAGCGGATTCGTGTGCGGCCACCAAGGCACTGTTCGGCGGCAGAGCTAGATCATGCCCATCGCAATAGTGCGGCGCGCTCGGCTTTGGCTCGAGCCCGTCGAAGATCAAGTCCCCGCGGACGTCAGCCGTGAAGTTTATACTTCTGAATCTGACCTGATGGTCAGGGGCGTAGCTTTTGATCTGCTCCAAATGGCCAAGGGAATTAGCCCGCAGTGCGAAGCCGCCGAATACGAAGATCTGTCCGGGGAGAAAAGTCTCACCCTGGACAGCGTTGTTGACTGAAGATGCCATCGAGCCTATCGGTGACGACACAGAGGAACTCTCAATGAAAGCACCAATGTCGGTGTCAAAACCGGTGGATCTCGGGTAGGGGGTCCCGAACTGTGCGTCTAGGCGGATGGTAACAGGAGACAAGGGACACGATGTTTTACCCAGGTTCGGGCCCTCTTGATGGAGGTAAAACCCTACGTCCTGCTTGATAGATATTGATGATATGGGTAGTACAAGAGTGGATCTACCACGAGATCAAGGAGGCTAAACCCTAAAACTAGCCTATGGTATGATTGTTGTAATGTATGTTGTCCTACGGACTAAAGCCCTCCGGTTTATATAGACACCGGAGGAGGCTAGGGTTACACAGAGTCGGTTACAATGGTAGGAGATCTACATATCCGTATCGCCAAGCTTGCCTTCCACGCCAAGGAAAGTCCCATCCGGACACGGGACGGAGTCTTCAATCTTGTATCTTCGTAGTCTTGGAGTCCGGCGAACGATGATAGTCCGGCTGTCCGGACACCCGCTAGTCCAGGACTCCCTCACTCCCCCATGTGTCCGGCGGCTAGGGTTTCACCCTTTGGCGCCGCGTTGACGGACTCCTGAGTCTCCCTGGCCTGGGATCCTTCGGGACAACGCCTCGGTGCCATCCATGGCCTTGGGAGAGGAGGCCGCTGGAAGGGACCACTGTCCATCCCCTCTGGGTCCCGCGAATCTCCCGAAGATGAGGACCGCTAGAGGTCGGACCGAGCCAGACTGCAAAGGCATGATTCAACATGTTAAGACTATGAAGTAGAGAGGCCGGATATATGAATGCGTCTAGGTTTTTGAGTACTCACGATTTGGCCAGGGCTTGTCCCTGGGGCGCCATTCCGAGCTGTTGTCAGTGGCCGCTGCAGAGTTGTCCAGGAGGGAAGCTTTTCCATTATTGGACAGCTCTGCCTCCAGATTTGTGGAGGCCGCCCTCTTCTTCCTTCCCCCCTCAGGGGGAGAGTTGCTTTCCTCCTCCTCTTTGTCCTCGGTGACAGAGGAGTGAGTCTCGGTGTCTTCGGACGTCATGTCCGAAGCACCCTTGCGACGGAGGCCACCTCTGGTCCCCTTGGACTTCTTCTTGGCCTTCTTCTCCGGTGCTTGATAGGGCGTTGGAACCAGCATCTTCGTCAGAAGTGGAATTGTTGGGTCCTTGGGCAGCAGAGCCGAACTGTGTATCCGCTCCGCCTTCTTTGGCCAGCCCTGAGAGAATTAGTAGGGAGGCTTAGGCGGCTTCCTCGAGTATGCAAGTAAAGGATACACCTTGAAAACATGGAAAAACTTACCGGACTAGCGGGATGGGCCAATTCATGCCCACGGTCCTCGTCGTATCCGGCCACGTCTCGCTGGACTTGAAAAGCACCTTCCAGATGTCTTCATGCGTAGTGCTGAAGAACTGCAGCAAGGTCTGGTGCTTGGCCAGATCGTCTGATGAACTATATGTTCATGGAATACATCGACAAGTTTGTCATGGTTTATCTGGATGATATCCTTGTATATTACAAGAATAGAGAAGAACATTCATCTTCGTCTTGTTCTAGAAAGCTTAGAGAGCATCAACTCTATGCCAAGTTCTCCAAGAGTGAATTCTAGCTACCATAAGTAACCTATATTGGGCATGTCATCTCTAAGGATGGTATTGCCGTCAACCCCGAGCGAAATCAGGCTATTCCCGATTGGACCCCTTCGAAGAATGTCAAGAAAGTCAGAGGTTTTCTCGGACTCGCTAGCTATTGCTGTCGATTCATCGAGAACTTCTCCAAGATTGCCAACCCCCTGACTAGCCTACTTCAAAAGGGCGTCAAGTTCAAGTGGACAGAAAAGTGTCAAGAAAGTTTCCAGGCGCTCAAAGACAAGCCGACCTCTGCCCAAGTGCTTGATTCTCCAGATACTAAGAAGGACTTTCTCATTTATTGAGATGCTTCGCGTCAAGGCTTAGGCAGTGTCCTAATGCAAGATCATAGAGTTATTGCTTATTCCTCTCGTCAATTGCGCCCTCACAAAGAGAACTATCTAGTTCATGACCTCGAGCTCGCTGTTGTTATACATGCACTGAAACAATGGTGACATTACCTTCTCGGTAATCGTTGCGAGATCTTCACTGACCACCAAAGTCTGAAGTATCTGTTTACTCAGCCAGACCTGAACCTCCGTCAGCAGAGATGGATGGAGATTGTAGTAGATTTTAACTTGGGTATTTCGTATACCCCAGGCAAGGCTAATGTAATGGCTGATGCTTTGAGCCGCAAGTCGTATTGCAACCACCTCCAGGTTCACAAAGTTTAGCCCTCGCTTGTTGAAGAATTCAGAAATCTGAACCTACATATTGTTCCTCCTGGTGCACTCGCTTCCCGTCCCGAAGATTTCCCCAAACTAAACCTCCACGTTGTTCCCGAGGTTTCTCTCAATACCCTGGTTGCTAAACCAGATCTTGTGGACACCATCAAACGGATACAGAAATGTGATGATGAAGTGGAGAGGATTAAACGTTATCTCGCAGAAGGAAAGCCCTCATTCTTCATTGCTGATGACGCTGGCACTTTGTTCTTCAAAGGTCGCCTAGTGGTTCCAACTAAGAGGAAAAACCTGGATTTGAGTCTGAAAGTTATGAAAGAAGATCATGATACACCTCTATCTATTCATCCCAGTAGCACCAAGATGTACCAAGTCATTCCTCAAAGATTCTGGTGGTCTAATATGAAGCAAGACATTGCTCATTATGTTGCTGAGTGTGACACTTGTCGTCGTATCAAAGAAGAACATCAAAGGCCTGCTGGAACTCTCCAACCACTACAAAAAAAGACGCAATCGTGACACTTTGGACCGAACAAAAAAAATTCGGTCAAACATATGACACTTCTATGACGATAATTGTGATAAAACCCGGTATCATCATAGATGTGGTGGGCTCCTACTTCTATGACAAAAAATCATGACAGAAAATGGGCTTTTTGTCCTAGGAGGGCCAGAGACACAGCTGCATGACATTCTTTGGGCCGTCCATGACGGAACAAACCATGGTAGAAGTGAGGGCGAGGAAAATTTTGGGGAGTTCCCGGTTACGGTGGGTGGTCGGGGGCTGAGCCATGCGCGTTTCTCTCGTACACGTACGCGCGTGTGTGCGAGGCGTTGGCTCTAACTGAACCCGAGCGATTGCACTGTAGGCTACGCGTTACTGAACCCGAGCGATCGATCGATGGTTGTTAACTGAACCCGATCGAGCGATTGCTTCGCTACTGCTGCTAACTGAAGCCGATCGATGCTGCCTCTCCTGATGAACAGTGAGTGTTGCGGGGGATGGATGAACAATGAGCGGTGGGGGTGGATGAACAGGACCCCGTGGTGTTCCCTCTGGATGAACAAGACCCTGATCGATCGAGCCAGTTGGGGCTGGATGTACAGGACCCCATGGAGGGCTGGATGAACAGGACGACCCCGTGGAGGGCTGGATGAACAATAGACGGTGGAGGGGTGCCCGTGGAGGGGTGGTTGAACAGTAGCCGGTGGAGTAGCGCGCGGTGGAGGCTGGATGAGCAGGAGCCCATGGAGGCTGGAGGAGGTCGACGGTAGCTGCTACGTCTTGACCTGGCGTTGGTTTTCCTCGAAGAGGAGAGGGTGATGCAGCAAGTGTACCGTAAGTATTTCCCTCAGTTTTGAGAACCAACATATCAATCCAGTAGGAGGCTCCTCAAAAGTCCAACGCACCTACACAAACAAACTGAGAACTCGCAACCAACGCAATAAAAGGGTTGTCAATCCCTTCACGGCCACTTGCGAAAGTGATATCTAATAAAGATAGTATGATAAGATAAATATATTTTTGGTATTTTGTAATATAGATGGGAAAAGTAAATATGCAAATAAAAGTAGATTGAAAGCAAATATGATAAGAGATAGACTCGGGGGCCATAGGTTTCACTAGAGGCTTCTCTCAAGATAGCATAAGTATTACGGTGGGTGAACAAATTACTGTCGAGCAATTGATAGAAAAGCGCATACTTATGACATTATCTAGGCATGATCATGTGTATAGGCATCACGTCCATAACAAGTAGACCTACTCCTGCCTGTATCTACTACTATTACTCCACACATCGACCGACTCCTGCCTGCATCTAGAGTATTAAGTTCATAAGAACAGAGTAATGCATTAAGCAAGATGACATGATGTAGAGGGATAAACTCATGCAATATGATATAAACCCCATCTTGTTATCCTCGATGGCAACAATACAATACGTGCCTTGCAATCCTTTTTGTCACTGGGTAAGGACACCGCAAGATTGAACCCAAAGCTAAGCACTTCTCCCATGGCAAGAAAGACCAATCTAGTAGGCCAAACCAAACTAATAATTCGAAGAGACTTGCAAAGATAACTCAATCATACATAAAAGAATTCAGAGAAGATTCAAATATTATTCATAGATAAACTTGATCATAAACCCACAATTCATCGGATCTTGACAAACACACCGCAAAAATAGTTTACATCGAATAGTTCTCAACAAGAGAGGGGGTGAACATTGTATTGAGATCCAAAAAGAGACAAGAAGCCATCTAGATAATAACTATGGACCCGTAGGTCTGCGGTAAACTACTGACAACTCATCGGAGGGGCAAGGATATTGATGTAGAAGCCCTCCGTAGTCGATTCCCCCTCCGGCAGAGTGCCAGCGAAGGCTCCAAGATGGGATCTCGCGGATACAGAAGTTTACGGCGGTGGAAATTGTGTTTCGTGGTGCTCCTGGATGTTTTTGGGGTATGTAGGTATATATAGGAGGAAGAAGTACGTCGGTGGCCACCCGAGGGGCCCACGAGATAGGGGGGTGCGCCCTACAGGGGGGCGCGGCCTCCTATCTTGTGCCTTCCTCGGAAGCTTCTTGACTTGCACTCCAAGCTCTCCGGATCACGTTCGTTCCAAAAATCATGATCCCGAAGGTTTCATTCCGTTTGGACTCCGTTTGATATTCCTTTTCTTCGAAATACTGAAATAGGCAAAAAAAAACAGCAATATGGGTTGGGCCTCCGGTTAGTAGGTTAGTCCCAAAAATGATATAAATGTGTAAAATAAAGCCCATAAACATCCCAAAGAGGTAATATAATGGCATGGAACAATCAAAAATTATAGATACGTTGGAGACGTATCAAGCATCCCCAAGCTTAATTCATGCTCGTCCTCGAGTAGATAAATGATAAAAAAGAAATTTTTGATGTGGAATGCTACCTAGCATATTTCTCAATGTAATTTTCTTTATTGTGGAATGAATGTTCAGATCCAAAAGATACGAAATAAAAGTTCATATTGACATAAGAAATAGTAATACTTCAAGCATACTAATCAATTAATCATGTATTCTCAAAATAACATGGCCAAAGAAAGTTATCCCTACAAAATAATATAGTCTGGCCATTGCTCTATCTTCATCACACAAAGTATTTAATCATGCACAACCCCGATGACAAGCCAAGCAATTGTTTCATACTTTAATAATCTCAAACTTTTTCAACTTTCACGCAATACATGAGCGTGAGCCATGGACATAGCACTATATGTGGAATAGAATGGTAGTTGTGGAGAAGACAAAAAAGGAGAAGATAGTCTCACATCAACTAGGCGTATCAACGGGCTATGGAGATGCCCACTAATAGATATCAATGTGAGTAAGTAGGAATTGCCATGCAACGGATGCACTACAGCTATGAATATATGAAAGCTGAACAAAAGAAACACTAGTGCAGAACCGGGCATTAGCACCGGTTCGTAAGGCTCTATAGTGCCGGTTACATAACCGGCACTAATTTGTGGTCACTAAAGGCCCCTTCCCCCCCCCCCCCCTTTAGTACCGGTTCAGCACGAACCGGTGCTAAAGGGCAACCACGTGGCACGAGCCAGCTCCGGGGACCTGGAGCCCTTTAGTACCGGTTGGTAAGACCAACAGGTACTATAAGGTTTGGGGTTTTTTTAGTTATATGATTTCTTTTTCATTTAATTTTGTGTTTTCATTTTAATTCTTTTTGTTTGCTGGTATTTTATGATACTACACATTGTACACGTTATGCATATATATATATATATATATATATATATATATATATATATAGAATTTCTAGTAGAACCAATCATGCATATATATATCACATCAATGTCTCACAAATTAAACCACCATATTAATTAATTCACACATACACACATGTATAGCTATATACAATTTCTCCTACATATGAATGTTGCCTTTGGAGCCAGTGGCATTAGCCTAATTGGTGCCTTCGGAGCACGATGACAATTGAAAGTGGTTTTCATGGGGGCGGTAGCGGGTAATAGAATTCTCCATTCGGATTTATGACCTGGTCGAGCAAAAATCCTGCTATTTCCTCTTGAAGTGCTTCTACGTGCTCCCTTTCTATGAGCTTCTCCCGCACCTCTTTGAACTGTTAAGAAGGAGATCAATATGCATGTGTATTAGTTGTGTGACTAGCTAGATATCGATAATGGTGTAAAAATTGTGAATAGTGTTCTGGCAAGCGTACCCATTGCTGTCTTTGAGGATTGCTCCTTTCGGACGCCATCATGCGAATGTTCTCGCAAACGCAGAATGCACACAGATCAGTCCCCTACGCCTGCTTCAGGGCCTTTACGAGAATGGAATTTGATCAGATAAAATTAATCAAGCATGATAATTAAAGAGATGGCAGCTAGCTAGCTAGCTAGTACTACTTAATTACTTACCTTGGGTCGAAACCATTGAAGCTTTTGTTTCCATTCACCTTCCGTGACGCTGATGAATCTTGCCCAAGCCCTGCCCGCCGACAAAGAAAATGAATAAAGGGGTTATTAAATAGTTCATATCATGAAATGACGAACTAAATAGGCCGAGATATATAGTTAATAATGATTGAAATTACCTGTTGACTATCCGATACAAGATGTTAAAGTTAGTGTTTTTTGAGATTAGTGAGTCCAGTACTTCAACTGTTCCGGCGTCAACTTTAATGATACACAAGACCCAGTGAAATCTGCATGCACACACGTTTACATGTCTTAATTAAGCGGGCATATGTAAGCGAAAACATGTAGCTAGCTAGTAGGCAAAAACAGAGAATTTGTAGTACAAGACAGTGTGACTCACCCAAAGTGGTAAGGAAGTAGTATATCTTCATTGCATTTGAGGCGCTTCAATAATTCTAGCATGCTGTCCGCTACTTCCTTTGCATGACGTTCATTTATCTTCCATGTGTATTCATTTACGGTGTTTGGGTCAATGAACCCAATGCCAAAGCGTCCACCTTTTCTCATTTCATATATCTTCATCCTGCATAATACCACAGAAAAGAATATAGTGAGGATAATTACAGGTAATGATTGATTAAAAGGATCACTACAGCTAGCTTCAGACTTAAATTATAGAAAGAAATCACTTACAGACAATAGCAACTGACGATAGATTTGTCGAGTGCGTCTTGATTGTATAACTGAAACAGTTCTGAATACTCAACGGACCCAGCTTTCTCATGGTAGTAATGGTCCTGCTTGACATTCACCATGAGGGACACTTGCTCTGAAATCTTGGTAATGTTCATGTACCATTGATGCAATTCATACATTCTTGTTGGGAGGTTCTTGACCTTGTCTGGTGCGACTAAAGGTTGGCCCCGGACATATTTCCGTTTTACTTCATCCTCTCTAAGAAAAGGCATGTGCTCGATCTCGAGGAGTTGTCCAACAGTGATGTTGAGAACTTCAGCCTGCATTATATGCTCCTCCGTTATTACCACATTGCCCACCTCGGGAACATGCACTGTTTGCCCACAATAATATTGGGGGCGCGTACTGTCACCTGTTGTTGGCACAACAAGCGAGGGGATCGATTGCGCCGCTTGTTCTCCCAGCTGGGGAATGGTTTTCCCGCATTTTTTGGCAGCTGCTTCTTGTTTGCTCGATCCCGATGTAGACGTGCTCGCCTCCCTTTGTAGACGTGCTCGATTTAACTTCCTGATGTGGCGCTCATAGTCTATGTCAACAGGCTTGGAAGCTAGTGGTTGAGCCATATGAATGAAGCGGTCAATCATTTCCTCAGGCACTTTCTCCCTTGGCGGCAGTGGCGGTTTCGGTGCAAAATGGGCTTCCACCTCGGCCTTCGATATGGCTGTGATTTCCTCCTTGGACCTGTCATAAGACCTCTGCGGAAGAGGCTTGAGGCTTGGACCATATTTATATCGCTTGCCTCCGCCTGTACTTCCTGTACTACCTCGACTCATACCGCTACGCACCATAGCTGCGGGGCGTCTCTTCTGCGATTGTTGAGGCGGCGGAGACGGCTGACGGGACTGAGTTGGACGAGGAGGAGTGGCCTGAGGTTGTGCCGGACTTGGAGGAGGAGTGGACGTCTGACGCTGTGGCGGACTTGGAGGAGGAGGATTGTCCTGACACTTTGCCCGACTTGGAGGAGGAGGATTGTCCTGACACTTTGCCGGACTTGGAGGAGCGGGAGTCTGCTGACTCGGTGGCGGACTTCGACGAGGACTCGGGTGACGCGGTGTCGGTGGCCTTGGAAAGATGATGCAATCCTTTTTCCATAGGATGATACGATGTTTGGCCTCTCCGAGAAAGCGCTCGCCGTCACCTCCAGCAATGTCAAGCTGTAGCCCCGAATATGGTGGGTCCACCACCTCATCAACCAAGACACGAGCATAACCCGCTGGAATCGGGTTGCAATGGAAGGTTGCCTCAGGGGGATTTGTGAAAGCACAGCCGTCCGCCACCTTCATGGATATGTTCTTCATTTTGACGTGTAGCTCGCAGTTAGTGTTCTCCGTGATGTCATCCACGGGGTATGTACCTAGCATTGCGTCGTCCGGGACGGAACCCACGCTGCTTCTCGGCATGGATGGGCCGGTGTTATCCAATGCTGGATCATCCGCTAGCTGCTGCAGCTGTTGAGACCCCCTTTGATGGGTAAGTGAGTCGATCTGCTCCTGCTGCCACTGGAATTTGACGGCCAATTCCGCTTGACTTGCTTCTAGGCCTTGAAGGCGTTCATAGTCCCGCTTCCTCTGCTCCTCCTCCATCTTCCTCTTCTTCTCCTCCGCAATCTTCTTTCTCGCACGGGTTCTGTAGTCGTTGTTCCAGTCTGAAAACCCCTCATACCACGGCATAGCGCCCTTGCCTCGTGTTCTTCCCGGGTGTTCAGGATTTCCCAGGGCACGCGTAAGCTCGTCGTTCTCTTTGTTGGGCTGGAACACCCCCGTTCGCGCCTCTTCTATTGCAACAAGTATCGCATCGTCGGCTCCCTTCAGACTTGCCCTCGTCGAAACATTTCCTGTCTCCCGGTCCAACTCCCCCCCATGCGCATAGAACCAAGTCCTGACCCTGGGGGGCCAGCTCTTAGTAGCCGGAGTGACACCTGCATCCTCCATCTCTTTCTCAGACTTATCCCACTTAGGCATTGCCACCGCATAGCCACCTGGCCCCAGCTTATGGAACTTATCCTTTTTTCGGCATTCTTCTTGTTTATTCTCGACCGTTCCTTAGCTAATTCCGAATCCTTGAATTTCACGAAATCGTCCCAATGATCACGTTGGTTCTCCATTGTTCCCTTGAATACTGGAGTCTTCCTTCCTCCGTTGACATACTTGTTCCATTCACCATTCTTGTAGTTCTTGAATGCAGTCGCCATCATCCTAAGAGCAGCCTCTTTGACTTTCTGCATATCTGCTTCTGTGAAATGATCTGGTAGGGTGAAATGTTCCATGAGGGTATCCCAAAGCAGATCCTTTTGATTCTTGTCGACAAAAGTAACATCTGGACGTGGCTTTGCTGGCGCTCTCCATTCTTGAAGTTTGATCGGGAGTTGGTCCTTCACAAGAACTCCGCACTGACGAACGAACTTGTCCGCAATCTTCTTAGGCGCTAATGGTTTGCCAGTAGGGCCGCATGCCTCGATATAGTACTTTACGCCCGGCTTCAACTTTTTGTTCGGGCCTCGTTTCGTCCTTTTGCCTGAAGATTTGCTCGATCCGGATGGCTGAAAGAACAAAGATCAATTCGTTAATATATCTTCAAGTCATTTAAAACATGTGATGATCACCAGATGCCTGCTTATATAAATATATATACCTCGTCGGTGTTTGTTGTTTCAGGATCAACATGTTCTTCGTCATCGTCATAATCATAGTTCATGACTTCGTCGCAATCGAATATCATATCACCCTCTCCGGTGTTGTTTAGAAATTCAGAGCCGTCATAATCTTCTTCATTCTGATTATCATCTGCCCCGCGTATCATATCGAACATGGTCTGTTCTCCCTCTCTGTCGGTATTGTCTGCCATAGCTTTTGTTTAACTAATCCAAAAGAAATATAAAACAATTTAGTATTCAAATCTCGAATAATAGATATAATCTCGAATACATCGTCCAGAATAATAGATATAATCTCGAATACATCGTCTCGAATAATATATAATATTGAATAGTACATCACTGGCTATTAGCTAATAAAGATCGAATACTACAGAAGAATATAGGACACTCGCGGTTCTTCCGGCGCGGGCAGTGGATACCCAAAGAGAAGGAACCCTCACAGGATCATAGCTGAAGTGAGATCCCCGAAGATACTGCCACGTATTGGAGAACCTGCCGCCCTCTAACGCAACCATGTAGTGATGGACGTGCTTGTCCTCCTCCCTGACACGGCGACGTACCACCTCCGGCGGGGCCGGGTCCCTCCGTACCAAAACTGGCCCACGCGAACGCCACCAAACGAGATCAGGGTCGACGACGGGACCCGCAGCCGGGTTCCTCGTCAAGCGGCGCGCCCCTCCAAGCAGCACCTCCTAGTGCCAGCCCGGCGGAGCCCAGTCCCGGACATGGGTCGGCTGGACGTCGTCGCGGACGGGTCGACGGCGAGGATGCGGGCCGGGCATCGTCGAGAACAAATACTAGCTATATGCCTGCAAAAAGTAACATTTTTTTAATGATTGGATTTTGATAACTAAAATTTCTAACATTTCTATAGAGCTAACATTTCTTTAACATTTCTAACAATGCTATATATAACTAACATTTCTAATATTTCTATAACTAAAAAACAGAAAAAAATTATAACATTTCTATATATATAACTAACATTTTTATAACTATTTCTATAACTAAAAAACAGAAAAATTTCTAACAATTCTAACTTTTTAATAACTATTTCTATAACTAAAAAACAGAAAAAATTTCTAACAATTTCTAACAATTTCTAACATTTCTAACAATTCTAACAATTCTAACATTTCTAACTATTTCTAAAAAACAGAAAAATGTCTAACAATTTCTTAAAAACAGAAAAATCTATAACTAAAAATGTATGTGTGTGTGAGCGCGCTCACCGGCCGGCGAGGCAAGAGGCGATGGGGGGCGCGCGGCGACGGGGACGGCGACGGGCGCGGCGATGACGGGGACGGGGACGTACGGGCCGGGGCGGCGACGACAGGGACGGGGACGTACGGGCCGGGGCGGCGACGACGACGGGGACGGTGACGACGCGGCCGGGACGGGGCGGCGGTGACGATGGGGACGACGGGGACGGGACGACGGGGCGGCAACGACGGGGATGGGGCGGCGACGGGGGCGGCGACGGGCCGGGGCGGCGTCGAGGGATATGGAGACGGCGGGGGCGGCGGGCGACGGTGCAGAGGAGAAGAAGCAGAGGGAGAGATGAGAAACTGACGAAATTTTGAAGTGTTTTCTTATATAGAAGGCACTTTTAGTACTGGTTGGAGCCACCAACCGGTACTAAAGGTCTGTTTTGGCCAGGCCAAGCGGCGGGAAGCGACCCCCTTTAGTACCGGGTGGTGGCGCAAACTGGTACTAAAGGCCCCCCCTTTAGTACCGGTTGGAGCCACGACCCGGTACTAAAGGGTGTGCGCTGCCAGGCGAGGGGAGCAGAAGTTTAGCCCCACCTCGCTAGTTTAGGAACGCCAGGACCAGTTTATAAGCCCCGGTGCGGGAACTGCATTGACCTCCTCTCAACAGCAGGCCTTCTAGGCCTACCTCTCCTACTCTGCCTGTGGGCCTACTGGGCTTGCGGGCCTGCATCCCGGCCCAACTACAGGTTGGGTTTCTAGTCGTATGCAGGCCGCTATGGCGCAGTAGGCGGGCTTTTTTATTTTCTTATTTTTTTTGATTTATTTATTTTTGTTTTATTTATTTTTGAGTTTTTTTGCTGTATTTAGAGTTTCTTTGTGAATATTTTTGCTTTAGGTACAAAAAATTACAAACTTTCTGTTAGTGCCGGTAGATTTCAAATTTGAATAGTTTAAATTTTGAATTATTTGAAATTTGTGTGAATCACTAGTTTGTGAATAACTTAACTTTGAAAAAAGTTTTTTCACTGATTCTTTTTTCTTATGTTTAATATTAGTGTGTTTTATCATTATATTCAATTTAGTAATGCTTAGGTTATTTAAAAAATGAAATTCCTTTGTAACAGTTCAGTTTTCGTCGGAAACCCTGATACTTCGAAAGAGATTGTCCATTTTGTGCACGAAGTGCATCCAGTTTTTGCCGTAACCCTCTCTACTTTCTTGCACATGCTATTTGTATGAAATTATGATACCATGCCAACTTTCAACCTTTTCTGAGTTCATTTGAATTGCTTTTCAATTTCAGGGTCATTTAGCTGGAAAAAAATCAGTAAATGCATGAAAAGAATTTGTTTGCACATAAAATTTCTTCGCGTTTAAAATGCCAAAACACATAACTACCCTAACTATTACAGACATTCCCTCCTGGGTGTGAAACACAGAAGAAAGTGATGATAGTGAAGCCGATCACATCCCAGATCTTTGGGTGTGAAACTTTTTCTTCACGTGTGTTCCTTTGCGCCGTAACCATGGAAAATCTTCCTCATTTAACGGGATGCTCGGGTCAATATTCACTGTGAATGGAGAAATTTCATCAAACTTTTCATAATCTTCTGACTTGTCTGTCTTGTCATCCACTCCCACGATGTTTCTCTTCCCAGAAAGAACTATGTGCCGCTTTGGCTCATCGTACGATGCATTCACTTCCTTATCTTTTCTTTTTCTTGGCTTGGTAGACATGTCCTTCACATAGAAAACCTGTGCCACATCATTGGCTAGGACGAATGGTTCGTCTGCATACGCAAGATTGTTGAGATCCACTGTTGTCATTCCGTACTGCAGGTCTTCCGTTACCCCGCCTCGTGTCATATTGACCCATTTGCACCGAAACAAAGGGAACTTTAAACCACGTCGATAGTCAAGTTCCCATATGTCCTGTATATAACCATAATATGTTTCCTTTCCCGTCTTGGTTTCTGCATCAAAGCGGAGACCACTGTTTTGGTTGGTGCTCTTCTTATCTTGGGCGATCGTGTAAAATGTATTACCATTTATCTCGTACCCTTTGAAAGTCATTATATTCGAAGATGGTAACTGGGACAGCAAGTACAGGTCATCTTCAATAGAGGTGTCATGCATGGTACGTGTCTGCAACCAGTTGGCGAAACTCCTGGTTTGTTCACGTGTAATCCACTCATCAGACCGCTCCGAGTGTTTGGAGCATAGCGAATTCTTGTGTTCATCCATATACGGAGCCACCAAGGTGGAATTCTGTAGAACTGTGTAGTGTGCTTCAGTGAGAGAATGTCCGTCCATACATATTATTTGTTCCCCTCCTAGCGTGCCTTTTCCATCCAGTCTGCCCTTATGCCGCGATTCAGGAACACCAATCGGCTTAAGGTCAGGAATAAAGTCAATACAAAACTCAATGACCTCCTCATTTTGATGGCCCTTGGAGATGCTTCCTTCTGGCCTAGCACGGTTATGAACATATTTATTTAAGACTCCCATGAACCTCTCAAAGGGGAACATATTGTGTAGAAATACATGACCCAAAACGTTAATCTCTTCGCATAGGTGAACTAGGACGTGCCTCATGATGTTGAAGAAGGATGGTGGGAACACCAACTCGAAACTGACAAGACATTGCACCAAATCATTCTGTAACCTTGGTATGATTTCTGGATCGATTACCTTCTGAGAGATTGCATTGAGAAATGCACATAGCTTCATAATGGCTAATCGAACGTTTTCCGGTACAAGCCCCCTCAATGCAACCGGAAGCAGTTGCGTCATAATCACGTGGCAGTCATGAGACTTTAGGTTCTGGAAGTTTTTCTCTGCCATGTTTATTATTCCCTTTATATTCGACGAGAAGCTAGACGGTACCTTAATACTGAGCAGGCATTCAAAGAAGATTTCCTTCTCTTCTTTGGTAAGAGCGTAGCTTGCATGACCCTGATGTATTCCGTCTTCTCCATGCATACGTTGCTGGTCCTCCCATGCCTCAGGTGTATCTTTTGTCTTCCCATACACGCCCAAGAAGCCAAGCAGGGTCACGCAAAGATTCTTCGTCACGTGCATCACGTCGATTGCGGAGCGGACCTCTAGGTCTTTCCAATATGGCAGGTCCCAAAATATAGATTTCTTCTTCCACATGGGTGCGCGTCCGTCCGCGTCCTTCGGAACAGGTTGTCCGCCAGGACCCTTTCCAAATATCACCTTCAATCCTTGACCATATCATGTACATCAGCACCAGTACGGTGGCGAGGCTTCGTCCGGTGATCCGCCTCACCTTTGAAATGCTTGCCTTTCTTTCTTACGGGATGCCTGCTCGGAAGAAATCGACGATGTCCCAGGTACACATTCTTCTTACAACTATTCAAATATATACTGTCGGTATCATCCAAACAGTGCGTGCATCTGCGGTATCCCTTGTTTGTCTGTCCTGAAAGGTTACTGAGAGCAGGCCAATCATTGATGGTCACGAACAACAACGCCTTGAGGTCAAATTCTTCCCCCATGTGCTCATCCCACGCACGTGCACCTGTTCCATTCCACAGTTGTAAGAGTTCTTCAACTAATGGCCTTAGGTACACATCAATGTCGTTTCCGGGTTGCATAGGGCCTTGGATGAGCACTGGCATCATAATGAACTTCCGCTTAATGCACAACCAAGGAGGAAGGTTATACAAACATAGAGTCACAGGCCAGTTGCTATGGTTGCTGCTCTGCTCCCCAAAAGGATTAATGACATCTGCGCTTAGACCAAACCATATGCTCCTTGCGTCATCTGCAAACTCCTTCCCGTACTTTCTTTCGATTTTTCTCCACTGCGACCCGTCAGCGGGTACTCTCAACTTTCCGTCTTTCTTACGGTCTTCTCTGTGCCATCGCATCGCCTTGGCATGCTCTTTGTTTTGGAACAAACGTTTCAACCGTGGTATTATAGGAGAATACCACATCACCTTGGCAGGAATCTTCTTCCTGGGGCGCTCGCCCTCGACATCACCAGGCTCATCGCGGCTGATCTTATAGCGCAATGCACCACATACCGGGCAAGCGTTCAAATCCTCGTACTCACTGCGGTAGAGGATGCAATCATTAGGGCATGCATGTATCTTCTGCACCTCTAACCCTAGAGGGCAGACAGCCTTCTTTGCTTCGTACGTACTCTCGGGCAATTCATTGTCCTTTGGAAGCATATCCTTTATCATTACCAGCAACTTTCCAAATCCCTTGTCAGATACACCATTCTCTGCCTTCCATTGCAGCAATTCCAGTGTGGTGCCCAGCTTTTTCTTGTCACCTACGCAATTCGGGTACAACAATTTTTTGTGATCCTCTAACATGCGCTGCAACTTCTTCTTCTCCAAATCACTTGCGCAGTTTCTCTTTGCATCGACAATGGCCCGACCTAGATCATCAACGGGCTCATCTGATGCCTCTTCTTCAGCTTCTTCCCGCATTGCCGGCTCAGCTTCTTCCCGCATTACCGGCTCAGCTTCTTCCCCCATTGTTGTATCATCGTATTCAGGGAACCCATGGCCAGGATAGTTGTCGTCGTCCTCTTCTTCTTCATTGTCTTCCATCATAACCCCTCTTTCTCCGTGCTTGGTCCAAACATTATAGTGGGGCATGAAACCAGACTCAAACAGGTGGACGTGAATGGTTCTTGACATAGAGTAATTGCGACCATTCTTACAGATAGCACATCGACAAGGCATAAAACCATCCGCCCGCTTGTTTGCCTCAGCCGCAAGCAGAAAAGTATGCACGCCCTCAATGAACTGGGGAGAGCATCGGTCATCGTACATCCATTGCCGGCTCATCTTCATTACACAACACCGAATAGACCAAATTAATACAAGTTCATACATAAAGTTCATACAACACTTAAATGCAACAAACAAATAACTCTCTAGCTAAAGCATTTAAATGCAACAATAAATGCGATCAAGATCGCAACTAAGGTAACAATTGATCCAACAGCATAATGATACCAAGCCTCACTATCGATGGCATATTTTCTAATCTTTCTATTCTTCAAGCGCATTTTCTCCATCTTGATCTTGTGATCATCGACGACATCAGCAACATGCAACTCCAATTCCATCTTCTCCCCCTCAATTCTTTTCAATTTTTCTTTCAAGTACTCGTTTTCTCTTTCAACTAAATTTAACCTCTCGATAATAGGGTCGGTTGGAATTTCCGGTTCACATACCTCCTAGATAAAAATATCTATGTCAACTTGATGGGCATAATTTGTCATAAACACGAAATGCAACTAATAGTTTTAAAAGAGAATATACCACATCCGAATCATAACAAGGACGAGGGCCGACGGGGACGGATATCAAAACCATGGCACTATGTATAACAAACAACGTACGGGTAAGATAATTATTACATGATTAAGTATATATCCAAATCACACAAACATCAATTTTTTATATAAAATTACATGAACAAGAGGCTCACCACAAGGTGGTGCCGGTGACGGGACGGTGCGGGCGATCGACGGTGGTTACGACGGAGATTTAGAAGGCACTAAGTAAACCACACCTACATATGCAAACTAAGTGTTATTTTTGACCTCAAATTGCATATAAATCAAATACTAGCACATATATATATTTCCTCCCAAATTTCTAAACTCACAAATTAGTAACTATACAAAGCATGGGAAGAGCTAATCTAGCAATGAGAGTTGAAAGGACAAAGTTGCTAACCTTTGTGATCATTTGAATGGATGGGGGCCTTCAAATCTTGACAAATTTTGGGCAAAATTTGTGAGGAGCTCGAGGGGAAAGGGGAAGAACAGAGGAGAAGTGAGGGGAAAGGGGTAGAACAGAGTGGCTTGGGTGGACGAAGGGTTTATGTACGTCGACCTATAGTACCGGTTCGTGGCACGAACCGGTACTAAAGGTGCTGGAGGGGGCCCAGAATGACAACATCATGCCACCACCCTCATTAGTACCGGTTCGTGGCACGAACCGGTGCTAAAGGTTAGCCACGAACCGGTACTAATGGGAGCGGCCCGGCTAGCCGTTGGAACCGGCACTAATGTATACATTAGTGCCGGCTCTAATACAAACCGACACTAATGTGCTGCACGTTTGACCCTTTTTCTACTAGTAAAACTAAGTGGGGTGCATCCAACTTGCTTGTTCACGAAGACCTATGGCACTTTTGAGGAAGCCCATCATTGGTATATACAAGCCAAGTTCTATAATGAAAAATTCCCACTAGTATATGAAAGTGACAACATATGAGGCTCTCTATCATGAAGATCATGGTACTATTTTGAAGCACAAGTGTGGAAAAAGAGATAGTAGCATTGTCCCTTCTCTCTTTTTCTCTCATTTTATTTTTTCTTCTTTCTTTTTTTTTTCTTTTTTTTCTTTTTTTCTTTTTTTTTCTTTGGCCTTCTCTTTTTTTTTGGCCTTTCTCTTTTTTTTTGTAAATTCCGAAGTCTCATCCCGACTTGTGGGGGAATCATAGTCTTCATCATCCTTTTCTCACCAGGACAATGCTCTAATAATGAAGATCATCACACTTTTATGGATTTACAACTCAAAGCTATAACAAGATATGACTCTATATGTTTGCCTCTGGCAGTGTACCGGGATATGCAATGAATCAAGAGCAACATGTATGAAAATTATGAAGGTGACCTTGCCACAAATACAATGTCAACTACATGATCATGCAAAAAGCAATATGACAAAAGTAATGCGTGTCATATGAACGGAACGGTGGAAAGTTGCATGGCTATATATCTCGGAATGGCTATGGAAATGCCATAATAGGTAGGTATGGTGGCTGTTTTGAGGAAGGTAAATGGTGGGTATATGGTACCGGCGAAAGTTGCGCGATACAAGAGAGGCTAGCAATGGTGGAAGGGTGAACGGGTGCGTATAATCCATGGACTCAATATTAATCAAAAGAACTCATATACTTATTGCAAAAATTTAGAAGTCGTCAAAAACCAAAGTACTACGCGCATGCTCCTAGGGGGATAGATTGGTAGGAAAAGACCATCGCTCGTCCCCGACCGCCACTCATAAGGAAGACAATCAATAAATAAAATTGTGCTCCAACTTCATCACAAAGCGGTTCACCATACGTGCATGCTACGGGAATCACAAGCTTCAACACAAGCATTCTTTAAATTCATAATCACCCAACTAGCATGACTTTAATATCACTACCTCCATATCTCAAAACAATTATCAAGCATCAAGTTGATCATAGCATCCAATTCACTTTTTATGATAGTTTTTATTATACCCAACTTGGATGCTCATCATTCTAGGACCAACTTTAAGATCATAGCAAATACCATGCTGTTCTAAAAGACTCTCAAAAAGATATAAGTGAAGCATGAGAGACTAGCAATTTCTTCAAAATTAAGACACCACCGTGCTCTAAAAGATATAAGTGAAGCACTAGAGCAAAAACTATCAATCTCAAAAGATATAAGTGAAGCACATAGAGTATTCTAGCAAATTCTAGTCAAATAGGCTTCTCCCAAAAGGTGTGTACAGCAAGGATGATTGTGACAAACTAAAAAGAAAAGACTAATATAATACACGACGCTCCAAGCAAAACACATATCATGTGGCGAATAAAAATATAGCTCCAAGTAAAGTTACCAATGAACAAAGACGAAAGAGGGGATGCCTTCCCGGGGCATCCCCAAGCTTAGGCTTTTGGCTATTCTTGAATATCTTGGGGTGACATGGGCATCCCCAAGCTTAGGCTCTTGCCACCCTTTATTCCACAGTCCATAAAAGCTTTACCCAAAACTTGAAAACTTCACAACACAAAACTCAACAGGAAATCTTATAAGCTCCGTTAGTGAAAGAAAACAAAACCACCACATAAGGTACTGCAATGAACTCATTATTTATTTATATTGGTGTTAAACCTACTGTATTCCAACTTTCTTATGGTTTATAAACTAATTTACTAGCCATAGATGCATTGAAATAAGCAAACAACACACGAAAAACAGAATCTGTCAAAAACAGAACAGTCTGTAGCAATCTATAACTAACGCAAACTTACGGAACTCTAAAAATACCAAAATAGGAAGTCCTGGACAATTTGTTTATTGAACAGCAGCAAAAAGAATCAATGTGAAAGCACGTTCCTATGATTTAACAAATTTATATTCGTGCATGCAAAGTTTCTGTTTTTCAGCAGAATCAAATCAACCATCATCGTAGGTTATCCTATAGGTTCTACTTGTCACAAACACTAATTAAAATATAAAAACACATCTAACCAGAGGGTATATGCAAGATTTATTACTAAACAGGAGCAAAAACAAAAAACATGAAGAAAAATTGGGTTGCCTCCCAACTAGCGCTATCATTTAACGCCCCTAGCTAGGCATAAAAGCAAGGATAGATCTAACGAGTGCCATCTTTGGCACTAAATTCATAAGTAGCACGCATGATAGATTCATAAGGTAATTTGACTTTATTTCTTGGAAAGTTCTCCATGCCTTTCTTTAAGGGAAATTGGAATGTAATATTCCCTTCCTTCATATCAATAATCGCACCAATCGTTCTAAGGAAAGGTCTACCAAGAATAATAGGGCAAGAAAGATTGCAATCTATATCGAGAACGATAAAATCTACGGGCACCAAATTTCTATTTGCAACAATAAGAACATCATTGTTCCTTCCCATAGGATTTTTAATGGTGGAATCCGCAAGGTGCAAATTTAAAGAGCAATCATCAAGATGATGGAAACCTAGAATATCACATAAAGTTTTCGGAATCGTGGAAACACTAGCACCAAAATCACACAAAGCAAAACACTCATAATCTTTAATTATAATCTTTATAGTAGGTTCCCACTCATCATTAAGTTTTCTAGGTATAGAAACTTCCAAATTAAGTTTTTCATCATAAGATTGCTTCAAGGCATCAACAATATGTTTGGTAAAAGCTTTATTTTGACTATAATCATGAGGAGAATTAACGACGAATTACAACAAGGAAATACAACCTTTTAAAGAACAATTATCATAATCAAATTCCTTGAAATCTGAAATAGAAGGTTCAATATTATTAGAAGTTGAGGATTCTCCAATCTCACTTTTACCAAATTTAGCATTAAGATCTAAAGATTCTGAATTCTTGGGACGCCTTCTAGGCAAAGTTGATTCATCATCAGTCCCATAATCATCAAAATTCATATTGCAAAACATAGATCTAATCGGAGACACATCAATAACTTTAAGATCCTCATCATTATTTTCACAGAAACTAGAAGATCACGCTTTTATAAAGCTTTCTTTCTTAGCACGCAATCTAGCAGTTCTTTCCTTGCACTCATCAATGGAAATTATCATTACTTTGAGAGACTCATTGATATCATGCTTAGGAGGAGAAGATCTAAGTTTAAGAGAATCAACATCAAGCGAAAGTCTATCAACATTCCTAGCCAAATCATCAACTTTGAGCAATTTTTCTTCAAGCAAAGAATTAAAATTCTTTTGAGAAATCATAAATTCTTTCACACTATTCTCAAACTCAGAGGGAATCTTATTAAAATTATCATAAGAATTTCCATAATTATTAGAGGGATTACTAAGGAACGGTCTAGCATTAAAGTTTCCTCTATAAGCATTGTTTCCAAAACTATTCCTACCATTAAAATTCAAATCCATAGATTCATTATTATTCTCAATCAAGGAAGACAAAGGCGTATCATTGGGATCAAGAGGAGTATTTTTAGTAGCAAACATTTTCATAAGTTCATCCATCTTTCCACTCAAAACATTGATTTCTTCTATAGCATGCACTTTTTTACTACAAGATCTTTTGGTGTGCCATTGAGAATAATTAGCCATAATATTATCAAGAAGTTTTATAGCATCTCCTAATGTGATTTCCATAAACGTGCCTCCCATGGCCGAATCTAAGAGATTTCTAGAAGCAAAGTTCAAACCGGCATAAATTTTTTGTATGATCATCCATAAATTGAAACCATGAGTAGGGCAATTGCGAAGCATCAATTTCATTCTTTCCCAAGATTGGGCAACATGCTCATGATCAAGTAGTTTAAAATTCATAATATCGTTCCTAAGAGTGATGATCTTAGCAGGAGGAAAATACTTAGAGATAAAAGCATCTTTGCACTTGTTCCAAGAATCAATACTATTTTTAGGCAAAGATGAAAACCAAACTTTAGCACGATCTCTAAGTGAAAACGGAAATAACTTCAATTTGACAATATTGTTATCCGTATCTTTCTTCTTTTGCATATCACACAAAATCAACAAAATTGTTTAGATGAGTAGCGGCATCTTCACTAGGAAGGCCGGCGAATTGATCTTTCATAACAAGATTCAACAAAGCAGTATTGATTTCACAATACTCAACATCATTAAGAGGAGCAATTGGAGTACTAAGGAAATCATTATTATTTGTGTTCGAGAAATCACACAATTTGGTATTATCTTGCGCCATGGCAACAAGTAATCCAACACACAAGCAAACAGAAAAACGGCAGGCGAAAAAGAGAGGAGGAGATTGGGAAAGAGAGGGCGAATAAAACGGCAAGGGTGAAGTGGGGGAGAGGAAAACAAGAGGCAAATGGCAAATAATGTAAATGCGAGGGAGATGGGTTTGTGATGGGTACTTGGTATGTCTTGACTTGAGCGAAGACCTCCCCGGCAATGGCAACAGAAATACTTCTTGCTACGTCTTGAGATTGCATTGGTTTTCCTCGAAGAGGAGAGGGTGATGCAGCAAAGTGTAGCGTAAGTATTTCCCTCAGTGTTGAGAACCAAGGTATCAATCCAGTAGGAGGCTCCTCAAAAGTCCCACGCACCTACACAAACAAACTGAGAGCTCGCAACCAACGCAATAAAGGGGTTGTCAATCCCTTCACGGCCACTTGAGAAAGTGAGATCTAATAAAGATATTTTGCTAAGATAAATATATTTTTAGTATTTTGTAATATAGATGCGAAAAGTAAAGATGCAAATAAAAGTAGATTGAAAGCAAATATGATAAGAGATAGACCCGAGGGCCATAGGTTTCACTAGAGGCTTCTCTCAAGATAGCATAAGTATTACGGTGGGTGAACAAATTACTGTCGAGCAATTGATAGAAAAGCGCATACTTATGACATTATCTAGGCATGATCATGTGTATAGGCATGACGTCCATAACAAGTAGACCTACTCCTGCCTGTATCTACTACTATTACTCCACACATCGACCGACTCCTGCCTACATCTAGAGTATTAAGTTCATAAGAACAGAGTAATGCATTAAGCAAGATGACATGATGTAGAGGGATAAACTCATGCAATATGATATAAACCCCATCTTGTTATCCTCGATGGCAACAATACAATACGTGCCTTGCAACCCTTTTTGTCACTGGGTAAGGACACCGCAAGATTGAACCCAAAGCTAAGCACTTCTCCCATGGCAAGAAAGACCAATCTAGTAGGCCAAACCAAACTGATAATTCAAAGAGACTTGCAAAGATAACTCAATCATACATAAAAGAATTCAGAGAAGATTCAAATATTATTCATAGATAAACTTGATCATAAACCCACAATTCATCGGATCTCAACAAACACACCGCAAAAAGAGTTTACATCGAATAGATCTCCACAAGAGAGGGGGAGAACATTGTATTGAGATCCAAAAAGAGAGAAGGAGCCATCTAGGTAATAACTATGGACCCGTAGGTCTGTGGTAAACTACTGACAACTCATCGGAGGGGCAAGGATGTTGATGTAGAAGCCCTCCATAGTCGATTCCCCCTCTGGCAGAGTGCCAGCGAAGGCTCCAAGATGGGATCTTGCGGATACACAAGGTTACGGCGATGGAAATTGTGTTTCGTGGTGCTCCTGGATGTTTTCGGGATACGTAGGTATATATAGGAGGAAGAAGTACGTCGGTGGCTGCCCGAGGGGCCCACAAGATAGGGGGCGCGCCCTACAGGGGGGGCGCGGCCTCCTATCTCGTGGCTTCCTCGGAAGCTTCTTGACTTGCACTCCAAGCTCTCCGGATCACGTTCATTCCAAAAATCACGCTCCTGAAGGTTTCATTCCATTTGGACTCCATTTGATATTCATTTTCTTCGAAATACTGAAATAGGCAAAAAAACAGCAATATGGGCTGGCCTCTGGTTAGTAGGTTAGTCCCAAAAATGATATAAATGTGTAAAATAAAGCCCATAAACATCGAAAAGAGGTAATATAATAGCATGGAACAATCAAAAATTATAGATACGTTGGAGACGTATCAGTAGCCCATGGAGGTGATGACCCACAAGTGTAGGGGATCTATAGTAGTCCTTTCTATAAGTAAGAGCGTCGAACCCAACGAGGAGCAGAAGGAAATGATAAGCGGTTTTCAGTAAGGTTTTCTTTGCAAGCACTGAAATTGTAGGTAATAGATAGTTTTGTGATAAGATAAATTTTAATGAGTAACAAGTAAATAAAGTAAATAAAGTGCAGCAAGGTGGCCCAATCCTTTATGTAGCAAAGGATAAGCCTGCACAATTTCTAATAATGAGAAAGGACCTCCCGAGGACACACGGGAATTATCGTCTAGCTAGTTTTCATCACGCTCATATGATTCGCGTTCGGTACTTTGGTAATTTGATATGTGGGTGGACCAGTGCTTGGGTACTGCCCTTACTCGGACAAGCATCCCACTTATGATTAACCCCTATTGCAAGCATCCGCAACTACAAAAGAAGTATTAATGTAAACCTAACCACAGCATTCACTACAAAAAAATACACTTCCATGATGATACGTGTTTGTCACAGTAGGTCGTGTTTTTTGTCATGCATGCACATCCATGACAAATTTATGACAGAATCAAGATAGTCATACCTGTGCTGTCGTAGAAGTGTTCCATGACATTACCAAAATTATCATCACGGAGGTGTCCACTTCCATGACGATAAATCGCGCGTCACAAAACTGCTTTCGTCAAGGGTGACCGACACGTGGCATCCACCGTAACGGAACACCGTTAAGCTATCGGGTCGGGTTTTGGATCCAATAACCCATTAACAGCCCCGACCAATGGGGATTTTCCACGTGTAAAATCATCATTGGCTGGAGGAAACACGAGTCGGCTCACCGTTGGGACAGATGTCATCCGCTCATTGGACAGAAGGCGCCTATGATACGGCGACACGTGGCACCGGCCAACAGAGGCCCATTACTGTGAAAAGGGCGGACCGTTTGACTTGGTCAAAAGGTGGCAGGCCGGCCCACGGAAAGCCTGTTAACGGCCTGTTCGCATATAGCCCATTTACAGCCCGCTAACCCAGGGCCCGTTACGCCGTATCCGAATTAGGCCCAGTAGCGTCATCTGGGCCATCCAATATGATTCAGCCCGTTTTAACTTCCGGCCCATGTGTGGCCCATGACTTCTTTCGGCCCATATGAGGACCTTTGTAACTCTTGGCCCATTAACGACCCGTGGTGAAACTGGCCCGTAATGAACAGTGTATCACTTTATACCCATTAACGGCCTGTTATTCCATTGGGTCGTTTCCAGCCCAAGTTATCTTTCGGCCTTCTCAGGGCCCATTGATTCTTGGGCTCATTTGCAGCATTCGCTTACATACGACTCGTTACTGTCATTTTCTGCTTGTGGGCCAAATTCAGCCCCTCGTTACAGTCGGCCCGTTTGCGGACCGTTAATACGTTGGGCCATTTCCATGTCAAAAAAACCCGTTGGGCCGTTTTCATAGAGTTATCAAATACAGCCTATTAACGGCCCGTTATGGTCCACGGATAGTACGGCCCATGATTGGCGAAATGGTGATACACCCCGTAGAAGGCCCATGGATCCTATGGCCCGTATGAGGCCCATGGATAGTACGGCTCGTAGCAGGCCCATGGACCCTACGGCCTGTAGAAGGCCCATTGATCCCTTAGGCCCGTATAGAAGGCCGATGGATCCCACGGACCGTATAGAAGGCCAATGGTCCTACGGCCGAACGAAGGCCCATGGATCATACGGCCTGCAGGAGGCCCATGGATCATACGGCCTGCAGGAGGCCAATGGTCCTACAGTCCGTGTGTTTCCATGATTATTTTGGCCTAGTTACCAAAAATAGGCTATTGTGGCCACTAGAAAAACACAGAAAGAGAACTGCAGTGACTACAAGCAAACAACTAAACAAGACAATAAGGAAATAAATAAGCAAGCAATTAAGGCTAGCCTATTACCGCTATTACACATATTACATCCACTGGGCATCAAAGTTCACCACCAGTGCAAATATAGGGAACAAAGCAGCATATTACATACACTTGGTTGTCAAAATTGGCCACTAGTGCAAATAAACGTGGGAGCAAAACAAGAACATAACTGAAACAACTTCAGAGGAGCTCAAGAAATGTTATCCTAGGTATCCACCACGCTTGCAATAAGCTTAGCAAGCTGATTTGCTTTGTCCTGTTTGGCGCTAACATCCTCCAACGCTTGCTATTGCACCAGAAAGTATGCATCTGAATACTCCAAGGACTTCCACAGTCCTTCCGCTTCTTGTCGTAGCACAGCTGATTGATGTCTTTCAGCTTGTAGTTAAGACTCAAGAAACCGAACTGATTCAGACAGTGAGTTTGAATAGCTTGTGCATGCGGTAGTGGCCAGTAATTCGAACACTAAACCAAGACAGGACTTTGGGGTTGTCTCGCTGTCTTCAAGATAGTCTTCCTTAGCTGTTTTATCAGCTTTGTTGGAGACCAACAAGGATGCGTCACTATCTTGAACCTTATCTGCATTACTTCCATTACCATTGCTTAATAAGGCATTCTAAAAGAAGAAACAAGCAGACACATAACAAGTTTAGCATGTACTAGTATATGAAACTCATTTCGGTGAACCAGTTCATTAGTAAGGTGGACAGGATTAAACTACCAAGTCTTCTATTGCCAAGTACTAGTACATAATAAAAGCATCAAACAAACATATATCATCCTACGGTCACTTCATTGTCTTGCCAAATCAAAATAGAGACACGGTTCAAATCATATCAGTTCAAGACAAAGCAGCAGTGAAAGAATACAAAGCGTGGGAAACTACACGGCACAACAAGATTTCAGATGGGTACCACGGGTCTACATGTACAACAACACTATTGGCTCTGTTGTGATGCTAGTAATGTGCATGATATGACAGTCAACTGTATACACAATTGAAACTGAAATCAACAAAGCTATTGATAAGAGCAAACCTGTTAAAGAAACATGCATGAACATACCTGCTGTGCCATTGGAGTTTCGATTGGATCCTTCAATTTAAAAATAAGTTTGTATCAGTAAATACAGTGATACAAGAGCAAAGCAATCATAGTTTAAAAAAAGGCGCTCCTAAGCGAGCGCTTAAGCCCGCCTAGGATCTAGGCGTTGCCAAAACGCATTGCGCATAACTACGCATAATCTGTGCATAACTGTGCATAAGCATGTGCTTTGGTCAGTAAAGAGCAACGCGGTGGCAAAATGCACAATTAACGCCTAGCGCTTTTTTGAACTATGATAGCAATGGAATCTTAAATTAGAACAGTTGTTCTTCAGGTTTAGGCTCTTGTTCTACATGAACAGAGTACATTAAGATGCAAGAATAAAATACTTAAAAATAGAAAATGAGGTCGTAGACCTTACCACATTCTTGGTTCGGGACCAGTATAGAACAAGGCGTTCCCAGTCATCATCCAGTAAATGTGTCTCAGGAGAACGTAAGGGAATTTGATGAGTTTCTTTGCCGGCGAAGTACGTTTTCTTCAGGTAATTTCGATACTGCCACCAAGCATTCTTGAAGATAGCAGAGGTATTAGTGCAGGTTACCTTATCCTGAGTTTCCAAATCGGTCCTTCTCTATAGAGAAAAATGGGAAAATTTGCTGTATTATAACCATCATGGAGGTAGGATGTATGGGACGAAGCAAAGTAATTGCCATGAATAACATTACTTACACATAACTCCTGGACAAACACCCGCAACTGGCATTTTCCTTCATCTTCAGTATAATATTTCCAAGATGGGAAGATACGCACATACGATTTAACAACATCAAATGCGATAGATGCTAAACTATGGCTGGTTGGTTGTGCTTCCTCCACAGGAATAGGCGTACTAACTGGTGGAGTTGGGGTTCGCCGTGATAGTACTAGCCCTTTGGGCACTGGAGCTGCCTTACTAACTGTTGTTGTTTGGGAGCTGTGTGGTGGAGATGGTGCTGTGTCAACAGGAACTGGGTTACTATCGGCTGGGGTTGGGGTTAGATTGGGTGAAGCTAGTTCTCTGTCCATCCCAGTAGGGGCATAATCCGCGAGAGCTTGGGTTATGTGTGGTAGGGCTGGTTCTTGTGCATGTTCAACCGGGGTGCTATCTCCACCAAGAGGTAGCACTGTTTTATTTGAAGACCGTGTTTTTATTCCGCTAGATACTGGCATCACCCGCTCCAATTCAAATGGCTGATAAACAGGAAACATAGTTGAATGTATAGACATTGTATGAGAGACAGATGCAATAGATAGTGTGGAAAAAAGAGGGCATGAAATAGTTGACATGTATATTGTTTAACTAAAACGGATAGGATGACATAATTTCACATATATGATGTCTATCTAAACTGGATAGCATAGCATAACATAATTCAAAGATGTGATGAATAACTAAACAGGATCGCATGACATAATTCACCTACATGTTATCTAAGTAATCAGGATCACATCATTTAATTCACATATGTGATTTATATGCTAAACAGAGGGCATTCGATATGATGTCTGAACTAAGAACATGGTGTTGAATATTTTGTATATGATGTCTAAACTAGGCAATGCAAGACACCGTATGCATGATATGAGCAGTATAACCGTGCCAAGTTAGAGCATACACATCAGTGGAGGAATAGGACTAGTCATCTATCTCTGAATCCATCTTTGAGGAGCTATCGGGACCCAACAAGAGATCTGCTTCGACAGGTAGCACTGTCTGCTCTGAAGGCCTTGTTTTCACTCCAGATTTATTCCATCTCCCACCCAAATGGCTGATTCACAGGAAGAGTAGTTTAATGTACAAACATTGTCGACAAATGGAAATGTAATGAAGAAAAGGATGGGCAAGATATCATTCAAATATATGATGCCTCGTTAAATAGGATGGCATTGCACATTTCACATATATTATGGCTGGCTAAAACACATGAGATTGCATAATTCCCATATATGATATAGAAACTAAACAGGTGGCATGACAGAACATGTCTAAACTAAGCAGATGACATATATGATGTCAAAAGTAGGCACTGCAAGGCAACATATGCATGATATGACTAACATCATCATGCCAAGGTAGAGAAAACACCTTGGGGGGGTAAATAGGAGTGGTCAGCGGCGTCTGAATACGCCTCAGAATAGATATCTTCCTCTGGATTACAATCTGGAGAGGGGTGGGGAGGGTTTTCCATTGAACCCACCATGGAGCGATGTCTGTATGACATTGTATTGCCACGCAAAACTCTTCTCTTTTTCTCTACATGTTCAGTATGACTGTGTACAATATCTGAAATGCATACGAAAAAAATATGGTGAGATTATGTAAGAAGAGCATGCAGAAATTTAGAGTGATGGTAACAACCAGTGGATCAACGTTTTTCCGTTGAACCAAAATAGCCCTAATGGATGGACGTGAATGTATAGTAATAAGTGATGCAACAAGTGTACAACCTCATTGCCGTAGCCGTGTCGACCTCAGCATCATTGGGTTGGTCGTTGAAGCTGTTGAGGCAGAGGTGGCTGTCGGAGGTGTGGAGGAAGATCTGAGGAATCTGTAACGGTGCCCAAGGCACTGCTCTGTTGTGATGGATCGTTCTGTCGTTGGAGCAGCTCCGGTGAGCCGTAAGACATCAAGGCTGAAGCAGCACAAGATAGACATCGCCAATCTCAACTGGGATTCTAATAGCATCTCCAATAGATGATGTAAAATGGATGTAAAATTAACATCACCAAAAACCACCCGACTACAACAGATGAGGTAAAAACTGTTGACTCTGAACTTAACTGTCGAAACTGAAATTAACTGTGGAATCTGAATGCTACTGTCGAAACTGAACGCAATGGTAGCAGAGGGGCACTTGACAAGTAGTTTAGGGAGGGCCTGCAGTTCATCTTCAACCTGCACCCCCCTGAGCCGCCAGCCACCACCGGCCGAACTGCCGGCCCCAGCGCCGCCTCGCCGCCCCGAAACAACTCGCCACCGCCGCCCCGGCCAGCCCTCTAGGCCCCCCGCCCCCCCACCCTGAACCCTAAGATAGATAGTGGGGTACCTCTCTGGCGAACCCCCATCCCCGCTGCGAGTGGTTCTTCCTTAACTCCGGCGAGCGCCCCCCCCCCCCCACCCAACCCCTGAAAATCGACTGACCCAAAAGTTGATTCAGTCGACTGAAGTGTGGCTTAATCGGAGCAGAGCAGCAGCATGAGCGAGGGGAAGAGCAGCAGCAGCAGCTGGGCGAGCGAGCGATCGAGCGAGAGCCGGAGCAGCAGCAGCAGTGCGAGCGAGCGAGTGAGAGCTGGAGCAGCTGCAGCAGATCCGGCTAGTATGGACGCCACCGCCGAAGGGGCCTCGCACTGTGGGAGAGCCGCTGTGGAGATGTCGCCCGCGGCGCCGGCTTCAAGGTAGCCGCTCGATGGGGGTGCGGGATGGAGCACCGTCGGCGCCGGGAGGTCGAGTTAAGGAGAAGGTGTGATGCGATGAGTGTACAACCTCTTTGGTGGCGCCGAATAGGCCTCGGCTTCGTCCGAGGAGTCGGTGAGGATGTTGCGGTTCCAGTGGAACCGGTTAAGGCGGCGCTGTGGGGATGGAGCAGCTGTGATAGATGAGGCGATCGTCGGAGCAGCTCCTTGGAGGTGGAGGACGGGGCGGCTGAACCGGTGGGATGGTGAGATGGACGACGGATCCTCATCCGAGGAGATGGACGAGGCACGTCGAGCTGTTGCGGTGGACGACGTCGTCGGGGAAGAGGCTCCGGCTGGGCAGCGGTGACGTGGCATACGGAGGAGGGTGGGGTTTCGTGGCTGGAGCGGAGAGGTTATGGCGGTCTGGGATTTCGAATGGCGAAAAGGGGGCGATGGGAGGGGTGAAGCATGACTTAGGGACGCGCTTGTCCAAAATGTAGGGTGTGTTACAGAAGTACCCCCCACCGATTTGAACTAGCGGCCCTTTCGGCTCAGGGTTAGAAGGGGGATTTCGAGTGTCGGGATTTGGCAGCTGGAGGGAGTTTTCGCACGCGTTGTAATTTCAGGATAGCAAGGCGTGGGTTGTGAAGGCGCCAGTTTTGGGAGCATGATATCTGAATTTTTGGGATATAACAAGACGCGGGTTGAATTTTAGGGTCAAGCCTAACGTGTAGTAATATTGTACTTGTACGTACCAAATCAATTTGCACTTCCCTCAACCAAAAATAAAATGAAAAAAATAAAACTATTCACACCACACAAAGAGAGAGTCTTGCCCCGTTTTACTATACAAATGCTATTCAAAGCTACTCCCTCCTTCCATCTATATAGGGCCTAATGCGTTTTTCGATGCTAACTTTGACCAAATATTAGAGCAATGATATATGACATGCAACTCACACAAAGCACACCGTTAACTTCGTTTGTGAAAGTTTCTTTCAATGATATAATTTTCACATTGTGCATGTCATGTACTATTAATCTTGTTAATAGTCAAAGTCGGTCTTAATAATCTCATTACGCCCTATATAGATGGAAGGAGGGAGTATGAATCCATGTTATGTCCGATTAATTTTTTTCGCTTGCTGTATAATGCATGTAACCTACTCATACCAACATTTTAGTGCATTCCTAATGTCTATACTACCGCTGCAATTCGAACTAAATTTGAATTCGTTTCTCTAATTCAATAAGAATCTACAATCATGATTGTTGCCAACTTCAACCATCATAGTTTCCTTGCTATCCGCCAGATATAAATCGGACGGCCTATAATGTAGGATGGCAGGCACACCATCATCAACAACTCCGTTCTTTATAAGAGTAGAGATAAAATATATTAAATGTAGTATAACATGTTCATAAACAAACCATGTGTATCATCGTTATATATATTCACACATGCGTCGGTTTAAAACACTATGATAAATTCTTAAAATATCCAAATTCGCTTTTTATAATGAAGTATATATGATCTCTATTCATCTTTTACACCCACACAACCCTCTTATCTTTGTAGCTAGCGCTAACTTTCTCTTGTACATGCACACGCCTGCCTCCCTCTCACCCTCCCTCAGTATTCTCTAGCTCCATCGCGCAAATTCATCTTTTCACTTTAGGTCGTTCACCCATGGTGTGTGTAGGCCCCCCAACTCCTTCTTTACGGCACACATCGATCAATATGCCTCTCTAGCCTGGTGTGCCTAGCACAAACACAAGCTTCGCCTCTTCTCTTGTCACCATCCATGCCTCACTCCCACCACTCTTTTCATCGTTCTCGTACTCGCACACTCCTCCCCGCTCGATATAGTATGCCTCTCATACCACCTCCTACATGCATCCCTCTATCTCTATCCTTCTCCTCGTGCCTCGTTTGCTTCTAACACACACATGCATGTATACCGATCGATCTCCCAACATATACCTGGATCGACTTTAACTACCCCCCCCCATCGATTGACGTACCTCACAAGTTATGTCTCTCCTTTCTCTAACAAAGGGCGATTGATCTTCCTATGTAGTTATGTCTGCTTACCACAGCCACATCGTCCCCCCCATCATTCGTGCATGCCTCCTGACCCGTCTCTCACACGCACGTGCACAGACAACAAGCAGCCATCTCCTCTCTTATTGATATTGCGGGCGTGCCCTCCGTTTGTCTAGCAAGCCTATCCCACCATTTGTTAGAAGCAACTCCACTACCACCCCCTCCAACACTCTAGCTCTGTCTCTCTCCCAACCTTATTCCTCTCCTGCACATATGCATGGATGCCGATCGATCTCCCTTAATACATGAGGCAGATCGATCTCCTTAATACATGAGGTAGGCCTCTCTCCTCCTCCACACATATACCAGCCATTGTACCTCTATAGTTAATTGGGCCTCCCTCTTCCCCCAGCACACACCGATAGTCGAGCGCTGCAGGTAGGTATCCATGCCACTGAGACAAACTGCACATGTCCCCTCTCACGTTCCAGTAGGCCAGCAACTCTATATCTTTGACGTGGGCACACACAAATTCGATGTCACTCTTTATCGATCGCGCGCGCACACACACACATCATCCCTCTTTTCGATTCTATGGACACCTCAAGCCGGTGATACCTCCACTCTCTTCTCGTGGATCGCCCCCTCTATATATATGTTATATCTAGGACTCTATTTCACACACATTACATATGTTACATTTTTTATTGAACCCCCCCCCCCCCCAAAAAAAAACTCTCAAGAACCCACACACTATATCTCTCTAGGTTTGTATCTCTCTCACACAACCCCACACAGGTGGTGTACGTATACAAGAAGAGAAAAGGTGCACCGTGCACATACTCACGCTTTGTGCCCAGCCACACCCGCGCGGGTACACGGTGGAGCTCATTTCTTTACGAAATGGCAGCCCATTTACTAATTTGAATGCCTGTAGAGGTTGTTTACCTGGGGAGGTCGTGTACCACGCCTACACGAAACAAAGTTCGACTTGACGCATTGCCACGTTATTTTTAAATAAAGTTATAGCGCTCAATGGCACGTACACAGAATATAAAACGATTTTTATGGAGAATAAGGTAGTCCGCTCACTATATACAATGGAGCCTTGCGTTCCTGGTTTGTCGCTCTTCAGAGTATCTCACACAAGGCTGCGGTGGCCTCTCTCTCTCACTGTTGGTCACTGATCCAGCCGCATCCCGTCCGCCGGGGGAAAGGTAGTGCGGTGGCCTCTCTCTCTCTCACCGTTGGTCACTGATCCAGCCGCATCCCGTCCACCGGGGGAAAGGGAGGAAGTGCATCGTTTCTCCGTTCGACGGTGCCGAGGCAGCACGTCCCGATCTACGGTACACACCGTTCTCTCTGACCAAGCTCCGGCGCGGCAGAGCCTACACCACCTGCTCGCAGATTCCGCCTGCCGCTTCTCACCTAGTTACATCCCGACGACCTCCAGGTATCCCCTCCGGCCTTGCTCCACTGCCCGTCTTCCCACATCGCTGCATGTGGATTTTCCATAGTTCTTTGCCCAAAACGTAGCTCGTCTAGTGTACTTTCCATATTGCTTTCTCGCCCTCACACCGTTTTAGACAAACACAACTGTGTTCTTATCTTCCCTTATGGGCAAGGAATATGCTTCTTTTTTGTCATCGCATGTGTCATGAACTATTATTGGCCAGTAATTGTTTCCTTTCTATCTCTTTTTTGCAAACAGGGCTATCCATTTCACCTCGTTGCTATTGCGACCTTTTGGTGAACTACACAAATCACTTTTTTCTTAAGAGTGTTTTGTGCAGTTGTACTAAAATGTCACATGGGCAACGTCTCTACATTTCAGTGTGACTGCACAAAGGGAGATTGGTTTTGCTCTATCCTCCTCATCCAACTCCGAGCCTAATCTTCTCCAACTAGTTAGTCTTAAGAGAGGCTGCAAAGGTGACCAGATTCTATTTATGTGTTTACTGTTTCATCAGCAGTCCTCTATTATCGTAATCATACTTAATATCTTTGGAACAGGGATGCTCAGCTCTATTTTAGTCGAACTGCACAAAATGATCGGAATGTTGCATGCTCCAGACAGCTACTTTTTTCCCAACATGCCTTGTGGATTTAGACAGAGCTGGGGGGACGTTGCTGCCAATGAAAGCATGGATCAATTTTAATTTAACACCTTCTCACAACTCTGTCTTTAGTTGTGATGTAATTATTAGCTCTGGTCTGCTAATAATTGACATGCATTAGCAAGGAAGATAGTTTTTTATTGTTTCTGAAAGAGCATCGATGGCAAGACACGCGAAACAGAAGCTGAAAGCTCACACCATTTTACAATGTCATGTCTCACTGGAAAATTATTTGTATAGTACGTCAATTATGTAAACAAATGATGGAATCTTGATAGCACTGCCAGAAGCCTCTTCATCATCCGGGTCCATGTGCCATGCACAAAATTATACTTCTTCGTTCCTAAATATTTGTCTTTTTACAAATTTCAAACGGGCATATTTTAGAGTGTAGATTCACTCATTTTGCTTCGTGTGTGTACTCCCTCTGTTCCTAAATATTCTATTTGTCTTTCTAGAGATTTCAACAAGTGACTACATACGGAGCAAAATGAGAGAATCTACACTCTAAAATATGTATATACATCCGTATGTGCCAGTCCATTTGAAATCTCTAAAAAGACAACTATTTGAGTAGTCACTCGTTGAAATCTCTAGAAAGACAAATATACTCCGGAGTATATTTAAGAACCGAGGGGGTAGTGCACAACCGCATGGGAGACTCAGCCTGGTCGTTGCGCTGCATTAATAGTGAGGATGAGCAGTCAAATCGTAAGCCCCACCTTTCCCACTGTAAGTTGCTCTGAAGAAGCAACCATCAATATGCTCTTCTTTGAATCCGCTCATACTACTGCATCCGTCACTGTTTATACAGCGCGCTTCAGAAAAAAGAAAAAAATCTTGGGACCAAGGAGATTAGCGATCGGCCTGAAAAATAGCATTGGTAGTTATAGCACGGCGTCTATTACTAGAGGGAATAATGCGTACACACATGCATGCAGTGCTTCCACCCCGGGTACGCACATGCATGCACTTACTCCACTCCGCAGTTACATGGAGAGAAAATTGTGGACTTGATTGCGGTTACCATGCCATAATTAATTGAGCATTAAACCAAACGCGTCTAAAGTCTCTCTGGTGGTGGAAATGCATTGAGAGAAATGCATCATAATGAAGCGCGCCCTGTAAACTGTGATGGAGGGAGGAGTAGTATGAAGGTTCAAAACCAAGTACGCGTATGGCCAGTCGGTCAATGGACCTCCTCTTGGCATATCACTGACATGTGGCACAGGAGTGTGAGCAAACGGATCTCAATTGACGGCAAAGAGCCAACCCGCCGTTCCTTGAGAGAGACGAGGAGCGAGAACACACAGATGGGTTCGCATGGAGGCCAAGATATATTCGAGCATGGTTGGTTGATCGATATCATTCATTACATGTTGGGCTGCCGTTTTCCGCCCTTCTCCGGAATAAACATGTACTTTATCAGAGATAAAAAGAAATAAGAGTACAAACGCTCCACCATGCGGTTCTAGTAGTAGTACTACTCGTACTACTACGCTTGGCTCTTCGCCTCTTCGTGAAGTCAAACAATGATGGTACTCCGCATGTTGGGTACTACAGTGTATGCCTCTGACAATCTGACACCGAATGGACTGATGCAGGTCCACCGAGTGTAGGTTGCATTAGTCAAAAGGCGTAAGCGAGCTTCACCTTGTCCTGCAAGCTTCTCCTCGTTTTGCAAGTTGACGGGAGACACAAAAAGTAGTGCTATTCCATACCCCCTCCTTTCCGGTAAATATGGCTTAATCTATTTTGCGGGTAAATGAGAGAGCTTTATTCATATATAAGCATTCTTAGGACGATCAGCCAAGACACTGGTCACTAGGAAGCGAGGTGCCCCGCAAAAAAAGAAGTAGGAAGCGAGGTGTTTCATCAAGCCAGCTCTCGGCGAAATTCAAAGTGCAGCAAGCACGGTTCGCACGAAGATGTGCCGCAAGGTTTGCTGACCTGTTTACATGCTGAATAACAAAAAAGAGGAAATATTACCGAGCGCTACTATTTGTAACAAGATATGAGCCAGAATTAAGCAAGAATTGTGGCGAGTGTTCCATGCAATCAACTTCCATTATCACATGCGAGAACCCTCGAAGCGAACCAAATGTGTTGAAGATTGCTTTATCTCATTTTTAAAATTATAATAAGAGTGCAGACGCTCCTCCATCCGGTTCCTAGTACTAGTATAGTATGTACCTTTATAGACTATATTAGTAAACTTTGCGCTTGGTTGTTCGCCTATTCGGGAAGTCAAACAATAGTAGCACTAGTAGTATAGTGTATGCTTCTGGCAATCTGACACCGAGTTAACTGTTGCATGTCCACCGCCTGAGCGAGGGAGAGCTTGCATTAGTCAAAAGTTTCTCCTTGTCCTGCGAGCCACCGCGCGCAAGTAATGCTAGTCCATACTGCCTCCTCTCCGGTTAATATGGATTAATTTCAAACAAGATAAATACACTGTCTGTCACTGTATATTTGTAAAAATACAGTCAGTGGACTTCATAATACGCTAATAACGCTCAATATATATATTTTCCGGTGTTTATACGGTCACTAGCTCACCCTGACTGAGTATGTGTGTGCATGCACGTGTAGGTTGAGCACTTAGCGTGACCGTGTGTGTTCCGTCGTGTGCTCGGACATGCATGCATTAGGGCATCGCGCGCGTTTTTGCGTCCATGTGTACGTGTGACTATTGCATACACAAAGGGGGAGTACGTGTAGGGGCCACTAAGGAGCAGTCAAATCACACAGTAAGTTAGTCGGAAGAAGCAACCATCATTTCACTCTTGAATGACACGTACGCAATATAAAATGCTTGACATGGAGAGAAAAAGAAAACCACTATATATACACTAGCAGGAGCCTAAGCTACAAGCCTGCTTGCTAAGATTGCTCTCTTCACAAGCATAGAACGACGGGCCTGATCCCGCAGCTGGGGGAAGGGAACAATGTTCTGTGTAGACGCGGTCGACATCGGCGAGGGAGAAAACCCATAGTCGGTGCGTCCCAATCGGGGGTCACCGCGGTATGGGCCGATGCTACGTCCCAACCGCCCTTCTATCTACAGCCCGACGTCCTAGGTAGTCCATCTTCCTTTTGGAGCCGACTTGCTCCACTGCCATAGCTCCATCTCCATGTCGATCTTTCTCTACTTCTACCAGCTTCTACTTGTGATGAGTTTATGTCTCATGAACTAGTGCTAGTACTATTATTCTAATCACACTTCTTCAATATCTTTGCCATCAGGGATGCTCAAGTCGATTTTAGTGGAACTGCACAAAAGCATCATATGATCCGAGGGTGCCAGCCGTCTTTCCTTCGACAGGTTCTACCTGGCTAGGGAATTAAATCATGTTTAGGGTTTAGGGTTTAAGTCGTAGTGACCCCATCAGCAGTTTTTCTTTCGTAAACGCTCTCACAACTTTTTTCTTTAGTTGTGAAGTAAATATTGGCTATGATCTGTGAATCATTCAGATGCATCAGCATGCGTGTTAGTTTCCCTTTGTATTTGATGGAATGTTGTAACGGGGCAACCTTGGAATAGGAATGAAAATGGAGTGGAAAGTTTCCGTTTTTCTGGAGAAAAAATGGAAACGGAGAGAAACCAATGTTTCGTTTCGTTGGATCGCGACATCGAGCAAATGCAATGTTTAAATCACATCTGTCGTGTTCGTGTCTCACCCCGCTCCACGGCTCGACCCCACACGGTCGCTTGGCATGCCACTCACAGCAAACCGAGTATACGATAACTATCCCGCCTGCTTGTCGATGGATCGCGCCATGGAGTACTACTAGCACTACTGGAAGAGATTGGCGAGTTGGGGGAGGACAGCTAGCTGTAGCACGGACTCCCTAGAACTTTTTACATGCATGTTGTAGCCGGCTATTGTGACCTTTGAACACGGAGCAGCCGCATGCACCCGGAAGCGGCGCGGGCGACGCTCTCTCGGCCGGTGCGCCGCTTCAATGCTGGCGCCAGTGAGAGGTCGCGTCCGCTCTGGCTGGGCATGAATGCGGCACTGACTGTTTCGGGCGGGAAGCACGCGCGGGTGATGAAGAGGGTTCGGGTTGGTCAGGACCGGCCGTGGCAGCGGTCCGGACGTGCGCAAACAAGAGATGTTGTACGTTAATATTGTTGTGTATATAATTAACAATGTAAATAATGTGCCAGTTGGAAAAATATGATTGGAGATGGAGATGGAAATGGAATTTTACGTAAACACGGATATGCATGTCTATGTCTATGTGTGTGTGCGCGACGACTCTCGCGACCTAGAAGCGGGGGCCTGTTTTTGATCGAGTTTTCTTTCTTGGTACGTTAGAAAATCAGTTTGTCTAATTCACATCTAGATGTTATTTAAGGATATCACATCTAAGCTCCCACAAGTATATAATGTAGCAACAAGAAATAAAAAAACTAGGACAAAAAATAGACCACAAACAGAGTGAACATCAACTTAGATGTGACATAACTATGTCACATCTAGATGTGTCCTAGACAGACCCTTACAAAATTGTCCGACAGTTTTCGTTTCTTTTTTCCGGGAACGCGCGTATTCTATTTAAAACCACTGCTATGGAGAGATTTTTTTACTCCATTATAGCCTCTTGTTTGATAGAGTTTCTCGTGTCTCGCTCTCTCACCCTCTCCATATCAAAACAAGATGACAGTGTCCAGTCTGTCTCTCTCCTCACCGGTGGTCACAGATCCGGCCGAATCCCGTCCGTTGCGGGAGGTGAGGAGGTGCAGTGTTGACGTTGTCGCCATCGGCGACGGAGGGAGACGATGTGCACCGTCCTCTCGGAGCCGGCGCTGGCGCGGACGAAGATCCTCCGTGCCCTTGTTCGCTGTCGTCGTGTGGGCAGATCCCGCCTGCCCGCCTAAACAACATCTCGCCCACCTGAGGTATAACTTCTTGTACTGGTCCAGCTGCCCAGGTCGCTGCGTGCGGCTTTTCTTCTATGCGACTACTCCCCAGCTCCCCATGCATAGTAGCTAGGGTTCGTCGGCTGGTCCAACATCACCTACTAGTATTATTATAGAGGAAATGCCACTCAAAAAGTTGTCCTGATTTATGCCTCGGTGGAGGTATACATGTTGTTTCGACAAAAAGTACATGGTGGTTGTGCGGTCATTGTCCATATGGTGGTAGTACTATCATTGGTTAAATGAAGAAATGCTTTTTTTCTCGGGTATCCTGGTTTAGTTCCCATCAAGATATAATTATGATGCTTCTGTTTGTTGGTGTACTTTTCATTAACCCTTTTTTTATATTTTTGGAAACAGCGATGCGTGTCTCCATACCAGGGCATGTCTTCCTCAATTTTAGTGGAACTGCACAAAATTAGATGGCCATTGTTGTTCCGCCTCACTGTCCTCTGCCACGTGGTTCTTCCTTACTCGAGCTTGATTACTGAGAAGAAATAGACCACAATGAGGATTTGTCGAACTTCATAGGTGCCTCACCCAAACTTGATGCCAAATGGATGATGCATCACCATGATGACCTATCGATGCTCATGGTTGCGCCTCATGGTTGCGTAGGCTGGTGAAGCTGATCGATTTCAATGAGAAACAAGTTGTCTTCCATCAGTGCTCTTTGCTTGTTACGCACAAAGATGATATCCTTCATTAGTTCACCTTGGTTGCGTTGGAGACGTAGTCGTCTTTCACGTTGGTGCAACTATATCACACAATTGGCTATGCACCAAATGTTTCCTCGAAGAAGGATCGACGTTGGTACTAAGAGCATAAGTTTTGTATTGATTTCTAAGCCTTCTAAAACTTTGTCTCCAACTCCCCTGTAATTTTATTTGTCCAGCTATTAACTTTGATTTTAAAAATGGTGTGGACAAAAAACCCGGATGGACGTAATAGCCCTCCATTTTTATTTACTCCGCCTATTAGATTTGACTGAAGTCAAACTTTGTAATACTCTCAAACCTTTCCGATAATTGAAATTAAAATCCTTTATTTGTACACACTCTCACACGTTTTCGATAATTTGGCGCATGTGTGGTTGTTCACTTAAGGGAGGGTAGTGTACCACACGTGAAGGACAGGAAGTGCGACCAGGACGCGTGGGCGTGGATCGTTAGTTCATCGGAAGTAGTACTGGTTTTCTTCACTGTATATTAAATAAAGAGTTTTGTTTCGTACTTACGCAATTTAAATGATTGTTATGGAGAGAATAAGAAAACCACTCCACTATATATTAGTCGTATACACACGAGAGTACTATATGGACGCAGCTTCATTGAGTTAGTGCACCTGCCTTTGGGTTTATGACAGGTGGGCCCAAAATGTGGCTGGCTCACCTGTCATACAGCCAAAAGCAGATGGAGTGAAGGCACCGAAGCTCAGTCCGTACTACATTAGTATATATACAAGCGGGAGCCTCAGCGCTTGTTCGCTAGGGTTTGCACTCTCCACACGCTCGCCGCAATACATATATGTTACACGCTGGAGGCTCAGCGTTCATTTGCTAGGGTTTGCTATATTCACAGTCTCTCACCCTCTCTTCACCAGATCTAAACAAGACTGTGTTGGCTTCTTGTCTCTCCCCCCCCCTCACAGCTGGTGAAGGAGGCGTCCGTATCCCGTCGCACCGGGAAGGGGAGGAGGTGCAACGTTAACTCTATTGCCTTCAGCGAGGGAGGCAATCCACTGCCAGCTGTGTTGTTCTCTTTCACCCAGCGCCTGTGCGGGAGGGCCACCGACCCCTTCTTCCTCGCTGCCGTACGTAGTGTGGGTAGATCCGGCCTCCCGCCGCACGCCTTGCCACATCCCGACGACCCTAAGGTATAGGTTTCTTTGAAACTGTCGTTGCTCTAGCTGCATGTGGATCTTTTTCGATCTGTAGTCGAATCTAGGTCTTGGTTCAACGAGGAAAGAAAGGTGCGGTGGGGTGGAGCATGAATCTAGGACGTGGTTCAATGAGGAAAGGAGGGAGTAAAAGTAGTATAGACTCGCTATCCAGCCGCTTTGTTGGTCGAAAAGGGAAAAGGGGGGTAACCGAGTACACACATCTGTAAGGAACCGATCTCTTTGTTGAAAAGGGAAAGAAACTGGGGGGGTCGGGTAGTTTGTGCAGGACTAGATTTGCTTCCCTCACATAGGAAAAAAGTTCAAAGAGAACAAATATGGGACCAACACATATATGTTGCTTGGATACATACTCTGCATCACCCATTTATACATGTGGACGCACATGGTGCTAGCATGTCCCATACAGCTATTTTGCTGTTGTTAATCTAAGAATGCCGCCGGAAAATTGAAGCAATGCCACTGTTAAAAGTAAATTACATTTTTTAACGAATGTTGTTTCAAGAGAGTGTCTCTGTTAATATGAATCAATGCAACCGTTTTAGAAATGCTACTATCCTACTTTGTTTTCCATCCAAGATAAGTTAGATGCTTCTTTCTGTCACCGTTTGTTTCATCCTCCTTTATCGGCAAGTAATTATTTCCTGTTTTGCCTCTGTTAAAATAGGGGTATCGATTCAACTTGTTGCTATTGCAACATTTTGCTTCGCTACTCGAAACACTTATGTTTTAAGAGTGTTTTGTGCAGTTCAACTTGAATGTCACACCGGTGACTTTGCTTAATTTTGGTGGAACTGCACAAAAGGAGTTCGAGATTTGTTTCCAGTGTTCCTTTCGAGTTGTTTCAAATCTTGGTCCCAACCACATGATATCATTTCTACTTGTTGCTATTGCGACATTTTGCTTCGCTACGCGAAACACTTTGCTTGATTTCAGTGCAACTGCACAAAAGGAGATTGGATTTCCTATTCGTGTTAGCAGATTCGTATTTTATCCTGGTGTTCTCATGAAAGGTCAGTACATGCCTTCATCCACATGATTGTGCAGTGTGCTTTGAGATGTTGTGCTACTTGTATTGGTACTGTTTCAAATAAATGTTGAATTGAAGCTATTGTATTGATGTCTTTTCCCATTAAGTAGTGAACAAAAATGGGACCAACCCAGACATGATGCTTGTTGCTTTGTTACAACAAACTCTGCATCACCCCCTTTATAAGTAGTTGGAAGCACATATTGTTGTTGCACCCACTCTCCCCTGGAACTGTTTATGCTTTTCGTTAACCTAATGCTGCTGGTAAAATTAAGCAATGCCACTCTCAGAATTAATTAACTACTGAATCTTAGTTCAAAACTTCAACACTTGTTAGGAATGGTACTATCCTGCTTTGTAGTTCTTTCTACATGTTTAACCAAGGTATTGTTAAGATAATGTCTCTTTAAAAATGAATCAGTTGCATTGTTTTAGGAATGGTACTTTTCTGCTTTGTCCTTCTTTATACATGTTGAACCAAGGCATTGTTAAGATAATGTCTCAGTCAATATGAATGAATCACACTGATGGAGAATTGCTACTCTCCTGCTTTGTTTCCCATTAAGACAAGTCATCAACCGTTATTTCTAAGTAATTGTTTCCCTTATACCTATTGTTGCTTACAGGGATATCAAAATTAAAGCTCAGTTTTATTGCAACTTCGATTTTAGTTGAAATGCACAAAAGGAGCCAATGTGTCCAAGGCAAACTGCTGCGTTACTAGGTCCAGTTAGTCGTTCCACTTTGCAGAAAGAAGCAGTCACTGGATGCGGTTCATTATAGAAGGAATGACCGAGAAGCTTTACAGAGTATTATTAGACACCGGTGACATGACTAGTCTGCATAGACCATTGGCAATTTAACAACACGTGGAGTACCCTGGGCAAAAAGTGCCCAAACAAGTACAAGAAGCTAAGACAAGACACGATCATAGGCATTACATATTTTGAACGGGAAAAGCTTGTCAAAGTTTAATCATTGATGTTAGCAAGAAGACGTTAGTTTAATATATTGGAATTGGAAAACCTTGTCAAAATTTGCTCATTGATGTTAGCAAGAAGACGTTAGTTTAATATATTGGAATTGGAAAACCTTGTCAAAATTTGCTCATTGATGTTAGCCAGAAGACATGCATTTGATATTTTTGAGTGGGACGCCCTTGCTGTGAGCAGCGTCGAGTGTTTTTTCCTATTCCTGAGTTCAGTTTAGAAGTAAATAGTTACTCTACTGAGATATTCATGTGTTAAGAGTTTGTTCTGAATATTGTCTATGTAATGCCAGGCCTTGTGTTTGATTGCTAAGTTGAGCTTGAAATGTTGTGGCATGCGGCATCACGAGCTGTTCACCGTGCCTCCTGAGAATAATGCTTCGTATTGTTTTGCATGTCGATCTAATGCCAGTGATTTGCTTGTTAAGAAGATCATCATCTTCTGTTGTTTCCGTGCGTAAGAAGTTCATCATCTGATGTTTCATTCATAGCCTATATGACATGTCGGGTAGGTTGGACGTGAAACCATATGATCTTCCGACTAACTCATGATATAAGGCCGTGATTGGATCGTCGTTTTCCAACCATAACCTCTTGTAAAACTGACGCTTGTAAATTAAAGCAGATGGTCTCGGCCGAAGGCGCTGGGTTGGTCGATTTCAACTAGTAAATATCGGAAGTACTTCACACACGATAAAAACGCTGAACGACACTCGGACGATTGCTAATCTAGTTGTTAGCTGTTGTTTCAGCCTTGCCCATGGATGGCATGATACGCATGTCGTGCACGTATTGTCTGGTAATGTCGTCCATATAGCAATGCTCGTAAAATATACACTGGTCTCTCAAATTACACGCGTAACCCGCCAGTTTTACTTACAGACCTCGGGCCTTCCGATGATGAGTAAATTACACCTGTATGTTAATACAGGTTTGAAATAAACCAGAGCTCCCAAGCACGGCCTTACCGTTTCATGCCATCTCAGTTTCTCGAAGGTTCTCATAGGTGTCTGATTATCCTTACTTCCTGAATGAACAGCGGGCGCTGTATCAGACCTCCATAGGGCCCGCGAGGCCCTCTCCGTTGTCCTTTGAGTTGTTGCGCTCGCCGTGGTGCCGAGCATTGTTAACATGGTCAACGAACATGAGGATTCAGGAGATGACTTTATTTTGACTGGATGACACTAGGGACCCACTACGGCCATAGCCGTACATACGCAAGTGCCTCCTTATTATGTACAACTATATTTTTTTTGCTTTCTCCTAGTTTCCTGACATCACGGTCCCACACCATTGTCAACCTATGTAGTCAATATAAACGAGAGAATTGCACAAGGTGCGGCCAATAGCTGGGACCAAGCAGCTCGGGCAGTATTTGTGTTTTTGAGGCGTGAGCACTGCAGAGTTTTTCTTGGCGATGATTTCGTTGTTGTTCAGAGGAGAGCAAGGTATTAATTGGGCGGGCTGTGGCCCGTCTAGCCCAGGCCAGATATCCAGCCCTGATACTACTTTTTTCAAGATGAAAATGGCTAGCCCAGCTATACGTCTTTTTGAGGAATACCCAGGCAAGGTCAACTTGTTATTCTCCGCCCCGCTGGGCTGCAAATCTTTCCTAGGGATGTAATAGGAAAATGGGCTTTAAAAATAATAAATGGGATGTAATTATAAAAATTGGGCAGTAACTATAAAAAAATGCACCAAACACGTAACTACAAAATATTATTTATGGATTTTGAAAATCTAAAATTTTCATTGTTGCGCATGCAATGTTTCGTTGGATTTTTACGTAATACAAATTTATATTTAATCTGACTAGAAATTTCGGGATAAAAATATTTCGGATCCCATCAAAATGTGGGAAATTTTATTGAATTCTGTCTTCAACGGTTGGTTGAAATTATTAATCATTATCCTAGCTAGAAAATGGGATGTACTTTTAACAAACTGTAAATGGGCTGTTGTAAATTCCATTAGAATTCAAAAATGGGCTGTACATTCTTACAAAACGCAAATGGGCTATAAGTTCTCTGCCACACACTTGTGGGCCTACTAAGTGACGCGTCCCCTAAAAAAATAAGTTGACGCATATGCAAGGCTTTGTCAACTTATTATAGTCAACACACGGTTCTAGCAGCAGTGGCCGTTGGATGTATATCCAATGGATGTTGTGCTTCTTCTTCAATCTCGGATATTCTTAGCTTCGGCCGCCCAAAAAATGATTCCACCCCCTGACATCTGGGGCGCACCGTTTTGGAGGCTGACCTGTGGGCCTACTAAGTTGGAGCGTACCAAGGGCTTTGTCAATTAGTCAATATAAACGATTCTAGCATCAGTGACCGTATGATGTCCATCCAACGGCCGTAGTGCTTCTTCAACCTCTGGTCTTCTTGGTCCAGCCGCCCAAAGCAGCGCCGGTCGTGCCGCCTGCTCCTGCCTCTCGTGGCCGGCTATGCTGCCGCGGAGGCCTCACCGCCCCCATACTACTCCCACCGCTGGCCAGGCCATCCCTCCACTCACCCACACCCCCTGTTATTCTGCGGTGACGACAGCCTCACACCGCAGCCGAACAAGTGAACCCTCATACTCCTCTCCGCACGGGCTTCCACTGCTGCGGCTTCCCCGGCTCCGCATCGTCCCCTTCCTAGGCGTCGCCGTCGTCCACCACCCTGGTGCTCTCGGCGCGGCGTGGTCAACGTGGTCAACGACCGACTTCCATAAGAAGAGTAATGTACGTGGAGAGGCTGACAGCTGGGTCCACGGCGGCCGCAAGGAAGTGCCTCCTTATTACGCGCAAAATAATTATTCCTCCACCTGACAGCAGGGACCCACCAGACGGGCCACCTTATTTTGTGAAAAAACTTTTCCCCCCTGACTGCTGGTACCCACCAGACGGTCCACCGTATTTTGCGAAAAAAACGTCCCCTCCCCCCAGCTGTCAGCTCGGACCCACCCGAAGTGCCTCTTTATTACGCACAAAAAAAATGAATACTCCCCCTGCTAGCTGGGACTCACCTTGGTGGGAAGCTGACTTGTGGGCCTACTAAGTTGACGGGGACGGACGACTTTGTCAACTTAGTCAATATGAACGATTCTAGCTCCAGTGACCGTACAATGTCCATCCAACGGCCGTAGTGCTTCTTCAACCTCTGGTCTTCTTGCTCCAGCCGCCCAAAGCAGCGCCGGTCGTGCTGCCTGCTCCTGCCTCCCGTGGCCGGCTGTGCTGCCGTGGAGGACTCACCGCCTCCATACTACTCTCACCGCTGGCCAGGCTATCCCTCCACTCCACTCACCCACACCCCCCTATTATTCTGCGGCGATGGCAGCACAGCCGTACCAGTGAACCCTCATACTCCTCTCCGCGTGGGCATCCACTGTCGCGTCTTCCCTGGCTCTGCATCGTCCCCTTCCTAGGCCTCGCTGTCGTCCACCGCTGTGGTGCTCTCGGCGCGGCGTGGTCAATGTGGTCAATGACAGAATTCCATCGGAAGAATACTGTACGTGAAGAGGCTGACAGCTGGGTCCACGACAACCTCAAGGAAGTGCCTCCTTATTACGCGGAAAATAATTATTCCTCCACCTGACAGCAGGGACCCACCGGACGGGCCACCAGTATTTCGCGAAAAAAAATCGTTTGCCCCAGACTGCTGGGACCCACCCGACGGCCCACCGTATTTCGTGAAAAAAACGTTCCCCCTGCTGTCAGCTCGGACTCACCGGAAGTGCCTCCTTATTACGCCCAAAAAAATGAATACCCCCTGCTAGCTGGGACCCACCTTGGTGGGAGGCTGACTTGTGGGCCTACTAAGTTGACGGGGACGGAGGGCTTTGTCAACTTAGTCAATATAAACGATTCTAGCTCCAGTGACCGTACGATGTCCATCCAACTGCCGTAGTGCTTCTCCAACCTCTGGTCTTATTGCTCCAGCCGCCTAAAGCAGCACCGGTCGTGCCGCATGCTCCTGCTTACCGTGGCCGGATGTGCTGCCGCAGAGGCCTCACCGCCCCCTACTATTCCCACCGCTGGCCAGGCCTTGCGACGACGGCAGCCTCACACCGCAGCCGAACCAGTGAACCCTCATACTCCTCTTCGCGCGGGCTTCCACTGCCGCGCCTTCCCCGGCTCCCCGTCGTTCCCTTCCTAGGCCTCGCCGTCGTCCACCGCCCTGGTGCTCTCGGCGTGGCGTGGTCAACGTGGTCTAGCAACAACTTCCATCGGACGTGGACTGTATGTGGAGAGGCTGACAGCTGGGTCCACAGACGCAGCAAGGAAGTGCCTCCTTATTACGCGGAAAATAATTATTCCTCCAGCTGACAGCGGGGACCCACCGGACGGGCCACCGTATTTCCCGAAAAAAACGTTTCCCCCCTGACTGCTGGGACCCACCAGCTGCACCTTCGCACGCAAGGAAGTGCGTCCGGGCAAAAAAATTGATTCGCCCCCCTGACTGCTGGGACCCACCAGCTACATCTTCGCACGCAAGGAAGTGCGTCCAAGCAAAAAAACGATTTACCGCCTGACTGCCGGGACCCACCAGCTACATCTTCGCACACAAGGAAGTGTGTCCGGGCAAAAAAACGATTCGCCCCCTGACTGCTGGGACCCACCAGCTACATCATCGTAGTCAAGGAAGTGCCTGAGAGTCGGGACCCACCTGGTCGAAGCGTATGTACCGTTGTTATTCTGGTCGCGAACGTGTACATACATACTGGTCGATGTAGAGGCGCGCACATGTCGTAGTAGAGGTGCGCACGTGTCATAGTAGAGGCACGCACATAGCATGTACACGTACGTACAGCGGCGAGGGTGCAAGAAAGAAAATACGGCCACATACGTACACATGGGCAGGGTCTCGAACGCCTACTCGCGCATACGTACATGGCTGGGTCGGAACAGAGAAACAGCGTCGTCGTCTTGTTCATGGGGAGGCAACGGAATGTGTCGTGTTCATCAGGAGGCAACAGAACGCGTGGGAGCCAACCGGCTTGGACGGAACAGGCGATGGAAACAAGGCCTGGCGTACCACACAACGGAGGAAACGGACCTCCTACGTTCGGAACGGGGTCCTGTTGATCGGGAGGGGTGTGGCGTACTGCAAAACAGAGGAAACGGGCCTCCTACGGATGAAACGGAGGTCCTGTTGATCGGGAGGGGTGTGGCGTACCACAAAACGGACGAAACGGACCTCCTACGATCGAAACGGGGGTCCTGTTGATCGGGAGGGGTGTGGCGGACCGCAAAACGGACGAAACAGACTTGTGTTGGAGCGCTACGGTCGAAACAGGGGTCCTGTTCATAGGGAGGGGTGTGGCGTACCGCAAAACGGGACTCCACGGGATACTGTTCATCTCCACCGTCGACCTCCTCCAGCCTCCACGGGCTACCGTCGACCTCCTCCAGCCTCCACGGGCTCCTGTTCATCCAGCCTCCACCGCGCGCTACTCCACCGGCCACTGTTCAACCACCCCTCCACGGGCACCCCTCCACCATCTACTGTTCATCCAGCCCTCCACACCATGGGGTCCTGTTCAACCACCCCTCCACGGGCCACCCCTCCACCGTCTACTGTTCATCCAGCCCTCCACACCACGGGTTCCTGTTCATCCAGAGGCAACGCCACCACTCACTGTTCATCCAACCCCCCCCCCCCCAACGCTCACTATTCATCCAATCGATTGGCTTCAGTTAGCAGCAGTAGCGAAGGAATCGCTCCATCGGGTTCAGTTAACAGCCATCGATCGATCGCTCGGGTTCAGTAACGCGTAGCCTGAAGTGCAATCGCTCGGGTTTAGTTAGAGCCCAATGCCTCGCTCGGGTTCAGTTAGCCAACGCCTCGCACACACGCGTGTACGTGTACGAGAGAAACGCGCATCACTCCGCCCCCGACCGCCCACCGTAAACCGGCCACTCCCCGAAATTTTCCTCCCCCTCGCTTCTACCACGGTTTTTTCCGTCATGGACGGCCCAAAGAATGTCATGCAGCTGCGTCTCCGGCCCGCCTAGGACGAAAAGCCCATTTCTGTCATGATTTTTTGTCATAGAAGTAGGAGCCCACCACATCTATGATGATACCGGGTTTTGTCACAATTATCGTCATAGAAGTGTCATATGTATGACAGAAAAAACTTCGTTCGGCCCAAAATGTCACGGATGTGTCTTTTTTTTTTGTAGTGATTAAACATATGGATCCAAATCAGCCCCTAATGAAGCAACGCATAAACTAGGGTTTAAGCTTCTGTCACTCTAGCAACTCATCATCTACTTTACTTCCCAATGCCTTCCTCTAGGCCCAAATAATGGTGAAGTGTCATGTAGTGGACGTTCACATAACACCACTAGAGGAAAAGACAACATACATCTCATCAAAATATCGCACGAATACCAAATTCACATGACTAGTAATAGCAAGACTTCACCCATGTCCTCAGGAACAAACGTAACTACTGACAATGCATATTCATGTTCATAATTAGAGGAGTAATAATATGCATTAAGGATCTGAACATATGATCTTTCACCAAGTAAACCAATTAGCATCAACTACAAGGAGTAATCAACACTACTAGCAACCCACAGGTACCAATTTGTGGTTTTGATACAAGATTGGATACAAGAGATGAACTAGGGTTTTGAGAGGAGATGGTGCTGGTGAAGATGTTGATGGTGATTTACCCCCTCCCGATGAGAGGATCATTGGTGATGACGTTGGTGATGATTTTCCCCTCTCGGAGGGAAGTGTCCCCGGCAGAATAGCTCCCTCAAAGCCCTGGATTGATTCCGCAAAGGTTCCGCCTCGTGGCGGCGGAGTTTCGTCCCGTAAGCTTGCCCACGATTTTTTCTAGGGTAAAAGCCTTCATATAGCAGAACATGGACACCGGGGGCCCACCAGGGGGCCCAGGAGATAGGGGGCGCGCCCCCACTCTCCTGGACAGGGTGTGGGCCGCCTGGTGTATTTATTCCGCTCAATAATTCTTATAAATTCCAAAAACAGGTTTCGTGGAGTTTCAGGATTTTTGGAGCAATGCAGAATAGGTTTCCAATGTTTGTTCCTTTTCCAGCCAGAATTCCACCTGCCGGCATCCCCCCTCTTCATGGTGAACCTTGTAAAATAAGAGCGAATAGCCATAAGTATTGAGATATAATGTGTAATAACAACCCATAATGCAATAAAATTGATATAAAAGCATGATGCAAAATGGACGTATCAACTCCCCCAAGCTTAGACCTCGCTTGTCCTCAAGCGGAAGCCGAAATCGAAAAATATGTCCACATGTTTAGAGATAGAGGTGTCGATAAAAATAAAATACGGACATGAGGGCATCATGATCATTCTTATACAACAACATATATAGATTTTATCATATGATTTCTTATGCTCAAGTAATGATCAATTCACAATGTCAAGTATGGTTCAGAAACTTCATTGAGAACTAACAAACTATAATCTCAGTCGTTGAAGCAATTGCAATTTATCATAACATCAGAAAGAGTAAACAAGAGAGCTTTTCAGCAAGTCCACATACTCAACTATCATGTAGTCTTCTATAATTGCTAACACTCACGCAATACTTGTAGTTATGGAGTTTCAGTCGGACACTGAGAAAGATAGGGGCTTATTGTGTTGCCTCCCAACGTATTCACCATTAGGTGATGTCAACAATAATAGCCCATGCTAACTTACCTCCAATTGGATATATATATAATGATCTTTCAAACACGAGGAGCTTGCCAAAGTATAAAATGAAAAAGGGAAAGGTGATGATCACCTTGACTCAAGCATAAAGTAAAAACATAAAGTACAAGATAGGCCCTTCGAAGAGGGAAGCAGAGGTTGTCATGTGCGTTTAGGGCTGGATGCACAAAATCTTAATGCAAAAGATTTTCACTTTATATTGCCCCTTGTATGTCGACCTTTATTATGCAGTCTGTCGCTTTTATTACTTCCACAACAAGATCGTACAAAGCTTATTTTCTCTGCACTAATAAGTCATACATATTTAGATAGCAATTTTTATTGCCTGCAACATGACAACTTACTTGAAGGATCTTACTCAATCCATAGGTAGGTATGGTGGACTCTCAAGGCAAAACTGAGTTTAAGGATATTTGGAAGCACAAGTAGTATCTCTACTTGGTGCAAGGAATTTGGCTAGCATGAGGGGGAAAGGCAAGATCAACATGTTTGGAAGGTCAATGACAATGTACTTTAACTGAGATGTGAGAAAACATAAACCATTACATTGTCTTCCTTGTCCAACGTCAACTCTTTTAGCATGTCATACTTAATGAGTACTCCCAATCATAAAAGGTTTCCAATATAATATATTTATATGTGAACCTCTCCTTCCTTATCACTTCCTATTAATTGCAACGATGACCAAAACTACGTTTATCAACTCTCAAAAACTTTTATGCCTCATACTTTCTATGTGTGAAGTCATCACTAATCATAAGATCAATATGAACTCTTTTATTCTTTCTACTTTCTCAAGATCATAGCAACATAGCAAAGCCCTTGACTCAACACTAATCTTTATTATAGATAGCTCACGGACTCGATTACACAAAGAGATCACGAAGCAAAACTCAAAACTACTTGATATCAAAACTTCAATCTACTAGATTAAGATACTACTAAAGGATCAAACAAAATAAAATGGTAAAGATAGGAGTGTGATGGTGATACGATACTGGGGCACCTCCCCCAAGCTTGGCAGATGCCAAGGGGAGTGCCCATACCCATGTGATTATTTCTCCTTCTTCACGGTTGGTGTTATGATCTTCTTAGCGATGATGCCCTTCAGGATACGGTTCTCCTCCTCGAGCTTATTGACTTTTTGTTTGAGGTCCATAATTTCTTTACGGAGCTTGCCCGTAACGGCCAAAGCTCACTTTACCCAAGGATGCTGCATAGCTTCTGGAGAACAAGTGAAGCTCTTTTTCATATTTTCATAAGAAAGAAATCTAAAGTTGGAAGGGATGACCGAAGTTGGGATAGCCAAGCTAGGTAGTTCCCCCATCATGAATTCTGCTTCGAGACGAGAGGTAACTTCTTGATCTTCCTCCATGGCTTCTATCCTTTTCAAATCAGCCTCCATCTCATCCTCCGTTGATGGTCCAAAGTGATAATCATTGCTATTTGCTCCTGGACCTGGTGTTAGGTGAGACACCAGACTCTCCCCAACTGACTCTTGAGAGGTCATCTTGCTTTTATCTGCAACAGGAACAGCTCGAAACGAAAACAGAGGATATTTGCGTGATACAGTGGTCAAAACCTTCGGGAGTTTATAGAAGGATTTTTTACCGACCAAAATACGTAACGTGCAAGAAAATAGAGTCCGGGAGGCACACAAGGTGTCCACGAGGCAGGAGGGCGCGCCCAGTAAGGGTGGGCGCGCCCTCCACTCTCGTGGGGGCCTCGTGTCCCTTTCAGACTACTTCTTTCTTCCTAAAATTCTTAAATATTCCAAAACTGATAAAAATTTCCATTGGAGTTGTTTTGGAGTCAGTTTACTTACCGTACCACATACCTATTCCTTTTCGGAGTCTGGAACATTCTGGAAAGTGTCCCTTATATATTCCTCTGGGGTTACGATTTCAATAATATTAGTTTCAACATTGATAGGATTACCTGAAATATAATGTTTAATTCTTTGACCGTTCACCACCCTCAGACTTGTGCCTTCGAAGTTTTTGATTTTTATGGCACCAGAACGATAGACCTCCTCGATAACGTAAGGACCTTCCCATTTAGAGAGAAGTTTTCCTGCAAAAAATCTTAAACGAGAGTTGAATAATAACACCACTAGAGGAAAAGACAACATACATCTCATCAAAATATCGCACGAATACCAAATTCACATGACTAGTAATAGCAAGACTTCACCCATGTCCTCAGGAACAAACGTAACTACTGACAATGCATATTCATGTTCATAATTAGAGGAGTAATAATATGCATTAAGGATCTGAACATATGATCTTTCACCAAGTAAACCAATTATCATCAACTACAAGGAGTAATCGACACTACTAGCAACCCACAGGTACCAATTTGTGGTTTTGATACAAGATTGGATACAAGAGATGAACTAGGGTTTTGAGAGGAGATGGTGCTGGTGAAGATGATGATGGAGATTGACCCCCTCCCGATGAGAGGATCATTGGTGATGACGTTGGTGATGATTTTCCCCTCTCGGAGGGAAGTGTCCCCGGCAGAACAGCTCCGTCGAAGCCCTGGATTGATTCCGCCAAGGTTCCGCCTCGTGGCGGCGGAGTTTCGTCCCGTAAGCTTGCCCACGATTTTTTCCAGGGTAAAAGCCTTCATATAGCAGAACATGGACACTGGGGGCCCACCAGGGGGCCCAGGAGACAGGGGGCGCGCCCCCACTCTCCTGGACAGGGTGTCGGCCCCCTGGTGTATTTATTCCGCTCAATAATTCTTATAAATTTCAAAAAAAGGTTTCGTGGAGTTTCAGGATTTTTGGAGCAGTGCAGAATAGGTTTCCAATGTTTGTTCCTTTTCCAGCCAGAATTCCACCTGCCGGCATCCCCCTTCTTCATGGTGAACCTTGTAAAATAAGAGCGAATAGCCATAAGTATTGAGACATAATGTGTAATAACAGCCCATAATGCAATAAAATTGATATAAAAGCATGATGCAAAATGGACGTATCAACTCCCCCAAGCTTAGACCTCGCTTGTCCTCAAGCGGAAGCCGAAATCGAAAAATATGTCCACATGTTTAGAGATAGAGGTGTCGATAAAAATAAAATACGGACATGAGGGCATCATGATCATTCTTATAACAGCAACATATATAGATTTTATCATATGATTTCTTATGCTCAAGTAATGATCAATTCACAATGTCAAGTATGGTTCAAAAACTTCATTGAGAACTAACAAACTATAATCTCAGTCGTTGAAGCAATTGCAATTTATCATAACATCAGAAAGAGTAAACAATAGAGCTTTTCAGCAAGTCCACATACTCAACTATCATGTAGTCTTCTATAATTGCTAACACTCACGCAATACTTGTAGTTATGGAGTTTCAGTCGGACACTGAGAAAGATAGGGGCTTATTGTGTTGCCTCCCAACGTATTCACCATTAGGTGATGTCAACAATAATAGCCCATGCTAACTTACATCCAATTGGATATATATATAATGATCTTTCAAACACGAGGAGCTTGCCAAAGTATAAAATGAAAAAGGGAAAGGTGAGGATCACCTTGACTCAAGCATAAAGTAAAAACATAAAGTAAAAGATAGGCCCTTCGCAGAGGGAAGCAGAGGTTGTCATGTGCGTTTAGGGCTGGATGCAAAAAATCATACAAAGCTTGTTTTCTCTGCACTAGTAAGTCATACATATTTAGATAGCAATTTTTATTGCCTGCAACATGACAACTTACTTGAAGGATCTTACTCAATCCATAGGTAGGTATGGTGGACTCTCATGGCAAAACTGGGTTTAAGGATATTTGGAAGCACAAGTAGTATCTCTACTTGGTGCAAGTAATTTGGCTAGCATGAGGGGGAAAGGCAAGATCAACATGTTTGGAAGGTCAATGACAATGTACTTTAACTGAGATGTGAGAAAACATAAACCATTACATTGTCTTCCTTGTCCAACGTCAACTCTTTTAGCATGTCATACTTAATGAGTACTCCCAATCATAAAAGGTGTCCAATATAATATATTTATATGTGAACCTCTCCTTCCTTATCACTTCCTATTAATTGCAACGATGACCAAAACTATGTTTATCAACTCTCAACAACTTTTATGCCTCATACTTTCTATGTGTGAAGTCATCACTAATCATAAGATCAATATGAACTCTTTTATTCTTTCTACTTTCTCAAGATCATAGCAATATAGCAAAGCCCTTGACTCAACACTAATCTTTATTATAGATAGCTCACGGACTCGATTACACAAAGAGATCACGAAGCAAAACTCAAAACTACTTGATATCAAAACTTCAATCTACTAGATTAAGATACTACTAAAGGATCAAACAAAATAAAATGGTAAAGATAGGAGTGTGATGGTGATATGATACTGGGGCACCTCCCCCAAGCTTGGCAGATGCCAAGGGGAGTGCCCATACCCATGTGATTATTTCTCCTTCTTCACGGTTGGTGTTATGATCTTCTTAGCGATGATGCCCTTCAGGATACGGTTCTCCTCCTCGAGCTTATTGACTTTTTGTTTGAGGTCCATAATTTCTTTACGGAGCTTGCCCGTAACGGCCAAAGCTCACTTTACCCAAGGATGCTGCATAGCTTCTGGAGAACAAGTGAAGCTCTTTTTCATATTTTCATAAGAAAGAAATCTAAAGTTGGAAGGGATGACCGAAGTTGGGATAGCCAAGCTAGGTAGTTCCCCCATCATGAATTCTGCTTCGAGACGAGAGGTAACTTCTTGATCTTCCTCCATGGCATCTATCCTTTTCAAATCAGCCTCCATCTCATCCTCCATTGATGGTCCAAAGTGATAAGCATTGCTATTTGCTCCTGGACCTGGTGTTAGGTGAGACACCCGACTCTCCCCAACTGACTCTTGAGAGGTCATCTTGCTTTTAGTCTGCAACAGGAACAGCTCGAAACGAAAACAGAGGATATTTGCGTGATATGGTGGTCAAAACCTTCAGGAGTTTATATAAGGAATTTTTACCGACCAAAATACGTAACGTGCAAGAAAACAGAGTCCGGGAGGCACACAAGGTGTCCACGAGGCAGGGGGGCACGCCCAGTAAGGGTGGGCGCGCCCTCCACTCTCGTGGGGGCCTCGTGTCCCTTTCGGACTACTTCTTTCTTCCTAAAATTCTTAAATATTCCAAAACTGATAAAAATTGCCATTGGAGTTGTTTTGGAGTCAGTTTACTTACCTACCACATACCTATTCCTTTTCGGAGTCTGGAACATTCTGGAAAGTGTCCCTTATATATTCCTCTTGGGTTACGATTTCAATAATATTAGTTTCAACATTGATAGGATCACTTGAAATATAATGTTTAATTCTTTGACCGTTCACCACCCTCGGACTTGTGCCTTCGAAGTTGTTGATATTTATGGCACCAGAACGATAGACCTCCTCGATAACGTAAGGACCTTCCCATTTAGAGAGAATTTTTCCTGCAAAAAATCTTAAACGAGAGTTGAATAATAACACATAATCTCCTACGTTAAACTCACGTTTTTGTATCCTTTTGTCATGCCAGCGTTTGACTTTTTCTTTGAATAACTTGGCATTCTCATATGCCTGGGTTCTCCATTCATCAAGTGAGCTAATGTCGAACAGCCTCTTCTCACCGGCAAGTTTGAAGTCATAGTTGAGTTCTTTAACAGCCCAATATGCTTTATGTTCAAGTTCAAGAGGTAAATGACAAGCTTTTCCGTAAACCATCTTATAAGGAGACATTTTTGTATGCATCATCAAGTTTTTTGGACCAATTCTTTCTAGATCTATTGACAGTCTTTTGCAAAATTAATTTGAGCTCTCTATTGCTCATCTCTACTTGACCACTAGACTGAGAATGATAAGGAGATGCAATTCTATGATTAACATCATACTTAGAAAGCATCTTACGGAAAGCACCATGAATAAAATGTGAACCACCATCAGTCATAAGATATCTAGGGACTCCAAACCTCGGAAAAATAACTTCTTTAAGCATTTTAATAGAAGTGTTATGATCAGCACTACTAGTTGGAATAGCTTCTACCCACTTAGTAACGTAATCAACAGCAACTTAAATATGTGAGTAACCATTAGAGGCAGGAAAAGGTCCCATATAATTAAAGCCCCAAACATCAAACGGTTCAGTAACAAGAGAGTAATTCATAGGCATTTCTTAACGTCTACTAATGTTACCAATTCTTTGACATTCATCACAAGATAAGACAAACTTATGAGCATCTTTGAAGAGAGTAGGCCAATAAAAACCAGATTGTAGTACCTTGTGTGCAGTTCTATCTCTAGCATGGTGTCCTCCATAAGATTCAGAGTGACACTTGCGTAGGATCTGTTCCTATTCATGCTCAGGCACACAACGTCTAATAACACCATCTACTCCTTCTTTATAAAGGTGTGAGTAATGTCTTAAATCATAAAAGAACTTTTTCTTTTGCTGGTATGTGAAGCTAGGCGGTATAAATTTAGCAACAATGTAATTAGCATAATCAGAATACCAAGGAGCAACATGAGAAGCATTAACAACCGCTAATTGTTCATCAGGAAAGCTATCATCAATAGGTAGTGGGTCATAAAGAACATTCTCTAACCTAGACAAGTTGTCTGCAACGGGGTTCTCAGCTCCCTTTCTATCAATAATATGCAAATCAAATTCTTGGAGCAAGAGAACCCATCTAATGAGTCTAGGCTTAGCATCTTACTTTTCCATAAGATATTTAATAGCAGCATGATCACTGTGAATAGTAACTTTGGAATCAACAATATAAGGTCTAAACTTATCACATGCAAACACAACTGCTAAGAACTCTTTTTTAGTAGTAGCATAATTTCTTTGGGCAGTATCAAGAGTCTTACTAGCATACTGGATAACATTCAATTTCTTATCGACTCTTTGCCCTAGAACAGCTCCTACAGCATAATCACTAGCATCACACACAATTTCAAAAGGTAAATTCCAATCAGGTGGCTGAACAATAGGTGTAGTGATCAAAGCTTTCTTAAGTATTTCAAATGCTTCTACACAATCATCATCAAAGACGAAAGGAATATCTTTTTGCAATAAATTAGTCAGAGGTCTAGAGATTTTAGAAAAGTCCTTAATGAACCTCCTATAAAAACCGGCATGAACAATGAAACTTCTTATACCATTTATGTCCTTGGGACATGGCATCTTTTCAATAGCATCAACCTTGGCTTTGTCAACTTCAATACCTCTCTCGGAAATCTTATGCCCCAAGACAATGCCTTCATTAACCATAAAGTGACACTTTTCCCAATTCAGGACGAGACTAGTGTCTTCGCATCTCTGCAAAACTCGATCAAGGTTGCTCAAACAATCATTAAAAGAGGATCCATAAATGGAGAAGTCATCCATGAATACCTCACAAATCTTTTCACAAAAATCAGAGATTATAGCCATCATGCATCTTTGAAAGGTTGCAGGTGCATTACATAAACCAAAAGGCATATGTCTATAAGCAAAAGTAAGAAAAGGGCAAGTAAAAGTGGTGTTAGATTGATCCTTCGATGACACGGGTATTTGAGAGAAACCAGAATAACCATCTACAAAGCAGAAATGTGTGTGTTTGGATAGTCTTTCTAGCATTTGATCAACAAAAGGTAAAGGGTAATGATCTTTCTTAGTAGCTTTATTTAACTTACGGAAATCAATTACCATCCTATAACCTGTAATAATTCTTTGCGGGATCAATTCATCTTTATCATTAGGAACAACAGTAATACCTCCCTTTTTAGGAACACAATGGACAGGGCTTACCCATTCACTATCAGCAACGGGATAAATTATACCTGCCTCAAGGAGCTTTAGTATCTCCATTCTTACCACTTCTTTCATCTTGGGTTCAGTCATCATTGAGGATCTCTAACTGGTTTGGCATCTTTCTCCACTGTGATTTTGTGTTGGCATAATGTGGGACTAATGCCCTTAAGATCATCTAGAGTATATCCAATAGCAGCTCGGTGATTCTTCAGAGTTTTCAATAATCTTTCTTCTTCTTGCTCTGAAAGGTTAGCACTAATAATAAAAGGATATATTTTCTTTTCATCAAGATAAGCATACTTAAGATTATCAGGTAATGGTTTGAGTTCAAACACGGGATCACCCATGGGTGGAGGAGGTTCCCCAAGAATTTCAACGGGAAGGTTATGTTTCAGCATAGGTTCCTATTTAAGGAACACTTCATCTATTTCCCTTCTTTCCTTCATAAACATATCGTTTTCATGGTCTAGCAAATATTGTTCTAACGGATCAGTAGGAGGCACGGCAATGGAAACAAGACCAATAATCTCATCCTTACTAGGTGATTCTCTATCATGAGGTTGTTGACGAAACTTAGCAAAATTAAACTCATGAGACATACCATGTAAGCCAACGGTGACAGTATCCTTTTCACAATCAATCCTAGCACTAGCTGTATTCAAGAAGGGTCTACCAGAAATAATGGGACAAAAATCATCTTGTGGGGAGCCAAGAACAAGAAAATCAGCAGGGTATTTAACCTTCCCACACAAAACTTCAACATCTCTAACAGTCCCAACTAGTTTAATGGTATCCCTATTAGCAAGCTTAATGGTAACATCAATGTCTTCTATTTCAACGGGAGCAATGTCATGCATAATCTCTTTATATAAGTCATACGGTATTGCACTTGCACTAGCACCCATATCACATAAACCATGATAACAATGATCTCCTATTTTAACAAAAATAACAGGCATGCCTATGACAGGTCTATGTATCTTAGTATCTGGTCTAGCAATATTAGCAGTCTCATCACAGAAATAAATAACATGCCCATCTAAATCATCATCCAAGAGATCTTTAACCATAGCAATACTAGGTTCAACATTGATTTGCTCAGGAGGTGTATAAGTCCTAGGATTACTTTTACCAACAACAGTCGAAGTTTTAGGATGATCCTTTATCCTAACAGGAAAAGGAGGTTTCTCAACATAAGTAGGAACAATAGGATCACTATAGGTGATAGTCTTTTCTTCAACTGTAATAGGTGCGACTACTTTCACTTCAACAGGAGGATTATATTTAAACCACTTTTCTTTAGGGAGATCAACGTGAGTAGCAAAAGATTCACAGAAAGAAGCTACTATCTCAGAGTCAAGTCCATATTTAGTGCTAAATCCACGAAAAGCATCGGTATCCATAACAGATTTAACACAATCAAACTTAGGTGTCATACCTGACTCCTTACCATCGTCGGAACCCCAATCTTCAGAGTTGCATTTAATTCTTTCCAATAAGTCCAATTTGAAATCAATAGTCTTCAGCATATATGAACCGGCATAGGAAGTATCGAGAAGGTTGCGATCACTGAGAGAAAGCCGAGCATAAAAATTTTGAATAATCATTTCCCGGGAGAGCTCATGATTGGGCATGAATATAACATTGATTTAAGCCTCCCCCAAGCTTGAGCGATGTTTCTCCTTCGCGAGGACAGAAATTATATATGTAATTACGATCATGATGAACAAGATGCATAGGATAGAACTTCTGGTGAAATTCCAACTTCAATCGTTTATAATTCCAAGATCTCGTATCATCACATAGCCTATACCATGTCCATGCATCTCCCTTCAAAGGTAAAGGGAAGACCTTCCTTTTGACAACATCATCGGGGATACCTGTAAGATTAAATAATCGACAAACTTCATCCACAAAGATAAGGTGTAAATCAGGATGCAATGTTCCATCTCCTGCAAATGGATTAGCTAGCAGTTTCTCTATCATACCCGAAGGAATCTCAAAGTAAATATTTTCAAAAAGTTCAGTAGGTTGAGGAGCAAATCTTTGCTCTTCTTGTCGGGGTGAAGATACCCCGAACAAGCCCCTCAAAGGATTAGTTTCCATAGTGACAAGTAACAGAAAATTTCAGCACACTATATAAATGTTTCCTTACCAAGTTCCACTCACCAAAAGCGCTACACTCCCCGGCAACGGCGCTAGAAAAGAGTCTTGATGACCCACAAGTGTAGGGGATCTATTGTAGTCCTTTCGATAAGTAAGAGTGTCGAACCAACGAGGAGCAGAAGGAAATGATAAGCGGTTTCCAGTAAGGTTTTCTCTGCTAGCACTAAAATTGTAGGTAATAGATAGTTTTGTGATAAGATAAATTTTAACGAGTAACAAGTAAATAAAGTAAATAAAGTGCAGCAAGGTGGCCCAATCCTTTATGTAGCAAAGGATAAGCCTGGACAATTTCTAATAATGAGAAAGGGGCTCCCGAGGACACATGGGAATTATCGTCAAGCTAGTTTTCATTATGCTCATATGATTCGCGTTCGGTACTTTGATAATTTGATATATGGGTGGACCGGTGCTTGGGTGCTGCCCTTTCTTGTACAAGCATCCCACTTATGATTAACACCTATTGCAAGCATCCGAAACTACAAAAGAAGTATTAAGGTAAACCTAACCACAGCATTAAACATATGGATCCAAATCAGCCCCTAACGAAGCAACGCATAAACTAGGGTTTAAGCTTCTGTCACTCTAGAAACCCACCATGTACTTATTACTTCCCAATGCCTTCCTCTAGGCCCAAATAATGGTGAGGTTTCATGTAGTCGACGTTCACATAACACCACTAGAGGAAAATACAACATACATCTCATCAAAATATCGAACGAATACCAAATTCCCATGACTACTAATAGCAAGACTTCACACATGTCCTGAGGAACAAACGTAACTACTCACAAAGCATATTCATGTTCATAATCAGAGGAGTAATAATAGGCATTAAGGTTCTGAACATATGATCTTTGACCAAGTAAACCAATTAGCATCAACTACAAGGAGTAATCAACACTACTAGCAACCCACAGGTACCAATTTGTGGTTTTGATACAAGATTGGATACAAGAGATGAACTAGGATTTTGAGAGGAGATGGTGTTGGTGAAGATGTTGATGGAGATTGACCCCCTCCCGATGAGAGGATCGTTGGTGATGACGTTGGTGATGATTTCCCCCTCCCGGAGGGAAGTGTCCCCGGCAGAATAGCTACGCCGGAGCCCTAGATTGATTCCGCCAAGGTTCTGCCTCGTGGCGGCGGAGTTTCGTCCCGTAAGCTTGCCCACGATTTTTTCCATGGTAAAATCCTTCATATAGCAGAAGATGGAAACCGGGGGCCCACCAGGGGGCCCAGGAGACAGGTGGCGCGCCCAGTAGGGGTGGGCGCGCCCCCCACCCTCCTGGACAGGGTGTGGGCCCCCTGGTGTATTTATTCCTCTCAATAATTCTTATTAATTCCAAAAACAGGTTTCGTGGAGTTTCAGCATTTTTGGAGCAGTGCAGAATAGGTTTCCAATGTTTGCTCCTTTTCCAGCCAGAATTCCAGCTGCCGGCACTCCCCCTCTTCATGGTGAACCTTGTAAAATAAGAGAGAATAGACATAAGTATTGAGATATAATGTGTAGTAATAGCCCATAATGCAATATATATTGATATAAAAGCATGATGCAAAATGGATGTATCAGGTGGCTGGAGGAGGTCGACGGTGGAGATGAACAGTATCCCGTGGAGTCCCGTTTTGTGGTATGCCACACTCCTCCCGATGAACAGGCCCCTGTTTCGACCGTAGAGCTCCAACACAAGTCCGTTCCGTCCGTTTTGTGGTACGCCACACCCCTCCCGATCAACAGGACCCCCGTTTCGACCGTAGGAGGTCCGTTTCCTCCATTTTGGGGTACACCAGATTCCTCCCGATGAACAGGATCCCGTTTCGAACGTGGACGGTCGAACACAAGGCTATTTCCTCCGTTCTGTGGTACGCCAGGCCTCATTTCCATCGCTTGTTCCGTCCAAACCCTCCCAATGAACATGACGACGCACTCCGTTTCGACCCAGCCGGTTGGCTCCCCATGAACACGACAACGACGATGTTTCTCCGTTCCGACCCAGCCATGTACATGAGCCCTAGCCGTATGTATGCGCGAGTAGGCGTTCGAGACCCTGCCCGTATGTACACATACGTGGCCATATTTTCTTTCTTGCACACTGGCCGTTGTACGTACGTGTACCGGCTACGTGCGAGCCTCTACTACGACACATGCGCGCCTCTACATCCACCAGTATGTACGTGCAAGTTTGCGACCAGAATGACAACGCTACATACGCTTCGACCAGGTGGGTCCCGACTGTCAGACACTTCCTTGCGTGCGAAGATGTAGCTGGTGGGTCCCAGCAGTAAGGGGGGTGAATCATTTTTTTTGCCCGGACGTACTTCCTTGCGTGCGAAGGTGTAGCTGGTGGGTCCCAACAGTCAGGGGGCGAATCGGTTTTTTTCCCGGACGCACTTCCTTGCGTGAGAAGATGTAGCTGGTGGGTCCCAGCAGTCAGGGGCGAATCTTTTTTTCGGACGCACTTCCTTGCGTGCGAAGATGTAGCTGGTGGGTCCCAACAGTTAGGGGGGAAACGTTTTTTTCACGAAATACAGTGGCCAGTCCGGTGGATCCCAGCTGTCAGGTGGAGGAATCATTATTTTCCGCATAATAAGGAGGCACTTCCTTGCTGCGGCCATGGACCCAGCTGTTAGCCTCTCCACGTACAATCCACGTCCGATGGAAGTCATTCCTTGACCACGTTGACAATGAAGGGGACGATGACAGTGGACGATGGCGAGGCCTAGGAAGGGGACGATGCGGAGCCGCGGAAGACGTGGCAGTGGATGCCCATGCGGAGAGGAGTACGAGGGTTCACTAGTTCGGCTGCGATGTGAGGCTGCCGTTGCCGCAGAATAATAGGGGGTGTTGGTGAGTGGAGGGATGGCACGGCCAGCGGTGGGAGTAGTAGGGGCGGTGAGGCCTCCACGGCAGCACAGCCGGCCACGGGAGGCAGGAGCAGGCGGCACGACCGGCGCTGCTCTGGGCGGCTGGAGAAAGAAGACCAGAGGTTGAAGAAGCACGATGGCCATTGGATGGACATCGTACGGTCACCGCAGCTAGAATCATTTATATTGACTAAGTTGACAAAGCCCTTGATATGTCAACTTAGTAGGCCCTAGGTCAGCTTCCGAAACGGTGTGCCCCAGATGTCAGGGGGAGGAATCATTTTTTGGGCGGGTGAAGCTAGAATATCCGGGATTGAAGAAGAAGCACGGCATCCGTTGGATGGACATCCAATGGACACTGCTGCTAGAACCGTGTGTTGACTATAAGGTGACATAGCCTTGCACACGCGTCAACTCTCTTTTTTTAGAGGACGCGTCAACATAGTAAGGCCACAAGTGTGTGGCAGAGAACTTATAGCCCATTTGAGAATTGTAAGAATGTGCAGCCCATTTTTGAATTCTAATGAAATTTACTACAGCACATTTACAGTTTGTTAAAAGTACAGCCCATTTCAACCAACCGTTCAGAATAGAATTCCATAAAATTTCCCACATTTTGATGGGATCCGAAATATTTTATCCCGAAATTTCTAGTCAAATTAAATACAATTTCAATATAAATTTATATTACGTAAAAATCCAACAAAACATTATGCTCGCAACAATTAATGAAATTAAATTTTTCAATATCCAAAACTAATATTTTATAAAGTAATTACGTGTTTGGTGCATTTTTTATAGTTATTGCCTAGTTTTTATAATTACATCCCATTTATTATTTTTTAAAGCCCATTTTCTTGTTAAGCCTAATGCATCCCTCCTAGGAAAGATTTGTAGCCTAGCGGGGCGGAGAATAACGACTTGACCTTGCCTGGGTATTCCTCAAAAAAGTATAGCTGGGCTAGCCATTTTCAGCTTGAAAAAAAATAATATCTGGGATGGATATCTGGCCTGGGCTAGACGGGCCACAGCCCACCCAGTTAATACCTGCAGCGATATTTTTGTTGTTGTTCAAAGGAGAAAAATTAATATCTGGGCTAAACATAAAAAAAACTCTGCAGTGCTTACACCTCAAAAACACAAATACTGCTCGAGCTGCTTGGTCCCAGCTGTCGGCCGCTTCTTGTGCAATTCTCTTGTTTATTGACTACTCCCTCCTTTCCGGTTTATAGTGCTCAATTCAAAAATATCACCAATCAAGGTAGATGGCGAGTGGTGGAATACTTTTTGTAGTTTTGCAAAAGCACCTAATTAATGCTCTTGTTTTCCTCAAAAAATTATGTTTATCAATGCATTAATTGCAATCCATGCATGCATAAAGTACATGCATTAGTCAAATTTCTCTTAATACTTGCATGCAATGATTTAATGCACCTTGGAATCTGAACATGTGATGGAAAACAACCAAATTGAGCCTTATAAAATGGAAAAAACTTAAATTTTGAGATAAGTCCTATAAACCGGAAAGGAGGGAGTACATAGCTTGACAATGGTGTGGGACCGTGATGTCAGTAAACCAGGAGGAAGAAAAAAAATTATAGTTATATATATATATATGTAATAAGGAGGCACTTGCGTACGTGAGGCTATGGCCCTGATGGGTCCCTGAGGGAGTTCTGGATTAGGGGGTGTCCGGATGGCCGGACTATAGCCTTTGGTTGGACTCCTGGACTATGAAGATACAAGATTGAAGACTTCGTCCCATGTCCAGATGGGACTTTCCTTGGCATGGAAGGCAAGCTTGGCGATATGGATATGTAGATCTCCTACCATTGTAACCGACTATGTGTAAACCCTCACCCTCTTCGGTGCCTATATAAACCGGAGGGTTTTAGTCCGTAGGACAAACAACAATCATACCATCGGCTAGATTCTAGGGTTTAGCCTCTCTGATCTCGTGGTACATCTACTGTTGTACTATCCATATCATCAATATTAATCAAGCAGGAGTAGGGTTTTACCTCCATCGAGAAGGCCCGAACCTGGGTAAAAACATCGTGTCCCTTGTCTCCTGTTACCATCCGCCTAGACGCACAGTTCGGGACCCCCTACCCGAGATCCACCGGTTTTGACACCGACATTGGTGCTTTCATTGAGAGTTCCTCTATGTCGTCATATTTAGGCCCGATGGCTCCTCCGATCATCAACAACGATGCGGTCCAGGGTGAGACTTTTCTTCCTGGACAGATCTTCGTATTCGGCGGCTTTGCACTGCGGGCCAATTCGCTTCGCCATCTGGAGCAGATTGAAAGCTACGCCCCTGGCCATCAGGTCAGATTTGGAAGTTTGAACTACACGGCCGACGTCCGCGGAGACTTGATCTTCGACGGGTTCGAGCCACAGCCAAGCGCGCCGCCCTGTCACGATGGGCATGATCTAGCTCTGCCGCCGAACAGTGCCCATGGGGCCGCACTAGTGTCCGCTCTGACCCTTAGCTCAGAGCCAACTGCGCCGATCGAGGACGGGTGGCTGGACACCGCCTCGGGGGCTGCGATCTCTACGGCGATTGAGCCGTACACCAACCCTGTACTTCGCGAAGCTCGTGACTCCAAGGCGCCGGACTCCTCTCCGGACTCCGAACCTTCCGCGCCCCTGCCAATCGAATCCGATTGGGCGCCGATCATGGAGTTCACCGCCGCGGACATCTTTCGGCACTCGCCCTTTGGCGACATCCTGAATTCACTAAAGTCTCTCTCTTTATCAGGAGAGCCCTGGTCGGACTATGGTCAGGAAGGTTGGGATGTGGACGACGAAGAAATTCAAAGCCCACCCACCACCCACTTCGTAGCCACTGTCGATGATTTAACTGACATGCTCGACTTCGACTCCGAAGACATCGACGGTATGGACGACGATGCAGGAGACGACCAAGAACCAGCGCCAACAGGGCACTGGAAGGCCACCTCGTCATACGACATATACATGGTGGACATCCCAAAAGATGGGAATGGCGATGGAACAACGGAGGATGACCCCTCCAAGAAACAGCCTAAGCGCCGGCGTCAGCAGCGCCGCTCTAAATCCCGCCACAGCAAAAACGGCGATTCCGGCATGGGAGACAATAACGCCCTGAACAGTGCCGAAGACAACCCCCTCCAGCAGGATTCAGTGCAGGAGGATGGAGAAGCCAGCCCTCATGAGTGAGCGGCAGACAAAGAGGTAGAGGACGATAATTACATGCCTCCCTTCGAAGACGAGGCAAGCCTCGACGACGATGAATTTGTCGTGCCTGAGGATCCCGTCGAACAAGAGCGTTTCAAACGCAGGCTTATGGCCACGGCAAGCAGCCTCAAGAAAAAACAACAACAACTTAGAGCTGACCAAGACTTGCTAGCTGACAGATGGACTGATGTCCTTGCGGACGAAGAGTATGAACTCGAACGCCCCTCCAAGAGCTACCCAAAATGCAGGCTACTACCCCGATTAGAGGAGGAAGCACCTAAACCTACATCACCAGCGCATGATACGGCCGGCCGGCCACCTCGTGGCCGCGACAGAGAGGCCTCTCGGCCCTTCACTCAAGCCGCACCCCGGCGCCACTCAAAAAGTACCAAGGCGCGGGGAAATGCACCAGACCTGCGAGATATATTGGAGGACAAGGCAAGGCAAACAAGATCGATCCACAGATCGCGTGGGTGCCTCACTACACGTGACGATAACCGTCATGCCGGATACAGCAAATCCGGCTGAGCCGAACACAGCAGACAAAGCTCATTTGAGCTACGTCGTGATATAGCCCAATACAGGGACGCCACACACCCACTATGCTTCACAGATGAAGCAATGGATCATCAAATCCCCGAGGGTTTCAAACCCGTAAACATTGAATTGTACGATGGCACAACAGATCCTGCGGTATGGATCGAGGACTACCTCCTTCATATCCACATGGCCCGCGGTGATGATCTACACGCCATCAAATACCTCCCACTCAAGCTTAAAGGACCAGGTCGGCATTGGCTAAACAGCTTGCCAGCGGAGTCAATTGGTTGTTGCGAAGACCTGGAAGCCGCATTCCTCGACAACTTCCAGGGCACCTATGTGCGACCACCAGACGCCGTTGACCTAAGCCACATAATTCAGCAGCCAGAGGAATCGGCCAGACAATTCTGGACACGGTTCCTAACCAAGAAAAATCAAATCGTCGACTGTCCGGATGCAGAGGCCCTTGCAGCCTTCAAACATAACATCCGCGACGAGTGGCTTGCCCGGCACCTAGGACAGGAAAAGCCGAAATCCATGGCAGCCCTCACAACACTCATGACCCACTTTTGCGCGAGAGAGGACAGCTGGCTAGCTCGTAGTAACAACATGACCAAGAGCCCTGGTAATTCGGATACCAAGGACAGAAACGGTAGGTCGTGTCGCAACAAGCACAAGCGCCGCATTTACGGCGATAATGCTGAGGATACGGCAGTCAATGCCGGATTCAGAGGCTCTAAACCCGGTCAGCAGAAAAATCCATTTAAAAGGAATAATTCGGGCCCGTCCAATTTGGACCAAATACTCGATCGCTCGTGCCAGATACACAACACCCCCGAAAAACCAGCCAACCACACCAACAGGGATTGTTGGGTGTTCAAGCTGGCAGGCAAGTTAAATGCTGAAAACAATGACAAGGGGCTGCATAGCGATGACGAGGAGGAGCCGCGGCCGCCGAACAATAGAGGACAGAAGGGCTTCCCCCCACAAGTGCGGACGGTGAACATGATATACGCAACCCACATACCCAAAAGGGAGCGGAAGCGTGCACTAAGGGACGTATATGCGATGGAGCCAGTTGCCCCAAAGTTCAATCCGTGGTCCTCCTGCCCAATCACTTTTGATTGAAGGGACCACCCCACTAGCATCCGCCATGGCGGATTCGCCTCATTGGTTCTAGACCCAATCATTGACGGATTTCACCTCACCAGAGTCCTGATGGACGGCGGCAGCAGCCTGAACCTGCTTTATCAGGATACAGTGCGGAAAATGGGCATAGACCCCTCAAGGATTAAACCCACAAAAATGACCTTTAAAGGCGTCATACCAGGTGTCGAGGCCAACTGTACAGGCTCAGTTACACTTGAAGTGGTCTTCGGATCCCCGGATAACTTCCGAAGCGAGGAATTAATCTTCGACATAGTCCCGTTCCACAGCGGCTATCACACACTGCTCGGACGAACCGCATTTGCAAAGTTCAATGCGGTGCCGCACTACGCATACCTCAAGTTCAAGATGTCAGGCCCTCGAGGAGTCATTACGGTCAACGGAAACACCGAACGCTCTCTCCGAACGGAGGAGCATACGGCGGCCCTCGCGGCGGAACTAAAAATCAGCCTCTCAAGGCAATTCTCGAGTCCGGCTATTCAACGTCCGGACACCGTCAAGCGCGCGCGGAGTAACCTACAACAAGACCACCTAGCACGTTCCGAGCACGCGTAGCAATGCAGCCCCAACCCCAACCCTCGTGAAATTGCGAAATCAGTACTACGCGTACATAATTACGCTCTGGAAATACCATGGGCATAGGGGGAGGGGCACGACCATGGCAGGCCCAGAATGCGGCTCAACCGCACCAGGGGCTCCCGATTGTGTCATTCTTTTTTTCTTACTTTCAGGACTCCGTTCTCAAGAAGCCCTGTCCGGCTGTAGAATCGCCGAACACACGATGCAACAGCCAGGGAAGCAGAAAGCTACGTCGAGTGTCCAGGTGGTCTCTATAACGAGCAGTATACTTGTTTCACATATCATCTCGCAGCTCGCCCCTGGAGGGGGACATGCCAAATAGTCCCATCCATTGCTTATCGCACTATTTGTATCGTTCTTCTTTTACCGCAGCCTTTTTGAATAAACAATACATAGCTTCTGCCTATTATTGCATTCCTTTATATATATATATATATATATATATATATATATATATATATATATATATATATATATATATATGTTCACTTATGACATGTTGCATCCGTACACTTTGGTACGGCCAAATACACTAGGGGCTTAAGTACCCCAAAATATGGTGTGATAAGTCCGAACACTTTCACAAGTTTGGCACCCCGAACTTATAACATTATATGCATCGGCTCCGAATCATGTGTTGGGTCAATAGTTGGGTTTGCCCGGCTCCCATGTTTTGGTACCTTACGTTCCGTTATATCGGCTAAGGTAGCGCTAGGAGAACCACTGCGATTGTGCCCCGGTTGAGGTGGGTTAAGCACCTCAGTGGAGAAAGCTAAAACTGACTGTCATGATAGGGCGAGAGCCGGTCACTGTTCGAGAGGTTTTCGAGTCCCTAAACACTTATGCCGCTTAGAGCGAGGAGTCGGCTTTGTCCAGCCCAGGCGTGGATAGTGCCCTGAACTTGGTCTTCCGAATACTAGGGGCTTCGCCGAAATATAAATTATAGAATTCTATGGCTAAGTGAGAGTGTTCAACCACTATAGTCCGGTTGCCTCGTTCGTTGCGTTGAGCGCCTCCCTCAAAGGACCCAAGAATTGGAAAAAGAGCGCTCAAGTTTATCCCGAACACCCCAGCACTCGTGGTGGGGCAGAAGCCGACAACTTGCCATCTCTCAAATTTAATAAATGGCCGCACAGGAGGTAATATTTTAAATTCACAAGCGTTGCTTAGCGCAAATGAACAAGTTTTCAGCGTACAGGATAACAAATGCGAGTTTACACAAAAATTACATCTTTGGAGCATTCACCCGCTATAAGGCGGGCACCCTTCAGGACGCCCTCATAATACATCTCGGGCTTGCGATACTCCCTGCCCGGCGGTGGTTTTTCCGTCACAAGCTTCTCAGCGTCCATCTTGCCCCAGTGCACTTTAGCACGGGCAAGGGCCTTACGGGCACCTTCGATGCAGATGGAGCGCTTGACGACTTCAATCCATGGACAGGCGTCCCCCAGCTACCTCACCAGCCCGAAGTAGCTCCCAGGCATGGCTTCCTTAGGCCACAGCCGAACTATGAGGCCCTTCATGGCCTGTTCGGTCACCTTATGGAGCTCGACCAGCTGCTTCAGCTGGTCGCTCAAGGGCACCGGGTGTCCGGCCTCAACATACTGAGACCAGAACACCTTCTCCGTCGACCTCCCCTCCTCAGCTCGGTAGAACGCGGCAGCATCCGACACACTGCAGGGCAGATCTGTGAATGCTCCTGGAGAGCTCCGGATTCGGGTAAGTAACAAGTAATTCACTTTCACATGCCTGCTTTGCATAAAGAATGCCTTACCCGCCGCTATCTTCTTCATCGCTTCAATTTCCTGGAGGGCTTTTTGGGCTTCGGTCTTAGCGGCTTTGGCGCTCTCAGGGGCCTAGGCGAGCTCGGACTCTCGAGTCTTTGAGTCACGCTCCAAACTCTCGTGTTTTTCCACGAGAGCATGGAGCTCTTGCCGCACCTCCACCACCCGCGCCTCCTGCTTCTCTCGCTCGATGCGCTCCGCGGCCGCGTTGCTTTCGGCCTTGGACACCGCTTCCTTCAGGGTCGCCACCTCATTCGTGGACCCTGCAATACTCATGTTATTCCTATCATTTTTTGCAACCACATCTTTTATATACTTCCATAAGGTATTACTTACCTTCCTTGTCCTCGAGCTGCTTTTTGGCAAGGCCGAGCTCGTTCTCGGACCGCTCAAGGCTCTGCTTCAATGCATTGACCTCCGCAGTCAGTGCGACAGAGGTCAGCAGTGTAGCCTGCATTCCCCATATTGACATACTTATGTTAGACTCCTGCGTACATCTTTTTAGATCCTCAGTTCGGCTTTTCTTTCCGAACACCAAACTGAGCATCAGGGGCTACTGTCTATGCGGTAATATTTTTACATATCTTAATACATACCTCAAAGCCTGTTAGAAGGCTAGCACAGGCTTCAGTCAGCCCGCTCTTGGCGGACTGAACTTTCTGGATCACCACACTCATAACAGTGCGGTGCTCCTCGTCGATGGAGGCGTTGTTAAGTGCCTCCAGCAAATTATCCGGTGCCTCCGGTTGGACAGAGGTCACCGGTGTCGCAGTCTTGCCCTTCTTACGAAGGGGCCGCCTGCCGGACTCCGGAACCACTGAAGGTTCCGGTGCGGAGTCCGGCCCAGGGCCGGACTCAGAGCCCTTTGGGGTTTTATCCCCCTTGCGCCTGGAGTCCAGGAGGTTGTCTTGCGGCGACTCCTGGACCACCTCCTCCTTGCTGGGCCCCTTTTGGGACCCCACCTCGACGTCATCCACTGCGCGAGGAGAGGAGGCAGCCGGAAGTGAGGTGCTATTCACGTCCGATGAATCCAGGGAGCCGCTCATTGAAGCGTCGAGCCCGTCCATGGGCGGGCTGCAGGTTAGGAGATTCTGTACGACAAACGAAACGCCATGAGTTATTCTGGTATCCGGACACTTATGATGTCTCCAGGGGCTTAGCCCTTGGTGGCCACTCGTCTCCGTCGTCGGCGGCATTGGTGGAGTAGTCCGGAGGAAGGGTCCTTCACTTCTTGGACCCTCCGGCCTCCCCAGTTGGGGCGGCCTTCCTTTTCTTCTCTCCCCCGCTGGGGGAGAGGCCTCTTTTTCCTCCTCCTCGTCTTTGCGGGAGGAGTCTGCCTCGGAGTCATCAGGTGATGAGTCCGACAACACCTGGCACCGGGAACTCCTTCGAGTTCCCGTGGCCTTCTTCTTGGCCTTCTTCTCCGGCAGCACGTGAGGTGCCGGAACCAGCAGCCCCGTCAATCGGGCATCCGCTGGGTCTTCTGGCAAGGGAGCCAGACAGTCAACCTGCCCGAATGTCTTCTGCCAATCCTGTCAAAGGCAAGGGAGTTTAGATCCCGCATAGAGTCAAACTATGGAAAACAAGAGCCCCGTAAAGGGTCAAGTAGCTTACCTCGCTGGCTTGATGCTGCGAGCTGAATCCGTGATCTTCGGTAGCGGATGCGGGAGCCTCGGTGCCCTTGAACATCACCTTACATGCGTCTTCGTATGTAGTGTCGAAGAGCCTGCTCAAGGTTTGGTGCTGTGCCGGATCAAACTCCCACAAGCTGAAGGCCCGTTGTTGGCACGGGAGAATCCGGCGGATGAGCATGACCTGGACTACGTTAACAAGCTTGAGCTTCTTGTTCACCAGGTTTTGGATGCAGGTTTGGAGTCCCTTCAGCTCTTCTGAATTACCCCACGTCAGGCCCGTCTCCTTCCAGGAGGTGAGCCGTGTAGGGAAGCCAGATCGGAATTCGGGGGCCGCCACCCATTTAGGGTGACGCGGCTCGATGATGTAGAACCACCCCGATTGCCACCCCTTTATGTTCTCCACGAAGGAGCCCTCGAGCCATAGGACATTGGCCATCTTGCCCACCATGGCACCTCCGCACTCCACTTGGCGGCCGCCCACTACCTTCGGCTTGACATTGAAGGTCTTAAGCCATAAGCCGAAGTGGGGCTGGATGCAGAGGAAGGCCTCGCACATGACGATAAACGCCGAGATGTTGAGGATGAAATTCGGGGCCAGATCATGGAAATCCAGGCCGTAGTAGAACATGAGCCCCCGGACAAATGGGTGAAGTGGAAAACCTAGTCCGCGGAGGAAGTGGGTGAGGAACACCACCCTCTCATGGGGCCTGGGGGTGGGGATAAGCTGCCCCTTGTCGGGGAGCCGATGGGCGATGTCGCTGGACAAGTATCCGGCCTTCCGCAGCTTTTTGATGTGCCCCTCCGTGATGGAGGAGACCATCCACTTGCCTCCCGCTCCGGACAGGGCTGGGAAAGGTTGAGGTGAGATGTGCGGACTTGGGCGCTGGAGCTCGAGTGCGCGGAAATGGATGAGCAAAGGAGGAAGAAGGGCGTAGGAAAAAAGGTGGATCCTTATCCTCTTATATGAACGGACGAAGCTATGTGTTCCCACCAGCCTCTTAAAACTCGCTTATCTCCCAAGCGCCGTAATCAATGGCGCGGTTGGGTTACCCACGCCCGTATTGATGAGAATCCCGAAATAAGGGGACACGATCTTTGCTTTGACAAGACGTGCCAAGGAAACCGCCTCGCTAAACGTGCTGAGGTGGGACAGTAAAAACGATTCGAATAAAGGCTTGGCCGTGGTGTGATGTCACACCACGGAATACGTCAGCAGATTGAATTTGTGTAAATATTATTCTCTCTACAGTGGTATGTGGAACTTATTTTGCACAGCCGGACACTATCCTTGTGTTCAAAATCTTCTATGAAGTATTCGGAGGAGGAACCCGCCTTGCAATGCCGAAGACAATATGCGCACCGGACTCGTCGTCATTGAAGCCTGGTTCAGGGGCTACTGAGGGAGTCATGGATTTGGGGGTGTTTGGATGGCCGGACTATAGCCTTTGGCCGGACTCCTGGACTATGAAGATACAAGATTGAAGACTTCGTCCCGTGTCCGGATGGGACTTTCCTTGGCGTGGAAGGCAAGCTTGGCGATACGGATATATAGATCTCCTACCATTGTAACCGACTCTGTGTAAACCCTAACCCTCTTTGGTGCCTATATAAACCGGAGGGTTTTAGTCCGTAGGACAAACAACAATCATACCATAGGCTAGCTTCTAGGGTTTAGCCTCTCTGATCTCGTGGTAGATCTACTCTTGTACTACCCATATATCAATATTAATCAAGCAGGAGTACGGTTTTACCTCCATCGAGAGGGCCCGAACCTGGGTAAAAACATCGTGTCCCTTGTCTCCTGTTACCATCTGCCTAGACGCACAGTTCGGGACCCCCTACCCGAGATCCGCCGGTTTTGACACCGACAGTCCCCATTGTCATCCTCTCCAAGTAAAGTCATCTCCTTGCCCGCACGCGCTTTCGGCCAGAAACAGTCAGCGCCGCCCGCCCCGCTTTCCGGTGCAGGCGATTGCTCCGCCTTCAAACGACACAAGTGTCGTCCGTCCATCCATCTGCTGCCGACATTAATGATACGCTGTTGCCGAGGCAGCTACTCCGGTGCCACACGTCCCTCCCTCCGCCGCCCACCATTGTTATATAAACTGTTGTGCCAGCCATAGCTGCAGTCATGTGCATATGTTCCCTTTCTCCTGTCCACACCACTACTGCCCACCATGGCTTCCTTGCGCTCCAGCGCTCTTCGGGACGGGCGGACGATGGACCCCAAGGAGATGCCAGCCATTCCTGCCGACTGGCTGGCCAGCAGGCAGCCGGAGGACGACGACGTCCCAATGGAGAACATGGTAGTCGATGATCCGGCGCCAACCCCCTCCTCCACGACATCCTCGTTGGTGCATTGCACCATGACCATCGGCGAGGCCCGTGCCCAATATATGGACATGGTGAGGCAGATGTGTGAGGAGTAGTTCTGGGAGGCGCAGGACGATTCCGCCTACAACCACCATCTCCTCCAGGAGCACCTGCAGGCGGAGGAGAAGATCGCCATGGAGCGGGCGGAGCAAGAGGCACTGCTCAACTCGTACCGCTCCGCCCACGAAGGCTGCCTCGAGCGCTGGCGGTACCGCATGCAGGTGGCGGAGGCTGCAGCCGCCTACAAAGAGGGCGATGAAGCGGGCGAGGCGCTGTTTGGCGAGACCGAGGATGAGGCAGAGGACAATGCCAGCTCCAACGAGTGCCCGCTCCGTTGGCGTCGATGAGGCCCTACTCCGTCGAGGCCCCGTGGTGCCAACAACGAGGCAGAGGACACCGCTGGCTCCACCGAGGCCCCACCCCGCCAACAACGAGGCAGAGGACATCACCGCTCAGCCGAGGCCCCACCCTACCGGCAACGAGGGGGAGGATTTCCACCGCTCTGCCGAGGCGCCGCCCGACGGCTACGAGACAGAGGACATCTCCTGCTCCGCCGAGGCCCCGCCCCGCTGCCAACGAGGCTGTGCCACACAGAAAACAAGGAGGATTAGAACACGGTAGGTCACCGCCGCTCGGGTCCAAGTAAGGCCACCGCTGCTACCCTCTGGTTGAAGCCAAGCTAGGCGGGTTGACCATTGACGGCCGGTTAGCTACTTGGTAGCGACGTGGAGTCAGAGAGCTGCGCTAGAGAAGAACGCTGCTTCTACTTAACTGCTGGTGCAGTTGACTGACTGACACATAGGCCCAACAAGCCACATGTCAGTTACGCAACTGCACCTGTAGTTAGGTCACTGAAGCTTCTGTTCGGCTCAGCGGGACACAGGTGGGTAGCTGCAGTTAATTAATTATACCTTCAGCGCACCCCTTTTTAGTTGAAGAATGTATGAAATGTAATGAAATCCGGCATGTTTATATGAAATCCGACCATGTATGAATGAATTTATTTTGATTAGTTCAAATTCTTGTATCACTGGCATTGGATGAACATGCAAAACAATACGTACTAGCATTATTCCCAGGGTGATCACCTCATTTGCAGCAGTTTCACATGTACTCCCTCCGGTCCTTTCTAGTCTGCATACAAGTTCTGTCTGCAGTCAAAGTATATCTACTTTGACCAATCTTATAGAAAAAAGTATGCACTTTCACAATGTGCAAAGTAAAAAGGAACAAAACGAGTACAAAGAGTTTTAGCAGCTTTTTGGCGTTTCTGTAAATTGCAAACAAACACACAGGGCTGGCAATTCATAGACAACATTCAAAACAATTGATGATTATGCATCTCAGCGACTCACATGTCAGAGGCAATATTTACTTCACAACTAAAGAATAAAGAAAAAATTGATCCACGCTGCTGACAGCAAAGGGCGTCCCATTCGAAAATATCAAACGCATGTCTTGCTAAAATCAATGACCGAAATTTGACAAGGTTGTCCCATTCTAAAATATCAAATGCCTACGATTGTGGAATGGGCAGGGTTTTCCATCAGTTCGGACAATGACATGGCACCTCGTGCTAAATAAACCAGATGTTCTTTTTGTGCAGTTCAACCAAAATCAACCAAATTCGCGCGTAGCTTGTATGATTTCGCCCTTATATGTTGCAACGCCTTGAACTTATCGGCACCTCCTTTCTTGTTGTGGAAATGAATGATTTGATATATTCATGAACATTTTGTGCAGTTCCCATTGAAATCAAGCTGAGCACCCATGTTTGCACAAATACAAAAAAAGTGATTAGTATAAAGAAAATTGTACTTTTAATTGGCAGTTTAAACAGGCACCTACATGGTCCATGTAGAGCACACTTTTAGAAAAATGGAACTCACAGGAAAGAGTCCTAGAACAACATTGTACTTGCACATCACAACAAAAAAATGGAGATTTGTCAGTCCTGAGCTGAAGCTAGTTTGGTCTTGTGGGGAGTAATGTAACCATCCTTCAACTGCTCCTTCTGATGAGAAGATAGACAGGGCTTCTTCATCCTGGCATAATCGGACCTAGTCACTTCACATACTCCATATTCTTCTTCAAAGGAAGATGATCCTGTTGTGCAAAGACAAGAGGACAACTAAATGCTAGCATCCCTGTCGGTGTAAAAACCGGCGGATCTCGGGTAGGGGGTCCCAAACTATGCGTCTAGGCGGATGGTAAAAGGAGACAAGGGACACGATGTTTTTACCTAGGTTCGGGACCTCTCCATGGTGGTAAAACCCTACTCCTTCTTGATTGATATTGATGATATGGGTAGTACAAGAGTAGATCTGCCACGAGATCAAAGAGGCTAAACCCTAGAAGCTAGCCTATGGTATGATTGTTCTTTGTCCTACGGACTAAAATCCTCTGGTTTATATAGGCACCGAAGAGGGTTAGGGTTACACAGAGTCGGTTACAATGGTAGGAGATCTACATATCCATATCGCCAAGCTTGCCTTCCACGCCAAGGAAAGTCCCATCCGGACACGAGACGAAGTCTTCAATCTTGTATCTTCATAGTCTAGGAGTCCGGCCAAAGGCTATAGTCCGGCCATCGGGACACCCCCTAATCCAGGACTCCCTCAATCCCTGTTTGCTCGAAAAAAAGGAAAGGAAATATTTAAAACATCACAGATGAAGCACTTCTCAAGGACAATACCACTTTTTCATGATAGTATCTAAACAGTAGCACAACACCAATAGAGATGACAAAACTCAATCATATGGATGAAATCAGTGGGCGAGTACCAACCTTTGTCAGGAGGCTTATTGTGTAGAGCATATAGATAGCACTTCTACGGAACCATCTGTTGCTATCTACTGTGGTGGCCATGCTTACTATATACTCCTCAATTAGTTTAATGTTTCCAACATCTCCTTGTGCAGTTCCACTAAAATATATGCTATCTTCAAAAAAGATCCCTGTTTGCACAAGTAGAGATAATTACGTATTACATTATGAGTGTCATCAAATCAGTGGCAAAACAATTGCTCGTTCCAGCCATAGCAATAAATTAAGATGCAAAACTATATCATTACTTGTGTCATCACAGTTCCAGTGCTTCATTACAGCACCGGGAGTTGATTTTTGTTTTTCTTCTGCTTGCTCTTCCCCTTCATCACTTGGTTCAATAACGGACAAGCTTCGTCTTCAGAGTAAGATTTGGCATGTCAATTAGGGAGCACAAGTATATCACTAAACAATGACATTAATTTTGTGATGAAAGTGGCAAAATACAGGCCAACAGTTGTGAAATATCCTTATCTTACCTCAATGGGATATTATGGTGCACATACAGATTGGAAGGCTTGTCTCCATTTGTGCAGTTCACTAAAATCAAGCAACATTACCATACAAGTAGCACAACATATGAAAGCACACTGCAGAATCATCTGAAAGAAGCCTAGTACTGACCTCTCATGATGCAGAATTCAAACAACTCACAAGACGAAGATCTGAACCAAATTTGCCAACACGGATAGGAAGTAAGATCTCCTCTTGTGCAGTTCCACTAAGATCAAGCAACGTTGTCGGTGTGACATTTTGGTTGAACTGCACAAAACACTCTTAAAACAAAATGTTTTGTGCAGTGCAACAAAAGGTCACAATGGCAACGAGGTTAAGTAGATAACCCTGTTTACACAGAGGTGCAAAGGAAACAACTAGTGGTCAATAACGGTGGATGACACAGAAGCCAACAAAAAGAAGCATCCACCTTATCTAAATGGGAAAGAAAGCAAGACAGTAGCATTTCTCAAATGGTGGCATTAGTTAATGTTAACATAGAGATTATATTAACAATAAAATTCATTAAACATGTAATTTGCTTTTAACTGTGGCATTGCATCAATTTTCAAGCACCATTATTAGAGGGTGTTTGTTATAGGGACATTTTGGTGTAGGGACTAAAAAAACTCCATGTTAGTCCCATCTAAACCAAACAGGAGGGACTTTTAGGGACTAAAAGTGGGCATTTTTGGGACTAAAGAAAGAAGACCCTGAGGGAGTCTTTTTGGGACTTTTTCCAACAGTTGCCCCTGCCACGCATCGCACCTTGTCTCTATTAGTTCATTACTAGGGGTAACATGGTCTTTTAGCATGTCATTTAATAAACTCTAGTCCATGTTTAGTACGTGGAACCAAGAAGGTAGCAACTAGGGAGTTTTAACCAAACAGGGCCTTAGATTAACAACAGCTAAAGAGTTGCACAGGACAGTCGACGCACCAGCACCATTTGCATCTACCGATGTATCGTGGTCATGCACAGTCGGTTGCAACAAAGAACAAACAACCAACACTACTACAAAAAGGGCTATAAATGGAAAGGCCACTAACGGCGCACCTGTGATGTGGTGCGCCATTACTATATTCTACTGGCGCACCATGTCTCGGTGCGCCATTAGTAATATATTACTAATGGCGCACCTGGTGCGTGGTGCGCCATTAGTAGTTTTGAAAAAAAAACATAAAAAAAATTTGTTACTAATGGCGCACTGTTGTATAGTGCGGCATTACTAATTGACATAGTAATGGCGCACCACATCCGTCGTGCGCCATTAGTAGTTTTGAAAAAAAAATAAAAAAAATAAAAAAAATTGTTACTAATCCATTACTAGTTTTAACTAGTAATGGCGCATTGTCCACTTGTGCGCCATTACTAAGTTATTTTCAAAAAAAATCAAAAAAATATCAATTTTTTATCTTTTTTTTTCAAAACTAGTGATGGCGCACCGTGGGTGTGGTGCGCCATTACTAGTTAAACTAGTAATGGCGCACCACCCCACGGTGCACCATTACTAACTTGCCCCAACACCGAATGCCCCCCCCCCCCATGTGGATCGCCTTTTCAGTTTAAAAAAATAAAAGAAAATGATGGAAATGTCAAAAAAATAAAAGAAAATATGTTTCCCATGTGATATGTGCTCTAGTTGTTGGGAAAATTTACAAATATGAATTTCGACTTTATTTGCAAAATCTCTCTGGAAATTTGTAAAATGGGCATAACTTTTGCATACGAACTCGAATGAAAAAGTTTTTTATATGAAAAATCATCTACTCGAAAAGTTACATCCAAACTTAACAGAAAAAAACCTAACAGAAAAAAACCTAATGGAAAAAAAGTTACGGGGCTTTCAAGATCTCGCGGCAAAAAAATTCAAAAAATTTCAAACTTACTAGTGGCGCACCGTGGATGTGGTGCGCCACTAGTAACAGAAAAAAATTGGTTTTGAATTTTTTTTGAATTTTTTTTCAAAAAATGATACGTAATATGACCGGGAAGTTTGAAACATTTTCCAAAATTTCATGATAGTCATGAACATGAACAAAGTCCTAGACATCAACATGGTATAACAGGATTGATATGCTAGATATATCAACAAGTGCCTGTGAAGTGAGCTGTTGCTGGGGTTGGATAGAACTCTGAAGTTAAGCGTGCTTGGGCTGGAGTAGTGTGAGGATGGGTGACCTTTTGGGAAGTTTGACCACGGAGTGTGATTTGACCTGAGATTAAGCATATTGACCCGAAATTAAGCCATAGTGAACTGAGATTAAGAAAAAAACGAAAAAAAATTTCTAAATTTTATTTTAAAAAAAATTGAAAAGAAATGTTACTAATGGTGCACTTCTATGTGGTGCTCCATTAGTATACGAGATACTAATGGCGCCATAGTGAACTGAGATTAAGAAAAAAAATTCTGAAAAAAAATTAAAAAAAATTCTGAAATTTTTTTTTAAAAAAATTTGAAAAAAAATGTTACTAATGGCGCACTTCTATGTGGTGCGCCACTAGTATACTAATGGCGCACCATGTGCCATACTAATGGCGCACCACAGGTGCGCCATTAGAAAAAAATTCTAATGGCGTGATGCTAATGGCGCACCACAGGTGCGCCATTAGAAAAAAATTCTAATGGCGTGATGCTAATGGCGCACCGGTAGTGCGCCATTAGTAGGGAAAACCGGTGCGCCATTAGTAGGCCTTTTTCTAGTAGTGCAAGGAGCATATTTGTGTTGGTCCTAGTTTTGTTAACTTTAGACACCTTTCCCTATGTCGGCGCAGCAAATCTAGTCCTGCTCAAACTCTACAGCCTTGTCCCCCAAAACAAAAGATCAGTTTGTTACAGATATGCGTACTATGTTTGTCATTGTTTTCCCTTTTCGACCAACGTAGGTGCTGGATAGCCAGTATGTACTAGTACTTTCGCCCCTTCCTTTCCTCTTTGAACCACGTCCTAGATTTATGCGATAAAACTTTCCCCACTACTTTCCCCCATTCCTTTCCTCTTTGAACCACGTCCTAGATTCATGATATACAACTTTCCCCCTTCCTTTCCACTTTGAACCACTTTTCCCACTACTTTCCCCCACTCCTTTCCTATTTGAACCACGTCCTAGATTCATGGTATACATGCAGCTAGAGCAATGCTTGTGGAATAAGTAAATTATACCTTAAGGTTCTTGGGGCGTGGTTCGGTGGGCGACGGGATGGTGGCGAAGAAGAAGGGGTCGGAGGCCCTCCCGCACCGCCGCTCGGTGAAAGTGAACAGCTGCGCCGGTAGTGGATAACCTCCCTCGCCGACGGCGACAGCATTAAGCCTTCTTCCCTTCCCGGCGGACGGATCCTGCCGGCTCTTTGAGCAGCAGTGAGGGGAGAGAGAGACCAACTAAGTCTTGTTTAGATCTGGAGAGGGTGAGAGAGTGTGAAGAGAGAAACTACAAGCGCTGAGGCTCCAGCATGTTTATATATACTGGAGAGAGAGTGTGAAGCGTGAAAACCCTAGAAAACAAGCGCCGAGGCTGCAGCTTATACGTGATGAGGTGATTATACGGTCACTACGAGATCGTATAGCTCCGTATCCATCCATTTTGACTAGTCAAAGAATCCTCCTGGCACAAATTATGCTCAAGTGTAGTTATCGAACCCGAGACCTCAAGTTTTTTTTGAGTGGAACCCGAGACCTCAAGTTTGATGAGCGAACAGGCTAACCAGCTACACAACCCTCCCATTATGTTCAATGAGAGGAAAATAACCTTTTATACATTCCTGCATTCGTGTGACAAGCATGTTGTGTGTTTTGTGTGTGTGTGTGTGTGTGTGTGTGTGTGTGTGTGGGAGTCATTGGGATTAAAATCATAATCGTGTCATGTGGCTTTGGTGGTTAGACTATCCACAGTGGTGCAGAAATAATGCAGCCTTAGTCACCTTACCTCTCTCCACGTAGTATGTTGGGTCCCACCAGTCAGAGGGTGAAACAAACAAATTAATAAGAAAAATTAAAAGCGCCAGCGGTGTATCTTACCTCACACATCTCGCTACTGCACGGGAACACTGTCCAATTGATTCCTCTGTTCGCTCACCTATTATTTTAAGTGAATGCTTATTTAAACATGCACACAAATTTGGGCACTTGTATTCCACCTAAGTCAGTGTGCCACCATATCTCGTACTTACTACTCCATCTGTTTAGGTGTAATAAGTCACGTTAGAAGGTGTAGCGGGACCAAGGTGCATGCGTGTGTGTGTGTGTGTGTGTGTGTGTGTGTGTTTAACAGCATGTGTGTGTTAGAGAGAGCGACAGATCGACCTACTTCTACAGAGAGATGGTGTCTAGTGTATGATTTTAGCCGCAAGAGTTGGTGCATCCTCTCATTTCCGGGCATGTCCGATAGGGACAGGCGGACAGCTGCCACGCCCGCTCCTGACCAGCCTGGCCCACCCAAAGCCCCTCCATCGCCCGCGCGCGCTTCCCGCCCGAAACAGTCAGCGCCGCTCCAAAGAATTGGTGCCGCATTCATGCCCGGGCAGAGCGGACGCGACCTATCACTGGCGCAAGAGTGATGGTTGCTTCGTCCGTCCAACTTACTGCTGGGTCTATGTGATTTAACGGCTCATTGGTCTTTATTACTGAGGTGGTAGGACTGCTGGATGTCCCACGCTTTCGGCGAAAGGAGGTACTACTAGATTACAATTTTCTCCATTCTTACAGCGGAGGAGTGCAAGAGCAGTGAAAATACGCAGGCTCAGTGATTACATGGCCCACCTCACACTATCACCATATTTTCTGGACACCGTGCGACACCTAACTCTTTACATAGTACTCCCTCCATTCCTAAATACTAGATGAGTCCCCGCACGTTGCCGCGGAACAGATGTATATCTCTTTGCGTAAAATTATTGATTCCATAGAACTAAAAAAAACTCTATAACTGCATGACAAATGTGGTAGACAAACTAAAAAAACTCCCATCATCATTTAGATCATCCCACGTAAGGAAAAAAGATCAGCAAACTCCTACTGCAAAATGGGATTATATTTTTCTTTTAGACATGTTAATGGGACTTAAAATCTCACTTACATGCTTGCTACCAGTGCATGCTTGCGTGCAGACATGTTGATGTGATTTAAAACCCACTCACATGCATGCCACGGTATTTCTGCATGCTTGCATGTGGCTTAGTACGGAGCCTCTCAACGTCTAGATCAGATGGCTATTATGGACTGATTTAGTTCATCTAATGGCTACATTAATTTTGATGATGTGGCTCAAGGAGAGGATAGAGAATTCCTAGTAGTGGGTGCTAGCTATTACTAGTAGATAAGTCTTTGTAGAGATTCCACTTGGTGAACTATATACAGAACAAAATGAATGAATCTACACTTAAAATGCATCTATATACATCTGCATGTGGTTCATGGTGAAATCTCTACAAAGACTTATATTTAGGAACGGAGGAAGTACTAGTATAGTACGTACTGTAATTTATCAACGAGATAAATTTGTACAATGCTATGAAGCTTCCAGCTTCTGTTACATGTATCTTGCGTCCATAGGTTGCCCGTTTGCAACATTTCATCAAATACAAAGGCGACTAACATGCATGCTATTACATCTCAATGATTGACAGATCATAGCAAATATGTACTCCCTCCGTTCCAAAATAAGTGTCTCAACTTTATGCAAACTTTAGTACAAAGTTGTACTACTACTAAAGTTGACACTTATTTTGGAACAGAGTCAGCTAAAGAAAAAAACGATCAATGCAGTCCCTAGCCCTTGAGCCGTGAACCCTAACCAGGTTTCAATTTGCTGGCAACGTTCGAGCTTCCTAAGAAATGAAGTTTGCAACCTTTTGACCATCAGATCATTTTGTGCAGTTTCACAAAAATCGAGATGAGCATCCCTGTGGCAAAGAAATTGAAGAAGCATGATTAGAATAAGATTACTGGGACTAGTTGATGAGACATAAAGTCATCACAAATACAGTACGTAGAAGCCAGTAGAGGTATGTGCAGGGCAAAGAAGTAGAGAAACATCCACATGGAGTGATGTGGGCAGCTGGAGCAGTGGTGCAAGCCGGCTGTAAAGGAAGTTGTACCTGAGGGACGTAGCTCAACCTTGAGGAGGGTGGCGGGAGGCAGCAACTGCCCACGTCGCGGTAGTGAGCAAGGGACGAAGGCAACCTCACTGGCTTTGTGAGAGAGAACGGTGGGGACCCCTAATCTGGACATGCCGACAGTGGGTTTTCGCCCTCGGCAACGCCGACCGCATCTACAGTAAGTATCCACCCCTTCCCCCGGCGGACGTGATCCGCCGGGATGTTAGAGATGTGGCCACAGTTGTTTTGTGCGAGAGAGTGTGAAGAGAGCAACCCCAGGAAGCAACCGTGTAGGCTGGTGTCGTGGTTCTAAGTCTGATAGTAGAGTGGGGGGTAGGTATGGAGAGGCAAGGTCTTAGCTATGGAGAGGTTGTAAACACAAGCGATGTACGAGTTCAGGCCCTTCTCGGAGGAAGTAAAAGCCCTATGTCTCGGAGCCCTGAGGCGGTCGAGTGGATTATGTGTATAGGTGTTACAAGAGTGCGAACCCTTCTGCCTGTGGAGGGGGTGGCTTATATAGAGTACGCCAGGACCCCTGCCAGCCCACGTAATGGAGGGTTTAAAGCATATTAAGTCTGGGACGTTACTGGTAACGCCCCACATAAAGTGCCTTAACTATCATTAAGTCTATTCAATTACAGGCCGTTGTAGTGCAGAGTGCCTTCTGACCTTCTGGTGGTCGAGTGTATCTTCATGGTCGAGTGAATCTCCATGGTCGAGTCCTTCTGGCCAGTCGAGTGAGTTCCTCGTTGGTCGACTGGAAGGTGATCTCTTCTAAGGATGTCCCTGGGAAGGACATTTTAGGTCAGGCCTATGACCCTACCCTGGGTACATGAATCCATCATTAGCCCCCGAATGGATTGAGGCTTGAATGAGGAAGGAGTTGATGCTGTTTCCGATTGACTTTTGCATACTGGCTATGTGTTGTTCTGGATTAAGATCTTCTTTGTTGATAACGAGCAACTTTTCTTCAGTCGACTCGATCCATTCTTGTCTTTCATCGAGTGATCTTTTAGACTTTGCCGGTTTCCGAGCGACGGATCGCAGGAAATCTCACGTCTGACAGACCGATCTGCCGCTCGCGGATTCCACGAGATACAAAATTTGGGGAAGCGCGCGAAGCGGAACGAACTGCGGCGCTCGGACGGGACGGGACATAAACGCCTCGATTTCCGCGGCACTTTTTCCGCCACGTATAGTGTCAATGCAACTGTTTCGGGATATGATTAGGTTGCCTGGGTCCACCTGTCATCCACTCGGAAGGGATGTTATAAATGCAACCAGCGAGGGTTTTCTGAACAGTGCTCCATTCTTTCTCTTCTGCTCTCCTCGTCTCCTCTCAACGCGCTCGCTTTCGCCCCCGCAGAGCTCTTCCTCGCGCACCTCGCCGGCAGCCATGGTCAAGGAGAAGACGGCGGCGCTGGAGCGCGCAAAGAAGGCGTCGGCGACGGAGAAGGCGTCGGCGGCGGAGAAGGCTAAGGGGAGATCCACCAGCCGCGGTGGGTCTTCGTCGAGATCCCGCCGGCCGTAGGGCTGGGTCTAGGGAGATTGGATCCAGTCGACCATTAGGGAGAAGGATCTCCTCGACATGGCTGACGACGGGCTGATCCCCCATGGCGCCGCAAGACTTCCAGGGAAAGAGTAGCAACCTCAGCCGGAAGAGGGTGAGTGTGTGCTCCTAGCCACTCATATTGATCGAGGGTTTTCTTTGCCACCGAGCATTTTTTTTCGTGGTTTTTTGAACTTCTTTGGAGCCCAACTCCACCACTTTACTCCGAACTCCATCGCGTATCTTGCTGCGTTCGTATCCATGTGCGAGAGTTTCTTGGGCTGTCGACCGCACTAGGGCTTGTTCAAGCACATCTTCACGTGTCGTTCTCAGACCGTGAAGAAGGCGAGTCCAGGCGATGAGAAGACCCAAGTTGTCCAAATGTGCGGGGGTCTGGGAATTCAAGTGAGGAACAAGAGCACCTTCCCAGCTATGACGTTTCCCGAGTCGGTCAGGGGCTGGCAGTCGACTTGGTTCTACTGCCAGAACGAGCTGACGCCGGGGCAGTCGAGTGGACTCCCCCCATTCACCATGAGTCGAGTGAACAAGCCCTCCTCTCTGAAGGTGGTTCCGGAGGAGAGAGCTGAAGTGAAGATGTTGATGGATCGCGTGGTGCAGTTGGTTCGGGACGGCGTGACTGGCATGGACCTTCTGGAGGTTTTCCTTCGGCGGCGAATCCAGCCTCTTCAATTCCGGAGCCATGGCATGTGGTTGTACTACGGGACTGAAGACGATACCCGAGTCCACCCGGAAGCAGTCGACGACGCCACGGTGGAAAGATGGATGGCCGCAGTCACTGGGAATAAGGATAATCCCCGTGGATCCAGGAGGGTTCCTCCACTCGACCATCACACCGTTCCAGATAAGGTATATTTTCTCTGCTTTCCATTGTATATTTGTCGAATTTGCTTCTGTATGTTCTGCGACTTGGTCGACTGATCTCTGTCTTGCCGTCTTCCAGGCCCTCACCGACCTGTACTCGATGCCCAATGGAGCTCAGGCTCCGACTAAGGAGGGAGAAGCCAGCGGGGGCGAGAGCCAGGAGGAGTGGGATTCAGACGCTGCCGAAGACGACGACGACGACGACGATGATGAAGAGGACGAAGAGGAGGAGGAGGAGGAGGAGGTTGCACCACCGCGCTCGGAAAGGCGGTCGAAGCTTGTCCATGACCCCGCGACTGAACGCGGTAAGGGGGTGGCGACTGCCTCGCAGTCGACCAAACGCCCTCGGACTGCTTCTCCGGTGCCGAGTGAAAGGGCTCCGAAGCAGTCGAAGGTGGCTCCGCCGAAACCCACCAAGCTCCTGCCAAAGATGAAGGTGTCCATCCCCACCATATCCGGGTAAACATGTTACTTGCGTTCTCTTGTTTTGTATAAGCTTTATCTCTGGTTGATACTTGAGTTGGTCGACTGATTCTTTGGAACTTCAGTGCTGCAACTTCTGAAACCTCAGGCAAGGCTGATGACCATGAGATGGAGGATGCAGCAACCACAAATCCTGGTACTGTACTCTCAATTCTGTCCTTAGTCGACTGACTCATGATTTCTAACTTTGATTCCTTTTCTGAAGCTCCACCCCATGACATTATCACCCTTCCTGAGGATGATGATGATGAGGATGAAGAACCGCTGAGGCGCAGGATGAGCAAGAAGGCGTCTACTGGTACGACAACCCCGGATGCGACGGCGCCCGAGACTGTGGTCACGGAGGGGGAGAACCCCACTCGACACACCGTGTCTTTCGCGGTGCCGTTGACGAGTGCTCATCCCACCTCGTCGAGTGCTGCCCAACCCTCGCTCTTCACAACACATCACGTCCCAGAAGACCAGGCCAGCGCTGCTAAGGAGGCGATACGCCAAGCGGGGATTATGATGGAGCAGGTGAAGATCGTCCGGGATGCAAGCCAAGCAGCTTATGACGCTAGCTCCGCCCTTCAAAGCAATGTTCAGGTCAGTCGACCACCGCCTGTTCTGTTAGGATATGCTATCAAAACTTTTTTCTTTCTGAAATCCATAGCAATCACCCGCTGGGTGTGTCGAGAAAAAACTCCGTGTTAGCGGGGGCACGCTGGGTGTAGTCCCCAAGGCTAAGGTCGACTGCTGGCAGTCGGCTTTAGGCTTTATAAGTAAAGGTTGTTCATCATTCGACTTGATCGAACGGTTTCCGACTAGTCGACTGGTCGACTCTGTCTTGAACAGAACTAGTGGGGGCACGCTGAGTGCACCCACTGGGTGTAGTCCCCGAGACTGTGGTCAACTGCTTGCAGTCGACTACAGTCTGAAGAGCACGTCTTTTTTTTTGGTCGACTGGTCGACTCTGTCTTGAACAGAACTAGTGGGGGCACGCTGAGTGCACCCACTGGGTGTAGTCCCCGAGACTACGGTTGAATGCTTGCATTCGACTGTAGTCTTAGAAACGTATGATTTTTCCCAATCCACTCAGAAGTGAATCATCTTTGATATTTTGTCGATTGGTTCTTCGTAGAAATCTTGTGATCTTGCGGCTCGCTATACGGAACTGGAGCAGAAGCACATTCAGCTCGAGCTGGATCTGAAGCTGGTGCCGGAGAATCTGACGAAGGCGAAGGAGGAGACCAAAGGTATGTTCGGTGAGACCTCGACGACTCCTTTTTCCTTCCATTCGTTTCAAAATCTGACTTTGCTGCAACTTGCAGACAAGGTGCGGGAGGCCCAGAAGAAGAAAGACCTTGAGCTAGCTGAGAAGACCAAGCTTGCTGACGAGAAGTTAGCTTCAGTCACCAAGCTTGAACAGGAAAATACCAATCTGAGAGCTGCTCTGGCAATTGCCTCCAAGGATGTCGACCGACTGAAAGCTGACAAGACTACCCTGACTGAGAAGATCAACCAATTGACTGGGAAGAAGAATGACCTGGAAAGCTTCCTGGGTGGTCTTGCCAAGAAATTGTTCCTTATGCTCGAAGGTAATCTTTTCACTCGACCAGCATTTTCAACTGTGATGCTTCCATTCGACCATTGTCTTGATTCGGTGTTTTGTCCTTGCAGAATTTTGTCGGAACTTTCAAGATGAGACTAGCCAGTTCGAGCCGAACCTTGACCCTGTCAATTCTCCGGTGAATGATGAAGTTGCTATGAATGTCTTCCGACTGGAGTCCCGCGTTGCAGCTGTTGTGGACTATCTTGCAAGGCTGAAGGCCGCCACTTCTCGCATCGACTCGACGCTTTGGCCCGGGGCAACACTTCAGAATGACCTCGAGTCGTTGATGGCTCGACTAAATGCGGTCCCCGACAGTGTGCAAGAGTGGAAGAAGTCCTCGGCTCGGTGCGGCGCAGATGTTTCCCTGTGTCTGGCCCGGGTCCACTGCAAGGACGCGCGAGAAGAGAAGCTGGCGGCTCTCCGAGTGGCCAACACCAAGAAACACGACTTCAGGTCCTTCATGGAAACTTTCATCGCAGCAGCTACCCGGATCGCAGACGGGATCGACCTCGACGAGTTCGTTGCTCCTTCCAGCCCTCCACAGGAGGGGTAAAAAACCTTTCTTTAAGCCCGACCCTTTAAATTTGCCTCGGTATGCCGAGTGGAATTGTAACCGGTAAACCTTAACAGACTTAGTGCCTGAGCACTCTCGGTTCCTTTAGGTATCGACCTAAACTTGGATTTGATATTTGGATATGATTGCTCTTGGTTCGAATTGTCCTTTGCAGGTTCACAGCAAGATGTCCACTGCAGTCGACTTATTCCTTAGGCGAGCACTGGGCTGCAGCTAAGCCTCCGAGTGAGAGGTTTGCTCTTCACTCGGTAGGATTTTTATAACTTAGGCGAATGCTGGGCTGCAGCTAAGCCTCCGAGTGAGAGGTTTGCTCTTCACTCGGTAGGGTTTTTTATAACTTAGGCGAGCGCTGTGCTGCAGCTAAGCCCCCGAGTGAGAGGTTTGCTCTTCACTCGGTAGGATTTTTTATAACTTAGGCGAGCGCTGGGCTGCAGCTAAGCCTCCGAGAGGTTTGCTCTTCACTCGGTAGGATTTTTTATAACTTAGGCGAGCGCTGTGCTTCAGCTAAGCCCCCAAGTGAGAGGTTTGCTCTTCACTCGGTAGGATTTTTTATAACTTAGGCGAGTGCTGGGCTGCAGCTAAGCCCCCGAGTGAGAGGTTTGCTCTTCACTCGGTAGGATTTTCACGTTGTATTTGTGGCGAAGCTCGGAGGAGAGAGTCGCAGTCTATCTGCACCTCGTCTTCTTTGCGAGCCCACATTATACTTATGGCGTAGCTCAGAGGAGAGGGTCGCAGTCGACCTGCACCTCGTCCTCCTTGCAAGCGTATGTGGTACTTAGGCGAGCACTGGGCTGTAGCTAAGCCCCCGAGTGAGAGGTTTGCTCTTCACTCAGTAGGATTTTTTATAACTTAGGCGCGCGCTGGGCTGCAGCTAAGCCCCCGAGTGAGAGGTTTGCTCTTCACTCGGTAGGATTTTATATAACTTAGGCGAGTACTTGGACTGCAGCTAAGCCCCCGAGTGGAAGTCTGGCTTACCACTCGGTAGGATTTTTATAACTTAGGCGAGTACTTGGACTGCAGCTAAGCCCCCGAGTGGAAGTCTGGCTTACCACTCGGTAGGATTTTTATAACTTAGGCGAGCACTGGGCTGCAGCTAAGCCTCCGAGTGGAAGTCTGGCTTACCACTCGGTAGGATTTTTATAACTTAGGCGAAACGGATTCGCGGCTAAGCCTCCGAGTGGAAGTCTGGCTTACTACTCGGTAGGATTTGTACAAACTTAGGCGAAACGGATTCGCGGCTAAGCCACCCACTGGGGGAAAAAGTGACAAAAATTATGAAGGAACTATGGCACTATTATTTCGAGATCCATGAACTACAGAAGTATTTTATTACAACTCATCCGAGTGGAAAACTTTTAAGTGTAAAATGGGCGGAGCAGATCCGCATTCCAAGCTCGGGGCTCTTCGATGTTGTGTTCGACGTTGTAGAGACGGTATGACCCATTGTGGAGAACTTTGGTGACGATGAAGGGTCCTTCCCAAGAAGGAGCGAGCTTATGCTGTTTCTGCTGATCCACTCGGAGAACTAGATCTCCTTCTTGGAAGGCTCGACCCCTCACATTCCTGGCGTGAAGGCGATGCAAGTCTTGTTGATAGATGGTCGATCGGATCAGAGCCATCTCTCTTTCTTCCTCTAGAAGGTCGACTGCGTCCTGACGCGCTTGCTCAGCTTCTGCTTCGTTGTAGAGTTCAACTCGAGGAGCATTGTGAAGAAGATCACTCGGCAAGACTGCTTCAGCTCCATAGACCAAAAAGAATGGAGTTCTTCCAGTCGACCGATTGGATGTGGTCCGCAAACCCCAAAGCACCGAGGGAAGTTCGTCGACCCATGCTCCAGCCGCGTGCTTGAGATCACGCATCAGTCGGGGTTATAAACCCTTGAGGATTAAGCCATTGGCTCGCTCCGCTTGTCCATTCGACTGGGGGTGAGCGACTGAAGCGTAGTCGACTCGTGTGCCTTGAGCGTTGCAGAAATCCTTGAATTCTTCCGAGTCAAAGTTCGAATCATTATCCATAATGATGCTGTGCGGGACCCCATATCTGAACGTTAGCTCCCTGATGAAGGTAACTGCAGTACTGGCGTCAAGATTCTTGATTGGTTTAGCCTCGATCCACTTTGTGAACTTGTCGACTGCGACCAGTACGTGCGTGAAACCACTTCGACCCGTTCTCAAGGGACCGACCATGTCCAACCCCCATACTGCGAATGGCCAGACGAGTGGAATGGTCTTCAGAGCTGACGCGGGCTTGTGTGACATATTGGAGTAGAATTGACATCCTTCGCATTTGTCCACTATTTCCTTTGCCATCTCATTCGCTCTTGGCCAGTAAAATCCAGCTCGGTATGCTTTGGCTACAATGGTCCGAGAGGACGCATGGTGACCACAGGTCCCCGAGTGGATATCATTGAGAATGATTCGACCTTCTTCTGGCGTTATGCATTTTTGACCAACCCCAGTCGGGCTTTCTCTATACAGCTGTCCTTTGATAACGGTAAAGGCTTTGGATCGGCGGACGATCTGCCGATCCTCTTCTTCATCCTCTGGGAGCTCTTTTCTCAGGATATACGCGATATAGGGAATTGTCCAGTCGGGAGTGACCACTAAAACCTCCATGACCAAGTCGACCACTGCTGGGACCTCAACCTCAGTCGGATCTGTGGCACTCTTGGGCTGTGGAGCTTCCTCTATGAAGGAATCTTCTTTAACTGACGGTGTGTGTATATGCTCCAAAAACACACCACTCGGAATGGCTTCTCTTTTGGAACCTATCTTTGCCAGATCATCTGCTGCTTGATTTTTCAGTCGGGGGATGTGATGGAGCTCCAACCCCTCGAACTTCTTTTCCAGCTTCCTCACTGCATTGCAGTATCCAGTCATGGCTGGGCTTCTCACGTCCCACTCCTTCATCACCTGGTTGACCACTAAATCTGAATCGCCATAAACCATCAGGCGACGGACGCCGAGTGAGATGGCCATGCGCAATCCATATAAAAGGGCCTCATACTCTGCCTCATTGTTGGAGGAATCAAAGTGGATCTGGAGCACATATCTAAGGTTATCTCCTCTGGGGGAAACCAGAACAACCCCAGCACCAGAACCATTCAGCATCTTAGAGCCATCGAAGAACATGGTCCAATGCTCCGAGTGAACTTCAGTCGGCTGCTGTTGTTCAATCCACTCGGCGAGGAAATCTGCTATTGCCTGGGACTTAATGGCTTTCTTTGCCTCAAACTTGATATCAAGGGGAAGAAGTTCGATCGCCCATTTCGCGACTCGACCAGTTGCATCTCTGTTGTGCAGAATCTCTGATAGTGGGGCGTCGCTGACGACTGTGATAGAATGATCAGAGAAATAATGAGCAACCTTCTTTGTGGTCATGTATATTCCATACACAAGCTTCTGATAATGAGGATATCTCTGCTTGGATGGAGTCAAGACTTCAGACAAATAATACACCAGGCGCTGAACTTTGAAGGCTTTTCCTTCTTCTTCCCACTCGACCGTAAGTACTGTACTGACGACTTGTCCTGTGGCTGCAATATAAAGCAACAAAGGCTCTTTGCTGATTGGAGCAGCTAGCACCGGCTGGGTGGAGAGCAGAGCTTTTAGCTCGGCAAACGCTGCATCAGCTTCTGGAGTCCACTCGAACTTGTCTGCCTTCTTCATCAATCGGTAAAGAGGTAATGCCTTTTCACCGAGTCGTGAGATGAATCGACTTAATGCGGCCAAGCATCCAGTAAGCTTCTGGACATCGTGCACTCGCACAGGGCGTTTCATTCGGAGAATAGTGCCGATCTTCTCTGGATTAGTGTCGATCCCTTGCTCGGAAATGAGAAAACCGAGTAACTTTCCACCAGGAACTCCGAATGTGCACTTCGATGGATTGAGCTTGATATCGTACCTTCTGAGGTTGGCAAATGTTTCGGCGAGGTCAGCAAGCAGGTCGGAACCTTTTTGCGACTTAATGACGATATCATCCATATACGCTTCCACATTCCGACTTATTTGAGTGAGAAGACACTTCTGAATCATACGCATAAATGTGGCTCCGGCATTCTTGAGGCCGAATGGCATGGAGATATAGCAGAAGCACCCGAATGGAGTGATGAAAGCTGTTTTTACTTCGTCGGGTCCATACAGACGGATCTGATGATACCCAGAATATGCGTCTAGAAAAGACAATCTCTCACATCCCGCGATCGAGTCAACAATTTGATCTATGCAAGGGAGAGGAAAATGATCTTTCAGGCAGGCCTGATTGATGTGCTTGAAGTCAATACACATGCGGAGCGATTTGTCCTTCTTGGGAACCATGACGACATTGGCGAGCCACTCGGAGTGGTATATCTCTCGGATAAATCCTGCCGCCAACAGTCGAGCCACTTCCTCACCAATAGCTTTTCTCTTCTGGACGGCGGACCGCCGAAGATGCTCTTTGACTGGTTTTGCTGATTTGTCGACTCTGAGGCGATGCTCAGCCAGTCCCCTGGGAACACCTGGCATGTCAGCTGGCTTCCATGCAAAAATGTCCCAGTTCTCACGGAGGAACTGGATGAGCGCTTCTTCCTATTTCGGGTCGAGTGTCGTGGAGATGTGGGTCGGGGCTGCATTGGGGTCGGTCGGGTGAATGTGAACAGGCTTTGTCTCACCAGACGACTGAAATGCAGACTCTGTGGCTGGTTTCTTGGATTGCAACAAATCACTCGGATCTGCGTTTTGCTTGTATTCTTCGAACTCGACCGCTGTCACCTGGGAATCGGCAATCTTCGAGCCCTTCTGAAAGCACTCTTCTGCCTTTTTCCGATCGCCAGTGATAGTGATCACCCCTTTGGGACCTGGCATTTTCAGTTTGAGGTACACGTAACATGGTCGAGCCATGAACCGTGCGTAGGCGGGCCTCCCCAAAATGGCGTGGTACGCGCTCTGAAAATCCACAACCTCAAAGGTCAACTTTTCCTTGCGAAAATGTTTTGAGTCGCCAAAAACCACGTCCAGGGCTATTTGGCCGAGTGAGTTGGCTTTCTTCCCTGGTATGACTCCGTGGAAACTCATGTTGCTGGTGCTCAGTCGGGACATCGGGATGCCCATTCCCTTCAGTGTGTCTGCATACAACAAGTTCAGCCCACTGCCACCGTCCATCAGCACTTTCGTCAGTCGAGTGCCTTCGACAACTGGATCGACCACCAAAGCTTGCCTCCCAGGGGTGGCAATATGAGTCGGGTGATCAGATTGGTCGAATGTGATGGGTGTTTGGGACCATTTCAGATAACTTGGTTTTGCTGGGGCAAGCATATTCACCTCACGGTTAATGACTTTCAGTCGACTCTTACTTTCTACATCCGCGAAGATCATCAGAGTGGAGTTGATATGCCGATATTCTTCCTCACTGTCCTCTTTGTCTCCGGCCTTGTCTGACTCTTTCTCCTTGTCCTTAGACTATTTTCCCTGAAACTGCTGGATCAGGAGTCGACACTAGCGAGTGGTGTGCTTTGGGTAAATAATGTTGCCCTCTTCATCTTTCTTCGTGTGGATGTGGCACGGCATATCCATCACGTCGTTTCCTTATTTATCCTTTACTTTCTTAGGATTCCAGGATCCTTTTGGCTTCCCTTTGAACTTTCCCTGAGTCACGGCCAGGGCCTCTCCAGGAGCTGCTGGCTCGGCTTTCCGCTTCTGTTTCCGACTGGAATTTCCCTTCTCAGACTGACTTGGCTTATACTTGCCGCTTCAGAGTCGGTCCTCTTCCTCGCCATTGGCGTACTTGGTAGCAATCTCCATCATCCGACTCAGGGTCATGTCCCCGGTTCGACCAAACTTCAGACTCAATTCCCTATTCTTGACGCCATCTTTGAAGGCGCAGACTGCTTGATGATTAGACACATTTTCCACAGTATGGTGCAGAGTGAGCCACCTCTGAATGTACTCTCTGAGAGTCTCATTGGTCTTCTTCACACAAACTTGCAGCTCTGTCAAACCAGCTGGTCACTTGCAGGTTCCTTCAAAAGTTCTGACGAACACTCGGAACAAATCTTCCCAAGTGTAAATACTGTCAGGAGGTAACTGATTCAACCACGCTCTGGCTGAACCTTCCAGCATGAGGGGCAAATGCTTCATGGCCACCTCGTCATTCCCACCGCCAATCTGAACAGCCACTCGGTAGTCCTCAAGCCAAGTTTCAGGCTTGGACACCCCAGTGAATTTGCTGACTCCTGTCGCCAACCTGAAATTGGGGGGAATCACTGCGGCTCTGATAGCCCTGCTAAAACACTCTGGACCAGAAACATGCACTCGACTGCTCGTGGGTGCATCTCTCTCGGGTCCACCTCGATGGGCTCTGTTCCGGTCGACCAAGCTTTGCACGATAATGGATCGCGCGTCGAAGCCTGGTCCCCTGGGGTCGACTGGAACTCTTCGCCCCGCACTGAACTGACGCCTGTCATCCTGTCGCCGAGGAGCGTAAGACCCTTCCCTCGGAGGGGAAATGGGCACTCGACAGCTGTCATCTCGGTCGTGGCGGTCTCCATACTGATCACGCTGGTTGTCGCGCCCTTCCCGCCGCAGAGGTGATCTGGGACTGTGAGCCGACTGAACTGTATTCGCAGCGACGGATCGACTGTGAATTCTGTTGCGCGAGTGTGACACGGCTGAGTTCTAGTCCCCTGCTGCTCGGAGCAAATCTCTGATCTGCATCAAGCCTCTCCCAGCTTCCGACTGTGAAGGCTGGATGGACTCTGCTATACGGGTTGCAGCTGCTAAATTCTGAATTGGCGTGCGGTATACCTGAGTCGGTGGGAAGAGTCGATGTCGACTGGCTTCGGGGACTCGTTGCCGCGCGCGCTCGTCGAGTGCTCGCTGAAGGTTCTCCAGACGAGCGCGTTCAGCCACATTGGCCAAACGTGCCTCCTCCAAGACGCGAGCCTCGGGGGTTTCTCCCGTAATGGGAGTATGCAGGGCATCCATGTTCCTATGGCGAAGCTCTTCTCTCTGCAGAGAGTCGAGTGCCTCGGGCTGGTACTCTTCGTGGGCCTGAGCGGGGCCACCTCCACCGCCCGCTCCACCACCATGGGCGAAGCCGGGAGGACTGCGGGGTTTGTCGACCATGAGAATTTCCGCCGCTGGATCACTGCTATCGCATTCGGATGCAGTCTCTACGGAGCCAGTCGACAGATCGAACAGGCCGTAGAGAGATTCGTCGGGCTCGATTGCCGCAACTTGTGCGATGGCCTCCTGGCGAGCCACCGCGTGTTTCACCCACCGCTGAAGCCTCGACCGACCAGAGCGCTTGCGCTGGTGGGAGACCGGACGGGCGACCGATAAAGGAGTCGACCGATAGGGGGCCGACGGTTGCCGCAGCAGAATGCCGCGGACACATGCGCGAAAATGCGTCGCACCGCGGACGGGGAGCGCATCAACGTCGAGTGGAGCCTCCTGGAGCCACGCGGAGTCGTCGGCGATGAAGGTGAGAGCGCCAAGACGGATCTCGCGCCCCTCGACCAAAACTCCAGCAGTCATCATGATGAAAGTACTCAGAAATACTGCAACTTCTCCACAAAATCGCTAAAACACCGGCCCCACGGTGGGCGCCAACTGTCGTGGTTCTAAGTCTGACAGTAGAGTGGGGGGTAGGTATGGAGAGGCAAGGTCTTAGCTATGTAGAGGTTGTAAACACAAGCGATGTACGAGTTCAGGCCCTTCTCGGAGGGAGTAAAAGCCCTACGTCTCGGAGCCCTGAGGCGGTCGAGTGGATTATGTGTATAGGTGTTACAAGAGTGCGAACCCTTCTGCCTGTGGAGGGGGGTGGCTTATATAGAGTACGCCAGGACCCCTGCCAGCCCACGTAACAGAGGGTTTAAAGCATATTAAGTCTGGGGCGTTACTGGTAACGCCCCACATAAAGTACCTTAACTATCATTAAGTCTATTCAATTACAGGCCGTTGGAGTGCAGAGTGCCTTGTGACCTTCTGGTGGTCGAGTGTATCTTCATGGTCGAGTGAATCTCCATGGTTGAGTCCTTCTGGCCAGTCGAGTGAGTTCCTCGTTGGTCGACTGGAAGGTGATCTCTTCTAAGGATGTCCCTGGGTAGGACATTTTAGGTCAGGCCTATGACCCTACCCTGGGTACATGAATCCATCAGCTGGCCCGTCCTAACTATGTATATAGTGGAGCGGTTTCCTTTTCTCTCCATATGAACCTATCATATTGCGTACGCGGCACTGAAGAAAGAAAACTTTATTTATAAATGACGCACCACCTACTACTCGTTCTCCTATAACCTTGCGCTTGGCATCTCCAAAATATTAACCTTGCGATTGGCTCTTCGCCTCTTCGGGAAGTCGAGCAATAATGATAGTGCAGTGTATATCGTTCTGGCTATGAGACCGAATGAATTGCTGCATGTCCACCACGTGGCGAGGGTCGAGGGGCGAGGGAGAGTGCTACATATGGAGCAAAATGAGTGAATCTACACTCTAAAAAACGTCTGTATACATCAGTGTTTGGAGTATGTACTAGTAGTTCATATTGAAATCTACTAAAGGACATATATATTACAAAAAATATGATATAATCTCTATAACGAAGTTAGTAGGGACGAGGAGTAAATGGAGGGTGTAGTAAAATTTTCTCCTCGTCCTGCGAGCCACCGCGTGCATGGGCGAGGGAGCGGGCGTAAGGCGGACAGTACTAAGCAAGCTTCCCCTCATCCGGCTAGCCACCGCGCCCGTGGGCGGGGGGAGATGGCGTACTAAGCAAGCTTCTCCGCAATCTGCGAGTTGACGGGACACATCAAAAGTACTCCGGTGCATAGAGCCTTGCCTCTAAGGTAGGCCCCACATGGTTTGCCTCTTTTTTTAACATAACGCGTCAAGTCGCAATTTGTTTGTTCACCCGTGGTAGACGATCCTCCCTCCACCAAGTGGACAACCAGTACACGTGCCAAATTACCAGTTGGGCTTCCTTTTTCATACAGAAATGAGCTTCACCGTGTACCCGCGCGGGTGTGGTTGGAAAAGAGATGGGAGTACGTGCGCCGTGCATGCACCTCTTCTCTTCGTGCACGTCCCCCACCTACGTGGTTGTGTGTGAGAGATACAAACCACGTTCGTGAGTGTTTTTGTTTTGGGGTGGGGGTGGGGTGGGGTGGGGTGGGGGTTGATTTTGTGAATGTATTTCTGGGAATATGTGTCGATGACATCTCAAACAAAATTTTGCATGCAATGTGTGTGAAATGGAGGCCTATCCATATCATATATAGAAGGTTGGGCAATCCACGAGAAGAGAGGGAGGGGTCATAGATATCGATAGAGTCGAAGAGAGGATCAAGTGGGTGGGTGCGAGATCGATGAAGAGAGCCATCGAAATTGTGTGTGTGCAAGTCAAAGATATAGGGCGACTGACCTACCGGAACGTCAGAGGGCACATGTCAAGTTTGTGTGTGGCAGGGAGACATGACCAGAGCGATCGATGTATCGGTGTGTGTGGGGGGGAGGGGGTGGGGGAGGGTTAGGGAGAGGCCTAACTATAGAAGTAGAACGACTCGTATATGTGTTGAGAAGGAGAGATGAAGCTATGTCCTGAGGGAGATCGATCGACATCCATACATAACTGAAGGACGGGAAATATGATGGGACACAGAGAGAGAGAGAGAGGAGGGAGAGAGGGAGGGAGAGGGGTAGAGTGTTGGATTAGTGATGGAGTTGCTTCTCGAAGATGGTGGGAGAGGCCTACTAGACAAACTGAGGGTGGAACTACAATGTTATCAATAAGAGTGGGGATGTGTTTCTGTGTGTGCCCGTGCGTGATAGATCTGTCGGGACGCGTCCATGGATGATGAAGGGGAACCATGTGTTTGGTAAGCAAACCTAACTAGATCGGTAGATCAATTGTTGTTTGTCGGAGGAAGGGAGAGACATAACTAATGAGGTAGATCGACCGACGCGTGGGTAAAAACAAGTTATAAGGACCTAGCTAGCTATATGTATAGCGAGAGATTGGTCGGTGTACATCCATTTGTTAGAGGCACATAAGGCCCAGCGAGACGGATAGATAGAGAGAATGGAGCTAGGAGGTGGTGCGAGAGGCCCAACTACTAGCTAGATAGGGGGAGGAGTGTGTGGTTGTGAGATCGAAGAAAAGAGGGGCGAGAGTTTACACGTGTGTGTGACCGTATGAGAGACACGAGGCAAGGACACATAAAGGAGGAGATTGAAGGTGCATGTGTATGTTGTAGGCAGGCATCGCTGGAGAGGTTTATCGATCGGTGTGTGTCGGAAAGGACTTGTGGAGACTCTGGGAGAACGACTGTCGGTGTCAAAACCGACGGATCTTGGGTAGGGGGTCCCGAACTGTGCGTCTAGGCCAAGGAAAGTCCCATGTGGACACGGGACGAAGTCTTCAATCTTTTATCTTCATAGTCTTGGAGTCCGGCCAATGATGATAGTTCGGCTATCCGGACACCACCTAGTCCAGGACTCCCTCAGTAGCCCCTGAACCAGAATTCAATGACGACGAGTTCGGCGCGCATATTATCTTCGGCATTACAAGGCGGGTTCCTCCTCCGAATAATTCATAGAAGATTTTGAACACCAGGACAGTGTCCGGCTCTGCAAAATAAATTCCACATACCACCGTAGAGAGAATAACATCTACACAAGTTCAATCTGCTGACGTATTTCATGGCATGACATCACACCACGGCCAAGCATTTACTCGAATTGTTTTTATTGTTCCACCTGAGCGCGTTTAGCGAAGCAGTTTCCTTGGCACGTCTTGTCAAAGCAGAGATCGTGTCCCCTTATTTCGGGATTCTCATCAATATGGACGTGGGTAACCCAACCGCGCCATTGATTGCGGCGCTTGGGAGATAAGCGAGTTTTACCGGGCTGGTGGGGGCGCATAGTTTTGTCCGCCCATATATAAGGGGATAAGGATCCACCCTTCTACCTACGCCTTCTTCCTCCTTTTCTTATCCATCTCCGCACACTCGAGCTCCAGCGCCCAAGTCCGCACATCTCACCTCCACCTTCTCCAACCATGTCCGGAGCGGGAGGCAAGTGGATGGCCTCCTCCGTCACGGAGGGGCACATCAAAAAGCTGCGCAAGGCCGGATACTTGTCCAGCGATATCGCGCACCGGCTCCCCGACGAGGGGCAGCTCATCCCCACCCCAGGCCCGCTGAGAGGGTGGTGTTCCTTCCCCATTTCCTCCGCGGACTGGGCTTCCCACTCCACCCATTTGTCCGGGGGCTCATGTTCTACTACGGCCTGGATTTCCATGATCTGACCCCGAATTTTATCCTTAACGTCTCGGCGTTTATCGTCGTGTGCGAGGCCTTCCTCTGCATCCAGCCCCACTTCGGCTTATGGCTAAAGACTTTTAATGTCAAGCCGAAGGTAGTGGGCGGCCGCCAAGCGGAATGCGGAGGCGCCATGTTGGGCAAGATGCCAAACGTCACCTGGCTCGAGGGCACCTTCGTGGAAACCATCAAAGGGTGGCAGTCGGGGTGGTTCTACGTCACCGAGCCGCGTGACCCTAAATGTGCAGCGGCCCCCGAATTCAGATCTGGCATCCCCATACGGCTCACCTCCTGGAAAGAGAAGGGCCTGACCGGACTCCAATCCTGTGTCCAAACCCTGGTGAACAAGAAGCTCAAGCTTGTCAACGTAGTCCAGGTCATGCTCATCCGCCGGATTCTCCCGTGCCAAAAGCGGGCTTTCAACTTGTGGGAGTTCGATCCGGCACAGCACCAGACCTTGAGCAGGCTCTTCGACACTACGTACGAAGAGGCCTGGAGGGTGCTGTTCAAGGGCGCCGAGGCTCCCGCATCCGCTACCGAAGATCGCGGATTCAGCTCGTAGCGTCAAGCCGGCGAGGTAAGCTATATTACCCTTTACAGGACACATGTTTTCCGTAGTTTGACTCTATGCGGGATCTAAACTCCCATTACCTTTTAACAGGTCTGGCAGAAGACGTCCGGGCAGGTTGACTGTCCGGCTCCCCTTCCAGAAGACCCAGCGGACGCCCGTTTGACGGGGCTGCTAGTCCCGGCACCTTACGTGGTGCCGAAGAAGAAGGCCAATAAGAAGGCCACAGGAACCTGGAGGAGTTCCCGGTGCCAGGTGTTATCAGACTCATCGTCCGATGACTCCAAGGCAGACTCCTCCCACGAAGACGAGGAGGAGAAGAAAGAGGCCTCTCCCCTAGCGGGGGGAGAGAAGAAGAGGAAGGCTTCCCCAACGGGGGAGGCCGAAGGGTCCAAGAAGGGAAGGACCCTTCTTCCGGACTGTTCCACCAATGCCGACGACGGCGAAGAGGAGTGGCCCTCGAGGGCCAAGCCCCTGGCGAGATTGTAAGTGTCCGGATTCCAGAATAACTCATGATTTTTCTTTCATCGCATAGTGTCTTCTAACGCTGAATACGACCATGTAGCCCGCCCAAGGATAACCTTCCCGCTTCGTCGAGCGGGTCCCTGGGTTCGTCGGATGTGAATAGCGCTTCACTTCCAACCGCCTCCTCCCCCCGTGACGCAGACGACGCCGAGGTGGGGTCCCAGAAAGGGACCAGCCAGGAGGAGGAGGCCCCGGAGGTGCCGCGGGGCAACCTCCCGGACTTTGGACCGGACTCCTCACCGGAACCGTTGGTGGTTCCGGAGTCCGGCGGGCGGCCCCTTTGTGAGAAGGGCGAGACAGCGATGCCGGTGGCCTCCATCCAACCGGAGGCGCCGGATAATTTGCTGGAGGTGCTCAACGGCGCTTCCATTGACAAGGAGCACCGCACTGTTATGAGTGCGGTGATTCAGAAAGTTCAGTCCGCCAAGAGCGGGCTGACCGAAGCCTGCACCAGCCTTCTAACAGGCTTTGAGGTAAGGATTTTAAGATATGTAAAATAGTACCGCATAGACAGTAGCCCCTGATACTCAATTCGGTGTTCGGAAAGAAAAGCCGAACTGAGGATCTAAAAAGATATACACAGGAGTCTAACACAAATATGTCAATATGGGAATGCAGGCTGCGCTGCTGACCTCTGCCGCACTGACTGCGGAGGTCAATGCCTTGAAGCAGAGCCTCGAGCGGTCCAAGAGCAAGCTCGGCCGTGCCAAGAAGCAGCTCGAGGACAAGGAAGGTAAGTAACACCTTATTAAAGTTGTACCTTATAGAAAAGGATTTGGTTGCAAAAAATGACAGGAATAACATGGGTTTTCCAGGGGCTACGAACGAGGTGGTGACCCTGAAGGAGGCGGTGTTCGCGGCCGAACGCAATGCAGCCACGGAACGCACCGAGCGAGAGAAGCAGGAGGCGCGGGTGGCGGAGGTGCGGCAAGAGCTCCAGGCTCTCGTGGAAAAACACGAGAGTTTGGAGCGTGACTCGAAGACTCAGGAGTCCGAGCTCGCGTCGGCTCTTGAGAGTGCTAAAGCCGCTAAGGCCGAAGCCCAAAAGGCCCTCCAGGAAATCGAGGCAGTAAAGAAGATAGTGGCGAGTAAGGCATTCTTCATGCAAAGCAAGCATGTAAAAGTGAATTACTTGTTACTTACCCGAATTCGTAGCTCTCCAGGAGCGTTCGCAGATCTGCCCTGCGGCGTGTCTGATGCTGCCGCGTTCTATAGAGCCGAGAAGGGGAGCTCGACGGAAAAGGTGTTCTGGTCTCAGTATGCTGAGGTCGGACATCCGGTGCCCCTGAGCGACCAGCTGAAGCAGCTGGTCGAGCTCCACAAGGTGGCCGAACAGGCCATGAAGGGCATCATAGTTCGGCTGTGGCCCAAAGAAGCCATGCCTGGGAGCTACTTCGGTCTGGTGCGGCGTCTGGTGGACGCTTGTCCATGGGTTGAAGTCATCAAGCACTCCGCCTGCATTGTAGGTGCCCCTCGGGCCCTTGCCCGCGCTAAGGTGCACTGGGGCAAGATGGACGCCGAGAAGCTTGTGACCGACGCGCCACCGCCGGGCAAGGAGTATCGCACGCCCGAGATGTATTATAAGGGTGTCCTGAAGGGTGCCCGCCTTATTGCGGGTGAATGTTCCAAAGATGTAATTTTTTAGTAGACTCGCATTTTGTTATGTTACACCCACGATGCGGCTATATCTCCCACGTGTCGAAGCACGACTTAGAGGCATAACCGCATTGTGGTTTTGTCGCAAGAAGGGTCATCTTCACACAATCCCATGTAATGAACAAGAATGGGATAAAGAGTTGGCTTACAATCGCCACTTCACACAAGTACTTAAATAAATCATACATCATTCAGAGTACACACATAGTACGACTACGGACGAAGCCAAAAGAACAGAAGACAACCCAACTGCTAGATCCCCGATCGTCCCAACTGGGCTCCACTACTGATCAACATGAAACGAAACATAGCAACGACCAAGATCTTTGTTGAGCTCTCATCTGAGCTCGGTTGCATCACCTGCACTGGTATCATCGGCACCTGCAACTGTTGTGATAGTATTTGGTGAGTCACGAGGACTCAGCAATCTCAAAACCCGTGAGATCAAGACTATTTAAGCTTATGGGTAGGAAGTGGTAATGAGGTGGAGTTGCAGCAAGCACTAAGTAAATATGGTGGCTAACATACGCAAATAAGAGCGAGAAGAGAAGCAACGGAACGGTCGAGAAGCTAGAAGTGATCAAGAGGTGATCCTGAAACTACTTACGCACAATCATAACACAAAGACCGTGTTCTCTTCCCGGACTCCGCCGAAAAGAGACCATCACGGCTACACATGCGGTTGATGCATTTTAATTAAGTCAAGTGTCAAGTTCTCTACAACCGGATATTAACAAATTCCCATCTGCCACATAACCGCGGGCACGGCTCTTGAAAGTTTAAACCCTGCAGGGGTGTCCCAAATTAGCCCATCACAAGCTCTCACGGTCAACGAAGGATATTCCTTCTCCCAGGAAGACCCGATCAAATTCGGAATCCCGGTTTACAAGACATTTTGACAATGGTAAAACAAGACCAGCAAAGCCGCCCGAATGTGCCGACAAATCCTGATAGGAGCTGCACATATCTCGTTCTCAGGGCACACCGGATTGTCCAAACTTCCGGTAGGCCAGCCCAGAGTTGCCCCTGGTGGCCACCAGCGGCTGACAGGTTGGACCAACACTCACGACGAGCACTGGCCCGGGGGGTAAAATAAAGATGACCCTTGAGTCTGCAGAACCCTAGGGAAAAAGGCTTAGGTGGCAAATGATAAAACCAAGGTTGGGCCTTGCTGGAGGAGTTTTATTCAAAGCGATCTGTCAAGGGGGTCCCATAAATCACCTAACCACATAAGGAACGCAAAATCAAGGAACATAACACCGGTATGACGCAAACTAGGGTGGCAAGAGTGGAACAAAACACCAGGCATAAGGCCGAGCCTTCCACCCTTTACCAAGTATATAGATGCATTAATTAAATAAGAGATATTGTGATATCCCAACATAATCCTGTCCATCATGGAGCAATCTTCAACTTCACCTGCAACTAACAACGCTATAAGAGGGGTTGAGCAAAGTGGTAACATAGCCAAGCAAAGGTTTGCTAGGCAGGGTGAAAACGTTAGAGGCTCACATGGCAATCTGGGAGGCTTGATAAAACAAGTGATAGGTAGCGCAGCGTAGCGATAGAAGAAAGCAACTAGCAAGCAAAGATAGAAGTGATATCGAGGGTAATGGTCATCTTGCCTGAAATCCCACAAGGAACAAGAACGAGTCCATGAAGAAGACAAACGGATGTAGTCGAACGAATCCTCACAACTCCGAAACGAAACCGAAGCTAACAAGAGAAGCAAACCGGAAAGAAGCAAACAACATGGTGAACACACAAGCATAATCATGGCATGATACACAAACAAGTATGATGCATGACCGGCTTAATGATTCATGGCAAGGCAAGTGCAACAAACAATACTACAAATTAAGTGGAGCTCAATATGCAATGAGTTGCATATTGACGAAACACCACATCAATTATTTAGTCCTCTCTCGTTTAAGCTACCCAACAATATTAAATGTTATTAAACATGGCAAGAGGTGAAGCATGAACAAACCACCTATTTAGGCAAGTTGAAATGAGGCCGGAAACAACAAACAACAATTCCAGAAAATCCCCATATGTCATTCAGCAATTTACTGCAAACACACTTTTAACCATTTAAATGTTGTTATCATGATGCGGATGACATATGCAGGTTTTATGCAATTTTATGAAAATATTGACATGAGCATGTTATGAAGCATTTGGTCACCATGGCGGAACAAAAAGGGTGCCACGGCAGCGAAACGGAAATGGTGCCACGGCAACATTCCGATGATCCGACAACTCATTGAGATACCGGTGCAAAATAGCAAGTGTGCGGATGCGCAGAACATGCAAAAGATGGTGGGGTGATCCCGGTTACCGGGTTCCCACGGGTTGATGGCACGGCAAACGAGGAGGAACGTGCATGAAGCAAGGCACAGTGCAAACACGAGCATCTCATGCATCGCAAACATTCTTTCTCGAAAAGTCATCTCGGTGGTTATACCTCCAAAACGTGCGGTTCGAAGCGGCGTAGAGGAAGCAGACGTTCTCGGAACGGTCGTAGGGGAAGTAGTCGTACACATTTCGTAGTTGTACACACTCCCTAGATGTTCGGGGTCACATCAAGGAACTTGACGTCCACAGGGTCTTCAAGGTCAATGGTAGTGGTACACACGTCGTCGTGGTACTTGGCGAGTATGCGTAGTCGTAGACGTTCCAAGGTGCTTGACGCATCAGCATGTGTAGTCGTACATGTTCGGAGCGGAACTTGGCGTATCCATGTACTTGGCAGTCTCTATCTTCACGACGAAGCAACATAACGACGACGGTCGAGTGCAGTTAGGCCCTTCTTGACGAATCCAAATTCCCTGTGTGCTAGGGTAATGAAGGGCAGATATTTCCCCGACTCAGGTTTCTTACATGCTTCGGTACCAAAGTCTTCGTCTGCCATTTGGAGGGCGATCATTGCAGGGCGGGAAGCATTGCAAATGGGGCTGTTGAAGCGAGTTGGTAATGGTACCTCCATATCAGTATGGGAGGATAAGTGGATTTCGTCCACTTTAACTATGGCTCCGTTGCTACGGCCGGCGAACACGGCGATTCATATGGTCATTGACTTGATTGATACACGCACTTGGACGTCGCGGTAGGAGCTAGTCAGAGAGACTTTCATCGCACCAGACGCAGCAGCTATCTTAAACATTCCGCTGCGACGTGGTGGTGGTGAAGACTTCATTGCATGGGCACATGAGAATTCAGGCACCTACTCTGTTAAATCGGCGTATCGAGCTCTCATGAATCAAAAAGAGCGTTTGGCTCTAGATGAGGGGTAGACTACAGGTACTTCAGTTGATCAACAACAGTTGTGGAATGCAGTTTGGAAACTCAAAGTAGTCCCTAAAGTCAGAGTTTTCTGGTGGCGGGTACTGAGAGGCATCTTGCCAGATGAGTGCACTCTTAAATTTCGCCACCTGAGAACAATCAGTACATGAAAGATTTGTCTTGCTATGGATGAGCATATGGAGCATGTGATGATGCATTGCCGCATGCCCGCAGATTTTGGGAGGAGGCAAGACTGCTTTTCGATGTTAATCTACCTCGCCTCCAACCGCAAACATGGGCAAGAGATGCTGTCTGTGATTCTCGGTTCTTAGACAAGGAGAGGGCGATTTTTGTAACCGTGATGTGGGCCATCTGGATGTCGCGCAATCGTCTCACTCATGACCGGGAAGGATGGGATCCTACAACTTCTGTGAGGAGGATACAAGAGGATCTGGCCATTCTCGAGCTGCCTCGGCAACTTACTTCAACATTGCCAGGCTATGGTTGGCAACCCCCTGACGACGCGTATATAAATATAAATACAGATGCGGCTATCCATCTAGATGATGGGAGTGCAGGACTGGGTGGTGTTGCTCGTTCTTCATCGGGATTCAAGGGTGCATGGTGCAAGCCAGCTCCGGGTGTCACTGATCCGCTGATTGCGGAGGCTATGGCGCTGAAGGAAGGAGCGATTTTTGCTACACTTCGAGTCTACGCGCATGTGATCATGGAGACCGACTGTCTAGAGGCAGTTAACCTCTGGAATTCTCGCTATACCGATCGTTCGGTGATAGCACCCATTTTGTTAGAAATTGGAGAGCTAGCTCCTAGTTTTATGTCTTTTTCTATTCAACATGTAATAAGAACAGCAAACGGCCCTGCACATCTTTGTGCTAAGCGTGCTTTGACGCTTACAGTGACTGATAGCTGGGTAGACTCTACTCCAAGCTTCCTGATCAGTAGCCTGTTGGCGGACTGTTCGGTGAATGCTTTCGTTGAATAAAGCTCTCTCAAGTTCCCTGAAAAAAAAGAGTGCAATTAGGCCCCAGGTCTACCGAGGCTTGGGATGACCCAAACGAAGCAGCACAACGTCTGGTCTTGATGGTCAACGAAGAGGCAGGCAGCGAAGCAGCAGCAACGTGCGGGCATTGAACAGCCACGACGGACACCATGACCGTGAGGAGGGGCTCTCACACGAGACCAGCAGCGGGCACGCGTGTGCAGGAAGGCAGCGAGGCGGTGACGCTTGCTGGACCTGCAGCAAACAGTGGAGGTCGAGGTCGGCGACGGAGAAGGAGGCGGCAGGGCTGCTGACGAGGGCGGCGGAGCACGGGCAGGAGGTGATGCGGGTCATCCTCCTCGCCCTAGACATGACGAGGCAGGGGAGGTCTTGGTGCGGGGCACCGGCGATGCAGGGCGCCACCGTGGGGCTTGAGCGACGGTGAGGAGCAGCGGGATCAAGAGGCACGGGAGGAGGCCTCCAAGCGTTGGGGACGAGGCAGAGGAGGAAGGGTCGCGCGCGGGGAGAGGGTGCAGCAGCTGCTGCTACTGCCGACAGCGAGGTCGAGGAGGGTTGGTGGCGACGAGAAGCCGGAGGAGAGGCACCGGAACATGGCAACAGCTTGGCCAGGGGATGACGGAGGCAGCAGCGGTCGCTGGTCGGTGCGAGGGGGGGTGGTGAGGCACGGGAGGAGGCCTGGGGACTGGGCGCGAGGGGATCTCGCTCCTCTCTGTGTGTGGGTGGCGGCACGAGAGGAGGAGAGGGAGACGAGCGAGAGGAGGGACGAGTGTGGGGGTCTCCTCTCCCTGGTGTGAAGCGTGTGATGCGTGGTGGCGGCGCGATGGAATGAGGAGCAGGGATCGAGGGAGAGATGCTGAGGGGATCGGGCAGGGGGTTCAGGCTAGGGTTTACGAGGGTTAGGTGGGCCTAGATGGCCTGCTGGGTTGCTGGGCTCTCTTCTCCCTCTCTCTTATTTTCTAAAACAGAAAATAACAAAGAAGAAAAGAAGAAGGAAGGAGGTGTTGGGGAAGAAGTTGGACACGCGGATAATTTTTCCGGACTCACAAAAATGCGCTTGTTCCGAGAAAATAGAAAAGGCCATGATTGAGAGATTTAAATCCAAACTCATTTGATTTAAATTCAAATGATTTGAATAGGAAGTGAGGGTTGGGAAGTTTCAAAAATGTTCGGATTTTTGGTGGAGCTCCGGAATATGATGAAAGAATATATGGCAAGGTTGGAGACCAAGAATTAAGATAACAAAGGCATTGGGATAATTTGCAAGTGTGTTGCGGTTAATTCCAAACTAATGGAATATTTTAATAATAAGTCCCTAAAATATTGGGAGGATATGTTATAAAGAGAAATCACCATGTGAATTCCCTCGATTTAAATAGATCAAAATATCTATGCAATTTATTTAGTTGAGGTTTTTAAAAAGGGGTTGCATGATGACATGACGCAATGCACATGATGCAAGGATGAATGCAACGAACAAAACAAATCACACGATGAAACTCGGAGTAGCTGGAAGTCTTCTGGAGCGTGGGTCTCGGGGCGTTACAACACTCCACCACTACAAGAGGATCTCATCCCGAGATCTAGGATGGCACCAGAGAGAAACGGAAGAGGAAGAGAGGAGGTAAAACTAAGTTGCTTCTTCGACAAAAGAGTGAAACGAAAGAACCTTGAGAGGTTGAAAACTTGAAAGAAAGAACACAATGGAGTTGAACACAATTGAGAGCATTGCGGTAGAAAATAGAAACAAGGAACACCATATGAACCTTGGAGGTTGCAAAGCTGTGAATGACGAGTACAATGGACAAGAAGGAATTGAAACCCCTCTGGTTGAAACGAGATAAACAAGGAATGAGAACGAAAGAATTCAGGCAGCACTCCGGTAGAAAAGAGAAGCAAAACTTGATAAAACGGGAAGAAATTGGAAAGAGGACATGACACCCCGGTTAAATGGCTAAGCACGAAAAGAACACGATCCTCATGAATCGAGATGGTGAGTGAAAAGAGCAACATCACAATGCCTCTGGAAGAAAGAATAGAAGACAGGTCATTGGAATAACAGAATGGAGGGGAAAATGGCAACTTCTGCCACAATTCAGCTTGGAAAGCACCCTTCCAAGAAGGTTACAACGGGGTTGTTGGAAAACCAGCAACGAAACGAACAAGCTTGTAGTGGGCTTATGGAAAACATCTCACGACTATGAGGTGACAGCCGGCCACTAATGGAAACCATTGATTTGATTGAGAGCACCAAGGAGATGAAAAACTTCTTCACCGAGATGAGAAGGAGAAAATTGGATCATTGATAAGCACCACAAATAGCTACATTCCTTAGGGAAGGCTGTTGGTGAGATATAACCCAATATAACTCCAACCAAAATATTTATTGGTTGAAAAGATCTCTTGAACGAACAGAAAATGATGGATTTAAATATGTCAGTCTTGAAAACTTGTGAATCATGAAACACGAAGGAAAATTATCAAGAATGACATAACACCGCCTCAAAAGATAAGGTAGGAAGAATTGCACTTTGGAATGCAAGATGAAGAATACTTGAACTGCCCAAAACAAAACATGTGTTGAGCACCATGTTTATTTTTAGAGTATAGCTTGGCTGATCTTAACTTCAAGAGAAATCTTGAGGAACAATTGAAGAATGAAAAGTATCCTTGACGAACCACCATGTAGAGCCTCCATGAAGAACTCCGGTAATAAAAGTTTGATAAAAAGAAAGAGAAGTTGAAAGCACAAGGTGAAGCCTTGCGATAATTTAGATGAAGCTTCGCGACGATATAACCGAGAAAACTTGGAACTTCGGAAAAGGAAAAGATGAAACACTAGAGCCGAGAATTACTTCATCATGAACAATCTCCGGAAGAAAAGATTTGAATCACCTCGAGGAAATAAGAATAAGATTTATTGTATGCTTATCCTTCATCAAATTAAATTGATGACAAGCAATGGATTTGGCATACTACTTATTCCCGTAGAAAGGATTAAGAGAGAGATAGCGCAAAGTTGGGAAAACTTGAACAAACCACCGGTAGGATTCGGAAAGAACGAATTAATTGATGCGATAACAACAGAAGAGGAATGTTGAAAGAACCACCGTAAGAATTGAAAATGAAAGTAGCAAAGGCACAATTCACCGGGAAAAATTGGAGAAAAAGAAAACGAAGATACTTGAGAGGATTTAGATGCATGAGAACGAAGAGATCATGAACTGATTAGAGGATATTTGAACGATGCACCGGTAAGATTTGAAGAACGATAGATACATGCTGAGAATGAAGAATTATGACATGATGGCCTTCGGAGGAAAGAAATGAAATCAACTCATGAAATGCTCCGGATGGTAAGAAAAGAATCGTCACAATCAAAAACAATTATGAGGATGGCATGAAGCTAGAACCATGAATCTTGAAGAGAATGGAGCAAGGTTTAAGAGGAACTCTTCTTCGATCTTCAAAATTCGAGAATGACGATGAGAACCACCATGAATTGTTGAGATACTCCGAGAGAATTAAAAGAGGAAAGGTTGAGCCAAAGATGAAAAGAATTTGAAAATGACCTTGGAGAAGGCATGTGACTGATGAAAATTAATTCTTACGTCAAACTTTGAAATGAATTTGAGAATCGCTCCTGATAATTCGAAGAGTCAGGTAAGATCCTGGGAAAAGACCTGTGGGTTAGGGCCCACTCAAAAGGAAACACCCGTTGAACGATTGGTTGAGAAAAGGGGGGGATTGCACCGGTTGATATAAATGGCTTGAATGAGATAATAATCTCCAAATAGCTTGAAAATATTAAGAATGGAAAACACGAATCTTCTGAGATATCTTGAGCACTCTGGATATGAACTGGGCAAGGTGAATAAATAAGAGAGCCTTGGATAAGAAATTCACATGGAAGATATGTGAAACAAAAGGAAGAGATATAATGAACACCAAAGCTTGAAATTAATCCACCAGAGAAGAAAAGAGAGGAACAATAATAAACTTGAAGCTCCATTAGTATCTTCCTGAGAATCATCGGATAAGAACATTGACGGAAAAGAGTGAAGAGACTTCACATGAATAAATGGATACTTGAATGAGAAATCCGAGTCCTTGAAGAAGAGGGTGGGAGGGCGGGAAAAACAAAGACAACTTGGGATGGATGAAACAAACATCGTTGAGAAAACTTATAATTGATCTTGCGGGTGGGGAGAATGATGGGATCATCTCGAAGAGAAACGCACTGGTTGGAAATAGAATTAAGATGGCAATCTCGATGATCAAGAAGGATTAGTATTCACATAGCAATATGAGAACACCCTTTTCGAAAGGTACAGATCAACATTTGACATCGAAGCAACTCGAATACCACAAATAAAACAAAACAAAGGATTTGGCTTGCAGAATAAGCTGGAACAAACATATGATAGAGATTTCGTCCGAAGTTTTCGTGGTGGGGCCCACACGGGCTCAATCGTACAGCACCATCATGTACAAGGCTGTGCACATGACATACGAAGCGTCCCCGAACCAGCATAGCCAAGGGTTCTTTAAGACACAACGAGACCACTGTAAAAACGATCATGGATAGGCGGACCACTAGACATCGAACCCCAATCTCATATCATGCATCTATCGGAAAGAAAAAAACTAGAGCTACTTGAATTCCCACCTATAAAACTCCCGAAACTTTCTGGTTATGCAATCTGTTGTTGGGGATACAGGGGAAGCAATATATATCTCACCAAAAACTAACAATCCCTACATCCACGCTGTATCCATCCATGAACACATAACCAAGAAACCTTCGGAAATCATGTACCTCAACCTTCGAAAAGCATCCGTTATACGAGCTATGGAAATACTCCCGAACTCCCCAGTACTGGGTGGAGTCGAGGTTATCTCACCAACAACTGTATAAAAGAGATTTTCGATGTCGGCAAAACTCAGGTATTCCAGAACTGAAACGATAAAATTATGATGACAACACCTCGGAGCTCAACTCCCCGGGACACTGCCACAACCCCTAAATGTCAGGAGGCACCAAGAACAATGTTCTCGTCATAAGAATATCGGAACGATCCCAAGATACCCGCGTGATCCTAAAAAAATTTAGTGAAATTTGTGGCGAGGAAAGACAAAACATCTACGTCAGGAGGCCTCACCAGAGCGACGAAGGGGCTGAGGAGTAAAAAGAATCCTACTCTCCGATATATATAATCCTAAGACTCAAAACATTTTTGTTCTAGACTCAACAACGCCAGCGATTCGATCAAGCAGGGGGCTCCTAAGTCGGGGATGGCTCTGATTACCAACTTGTTACACCCATGATGAGGCTATATCTCCCACGTGTCGAAGCACGACTTAGAGGCATAACCACATTGTGGTTTTGTCGCAAGAAGGGTCATCTTCACACAATCCCATGTAATGAACAAGAATGGGATAAAGAGTTGGCTTACAATCACCACTTCACACAAGTACTTAAATAAATCATACATCATTTAGAGTACACACATAGTCCGACTACGGACGAAGCCAAAAGAAAAGAAGACAACCCAACTGCTAGATCCCCGATCGTCCCAACTGGGATCCACTACTGATCAACATGAAACGAAACATAGCAACGACCAAGATCTTTGTTGAGCTCTCATCTCAGCTCGGTTGCATCACGTGCACTGGTATCATCGGCACCTGCAGCTGTTGTGGTAGTATCTGGTGAGTCACGAGGACTCAGCAATCTCAAAACTCGTGAGATCAAGACTACTTAAGCTTATGCGTAGGAAGTGGTAATGAGGTGGAGTTGCAGCAAGCACTAAGCAAATATGGTGGCTAGCATATGCAAATAAGAGCGAGAAGAGAAGCAACGGAACGGTCGAGAAGCTAGAAGTGATCAAGAGGTGATCCTGAAACTACTTACGCACAATCATAACACAAAGACCATATTCACTTCCCGGACTCCGCCGAAAAGAGACCATCACGGCTACACACGCGGTTGATGCATTTTAATTAAGTCAAGTGTCAAGTTCTCTACAACCGGATATTAAAAAATTCCCATCTGCCACATAACCGCGGGCACGGCTCTCGAAAGTTTAAACCCTGCAGGGGTGCCCCAACTTAGCCCATCACAAGCTCTCACGGTCATCGAAGGATATTCCTTCTCCCAGGAAGACCCGATTAAATTCAGAATCCCGGTTTACAAGACATTTCGACAATGGTAAAACAAGACCAACAAAGCCACCCGAATGTGCCGAAAAATCCTGATAGGAGCTGCACATATCTCGTTCTCAGGGCACACCAGATTGTCCAATCTTCCAGTAGGCCAGCCCAGAGTTGCCCCTGGTGGCCACCGGCGGCTGACAGGTTGGACCAATACTCACGACGAGCACTGGCCCGGGGGGTAAAATAAAGATGACCCTTGAGTCTGCAGAATCCAAGGGGAAAAGGCTTAGGTGGCAAATGTTAAAACCAAGGTTGGGCCTTGCTGAAGGAGTTTTATTCAAAGCGAATTGTCAAGGGGGTCCCATAAATCACCCAACTGCGCAAGGAACGCAAAATCAAGGAACATAACACCGGTATGACCGAAACTAGAGCGGCAAGAGTGGAACAAAACACCAGGCATAAGGCCAAGCCTTCCACCCTTTACCAAGTATATAGATGCATTAATTAAATAAGAGATATTGTGTTATCCCAACATAATCCTGTCCATCATGGAGCAATCTTCAACTTCACCTGCAACTAACAACGCTATAAGAGGGGTTGAGCAAAGCGGTAACATAGCCAAGCAACGGTTTGCCAGGAAGGGTGAAAAGGTTAGAGGCTGACATGGCAATCTGGGAGGCTTGATAAAACAAGTGATAGGTAGCACAGCATAGCGATAGAACGAAGCAACTAGCAAGCAAAGATAGAAGTGATATCGAGGGTTATGGTCATCTTGCCTGAAATCCCACAAGGAACAAGAATGAGTCCATGAAGAAGACAAACGGATGTAGTCGAACGAATCCTCACAACTCCGAAATGAAACCGAAGCTAACGAGAGAAGCAAACTGGAAAGAAGCAAACAACATGGTGAACGCACAAGAATAATCATGGCATGATACACAAACAAGTATGATGTATGACCGGCTTAATGATTCATGGCAAGGCAAGTGCAACAAACAATACTACAAATTAAGTGGAGCTCAATATGCAACGTGTTGCATATTGACGAAACACCACATCAATTATTTAGTCCTCGCTCGTTTAAGCTACCCAACAATATTAAATGTTATTAAACATGGCAAGAGGTGAAGCATGAGCAAACCACCTATTTATTCAAGTCTAAATGAGGCCAGAAACAATAAACAACAATTCTGGAAAATCCCCATATGTCATTTAGCAATTTAATGCAAACACAGTTTTAACCATTTAAATGTTGTTATCATGATGCGGATGACATATGCAAGTTTTATGCAATTTTATGAAAATGTTGACATGAGCATGTTATGAAGCATTTGGTCACCATGGCGGAACAAAAAGGGTGCCACGGCGCCAAAATGGAAATGGTGCCACAGCAACATTCCCATTATCCGACAACTCATTGAGATACCGGTGCAAAAGAGCAAGTGTGCGGATGTGCAGAACATGCAAAAGATGGTGGGGTGATCTCGGTTACCGGGTTCTCACGGGTCGACAGCACGGCAAACGAGGAGGAACGTGCATGAAGCAAACGAGCACGGTGCAAACACGAGCATCTCATGCATCGCAAACATTCATTCTCGAAAAGTCATCTCGGCGGTTATACCTCCAAAGCTATTTCATAGGAGATCTTGGTCCCTTATTTATAGTTCTAGCATTAACCGGTCTGGAATTAGGTGTAGCTATATCACAAGCTCATGTTTCTACGATCTCAATTTGTATTTACTTGAATGATGCTACAAATCTCCATCAAAATGAGTCATTTCATAATTGAATAAAAACGAGGAGCGGTTTGAAGCGGCGTAGAGGAAGTAGACGTTCTCAGAACGGTCGTAGGGGAAGTAGTCGTACACGTTTCGTAGTTGTACACACTCCATAGATGTTCGGGGTCACGTCAAGGAACTTGACATCCACAGGGTCTTCAAGGTCGACGGTAGTGGTACACACGTCGTCGTGGTACTTGGCGAGTACGCGTAGTCGTAGACGTTCCAAGGTGCTTGACACATCAGCATGTGTAGTCGTACATGTTCGGAGTGGAACTTGGCGTATCCATGTACTTGGCAGTCTCTATCTTCACGGAGAAGCAACAGAACGACGACGGTCGAGTGCAGTTAGGCCCCGGGTCTACCGAGGCTTGGAATGAGCCAAACGAAGCAGCATAACGTCTGGTCTTGGCAGTCAACGAAGAGGCAGGCAGCGAAGCAGCAGCAACGTGCGGGCACTGAACAGCCACGACGGACGCCATGACCGTGAGGAGGGGCTCTCACACGAGACCAGCAGCGGGCACGCGTGTGCAGGAAGGCAGCGAGGTGGTGACGCTCGCCGGACGTGCAGCTAACAGTGGAGGTCTAGGTCGCCGACGGAGAAGGAGGTGGCAGGGGTGCTGACGAGGGCGGCGGAGCACGGGCAGGAGGTGATGCGGGTCATCCTCCTCGCCATAGACATGACGAGGAAGGGGAGGTCTTGGTGCGGGGCTCCGGTGAAGCAGGGTGCCGCGGCGGGGCTTGAGCGACGGCGAGGAGCGGCGGGATCAAGAGGCACGGGAGGAGGCCTCCAAGCGTTGGGGACGAGGCAGAGGAGGAAGGGTCGCGCGCGGGGAGAGGGTGCAGCAGCTGCTACTACTGCCGACGGCGAGGTCGAGGCGGGTTGGTGGCGACGAGAAGCAGGAGGAGAGGCGCCGGAACATGGTAGCAGCTTGCCCAGGGGACGTTGGAGGCAGCAGCGGTCGCTGGTCGGTGCGAGGGGGGGTGGTGAGGCATGGGAGGAGGCCTGGGGACTGGGCGCGAGGGGATCTCGCTCCTCTCTGTGTGTGGGTGGCGGCACGAGAGGAGGAGAGGGAGACGAGCGAGAGGAGGGAGCAGCGTGGGGGTCTCCTCTCCCTGGTGTGAAGCGTGTGATGCTTGGTGGCAGCGCGAGGGAATGACGAGCAGGGATCGAGGGAGAGATGCCGAGGGGATTGGGCAGGGGGTTCGGGCTAGGGTTTAGGAGGGTTAGGTGGGCCTAGATGGCCAGCTGGGTTGTTGGGCTCTCTTCTCCCTCTCTCTTATTTTCTAAAACAGAAAATAACAAAGAAGAAAAGAAGAAGGAAGGAGGTGTTGGGGTAGAAGTTGGACACGTGGATAATTTTTCCGGACTCACAAAAATGCGCTTGTTCCGAGAAAATAGAAAAGGCCATGATTGAGAGATTTAAATCCAAACTCATTTGATTTAAATTCAAATGATTTCAATAGGAAGTGAGGGTTGGGAAGGTCCAAAAATGTTCGGATTTTTGGTGGAGCTCCGAAATATGATGAAAGAATAAATGGCAAGGTTGGAGACCAAGAATTAAGATACCAAAGGCATTGGGATAATTTGCAAGTGTGTTGCGGTTAATTCCAAACTAATGGAATATTTTAATAATAACTCCCTAAAATATTGGGAGGATATGTTATAAAGAGAAATCACCATGTGAATTCCCTCGATTTAAATAGACCAAAAGATCTATGCAATTTATTTAGTTGAGGTTTTTAAAAAAAGGGGTTGCATGATGGCATGATGCAATGCACATTATGCAAGGATGAATGCAACGAACAAAACAAATCACACGACGAAACTCGGAGTAGCTGGAAGTCTTCTAGAGCGTTGGTCTCCGGGTGTTACATGTTATCCTGTGCGCTGAAAACTTTGTTCATATGCGCTAAGCAACGCTTGTTAATTTAAAAGATTACCTTCTGTGCGGCCGCTTATCAAATCTAAGAGATGGCAAGTCGTTGGCTCCGACCCCCATGGCACGAGTGCTGGGGTGTTCGGGATAAACTTGAGTGCTCTTGTTCCCATTTTTGGGTCCTTCAAGGGAGGCGCTCAACACAACGAACGAGGCAACCGGACTTATAATGCTTGAACACTCTCACTTAGCCATAGAATTCTATAATTTTAAATTTCGGCGAAGCCCCTAGTGTTCGGAAGGCCGAATTCGGGGCGCTATCCACGCCTGGGCCGGACAAAGACGGCTCCTCGCTCTAAGCAGCATAATTCTTTAGGGACTTGAAAAAACCTCTCGAACAGCGACCGGCTCTCGCCCCATCATGACGGTCAGTTTTAGCTTTCTCCACTGAGGTGCTCAACCCAGCTCAACTGGGGCACAGTCACAGTGGTTCTCCCAGCGCTACCTTAGCCGATATAACGGAACGTAAGGTACCAAAACATGGGATCCGGGCAAACCCAACTATTGACCCAAGACATGATTCGGAGCCGATGCATATAATGCTATAAGCTCGGGGTGCCGCACTTGTTAAAGTGTTCGGACTTATCACACCATACTTTGGGGAACTGAAGCCCCTGGTGTATTTGGCCGTATCAAAGCATATGGGTGCAACATGTCATAAGTGAACATATATAGAAAGGGATGCAATGATAGGCAAAAAGTGATGCATTGTTTATTCAAAAAATACTGCAATGAAGGCAGAATGATACAAATAGTGCGATAAGCAAGGGGTGGGACTATTTAACGTGTCCCCCTCCAGGGGTAGGCTGCGGAATGGTTTGTAAAACAGGTATAATGCTCGTAATGGAGACCACCTGGATACTCGTCGTAGCTTTTCTACTTCCCTGGCTGTTGCATCGTGAGTTCGCCAGGTCTACTGCCGGACAGGGCTTCTGGAAAACGGAGTCCTGAGAATAAAAAGAAAATATAAAAAGAATGGAATATTTGGGAGCCCTTAGTGTGGTTGAGCCACACTCTGGGCATGCCGTGGTCGTGCCCCTCCCCCTATGCCCATGGTATCTTCAGAGCGTAGTGATGTACGCGTGGTACTGGTCTCGCGATTTTGCGAGGGCTAGGGTTGGGGCCGCATCACTTCGCGTGCTCGGAACGTGCCAGGTGGTCTTGTTGTAGGTTACTCCGGGCGCGCTTGACGGTGTCTGGTCGCTTAACAGTCGGATTCGAGAATTGCCTTAAGAGGCTACTCTGTACTTCCGCCACGAGAGCCGCTGTATGCTCCTCCGTTTGGAGAGAGTGTGCGGTGTTTCCTTTGACCGTGATGACTCCTCGAGGGCCTGGCATCTTGAGCTTGAGGTATGCGTAGTGCGGCACTGCATTGAACTTTGCAAATGCGGTTCATCCGAGCAGTGCATGGTAGCCGCTGCGGAACGGGACTATGTCGAAGATTAACTCCTCGCTTCGGAAGTTATCCGGGGATCCAAAGACCACTTCAAGTGTAACTGAGCCTGTACAATTGGCCTCTACACCTGGTATGACGCCTTTGAAGGTCGTCTTTGTGGGTTTAATCCTTGAGGGGTCTATGCCCATCTTGCGCACTGTATCCTGATAGAGCAGGTTTAGGCTGCTGCCGCCGTCCATCAGGACTATAGTGAGGTGAAATCCGTCGATGATTGGGTCTAAAACCAATGTGGCGAATCCGCCATGGAGGATACTGGTGGGGTGGTCCCTTCGATCAAAAGTGATCGGGAAGGAGGACCACGGATTGAACTTTGGGGCGACTGGCTCCATCGTGTATACGTCCCTGAGCGCGCGCTTCCGCTCCCTTTTGGGTATGTGGGTTGCGTATATCATGTTCACTGTCCGCACTTGTGGGGGGAAACCCTTCTGTCCTCTATTGTTCGGCGGTCGTGTCTCCTCCTCGTCATCTCTATGCAGCCCCTTGTCGTTGCTTTCGGTGATTAACTTGCCTGCCTGCCTGAACACCCAACAATCCTTGTTGGTGTGATTAGCCAGCTTTTCGGGGGTGCCGTGTATCTGGCACAAGCGATCGAGTATCTGGTCCAAATTGGACGGGCCCGGAGTAGTTCTTTTGAATGGATTTTTCCACTGACCGGGTTTAGAGCCTCTGAATCCGGCATTGACTGTCGTATCTTCAGTATTATCTCCGTTAATGCGGTGCTTGTGCTTATTGTGACGCGACCTACCATTGCTGTCTTTGGTATCCAAACTACCAGGGTTTTTGGTGAGGTTGTTACTGCGGGCTAGCCAGCTGTCTTCTCCCGCACAGAAGCGGGTCATGAGTGATGTGAGGTCTGCCATTGATTTCGGCTTTTCCTATCCTAGGTGCCGGGCAAGCCATTCGTCACAGATGTTATGTTTGAAAGCTGCAAGGGCCTCTGCATCCGGACAGTCGACGATTTGATTTTTCTTGGTTAAGAACCGTGTCCAGAATTGTCTGGCCGCTTCGTCTGGCTGCTGAATTATGTGGCTTAGGTCATCGGCGTCTGGTGGTCGCACATATGTGCCCTAGAAGTTATAAGGCAATGCGGCTTTCAGGTCCTCCCAACACCCAATTGATTCTGCTGGCAAGCTGTTGAGCCAATGCCGAGCTGGTCCTATAAGCTTGAGTGGGAGGTATTTGATGGCATGAAGATCATCACCGCGGGCCATGTGGATATGAAGGAGATAGTCTTCGATCGAAACCGCAGGATCTGTTGTGCCGTCGTAGGATTCAATGTTTACGGGTTTGAAACCTTCGGGGATTTGATGATCCATTACTTCATTTGTGAAGCATAGTGGGTGTGCGGCGCCTCTGTATTGGGCTATATCGCGACGCAGCTCAAGCGAGCTTTGTCTACTATGTTCGGCTCAGCCGGGATTGCTGTATCCGGCGTGACGGTTGTCGTCGCGTATCGTGGGGCGCCCACGCGATCTGTAGATCGATCTTGTTTGTGTTGCCTTATCCTCCAATATGTCTCGCAAGTCCGGCACATTCCCCCGTGGCTTTGTACTTTTCGAGCGATGCCGGGGTGCGGCTTTAGTGGGGGGCCTAGAGGCCTCTCTGTCACGGCCGCGAGGTGGCCGGTTGGCCGTATTGTGTGCTGGTGATGTAGGTTTATGTGCTTCCTCCTCTAATCGGGGTAGCAGCTTCCGTTTGGGGTAGCTTTTGGAGGGGCGTTCGAGTTCATACTCTTCCGCCGCAAGGACTTTGGTCCATCTGTCGGCTAGCAAGTCTTGGTCAGCTCTAAGTTTTTGCTGTTTTTTTTTAGGCTGCTTGCCGTGGCCATAAGCCTGCGTTTGAAATGCTCTTGTTCGACGGGATCCTCAGGAACGACAAATTCGTCATCGTCGAGGCTTGCCTCATCCGCGGAGGGAGGCATGTAATTATCGTCCTCTACCTCTCTGTCTGCCGCTCTCTCATGAGGGCTGGCTTCTCCATCCTCCTGTGCTGAATCTTGCTGGAGGGGGTTGTCTTCGGCACTGTCCAGGGTTTTATTGTCTCCGGTGCCGGAATCTCCATTTTTGTTGTGGCGGGATTTAGAGTGGCGCCGCTGACGCTGGCGCTTAGGCTGTTTCTTGGAGGGGTCGTCCTCCGTTGTTCCATCGCCATTCCCATCCTTTGGGATGTCCACCATGTATATGTCGTATGACGAGGTGGCTTTACAGTGCCCTGTAGGCGCTGGTTCTTGGCCGTCTCCGGCATTGTCGTCCATACCGTCGATGTCTTCAGAGTCGAAGTGTAGCATGACGGTTAAGTCATCGACAGTGGCTACGAAGTGGGTGCTGGGTGGGCTTTGAATTTCTTCGTCGTCCGCATCCCAACCGTTCTGACGATAATCCGCCAGGGCTCCCCTGCTAAAGAGAGACACTTTAGCGAATTCAGGATGTCCCCAAAAGGCGAGTGCTGAAAGACGTCCGCGGTGGTGAACTCCATGATCGGCGCCCAATCGGATTCAATTGGCAGGGGCGCGGAAGGTTCGGGGTCCGGAAAGGAGTCTGGCACCTTGGAGTCACAAGCTTCACAAGGGACAGGGTCGGTATTCGCCTCTATCACCGTAGTGGTAGCAGCCCCTGAGGCGGTGTCCAGCCACCCATCCTCGATCGATGCAATCGGCTCCGAACTAAGGGTCGGAACGGACTCTTGTGCGGCCTCCAGGGCACTGTCCGGCAGCAGAGCTAAATCATGCCCATCGTGACATTGCGGCGCGCTCGGCTATGGCTCGAATCCATCGAAGATCAAGTCTCCGCGGATGTCGTCCGTATAGTTCAAACTTCCAAATCTGACCTGATGGCCAGAAGCGTAGCTTTCGATTTGCTCCAGATGGCCAAGTGAATTGGCCCGCAGTGCAAAGCCGCCGAATAGGAAGATCTGTCCGGGGAGAAAAGTCTCACCCTGGACCACGTCGTTGTTGATGATCGAAGGAGCCATCGGGCCTATGGGTGACGACACAGAGGAACTCTCTATGAAAGCACCAATGTCGGTGTCAGAACCGGCAGATCTCGGGTAGGGGGTCCCAAACTGTGCATCTAGGTGGATGGTAACAGGAGACGAGGGACATGATATGGGTAGTACAAGAGTACATCTACCACGAGATCAAGGAGGCTAAACCCTAGAAGCTAGCCTATGGTATGATTGTTGTCCGTCCTACGGACTAAAACCCTCTGGTTTATATAGACACCAGAGAGGGCTAGGGTTACACAGAGTCAGTTACAAGGGTAGGAAATCTACATATCCGTATCGCCAAGCTTGCCTTCCACGCCAAGGAAAGTCCCATCCGGACACGGGACGAAGTCTTCAATCTTGTATCTTCATAGTCTTGGAGTCCGGCCAATGATGATAGTTCGGCTATCCGGACACCCCCTAGTCCAGGACTCCCTCAACGACCTAAAGAAAAAAAATGAATGTGCCTGGTGGATAGAATGCCGAGGGAGGGGGAGGGCGAGGAGGGTGTGTGCATGCACGAGAGAAAGTTAGTAGTACATACAAAGGTTAGAGGATTGTGTGGGTGTAAGACACTAACAAAGATCATAATTTGATATGAAAGCGGATTCATATATTTCAATAGGAGATCATAGTGTTTTAAACATATGCATGCATGAATATAGCGGTGATACACATGCTGTGCACATGTTATACCATAATGTGATAATGCACGGCGTTTGCAACTCGCAGCTAAATGTCGAACAATCTAAACCATACTATACATCAAACAATCTCACAATTTATTTGAATTTGTGATAATGTGTGGCATTTGCAGCTTACAACTAAATATCGAACAATCTAAACAATACTATATATCAAACTTCTCACATTCATTTGAATTTGTGGTAATGTGTGGTGTTTGCAACTCACATCTAAATACTTGTAGGCGTAGGCGGAGGGGCACCATACATAATGTGATAAACACATTATACATATGAGACATGGTTTAGATTATGAAGATCTTGCTAGAGCTAGAAATGTAATGTGATTTGAAATCAACATAAAGTGGATTCAAAAAAATCGAGTTCGAGTTCATATAGTACACATAGTTCATATTGTAACTCAAGACTAATCATGTGGTGTGCTGTGAAGATAATACACAAATGATGGTTTAACTTGACAATAATGATGATTGTAGATCTTATTAAAACAGAGAAACGAATTCAAATGCTTGGACTTCACAACAATCATTACTGTAGATCTTACTCAAATGGAGAAACGAATTCAATTTAGTTCATATAGAAGCGGTAGTATATACATTTTGAATGCACTAAAACGTTCATTTGAGTAGTAGGCTGCATGCATTATACACGTAGCGAAATATTTTAATTGAAGATCACATGAATTCAAAGTTTTGAATGACATTTGTAGTGGGCATTGATTTGGTACAGTACACGTTATGCTTGTCCGGAAATTTCAACCCGCGCATTGTTAGCCCAAATTATTTAAGATATATCTTTGTCTCGTCGTGCTCTGACAACTCCCTCCATCTCAACCCGCGCCTGTTCTGAAATTACAACGCGCGCGAAAACTCCCACCTCCTGTGAAATCCCGACACGCGAAAAGCCCATGGTAGCCCTGAACCGAAAGAACCGCCTCAAATCGGTGGGGGTACTTTCGTAACTTACCCCACATTTCGGACAAGCGCATCCCTAAGCCATGGTTCCCCACTGCCATCCCATCCGCCCACCCATTCGTACACCGAGGCCGCGAAAACCCGCAACGAAGCCCCACACCCTGCTCCGTATGCCACCCAGCCAGAGCCTCTTCCCTGACGACATCGTCCACAACAACACCTCGACGTCCCTCATCCACTATACCAGATGAGGATCCGTCGTTGATCTCATCGTCCCGCCGGTTTAGCGACCCCATCCTCCACCTCCAAGGAGCTGCCCTGACATTCCCCTCGTATTTTGCGTCACCTCCATTCCCACACCGTCGTCTTCACCTGCACCATCAGAAGAGCATCGTCATCACCATTTCCTCGAATGAAGCTGCGGCCTAATCGGCGCCACCAAAGAGGTTGTACACTAATCACCGCATTTTCTTCTTGATTCAATCTCACGGTGCCGGCGGTGCTCGGTCCCGAGCCGACACGGCGCGGCTCCATCCACGGCGGTGTCGCCGGCCACTTCCTCCATGGCATCGCTCCCTCGGCGGAGACGTCCACATCAGTAGGAGCTGCTGCTGCTTTAGCTCTCACTCGCGCTGCTGCTCTGCTCTTGCTCTCGGCCCCCTGCCTGGTCTGCTCTTGCTATCACTCTTGCTCGTGCTCCTTCTCTCGCTCTTGCTCTTGCTTGTGATGCTGCTCCGACTTAGCTACACTTCAGTCGACTTAATCGACTTTTGGGTCAGTCGATTTTTAGGGGGTTGGGGGGGGGGCTCGCCGGGGTGAAGGAAGAACCAGCCGCAGTGGGGAGGGGGGCTCGCCGGAGAGTTACACCACTATCTATCTTAGGGTTCAGGGTGGGGGTGGTGGTCGCCAGCGGTGGTGGGGCGGTGGCGTGGGGATCGTCGGAGAAAAAGCTCGGCATGGGAAGCCTAGAGGGATGGCCGTAGCGGCGGCGGACCGGCGATGGAGAGTGTTTTCGGGGCGGGCGGGGCGGCGTACCGCCGGCCGCGGGTGGCGGGGGGCTGCTCTTTGGTCGGTGGTGGCTCGCGGCTCAGGGGGGTGGAGGTTGAAGATGAACTGCAGGCCCTTGATTTCGTATCCAATGGTTGCAAAATCGACTGACCAGAGTTGAAAAAGTCAGTCGACCGACATGTAGCCTCACCTTGCTAGTGCGTTCAGTTTCAACAGCAAAATTCAGTTTCAACAACAAATTCAGTTTCGACAGTTAAGTTCAGTTTCGACAGTTAAATTCAGTTTCGACAGTTAAGTTCAGAGATGAGCGGCTGATGTATTTTACATCTAGCACTTTGTGGTTATGTATTTTACGTCATGTATTGGAGATGCTATTAGAATTCCACTCAGGTTAACGTTGTCTCTCTTGTCCTGCTTCAGCCTCGGCGTCATACAACTCACCAGAGCTGCTCCAACGACGAAACCCTCCATCACAGCGGAGCAGTACCTCAGGCTCCATCTCCATATGCCTAAGATCTTCTTCCCCACCTTTGACAGCCAAGTCAGCCGAAGCATCCTCACCGGCCAACCCAATCACGCCGAGATCGACATGGCTTCGCCAAAGAGGTTGTACACTTGTTGCATCTCTTTTTTACTCTACATGTTATATATATATATATATATATATATATATATATATATATATATATATGTTGTCCACTGAGCACACATAGTAACGGGAAATATGATTATTTTATCCTACTATATGACAAGCAGTGAGGTACTAGGCAAATTAGCTTTCCGTGATGGACTCTCTTGAACGCCATCATTATTTATCTCTACGTGTTTGAGCCGTGCATTTGTCGATGGCCCTGGAGTTGAGCTAGTAGGGCAGTGGCCTGGGTCCAAAGTAATAGAAGTAGCATAAAAACATTTTTTTAGTGTAGGCTTTTCCTTGCTCAAGCCTGCCTACTAGAATCGCCGGTGCCTGAAAGGAAAAGTGAATGAAAAACATAGGAATTGGGAAGTTTCCTATGGTACTACTATTCATGAATTTGGTTCAAAGGAATGGAGCAAAGGAAAACTGTAGGATTTGTTCCTTTAGTGTCTCCTTGAAAGAAAAAACATAGGAATTTTAATTTTCACTTGTCATCCTTTTCAAATTCCTATTCATGAAGCACAAGACTAAGAGATAGTAGCATAATAGAATTATAACCATACATTTTCTTGTGGTTTGACTTAATCTCACCATGCTTCTTTGCATCCTGTGATCTTCCAATTGTTGTGAATCAAACACCCAGATTGGCAGAAATCCTGTGTTTTTAAATTCTCTGTTTTGCACGTGCATTCCTATCCTATTCCTGTCTATTTCCTATCCCTGCATTGTTGGAATCCTCCAATTCAAACGAGCCCTTATAGAATTACTTCTCTTACAGATAGTTGTCAAAGAAAACCTTTTGTGGTTTGTCCTGCTCCTGCTGCACCGTCGTCCACACCAGCTCAGTTGCTCCAATGATAGAAGGGTCTAGCACAGCAGGGATACGTCCTCCATACTGTATTTCGTCACCTCAGATCTTCTTCCCCGCCACCGGCAGCCATGAAAACTGCATTACCATCATCAACTGAGCAGATGACCTCGAGGACTACACGGGTCCGCAAGAGAGGTCGCACTCTTTCGTGTCTGCTTACGTTATGCATCACTTAATATTACATGCTACTTTATCATCCTGTTCAGCAATTAGACTCTGAGTCAGCTCCAAACTAATGGTCAAACTTGAGTTTTTAAATGGTTGTGGGGTACATATCAAGGCCGCAATCAATAGTATCTATCTACTATCTGGTTAATCTCCGGTGTCTACTATGAGTTTCATGTTGGGTGGGAAACAAATAGTAAAGAAGCCATTATATGTATTTTTTAACTGAAGCCATTATCTACCTGCGATTATTGGTTTTGGGTCCATCCACAGGTTGCTACCATCACTCTGGATTTCTGCATGCACTCCTTACATCATCTCACTATGTTTTATTCCTATGCATGACAGTTATTGTAAACAATGGAACCGAACATGTAGAGCAAAAGAGGCGAGCCTTGTGTGGCAATAAAATTTCATGCAGACGTCGCTCCATGGTAGGTGCAAAGGCAGCCCCCCTCCACGCATTTCGGATTGTAATCGAGGGGAAGATATCTGTTCTGAGGGGGATTCAGAAGGAGAAGACAACTCCTATTTACCCCCCTGAGGTCTTCACTCTAACTTGCCATGCTGATGTTGGTTATATCATGCATATGGTGCCTTGCATTGCTTACTTTATACATCAAATAGGCCTTCTGCTTAGTTTAGACATCCTTTGTGTGAATGCCATCTGTTTAGTTTATTCATCGTTTATGTGAATTATGCAATGCCATCTTGTTTAGCCAGGCATCATATATGTGAATTTTGCAACGCCATCCTGCTTAGCCAGTCATCTTATATGTAAATTATATCAGGCCATCCTTTTTTTCATTACATATTACATTTATCAACAATGTTAGTACATTCGACTGCTCTGCGTGTGCATCATCCATTTGACACGGTGATGGAAAATTCTGGAGTGAAAACAAGGTCTTCTGAGCAGACTATGCTATCTGACGAAGCGCATATCTCGCTGGTTATGGATAGCTCCTTAGAGGAGGATTCAGAGACAGATGACCAATCCTATCCCCCCCCCCCCCCCCCGAGGTGTATGCTCTAACTTGGCAGGGTTATGTTTCTCATATCGTGCGTATGGTGTCTTGCATTGCTATGTCATTTGATTAGTTTAGACATGATTTGTGTGAATGCCACCTGTTCAGTGTCTAATTACCATATATGTGAATTATGCATTGTCATCTTGTTGCAAGACATTATATATGTGAATTATACAATGCTATCTTGTTGCAAAGGCATTATATATGTGAATTATACAATGCCATGTTGTTTAGCCAATCATCATGTATGTGAATTATATCATGCTATCATTTTTTGTATTACGTGTTCCATTTGTCGACAACGTTTGTATATTCAACTACTCTTCCTGTGCATCAGCCATTTGAAGCGGTGATGGAAGTATCTGGAGTGAAAACAAGGTATTCATAGCAGACAACGCTACCTGCTGAAGCAGACATCTTGCTGGTTAAAGAGAGCTCCTCGGAGGAGGATTCAGAGACTGATGACCAGTCCTATTTCCCCCCAGAGGTCTATGCTCCAACTTGGCAGGGTTATATTACCCATGTCATGCATGTTGTCTTGCATTGCTTAGTTTTTACATCATATATGGATTTCCATCTGCTTACTTGCTTACTATATAAATCATATATTTGAATTATATCATGCCATGATGTTTACATAGTACATACACATCATCTATCTGAATTATGGCATGGCAACCCATTTAATAACGACATCATATAGTTATATCATCTCATCCTATTTAGTGTTTACAGTCATCATATTTTGAATTATGGCATTCTATCCGTGAATGTATGTGAATTATGGCATGCCAACCTATTTAATAAACACATTATATAGTTATATCATGTCATCCTATTTACATAGTCATCATATTTTGAACTATGTATTTCCATCTTTTTTAGTTAGCCATCATAATGTGAAATTGTGTCATGCTATCCTGTTTAGTTAGCCATCATATATGTGAAATTGTGTCATGCTATCTTGTTTGGTTAGACAACATAAATATGAATTATTTCATGCCCTCTTTTATTCCCCACTATCCATTGCACCTGTCTATCATACAATGTATATACTTTCAATTACTTTTTTTGTTTTATCAGCCATTTGAATTGGAGAGGGTGATGGCAGTATCTAAGGGAGTAAAAACACGGTCTTCAGAAAAGATAGTGGTACCAGTTGACGCAGATAGAATCACGGTTGTACTTGACCAAGGACCAGATCCACCGACATAACCCAGACTCTCACAGATTGTTCCCCTACCCAGTTGGATAGAGAACCAGCTACACCCCTTCTAACCCCAACCCCGGCAGATAGTAACCCAGTTCCAGTTGACACCGCACCGTCTCCACCACAGAGCACCCAAACACGAGCAGTTAGTAAGGGAACTACAGTGCCCAAAGCACGAGGACCACCACTCCGAATTCCAACTCAACGCTTAAAGGAGAAGAAGATTTGTTCTCAGGTCAGGTTCGTAGCTATGGTTCATACTCCTTTGCTCTTGCATTACTGTATTTACTCATACCAACTATTTTCAAATTTGAAGGATGGAATTGAAACTCCAATGGCGCAACAGGAATGTTTCAAACATGTTTCTTTAACTGGTTTGCTATTGTAACCTGCTCTGTGTTGATTTCAGTTTCAATTGAATAAACAGTTATGTTCTCATGTCATGCACATTAAAAGTGTTGTTATTGCTCTATAGTTTCCCACACTTATATTCTGTCTATTCTGCTTTGTCTTGAACAAATATTATTTGAACTGTGTCTCTATCTTGATTTGGCAACAAAAACTAGAATGATATAGACCATAAAGTGACCATGATACATAGATATATGTTTGTTTCATGATGTTATCCTATCCACTTTACTACTGAACTCATTTACCAAAATGAGTTTCATATACAACATGGTAAACCTGTGATGTGTCTGCTTGTTTCCCTTTTAGAATGCAGACAAAATATTGGAGAACAGTATTGTGTTATGAAGTGGTAAAGGAAGTAATGCAGATAAGTTTGAAGATAGTGAGACATCCCTGTTGGTCTCCAAGAAAGCTGATAAAAACTATCTTGACGATAGTGAGAGAACCCAAAAGTCTTGTCTTGATGTAGTGTTTGAGTTACTGACCACTACTGCTGGCACAAGCTCTTTGAACTCGCTGCCTAAATCAGTTTGTATTCTTGAGTCTCAACTTCAAGTTGAAAGACATCGATCAGATGTGCTGCGACAGGAAGTTGAAGGACTGAGGAAGTCCCTGTAGAATACAGATGCATATTTCCTGGTGCAACAGCAAGCGCTGGAGGATTTAAGCGTCAAACAAGAGAAAGTTAATAAGCTTGCTAAGCATCTTGCCAGCATTATGGGTACCTAGGATATTGTTTATTGAGATCTCTGTAGTGGTTTCAGTTCTGGATTTGTTTTGCTGCGGCGTTTATTTGCGCTGGTCGCCAACTTTGACAACCAGTGTATATGATATGCTGCTTTGTTCCCTATATTTGCACTGGTGGTGAACTTTGATGCCCAGTGGATGTAATATGTGTAATAGCCGTGATAGCCTAGCGTTAGTTGCTTGCTTATTTATCTCCTTGTTGTCTTGTTTATTTGTTTGCTTGTAGTCATTGCAGTTCTTTTTCTGCGGTTTGCTAGTGGCTGCAATAAACTATTTTTTGAAACTAGGCCACAATAACCATGGGCTAATATTTACTGTAGTGACACTGGGCCTCCTACGGGCCGTAGAAACAGTGGGCCTTCTACGAGCCGTAGAAACAATGGGCCTTCAACGGGCCGTAGAAACAATGGGCCTTCTATGGGCCGTATCATCAATGGGCCTTCTATGGGTCGTATCATCAATGGGCCTTATATGGTCCGTATGATCGATTGGCCGAACATGGGCCAAACAGACCACATTATGGCCGTAAACGGGCTAGAGTTGGAATCGTCCGTTCATGGGCCGACCATAACGGGCCATCGTTAATAGGTCGTATTTGATGACGCTATGAAAACGGCCCAACGTATTAATTGACCACAAATGGGCCGACTGTAACCACGGGCTGAATTTGGCCCACAAGCAGAAAATGACAATAACGGGCCGTAAGTAAACAAATGCTGGAAATGAGCCCAAGAATAAATGGGCTCTGAGAAGGTCAAAATATAACATGGGCTAGAAACGGCCCAATAGAATAACGAGCCGTTAATGGGTATAAAGTTATACACTGTTCATTATGGGCCCGTTTCAGCACGGGTCGTTAATGGGTGTAAAGTGATACACTGTTCATTACGGGCCGGTTTCACCACGGGTCGTTAATGGGCCAAGAGTTACAAATGGCCTCATATGGGCCAAAAGACGTCATGGGACATACATGGGCCAGAAGTGAAAACGGGATGGAATCATATTGGATGGCCCAGATGACGCTGCTGGGCCTAATTCGGATAGGGCGTAGCGGGCCTTGGGTTAGCGGGCTGTAAATGGGCTATATCCGAACAGGCTGTTAACAGGCTTTCCATGGGCCGGCCCGCCACCTTTTGACCAAGACAAACGGGTCGGCCTTTTCACAGGAACGGACATCTGCTGGGCCGTGCCATGTGTCGATGTATCATAGGCGCCTTCTGTCCAATGAGTGGATGACATCTGTCGCAACGATGAGCCGACACGTGTTTCCTCCAGCCAATGATGATTTTACCCGTGGAAAATCCCCATTGGCCGGGGCTGTTAACGGGTTATCGGATCCAAAAATTGACCCGATGGCTTAACGGTGTTCCGTTACGGTGGATACCACGTGTCGGTCACCCTTGACGAAAGCACTTCTATGACGCATGATTTATCGTCATGGAAATGGACACTTCCATGATGATAATTTTGGTAATGTCATGGAACACTTCTACGACAGCACAGGTATGACTATCTTGATTCTGTCATAAAATCGTCATGGATGTACATGCATGACAAAAAACACGACCTACTGTGAAAAACACGTATCATCACGGAAGTGTATTTTTTTGTAATGATCCTATCTCTATTCCTAAATGGAAATGGGACCATGTTGAAATGGACTTCGTTACTGGATTTACCAAATCGCAGAAAGGTAATGATGTTATTCTTGTCATCATTGACCGGCTTTCTAAAGTTGCACATTTTCTGGCTGTCAAGGAACAATCATTGATCACTGTTAGTCAGCTAGCAACCCTCTACATGTCAAGAATTATTTCACTCCATGGTATTCCACTGGTAATCAATTCAGACCGTGGCAGCTTATTCACTTCCAGATTTTGGGCAAGTTTCTAAGAAGCTATGGGAACTCACTTATCATTCAGCACTGCATTTCATCCTCAGTCACAAGGTCAAGTTGAACGAGTCAACCAAGTTCTCGAAGATATGCTTCGAGCTTGTGTTATCTCCTTCGGCAAGAAATGGGAGGAATCTCTCCCATATGCCGAGTTCTCTTATAATAATAGCTATCAAGCTAGTCTGAAGATAGCCCCCTTCAAAGTGTTATATGGACGAAAGTGTCGAACCCCTCCGAACTGGTCAGAAACTGGGGAATGTCCACTCTTTGGTCCGGATATTATCCAACACGCGGAAGAGCAAGTCCGCATTATTCGCGAGAATTTCAAGACTGCTCAGTCATGTCAGAAGATTCAGTATAACCATCATCCTAAAGACATGGTCTGTCAACCTGGCGAAAAGGCTTATTGTTTGAGGCACACCAATGAAGGGTGTTCATCGCTTCGGTATCAAGAGCAAACTAGCTCCTTGCTATATTGGTCCTTTCACTATTCTGGAAAGGCATGGAAAAGTGGCATACCAACTGGAGCTTTCGCCAAACCTTTCTCAGGTTCACGATGTGTTCCACGTGTCACAACTCCGCTGCTGTATCAAGTACCCAATCCAAGCAATGGATCATGAAGTGCTCAAGTTGCAATAGGACCTCTCCTATAAAGAACATCCGGTCTGCATTCTCGACCAAGCTGAACGATGCACACGTCAGAAGGCAATCAAGTTCCTCAAAGTCCAGTGGTCACATCACTCTGAAGACGAAGCCGCTTGGGAACATGAGGATCGTCTGCGCGAAGAATACCCTGTACTGTTTCCTTCTACCATCTAAATCTCAGGACGAGATTTCTTGTAGTGGAGGAGAATTGTAACGCCCGGATAATTTTTCTACAGTGAATCTCCGCTAATGAAGCCACGTCACCTCCGTTAAAGTTGCTAATCTCGTGTTAGTTCAAAATGATTCAAATTCAAATTTGAACTATTGACAAACATAAAAAAATTCAAACATTAAAACTAAAATGTTTGGAATGTGGCATAATTACATATACTAAATTAGGTACAACTTTGGTATTTTACTAAAACTAAAGGATATTGGAAATAAAAGAGAATAATAAAGGGAAAATAAATAAAAAGAAAAGATCAAAAAGGAAAATGAAAAGAAAGTAAAAGGGAACCCCCCCCCCCCACTGGGCCAACCGGCCCAGCTAGCAGCCGGCTAGCTCTGCTGGCCCAGCCAACCCCCCACGCCCCCCATAAACTCCACTACCAAAACCCTAACCCTCCCTGATCGCCACCCCCCACCCCACGTCGCCTCTCCCTCTCCCCTCCCGATCCGACCGGGATCGGGGGCACGAAACCCCCCCCCCTGAGGGAGTCCTAGATTAGGGGGTATCCGGACATCCGGACTATATACATTGTCCGGACTATTGAAGTGTGAAGACACAAGACTCAAGACTCCGTCCCGCGTCCGGATGGAACTCTCCTTGGCGTGGAAGGGAAGCTGGGCAATTCGGATGTTGTATTTCCTTCCTTGTAACCGACTCCATGTAAACCCTAGCCCTCTCCGGTGTCTATATAAACCGGAGAGGTTGGTCCTTTGAAGGCCGATCACAATTACAATCATACCATCATAGGCTAGCTTCTAGGGTTTAGCCTCTACGATCTCATGGTAGATCTACTCTTGTACTACCCATATCTTCAATATTAATCAAGCAGGAAGTAGGGTTTTACCTCCATCGAGAGGGCCCGAACCTAGGTAAACATTGTGTCCCTTGCTTCCTGTTACCATTAGCCTAGACGCACAGATCGGGACCCCCTACCCGAGATCCACCGGTTTTGACACCGACATTGGTGCTTTCGTTGAGAGTTCCTCTGTGTCGTCGCTACGAGGCTCGATGGCTCGTCTCGTTGTCAGGGACAACGTTACCTTCGGGGGAGCTCTGGCTGTAGGCCAAACTCTCCGAGTAGGCGGCTTTGTCATGGCCGCCCCATCGGCTGTCGCGCCGACGATGCCCTCTTGGGTCATCACGCATAACCTTCGCATCAATTCAGAACTCACCAAACAGATGGATCCGATAGAGGTCTCTTCCCTTAATGAGCTCTTGGATCGCATCGCCGCTTTGGGAGTTGCTACGGACTATGACCGGATCGGGCTCAAACCCGACCAAAGGGATATTAAATCCCCGTCGGCCACCCATGAGATAGCGGTAGTGGAGGAACCACACAAGGATTATCCCTCTATTTTGAGGACGGATTATGTCCGGATCACCGAGCTCCCTGAGTCGGACACCAGCTCAAGGGAAGACATGACCCGGGTCCCGGACATAGAATCGGGCATTGGGTTGGAGAAATTGGGCGGCCCCCTGGATCCCGAGCTGTCAAACTCAGAAACTCCCTTGCCCCTGGGTGCTAGATCGGATCCGAATTCGAATTCAGCTATTCCCGACCACACGGACTTAAACCGTCTCTCTCATATCAGGCAAGAGCCTCAGGAGACAGTGCATCGTTATTGGGACAGATTCCTCCTTGCTCTAAACAAGGTCAAGGACTGTCGCGAGGAGGACGTGGTCTCACTTTTCTGCGAAAACTGCACAAACAAAGGAATCCTTAATGCTATAAGTCGCCGTGACATAGTACACTTCGCGGACTTGGCAACCATAGTACAGAAGTACTATGCGATCGAAAGCGTCTGGAAAACCCAAACCAAATTCTGGGATAGTCCGGCTCTCACCAAAGCCTTTGTCCGAACTAAACGGGCGAACCCTTGTAAGTCGGCCGATCCAGTCCCCAAGACACCAAAGCCCACCCCAGGGCGGGGAACCGTATTGGAAAGATGGCTCGATGGGCCATGTAGACTCCATAGCACTCCGGACACAACACCAACTCATAGCATTAGGTCATGTTGGATACTCCGGCAGGTTGCAAAAACTGGTGAGGATCTCCTTTCAAGCCATAAAGCAGAACAACATCCCGACAACAAACACAATACGGTACTAACAGTCTTCGAGACTTTTGCCTCAACCAATAGGCGCAAGCAAGCTCATCGAAGCTCCGCTGAAATTTGCCATGTGGCCAAAATAAACCCCTGGAATGACACTACTATAACTTTCAATGCCAGTGATGAACCTTGAGTCCAGACTGTCCGGGCACCGGCTGCTCTGGACCTCAGCCCAATCGTGGACGGCTTTCGGCTCACTAAAGTACTCATGGACGGCAGAAGTGGATTAAACTTGATCTATGAAGAAACACTCAACAAGACGGAAATTGACAAAAGCCGTATTGAACGGAGCGGCACAACCTTGAGGGGAATTATCCCTACTTGGGAAGCACGGTGTGCGGGAAAAATCACACTCGACGTGGTATTCGGCACCCCGGAGAATTATAGGTCTGAAGAAATCACATTCCAAGTGGCTCCTTTCAGCAGCGGATACCACGCCCTTCTAGGGCGGGACGCGTTTACAAGCTTTCAAGTTGTACCCCATTACAGGTACATGAAGCTTAAAATGCTTGGACCCAATGGAATCATCACTCTAGCCAGTGATCCAGACGTCGCACTTCGCGCCGAAAACAAAACCGCAGCCCTAGCCCTAGAAGCATTATCCGAAGCCCTAGCAGCCGAAGAGTTAACAACACTGTAGGCCACCATGGACAGGGACGACATGATACTCAACAAGCGACCCAAGTCCACCTCATTTAAACCCGCAGACGAGATAGTCAAATTCCTAGTCCATCCAACGGACCCAACGAAGACAGCTTCCATCGGGACACAGTTGAGCCCCGCGATGGACGCCGCACTGCGAGATTTCTTACACGAGAATTGGGACATTTTCACCTGGCACCCATCGGACATGTCGGGCATCCCACGCAGATTGGCTGAACACAGCCTCAATATACTAAAAGGATACAAACCGGTCAACCAGACTCTAAGACGGTTTTTGGAGCCCAAAAGGCAAGCCATGGGGGAAGAGCTAGCCAAGCTACTTGAGGCCGGATTCATCAGAGATATCAAGCATCCAGATTGGCTGGCAAATCTAGTAATGGTACCAAAGAAGGAAAAATCCTGGCGCCTGTGTGTCGACTTTAAAGACCTCAACAAGGCTTGCCCCAAGGATCCCTTTCCCCTCCCTCGCATCAATCAAATCATCGATGCCACAGCAGGACACGATTGCTGTGTTTCCTCGACGCATACTCTGGATACCATCAAATAAAGATGGCAGAGTCCGACCAAGCTGCAACAACTTTCATAATGCCATATGGCCCTTTTTGCTTCAACACTATGCCTTTCGGGCTTAAGAACGCCGGAGCAACCTACCAACGCATGATTCAAACATGCCTGGAAAAGCAAATCGGCAAAATAGTGGAGGCATATGTGGATGACGTGGTCATAAAAACAAGACACGTCAAAACCCTAATAGACGACTTGAGGCTTACATTCAACAACCTCCGGACATATGACATCAAATTGAACCCAGAAAAATGCGTTTTCGGCGTCCCCTCGGGGAAACTACTCGGCTTCATTGTTTCCAATAGAGGAATTGAAGCGAATCCGGCAAAGATCCGAGCTCTGTCACAGTTGGCTATACCAACAGACCTCAAGCACATCCAGAAACTAGCCGGACGCGTGGCTGCTCTAAGCCGCTTTATCTCCAGGTTAGGAGAAAAGGCATTACCTCTTTGCCGCCTTCTTCGGCGCACCGAACACTTCATGTGGACGGATGCAGCCGCGGCTGGACTAGATGAAATAAAGACCTTATTGGACAGTAATCCAGTAATAATAGTGCCAAATATTGGCGAACCTATGCTGTTGTACATAGCTGCAACACATCAAGTTGCAAGCGTAGTGCTCGTCGTGGAACGAGGGGCTGACGGATACAAATTCCTGCTCCAGAAGCCGGTTTATTACGTATCCACGGTCCTAACCCCATGCAAATCCCGATACCCACACTATCAAAAAATAGCATACACGGTCTTCATGGCATCCCGGAAGCTACGACACTACTTTCAAGAGTGTTCGATTACGATGGCCTCCAAAGTACCACTCAATGACATAATAAACAACCGCGAAGCTATAGGCTGGATTGCCAAATGGGCCTTCGAGCTCCTTCCGTTTGACATAACATACAAACCACGGCGGGCCATTAAATCGCAAGTATTGGCTGACTTTGTCGCCGAATGGACAGAAGCCGAACTCCCTAAAGAGTATGGCGCATACTCAAACTAGGTCATGCACTTCGATGGCTCTAAAATGCTGGCCAGATTGGGAGCAGGGGTAGTCCTGACGTCTCCCACCGGAGACACGGTCCAGTACGTCCTCCAAATATTATACACAGACTCCAACAATGCAGCCGAATATGAGGCTCTGTTGCACGGTCTTCGAATGGCAGTCTCTATGGGCATTCAATGCCTAGAAGTGCGCGGGGATTCAAACCTCGCAATATCACAAATAAACGGAGACTTTGATGCCAAGGACCCGAAAATGGCGGCCTACTGTAATGTCGTCCTCAAAATGTCAGCTCGGTTCAAGGGGCTCGAATTCCACCATGTGGCTCGAGAAAACAATCAAGCGGCGGACGTCCTCGCCCGCATCAGCGCTAAACGTGACCGTGTCCCACCTAATATATTCCTGGAAAGGCTGTTCAAGCCCTCCGTAGTATGGGAAGGGGAGTCCGGCAATACTAGCACGGATCCGAGTACACCCCCAGATTTCGAACTATCAGACATAATCGGAGGTTCTACCACCGAAATGACATCCTAGGCCCATGAAATCATGGCTGTAATCGCCCCATGGACTGAGCCTTTCTTGGCCTACCTAAATAGGCAGGAGCTCCCTGAAGACCACAATGAAGCACACTGCATCGTCCGGCACTCTAAAGCTTACAAAGTCTATGAAGGGGAACTCTACAAGAAAAGTGCTACTGGAGTACTCCAAAGATGCATCTCCGAAGAGGAAGGGCGGCAGCTCTTGGCTGAAATCCATGCCGGACTGGATGGGCACCACGCCGCGGCTCGAGCACTAGTCAGCAAGGCCTTGCGTACAGGTTTCTATTGGTCGACGGCCCGAGCAGACGCACAGGACCTTGTCCAACATTGCGTCGGTTGCCAACTCTTTGCCAATTAGAGTCATATGCCCCCTACCGCTCTCCAAACAATCCCCATAACTTGGCCTTTCGCGGTCTGGGGGCTGGATATGGTCGGGCCTCTTAAAGGGGGAAGCCATAAGAAAAAATACTTATTGGTCATGGTGGACAAGTTCACCAAATGGATAGAAGCCAAACCAGTTAAAACGGCCGAATCTGGGGTCATACACCGATACGGTGTCCCCCATAGCATCATCACTGATAATGGCTCAAATTTTACAGCCAACAAAGTGAAAACTTGGTGCGGAAAAATGGGCATTAAGCTTGATTACGCTTCGGTCTACCATCCCCAAACAAACGGCCAGGTAGAACGGGCAAATGGTCTCATCATGAGCGGCATCAAACCCAGACTAGTGCGATCCTTGACAGAGTCGGATACGCACTGGGTCGAAGAGCTCGACTCCGTACTCTGGGGGCTGCGGACAATGCCGAATCGCACCACCGGATATACACCATTTTTTATGGTATACGGCGCGGAAGCAGTACTACCCTGCGACATAATACATGATTCACCATGCGTACGCATGTACGAAGAGAAGGAAGCCGAGTTAGATCGGCAGGATATCTTGGATGCCCTGGAGGAGGAGCGCGACGTCGCAAAAGCCTGCTCCGCATTCTATCAACAGCAGGCTCGACAATATCAAAGCAGAGAAGTGTGGGCCAAAACCTACAATATTGGCGAGCTCGTTCTACGCCTACCGGAGAAGAAGAAGGACAAGCTCAAACCAAAGTGGGAAGGTCCCTTCGTCATCGACAAAGTTCTCACCGAAGGAGCGTACCGCTTATGTAATGCATCCGATAACAGACTTGAGCCGAACCCATGGAACGCGACCAGAATCCGGAGATTCTACGCCTAACGCCGAACACAGTGTTCGTCTCCTTACCCCTCCCTTTTAATTATGCTCCACCCATTTTCCTTTCTCGACCTTTTTCCTCTTCACACAAAGTATTCAATACAGTACGGACGCCCGGATCACTCCGGCCGTACTATGTGTGTAAGCAATACCTGGGGGCTTCCTATTCGGAAGCTAAACATAATTACTTTAAATGGCTTTTTGCCCATCACATATGCGTTCTTTTTCCATATGTGCCTTTTCTTCACCATTATATGCATCGATATGACTTAAGATGTGGCCAAGCTGGGTTGCCTGGCTCTTGTGTTTATGCCCTACGTGCCCATTAATTCGGCTAGGGCATAACGGGAGCACCTCTGCGATTGTTACTGTTGGTTCAGCTGGATGTGTACCTCAGACTGGGTGAAGCACAAAGGTAGCGTCCTTAATAGAATATTCGGTCGGTGAACAAAATATGTACTCGTTTATTACAATGTCAATCCCCAAAAGTTTTGTATCCTGCGCCCTTGTTCGCAGTCCTGACATGTGCATCATCGCACCCAGGGAAAGGAACCCCTAACGGAACTATTCTCCCTGGAAGATGCTTCTTACTATCCATGTAATATAACATAACTAGTTGGGTACTTGTCTGTTCAAGCACTTATGACCCCTACGCCTGGTGTCCACGCATACCCCGGTTCTGTATAACTGAGCGGGTATTCGAACACACCCCGTACTATAGGATCCAGGGGCTGAAGCGAAAAGGTCCGCCATGACAAATGATTTTAATCCGGCTAGGGACTACTTTTGTCCATTGAATTACACAGTCACTTGGACTGACTATATTCCTCCTCTATACCATCCAACAGACTATCTAGCTTACAATCCTGTTGAGAATACTTTGTGGCTAACGATACCTGGTCGTATACCAGACTCACGGGAATTTCTTGCCCATCTAGCCCCGTCGGTCCGACTTCGGCCATATGGTTCGGGTCCAGCTTGGTGTAGCGCGTCTTCACCATTGCCCAGGCTTCTCTTGCACCTTGCCGGCAGGCTGATACCTTCCACAATCGGAAGCGCCGCCGTGCTCCTTGAGGCATATCCACAAGCTCCCCCATGCCATTCGGCGGTAAGCTTGACGGCCACAAGGCCTGGGCAATGCCCTGCATCACTTGTCGAGCTCGCTCGTGCAGTTGTGAGAGGTCTTGTAGTAAATCGCCAGTAGATGAGGGCATCTCCTCCTCGGGGCGACCAGTTAACATTCCTACAAGCAAAATCCTTTCAATATGCTTCTGCGCCGAACTATACCACCATTCGTCTTGGCACTTACCATAGATGCCACGTCGAAGCCTTTTGTTCTCTTTCACGGAGTCCGCCAGCTGAGCGCGAACGTCTTTTAACTCCATGTGCAGCTGGACTTTGGCATCTTGAAGATTGTTCTTCTCCTGCCTAACTTGCATAAGAATGCGCTTGCCAGCCTTCAGCTGCCTTTTGAGATGTGACTCGTCATCTCTTACGGCCTCCGGATTCACCCCGGGATTGTCTGCAGAATTTCCTGTTAGACTTATCATATCAGCCATTTGCTAACTGGTGCATATTTGTACAATTGAGACAAATGTTTCCAGATGAGGGTCTTTGGGATTCCTCCAACTTGGCAATTGTGGCCCTCAGCTCGGCCTTGCACTCCTCCAGCTCCCGAGACAGTTGCTCATTCTTATCTACAAGGACTTATGCATAAATTGATCCTTAAAGCAGTTGTTCCAACCGTTTCAAGTCTCAGGGGCTACTGCTATACATGCTTATCAAAAATTTCTTACCCGTATATCTTTGGTATACTGGTCCATCGCCCGGGCAAGCCCGCCTTGAGCAGCTCGGATATACGCGTCTCCCGAATTGAAGGCATTAAACGCCTCTTTGGAAAAGATGTTGTTCCGAAGCACGGCCAGTCGGCGCCGGTGATTCATGGCACTCTCTACTTTGAAGTTCGTGGCCGAGAGCATATCCGCGTCCTCTGTGGGAGAACTATGCGGCATCGGCCCCACGTCTTCCTCCGCTCTCGAAGACGGTTCTAGAATCCGCATGGTGGAGGCGTGATTGGCAAGATCCCCGGATATAGTCCGGCTATTCCTTTTCCTGCCATGGCGCGAAGGGCTCTTTTATACTCCAAATACCATAATCGCAGGACAGGCTTTTTCCTTACCTCTGCAGCGGCGTGTCGACCCTTACCGCCTTCCTCTTGAGCCTGCCCGATCCGGACGCCCGTGGTCGACGAGTCACTAGGGGCTCGGCCCCGCGCTCCGACCGTCGTCTCTGCAAAAAATAAAACACGACACTTCAAGGGAAAGGCATGACATCTAAAGGGGGTCTTCTTCGGAGGATGAGGTTTTTCGGTTTGGCTTACACGCGACATAGGTAGCAGACTAGGGTAGTCGGCAATAATGGCCACTGAGGCGCCATCACAGCTCGCTTGATAAAATATCCCGTCGACAAGCTCTACGGTAATATCCGGATCCTCTTCGAGTCCTGGATCTAGGGCCCTTCAAGGGTCCTCTGGCTGCGGGGAGGGGCTGGAGATTCCTTCTACGGCCCTCCTCAGTTCCTGCTCGGAAATGTCAAAGAAGATAATCTTAGCGGAGAACGCCGCGATGAGTGGAGCTGGGAAAGGAACGACGACTTACCCAGTTTGGGGGTGTCGGTGTCAAAACCGGCGGATCTCGGGTAGGGGGTCCCGAACTGTGCGTCTAGGCGAATGGTAACAGGAGACAAGGGACACGATGTTTTTACCCAGGTTCGGGCCCTCTCGATGGAGGTAAAACCCTACTCCTGCTTGATTGATATTGATGATATGGGTAGTACAAGAGTGGATCTACCACGAGATCAAGGAGGCTAAACCCTAGAAGCTAGCCTATGGTATGATTCTTGTAATGGTTGTCTGTCCTACGGACTAAAACACTCCGGTTTATATAGACACCGTAGAGGGCTAGGGTTACACAGAGTCGGTTACAATGGTAGGAGATCTACATATCTGTATCGCCAAGCTTGCCTTCCATGCCAAGGAAAGTCCCATCCGGACACGGGACGAAGTCTTCAATCTTGTATCTTCATAGTCTTGGAGTCCGGTCGACGATGATAGTCCGGCTGTCTGGACACCCCCTAGTCCAGGACTCCCTCAGTAGCCCCTGAACCAGGCTTCAATGACGATAAGTCCGGCGCGCATATTGTTCGGCATTGCAAGGCGGGTTCCTCCTCCGAATAATTCATAGAAGATTGTGAACACCAGGATAGTGTCTGGCTCTGCAAAATAAATTCCACATTCCACCGTAGAGAGAATAATATGCACACAAGTTCAATCTGCTGACGTATTTTGTGGCATGACGTCACACCACTACCAAGCCTTTACTTGAACCGTTTTTTATTATACCACCTCAGCGCGTTTAGCGAAGCAGTTTCCTTGGCACGTCTTGTCGAAGCAGAGATCGTGTTCCCCGTATTCCGGGATTCCCATCAATACGGACGTGGGTAACCCAACCGCGCCATTGATGGTGGCGCTAGGGAGATAAGCGAGTTTTACCAGGCCTGTGGGGACGCATAGTCTTCGTCCGCCCATATATAAGGGGATAAGGATCCACCTTTTTACCTACGCCTTCTTCCTCCTTTGCTTATCCATCTCCGCGCACTCGAGCTCCAGCGCCCAAGCCCGCACATCTTGCCTCGACCTTCTCCAGCCATGTCCGGAGCGGGAGGAAAGTGGATGACCTCCTCCATTACGGAGGAGGACATCGAGAAGCTGCGCGGCGCCAGATACCTATCCATCGACATCGCGCACCGGCTGCCCGACAAGGGGCAGCTCATCCCCACCCCGAGGCCCCATGAGAGGGTCGTATTCCTTCCCCACTTCCTCCGCGGACTGGGCTTCCCACTTCATCCCTTCGTCCGGGGGCTCATGTACTACTACGGCCTGGACTTCTACGATCTGGCGCCAAACTTCATCCTCAACATCTCGGTGTTTATCGTCGTGTGTGAGGCCTTCCTCTGCATCCAGCCCCACTTCGGCTTGTGGCTAAAAACCTTCAATGTCAAGCCGAAGGTAGTGAAGGGCGTCCAAGCGGAGTGTGGAGGCGCCATGGTGGGCAAGATGCCCAACGTCCTCTGGCTCGAGGGAGCCTTCGTGGAAACCATCAAAGGGTGGCAATCGGGGTGGTTCTATATCACCGAGCCGCGTGACCCTAAATGGGCTGCGGCCCCCGAGTTCAGATCTGGTTCCCCCATGCAGCTCAGCTCCTGGAAAGAGAAGTGCTTGCTATGGGGCAGTCCGGAGGAGCTGACCGGACTCCAGTCCTGTCTCCAGACCTTGGTAAACAAGAAGCTCAAGCTTGTCAACGTGATCCAGGTCATGCTCGTCCGCCGGATTCTCCCCGGCCCACAACGGGCCTTCAACCTATGGGAGTTTGATCCGGCACAGCACCGGACCCTGAGTGGGCTCTTCGACACGACGTATGAAGCTGCCTGGAGGGTGCTGTTCAAGGGGGGAGAAGCCCCCGCATCCGCGACTGAAGATCGCGGGTTCAGCACGAAACGCCCGGCCGGTGCGGTAAGTTATCCTTTATGGGACACGTATTTCTTTCATACTTCGACTCTATGTGGGAATTAAAATTCCCAATGCCTTTAACAGGAGTGGCAGAGGACGTCCGGACAGGTTAACTGTCCGGCTCCCTCCCCGAAGAACCAGCGGATGCCCGTTTAACGGGGCTGCTAGTCCCGGCACTCTATGTGGTGCTGGAGAAGAAGGCCAAGAAGAAGGCCACGGGAACCCGAAGGAGTTCCCGGCACCAGGTGGTATCGGACTCATCGTCCGATGACTCCGAGGCGGACTCCTCCCCCGAAGGCGAGGAGGAAAAAGAAGACTCTCTCCAGGAGGGGGGAGAGAGGAAGAGGAAGGCTTCCCCAACAGGGGAGGCCGAAGTGTCCAAGAGGGGAAGGACCCTTCCCCCGGACAGCTCCGCCAACGCCAACGTTGGCGACGAAGAGTGGCCCTCAAGGGCCAGGCCTCCGGCAAGATCGTAAGTATCCGGATTCCTGAATGATTTATAATTTCTCTTTTGTGTCACATAGTGTCCTTCTAATGCCGCACACCTGTAGTCCGGCCGATGATGATCTTCCCGCTTCATCGAGAAGGTCCTTGGCTCCGTCGGACGTGGATTCCATTCCGACCGCCTCCACCCCTCGGGATGCTGACGACGCCGAGGTGGGATCCCAGTAGGGGACCCATTAGGAGGAGGCTCCGGAGGTGCCGCAAGGCAGCCTCCCGGACTTTGCGCCGGACTCCATGCAGGAACCTGCAGTGGTTCCGGAGTCCGGCAGGTGGCCCCTTCGTAAGAAGGGCAAGACCGTGACACCGGCAGCCTCCGTCCAACCGGAGGCGCCGGACAACTTGTTGGAGGCGCTCAACGGCGCTTCCATCGAGGAAGAGCACCGCACTATCATGAGTGCGGTGATTCAGAAGGTTCAGCTCGCCAAGAGCGGGCTGACCGAAGCCTGCAGTAGCCTTCTAACAGGCTTTGAGGTAAGAAGTTTAAAATATGTAATGTGATACCGCATAGACAGTAGCCCTTGATGCTCGGTTCGGTGTTCAGAAAGAAAAACCAGACTGAGGATCTAAAAAAGATATACGCAGGAGTGCTAAAAATTATGTCAATATGGGTTTGCAGGCTGCGCTGCTGACCTCTGCCGCACTGTCTGCGGAGGTCGGTGCTTTGAAGCAGGACCTCGAGCGGTCCGAGCAAGAGCTCGGCCTTGCCAAGAAGCAGCTCGAGGACAAAGAAGGTGAGTAACACCACTTTGAAATTTGTACCTTACAGAAAAGGATTTTGGTTGCAATAGAAATAACAAGGATAACGTGGGTACTGCAGGGGCCACGAACGAGGTGGCGACCTTGAAGGAGGCCGTGTCCGCGGCCGAGCGCAATGCGGCCGCAGAACGGGCGGAGCGAGAGAAGCAGGAGGCGCGGGTGGCGGAGGTGCGGCAAGAGCTCCAGGCTCTCATGGAAAAGCATGAGAGTTTGGAGTGCGACTCAAAGACTCGAGAGTCCGAGCTTGCTTCGGCTCTTGAAAGTGCCAAAGCCGCCAAGGCCGAGGCCCATAAGTCCCTCCAGGAGATTGAGGCGATGAAGAAGATAGCGGCGGGTAAGGCATTTTTCATGCAAAGCAAGCATGTGAATGTAAATTACCTGTTACTTACCCGAATTCGGAGCTCTCCAGGGGCGTTTGCAGATCTGCCTCGCGGCGTGTCCGATGCCGCCGCATTCTACTGGGCCGAGGAGGGGAGCTCAACGGAGAAGGTCTTCTGGTCTCAGTATGTTGAGGCCGGACATCCGGTGCCCCCTAGCGACCAGCTGAAGCAGCTGGTCGAGCTCCACAAGGTAGCCGAGCTGGCCATGAAGGGCCTCATAGTCCGGCTGTGGCCTGGAGAGGCCATGCCTGGGAGCTACTTCGGCCTCGTGCGGCGGCTGGTGGATGCGTGCCCCTGGGTGGAGGTCATCAAGCGCTCCGCCTGCATTGAAGGTGCCCGTCGGGCCCTTGCCCGCGCAAAGGTGCACTGGGGCAGGCTGGATGCTGAGAGGCTTCTGAAAGACGCGCCGCCGGCGGGCAAGGAGTATCGTACGCCCGAAATGCACTATAAGACTGTCCTGAAGGGTGCCCGCAAGATTGCGGATGAGTGCCCCAGAGATGTAATTATTGAGTAAACTCGCAATGTGTTATCCTGCGCACTGAAAACTTTGTTCATATGCGCTAAGCAACGCTTATTTCATTTAAAATATTACCTTCTGTGCGGCCGTTTATCAAATCGGAGAGATGGCAAGTCGTCGGCTTCAGCCCCCATGCCACGAGTGCTGGGGTGTTCGAGATAAACTTGAGCGCTCTTGTTCCCATTTTTGGGTCCATCTAGGGAGGCGCTCAACACAACGAAGAAGGCAACCGGACTTATAATGCTTGAACACTCTCACTTAGCCATAGAATTCTATAATTTTAAATTTCGGCGAAGCCCCTAGTGCTCGGAAGACCGAGTTCGGGGCGCTATCCATGCCTGGGCCGGACACAGCCAGTTCCTCGCTCTAAGCGGCATAAGTCTTTAGGGACTCGAAAAGACCTCTCGAACAGCGACCAGCTCTCGCCTTATCATGACGGTCAGTTTTAGATTTCTCCACTGAGGCGCTCGCCCAGCTCAACGGGGCGCAATCGCAGTGGTTCTCCCAGTGCTACCTTAGCCGATAGAACGGAACGTAAGGTACCAAAACATGGGAGCCGGATAAACCCAACTATTGACCCAAGACATGATTCGGAGCCGATGCATATAGTGCTATAAGTTCAGGGTGCCGCACTTGTGAAAGTGTTCGGACTTCACACCATAATGCGGGGAACATAAGCCCCTGGTGTATTCGGCCGTACCAAATTGTACGGATGCAAGATGCCATAAATGAACATATATATAAATAAAGGGAATGCAGTTATAAGCGAAAAATGATGCATTGTTTATTCAAGGAGTTCTGCTGTGAGTGCAGAATGATACAAATAGTGCGGTAAGCAAGGGTTTGGACTATTAGACATGTCCCCCACCAGGGGTAGGCTGCGGAATGGTGCAATAAACAGATTTAATGCTCGTAATGGAGACCACCTGAGTGTTCGTCGTAGGCCTTATTCCTCCCTGGCTGTTGCATCGTGAGTTCGGCAGATCTACTGCCGGACAGGGCCTCTTGTAAACGGAGTCCTGTGGATAAAATAAAAAAAGGAAAAGAAAAAGAGCGACACACTTAGGAGCCCATGGTGTGGTTGAGCCGCACTCTGGGCCTGTCGTGGTCGTGCCCCTCCCCCTATGCCCAAGGTATCTCCAGAGCGTAATGATGTAAGCGGGGAGCTTGTCTTGCAATCATGCAAGGGCTAGGGTTGGGGCCGCATTGCTACGCATGATCGGAACGTGCCAGGTGGTCTTGATGTATGTTACTCCGGGCGCGTTTAATCATGTCCGGTCTTTTAACGGCCGGACTCGAAAATTGCCTTAAGCGGCTGCTCTGTACTTCTGCCGCGAGAGCCGCTGTGTGTTCCTCCGTTCGGAGGGAGCGTTCCGTGTTTCCGTTGACCGTGATGACTCCATGAGGGCCTGGCATCTTGAGCTTGAGGTATGCATAATGCGGCACCGCGTTGAACTTTGCAAACGCGGTTCGTCCGAGCAGGGCGTGATAGCCACTGCAGAACGGGACTATGTCGAAGATTAACTCCTCGCTTCGGAAATTATCCGGGGATCTGAAGACCACTTCCAGCGTGACCGAGCCTGTACAATTGGCCTCGACACCTGGTATGACGCCTTTGAAGGTCGTCTTTGTAGGTTTAATCCTTGAGGGGTCTATGCCCATCTTGCGCACTGTATCCTGATAAAGCAGGTTCAGGCTGCCGCCGCCGTCCATGAGGACTCTAGTGAGGTGAAATCCATCGACGATTGGGTCTAAAACCAATGCGGCGAATCTGCCATGGCGGATACTGGTGGGGTGGTCCCTTCGATCGAAAGTGATCGGGCAAGAGGACCATGGATTGAACTTCGGGGCGACTGGCTCCATCGCATATACGTCCCGAAGTGCACGCTTCCGCTCCCTCTTGGGTATGTGGGTTGCGTATATCATATTTACCATCTGCACTTGCGGGGGGAAAACCCTTCTGTCCTCTACTATTCGGCGGCCGGGTCTCCTCCTCGTCGTCACTATGCAGCCCCTTGTCATTGTTTTTGGCAATTAACTTGCCTGCCTGCTTGAATACCCAACAATCCCTGTTGGTGTGGTTAGCTGGCTTTTCGGGGGTGCCATGTATCTGTCTAGAGCGGTCGAGTATTCGGTCCAAACTGGACGGACCCGGAGTAGTTCTTTTGAATGGCTTCTTCCGCTGATCGGGTTTAGAGCCTCTGAATCCGGCGTTGACTGCCGTATCCTCGTTGTTATCGCCATTAACGCGGCGTTTGTTTTTGTTTCGATGCGACCTGCCATTGTGGTCCTTGCTGTCCGGACTGCCAGAATTTTTGCTGAGGTTGTTGTTGTGAGCTAGCTAGCTGTCCTCTCCCGCACAGAAGCGGGTCATGAGTGATGTGAGGGCTGCCATGGATTTCGGCTTTTCCTGTTCTAGGTGTCGGGCCAGCCACTCGTCGCGGATGTAATGTTTGAAGGCTGTGAGGGCCTCTGCATCCGGACAGTCGATGATTTGATTTTTCTTTGTTAAGAACCATGTCCAGAACTGTCTGGCCGATTCGTCTGGCTGCTGAATTATGTGGCTTAGGTCATCGTCGTCTGGTGGTCGCACATATGTGCCCTGGAAGTTGTCAAGGAATGCGGCTTCGAGGTCCTCCCAACACCCAATTGACTCTGCGGGCAAGCTGTTAAGCCAATGCCAAGCTGGTCCTTTAAGCTTGAGTGGGAGATACTTGATGGCGTGGAGATCGTCGCCGCGGGCCATATGGATATGAAGGAGATAATCTTCGATCCAAACCGTGGGGTCTGTTGTGCCATCGTAGGATTCAATGTTCACGGGTTTAAACCCTTTAGGGATTTGATGATCCATTACTTCGTCTGTGAAGCATAGTGGGTGTGTGGCGCCTCTATATTGAGCAATATCACGACATAGCTCAAGAGAGCGTTGTCTGCTGTGTTCGGCCCGGCCGGAGTTGCTATATCCGGTGCGACGGTAGTCGTCATGGGTCGTGGGGCACCCACGTGATCCATAGATAGATCTGGATTGTCTTGCCTTGTCCTCCAATATATCCCGCAAGTCCGGCGCATTCCCTCGTGGCTTCGTACTTTTCGAGCGGTGCCGGGGTACGGTCCTGAAGGAGGGCCTAGAAGCCTCTCTGTCGCGACCATGGGGTGGTCGGTCTGCCGTATTGTGCGCTGGTGATGAAGGTTTGTATGCTTCCTCCTCTAATCGGGGGAGCAACTTGCGTTTTGGGTAGCTTTTGGAGGGGCGTTCGAGTTCATACTCTTCAGCCACGAGGAGCTCGGTCCATCTGTTAGCCAGTAGGTCTTGATCAGCCTGAAGTTGTTGCTGCTTTTTCTTTAGGCTGTTCGCCGTGGCCATTAGCCTGCGTTTAAAACGCTCTTGTTCGACGGGATCCTCGGGCACGACGAATTCATCATCATTGAGGCTTGCCTCGTCTTCAGAGGGAGGCATGTAATTTTCGTCCTCCTCGTCTGCCGCTCTCTCCTGAGGGCTGGCTACTCCGTCCTCCTGTGCTGAATTGTGCTGGAGGGGGTTGTCTTCGGCACTCTCTAGGGTGTTATTCTCTCCGGTGCCGGAATCTCCATTCTTGCTGTGGCGGGATTTAGAGCGGCGCCGCTGACGTCGGCACTTGGGCTGTTTCTTAGAGGAATCTGCCTCCGCTGCTTCTTCGCCGTCCCCATCCTTTGGGGTGTCCACCATGTATATGTTGTATGACGAGGTGGTCTTCCAGTGCCCTGTAGGCGCTGGTTCTTGATCGTCTGCGGCATCGTCGTCCATGCCGTCGATGTCATCGGAGTCGTAGTCTAGCATGTCGGTTAGATTGTCGACAGTGGCTACAAAGTGGGTGGTGGGTGGGCTTCGAATTTCTTCGTCATCCGCATCCCAACCGTCCTGACCGCAGTCCGGCCAGGGTTCTCCTGATAACGAGAGATGCTTTAGCGAATTTAGGATGTCGCCAAAGGGTGAGTGCTAAAAGATGTTCGTGGCGGTGAACTCCATGATCGGCGCCCAATCGGATTCGATTGGCAGGGGCGCAGGAGGTTTGGAGTCCGGCGAGGAGTCCGGCGCCTCGGAGTCATGACCTTTATAAGGGACAAAGTCAGTATTCGGCTCCATCGCCGTGGAAGTTGCAGCTCCCGAGGCGCTGTCCAGCCACCTGTCCTCGATCTGCGCGGTCGGCTCCGAACTATGGGTCAGAGCGGACTTGTGTGCGGTCTCCAGGGTACTGTCCGGCAGTAGAGCTAGATCATGCCCATCGTGACAGTGCGGCACGCTCGGCTGTGGCTCGACTCCATCGAAGATCAAGTCCCCGCGGATGTCAGCCGTGAAGTATAGGCTTCCAAACCTGACCTGATGGCCAGGGGCGTAGCTTTCGATCTGCTCCAGATGGCCAAGTGAATTGGCCCGCAGTGCGAAGCCGCCGAATACGAAGATCTGTTCGGGGAGAAAAGTATCACCCTGGACGGCGTTGTTGTTGATTGAAGAATCCATCAAGCCTATCGGTGACGACACAGAGGAACTCTCAATGAAAGCACCAATGTCGGTGTTAAAACCGGTGGATCTCGGGTAGGGTGTCCCGAACTGTGCGTCTAGGCGGATGGTAACAGGAGACAAGGGACACGATGTTTTTACCCAGGTTTGGGCCCTCTCGATGGAGGTAAAACCCTACTCCTGCTTGATTGATATTGATGATATGGGTAGTACAAGAGTGGATCTACCACGAGATCAAGGAGGCTAAACCCTAGAAGCTAGCCTATGGTATGATTGTTGTAATGGTTGTCTGTCCTACGGACTAAAACCCTCCGGTTTATATAGACACCGGAGAGGGCTAGGGTTACACAGAGTCAGTTACAATGGTAGGAGATCTACATATCCGTATTGCCAAGCTTGCCTTCCACGCCAAGGAAAGTCCCATCCGGACACGGGACAAAGTCTTCAATCTTGTATCTTCATAGTCTTGGAGTCCGGCCGACGATGATAGTCCGGCTGTCCGGACACCCCCTAGTCCAGGACTCCCTCAGGGGGGTTGTGCATGGAGAATCTGTCTCGCGGCTTGATGCAAAGAAATTCTTCCTCTTCCCCTTTGTACAAATCGAACAATATCTTTGCCAGAGCAATGGCGGAGTCCGGACCCTTATGGCCACAGCGGGTGGCATCATCTTCCCCGTTGAAGTGCCACATGGGCTTCCCCCTACATTGAAGCGGTTGCACTCCCCGTATTATGCATATTGCCATAACCTCGATTATCGTCAGTTCAGATTTGGCCAGTAACTTTATCATGTTCATCAGGTAATTGTCTTTCCCTGGTATCCTCCTCTTGGGGGCCTCGGGGGCGCCATCTTAGACGTGCCCTCGGCGGGGCGTTACTGAACTTGGGGAGACCTGTCCGGACTGGATCCGGAAGGGGAACGTCGTCAATATAAAACCACTCTAAGGGCCAGCTCTCTGGTGCCTTCTTAGGAGTGCCGGATAGCTATCCGGTCTCGGCAATGCGCCATACTTCGGCCCCGCCCACCTGACATAGGGATTCTCCCTGGTTGCGGGGGACAAGGCAGAACAACTTCTTCCATAACCCGAAGTGGGCCTTGCAGTCCAGAAATAGCTCACAAAGGGCAACGTACCCTGCTATATGTAGTATAGAGGCAGGGGTAAAGTTGTGTAACTGGAGGCCGTAGAACTCGAGGAGCCCGCGAAGGAATGGGTGGATGGGAAACCTGATGCCCCTTAGCAGATGCGGAATGAGGCATATTCGCTCCTCTGGAGATGGATTGGGAGATCTCTCCGCTTGCACCCCGCCATTATAGGTGGCTATTCGGGCTCGGACGGGGACCATGAATGCTGGTGGGAGAAACCCTTGAGTTTGTAACTCAATCAAACGGCTATGGGGAACTGAACACTCTTCCCAGTACCCCAGCTTGGAGCGAGGAGAGCGAGCAGAGGAGCTGCGACGACCAGCCATGTTGGGATGGTTTTCCAGAGGGCTCTGTTGGATGCTTGCTCGAGGGGGGAAAGTGAGGTTTGGGTCTGAGAATCCCTGTCTCTTCAAATAGGCGGTCAGCCCGAAGGATTGAGGGTGGAAAATGCAAAAAATGCCTCAGCTCCTCGCATTTGCTCGACGCGTGGAGATGGTCATTATTGAGGCACTAAAGCCGAGGAGTATAACATTGATGGAGTGCCGGACACTATTTGTCGTAACAGGTACTTTGGAGTATTTGGAGATGGAACCCGCCCTGCAATGCCGAAGACAAGACTGCGCGCCGGACTCATCGTCATTGAAGCCTGGTTCAGGGGCTACTGAGGGAGTCTTGGATTAGGAGGTATCCAGACAGCTAGACTATATACATCGTCTGGACTATTGAAGTGTGAAGACACAAGACTCAAGACTTCGTCCCGTGTCCAGATGGAACTCTCCTTGGCGTGGAAGGCAAGCTGGGCGATCCGGATGTTGTATTTCCTTCCTTGTAACTGACTCCATGTAAACCCTAGCCCTCTCCGGTGTCTATATAAACCGGAGAGGTTGGTCCTTAGAAGGCCGATCACAATTACAATCATACCATCATAGGCTAGCTTCTAGGGTTTAGCCTCTACGATCTCGTGGTAGATCTACTCTTGTACTACCCATATCTTCAATATTAATCAAGCAGGAAGTAGGGTTTTACCTCCATCGAGAGGGCCCGAACCTGGGTAAACATTGTGTCCCTTGCTTCCTGTTACCATCAACCTAGACGCACAGATCGGGACCCCTGAGGGAGTCCTGGATAAGGGGGTATCCGGACAGCCGGACTGTGTACAACGTCCGGACTATTGAAGCGCGAAGATACAAGACTCAAGACTTCGGCCCGTGTCCGGATGGGACTCTCCTTGGTGTGGAAGGCAAGCTTGGCGATCCGGATATTGTGTTTCCTTCCTTGTAACTGACTCCATGTAAACCCTAGCCCTCTTTGGTGTCTATATAAACTAGAGAGGTTGGTACTTAGAAGGCCGATCACAACTACAATCATACCATCATAGGCTAGCTCTTAGGGTTTAGCCTCTACGATCTCGTGGTAGATCTACTCTTGTACTACCCATATCTTCAATATTAATCAAGCAGGAAGTAGGGTTTTACCTCCATCGAGAGGGCCCGAACCTGGGTAAACATCTGTGTCCCTTGCTTCCTGTTACCATCAGCCTTGACGTATAGATCGGGACCCCCTACCCGAGATCCACCGGTTTTGACACCGACATTGGTGCTTTCATTGAGAGTTCCTATGTGTCGTCGCTACAGGGCTTGATGGCGCCTCCAATCGTCAACAACACGGTCCAGGGCGAGACTTTTCTCCCCGGACGGACCTTCGTGTTCGGCAGCTTCGCACTGCGGGCCAATTCGCTTGGCCATGTGGAGCAGATCGACAGCTACGCCCCTGGCCATCAAATCAGGTTCAGAAACTTGAACTACACAGCGGATATCCGCAGAGACTTGATCTTCGACAGATTCGGGACCGCGCTAGGAACACGGACAGTCATGATGAGCATGGCCTGGTCCTGCTATCGGACAACACTCAGGATTTCACCCCTGCAGTAGCCCTGGACTCAAATCTGGAGCAGGCTGTGTTGCCTAGGGACGGAGGGATGGACCCCGCCCCGTAGGCCGTACACTCATCAGCGTTGGAGCCAAACACGGGCCTCACTTTTGAGGAAGCCTATGACTCCGGGCCCCCGGATTCGTATCCGGTTGTAGGTCCCATTCCGCGCGTTCCCGAGCCCACCAAGCCTGGTTGGGCCCCGGTAATGGAGTTCATTGCTGCGGACATCTTCCAGCACTCGCCCTTTGGCGACATGCTAAACTCATTAAAGACTCTCTCTTTGACAGAGAATTCCGGGCCGAACTATGTCCGACTCGAATGGGAAGTAGGCGACGAAGAAATTCGTTACCCACCCACCACCCACTTCATAGCCACGGTTGATGATTTAACCAACGTGCTTGACTTCGACTCCGAAGGCAGCAACGGTATGGATGACGATGCAGGAGAAGATTCAGAATTTATGGGGTACCGGACTTCCGCCTCGTCACACGACATATACATGGTGGATACGCCCAAGGAGGACGATGGTGACAATCCGGAAGATAAAACCCCCGGGCAAAAGCCAAAGCAATGGCGCAAACTCCGTTCCAAGTCCAGCAACAGTAAAAACATCAGCAAGAGCGCCAAGAGAATCGATACTCCGGCCAACCCCGAAGGCTACAACGACCATACAGAACCAGCGATGGAGCAGGACGAACTAGGTCACGCCAAACACAGTTCGGAGCAGACGCCCGAGGACAATGATCCAGAGGGACGAGTTCATCAAACCGGCCCAAGACAAGAAGACAGCCCGGACGATGATGCATTCATCATTCCGGAGAACGCGTGGAACGAGAGAACCTCCACAGAAAGCTTATGACCACAGCGAAAAGTCTCAAGAAGCAGAAGCAACGGCTTAAGGCCGCACAGGAAACGCTCAACCGCAGATGGAATAAAGTGCTAGGCACTGAAGAAAGATATGGCGACGATCGCCATACAAAGAGCTATCCAAAACGCAAGCTACTGCCAGAATTCGACGATGAGGCCATTCCACCAAAGACCAACACGACCAGGAGGCCTAACGTACCGCTCCACAACCGCAACCGAACGGCCACCGACGCCGCGCGTGATCTACATGAGCACCTGGATGATAAGGCTGGCGCAGCTAGATCCATCTACGGATCTAAAGGACACACCCCGGCGAGGGACTATGGTCGCCAAAATGATTACACCAATCAAATGCGAGTTCGGAATAAACACCGAACACAACAACAGCCAACGGCATGCCACAGTATGCCCAGATACAGAGGGGCTGCTCACCCCCTGTGCTTTACTGATGAAGTACTGGACCATGAATTTCCACAGGGCTTTAAACCTGTGAACATAGAGGCATACGACGGAACGACAGACCCAGGGGTCTGGATCGAGGACTTTATCCTGCACATACATATGGCTCGTGGGGATGACCTCCACGCCATCAAATACCTTCCTCCCAAACTAAAGGGACCAGCTCGTCACTGGTTGAAAATCCTCCACGAAAATTCAATCGGGAGTTGGGAGGAACTCGAAGACGCTTTTAGGGCCAATTTTCAAGGGACTTATGTCCGGCCCCCGGATGCTGACGATTTAAGTCACATAAATCCAACAGCCCGGAGAGTCCGCCCGCAAGCTTTGGAACAGATTCCTCACTAAGAAGAATCAAATTGTCGATTGTCTGGACGCCGAAGCCTTAGCGGCATTCAAACACAGCATCCGCCATGAGTGGCTCGCCAGGCACCTCGGCCAAGAAAAGCCAAGGACAATGGCAGCCCTGACAAGCCTTATGACCCGCTTTCGCACGGGTGAAGATAGCTGGCTAGCCCGTAAAGGCACCAGCGACCCCAGCACATCCGAAATAAGGGATGGCAATGCGAAGCCTTGGTGTAATAAAAACACACGCCAAAACAAGGAGGAGAGCCCGGATAACACAACGGTCAATGCCAGATATAGGGGCTCTCGATCTGATCATCAAAAGAAGCCATCTAAAGGCAGTAAAGAGGGACCGTCCGACCTGAATAGAGTCCTAGACAGACTGTGCCAAATCCATGGCACCCCTGACAAGCCTGCAAACCATACGCACAGAGAGTGCTGGGTCTTTAAGCAGGCCGGCAAATTGAATGCCGAACACAAGGGAAGGGAAACACCAAGTGAGGACGAGGATGAACCTCGCCAGCCGAACACTGGGGGATAGAAAAAATTCCCGCCAGAGGATAAAACAGTGAACATGATCCACGCAACTCGTACATCCATGAGAAGGCACGAACGCGCGCATAGAGACACACACGATATAGAGCCCATCATACATTCACTTAACTACTGGATGTCTTATCCGATCACTTTTGATCACTTGGACGGTCGAACTAGTATTCGGCGAGGAGGACCAAAGGCCTTGGTGCTTGACCCAATAATCAACGGATACCATCTCACCCACGTCCTCATGGATGGCGGTAGTAGTCTCAATTTAATATACGAGGACACTGTCCGCAGGATGAGGATAAACCCATCCAGAATCAGCCAAAGCAACACCACCTTTGAAGGGGTGATACCAGGCATTGAAGCCTACAGCAGGGGCTCCGTCTTACTGGAGGTAACATTCGGCTCTCCAGGCAACCCCAGAAGCGAAGTACTACTCTTCATCATTGCACCCTTCCAAAGCGACTATCATGCATTGCTCGGAAGAATGGCCTTCGCCCGCTTCAGCGCATTGCCGCACTATGGCTACCTTACACTCAAGATGCCCGGTCCACGGGGCGTCATCACCGTTAGCAGAATAACAGAGCGCTCTTCACGCGCAGAGGAACACGCGACAGCCCTAGCGGCTGGACTATAAGCGACCTCCAATATAAAAAATATATGACTGGTCGTTAAGACCACGAACACGGTTAGACGAGTCCGGTAGCCCAGATTGAACCAGGGCACTGTATATGTAATCCTATAGCGGATACCAGGGGCTATAAACACTTTATAAAGCCCCACACTTGGCCCAACCTTATTGGCAGGCCAACATCTTACACTTTTACTATCCATCACATACTTACGTTGCACTCTCCTATGAGTTTTTCTTTTTCCACAGACAATGTTCGCGCGATACCCTTCCAGGATGCGGCACAACGGAGACAAAGGCGCAAACGTGCAGCAGGGCCCCGTTCAATAGGTTTCTTTTTAGATTAAGCCCTTGCGTAAACCTTTTCTATTGCCTCTTGTTGCTTAACCATCCCATGGGTTCCATACCCACAGAGGATACTGCCGTTTTTGGCATTTCGCCACGACAGATCAACGCACGTACCTGGAAACACAGGGTTTATAATGAATGGGCATTCTTGAGCCCATCATCTGTTATGAAGTCCGAATACCTTCGGGAGTGTTCGGCATCACGAGTTTGGCCTTATATGCATCAGCTCTGAACCATTTCTTTTCCCGGCTCCTGGGTTTGCCGCCTTACGTTTCGTTATTATCGGCTAACGTGGCCAAAGGAGAACTACTGCAATTGTGCCCTGGTTATTCCGGATGAGCACCTCAGTAGAGAAGGCCGAAAACTGACTGTCATGATGCAGCGAGAGACTGTTCAACCACTCGAAGACTCACTGGAATCTTTAGGATTCCTCTGCATTAACGAAGGGCCGTTTTCCAGCCATGTACGTACGCGCCCGTATTCGGATGCACGCGAAGGTACAAGGGGCTACATAATAGCCCAACGTTAGACCCCCGTGGCTATGCGAAAGTGTTACAGCTATATAGTCTGGTTGCCTAGTTCGACGTGCGATCACCTCCTTTATGGACCAAGGCGTTGGATCAAGTGTGACTAAGCATATTTTTTGCGAACACCCCCGCATTGTATGTGTGGGGGCTGAAGCCAACGACTGCTAACTTTCATATTACATATATATATATATATATATATATATATATATATATATATATATATATATATATATATATATATATATATATATATATATATATATATAAACGGCGGCACAGGGGACACAATCATATTTTCAGGCAAACAGTATAAATATAGCCTTATAATCAAAATAAACATTGTTTTTACAATGATTCGACTCATCACTCGAACAAGACATTCTTCGAGCACCGTGCCTCTGTTAGGCGGGCACCCTCTGTGACCTATGCCAAGTAGTGCTTGGCTGGATATTGGCCCCCCACCGGATCCTAGAACGCTATAATGGTGCCATCCATATCCGTCCAATAGGCTTTAACACGGGCAAGAGCCATCCGTGCACCCTCTATACACGCCGACCTCCTCATGGCATCGATCCGAGGCACGGCCCCAAGGAATTGTTGCACCAAGCCAAAGTAATTGTCCGGCTTAGGCCCCTTTGGCCAAAGATGGTCTATTACAGACCGCATTGCAAGCCCGGACAGACTGTGAAGCTCCGCTACAGCAGCCATCTTGTCACTTAACGGCAGCGGGCGAGTGGGAGCATTGAATTGCGACCAAAAAAGCTTCTCCACTTCCTTATCACCTTGATCTTTGAAGAACTCGGCAGCGTCAGCTATACTCTTTGCCAGATCCGCATATGAGTCCGCCGGACTGCAGCGTCCATCCAGGGGAGCATACTTCGGATCGAAAAACTTCGTCCGCAGCAAATAGGAGCCCCCAGCCATGATTTTACCAGCCTGTTGAAGTTCCTCCTGTGCACCCCTGAGCTCGGTCCGTATTTCCTTGGTGCCTTGTTCAGATCGGCCAACTTATCCTTATGCTCCTTTTCAAGGAGCTCATACCGGTCAGCGGCATTTTTTAACTCCAAAGCCATTTCGGCTATCTTTTCCTCGCTTCGGCGATGAGCAGCCTGTTCGGCTCTCAATTCCTCGGCTGCCTTTAGGGCAGCCGCATTGCTCACCCGAGCTTGTTCCTTGGCTTGAGCAAGTTCCGCCCTCATGGCCTCCATGGCAGCAGCACCATCTGCAGTCCCAACATATTACATTAATATCATGCCACCTTCAAATTTTCCTATACAAAGGAAGGCAGGACACATACCTTGTGATTTGTCCAGCCGCTCATTCACCAGCGTGATATCGGCATCGATCGATCCAATCTGCCTCGTTAGTTCGGCAACTTCAACGGACTGGCCGGCGGCCGGACCCACAGGTACCTGCACATATTTACAGCACAATCACTGGTTTATGATCCCGCGTTTGCCGCCTAGGGCGGGCAACCAGAGTCTCAGGGGCTACTATCTATAGGGAGCACACCTAGCGCGTGCCTCACGGCCAAAAAATAGTGTATTCTTCACTACATACCTCAAAGCCTTTGAGCAGGCTTGTAAATGCTTCATTCAAGCCACTTGTAGCGGATGAAATTTTCTTGAGCATCGCGCTCATTAATGAGCAGTGCTCCTCCGAGAGCACAGCTCGCTCCAGTAAGCCCGTCAGTACGTCCGGCCGGACATCGAACTACGCCGGACCCTTCCCATCGCCCCCCGTGGGAGCCATACGCCTCAGGCTCAGGGCGGCTAACGCATTGACTTTCGGCTTCGGTAGATCCAGACTCCTCCGTGACGATACCTCGGTGTCGCCCGCTTCATGGGACGGAGAGGTAGGTGGGGTCTCGCTCTCCATCATCTCTGGAGGAAGATCCCCCGAAGACGAACTCTGTTGAGAAGAGCTTCTAGCCGGACTGCAAAAAGTTGAATCCTGGTTATTGATCTAGGAGAAACACAGTACCTTAAAATTGTAGATTGACTTATAGCTTGGTGGAGGGTTGGCCCGTTGGTGGGCATGACGCGGTGAGGGTGCCCATCGGGCAAGGCCCCCTAGGCATGCCTTTTTCCCTGGTGTGAGCATCTCCGCTTCCAAGTCTTCGGAGGTGGCCCTCTTCTTCCCACGCGGGCAGGAGGCCTTAGCCTCCCCTTCCCGACAATCCTCCTTGGGGAAGGTAACAATTCCCCCCGGTTCGGATGCGTAGCGTGTGGGGTTCGGTTTCTTCGTTCTTCCCCTTGTCTTTCCCCGAGGGCATTCTGCTGAGTATCCGGTCGAGCATCTTGGCCATGGTGGGGCTGGGCGAGCCTTCGGGAAGTGGCGTCGGACACCTGATTCTCTCCGCCTTGCTGAGCCATTCCTGGCCGCGGATGATTTTCGGAATAAACAATTATGATAAATACAAAACAAGGTGTCCGGTATCAAGGCTACTTACTTCGGTATCTAGGCGATTGCAGCTTAGGCCCGCATCCTCGGTGGTGTCTGGACACTCTACTTTCTGTCCGAAGAATAATTTGCACATCTCTTTGAGCTTCAAGCCGAAGAAGTGCTTGACAGTCTGCGGACCCTCCGGATTGAACTCCCACATCCGGAGAGGCCAGCGATTGGCACGGCAACATCCATTGGATTAACATCTGACGAGGTTAATGTCCCTCTCAAGAAGCTCCCGGATGCGATTCTGCAGTACTGGTACATCACCAGCGGGCCCCCAATTCCGTCCTACGTCTGTCCAAGACGCCAACTGTGATGGAGGGCCCAAGCAGAACTCGGGGGCAGCCACCCACTTTGTGCCTCTGGGAGTCGTGACATAAAACCGCCTCCGTTGCCATACATCGGATACTTTAGGGAAAGAACCCTCTGGCCATGGGGCATCGGTGTTCCTGCTTATTGTGACACCTCCGCACTCCACATGTCGCCCCTCAATCATCTTCGGATTCACATTGAAGGTCTTAAGCCATAAGCCGAAGTGTGGGGTGACATGGAGAAAAGCCTCGCACACGATAATGAACGACGAGATATGGAGGATAGCGTCTGGAGCCAGATCATGAAAATCCAACCCATAATAGAACATGAGCCCCCTCACAAAGGGATCGAGGGTGAATCCCAAGCCGTGGAGGAAGTGCGGGACAAAAATGACGCACTCATGAGGCTTCGGTGTGGGGATGACCTGCCCTGGAGCAGGAAGCCTGTGTTGGATGTCGGCGGTCAGGTATCCGACCTCCCTAAGCTTCGCAATGTCGTCCTCTTGGATCGAGGAGGCCAGCCACCGGCCTTGAGGGACGGATCCAAACATATTGGAGGATCTGGGGTGTTAAAGCTTGGGTTTCGGGTGTTAGAACTCGAGGTACGAGAAGGCGCGAGGAAGGTGGAAAAGAGGCATAGGCCTCGACCCCTTCATAAAGGAGATGAATATCAAGAGTCCTTGGTGTGACCGTTTGAGGCTTATCTAAAATCACACGAAGTTATACCAACGGCCGTCGTGGGGTCTCGCATGCCCATATTAACGGAAAATCCCGTAATAATAGGAACACAATCTCTGCCTTGACGGGACGTGCCAATAAAACCGCCTCGTAACACGAGTCGAGGTGGGGTAAGAAACGCCGGTTCGCATTGGACCAGGCCACGATGCAAGGGCACGACGCCCGAAGATTGCCAGCGGATCGGATTTATGCTATGTGAAGATCATCCTGCAGATCTGGACACGGTCTGCGTGTTTGATAACCACTTTGGAGTACTCTGAGAAGGAACCCACCTTGCAATGCCGAAGACAATACTGCACCCGGACTCATCGTCATTGAAGCCTGGTTCAGGGGCTACTGAGGGAGTCCTGGATAAGGGGGTATCCGGACAGCCGGACTATGTACAACATCCGGACTATTGAAGCATGAAGATACAAGACTCAAGACTTCGGCCCGTGTCCGGATGGGACTCTCCTTGGCGTGGAAGGCAAGCTTGGCGATCCGGATATTGTGTTTCCTTCCTTGTAACCGACTCCATGTAAACCCTAGCCCTCTCCGGTGTCTATATAAACCGGAGAGGTTGGTCCTTAGAAGGCCGATCACAACTACAATCATACCATCATAGGCTAGCTCTTAGGGTTTAGCCTCTACGATCTCGTGGTAGATCTACTCTTGTACTACCCATATCTTCAATATTAATCAAGCAGGAAGTAGGGTTTTACCTCCATCGAGAGGGCCCGAACCTGGGTAAACATCTGTGTCCCTTGCTTCCTGTTACCATCAGCCTTGACGCACAGATCGGGACCCCCTACCCGAGATCCGCCGGTTTTGACACCGACACCCCCCCCCCCCCCGACATCATCGCCCCTCGCCGCTGGATCGACGGCACCGTCGCCGTGCACTGCACCACCGCCACCCAAAGACCTAGTTGTGGCCTCCTCGTCTCCTCCTGCCACTCGCCTACGCTATTGTCGACATCCCCTTCGTCGCCGACCCGCCCCCGACCTTGTTGCCTCGTCCCCGTCGTCGCTCACCTTCGTCCCCGTCCTCCTCCCTAAGCCCATTGTCAGTCCCCTACGACCACACCATGAGCCCCGACCTCTCCTCCTCTATCCCCGTCCGCATCATCCCAGGCAGAATGTCTTCGTGCCCGCCGTCTCGTGCTCGCCAAGCACGCCTGCCCCGCTCTCTGTCTCGCGCCCTCCTCTCGCTGCTGCTACCGCCCGTAGCGCTGCGGCCACTAGCCCGTTGCTGCGCCTGCGTCCTCCCTAGCCAAGCCGCACCACCATGCCACCCCTGCTCGCTGCATCCACTACGACCTGCCACAACTGGCGCACACCATGCCTAGGGTCGTGTGTGCCCGCTCGCTCGTGGCCTCGATCGACACGCCCGCAGCCCCCACCGCGCGCGCGCTCACGCGCCCCGCGCCTGATGCTGTGGCCTCCTTCCCCACACCTCACTTACGCTGCGCCCTGCTCGCCCAGTAATCTCCACGCCCGGACTCGCACCAGCATGCCCCACCCCTTTCCACTGCCTAGCCATCCCGCCACGACCGGCTCGTTGTGGCTCGCTAAAAGTGTATCTATACATGGGTGGTTTTGGTCATTATTAACAACATATAGCTCATTGAACAAATGCTATTGCAAGATGAGTATTTCAGGAAAGTTCAATGATTGGCATGGCATGGATCAGGAATGTGGAGCCCTCCAAATGCTAAGGACAAAGGATTGTCTCAAGCTCTAAAGCTCAAGACTCTACATTTTACTTTTAGTGGTCCAAGATCACATTGAGTCCATAGGAAAAGCCAATACTATTCAAAGGGGATGAGGTGTTGATTAATGGCTCGCTTGCTCAAGATGCTTACTGATATGCTCCAAAAACCCTCAACCACTTTCTCATATCCACATATGTCCCAAACTAAAAAGTCAAACTCGGCCCCACCGATTTGATGTATCCGGTGCCACCGAGTTCATTTGACATAGCCACTGTCATAAACCCTAGTCACTTCAGTCTCACCGATAGGGATCTCGGTCTCACCGAGATGGGATTGCAAACTCTCTGTTTCCCTTTGTAATGTTTTGCTCTAACCGAGATGAGCGATCGGTCCCACCGAGTTCGCAATGCAAACTCTCTGTTTCCCCTTTGTAACGTTTCGGTCTCACCGAGATGAGCGAATCGGTCCCATCGAGTTTGCCTGACTAACTCTCTGGTTAGCTTATTACCAAAGTCAGTTCTACCGAGTTTGTGTAATCGGCCTCACCGAGATTACGTTATGCCCTAACCCAAAAGAAATTGGTCCAACTGAGTTGACATGTTGGTCCCATCGAAATGCCTAACGGTCACATTATGAACTAAATCGGTCTGACCGAGTTTCACGATTCGGTCTCACCAAGTTTGGTAAATTGTGTGTAATGGATAGACTTTGTGTGGAGGCTATATATACCCCTCCACCCTCTCTTCATTCGTGGAGAAAGCCATCAAAACATGCCTACACTTCCACCATTCATTTTCTGGGAGAGAACCACCTGCTCATGTGTTGAGGTCAAGATATTCCATTCCAACCACATAAATCTTGATCTCTAGCCTTCCCCAAGTTGCTTTCCACTCAAATCATCTTTCCACCAAATCTAATCTGTCGGCGTTCTGGGAACGATGGTCCCCAGACTTGCCTGCCTGCAGCCTGCGGCGTGGCTCAAAGGAGGCCCAGCACAGCCCATCTTCATCAACACAAGCTCAAGACCCTCGCGAGGGGCCAATCCTCGCGGGGCGGACGACAAGGAGCTTCCTCAGGCACGGCCTCGTCAGGCTGGCTCATGAGGAGGTGGAGAGTTCAAGGAGGGGTACCTCGCGAGGTGCCCATGACGCAAACCGCGACGACCAAGGGCGCCAGTCGGGCACCAGCCCGCGCAGTGTCCTTCTTTCCTCTTTGGTGCAAAGGGGGCAAGCGCCCGCAAGAGCATCAAGCAAAGGCGTCCATTTCGGTGCAACAAGACCAAGACCAGCCCAACGGCAGAAAGGAAGTCATTGTGGAGCCCAAGCCAGCGTCACCCACCAGAGCCTTTGACAGGCGAGGACCAACTTTAGTCAGGATAAGTCTACCCGTTGTTCCCCTTCAAAATGGCTAATTGTTGGCGCCCTTCCCGCTCAATATTTGGGAAGAGGCCCAGGGCCTTTGCCTATAAATAGGACTAGCCACCACAAGGAAGAGGGACGCAGAACCCTCACCAAGAAACCAGTAGATAGAGCGATTGAACTCCTCCCAGCAGTTCGTCGCACCAGCCAAGAACAGACCCTCGCGAGGCTGTTCTGCCTTGTATTGTTCATCTTCAAGCCCAAGAGGCAATCCACCACACCACACACTGGAGTAGGGTATTACACCACAATGGTGGCCTGAACCAGTATAAATCTTGTGTCTCCTGTGTTGTTCTGTTTGGTAGTTTAGGTCCTAGCGATTCGGTGAGGAGCGAGCCGGTAGAGGGTTGAATCTCCGCGCGCACCCCAGTGTTCGAACCTCAAGGGTCTGCCGGAACCCGAAATCTGACATTTGGCGCGCCAGGTAGGGGTGTGCCGGGATCTTCCTTCTGCCGCTTCGCGCCCCGTCGCATCGTCATCACCATGTCCGGCGACCAGTCGAGCAACCCTGATCCTTGGGCGGCTTGGCCCGCCCGCGCAGAGCCGCTCGCCCCGGGCGACCCCGTGCCCCAGGCAGCTCGCGGTCTGTAGGGCGCTGCGGGCCATGGGCAACGCGGATAGGCCTCCACGGCTCTAACACCGTGGCAGACGCGGTCGGCAGCAAGGGCCTCCAACCATGCCGCGGCCACGAGACCGTACACCCGTCGGGAGCAGGCGAACTCAAGGGCCGCGCTCACGGTGGCCCGAAAGCTACTGCAGTGCAGACTGATGGAAGGCGGCCATGACGTGCTGCTAGAGCGGGTGGCAGAGCTCTTAGGCTTCGCCGCCATGGGGGCTCACCCCTTCTGCACTCCGCTCCCGCCTCTGGCCCAGGGCGGCCCGCGCGGGGGCCCCGCGTGCAACCGCAGGCTCCAAAGCTACTCCAACACCAGCGAAGCCATCAGCACAGGGCCGGCGGCAGCGACGACTCCGCTCCCCGCCAGCGAAGAAGGACTCGTCGCGACCCATGGCCCTCGTGGGCCGCCGCGCTACCATCACCAGGCTGGCACGTCAAGCAGAGCTGTATGGCACGCGGAGCCCTACGGCGCAGCCTGCGGGGTAACGGCCACGGAAGAGTACGTGCCCCACATGCCAGATCAAGGGCACCCGCGTGAGCGCAAACAAGGCTCGCTCCTCAGCCCAAGCTGGGGGGACAAGGCGCCAGAAGCTGAGCTCTTCCAGGAACCCCGGGACGGCCCCGCCGGCCATGCTGGGAGCGACGATTATCGGGTACCACTAATCCCTCAGGAGCAGGCATACACTAATCATGGGTCGCAGGAGGTGCAGGTCGCCACAGCGAGCAGCTGCCCTGCTCCAGCAATCTCTTACCCCTCAGGAGGAGGGTGTCGGGGGCTGCAGGAGAGGGGCCGAGATCCGACATCACCACCACGGCGTTCGGAGCAAGGCGTTCCCAGGAGGTAGGCCCTCCGCTGGGGAGGTGCCTCAGGGCCTGCCCCTGGCGGAGGACCCGTGGTCATCAGGGGAACCGCTGGCGACCGCTCTACCCCATCGGTGGCGTCCTAGTTTCCGGTCGTCGTTGATGGCACTAGAGTGTGGCTCAAGGCGGGGCCCTCGTCTGGCGATATGAAGCAAGGCCGGTACCTGTGAAGAAGGCCCAGTGCCTGTGAAGCTCGCCGCCCCGTGACACTCTCACATAATAATGAGTGGGGCTGTACACGCCCCGGAGTCTTAGGGGTGCCGGCCTCAGGCCCTGGGGCTCCCTCCCACGCCCAGTGGCAGCACTTAGCTCTGCACTGGTGAGAAGACGTCCAAGACTAGACTAGGTGCCGGACGCAGCCTTTCGTTTGCTTTCATTGCTTTTCTTTTGGCTGTTGCTTTCCCCCGCTGGATTTAAGTTGGACTCGAATTTGAGATTTGTGTGTGTTTGGGGAAGGGGTGCTTAGTCTCATTCGAGCAATCTCTCGCATTTCGGTTACCACCTCACCTCAGCTGCCTCCCCTCGCGAGCCCCTCGCGAGCCGAGTCAGGCCTAGCTTGCGTGCAGCCCAGACTGCCGCTGACGTACCCTCTCAGGAGGTTTTTCACTGCAGATCCCACGGATTCAATCAGGAGGTGTGTGGGGTGCCATGGCCTCCAATGAGTTATTTCGAGACCCACTCGAGGCAAAGGTAAACTAACCAGCCGGCTCATCACCTAGCCAACCACTTGGCACGGGCCTATGAGCAATGTAGCATTGACTAGTGCGCCAAAACATCGGTTTTACATGAGGGGCACCCCCTCCCAAAATGCTCTCACAACCATCGGGAAAAAAGCCTGAGTTCTATTCATGCAGGATAAGGAAACAGGAACGGCGTGCTATCAGTCAGATAAATCCTCCAATGCATCTTCAGGAGCGCCGCCCGAGCTGTCGCTGGCGTCGCTGGCCTCGCCATCGCCCTCCATGTTGCCGCCAGCGGCGTCAGGGCCGTTCACCATGCCGCCCTCATCGGCGGCCACAATCACGCCGTCGTTGTTTGAAGTGAAGGCCCTGACAAGGGCGTCCACATTGTCTTCCACCCAGTACGCCAGGTCGTCTCGGACGGCTTGGGGGACTGGGGCGATGGCAGCGTCAAAGTCAAAATGAGGATCCATATTCCGGAGATGGCTGAAGACACGGGAAAAGGCGCGCCCAAGCAGGGCTCGGCTCCTCTCCTCCACCAACCTGTTGGCACGAACCGACCGTGCCTCCAGCTGCGTCACGATGTCGGTGAAGAATTGAAGGTTGTCGGCGTAGTTAATGGCACGCGGCTCGCCGATGGCCGCTTCGCAGATGTTACCTAAGGCCATGTTGGCCCTCTCCCAAAGCATGGTGAGCATGGGGGCGTGCTCGTGTTCCAAGAGCCGCCGCTGACGCATCTCGTCCGCATTCTGACGGGTGACGGCCTCAGCCTCAACCACCTGTTGGCGAAGAAGAAGCACCTCGGCGCGGGAAGTAGTTGACTCCCCTTGCACCGGCTCGAGTGCGGCCTGTAAGGCATCAACCCGCCGCGTCACTTCCCCCAGCCTGGTCCTCAGGGCGGTGGTCCTACCTTCGGCCTCGGTCCGGACCAACTCCAGCCTCTCCAAGAACTCGCGCTCGAGATTCAGGCGCGCCGTCGCCACCCGACGTCCGACCTCCTCCAAGACACGGGCTTCCCGCGCAGCGATGTCGTCATCCGCCCGTGTCACCCAGCGCTCCCTCGTCTCCAGGCGCTCGTGCTCGCGCGCACGTTCGGCGGCTTCCAGCGTCAATGCCTCCTTACGCTTCTGGAGCTCCGCTGGGTCGCCGGAGGCCAACTTCCAAGAGTTCCTGTGCCTGCTCCTCCGTGGCCTCTCGCCGCCGGTCAGCTTCCCGGGCTTCTTTGACGGCCTGGGAATGGGCCTCCCGAGAGGCCGCCAGCGATGCCTTGGCCTCCTCATCATCAAGATCGCGCCGACGGTGCGCGAGGGCGGTAGCCGCCTCTAGCTCGCGCCTCTCCGCAACCAGCCGAAGGCCCTCAGCCTCAAGGCGCGCGTCCTCATCAGCGAGTTCCTCACCAAGCAGGCTCACCGCGTCAGCCGCCCTCTGGAGGAACCCTTGATGAAGAGCGCGACGCTCCCGGGCGCGCTCAAGTACGTCCTCCACACCATCATCCGCCCCAAGCGAGCGCCATGGGGATCGGATCAGCACTCCCCTCTCGGGTAGGGGGCTGGGGCTGGCGCCCTCGAGATGACCGGGCATGCCCTGCCGAAGGCCCGACCTAAAGCCAGTCCATCTCCAAGTGAAGAGCGCCGGGAGTACCCCAGCCAATCGCGGTCCACGGCCAAACGAGAAGCCCACGGAAGGCTGGCTATGCCACGAGAAGGCCCGCGAAGGAAGACCGCGGGGAGCGCAGGGCCGTGTTGCGCTTCGGGATGACTCGTCTCGCCAACCGGCCTCACCACAAGGGCCTGGCTGCTCGAGATGATCGAAGACGACGGAAGAGGTAGAGGCGAGGGGGATGGCTCCTCATCCACCCCCGTGAGCTCGGAACAAAGGGCCCTGCAGGGCAAGGATCAGAACAAGCAACAAAAGAGTCAGGAGCAGGGAAGGGAGAAGGCTTACTCGTCGATGGCGTAGTACTTCCTACGCTTCAGCAGGCGACAAGGGTAGTCGTCGCCCAGGGCCTCCCTCCTCTTCCGTAGGGCCTCAAAGACCACGTGGAAGCGACCCAAGAGTTGAGCGCAGGGGTCAGCTTGCGACGAGGAGGAAGCATCGAGGCGACTCGCGTCGGGGGCGTCCACCTGATGCGCGCTGCTGGTCGCCTCACCCAGAAGAGCGGCAGGGGCCTTGGGAGCCTCAGCCGCAGGCACTGCGAGCGGCCGCTCGCCACCCTCTACTACGGCAGCACAGGCCTCGGGAGCCGCTCCCTCATGGGCGCCGCCCAGTGCTGTCACCTCGGCGAGGGCACCCTCGGCCTCCGGAGGCTCATGCCTCCCTGCCTCGCCACCTGAGGAGGAGTCACCCCGGGCGGCTGCGAGGGCGACCACCACCACTGGATTCTCGCGAAGCCCCTGGAGGCCAGCAGGGTGCGGCCCCCATTCGTTGAAGATGGGCATCTGGCTCACAAAGTCGCCTCTGTTCGAGCAGAGGTACAGGAAGGCCCCCCCTTGACGAAGGTTGCCAGGGGAAGGATCCCCAGTCAAGACCAAGAGCACCTTCCTCAGAGCTTCAGGCGTCAGGTCCTCTTCCTGGAGCCGCATACGGTCCCCACGACTGCTGAAGGCCCACATTTGATGAGAGTGGCGCTGGAGAGGGGCGAAGCGGCGTAGCAAGAACTCCTTCACCACCTTGGGTGCCGTCACGCAAAGCTTCCTCAGGAACTCGAAGCGGTGCCAGACGAAGGCGAGCCGGGGGCTCGCGAGCGTCTCCTGGCCCCAGCCTGAGTTGGGGACAACAAGCGAAGATGGCTCCATCAGTAGGGGGCTGGGCACCCCTACGTCCACATACAGCCACCGCTCGCGAAACCCAGGCGCGGGCGGAGGAAGACTAAAGTCCATTCCAGAAGCCGTTGTCTCAGGCACAGCAATGAAGCTCACGCACCCCAAGCATTGGGTGGGGTCGACGAGGCGCAGAGATAAGAAGTGGCGCAGCAAGGCAACCGAAGGAAGGATGCCCATCATTGCGTTGCAAACGAAGGCAAATACCGCGAGAAGGGTGATGGACTCAGGACCCAGGTGCATCATATGGATCTGATAATGGGAAAGCACGGCGTTGAAGAAATAAGAGAAGGGGGGAACCAGTCCCGCCCACAGGGCGTCGGCAAAATACCGGACCTCGGTGGGAATCCTGTCAACGGAGAAGCGAGACGCGGGCCAGGCCGTCGTCCTCCTGCACTCGTTGAAGATGGTGGCCAGGGCTGAGTGGACCTTGCCCAGGCCTTCTTGATTGATTATGACCGGCCAATCGACGGCGGGGCCGCCGTCGACGACGAGCGAGGCAGCAGCACGGGCTTCTTCCCTTTTCCCTTCCTCGGCGGAGCCATGACGGCGGGAAGGGGAGGGGGAAGGTCTGAGATTGGATTGGATGCGAAAGCTGGAGTTCGAGAGAAGAAAGGACAGGGAGCGCTCAAGCAGCAGAAAGGGGAGCGGCTGTGTGCGGCAGCGAGTCCGCCTAGCAAGGCACAAAATAAGGAGGCGTGGGGGAACAGTGCCGCCCACGTCCAATCAACCGCCATGCGGCGCCCAAGGCCGCAGGCTGTTAGGGCCCACGACGCTTCGCACTTGCCCTTTCGCCTCTCTGCTCGGCCAAGTACGGGCGCGCCATGGGCCCGGGGGCTACTGTCGTCGTTCTGGGAATGGGGGTCCCCAGACTTGCCTACTTGCGTCCTGCGGCGTGGCTCAAAGGAGGCCCAGCACAGCCCATCTTCATCAACACAAGCTCAAGACCCTCGCGAGGGGCCAAGCCTCGCGGGGCGGACGACAAGGAGCTTCCTCAGGCACGGCCTTGTCAGGCTGGCTCATGAGGAGGCGAAGAGTTCAAGGCGGGGTACCTCGTGAGGTGCCCATGACGCAAGCCGTGACGACCAAGGACGCCAGTCGGGCGCCAGCCCGCGCAATGTCCTCCTTTCCTCTTTGGTGCAAAGGGGGCAAGCGCAGGCAAGAGCATCAAGCAAAGGCGTCCATTTCGGTGCAACAATACCAAGACCAGCCCAACGGCAGGAAGGAAGTCATTGTGGAGCCCAAGCCGGCATCACCACCAGAGCCTTTGACAGGCGAGGACCAACTTTAGTCAGGATAAGTGTACCCGTTGTTCCCCTTCAAAATGGCCAATTGTTGGCGCCCTTCCCGCTCAATATTTGGGAAGAGGCCCAGGGCCTTTGCCTATAAATAGGACTAGCCACCACAAGGAAGACAGATGCAGAACCCTCACCAAGAAACCAGTAGATAGAGCGATTGAACTCCTCCCAGCAGTTCATCGCACCAGCCAAGAACAGACCCTCGCGAGGCTGTTCTGCCTTGTATTGTTCATCTTCAAGCCCAAGAGGCAATCCACCACACCACACACTAGAGTAGGGTATTACACCACAATGGTGGCCTGAACCAGTATAAACTTGTGTCTCTTGTGCTGTTCTGTTTGGTAGTTTAGGTCCTAGAAATTCAGTGAGGAGCGAGCCGGTAGAGGGTTGAATCTCCGCGCGCACCCTAGTGTTCGAACCTCAAGGGTTTTCCGAAACCCGAAATACAACACAATCCTATGAGAGACAGTTGAGTGTTGGGGAGACTATCATTTGAAGGACAAGAGCAAGGAGTTCATCATCAACACACCATCTATTACCTTTTGGAGAGTGGTGTCTCCTAGATTGGTTAGGTGTTACTTGGGAGCCTCCGTCAATATTGTGGACTTGAACCAAGGAGTTTGTACAGGCAAGGAGATCGCCTACTTCGTGAAGATCTACCCTAGTGAGGCAAGTCCTTCGTGGGCGATGGCCATGGTGGGATAGACAAGGTTGCTTCTTCGTGGACCCTTCGTGGGTGGATCCCTCCGTGGACTCGCCCAGTCGTTACCCTTCGTGGGTTGAAGTCTCCATCAATGTGGATATACGATAGCACCACCTATCGGAACCACGCCAAAAATCTCCGTGTCTCCAATTGTGTTTGCTCCCTCAAACTCCTCTCTTTACCTTCATGTGCAATGTTTTACATTCCGCTCCTATACTCTTAGAATTACACGTGTAGGTTGATTGCTTGACTTGTGTAAAGTTGCTAAAATCTGCCAAGACTTAAAATTGGGAAAAGGCTAGTTTTTTATTTGGTCAAGTAGTCTAATCACCCCCCCCCCCACTAGACATACTTTCGATCCTAAAGTAGTATCAGAGCTACGGTCTCCATTTGCCTTGATTTCCATAGCTTTTGGTGATCATAGCCTTGGTTTCACAACCTAGGAGAGTATGGCATCTAGCGAGGGAAATTACCACCGTAGAGGTCCTTACTTTGATGGTACTAATTTTGCTAGTTGGAAGCATAAGATGAAAATGCATATTCTTGGACATAACCCCGCTGTTTGGGCTATTATGGTTATTGGCTTGCAAGGTGAGTTCTTTTATGGGAGAGAACCGAACAGTGAAGCTATCGCGGAAGAGTTCAAGATGCTGCAATACAACGCTCAAGCTTGTGATATTCTCTTCAACGGATTGTGCCCCGAAGAATTCAACAAAATCAGCCATCTTGAGAATGCAAAGGAAATTTGGGATACTTTGATTGATATGCACGAAGGTACTGACTCCGTCAAGGAATCCAAATTGGATGTGCTTCAAAGTCAGCTTGCCAAGTTCAAAATGAAGGATGGTGAAGGTGTCGCTGAAATGTACTCTAGGCTTGCTCTCATCACAAATGAGATTGCCGGCTTAGGAAGTGAAGAGATGACCGATAGATTCATCATCAAGAAGATCTTAAGAGCCTGTCGGTGTACTAAAGTAGGGGTACCTTAGTATCCCGAACTTGTGCACGGGCAGTCGCAGCGCCCCGCAGCAAGGCTTGCCGGGTGCCCGCCAAGATCCTCCGTAGTCCCTATTGATGCCATTCAAGAACAAAGTGTTTTAACTGAGAAGACAAGACCCCGGCAAGAGGAGCTTGCCGGGAAGGTCAACCAAGGCATTTCAAGAAACTTGCCGCGACGCGCCGCGCGTCCCAGCAAGACCCGGCAAGCGACAAGCTTCCGAGAGCGACAAGACAGCGACCGCGGCAAGGCGCTTGCCGCGGCAAAGCCACCACTCTGTGCCCACGCTCCAGCGCATTCGTCGACGTGTCACCGCAGGACCGTTCCAAGCGCACGTGGCGGGAAACTGTGAAGCCAGGCGGTCCGAGGTGGCGAGTGGAGATGACGAGATGGCCATCATGGCGAACGGTGGCGCCCCTAACGATCGCTTTTCTGCACTGTTTGGGCGACGCGGACGGGCATTAAATGCTCTTGTCCCCTGCCATTAGAGTTAGGTAGGATCCACTGTAGATGGCAGTTGTACCGAACACACCTTTTACACTTTTACCCCTGCATGCATTGCCACCTGTCGGTGACCCCTTGAGCCTATAAAAGGAGGCCCATGCGCAACGTAGAAGGGGTTCGACTCATTCGAAACCAGAACACTCCCACGCTCTCGAGCAAGGACATAATACAACCACAAAGCAGCAGTAGGAGTATTATCTCTCCGGAGAGCTCTGAAGCTGGGTATAATCGCTCGCGTGCTCCGCCTCGATCCGCTCTTCGTGCGCCCTCCGCTCCCTGCCGGACCAAAAAGGGGCCCTGCCCCATAGGTGTTCATTTCCCACGACATCTTTGGCGCGCCAGGTAGGGGGCGTCGAGGTTGTGTGAACCCGATCCCGCGTTCACGCGAGCCAGTTCGTCATCATCTTCATCGACATGCCACCGAAGAAGAAGGCTTCGGAGGTGGCTGCTCCGTCCGCGTCGATCCCACCGCCACCGGAGCAAACAGGCGGTGGGGTAGACGCCGGCGGAGGAACGAGCGCTGACGAGGGAGCTCACGTCGTTACCAAATCCAAGGACAAGGCCCCACAAACTTCGGCGTCCGTACATGCACCGCGCCCATCCCAGGAGGCGCGGGATCGACAGCGTCATGGTGCTCGCAGCACCATACTCGCGTTAGAACAAGGCCAAGCTGGTGGATCTCGGGGCGTTCAAGACCAGCATGCACGTCAGCATGCCGGCATGAGTGAAGTACGGTCGCCCGGACGGGGTACTGCTCCTTCCAACCCAGTTGGAAGTCCGAGCATATCCCGCTCCTCGCGCCATTCACCGCCGCCACCGAAGACTCCAGAAGAAGCGTTGGCCCGAGCTCAACTGCTCCTGGATTACTCTCCAACGGCGGACAAGATCGACGATTGGAGGGCCACCATATAGAGCCTCATTGGCTTCGCCAACAGCGACGCTCCACGGCAGCCAGCTACATCGCAGCCGTGGCAAGATTGCCGGACGCGAGCCGATGGCGACAAGACCGGTGGAGGTGCAACCACTGTGCACTCCCCGCCCCGTAGGCCAAGATCGCCGACTCGCCGGGTCAACCTTGACACCGACTCCACGGCATCGTCAGATCCACGAGCTCGTCGCGATCAATGCCAAGTTCTTCAAGAACGACAACAAGAAGACGCTCGTACTCGCATCGAGCGTCGAAGAGAAGCGCGGCGTCAGTCAGACCAGCGCGCTGGGCCCGCTGTCGACATGCATGCGCCAGGGGAACCAGGCGACTTGCCGTACGCGGTAGGTTGCCCTGCATTCACTCGTGAGCTGCGGCAAGTCCAGTGGCCCAGTACCAAGAACTTCAAGCCAGATCTACCAGAGAAGTATGATGGCAGGTTGCATCCGTCGGAGTTCCTCAGCATCTACACCATCGCGGTGCAAGCTGCCGGGGGGCGTGACGAGAAGATCCTTGCCAACTACTTCCCACTGGTGCTGAAGCCCAATGTCAGATCTTGGCTCATGCACTTGCCGGACAACTCCATCTCCTCATGGGCGGATCTGTGCCATCAGTTTGTCGGTGCCTTCACAGGCGGCCACAAGCCCCATGGCTAGGAGAGCGATCTTCATCTGCTCGCCAGAAGGAAGGAGAACCCCTACGCAAGTATATTCAAAGATTTAGCCAAGTGCAGCGTAACATCCCAGATGTCCACCCTGTCGCGGTCATCAGCGCGTTCCATCAGAACGTGCGTAACCGCAGGATGCGGGAGGAGATGGCGATGTGTAAGATAAGAGACGTTAGTGAGCTCTACGCCCTGGCTGACAAGTGTGCACGCGCTGAGGAGGGGAGGAAACTCCCCGGAGAGAACACAGGAGCAGGAGGATCCGACAGTGAGGATGTAGCCCCGGCAAAGAAAAACCGGCGGCGGAACAACAGGAGAAGGAAAGGGAAAGATGTGGTAGCTGTCGAGCAGTCCGGCGACGGAGGTGGTGCCAAGGAAGCAGAACCTGTGGCGGCTGCCGACAAGCAGGGCGGCTCCGACAAGCAATACTGCAAGATTCACCGTACCAAGGGCCATGATCTCCAGAGTTGCAAGAAAGTTGAGCAGCTCATTGAGCTGCAAAAGGCTGAGTACGAGCGATGCGACAAGGAGAAAGCCCAAGAAGGTACTGGCGGGTCCGGCAAGAAGCGTCCCGGCCGGGGAGGACGCCGCGGCAAGGCCAAGCAGCGCCAAGGAGACAGGCCTCCCCATGGCCGCGACAAGGATGAAGATGAAGACGACGAGGAAGACATGGATGATGATGAGGCCGACGAGCAGGAGTTTCAGAAAGCAACAGAGGTTCTGTGCGTTGACGGTGGTGCTTCTCTGCATACTTCGCACCGCCAGCTCAAATAGTGGGTGCGAGAAGTTAATGCAGCAGAACCATCAGTTGAGTCACGCAAGCCCCTGAAGTGGTCCAGCACGCCTATCATCTATGACATTGAGGACCACCCTGATCGCATCACTGCGGTCGGGTGCTTTACGATGTTGGTTTCACCAACCATCCGCAACCTCAAGGTCACAAAGATGCTAGTTGACGGTGGGGACGGCTTGAATCTGATCTCCTCCACGGTACTCCAGAAGCTCCAAATCCCCGACAGCGAGCTTGAAGAGACTGGTACTTTCCAAGGAATCAATCCGGGAAGGAGCAAGCCGATGGGGAACATCACGTTGCCAGTGACATTTGGCAGCGAGCTGAACTTCAGAACAGAGAAAGTCACTTTTGACGTTGCTGATTTCCCATTGCCCTACAATGGGATACTCGGCCGTCCAGCGCTCGCCAAGTTCATGGCAGCCTCTCATTATGCGTACAACGTGCTCAAGATGCCAGGTCCGATAAGTGTCATCTCTGTCCCTGGCGACAAGAAAGATGCCCTTATCTATACCGAGAAGATCTACCGGGAAGCAGCAGCCGCAACAGATCGCAAGCCACTTGCCGCTGAAGCTCCCGGGAGGAAGAAGAAAACCAAGTCCGGCAAGAGCTCTGATGCCCACTCCGGCAAGCGCACCTCCTTGGAGTGCTGCGCTACCGTCGAGGACGCACCATCGAGCTCCACCGGCAAGTGTAAGAAGGCGAAGGCAGCTCCGCTAGAGACCAAGAAAGTGGCCGCCAAGGAGGACGGCACTGGTGGTACCTTCACCATCAGTGCCACGCTTGATCCTAAATAGGAAAGCGCACTCGTTGCTTTCCTGCGAGCGAATGTCGATGTGTTTGCATGGCAACCATCTGACATCCCCGGTATTCCCAGGAAAGTAATTGAGCACCACCTTGTCGTTTGTCCTCACGCGCGGCCCATCAAGCAAAAAGTCAGAAAACAAGCAGTGGAGCGCCAAGAATTCATTGCAGAAGAGATCAAGAAGTTGGAAGCAGCAGGCCTTGTCAGAGGAGTGCTCCATCCTACGTGGCTGGCCAATCCTGTAGTCGTGCGCAAGGCAAACGGAAAATGGAGGCTTTGTATTGACTTCACTGATGTTAATAAAGCTTGTCCCAAGGATCCATTTCCCTTGCCGCGCATTGACCAGATTGTCGACTCCACGACAGGATGTGATTTGCTTTCATTTCTTGATGCATATTCAGGATATCATCAAATCTTCATGGCAGAAGAGGATGAGGAGATAACCGCATTCATTACTCCATGTGGCACGTACTGCTTTGTACGGATGCCTTTCGGACTAAAGAATGCTGGTTCAACATTTGCAAGGGTAGTTCACGAAGCTTTTGAGCCACAGTTGCACAGAAATGTAGAAGCCTACATGGATGATATAGTGGTCAAGAGCAAAGACAGAGCAACTCTGATCCAAGATTTGGATGAGACCTTTGCAAATCTGTGCAAGATCAATCTCAAGCTCAACCCCGAGAAGTGTGTGTTTGGAGTCCCTTCCAGCAAGCTTCTCGGGTTCTTCGTATCTCAGCGGGGGATTGAAGCTAATCCCGACAAGATCAAGGCCATTGAGCAGATTGACGCACCGAAGCGCGTCAAGGATGTGCGAAGGCTTGCTGGCTGCGTAGCTGCTCTTAGCAGGTTCATCTCTAAGTCTGCTGAGCGCGCCCTGCCATTTTTCAAAATATTGAAAAAGGCAGGTCCAATGAAATGGACTCCGGAAGCGGAGGCTGCGCTGCAGGACTTGAAGAGATACCTGTCCTCCACTCCAATACTTGTCGCACCTAAGCCGCAGGAGAAGTTGCTGCTATATCTAGCGGCAACCAATCAAGTGGTTAGTGTTGTGTTAGTAGTGGAGAGGGAGGCGGATGATGAGCCAGCGGCCACGGCAAGCGCATCCAGCGACAAGCAGGGGGCTTCCCCGACAAGCTCTGGTCCCGACAAGGATGGATCTGCGCAGACACAGGAGGAGAAACAGAAGAAAATGGTGTAGCGCCCAGTTTACTTTGTCAGTTCCCTTCTGCAGGGGGCTTGGTCAAGGTACTCTGGTGTGCAGAAATTGCTTTTCGGCCTCCTCATGGCCTCGAGAAAGCTGCGCCATTACTTCCAAGCACATGAGATCACGGTTGTCACTCGCTTTCCGCTGAAGAGGATACTGCAGAATCCAGAAGCAACAGGCAGGATTGTCGAGTGGGCACTGGAATTGTCAAGCTTTGGCCTCAAGTTTGAGAGTACTTCAACTATCCAGAGCCGAGCATTGGCAGAATTCATAGTAGAATGGACACCAACACCGGATGAAGAAACTCCAGAGACGAGCATCCCCGTCAAGGAAGCAAGCAAAGAATGGATCATGTACTTTGATGGTGCCTTCTCGCTCCAAGGCGCCGGTGTGGGCGTGTTACTTGTCGCACCCACCGGAGAGCACCTCAAGTAAGTGGTCCAGATGCACTTTCCCAAGGAGCAAGCGACAAACAATACTGCAGAGTATGAAGGTTTGCTTGCCGGACTCAGGATCACAGCAGACCTTGGGATCAAGAAGCTTATTGTCAGGGGTGACTCGCAGCTTGTCGTCCGCCAAGTAAACAAAGACTATCAGAGTCCATTGATGGAAGCTTACATTGATGAAGTGAGAAAGTTGGAAGAGCATTTTGACGGCCTGCAGATGGAGCATGTTCCGAGAGCTCAGAACGACATTGCAGATGGCCTGTCAAAGTGCGCCGCACTCAAGTTACCTGTGGAACCAGGGATCTTTGTGCTCAAGCTGACTCAACCATCGGCAACACCATCAACTGGACAGAGCAAGAAGAGGAAGTTGGTTTCTGGTGATTATTTTCTGGCAGAGCTCCCCGAAGCCGCCGCAAAGAAGGTCCCCAGGATCAACGCCAAGGATGCTGAGGAGCAGTCTGCTCCGACATGCCCTAGGGTTTGTTCCGTTGAAGCAGATGCTCCCGACAAGTTTTGCTCCGGCAAGCTTGCCGGGGAACATCAAGCTCCGGCTGAGCCGCAGGTTCTTGCCGTAGAAGCAGATGTTCCTGCAGCAGCATTTATGCCTTTAGTCCTTGTTGTTGAGCCACAAGCTCCAGCATGGGCACAGCAGATTGTCCGTTTCCTTCAGACAGGAGAACTTCCCGAAGAGCAAGAAGAAGCGGAGAGAGTAGCCCGGCAATCAAGTATGTACCAGTTTGTCGACGACATACTGTACAGAAGAAGATTCAACGGAGTGAAATTGAAGTGCATTCCCCGGGAAGATGGACAGAAGCTGTTGGCGGAGATACATGGAGGCATATGTGGTCATCACATTGGCGCAAGAGCACTTGCCGGCAAAGCATTCCGGCAAGGTTTCTTTTGGCCAACAGCCCTCCAGGATGCAACTGCACAAGTAACCAAGTGTGAAGCGTGCCAGTTCCATTCCAAGTAGATACACCAGCCAGCTCAAGCTCTCCAGACGATCCCTTTATCCTGGCCATTTTTGGTCTGGGGGCTCGACATCCTCGGGCCCTTTCCCCGAGCTGTCGGGGGCTTTGAATACTTGTACGTTGCAATCGACAAGTTCACAAAGTGGCCGGAAGTGGAAGCAGTGAGGAAGGTGACAGCACAGTCAGCAGTCAAGTTCTTCAGGTCGATTGTTTGCCGTTTCGGAGTCCATAACAGGATCATCACCAACAATGGCACACAATTTACGAGCCACACCTTCATGCAGTACGTCCAAGATCTTGGCGCCAAGGTCTGCTTTGCTTCTGTTGCTCACCCAAGAAGCAACGGTCAAGCAGAAAGGGCAAACGCTGAAGTGCTGCGCGGGCTCAAGACCAGAACTTTCGACAGGCTGCACAAGTGCGGAAAGAATTGGATTGAGGAGCTGCCGGTGGTTCTTTGGTCGATCAGGACGACGCCAAATCGAGCCACTGGCCAGACACCATTCGCTCTAGTCTATGGAGCAGAGGCAGTTCTCCCCACGGAACTCGTATACGGATCGCCTCGAGTGCTCGCTTATGATGAGCTTGAGCAAGAGCAGCTGCGACAAGATGACGTGCTGCTCCTTGTGGAGGATCGTCTTCAGGCTGCTGTACGAGCTGCTCGATACCAGCAAGCTTTGCGCCGCTACCATAGCCGCAAAGTTAATGCCAGAAGTCTCGAGGAAGGCGACCTTGTTCTTCGGCGCGTTCAATCCGCCAAGAATTCCAACAAGTTGACGCCAAAGTGGGAAGGCCCTTATCGGGTAAAGCGAGTCACTAGGCCTGGCGCTGTCCGCCTTGAGACCGAAGATGGCTTTCCGGTGAGCAACTCCTGGAACATTGAGCATCTTCGTAAGTTTTACCCATAAGGCGCGGTTGCTGGAACCTATTCCGGCAACCACCTTTTGTACAAGCCTTGCCGCTGTTGCATGTAACCCTTTGTACAAAGCCGGGCGCAGATCCCGTGCATAAATAAAGATCATATGCTACGCACATCTTACCAAATTTCATGCTTTTTTCTTTTTTGCATGTATTATCTGACACTTTGTGCAGCACTTACCCCCGATAAGCAATAACGAGCCTTAAGGCTCCATATCTTTATTTTCTCTTCTTTATTTTTCTCAAAAGGAAGGTTCCCTCGCCCACAAGTTCACCGGGGGGGAGGAGGAGATAATGGTGTGGACCAGGCGTCGTTCAAGAAAGTATCGCCTTGCCGGGACGCAGACGACAGAAAAGCTAAGTTGCCAAAGTTTGAGCACAATCAGTTTTAAAACTTATTAAGTTATCTTCCTTGAACGACCGTGCTTTGTATGGAAAACCTGTGCGCGGAGGAACCAACTCGTAGCTAGTTGCGCCCTTACTTTGTTTCGAGTCCACTCAACAACTTAAGTGTGCTGCGACTAGTTGCGACAAGGTTTCTTGCCGGAAGCAGCACCGCCAGCAGGCTGCTGATGTTCCGCACTCAGCGCTCGCGGCAAGGGTGCCTGCGCCGGCAAGTTCCCTAAAAGCGTAGGGTAAAAACATACAAAGGAAGGAATCGAGTAAAGGAAATAACGTAGCAAATACTGCCCAAGATAAAGTTATATTACAAAAATAACTTGCCGCGCTCTAATAGATTGTTCTCGTAACATGTCTAGCAGCGGCAAGAAAAAGGAGAAAACAGGCGGCCTAATCTACGCGGCCACCATCAACCCTCCTGACTTCATTCACCTTGTCCACAATGGGTGCGACAAGGGCCTTGAGCTCTTCAAGATCAACACCCGCCGGCAGCTTCTTGAGGACGTTGGTGAGGTTGAGGCCTGGATTGCGGAAGAGCACCTTCACCAACACCTTCTCCAGATTTCGCGTGACTTGTCAGCCAGCTGCTTTGGGATCCTTTCCCGGAGTTGCTGGAGAGCCGTCGCCACGCCCTTGAAGAACAGAGTGAGCTTGGCACTGGGCTGGAGGTTCTCGTCGGAGGAGTACCCGAAGCCCTCCATGTCCAGTTGCGTCAGCTCCTCGTCAATGACCGCGGCAATGTTCACGAGGTCCTCCGTCCAGAGCTCCACAGTGTCCCTGAAGGTGTTCTGGGTCTCGGCGGCCCTCGTCAGCAGTGCCTCGTTGGCCTTGAGCTCCTCCTTCATGTCCGCCTCCCGCTTCTTGGCGCCGTCCAGCATCTCAGTCAGCGTGGCCAGCTTCAGCTCCAGATCAGCATTTGAATCCTTGGCGGCACTCAGCTCTTTGCCCATCTCGAGGAGACGACCCTACAGCTCGCCATGGGCAAGGGCGTCCTTCTCACGCTCGCGCTGGAGCGCGGCAAGCTCGTCGTTTTTCGCCTTGAGAGTGGCTTCTAGCTCCGTCACCTTCACCTCCAGCTCCTTCCTGGCGGCCTCGGCAGCTGCAGCAGCATCCTTCGCTTCCTTGAGGGCCCCGCCAAGTGTCTCCTCGCGCGCGGCAAGCTCCTCCTCATAGCTGTCCAAGTTGACCTTCCGCTGCGTCAGCTCGCCTTCTCGCGCGGATATATCCTCGGCGGCAAGCCGCTGCTGCTCCTCGGCTTCAGCCTTCTCGAGGAGGAAGGCCTTCCGTGCCTCGACAAGCTGCGCCCTCTCCTCTGCAATGGACCGGAGGGCCTCTTGGTTGCGGCTCTGGAGCTCCTCCGCATGCTTCTAAATGTCCACTCCCGCCTGCGCGACAAGCGCTTCCCAGGACTCCAGTTTTGCTTGTCGGGCGCGGTAGAGTGACACTAGCTTCCGGAGCAGCTGCTCCTCCTCAGACTTGCCGCTGCTGCTGCTTGGCGCGTCAACCACTGTCAGCCCAGAAGAGGCGAGCACTTCTCCGTCAAAAGCTTCTCCCTCGACCGGTGCCCTGGAGCTTGACGCCCAGGGGAGCTTGATGAAGACACCATCGCCGGCCTTCAAGTAGGCGCCGGGCTAGGGCTCTTCGGAGCCTGGCGCTGCGTCAGCGGTGGAGGGATCGGCGGTCGGTGTAGCGCCTTGCGCTCCTGCGGCCCCCGGGTCGTCAGTGCGATCGCCAGATCCCTCGCCAGCTCCGGCGCCAGCAGCCTTGGCGGCCTCTTCGTTGGCAGGATCATCAACGCCGGCCTCTTCTTCGGTAGCGGCGGCATCGTCAGTGTTGCCGCGCACGTTCTCCTCGCTGGTGGCCTCGGTCTCCATCGGCTCCGTGGAGGGAGGATCTGAAGACAGGAAGAGGGAGAAAATAGTCAAGCAAATATCCAAAAAGACCGATCGGAATAAGAAGAACCCAAGGGAAGTTTTCTGACAAGAAGGGTTACCTGTGCTGGGCTCTGTAATCATGGGCTCCACCACCGGGGGATCACTGGTCCCGCCCCTTGCCGGAGAACTGCCCCTTGCCGGGGACCTCTCCCTCGCCGGAGAGCGCTCCCTTGCCGGGGAGTCATCCCTTGGCGGCATAGTTGAAGCAGATAGCACCTCAGGAGCGGCTTCTGGTTGTTCCTGGTGGGCCTGTTCTGCTCCTACACAAGCAAATCAGCAATCAAGATATCAGCAAGGAAAGGACACCTATGCGCACCCAACAGCGGGAAGTAAGACTATGTACTTACGCTGGGGGCTGTGCTGGGGGCTGCTTCGCGGAGTAATTGCGGGTCCGACAAGGTAGTCTCGGACGTGCCCTCTGTCATCACAGCAGGATCGTCCTCGATGACAGCCACGGGGACCTTGGCCCTCTTCGCCGCTCTCTGTGCCAGAGTCCTAGAAAGGAACAAGGTTCAGAAGAAAGCAGGTCAGATACAAGACAAGAAACAGCAAGAATCGAAGAAATATAAGTACAACAAGAAGAAAGTCTTACTCCTCCTCCTCTTCTTCCTCCTCGTCGGAACTGAGCACGGAGACGTCGAAGTCCGGTACCCTTTCAGCGCGACGAGGCAGAGGAATAGGCTCCCTTGGATGCTTGGCGGGAGCTGCGACAGGATCAGAAGCGGCGGCCCGAGAAGACCCCGCTCCAGTTGCCGGTGCGGCGTGAGATGCTCCCGCGGCAACGGTGCTTGTCGCGGTGGAGCGTGTCCCGCAGCGCGGCGGCTGTTGGCCCGTCTGCCGCCCTGCTATGTCTCCGGTCCTGCGGAGGCGCCTTCTTGGTTGAGCTGGGGGCTGCACTGGGAGCTCCGCCTGCGGCAAGTTGCTTGAAGAAGGCTGGCCGCTTGCACCCTCGGTGGGCTCGCTCGATTCGCATTCGGGCTCTCCCTCGCCGGCGACTTCCCCGACAAGCTCTTCCCGCTCGGCAAGGCTTGCCGCCTCGGCTGCCTCTGCCACCTCCACAGTAAACCCGAACTCGCCCGCGGCGGAGGCCGTCGCTGCCTCTTCCGCCCTGGTGGCAATGCGCCGCATCTCGTCGTCGGTGGTGTCGCGGGTGAGGCTCCTCTGCTCGTCGGCGCGGACCGCCACCTCCACCAAGTCGTCGAAGAATTGTTGCACGACGTCGTCGGCAGGCTCCTGCCAAGTTGGGATAATCCCATGCGAGTCGCACTCTGGCATCATTGCGCGGATGTGATCGAGCTGGGAGTTGTTGCACAATGGGACGACGCCCTGCGGCAGCCTGAACCACTCGGGATGGTTGGGGTCATGCTTGAACAGCTCCTTGAGCGTCCCATCCAACTCCAAGACAGTAAAATTAAAATTGAGGCCCGGGCGCAGCCTCATGATATCCGCCGGACCCCCGAACAACCAGGCGGGTCTCCCCCTCACCTGTAGAGGGGCAATGCGGCGGTGAAGAAAGTCCGCGCCAACAGCCCCTACAGTGAGCCCGGCAAGCCTGAGCCGCAAGATCCGGGTGGTGGCGATCTTCAGTCTAGCATCGTCCGCCGCCAGGGCACTCCAATCGCCGCCGCGCACTACTCGGGTTTGGCGCAAGTTGGTGAATGGCTGCGGGTTCTCATCAACAATCCAACACCAATCCGCTCTCCACTCCTCCCATTTGCTACGGAGCTCCCCCTCCAGATAGACCTCCTTCATGCCGACTCTCGAGATCCAGGCGATCTCGCCAGCTAAGGGTTCTCCTTTCTCGGCCCGGGGCATGAAGTAGTGGCGGAAAAGGGCTACGTTTGGGTGGATTCTGACAAAGTTCTCGCAAAGGTGTGCGAAAACCGACATGGTCAGAACGGCGTTGGGGGTGAAATCAAGGAGATGAAACCCGTAGGTATTCATGATATCACAGAAGAAATCGGAAAAGGGCGGGCAGAGCCCACAATAGAAGAACAGTGCAAAGAAGGGGTATCCTTTTGGACATCATTTCAAAGTGGAAGCTTCGGCGGAGAGTACCTGCGTGCGCGGATGCGCCCGCGTCTCCATCGACCAGAAGAGGTAGAACCATTCCCTCAGCTCCTTCGCGGAGAGCTCAGGGGGGAAGAGTGCCCGCTCCTTCCGCAGCGCCTCAAGCCGCAGCGCCTCGGCCGACTTTGCACCCTTCCCGGTCTTCGGAGCCATGGCGGAGGCGGTGGGGGAGAGCGAGGGCATTGGCGGCGACAGCGGCGACGAGGGGGCGGAGCACTGCTCTCTTTCGGCTTTGGGAAGCGGAGGGGAGCGGCGGAGATTTCTGAGGAAGGAACTGCAAGTGGCGAAGGTGGGGGAACGGCCCCTGTTTCCCCTGCTTATAAAGAGGGGGAGGCGAACGTTACGCTTTTTCCGAATAAAGAATCACCCACGATCTCTCCCACGACGCCGCGTTCGACGCGTGCCATTACGGGAGGGCACGGTGGATACGGAGTTAGATATGGTGAGGACCAGGCCGCGTGTGCCCGTGCCCTATTTTGGGCCTGGCCCAACAGCGCTCGGCACCGTGTGTGGCCCAGGCCCAGGGGCTCCTGTCGGCGTACTAAAGTAGGGGTACCTTAGTATCCCGAACTTGTGCACGGGCAGTCGCAGCGCCCCGCGGCAAGGCTTGTCGGGTGCCCGCCAAGATCCTCCGTAGTCCCTATTGATGCCATTCAAGAACAAAGTGTTTTAACTGAGAAGACAAGACCCCGGCAAGAGGAGCTTGCCGGGAAGGACAAGGCCCCGGCAAGAGGAGCTTGCCAGGAAGGCCAACCAAGGCATTTCAAGAAACTTGCCGCGACGCGCCGCGCGTCCCGGCAAGACCCGGCAAGCGACAAGCTTCCGGGAGCGACAAGACAGCGACCGCGGCAAGGCGCTTGCCATGGCGAAGCCACCACTCTGTGCCCACGCTCCAGCGCATCCGTCGACGTGTCGCCGCAGGACCGTTCCAGGCGCACGTGGCGGGAAACTGTGAAGCCAGGCGGTGCGAGGTGGCGAGTGGAGATGACGAGATGGCCATCGTGGCGAACGGTGGCGCCCCTAACGATCGCTTTTCTGCACTGTTTGGGCGACGCGGATGGGCATTAAATGCTCTTGTCCTATGCCGTCAGAGTTAGGTAGGATCCACTGTAGATGGAAGTTGTACCAACCACACCTTTTACACTTTTACCCCCGCATGCGTTGCCACCTGTCGGTGACCCCTTGAGCCTATAAAAGGAGGCCCATGTGCAACGTAGAAGGGGTTCGACTCATTCGAAACCAGAACACTCCCACGCTCTCGAGCAAGGACATAATACAACCACAAAGCAGCAGTAGGAGTATTATCTCTCCGGAGAGCTCTGAAGCTGGGTAAAATCGCTCGCGTGCTCCGCCTCGATCCGCTCTTCGTGCGCCCTCCGCTCCCTGCCGGACCGAAAAGGGGCCCTGCCCCATAGGTGTTCGATTCCCACGACAGAGCCTTGGGTGGAAAATATGATACCGTGTGCACATTGATCCAAATGATGCCCAATTACAAAGATCTCAAGCCAACGGAAGTCATTGGAAGAATTGTTGCTCATGAGATGTCACTCAAGGATAAAGAAGAGCTTCACAACAAGTAAAGTGGTGCTTACAAAGCATCATGTGATGCTCCTACATCATCAAGTGAGAAACAAACCTTCAATGAAGAATTGAGCCTAATGGTGAAGAACTTCAACAAGTTCTACAAGAGTAGAAGCAAGGAAAAAATTTCCAAGTCAAGGTCCTACAATGACAAAAGATCTTCGAGTCGTGAATGTAATTGCTCCAATTGTGGAAGACCCGGACACTACTCCAATGAGTGTACTGTCACGCCCAATATGCGACCCTATCCAAAAGGAACTCGAAGGTCCCACCAAGGATAGACCCGCATATTGGAACGCTTTTGCAAGGTGGATATCATTACATCAACATTATATAATAGATGGGGATACATACAATACATACAATGTCACATGAGTACAACAATACAACATACAAGAACAACATCCGACTACGGATGAAACACAAATAGAAACTCAAACGACATCCACCCTGCTAGCCCAGGCTGCCGACCTGGAACCTATCCCCTGATCGAAGAAGCAGAAGAAGAACTCAACGCAAGCAAGCATCGCTCGCGTCAAGGTCATCGCATAACCTGTACCTGCAGCTGTTGTTGTAGTAATCTGTGAGCCACGAGGACTCAGCAATCCCATTACCATGGGTATCAAGACTAGCAAAACTTAATGGGAAAGGAAGGGGTAAAGTGGTGAGGTTGCAGCAGCGGCTAAGCATGATATGGTGGCTAACATACGCAAATATAAGCGAGTAGAGAAGCAAAGGAACAGTCATGAAGCTAGCAATGATCAAGAGTTGATCCTGAAGTCCTACTTACGTCAATCATAACACAGAAACCGTGTTCACTTCCCGGACTCCGCCGAGAAGAGACCATCACGGCTACACACGCGGTTGATGTGTTTTAATTCGGATCTGGTGTCAAGTTATCTACAACCGGACATTAACAAATTCCCATCTGCCACATAACCGCGGGCACGGCTCTCGAAAGTTTATAACCCTGCAGGGGTGTCCCAACTTAGCACATGATAAGCTCTCGCGATCAACGAAGGATATTCCTTCTCCCAGGAAGACCCGATCAGTCTCGGAATCCCGGTTTACAAGACATTTCGACAATGGTAAAACAAGACCAGCAAAGCCGGCCGATGCGCCGACAATCCCGATAGGAGCTGCACATATCTCGTTCTCAGGGCAACACCGGATGAGACATCCTACGAGTAAAACCAGACCTCGAATTTCCCCGAGGGGGCCCCGCAGTCTACTTAGACAAGCACTGGCCCGGGGGGGGCTAAAATAAAGATGACCCTCGGGTTGGCCGACCCAAGGGAAGGGTATAGGTGGTGGTGAGGCAAATGGTAAAACCAAGGTTGGGCCTTGCTGGACAAGTTTTATTCAAAGCGAATTGTCAGGGGGGGTCCCATAAATCACCGGACCGCGTTAGGAACGCAAAATCCGGGAACATAACACCGGTATGACGGAAACTAGGGCGGCAAGAGTGGAACAAAACACCAGGCATAAGGCCGAGCCTTCCACCCTTTACCAAATATATAGATGCATTAATTAAATAAGAGATATTGTGATATCCCAACATAACCCTGTCCACCATGGAGCAATCTTCAACTTCACCTGCAGCTAGCAGCGCTATAAGAGGGGCTGAGAAAAGTGGTAACATAGCCACACAACGGTTTGCTAGGAATGGTGTCAAAGGTTAGAGGTTCATGGCAATTTGGGGAGGCTTGAAGAGCAAAAGATAGGTAGCACAGCATAGCGATAGAACGAAGCAACTAGCATAGCAATGATAGTAGTGAGATCCAGGGTAGCGGTCATCTTGCCTGAAATCCCGCTAGGAAGAAGAACAAGTCCATGAAGAAGACGAACGGGAGTAGTCGAACGAATCCTCACAATCGCAACATTACCGAAACTAAGAAGCAACACCCGAAAGAAACAAACAACATGGTAAACAACCATCACATAAGCATGGCATGATGCACAATCAAGTATGATGCATGTCCGGTTTAGTGAGGCATGGCATGGCAAAGTGCAACAAACAATACTACAAGTTAAGTGGAGCTCAATATGCAACGAGTTGCATATTGACAAAACACCACATCCGAGTTATTTAGTTCGCTCCCGTTTAGATACACAACAATGTTAAATGTTATTAAACATGGCAAGGGGTGTAACAAAAGTAAACTAACTATTTAGGCAAGTTTAAATGAGGCCGGAACAACAAACAACATTTCCGGAAAATCCTCATATGCAAATTATGAATTTGCTACTGTTCTGCCCTAAAACATATTTTAAGGTTGTTAAACAGGAAAATACAGTCCACCATGTTAAACTAGGCATTTTTCCACCCCATTTACATATAAAGAACATTTAAAACCGAGCTACGGTTATTTAGTTATGAAATAAATCATTTTAGCATGGCATTTAAGAAACTTCAATCAAACAACATTTTAAACATTTTAAACATGGATGAAAGTGGCATATTATTACTCTACACAAAATTCTAAGCACTTTACATATATAAATCATTTTAATCCGATGCACCATTTGTGAGTTATTAAATGCATGATGTTTGAGGGTTTTTTTGAAAAACTATAGTTCTCTGATAAATTGACAAATTCGTTGGACTGATAAAAAACCTAAACAGGACGAAACTAGCTGGAGCAGGCCCAACAGAAGGGAAAAAAAGGAGCCGCTGGGGCTGTGGCCTCACCCAGTGGGCTTCGGCCCGGTTCGGTGAAGGCAGCAGTCTGAGGGGCGGCGCGAGCGAGCTGGGCCTTCGCTCGGGCCCGATCTGGAGGGCGCTGGAGGCTAGCGCTCCTGTTCTGACGAAGCAGAGGTCGCGGCAGGGCTGGCGAGGCAGGGGACAGCGGCAGTGATGGCTTGGGCGCAGGCAGGCGGAAGCAGAGCTCGGCTGCGGGACTTGGCGCCAGCGAGGGACCACGGGAACCGGCCGGATCCGAGGCCAGGGCGGCGGTGGAAGGCGACGGCTTGGCGATTGGCGTCCACGACACCAGCTGTTGTCTGAAGGACGAAGACGGAGGGAATTCAGAGAAGAAAACGGGGAAGTGAAGAAGAAAAAGACGGCGAGGGAGATGGCAGGGGCGCGATGGGGCCTGCCTGGGGTTGCCGGTGACGACGAGGCCGGTCGTCGGAGGCGCGAAGGCGAGGCCATGCTTGCAAGGGCGGCAAGGCAAGCCCTAGCTTGAGGCGTCCATGGCTGCAGGAGGGGCGCGCTGGAGGAGTTCAGGTCGGAGGCGGCCATGGCGTTCCCTGATTCAGCAAAAGAGAGAGAGAGCCAGCTTAGCAGAGGGAGGAGCCAGAGAAGGGAGAGAAAGGAACCAGGAGGGGGCACGACGAGCAGTTCCTGCTGGTGCTCGGCGACGAGGTTCGCTGGGGCAGAGAAGGAGCTCCTTTCCTTTGGGCTTGAGCGAGGCAGGAAGGAAAAGGCATCGGGAGGGAGAACAGCTCGGCGCGGGGCTGCGGAAGGAGGAGGCGCGGAGAACAAGGGAGGTGGTCGGAGGCTGCGGTTGGTGGATTGGATCGGGATGAGATCCCGAGGAAGGAGAGGAGTGGATGACTGGCGGCGGCGCGATGGGACAAGGGGCTAGATTTTAGGGTTGTTGTGTAGGGGATTGGTCTATATATATAGCACTGGATTTTGGTTTGGGGCTATTTCCTCCCTCCGATCGAAATCGGACAGTCGGAAAAAATAGGTTAGGGAGTCCAATAAATAAAACGAAGATGTTTTATAGATGTTAGGGGATGATCCGGATCCAACGGTAAAGACTGCTCGGGTCGGGTTCGGGAAAGGTTTCGGACGCGCACGCGAGGGGTCTGAGAGAGACTCTGGTTTAGGCAAGAGGGGAAACGAAGAACAAGGGCCTGGCAAAATAACAACGGAGGCAAAGAGAGAAAGGGCAACTGCGAATGGCTACGAGTTTTATGAAAACAATGCCGATGCAATGCGGATGATGCGATGATGAAATGCAAGACATGAACAAAATGCAAAACAAAAAAAACAAAAACCCAACCACGGAGGAAAATAACAGTTATCGTATCTCCGGAAAAGGCAAGAGTTGGAGTTACGAATATGGAAAGTTGTATCCGGGGTGTTACAACACTCCACCACTACGAGAGGATCTCGTCCCGAGATCTAGGATGGCACCGGAGGGAAAAGGAAGAGGAAGATAAGAGGTAAACTAAGTTGCTTCTTCGACAAACGAGTGAAACCATGAACCTTGAGAGGTTGAGCAAAAGAAAGAAAGAAAACAACGAAGATGAACAAGATTGCAAACAATCCGTTAGAAAAGAGGAACGAGGAACATTACAATAACTTGAAGGTTGCAAAGACATGAATCAAGAGTTTCATGGACAAGATAGAATTCGAAACCACTCCGGTTAAAACAAGATGAGGGAGGAAGAATTCGGGCAGCACTCCGGTTGAACATGGAACAAATAGAACATGAACTTGAGAAGATGGGATGATACTTGATGAAAACAACAACACACTGCCTCCAGAACTATTGAAAGAATGGCACAATGGGTAAGAAGGATTTCAAACAGCACTCAGGTTGAAAAGAGAGGCAAAATTTGACAAGATGAAAGAACTTGAAGAGATGACACCACACTCCGGTTAAATGGATAAGCAAGAAAAGAACACGATCCTCAGAAAACGAGGTGATGGGTGAAGAGCACAACATCACAATGCCTCCGTAACGAAAGAATAGAAGATAGATCATTGGAATAACAGAATGGAGAAGAAAATGCCAACTTTTGCCACAAATGAGCTTGGAAATCACCCTTCCAAGAAGGTTATAACGGAGTTGTTGCAAAACCAACAACGAAAAGAATAAGCTTGTAGTGGGATTAAGGAAAACATCTCAAGACTATGAGGTGACAACCGGCCACTAATGGAAACCGTTGATTTGGTTGAGAGCACCAAAGAGATGAAAAACTTCTTCACCGAGAGGAGAAGGAGAAAATTGGATCATTGATAAGCACCACAAATAGCTACATTCCTTAGGGAAGGTTGTAGGTGATATATAACCCAATATAACTCCAACAAAAGATTGATGGATTTAAACTACCTCATTCTTGACAACATATGAATCACGAAACATGAAGGAAATTGTCAAGAGTGACATAACACCATCTCAAAAGATAGGGTAGAAGGAATTGCACTTCGGATGCAAGATGAAGAATACTTGAGCTCCTCAAAACAAAACATGTGTTGAACACCATGTTTATCTTAGAGTATAGCTTGGAGGATCATAACTTCGAGAGAAAACTTGAAGAACAATTGAAGGAAGAACGGAATCCTTGACGAACCACCATGTAGAGCCTCAATGAAGAACTCCGGTAATAAAAGAATGACAAAAGTAAAGAGAAGTTGAAAGAACAAGGTGAAACCTTGCAATAATTTAGGTGGAGCTTCGCGACGATAATGCGGAAAACTTGGAACTCCGGAAAAGAAAAAAGATGAAGCATCTCGAACCGAGAAATGTGATATGATGACCAACTCTGGAAAGAAAGATGAATCACTTATAAACAAGAATTTATTCATCATGAATAATCTCCGGAAGAAAAGAATTCAATCACCTCAAGGAAATAAGAATAAGATTTATTGTATGCTTATCCTTCATCAAATTAAATTGATGCCAAGCAATGGATTTGGCATACTACTTATTCCTGTCGAAAGGATTAAAAGAGATATAGCGCAAACTTGAGAAGGTATTGATGGAACCACCGGTGGGATTTGGAAACAACGAATATTTGATATGATAACGAAGGAAGTGAAATCTTGAACGAACCACCGTAAGAATTGAAAATGAAAGTAGCAAAGGCACAATTCACTAGGAAGAATTGGAAAACGAATGAAGATACTTGAGGGGATTTATATACATGAGAACAAAGAGATCATGAACTGATTAGAGGGTATTTGAAGGATGCACCGGTAAGATTAGGAGAATGATAGCTACACGCTGAGAATGAAGAATTATGACATGATGGCCTTTGGAGGAAAGAAATGGAAACAACTCATGAAATGCTCCGGATGGTTAAAAGAATTCTTACAATCAAAAACAATTATGAGAGGATGGCATCAAGCTTGAACTACGTATCTTGAAAAGAATGGAGCAAGGTTTAAGAGAAATCCTACTTCGGTCTTCAAATGTTGAGAATGATGATGAGAACCACCATGAATTGTTGAGATACTCCGGGAGAATTAAAAGAGGAAAGGTTGAGCCAAAGATGAAAAGAATTTGAAAACGATCTTGAAGAAGACATTTGACTGATGGAAATTCATTCTTACGCCAAACTTGGAAATGAATTTGAGAATCGCTCCTGATAATTACAAGAGTCAAGTAAGATCCTGGGAAAAAACATGTGGGTTAGGGCCCACTAAAAGAAAACACCGTTGAACGATTGATTGAAAGGGGGAATTGCACCGGTTGAATTAAATGGCTTAAATGAGATAACAACCTCGAAATATCTTGAACGGATTGAGAATGGAAACACAAGTCTTGTGAGATATCTTCAGCACTCCAGAACAAATTAATATGAAGAAGTGAATGATTAAGAGGTGCACCGGCATGAGAAAGCATTTGACACGAGGAAAGGAATATGATCAACACTAAAAGCTTGAATTGGATCCACCGGAGAAGCAAAAAAAAACGGAGGATGATGAACTCAAAGCTCCGTTAGTATCTTCCTGAGAATCACCGGAAAGGACATTGACGGGAAAAGAATGGAGAAATTTCACATCCATAAGATGGATACTTGATTAAGATATCTAAGTCCTTGAAGAAAAGGGGTGGGAGGGCGGGAAAACAAAGGCAACTTGGGGACGGATGAAACAACCACCGTTGAGAAAACTTAGAATTGATCTCACAAATATTATAATGATCGGATCCACTTGAAGAGAAGCACACCGGTTGGAAAGAATTGACATGCAATCTCAATGATCACGAAGGATTAGTATTCACATAGCAATATGAGAACACCATTTAGGAAAGGTATGGATTCAACATTTGACTTCGAAGCAACTCGAATACCACAAATAAAACAAAACAAAGGATTTGGCTTGCAGAATAAGCCGGAACAAATACATATGATAGAGATTTACCCAATCCCATATCATGCATCTGTCGAAAAGATATTCTAGGAGCTACTTGAATTCCCACCTATAAACTCCCGAAACTTTCTGGTTATGCATTCTGATGTTGGGGATACAGGGGAGGCAATATATCTCACCCAAACTAACAATCCCTACATCCAGCTGTATCCATCCGTCAACACATAACCAAGAAAACTCCGGAAATCGTGTACCTCAACCTTCGAAAAGCATCCGTTATATGAGCTATGGCAATACTCCCGAAATCCTCAGTACTGGGTGGCGTCGAGGTTATCTCACCAACAACTGCATAAAAGAGATTTTCGATGTCGGCAAAACTCAGGTATTCCAGAACTGCAACGATAAAATTATGACGACAACACCTCGGAGCTCAACTCCCCGGGACACTGCCACAACCCCTAAATGACAGGAGGCACCAAGAACAATATTCTCATCATAAGAATATCGGAGCGATCCCAAGATACCCGCGTGATCCTAAAAAAAATTTAGTGAAATTTGAGGAGAGGAAAGACAAAACATCTACGTCAGGAGTCCTCACCAGAGCGACGAAGGGGGCTGAGGAGTAAAAAGAATCCTACTCTCCGATATATATATATAATCCTAAGACTCAAAAGAGTTTTCTTCTAGACTCAACAACGGCTAACAATCAAGGGGGCTCCTATGGTCGGTCGAGGCTCTGATTACCAACTTGTCATGCCCAATATGCGACCCTATCCAAAAGGAACTCGAAGGTCCCACCAAGGATAGACCCGCATATTGGAACGCTTTTGCAAGGTGGATATCATTACATCAACATTATATAATAGATGGGGATACATACAATACATACAATGTCACATGAGTACAACAATACAACATACAAGAACAACATCCGACTACGGATGAAACACAAACAGAAACTCAAACGACATCCACCCTGCTAGCCCAGGCTGCCAACCTGGAACCTATCCCCTGATCGAAGAAGCAGAAGAAGAACTCAACGCAAGCAAGCATCGCTCTCGCGTCAAGGTCATCGCATAACCTGTACCTGCAGCTGTTGTTGTAGTAATCTGTGAGCCACGAGGACTCAGCAATCCCATTACCATGGGTATCAAGACTAGCAAAACTTAATGGGAAAAGAAGGGGTAAAGTGGTGAGGTTGCAGTAGCGGCTAAGCATGATATGTTGGCTAACATACGCAAATAAGAGCGAGAAGAGAAGCAAAGGAACGGTCATGAAGCTAGCAATGATCAAGAGGTGATCCTGAACTCCTACTTACGTCAATCATAACACAGAAACCGTGTTCACTTCCCGGACTCCGCCGAGAAGAGACCATCATGGCTACACACGCGGTTGATGCGTTTTAATTCGGATCTGGTGCCAAGTTATCTACAACCGGACATTAACAAATTCCCATCTGCCACACAACCGCGGGCACGGCTCTCGAAAGTTTATAACCCTGCAGGGGTGTCCCAACTTAGCCCATGATAAGCTCTCGCGATCAACGAAGGATATTCCTTCTCCCAGGAAGACCCGATCAGTCTCGGAATCCCGGTTTACAAGACATTTCGACAATGGTAAAACAAGACCAGCAAAGCCGCCCGATGCGCCGACAATCCCAATAGGAGCTGCACATATCTCGTTCTCAGGGCAACACCGGATGAGACATCCTACGAGTAAAACCAGACCTCGAGTTTCCCTAAGGGGGCCCCGCAGTCTACTCGGTTAGGACCAGCACTTAGACAAGCACTGGCCCGGGGGGGCTAAAATAAAGATGACCCTCGGGTTGGCCGACCGAAGGGAAGGGTATAGGTGGTGGTGAGGCAAATGGTAAAACCAAGGTCGGGCCTTGCTGGACAAGTTTTATTCAAAGCAAACTGTCAGGGGGGTCCCATAAATCACCCGACCGCGTTAGGAACGCAAAATCCGGGAACATAACACCGGTATGACGGAAACTAGGGCGGCAAGAGTGGAACAAAACACCAGGCATAAGGCCGAGCCTTCCACCCTTTACCAAATATATAGATGCATTAATTAAATAAGAGATATTGTGATATCCCAACATAACCCTGTCCACCATGGAGCAATCTTCAACTTCACCTGCAGCTAGCAACGCTATAAGAGGGGCTGAGCAATGCGGTAACATAGCCAAACAAAGGTTTGCTAGGAATGGTGTCAAAGGTTAGAGGTTCATGGCAATTTGGGGAGGCTTGAAGAGCAAAAGATAGGTAGCACAGCATAGCGATAGAACGAAGCAACTAGCATAGCAATGATAGTAGTGAGATCCAGGGTAGCGGTCATCTTGCCTGAAATCCCGCTAGGAAGAAGAACAAGTCCATGAAGAAGACGAACGGGAGTAGTCGAACGAATCCTCACAATCGCAACATTACCGAAACTAAGAAGCAACACCCGAAAGAAACAAACAACATGGTAAACAACCATCACATAAGCATGGCATGATGCACAATCAAGTATGATGCATGTCCGGTTTAGTGAGGCATGGCATGGCAAAGTGCAACAAACAATACTACAAGTTAAGTGGAGCTCAATATGCAACGAGTTGCATATTGACAAAACACCACATCCGAGTTATTTAGTTCGCTCTCGTTTAGATACACAACAATGTTAAATGTTATTAAACATGGCAAGGGGTGTAACAAAAGTAAACTAACTATTTAGGCAAGTTTAAATGAGGCCGGAACAACAAACAACATTTCCGGAAAATCCTCATATGCAAATTATGAATTTGCTACTGTTCTGCCCTAAAACATATTTTAAGGTTGTTAAACAGGAAAATAAAGTCCACCATGTTAAACTAGGCATTTTTCCACCCCATTTACATATAAAGAACATTTAAAACCGAGCTACGGTTATTTAGTTATGAAATAAATCATTTTAGCATGGCATTTAAGAAACTTCAATCAAACAACATTTTAAACATTTTAAACATGGATGAAAGTGGCATATTATTACTCTACACAAAATTCTAAGCACTTTACATATATAAATCATTTTAATCCGATGCACCATTTGTGAGTTATTAAATGCATGATGTTTGAGGGTTTTTTTGAAAAACTATAGTTCTCTGATAAATTGACAAATTCGTTGGACTGATAAAAAACCTAAACAGGACGAAACTAGCTGGAGCAGGCCCAACAGAAGGGAAAAAAAGGAGGCGCTGGGGCTGTGGCCTCACCCAGTGGGCTTCGGCCCGGTTCGGTGAAGGCAGCAGTCTGAGGGGCGGCGCGAGCGAGCTGGGCCTTCGCTCGGGCCCGATCTGGAGGGCGCTGGAGGCTAGCGCTCCTGTTCTGACGAAGCAGAGGTCGCGGCAGGGCTGGCGAGGCAGGGGACAGCGGCAGTGATGGCTTGGGCGCAGGCAGGCGGAAGCAGAGCTCGGCTGCGGGACTTGGCGCCAGCGAGGGACCACGGGAACCGGCCGGATCCGAGGCCAGGGCGGCGGTGGAAGGCGACGGCTTGGCGATTGGCGTCCACGACACCAGCTGTTGTCTGAAGGACGAAGACGGAGGGAATTCAGAGAAGAAAACGGGGAAGTGAAGAAGAAAAAGACGGCGAGGGAGATGGCAGGGGCGCGATGGGGCCTGCCTGGGGTTGCCGGTGACGACGAGGCCGGTCGTCGGAGGCGCGAAGGCGAGGCCATGCTTGCAAGGGCGGCAAGGCAAGCCCTAGCTTGAGGCGTCCATGGCTGCAGGAGGGGCGCGCTGGAGGAGTTCAGGTCGGAGGCGGCCATGGCGTTCCCTGATTCAGCAAAAGAGAGAGAGAGCCAGCTTAGCAGAGGGAGGAGCCAGAGAAGGGAGAGAAAGGAACCAGGAGGGGGCACGACGAGCAGTTCCTGCTGGTGCTCGGCGACGAGGTTCGCTGGGGCAGAGAAGGAGCTCCTTTCCTTTGGGCTTGAGCGAGGCAGGAAGGAAAAGGCATCGGGAGGGAGAACAGCTCGGCGCGGGGCTGCGGAAGGAGGAGGCGCGGAGAACAAGGGAGGTGGTCGGAGGCTGCGGTTGGTGGATTGGATCGGGATGAGATCCCGAGGAAGGAGAGGAGTGGATGACTGGCGGCGGCGCGATGGGACAAGGGGCTAGATTTTAGGGTTGTTGTGTAGGGGATTGGTCTATATATATAGCACTGGATTTTGGTTTGGGGCTATTTCCTCCCTCCGATCGAAATCGGACAGTCGGAAAAAATAGGTTAGGGAGTCCAATAAATAAAACGAAGATGTTTTATAGATGTTAGGGGATGATCCGGATCCAACGGTAAAGACTGCTCGGGTCGGGTTCGGGAAAGGTTTCGGACGCGCACGCGAGGGGTCTGAGAGAGACTCTGGTTTAGGCAAGAGGGGAAACGAAGAACAAGGGCCTGGCAAAATAACAACGGAGGCAAAGAGAGAAAGGGCAACTGCGAATGGCTACGAGTTTTATGAAAACAATGCCGATGCAATGCGGATGATGCGATGATGAAATGCAAGACATGAACAAAATGCAAAACAAAAAAAACAAAAACCCAACCACGGAGGAAAATAACAGTTATCGTATCTCCGGAAAAGGCAAGAGTTGGAGTTACGAATATGGAAAGTTGTATCCGGGGTGTTACAACACTCCACCACTACGAGAGGATCTCGTCCCGAGATCTAGGATGGCACCGGAGGGAAAAGGAAGAGGAAGATAAGAGGTAAACTAAGTTGCTTCTTCGACAAACGAGTGAAACCATGAACCTTGAGAGGTTGAGCAAAAGAAAGAAAGAAAACAACGAAGATGAACAAGATTGCAAACAATCCGTTAGAAAAGAGGAACGAGGAACATTACAATAACTTGAAGGTTGCAAAGACATGAATCAAGAGTTTCATGGACAAGATAGAATTCGAAACCACTCCGGTTAAAACAAGATGAGGGAGGAAGAATTCGGGCAGCACTCCGGTTGAACATGGAACAAATAGAACATGAACTTGAGAAGATGGGATGATACTTGATGAAAACAACAACACACTGCCTCCAGAACTATTGAAAGAATGGCACAATGGGTAAGAAGGATTTCAAACAGCACTCGGGTTGAAAAGAGAGGCAAAATTTGACAAGATGAAAGAACTTGAAGAGATGACACCACACTCTGGTTAAATGGATAAGCAAGAAAAGAACACGATCCTCAGAAAACGAGGTGATGGGTGAAGAGCACAACATCACAATGCCTCCGTAACGAAAGAATAGAAGATAGATCATTGGAATAACAGAATGGAGAAGAAAATGCCAACTTTTGCCACAAATGAGCTTGGAAATCACCCTTCCAAGAAGGTTATAACGGAGTTGTTGCAAAACCAACAACGAAAAGAATAAGCTTGTAGTGGGCTTAAGGAAAACATCTCAAGACTATGAGGTGACAACCGGCCACTAATGGAAACCGTTGATTTGGTTGAGAGCACCAAAGAGATGAAAAACTTCTTCACCGAGAGGAGAAGGAGAAAATTGGATCATTGATAAGCACCACAAATAGCTACATTCCTTAGGGAAGGTTGTAGGTGATATATAACCCAATATAACTCCAACAAAAGATTGATGGATTTAAACTACCTCATTCTTGACAACATATGAATCACGAAACATGAAGGAAATTGTCAAGAGTGACATAACACCATCTCAAAAGATAGGGTAGAAGGAATTGCACTTCGGATGCAAGATGAAGAATACTTGAGCTCCTCAAAACAAAACATGTGTTGAACACCATGTTTATCTTAGAGTATAGCTTGGAGGATCATAACTTCGAGAGAAAACTTGAAGAACAATTGAAGGAAGAAAGGAATCCTTGACGAACCACCATGTAGAGCCTCAATGAAGAACTCCGGTAATAAAAGAATGACAAAAGTAAAGAGAAGTTGAAAGAACAAGGTGAAACCTTGCAATAATTTAGGTGGAGCTTCGCGACGATAATGCGGAAAACTTGGAACTCCGGAAAAGAAAAAAGATGAAGCATCTCGAACCGAGAAATGTGATATGATGACCAACTCTGGAAAGAAAGATGAATCACTTATAAACAAGAATTTATTCATCATGAATAATCTCCGGAAGAAAAGAATTCAATCACCTCAAGGAAATAAGAATAAGATTTATTGTATGCTTATCCTTCATCAAATTAAATTGATGCCAAGCAATGGATTTGGCATACTACTTATTCCTGTCGAAAGGATTAAAAGAGATATAGCGCAAACTTGAGAAGGTATTGATGGAACCACCGGTGGGATTTGGAAACAACGAATATTTGATATGATAACGAAGGAAGTGAAATCTTGAACGAACCACCGTAAGAATTGAAAATGAAAGTAGCAAAGGCACAATTCACTAGGAAGAATTGGAAAACGAATGAAGATACTTGAGGGGATTTATATACATGAGAACAAAGAGATCATGAACTGATTAGAGGGTATTTGAAGGATGCACCGGTAAGATTAGGAGAATGATAGCTACACGCTGAGAATGAAGAATTATGACATGATGGCCTTTGGAGGAAAGAAATGGAAACAACTCATGAAATGCTCCGGATGGTTAAAAGAATTCTTACAATCAAAAACAATTATGAGAGGATGGCATCAAGCTTGAACTACGTATCTTGAAAAGAATGGAGCAAGGTTTAAGAGAAATCCTACTTCGGTCTTCAAATGTTGAGAATGATGATGAGAACCACCATGAATTGTTGAGATACTCCGGGAGAATTAAAAGAGGAAAGGTTGAGCCAAAGATGAAAAGAATTTGAAAACGATCTTGAAGAAGACATTTGACTGATGGAAATTCATTCTTACGCCAAACTTGGAAATGAATTTGAGAATCGCTCCTGATAATTAGAAGAGTCAAGTAAGATCCTGGGAAAAAACCTGTGGGTTAGGGCCAACTAAAAGAAAACACCGATGAACGATTGATTAAAAGGGGGAATTGCACCGGTTGAATTAAATGGCTTAAATGAGATAACAACCTCGAAATATCTTGAACGGATTGAGAATGGAAACACAAGTCTTGTGAGATATCTTCAGCACTCCAGAACAAATTAATATGAAGAAGTGAATGATTAAGAGGTGCACCGGCATGAGAAAGCATTTGACACGAGGAAAGGAATATGATCAACACTAAAAGCTTGAATTGGATCCACCGGAGAAGCAAAAAAAAACGGAGGATGATGAACTCAAAGCTCCGTTAGTATCTTCCTGAGAATCACCGGAAAGGACATTGACGGGAAAAGAATGGAGAAATTTCACATCCATAAGATGGATACTTGATTAAGATATCTAAGTCCTTGAAGAAAAGGGGTGGGAGGGCGGGAAAACAAAGGCAACTTGGGGACGGATGAAACAACCACCGTTGAGAAAACTTAGAATTGATCTCACAAATATTATAATGATCGGATCCACTTGAAGAGAAGCACACCGGTTGGAAAGAATTGACATGCAATCTCAATGATCACGAAGGATTAGTATTCACATAGCAATATGAGAACACCGTTTAGGAAAGGTATGGATTCAACATTTGACTTCGAAGCAACTCGAATACCACAAATAAAACAAAACAAAGGATTTGGCTTGCAGAATAAGCCGGAACAAATACATATGATAGAGATTTACCCAATCCCATATCATGCATCTGTCGAAAAGATATTCTAGGAGCTACTTGAATTCCCACCTAGAAACTCCCGAAACTTTCTGGTTATGCATTCTGATGTTGGGGATACAGGGGAGGCAATATATCTCACCCAAACTAACAATCCCTACATCCAGCTGTATCCATCCGTCAACACATAACCAAGAAAACTCCGGAAATCGTGTACCTCAACCTTCGAAAAGCATCCGTTATATGAGCTATGGCAATACTCCCGAAATCCTCAGTACTGGGTGGCGTCGAGGTTATCTCACCAACAATTGCATAAAAGAGATTTTCGATGTCGGCAAAACTTAGGTATTCCAGAACTGCAACGATAAAATTATGACGACAACACCTCGGAGCTCAACTCCCCGGGACACTACCACAACCCCTAAATGACAGGAGGCACCAAGAACAATATTCTCATCATAAGAATATCGGAGCGATCCCAAGATACCCGCGTGATCCTAAAAAAAATTTAGTGAAATTTGAGGAGAGGAAAGACAAAACATCTACGTCAGGAGTCCTCACCAGAGCGACGAAGGGGGCTGAGGAGTAAAAAGAATCCTACTCTCCGATATATATATATAATCCTAAGACTCAAAAGAGTTTTCTTCTAGACTCAACAACGACTAACAATCAAGGGGGCTCCTATGGTCGGTCGAGGCTCTGATTACCAACTTGTCATGCCCAATATGCGACCCTATCCAAAAGGAACTCGAAGGTCCCACCAAGGATAGACCCGCATATTGGAACGCTTTTGCAAGGTGGATATCATTACATCAACATTATATAATAGATGGGGATACATACAATACATACAATGTCACATGAGTACAACAATACAACATACAAGAACAACATCCGACTACGGATGAAACACAAACAGAAACTCAAACGACATCCACCCTGCTAGCCCAGGCTGCCAACCTGGAACCTATCCCCTGATCGAAGAAGCAGAAGAAGAACTCAACGCAAGCAAGCATCGCTCTTGCGTCAAGGTCATCGCATAACCTGTACCTGCAGCTGTTGTTGTAGTAATCTGTGAGCCACGAGGACTCAGCAATCCCATTACCATGGGTATCAAGACTAGCAAAACTTAATGGGAAAAGAAGGGGTAAAGTGGTGAGGTTGCAGTAGCGGCTAAGCATGATATGTTGGCTAACATACGCAAATAAGAGCGAGAAGAGAAGCAAAGGAACGGTCATGAAGCTAGCAATGATCAAGAGGTGATCCTGAACTCCTACTTACGTCAATCATAACACAGAAACCGTGTTCACTTCCCGGACTCCGCCGAGAAGAGACCATCATGGCTACACACGCGGTTGATGCGTTTTAATTCGGATCTGGTGTCAAGTTATCTACAACCGGACATTAACAAATTCCCATCTGCCACACAACCGCGGGCACGGCTCTCGAAAGTTTATAACCCTGCAGGGGTGTCCCAACTTAGCCCATGATAAGCTCTCGCGATCAACGAAGGATATTCCTTCTCCCAGGAAGACCCGATCAGTCTCGGAATCCCGGTTTACAAGACATTTCGACAATGGTAAAACAAGACCAGCAAAGCCGCCCGATGCGCCGACAATCCCAATAGGAGCTGCACATATCTCGTTCTCAGGGCAACACCGGATGAGACATCCTACGAGTAAAACCAGACCTCGAGTTTCCCTAAGGGGGCCCCGCAGTCTACTCGGTTAGGACCAGCACTTAGACAAGCACTGGCCCGGGGGGGCTAAAATAAAGATGACCCTCGGGTTGGCCGACCGAAGGGAAGGGTATAGGTGGTGGTGAGGCAAATGGTAAAACCAAGGTCGGGCCTTGCTGGACAAGTTTTATTCAAAGCAAACTGTCAGGGGGGTCCCATAAATCACCCGACCGCGTTAGGAACGCAAAATCCGGGAACATAACACCGGTATGACGGAAACTAGGGCGGCAAGAGTGGAACAAAACACCAGGCATAAGGCCGAGCCTTCCACCCTTTACCAAATATATAGATGCATTAATTAAATAAGAGATATTGTGATATCCCAACATAACCCTGTCCACCATGGAGCAATCTTCAACTTCACCTGCAGCTAGCAGCGCTATAAGAGGGGCTGAGAAAAGTGGTAACATAGCCAAACAACGGTTTGCTAGGAATGGTGTCAAAGGTTAGAGGTTCATGGCAATTTGGGGAGGCTTGAAGAGCAAAAGATAGGTAGCACAGCATAGCGATAGAACGAAGCAACTAGCATAGCAATGATAGTAGTGAGATCCAGGGTAGCGGTCATCTTGCCTGAAATCCCGCTAGGAAGAAGAACAAGTCCATGAAGAAGACGAACGGGAGTAGTCGAACGAATCCTCACAATCGCAACATTACCGAAACTAAGAAGCAACACCCGAAAGAAACAAACAACATGGTAAACAACCATCACATAAGCATGGCATGATGCACAATCAAGTATGATGCATGTCCGGTTTAGTGAGGCATGGCATGGCAAAGTGCAACAAACAATACTACAAGTTAAGTGGAGCTCAATATGCAACGAGTTGCATATTGACAAAACACCACATCCGAGTTATTTAGTTCGCTCTCGTTTAGATACACAACAATGTTAAATGTTATTAAACATGGCAAGGGGTGTAACAAAAGTAAACTAACTATTTAGGCAAGTTTAAATGAGGCCGGAACAACAAACAACATTTCCGGAAAATCCTCATATGCAAATTATGAATTTGCTACTGTTCTGCCCTAAAACATATTTTAAGGTTGTTAAACAGGAAAATACAGTCCACCATGTTAAACTAGGCATTTTTCCACCCCATTTACATATAAAGAACATTTAAAACCGAGCTACGGTTATTTAGTTATGAAATAAATCATTTTAGCATGGCATTTAAGAAACTTCAATCAAACAACATTTTAAACATTTTAAACATGGATGAAAGTGGCATATTATTACTCTACACAAAATTCTAAGCACTTTACATATATAAATCATTTTAATCCGATGCACCATTTGTGAGTTATTAAATGCATGATGTTTGAGGGTTTTTTTGAAAAACTATAGTTCTCTGATAAATTGACAAATTCGTTGGACTGATAAAAAACCTAAACAGGACGAAACTAGCTGGAGCAGGCCCAACAGAAGGGAAAAAAAGGAGCCGCTGGGGCTGTGGCCTCACCCAGTGGGCTTCGGCCCGGTTCGGTGAAGGCAGCAGTCTGAGGGGCGGCGCGAGCGAGCTGGGCCTTCGCTCGGGCCCGATCTGGAGGGCGCTGGAGGCTAGCGCTCCTGTTCTGACGAAGCAGAGGTCGCGGCAGGGCTGGCGAGGCAGGGGACAGCGGCAGTGATGGCTTGGGCGCAGGCAGGCGGAAGCAGAGCTCGGCTGCGGGACTTGGCGCCAGCGAGGGACCACGGGAACCGGCCGGATCCGAGGCCAGGGCGGCGGTGGAAGGCGACGGCTTGGCGATTGGCGTCCACGACACCAGCTGTTGTCTGAAGGACGAAGACGGAGGGAATTCAGAGAAGAAAACGGGGAAGTGAAGAAGAAAAAGACGGCGAGGGAGATGGCAGGGGCGCGATGGGGCCTGCCTGGGGTTGCCGGTGACGACGAGGCCGGTCGTCGGAGGCGCGAAGGCGAGGCCATGCTTGCAAGGGCGGCAAGGCAAGCCCTAGCTTGAGGCGTCCATGGCTGCAGGAGGGGCGCGCTGGAGGAGTTCAGGTCGGAGGCGGCCATGGCGTTCCCTGATTCAGCAAAAGAGAGAGAGAGCCAGCTTAGCAGAGGGAGGAGCCAGAGAAGGGAGAGAAAGGAACCAGGAGGGGGCACGACGAGCAGTTCCTGCTGGTGCTCGGCGACGAGGTTCGCTGGGGCAGAGAAGGAGCTCCTTTCCTTTGGGCTTGAGCGAGGCAGGAAGGAAAAGGCATCGGGAGGGAGAACAGCTCGGCGCGGGGCTGCGGAAGGAGGAGGCGCGGAGAACAAGGGAGGTGGTCGGAGGCTGCGGTTGGTGGATTGGATCGGGATGAGATCCCGAGGAAGGAGAGGAGTGGATGACTGGCGGCGGCGCGATGGGACAAGGGGCTAGATTTTAGGGTTGTTGTGTAGGGGATTGGTCTATATATATAGCACTGGATTTTGGTTTGGGGCTATTTCCTCCCTCCGATCGAAATCGGACAGTCGGAAAAAATAGGTTAGGGAGTCCAATAAATAAAACGAAGATGTTTTATAGATGTTAGGGGATGATCCGGATCCAACGGTAAAGACTGCTCGGGTCGGGTTCGGGAAAGGTTTCGGACGCGCACGCGAGGGGTCTGAGAGAGACTCTGGTTTAGGCAAGAGGGGAAACGAAGAACAAGGGCCTGGCAAAATAACAACGGAGGCAAAGAGAGAAAGGGCAACTGCGAATGGCTACGAGTTTTATGAAAACAATGCCGATGCAATGCGGATGATGCGATGATGAAATGCAAGACATGAACAAAATGCAAAACAAAAAAAACAAAAACCCAAGCACGGAGGAAAATAACAGTTATCGTATCTCCGGAAAAGGCAAGAGTTGGAGTTACGAATATGGAAAGTTGTATCCGGGGTGTTACAACACTCCACCACTACGAGAGGATCTCGTCCCGAGATCTAGGATGGCACCGGAGGGAAAGGGAAGAGGAAGATAAGAGGTAAACTAAGTTGCTTCTTCGACAAACGAGTGAAACCATGAACCTTGAGAGGTTGAGCAAAAGAAAGAAAGAAAACAACGAAGATGAACAAGATTGCAAACAATCCGTTAGAAAAGAGGAACGAGGAACATTACAATAACTTGAAGGTTGCAAAGACATGAATCAAGAGTTTCATGGACAAGATAGAATTCGAAACCACTCCGGTTAAAACAAGATGAGGGAGGAAGAATTCGGGCAGCACTCCGGTTGAACATGGAACAAATAGAACATGAACTTGAGAAGATGGGATGATACTTGATGAAAACAACAACACACTGCCTCCAGAACTATTGAAAGAATGGCACAATGGGTAAGAAGGATTTCAAACAGCACTCGGGTTGAAAAGAGAGGCAAAATTTGACAAGATGAAAGAACTTGAAGAGATGACACCACACTCCGGTTAAATGGATAAGCAAGAAAAGAACACGATCCTCAGAAAACGAGGTGATGGGTGAAGAGCACAACATCACAATGCCTCCGTAACGAAAGAATAGAAGATAGATCATTGGAATAACAGAATGGAGAAGAAAATGCCAACTTTTGCCACAAATGAGCTTGGAAATCACCCTTCCAAGAAGGTTATAACGGAGTTGTTGCAAAACCAACAACGAAAAGAATAAGCTTGTAGTGGGCTTAAGGAAAACATCTCAAGACTATGAGGTGACAACCGGCCACTAATGGAAACCGTTGATTTGGTTGAGAGCACCAAAGAGATGAAAAACTTCTTCACCGAGAGGAGAAGGAGAAAATTGGATCATTGATAAGCACCACAAATAGCTACATTCCTTAGGGAAGGTTGTAGGTGATATATAACCCAATATAACTCCAACAAAAGATTGATGGATTTAAACTACCTCATTCTTGACAACATATGAATCACGAAACATGAAGGAAATTGTCAAGAGTGACATAACACCATCTCAAAAGATAGGGTAGAAGGAATTGCACTTCGGATGCAAGATGAAGAATACTTGAGCTCCTCAAAACAAAACATGTGTTGAACACCATGTTTATCTTAGAGTATAGCTTGGAGGATCATAACTTCGAGAGAAAACTTGAAGAACAATTGAAGGAAGAAAGGAATCCTTGACGAACCACCATGTAGAGCCTCAATGAAGAACTCCGGTAATAAAAGAATGACAAAAGTAAAGAGAAGTTGAAAGAACAAGGTGAAACCTTGCAATAATTTAGGTGGAGCTTCGCGACGATAATGCGGAAAACTTGGAACTCCGGAAAAGAAAAAAGATGAAGCATCTCGAACCGAGAAATGTGATATGATGACCAACTCTGGAAAGAAAGATGAATCACTTATAAACAAGAATTTATTCATCATGAATAATCTCCGGAAGAAAAGAATTCAATCACCTCAAGGAAATAAGAATAAGATTTATTGTATGCTTATCCTTCATCAAATTAAATTGATGCCAAGCAATGGATTTGGCATACTACTTATTCCTGTCGAAAGGATTAAAAGAGATATAGCGCAAACTTGAGAAGGTATTGATGGAACCACCGGTGGGATTTGGAAACAACGAATATTTGATATGATAACGAAGGAAGTGAAATCTTGAACGAACCACCGTAAGAATTGAAAATGAAAGTAGCAAAGGCACAATTCACTAGGAAGAATTGGAAAACGAATGAAGATACTTGAGGGGATTTATATACATGAGAACAAAGAGATCATGAACTGATTAGAGGGTATTTGAAGGATGCACCGGTAAGATTAGGAGAATGATAGCTACACGCTGAGAATGAAGAATTATGACATGATGGCCTTTGGAGGAAAGAAATGGAAACAACTCATGAAATGCTCCGGATGGTTAAAAGAATTCTTACAATCAAAAACAATTATGAGAGGATGGCATCAAGCTTGAACTACGTATCTTGAAAAGAATGGAGCAAGGTTTAAGAGAAATCCTACTTCGGTCTTCAAATGTTGAGAATGATGATGAGAACCACCATGAATTGTTGAGATACTCCGGGAGAATTAAAAGAGGAAAGGTTGAGCCAAAGATGAAAAGAATTTGAAAACGATCTTGAAGAAGACATTTGACTGATGGAAATTCATTCTTACGCCAAACTTGGAAATGAATTTGAGAATCGCTCCTGATAATTAGAAGAGTCAAGTAAGATCCTGGGAAAAAACCTGTGGGTTAGGGCCCACTAAAAGAAAACACCGTTGAACGATTGATTGAAAGGGGGAATTGCACCGGTTGAATTAAATGGCTTAAATGAGATAACAACCTCGAAATATCTTGAACGGATTGAGAATGGAAACACAAGTCTTGTGAGATATCTTCAGCACTCCAGAACAAATTAATATGAAGAAGTGAATGATTAAGAGGTGCACCGGCATGAGAAAGCATTTGACACGAGGAAAGGAATATGATCAACACTAAAAGCTTGAATTGGATCCACCGGAGAAGCAAAAAAAAACGGAGGATGATGAACTCAAAGCTCCGTTAGTATCTTCCTGAGAATCACCGGAAAGGACATTGACGGGAAAAGAATGGAGAAATTTCACATCCATAAGATGGATACTTGATTAAGATATCTAAGTCCTTGAAGAAAAGGGGTGGGAGGGCGGGAAAACAAAGGCAACTTGGGGACGGATGAAACAACCACCGTTGAGAAAACTTAGAATTGATCTCACAAATATTATAATGATCGGATCCACTTGAAGAGAAGCACACCGGTTGGAAAGAATTGACATGCAATCTCAATGATCACGAAGGATTAGTATTCACATAGCAATATGAGAACACCGTTTAGGAAAGGTATGGATTCAACATTTGACTTCGAAGCAACTCGAATACCACAAATAAAACAAAACAAAGGATTTGGCTTGCAGAATAAGCCGGAACAAATACATATGATAGAGATTTACCCAATCCCATATCATGCATCTGTCGAAAAGATATTCTAGGAGCTACTTGAATTCCCACCTATAAACTCCCGAAACTTTCTGGTTATGCATTCTGATGTTGGGGATACAGGGGAGGCAATATATCTCACCCAAACTAACAATCCCTACATCCAGCTGTATCCATCCGTCAACACATAACCAAGAAAACTCCGGAAATCGTGTACCTCAACCTTCGAAAAGCATCCGTTATATGAGCTATGGCAATACTCCCGAAATCCTCAGTACTGGGTGGCGTCGAGGTTATCTCACCAACAACTGCATAAAAGAGATTTTCGATGTCGGCAAAACTCAGGTATTCCAGAACTGCAACGATAAAATTATGACGATAACACCTCGGAGCTCAACTCCCCGGGACACTACCACAACCCCTAAATGACAGGAGGCACCAAGAACAATATTCTCATCATAAGAATATCGGAGCGATCCCAAGATACCCGCGTGATCCTAAAAAAAATTTAGTGAAATTTGAGGAGAGGAAAGACAAAACATCTACGTCAGGAGTCCTCACCAGAGCGACGAAGGGGGCTGAGGAGTAAAAAGAATCCTACTCTCCGATATATATATATAATCCTAAGACTCAAAAGAGTTTTCTTCTAGACTCAACAACGGCTAACAATCAAGGGGGCTCCTATGGTCGGTCGAGGCTCTGATTACCAACTTGTCATGCCCAATATGCGACCCTATCCAAAAGGAACTCGAAGGTCCCACCAAGGATAGACCCGCATATTGGAACGCTTTTGCAAGGTGGATATCATTACATCAACATTATATAATAGATGGGGATACATACAATACATACAATGTCACATGAGTACAACAATACAACATACAAGAACAACATCCGACTACGGATGAAACACAAACAGAAACTCAAACGACATCCACCCTGCTAGCCCAGGCTGCCAACCTGGAACCTATCCCCTGATCGAAGAAGCAGAAGAAGAACTCAACGCAAGCAAGCATCGCTCTCGCGTCAAGGTCATCGCATAACCTGTACCTGCAGCTGTTGTTGTAGTAATCTGTGAGCCACGAGGACTCAGCAATCCCATTACCATGGGTATCAAGACTAGCAAAACTTAATGGGAAAAGAAGGGGTAAAGTGGTGAGGTTGCAGCAGCGGCTAAGCATGATATGTTGGCTAACATACGCAAATAAGAGCGAGAAGAGAAGCAAAGGAACGGTCATGAAGCTAGCAATGATCAAGAGGTGATCCTGAACTCCTACTTACGTCAATCATAACACAGAAACCGTGTTCACTTCCCGGACTCCGCCGAGAAGAGACCATCATGGCTACACACGCGGTTGATGCGTTTTAATTCGGATCTGGTGTCAAGTTATCTACAACCGGACATTAACAAATTCCCATCTGCCACACAACTGCGGGCACGGCTCTCGAAAGTTTATAACCCTGCAGGGGTGTCCCAACTTAGCCCATGATAAGCTCTCGCGATCAACGAAGGATATTCCTTCTCCCAGGAAGACCCGATCAGTCTCGGAATCCCGGTTTACAAGACATTTCGACAATGGTAAAACAAGACCAGCAAAGCCGCCCGATGCGCTGACAATCCCAATAGGAGCTGCACATATCTCGTTCTCAGGGCAACACCGGATGAGACATCCTACGAGTAAAACCAGACCTCGAGTTTCCCTAAGGGGGCCCCGCAGTCTACTCGGTTAGGACCAGCACTTAGACAAGCACTGGCCCGGGGGGGCTAAAATAAAGATGACCCTCGGGTTGGCCGACCGAAGGGAAGGGTATAGGTGGTGGTGAGGCAAATGGTAAAACCAAGGTCGGGCCTTGCTGGATAAGTTTTATTCAAAGCAAACTGTCAGGGGGGTCCCATAAATCACCCGACCGCATTAGGAACGCAAAATCCGGGAACATAACACTGGTATGATGGAAACTAGGGCGGCAAGAGTGGAACAAAACACCAGGCATAAGGCCGAGCCTTCCACCCTTTACCAAATATATAGATGCATTAATTAAATAAGAGATATTGTGATATCCCAACATAACCCTGTCCACCATGGAGCAATCTTCAACTTCACCTGCAGCTAGCAACGCTATAAGAGGGGCTGAGCAACGCGGTAACATAGCCAAACAAAGGTTTGCTAGGAATGGTGTCAAAGGTTAGAGGTTCATGGCAATTTGGGGAGGCTTGAAGAGCAAAAGATAGGTAGCACAGCATAGCGATAGAACGAAGCAACTAGCATAGCAATGATAGTAGTGAGATCCAGGGTAGCGGTCATCTTGCCTGAAATCCCGCTAGGAAGAAGAATGAGTCCATGAAGAAGACGAACGGGAGTAGTCGAACGAATCCTCACAATCGCAACATTACCGAAACTAAGAAGCAACACCGGAAAGAAACAAACAACATGGTAAACAACCATCACATAAGCATGGCATGATGCACAATCAAGTATGATGCATGTCCGGTTTAATGAGGCATGGCATGGCAAAGTGCAACAAACAATACTACAAGTTAAGTGGAGCTCAATATGCAACGAGTTGCATATTGACAAAACACCACATCCGAGTTATTTAGTTCGCTCTCGTTTAGATACACAACAATGTTAAATGGTTTTAAACATGGCAAGGGGTGTAACAAAAGTAAACAAATTATTTACGCAAATTTAAATGAGGCCGGAACAACAAACAACATTTCCGGAAAATCCTCATATGCAAATTATGAATTTGCTACTGTTGTGCCCTAAAACATATTTTAAGGTTGTTAAACAGGAAAATAAAGTCCACCATGTTAAACTAGGCTTTTTTCCACCCCATTTACATATAAAGAACATTTAAAACCGAGCTACGGTTATTTAGTTATGAAATAAATCATTTTAGCATGGCATTTAAGAAAATTTAATCAAACAACATTTTAAACATTTTAAACATGGATGAAAGTGGCATATTATTACTCTACACAAAATTCTAAGCACTTTACATATATAAATCATTTTAATCCGATGCACCATTTGTGAGTTATTAAATGCATGATGTTTGAGGTTTTTTTTGAAAAACTATAGTCCTTTGATAAATAGACAAATTCGTTGTACTGATAAAAAACCTAAACAGGCCGAAACTAGCTTGAGCAGGCCCAGCAGAAGGGAAAAAAAGGAGGCGCTGGGGGTGTGGCCTCACCCAGTGGGCTTCGGCCCGGTTCGGTGAAGGCAGCAGTCTGAGGGGCGGCGCGAGCGAGCTGGGCCTTCGCTCGGGCCCGATCTGGAGGGCGCTGGAGGCTAGCGCTCCTGTTCTGACGAAGCAAAGGTCGCGGCAGGGCTGGCGAGGCAGGGGACGGCGGCAGTGATGGCTTGGGCGCAGGCAGGCGGAAGCAGAGCTCGGCTGCGGGACTTGGCGCCGGCGAGGGACCACGGGAACCGGCCGGATCCGAGGCCAGGGCGGCGGTGGAAGGCGACGGCTTGGCAATTGGCGTCCACGACACCGGCTATTGTCTGAAGGACGAAGACAGAGGGAATTCAGAGAAGAAAACGGGGAAGTGAAGAAGAAAAAGACGGCGAGGGAGATGGCAGGGGCGCGACGGGGCCTGCCTGGGGTTGCCGGCGATGATGAGGCCGGTCGTCGGAGGCGCGAAGGTGAGGCCATGCTTGCAAGGGCGGCAAGGCAAGCCCTAGCTTGAGGCGTCCATGGCTGCAGGAGGGGCGCGCTGGACGAGTTCAGGTCGGAGGCGGCCATGGCGTTCCCTGATTCAGCAAAAGAGAGAGAGAGAGCTAGCTTAGCAGAGGGAGGACCAGAGAAGGGAGAGAAAGGAACCAAGAGGGGGCACGACGAGCAGTTCCTGCTGGTGCTTGGCGACGAGGTTCGCCGGGGCAGAGAAGGAGCTCCTTTCCTTTGGGCTTGAGCGAGGCAGGAAGGAAAAGGCATCGGGAGGGAGAATAGCTCGGCGCGGGGCTGCGGAAGGAGGAGGCGCGGAGAACAAGGGAGGTGGTCGGAGGCTGCGGTTGGTGGATTGGATCGGGATGAGATCCCGAGGAAGGAGAGGAGTGGATGACTGGCGGCGGCACGATGGGACAAGGGGCTAGATTTTAGGGTTGCTGTGTAGGGGATTGGTCCATATATATAGCACTGGATTTTGGTTTGGGGCTATTTCCTCCCTCCGATCGAAATCGGACAGTCGGAAAAAATAGGTTAGGGAGTCCAATAAATAAAACGAAGATGTTTTATAGATGTTAGGGGATGATCCGGATCCAACGGTAAAGACTGCTCGGGTCGGGTTCGGGAAAGGTTTCGGACGCGCACGCGAGGGGTCTGAGAGAGACTCCGGTTTAGGCAAGAGGGGAAACGAAGAACAAGGGCCTGGCAAAATAACAACGGAGGCAAAGAGAGAAAGGGCAACTGCGAACGGCTACGAGTTTTATGAAAACAATGCCGATGCAATGCGGATGATGCGATGATGAAATGCAAGACATGAACAAAATGCAAAACAAAAAAAACAAAAACCCAACCACGGAGGAAAATAACATATCGTATCTCCGGAAAAGGCAAGAGTTGGAGTTACGAATATGGAAAGTTGTATCCGGGGCGTTACATGTACGGTCCCTACAAAAGAAGAGAAGATTCACCTAAAAGTAGAAGTAGAAGAGGAGAATCACCACCAAGAGAGAGAAGGAGTAGGGATGATAGTAATGAACGAAGAACCTCCCGAAGAAGCAAGGATTCAGAAAGGAAGGACAAATCATCAAAGAGCTACACAAAACAAAGACATCAAGCTCGCGTTGGTGAATGTGTATCCGGCTCCGATTCTGACCATCACTCTGAAAGAAGTTATCGCTCCGACTCTGAATATACTCAAGCTGAAGGTGTTGCCGATCTAGCACTCATGTCAACCAACTCCTATGACATATTTGACTCACCAAATGAAGGAATTGGAAGATGCTTCATGGCTAAAGGCCCAAAGGAATCACACCCCAAGTATGTTGATTTCAATAGTGATGAAGATGATTTGCTAGGTGATGATGACTTACTTGTTGATAACTCTAGTTATAAGAACTATGATGAATTTGCTATTAATCATGCTAATCAAGATAAAACGAATGATGATGATAAGAAGGAGATTGATCGTCTAACTAAAGAACTAAATACTCTTAAGTTGGCTCATGAAACTACCTTGGAAGATCATCGAGAACTTTGAAAGACTCATGAGAAGCTACGCTTTGAAAAGCACAACCTAGAGCAAGAGCATGATTTTTTAAAGGCAATCAATGATGATCTTCGCAAGAAAAGTTCTTATTACATTTCCAAGCATTTACTCTTGTCTACTTACATGCCACAAGTTAAATCTACCAACAAAAGTAAGAAAGATTCTTCTTCTAGTAGTAAAAATAATCATGCTAAATCCAATGTTGTTGCTTCTAGTAGTTCTCTTGATTCCAGTAATGATTCTCTTAGCCAAGTTACACTTGAGCAAGAAAGCTTATTGAAGGGAATTATAGAGAAAGGTGTTTACAAGACCTTGCCAGAAGTAAGCAATTTGAGGAAATTGTATGCAAGCATGGAAGGCACCGGAAGAACCAAGGTGTTGGTTTTGAATGAAAGTTCAATGCCAATGGAGTTGAGTGGGAAGAAGATCAATACCCCAAGACAAAGTTTGTTCCTAAACAAGAGAAGTATGATCCTACTTATTTCCAAGGGACAAAAGCTCAAGATGATCTTCCACCACAAGACCACAAGCAAAAAGGCAAGGGTAAGCTTCAAGAGGACATTGATGCATTTGAAGAAGCTCCCAAGGCCTTGGTCAAGTGGGTTCCCAAGACTACATCAAGTTCTACTTCATCAAGTATGACTACAACCCCAAGGATTCCCATCAAGATGATGTGGGTCCTGAAGAAGAAGAACTAGAGAGTTCTTGAGGGTGACTCCGCCAACACACTTCACTCATATCATTTTGGCAAGAACAAATGCAAACAACTTCCACATCTTGCACTAGTTCAAGGAGTCACAAACCCTCTTGTTGGTAAGACAAGTGACAAGCTAACCTAATGCTTTCATGGACATCATCTTGTGTGTACATCATTCTATGTCTATGGATATCCTTGCTTGTTCCTTGTGGGACTAACCCGTGTAGGTATTGAAAGTGCAACTCACTCCAATGGATTGCTCCGAATGATCTACATCAACATTGAGCATCCACATCTTCAACACCTACATGAAGTCATCATCGACAAAACCCAAGGTTAGTTCATCCCTCTTAGAGGGGATATCACATCTAGGGGGAGCTTTACTCTAAGAATTGAGCTAAAGCAACTCGAACGGTGTGAACACAACAATGCTTTTTGTAAAAGTGGTAACACCCACCTGTGCTTAAACGATGAGTATGACCTATGGTCAAATGTTCTCATTTGACTCCTAAGTCAATATACTCATATATAGATGACCTAGTCATTGCAAATTGCTTGATAGATGCTAGAGTGTTTGTGCATGCTTTGCCACATATTTCATTTGCCATTTCATTGTGTGAGCATGTTGGTTGCATATTTTACTCATTCGAGGACATCCACTTGTTGCTTTGATTGTTTGGCTCTTTCTCTTTTGCCAAGTGGATGGACAAGAATGCCTAAGAACCTCCTCTAGCTATCTATGCTTTTCTCGTCTCAAACTCTATTCAGGATACATCACAAAGTTTGATCAAGTCAGATTCGAACCACGTTGTGCGAGGAGCACTCGGAGTCCCCGATTCGTCATAGACTTAAACCTCCCAAACCTCTTTGTGCATTTCGGTATGACAGAGTCATCCATTTCGGTCACACCGAGTTCACTAAGTTGATCTAGGTTTTCATCTCGGTGCAACCGATTTGAATATTTCGGTCACACCTAGTTGCAGTAACCGCTTGCGATTCTGCATCTCGGTGCCACCTTGTTGTTCCACTCGGTCACACCGACAAGGTCGGGATATATATATCCACAGGTGAGATTTTGGAAATTTCTTCAAAAGCCCTCAGCTCGCGCGTATCCTACTCTGCCTCCTCGGGTCTCCAGATCATCTCCTTGCCGCCAGCGACCTCCCACCGCTTGTTTGTGTCGCCGTCAATGGGAATCTGCTCCGTCGTTGCCGCCGTAGCGAACTACCGCCTAACTAGGGTATGAGTTCGACCCCTTGTGCTCTCTTTTCACCTTCGATTCTAAGCACAAGGTCAATGCCATGATCTTTGCCACGTATGAAATCAATCTATCCAGAGAAAACTTCCATTAGGTTAAATTTGATTCGAAAATTTAGGGTTAGGTCTCCACTGAACTCATCTCGGACCGACCGAATTGTAGAAATCGGTCTCACCGATTTGGCTTAGGCCATTGCACATGGCTTTTCGGTCTGATTGAAAACTGCAAATCAGTGTGACTGAGTTCAATTCTCTATGAAATGCTAGCAATCTTGGTGCCACCGAATTGTGACTCGGTCTGACCAAGTTCACTAGTTTAGGTTCCAAATGTTGCTTCGGTATCACCGAGTTTATCAATTCGGTAGCTTCAAAATCATTTCAGTTGAGAACTAAAACTAAGTTTTTGACTCATTTGTTTTGCAAAAATCTCTACACTTTGTGATGCTCATCTACTCTACCTCATCTATATCTATTCACAGGGTTTGCTGTCAGTTTGCCTGCCAAGATGTCTGACCAGAGTGATAGCCAGAATAAATTTGAAGAGCAAGTGCAAATGAGTGAGGGCACTAGTCCCTCAAGCAGCTATGATGGTGGCAGCAGGAGAACTCCAAGAAACTTGCCAAAGGCAGCCACCAGGACAAGAAAGAAGAGAACCTCAGGCTCTAAGGATGAGGACTATGTGGCTGTTGAGGATGAGGCCACCTCAAAGAACAAAGTGCTGAAGAAAGAGTATGGCACTGCTGCTGCAACTAAACCAGGGTTGCATAAGAAGGCACCAGCAAAGAGAGTCCCAATGTCAAAGCCAAGGAAAGTTCCAACAGGAGAAACCATGAAATTCACAATAGAATCAGATGATGGTGAGGTAGTTGGAGATGGCAAGAAGAAGAAGAGGGCAAGAACCACATTTGCAAAAGTTCTTGGAAAGTAAACTATGGTAAGAGATTCAGAAGAAGAGGAAGAGGAAGAGGATGTTGCACCAGCACCCAAGTCACAAAAGCTTATGGGAGATGCAATCAAGTCAGGGGCTGCTACTTCTAAGCCCAAACCTGCTCCCAAACCTGCTGCTCAAGCCACCAAGTCTGCACCCAAGAGAAGCACCAGAAACATTCCTGCTGAGGAGAAGAACAAGGCCCAGTGCCTGAGATGGATGAAGAAGAAGATGTTGAAGCCCAAGTACTAAGAAAGCTTAAACCAATGATTCTAGACCACAATGACACTCATCCAGTGGCAGAGGACATGAACATCAGAAAGGATGCAGGATTGAGACTTTGGAGATAGTCTGATCCATATGCTGTGAGAAGGAGAACTGATGTGGACTATAGGTTCCATAGCAAAGAATAGCAAGATTTCTATGAGACCATTCTGCTTGACAAGAAGCCAATTGTCTGTGATATGAGATGGGTTGATTGGGAATATATTAAAGAGAATAAAGATCACTTTCTAGGTGTACATGACAGCTTCAAAGCTTGTGGAGTTGACAAGTTCGTTGGACAGAAGCTCACCAAATGGAATGATGAGCTAATCATGCAATTCTACTCCACTGCTCATTTCCATCCAGATGGAAGGATAGTGTGGGTGTCTGAAGGTACAAGGTATCAGTCAATTGTTGAAGAATGGGCAAAGTTGATCAAAGCCCCAGAAGACCATGAGGATGATTTGGATGTGTATGCCAAGAAGAAGAAAGACCACAACTCCATGGCAAATATGTATAAGGAAATTCCTGATAAAGCCCTGGAAACTCATAAGTTGGGCTCAGTGAAATATTTGTTGTCTTGTCTGCCTACTATCAAAACCATCTTAAGGCATACTTTGTTGCCCAAATCTGGAGATCATAGGATGATAAGAGGACATTCAATCGACTTGCTGCACATTTTTGATATGCCTCAAAAATTCAAGGTCATGAGTCTGATTGTAGAGACAATCAAGAGGACAGCTGCCGACCAGAAAAGATCTTGTGGGTATGCTCCACACATTCAGGTGCTCATGAACTCAAAGATGGGCACAGGCACTTACTTGTTGGACAAGGAGTTACCTATCTACCCAGAATTTGAAGAAAACACAGTTGTAATGGATGAGGATGAACCCTCATCAGTGCAAGCACAAGAGAAGAGAGCTAAGGCAAAGACAGAAAAAGCTGCAAAGATGCCAAGTGCTGAAGAGGCATCTCAAGTGTTCTTGAAGAGCAAACAAGATCAACTTGGATTTCTGATCCAATCAAATTTGAGGATTGAGATGGGCTTGGCCACCCTGACTCGGAATCAGGAGAGCTTGGAGAGGATCATTGAACAAAAATTCTATGATCTTGATCTGAAAGTGACTGAGATGCAGACAGCAGTTGAGCAGCTCCAGGAGGAAGCAGAGGAGAAGAAAGGGAAGGCAACTACAGATGCTTTTCAGCGAGTGCCAAGAGGTCAGAGGTCAGCTGCAGTGCCAGTACCAGATACTAGAGCTACCACATCAGCACCAGCAGCTAGAGCTTCAGTGCCACCTCCAACAGCCACTCCACCAGCTCCAGCTACATCGACTAATGCCTTCATCCTTGGAGTTCTCTCTACACCACCTCCCGAAGACCAAGCCTGAGAGACGCATAGCACTATGCATATTTGAACTTTTTGGTAACTTGTTGCCAAAGGGGGAGAAATATGTATATATCATAGGCTTCGAGAGAGACTGTTGCTTTTTGTCTCTCTTGCTATTTGTTTGTTGAAATTTATTGTGTGCTCTTGTATGATCATGTGTTTGTTCATATGCTACACTAATGTTTGCTTGGATGATATTATCTCTTATATCCATATATGATCATTCAATTTGCTTGGTGATGAGTGCATATTTTTAATTGCTATCATTTTGAGCGCTCCACCAAGATGTATCTGACATGGAAGAGTAACCCATGATACTAATCGATTGTGCATTTGCATTCAAAAGCAAGTCTGAAATAATGCACAAATTTAGGGGGAGCTCTTGCTTATTACATACTTCTCAAAGCGACAATGTATTTCAATCTTATTATCATTTGTCGAAGCTTTGATCTATATGTTGTCATCACTTACCAAAAAGGGAGAGATTGAAAGCGCAACTATCCCTGGGTGGTTTTGGTAATTATTACCAACATATAGCTCATTGAACTAATGCTATTTCAAGATGAATATTTCAGGAAAGCTCAATGATTGGCATGGCATGGATCAGGAATGTGGACCCCTCAAAATGCTAATAACAAAGGATTGGCTCAAGCTCTAAAGCTCAAGACTCTACATTTTACTTTTAGTGATCCAAGATCACATTGATCCATAGGAAAAGCCAATACTATTAAAAGGGGATGAGGTGTTGCTTAATGGCTTGCTTGCTCAAGATGCTTAGTGATATGCTCCAAAAAACCTCAACCACTTTCTCATATCCACATATGTCCCAAACTAAAAATTCAAACTCGGCCCCACCGATTTGCTCTATCCGGCGCTACCGAGTTCATTTGTAATAGCCACTGCCAGAAACCCTAGTCACTTCGGTCTCACCGATAGGGATCTCGGTCTCACCGAGATGGGATTGCAAACTCTCTGTCTCCCTTCATAACATTTTGGTCTAACCGAGATGAGTGATCGGTCCCACTGAGTTTGCAATGCAAACACTCTGTTTCCCCTTCATAACGTTTCGGTCTCACCGAGATGAGAGAATCGGTCCCACCGAATTTGCCTGGCCTATTCTCTGGTTAGCTTATTACCAAAGTCGGTTCCACCGAGTTTGTGTAATGGGTCTCACCGAGATTACGTTATGCCCTAACCCTAAAGAAATTGGTCCTACTGAGTTGACATGTCGGTCCCACCGAAATGCCTAACGGTCACATTATGAACTAAATCGGTCTGACCGAGTTTCATGATTCGGTCTCTCCGAGTTTGGTAAATTGTGTATAACGGTTAGATTTTGTGTGGAGGCTATATATATACCCCTCCACCCTCTCTTCATTCTTGGAGAAAGTCATCAGAACATGGCTACACTTCCATCATTCATTTTCTGAGAGAGAACCACCTACTCATGTGTTGAGGTCAAGATATTCCATTCCAACAACATAAATCTTGATCTCTAGCCTTCCCCAAGTTGCTTTCCACTCAAATCATCTTTCCACCAAATCCAATCCTATGAGAGAGAGAGAGAGAGAGAGTTGAGTGTTGGGCAGACTATCATTTGAAGCACAAGAGCAAGGAGTTCATCATCAACACACCATCTATTACCTTTTGGAGAGTGGTGTCTCCTAGATTGGTTAGGTGTTACTTGGGAGCCTCCGTCAAGATTGTGGAGTTGAACCAAGGAGTTTGTATGGGCAAGGAGATCACCTACTTCGTGAAGATCTACCGTAGTGAGGCAAGTCCTTCGTGGGCGATGTCCATGGTGGGATAGACAAGGTTGCTTCTTCGTGGACCCTTCGTGGGTGGATCCCTCCGTGGACTCGCCCAGTCGTTACCCTTCGTGGGTTGAAGTCTCCATCAACGTAGATATACGATAGCACCACCTATTGGAACCACGCCAAAAATCTCCGTGTCTCCAATTGTGTTTGCTCCCTCAAACTCCTCTCTTTACCTTCATGTGCAATGTTTTACATTCCGCTCCTATACTCTTAGAATTACACGTTTAGTTTGATTGCTTGACTTGTGTAAAGTTGCTAAAATCTGGCAAGACTTAGAATTGGGAAAAGGCTAGATTTTTATTTGGTCAAGTAGTCTAATCACCCCCCCCCCCTCTAGACATACTTTTGGTCCTAGAAGTGGTATCAGAGCTACGGTCTCCATTTTCCTTGATTTCCATAGCTTTTGGTGATCATAGCCTTGGTTTCACAACCTAGGAGAGTATGGCGTCTAGCGAGGCAAATTACCACCTTAGAGGTCCTTACTTTGATGGTACTAATTTTGCTAGTTGGAAGCATGAGATGAAAATGCATATTCTTGGACATAACCGCGCCATTTGGGCTATTGTGTGTATTGGCTTGCAAGGTGAGTTCTTCGATGGGAGAGAACCGAACCGTGAAGCTACTTCAGAAGAGTTGAAGATGCTGCAATACAACTCTCAAGCTTGTGATATTCTCTTCAATGGATTGTGCCCCGAAGAATTCAGCAAAATCAGCCGTCTTGAGAATGCAAAGGAAATTTGGGATACTTTGATTGATATGCACGAAGGTACTGACTCCATCAAGGAATCCAAATTGGATGTGCTTTAAAGTCAGCTTGACAAGTTCAAAATGAAGGATGGTTAAGGTGTCACTGAAATGTACTCTAGGCTTGCTCTCATCACAAATGAGATTGCCGGCTTAGGAAGTGAAGAGACGACCGATAGATTCATCATCAAGAAGATCCTAAGAGCCTTGGATGGAAAATATGATACCTTGTGCACATTGATCCAAATGATGCCCAATTACAAAGATCTCAAGCCAACGGAAGTCATTGGAAGAATTGTTGCTCATGAGATGTCACTCAAGGATAAAGAAGAGCTTCACAACAAGTCAAGTGATGCTTACAAAGCCTCATGTGATGCTCCTACATCATCAAGTGAGAAACAAACCTTCAATGAAGAATTGAGCCTAATGGTGAAGAACTTCAACAAGTTCTACTAGAGTAGAAGCAAGGAAAGTAGTTCCAAGTCAAGGTCCTACAATGACAAAAGATCTTCGAGTCATGAACGTAATTGCTACAATTTTGGAAGACCCAGACACTACTCCAATGAGTGTATGGCTCCCTACGAAAGAAGAGAAGATTCACCTAAAAGAAGAAGTAGAGATCACCACCAATAGAGAGAAGGACTAGAGATGATCATTATGAACGAAGAACCTCCCGGAGAATAAAGGATTCGGAAAGGAAGGACAAATCATCAAAGATCTACACAAAACGAAGACATCAAGCTCACGTTGGTGAATGGGTATCTGGCTCCGATTCCGACCATCACTCCGAAAGTAGTTATCACTCCGACTCCGAATATACTCAAGATGAAGGTGTTGCCAGTCTAGCACTCGTGTCAACCAACTCCTATGACATATTTGACTCACCAAATGAAGGAGTTGGAATATGCTTCATGGCTAAAGCCCCAAAGGTATCACACCCCGAGTATGTTGATTTCAATAGTGATGAAGATAATTTGCTATGTGATGATGACTTACTTGTTGATAACTCTAGTTATGAAAACTATGATGAATTTTCTATTAATCATGCTAATCAAGATAGAACAAATGACGATCTTCACAAGAAAAGTTCATCGAGTTAGCTCATAAGTTAGCTCATGAAACTACCTTGGAAGATCATCGAGAACTTTTGAAGACTCGTGAGAAGCTACGCTTTGAAAAGCACAACCTAGAGCAAGAGCATGAGTTTTTAAAGGCAATCAATGATGATCTTCGTAAGAAAAGTTCTTCTTACATTGCCAAGCGTTTACTCTTGTCTACTTACATGCCACAAGTTAAATCTAGCAACAAAAGTAAGAAAGATTCTTCTTCTAGTAGTAACAATAGTCATGCTAAATCCAATGTTGTTGCTTCTAGTAGTTCTCTTGATTCCACTAATGATTCTCTTAGCCAAGTTACACTTGAGCAAGAAAGTAGCTTATCAAAGGGAATTATAGAGAAAGGTGTTTACAAGAACCTTGCCGGAAGTAAGCAATTTGAGGAAATTATACGCAAGCAAGGAAGGCACCGGAAGAGCCAAGGTGTTGTTTTGAACAAAAGTTCAATGCCAATGGAGTTGAGTGGTAAGAAGATCAATACCCCAAGACGAAGTTTATTCCTCAACAAGAGAAGTATGATCCTACTTCTTTCTAAGGGACACAAGCTCAAGATGATCTTCCACCACAAGACCAAAAGCAAAAAGGCAAGGATAAGCTTTAAGAGGAGATTGATGCATTTGAAGAAGCTCCCAAGGCCTTGGTCAAGTCGGTTCCCAAGACTACATCAAGTTCTACTTCATCAAGTATGACTACAACCCCAAGGATTCCCATCAAGATGATGTGGATCCCGAAGAAGAAGAACTAGAGAGTTCTTGAGGGTGATTCCGCCAACACACTTCACTCATATCTTTTTGGCAAGAACAAGTGCAAGCAACTTCCACATCTTGCACTAGTTCAAGGAGTCACAAACCCTCTTGTTGGTAAGACAAGGGACAAGCTAACCTAATGTTTTCATGGACATCATCGTGTGTGTACATCATTCTATGTCTATGGATATCCTTGCTTGTTCCTTGTGGGACTAACCCATGTAGGTATTGAAAGTGCAACTCACTCCAATGGATTGCTCCGAACGATCTACATTAATGTTGAGCGTCCACATCTTCAACACCTACATGAAGTCATCATCAACAAAACCCTCAAGGGGAGCTTTACTCTAAGAATTGAGCTAAAGAAACTCTAACGGTGTGAACACAACAATGCTTTATGTAAAAGTGGTAACCCCACTTGTGCTTAAATGATGAGTATGACCTATGGTCAAATGCTCTCATTTGACTCCTAAGTCAATATACTCAGATATAGATGACCTAGTCATCGCAAATTGCTTGATAGATGCTAGAGTATTTGCGCATGCTTTGCCACATATTTCATTTGCCATTTTATTGTGTGAGCATGTTGGTTGCATATTTTACTCATTCGAGGAGATCCACTTGTTGCTTTGATTGATTGGCTCTTTCTCTTTTGCCAAGTGGATGGACAAGAATGCGTAAGAACCTCCTCTAGCTATCTATGGATTTCTCGTCTCAAACTCTATTCAGGCTACATCATAAAGTTTGATCAAGTCAGATTCGAACCACTCTGTGTGAGGAGCACTCGGAGTCCCCGATTCGTCATAGACTTAAACCTCCAAAACCTCTTTGTGCCTTTCGGTATGACTGAGTCATCCATTTCGGTCACACCGAGTTCACTAAGTTGATCTAGGTTTTCATCTCGGTGCAACCGATTTGAACATTTGGTGACGCCGAGTTGCAGTAACCGCTTGCGATTCTTCATCTCGGTGCCACCGAGTTGTTCCACTCGGTCACACCGACACGGTCGGGATATATATATATATATATATATATATATATATATATATATATATATATATATATATATAGATAGATAGATAGATAGATAGATAGATTTTGGAAATTTCTTCAAAAGCCCTCAGCCTGCGCGTATCCTGCTCTGCCTCCTTGGGTCTCCGGATCGTCTCCTCGCCGCCAGCAACCTCCCACCGCTGGTTTCTGTCGTCGTTGCCGCCGTAGCGAACTACCGCCGAACTAGGATATGCGTTCGACCCCTTGTGCTCTCTTTTCACCTCCGATTCTAAGCACAAGGTCAATGACATGATTTTTGCCACGTATGAAATCAATCTAGCCAGATAAAACTTCCATTAGGTTAAATTTGATTCGGAAATTTAGGGTTAGGTCTCCGCTGAACTCATCTCGGACCGACCGAATTGTCGCAATCGGTCTGACCGATTTGGCTTAGGCCATTGCCCATGCGCTTTTCGGTCTGACCGAAAACTGCACATCAGTTTGACTAAGTCAACTTACTGGTTGACTGCTGACATCACCCTGACATCATGCTAACGTCATAATTACATTTTTTTAATTAAATTAATTCTGCTAATTCTAAAGATGAATTAAATCTTTATAAATTAATATAAAATAAACCGTAACTCGGATGAACATACTTTATACATGAAAGTTGCTCAGAACGACAAGACAAATCCGAATATGCAGTCCGTTTGTTTACCAAACGTCCCTAGCATACCAAACATGCAACATTCCACCTCTGGTTCATTTGTCCGAAAACGTCAAACACCGGGAATACTTTCCTGGATGTTTCCCCACTTTGTCGATATCACCTACTACCGCGTTAGGCCACACCTAGCATCGCTCATTCTCATGTCATGCATCGTCATGCATATGTTTGCATTATATTTATTGTTTCCTCCCCCTCTTCTCTAAGACACCGAGACCGACGCCACTACTGCCTTGTACGACTACGGTGTTGACGACCCCTCCCTCTCGGCTGAGCTTCCAGGCAAGCAAACCCCCCTTTGATCAACCAGATATCGCCCACTCTCTTATCTCTTATTCTTGCATTAGATTTGCTATTGTTGTTGATTTGATAGATCCTATTCTGTTGCATAGCCTGTCATTGTTGCTACAATTGTTGATACCTTTACCTGCAATCCTAAATGTTTAGTATAGGTTGCTAGTTTATCATTAGTGTCCCTACATTCTTATCTGTCTGCCATGTTGTACTATCAGGCCATGATCACTCAGGAGGTGATCACGGGTATATACTATACATATTGCACTTGATAATGTAGTGACTAAAGTCAGGTCGGCACGTAGAGTACCCGCGAGTGATTCACGGATTAGGGGCTGAAAGGACATTTGTCCCGACGACCCTCTGAGTGGATCAGGGCAGGTTGAGACCACCTAGGTGAGAGGTGGGCCTAGTCCCTGGTCGTCGTGCATGATTACATCAATTAACATGCTTAACGAGATCTTGGTATTTGATCTGAGTTGGGTCGTTGACCTTATATGCACTAACCGCCACGTGGGACAAGATATGGGCAACCAGCGTTGTGGTATCAGCCGAAGCCTCCTAGACGTCAACGACTGAGCGGCACATGCCGGGTTGGACCGCGTAAGGCAACTTCCTTTGTAATGGAGGTTGCTAGGTCTGCTCACGGGCCGCGTATGCAACATGCAGGTGTGCAATGGGGATGGGCCCAAACCCCCCGCGCATAGGATTTAGACCGGTGTGCTGACCTCTCTGCTAGGCCTAGGTAGGGTTGCGACGTGTTGATCTCCCGAAGCCGGACTTGACCCAGGAATGTGTGCCCGACCAAAGGGATCGAGCGTGTCGGGTAATGTGGTGCACCCCTGTAGGGAAGATTGATCTATTCGAATAGCCATGTCCATGGTAACAGGATGACCCAGAGTTTTACTTCGACCCTATGACAACTAGAACCAGATACTTAATAGAACACCTCCTTTCAAGTGACAGATACAACCCGGTGATTGCTCTCTCATAGGGCGATGAGGAGAGGATCGCCGAGTAGGATTATGCTATGCGATGATACTTGGTGAACTTACTAGCTACTCTCTTCTACATGCTTCAAGATGGAGGCTGCCAGAAGCATAGTCTTTGATAGGACTAGCTATCCCCCTCTTATTCTGGCATTCTGCAGTTCAATCCACCGATATTACCCCTTTATACAAATATCAATGCATATGTTGTGTAGATCCTTGCTTGCGAGTACTTTGGATGAGTACTCACGGTTGCTTTGCTCCCTCTTTTCCCCCTTTCCATTCTTGTCGGACGTCGCAACCAGATGTTGGAGCCCAGGAGCCAGACGCCACCATCGATGATGACCCCTACTACACCGAGGGTGCCTACTACTACGTGCAGGCCGCTGACGACCAGGAGTAGTTTAGGAGGATCCCAGACAGGAGTCTTGCGCCTCTTTTGATCTGTATCCCAGTTTGTGCTAGCCATCTTATGGCACCTTGTTTAACTTATGTCTGTACTTAGGTATTGTTGCTTCCGCTGACTCGTTTATGATCGAGTACTTGTATTTGTGCCCTCGAGGCCCCTGGCTTGTAATATGAAGCTTGTATGACTTATTTGTTTTTTTAGAGTTGTGTCGTGATATCTTCCCGTGAGTCCCTGATCTTGATCGTACACGATTGCATGTATGATTAGTGTACGATTGAATCGGGGGTGTCACATGTCTCTTTGAAGCTTCTCGAAGATTTGGGCAATCTTCCTTACGCAGGCGAATCGTAATTTATATCATCTTGATACTAATAAAGTTATTGTCATCGTCTATGGGAACCTATTCCATATCTAAGAGCCTATGTCCTACTTGTCTCCATAGAAAACTGAATTAGTTGTATTTCTTGCGATGAGCCCCATGTGTAATTGCATGATTATTTTAAATTTTTGAAGGAAGCAATATATATTAGGTAGCAATCTTGCATGAACATGTGCTGATTAATCGATCTGATGCAAAGTTTGAATCTGTTGTACCCATATAACCTTAGAATTTAATTAATTATAGGATGTGCTTATTAGAGTTATAGCATCTGAACATACTTGAAATAACATGGTTTTTTAGAGACTGGACTAGTATAGCAACGTGTATTCTACTTTCTCATGCGTACATGTTATTATCAAAAGGTCGTATTTGAGCAGTGGACCTACTCCTCAATTCGAAGATAAGGAGATAATACAAGTCCTGACATAACTATGGTGGTGGTCTCTTATTGATTGGATGCAAGGCATAGTACATTGCACGTAGTTAGATACTCACATCCGAGCAAGCATTTCCTTGATTTGCATGGTGAACAACTTAGGGCATCTCCAACACTGACCCACAAACCCAGCAAAACATCTTAGGGCATCTCCAATGCTGACGGGCAAACCGGATACCGCATCCATCCATGGACCGGGAGGGGGGCAGTCCACGGAAGTGATGCGGAAGTCAGTCATCCAAAGCTAGCCGCATACATATGCCGCCAATTTTTTCTTAAAGTCTGCACACATCTGCACGCTCATAATAATCGCATGTCTAGTTTTAGTTTAGCTAAAAAATGTTTAAATGTTAAAATGCAGTCATATTTCTAATTTAAATATTACACTCCAACAATATTGTCCCCCTTAACCGCCCACAGATGCTCAAACGGATCTTCCTTCAGCTGCTCAATGCCAAATTTGTTGATGCATTTGAACAAACTCATCAAATATGGAAGGGTCCTAATCTAGAAGTTTGATATGATCATCCATGTTCTCAAATTCAAGACCAATGACAACATCCTCACCCTCATTCTCCATGATCATGTTGTGCATGATGACACAACATGTCATAACCTCGCACAAGGTCTTTGGATCCCATTGTTTAGTAGTTTCATGAACAACTGCAAAACGTGCCTACAAAACTTCAAATGCCCTCTCAACGTCCTTTCTGGCAGCTTCTTATTTTTGGGCAAGGTGAGACTTTTTTGGCCAATTGGTTCAGAGATGGATTTGACAAAGGTAACCCATGGAAGATAGATACAATCAGCCAGATAGTAGCGCATGTTGTATTCATGCCCATTTTTGACAATATAGTGGCAAGGAGGAGCTTTTCATTAATGTCATTGTCCGATGCGGGCATGCCAAATCCAAAGATCCGATGACGCAACTACTTCAAGGATGATGGTGGGCTTCTTATCATGACCATAATATTTCCCAAGCTTTTACACATTTCTTCCATCTCCAATGCATGCAATCAAGAGATCCAAGCAAATCTGGCCACCCTCTTGCTTCAGACATTGCCAAGATCCTCTCGGTGTCAACGATAGTTGGTTCTCTCAGGTACTGAGGTCCAAACACCGAGACGATGACGGTAGCAAATCTTACCATGGCATCTCTGCATGTGCTCTTAGACATTCGTAGGTATTCGTCCTGAGTCAGCTGTCATGCCATATGCAAGCATCTAAAGAGCAGTCGTGCACTTCTGGTAAGCAAAGAACCCAATCCTTCCCATGGCATCCTTCTTCAAGATGAGTTAGTCATCAAAGGACCAAACACCATGGTAGAGACGACTGAAGACATTTTTTCGCATCCAAAAACGTCGGCCAAAATTGTAAGCTAATTGGGCATTGGGGAAAAGTAGTCATTCATTAGCGTCAACTAGTCGTGCGTCCTACTGTGTTTTTGCACTTGATGACCCTTGAGCGATCCCTTGAATTGAGAACATGTTCTTCTGCACACTCAGCATATGCAAGGACCATCTACATCATCACTGTCTCATCATTGTAGTCGTTCTCATCAGATGAGCCATCACATGACTCAATATAGTGCTCGTATATATACTCCATATCTGAATCCATTGCTTCAAAGAAGAAGGGATAAAAAATTAGCATCGGCATTTCATCAAACAATTATCGGGCATGGTGAGTACCGTAGGGGCAGGTGGTACCGATGCAGCGGATGAAGGAGAGGCGTGGAAAGACGTCAAAGGACAAGAGGCATGGAGCCTTGGTGTAGCGATGGAGGTGACAGAGTCATTGACTTCCGGCAAGGGTGTGTCGAGGCGGACGGGGTGCTGGAGCAGCGATGAAGGCAAAGTAGAAAACATATGCACAGAAAGATGAGAGCATGGAGGTGCGAGGTCCGGGAGGGGTTTTGGGTGGGCCGCGGGTGTCGGAGTCTTATTTGGATGTTGTCTGGACTCCCGCAAAGATGCCCAAGTTTGTTTCGTGTTTGTGGAAAAATTGCGTCTGGACCGATCGACGGACCGATACAGGCCTGCGTTGGATGGCTAAGCACGTCCAGGCTACACACTCCGGATGGTTGCAGGCGTTCTGTGGGTCCGGTTTGGAGATGCCTTTATAAGAACAAATGTTTGTACTAAAACTTGGAAATGAATATTTTGCTTTGGGCCTCCGAGCGGCCTTGGAAACATGGTCGGATCATGGGTCCATGTTCACTTATCGAACAAAATGCAGCATCCATTGTTTCCTTTTGTCATGATTTTAGTCTAGCAAATGTGAATGTGTGTTTTGGGTAGCAAAACTAGGCACGTCAGCAACTACATTGCATCACCGACCAGATATCTTCATAGGCCTCTCAAATCTCAAATACCATTCAATTGCTTCAAGTAACTCCATGTATATAACGTACTTATCATTTTAATTTGCTCCCTTCATAATTTATTGGACACATCCACAAGCACAAAATGTTCAATCAGAGGCAGTGATTTTAACTACACATTACCTAAAATATTTCTATAGATATCCCTTTGTTTGAAATGTGCATGCAGGCTTTAGATGTTAGCAGTTGAGTTCCTTTAGCAAGAAAGTTTATTTTGGATTACTTCTTTAGAGTTACTTGTGTTGTCTCGCGTACTTTCATATACTCATTAATGCTAGAAGATCGCATCCACCTACTGATTGTAAATTAATATGGAGTATTCACCAACCGATGGACATGACCTACTTCATTCAAAGACGGGAAACACAATGTGTGTCATACTGTCATGCACATCATTTGGTCTCATATATACAACTATGTTGCCTACTTGCCTCTATCAGACGGATACCTGGATACAACAAGAGGACGACTGAAGCTACATGTTTGAGCTCACCTACTTGTGCGTGCGAAGAGAGCTTGGTCTACCTCCACGTATAGTTACACAATCACGTTAGAGAACACATTTTTCTTATTCGAACGACCATAGAAACTAGAAACCTGATGCATTCATAGACCGACTTGGATTAGATGTCGGAAATGAGTGGCACTGGGAAGAAGTCTCTTTGAAGCTACAAGATGCAATGGACAAAATATCAAAATCCTGCAATCCATGGTCTTTTCGTCACATATGCTCTTATATTTCTTTACGGAGGGAGTAGTATCAAACAAATTCATGATGATTAGGTACACATGTTTTTTAAATGGGGATTACCCAACTCTGCATCACATGATGAACACAACCATTTTATTAAATATAGATAAACTCCAAGTCACCGAGTAGCAGAAAATAGTACAATAACAAACAAAACACGACCACAACTGGTCGAACCCGAGATTGCATAGCTCATCCATCCAAATTTGTTGAATAAACCCCATGCAACAATTCCACCCGAGTTCACCAAAAGACCATAAGCGCCTGCGCATCCACATGTTGTAGTGATGACCACATACGATTTGAAGTTGTAGCCCACTACATGATCTGTTAAAAACATCAGGTGATTCCATATTTCCCAGAGAAAGGCACAAACTCCCGCACGGATTTGGCCCTTCAATATGATGAATACCACCCAACCAGTTTCCAAACAAATTTGGAATACTTGTTGGCGGTGCTAAATTGTATGTAACATGAATTGTGTGCCAAATCAAGGTACTAAACGGACATAACAAAAATATATGGTGAATTGTCTCTTCGTGGTCGCAAGAACAACATGTTTTGCTACCATGCCAGTTACATTTAGCAAGGTTATCTTTGGAAGAACTATCTCCCTTTGCAAAAACCAAATGAAAACTTTGATCATGGAAGGAAAGTTTTCTAGATATATTTTATGTGAAAAAATAGGACAAGAATCCATAAGATCCACATACATAGACTTTATAGTGAAAATACCATTAGTAGTTTACCTCCACTGGAATGAACCGACATGTGTGTGTTAGATTAATCAACATCAATCTAGAAACCAAATGAATCCACTTAGTCCAATTTTCACCCAGTAAAGCCTTGCGAAATTCGATGTTCAAAGGGCTAGCCCCAAGAAAGGCACCCACTAGATCCGGTTTTCTGTACACAATATTATATAAGGTCGGGTATTGTAGAGCTAATGGAGCGTCACCCAACCAAGTATCTTCTTATAAGCTCGTCAATTGGCCATCGCCAACATTAAAGGAACCTCGTTTAGAAAAGGTAGGCTTAGCATCTACTTGGAATAATGTTTTGGAGTTCAGGTTTTTTATGCAACAATTCTTGCAAAACACCTTCCACATTAAGTATCTTATACAACCATTTGCACCCACCTTAATCGTTAGGCCTACAGAAATGTCTCATTTAGCAAGTCTGAACTTCCGCTTCTTGTCACACTCTGATTTTCATGCCACTACACTTAAGCTAACAATCATGATAAAATGTGGTTTGACAAAAACTTTTGAGTGCTTTGGACTCTGCTTGATTGATTTTTGTCTATTGTTTGCAAGTGCTCTAAAAATCAAATAAATCCTCCAACTCCTATACTTAATCTCCTTGCTCCAAAATCTTGAACCAATGATCATGCCATGTGTATAGTACATTATAGAATTTTCTAACAAAAATTGTTGGGTCAAAAAGTATTTTCTAAATTTAGTTTTCCAAAAACCCCTAAATTGAGGTTTGCACTACAAGTACTTGATTTGGGGTATGAAAAATCTTTCCAAAAACATATTTGACTCCTATTAGATATAAGACTCCCTAAAACCACAAAATTATAATTTTAAAAGTTAATTTGCTATTTTATTTAAAGGCTTTTTCTTTAGGCCAGAAATGGTCTTTAATAGGTAAAAATTATTTTTATGTTTCAAAATTATTTCTGAAAATTTAGGGAAACTCAGTGGACATATATTTACCATATATATGAGTTTAAACACAAGGTCATGTTCAAAATATTGGTCAAATCCCTCAAAAACCCTTTCTGGATATTTCTAGATTTTGACATAATTACAATGGAAATGTTCTCTAAAAATTCCAAGAAAATTTTAGCATTTCACATATGACATGTTTGATGATATTGCCAAGTCTCATGTCATGGAGAATAGTATAACCCCATGAAACCCTCTCAAAGACATTTCTGCCCTTTTTCAAGTTTGGACAACTTTACATTTTAAAACTTGTCCAAATGCTCCCAAACTTGGTCCACCTACTAAAATGGTCTAATAAATCATCTAGACCAAGTGGCACAAGTTGGATAACAAGTTAACTTGATCAAAGTACCCCAAAACCCTTCCTGTCCAGAACCAAATTTGACCAACTCTACATTGGCAACTTTCTCCTTTTGATCTCAACTTTTGTGGACATGTTCAAAACCTCAAATGATGACACTAAACCAAGTGGTGCATCAAGGAGAATATATTTGCATGACTAAATCTTGGAAAGTCCAATTCTGTTGATTTCTAGGGTTTATCAAAGTTGCATTGTCAACTTTCTTCAAATGATCTCAAAATTTGTGAACAACCTAAATTCTATGTTTCGTTTGATCCTGTTAATTTTCATATCAATTGGTGTCGTTTGCTTGCCCAAACCACCATCAAACACCTTCTGGCAGAAATTTAAAATGCATCATTTGGCCATTTCCACTAATCTTCGTGAGCTAAACTTTCTCCCAAAGCCTCATCTGGTCCTCCTCTAACCCCTGCATATTTACCTGCCCGAGGAGCCATGATTATGGTGGTGAAAAGCTCTTTTTTCCTCTCTGGATAGCACCATTTCCACTCTCTCTCTCTCTCTCTCTCTCTCTCTCTCAACTCCCTCTCCCCTCCAGTGGATCTTTAGGGCATCCAATGCCACTCCTTCATTGTTTACAACCCCCTAGAGTCGTTGTACACAGGAGGACACGGCCAAGACGCAAAAGACATGCCCCTGCCATCCCAAGTCATGCTCTGGAGCGCGCTATAGTGCGCCAGAGCACTGTTGCTCTGCCCTCCCGAGGTAACCAGCCGGCATTGGGCAGGGCAAGCGTGTCCGTCGAGGCCGCCTCGACGACCGCAACATGCCAAGATGTCGGGCCCCTCCTGAATCTCTCTCCTCTCCCCTCTGCAAGCTCGCCTGAGCGTGTCCGTGGACGCTGCCCACGATGCACCGCAACCACACACATATAAGGCCACCTTAGCACCACTCTGGCCTCTCCCTGCTCTCCCGCTCCCCCAGAAACCTCCTGGACAAGCTCTCTCTCCCCCTCATGCTCTCCTTGCCTCCCTATCGCCGCCATTGTAGCCGTCGGCCTCAACCCGGCTCCGACAAACGAGGGCCTCCCTTCCCCTCCTTTGGCCACCAGGAGAAACGAAGCAGACCGACGGAGCTCTCCCACTCTTTTTCTCCTGCTCTGGTGCCCCATGGCGCCGCATCCATCTTCTCCTGAAGCCCCGTCCGCCGGCGTCAAGGCCAGCATTGTCTCAATCTTCCCCAGCCTGCGTGAGACCCATGGATGGGTGCGGCTCGGCCTCCCGAGTCCATCGGTATGCCGGACGTTGTTGGGGACGGCCGGAGTCGCCGGGAAGGGCGCCGGCGGCTCGCTCGGTCGGCCTCCTCTGCCCCAGGCGTGAGGAATGAGACGACCTACGGGCAGGGCCCGCACGTTAGTGACCATTGGGCCGGGCCCAGCTGGTGAGTGGAGACGGCTTCAGCCTGCTCCGCCTCTCCGCAGCGAAGGCGCCTCCGCAGACACCGCCTTCGACATGCCCCCACAGCGGGCGCGCGCGAGATGCTGTGCCAGGCCCATTGCGCTGCCCCGCTAAATCTCGCCCAGTGCACGCTGCTGCCTCCCAAGATCCAGGCCATTAGGTAAAACCTTTTCTTTTTCTTTTTCTGTATGTTTGTAAAATATCCTAGGTATTCAACTGGACACCAAATTTGATGATTCAAATTTCTAGTGACTCCATAAATCATGCCCTACCACATGGTGCTATTGGCACATTTTCCAAGATATACTTCTTTCACAAATAATTATCAAATCTCATTTTTCCATTTTTGTGATAAACTTTGGATAATCCTAGAGGGCTCAAATTTAATCCAAATGCAGTGATTCAAATTTCTAGAAGCATATGAGTTCATAACTTAGTTTATGAATATCTTTGCTTATGCTCTCTATGCCACGTCAAATATTTGTCCATTTCTCCATGTATAACCAACTTTGTAAATTCATAGAAAAATCATTTGAACTCCAAATCCAGTGAAGCCAACTCCTAGGTGCTTCTAAAATCATTCCTTGTTAAAAGGGTGTCTTTTCTCATTTTTTAAAATAATGTTTCTGTACACTTCTTGCAAATCCATAAATCCCTTGATCCCATCATATTGAAATGTTCAGAGATATCCATAGATCAAATCCCAATGAAACCACTTTGGTCATTCCTCATATGACCAAAGGTATCCTAGAAAAGTCACATTCACATTTTTAGAGCACTTTTATTTTTTGCCTTGTTGTGTTGCTTATTATGATTGTTTCCGACGTTAGTTGACGAAGTAGACGGAGTACTTGGAGAAGGACCATAAGACTTGAAGACTCTGATGAACCAGGCAAGCAGCCCTTTGACCATGACACCCCTCTTGTTCATCGGTACCCTTTTTATAATTGCATGATGATGAAATAGCGGTGGTAAACTTGTTGTGAACCACCACATGATGCATACCCCTACTCATGACTTTACCTTGTTCATGTCAAAAGACTAGTTGATGCATAATGATGCATGTGTACCATGAACTCTTCGTGGTTACATTCTTTCGAAAACCCCATCGGGTACCCCTAATACCCTTGGGAGATGTTGAACTAAGGTCACCACTTGAGGAAGAAGTGGTGTACCGAAGAGAGATTTTGGTGTGTGTGTAAAATGATGGATTAGATTTATGTGTGATTACCTTCCCAACCAAACATGTACAACCACTCTACCCCTTTATGGGACGGGGCTTTATTGATTACTTAGGCTGATACTAGCATGGTGCCCACATTACTAGTGACGGGGGTGACTTGAGGTCGCTCTCGGGACGGGGTCGTGCTTGGATAGGCGGCCATGACCGTTTTCACAGGGCACCGGACACACCGTTGGTCCTTCATGTATACGTGATAATGTAAAAAGGGCAGAGTCCCATGATCTTTTGCTTATACACGAGGGTCGTGTATCAACGAGTGGACCCTATGTTAGTGTCGTCTAGGGAAAGGTAATGATCGGGTGCTTCCCCCGAGTACTTGAGGTACTGCGGATCGTGGATGACATGAAAGCTTCCCGGTTCTTGTGGGTAAAGTGCACAACCTCTGTAGAGTGTCAAACTATTCGAATAGCTGTGTCCATGGTCAAGGACAGTTGGGTGGTGCTACTTAAACTATGTCCAAAACTTTACAAACTTGGTATGTGGGTCAACTAAATACTTGACTTCTTGGTTAAGCTAGAGTTGTTCTAAACTCTATTTATGTTGATATCTGTAACCTGTTCTCACGATTACTTGAATTCTCCTGATGCATGTCTTACAAGTTGTTGAACATGTCAGTGCACTCAAAACTAGCTTTCTGCAAAATGACCTACTTAGTGCTATATCATGCATTGTTGTTCCTTGTTTCAAAACATGGGTTGCTTGCGAGTACATTCAAAGTACTCATTGGCTTGCCACTTGTTATTTTATTGGCCAGGCATGAGAGAACGGGATATAAAGAAGAATACCTTGGTGACAAGCATGCGAGCTAGGATGCTTCCCAGTCAGAATGTCTGTAGGGTTAAGGCAGATGCATGGGTTCAAGTTATCGACGAAGATTTCCGCTGCGATGTTATACTCAAGACTTGACCATAATGGTCATAATTTATGTAAGACGTTATGTATGGATGTAAGACTCTTGTTATTCAAATTCTGTGTGTTCAGTGAGCATTGATGGGATCATTGTACACGTGCATTCGATGATCACGACTTATGAGTCGGGGTCCCTACAGAGCCGATCTCGGAGCCATCCTGACTGTAGGAAGCCTTAGTTAGCATGGTCGTTAGTTAGGGTAAAATTATTTTCAAAACTATTACTAATTTTCAAAACTATCTATAATTCCCTTCCCTTCTCAGTTGTTTGAAAACTAAGATATATTTTCCTTATCAACCTCTTCCCCTTCAAAACTTTTTGTAACGGTCGCTAGCACCCTCATGCCCCTGACCACGGGATTCCTTGTAATCCTCGTGGATAATCTAGAAGGAATACGCCTTGCTAGACGTTCACCCACATCTTTGGAACACAAGCTTGGCAACACCACGACGAGACAATACCAACAGAAGAGACCGTCTCGAGGAACAAGGACATGAAGACCCAGAGGATGGTGACACCTTCGACATTGCCCCAAGATGATGCAACCTTGGCCTACGATGATCACGACATAGGATATGCAAGATCGTGATATACATTGCTAAAAGAGTAACCCTGTCACTATCACTTTTGTATCGGCAACCACCGGTGGATGAGGACCTCGCCATTTGGTCCACCTCACTAGAGTGAGCAAGTAAATGGTTCTTTTCATCCCCCACTCTTGGTGTCGATGTTGTCATCAATGTAACTGATAGGTTGGATCACTAATATGCCTTGTTAGCGTCATCGCATAAATGATTGCTTACCCGGAACCCTTAATGCCTTAAAAGGCAAAAGGGATCATCATGGTTAAAGAAGACAATAGAAGACCAAGTCAATGCCAGCTACGAGGAGCCACCTTCACCCCATCACTTCAACGTGCGAGAAGTTATTGAAGACTCTTCCGGCTCAACCCAGATCGTTCCATTGAACAACTACAAGAGACGTAGCGACACCTGAGGAAAACCCTAGAAGACTGCACGAGGCATGAAGCAAGCACTACTACTGAGTCCGAGAACCCCTAGGGTAGGATGAGTCGTGTACCCCCTATGCGCAGTCGAGTCCGCATGATGGTTCTAATAGAACCATGATTGTGTGTCGCTTGTTTTTAATTGTTTGTGTTCTGATATTAGTCGCCTTTTTGCCCTAGGAACATATACGCGACTATATCACCTACCTTATCTTAATTCTTAGCCCTTTCGGCACTTGTTTGTTTGCACTTGCACTGTATAACCCCCTTTAGGCATCCCATCTCCTCTATGTTACTTTTCCCTCTCATCTCTCTCCTCAACCGAAGACCGGTAAGACAAGATACACCAAGGATTCTACTTCGACAACCAACTAGCACTGAAGACTTTTGCTACAGCCTCCTCGACCAAGTGCAACCCTATAGAGATATGTTTACTCCTCAAGATTAGAAGCCCATCCCTAGACCCTTCGAGACTTCGTGAGATACCCAGCTCAAATCCTTAACCATGTGCTTAACTATGGAATTGCAAGAGAACCAATTAAGCCTCTGTAACCTCGCTCAACACTGGGTTCATTATGGAACTAGAGGGCATAGCGAGCGAGCACATTATCATCTTAAGATAGCACCAAAACTGGCGATGCCATAGGGTAGACCAATTTGAGGATATAGGAATAGAGGACTAATGACTTGATGAGTTATATTAGTGACCTTGAGGAATTATCTGAGACTCTTGGGTGGATTATGAGGTTTTCATGTTGGTAAATGAACTTGGTGGGGTCCTGATAATAGGGTAGCATAACTTTCGTTACCCCTGAGTAAATTGGATTTAGTAGGACAATTATGATCACAAGCTGAGATTCTTGGTAGTATAAGAACTTGACTTGATCAGATGATACTAATAGGAGATAGTTAACATTACAAAAATGACTTGAAGGAATAAGTAGGTATCCTCGCAGGACATGAGATTTCGAGTAAATAGGTGATCCAACTAGGGAATTGATGATAAATGGGACTACATGGTTTGGAATAGATCGGATTTACTCAAATGATCTCGATCATGATACCACATTTCTCGGTGGACAATAAACTAGGAGATTGGATTAATTGTCAGGGTTTATTTAGGGATCGATATAAGCCTGACCTTGGAGTTTACTTGACCCCGATAATGGGAATTGGTGGACTTAATATAATACAGATAGCCCATTCAAGTATTCGGGGATTATAGGACATTAATAGATCATGTGGAACGCCATAGACATTAGATTTGTAGAATTAATGGATTATGTAGTGATTGATGAAGGATTAATGGGCTATTGGAAATGATTCATAGGAAGGAAACGAGATCTTGGAGTGGCATACGGCCTGTGTTTCCTTAGGATAGAGATGCAATATCTTGGAACTTGGAAGAATCGGCTGAGCACTTGGATTGTCATGTTTAATTCAAGTTTGGCAGTTGTATGTTCTACCCATATATTTTTACATGAGGATAGCCATACACATGAGTTCGGGGATAGTGAACATGTATGATTTTGTTAAGACCTCCTTTCGAGAGCCATGACGATATAAATAGCATGAGTGATGATTGGAGTTGACCTATACGGGATGTTCTTTCGGAAATATGATGTGATTTGTTTAGCAGACTAGATAGAACAATTGGCATCTCAGAAACTGTGCTCAAGGACAAGATGGCAGACGTTCACTCGCGTCCTAGAATACTTGAAACCCTTAAGCCTTACTGAGGGAGTCCTAGACTAGGGGGTGTCCGGATAGCCGAACTATCATCATTGGCCGGACTCCAAGACTATGAAGATACAAGATTGAAGACTTCGTCCCGTGTCCGGATGGGACTTTCCTTGGCGTGGAAGGCAAGATTGGCAATACGGATATGTAGATCTCCTACCATTATAACTGACTCTGTGTAACCCTCGCCCTCTCCGGTGTCTATATAAACCGGAGGGTTTTAGTCCGTAGGACGAACAACAATCATACCATAGGCTAGCTTCTAGGGTTTAGACTCCTTGATCTCGTGGTAGATCAACTCTTGTAATACACATATCATCAATATCAATCAAGCAGGAGTAGGGTTTTACCTCCATCGAGAGGGCCCAAACCTGGGTAAAAACATCGTGTCCCTTGTCTCCTGTTACCATCCGCCTAGACGCACAGTTCAGGACCCCCTACCCAAGATCCGCCGGTTTTGACACCGACATTGGTGCTTTCATTGAGAGTTCCTCTATGTTGTCTCCCATAGGCCCGATGGCTCCTTCAATCATCAACAACGACGCGGTCCGGGGCGAAACTTTTCTCCCCGGACAGATCTTCGTATTCGGCGGCTTCGCACTGCGGGCCAATTCACTTGGCCATCTGGAGCAGATTGAGAGCTATGCCCCTGGCCATCAGGTCAGATTTGGAAGTTTAAACTCTACGGCCGACATCCGCGGAGACTTGATCTTCGACAGATTCGATCCACAGCCGAGCGCGCCGCACTGTCATGATGGGCATGATTTAGCTCTGCTGCCGGACAGTGCCCTGGAGGCCGCACAAGAGTCCACTCCGACCCTTAACTCAGAGCCGACTGCGCCGATCGAGGATGGGTGGCTAGACACCGCCTCGGGGGCTGCTACCTCTACGGCGATGGAGCCGAATATCGATCCTGTCCCTTGTGAAGCTCGTGACTCCAAGGTGCCGAACTCTTCTCCGGACCCCAAACCTTCCGCGCTCCTGCTAATCAAACCAGATTGGGCGCCGATCATGGAGTTCACCGCTGCGGACATCTTTCAGCACTCGCCTTTCGGTGACATCCTGAATTCGCTAAAGTGTCTCTCTTTATCAGGAGAGCCTTGGCCAGATTATGGCCAGGACAGTTGGGATGCGGGCGACGAAGAAATTCAAAGCCCACCCACCACCCACTTCGTAGCCGCTGTCGATGACTTAACCGACACGCTAGATTTCGACTCCGAAGATATCGACGGTATGTATGATGATGCCGGAGACGACCAAGAACCAGCGCTCACAGGGCACTGGAAAGCCACCTCAACTCACGGTGTATATATGGTGGATACACCTAAAGGAAGCGATAACAAGGAACAACGGGACGCTGCGAAGGATAATTCCCCCGAAAACAGCCGAAACGGCAACGCAAGCGCTGCCCAAAGTCCCGCCTCGACAACGACAGCACCCATACAGACACAGCCATAGAGCAGGGCGAACCAGTGGACGACGAACATGCCCCCAAGCAACCATCCGAACAGGATGAATTGGATAAGCAACCCATCCCCGGCGAAAACAACAGTCCGGATGATCTCACGCCGGACACATCGTTGGAGCAGAAGAACCTCCACAAAAGGCTCGTCGCCACTACACGAAGTCTGAAGAAGCAGAAGCGGAAGCTCAAAACAGCGGAAGACGTACTCAGAATGAGATGGAGCAAAGTACTCAAGACCGCAGACAAATACGGCGATAGTCGCCAAGCAAAGAGCTACCCGAAGCGCAAACTATTGCCCGAATTTGACGAGGAGGCCGTAGAGCCCCCACAATCAAAAAACAAAGAGGTCGCCTGGTCAGATAGACGACCACATGGCAAACATAGAGCGACAAGCGGCGCCGCAAATAAGCCGGCATGTGATCCAAATAAGGATCCTCGAAAAACGGATGGCCCGGTCAGGTCCATCTATGGGACAAGAAAGCAAGCTCAAGAAAGCAACACAACACGTCGAGTATTCGAAAATCATGGCACACCCAAATACAGGGGCGCCGCGCACCCCCTATGTTTCACCGATGAGGTGCTGGATCATGAATTTCCAACGGGATTCAAGCCCGTAAATATAGAGGCATACGACGGAACAACAGACCCCGGAGTCTAGATTGAGGATTACATCCTGCACATACATATGGCTAGAGGAGATGACCTCCACGCCATAAAATACTTACCCCTCAAGCTCAAAGGGCCAGCCCGGCATTGGCTCAAAAGCCTTCCAGAAAATACCATTGGAAGTTGGGAAGAGCTCGCGGATGCGCTTCGGGAAAATTTTCAGGGGACTTATGTCCACCCTCCGGATGCAGACGATCTAAGTCACATAACTCAACAGCCCGGAGAGTCAGCCCACAAATTCTGGAACAGGTTCCTCACCAAAAAGAACCAAATAGTCGACTGTCCGGACGCCGAAGCCTTAGCAGCCTTCAAACATAACGTCCGAGACGAATGGCTCGCCAGATACCTCGGCCAAGAAAAGCCAAGAACAATGGCCGCACTAACAAGCATCATGACCCGCTTTTGCGCGGGAGAGGATAGCTGGCTGGCAAGATGCAGCACCAGCAACCCAAGTACATCCGAGGTCAGGGATGGAAATGGGAAACCACGGTGCAGAAAGGACCAGCGCCGGACTAAGGAAAATGCCCAAAGAGCACGGCAGTCAACGCCGAGTTCAAAAGCTCTCGGCAGAACAACAAAACACTGCCTCTCAAGGACAACAGCGACGAGCTATCTAACCTAAACAAAATCTTGGGCAAGATATGCCAAATCCACAGTACCCCCGGGAAGCCTGCAAACCATACCCACAGAGATTGTTGGGTCTTCAAGCAGTCCGGCCAACTTAACGCCGAACACAAGGGGCTTGACACACCAAGTGAGGACGATGACGAACCCCACAAGAAGAGCACCGGAAAACAAAAGAATTTCGCACCAGAGGTCAAAACAGTGAATTCACTTCAAGTGATAACAGGGAAAAATAGAGCGGCGCCCACTAAAGTACGCGCCGCACGGTCCACCCCAGCGGAGTCCCGCAACTGGATGTCAAAACCAATAACTTTCGACCATCAGGATTACTCCGGAAGTATCCGAAACGCAGGATGGACTGCTTTGATATTGGATCCTATAATCGACGGACTACAATTTACACAAGTCCTAATGGACAGCGGCAGTGATCTAAACCTGCTATACCAGGACACAATCCGCAGAATGGGGATAGACCCAACCAAAATTCGCCATAGCAACACTTCCTTTAAAGGAGTGACGCCAGGCCCATATGCCAATTGTACGGGATCCCTACTACTAGAAGTTGTGTTCGGTTCATCCGACAACTTCCGTCGCGAAAAGTTAATCTTCCACATCGCCCCATTTAAAAGTAGCTATCAAGCACTATTGGGACGTGAAGCTTTCGCCCGCTTTAACGCAATACCGCATTACGCGTCTCTTACACTTAAAATGCCCGGTCACGCGGCATCATCTCATTAAAGGGTAACTTCGAGTGTTGCTCGACTACGGAAGAACGTGAGACTGCCTTGACAGCCACGCACTAATCCGGCTTTGCTGATCAAAGCCCCTAAACAGGTCATTCATACCCCGGACACGGTTAGGCGAGTCCGGTATAAATAAACAAGGGGCTTACTAGCCGCGTACCCCTTTACGTATAAATAAACAAGGGGCTCCACGCATGCACAAACAGAGACAATAAAGCTCAATTTTATTCATTTTTTGAATCATACTCTGTTTATTTCAAAATACATCATTTGCACGGACTCTTTTCCAAATAAGTTCTTCTCTTTTACAGATGAACACCGTGCGACACCCGTCCAGGATACGGCACAACAGAGACACAGGCGCAGACGTGCAGCAGGGACCCGATGCAAGGATTCTTTTCTGATTAAGACCCTGCGTAAACCTTTTTTATTGTCTCTTGTTGATACACATCCCCCGGTTTTTTGCTATAACCGAGGAGGAATCTGGCGTTTTGGCATCGGTCGCGTCAGAAATTTTTGCGCGTACCTAGACACTAGGGGCTTAGGGCATTGTTCTGCCCGTTTTCATAAAGATCGAATACCTTAGGGAGTGTTCGGCGTCTCGAGTTAGGCCTTATATGCATCAGCTCCGAATCATGTCTTTGGTCAAATGTTGGGTTTGCCCGGCTCCTATGTTTTGCTGCCTTACGTTCCACTCTATCGGCTAACGCGGCACCAGGAGAACTACTGCGATTGTGCCCCGGTTCGCCCAGGTGAGCACCTCAGTAGAGAAAGCCAAAAACTGACTGTCATGATATAGCGAGAGACTGGTCAACCACTTGATCGACCACCGGAATGTTTAGAATTCCTCCGCTTCAACGAAGGACCATTTCCCGGTCAGGCACATACGCGCCCCGAAATTCAGAGAGCGTAGTGCCCCTAGGGGCTATATAGTAGCCCCACCATCGAACTCCTATGGCTAAGTGAAAGTGATAAAGCATTATAGTCTGGTTGCCTAGTTTGCTACGCTATCACCTCCTTCACAGGACCAAGACGTTGGATTAAGTGTGAAAATGCAATTTTTTGCAAACACCCCCGCACTATGTGCGTGGGGGCTGAAGCCGAAGACTGCCATCTTTCAGGTTATATACACATATACGTTAACGGCCGCACAGGAGGTATTTCAACACTTGAACACCCAAGTATAAAAAGCCCTTATATTATATTTGAAACATGGTTTTACAAGTCATACATGTCATTTGAACATAACGTTTTTTGAGCACTGCGACTCTATTAAACGAGCGCCCTGCAGGACTTCCTCAAAATAGTGCTCGGCTGGTAATCGGCTTCTGTCTGAATCCTGGGATGCAACTTCGGTGGCCTCCATCTCTGCCCAGTATGTTTTGACACGGGCGAGAGCCATCCGTGAACCCTCTATGCATGCCGACCGCTTCATCGCCTTGATATGCGGCACCGCATCAAGGAACTGCTGCACCAAGCCAAAATAACTCTTCGGCTCGGGCCTTTTCGGCCACAAATGAGCCACGACATCCTTCATGGCAAGTCCGGACAACCTATTCAGCTCAGCCCACTCGGCTAACCGATCGGTTAATGGAAGTGGACGCTCCGGACTATGGAATTGCGACCAAAAAAGCTCTTCCATTCCGTGATCCTATTGGCCCCGGAAGTGTGCGACTGCGTCTGCGGCACTCGCCGCCAAATTCAGATAAGCATCCTCCACACCCCACAACTGGCCCAACTGAGCATACTTCGGATCCATGAATTTCCTACGCAGCAGAAAAGGCTTTCCAGTCGCAATATCCCCGGCCTGACGTAGCTCCTCCTTTATAGCCCTCATCGCGGAGCAGGCATCCTTGGCTTCGGTGGTGGACTTCTTCAGGTCCTCTTGCTCCGCTCGGCGTTCTCTTTCAAGAAACTCATAGCGGTCGGTAGCATCCTTCAGCTTCACGGCCATTTCCTCCCTGCTTCGGTAGTGAGCAGCCTGTTCGGCTTTTAGCTCTTCGGCCGCCTTCAAGGTAGCTGCATTACTTTTTCTGGCTTGCTCCTTGGCTCGGGCAAGCTCCCCCCGAAGGTCCTCCATAGCAGCGGCGCCATCTGCATTAAGCATACATGTTGTAAGGCACGGGCGTCAAGCTCCCTTACAAGGCGTCCGCGGAGAAGCCACATACCTTGTGACTCGTCAAGTCGTTTATTGACCAGCGCGATGTCCGCATCCGCAACATCAAGTTGCCGCTGCAGTTCGGCAACTCTATCTGTCCGGCTGGCCACCGAACACTCCGCCACCTAAATAGGAAGGGTGACATATTATAACTGAGATTATGATCCTCGGCACGCTGTCGCTTTTGACAACGTACCAAGTCTCAGGGGCTACTATCTATACAGGGCGCATTCTATGTGCAAAACTGTCAAAAGGTATATCATTTTCGCGTACCTCAAACCCCATCAGTAAACTTCTGACGGCCTCATGCAACCCGCTCTCAGCGGATGAAATCTTTTCAATCACCATACTCATTAACATACGGTGATCTTCTGAGATAGACGCCCGCCCGAGCAAATACTTCAGCTCCTCCGGCCATACACCAGTTGGTGCCGAACTCTCCGGCCCCGCCGGACTCGGGGAGACCCTCCACGATGACACCTCAGGGTTGTCCGCCCCGCCTGACGGTGCGGCAGATGGAGACGTTTCGCTCTCCATCATCTCCGGACGAAGATCCCCCGAAGATGAGCTCTGCTGAGAAGGGCTGAGATCCGAACTACAAGGTAAAACTTCGGTTATCTTCAGAAATAAAAACAGGGATGTCCCTTATTACAAAACTCCCCTTTCTACTTACGGCTCACTGGAGGGCTGATTCCCTTGGGGAAATAGTGCGGCCGGGGCTTCTCCTGGCGCAGGGCCCTCTGGTGAAGATTTCTTCCCCCGCTTTGAGGCCTTGGCCTCCGGATCTTCAGAAGCGGTCCTCTTCTCCCCCTGGAAGGAGGGATTCTCGATCCCCCCTTTCTTAAGAGCCTCCTTAGCGGAGGCGGTAGTTTTCCTGTTTTCCCCTTCGCCCTCTTCCGAAGGCGCAGCCTCCAGCATCTTGATTAACACAGGATCCGGTGTGGTCTTAGGGAGGGGGGCCGGACACCGTATCAGTTTTGCTTTTGCTATCCACTCCTGTGCAAGGGATAGCTGGTTAAAGGGAAAGTTTATGGTAAATGTGTGGACAGCATGTCCGGGCACAGGACTACTTACTTGAGTATCCGGGCGATTGCAGCTCAGGCCTGCGTCCTCGGTCAAGTCCGGACACATCTCTTGTGATCCGAAGAACAGTTTATACATCTCCACGGGCGTCGCACCCATGAAGTGTTGGAGAGCTTGCAGTCCCTCCGGATTGAATTCCCACAGGTGGAGGGGGCGACGTTTGCCAGGCAGAAGGTGCCGAATCAGCATGACCTATGCCACTACAACCAGATTGATCTCCCTCTCTTGGAGGTCTCAAATACGGCCCTGCAATAATGGCACGTCCTTGGACGGCCCCCAGTCAAGCCCTTTGTTGACCCATGACGCCAGCCGCTGTGGAGGGCCCGAGCGAAAGGCAGGCGGCACCACCCATCTGGTGCCCCTGGGAGCGGTGATGTAGAACCACTCCTGTTGCCACAAACCGAGCTCCTTTTGGAAAAAGCCCTTGGGCCACGGAGCGTCAGCTCTCTTGCTTATAACTGCCCCTCCGCACTCTGCCTGCCGCTCCTCGATCATCTTCGGCTCCACATTGAAGGTCTTGAGCCACAATCCGAAGTGAGGAGTGGTGTGGAGGAAGGCTTCGCATACGACAAGGAACGATGAGATGTGGAGGATGGACTCCGGATCCAAGTCATGGAATTCCAACCTATAATAAAACATGAGCCCCCTCACAAAGGGGTCCATCGGGAAGCCTAAACCCCGACGGAAGTGAGACACGAATACCACGCTCTCACCAGGCTCGGGAGTTGGAATGACTTGCCCTTGGGCGGGCAGCCTATGTGAAATTTCGCCGGTTAGATACCTGGCGTCTCTCAGCTTTAGCACATCTTCCGTGACGGAAGAGGGCATCCACCGGCCCTGTAGGTCGGAGCTGGACATTGTCGAAGGTCCGAAGCGCCTGAATCTGGAGCCTTGGGTGTTGGAACTCGGAGCGAGGGGCGGATTCGATTGAAGATTGAAGAAAAAGAACATGCCTTGGTCTCGTTATAAAGGGGTTGAATACCAAGAGTTGTCCCCGTAACCGTTTGGGACTCGCCTTCGATGGAGGGGGCGTGCCAACGGGCGCGGTTGGGTTACCCACGTCCGTATTGATGAGAATCCTGGAATAAGGGGACACGATCTCTGCTTTGACAAGACGTGCCAAGGAAACCGCTTCGCTAAATGCACTGAGGTGGAACAATAAAAACCATTCGAGTAAAGGCTTGGCCATGGTGTGACATCATGCCTCGAAATACGTCAGCAGATTGAACTTGTGTGAATATTATTCTCTCTACGGTGGAGTGTGGAATTTATTTTGCAGAGCCGGACACTATCTTGGTGTTCAAAATCTTCTATGAATTATTCGGAGGAGGAACCCGCCTTGCAATGCCGAATACAATATGTGCGCCGGACTCGTCGTCATTGAAGCCTGGTTCATGGGCTACTGAGGGAGTCCTGGACTAGGGGGTGTCCGGATAGCCGAACTATCATCATTGGCCGGACTCCAAGACTATGAAGATACAAGATTGAAGATTTTGTCCCGTGTCCGGATGGGACTTTCCTTGGCGTGGAAGGCAAGCTTGGCAATACGGATATGTAGATCTCCTACCATTGTAGCCGACTCTGTGTAACCCTAGCCCTCTCCGGTGTCTATATAAACCGGAGGGTTTTAGTCCATAGGACGAATAAAAATCATACCATAGGCTAGCTTCTAGGGCTTAGCCTCCTTGATCTCGTGGTAGATCTACTCTTGTACTACCCATATCATCAATATCAATCAAGCAGGAGTGGGGTTTTACCTCCATCAAGAGGGCCCGAACCTGGGTAAAAACATCATGTCCCTTATCTCCTCTTACCATCCGCCTAGACGCACAGTTCCGGACCCCCTACCCGAGATCCGCCGGTTTTGACACCGACACTTACTAAGCCACAACATGGTCAGATCATGACCATGGGCTTTGGCTCTAGGTCAAGAACACCTTGATCCATACTCAACCGTGACCCCCACCAATACCCCAGCCTACTTTATGTACCTCGTGAACAAAGACTTCATGGAGTACTTGGACAAGTTGGTTGTCATCTTTATTTAATGACCTACTTGTCCACCCGAAGGTGGAAGAAGAACCATTCAGCTGGTTAGAAAACGTCTGGAGACCGCCATGTCAAGGAGGAAGAATTATACCAAGTTCCATCATCAAGAAGTGAACTTCCTTGTCGAAGACCGTGCATATCTGTAAACCACTCCTCTCGAAGGAAACAAGCATTTCCATGTAAAAAGGAAGCTCACACCAAGATTTACCGGCCCGCCCTCCGAGATCACCGCAAGACGAAGAGTAGACAGCTACCAGCTATAGTCACCACCTAAATTATCCAATGTGCATAACATTTTCCACGTACTACAACTCCGAAAGTGTTTCCAGCTTCCTGACAAGCATGATCCCTATAAGGACATCGATCACCGAACCATTGGCCTTTAGCCCAACCTGACCTACACGAGAAACCCCTTGGCAACCTGGATCAAGCAGAACGACATACATGAAGCCACACCATCAAGTACTTCAAGGTTCAATGGAGCACCACTCGGAAGCAGAAGCAGTATGAGGACGTGAAGGCTACCCCAGATCCAAGTTTCCATACTCCTTTCCGCACCTAGTTTGGGAATCTCGGGGACGAGATTCTTATAAGGGGGGTAGGTCTGTCACACCATGATTTTCATGCCACTACACTTAAGCTAACAATCATGATAAAATGTGGTTTGACAAAAACTTTTCAGTGCTTTGGACTCTGCTTGATTGATTTTTGTCTATTGTTTGCAAGTGCTCTAAAAATCAAATAAATCCTCCAACTCCTATACTTAATCTCCTTGCTCCAAAATCTTTAACCAATTATCATGCCATGTGTATAGTACATTATAGAATTTTCTTACAAAAATAGTTTGGTCAAAAAGTATTTTCTAAATTTAGTTTTCCAAAAACCCCTGAATTGAGGTTTGCACTACAAGTACTTGATTTGGGGTATGAAAAATCTTTCCAAAAACATATCTGACTCCTATTAGAAATAAGACTCCCTAAAACCACAAAATTATAATTTTAAAAGTTAATTTGCTATTTTATTTAAAGGTTTTTTCTTTAGGCCGGAAATGGTCTTTAATAGGTAAAAATTATTTTTATGTTTCAAAACTATTTCTGAGAATTTAGTGAAACTCAGTAGACATATATTTACCATATATATGATTTTAAACACATGGTCATGTTCAAAATATTGGTCAAATCCCTCAAAAACCCTCTCTGGATATTTCAAGATTTTGACATAATTACAATGGAAATGTTCTCTAAAAATTCCAAGAAAATTTTAGCATGTCACATATGACACGTTTGATGATATTGCCAAGTCTCATGTCATGGAGAATAGTATAACCCCATGAAACCCTCTCAAAACCATTTCTGCCCTTTTTCAAGTTTGAAAAACTTTACATTAGAAAACTCGTCCAAATGCTCCCAAACTTGGTCCACCTACTAAAATGGTCTAATAAATCATCTAGACCAAGTGGCACAAGTTGGATAACAAGTTAACTTGATCAAAGTACCCCAAAACCCTTCCTGCCTAGAACCAAATTTGACCAACTTAACATTGGCAACTTTCTCCTTTTGATCTCAACTTTTGTGGACATGTTCAAAACCTCAAATGATGACACTAAACCAAGTTGTGCATCAAGGATAATATATTTGCATGACTAAATCTTGGAAAGTCCAATTCTGTTGATTTCTAGGGTTTATCAAAGTTGCATTGTCAACTTTCTTCAAATGATCTCAAAATTTGTGAAAAACCTAAATTCTATGTTTCGTTTTATCCTGTTAATTTTCATATCAATTGGTATCCATTTGCTTGCCCAAACCACCATGAAACACCTTCTGTCAGAAATTTAAAATGCATCATTTGGCCATTTCCACTAATCTTCGTGAGCTAAACTTTCTCCCACAGCCTCATCTGGTCCTCCTCTAACCCCTTCATATTTACCTGCCCGAGGAGCCATGATTATGGGGGTGAAAAGCTCTTTTTTGCTCTCTGGATATCACCATTTCAATTCTCTCTCTCTCTCTCTCTCTCTCTCTCTCTCTCTCTCTCTCCACTCCCTCTCCCCTCCAGTGGATCTTTAGGGCATCCAATGCCACTCCTTCATTTTTTACAACCCCCTAGAGTCGTTGGACACAAGAGGACACGGCCAAGACGCAAAAGACATGCCCCTGCCATCCCAAGTCGCGCTCTGGAGCGCGCTATAGTGCGCCAGAGCACTGTTGCTCGGCCCTCCCGAGGTAACCAGCCGGCATTGGGCAAGGCAAGCGTGTCCGTCGAGGCCGCCTCGACGACCGCAACACGCCAAGATGTCGGGCCCCTCCTGAATCTCTCTCCTCTCCCCTCTGCAAGCTCGCCTGAGCGTGTCCGTGGACGCTGCCCATGATGCACCGCAGCCACACCCATATAAGGCCACCCGAGCACCACTCTGGTCTCTCCCTGCTCTCCCTCTCCCCCAGAAACCTCCCGGACAAGCTCTCTCTCCCCCTCATGCTCTCCTTGCCTCCCCATCGCCGCCATTGTCGCCGTCGGCCTCCACCCGGCTCCAGCAAACCAGGGCCTCCCCTCCCCTCCTTTGGCTACCAGGAGAACCAAAGCATGCCGGTGGAGCTCTCCCACTCTTTTTCTCCTGCTCTGGTGCCCCATGGCGCCGCATCCATCTTCTCCCGAAGCCCCGTCCACCGGCATCAAGGCCACCATTGTCTCGATCTTCCCCAGCCTGCGTGAGACCCATGGATGGGCGCGGCTCGGCCTCCCGAGTCCGTCGGTATGCCAGACGTTGTCGGGGACGGCCGGAGTCGCCGGGAAGGGCGCTGGCAGCTCGCTCGGTCGGCTTCCTCTGCCCCAGGCGCGAGGAAGGAGACGACCTGTGGTCAGGGCCCGCGTGTAAGACTCAGCTTCTCTGCAGCGAAGGCGCCTCATCAGACACCGCCTTCGACGTGGCCTCGCAGCGGGCGCGCGCAAGAGGCTGGGCCAGGCCCATTGCGCTGCCCCGCTAATTCTCGCCCAAAGCACGCTGTTGCCTCCCTAGATCCAGCCCATTAGGTAAAACCTTTTCTTTTTCTTTTTCTGCATGTTTGTAAAATCTCCCAAGAATTCAAATGGACTCCAAATTTGATGATTCAAATTTCTAGTGACTCCATAAATCATGCCTTACCACATGGTGTTATTAGCACATTTTGCAAGAAATATTTCTTTCACAAATAATTAACAAATCTCATTTTTCCATTTCTGTGATAAACTTCGAAAAATCCGAGAGGGCTCAAATTTAATCCAAATGCAACGATTCAAATTTCTAGATGCATATGATTTCATAAATTAGTTTATGAACATCTCTGCTTATGCTCCCTATGCTACGTCAAATATTTGTCCATTTCTCCGTGTATAACCAACTTTGCAAATTCATAGAAAAATCATTTGAACTCCAAATCCAGTGAAGCCAACTCCTAGGTGCTTCTAAAATCATTCCTTGTTAAAAGGGTGTCTTTTCTCATTTTTCAAAATAATGTTTCTGTACACTTCTTGCGAATCCACAAATCCCTTGATTCCATCATATTGAAATGTTCAGAGATATCGATAGATCACATCCCAATGAAACCACTTTGGTCATTCCTCATATGACCAAAGGTATCCTAGAAAAGTCACATTCACATTTTTAGAGCACTTTTATTTTTTTCCGTGTAGTGTTTCTTATTGTGATCTTTTCCGACGTTAGTTGACGATGTAGACGGAGTACTTGGAGAAGGACCAGAAGACTTGAAGACTCTGATGAACCAGGCAAGCAGCCCTTTGACCATGACAACCCTCTTGTTCATTGGTACCCTTTTTCCGATTGCATGATGATGAAATATGACGGTGGTAAACTTGTTGTGAACCACCACATGATGCATACCCCTACTCATGACTTTACCTTGTTCATGAATGGAATGTCAAAAGACTAGTTGATGCATAATGATGCATGTGTACCATGAACTCTTCATGGTTACATTCTTTCGAAAACCCCATCGGGTGCCCGTAATGCCCTTGGGAGATGTTGAACTAAGGTCACCACTTGAGGAAGAAGTGGTGTACCGAAGAGAGCTTTTGGTGTGTGTGTAAAATGATGGATTAGATTTATGTGTGATTACCATCCCAACCAAACATGTGCAACCACTCTACCCCTTTATGGGACGGGGCATTATTGATTACTTAGGCTGATACTAACATGGTGCCAACATTACTAGTGATGGGGGTGACTTGAGGTCGCGCTCGGGACGGGGTCGTGCTTGGATAGGTGGCCATGACCGTTTTCACAGGGCACCGGACACACCGTTGGTCCCTTCGAGTATGCATGATAATGTAAAAAGGGCAGAGTCCCACGATCTTTTGCTTATACATGAGGGCAGTGTATCAACGAGTGGACCCTATGTTAGTGTCGTCTAGGGAAAGGTAATGATCAGGTGCTTCCCTCGAGTACTTGAGGTACTGCGGGATCGTGGATGACACGAAAGCTTCCCGGTTCTTGTGGGTAAAGTGCACAACCTCTGCAGAGTGTCAAACTATTCTAATAGCCGTGTCCACGGTCAAGGACAATTGGGTGGTGCTACTTAAACTATGTCCAGAACTTTACAAACTTGGTATGTGGGTCAAGTAAAGACTTCACGTGTTGGTTAAACTAGAGTTGTTCTAAACTCTATTTATGTTGATATTTGTAACCTGTTCTCACGGTTACTTGAATTCTCCTGATGCATGTCTTACAAGTTGTTGAACATGTCAGTGCACTCAAAACTAGCTTTCTGCAAAATGACCTACTTAGTGCTATATCATGCATTGTTGTTCCTTGTTTCAAAACATGGGTTGCTTGCGAGTACATTCAAAGTACTCATTGGCTTGCCGCTTGTTATTTTATTGGCCAGGCATGAGAGAACAGGATGTAAAGAAGAATACCTTGGTGACGAGCATGCGAGCTAGAATGCTCCCAGTCAGAATTCCTATAGGGTTAAGGTAGATGGCATGGGTTCAAGTTATCCACGAAGATTCCCGCTGCGATGTTATACTCAAGGCTTGGCCATAATGGTCATAATTTATGTAAGATGTTATGTATGGATGTAAGACTCTTGTTATTCAGCTTCTGTGTGTTCAGTGAGCATTGATCTCTGAGATCACTGTACACGTGCATTCGGTGATCACGACTTATGAGTCGGGGTCCCCACACTTCTGCTCCTGCATTGCCAAAAGAATCTAGATCGATAAAGGTCTATCATTTTCATCACCCCTTTAGGTATCTCAAAAAGAGTAGCATGAACATTGGTAGACTAGTAAGGGCAACGTTGATGCGGGTAAGTTGTCCTCCATATGACAACTTCCAACTGTCGAGCTTCTTTTTCAAGCGGTCCTCAATAATTGTTCATTTTTTGGTGAGCTTGCGCCGATGAATAGGGATCCCGAGGTACGTGAACGGTATAGATCCCACCTCATAGCCAAATAGTTTCCTGTACGGGCTCTCCTCCTCTTTGGCCTTACCAAATTTGAAGAGGTTACCTTATGGAAATTAATTTTAGAGTGAAGTGCATCCTAGGTCCTTGAACTGTTTCAAAGGTGTCATGTAGGTTCTCAAACTATGAAAGTGTCATCTAGGTCCTTAAATTCCTTGAAGTGTAATAAGTGTGTGTGTGTATATATATATATGACACCTCTAAAATAGTTCTAGGATCTATGATGCACTTCACCCTTAATTTTAAGACCCAAAAGTTGTTTGAAAAGATACAAGCATATTACTCACCTTTTGAATATCATGTTTCATAAAGATGACAGTGTCATCCGTATACTAGAGGATAACACACCTCCATCAACCAGATGTAAGATAAGGCCACCAACCTGAGAATGCTCCTTAGTGCTTGCTATGATAATAGCCAACTATCTGCCATAGTGTTAAATAAGATTGGCGACATGGGATCCCCTTGCCTCAATCCCTTAAGGGTTTGGAAATAATGACTGATGTCATCGTTGGCCTTAACCCCAACACTCCCACCCTGAATGTAAGAAGCCACTTGCTTCCACCATTCAGTCGCAAAATGCGAAGGGCTCGTTGAAGAAAACATCACTTTACTTTGTCGTAGGCCTTTTTAAAGTCCACCTTAAAGATTACTCCATTGAGTTTCTTAGTGTGAAGCTCATGGATCATCTCATGAAGGACAACCACTCCCTCAAGAATATTGCGACCAGGCATAAAGCCAGGCAGCATTGGGCGCACGACCGTATGAGCAGAGTAGTAGACAATCTTTTAGTGCTCACCCTTGTGAAGATTTTAAAACTGTCGTTGAACAAGAAGATTGGTCAAAATTTCTCAATCCGTACCACATCCACTTTCTTTGGTAAAAGAGTGATAATTCCAAAATTGAGACGAAATAATGAAAGATCACCATTATATAAGTCCTCAAACATTGAAAGAAGATCAACCTTAATGATCCCCGAACATTTCTGATAGAACTCAGTGAGGGATGGTTTTTTTAGGATACTGGAGCTATTGGAGTTACTCTAAGTTCATCTTTGAACTACTTTTTCTATCAATAAGTGTACTTTACCAACTAAAAAGGTGTACTTCAAGCTTCAGGTGATTAAACCAGTGGGGGACCTAGAAACTAAGTACTAGAGGTGCCAAACATCATCCTTTTCGAGTAGTTCTGCTAAAGTCATTTTAGTTTATCCTTTCTCTTAAGGTATGATGAGATTTCAGGTCACAAAGCCTTTTTTTAAGAAAGATAGGAAATCCAATGGTGTAAGTTGTTTATCGTACTGAGTTCGTACAAGATTCATCATATGTGTAACATTGCTCTTTTGTAGGGGTCCATCCATGGATTATATTGCATTTAAAATGGAACTCCGGTGCATGGTGCCATGGTCCAAGGTGCATGTTTACATATTTAGGTAGGTGTGAACCAATCTGTGGTTAGATAGTTAGAAGGACAGTGATTTCCCAGCCCAGCAGGGTTAAATCTTGATGCTCGCATTATTCTTGGATTTATTTTAGGATTTCTGGCAATGCACGTTCGTTGGGAGGGGATATTCACGTCGACTACGAGGCGCCTGTGGTGACTTCGTCAATCTCAAGATGATATGTCGGTCTAGCCTCTCGAAGGTATTCATAGAGATAGGGTTTGTGTTTGTTCATAGAGATGAGTGTATGCACGTATTTTTTTTGCATGCGTTTAGAAAAAAACATATTTACACGGAAAGCAAATGATTTTGGGAAATTGTTCAATTCAACCGACTGATCTTGCAACGACACAAGCCGCCTCCTGCGTCGTACATGTGTCAAGGGAAAGGTCCCACCAGCGCCTTATCTCTTCCCAAAATTTCTTATCCAGTCGTCGCTTCCATCACATCTTCATCCCCTTCCTCGCAGCCGCGATGTCTCCGGCGCGCGTCTCTCTCTCTCTCTCTCTCTCTCTCTCTCTCTCTCTCTCTCTCTCTCTCTCTCTCTCTCTACACACACATAGAAAGTCGATACTCCCCTGCCGCCTAGCTCCATCGCCGATGAGCTTTTCTGCTGCAAGGGTCGACCATTGTTGCTACGAGGGCATCGCCGGTGCTACAAAGCAGCAGGTAGGGAGTGGCTGGAGGCAGGCTTGCTCGCTCCCTTTGCTTCCTCTTCCTCTAGATTGGGCTCCACGCCAGCAAGTCCAGCGCTGCTGCAAGCCACTTCTCGCGTTCGTGTGCATCGTCTGGAGGATCATAGATTTTCTATAGTTGCTGCTCCTGCCCGCCGTTGCAAAACAAAAGGACGGGCCACCGCTCGCCATTGTTCACGCAGTGGGGAGCTGCAACCGGGCAAGTGTTGCAGGGCAAAGGCAATCTGGAGGTACTGCAAGAGGGTGTCGCCGCGACATTGCCTACGATGTAGTGGGGGTCGTGCTGCTGCACAGGTGCCGGCGACTCCCGGTGTTGCGTTGCGGCGGTCGCCAGTGGCTGACGGCTCTGGTGCTGCGATGCAGCACTCACAGGCGGCTCCGATGAAGCAATGCAGCGGTCGGCGGCGGCAGTCGACCTTTGAAGCTCCGATACAGCACTCGATGGCGGCTCCAGGGCTGCAATGGAGCGCTTGCGCGGAGGCTCGATGTTGCGATGCAGCATTCATCGTTGGCTCCATGATAGACAAAGAGTTTTGGGGTTATGGGCTTCGACACCTCTAGGGGTCGGCCTCAATAACATATATATAACAAGGGGGTACCTCATCGGGTACAAATACAATACATACAGAGATTACAATACATACAAGTATATTAGTCTAACACCCTCCCTCAATCTTAACCGTGATCTGAAGAATTCAGAAGATTAAGATTGCGACGACAACCCTCAAACTGAGGTAGTGGCAATGGCTTCGTGAAGATGTCGGCAAGTTGGTCCTTTGATGGAATGAACTTGATTTGAAGCAACTTCTGTGAAACTCGTTCTCTGACAAAGTGATAGTCAACTTCAATGTGTTTCGTTCGGCCATGAAATACTGGATTTGAAGAAAGGTACGTAGCACCGATGTTGTCACACCAAAGAACAGGTGGATGACGCTGAGGGACTCTCAACTCTCGAAGCAAGGCCTGAACCCAGATAAGTTCAGCGGTGGCATTGGCAACTGCTTTGTATTCAGCTTCAGTACTACTACAAGACACTGTAGCTTGTTTACGAGCACTCTAGGCGATCAAATTAGGACCATAGAACACTGCATATCCCCCCGTGGATCGCCTGTCATCGGGACTACCAGCCCAATCTGCATCAGAGAATGCCGAGAGGCTACCGGAAGGGGCAGATCGAAGGTGCAGACCCAGAGCAGCAGTCAAACGAACATAGCGCAGAATACGTTTCACAGCAGTCCAGTGAGTATCCCGAGGAGCATGAAGAAACTGGCACACGCTGTTCACCGCATAAGAGATATCAGGACGAGTAATCGTCAAATACTGTAAGCCACCAACAATACTGCGATACGTTGTAGCCTCATCCGAAGGAAGAAGGGTACCATCAAGTGCAGAGAGTCTATCAGAAGCTGTCATGGGAGTGGAAGCAGGCTTACACTGAAGCATACCAGCACAACGAAGAAAATCCAGAGAGTACTTCTGCTGAGTGAGAGTCATACCGGCATCCGAATGAGAGACCTCCAAGCCAAGGAAATAATGAAGCCGACCAAGATCTGTAATGGCAAAATCACCACTCAAAGCAGAAACAAGACGATCCGCAGCAAGGGCCGATGAGCTGATCAATATGATGTCATCAACATACACCAACAGGTACATAGTGACCGCGGGGCGCTATAGCATGAACAAGGAAGTATTAGCTGTCGAGGGAACAAATCCATGTGCACGGAGAGCAGAAGCGAGGCGCGCATGCCAAGCACGTGGCGCCTGTTTAAGACCATAGAGAGCCTTTACCAAGCGACACAAATGCTGTGGACGAGTAGGATCAACAAAACCAGGCGGCTGACGCATATAGACCTCTTCATCAAGAACACCATGTAGAAAAGCATTCTGAACATCGAGCTATCAAAGAGACCATCCATGAGTAACCGCAAGAGACAAGAGCAGGCGAATAGTCGTCGGCTTGTTCACAGGACTGAAGGTATCATCATAATCAAGACCTTGACGTTGTTTGAACCCACGAGCAACAAGCCGAGCCTTATACCGTTCAATAGAGCCATCAGCATGTCGCTTAACTTTGAATACCCATTTAGAATCAATTATATTGACACCACTGTGTGGAGGAACAAGACGCCACGTACCATTTTTGAGCAATGTCTGATACTCTTGTTCCATTGCAGATCGCCAGTGAGGAATACCCAGAGCTGCTTGATAATGACGGGGTTCAGCAGAAGGATCAGTTGTAGAATGAGCTATACAGGCCGCGAGCCAGGCAACCGTGCCATCAGTGCGTTGAAACGGTTTAAAAATACCACTCTTGATGCGAGTGTGTGGACGCTGAGCAACCGGAGTAGTTGGCACGATGGAAGTCACGGGAACCGTCGATGGAGAGGCCTGCATCTCCTGAGAAGAAGACATCGCGGTTGATGGTGCCCGCGACAATGAAGAGCTGCCAGGAGACGAGGCAGTAGGCGCGGGCGTCGCCGAACCGGGAGACCCAAGCGAGTCCGTAGACGCGGGCGTCGCCGGAACAGGCGATGCAGGCGAGACCGGCCCGGTCACGGGCGAGGCGAAGACAGGAGACGAAGGGAGGTCCAGCTCCAGCCGAGCCGGGGCCGAGCGCGGAGCGGGTGTGATGAGACCCGACCCTGCATGGCCCATGCGGGGGGAGGCGGGCGCAGGATCAACGTGATCCGGGGAGCGCGGCTCCGTTGCGACCGAAACCGGATCCGGGTGACTGGCAGGCACGGGTGCAGGAGACCCTGCATGCGCCATGCAGGAGGGCGCAGTGGCCGGATCGACGTGATCCGATGAAGAAGCCGTCGGAGCAGTGGATGAGTCCTCAAGGAGAACAAGCCGAGCACCTCTACCAGTTCCTGCACCATGGTTAGACAACAAAAGAGGCGAGTGTGCAGCATCTACAAATTGATCAGGCAATAAAGGAGATGAATGCACAGGTTCATTTGGTGTGATGACAGGAGTTGGAAGATTAGAAAAAGGAAAAACATGCTCATCGAAGACAACATCACGCGAAATATACACACGATTTGTTGGAACGTAAAGGAATTTATAACCTTTGTGCAACGGACTGTACCCAAGAAAGACACATTTTTTAGAACGAAACTCGAGATTACGATTATTGTAAGGATGGAGATGCCGCCAACACGCACAACCGAAGACTTCGAGAAAAGTATAATCAGGAGTCTCATGAAGCAAGAGTTCTAGCGGAGTTTTCATGCCAAGGAGTCGCGACGGAAGTCTGTTTATGAGAAAACAGGCAGTAGTGAAAGCATCACTCCAAAAGCGAAAAGGAACAGAGGCATGAGCTAATAAGGTTAAGCCGGTCTCAACAAGATGACGATGCTTACGTTCAGCTGAACCATTCTGCTGATGTGTATGAGGAAAAGACACACGATGCGAGATCCCAAGTTTCTCGAAGAAGTTATTTAAATTGCGGCACTCACCCCCCCAATCTGATTGTACATGAATAATTTTGTGTTGTAGGAGACGGTCAACATGTGTTTGGAACTTAAGAAAAACATCGAACACATCAGACTTATGTTTAAGAAGATAAATCCATGTAAAACGACTATAAGCATCAATAAAACTGACATAGTACTCATGACCACTAACAGACATCTAAGCAGGACCCCAAACATCTGAAAACACAAGTTCAAGAGGAGTTTTGACTACATGACTAGAAACGGAAAAAGGTAACTGATGACTCTTTCCCTGCTGACAAGCATCACAAACTGAGACATCATTATTACTAGAAACTGACGGTAACTCATGACGGTGAAGAATATGTCGAACAATGGGTGTAGCTGGATGGCCAAGACGAGAGTGCCATTGTGCGGGAGATACTCGAACAGCACTGAAGACTTGAGGGACAACTGGGGAGACAGATCGCGGCACATCAAGAGCATATAGTCCATGACGAAGGCGCCCTCTAAGAAGTACGTCCCGTGTGGCCCGGTCCTTGATAAAAAGATGAAACGGGTGAAACTCACAAAACACATTATTGTCATAAGTAAGTTTAGGTACGGAGAGTAAGTTACGGGCAACAGTGGGAACTCGAAGAACATTCTTAAGACGCAACTGTCGAGATGTATGTGTGAGAAGAGATGCCTGACCAATATGAGAGATGTGCATACCTACCCCATTTGCTGTGTGAACCTTGTCAGGACCATGGTAGGCCTCCCGAATAGCAAGCTTGTCCAGTTCATTTGTCACGTGCTCTGTGGCGCCAGTGTCCATGTACCAGGTGGGATCAACATTATAAGATTGAGTCTTTACTTGATGCTGCGTCATGTTGACTTGACGCTCATTGCCCTTGCCGTTGTTGCCAAGGCCCAGAAACTCAGGCTGAAAACGACGGTGACAGCGAGATGCAACGTGGCGAGGAATTCCACACAGCTGACAAGGGGCAATAGCTCCACAAGCAGCACAACAAGCACATGGGCGCCCGTTCTCGACGACGATGGTAGGACGCGATTGGGAGGAAGCAGCAGGAGGAGCACCACCCTTGCCTCCCGTAGGAGGGGTTGAAGCAGCCATAGGAGCAGCAAGACGGGCACCAGGACGTCCCTTCCCACCACGAACAACAGCGTTGGCCGAGGGGGGCTCATCCGGATGACGACTGGCAAGGTGTTGCTCCGTTGAGAGGAGGCGCTGGAAGAGTTCCTGCGGCTTGATGGGAACCTTGCATTCCTGGATCACCTCCACAAGAGAGTCATACTCGGCATCAAGACCTTGGAGAACATATGTGGTAAACTATGTGTCACGAAGGGGCTCGCCGATGGAGGCAAGCTGATCGGCGAGGCGTTTAATCTTGTTGAAGAAAACGGTGACAGAGTGATGATCCTTGCGAGTCTCATTGAGCTGTGTACGAAGGGCCATGTGCTGAGACGAGGATTGTGCGGAGAAACTGGACTCCAACGCATCCCATACCTCATGAGACGTGGTAGCAAATAATACCAAGCCGGCGACGCCCTCAGTGAGGGAGGACTGAATCGCCGAGAGAATCGCTTGATCTTGAGCAATCCATGGCCGGTACATATGATGATCCGGCGGGGGACATGGCAGAGTACCATCGACAAAACCCTCCAAGTAGTGACTACGAAGGAGGGGAAGAATATGTGCGCGCCAAAACAGATAGTTGTCCATCTTCAGTTTCACCGGCAGAAGATTGCTGAAGTAGAACGGTGGAGTCGAGATGACATCAAGGGCGAAGTCATAGGGCGGCGGCACAGGAACCGCACCGGAGGAGACGATATCCCCCGCAGGCGAGGACTGCGGCGCAACCGGAGGCGCCTATGGTGGCGCACCGTGAGGCGCAGGCCGCGGGATCCCCGCGTAGCTAGGACCATAACCGGCAGCAGGAGGTGCGTTGTAGCCAGCGCCATGGCCAGCGTAGGGGACGCCGTAGGGAGCGCCGTAGATAGAACCGTAGGGAGCGCCATAGTAGGCACCATAGGCGGCTGGGTCGTACGCGTACGGCAGCGGTGGCGCGTAGGGTGCCAGCGCGGCATAGTTGGGGCGTAGAGCCGGCGAGCCGGGAGGAGCCGAGGACGGCGCCCCGGAAAATAGTGGTCCCGTCGATCTTCCTCCTTGGAGAAGGGTGGACAGGAACGGCGGCGCGAAGACAGATGAGCCCGTCCCGATCGGATCGGTGAGTGCCGTAGGGGCCGAATAGGGTTCGGCGAGCAAGGTGGTGGTGGCGGACATAGTCGCTGCGTAGGAGAGGGCAGCGAGGGTGGCCGCGCCGGAGAGGGCAGCGGCGGCGGCGGCCTCGGAAGAAGCAGCGGAAGACAACATGGCTAGGTCAGGATCGTTAGATCGCATCTGTTACCACGATAGACAAAGAGTTTTGGGGTTATGGGCTTCGACACCTCTAGGGGTCAGCCTCAATAACATATATATAACAAGGGGGTACCTCATCAGGTACAAATACAATACGTACAGAGATTACAATATGTACAAGTCTATTAGTCTAACACTCCGGGGCTGCAATGGAGCGGTCGTCGTCGACTCTCGGAGCTCCGATGCAGAACTCGTCGGTGGCTCTGGGCTGCAATGAAGCGGTCATCGTCGGTTCTCGGAGCTCCGATGCAGCGCTCGTCGGCGACTCCAGGGCTGCAATGGAGCGCTTGCTGATTCCGACAGTGATGTAGCGAGCTCGCGAGCTAGCAGCATCCACCCGGTCCGCGCTCGTGCTTTTTTGCTTTACATATCATGTGTTGCGGGAGACATGGGGGAGAACGAAGTAGCAATATTCTTGCTCGCGCGTTGACCAAATCAGATGGCCACGCTGCGTCAAACCACGACGATCGGATGGCCACCTACCCGACTGATTTCCCTCGGCCTCCTCTCCTAAACACATATCAGGCGAGATGCACGCAGGTGGGGGGGATTTGAGCGGGGGTGATATAAGGAACCTGTTCTGTAGATCGTCCTCGTCCATGGCATGAGCTGCCTCCTCCCCCGCCTCCGCTCGTCATCCTCACGCAGTCTTTGCCGCCCCAGGAGATGGATGTCGCGATGACCGTCGCATGGATATGTTAGGTGCGAGCTTGGGGGAGGAGAAAGGATAATGCAGGATCGAACGGTGGGCGAGGAGGTTTATGAGATGGATATTTCAGTCGACTGATCTTCTTCATGAAAACCTGCTTGATTTAGATTGTAAAAATCATACAAATTTTATGAAACCATGTGTGATGACTCGAATCCATAGTCAATCCTACTTTTGATAGGACCAGTTGACAATTGCAATTTTTGGGGAGTGCTTCGATACAACCCCCCCCCCTAAAATGTATAGTGGATAGTATGGTAATTTCACATTAGGTATAGGAATACCCACCCGACGCTATACGTCCGCGCGCGACGGCATACGCCCGCCCGCGTATGCCGCACCCGTCACTGTACGTACGCCCACCCGCGTATGCCGCACCCGTTGCTGTACGCACGCCCGCCTGCGTACCCGCACCCGTCGCCGTAAGTCGCTGTCGTACGCCCGCACGTCTCGACGTTGGCGTCGACAGTTGTTCGAGGAAAAAAAACCCTGAACCCTAACGCATCCACGCCGTCTCCACATCGGCCCCCGTCTGCGCCAAGTCACCGTCGCCCGGGTCGCCGCCCAAACAGGCTGCCGCACGTGCCCCGGCGCTGTTACCGCTGCCGCCGCGCCTGCCCAGGCTCCATTGCAGCTGCCGCCGCGTTCCATTCCCGTCGCCCAGATGGCCGCCCACCCACGATCTACGTCGCCGCCTCCCTCCGTGCAGTATGCCTGCTACGACCAGCCGTCGTCCTCACGCCGTCGACACCTGCCTCCGCCGACCAGCAACGTCAGGCCGTCATCACAACAAATGGATCGGGCTGAAATCCTGGCCGCCGTGCAAGAGGTTGGTTAGAGATAACATTGTGCTTGATGAAATAATTGTTTTAGGGATGATGTTACATGGTGTTTGATTGATCGTACAATTTTTTTTAACTATGTATAGTTAGAGGATGTGACGCCCCCGATTCAATCGTACACTAATCATGCACGCAAACGTGTACAATCAAGATCAGGGACTCACGGGAAGATATCACAACACAACTCTAAAAACATCAATAAGTCATACAAGCAACATATTACAAGCCAGGGGCCTCGAGGGCTCGAATACATGTGCTCGATCATAGACGAGTCAGCGGAAGCAACAATATCTGAGTACAAACATAAGTTAAACAAGTTTGCCTTAAGAAGGCTAGCACAAACTAGGATACAGATCGAAAGAGGCGCAGGCCTCCTGCCTGGGATCCTCCTAAACTACTCCTGGTCATCATCAGCGGCCTGCATGTAGTAGTAGGCACCTCCAGTGTAGTAGGAGCCGCCGTCAACGGTGGCGTCTGGCTCCTGGACTCCAGCATCTGGTTGCGACAACCAGAAAGAAGGAAAGGGGGAAAAGGGGGAGAAAGCAACCGTGAGTACTCCTCCAAAGTACTCGCAAGCAAGGAGGTACACTGCATATGCATGGGTATATGTGTAAAGGGCCATATCAGTGGACTGAACTGTAGAATGCCAGAATAAGAGGGGGATAGCTAGTCCTATCGAAGACTACGCTTCTGGCAGCCTCCATCTTGCAGCATGTAGAAGAGAGTAGATTGAAGTCCTCCAAGTAGCATCGCATAGCATAATCCTACCCGGCGATCCTCTCCTCGTCGCCCTGTTAGAGAGAGATCACCGGGTTGTATCTGGCACTTGGAAGGGTGTGTTTTATTAAGTATCCGGTTCTAGTTGTCATAAGGTCAAGGTACAACTCCGGGTCGTCCTTTTACCGAGGGACACGGCTATTCGAATAGATTAACTTCCCTGCAGGGGTGCACCACATAACCCAACACGCTCGATCCCATTTGGCCAGACACACTTTCCTGGGTCATGCCCGGCCTCGGAAGATCAACACGTCGCAGCCCCACCTAGGCCTAACAGAGAGGTCAGCACGCCGGTCTAACTCCTATGGCGCAGGGGTCTGGGCCCATCGCCCATTGCACACCTGCACGTTGTGTGGGCGGCCGAAAGAAGAACTAGCCCCCTAATACAAGAGCAGGCTTACGTTCCAATCCGGCGCGTGCCGCTCAGTCGCTGACGTCTAGAAGGCTTCGGCTGATACCACGACGTCGAGTGCCCATATCTTTCCCACGTAGTTGGTTAGTGCGTATAGACCAAATGGCCAGACTCAGATCAAATACCAAGATCTCGTTAAGCGTGTTATTATGAAGCAACCGCGGACACCGACCAGGGCCAGGCCCACCTAAGGGAGTCCTGGACTAGGGGGTGTCCGGATAGCCGGACTATCATCGTCCGCCGGACTCCAAGACTATGAAGATACAAGATTGAAGACTCCGTCCCGTGTCCGGATGGGACTTTCCTTGGCGTGGAAGGCAAGCTTGGCAATACGGATATGTAGATCTCCTACCATTGTAACCGACTCTGTGTAACCCTAGCCTCCTCCGGTGTCTATATAAACCAGAGGGCATTAGTCCGTAGGACACAACATACATTACAACAATCATACCATAGGCTAGCTTTAGGGTTTAGCCTCCTTGATCTCGTGGTAGATCCACTCTTGTACTACCCATATCATCAATATTAATTGAGCAGGACGTAGGGTTTTACCTCCATCGAGAGGGCCCGAACCTGGGTAAAACATCGTGTCCCTCGTCTCCTGTTACCATCCGCCTAGACGCACAGTTCGGGACCCCCTACCCGAGATCCGCCGGTTTTGACACCGACATTGGTGCTTTCATTGAGAGTTCCTCTGTGTCGTCACCGATAGGCTTGATGGCATCTGGAACTAACGACGCTGCGGGCTTCATATTCGGCGGCTACACACTGCAGGCTAATTCGCTTGGCCATCTGGAGCAGATCTTCATATTCGGCGGCTTCACACTGCGGGCTAATTCGCTTGGCCATCTGGAGCAGATCGAAAGCTATGCCCCTGGCCGTCAGGTCAGATTTGGAAGCCTAAACTTCACGGCCGATGTCCGTGGAGACTTGATCTTCGACGGACCCGAGCCACAGCCGAGCGCGCCGCACTATCGCGATGGGCATGATCTAGCTCTGCCGCCGAACAGTGCCTTGGTGGCCGCACACGAATCCGCTCCGGCCACTGGTCCGGAGCAGACTGCCCAGATAGGGGATCGGTGGACGGACGCCGCCTCGGGGGCTTCAACTGCTACGGCGATGGAGCCGAACACTAATCTTGTCCCTCGCAAAACCTGTGATTCCGAGGTGCCGGACTCCTTGCCGGACTCCAAACCTCCCGCGCCCCTACCAATCAAATCGGATCGGGCGCCGGTTATGGAATTCACCGCCACGGACATCTTCCAATACTCGCCTTTTGGCGACATCCTAAATTTACTAGAGCATCTCTCGTTATCAGGAGAGCCCTGGCCGGACTATGGCCAGGATGGTTGGGACTCAGGCGACGAAGAAATCCAGAGCCCACCCACCACCCACGTTGTAGCCACTGTCGACGACTTAACCGACATGCTAGACTACGACTCCGAAGACATCGACGCTATAGACGACGATGATGGAGACGAACAAGAAACAGCGCATATAGGGCACGCGAGGACCACCTCGCCGTACGACATATACATGGTGGATACCCCAAAAGAGAGCGATAACAAGGACCAACGGGCCGCGGCAGAGGATAAACAACCAAAACGGCGGCGCAGACGCCGCACTAAGCCCCGCCTCGACAACAACAACGCTCCTAAGGACCCCGCATTACAGCAGGGCACAGAAGTGGACGACGAGCATGTAGATAAGCAACCGTCCGAACAGGACGAGTCAGATAATCAGTCCAGGCCCGGCGAAAACAATGGTTTGGACGATCTCACGCCGGACACGCCGCCGGAAGGTAAAAACCTTCGGAAAAGACTCGTCAACACTGCAAGAAGCTTGAAGAAAGAAAAACGGAAGCTCAAAACAGCGGAAGACACACTCAGAATGAGGTGGAGCAAAGTACTCAAAACCGCGGATAAATACGGCAATGGCCATCAATCAAAGAGCTACCCGAAGCGCAAGCTGCTACCAGAATTCGACGACGAGGCCATAGAGCCCCCACAGTCAAAAAATAAAGAGGCAGCCTGGTTGGATAGACGGCCGGATGACAGGCCAAATTCGGAAAGCAGCGCCACACATAAACCAACCAACGAACTTGGAAGGACAGATGGCCCAGCCAGATCCATCTACGGGCCAAAGAAGAAGGCCCCAAGAAGCAAGGCAACACGTCAAGTGTCCGAAGATAGCGGCACACACAAATACAGGGGCGCCGCACACCCACTATGTTTCACCGATGAGGTGCTGGACCATGAATTCCCAGCAGGATTTAAACCCATAAACATAGAGGCCTACGATGGAACAACAGACCCTGGAGTCTGGATAGAAGATTATATACTGCATATACACATGGCCAGAGGAGACGATCTCCACGCCATAAAATACCTACCCCTCAAGCTTAAAGGGCCATCCCGTCATTGGCTTAAAAGCCTCCCAGAAAACACAGTTGGAAGTTGGGAAGAGCTCGAGGACGCGTTTAGAGCAAATTTTCAAGGGACTTATGTCCGCCCTCTGGATGCAGATGATCTAAGTCATATAACTCAACAGCCCGGAGAGTCAGCGCGGAAATTCTGGAACAGGTTTCTCACCAAAAAGAACCAAATAGTCGACTGTCCGGACGCCGAAGCCTTAGCAGCTTTTAAACACAATGTCCGAGACGAATGGCTTGCCAGGCACCTCGGCCAAGAGAAACCGAGGACAATGTCCGCACTAACAAGCCTCATGACCCGCTTCTGTGCGGGAGAGGATAGCTGGCTAGCAAGATGCAGCACCAGCGACCCAAGTACATCCGAGATAAGAGATGGCAACGGAAAATCACGGCACGGAAAAGAGCAGCGCCGGAATAAAGAGAAAAGCCCAAAGAGCACGGCAATCAACGCCGGATTCAAAAGCTCGCGGCCAAACAACAAAACACCGCCTCTTAAGGATGACAGCGATGAGTTGTCCAACTTAAACAAGATTTTGGGTCGGATATGTCAAATCCACAGTACCCTCGGAAGGCCTGCAAATCACACCCACAGGGATTGTTGGGTTTTTAAACAGTCCGGCCGACTAAACGCCGAACACAAGGGGCTCGACGCGTCAAGCGAAGAAGATAAACCCCACCAGCAGAGCACCGAAAAACAAAAGACTTTCCCACAAGAGGTCAAAGTAGTAAACTCACTTCATGTGATAATACGGAAAAATAGTGCGGCACTTCCTAAAAAGAGCCTCGCACGGTCCAACCCAGAAGACCATAGAGATTGGATATCAAAACCAATCACTTTCGACCACCTGGACTATTCCAGAAGCGTTCGAAGCGCGGGACGGACTGCCCTGATATTGAATCCCATAATCGACGGATTACAATTTACTAAAGTCCTAATGGACAGAGGCAGCGACTTAAACCTGCTGTATTTAAACACAATCCGCAAGATGGGGGTAGACCCTACCAAAATTCGACACAGCCGCACTTCCTTCAAAGGAGTGATGCCAGGCCCTTATGCCAAGTGCACAGGCTCCCTATTACTAGAAGTCGTGTTCGGATCACCGAACAATTTTTGGCGCGAAAAACTAATTTTTCATATCGTCCCATTTAAAAGTGAATATCAAGCACTCTTGGGACGAAAGGCTTTCGTCCGTTTTAACGCCATACCGCATTACGCGTCTCTTACACTCAAGATGCCCGGTCCTCGAGGCATCATTTCAGTGCGAAGGGTCACCTGAAGACCCCGGACACGGATAGACGAGTCCGGCATTGGTTGGCAAGGGGCTCCCTAGCCGCACAACCCTTGACAAGGGGTTGCGCGCACAAAGAATCGCGAGTTCATACGAATCCCGCTTTACTTATTTATGTTTCTTCTTCTCCTTTTTTTCGCACGAATTGTTTCCAAACTAAGCGTTCCTCTCCTTTTACAGATGAACAACGTGCATACTCGTCCAGGATAACGGCACAACGGAGACACAGGCGCAGACGTGCAGTAGGGACCCGTTGCGAGGATTCTTTTCAGATTAAGACCCTGCGTAAACCTTTTTTACTGTCTCTTGTTGTTATTCTCCCTTGGTTTCTTCCTATAACCAAAGCGGAGCCTAAAGTTTTGGCATTGGCCGCGTCAGAAGACCATGCCCGTACTTGGACACTAGGGGCTCAGGGCATTATTCTGCCCATTATCATAAAGACCGAACACCTTAGGGAGTGTTCGGCGTCTCGAGTTAGGCATTATATGCATCAGCTCCGAATCATGTCTTTGGTCAAATGTTGGGTTTGCCCGGCTCCTGTGTTTTGCTGCCTTACGTTCCGTATCATCGGCTAACGCGGCACCAGGAGAACTACTGCGATTGTGCCCCAGTTCGGCTGGGCGAGCACCTCAGTAGAGAAAGCCGAAAACTGACTATCATGATATAGCGAGAGACTGGTCAACCACTCGGTCGACTACCGGAATGTTTAGAATTCCCCGCTTTCACGAAGGACCGTTTCCCGGTCAGGCACACACGCGCCCCGCAATCGGAGAAGTGCGGTGCCCCAGGGGCTATATCGTAGCCCCACGCTCGAACTCCACTTGCTAAGTGAAAGTGATAAAGCATTATAGTCCGAATTGCATCGTTTGCTACGCTACCACCTCCTAAACAGGACCGAGACGTCGGATTAAGTGTGAACACGCGCTATTTTTGCGAACACCCCCGCACCTTGTGCGTGGGGGCTGAAGCCGAAGACTGCAATCTTTCAGGTTATACAAATGTATACGAAAACGGCCGCTCAGGAGCAGTTTTACCACTTGGGACGCACAAGTATAAAAAGCAGTTATTGCATAATCATTGTTTTACAAGCTAAAACGTTCATTTGAACGTGACATTTTTTGAGCACTGTGACTCTATTACACGAGCACCGCGCATAACTTCCCCGAAATAGTGCTCGGCGGGGAGCCGGCTTTCATCCGAACCCTGGGCGGCAACAGCGGTGGCATCCATCTCTGTCCAATGCGCCTTTACGCGGGCAAGTGCCATCCGCACGCCTTCGATGCAGGCCGACCGCTTCATCTCCTTGATATGCGGCACCGCTCCAAGGAATTGCTGCAGAAAGCCGAAGTAGCTCGTCGCCTTGGGCCTCTCTGGCCAGACATGAGCCACGATGTCAGTCATGGCAAGTCCGGATAATCTATTTAGCTCGGCCCATTCGGCCAACCGGTCGGTCAACGGAAGTGAGCGATCCGGACTATGGAATTGAGACCAAAATAGCTCTTCCGTCTTGTGATCCTTCTGGCTCCGGAAGTGCTCAACGGCATCAGCCGCTCTTGCCGCTAAGTCCATATACGGATCCTCCGGACTCCACAGCCGATCAAATTGAGCATACTTTTGATCCATAAACCGGCGAGGCAGCAGATAAGGCTTGCCAGCCACGATATCTCCGGCCTGGCGCAGCTCCTCCCTCATGGCCCGCATTGCAGAGCGGGCATCCTTGGCCTCGGCGGTGGCCTTCTTCAGGTCTTCCCGCTCCGATAAGCGCTCCTTTTCAAGAGCCTCATTGCGGTCGGCAGCATCTTTCATTTTTACGGCCAATTCGGCCACCTCTTCCCTGCTTAGGCAGTGAGCAGCCTTTTCGGCGGCCGCCCTCGAGGCAGCCGCGTCACTCCTTCGGGCTTGCTCCTTAGCTTGAGCAAGTTCGGCCCGAAGGCTCTCCACAGCAGCAGCTCTGTCTGTATAACAGCATATAATTTATCAGAGGAGGGCTTTGACCCCATTAATAAAGCAACCATGGAGAACTCATTTACGTTGCGACTCGTCAAGTCGCCGGTTGACAAGTGCGATGTCCGCATCCGCCGCGTCAAGTTGCCGCATTAACTCGGCAACCCCACTAGTCCGGCTAGCCCTCGGACTATCCGCCACCTGCATAGGAACAACGACATTCATTACTCGCAATTTCGATCCTCGGCACGCTGTCGTCTTCGACAACCTACCGAGTCTCAGGGGCTACTATCTATACAGGGCACACTTTTATGTGCAAAACTGTCAAAAATGATAGGTGCGTCATTTTCGCGTACCTCAAATCCCGCCAGCAAACTCATAGCGGCGTTACGCAATCCGCTCTCGGCGGACGAAATCCTTCCAATCACCATGTGCATTAGCGCACGATGATCTTCTGAGATGGACGCCCTCTCAAGTAGATTCTTCAGTCCTCCCGACCGGATACTAGCGGGCGCCGAACTCTCCGGCCCCTCCGGACTTGGGGATACCCTCCGTGACGATACTTCAGGCTCGTCTGCCTTATCTGATGGCGCAGCAGACGGGGGCGTTTCGCTCTCCATCATCTCCGGAAGAAGGTCCCCCGAAGACGAACTCATCTGCGAAGGCTGCAAATCCGAACTGCAAAATAAAAATTTCGGTCAACCACAGAAGCACAAATGGAGGTATTTTCTTACTGATGAAATTCCCTTTTCATACTCACGGCTCGCTGGAGGGCTGATTCTTTGGCGATGGTTGTGCGTCCGGATTCTCCCCGGACACCGGATCCCCCGGGGAAGATCTCTTCCCCCGTTTAGGGGCTTTGGCCTCCGGATCCTCGGAGGCGGTCCTCTTCTCCCCCTGGAAGGAGGGGTTCTTGATTCCCCCCCTCTTCAGACGCCCCTTTGGGCGAAATATTAGCTCCTCTATTTTCCCCATCGCTCCCTTCTGTGGGCGCGACCTCCAACATTCTGACCAGCACGGGCTCCAGTGCGGTCTCTAGGAGGGGGGCCGGACACCTTATCAGCCTTGATCGCGCCACCCACTTCTGTGAAGAGTAATGGGTCAGGAGGCGAACTCTAGAAAGGCAGATAAATAGAATGTTCGGACTCTAAGCTATTTACCTGAGTATCCGGGCGATTGCGGCTTAGGCCTGCGTCCTGGACACGCCACCTGCGGTCCGAAGAACAACTTGTACATCTCCACGGGTGTCGCACCCATGAAGTGTTGAAGAATCCGAGGTCCCTCTGGGTTGAACTCCCATAGACGGAGAGGACGGCGTTTGCAGGGCAGAAGATGCCTGATTAGCATAACCTGCATCACCACGACCAGATTGATCTCCCTCGCTTGAGGTCTCGAATCCGGCCCTGCAGTGAGGGCACGTCTTCGGACGACCCCCAATTGAGCCCTTGGTTGACCCACGACATCAGTTGGCGTGGAGGTCCCGGGCGGAATGAAGGCGGCGGCTTTTGCTTGCTGCCCTTCGGAGCGGTGATATAGAACCACTCCTGCTGCCACAGTCCGAGTTCCTCTTGGAAGGAACCCTCGGGCCACGGGGCATCGGCCTTTTTGCTTATGGCCGCCCTGCCGCACTCCGCTTGACGCCCCCCGATCATCTTCGGCTCCACATTGAAGGTCTTCAGCCACAGGCCGAAGTGGGGAGTGACGCGGAGGAAGGCTTCGCAGACGATAATGAATGCGGAGATATGGAGGATGGACTCCGAAGCCAAATCATGAAAATCCAGCCCATAGTAGAACATGAGCCCTCTCACGAAGGGGTCCGTCGGGAAGCCTAAACCCCGACGGAGGTGAGATATGAAGACGACGTATTCGCCGGGCTCGGGGGCAGGCACGGCCTGCCCTTGGGCAGGCAACCTGTGCGAAATCTCGTAGGTCAGGTACTTGGCCTCACGTAACTTCAATATGTCCTCCTCCATGACGGAGGAAGGCATCCACCAGCCCTGAAGGTCGGAGCCGAACATGATTGAGAATTCGAAGCGCTCGAATCTGGGGCTCTGGGTGTTGGAGCTAGGAGCAAGAAGGAGATTTGATGCGAGATTGAAGAAAAGGAACGGTCCTTGGTCCTCTTATAAAGGGGAAAAATACCAAGGGTCGTCTCCGTGACCGTTCGGGATTCACCTTCGATGGAGGAGGCGTGGCGACGGGCACGGTTGGGTTACCCACGTCCGTATTGATGAGAATCCCGGAATAAGGGGAACACCATCTCTGCTTCGACAAGACATGCCAAGGAAACCGCTTCGCTAAACGTGCTGAGGTGGTATAGTAAAAAAGATTCAAACAAAGGCTTGGTAGCGGTGTGATGTCACGCCGCATAATACGTCAGCAGATTGGACTGGTGTACATTTTATTCTATCTACGGTGGAATGTGGAATTTATTTTGCAGAGCCGGACACTATCCTGGTGTTCGTGATCTTCTCTGGATTATTCAAGGGAGGAACCCGCCTTGCAATGCCGAACATTATGCGCGCCGGACTTATCGTCATTGAAGCCTGGTTCAGGGGCTACTGAGGGAGTCCTGGACTAGGGGGTGTCCGGACAGCCGGACTATCATCGTCCGCCGGACTCCAAGACTACGAAGATACAAGATTGAAGACTCCGTCCCGTGTCCGGATGGGACTTTCCTTGGCGTGGAAGGCAAGCTTGGCGATACGGATATGTAGATCTCCTACCATTGTAACCGACTCTGTGTAACCCTAGCCTCCTCCGGTGTCTATATAAACCGGAGGGCATTAGTCTGTAGGACACAACATACATTACAACAATCATACCATAGGCTAGCTTTAGGGTTTAGCCTCCTTGATCTCTTGGTAGATCCACTCTTGTACTACCCATATCATCAATATTAATTGAGCAGGACGTAGGGTTTTACCTCCATCGAGAGGGCCCGAACCTGGGTAAAACATCGTGTCCCTCGTCTCCTGTTACCATCCGCCTAGACGCACAGTTCGGGACCCCCTACCCGAGATCCGCCGGTTTTGACACCGACACCACCTCTCGCCTAGGTGGTCTCAACCTGCCCTGTCGCTCCGCCACAAAGATCCACACAGAGGGCCGTCGGGACAAAGGTCCTTTCAGCCCCCAAACCGTGAATCACTCGCGGGTACTCTTCGAGCGGACCCGACTTTAGTCACCATCTGTAATATGTATATATGTATAGTATATACCCGTGATCACCTCCCGAGCGATCACGGCCCAATAGTATAGCAAGGCAGACTGACAAGAATGTAGGGCCAATGGTGATAAACTAGCATCCTATACTAAGCATTTAGGATTGCGGGTAAGGTATCAATGATTGTAGCAACAATGACGGGCTATGCAACAGAATAGGAGTAACCGAATAGTAACATGCTACACTACTCTAATGCAAGCAGTATAGAGAAGAATAGGCGATATCTGGTTATCAAGGGGGGGGCTTGCCTGGTTGCTCTCGCAAGGAGGGGTCATCAACTCCATAGTCGAACTGGGGGTCGCCGGCAGTCTCGGGGTCTACCGGAAAGAAGTAACGGAGGGGGAACACAATAAATAATAGAGCAATCAAAGCATAACAAAGCGTAACATGGCAACACGCAGTGCTAGGTGTGCCCTAACGCGGTAGTAGGTGATACCGACGAAGGGGGGAAACATCCGGGAAAGTATTCCTGGTATTTCGTGTTTTCGGACAGATGAACCGGAGGTGAAATGTTGCAGGTTTGCTATGCTAGGGATGTGTGGCGGACGAACAGGCTGCGTATCTGGATTCGTTTCGTCGTTCTGAGCAACTTTCATGTACAAAGTATTTTCATCCGAGCTACGGATTATTTTATATTAATTTTTAAAGATTTAAATCATTTTTAGAATTAGCAGAATTTATTAAATAAGAAAATGTAATTATGATGTCAGCATGATGTCAGGGTGATGTCAGCGGTCAGCTTTGACCGTTGACCAGTCAAGCTGACGGGGGGTCCCACATGTAATAGTCTATTTAGTTAGCAGGCTAGTTAACAGAGTTAATTAGTTTACCTAATGATTAGGTTAGTCTAAACAGAATTAATTAAGTTAAATTTAATTGGTTAATTAATTAATTAATATTTTATCTATTTATTTATGCTTGAAGATATCTCTTTTTTTTATTGAAACAGGGGCAAGGCCCATTGTTAGTGACTAACAGGAGGGGGTTAGTGCTAATCTAACCCCCAATTAGCAGGGGCCTGCCTAATCTGGCAGAGGCGCAACCGCAGGGGCTACGCCCGCGCACAGACAGGGGTCGCCGGCGCAGCAGGCCGGCCGGGAACGACGGCGAGCGACACAGCACGGGAGCATGAGGGACGGGCGCGGGGCTGCGCAACCGGAGGGGCGGGAACGAGCGGGGAGACACGATGCGGTAAGAGGCACGCCACGCACGAGAGCAGAGCTCCGACGTTGGCGACGACGCAGGACAGGACGCGGTCAGGGCGGCCGGTGCGCGTGCGGGCGCCAGTGAGCGAGGCCATGGCCGAAGTGGCCGGAGCAGGGGAGGAGGAGGAGTTGTCGGTGCCTCACCACGGGGCCGTGGGGTCTAGGCAGCGGTGCTCGGGGAGGAGGACGGGGATGACGCGCGTTGCCGGAGACGGGGAGGCGGTCCGGCGAGGTGGAGTCAAGGTTGCGTCAGGCGAGGAGGAGACGAGGACGAGGGGGCTGCATCGGGGAGGCGCGAGATCCCGCCAGGTCTTGGGCGAGGACAGCGGCGCAAGGACGGAGGTCGGGAGGTGCGGTGCTCGGTGCCGGCTGGCGCCGGCCTTCAGGCGCGGGCGCGTCGAGAGGATGGGGATCGAACAGATGCGCCCCTCCATGTGCGGCATGAGGAGGGAACGAGGGGGAGTGGGGGATCGAGCGAGTGGGGGGAGTGGAATCGTGGGCAGCTAGGGTTTCGGCCGATAGGGGGATATGGAGAGTGGGGTGGGCCGGTCGGGCCAGGGTGGGAGTTGGGCCAGGGCCCAGCAGGGGGCTTTGTTTCTCTTTTGTATTTTCTTTATTTTATTTATTTTATTTTCTATTTTATTTCAATTTAAATTATTTAGGCATTTTGTAAAATGTGTTTATTACACCATATTTACACATGCAATATTTAGTACAAACCAAACATTTTTTATTTTTAATGTTTGAAAATTTTCATTATTTACCAAACTTTGAATTTGAATTTTGGACCGGTTTTGATCTAACGATAGATTAACAACAGTAACCGGGGTGACGTGGCATCGTTAACGTGGGATTACTGTAGTCTGATTATCCGGGCGTCACAATTCTCCTCCACTACAAGAAATCTCGTCCCGAGATTTAAGAGGGGAGTATGGGGGAAAGTTCTGGTTATGATATTCTAACAGATCTTCTCAAAGAAGTTAATCCCTTTCGTTGATGTCTTCCATTCTTTATTCCAACGCATCATGATGAAGTTGTCTTCCTTCGGGAACTCCATCATACTTACGAAAGGATAAGGGGGTATTACGGAAGAACGGACCGCTACAATGCTTGTTTATCTAGTAGATAACATCAAGGAAGGTGGCGGAAAGTAACCCTCGAATTGAAACTTAAGGAAATATCGAGAGCAAAGTAAGGAGTTATCATGGGAAGTTTTGAGCGGGCGGGCAACCGTCCGATGCCTGAAACAACGTGTGAAATGGGTCCAAGCAGCGAGAGTAAGTATTGCGTCTGATACCAGAATAGAGCACTAGGAAGGTGGCCCATGAATTAAATACGAAGCCAAGCGTGAGGAATATTCATTAGAAACAGGGTTGTACAGGAGAGTCAGGTTTCGATCCAGTGGACCTGTGGGTTATGGGCCCACCATGTGGGTTGAAAGTAGGAAGGGTGGTGACATCTTGCACAGCCGCGACAGGGAGGCATGCCAGTGAATAGCTTGTCAGCTATGCTGGCAACAATGTCGGTACCAAGGACGGGGAACGAAGAGAGCAATTTTCCTGCTTGTTGAACGAGGCAAACCAATTGGCAAGCTATCACCCATCGGTGGTTATCGGAATGTCATCAACAATAGTAACAGGGTCTTACAAACAGAGTGGTACAACAAGGTGCTTATCTAAGCAGGGAATTATCTCTGCTCAGTTAAGTCAGATTCAAGAAAGGTTAAGCAAAAGAATGGAAAGGAAAACGCGACTATCAGAGTAAACAGAACAATGGAAAGGAAAATTGTGTTTACACACAATTATTAGGAGTATATCCTTCCCATGTAGAAGCAGAACATAGCATACAAGGTAGGAGAGCAAGTACCCAACCATTCAGATAAGAGGCAAGGATTAATCAAGATGTTACCCATACAACGGTGTTTGGATAAGTGAGCAAGTAACATTTAGCATTGGGCTTCAAATGTTCTTGTTGAAAATCGGAGCACCACAGACATGCTTCGAGATAGCACTGACATGGTCTTTAAGCAAAGGTCAGACTTTGGATACACAAAGGATCCATCAGGATAAACTTATTAAACAAGGCATTCAATTTCCTCATGGAAAAATGATTAACCTTGTTAAAAGGGAAACTATAACACTAGGTCCTCTGGTCAGGTGTGCTAGGCATGACATCACCTTACCGGGGCATATAGGGACCAATGTTATAATTCTTGAAAATATATTTCAACCATCATATCTGACCGAGATTCAGACCTGATCGGTATTAGGATACCTCAAACTCAGGATGCCTGAGAAGAAAAGGTGCAAAACAAATTGATGAGATGACATTGTAAGATTCTCGGGAATTTACTACGGAAGCGAGTTCCGAAATAAGAGCTCATCATTAAACCAATGAAGGGGTAAGGTGGTAGCTGATGAACTCATCGACAATTCATCGAGACTTCCAAAAGATGGGTTTCCACAATTATGTGAACAAGGAGATAATATTAGTCAGATCAATGATACAATGATGTATGCTCGAGGAAAACATACACAGTTAAACATTGGTTGAAAGGTGCAACCGAAATATGGGCTTAAGTAGCATGATCAATGTTAGAATGGTGGTTCGATAACCAATGGTCTAAGAATGAACGGCCGACCATTAATTTCAAAGCAATAGGATTGCTAGAAGGAAAGAATCCAAACAACACCGTTCACTTGTTGGAATCAACACGGGGACCAAGAAAGAATGGTGATGGTGAGAAGTATCACTATACCAAGAATTCTTAAGAGGTGGAGTAATCCTCATGACATTCTTGACATAAAAGACGGTAATACTCCAAGGTAAAGAAGAACAAATGCTGGATAGCAAGGAACTCAAGGTATAACACAGAACACGAACAAGTTTGTGTTGGAGGGAAGGCAATAAAGTGGTCGATGGCAATACAAATCATCGAGGGCAAGGATGGTATTTCTCATCATGAATTCAATTGATATCCTAGAAGAGCTCTGAATGCTGATGATGATCACGACACCTTTGTCGAGAGATTTCATGAAGATGTAATCAATCAGCGACGACATCAAGTCAAAGGAATGATGAAGCAAGAGGTTATTGGAACCACAGTTACGACACAAACTCGAACTCAAGCTTGTTGTTTAAGGTGAAAGGGTATGACGAGGAAAATCGACGTAAGCTTACTATCATCGCAAATTGGTGCTCCGATAATAAGGACCAGGTAGCACAGTTAGAATCATCACGACAATGATATAGCCAATCAAGCTATGAATAATCTCGAAGGATTATTAAACTCATAAGCAATGAAGATTACTTAGAGTTATTGAATCGGAGTGCGGAATCGATCCACTTATCGGAGTTCTCAGTTGACCAACAACCCAGGACCCATGAAGTGACATTGACAGGGAAAGGTAGTACTTCATCAACAGTTCGCAAGATGTAGTGCAATGGCATGATATCCTCGAGATACCAGGGGTAATACTCGAAGGTAGATCATAATAGAGGTTGGGCAGGCATATTGATGTGTAGAAGACAAGTGCTTTAACTTGTCCGAGAAATGGATCAAAGAAGAACAATCATGGTCGGAACCACAGTTGCAAAGGATCAATTCACAGATACCAGATGATATTTATGAAGAAAATAGTTATTATTACAAGAAGCTTCCATGATAGGATCTACATCATCTCCATGGGCATGAACACAAAGTTCAAGGTCGACTCCCACATCTTCAATGCCTAACCTATCATTTACTTCTCAGTTTTGAAGAAGTTGTAGAGCAGAAAATTATCTGGTAAAAACACCAGAATGGTATGACTCGTGAAAACTTTCGGGTTCACACGGTTTAGAGAAGGCATATGTTCAACCCATAAGGGCTTCTTAGAAAAATATACCACAAGCTTCGGAGTAGATAATACAAGCTCGAAACTAGAGTATGGTTATCAAAGTAGAGGATACAAATTACCAAAGGCATTATATACCCATGGAAAGGCTCACAAGGTTATTGAATATGAAAGACACTGTCGGATAACAATCCAACAATGGTTCGGGCGATCCACAACGAAGCTGATGTGAGTATCGGTACTCACTTAGAGCAAGAAGAATGCAGAGGCATCAGATTCAAGAATCACCTGGTTAGTCTGATGCTTAAATAGAAAGAAATTATGGTTTCCAAAACGAAGGATCAGAAGCATACGCTCTGATCAAGGATGGATAAGTTGAAAACACTTAGTTTGACAATCAATAAAGGTTTGAATTGCCGAGAATCAACTCATGTCCGAAATGACGCCTGAGCCGGAAAGATAATCTTAAAAAGGATAACCTGATGACTGCGTGCATACGCACACATTGAATCAATAGGCTCAAAATGACTAAGACAAGGGATGTTACCGAGGACTAGAAGTCATATGGAATTAACCATAATGCAAGCAGGCAAGAGTTTCAAGAGTAAAAGGCTGCAGAGGATTATCGAAAGATCGAAAAGTACTCCGAAGAATTTTGTGAGGCACATGAACAATTGAGAAGAACGGATCCTCAATAAATGTGAGGAAAAACCATAGGGGTTTTCATGCGAAATGAACCTGCAAGACAATAAACTCAAAGGATCTCGAGGCATCTTGTAACAACAAGAGCGACGAGGAATGATCAAGAGAATGACAAGTGCATGCAGATATCCATAGGGATATATCGATGGCAGTGAATTGGAAAGGCGATGAGCACAAGGGTCTCTGGGAAAATATCGAGGGATATCCTCAGAATCTTCTGACGAAGCAGGTGATCTTCCGTAATGAGGGTTCTCCAGGAGAAATAGTTACGAGAACCTAGAGTTAGAGTTAGCAAAACCATTTAACCCGAATAGAAGAGAGATCAGAGTCCCAGAGTAAAGGTCGAGGAGTAAAAGATCCTAATACCACCCAATTGGCGACATGGGCCCATGGGCCGCACAGCCAAGTTAGTAAAACAATTTTCATTGACTAGACTCAACTTCGGCCAAGGAGTTGGAAAGTGGATTCCTACAAGCAGTCGGCTCTGATACCAACTTGTGACGCCCCCGATTCAATCGTACACTAATCATGCACGCAAACGTGTACGATCAAGATCAGGGACTCACGGGAAGATATCACAACACAACTCTAAAAACATAAATAAGTCATACAAGCAGCATATTACAAGCCAGGGGCCTCGAGGGCTCGAATACAAGTGCTCGATCATAGACGAGTCAGTGGAAGCAACAATATCTGAGTACAGACATAAGTTAAACAAGTTTGCCTTAAGAAGGCTAGCACAAACTGGGATACAGATCGAAAGAGGCGCAGGCCTCCTGCCTGGGATCCTCCTAAACTACTCCTGGTCGTCGTCAGCGGCCTGCATGTAGTAGTAGGCACCTCCAGTGTAGTAGGAGTCGTCGTCAATGGTGGCGTCTGGCTCCTGGACTCCAGCATCTGGTTGTGACAACCAGAAAGAAGGAAAGGGGGAAAATGGGGAGAAAGCAACCGTGAGTACTCCTCCAAAGTACTCGCAAGCAAGGAGCTACACTGCATATGCATGGGTATATGTGTAAAGGGCCATATCAGTGGACTGAACTGCAGAATGCCAGAATAAGAGGGGGATAGCTAGTCCTATCAAAGACTACGCTTCTGGCAGCCTCCATCTTGCAGCATGTAGAAGAGAGTAGATTGAAGTCCTCCAAGTAGCATCGCATAGCATAATCCTACCCGGCGATCCTCTCCTCGTCGCCCTGTTAGAGAGCGATCACCGGGTTGTATATGGCACTTGGAAGGGTGTGTTTTATTAAGTATCCGGTTCTAGTTGTCATAAGGTCAATGTACAACTCCGGGTCGTCCTTTTACCAAGGGACACGGCTATTCGAATAGATTAACTTCCCTGCAGGGGTGCACCACATAACCCAACACGCTCGATCCCATTTGGCCGGACACACTTTCCTGGGTCATGCCCGGCCTCAAAAGATCAACACGTTGCAGCCCCACCTAGGCTTAACAGAAAGGTCAGCACGCCGGTCTAACTCCTATGGCGCAGGGGTCTGGGCCCATCGCCCATTGCACACCTGCACGTTGCGTGGGCGGCCGAAAGCAGAACTAGCCCCCTAATACAAGAGCAGGCTTACGTTCCAATCCGGCGCGCGCCGCTCAGTCGCTGACGTCTAGAAGGCTTCGGCTGATACCACGACGTCGAGTGCCCATATCTTTCCCACGTAGTTGGTTAGTGCGTATAGACCAAATGGACAGACTCAGATCAAATACCAAGATCTCGTTAAGCGTGTTATTATGAAGCAACCACCGACGCCGACCAGGGCCAGGCCCACCTCTCGCCTAGGTGGTCTCAACCTGCCCTGTCGCTCCGCCACAAAGATCCACACACAGGGTCGTCGGGACAAAGGTCCTTTCAGCCCCCAATCCGTGAATCACTCGCGGGTACTCTTCGAGCGGACCCGACTTTAGTCACCATCTATAATATGTATATATGTATACTATATACCCGTGATCACCTCCCGAGTGATCACGGCCCAATAGTATAGCAAGGCAGACTGACAAGAATGTAGGGCCAATGGTGATAAACTAGCATCCTATACTAAGCATTTAGGATTGCGGGTAAGGTATCAATGACTGTAGCAACAATGACAGACTATGCAACAGAATAGGAGTAACCGAATAGTAACATGCTACACTACTCTAATGCAAGCAGTATAGAGAAGAATAGGCGATATCTGGTGATCAAGGGGGGTGGCTTGCCTGGTTGCTCTGGCAAGGAGGGGTCGTCAACTCCGTAGTCGAACTGGGGGTCGCCGGCAGTCTCGGGGTCTACCGGAAAGAAGTAACGGAGGGGAAACACAATAAATAATAGAGCAATCAAAGCATAACAAAGCGTAACATGGCAACACGCAGTGCTAGGTGTGCCCTAACGCGGTAGTAGGTGATACCGACGAGGGGGGGAAACATCCGGGAAAGTATTCCCGGTGTTTCGCATTCTCGGACAGATGAACCGGAGGTGAAATATTGCAGGTTTGCTATGCTAGGGATGTGTGGCGGATGAACAGGCTGCGTATCTGGATTCGTTTCGTCGTTCTGAGCAACTTTCATGTACAAAGTATTTTCATCCGAGCTACGGATTATTTTATATTAATTTTTAAAGATTTAAATCATTTTTAGAATTAGCAGAATTTATTAAATAAGAAAATGTAATTATGATGTCAGCATGATGTCAGGGTGATGTCAGCGGTCAGCTTTGACCGTTGACCAGTCAAGCTGACGGGGGTCCCACATGTAATAGTCTATTTAGTTAGCAGGCTAGTTAACAGAGTTAATTAGTTTACCTAATGATTAGGTTAGTCTAAACAGAATTAATTAAGTTAAATTTAATTGGTTAATTAATTAATTAATATTTTATCTATTTATTTATGCTTGAAGATATCTCTTTTTTTTATTCAAACAGGGGCAAGGCCCACTGTTAGTGACTAACAGGAGGGGGTAAGTGCTAATCTAACCCCCAATTAGCAGGGGCCTGCCTAATCTGGCAGAGGCGCAACCGGCAGGGGCTACGCCCGCGCACTGACGGGGGCCGCCGGCGCGGCAGGCCGGCCAGGAACGACGGCGAGCGACACAGCACGGGAGCATGAGGGACGGGTGCGGGGCTGCGCAACCGGAGGGGCGGGAACGAGCAGGGAGACACGATGCGGTAAGAGGCACGCCGCGCACGAGAGCAGAGCTCCGACATTGGCGACGACGCAGGACAGGACGCGGCCAGGGCGGCCGGTGCGCGTGCGGGCGCCGATGAGCGAGGCCATGGCCGAAGTGGCCGGAGCAGGGGAGGAGGAGGAGTTGTCGGGGCCTCACCACGGGGCCGTGGGGTCTAGGCAGCGGTGCTCGGGGAGGAGGACGGGGACGACGTGCGTTGCCGGAGACGGGGAGGCGGTCCGGCGAGGTGGAGTCGAGGTTGCGTCAGGCGAGGAGGAGACGAGGACGACGGGGCTGCGTCGGGGAGGCGCGAGATCCCGCCAGGTCTTGGGCGAGGACAGCGGCGCAAGGACGAAGGTCGGGAGGTGCGGTGCTCGGTGCCGGCTGGCGCCGGCCTTCAGGCGCGGGCGCGTCGAGAGGATGGGGATCAAATAGATGCGCCCCTCCCATGTGCGGCGTGAGGAGAGAACGAGGGGGAGTGGGGGATCGAGCGAGTTGGGGGGAGTGGAATCGTGGGCAGCTAGGGTTTCGGCCGATAGGGGATATGGAGAGTGGGGTGGGCCGGTCGGGCCAGGGTGGGAGTTGGGCCAGGGCCCAGCAGGGGGCTTTGTTTCTCTTTTGTATTTTCTTTATTTTCTTTATTTTATTTTCTATTTTATTTCAATTTAAATTATTTAGGCATTTTATAAAATGTGTTTATTACACCATATTTACACATGCAATATTTAGTACAAACCGAACATTTTTTTTTAATGTTTGAAAATTTTCATTATTTACCAAACTTTGAATTTGAATTTTGGACCGGTTTTGATCTAACGATAGATTAGCAACAGTAACCGGGGTAACGTGGCATCGTTAATGTGGGATTACTGTAGTCTGATTATCCGGGCGTCACAGAGGAGGAGGGCGATTATGATGGCAATGATTACGACGAGGACAACGAAACCTCGTCACTGAATATGGATGAACCTGCTGAGGAGAACTACATGAGTTTGGATGAATCTTATAGTGGCAATGTAAGTGTGATCAAGGTTGATAAAAACAATAAATATGGTAGACCGCACGGAAATTTTCATAATTTTTTGCATCATGCAGTGACATGGCGATGATGATGATGATATGGATATAGATGATTCATTTGCCCAAAGTGCACTCCGGGTATGTCATAAATAAAATCAGAGAAGAAATGACATAATAACCATATTAGCGCTTACATGTTTTTTTTTGCAATGCGCGCAGATGGACGAGGACGGGGACTTTGTGAGGAATATTATGGACGATGAAAGTGACAAATCGCATGTTGATCCATCTCATGATGACAGCTCCAGCAAAGTAAGTTTTCAAACTTATAGAACTACATTATTACATATTAAAATAATAACTGACTGACATAAATGGTTTAATGCATTAATTTACAGGGAGATGTAGATGGTACAAGCGGGAATGATGAGTATGTTGGTGATGATCTGTTTAATTTTGACATCGGATTTGATGAATATCAGCAAGAATCATTGGACATGCATTGGAAGGTCATGAGGAAGACGTTCAAGTCACTAGGAGAGGCTTACATTTTCTATAACCAGTATGCTTACGAGCGTGGTTTCAGCGTAAGAAAGGACTCACTGAAATATTCGAAAGGTCCTGAGGGAACTAAGCGCTTGAGAAAGTATCGGTGTGCGAGAGCTGGGAAACGACAGGCAAAACTTTGTACAATGGAAGGCAGGACCCGCAGACTGAGAGGGGAGACTCGTTGCTTCTGCGATGCGCATATAACTTTGAAACTTGATAAAGAGCGTGACGTTTGGTATGTCAGCAGTTTCAATGATGATCACAGTCACGTTCTAGCTAGACCGGATGAAGTCACGTTTCTTCGGTCTCATAATCAGATAAAAGAATATCAAAAAGCTGAGATCTTAACCATGGCAGGTGCTGGAATCAGGAAACATATGATTTATGATAATCTCGTCAGTAGGTATGGGTCATATGCAAAGGCTGGTTTTGGGAGGAAGAAGCTTTATAACATGTGTTATAGAGAAAAAATGAAGTTGCTTGCACAAGGTGATGCAGACACTCCCATTGGGATCACGATGACCAGAAAAGAGAGAGATCTAGATTTCTTCTTTGAGCACACCATCGATGAGGAAGGAAGGCTGAAAAACATATTCTGGTGTGATTCTCAATCACGTCGAGACTATGTTGACTATGGTGATGTGACAGTCTTCGACAGCACATACAGGATGAATAGGTATGGCATGCCATTTATACCTTTTGTCGGTCTGAACAACCACCGTTGCACCACGGTATTCGGTTGTGCTCTTGTGTCTGACGAGACGGAGGATACATATGTCTGGCTGCTTCAGACATTTTTGAGGGCTCATTGTCAGAAGAGGCCCAGGTCAGTAATTACTGATGGAGATGCAGCTATGATTAAGGCCATAAGAAAGGTACTTTCGGAGGTTTGGCATCGTCTTTGCTCGTGGCATATTGAGAAGAACATGCAGAAACACCTTCATCATAAGTCTCTAAAGGAGTTCAGGTCTCTACTTTATTATGCCACTTCAAAGAAGGTATTTGAGGAGAGATGGGCAGCGTTTTGCGCCAAATGGCAGTCGGAGAAAACAAAAACATGGTTACGTAGGATGTACAAGAAGAAAAGGCTTTGGGCTGCATCATATTTGTCAGGTGGGTTTTTCTTAGGCATGCGAAGTAACCAGCAAAGTGAGAGTCTGAATTCATGCCTTCACTTGCATCTAGACTCCGGTATGACTATTGTTGATATGATTGTGCACTATGAGAACTGCATAGTTCGTCTTCGTGAGAACGAGGCGCATGACGATTACACAAACTCACAGACAGTTCCAGTACCAGTATTGGACGAGTGTAAAGATATTGAGAAATCAGCTGCCCATGAGTTCACTGCCGTAAACTTTTATATCTTGCAGGAAGATATGAAGAAGGCACGGGAGCTTGAGGTCCTTGAGAGACTGAGAGGAGCAGACACTCACAGATTCATACTGACATGGAAGGAAAATAGGGATATCAGATTCACTGTGGAGTACACCCCAGGTAACTCCGAAGAAACTGTGAGGTGCAGTTGCAGAAGCATGTATCGCAAAGGACTTCCTTGCAAACATATTCTTCATGTTCTGATTCAGCTACGCTTACGTGAGATACCTAAGTGTTTAGTGCTGCGGAGGTTGAGCCAAGTTGCAAGGGGTGGACTTCCCGTGAAGCGCACTAGCGATTTGTTTGCGTGGGGATGGGCAGGTGCAGGTGACAGAGCTAGGTACAGTGAGTTGACCATCTTATCTGCTGAAGCAACTCATAAAGCATGTCATAAACCATTTTTATTCGACAAGTTGAAGGCGGCTCTGAGGGACATAATAGATAATGATTACACTGAGGAGGATGAGCCTGGTGCGGGGGTACAGTTTGTGAACGACGATGCATTTGAGCCTAATCAAGATCATGGTCTTGTTCGTGATCCCGCTAAAGTTAACACCAAAGGCGCATCAAAACAGAATGTTAAAGGCCGCGGTAAGGATGGTCCTGATGTCACTAAAAATGGACGACCTAAAGCTTTTGATAAGAAAAGCAAACGTCAATGTGGACAATGCGGTCTTACGGGTCATTATAAGGCCACGTGCCCTCAAAATCCTAAGTACGATTTTCTTATGTTATTGTAAATCTTATTGTTCAACCCGAATTTATTTGTTTATTGTGAATTAACACATATCTTACTGTTATGTAGGAACTTTGTTTGAATTGTGGAGTATGGAAGATTGCTATGGATTGATATGGAAGATTGCTTCACCCTTTCATTGGAGACAGTTATTGATGTTCTACATATGTGATCTTTAATAATTGTTGAAATATGTTATATGAACTTATTTTACTTTGTTGATGTCAGACTATTTGCTACGATATACCGACATAAGTAGTAGTTTTGATGAAAGACTATGTAATGCAACAAGGAGTTTTTACTTTGTGTTTATTCATGTGCTCATTTTGCACAGAACTGCCGTCGCTGTTGTTTTGACAGTGCCGTCGCTGTTGTTTTGACAGTGCCGTCGTTGTTTACTGTCATTTTGTTCTATGCTATTTTTTTTCCAGCACTGTACGGTCGCCGTCGCTTAGAACCACGTCGTTTTAATTATTATTTAAAAAAAAAAAGACAGACAATTGCGCCGGCGGCACTGTCTCACAGCGGCAGCGTCGGGCTGCTGGCGGCAGTACGAAGTAATCAGCTGGTTCGACAGCTCATGTGCCGCCGGGTATATAAGCCGGTCGTTGCGCCCTCTGTCGGGCGAGGTGGGACTAAACATTTCCCTTTGCCCCGCGTGGAACTTGGGCCGTCGTCCCGCCGCCTGCTACTTGGGCCGTCTTCACGTCGCGGGCGTATAGTGTTATTTGGCCGGCCCACGCGGTCACGCGCGTCGCTGCAGGCACGGCGGCTGCGGGCAGCCAAGTTTTTAGTCCCACCTCGCCCGACGGAGCGCGCGACGACCGGTTTATATACCCAGTGGCGCATGAGCTGTCGAACGTCTTCGATTAGTCTGCTATGTCAATCGTCGTCCGACGCTGCCCTGTTGGACAGTGCCGTCGGTCCTGTCTGACCTCAGACTAGCCGGCGCACTTGTCAGGCAATTTTTTTTAGAATGGACAACTAAGAACGTCGGTGTTATAAGCGACGTCGTCTGTGCTTTCAAAATAACACTAACATAAGAACGTCGGCCGGTGTTACACGCATAATAAATACATGTGCATTTTTATTAACGTTCAGCAGTACAGGAAAACATGGACTGACGTATCCAAACAATTTGACGACCACAGAACTATGAATATGAATATCAAGATTTCAAATTGAAAGACAATGGCTTGAAGACATCATAATAATCCAAATGTCATTCTCGCCTTAATAAATATTCAAAATAGTAGTGTCTTCTTCGTCACAAGATATCAAAGTCGAAATAAATGTAAACATTATTTGAGCCTACAAAATTTTCTAGTACAAAAATTTAGCCACATTTATTTCTTCTTTGCAAGCCGGGTAACTTTGTCCTTCACATCGTTGAGCGTATTTCCCTCCGCAAAAATAAGCTGCGCAATCATTAAGTCCCTCGATTTATCAACTGACCCCTGTTAGAACTTCATATTAGTACAATTTAAATACTATTACATTATGAATTTAATTTAATATAAGCATTTGAAATAAAACCAGACCTGAGAACAATGGCTTGTCCATTTTTCACCGTTCTAATACTGAAAGCACCGAAGAACAAATATTCCACATGAATTGCTAGTCCATACAAACAATGGTTTATAAGTTCGCATTTCATGTAAGATATTACAACAATATAAAAGTATTTACTCACCCGTCTTCTTGTTGTGGCATCTTATATGTTTTGATAGGCCAGTTAGACACATCCGGATAATTCACAGCACCGCTAGCATTCGCATCACGTATGTCATATCCAAGTTGTTTTCTCTGTTCATATAGATGATAGCACGAAAAGAATTTAACATAGTTCAGTTACTAAATGATAGTTTCAATATGCTCATGTAAATTTATGTCATACCAGCTCCTCAACTTTTTCTCTAATTTCACTGTCAAGTTCGGGTCCCATCAAAGAATCAAGAACCTGAAACTCTTCCTTGGGGCGATGCATGACAACTGAAACCCAGTGGGTATTTCCCTTATTAAGAGGAATATAAAGCTGCATCACAACGAAAATATGATGCAATCAACACATACCCTCTTATTATTATTTATATCCCATATATGCATACATTAAGACAGTTGAAATTACCTTATCTTTTTTGAAATACTCATCGGTGCATCTATTCACGGGTCCATTCTTCTTTGCCACAACTTCGTTCTCATTTCTCCCTGGCTCGGTGTCCGATCTAATTTCAAGTAACCAATTGACCAGATAGGTCGGCATTATATGACGATCGTCACCAACAACTCCCAACAGATACGACGAATAAGCATTGATAACCTGAAAATAATTTATATGATGTATAACAATTCCAATTTGCATTGAAAGGTAATATAAAGCACAACAATAACTTACATCACCGGTTAGCCATTGATGGTCAAGAATTGTACAAGCCCTCTCTGCACTGAGACCTTCGCGCATGCCATCATTGAATATTTCCTTCTTTCTATGTTTTGATGACCGCTCATAAGCACGAACAAACTTAACACTAGCTTTAATCACATCGTATTCATCTTGAAAGACTTCTTTCTCGAATAGTTCTGCAATACATGACGGTGATATGTTAAGAAGTCAATGATAAGTACAAGGTTCAGCTAGAAAACAATATGATAAAACTTACTTGCTTTTGTTGTATGTTTTGCACGCTTTGTAGGTATAACTGGAATATAAGGAGACTTTACAAGGTTTGATAGCCTCCGCTTCCGTTTCCCTACATCCTCCTTTTGTACCTCATCTTCTTCAATACAATCTACGGATCCACGTGATGCGATTTCATCTGGTCCTAAAGATGTAACGGATTTCTCGTCAGATACCTCAGGAACTTCGATAGGATCTTCTTTATCACCCTTGAAACTATCCCAATATTCAGGTGTGCAATAATAAGGTGTCTTCTCTTCAGAATCATTAATATCATCTTCATCATCCTCTTGCACATTCTTTTTTCCTGGTGTTCTGAAATTGTCCACGTCAGGATTATATACAAATTCTTTACGAGGTTTCCCATCATAGTTTCTACTTTCACTATTTTCACCATACTCATTCTCTTCTTCTTTTTTAATATCACCGGCTTTGTAGAATACAGCGCTTTTGTTCATTTTCTCTATGACCCTCTATGATTAAAAATTAGTTGTAATTAGTTATGTGACACATCAAAAAAAACATAGTGAACGGCAAAATTAGAACACTTGTACCTGTGCGCATAGCTCTGGCATACGAAGCATATCCTTATGAATGTGCTTCAGCTCAGTCAAAATCCGATCCATCATAGTGTTCTGGGTAGCTGAAGCCTCAGATGTACTAACTCATGTTCTCCTTCCAATAATGTTAGACTTTCTCGTACTGGATTTCTTATTCTTTTCAGCCTGTTCCATTCTAATTTTGTTTAAGCGGTACTCTTCAGTAATGGTGTCGTCGATCTACAACATAAAGAATCATACAGTCATATTTAATTAATAATAAATTGCAGACTTTAAATGGACAAATATGTATGTAACATATTACCATTCTAACACCACGACCATATTGAAAGTCGTACTTGTCTCTTTTCTCCGCTGTCGCTTCTGTCCAATTCCTCATCAAGGGGCTCAACAGCGCTAAAGGATCATACTGTGGACCGGTGCTTGGCTGCACCTTCTCCCAATATAGATACTGCAAAACAAACAAAGAACCATTTAGCATGTGGTCCAGTATTACTATATAAAACAACTATTCAATTTAAAAAACAAATTATACCTGCAGAAGTGCAAGGTTGCCACGTGGCCATTCCCTAACACGACCGGGTTGCAAGACCATATCAATCTCCGACAAACAAAACCGCAAAGTGAATGCGTTCCAGTTGAACTTTTTTATCTGCCTGACATCTTGCACTAGTGCATAATAATTCTTCGGAATGTACTCATCAGACACTGGTGCAATTATAGTCCCTAACAGGACGAGAAACGCCATCCGAACAAATTCATCGTCTGTGTTTTTATTTCTCACAACCTTCTCAATAAGATCATCAATCAATATTTTACCATTCTTCTTATTAACAAAACTAGCTGGAATTTTTTTAATTGCTTTGCGTTGGTCCATACTCAAAAAACTAGAAACGTCAACTCCTTCATTCTTCAAACCAAATATAGCGAACACATCATCAGGCCTCAGTGAAATCAACCCCTTTTTTCCGGCTGCCTCTTGCACCATGAATTTTTTACTACTAGGATTGTAACCTTGAATCATAAGCGCAAGCAAATTATCACGCATCTTGACCGAAGGTATTCGTAACATGCCCTCCATCTCCGTTTCGTAAAATGTAAATCGCTGACTTGGTGTTAACTTATTAACAAGACTAACCCACTTTTCTACGGAACATGCAATCACACCATCGATGTCCATACTGCATATAATAATATCTATGTGACGTTGCATGCAGCTAATGTGATATATACTGTTGAAAATATTAAAAGAAATACCTGCCAGATGGCTAATACAGCGGGCGACGGCGGGGCGTTGACGACCGGCGCTGACGGCGACGGTGACATCGACTAGTGCGGGGTGACGATGGGCGTTGACGACCAGTGCTGACGGCGACGGTGACATCGACTAGTGCGGGGTGACGATGGGCGTTGACAACCGGCTGACGGCGGGTGAAGATGTCGACTAGTGGGGGTGACAACGGGCGTTGACGGCGGCGCGACGCTGTCGGGCGGGGAACGATAGTGCGGGCGGCGGCGGGCGACGAGATCAGATCGGGCGCGTCGTCGGCACGTACGACGCAAACAACTGCATGCGCGACGTGATTGGGCGACGTGCGCGTTGTCGGGAATATTCCCTCAGATAGCGACGGCTCTGGCAGATTTTTTGCTGCGTCGGGCCCGCGGTTATTATGTGGGCGACGACCCGTCTACTATTTCATTATGGGCGACGGCAAGTTGCCTAGTTTAGTCCCACCTCGGCCGCCGAACGACGCCCTGACCAGCTTATATACAGGCGTCAGTTAACCCATACATGGTCATAATTAATACTATGATGTGGCTCTACCTAACTGCTGGGTAGTACAACTGTCCGGGTTGTACTGACCCGGCAGTTGGGTAAAGTCACATCGCAATATTAAATATGTATTTATTTATTTGCAGAATTTTGTCATTTTTTTTAAACTTTGCACGAAAAACATACATGTTTGTATTATTATTATTATTTGAACTTTGCACGAAAAAAAATATGTTTATTAATACTGTGTCGCGTTCTGACGCTGTACGTATTTTCTATGATTTTTCGCACGGAAAACCCCTAAAACACTGCCCGCACGTGACGCAACGTGCGTTCGTAGTCCGTTTTCGTTCATCTCTGGCGTGCAGTCCCCGGGCGGGTCCCCACACGCGCTGTCAAAAGTTGGGTGCATTCCGGTAAACCGAACTGGCACTTGCTGTGCAACCCGGTGGTTTCGGTATGGGCGGAGGGGACCGAGTACTTCTCTTGGTCGCATCCGCCAAAGTCGATCATTTTTTTCCACGGGCCACAGTGACCATGCAGGCCACGCACGCCAAAATTTGTCGCGTTCCGACGCTCTACGGATTTTCTATAATTTTTTGCACCGAAAACCCCTAAAACACTGCCCGCACGTGACGCAACGTGCGTTCGTAGTCCGTTTTCGTTCATCTCTGGCGTGCGGTCCCCGGGCGGGTCCCCACACGCGCTGCCAAAAGTTGGGTGCATTCCGGCAAACCGAACTGGCACTTGCTGTGCAACCCGGTGGTTTCGGTATGGGCGGAGGGGACCCTCGGTCGTACTTCTCTCGGTCGCATCCGCCAAAGTCGATCATTTTTTTCCACGGGCCACAGTGACCATGCAGGCCACGCACGCCAAAATTTGTCGCGTTCCGACGCTGTACGGATTTTCTATGATTTTTCGCACCGAAAACCCCTAAAACACTGCCCGCACGTGAAGCAACGTGCGTTCGTAATCCGTTTTCGTTCATCTCTGGCGTGCGATCCCCGGGCGGGTCCCCACACGCGCTGCCAAAAGTTGGGTGCATTCCGGCAAACCGAACTGGCACTTGCTGTGCAACCCGGTGGTTTCGGTATGGGCGGAGGGGACCCTCGGTCGTACTTCTCTCGGTCGCATCCGCCCGAAAATAATAATCCTATAAGACAGGTGTGCAAAGAGCATTTTGTTAACTTCTTTTTTTGGAGTTGATGCTATGCCTTTCTTATTGTCAGTTGTATCATTTATCAGGGAAAATCTTAAGCGCTAAATAATCTCTTATTTGCATGGGCCGTACATTATTTCCGGATTTGGGAACATTCTAGAAGGTTTCCCCTGATTTCTGGGCGGGTTTTCTCTATGTCTTTTTTACTTCTGTTTCTTTGGGTCGGTTTTGTTTCGATTTTAAAAAGTTTTACTTACTCAGTTTTAATAATGTTCACTGGACATTAAAAATGTTCATGAAACTAAAAATGTGAGTGCAATTATAAAAAGATGTTCGGACCATTCCACAAATATCCGTGATATTTATTAAAAAATCATATGTTGAAAAACATGATCATCATTTTCTGAAAAAAGTCATAAAATTTTCAAAGTCTAATTTCTAAAAATGTTCTATTCCATATGTGTTTAATATATTGATTTCTTTCTATTCCATATGGCATATGAGACGCATACATAATCGGTTTTACGGTTAACCGAACAAACCGAACCGACAATTTTTGGTTAAAAAGCTTCGGTTTATATTTTTACTTTGATTATTTAGGTTTTTATTTTACAGAAACCGAAATTTAGAAAACCCGAATAAATCGAACCAAACTAACCATATAAACCGAACGCCCACTTAATTAAACATGTCCTAATTAAACATTAGAACATAAAAACTTAATTAAACATGACTTAATTAAACTTAATTAAACATAACTAATTAATCCTAATCTACTACTCGATGAAAAAAAAACAAATCCTAATCCACTCGTCCTCCTCGGAGTCGGCGAGGTCCACGATCTCCCCCGCGCCGACGTCACCGTCGTCATCACCGTCGCCGTCGTCGCTGCTCTTGCCGCCGTCCTCCCAGTAGCCATCGTCCCCCTGATCATGAGCAATTTGCGGCTGCGCCGCTTCGATGGCCGCCGCCGCATCGAGTGCGGCCTGCAGCTCGGCGGCCTCTGCTGCCGCCGCCATAGCCGCCGCCGCGTCGAGTGCGGCCTGCAGCTCGGCGGCCTCTCTCGCCTCCGCGGCCGCCGCAGCAGCCGCCGCTTCTGCCTGCGACGCCCGCAGTGCGATGAGGTAGCCGGGGCAGTCGTCGGGGTCGCCGTCCTCGCGCAGTGCGAACTGCTCCGGCGGGATCTCGACGACGGGAGGGGAGGCGGGTCGGGCGATGGCGGGAACCGGACGGCGGGACGAGCTCGGAGACGGCGCGGCTGTCGGAGGGGGACGGCGGGACGAGCTTGGAGACGGCGCGGCTGCCGGAGGGGGACGGCGGGACGAGCTCGGAGACGACGCGGCTGCCGGAGGGGGCCGGCGGGGCCGGCGTGGGGCGGACGACGAGCCGCCCAGGCCCGACGACGAGCCGCCGATCCGCATCTCCCGACGGGCCTGCGCGACGACGGCCCAGAAATCTTTGCCCTTCCAAAACCTCGTGCGGCCGACGATGTTCCACCGGCCGCCCTCATGCTGGCGGAGCTCGGCCGTCGTCGCGCCGGGCCCCCTCGCCGGGTACCCGTCGGCGGTGATGTGGAACACGCGCGGCAGACAGCAGCCCGGCGGCACCATCAGCCCGAGACGGATGAGCTCGTCCGTCTCCGGCGTGTCCAGGCTCGTCGGCCACGAGCCGCCGCCGCCGCCGCCGTCGGACGCCATGGAGGCCGCCGGGAATGGGAGCTCGTCGGCGGTGGAAGCGCGTCGGTGGGTGGGGTGAGCGGTCGAGGCGCGTCGAGTGGAATGCGGGAGGCAGACGGGCGACGGGGGCGGTGTTTTAAAGGCAGGCGTCGGTGGGTGGGGGGCGCCGTCCGGTAGGTGACCGACGCCCCGGCGTAACGCCGGCATTAATGGTGCATCGGGCCGGCCGCCGCGTCGGGAACCGTCTTTGACCGACGCTGAGACGGCACGCAACCGCCCGTCCACACACGTCGCGTCGTCGTCCCCACACGTCGCGTCGTCTTATTTTTTTTTCGTCCAGCCGACGCCACGTCGCCACGAATACGTCGCTCGTCGTTTTTTTGTTTCTAGGGTCGTCGTCGTACGTACGCGTCGCGTCGTTTTTTCTAGGGTCGTCGTCGTACGTACGCGGACTGACGCGTCTACGGGGTAGTCGGCGTAGAGCCCCGTCGCGCGGGCGGGTACAGCCCCGTCGCGCGGGCGGCGGCTTTTTATTTGCTGGGACGATCCTACCCTTTTTTATGAAGGGGTACGGAACGATCTCAGCTGTTGTTGTGTTTAGGGGGTTGTACCGAAGAAGAAGTGGCAATTTTTTTGTTATTTAACTATCCGTAATAGCGTGGAAAGAAAGCCCTGGTGAAGAATGGCCTTGAATCCGAGGACGATGCGACCGGTAAAGTGACTACAGCTGGCTGGGATCGGCGGATGCAGCACCACCAGGCGACACGACACGCAGGTCGCCGTCTCCGGCGATGGCACGTACGTAGGCCACGGAAGGCCGCCATCGACCGATCGACGAAGAGAGAGACGTGGTCGCCGTCGCCGCGGAGCCGAGGAAGCATCCATCCATCGTCCTTGACATACCGCACCTTTGTCGTTCACGAAACATCCATCTTTGACCGCCATTACTATATGCTCCTGACGACTGTTCCCGCTGACCCAACGGCTTGCTTCTTCCCCTCGTGCTCCGTCCTCTGTGGTCAGCTAGCTGCCCGTCCATTCTTGCATCGCAGGGAAGCAAATTGGTAGTAGCGCGACCTGCTCCTCCCCTCCCCTCCCGCCACCGCGTTGACGCACGGCACGCCCACCGCCGGTCCGGTCGCCGGCACGGCCCCCTCGCCGCCGCTGTAAACGCACGCGTGCACAGCCACAGCGACTCCCACCTTCCCCGACAAATTGAGCGGCGAACAGAACCCACAAGTCAGAGGCACGGCCGGGTCGCCGTCGCACCAACCCCCGCCCGGGTCAAACCCCGCCCCCCTACACCGCGGACGCGTCTCAGTCTCTCCCTTCCCTTTTGCTCGCGCTGCTCTGCTCGGCCCGGTCCGCGTCCGCCACGCAAGCCAGCCACCGCCGGAGCCCGCCGCCGATGGGCACGCCGCAGCGCCCGCGCCCGCGGCAGCTGGCGCGCACCAACGCCATGCGGAACTCCTCCTACTCCGCGGACGCCGGCGCCGACGGGGACGACGACCTCGCGGCCTATGGCCGCATCCAGCTCAGCGTCGACCGCGCGGCCCGCGCCTCCCCTGGCGCCGGGGCCAGGTACGCGTCGCAGACCAGCTTCCGCATCCACGGCGGCCGCGGCGGCGGTGAGGAGGTCGCCGAGCTCTTCCGCCAGCTCGGCCTCTCGGGCCCCGAGGACTTCGCCATCCCGCCGGCCGTCTACGCCGCCCGCCGCCGCGCCTCGCTCGAGGAGTCGTCCCCTGCGTCGTCGCCGTCGGAGGTTCCTGAAATTTCGGGGCGCGACGTCATCGTCGCCTCTAGGTTGCAGCCAGCCGGCGACGGGGAGGAAGCTGGGTTAGCCACCGAATTGGTCCAATCGGAGACCATACAAGTTTCAGCAAAAGCATATCAACGACCATGGGCTGAATCCAAAGCCATATTGGTCGAATCACAGAGAGTGGAGACCTCTACACGAGAGGTCGCTGCTGTGTCTGAGCCGGAGAATGCAGGTGAAGAGAAGGGGGGCGACAAACTGGCCAAAGTGGAAACACTACGAGAGGAGAGGACAAGAGAAGTGGTTGTGGAAGCCACAAGGGAGAAGAAGGCCACTGGTGCCATGGCCCTCGTTGTTGCAGAGTCCACCTCATGTGACATTGAGCATTTGGTCTCGCCGTCGCCGAATAGGCGGTTCAGGAGGACCATCACATCCTGGATCAAGGGAGAGCATATCGGGAGCGGATCGTTCGGGTCAGTCTACGAGGCGATCAGCGAGTAAGTTTGTCACATTCCCGCTTCGTCAAGATTACACATTTCACTTCATCATGCTCTGCAATAAAAAAATTTACTGACCGATTTTAACACTGCTCTTACAGTGATGGGTTTTTCTTTGCTGTCAAGGAGGTGTCATTACTTGACCAAGGAATCAATGCAAAACAGCGCATCGTCCAGCTTGAGCATGTAAGTTGTGTGTTATGACACGCTTGAGCAATTATTTCGCTCACACTGCTTTTTCAAACATTATGCTTGTTATCACTGCGTTGGTTATACGGCCAACTAAGTTGTGAATCATTTGGTTTCAGGAGGTATCCCTCTTGAGTCGTTTGGAGCATGACAATATTGTTCAGTATTATGGAACAGACAAGGTAGTTTTCTAGTAACTTATGGCTCATAAAATAATTACAGAATAGTGATTATTACCCCTGTGTACTTTTCATTACTTTCTGTTATTACCCCTGTGTACTTTTCATTACTTTCTCTGAGTAATTTATATTTGTCTGATATCAACTGCTGATTCTACATCTTTACACTAAATCTGGTGGGATGGATGTTCTGCAGGAAGATGGAAAATTGTATATTTTTCTTGAACTTGTGACCCAAGGCTCTTTGGCAGCTTTATATCAAAAATATTGTTTACAAGATTCTCAAGTATCAGCATATACAAGGCAGATTTTGAATGGTTTGAACTATCTACATCAGCGAAATGTCCTGCACAGGTGAGTACTAAAACGCGTTGTTTGGTATATATTTTCTGTATTATATTTCTCGGTTGTCATTGAGAGCCTGTTCATTGCTGGATCACCAGGGACATTAAATGTGCAAATATCCTAGTTGATGCAAATGGTTTGGTCAAATTGGCAGATTTTGGCCTTGCGAAGGAGGTATTGCTTACTCTATTAAGCATGATGTTTATCAGTTTATCACTGTACTCCATTTTGTGCTGACTCTTTTCTAATCTGCCATTTGCAGATGTCAATTTTGAGCCAAGCAAGATCTAGCAAGGGAACTGTCTTCTGGATGGCCCCTGAGGTTAGTTTATGTAGTTGAGCTATGGTGCCATCACATTGGTCCTGCTTTTTCTTGAAACAAAGGCATCATGTTTTTCTTATACTAACATTCAGAGTGTGTGTATAGTTGCAATTGAGCATATTTGTGTCTGGTCTATGATGATCATTTTGACTTTTCTACCTGCTATTAGATCATCTTTGATTACAAATATCTTGCTAGTACAATGAATCATTGTCTGTGTAAGTAGCTTGGTAATTTGAAATTTATAAGTAGCATACTTGATGAGTTTAGAGTTTAAAACTCCACACAGTGAGTTGTAACTGACAAATGGTTTAGAGTTAAACACTGTAACATAGAGTGTGACTCTAAATACTTGTAGTTGTGTAACATTAATAAAAGCTTGTTACTCTTGTTTGCCATGAAAGGTTATTGGATTAAGTTTGGTCTGTCAAATTTTAAGCAATATTTTGTTGCTGTACCAACTGTTTATGTCTTGTGATGGTATGCTCTTATTCAGGTTGCTAAGGCTAAGCCACATGGACCTCCAGCAGATATATGGAGTCTTGGCTGCACAGTTTTGGAGATGCTGACCGGCAAAGTTCCATACCCTGATATGGAATGGGTGCGTATTTCTTTCACCTTAGTTTTCTGGAACAGCATCTAAGATTTAAATACTGCAAGACATGTAATTTAAATGCGCTGGTATACTGGGGCTGCATACTAAGCTAAATTTTAAAAATGGAAAGATCAATGGCTATCTTCCTGGGGGGGGGGGGGGGGGGGTGATGGATTCATGTACCTAGGGTAGGGTCATAGGCCTGACCTGAATGTTCTACCCAGGGACAGCCTTAGAAGAGATCACCTTCCAGTCGACCAACGAAGAACCCACTCGACTGACCAGAAGGACTCGACCATGGAGATTCACTCGACCATGAAGATACACTCGACCACCAGAAGGTCAGAAGGCACTCTGCACTGCAACGGCCTGTAATTGAATAGACTTAATGATAGTTAAGGCACTTTATGTGGGGCGTTACCAGTAACGCCCCAGACTTAATATACTTTAAACCCTCCATTACGTGGGCTGGCAGGGGTCCGGGCGTACTCTATATAAGCCACCCCCCTCCACAGGCAGAAGGGTTCGGACTCTTGTAACACCTATACACATAATCCACTCGACCGCCTCAGGGCTCCGAGACGTAGGGCTTTTACTTCCTCCGAGAAGGGCCTGAACTCGTACATCGCTTGTGTTTACAACCTCTCCATAGCTAGGACCTTGCCTCTCCATACCTACCCCCCACTCTACTGTCAGACTTAGAACCACGACAGTTGGCGCCCACCGTGGGGCAGGTGTTTTGGCGATTTTGTGGAGAAGTTGCAGTATTTCCGAGTACTTTCATCATGATGACTGCTGGAGTTTTGGTCGAGGGGCGCGAGATCCGTCTTGGCGCTCTCACCTTTGTCGCCGACGACTCTGCGTGGCTCCAGGAGGCTCCACTCGACGTTGATGCGCTCCCCGTCCGCGGTGCGACGCATTTTCGCGCGTGTGTCCGCGGCGTTCTGCTGCGGCAACCGTCGGCCCCCTATCGGTCGGCTCCTTTATCGGTCGCCCGTCCGGTCTCCCACCAGCGCAAGCGCTCTGGTCGGTCGAGGCTTCAGCGGTGGGTGAAGCACGCGGTGGCTCGCCAGGCGGCCATCGCACAAGTTGCGGCAATCGAGCCCGACGAATCCCTCTACGGCCTGTTCGATCTGTCGACTGGCTCCGTAGAGACTGCATCCGAATGCGATAGCAGTGATCCAGCGGCAGAAATTCTCATGGTCGACGGACCCCGCAGTCCTCCCGGCTTCGCCCATGGTGGTGGAGCGGGCGGTGGAGGTGGCCCCGCTCAGGATCACGAGGAGTACCAGCCCGAGACACTCGACTCTCTGCAGAGAGAAGAGCTTCGCCGCAGGAACATGGATGCCCTGCATACTCCCATTGCGGGAGAAACCCCCGAGGCTCGCGCCTTGGAGGAGGCACGTTTGGCCAATGTGGCTGAACGCGCTCGTCTGGAGAACCTTCAGCGAGCACTCGACGAGCACGCGCGGCAACGAGTCCCCGAAGCCAGTCGACGTCGGCTCTTCCCGCCGACTCAGGTATACCGCACGCCAATTCAGAATTTAGCAGCTGCAACCCGTATAGCAGAGTCCATCCAGCCTTCACAGTCGGAAGCTGGGAGAGGCTTGATGCAGATCAGAGATTTGCTCCGAGCAGCTGGGGACCAGAACTCCGCTGTGTCGCAGTCACGCAACCGAATTCACAGTCGATCCGTCGCTGCGAATACGGTTCAGTCGGCTCACAGTCCCAGATCGCCTCCGCGGCGGGAAGGGCGCGACAACCAGCGTGATCAGTATGGAGACCGACACGACCGAGATGACAGGCGTCGAATGCCCGTTTCCCCTCCGAGGGAAGGGTCTTACGCTCCTCGGCGACAGGATGACAGGCGTCAGTTCAGTGCGGGGCGAAGAGTTCCAGTCGACCCAAGGGGACCAGGCTTCGACGCGCGATCCATTATCGTGCAAAGCTTGGTCGACCGGAACAGAGCCCATCGAGGTGGACCCGAGAGAGATGCACCCACGAGCAGTCGAGTGCATGTTTCTGGTCCAGAATGTTTTAGCAGGGCTATCAGAGCCGCAGTGATTCCCCCCAATTTCAGGTTGGCGACAGGAGTCAGCAAGTTCACTGGGGAGTCCAAGCCTGAAACTTGGCTTGAGGACTACCGAGTGGCTGTTCAGATTGGCGGTGGGAATGACGAGGTGGCCATGAAGCATTTGCCCCTCATGCTGGAAGGTTCAGCCAGAGCGTGGTTGAATCAGTTACCTCCTAGCAGTATTTACACTTGGGAAGATTTGTTCCGAGTGTTCGTCAGAACTTTTGAAGGAACCTGCAAGCGGCCAGCTGGTTTGACAGAGCTGCAAGTTTGTGTGCAGAAGACCAATGAGACTCTCAGAGAGTACATTCAGAGGTGGATCACTCTGCACCATACTGTGGAAAATGTGTCTAATCATCAAGCAGTCTGCGCCTTCAAAGATGGCGTCAAGAACAGGGAATTGAGTCTGAAGTTTGGTCGAACCGGGGACATGACCCTGAGTCGGATGATGGAGATTGCTACCAAGTACGCCAATGGCGAGGAAGAGGACCGACTCCGAAGCGGCAAGTATAAGCCAAGTCAGTCGGAGAAGGGAAATTCCAGTCGGAAACAGAAGCGGAAAGCCGAGCCAGCAGCTCCTGGAGAGGCCCTGGCCGTGACTCAGGGAAAGTTCAAAGGGAAGCCAAAAGGATCCTGGAATCCTAAGAAAGTAAAGGATAAAGAAGGAAATGACGTGATGGATATGCCATGCCACATCCACACGAAGAAAGATGAAGAGGGCAGCACTATTTACCCAAAGCACACCACTCGCCAGTGTCGACTCCTGATCCAGCAGTTTCAGGGAAAACAGTCTAAGGACAAGGAGAAAGAGTCAGACAAGGCCGAAGACAAAGAGGACAGTGAGGAAGAATATCCGCATATCAACTCCACTCTGATGATCTTCGCGGATGTGGAAAGCAAGAGTCGACTGAAAGTCATTAACCGTGAGGTGAATATGGTTGCCCCAGCAAAACCAAGTTATCTGAAATGGTCCCAAACACCCATCACATTCGACCAATCTGATCACCCGACTCATATTGCCACCCCTGGGAGGCAAGCTTTGGTGGTCGATCCAGTTGTCGAAGGCACTCGACTGACGAAAGTGCTGATGGACGGTGGCAGTGGGCTGAACTTGTTGTATGCTGACACACTGAAGGGAATGGGCATCCCCATGTCCCGACTGAGCACCAGCAACATGAGTTTCCACGGAGTCGTACCAGGGAAGAAAGCCAACTCACTCGGCCAAATAGCCCTGGACGTGGTTTTTGGCGACTCAAAACATTTTCGCAAGGAAAAGTTGACCTTTGAGGTTGTGGATTTTCAGAGCGCGTGCCATGCCATTTTGGGGAGGCCCGCCTACGCACGGTTCATGGCTCGACCATGTTACGTGTACCTCAAACTGAAAATGCCAGGTCCCAAAGGGGTGATCACTGTCACTGGCGATCGGAAAAAGGCAGAAGAGTGCTTTCAGAAGGGCTCGAAGATTGCCGATTCCCAGGTGACAGCGGTCGAGTTCGAAGAATACAAGCAAAACGCGGATCCGAGTGATTTGTTGCGATCCAAGAAACCAGCCACAGAGTCTGCATTTCAGTCGTCTGGTGAGACAAAGCCTGTTCACATTCACCCGACCGACCCCAATGCAGCCCCGACCCACATCTCCACGACACTCGACCCGAAATAGGAAGAAGCGCTCATCCAGTTCCTCCGTGAGAACTGGGACATTTTTGCATGGAAGCCAGCTGACATGCCAGGTGTTCCCAGGGGACTGGCTGAGCATCGCCTCAGAGTCGACAAATCAGCAAAACCAGTCAAAGAGCATCTTCGGCGGTCCGCCGTCCAAAAGAGAAAAGCTATTGGTGAGGAAGTGGCTCGACTGTTGGCGGCAGGATTTATCCGAGAGATATACCACTCCGAGTGGCTCGCTAATGTCGTCATGGTTCCCAAGAAGGACAAATCACTCCGCATGTGCATTGACTTCAAACACATCAATCGGGCCTGCCCGAAAGATCATTTTCCTCTCCCTCGCATAGATCAAATTGTTGACTCGATCGCGGGATGTGAGAGATTGTCTTTTCTAGACGCGTATTCCGGGTATCATCAGATCCGTCTGTATGGACCTGACGAAGTAAAAACAGCTTTCATCACTCCATTCGGGTGCTTCTGCTATATCACCATGCCATTCGGCCTCAAGAATGCCGGAGCCACATTTATGCGTATGATTCAGAAGTGTCTTCTCACTCAAATCAGTCGGAATGTGGAAGCGTATATGGATGATATCGTCGTTAAGTCGCGAAAAGGTTCCGACCTGCTTGCTGACCTCGCCGAAACATTTGCCAACCTCAGAAGGTACGATATCAAGCTCAATCCATCGAAGTGCACATTCGGAGTTCCTGGTGGAAAGTTACTCGGTTTTCTCGTTTCCGAGCGAGGGATCGACGCTAATCCAGAGAAGATCGGCACTATTCTCCGAATGAAACGCCCTGTGCGAGTGCACGATGTCCAGAAGCTTACTGGATGCTTGGCCGCATTAAGTCGATTCATCTCACGACTCGGTGAAAAGGCATTGCCTCTTTACCGACTGATGAAGAAAGCAGACAAGTTCGAGTGGACTCCAGAAGCTGATGCAGCGTTTGCCGAGCTAAAAGCTCTGCTCTCCACCCAGCCGGTGCTTGCTACTCCAATCAGCAAAGAGCCTTTTTTGCTTTATATTGCAGCCACAGGACAAGTCGTCAGTACAGTACTTACGGTCGAGCGGGAAGAAGAAGGAAAAGCCTTCAAAGTTCAGCGCCCGGTGTATTATTTGTCTGAAGTCTTGACTCCATCCAAGCAGAGATATCCTCATTATCAGAAGCTTGTGTATGGAATATACATGACCACGAAGAAAGTTGCTCATTATTTCTCTGATCATTCTATCACAGTCGTCAGCGACGCCCCACTATCAGAGATTCTGCACAACAGAGATGCAACTGGTCGAGTGGCGAAATGGGCGATCGAACTTCTTCCCCTTGATATCAAGTTTGAGGCAAAGAAAGCCATTAAGTCCCAGGCAATAGCAGATTTCCTCGCCGAGTGGATTGAACAACAGCAGCCGACTGAAGTTCACTCGGAGCATTGGACCATGTTCTTCGATGGCTCTAAGATGCTGAATGGTTCTGGTGCTGGGGTTGTTCTGGTTTCCCCCAGAGGAGATAAGCTTAGATATGTGCTCCAGATTCACTTTGATTCCTCCAACAATGAGGCAGAGTATGAGGCCCTTTTATATGGATTGCGCATGGCCATCTCACTCGGCGTCCGTCGCCTGATGGTTTATGGCGATTCAGATTTAATGGTCAACCAGGTGATGAAGGAGTGGGACGTGAGAAGCCCAGCCATGACTGGATACTGCAATGCAGTGAGGAAGCTGAAAAAGAAGTTCGAGGGGTTGGAGCTCCATCACATCCCCCGACTGAAAAATCAAGCAGCAGATGATCTGGCAAAGATAGGTTCCAAAAGAAAAGCCATTCCGAGTGGTGTGTTTTTGGAGCATATACACACTCCGTAAGTTAAAGAAGATCCCTTCACAGAGGAAGCTCCACAACCCAAGAGTGCCACAGATCCGACTGAGGTTGAGGTCCCAGCAGTGGTCGACTTGGTCATGGAGGTTTTAGTGGTCACTCCCGACTGGACAATTCCCTATATCGCGTATATCCTGAGAAAAGAGCTCCCAGAGGATGAGGAAGAGGCTCGGTAGATCGTCCGTCGATCCAAAGCCTTCACCGTTATCAAAGGACAGCTGTATAGAGAAAGCCCGACTGGGGTTGGTCAAAAATGCATAACGCCAGAAGAAGGTCGAATCATTCTCAATGATATCCACTCGGGAACCTGTGGTCACCATGCGTCCTCTCGGACCATTGTAGCCAAAGCATACCGAGCTGGATTTTACTGGCCAAGGGCGAATGAGATGGCAAAGGAAATAGTGGACAAGTGCGAAGGATGTCAGTTCTACTCCAATATGTCACACAAGCCCGCGTCAGCTCTGAAGACCATTCCACTCGTCTGGCCGTTCGCAGTATGGGGGTTAGACATGGTCGGTCCCTTGAGAACAGGTCGAAGTGGTTTCACACACGTACTGGTCGCAGTCGACAAGTTCACGAAGTGGATTGAGGCTAAACCAATCAAGAATCTTGACGCCGGTACTGCGGTTACCTTCATCAGGGAGCTGACGTTCAGATATGGAGTCCCGCACAGCATCATTACGGATAATGGGTCGAACTTTGACTCGGAAGAATTCAAGGATTTCTGCAACGCTCAAGGCACATGAGTCGACTATGCTTCGGTCGCTCATCCGCAGTCGAATGGACAAGCGGAGCGAGCCAATGGCTTAATCCTCAAGGGTTTAAAACCCCGACTGATGCGTGATCTCAAGCACGCGGCTGGAGCATGGGTCGACGAACTTCCTTCGGTGCTTTGGGTTTGCGGACCACACCCAATCGGTCGACTGGAAGAACTCCATTCTTTTTGGTCTATGGAGCTGAAGCAGTCTTGCCGAGTGATCTTCTTCACAATGCTCCTCGAGTTGAACTCTACAACGAAGCAGAAGCTGAGCAAGCGCGTCAGGATGCAGTCGACCTTCTAGAGGAAGAAAGGGAGATGGCTCTGATCCGATCGACCATCTATCAACAAGACTTGCGTCGCTTTCACGCCAGGAATGTGAGGGGTCGAGCCTTCCAAGAAGGAGATCTAGTTCTCCGAGTGGATCAGCAGAAACAGCATAAGCTCGCTCCTTCTTGGGAAGGACCCTTCATTGTCACCAAAGTTCTCCACAACGGGGCATACCGTCTCTACAACGTCGGACACAACATCGAAGAGCCCCGAGCTTGGAATGCGGATCTGCTCCGCCCGTTTTACACTTAAAAGTTTTCCACTCGGATGAGTTGTAATAAAATACTTCTGTAATTCATGGATCTCGAAATAATAGTGCCATAATTCCTTCATAATTTTTGTCACTTTTTCCCCCAGCGGGTGGCTTAGCCGCGAATCCGTTTCGCCTAAGTTTGTACAAATCTTACCGAGTGGTAAGCCAGACTTCCACTCGGGGGCTTAGCCGCGAATCCGTTTCGCCTAAGTTATAAAAAATCCTACCGAGTGGTAAGCCAGACTTCCACTCGGGGGCTTAGCTGCAGCCCAGTGCTCGCCTAAGTTATAAAAAATCCTACCGAGTGGTAAGCCAGACTTCCACTCGGGGGCTTAGCTGCAGCCCAGTGCTCGCCTAAGTTATAAAAAATCCTACCGAGTGGTAAGCCAGACTTCCACTCGGGGGCTTAGCTGCAGTCCAAGTACTCGCCTAAGTTATAAAAAATCCTACCGAGTGACAAGCCAGACTTCCACTCGGAGGCTTAGCTGCAGCCCAGTGCTCGCCTAAGTACAACATATGCTTGCAAGGAGGACGAGTTGCAGGTCGACTGCGACCCTCTCCTCTGAGCTACGCCATAAATATAATGTGAGCTCGCAAGGAGGACGAGGTGCAGATAGACTGCAACTCTCTCCTCCGAGCTTCGCCACAAATACAACGTGAAGATCCTACCGAGTGAAGAGCAAACCTCTCACTCGAGGGCTTAGCTGCAGCCCAACGCTCGCCTAAGTTATAAAAAATCCTACCGAGTGAAGAGCAAACCTCTCACTCGGGGGCTTAGCTGCAGCCCAGCGCTCGCCTAAGTTATAAAAAATCCTACCGAGTGAAGAGCAAACCTCTCACTCGGGGGCTTAGCTGCAGCCCAGCGCTCGCCTAAGTTATAAAAAATCCTACCGAGTGAAGAGCAAACCTCTCACTCGGGGGCTTAGCTGCAGCCCAGCGCTCGCCTAAGTTATAAAAAATCCTACCGAGTGAAGAGCAAACCTCTCACTCGGAGGCTTAGCTGCAGCCCAGCGCTCGCCTAAGGTATAAAAATCCTACCGAGTGAAGAGCAAACCTCTCACTCGGAGGCTTAGCTGCAGCCCAGCGCTCGCCTAAGTTATAAAAAATCCTACCGAGTGAAGAGCAAACCTCTCACTCGGAGGCTTAGCTGCAGCCCAGCGCTCGCCTAAGGTATAAAAATCCTACCGAGTGAAGAGCAAACCTCTCACTCGGAGGCTTAACTGCAGCCCAGTGCTCGCCTAAGGAATAAGTCGACTGCAGTGGACATCTCGCTGTGAACCTGCAAAGGACAATTCGAACCAAGAGCAATCATATCCAAATATCAAATCCAAGTTTAGGTCGATACCTAAAGGAACCGAGAGTGCTCAGGCACTAAGCCTGTTAAGGTTTATCGGTTACAATTCCACTCGGCATACCGAGGCAAATTTAAAGGGTCGGGCTTAAAGAAAAGTTTTTTACCCCTCCTGTGGAGGGCTGGAAGGAGCAACGAACTCGTCGAGGTCGATCCCGTCTGCGATCCGGGTAGCAGCAGCGATGAAAGTTTCCATGAAGGACCTGAAGTCGTGTTTCTTGGTGTTGGCCACTCGGAGAGCCGCCAGCTTCTCTTCTCGCGCGTCCTTGCAGTGGACTCGGGCCAGACACAGGGCAACATCTGCGCCGCACCGAGCCGAGGACTTCTTCCACTCTTGCACACGGTCGGGGACCGCGTTTAGTCGAGCCATCAACGACTCGAGGTCATTCTGAAGTGTTTCCCCGGGCCAAAGCGTCGAGTCAATGCGAGAAGTGGCGGCCTTCAACCTTGCAAGATAGTCCACAACAGCTGCAACGCGGGACTCCAGTCGGAAGACATTCATAGCAACTTCATCATTCACCGGAGAATTGACAGGGTCAAGGTTCGGCTCCAACTGGCTAGTCTCTTCTTCAAAGTTCCGACAGAATTCTACAAGGACAAAACGCCGAATCAAGACAATGGTCAAATGGAAGCGTCACAGTTGAAAATGTTGGTCGAGTGAAAAAGATTACCTTCGAGCATAAGGAACAATTTCTTGGCAAGACCACCCAGGAAGCCTTCCAGGCCATTCTTCTTCCCAGTCAATTGGTTGATCTTCTCAGTCAGGGCAGTCTTGTCAGCTTTCAGTCGGTCGACATCCTTGGAGGCAATCGCCAGAGCAGCTCTCAGATTGGTATTTTCCTGTTCAAGCTTGGTGACTGAAGCTAACTTCTCGTCAGCAAGCTTGGTCTTCTCAGCTAGCTCAAGGTCCTTCTTCTTCTGGGCCTCCCGCACCTTGTCTGCAAGTTACAGCAAAGTCAGATTTTGAAACAAATGGAAGGAAAAAGGAGTCGTCGAGGTCTCACCGAACATACCTTTGGTCTCCTCCTTCGCCTTCGTCAGATTCTCCTGCACCAGCTTCAGATCCAGCTCGAGCTGAATGTGCTTCTGCTCCAGTTCCGTATAGCGAGCCGCAAGGTCACAAGATTTCTACGAAGAACCAATCGACAAAATATCAAAGATGATTCACTTCCGAGTGGATAGGGAAAAATCATACGTTTCTAAGACTACGGTCGAATGCAAGCATTCAACCGTAGTCTCGGGGACTACACCCAGTGGGTGCACTCAGCGTGCCCCCACTAGTTCTGTTCAAGACAGAGTCGACCAGTCGACCCAAAAAAAAAAGAGACGTGCTCTTCAGACTGTAGTCGACTGCAAGCAGTCGACCACAGTCTCGGGGACTACACCCAGTGGGTGCACTCAGCGTGCCCCCACTAGTTCTGTTCAAGACAGAGTCGACCAGTCGACCAGTCGGAAACCATTCGATCAAATCGAATGATGAACGACCTTTACCTATAAAGCCTAAGGCCGACTGCCAGCAGTCGACCTTAGCCTTGGGGACTACACCCAGCGGGTGCACTCAGCGTGCCCCCGCTAACACGGAGATTTTTATCGACATACCCAGTGGGTGATTGCTATGGATTTCAGAAATCAGAAAGAAAAAGTTTTGATAGCATATCCTAACAGAACAGGCGGTAGTCGACTGACCTGAACATTGCTTTGAAGGGCGGAGCTAGCGTCATAAGCTGCTTGGCTTGCATCCCGGACGATCTTCACCTGCTCCATCATGATCCCCGCTTGACGTATCGCCTCCTTAGCAGCACTGGCTTGGTCCTCTGGGACATGATGTGTTGTGAAGAGCGAAGGTTGTGCAGCACTCGACGAAGTGGGATGAGCACTCGTCAACGGCACCGCGAAAGACACGCTGTGTCGAGTGAGGTTCTCCCCTTCCGTGACCACAGTCTCGGGCGCCGTCGCATTCTGGGTTGCCTTACCAGTAGACGTCTTCCTGCTCACCCTGTGCCTCAGCGGTTCTTCATCCTCATCATCATCATCTTCAGGAAGGGTGATAATGTCATGGGGTGGAGCTTCAGAAAAAGAATCAAAGTTAGAAATCATGAGTCAGTCGACTAAGGACAGAATTGAGAGTATAGTACCAGGATTTGAGGTTGCTGCGTCCTCCATCTCATGGTCGTCAGCCTTGCCTGAGGTCTCAGAAGTTGCAGCACTGGAGTTCCAAAGAATCAGTCGACCAACTCAAGTATCAACCAGAGATAAAGCTTATACAAAACAAGAGAACTCAAGTAACGTGTTTACCCGGATATGGTGGGGATGGACACCTTCATCTTCGGCAGGAGCTTGGTGGGTTTCGGCGGAGCCACCTTCGACTGCTTCGGAGCCCTTTCACTCGGCACCGGAGAAGCGGTCCGAGGGCGTTTGGTCGACTGCGAGGCAGTCGCCACCCCCTTACCGCGCTCAGTCGCGGGGTCATGGACAAGCTTCGACCGCCTTTCCGAGCGCGGTGGTGCAACCTCCTCCTCCTCCTCCTCCTCTTCGTCCTCGTCATCGTCGTCGTCGTCATCGTCATCTTCGGCAGTGTCTGAATCCCACTCCTCCTGGCTCTCGCCCCCGCTGGCTTCACCCTCCTCAGTCGGAGCCTGAGCTCCATTGGGCATCGAATACAGGTCGGTGAGGGCCTGGAAGACGTCAAGACAGAGATCAGTCGACCAAGTCGCAGAACATACAGAAACAAACTCGACAAATATACAATGGAAGGCAGAGCAAATATACCTTATCTGGAACGGTGTGATGGTCGAGTGGAGGAACCCTCCTGGATCCACGGGGATTATCCTTATTCCCAGTGACCGCGGCCATCCATCTTTCCACCGTGGCGTCGTCGACTGCTTCTGGGTGGATTCGGGTATCGTCTTCAGTCCCGCAGTACAACCACATGCCATGGCTCCGGAACTGAAGAGGCTGGATTCGCCGCCGAAGGAAAACCTCCAGAAGGTCCATGCTAGTCACGCCGTCCCAAACCAACTACACCACGCGATCCATCAACATCTTCACATCAGCCCTCTCCTCCGGAACCACCTTCAGAGAGGAGGGCTTGTTCACTCGACTCATGGTGAATGGGGGGAGTCCACTCGACTGCCCCGGCGTCAGCTCATTCTGGCAGTAGAACCAAGTCGACTGCCAGCCCCTGACCGACTCGGGAAACGTCATAGCTGGGAAGGTGCTCTTGTTCCTCGCTTGAATTCCCAGACCCCCGCACATTTGGACAACTTGGGTCTTCTCATCGCCTGGACTCGCCTTCTTCACGGTCTGAGAACGACACGTGAAGATGTGCTTGAACAAGCCTCAGTGCGGTCGACAGCCCAGGAAACTCTCGCACATGGATACGAACGCAGCAAGATACGCGATGGAGTTCGGAGTAAAGTGGTGGAGTTGGGCTCCAAAGAAGTTCAAAAAACCACGAAAGAAAATGCTCGGTGGCAAAGAAAATCCTCGATCAATATGAGTGGCCAGGAGCACACACTCACCCTCTTCCGGCTGAGGTTGCCACTCTTTTCCTGGAAGTCTTGCGGCACCATGGGGGATCAACCCGTCGTCGGCCATGTCGAGGAGATCCTTCTCCCTGATGGTCGACTGGATCCAATCTCCCTGGACCCAGCCCTTCGGCAGGCGGGATCTTGACGAAGACCCACTGCGGCTGGTGGATCTCCCCTTCGCCTTCTCCGCCGCCGACGCCTTCTCCGTCGCCGACGCCTTCTTTGCGCGCTCCAGCGCCGCCGTCTTCTCCTTGACCATGGCTGCCGGCGAGGTGCGCGAGGGAGAGCTTTGCGGGGGCGAAAGCGAGCGCGTGGGCGGAGACGGGGAGAGCAGAAGAGAAAGAACGGAGCACTGTTCAGAAAACCCTCGCTGGTTGCATTTATAACATCCCTTCCGAGTGGATGACAGGTGGACCCAGGCAACCTAATCATATCCCGAAACAGTTGCATCGACACGATACGTGGCGGAAAAGGCGGCGCGGAGATCGAGGCGTCTATGTCCCGTCCCGTCCGAGCGCCACGGTTCGTTCCGCTTCGCGCGCTCCCCCAAATTTCGTATCCCGTGGAATCCGCGAACGGCAGATCGGTCTGTCAGACGCGAGATTTCCTGCGATCCGTCGCTCGGGAACCAGCAAAGTCTAAAAGATCACTCGACGAAAGACAAGAATGGATCGAGTCGACTGAAGAAAAGTTGCTCGTTATCAACAAAGAAGATCTTAATCCAGAACGACGCATAGCCAGTATGCAAAAGTCAATCGGAAACCGCATCAACTCCTTCCTCATTCAAGCCTCAATCCATTCGGGGGCTAATGATGGATTCATGTACCTAGGGTAGGGTCATAGGCCTGACCTGAATGTCCTACCCAGGGACAGCCTTAGAAGAGATCACCTTCCAGTCGACCAACGAAGAACCCACTCGACTGACCAGAAGGACTCGACCATGGAGATTCACTCGACCATGAAGATACACTCGACCACCAGAAGGTCAGAAGGCACTCTGCACTGCAACGGCCTGTAATTGAATAAACTTAATGATAGTTAAGGCACTTTATGTGGGGCGTTACCAGTAACGCCCCAGACTTAATATACTTTAAACCCTCCATTACGTGGGCTGGCAGGGGTCCGGGCGTACTCTATATAAGCCACCCCCCTCCACAGGCAGAAGGGTTCGGACTCTTGTAACACCTATACACATAATTCACTCGACCGCCTCAGGGCTCCGAGACGTAGGGCTTTTACTTCCTCCGAGAAGGGCCTGAACTCGTACATCGCTTGTGTTTACAACCTCTCCATAGCTAGGACCTTGCCTCTCCATACCTACCCCCACTCTACTGTCAGACTTAGAACCACGACGGGGGGGGGGGGGGGGGGGGGGGGACTATGAATTCCATGACATTTTTATGCGCAAGTATCATAATGCATAGTGGGCACCCCCAAAAAATCTGCCGCTATATTGCTGTTGTCTATTTTGATGTATTTATTAGGGAAATGAGAAATGCATAGTTACAAGTAGCAGACCAACCCATTCCCTGTATTTGGATCTTGTGGTTTTCTTAATATCAGAGTCGTGTATTGTTACTGTCTGTGATGCAATCTTCTCTCCTGTCATGTAGACACATGCTTTGCTCAAAATTGGTAGGGGAATACCACCAAAAATTCCCAATACGTTATCAGAAGATGCCCGGGATTTTATAGCAAAGTGTGTTCAAGCAAATCAAAAGGACCGGCCATCTGCTGCTCAGCTGTTGGAGCACCCTTTTGTGAAGAGACCACTGCAACATTAAGGCGTGCGATGTACATATTGCTAACACATTTGCTTGTACATAAGCTGGTAAGTCTTTCGTCCTTTTCCTCATCAAGAATTGTGGGTGCTTTCATCTCTTCTAAGTTCTAACTCACTCGTTAAAAGATTGAGTTGGTTTCACTGCAAACATAATGACTTGTCTCCATCGCTATGTATAGGTTTTAATTTCGCATGTGGAAAGGTGTGGGTGATACCAAGGAGTGAAGATGATCCTACAGCCCAAAAGTGTTCCTTGTTCACGCTCCCGCTTTAATTGTTTCCCGGAGATTTCAACATTGAGATAGCTAGCTTCCAACATGAGGAGCACCTATCGGCATTCAGTTGAAAGGTAGCTCTGCAATATGAGTGAGATATGTTTACTTAAGAGGTACTCCCTCCGTCCGGAATTACTTGTCATCAAAATGGATGAAAATGGATGTATCTAGAACTAAAATACATCTAGATACATCCATTTCAATGACAAGTATTTCCGGACGGAGGGAGTAGTACCGTGTTGGCTGATGGGATTTGTTTCTCATGGAGCCCGTAGCCTAGTCTCAGAGTGTGGAATGAAAGATGTGCAGTGTGGAGTGCCAAGTGCTCACACAACAGTTCACTTTCCAACCGCGTTTACATACCTGTATAGTTCATTTTCTGTTGCCAATGCAAACTGATCGTATTGTCCATGTTGTTGACTACTCCCTCCATTCCAAAATAAGTAATTTGAACTAAAACCACTGTACACGGCACTTATTTTGGAACGGAGGGAGTATTTGACTGTGACCTTGCTCCATACCTGTACAGTTCAGTTCCTATGGAAATACAATCTGCTTCTACCATAGAAGGTCCAGAATTTCGGTGTCTATGTCATCACATATGCCACCAGATGCGCATACACAGCCATGCATGTAGATTTGCTTAGAAGATCTGAAGTGGTACTTCTGGCCTGCTCATCAAAAGATTCATCTCATCACCTATTGTATTACTCTACATGTTGGGTCCTTCTCAGTTTTCATGATACTGTACATGCAACTGGAGTAACAAGGAGAGACCAAAGAGCTGAAGATACATCAAATTTCTAATCTACTGTTGGTTCTTTTCCTCTTATGTTCTCATGGACGCAAGCAAAGCAGTAGCCTCTATAGATGTTTGATCCTTTTCATCTTACTCCAAATACAGCTGTTCACTCTCACTGTGATTAAGGCATTGCCCCAAACAGCAGCCGTGTACAAGGAGACTATTTCTGCCTTTCTGATGTCGCTCATTCCTAACATTTCTCTTTCCAAACCAACCTACGGAGAAGGCCCTTTAACCAGGGAAATGCTTGTTTGGGTGTAACTTTCTAACTAGTTGTATATGTTCGCACCATGTTCTCTTCTTACCTATCTAGCAGTTGGAGGTCACCATAGTTATAGCAGATGGAGGTCACCATAGTTTTTTTTTTCAAGAATCCGCAAAGTTATGTATCATTCATTGATAGATACTCCCTCTGAACCGTAATAGTTGTCGCTGGAGTAGCTCAAGTTCAGCTACTCCAGCGACAACTATTACGGTACAGAGGGAGTACATAGAAGTTACATCCACATGGTACATGGGGGCTACTCGGGAAGAAAGTTGTGCAATCCAGGCGCACCACACCTGAACCAAAGGCGAGCATCGTTCTTGATGACCTGAAGTAGGACGTGTATGGAGGACTGCAAGCCATCGAAAACACAGCCGTTCCTGTGCTTTCCGGAGGGGCAATGCAATCAAGAGGAGCAAGGATGCTAGTCCTTTTCTACACGAGGAAAGCACCGCCGAGCAGGCATCGATCCACCACCCCTAAAACATTGGATCAGGGTGTGGCGGCGCAGCAGTAGATCGGAACCAGGAAAGGATTTGGTACCATAGCTGACGGGAGAATGAGCAGCAGGGCTGATGATGGTGTATGGCTCTCCGGCTCTGGGTAACAGAGTAGGCATTGGGGATGCGAGTCCTTTCCTGGTGTCGCTCATTCCTAACATCTTTTCTAAATCTAGCCATGGAGGTCTTTTTGTTTCTCTCGCAATGCATACCAGGGAACATGCTTGCTTGGGTGTAACTTTCTCGCCGTTGGAGGTCACCACAGTTATATGTAGGAGAGGAAAATATGCACAAATAAAGACATGTGTATTCTCCCCCTGTTGTCTTTGAAAGAGGAGTAGGTGAGCACAAATGAATATACGATCTTTCTGGCAACAATGAATAAGGGAGCAAGTGACGTTATTGTCTTTGACAGGGATACCAGAGCAAGTAGGCAAGACATCACGAGTGAATTAATCGAAGAAAAAAGTAGTGTCCTAATATTTCCACACTAACACCAACGGACCTTATCAGTTCAGGAGCTTGTGTTGTTCTTTACCTTTCAGAAATCCAGTGTCTATGTTTGATTGAGCTGATCACATATATACCACGAGATGGGCATACGATGACAAGCCTTGTAAATTTGCTTCTAAAGATTTAACACTGATACTTCTCATCTGTCTGACATAAAAAGATCAATTCATCACCTGTGTTGCTGGCTTACTGCACATGTTGGATGCCTCTCCCGAGACTGTACATTTTTCGATAAAGAGCATTTCATTGAATTGAATACATTTTTCGATAAAGAGCATTTCATTGAATTGAAATATCGAGACTGTACATGTAATGGGAGTCACAATGACCGCAGAACTGCAAATACAACAGATCTCTAATCAATCGTTAGCTCTTTTCGTCTTATGTTCTCGTGGATGGGCAAGCAAAGCAGTAGGCTGTACAAGCGCTCGAAACGCAGAACATGGTGACTACTGAAAGCCTCCAGCCTTCAGTGCTCACTCACGGCCTCACGCCCTGCCATCTCATGGCTCAGCAGGCCAAGCATGTCGAACACCTCCATCTCATGGCTCAGCAGGCCAAGCATGTCGAACACCTCCGCAGCCTGCGGATGAGACCGATCCCCGCACACAAACTCATGCACACCGCCGTCGATCTCCACGGCGCTGCGGCCAGGCCTCTTCTTCACTCCCCGGGATTTCATCAGGCTCCGGACCTTGCCCGCGCCATCCCATTTCCCCTCGGCAGCATAGATGTTCGACAACAGCATATAGTTTGAGTCGCCGCCGGGGTCCTGCTCGAGGAGGTACTGCATCAGCTGCTCGGCCATGTCCACGTCCCCGTGCATCCGGCACCCCGCGAGCAAGGCTCCGAGCACCACCTCGTTCGGCCGCATCGGCATGGTCGCCACCACGCTCATAGCCTCGTCCAGGCGCCCGGCCCGGCCGAGCAGGTCGACCACGCACCCATAGTGCTCCATCCTCGCTGTGATGCCGTGCTCTGCTCTCATGGCTTCGTAGTACCTCAGCCCCTCCTCGGTGAGGCCGGCGTGGCTGCAGGCCGTGAGCACGCCCGTGAACGTCACAGCGTCTGGCTTGAACCCCTTCGTCCGCATTGCCTCGAAATGCTCGATCACGTCCGTGCAGCGTCCATTGGCAGCGAACCCGATGATCATTGAGTTCCACGAGACCACCGTCCGCTTCCTCATGCTGTCAAACACCTGCCGTGCAAACTCCACCTGACCACAACGTGCGTACATGTCGATCAACGAGTTGGCGATGCGGATATTGCCCTCCAGCCTCTTCCTGATCACCAACCGGTGCACCCACATACCGAGACCGAGCGCGCCGACCTCGGCGCACGCGGAGATGGCAGCAACCAGCGTGACGTAGTCTGGCTCGACGCCGTCCAGCAGCATGGCATGGAAGCAGTCGATTGCCTCGTCATGGCGCCCGTTCTTGACGCACCCGTCTATGAGCGCCGTCCAGGAGACTTTGTCCGGTTCCGGCATTCCGTCGAACGCCTCGCACGCGGCGGCGACGAGGCCGTTGCGCATGAGGCCGGTGATCATGGTGTTGTAGGTGACCACGGACCTGACGGGCATGGAGCCGAAAAGCTGGAGGGCGTGGTGGGGGAGGCGGGACGCGAGGTAGAACCGCGCGAGGCAGGTGCAGAGGAGGAGGTGACCGGGGAAGAGCTTGATGGCGAGGGCGTGGAGCGATAGCGCGAGGGGCCGGGCGAGCGGGGAGGTGGGGGCGCCGGCGCAGGCGGGGAGGTGGGGGCGCCGGCGCAGGCGGAGAGGACGGTGAGGAGGGTGACGTCGTTGGGCGCGGGCGCGGCGGGGGAGGAGAGCATGGCCGAGAGCGCCGCGGCCGTCGCCGGCAGGTCGCCCTCCCGCGCCGGGCGCGCGACGGCAGACGTCCATGAGACCACGTCTCGCGGCGGCGTGCGGCGGCGCGGCTTTGGGGTGGCGCGCTGCGCGGATGGAGGAAGACTGAGAGATGGAGAGGCGGCCACTGCCATGGCCGACAAGCTTTCAGCTGGAGCACTAGAACGAGAGCTCCTTTCTTTTTTTTAGGCAACGTAGGCGTCAAACGAGGAAGCTTTCGCTGAAGGACAACGCAAATGGGCCGGTCCACTTGGCCCGTAACCGCTTCTAGAAAAAGAGGGTTTTAGAAGCTAGTATATGTTCTAAAAAAAAGAGGTAATTACACCAATGGTGCCTAAACTCGCCATCAATGATCACATTGGTGCATGAACTTGAAGAATACAATGATTTGGTGCAAAAACTTGGCTCTTTGATGCAAATACGATTCGAAACAGATTTCCGTACGATCGCGCTGCTGATTAGGATGCCACCGTGTCCGCGGGGCCGACTGTTAGCGAGTTCCATCGCGCACAGAGGCGTGTGGCCGCGCGGCTGGGTGAAATATTGTGGAAACCCCCTATCATTTTTTTATTTTTCGCACATAAGCCCCTGGGCCACAGCAGCCCGCATCCGGCCCACCAAATCCCTAACTCTCGTTCCCCTTTCGACAGCGGCAGCGCGCAATGCACAAGTAGGCAGCGGCGAGGGGCTCCTCCGTGGCCATGTTCCCCACGAGGCACACCAGTTGCGCGTTCGACATAACTATAGTGGTGGTCTCTTATTGATTGGATGCAAGGCATAGTACATTGTATGTAGTTAGAAACTCACATCCGAGCAAGCATTTCCTCGATTTACATGGTGAACAACTTAGGGCATCTCCAACACTGAACCGCAAACCGGGCACACTAAACATCTTAGGGCATCTCCAATGCTGACTGGCAAACCGGACACCGCATCCATCCACGAACCGGGAGGAGGGGGGGGGGGGGGGGGCACTCCACGGAAGTGATGCGGGAGTTAGCCATCCAAAGCTAGCCCCGGATTTCAGCTGGTGGGACCTCTCCTCCCTAATCTTCTCCAGTATACCTGGCCATTAACAGCCTGACCCGGCCTAGCCTGACCTTGTCCACGGGCTGGTCCTGGGCCTAGATTTTGAGCCCAAATGCTGGGCCAGGCCTGGGCCTGCCATATTAGCGATTTAACAAAGAGGCGTGCCTCCTAAGATTCTTCTGGTGGAGTAAGCTCACGCACGTAGCAAACGAGCCGGCTGCAACTTCAAGAGTAAACTTCTTTGTAAATTGCAATGCAGAGTATTCTTTGCACATACGACGGGGAGGGCACAGTGTATGTTTCTCGAGTAAACTTCTTTATAAATTTGTAGAAATAATACAGAGAACTCTTTGCATGTTGCACTCCAGCATCTCTAAGGCTCCTCTGTGAGTTCGCGGGGACATGCGAGGGGTGCATGTTTCTCAGGACGGAGAGGGGAGAGCGTATGTTTCTCGTCTGGCTGGATATGACTTACGTTGTTGGTGATTTAATAAGGAACATAAACATCATTAACACAAATCTCACGGTGCATCACCGTTCAAGACTCATCCATAATCAAATGCATTGTACAATCTTAAAAATCTTAGATCATACAGTGTAGAAATAATTGCACTTCTACAAACAAGCTTAAGGGGGTGTTTGTTTCCAGGGACTTTTTTATGTAGGGACTAGAAAAAGTCCCTCTTAGAGACTTTTTTACCAAACGGGAGGGACTTTTTAGGGACTAAACTAGACATTTGAGACTAAATGAAGAAGATTCTCAAAGAGGGTCTTTTTTGGGACTTTTCCAACAATGCCCCTCCATGCATTCATTGGCCCGCCACCCCATGGTGTTGTTTGATTGTTATTTTTCTATATACTAGGGGCAACATGGTCATTTAATAACCTCTAAGAAGGGACTAGGGACTTTTTAGTCTCTGGAAACAAACAGTGAGAGACTTTTTAGGGACTAGAGACTTTTTAGTTGGGACTAGAAAAAGTCCTAGGACTTATGAACCAAACATGGCCTAATTTGTACTTGCGTATGGTTCTTATGAACCGGTCGACTCCACCGGCTACATAGACCATCTTCAGTTCTTCACCAAGCTTATCACGCCCATCTGGACCGACCGGCCGCCATGCATGCCGCAGCTGATTTAGTACGCTTCATCTTCCAAGCTTGACCTACATACGATGCACTCATAACTTTTTCTTGAAGAGCCGCTCGTGCGCCACGCCGTGCACATCGTCCTGCGCCTTCTCCCAGACGGCGTGCGGCACGATCCCGCCGGCCCACACTCCTGGTCGCTGATACGCCTCTTTGCACAGGACGTGGGCGACCTGATTGCCCTCGCGGAAGATGTGCTCGACCTTGTACGCCGTGAAGCACCGAAGCAGCATGAGAATCTCCTCTTGCATGGCCTGAGGCACGCGCGTTTGCGTCTTCTCGCCGGTGAGGAGCTCCACCAGCATCAGGTCGTCTCCTCCCGCCACCAGCCTGCCGCGGAAGCGACTTAGCGCGAGGCGCAGCCCGCGGATGAGCGCCCTCGCTTCCACTATGCCCACCGTCGAGTGCTCCGTCGGCTCGGCGAAGGCGGCAAGAACGTGGCCGTTGCAGTCGCGGATGGCGTCGCCGATGCTGGCACGGCCGGACCCGTCGTTGTACACGGATCCGTCGAAATTGAGCTTCAGCCAGCCCGCCGGGGGAGCTTCCCATCTCACCATAAGGCGGCTGGGGTAGAATGGAGGAGAGGAACAAGACAGAGATGTGGAGGTGGGCGGCTGATACGAGTGAAACGGTGTCATTGGAGACGGAAAGAGGATCCTACAGAGAGGCGCAAAGGAAGCTGGCGCGGCGAGGAGGCACGCCATGTCTAGGTCTAGCTATGCACAGCTCTAGCCGACCCAAGCTTTGTTTCTTGAGAAAGTATATATGGATCAAACAAACAAGGAAGCGAGGAGGCACGCCATCGCCATGTGTAGCCGGTCCTTATATAGCTTTCGAGTAAACGCGTGGGTATACTCGAGCATATATCGGATTCAAACTGAGGCTTCGGATTCGCTTCTTTTTTTCTTCCGGGTTCATCTTTTTTACGCGAGGCTTGCTGTAGATGGTCTATTGGGCCGGTGGAGTCGACCGGCCGAATAACCAACTGTGCATGGGCCAGGCCGAATAACCAGCTGTGCACAGCGACATAGGAGGCCACGGCCCACGGGCCTATTTTCTTTTTTTTTTCGAGTCACGGACCTTCTTATAGCTATATCGCCACCAACCTCCCCCAAAAAAAACTATATTGCCACCGGTGTCTCAAATACTAAAAGAAGAGCACAAATAAGGGGGCACTTATTTTACCTTAGAAAAAAGCACTTGTTCATCCGTTGCCTGATTTTTTTCTGCATATCAATTAATTTTTTGAGCCATTTGATTGATATTTAAGGGTTATGATTTATTTTAAACCTCCAGCCGCTTTCTTCCTCACCGTCACATTCGAGTGATTTCCTTCGGTAGACGGACTCTCCGCTCCCTGTCTCGCTTTGGTCAAGAAACTGTCCGAGCCACTGGCAACCATCTAATTTGAGCGACAGAGCAAAACGAAAACATACCCAAACATGTCAACCCTTGTCCTTGCCCCCCTTGTCGACACCGCATCATTTTCTATCTTCGGTAAGGTCTTGACTCGCCATCGCCTTCCTATCTCTACCTCGGGCGCAAGATGTATGTGAAATTGATTGGCCCGAAAAGGACTTCTAGGCAACCGATGTTTAGCAAATCCGCCTAAACAAATTATGGCAGGCTTTGTACTACCTACATTACAAAGGTTGCTTTAGCATAAGTTAGTCACTAAAGTTACTAAGCTCCCTAGATATTGTCATAACGGCTAGATAATGTGACTATCATTAGTAGCAATATCGGAGCGAATATCTCTATTTTAATGAAATATTTCGGTTTAAACAAAGGGTTAGTGAGTGTAAAAATATCACTCATCAGTGGCCTGCCTCGCCAGAATTTGGCCCGCGTTGGGCTAGGTTAGTGGCGGAGGTTGGGGGTCTCCCAGCGAGTAGCCTGGCGGCATTTTGAGCGGTGGCAGAGGTCTTTTGCAAAGACGCTCGGTGGCTATTTTATCGGGCATGGCTACGGTCGATGGCTCGCGCGGAGAGCGCGAGTGGAGATCATAGGCACACTCGGCTCATGCGCGACGTGGGCATGTGCGTCAGACGACGGTTGTGGGAGGTTAGGGTGACCCTGATGGGTGGATCCCGCCTGCCAGTGAGAGAGAGAGAGAGAGAGAGAGAGAGAGAGAGTAGGGCGCGCACGGAGTGAGCTCGGTTGGCTAGCTGGCCTTAGTTGGCCTACCTGGCTGGTTGGGTCATTTCTTTTTGTATTGTTCTTGTTCTTTCTCTTTCTCTCCTTTCCTCTTTTAAATTTAAATTTAATTTGAATTTCATGTATCTCCCAACTTTAAACATGTCCTAAATTCACTTTCGAATATTTCTGGTTGTGTGAACATTTTCTTTGTGAATTTTGACAACTATTTTCTGTCAAGTTCTATTGGGTTTTGGAATATATTGAGAAACAGTAAGACGCAGCGAGCTACGCCTCTCCACAGCGACTAGGCGTTCCCATCCGTTTGATTCGGACATGCATGGCCTGGATTGCCTCTGTCATCCATCAGTAGCTTCTGGCCCATTTTTACAGCGAACGGTCCCAATCAGCCCGGGCCAACGTTACAGGGCTGCTGCTCCCGACGTTGACCTGTGCGCCTCCTTGTTAAATGGGCCGGTAGGTAATCTGTGGCGTTAGATTTATCAGCCCACATGTTTTGTTTTGCAGGTAGCCCACATGTTTCAAATTCACGTAATAGCCGGCGTGCAACGTTTGGTCTCTGCTGGTTCCTATTCGGCGCCTTAAGCGCCCGCTACAGTACTAATTACAAACGGGCGCATACCCCCCCTTCACCGCTGGGCCGGCCTATCTAGCTTTTCTCTCTGTATTTATCAGACCGCAAAAAAGTCTGCTAGTAGCAGGAATCGAACCGGGGACGTCCTGCTAAATACTAAGCTGTAGTAACCACCCCGCCATCACCAACAAGACATGCTTACTTTCATATATTTATCTCTTTTGTTCTTTCATTTATTCTTCTGTTTTATTTTTTTATTTTTTTATTTTCTTTTTTTCCTGTTCTTCTTCCTAGGTTCGATGAACTTTTACAAATTCGCGAAATCCTTCTTCAAAATCGATGAACTTTTATCAAATTCAATGAATTTCTATTCAATTTTGATGAACTGTTTTCAAATTCAGTGAACTTTTTTCCAAATTCGATGAACTTTTTTTTTCAAATTTGATTAACTTTTCTTTCAATCCGATGAACTTTTTTCAAGATTGGTGAAATTTTTTCAAATTTGATGAACTTTTCTTTAAATCCGATGAACTTTTTTCAAGATTGGTGAACTTTTTTCAAAATCGATGAACTTTTTTTCAAATCGATGAACTTTTTTGAAAAGTGATGAACTTTTTCCAAATTTCATGAACTTTTTCCAATATTTGATGAACTTTTTTAAAATTGATGAACTTTTTTCAAAATTAATGTTTTTTTATTTTTTTTCGAAAAGTCAACACAGTCAACTGCGAATTGGTCAAATAAATTAAGTGTTATAATAGAGGGTATTGTGCAATAAATAGCTCGAACACACTTACTCTTATAGGGTTGGTGCTTCATGTTGGCCAAAATTGTCCAGTTGCTCTAGTGGTTAGCGGGTCTGAGACTCTGCTTGAGTAACGCAAGTTCGATTCCTGGTGATGGCAGTTTTTTTTGCGGGTGTTTTTGTGCTACAGGTTCGTTCCACACTGCCTTCACGGGCCGGCCCAACAGGGCGCTGTAGTGTGCGCCAGGGAGCGGTTCGGGCGCAACGGGCGCCGAACAGGAGCTCTCTGGTCCATGAGTCCATCAAAACGCTGGGTTACGCTCAATATTTTTTTTTCTTTTCAAAACGCTGGGTGCAACAGCAGAGGAAACGCACGATGGGTACTCTTCCCATGGTGGCTACTCGCGTACTCCCAAAGCCGATCTGGGTGATGAATTTAAATGCCTGCCTGTTGCAAAATCCTTCTTTCTTGTAATTTACCTATATATAGTTCAATGATTCAACGAGCTTTTTGTTGATCTGTGTTGGATCTTTACAACTTAGAGATATTCAAAGCTGATCAACGTAACATAATTCAAACTGTTCAAATTCTACCATGCATGTAAAGTATTTTCCATATTCATATCATTACTTTCGATATTTTAAAATTTTATAATTATTTTTTAGATATGAGCGGGCGCGGCAACGCGTGTTTTTATGTCCTAGTGTGAATATATAGGACGAAGAGGTAGGTAAGGGGATCCCCGAGGGGGCCACAAAGTAGGGGGCGCCCTCCCCCCACTAGGGCGCGCCCTCCACCCTTGCCACTGCCTCATCGCTCTTATGGCTTGGACTCCAAGTCCTCTGGGTGTCTTCGGGTCTAAGAAAAATTATCGTGAAAGTTTTATTCCGTTCGATATTCCTTTTCTACAAAACTAAAAAACAAGGAAAAAACACAAACTGGCACTGGGCTTTAGGTTAATAAGTTAGTCCCAAAAATAATATAAAATAGCATAATAATGCATATAAAACATCCAAAACAGATAATATAATAGCATGGAACAATAAAAAAGTATAGATACGTTGGAGACGTATCACCCTCTTATGTCCATGTGGTGATCCATCAGCCGAGTGACATGTGATCGTCCGAGTGCCGTTGAGCTGTCCGAGTGAACCTACTGATGTATGCATCCGAACATTAGCATGGTCCAGGGACCTACCTATGATATGGTGATGGGCCCCATGTGGGTCCCAAATGATGGGTCCTTGACCCTACCTGAAATAGGTGACCACATCACGAGGCGCGAAATGCGTAGCACCGCGTGCGTGCAACGCTTCCACGTCCAGTGGGGCCTCGCGCAGCCATGCTGAGTCATCGGCGATGAAGGAGATCGTCCCGAAATGGATTTCGCCGCCGACTGACATGATGGTGAAGAAATCCACCTACACCGTGAAATTTTGCTAGACGCCTGGCCCCAAGGTGGGCGCCAACTATCGGGGTTACGATCCTGACAATGAGTGCTAGGGGTACGAATAAGGGGCATAACCTAGCTACATCGCAGGTGTAACACTCGGTTTTTAACGAGTTCAGGCCCCTTTCGGCGGAGGTAAAAGCCCTACGTCTCGTGCTCTGAGATTTCTTTGATTTTGATGGGCATGGTTACAAAGATTGCTCGTTTTTGGCTGTGGAGTGGGGTGCGGCTTATATAGAGTGCGCTCCAGCCCCATGTCTCCCACGTCGCCGAGGCATTTAATGACACTGAATGGGTCAGTTACTAGTATAATGAGCCTCTTACTACAGCAGTTACAGGTAATAGTAGCCATGACTCTTGTTAAAGGATGACTTATGATTCCTCGACCGTTGCAGCTCCCACGACGTCCTCTTGCCTTCTATGTCTGAGTGGTGGTCTATCAGCCGAGTGACGTGTGGTTGTCCGAGTGCTGCATGCCGTCCGAGTGAACTTCCTGATGGGCGCATCCGAATGTTGGCATGATCCAGGGGACTTTCCTATGATGATGATGGGCCCCATGTGGTCTCAAATGATGGATTCTTGACGCTACCTGTAATAGGTGACCACATCACCCTCCTTCGTCGATCGATCCGCCATCTCCATCCATCATAGCTAGTGTCACTGCCACGCCGCCTCACTGCCCCTCCCAACCCAAGTTGCACCCTCCCCTGATCCACTGCCCAAGGTGAGGAAAGGGAGTTCCACCGGCTAACCATGGTCTCAGTGCCACAATAGTGCGGTAAGAAAGATTGGCTGAAGAAGATGATGAGATGGCAATTTCAATGAGAATAAAATGACGTCATATGAGCCTTTTGGTTCTTTCACCATTTAGAATGCCATATGTTTTTGAGGGGTCAAGAAATCTCGTGGCATTCCCAACGTGAAAGACATTTCTCCAACTGATCAAAATTGTAGGGTTACATATCCAATTAACCTTTTAAATAAACCCACACAACATGTACACCTTGCCCATCCAATTACCTATTAATTATGAGGGGTCAATTTTTTTTGCTTCTTTTTTCACATGACCTCCCACTTTCCGGTTCATCCTCCCCCATTAAGTCGTTAGGTAGGTGACTTGTGTTGCTATGCTTCTAGTAGTGACTTGATTGTGCCTCTGTGTGCATATCGGTCCTCCTGAGGGCAAGTGTGAGCCGGCTGGAACTTCAAGACTAACCTTCTTTGTAAATTGTTCTAAAAAAACTTCTTTGTAAATTGTAATGCAGAGAATTCTTTGGATGGAAAAAAAAACTGGTCAACTTGTAGCCTCCAGCATATCTAGGCTGACGGGGACGGAGTGCATGACACACGGGCAAATCTCACGACCGGGAGGGATGGTGTATGTTTCTCGTCTGGCACTCTGGCTGGATGGGACTTATGTTGTTTTATGATTTAATAGGGAACATAAACATCATTTTCTTTGTGATAAGAACATAAACATCATTAATACAAATATGACGGTGCATCATCCAAGACTCATCCATAATCACATGCATTGTACAATCTCAAAAATGTTTAGATCATGCAATGGCTAGGAGGGAGGGAGTAGAAACAATTGCACTTCTACAAACAAGCTAATAAATTTTTCCTCGCGTGTGGATCTTAATTATGAACCGGTCGACTCCACCGGCCACATAGACCATCTCCATTTCTCTACCAAGCACCCTATCACTCCGATGAAGCCAACACCAACCGGTCACCATGTCGCCGCTTCTTTTTGTACGTTTCGTCTGCTTCCATTCTTCAAGAAATCAACATACGACGATGCTCTCGTTACTTCTTCTTGAAGAGCCGTTCGTGCGCCACGCCGTGCACATCGTCTTTCTGGTGTCGCTCATTCCTAACTTATGGAGAAGGTCTTTTTGTTTCTCTTGCAGTGCAAACCAGGGGAATGCTTGTTTGGGTGTAACTTTCTAACTAGAAGTATATGTTTGCGCCATGTTCTCTTCTTATCTATCAAGCCGTTGGAGGTCACCACAGTTATGTATAGGCGAGAAAAAGTGTGCACAAATAAATACATGTATATTCGCTCCCTCTTGTCTTTGAAAGAGGAGTAGGTGAGCACAAATGAATACATGATCTTCTGACAACAATGAACACGGGAGCAAATACTGTTTATTGTTTTTGACAGGGATACAGGAGCAAGTAGGTGAGACATTACGGGTGATATAATCGAAGAAAAAAGTAGGGGTCCAATATTTTCACAGGAATACTAACGTTATCAGTTCAGGTGCTTGTGTTGTTCTTCACCTTTCAGAAATTTGTTTGATTGAGCTGATCATATATACATCACGAGATGAGCATACGATGATAAGCAAAAGATCCATCTCATCACCTGTATCTGTATTACTGTACATGTTGGAAGAAACGGGAGCCGCAACATCAGCAGCTTTTACAAATGCTTGAAACGCAGAACCTGGTGACCACTGAAAACCTCCAGTCTTCTGCATTCCAGTGCTCATTCATAGCTCACGGCCTCACGCCCTGCCATCTCATGGCTCAGTAGGCCAAGCATGTCGAACACCTCCGCAGCCTGCGGATGAGACTGATCCCCGCAGACAAACTCATGCACGTCGCCGTTGATCTCCACGGAGCTCCGGCCAGGCCTCTTCTTCACTCCCCGGGATTTCATCTGGCTCCGGACCTTGCCTGCGCCATCCCATTTCCCCACAGCGGCATAGATGTTCGACAGCAGCACGTAGTTCGAGTCGCCGCCGGGGTCCTGCTCGAGAAGGTACTGCATCAGCTGCTCGGCCATGTCGACGTCCCCGTGCATCCGGCACCCAGCGAGCAGGGCTCCCAGCACCACCTCGTTTGGCCGCATCGGCATGGTCGCCACCACGCTCATGGCCTCGTCCAGGCGCCCGGCCCGGCCGAGCAGGTCGACCACGCACCCGTAGTGCTCCATCCTCGCTGCGATGCCGTGCTCTGCCCTCATGACTTCGTAGTACCTCAGCCCCTCGTCAGTGAGGCCGGCGTGGCTGCAGGCCGTGAGAACGCCCGTGAACGTCACAGCGTCTGGCTTGAACCCCTTCTTCCGCATTGCCTCGAAATGCTCGATGGCGTCCGTGCACCGTCCATTGGCAGCGAACCCGACGATCATCGAGTTCCACGAGACCACCGTCCGCTTCCTCATGCTGTCAAACACCTGCCGTGCAAACTCCACCAGACCGCACCGAGCGTACATGTCGATCAACGAGTTGGCGAGGCGGATGTTGCCCTCCAGCCTCTGCCTGGTCACGAACCGGTGCGCCCACATACCAAGACCGAGCGCGCCAACCTCAGCGCACGCGGAGATAGCAGCTACCAGCGTGACGTAGTCTGGCTGGACGCCGTCCAGCAGCATTGCATGGAAGCAGCAGATCGCCTCGTCGTGGCGCCCGTTCTTGACGCACCCGTCGATGAGCGCCGTCCAGGAGACCTTATCCGGGTCCAGCATTCCGTCGAACACCTGGCGCGCGGCGGCGACGAGGCCGTTGCGCATGAGACCGGTGATCATGGTGTTGTAGGTGACCACGGACCTGACAGGCATGAAGCCGAACAGCTGGAGGGCGTGGTGGGGGAGGCGGGACGCGAGGTAGAACCGCGCGAGGCAGGTGCAGAGGAGGAGGTGGCCGGGGAACAGCTTGATGGCGAGGGCGTGGAGAGATAGCGCGAGGGGGCGGGCGAGCGGGGAAGAGGGGGCGCCGGCGCAGGCGGAGATGACGGTGAGGAGCGTGACGTCGTTGGGCGCAGGCGCGGCGGGGGAGGAGAGCATGGCGGAGAGCGCCGCGGCCGTCGCCGGCAGGTCGCCCTCCCGCGCCGGGTGCGCGATGGCGGCCGTCCATGAGACCACGTCTCGCGGCGGCGTGCGGCGGCGCGGCTTTGAGGTAGCGCGTTGCGCGGGTGGAGGAAGACTCAGAGATGGAGAGGCGGCCACTGCCATGGCCGACAAGCTTTCAGCTTTTTTTTGAGGTGTCGACAAGCTTTCAGCTGGAGCACTAGAACGAGAGCTCTTTTTTTTTTAGGCAACGTAGGCGTCAAACGAGGAAGCTTTCGCTGAAGGACAGCTTATAAAAAAAGAGGGTTTTAGAAGCTAGTATATGTTCTAAAAAAAAGTGTATGTTATAAAATTGTGTTCTTTTAATTTCAAAAACATTTTCCTCAATTGGGAACAAAATTTAAAAACGTGAAAAATTATTAAAAATAAGACTAGTGGTTGGTGGCATGTTCGCTTTCATAGTTCTTAGTGTGGATGACTTTGTGTGCATCGTCGTGCTTCTCGGGCAAGTGTGAGCCACTCCATTCAAAAAAACAGCACCAATTCATATGGCTTGTTGGAATCAAACCTTGTCCTCTTAATCCCTAAAATCGGCACCATGTACTTTTAAATTTTAGTCTTATCTCAACCTTAAACCAGTTCGGAGCATCGTGAAAATAAGAATGTCGGCCGGAGTCACTCTCTGCTTTCAATGACCACACGGGTCCGCACGCATTACCTCGGTATTAAAATATAAGGTGTTTTTTACTTAGGCTAAAAGACATATTCTAATTTGGTAAAGGTAGTTGTATATTGGTCTTCTCTCCCCAACCACCATCTCGCATGGCTCCGCCGTGCATCTCTATCGTGACCTTGCTATACAGCCACACTGTGCAGGGTCACGTCACGCTGGATCCCCACCTGTCTAGCCATGCACCATTGCTGTAGTGCCCCGTCACCGTAGCACCCACACAGGGTCTGGATGGTGCAACCGCTTATTTCGATCGACACACGAGCGCCGACCAAAAATCCTACACTTACGAAAATCCGATACGGAATGGTTCTATGGACTCCTCTCTGACCAACCAACACCCCGGATTTCAACTGCTGGGACCTCTCCTCCCTAATCTTTTCTAGTATACCTGGCCATGGGCAGCCCGGCCCGATCCGACCTGGCACGACCATGTCCACGGGCCGATGTTGGGCCTAGATTTTGAGCCCAAAGGCTGGGCCAGGCCCAGGCCCACCATATTAGCGATTTAACGAAGAGGTCCGGCCTAAGGCCTGGTGGGCTTTTACATTGTCGGGCCGGGCTTGGGCCTGATTTTTAGGCCAGAGCCCGGGCTTTTCTTCATTGGGCTTGGTTAAACCCAGCCCAAAGCCCGGCCCGGCCCGAGGAATGGCCAGGTATATTCTCCAGCCATAACTTTACACGCAAGTACGTAAAAAAAAATCCCATAGGAATCTGTCCGTGAGTCTAGCATTTTTCGGTGCCGACACCGTCGCCCCGAGTAACACAATGTTGTCGATACCGTCGCCTCGCCGCCATGCGCTGCTGATGAAGTACACAAGTTAGGTCGATGACTATCGCGTATGTTGAAGCTAGCCTCCTAAGCTAGACATGGTGTGCCTCCTAAGATTCTGCTGATGGAGTAAACTCACGCACGTAGCAAACGAGCCGGCTGCGACTTCAAGAGTAAATTTCCTGTAAATTGTAGAAGTACTTTCTCCGTTCCTAAATATAAATCTTTTTAGAGATTTTAACATGGACTGCATACAAAGCAAAATGAGTGAATGTACGCTCTAAAATCTGTCTATATACATCCTTATGTAGTTCATATTAAAATCTCTAAAAAAACTTATATTTGAGAACGGAGGAAGTAATACAAAGAATTCTTTGCATGGAAAGCCAGAAAAAAAACTGGTAGCCTCCAGCATCTCTAGGTTCGTCTGTGAGGGGGGGGGGGGGGGGGGGGGGACATGCGAGGAGTGCATGTTTCTCACGATGGGGAGAGGACAGTGTATGTTTCTGGTCTGGCTGGATGTGACTTTCGTTGTTGGTGATTTAATAGGGAACATAAGCATCATTAATACTCCCTCCGTCCCGAAATACTTGTCGGAGAAATGCATAAAAATGGATGTATCTAGAACTAATATACATCTAGATACATCCATTCCTCCAACAAGTATTTCCGGACGGAGGGAGTACAAAGGAATACCACGGTGCATCACCGTTCAAGACTCATCCATAATCAAATGTGTTGTACAATCTTAAAAATCTTAGATCATACAATGACTAGGAGGGAGGGAGTAGAAATAATTGCACTTCTACAAACAAGCTAAATTTGTCCCTGCGTATGGTTCTTATGAATCGGTCGACTCCACCGGCCACATAGACCATCTCCACCAAGCTTATCACGCCCATGAAGTCAGCAGCACCCTGTCAATGTTCTTGGACCAACTGGCCGGCCGCCATGCAGCCGCTTGGTTTAGTACGCTTCATCTTCCGAGCTTGACCTACATATACGATGCTCTCATAACTTCTTCTTGAAGAGCCGCTCGTGCGCCACGCCATCCATGTCGTCCTGCGCCTTCTCCCAGACGGCGTGCGGCACGATCCCGCCGGCCCACACTCCTGGCCGCTGATACGCCTCTTTGCACAGGACGTGGGCGACCTGATTGCCCTCGCGGAAGATGTGCTCGACCTTGTACGCCGTGAAGCACCGAAGCAGCATGAGAATCTCCTCTTGCATGGCCTGAGGCACGCGCGTTTGCGTCTTCTCGCCGGTGAGGAGCTCCACCAGCATCAGGTCGTCTCCTTCCGCCACCAGCCTGCCGCGGAAGCGACTTAGCGCGAGGCGCAGCCCGCGGATGAGCGCCCTCGCCTCCACTATGCCCACCGTCGAGTGTTCCGTCGGCTCGGCGAAGGCGACAAGAACGCGGCCGTTGCAGTCGCGGATGGCGCCGCCGATGCTAGCCCGGCCGGATCCGTCGTTGTACACAGATCCGTCGAAATTGAGCTTCAGCCAGCCTGCCGGGGGAGCTTCCCATCTCACCATGACACGGCTGGGGTAGAAAGGGGGAGACGAGGGAGACAAGGAGGCAGGCGGCCGATACAAGTTGGCCGGAGATGCAAAGGGGCCCTTGCAGAAGGGAGCGAAGGACGCTGCTGGCGCCGCAGCAAGGCACGCCATGGCTAGCTACTCGTAAAGCTCTAGCGTAAACAATCTTTTTTGTGGAAACTTTAGGTCAAACCACGCTGGCACAGCAAGGCATGCTGGTTCTTGTATATATAGACTTTCGAGCGGGTATGATGCAAAGGCCGGCGGGATTCGGAATCCGACTTCAGCTCGACCGACGAGTTAGTAGGGTACGCGCTTGTAGGTTTTCAGTTGAGTAGTCCGGTTAGAATAGTAATCCAATTATAATCTATGTTGCCGGGTGATTAGTCTAGGAAAGTGACGTGCATGCACTAGTAGAAAACAGGGCTACCACTCGGCCCTGACCAGCCCATTAGTCCCGGTTCTTCAAGAACCGGGACCAATGAGGGTATTAGACCCGGTTCGTGAGCCCAGGGGGCCGGCCGGGGCCTCGTGGGCATTGGTCCCGATTCGAGCCACGAACCGGGACCAATGGTCCTCGCTGCTGGCCCACAACCATTGGTCCTGGTTCTTGGCTTGAACCGGGACAGAAGGGGTGGCTTTAGTCCCGGTTCATGCCACGAACCGGGACAAATAACTTGCCTATATATACCCCATCACCGCGGCAGAGCACTCCACAGTGCTTTGTTTTGTCAAGCCGGCGAGGGAAGGGCATTTGGGTGCTCTAGTTCACCTCCTATGCACATGAGGTGTTCGATGAAACGCCCGAGCCACACTAGTTAAGCTTTCTCCTCTCGAAACTCGACCACCAAGCTCCATTTTCAACAAGATTTGTCTAGATTTAGCGGTCCGTCACGCCCCATCCCCGCCCCGTCTTCACCGCCGTCGATCGCCCGCGCCGATCTCGTCGCCCGCACCACCGTGGTGAGCCTCTTGTTCTTATCTTCTTTCTGAAAGAAAAAAAATTCTGACTTCAGATAGATACTTGTCTAATTTTCTTACTTTTATTATTTCTTGTTATTATATAGTGCGATGGTTTTGGTATCCGCCCCCGTCGGCCCTCGTCCTGTCTATGATTCAGATGTGTTATATATTATCTTTTCATAACTATTTGGTTCATTTATTGTTTATGACAATTATGCCGACCAATGTGACATAGATTTTATTTATCTAGGAGGTTGTTGAATCGGAAATTCCAACCGACCCTATTGTCGACAGGTTAAATTTAGTTGAAGAAGAAAACAATTACTTGAAGGAAAAATTAAGAAAAATTGAGGAGGAGAAGATGATATTGGAGTTGCATGTTGCGGATGTCGTCGATGATCACAAGATCAAGATGGATGCAATGCGGTTGAAGAATAAAAAGATTAGAAAATATGCCATTCATACCGAGGCTTGGTATCATTATGCAGTTGGATCAGTTGTTACCTTGGTTGCGGTTATGATCGCATTTGTTTTTGCATTGAAATGTTTTACATAATTTCAATGTATGGTTTAATTAGATGTTCTGGAGAGCTATATGTTGTTCAATGATAACTATGTATGTACTTTGGTTTTAATGCTCTGGAGAACTATGTATGTACTTTGGTTTCAGAGTTCATTTCAAATGCTTTTCAACTTCATGGTCTTATAGCTCAAAATAATCAGTAAATGCATGAAAAATAACAAATGAAGTCAGAAAGGGATGTAAATTGATGATGTGGCTTTGAATGGTGCATTTTAAACACAGAAAAACAAGGGGGGTTCAAATAAGTTTAAAAAAATGAAATCCCTTTGTAACAGACGAGTTTCCGTATGAAACCCTGATACTTCGAAGGAGATTGTCTGTTTTGTACACGAAGTGCATCCAGTTTTTGCCGTAAGCCTCTCTACTTTCTTGCACATGCTATGTGGGTGAAATAATGATACCATGCCAACTTTGAACCTTTTCAGAGTTCATTTCAAATGCTTTTCAATTTCATGGTCTTATAGCTCAAAATAATCAGTAAATGCATGAAAATAACAAATGAAGTCAGAAAGGGTTGTAAATTGGTGATGTGACTTTGAATGGTGCATTTTGAACACAGAAAAACAAGGGAGTTCAAATAAGTTCAAAAAAATGAATTCCCTTTGTAACAGACAAGTTTCCGTATGAAACCCTGATACTTCGAAGGAGATTGTCTGTTTTGTACACGAAGTGCATCCAGTTTTTGCCATAAGCCTCTCTACTTTCTTGCACATGCTATGTGGGTGAAATGATGATACCATGCCAACTTGGAACCTTATCGGAGTTCATTTCAAATGCTTTTCAATTTCATGGTCTTATAGCTCAAAATAATTAGTAAATGCATGAAAAATAACAAATGAAGTCAGGAAAGGTTGTAAATTGATGATGTGGCTTTGAATGGTGCATTTTGAACACAGAAAAACAAGGGGTTCAAATAAGTTCAAAAGAAATGAAATCCCTTTGTAACAGACGAGTTTCCGTGATAATTCGAAGGAGATTGTCTGTTTTGTACACGAAGTGCATCCAGTTTTTGCCGTAAGCCTATCTACTTTCTTGCACATGCTATGTTAGTGAAATGATGATACCATGCCAACTTGAAACCTTTTCAGTGTTCATTTCAAATGCTTTTCAATTTCATGGTCTTATAGCTCAAAATAATCAGTAAATGCATGAAAAATAACAAATAAAGTCAGAAACAAAATAAAATAAAACAAATAAGTAATTTGAAACAAAATAATATAAACTTTAATAAAATAGATAATTAAAAACAAAAAAAATTAATAACATAAATAAAATTTATGAAACTAAAATTATCAAAGTATTTTCTGTTCAAAACATTATAAGCAACTTCTAGTATTATTGAAACTAAAATTATATAAAATTGATGCAACTAAAATTATCAAAGTATTTTCTGTTCAAAATCATTAAAAGCAAAAAGAATTTTCATAAAGAAATTTTTTTGTTAGAAACTTTAATAGCAAAAAGAATTATCATAAAATAAAATTAATAAGTAATTGTAAACAAAATAAAATAATATTAATAAGTATTTTGTTGTAAGTAGAAACTAAACAAAATAAATAAAGCAAAAAAGAAAACAAAAAAACTGGGAAAAAATCAAAAATTTACCACCAACTGGGCCACCTCGGCCTGAGTACGACTAGAAACCCATCCATGGGCCAGAATTTAGGCCCGCAGTAGGCCCAGAAGGCCCATCAGACAAAGCAGTAGCAAGTAGGCCCACAAGCCTGCGGTGGAGAGGAGCTCGAGAGGGGTGCGGCAGTGGGGCTTATAAACCACTGCGCGCCCCTCTCAACTAGCAAGGTGGGACTAAACTTTGGCCCCGACGTGGCCAGCACAGGGGCCTTTGGTCCCGGTTGATGGCACCAACCGGGACTAAAGGGTGGGCATTGGTACCGGTTTGTGCCACGAACCAGTACCAATGCCCACCCTTATTCTCGGTTGGTGCCACCAACCGGGACCAAAGGCCGCCGCTTCCCGCCCTTTGGGCTGCTGAAAAGAGACCTTTGGTCCCGGTTGGTGGCACCAACCGGTACTAAAGGGGGGCATTGGTACCGGTTGGTGCCACGAACTGGTACCAATGCCTTTGCTATATAAGCCAGCAATCGTGAAAATTTCGTCAGTTCTTCGATCCCTCCGACGACGCCGCCAGGCTGCCCAAGCTCGCCGTGCCTTTGTCGCGCCCCCGACCACGCTGCCGTTGCCCCGCCCCGACCACGCCGCCGTCGCCCTGCCCCTGGACCACGCCGCGCGCCCTCGCCGTGCCTCTGTCACGCCCCCGACCCGCCCCGTCGACGTCGTCGCCGCCCTCTACCCCGTCGGCGCCATCACCCCTGCCCCGACCACGCCGCCGTCGCCCCTGCCCCGACCACGCCGTCGTCGTCACCCTGTACACCGACGTCGGCGCTGTGCCTCTGCCCCTGCCCCGACCACGCCGCACCTCTCCTTGGTCAGGCCGGCCGGCGCCACCCCCCTATCCTCTCCTCTGTTTTTTCACATATATATGATGTTTTTTATCCAGATTATATGTATATGTGTGAGTATATGTATGTGTGTATATCTGATTATATGTCCTTTTTTAGATTTTTTGTTCATATATATGATGATTTGTTTTTTGCCTTTTTATAAAAATGTATATATGTATGTATGTTCTCTGTGCATATAAAAGTTAGATTTTTAGTACATTTGGGTACATTTTAGGTTAGTTTTATCTATATATGTTCTCTGATTTAGTACATTTTAGGTTAGTTTCATTTTTAGAAAAGTTTTATATATTTAGGAAAAGAAGGAAGAGAAGGAAGAAGAAGAAAAAGAAGGAGAGGAAAGAGGAAAATAAGAAGAGGAAGAAAGGAGAAGAAGAGGAGATGAAGAAGAGGAGAAATAAATAAGAAGAGGAAAAAAGAAGAAAAAGAATTTCTATTTTTTCTTCTTCTTTCTCCTCTATTCCTTTATTCTTCTCCTTTATTCTTCTTCTTTTTTTCTTCTTCTTTTTTTCTTCGATTGCTTCTCTTCTATTCCTTTCTTCTTCTCCTCTTTTTATTTCTTCTTTTGTCTTCTTATTTTTTATCGGGTATGTCGTTGTCGATATACCCCCTCCCGAGAACTTCAACACGAGGGAGGGGGGTACCGATATACCCCCTCCCCGATAACATTATTTTCCCATGTATATGTATGTCACGTCGTTGTCGATATAACCCCCTCCCGGATAACTTCGACATGAGGGGCGGTCGATATATATACCCCCTCTCGACCGTGATAACTTATACCACGGCAGCACCCCCCTCGGCCCTCTCGCTCGACCAAAACTCTCGAGGACACTCAAACCCTAGAGAAAAAGCGATGTTGGTCTCCTACCCCCTCCCGCTGCGCCCCTACCCGACAAACTCTCTCAAGGCCACCCAAATTTACCAAGTTAAAAGAGCGTTGTCGTCGAGGCCACCCCAAACCCTTGAAGCGTTGTGTCGAGGCCACCCTAAACCCTTGAAGCGTTGTCTAGGCCACCCCAAACCCTAGAGAAGCAGCGTCGAGGCCACTAACATGATTCCTTATTGTGATTAGCTAGCTAGTTCTACGTTTGCCACTAATATATATCCATCTGTACCATGTTTGAATAATAATTGACATGTTATAAATATTTGCAGAAACTATGGAGCACTCCCAAGACGAAGTAACAGAAGCGATGTTGGGGGACTAATCGCACAAGGAAGTGATGTCGTTGCGTCATTTCTCAATGACAACGATGGTCAGGAAGGACTGGGTGAAGAAGAGGGCTATGTTCATGATGGCTCCGGCCCATTAATGCCGATACAAGAAGAGGGCTATGTTCATGATGGCTCCGGTGACCCAATGAAGGTACAAGAAGGAGACCGTGTTGATTGCTTCGGTGACCTAACCGAGTCCGGCCATATATATATATATATATATATATATATATATATATATATATATATATATATATATATATATATATATATATATATATATATTAGTTAAGCCCGTGCTGACTAGTTAATTGATGCATTCATTGTTTTCATATGTACACATATTAATTAACTCTCGTCTTTCTTCTTTTTTCTCCAGCCCTCCGGATCAAGCTCAACTTCGGTAAAGAAACGAGGCCCGAAGAAAAAGTTGCGCTCGGATGTAAGGTTTGAGATCACAGCAATCGCGCGCGATGGCAAGCCGATTGAACCCATCCGGACAAGGGATGCATTTCGTGCTCAGTGCGGGGTTCTTGTTAGGGACAAGATCCCGATCAGTATCCAGCAATGGTTAAAGCCTAAGAAGGAAGACCCTCAGGTGTCTTATGTCTTCGATATGCAGAAAGAAGATCTGTGGATATCACTTAAGGCAAATTTCACCCTACCGCCAGAGGAGGATCCGGAGAAGCCAGTTAAAGAGCAATTGATTAAGTCTCATGCTCTTAAGAAGATGGCAGAACTATTCAGGAGGTGGAAGAATGAGCTGAAAACAGAGTTTGTCGACAAAGATTTGACACCAGAATTCACCGGAAAGTATGAGAAGATCATAGATCATTGGCCCACATTTGTGGCCCACAAGACATCGGAAAAGAGTAAGAAGATGTCAGCGATAAACAAGATAAATGCTGCGAAGAAGAAGCATCACCATCGCACGGGGTCAGGTGGCTACCTCAAAGCCCGACCTTTGTGGGACAAGACTGAGAATCACCTGATTGCTAAAGGGGTCGAACCAGAGACATGGAATTGGCCAGACCGTTGCCGGACTTGGTTCTTCGGGGTTGGCGGAACCTTGGACCCTGTAACTGTTGGGGAACGTAGTAATTTCAAAAATTTCCTACGCACACGCAAGATCATGGTGATGCATAGCAACGAGAGGGGAGAGTGTTGTCCACGTACCCTCGTAGACCGTAAGCGGAAGTGTTATGACAACGCGGTTGATGTAGTCGTACGTCTTCACAATCCGACCGATCCAAGCACCGAACGTACGACACCTCCGAGTTCTGCACACGTTCAGCTCGATGACGATCCCCGGACTCCGATCCAGCAAAGCGTCGGGGATGAGTTCCGTCAGCACGACGGCGTGGTGACGATGATGATGTTCTACCGATGCAGGGCTTCGCCTAAACTCCGCGACGATATGATCGAGGTGGAATATGGTGGAGGGGGGCACCGCACACGGCTAAGGAATGATCTGTAGATCAACTTGTGTGTCTATGGGGTGCCCCTGCCCCCGTATATAAAGGAGTGGAGGAGGGGAGGGCCGGCCCTCTCTATGGCGCGCCCTAGGGGAGTCCTACTCCCACCGGGAGTAGGATTCCCCCTTTCCTAGTAGAACTAGGAACCCTTCCATGTAGTAGGAGTAGGAGAGAAGGAAAGGGAAGAGAGAAGGAGAAGGAAGGAAGGGGGAGCCCCCCCTCCCTAGTCCAATTCGGACTAGTCCAAGGGGAGGGGTGCGGCCACCCTTTTGTCCCTTTCTCTCCTTTCCCGTATGGCCCAATGAGGCCCAATACGAATTCCCGTAACTCTCCGGTACTCCGAAAAATACCTCAATCACTTGGAACCTTTCCGAACTCCGAATATAGTCGTCCAATATATCGATCTTTACGTCTTGACCATTTCGAGACTCCTCGTCATGTCCCCGATCTCATCCGGGACTCCGAACTCCTTCGGTACATCAAAACTCATAAACTCATAATAAAACTATCATCATAACGTTAAGCGTGCGGACCCTACGGGTTCAAGAACTATGTAGACATGACCTAGAACTATTCTCGGTCAATAACCAATAGCGGAACCTGGATGCCCATATTGGCTCATACATATTCTACGAAGATCTTTATCGGTCAAACCGCATAACAACATACGTTGTTCCCTTTGTCATCGGTATGTTATTTGCCCGAGATTCGATCGTCGGTATCCAATACCTAGTTCAATCTCGTTACCGGCAAGTCTCTTTACTCGTTCCGTAATGCATCATTCCGTAACTAACTCATTAGCTACATTGCTTGCAAGGCTTATAGTGATGTGCATTACCGAGAGGGCCCAGAGATACCTCTCCGACAATCGGAGTGACAAAACCTAATCTCGAAATACGCCAACCCAACATGTACCTTTGGAGACACCTGTAGTACTCCTTTATAATCACCCAGTTACATTGTGACGTTTGGTAGCACCCAAAGTGTTCCTCCGGTAAACGGGAGTTGCATAATCTCATAGTTACAGGAACATGTATAAGTGATGAAGAAAGCAATAGCAACATACTAAACAATCAAGTGCTAAGCTAACGGAATGGGTCAAGTCAATCACATCATTTTCCTAATGATGTAATCGCGTTAATCAAATGACAACTCATGTCTATGGCTAGGAAACTTAACCATCTTTGATTCACGAGCTAGTCAAGTAGAGGCATACTAGTGACACTATGTTTGTCTATGTATTCACACATGTATTATGTTTCCGTTTAATACAATTCTAGCATGAATAATAAACATTTATCATGAAATAAGGAAATAAATAATAACTTTATTATTGCCTCTAGGGCATATTTCCTTCAGTCTCCCACTTGCACTAGAGTCAATAATCTAGTTCACATCGCCATGTGATTTAACATCAATATTCATATCTGTATATGATTAACACCATAGTTCACATCGTCATGTGACCAACACCCAAAGGGTTTACTAGAGTCAATAATCTAGTTCACATCGCTATGTGATTAACACCCAAAGAGTACTAAGGTGTGATCATGTTTTGCTTGTGAGAGAAGCTTAGTCAACGGGTCTGTCATATTTAGAGCCGTATGTATTTTGCAAATATTCTATGTCTACAATGATCTGCACGGAGCTACTCTAGCTAATTGCTCCCACTTTCAATATGTATACAGGTTAAGACTTAGAGTCATCTGGATCAGTGCCAAAACTTGTATCGACGTAACCTTTTACGACGAACCTTTTGTCACCTCCATAATTGAGAAACATATCCTTATTCCACTAAGGATAATTTTGACCAATGTCCAGTGATATACTCCTAGATCACTATTATACTCCCTTGCCAAACCAGGGCAGAGTATACAATAGGTCTGGTTCACAACATAGCATACTTTATAGAACCTATGACTGAGGCATAGGGAATGACTTTTCATTCTCTTTCTATTTTCTGCCATGGTCGGGTCTTGAGTCTTAGTCAACTTCACACCTTGCAACACAGGAAAGAACTCCTTCTTTGACTGTTCCATTTTGAACTACTTCAAAATCTTGTCAAGGTATGTACTCATTGAAAATCTTATCAAGCATCTTGATCTATCTCAATAGATCTTGATGCTCAATATGTAAGTAGCTTTACTGAGGTCTTTATTTTAAAGAACTCCTTTCAAACACTCCTTTATGCTTTGCAGAATAATTCTACATTATTTCCGATCAACAATATGTCATTCACATATACTTATCAGAAATGCTGTAGTGCTCCCACTCACCTTCTTGTAAATACAGGCTTCACCGCAAGTCTGTATAATACTATATGCTTTGATCAACTTATCAAAGCGTATATTCCAACTCTGAGATGCTTGCACCAGTCCATAGATGGATCGCTGGAGCTTGCACATTTTGTTAGTACCTTTAGGATTGACAAAACCTTTTGGTTGCATCATATACAACTCTTCGTTAAGAAAACCATTAAGGAATGCAGTTTTTGACATCCATTTGCCAGATTTCATAAAATGTGGCAATTGCTAACATGATTCAGACAGACTTAAGCATCGCTACAGTTGAGGAAATCTCATTGTAGTCAACACCTTGAACTTGTCGAAAACCTTTTGCAACAAGTCGAGCTTAGTGGATAGTAACACTACTATCAGTGTTCGTCTTCCTCTTGAAGATCCATTTATTTCACATGGCTTGCTGATCATCAAGCAAGTCAATCAAAGTCCATACTTTGTTCTCATACATGGATCATATCTCAGATTTTATGGCCTCAAGCCATTTCGCGGAATCTGGGCTCATCATCGCTTCCTCATAGTTCATAGGTTCATCATGGTCTAGTAACATGACTTCTAGAATAGGATTACCGTACCACTCTGGTGCGGACCGTACTCTGGAAGACCTACGAGGTTCTATAATAACTTGATCTGAAGTTTCATGATCATCATCATTAACTTCCTCACTAATTGGTGTAGGTGTCATAGGAACCGATTTCTGTGATGAACTACTTTCCAATAAGGGAGCTGGTACTGTTACCTCATCAAGTTCTACTTTCCTCCCACTCACTTCTTTCGAGAGAAACTCCTTCTCTAGAAAGGATCCATTTTTAGCAACGAATATCTTGCCTTCGGATCTGTGATAGAAGGTGTACCCAACAATTTCCTTTGGGTATTCTATGAAGACGCACTTCTCCGATTTGGGTTCGAGCTTATCAGGATGAAACTTTTTCACATAAGCATCGCAGCCCCAAACTTTAAGAAACGACAACTTGGGTTTCTTGCTAAACCACAGTTCATATGGTGTCGTCTCAACGGATTTAGATGGTGCCCTTTTAACGTGAATGCAGCTGTCTCTAATGCATAACCCAAAAACAATAGTGGTAAATCAGTAAGAGACATCATAGATCGCACTTATATCCAATAAAGTGCGGTTACGATGTTTGGACACACCATAACGTTGTGGTGTTCCAGGTGGCGTGAGCTGTGAAACTATTCCACATTGTTTTAACTGAAGACCAAACTCGTAACTCAAATATTCGTCTCCGCGATCAGATCGCAGAAACTTTTTTTTCTTGTTACGATGATTTTTCCACTTCACTCTGAAATTCTTCGAACCTTTCAACTATTTCAGACTTATGTTTCATCAAGTAGATATACCCATATCTGCTCAAATCATCTTGTGAAGGTCAGAAAATAACGATACTTGCCACGAGCATCAACACTCATTGGATCGCATACATCGGTATGTATTATTTCCAATAAGTCAGTAGCTTGTTCCATTGTTCCGGAGAACGGACTTTTAGTCATCTTGCACAAAAGGCACGATTCTCAAGCATCAAATGATTCATAACCAAGTGATTCCGAAAATCCATCTTTATGGAGTTTCTTCATGCGCTTTACACCGATATGACCAAAACGGCAGTGCCACAAATAAGTTGCACTATCATTATTAACTTTGCATCTTTTGGCATCAATATTATGAATATGTGCATCACTACGATCGAGAGCCAACAAACTATTTTCGTTGGGTGTATGACCATTGAAGGTTTTATTCATTTAAATAGAACAACAATTATTCTCTGATTTAAATGAATAACCGTATTGCAATAAACATGATCAAATCATATTCATGCTCAACGCAAACGCCAAATAACATTTATTTAGGTTTAACACTAATACCGAAAGTATAGGGAGTGTGCGATGATGATCATATCAATCTTAGAACTACTTCCAACACTCATCGTCACTTCCCCTTCAACTAGTCTTTGTATATTCTGTAACTCCGGTTTCGAGTTACTAATCTTAGCAACCGAACAAGTATCAAATACTCAGGGGCTACTATAAACACTAGTAAAGCACACATCAATAACCTGTATATCAAATATACCCTTGTTCACTTTGCCATCCTTCTTATCCACCAAATATTCAGGGCATTTCCGCTTCCAGTGACCATTTCCTTTGCAGTGTAAGCACTCAGTTTCAGGCTTTGGTCCAGCTTTGGTCTTCTTCACGGGAGTGACAACTTGTTTGCCATTCTACTTGAAGTTTCCCTTTCTTTACCTTTTCTTGAAACTAGTGGTCTTGTCAATCATCAACACTTGATGCTCTTTCTTGATTTCTACCTTCGTTGATTTCAACATCACGAAGAGCTCGGGAATCGTTTTCGTCATCCCTTGCATACTATAGTTCATCTCGAAGTTCTAGTAACTTAGTGATGGTGACTAGAGAATTCTGTCAATCACTATCTTATCTAGAAGATTAACTCCCACTTGATTCAAGCGATTGAAGTATCTAGACAATCTGAGCACATGCTCACTAGTTGAGCGATTCTCCTCCATCTTTTAGCTATAGAACTTGTTGGAGACTTCATATCTCTCAACTCGGGTATTTGCTTGAAATATTAACTTCAATTCCTGGAACATCTCATATGGTCCATGATGTTCAAAACATCTTTGAAGTCCCGATTCTAAGCCGTTAAGCATGGTGCACTGAACTATCAAGTAGTCATCATTTTGAGCTAGCCAGACGTTCATAACTTCTGCATCTGCTCCTGCAATAGGTCTATCACCTAGCGGTGCATTAAGGACATAATTCTTCTGTGCAGCAATGAGGATAAACCTCAGATCATGGATCGAATCCGCATCATTGCTACTAACATTTTTCAACACAATTTTCTCTAGGAACATATCAAAATAAACATATGAAAGCAACAACGCAAGCTATTGATCTACAACATAATTTGCAAAATACTACCAGGACTAAGTTCATGATAAATTTAAGTTCAATTAATCATATTACTTAAGAACTCCCACTTAGACAGACATCTCTCTAGTCATCTAAGTGATCACGTGATCCAAATCAACTAAACCATAACCGATCATCACGTGAGATGGAGTAGTTTTCAATGGTGAACATCACTACGTGTTGATCATATCTACTATATGATTCACGCTCAACCTTTCGGTCTCCGTGCTCCGAGGCCATATCTGCATATGCTAGGCTCGTCAAGTTTAACCTGAGTATTCCGCGTGTGCAAAACTGGCTTGCACCCATTGTAGATGGACGTAGAGCTTATCACACCCGATCATCACATGGTGTCTGGGCACGACGAACTTTGGCAACGGTGCATACTCAGGGAGAACACTTCTTGATAATTAGTGAGAGATCATCTTAAAATGCTACCGTCAATCAAAGCAAGAATAAGATGTATAATAGATAAACATCATATGCAATCAAAATATGTGACATGATATGGCCATGATCATCTTGCGCCTTTGATCTCCATCTCCAAAGTACTGTCATGATCTCTATCGTCACCGGCACGACACCATGATCTTCATCATCTTGATCTACATCAATGTGTCATCACATGGTTGTCTCACCAACTATTGCTCTTGCAAATATTGCTATCGTATAGCGATAAAGTAAAGGAATTATTTGGCACTTGCACCTTATGCAACAAAGAGACATCCATAGGGCTTCTGCCAGTTGCCGATAACTTCAACAAAACATGATCATCTCATACAACAACTTATATCTTATCACGTCTTAACCATATCACATCACAACATGCCCTGCAAAAACAAGTTAGACATCCTCTACTTTGTTGTTGCAAATTTTACGTGGCTGCTACGGGCTGAGCAAGAACCGTTCTTACCTACGCATCAAAACCACAACGATAGTTCGTCAAGTTAGTGTTGTTTTAACCTTCGCAAGGACCGGGCGTAGTCACACTCGTTTCAACTAAAGTTGGAGAAACTGACACCCGCCAGCCACCTGTGTGCAAAGCACGTCGGTAGAACCAGTCTCATGTAAGCGTACGCGTAATGTCGGTCCGGGCCGCTTCATCCAACAATACCGCCGAACCAAAGTATGACATGCTGGTAAGCAGTATGACCTGTATCGCCCACAACTCACTTGTGTTCTACTCATGCATATAATATCAACACGTAAAACCTAGGCTCGGATGCCACTGTTGGGGAACGCAGTAATTTCAAAAATTTCCTACGCACACGCAAGATCATGGTGATGCATAGCAACGAGAGGGGAGAGTGTTGTCCACGTACCCTCGTAGACCGTAAGCAGAAGCGTTACGACAACGCGGTTGATGTAGTCATACGTCTTCACGATCCGACCGATCCAAGCACCGAACGTGCGGCACCTCCGAGTTCTGCACACGTTCAGCTCGATGACGATCCCCGGACTCCGATCCAGCAAAGCGTCGGGGATGAGTTCCGTCAGCACGACAGCGTGGTGACGATGATGATGTTCTACCGACGCAGGGCTTCGCCTAAACTCCGCGACGATATGACCGAGGTGGAATATGGTGGAGGGGGGCACCGCACACGGCTAAGGAACAGTCCGTAGATCAACTTGTGTGTCTATGGGGTGCCCCTGCCCCCGTATATAAAGGAGTGGAGGAGGGGGAGGGCCGGCCCTCTCTATGGCGCGCCCTTGGGGAGTCCTACTCCCACCGGGAGTAGGATTCCCCTTTCCTAGTAGAACAAGGAACCCTTCCATGTAGTAGGAGTAGGAGAGAAGGAAAGGGAAGAGAGAAGGAGAAGGAAGGAAGGGGGCGCCCCCCTCCCTAGTCCAATTCGGACTAGTCCAAGGGGAGGGGTGCGGCCACCCTTTTGGCCCTTTCTCTCCTTTCCCGTATGGCCCAATGAGGCCCAATACGAATTCCCGTAACTCTCTGGTACTCCGAAAAATACCCGAATCACTCGGAACCTTTCCGAACTCCGAATATAGTCGTCCAATATATCGATATTTACGTCTCGACCATTTCGAGACTCCTCGTCATGTCCCCGATCTCATTCGGGACTCCGAACTCCTTCGGTACATCAGAACTCATAAACTCATAATAAAACTATCATCGTAACGTTAAGCGTGCGGACCCTACGGGTTCGAGAACTATGTAGACATGACCTAGAACTATTCTCGGTCAATAACCAATAGCGGAACTTGGATGCCCATATTGGCTCCTACATATTCTACGAAGATCTTTATCGGTCAAACCGCATAACAACATACGTTGTTCCCTTTGTCATTGGTATGTTACTTGCCCGAGATTCGATCGTCGGTATCCAATACCTAGTTTAATCTCATTACCGGCAAGTCTCTTTACTCGTTCCGTAATGCATCATTCCATAAATAACTCATTAGCTACATTGCTTGCAAGGCTTATAGTGATGTGCATTACCGAGAGGGCCCAGAGATACCTCTTCGACAATCGGAGTGACAAAACCTAATCTCGAAATACGCCAACCCAACATGTACCTTTGGAGACACCTGTAGTACTCCTTTATAATCACCCAGTTACATTGTGACGTTTGGTAGCACCCAAAGTGTTCCTCCGGTAAACGGGAGTTGCATAATCTCATAGTTACAGGAACATGTATAAGTCATGAAGAAAGCAATAGCAACATACTAGACGATCAAGTGCTAAGCTAACGGAATGGGTCAAGTCAATCACATCATTCTCCTAATGATGTGATCCCGTTAATCAAATGACAACTCATGTCTATGGCTAGGAAACTTAACCATCTTTGATTCACGAGCTAGTCAAGTAGAGGCATACTAGTGACACTATGTTTGTCTATGTATTCACACATGTATTATGTTTCCGGTTAATACAATTCTAGCATGAATAATAAACATTTATCATGAAATAAGGAAATAAATAATAACTTTATTATTGCCTCTAGGGCATAATTCCTTCAGTAACAGGGAAGTGCGTTTGGACGGATGAGCAACTGCGAATACCCGTCAGAAAGCTTTAGGAGTATATCGAGAAAGCGCAGCAAGGGACGTTCGTCCCAGACCGATAGAAGGACGAGCTCACAATGGCCCTCGGGAATCCTGAGCACCCTGGATGGACACGAGGCACGCCAGGCTCCATTCCGTGGAAGGCTGGCTTTCCGGACGCAGTGGGTTACAAAACCCAGGAGAGGAGGAAGAAAGTGGAGCATAGCCAACTGCAGGCGCTGCACGAAAGGGTACAAGGGCTAGAGGAACGATAAGCAGATCGCAGCAAACGACCTGCCGAATCTTCCCCTGAAGCTACCCCGCCATCTCAGTGGAGAAGCAGCGTGGCTTCCACCGAGCAGACTCAGCAGCTGGAGCATGTCTTCATGGCTCCTGCTAGCTACCCCGTGGATGCTATCACGGAATCTCAACATTGCCACCTTTTGACGCGATGGATGACATTGAAAGTCAAGGCGGCTGTTGGCTCTGTTATACCTAATAAACCTGACTCAACCTACCATGGCCAGCCGATTCCAGAAGGATATGCTAGGGTGATGGTGGATCAAATAACGGATGGATTTGAGGACCTTCAACTTGACCACCCTACGAGTGAAGGGGAGATTCGGTTGGGTTCTTCTATGAAGACTCCATGCCTATGGCGGAAGGAGCTCATCAACCTTCCGAACTGGACGCCTCCGCCTCCTCCTCCTCCTCCGGCGAGTCAGGGCAATCCGCCTCCTCCTCCGGTGAGTGATCAGGGCACTCAGCCTCCTTCTCTGGCGCGTGGCGGCACTCCGCCTCCTTCTCCGCCTGAGCCGGCACGCCTGAGCAGCCAGCCTCCTCCTTCTCCGCCTCATCAACAAGGGCGGATCAAGAGACCCACCGCCACTCCGGATGCTCCAGCGCATCATAGTCCTTCGCCTCCGCCTCGTAAGAAAGGAAAGACAGCTGCAGCTGCTCCGTCTGCTCCGGCGTCTAACAGCACAGCCAGAGCCGGGAGGCAATACAAATACGGTCCTTCTCTCAAGACTCCAGAGAAGTTAACATACGAGAGGACCATGGAGGAAAACACGCGGATCGTGCAAGCTGAAGTGGATAACTTCTTTGAAGGGGTGAAAGCAAAGAAACATCCACCTCCGGAGGAGAAGATAGATCCGAAAAAAGTGAAGCGTACTCTGGCTGCCCTGCAGAAACCGCCAAAGTCTCCGGCGAAAGGCAACTATGAGTGCATTCTTACAAAGTCATTTGTGGAAGCGTCGCGGTCGGGAAGTACTATTAGTGGTCAACGACGAGCTGGGAAAAAAGTTGCCCAGCTCGGCAAACAAGCGAACCAATCGTTCCCCCCGCTCCAGGTGTCTAGCGATATCGTCGCTAATGTTCCGGGCGGGATGGTGCCTGGTTGTAACAATCCTGAAGATTACCTGCCCGACAAAGTACATTATGATTTATTGGAGGTGGACGAACACAAATACGTGTACGGGAAGCCACTCATCAAAGATGAAAGTTCTCTATCAACGATGATGTTCAGATTCCATGATTGGTACATGAAAACCTGCAGGGAGTCTGTGGGGAGCAATATTTTGACGCTGATGGTCAGAGAGGAGCATGACCTCGTTGGACTTGAACTGTTGAATGTTCCATTTGAGGAGTTCTTCGCGTTTTTCAATCTAAAGGCCCTCAATAAATTAATGATCACTTGCTACTGCCTGTAAGTATAGTACTACTTCTGTCATTAAGTCTCTATATATAGGTCGGCTCTTTCATTGCATGTATTTTTAATTCTCCTCACTATATTATGCAGATTGAAGATCGCCGAATTGAAGAAACGACAAATTGGTGATATTGGATTCATTAACACAAATCTCATAGATGCATATATTGTTAAATCTCAGGCCAAAGAAACCGAGGCCAAGCTGCTAAAATCGTTTGTATTAAATAAAAACAAAGCTATAATACTCTTCCCTTACGAATTCAAGTGAGTATTACTGTCTTGGGCATATTCGGTTTCCCTTATTAGTCGAGGTTATAGTAGTAATGTAATTGATGATTTATGCATGCGTGCGCAGGTTCCACTATATTCTCCTAGAGATTAAGCTTGAGCAGGGACTAGTAACCGTCTTAGACTCGAGACGAAAAGATCCCACGGAGTATGCGGACATGACTGAAATGCTAGAGAAGTAAGTTAAATAGATCATTATCGCACCATATCGGCAACTTTGTTCATTTCCTGATATTAAGTAATTGTTTTCTTTGTCTGCTGGTAGGGTTTGGAAAAAATTCACCTCAAAAACTTCGGGACTGCCGAAGAAGCTGCAATTTAGACACCCGAAAGTAAGTACTATAGTAGCATGTTCCACGCATCTCCTAGTGATTCAAGAGCTAGTTTCATCAATACCATTTAGCATGCTTGCTAATTATCAGTTTGATTGACCTCTATTTCATGTAAAGTGGTTGTAGCAGGAACAAGGGAATGATTACTGTGGATACTGCATTTGCGAGTCCATCCGCCACACGACCTGTGAGCGGGGCTACTCTGACAAACAATATGAAGTGCGTAGATAATAATTTTCACAATTTTATTTTATTACCATCATTTGTGTTCAGTTTCATTTATTCATATATATGTATTGACCCCCTTCTTCAAATTAGATATTTCGGATGCGGGATGAACTCCTACCACCAGATCGTATGCGAGGAATTCAAGAGGAATTGGCGGCATTCTTTCTTGACCACGTGATTGCTAAAGACGGAGAATACCATGTGGACCCTGAGTTCATTTGGAATTAGGAGATTATATTGTAAGAGGTAATTATATTGTATATATGTAGCCAGTACGTAGCGTCGGATAGATATACGAGAACTTGTTGTTCGACCAATCTCTCAGATAAGGAGAGGTGGTCGATATCACTTCTCTCTATATGCATATGTTCATGACGATCTTTTGTTTCCTTCATTTGCTTACTAGCTAGCGTGTCTAGTCCTCTCTATACGTATAGTACGTAGCGTCGACCAAGCACGGAGATAAGAGAGGACACTTCTCTCTATTAATTAGCTAGCTAACACAATATATGAAACACCTAAATTAACCCCCCAAAACCCCCTAACCCCCCCCCCCCTAGAAAAAACAAAAACCCCAGCACCTGAAACGCTGACGCGTGGATGCCTATTGGTCCCGGTTGGTGCCACCAACCGGGACCAAAGGGCCTCCTGCCTGGGCTCGTCGCACCGGCCACGTGGAGGCCTATCTGTCCCAGTTTATGCAAGAACCGGAACTAAAGGTTTAGGGCATTAGTACCGACACTTTAGTCCCGGTTCAAAAATCGGGACTAATGGCCCTTACGAACCGGGACTATAGGTCCTTTTTCTACTAGTGATGGCTAGCATGTCGTAGCATGCATACGACTCAGATAGCTAGCTTGCTCCCAGGTTTCCTTCATTGCTAATCCTACATATTAGGCGTACTAATCGGACTTGCTCGACCAATTTTTTGTTTTATACTATATTTATACCTTATTTTTGTTAAAAAAAATTGTTGCAAAATGGCCTAGGGCCATTGCGGAGCTACAAGATAGACACAGTAGGCTATGGCTCACCCTGAAATTCCGGACCAGCAATACCATGAACAATACAGATGGGCCGAAGATCAAGAAAGATGCCCAATATCTTTGACCAAACAAGAACAACGGTTGACGCTAGACACATCGAGCCAGCTCTTGGAGTGACTTCGCTAAGACTACTCACAATGGGAGTAACATAGGTAGTAACATCACACATATCTAGATAAAATAGATGATGTGGCAAGCAATAAATGAAGAAAGAGAGGTATGTGGTAACATAGCTAGTTACTACTAGTATGAGTAACATCACACATATCAAAGCAAAATGAGTCTATAGCCTAAGAAATGAAGTGCTGCATGTTACTACACATATGTTACTCCTCATTGTAGAGGTAGTAACATAGAGTAGTAACATACCCATGTTACTACTCTATGTTACTACCCATTGTGGCTAGTCTAAAAAAATGCTCTTCCAGTGACTCCCGTCCCCGATGCCAAATGGCCTCGCCCCGTCCGCCCCTACTTGCCGCCGTCATCAGTCGCCAGTTGTCGACCGCCCAGAAGGCTCCCGCCTCTCGGTACCGCCTGCCGGGCGCCAGCCGCGCGACCGCGCTCCCTGCACACTCCTTTTGATGTTCGTAGCAGACACAAATAACCAGCCCCTTCCTATTGCCTATGCGCTTGTCGAGGGCCCCTATAATAAACATAGCTAGAGGTTTGGTTCCTGAGCTGTGTGAAGGTAACAATTGTGAAAAATCATCCTGGTGTTTGCGTCATCTGTTTGCAACACGTGGCTATTGTGCGCACTCAACCTGATCAAGTAGTGGATGGTCCAAGAGTGAGGTGGCCCGGTCTAGAGACAAGGTGGTGCACAAGGCATTTGCCCGTAAATTTTGACTCAAAGTTCAAGAACAAGAACTAGTTCAAGCTATTCAAGAGGATGTGCATACAAAACACGGATGCCAAGATGGCAACAGTCTAAGAGGAAATCAATGGACAGATGAAGCAAACGGCCTTGCTGGAGAGAGAAGATCACAGAGGTCATAGGACGACTATAAATCTATCTCAGTGGATCACCAACAATTCCCTCAATTGTACAACTAGGCGTAGGCTCATGACACCGGGGCTCGCTACGGCATAATGACTAGCTATATTAGAGGTGTACAATCGCGTGCTTGAAGGTCCGTGATACCTCCCAATCATAACCATGATTAATGAAACTTGGAATCAGATTATGACATACTTTGTCGATAGAGTCTATGTTACCAATGAACAAATGGAGATGAACAAGCCATGGTTTGAAAAGATGCAAAAACATATGGACGAGAAATCAGAGAAATCCCGGATGCATGGTTGTAGTCAAGTGGATGCACTTAGGAAGAAGTGGCAGTTGGAAATATGCCCTAGAGGCAATAATAAATAGTTATTATTATATTTCTTTGTTCATGATAATTGTCTATTATTCATGCTATAACTGTGTTATCCGGAAGTCGTAATACACGTGTGAATACATAGACCACAACAAGTCCCTAGTGAGCCTCTAGTTGACTAGCTCGTTGATCAACAGATAGTCATGATTTCCTGACTATGGGCATTGGATGTCATTGATAACGTGATCACATCATTAGGAGAATGATGTGATGGACAAGACCCAATTCTAAGCATAGCTCAAAGATCGTGTAGTTCGTTTAGCTAGAGCTTTTTCAGTTGCCGAGTATCATTTCCTTAGACCATGAGATTGTACAACTCCCGGATACCGTAGGAGTGCTTTGGGTGTGCCAAACGTCACAACGTAACTGGGCGGCTATAAAGGTGCACTACGGGTATCTCCAAAAGTGTTTGTTGGGTTGGCATGAATCGAGACTGGGATTTGTCACTCCATATGACGGAGAGGTATCTCTGGGCCCACTCGGTAATGCATCATCATAATGAGCTAAATGTGACCAAGTGTTTGGTCACGAGATCATGCATTACGGTACGATTAAAGTGACTTGCCGGTAACGAGACTAAACGAGGTATTGCGATACCGACGATCGAGTCTCGGGCAAGTAACGTACCGATTGACAAAGGGAATTGTATACAGGATTGATTGAATCCTCGACATCGTGGTTCATCTGATGAGATCATCGAGGAGCATGTGGGAGCCAACATGGGTATCCAGATCCCGCTGTTGGTTATTGACCGGAGAGGCGTCTCGGTCATGTCTGCATGTCTCCCAAACCCGTAGGGTCTACACACTTAAGGTTCGGTGACGCTAGGGTTGTAGAGATATGAATGTGCAGTAACCCGAAAGTTGTTCGGAGTCCCGGATGAGATCCTGGACGTCACGAGGAGTTCCAGAATGGTCCGAAGGTGAACAATTATATATAGGAAGTGCTGTTTCGGCCATCGGGAAACTTTCGGGGGTCACCGGTATTGTACCGGGACCACCGAAAGGGTCCCGGGGGTCCACCGGGTGGGGCCACCTATCTCGGAGGGCCCCGTGGGCTGAAGTGGGGAGGGGACCAGCCCCTGGTGGGCTGGTGCGCCCCCCCCTTGGGCCCCCTGCGCCTAGGGTTGGGAACCCTAGGGGAGGGGGCGCCTCCACTTGCCTTGGGGGGCAAGGCTCACCCCTTGGCAGCCGCCCCCCCCCTAGGAGGTCCCATCTCCTAGGCCCGGAGCCCCCCTGGGGACCCTATATAAAGAGGGGGGAGGGAGGGCGGCCGCACCTTGAACCTGGCGCCTCCCTTCCCCTTGCTACACCTCTCCCTCCCGCAGACGCTTGGCGAAGCCCTGCCGGATCCCTGCTGCATCCACCACCACGCCGTCGTGCTGCTGGATCTTCATCAACCTCTCCTTACCCCTTGCTGGATGAAGAAGGAGGAGACGTCACACTGACCGTACGTGTGTTGAATGCGGAGGTGCCGTCCGTTCGGCGCTAGGATCTCCGGTGATTTGGATCACGACGTGTACGACTCCCTCAACCCCGTTCTCTTGAACGCTTCCGCTCGCGATCTACAAGGGTATGTAGATGCACTTCTCTCTCTTGTTGCTGGATGAACTCATTGATTGATCTTGGTGAACGTAGGAAATTTTTTATTTTTATGCAACGTTCCCCAACAGTGGCATCATGAGCTAGGTCTATGCGTAGTTCTCTTTGCACGAGTAGAACAAAATTTGTTGTGGGCGTAGATGTTGTCAACTTTCTTGCCACTACTAGTCTTATTTTGCTTCAGCGGTATTGTGGGATGAAGCGGCCCGGACCGACCTTACACGTACGCTTATGTGAGACAGGTTCCACCGACTAACATGCACTAGTTGCATAAGGTGGCTAGCGGGTGTCTGTCTCTCCCACTTTAGTTGGAGTGGATTCGATGAAAAGGGTCCTTATGAAGGGTAAATAGAAGTTGTCAAATCACGTTGTGGCTTTAACATAGGTAAGAAAACATTCTTGCTAGATCACCTATAGAAGCCACGTAAAAACTTGCAACAACAATTAGAGGACGTCTAACTTGTTTTTGCAACAAGTGTTTTGTGATGTGATATGCCAAAGTTGTGATGAATGATGAATGATATAAATATGTGATGTAAGAGATCATGTTCTTGTAATAGGAATCACGACTTGCATGTCGATGAGTATGACAACCGGCAGGAGCCATAGGAGTTGTCTTTATTTTTTGTATGACCTGCGTGTCATTGAGAAACGCCATGTAAATTACTTTACTTTATTGCTAAACGTGTTAGCCATGGTAGTAGAAGTAATAGTTGGCGAGCAACTTCATGGAGACACGATGATGGGGATCATGATGATGGAGATCATGGTGTCATGCCGGTGACGAAGATGATCATGGAGCCCCGAAGATGGAGATCAAAGGAGCTATATGATATTGGCCATATCATGTCACTATTATGATTGCATGTGATGTTTATCATGTTTTTCATCTTGTTTACTTAGAATGACGGTAGTAAGTAAGATGATCCTGAAGGAAATATGCCCTAGAGGCAATAATAAAGTTATTATTTATTTCCTCATATCATGACAAATGTTTATTATTCATGCTAGAATTGTATTAACCGGAAACATGATACATGTGTGAATACATAGACAAAACTATAGTCACTAGTATGCCTCTACTTGACTAGCTCATTAATCAAAGATGGTTATGTTTCCTAACCATAGACATGTGTTGTCATTTGATTAGTGGGATCACATCATTAGAAGAATGATGTGATTGACATGACCCATCCCGTTAGCCTAACACTTGATCGTCTAGTATTCTGCTATTGCTTTCTTCATGACTTATACATGTTCCTGTAACTATGAGAATTATGCAACTCCCGTTTACTGGAGGAACACTTTGGGTACTACCAAACGTCACAACGTAACTGGGTGATTATAAAGGAGTACTACAGGTGTCTCCAAAGGTACATGTTGAGTTGGCGTATTTCGAGATTAGGTTTTGTCACTCCGATTGTCGGAGAGGTATCTCTGGGCCCTCTCGGTAATACATATCATTATAAGCCTTGCAAGCAATGTAGCTAATGAGTTAGTTACGGAATGATGTATTACGTAACAAGTAAAGAGACTTGCTGGTAACGAGATTGAACTAGGTATTGGATACCGACGATCAAATCTCGGGCAAGTAACATACCGATGACAAAGGGAACAACGTATGTTGTTATGCGGTTTGACCGATAAAGATCTTCGTAGAATATGTAGGAACCAATATGGGCATCCAGGTCCCGCTATTGGTTATTGACCGAGAATGGTTCTAGGTCATGTCTACATAGTTCTCGAACCCGTAGGGTCCGCACGCTTAACGTTACGATGACAGTTCTATTATGAGTTTACAAGTTTTGATGTACCGAAGTTTGTTCGGAGTCCCGGATGTGATCACGGACATGACGAGGAGTCTCGAAATGGTCGAGACATAAAGATTGATATATTGGAAGCCTATATTTGGACATCGGAATGGTTCCGGGTGAAATCGGGATTTTACCGGAACACCGGGGGGTTACCGGAACCCTCCCGGGGGATATTGGGCCTTAATGGGCCAAGAGGGAGAAGAGGAGGGCCGGCCAGGGCAGGCCGCGCGCCCCCTCCCCCCTAGTCCGAATAGGACAAGGAAGGGGGGGGCAGCGCCCCCCTTTCCTCTTTCCCCTCCCCCTTTCCTTCTCTACCAAGGCAAGAGGGGGGAGTCCTGAGTAGGACTCCTCCAGGCGCACCCCTAGGGGGCCGGCCGCACCTCCCCCCTCCCTCATTTATATACGGGGGCGAGGGGCACCCCATAGACACACAAGTTGATCTACGGACCGTTCCTTAGCCGTGTGCGGTGCCCCTTCCACCATATTCCACCTCGGTCATATCGTCGCAGAGTTTAGGCGAAGCCCTGCGCCGGTAGAACATCATCATCGTCACCACGCTGTCGTACTGATGGAACTCATCTCCGGAGCTCGGCTGGATCGGAGGCCGGAGATCGTCATCGAGCTGAACGTGTGCTGAACTCAGAGGCCCCGTACGTTCGGTGCTTGGATTGGTCGGATCGTGAAGACGTACGACTACATCAACCGCGTTGTGCTAACGCTTCCGCTTACGGTCTATGAGGGTACGTGGATGAACACTCTCCCCTCTCGTTGCTATATCATCACCATGATCTTGCGTGTGCGTAGGAAAATTTTAAAATTACTACGTTCCCCAACAGTGGTATCAGAGCCTAGGTTTTATGCGTTGATGTTATTTGCACGAGTAGAACACAAGTGAGTTGTGGGCGATACAAGTCATACTGCTTACCAGCATGTCATACTTTGGTTCAGCGGTATTGTGAGATGAAGCAGCCCGGACCGACATTACGTGTACGCTTACGCGAGACTGGTTTCACCGTTACGAGCACTCGTGCTTAAAGGTGGCTGGCGGGTGTCTGTCTCTCTCACTTTAGCTGAATCGAGTGTGGCTACGCCCGGTCCTTGCGAAGGTTAAAACAGCACCAACTTGACGAACTATCGTTGTGGTTTTTGATGCGTAGGTAAGAACGGTTCTTGCTAAGCCTGTAGCAGCTACGTAAAATTTGCAACAACAAAGTAGAGGACGTCTAACTTGTTTTTGCAGGGCATGTTGTGATGTGATATGGTCAAGACGTGATGCTATATTTTATTGTATGAGATGATCATGTTTTGTAACCGAAGTTATCGGCAACTGGCAGGAGCCATATGGTTGTCGCTTTATTATATGAAATGCAAACGCCCTGTAATTGCTTTACTTTATCACTAAGCGGTAGCGATAGTCGTAGAAGCAATAGATGGCATAAACAACAACGATGCTACGATGGAGATCAAGGTGTCGCGTCGGTGATGATGGTGATCATGACGGTGCTTCGAAGATGGAGATCACAAGCACAAGATGATGATGGCCATATCATATCACATATATTGATTGCATGTGATGTTTATCCTTTATGCATCTTATCTTGCTTTGATTGACGGTAGCATTTTAAGATGATCTCTCACTAATTATCAAGAAGTGTTCTCCCTGAGTATGCACCGTTGCGAAAGTTCTTCGTGCTGAGACACCACGTGATGATCGGGTGTGATAGGCTCTACGTTCAAATACAACGGGTGCAAAACAGTTGCACACGCAGAATACTCAGGTTATACTTGACGAGCCTAGCATATACAGATATGGCCTCAGAACACAGAGGCCGAAAGGCCGAGCGTGAATCATATAGTAGATATGATCAACATAGCGATGTTCACCATCGAAACTACTCCGTCTCACGTGATGATCGGACATGGTTTAGTTGATTTGGATCACGTGATCACTTAGATGACTAGAGAGATGTCTGTCTAAGTGGGAGTTCTTAAGTAATATGATTAATTGAACTTAAATTTATCATGAACTTAGTACCTGATAGTATTTTGCTTGTCTATGTTTGTTTGTAGATAGATGGCTCGTGCTGTTGTTCCGTTGAATTATAATGCGTTCCTTGAGAAAGCAAAGTTGAAAGATGATGGTAGCAATTACACGGACTGGGTCCGTAACCTGAGGATTATCCTCATTGCTGCATAGAAAAGTTACGTCCTGGAAGCACCGCTGGGTGCCAGGCCTGCTGCTGATGCAACTGACGACGTTAAGAACGTCTGGCAGAGCAAAGCTGATGACTACTCGATAGTTCAGTGTGCCATGCTTTACGGCTTAGAACCGGGTCTTCAACGACGTTTTGAACGTCATGGAGCATATGAGATGTTCCAGGAGTTGAAGTTAATATTTCAAGCAAATGCCCGGATTGAGAGATATGAAGTCTCCAATAAGTTCTATAGCTGCAAGATGGAGGAGAATAGTTCTGTCAGTGAACACATACTCAAAATGTCTGGGTATAATAATCACTTGATTCAACTGGGAGTTAATCTTCCTGATGATAGTGTCATTGACAGAATTCTCCAATCACTGCCACCAAGCTACAAGAGCTTCGTGATGAACTATAATATGCAAGGGATGAACAAGACTATTCCCGAGCTCTTCGCAATGCTGAAAGCTGCGGAGGTAGAAATCAAGAAGGAGCATCAAGTGTTGATGGTTAACAAAACCACCAGTTTCAAGAAGAAGGGCAAAGGGAAGAAGAAGGGAAACTTCAAAAAGAACGGCAAGCAAGTTGCTTCTCAAGAGAAGAAACCCAAGTCTGGACCTAAGCCTGAAACTGAGTGCTTCTACTGCAAGCAGACTGGACATTGGAAGCGGAACTGCCCCAAGTATTTGGCGGATAAGAAGGATGGCAAAGTGAACAAAGGTATATGTGATATACATGTTATTGATGTGTACCTTACTAATGCTCGCAGTAGCACCTGGGTATTTGATACTGGTTCTGTTGCTAATATTTGCAACTCGAAACAGGGACTACGGATTAAGCGAAGATTAGCTAAGGACGAGGTGACGATGCGCGTGGGAAATGGTTCCAAAGTCGATGTGATCGCGGTCGGCACGCTACCTCTACATCTACCATCGGGATTAGTATTAGACCTAAATAATTGTTATTTGGTGCTAGCGTTGAGCATGAACATTATATCTGGATCTTGTTTGATGCGAGACGGTTATTCATTTAAATCAGAGAATAATAGTTGTTCTATTTATATGAGTAATATCTTTTATGGTCATGCACCCTTGAAGAATGGTCTATTTTTACTGAATCTCGATAGTAGTGATACACATATTCATAGTGTTGAAACCAAAAGATGCAGAGTTGATAACGATAGTGCAACTTATTTGTGGCACTGCCGTTTAGGTCATATCGGTGTAAAGCGCATGAAGAAACTCCATACTGATGGACTTTTGGAATCACTTGATTATGAATCACTTGGTACTTGCGAACCGTGCCTTATGGGCAAGATGACTAAAACGCCGTTCTCCGGTACTATGGAGAGAGCAACAGATTTGTTGGAAATCATACATACAGATGTATGTGGTCCGATGAATGTTGAGGCTCGTGGCGGATATCGTTATTTTCTCACCTTCACAGATGATTTGAGCAGATATGGGTATATCTACTTAATGAAACACAAGTCTGAAACATTTGAAAAGTTCAAAGAATTTCAGAGTGAAGTGGAAAATCATCGTAACAAAAAAATGAAGTTTCTACGATCTGATCGTGGAGGAGAATATTTGAGTTACGAGTTTGGTCTGCACTTGAAACAATGCGGGATAGTCTCGCAACTCACGCCACCTGGAAAACCACAACGAAATGGTGTGTCCGAACGTCGTAATCGTACTTTACTTGATATGGTGCGAACTATGATGTCTCTTACCGATTTACCGCTATTGTTTTGGGGTTATGCTTTAGAGACGGCCGCATTCACGTTAATAGGGTACTATCAAAATCCGTTGAAACGACGCCTTATGAACTGTGGTTTGGCAAGAAACCAAAGTTGTCGTTTCTTAAAGTTTGGGGCTGCGATGCTTATGTGAAGAAACTTCAACCAGATAAGCTCGAACCCAAATCGGAGAAATGTGTCTTCATAGGATACCCAAAGGAGACTATTGGGTACACCTTCTATCACAGATCTGAGGGCAAAGTTTTCTTTGCTAAATCCGGATCCTATCTAGAGAAGGAGTTTCTCTCGAAAGAAGTCAGTGGGAGGAAAGTAGAACTTGATGAGATAACTGTATCTACTCCCTTATTGGAAAGTAGTTCATCACAAGAACCGGTTCCTGTGACAACTACACCAATCAGTGAGGAAGCTAATGATATTGATCATGAAACTTCAGATCAAGTTTCTACTGAACCTCGTAGGTCTACCAGAGTAAGATCCGCACCAGAGTGGTACGGTAATCCTATTCTGGAAGTCATGTTACTTGACCATGATGAACCTACGAACTATGAGGAAGCGATGATGAGCCCAGATTCCGCAAAATGGCTAGAGGCCATGAAATCTGAGATGGGATCCATGTATGAAAACAAAGTATGGACTTTGGTTGACTTGCCCGATGATCGGCAAGACATTGAGAATAAATGGATCTTTAAGAAGAAGACTGACGCTGATGGTAATGTAACTGTCTATAAAGCTCGACTTGTTGCAAAAGGTTTTTGACAAGTTCAAGGGGTTGACTACGATGATACTTTCTCACCCGTAGCGATGCTTAAGTCTGTCCGAATCATGTTAGCTATTGCTTCATTTCATGACTATGAAATTTGGCAAATGGATGTCAAAACTGCATTCTTGAATGGATTTCTAGAAGAAGAGTTGTATATGATGCAGCCAGAAGGTTTTGTTGATCCAAAAGGTGCTAACAAAGTATGCAAGCTCCAGCGATCCATTTATGGACTGGTGCAAGCATCTCGGAGTTGGAATAAACGTTTTGATAGTGTGATCAAAGCATATGGTTTTATACAGACTTTTGGAGAAGCCTGTATTTACAAGAAAGTGAGTGGGAGCTCTGTAGCATTTCTAGTTTTATATGTAGATGACATATTATTAATTGGAAATGATATAGAATTTCTGGATAGCATAAAGGGATACTTGAATAAAAGTTTTTCAATGAAAGACCTCAGTGAAGCTGCTTACATATTGGGCATCAAGATCTATAGAGATAGATCAAGACGCTTAATAGGACTTTCACAAAGCACATACCTTGACAAAATTTTGAAAAAGTTCAAAATGGATCAGGCAAAGAAAGGATTCTTGCATGTGCTACAAGGTGTGAAGTTGAGTCAAACTCAATGCCCGACCACAACAGAAGATAGAGAGAAAATGAAAATGTTCCCTATGCTTCAGCCATAGGCTCTATCACGTATGCAATGTTGTGTACCAGACCTGACGTATGCTTAGCAATAAGCTTGGCAGGAAGGTACCAAAATAATCCAGGAGTGGATCACTGGACAGCGGTCAAGAACATCCTGAAATACCTGAAAAGGACTAAGGATATGTTTCTCGTATATGGAGGTGACAAAGAGCTAGTCGTAAATGGTTACGTCGATGCAAGCTTTGACACTGATCCGGACGATTCTAAATCGCAAACCGGATACGTGTTTATATTAAACGGTGGAGCTGTAAGTTGGTGCAGTTCTAAACAAAGCGTCGTGGCGGGATCTACATATGAAGCGGAGTACATAGCTGCTTCTGAAGCAGCAAATGAAGGAGTCTGGATGAAGGAGTTCATTTCCGATCTAGGTGTCATACATAGTGCATCGGGACCAATGAAAATCTTCTGTGACAATACTGGAGCAATTGCCTTGGCAAAGGAATCCAGATTTCACAAGAGGACCAAGCACATCAAGAGACACTTCAATTCCATTCGGGACCAAGTCCAAGTGGGAGACATAGAGATTTGCAAGATACATACGGATCTGAATGTTGCAGACCCGTTGACTAAGCCTCTCTCACGAGCAAACCATGATCAGCACCAAGACTCCATGGGTGTTAGAATCATTACTATGTAATCTAGATTATTGACTCTAGTGCAAGTGGGAGACTGAAGGAAATATGCCCTAGAGGCAATAATAAAGTTATTATTTATTTCCTCATATCATGATAAATGTTTATTATTCATGCTAGAATTGTATTAACCGGAAACATGATACATGTGTGAATACATAGACAAAACTATAGTCACTAATATGCCTCTACTTGACTAGCTCATTAATCAAAGATGGTTATGTTTCCTAACCATAGACATGTGTTGTCATTTGATTAGTGGGATCACATCATTAGAAGAATGATGTGATTGACATGACCCATCCCGTTAGCCTAGCACTTGATCGTTTAGTATTCTGCTATTGCTTTCTTCATGACTTATACATGTTCCTGTAACTATGAGAATTATGCAACTCCCGTTTACCGGAGGAACACTTTGGGTACTACCAAACGTCACAACGTAACTGGGTGATTATAAAGGAGTACTATAGGTGTCTCCAAAGGTACATGTTGAGTTGGCGTATTTCGAGATTAGGTTTTGTCACTCCGATTGTCGAAGAGGTATCTCTGGGCCCTCTCGGTAATACACATCACTATAAGCCTTGCAAGCAATGTAGCTAATGAGTTAGTTACGGAATGATGTATTACGTAACGAGTAAAGAGACTTGCTGGTAACGAGATTGAACTAGGTATTGGATACCGACGATCAAATCTCGGGCAAGTAACATACCGATGACAAAGGGAACAACGTATGTTGTTATGCGGTTTGACCGATAAAGATCTTCGTAGAATATGTAGGAACCAATATGGGCATCCAGGTCCCGCTATTGGTTATTGACCGAGAATGGTTCTAGGTCATGTCTACATAGTTCTCGAACCCATAGGGTCCACACGCTTAACGTTACGATGACAGTTCTATTATGAGTTTACAAGTTTTGATGTACCGAAGTTTGTTCGGAGTCTCGGATGTGATCATGGACATGACGAGGAGTCTTGAAATGGTCGAGACATAAAGATTGATATATTGGAAGCCTATATTTGGACATCGGAATGGTTCCGGGTGAAATCGGGATTTTACCGGAACACCGGGGGGGTTACCGGAACCCTCCCGGGGGATATTGGGCCTTAATGGGCCAAGAGGGAGAAGAGGAGGGCCGGCCAGGGCAGGCCGCGCGCCCCCTCCCCCCCTAGTCCGAATAGGACAAGGAAGGGGGGGCGGCGCCCCCCTTTCCTCTTTCCCCTCCCCCCTTTCCTTCTCCACCAAGGCAAGAGGGGGGAGTCCTACTCCCGGTGGGAGTAGGACCCCTCCAGGCGCACTCCTAGGGGGCCAGCCGCACCTCCCCCCTCCCTCCTTTATATACGGGGGCAGGGGGCACCCCGTAGACACACAAGTTGATCTACGGATCGTTCCTTAGCCGTGTGCGGTGCCCCCTTCCACCATATTCCACCTCGGTCATATCATCGCGGAGTTTAGGCGAAGCCCTGCGCCGGTAGAACATCATCATCGTCACCACGCTGTCGTACTGACGGAACTCATCTCCGGAGCTCGGCTGGATCGGAGGCCGGAGATCGTCATCGAGCTGAACGTGTGCTGAACTCGGAGGCCCCGTACGTTCAGTGCTTGGATCGGTCGGATCGTGAAGACGTACGACTACATCAACCGCGTTGTGCTAACGCTTCTGCTTACGGTCTACGAGGGTACGTGGACGAACACTCTCCCTCTCGTTGCTATATCATCACCATGATCTTGCGTGTGCGTAGGAAAATTTTAAAATTACTATGTTCCCCAACAGATCCCTCATAATAATTTCAAGAAAAGTGTTCCCCCTAACTGTGCACCGTTGCGAAGGTTCGTTGTTTCGAAGCACCACGTGATGATCGGGTGTAATAGATCCTAACGTTCGAATACAACGGGTGTAAGCCAGATTTACACACGCAATACACTTAGGTTGACTTGACGAGCCTAGCATGTACATACATGGCCTCGGAACACGGAAGACCGAAAGGTCGAGCATGAGTCGTATAGTAGATACGATCAACATGAAGATGTTCACCGATGTTAGCTAGTCTGTCTCACGTGATGATTGGACACGGCCTAGTTAACTCGGATCATGTTTCACTTAGATGACTAGAGGGATGTCTGTCTAAGTGGGAGTTCATTAAATAATTTGATTAGATGAACTTAATTATCATGAACTTAGTCTAAAATCTTTACAATATGTCTTGTAGATCAAATGGCCAACGCTCATGTCCACCTGAACTTCAATGCGTTCCTAGAGAAAACCAAGCTGAAAGACGATGGCAACAACTATACGGACTGGGTCTGGAACCTGAGGATCATCCTCATAGCAGCCAAGAAAGATTATGTCCTAGAAGCACCGCTAGGTGAAGCACCAATCCCAGAGAACCAAGACGTTATGAATGCTTGGCAGTCTCGTGCTGATGATTACTCCCTCGTTCAGTGCGGCATGCTTTACATCTTAGAACCGGGGCTCCAAAAGCATTTTAAGCAACACGGAGCATATGAGATGTTCGAGGAGCTGAAAATGGTTTTCCAAGCTCATGCCCGGGTCGAGAGATATGAAGTCTCCGACAAATTCTTCAGCTGTAAGATGGAGGAAAATAGTTCTGTCAGTGAGCACATACTCAAGATGTCTGGGTTGCACAACCGCTTGACTCAGCTGGGAGTTAATCTCCCGGATGACGCGGTCATTGACAGAATCCTTCAGTCGCTTCCACCGAGCTACAAGAGCTTTGTGATGAACTTCAATATGCAGGGGATGGAAAAGACCATTCCTGAGGTATATTCAATGCTGAAATCAGCGGAGGTAGAGATAAAAAAGGAACATCAAATGTTGATGGTGAATAAAACCACTAAGTTCAAGAAGGGCAAGGGTAAGAAGAACTTCAAGAAGGACGGCAAGGAAGTTGCCGCGCCTGGTAAGCCAGTTGCCAGGAAGAAGTCAAGCAATGGACCCAAGCCTGAGACTGAGTGCTTTTATTGCAAGGGAAGTGGTCACTGGAAGCGGAACTGCCCCAAGTACTTAGCGGACAAGAAGGCCGGCAAAACCAAAGGTATATGTGATATACATGTAATTGATGTGTACCTTACTAGTGCTCGTAGTAGCTCCTAGGTATTTGATATCGGTGCGGTTGCTCACATCTGTAACTCAAAGCAGGAGCTGCGGAATAAGCGGAGACTGGCGAAGGACGAGGTGACGATGCGCGTTGGGAATGGTTCCAAGGTCGATGTGATCGTCGTCGGCACACTACCTCTACATTTACCTATGGGATTAGTTTTGAACCTCAATAGTTGTTATTTAGTACCAGCTTTGAGCATGAACATTGTATCAGGATCTCGTTTAATTCGAGATGGCTACTCATTTAAATCCGACAATAATGGTTGTTCTATTTATATTTGTGATATGTTTTATGGTCATGCCCCGCTGGTGAATGGTTTATTCTTAATGAATCTCGAGCGTGATGTTACACATATTCATAGTGTGAATACCAAAAGATGTAAAGTTGATAACGATAGTCCCACATACTTGTGGCACTGCCACCTTGGTCACATTGGTGTCAAGCGCATGAAGAAGCTCCATGCTGATGGACTTTTAGAGTCTCTAGATTATGGATCATTTGACACATGCGAGCCATGCCTCATGGGCAAGATGACCAAGACTCCGTTCTCCGGAACAATGGAGCGAGCTACCAACTTATTGGAAATCATACATACTGATGTGTGCGGTCCAATGAGCGTTGAGGCTCGCGGAGGATATCGTTATCTTCTCACTCTCACTGATGACTTGAGTAGATATGGGTATGTCTACTTGATGAAACACAAGTCTGAGACCTTTGAAAAGTTCAAGGAATTTCAGAATGAGGTAGAGAATCAACGTGACCGAAAGATAAAGTTCTTACGATCAGATCATGGGGGTGAATATTTAAGTCGCGAGTTTGGTACACACCTAAGGAAATGTGGAATCGTTTCACAACTCACGCCGCCTGGAACACCTCAGCGAAATGGTGTGTCTGAACGTTGTAATCGCACTCTATTGGATATGGTGCGATCTATGATGTCACTTACTGATTTACCGCTATCATTTTGGGGATACGCTCTAGAGACAGCTACATTCACTTTAAATAGGGCACCGTCTAAATCTGTTGAGATGACACCGTATGAATTATGGTTTGGGAAGAAACCTAAGCTGTCGTTTCTAAAAGTTTGGGGATGCGATGCTTATGTCAAGAAACTTCAACCTGAGAAGCTCGAACCCAAGTCAGAAAAATGTGTATTCATAGGATACCCTAAGGAAACCATAGGGTATACTTTCTACCTAAGATCCGAAGGCAAGATCTTTGTTGCCAAGAACGGGTCCTTTCTGGAGAAAGAGTTTCTCTCGAAAGAATTAAGTGGGAGGAAAGTAGAGCTTGATGAAGTACTACCTCTTGAAACGGTGGGTAGCGCAACTCAGGAAAATGTTCCTGAGGTGCCAGCACCGACAAGAGAGGAAGTTAATGATGATGATCAAGATACTTCAGATCAAGCTCCTACTGAACTTCGAAGGTCCACAAGGACATGTTCCGCACCAGAGTGGTACGGCAATCCTGTCTTAGAAATCATGTTGTTGGACAACGGTGAACCTTCGAACTATGAAGAAGCGATGGCGGGCCCAGATTCCGACAAATGGCTTGAAGCCATGCAATCCGAGATAGGATCCATGTATGAAAATAAAGTGTGGACTTTGACAGACTTGCCCGATGATCGGCGAGCGATAGAAAACAAATGGATCTTTAAGAAGAAGACGGACGTGGATGGTAATGTTACCATATATAAAGCTCGACTTGTCGCTAAGGGTTATCGACAAGTTCAAGGGATTGACTACGATGAGACGTTTTCTCCCGTAGCGAAGCTGAAGTCCGTCCCGAATCATGTTAGCAATTGCCGCATACTATGATTATGAGATATGGCAAATGGACGTCAAAACGGCATTCCTTAACGGTCACCTTAAGGAAGAACTGTATATGATGCAGCCGGAAGGTTTTGTCGACCTTGAGAATGCTAACAAGGTATGCAAGCTCCAGCGCTCCATCTATGGGCTGGTGCAAGCATCTCGGAGTTGGAACATTCGCTTTAATGAGATGATTAAAGCGTTTGGGTTTATGCAGACTTATGGAGAAGCCTGTGTTTACAAGAAAGTGAGTGGAAGCCCTGTAGCATTTCTCATATTATATGTGGATGACATACTTTTGATGGGAAATGATATAGAACTTTTGGACAACATAAAGGCCTACTTGAATAAGTGTTTTTCAATGAAGGACCTTGGAGAAACTGCTTACATATTAGGCATCAAAATCTATATAGATAGATCGAGACGCCTCATAGGTCTTTCACAAAGCACATACCTTGATAAGATATTGAAGAAGTTCAATATGGATTAGTCCAAGAAGGGGTTCTTGCCTGTGTTGCAAGGTGTGAAATTGAGCTCGGCTCAATGCTCGACCATGGCAGAAGATAAAGAAGAGATGAGTGTCATCCCCTATGCCTCAGCCATAGGGTCTATCATGTATGCCATGACCTGTAACAGACCTGATATAAACCTTGCCGTAAGTTTGGTAGGAAGGTACCAAAGTAATCCCGGCAAGGAACACCGGACAACGGTCAAGAACATCCTTAAGTACCTGAAAAGGACTAAGGACATGTTTCTCGTATATGGAGGTGACGAAGAGCTTGTCGTAAAGGGTTACGTCGACGCTAGCTTCGACACAGATCTGGATGACTCTAAGTCACAAACCGGATACGTGTATATTTTGAATGGTGGGGCAGTAAGCTGGTGCAGTTGCAAGCAGAGCGTCGTGGCGGGATCTACATGTGAAGTGGAGTACATGGCAGCCTCGGAGGCAGCGCATGAAGCTATCTGGGTGAAGGAGTTCATCATCGACCTAGGAGTCATACCCAATGTGTCGGGGCCAGTCACACTCTTTTGTGACAACACTGGAGCTATTGCACTTGCCAAGGAGCCCAGGTTTCACAAGAAGACCAGGCACATCAAGCGTCGCTTCAACTCCATCCGTGAAAATGTTCAAGATGGAGACATAGATATTTGTAAAGTACATACGGACCTGAAGGTAGCAGATCCGTTGACTAAACCTCTCCCTAGGGCAAAACATGATCAACACCAGAACGCAATGGGTGTTCGATACATCACAATGTAACTATATTGTAGACTCTAGTGCAAGTGGGAGACTGTTGGAAATATGCCATAGAGGCAATAATAAAATAGTTATTATTATATTTCTTTGTTCATGATAATTGTCTATTATTCATGCTATAACTGTGTTATCCGGAAATCGTAATACACGTGTGAATACATAGACCACAACAAGTCCCTAGTGAGCCTCTAGTTGACTAGCTCGTTGATCAACAGATAGTCATGATTTCCTGACTATGGGCATTGGATGTCATTGATAACGGGATCACATCATAAGGAGAATGATGTGATGGACAAGACCCAATTCTAAGCATAGCTCAAAGATCGTGTAGTTCGTTTAGCTAGAGCTTTTTCAGTTGTCGAGTATCATTTCCTTAGACCATGAGATTGTGCAACTCCCGGATACCGTAGGAGTGCTTTGGGTGTGCCAAACGTAACAACGTAACTGGGTGGCTATAAAGGTGCACTACGGGTATCTCCGAAAGTGTTTGTTGGGTTGGCACGAATCGAGACTGGGATTTGTCACTCCGTATGACGGAGAGGTATCTCTGGGCCCACTCGGTAATGCATCATCATAATGAGCTCAATGTGACCAAGTGTCTGGTCACAGGATCATGCATTACGGTACAAGTAAAGTGACTTGCCGGTAACGAGACTAAACGAGGTATTGGGATACCGACGATCGAGTCTTGGGCAAGTAACATACCGATTGACAAAGGGAATTGTATACGGGATTGATTGAATCCTCGACATCGTGGTTCATCCGATGAGATCATCGAGGAGAATGTGGGAGCCAACATGGGTATCCAGATCCGGCTGTTGGTTATTGACCGGAGAGGCGTCTCGGTCATGTCTGCATGTCTCCCGAACCCGTAGGGTCTACACACTTAAGGTTCGGTGACGCTAGGGTTGTAGAGATATGAATGTGCAGTAACCCGAAAGTTGTTCGGAGTCCCGGATGAGATCTTGGACGTCACGAGGAGTTCCGGAATGGTCCGGAGGTGAAGAATTATATATAGGAAGTGTTGTTTCGGCCGTCGGGAAAGTTTCGGGGGTCACCGGTATTGTACCGGGACCACCGGAAGGGTCCCGAGGGTCCATCGGGTGGGGCCACCTATCTTGAAGGGCCCCGTGGGCTGAAGTGGGGAGGGGATCAGCCCCTGGTGGGCTGGTGCGCCCCCCCTTGGGCCCCCTCTGCGCCTAGGGTTGGGAACCCTAGGGGAGGGGGCTCCTCCACTTGCCTTGGGGGGCAAGGCTCCCCCCTTGGCCGCCCTCCCCTAGGAGATCCCATCTCCTAGGGCCGGCGCCCCCCTGGGGACCCTATATAAAGAGGGGAGGGAGGGCAGCCGCACCTTGAACCTGGCGCCTCCCTTCCCCCTTGCTACACCTCTCCCTCCAGCAGACGCTTGGCGAAGCCCTGCCGGATCCCTGCTGCATCCACCACCACGCCGTCGTGCTGCTGGATCTTCATCAACCTCTCCTTCCCCCTTGCTGGATCAAGAAGGAGGAGACGTCACGCTGACCGTACATGTGTTGAACGCGGAGGTGCCGTCCGTTCGGCGCTAGGATCTTCGGTGATTTGGATCACGACATGTACGACTCCCTCAACCCCGTTCTCTTGAACGCTTCCGCTCGCGATCTACAAGGGTATGTAGATGCACTTCTTTCTCTCGTTGCTGGATGAACTCATAGATTGATCTTGGTGAACGTAGGAAATTTTTTATTTTTATGCAACGTTCCCCAATAGTGGCAAGTCATCATATGAGCCAAGTTTGTGAAAGGTCACCACATAGGAGCAAAGGAGCATGTTGTCACCCTTGGATAGTGACATGTGAGTACACTTGCAACAAGTCCAAACTTTTGTGCTACCCATGTAGTCATGTCCTCTGGGCGGGAGTAGATCAGAACATCAAAGTCTACCCATACATATCTACTTACTTTCGCACTTACAATCTATTCAACACCCAGAACTGTGATTTCTTTGCCCAGGGAATTCATGAATCATGAGAAAAATAGTGACATGTGGTCACATGGTAGTCAATAGGTTACAGATACGGCGATGATGAGAACCTTCAAGAGACGATGTCCATCTCAGGTCATAGAAACAACATGGACCATAGCTAGTCGGGAGAACCACGTCGGTGTCGCACTTGCAGGGCAGCGGGCACACAGGGTGTGATTGCCCGTATAGAAACAATGACCCCGTGTGATTTAATTTCTAAATGTCGTGATGCAGGCAGCCACTGGCACTTTGCAACTTGGTTTGATTCATCAGAACTAGTTAGAAACCTAGAAATTTAGTCATAGGCTAGGTTGAGTGAACTAAATCATAGCTGTTAGCAGTCTTATGTATAATACTTGAACCGCTATTACCTTCATACTGGGAAAATTAATTAATTATATGAACCTCCAGTGGCAGAGCTTGATGAAGATTCTTGAGTGCGCTATGATGCATAAACTCTAAGAAATCTTTGATATTCAAACCTAATAATCCTAATAATTAGGGGTAATTTTCCTAGAGTAGGGGGATAATGGTCCCCATGAAGCTCCGCCACTGTGAACCTCTACATACCTGGAGAGCTGGATATCATCTATGTTACTTGTTGAGAATGCAACTTCAGCTGTTGAGCATTCGTTGAACTAGAAAAAACTACCCTCGTGTTCTGCAACAAAATGTTTCACTGACTTGGTTTAACATTGCTCTTACATTGATGGGTTTTTCTTTGCCATCAAGGAAGTATCATTGATTGACCAAGGAATCAATGCAAAAATAGCACATCGTCCAGCTTGAGCATGTAAGTTGTGGGTTATGACATGCTAGAGCAATTTTTTCGCTTACACTGCCTTAAACATTATGTTTGTTATCACTGTCTTGGTTATATCATCAACTGAGGTCAGTTGTGAATCATTGGTTTCAGGAGGTACCCCTCTTGAGTCGTTTGGAGTATGACAATATTGTTTAGTATTATGGAACAGACAAGGTAAAATTATGGCAATATTGTTTAGCCTAGTTACTTATTGCTTGTAAAATCATTATAGAATAATAATTATTTCCCCTATGTACTTTTCATTACATTCTGTTATTTTCCCTTCTGGGAATTGCATAATTTGAGATTTAGCCCATGTAGAGATTTCCCAGCTAAATTTTCTTTTTCCTACTTTCTCTGACTAAATGATATTTGTGTGATATAAACTGCTGATTCTAGATCTTTACACTAAATCTAGTCAGATGGATGTTTCGCAGGAAGATAGAAAATTGTATATTTTTCTTGAACTTGTGACCCAAGGCTCTTTGGCGGCTTTGTATCAAAAATATTGTTTACAAGATTCACAAGTATCAGCATATACAAGGCAGATTTTGATTGGTTTGAACTATCTACATCAGCGAGATGTGCTGCACAGGTGAATATTAGAATGCGTTGTTTGGTATATATATTTTTCTGTATTATATTTCTCGCTGGCCATTTAGAGCATGTTCATTGCTGGATCACCAGGGACATCAAATGTGCAAATATCCTTGTTGATGCAAATGGTTTAGTCAAATTGGCAGATTTCGGGCTTGCGAAGGAGGTACTTACTCCATCAAACACATGATGTATTAGCAATTTATCACAATACTCCATTTTGTGATGACTCTTTCTAATCTGCCATTCCGTGGATGTCAATTTTGAGCCAGGCAAGATCTAGCAAGGGAACTGTTTTCTGGATGGCCCCTGAGGTTAGTTTATGAAGTTGAGCTATTGTGCCTTTTCTACATCATGTTGGTCGTACTTTTTCTTGAAAGAAAGGCATCATGTTGTTCTTACTCACATTCAGAGTGTGTGTACAATTACACTTGAGCATATTTGTGTCTGGTCTGCTGTGATCATTTTTTTAACTTTTCTACCTTCTATTAAATTATCTGTGACCTCAGTGATCCAGAATATGAGTCCATGGTCCATGTAGAGAATAGGTTACAAATATATTGGTAGTATAATGAATCATTATCTGTGGAGAGAATTAGCGTACTTGATGAGTTAGAATTTAAAACTCCCAACAGTGAGTTATAACTGGCAGATGATTTAGAGTTGGGCACTGTAGGTTGCAGTGTGACTCTAATACTTGTAGTTGTGTAACATTAATTAAATTGTTAATTTTGTTTTCCATGAAAGGTTATTGCATTAAGTTTGGTCTAGCAAATTTCAAGCAATATTTTGTTACTGTACAAATTGTTTACATTTTGGTATCCTCTCTTTCAGGTTGCTAACACTAATAGGAAAAACTCTAGCAGTAGCGCGGGTTTAATGCCTATCAGTAGCACAGGGAACCGTGCTACTAGTAAGGCGCTACAGCTAATCAAAGGTTAGCAGTAGCGTGGGTTGGAGCACGCTACTGCTATATTGACTTAGTAGTAGCACTTTCTACAATGAGCGCTATTGGTAATTAGTAGTAGCGCTTCTATGAGCACGCGCTACTACTATTATTCCGCATTTTACTTCTTTTTTATTTCATGTTGTATTCATACACATTTATACAAGTTTTCATACCGCAGCAATTTACAGATTATTTTTACATCATAATGAGTTACTACATCACTGGGAGAAAGAACCGTGGACTAGTTTCAAGTGGATGGACATCCACTTGAAACTAATCCGCAGTTCTTTCACCCAATGATATAATAAATATCATCATCATCATATCATTAACAAATTATCATCATAATACATCATTGGCATATAACACCTCCTCATGATCATCGTTTTTCATCAATGAGACATCACATACAAGTTGGTCACTAGTCATAATCACAGCTACTCCTCATCATCAACTCTCAAAAACATATTGTACCTCATAGGACCTACTACATTCTCTTAGGACCTACTATATTCTCTTAGGTAAAATAGCATAAAACAAGATAGCCTCTGACTCTCCATTATGGAGAATGAATGTTCTCCTGTCTCCAATTCTTGCCTTTCGCACAATGTTGCTTCCAAGAACCTCCTTACGACTGTCCATACATTTTTTTCCATTCTTTGATTATCATGGTGTTCACCGGTTTTAGAAATTCGGTATGGACATGTGAGATTCGTAGGATGACCTGGCTGTATGTTCAAAACATCAAGGCGACCATTCTGATACATCAAATGAGGCACACAATCCATCGGGATTTTTTGTTGAAAAACATAGTAATAACTTCATAGTTAGCAATGTAGTTCATTTTTAGAAGTATGCAAAAGATGCATGGATGTCGTAATAGTAAAAAAATCTTACCAGGACATCTCCATGGAAGTTATCGTGGTTCAACACGTGCACTAGTGGCACGTATTGACCATAATGTGGAGGAGTTCGATAATAGGCATTGTAATTCTTAATTTCAGTACAATATGCGACCAGATGATTTTTCTCCTGATAAGTTAACTCAGATCCATCAGTGTAGTAGGTTATGTCTACCATCTTCCACACATTCTTTGAAGAATGAAAATAAGCTATCAGTGAAAATAAGCTGTCAAATATTTTGAAATAAACAATATAAATTACTTAATAACTATATTTGAGAAACTCACATAGCGGTATAATTGGAAGCGTATCAACAAGGACCCAAATGTCCAAACTGTCTTGGTTGATGTCAGGATCACCAAGATCCATGATGACAAACATACCCTCTTGAAAATCATACATCTTGCAAAGTGCTTCCCAACCCGGGCAATCAAAATGGGATACGCTCTCAAAATTGTATAGATTTACCTCAAAATTCATACCATGATGGGTCCTTAGGTTAATTCTCTTTGTTTCGTTCCTCTCATGATCTTCAAAACCATCCTCTCCAAGACATAGCATCTTGCTTGGCATGGGATAAGCTAGTCGAATTGTAAAAGACGAAAATTACACGTTGAAGTAGTAGAAGTCGAGCTTAATTACGAGAAAAACACTTTGCATCGTAGCTTACCATACCACAATCGAAGGCCTCCTCGAGCTTAATGCTGAAGCGCCGACCTTCGACCAGGTGAGGCCTGTCGCAGAAACCCCGGTTGTCGCCGCACCAGGAGCACTCCCCGGGACCTTCTTCGTCCGACGACATTTCCTATGTTCATAATTCAAAGATTAAACTTGTACAATTAAATATATGTACTTCAAAAACTAAATTATATCATTGTTATTCATCACGGGTTGACTATCGGTCTGTCGAGTCTTTTCTTGAAAACTCTCAACTCACGTGGTGTATATATTCGACCGTCGGTGATAGTAGCTCCTCCTTCGTTCCCGAGTGCATTACACCAAATTGTCTAGCACACGGGAACGAAGGAGAAGCTACCCCCACGACAATAGTCGGGATTCTTCGTCCTCTCATATATGGTGGAGACTCTCCCTCACTGATTCCTCTCTGACATTTGCGACCGTCGGTGATGGTCGTTACTCCTCCTTCCCCTAGTGCATAACAAAGGTCTAGCACAAGGAGAAGAGGAGAAACGACCCCCACGACAACAGTCGAGATTCTTCAGCCTCGATAGACTTAAAGTCAACCCGAAAAATCGTTTAATTATCTTTCTAGAAAATCTAGGCCACTCGATATTTCCTACATATTCTAGCACAAGTCATGCCAAAATTCACGGAAAATTCCGGCATGACCTTTGCTAAAATAGGACATATCGAGCGCCTGAAATTTGCCGAAACGGAAATTAATCAACACTCCGGCAAAATATAGGCCACTCGGAGATGTAACCTGCAAACATGACCGGAAACTTGGGCAACCACATATCCTATTTGAGCAACACAAGATATACATATTTTTATCTACATCATATCTTATAGGACTCATATTGACATGGAGATTTGGCTGGTCTCACCTCAAGGTCGGAGGGGGTCGATGACGGGGACGATGGCGGGGATGATGGAGGGGCTCCTAGATTTCTGAGAAAACAAAAACCCTATAAGTTATAACTAATATATCCTGAATAGTGTCATACATATAACATCACTAATACAACTAAAACCCTAGTGGACGACGGGTATCGACGACAAGGATGCGAGATAGGCATCGTCGATGTCGATGCGGGAATAATTGCTTAAACTAAAAAGATAACAACAAATGTGACATGTTCAACTAGTTCTGTTAATTCAACTAGTTCTTACTAAAAATAAACTTACTATGAATAAAAATAAACTAGTTCAACTAGTTATATTAATTTTCTTACTAAAAATACATTATTTCTATTAATTCAACTAGTTCTTACTAAAAATAAACTAGTTCAACTAGTTTTATTAATTTACTTACTAATTATTTTAAACACTTACTAAAAACAGTAAAAAACTACATTATACAATAGTAAAAAACTATAGTAAAAAACAAAAAAATATGGAGGGAGGAAGGGGAAGGGAGGAGGAAGGAGAGAGGAGGAGGGGGAGGAGGCCGGTGGGATCAGAGGAGGGAGGGGGCGGGGGAGGAGGGGGAGGGGGCGGACGGAGGAGGAGGAGGGAGGGGACGGCCAGAGAAGGAGGAAGGAGGGGTGGTGGGAGGAGGGCGGCCGGAGGAGGAGGGGGAGGAGGGAGGGGAGGAAGAAGGAGGGAGGAGGAGGGACGGAGGGAGTACCTCGATGGAGGAGCAGTGCGGCGGCGGCGGACGGCGGGTTCGTCGCGAGCGAGAGTGAGTGAGAGGGAGAGTGAGTGAGAGGGTCGGGCGCGTGTAGGATAAGGTAAGTAAGTAGTAGTGCATTTCCGAGATACCGCTACTACTATGGGACGTAGCAGTAGCGCTGGTTGCAGATACGCGCTACTGCTAAGTGGGGCTAGCCATCTGCGCCCAGTACAAACATAGCAGCTGTTAGAATTAATGGGCTAGGCCCATAGCAATTTCTGAAATCTCAAAGCCCATGTGTAAAATGGCAAGTGGTGGTGCGAAGTTTAGTCCCACCGCGGAATTTGAAGAAGAGTTGGACCTCTTTATATAGTGGGTTCTCTCCATCACGCTAAGTGCTGTGTGAGAAGAGAAAGGGAAGACCACACACACGCGCTCACTCGCCTGGCCTGGCGTGGCAAGGCGAGGCAAGGCGAGGTTAGGCGAGGCGAGGCGAGGCGAGGCGGCGCGTACGTGCGACATGCGCGGGAATGGTCCACCGAAATCCGGTCCGTCTCCTTGCAGGAGCGCAGCTTCCTTTTGTCGTTTTACTTTTTATGTCTTGGCAGACAAGTTTTGATTTCTTGTCCGGTAAGTATACGAATTAGAAACCGAGTCGGTTTGGGGTTGTGATCGCGACACAATACCGCCTCTGGTCCTAATATATATACAGCTACCGGCTGCGGCCAAAGACACGCCGAAAATACCTAGGGTTTTGCCTCAGCTCACAACTTGCGCCGTCGTCGTAGTCTACTCCATCCCAAACGCCGGCGTGCATCGGCGCGTGGGAGAGCAGGTCTCCGGAACCGTTCGTCTTTGCGATCCTATACCGGGAGAGGACGAATTAGGTTTTTGGGAAGCGTTGTGCGCGACTGCTCAAATTTGTTATCACGGGTCGTCTTCCGTCCAAGTCGGGCGGTGCTACTCATCGTCGTATTCATCCCCGTCAGCAGCAGATCATCGCCAACATCGTCATCCACACCGTCGCACCCATAATAGCTAACGAACAGTACGTCCAACATCATCTATTCATGTCTGTCTCTGCAGCTAATGTTTCGTGTTTGCTGCTGTTATGCATGTCTTGCTGTTCTTCTAGTTTACTAGATTGTTGCATGCTAGTATCTCTTCTAGTCATGAATTATTTACTGGAATTAATCATGAACTTGCCTAATTTTCCAACAATCCAAAAACCTAGTTGTAGGCAATTTCCTGAGTTAACTATGGCTGGATTCGCTGATGCACTGAGGCTGGATAAGTTTACCGGTGTGCACTTTAAGGGGTGGCAGGTGAAGACCACGCTCTGGCTTACTGCTCTGAAAGTTTTCCACGTTAGTTGGTGCTCCAGAGGGAATGACTGATGAAGATCAGAGAAAATTCCAGGAAGCCAATACTATGTTTGTGGGATGCATTCTGAGTGTTCTTGCTGACCGTCTATGTGGTGTACATGCATATAGATGACAGAAAGACTGTGGGATGCACTGAATGCAAAATTCGGTGCAACACATGCAGGCAGTGACCTGTACATCATGGAGAGTTTTCATTGCTACAAGATGGTGAATAATTGTTCTGTGGTTGAACAAGCTCATGAGATACAGTGCATTGTGAAGGAACTTGAACTCCTTAAATGTGTTCTACCCGACAAATTCGTGGATGGGTGCATGATTGCAAAGTTGCCTCCTTCATGGAGGAATTTTGCCACAACTCTGAAGCATAAGAGACGGGAGATATCAGTTGAAAATCTGATTGCATCTCTTGATGTTGAAGAAAAAGCTCGGGCTAAAGACACTACTGAAAAAGGAGGTGAGGTTCAGCCTACCGCTAACATGGTGCAGAGGAACCCACAGAACAAGAACAAAGGGAAGAACAAACCTATTTTCAACAAGCCTACCAAGACTACTACCTTCAAGAAGAAGAAGTTCAACAAGGTTGAGCTAGAGTGCTACGCCTGTGGGAAGCCCGGACACTTTTCCAAGGAATGCCCTGAACGTGCAGACCGCAGAGGGAAAACGAGCTCCAAGACTGTCAACGTGGTGACCGCTAGCAATACTGATGGGTATGGTAATTTACTTACTGTGCTTTCAGTATTTCAATCATCTTCGTGGTGGATTGATTTGGGTGCTAACGTTCATGTGTGTGCTGACGTCTCCCTGTTTACTTCTTATCAGGTCGCAAGGGATTCTTCCGTCCTAATGGGGAATGGGTCACATGCTTATGTTTGTGGCATTGGCACGGTGGATTTTAAGTTTACTTCGGGAAAGATTGTGCAACTAAGGAACGTGCAACATGTCCCTACTATGAACAAGAATCTAGTTAGCGGCTCCCTTGTATGTCGAGATGGATTTAAGGTAGTTTTAGAGTCGAATAAAGTAATTGTGTCAAGATTTGAAAAATTTATAGGAAAAGGCTATGAGTGCGGAGGCTTGTTCCGCTTTTCCCTTTCAGATTTTTGCAATAAGTCAATAAACCAAATTTGTGCTAGTGTTAATGATGATGAAAGTATTTGCACTCTCGTTTATGCCATATTAATTTTGGTTTAATGTCTCGGTTATCCAGCATGAGTTTAATTCCGAACTTCACAGTTGCCAAAGGTTCTAAGTGCCATAGTTGTGTGCAATCGAAGCAACCTCGAAAGCCTCATAAGGCTGCTGAGGAGAGAAACTTGGCACCTCTAGCACTCATACATTCTGATCTTTGTGAGATGAATGGTGTGTTCATAAAAGGTGGAAAGAGATATTTCATGACTTTGATTGATGATGCGACTAGATTTTGCTATGTTTATTTGTTGCAAACTAAAGATGAAGCATTAGACTACTTTAAAATCTATAAAGTTGTAGTTGAAAATCAACTAGAGAGAAAGATCAAGCGTCTTAGGTCCGATCGTGGTGGAGAGTATTTTCCCAAAGTTTTTGATGAATTTTGTGAGGAACATGGTATTATTCATGAGAGGACGCCTCCCTATTCACCCCAATCAAATGGAGTGGTCGAGAGGAAAAACCGCACATTGACTGACTTGGTGAATGCCATGTTAGACACTGCTAGTTTATCTAAGGCATGGTGGGGGGAGGCTCTATTGACTTCATGTCATGTCCTAAATAGAGTTCCCAACAATAATAAGGAGAAAACCCCTTATGAGGAGTGGGTTGGGAGAAAACCATCACTTTCTTATTTGCGCACTTGGGGGTGTTTGGCAAAGGTCAATATTCCTATTCCTAGGAAACGCAAACTTGGACCAAAGATAGTGGATTGTGTCTTTCTAGGGTATGCTCAACGGAGCATTGCTTATAGGTTTTTAGTGGTAAAATCTGAAGTACCTGATATGCATGTTGATACTATAATGGAATCTCGTGATGCAACATTTTTTGAGAACATATTTCCTATGAAAGATATGCATAGCATTGCAAGATTTTCTTCGGAGATAATTCCTGAATCTAGTACAACTGATGAATATTTCGAACAATCACATGAGGAAGTCCTTGAGAAGGATAACAATGAAGTTCCTATAAGGAACAAGAGACAAAGGATTGCAAAATCCTTTGGTGATGATTTCATTGTATACCTTGTGGACGACACACCCAAGACGATTGCAGAAGCATATGCATCTCCGGATGTAGATGATTGGAAAGAAGCTGTTCATAATGAGATGGACTCAATTCTTTCTAATGGAACTTGGGAACTAACTGATAGACCATATGGTTGTAAACCTGTGGGCTGTAAGTGGGTGTTCAAAGCTAAAGCCTGATGGTACTATTGATAAGTACAAGGTGCGGCTAGTGGCCAAGGGCTACACTCAGAAAGAAGGCGAAGATTACTTTGACACCTATTCACCCATTGCTAGAATGACCACCATTCGAGTGTTACTTTCCTTGGCTGCCTCTTATGGTCTTATCATTCATCAAATGGATGTAAAGACAACTTTTCTCAATGGAGAGTTGGAAGAGGAAATCTATATGGATCAGCCTGACGGGTTTGTGATTAAGGGTGAAGAGAGAAAGGTGTGCAAGTTGTTAAAATCTTTGTATGGTCTAAAACAGGCACCTAAGCAATGGCATGAGAAGTTTGAAAGAACTCTGACTTCTGTAGGATTTGTCATTAACGAGGCTGATAGGTGTGTTTATTATCGCCATGGTGGGGGCAATAGTGTCATATTATGTTTGTATGTGGTATCGCCATGGTGGGGGCAATAGTGTCATATTATGTTTGTATGTGGACGACATACTGATCTTTGGTACAAACATTAATGCAATTAATGAGGTCAAGTCTTTTCTATCAAAAAGTTTTGACATGAAAGATCTGGGAGAAGCTAATGTAATTCTAAACATCAAACTTATTAAGGATGAGAGTGGGACTACGCTAACACAATCTCACTATGTTGAGAAGGTCTTGAACCGATTCGGTTTTATGGATAGCAAGCCTTCTCCAACACCTTATGATCCGAGTGTGACACTCAGAAAGAGCAAGAAAGAAATGAGAGATCAATTAAGATACTCTCAAATTGTTGGTTCACTCATGTACTTAGCTAGCGCTACAAGACCAGATATCTCTTTTGCTGTGAGCAAACTGAGTAGGTTCATGTCCAACCCGGGTGATGATCATTGGCATGCACTAGAAAGGGTCTTGCGCTATCTGAGAGGTACTATGAGTTACGAAATTACTTATTCAGGGCATCCTGCTGTGCTAGAAGGATATAGTGATTCAAATTGGATCTTCGATGTTGATGTACTCTACGCAACAAGTGGGTATGTATTTACTCATGAAGGTGGCGCAGTGTCATGGAGGTCTTGCAAGCAAACCATATTGACGAGGTCAACTATGGAAGCAGAACTAACTGCTTTGGACACAACTACTGTTGAGGCAGAATGGCTGCGTGAGCTCTTGATGGACTTACCGGTGGTTGAAAAACCTGTACCGGCTATTCTTATGAATTGTGACAACCAAACGGTTATCGCTAAAGTGAACAATTCTAAAGATAATGCAAAGTCATCAAGACAAGTGAAGAGACGTTTGAAGTCTGTCAGGAAGTTGAGAAACTCCGGAGTAATAACTGTTACGTATATACAAACAGACAAAAACCAGGCAGATCCTTTTACAAAGGGTCTATCACGAAATGTGATAGATATTGCATCGAGGGAGATGGGTATGAGACCCATAGATGTTACACCATAGTAGTAACCCAACCTTTGTGATCGGAGATCCCGTGAATTAGGATATGGGAAGAACAAGCTTTTGGTTAACTGAGGAGAGTAATAACTAATGACCGTCTCCAAGTGAAGATGCAAAACTCTCAGAGCTGTAAGGCTCAGATCTGTAAGGCAGGTTGGCAACATGCCTTAATGTGGTTCTATTGGCTATAACTAGCAAAGATGTTGTCCTACAGAGCAGTCTTGAAAGAACACACCTATATGAGTTCTGACTATAAACGTCGCAGTCTATGAGATTTGGGTGATCTCTAGTAAGCTCACGAAGAGACCAGGGAGTATGACGTATAAGCTCCAAACCGTGGGGTAGTCTACTGGCGGTCAGGTACTGGTTAAGACTTTGAGTGAAACCTGTTCACACAAAACTAGCAATTCAAGGCATAGTCCATTGTCAAGTTGTGAATGGATGTAGCTTAAAGTTCTAGGCAGAAGTTCAACTTAACAGTCTCTGCTGAAACACTGGTATATTAAACAAGTGGTGAGAGAAGGCAAATCTCTAAATGGGTATTTGAGATCTGGTGGGGGATTGTTAGAATTAATGGGCTAGGCCCATAGCAATTTCTGAAATCTCAAAGCCCTTGTGTAAAATGGCAAGTAGTGGTGCTAAGTTTAGTCCCACCCCGGAAGTTGAAGAAGAGTTGGACCTCTTTATATAGTGGGTTCTCTCCATCACTCTAAGTGGTGTGTGAGAAGAGAAAGGGAAGACCACACGCGCGCGCTCGCTCGCCTGGCCGCCTGGCCTGGCGAGGCGACGTATGTGCGACATGCGCGTGAATGGTCCGCCGAAATCCGGTCCGTCTCCTTGCAGGAGCGCAGCTTCCTTTTGCCGTTTTATTTTTTATGTCTTGGCAGACAAGTTTTGATTTCTTGTCCGGTAAGTATATGAATTAGAAACCGAGTCGGTTTGGGATTGTGATCGCGACACAATACCACATCTGGTCCTAATATATATACAGACACACTGAAAATACCTAGGGTTTTGCCTCATCTCACAACTTGCGCCGCCGTCGTAGTCTACTCCATCCCAAACGCCGGCGTGCATCGGCGCATGGGAGAGCAGGTCTCCGGAACCGTTCGTCTTTGCGATCCTGCACGAGGAGAGGACGAATTAGGTTTTTGGGAAGCGCTGTGCGCGAGTGCTCAAATTCGTCATCACGGGTCATCTTCCGTCCAAGACGGGCGGTGCTACTCATCGTCGTATTCATCGCCGTCAGCAGCAGATCGTCGCCAACATCGTCATCAACACCGTCACATCCATAATAGCTAACGAACAGTACGTCCAACATCATATGTTCATGTCTGTCTCTACAGCTATTGTTTCGTGTTTGCTGCTGTTATGCATGTCTTGCTGTTCTTCTAGTTTGCTAGATTGTTGCATGCTGGTATCTCTTCTAGTCATGAATTATTTACTGGAATTAATCATGAACTTGCCTAATTTTCCAACAGCAGCAACGCGTTTTCCTAGCACGCGCTACTGCTGAAGTAGTAGCAGTAGCGCGGTTTATTAAACACGCTACTACTAAGTAGCAGTAGCGCCCTATTTTGTCTAGCGCTACTGCTAAGATGTTGTGTATAAGGTTTTCCCTAGTAATGTAAGGCTAAGCCACAGGGGCCTCCAGCAGATATCTAGAGTCTGGGCTGCACAGTTTTGGAGATGCTGACCGGCAAAGTTCCATACCCTGATATGGAATGGGTGCGTGTTTTCTTTCACCTTAGTTTTCTGAACAGCATCAAAGTTTTAAATACTTCAAGACATGTAATTTAAACGCACTGGCATACTGGAGCCGCATACTAAATTAAATTAAGAAAATGAAAATATCAAGGGCTATCTTCCTAGGGGGTGTATGAATTCAGTAACATTTGTGTGTGCTGTGTGCAAGTATGTAAAGCATAGTGGACACCCCTAAAAAAATCTCTGCAATATTGCTCATGTCTATTTTGATGTCTTTATTAGAAATAGTGCATACGTGCAAGTAGGAGATCCACCCCCTGTATTTGGATCATGTGATTTTCTTTATCAGAGTTGTGTATTGTTACTGTTTGTGATATCTGCTCTCCTGCCATGTAGACACATGCTTTGCTCAAAATTGGTAGGGGGATACCACAAAAAATTCCCAGTACATTGTCAGAAGATGCAAGAGATTTCATAACGAGGTGTGTCCAATCAAATCAAAATGACCGGCCATCTGCTGCTCAGCTGTTGGAGCACCCTTTTGTGCACAGACCACTGCAACATTAAGGCGTGATGTACATATTGCTAACAAATTTGCTTGTACAGTACATAGGCTGGTAAGTCTTTCGTCCTATCAAGAAACGGGGGTTCTTTCAGAGAGTGGCGATATGGTGGACGAGCTCGCCTGCTCCTACTTTGTGGACCAATGGGACAGCGCGATGCTGGAGATGGCATTTACTGCTCGCAGAGACACAGGTGAGTTGCACAGCAGAAACGATGGCCTGGCAGGCGCCGTAATGGAGAGCTGACGAAGGCGTCAGTGAACATCTTGGTGGGCTGTTCTTGAGTACTAGTATTTTTCTTTTCGTGAGTAAAACAAAGGGTAGCAACCCACTTTCTCTAATCTACTCCCTCCGTTCGGAATTACTTGTTGCGAAATTTAATGTATCTAGATGTATTTTAGTTCTAGGTACATTCATTTCCGAGACAAGTATTTCCGAACGGAGGGAGTAAAACAGAAAAAGCTAGCAACGCACTTTGTAAAAAATCTCGTGAAGAAAATGCTCTATTATTATTTTTATCCAGTCGTATTTACATTTTATTTTCAGTTTGTCTATTCTTTTTGGGTAAAATATACACGTGCTAAAATATATAAATATTCACGTACATCAAGGAAATGTTTGTGGATGTAAAAAAGTTCATGTGTACTCAATAAATATCTCTACATGTCTGTTCAAAAATATTCTTCGTGTTCAACAAATCATTGCATATTTAGTACTACCTCCGCCCTGGTTTTCGGTCCTTTTCCCTTCCTCGTTGTCGGCGGCTGCCGCGGACGATGTAATAGAAATTTGCCATGGTATCGAAAAAGAATTTGACCGTGCTATGTTAAATAAAATTGTCATGGTGTATACAATGAAATTGCCATAGTCCAAATACCAAAAATTGCATACACTAAAAAAATGGTATCATCGTCACATGGAATGTTTAGAAAAAAATGTACAGTTCACATGGCAAAATTGAAAAACAAAAATCATGTTTTACGAAATGAAGTAACCAACAAAAAAATGCCATGGTTCACCACATAAAACGAAAAAATGTGTATGCGACAAACTGACATAGTAACTAAAAAACGAAAAACCCTCTACATGAATTTGACATGGCCCAGAACAGAATAAAAATATGTATACGGCAAACATTGCATAGTAATCTAAAATAAAACTACATTGTATACGGCCCCTACTTCGATTTGCAAGAACAACCGTGAGGATGGCGACCCGAGAGGCGACTCGAGAGGCGCCCGCGGCGAACGTCGCTAGCCGGCGGCCGGAGCCTGCGGATCTGTCTGCGAGGCGTGTTGGGGGGCGGTTCTGGGTGCTCGCGGACTCAGAAGAAGACGAGGACGACGACGGGGATCCTGCGGGCAGATCTCCGGCGGACTACTCGCCGACACCTTCTGACGTGATCTGCGAGGCCTTCAGCCCTGGATACTCGGAGGAAGAAGTCGCCGCGTTGGTCGATGAAATTGTGTCGGACGATGATCCGGCGCGGATCGGGTTGCGTTCTGAGGATAGGGTGGAGGTGGTTCGTCGGATTATCCAACGGAGGACGGCGGCGACGGCGATCCGGCCTTGGAAAGGGCCTCTACCTAAGGTATGTATCCAACCCGTTACTTTATCCGATTACTTCCCGCAAGATGATTGGAATCTCGTAGTGCGTAAGAAGAAGAAGAAGAGAGGGAGACCGGAGCCAGCGTCGCCGGCGCCGGCGATCCGGGCGGCGGCCGAGATCCGGGCGGCCAGGGATGCTCGTTTGAATTTCCTTCTGGGCCACGAAGGGGTCGTTGCGGAGTGGGCCGGTTGTGAGACCGTGCATGGGTATGAGGCCCATCATGGGGGTGCTGACGAGGGCCTGGTTGGACCGGCTTCGACTGGGTATGTGGCCCAGGAGAGCCGCGTCGCGCCCTCTCAGCCCGACGTGCCTGGCAGGGCCGAGGCCTTTGCTGGACCGGACACCACTGCTCCTCTTCGTGCGATCCCATGCACGTACGAGGAAGATTTATCCTTCTCGCTCGTGCGCCGCCGTGTCCTAGGGTTCGCAAAGCTGGGACGAAGGGTTTTCCTCCCTGTGGCTATCGTCAGGCTCGGAGAATCCGGCCACTGCCAGGCATGGCAGGCCATGGGGATGCTCCGCCGCCAGCCAAGAGGCCCTCTTCAGGCGCTGCGGGGCGGGGTGGGGCGGCTCCTCCGCCGGCGGCGGGTGCCGGACGTGGCGCCCTGGTGCAGCCTGGCCAAAGGCCGCCGGCGGGTGGGGCCAACGTGAACGGTCCCTCAGGCCGAGGCGCTTGCCCCTTGGGTGCGCGGCCTACGGGACAAGCTCCCTTGCAGCCGGCCTCTGGGAGGGGTAGCCTGAGGCCGCCGGCGCCGGGCGCGGTGCCCATTGCCCATGCTGCCGGACGGGGTGGGGTGAGACCACCGGCGCCAGGTGCGGCGCCCTCTGTTCCCCAGGTTGCGGGTCGTGGAGGCCCTCGACCTCCCGCGCCGGGCGCATCTGGTGAGACTCTGGCTGGCCGCGATGGCGGACCTCGGCCTGTTGGAGGCGTGCCGGCAACCGCAGGCAAACCTCTGTCCCATTACGTTGCGAGGCCGGCGCAGAACAGGTCTGGTCAGACTCAGACGAACAACAAAGAGCGCAACGATCCGCCCCGAGGCCAGTGGGGGGATGATGGGTATGATGCGTATGGTGAAGAACAGCACCGAGGATCCTCTTCTACGGGAGGAGGGCGTGGATATGCCTGGCAGAGCGACGGGTCGGCTGAGAGACCGTTTCTCGGCCCGGCAGGTGGTTTTGTCGAGGGGGCCTCCGGCCCGGATCACCGTCAGAGAGGAGACTTTCGTGGCCATTGTGGTGGTCGAGGTGGGGGTCGTGGGAGATTTCGCCGCCCGCCCCCGCCCAGGGCTGTTGTTCCTACAGCTGCTACAAAGGAGACTGAACATACTTCCTCTGAGCTTCCTGCACAGGCGATGGAGGTGGTGAATGCTTTGGCAAGTGTTGAGGTTCCGGAGGCTGGGACGGTGGATGAGGCTACCGACAGGTCTGATGCCGAGAGGGCGTCCAAATATGCTCGTAAAGAGAGGATGATTTGTTACCGTTGTGGAGAGAAGGGCCACTTCATTGCTGAGTGTGTGGCCCAGCTGTGTGAGTCATGTGGCAAGCTTGCACATGACTCGGGGGAGTGCCCGTTATTGCGTGACCTGCCTCCGACGCTGAATATTTATGGAGTCTACTGTGCTGAGCTTATGTTTTTTGAGTCCCCGGCGGCGAGAGAGGTCCCGGAGGATACCCTGAGTTTGACTACCAGGATTGTGAGAGCGACCCAGGGTGAGGTGACTGAGGCACAGATTGTGAGGAGGCTTCAGGAGCTGGCTCCCGGGGATTTTAGATGGGATTTGGTGCTCATTGAGGACAGGGTTTTTAAAGTTGATTTCCCATCTGTGGATGACTTTCAGAGATTGTTGAGCTTTGGCTTGTGTAAAGTTCCCGGTACTAAGTGTATCCTGGAGTTTAATGAGTGGAAGCAGGTTGAGCCTAAGGGCAAGCCGCTTACGCAGGTCTGGTTGCGGTTTATAGGGGCTCCATCTAAGCCTCTGCAGGATGCTCGAGTGGTGGCCAGTTTGGGCATCATGGTTGGAAAGACAGAAAAAGTGGATATGACTTTCACACGTGCCCATGGGGTAGCCCGACTTTTAGTTAGCGTTTTGGATATTGAGTTTGTGCCTGATAAGGTCAACTGGACCTATAAGGGAGAGGTGTTCCCGCTAGAGATCGAGTTTGAGGACACCGATTTATTTGCTGATGCAGTTAATGGTAACGATGTTGACATGCACGGCAGGGATGGTAATGCGGGGGCCAAGGGGCCACCGTCAGATGAGCTCACACGAGAGGGGCCTAACGGTTCTCACACAGATTCTCAGTCGCCTGGGGATGGGACCGGGGTTGAGCCCGCAGTTTCACCGGCGGTGCCCATGACTACTCTGCGTTTTGGGTCTTTTGAGCCAGCCTCGGCACCTCCCAGACTATGGAGTGACCGGGTAGAGTCTGGTGATTATCTTGAGCACACGCTCCCTCCTTTGGAGTTCGAGGGGGAGGCTGGTTGGTCTGCTGGACGGCAGGCGAGGACTTTGGTCGGCGCTACGGAGAGGAGGCCAGAGGATGCCTCTCTTGGTCTGGCGCCTCACGCGGATGCGACTTCGGTGTCGGCGACTGCGGGCGCGTTAGGTTGTGGGGGAGGGGGTTCGGGGCAGGTGGCCCCGTCTTCTCCCATCCCCATACCGATCCCGGTGGCGTCGGTGATGCCGGCCCCGAGGGGGTCGGCCGGTACTGGGAGAGGGAGCCCGAGGCAGGCGGCCTCGACTCCTGCTTCTCCGATGGTGGTGGTAACCACTGCGGCAACTGCTGCGTTTGGGGGACGCCGGGGCAGGAGGCCCTGTCTCCTCCCTCTTCACCGACGGTCAGGAGGACCACCTCGCTGATGGCTCTTTCGTCTGAGCCGGCGGCTGGGGTGGGAGGAGGGTGTGGGCAGGTGGCCCCCATTATCCCCTCTTCGCCACTACCTTTGGCTGGGGTCCCTGGTGTGGGGCACCCGTCTAAGGGGATCGGGAACCCGCAGACGCCCTCTCTGGTAACTTCGGCACCACCTTTCAGGGTTTCAGTGCCAGGTTTTACAAGGGAGGAGGTTGTCGCGTTTGATGGGATCCCAGACCCTATCTCCGAGGGGAGACGGATGAGTGCTCGCATCCTCGACATCCCAGAGGTGGACGATATGCAGCAGCGGTGCGCTATGAGGGTGGCCAAGCTTCAGGAGGCTGCTTTATCTTCTGGTATGTCCGTCAACTTATCTAATTCCTTATTGCATTTTTCTAATGAGGACATTATAAATAATGCAAACCAATTAGGAGTTTCACTAGGTGCTACGGATAGTGAGATTACCAATTCGGTGAATGATCTATTAGATTTGGAGGTGGAACGTGCTTTAGAGACTATTCGCAATCTTGCAGGAGTTAAACCAATGAATGATGATGAGATTGTTGCGTTAGGGGTTAGAGTGCTCGATAATCTGTGTGCGGATCTAACACCCCCCAATCATGACGCTGAGGAAGATGATGTACCCCTAGAGAATGATGCTAGTAATATTTGTGAACCCGGTCATGAGGACCGGGTGACTGAGCTTAGTAAACCTAAGCGTAAGTGGAAACGGAAGATCTATCCCGATTCCGCAGTTCGTAGGAGTGCTAGGATTCGAACCACTAAAAATTTCCATGATGAACTATGAGAGGAATTTTTTGAAATAGCAGAGGTCTGAAGGACTTGGCTAAAAGAAGATTCCTGGCTGAGGCAGCTTTAGAGCAGAGGTTAGATTTTGTTGCTCTATCGGAGACGGGTAGAGATAACTTTGCACCACAGTTTCTCTCCTCTCTTGTGGGTGGTATTGATTTCGATTGGCATTGCCTCCCTCCACGAGGAAGATCGGGTGGTATCTTACTAGGTGTGAGATGCGATTTGCTTGAAGTCCGAAGTGTAGTGATGGGTGACTTCGCGGTGAAGTTTCGAGTTAGGTCTAGGATAGATGGTTTTAACTAGGCTTTGGTGGCGGTCTATGGTGCCGCACAGCCCGAGCTTAAAGCGGAGTTTTTGGCGGACCTTGTTCGAATCTGTGGGTCAGAACAGTTGCCAATTTTAGTTGGAGGTGATTTCAATATCATCAGGAGGAGAGAGGAGAAGAACAATGATAACTTTGATGGCAGATGGTCCTTCATGTTCAACACCGTTATTGAAAGCTTGGATCTGAGAGAGATAGAGCTTTCTGGTCGAAAGTTTACCTGGGCTAATGCTCTGCCAAACCCAACCTATGAAAAACTTGATCGAGTTCTTGCGAGCGTGGAGTGGGAACAAAAGTTCCCTCTGGTTACGGTGCAAGCTCTATCGAGGGGAATATCTGATCATACCCCATTGTTCGTGGACTCAGGGGAGCCGAATCACGTGGGTAACAAGAACACCTTCTCCTTCGAGATGTCATGGTTTGAATGTGAGGGGTTCTTGGACTTGATTTCCAGGGAATGGGTTAAAGGTGTAGGAGGCAAAACTGCAATTGAACATTGGCAGAATAAGATTAGGCATTTGAGAAGCTTCTTACGGGGTTGGGCTAAGCACCTCAGTGGTGAGTATAAGATTGAAAAGGATAGACTCCTTACTCTTATACAGGACCTGGACATACAGGCCGAATCCAATATTTTATCACCAGCTGAGCTTCAGGTTAAAAATGAGGCGGAGAAGAGGTTAAAAGAACTGCTCCGCGAAGAAGAACTGAAGTGGGCTTTGCGTGCTAAAGTCCGCAAAGTGGTCCAGGGGGATGCGAATACTCAGTTCTTCCATTTGATAGCTAATGGCAAACACAGAAAGAAGCGTATCTTTCAGCTTGAGCAAGACGAGGGCACTATTTTAGGCCAGGATAACCTAAAAACATATATTACCGACTATTATAAGCAGTTATTTGGACCTCTGGAGGATAATAGTGTGTCCCTCGATGAGTCCAGGACTGAGGATGTACCTCAGCTATCGGCTGCCGATAATGATATTCTGGTTGCCCCGTTCTCGGAGAAGGAGGTGTTTGATGCTATTACACAGATGAAAAACAATAAGGCTCCCGGACCGGATGGATTCCCGGCAGAGTTCTATAAAAAGTGTTGGCACATTATTAAGGGGGATTTACTACCTATGTTCGATGATCTGTTCTCTGGACAGCTTCAATTATTTCACTTGAATTTTGGGACTATCACACTGCTTCCTAAGAAGACGGGTGCGGTGAGAATTGAGCAATTCAGGCCGATCTGTCTCCTCAATGTTAATTTCAAAATTTTCACCAAGGTCGGGACTAACAGACTCACACAGATTGCGCATTCTGTGGTGCAACAGTCCCAAACCGCTTTCATCCTGGACAGAAATATCCTTGAAGGGGTGGTAGTCTTGCATGAAACACTCCATGAAATCCATTCCAAAAAATTAGATGGGGTGATTTTTAAGGTGGATTTCGAGAAAGCGTACGATAAGGTCAAATGGCCATTCCTCCAACAGTCATTGCGTATGAAAGGTTTTGATGAAGCCTGGCGCCGACAGGTTGAATCATTTACGCAAAAAGGTAGTGTGGGAATTAGAGTTAATGATGACATAGGTCACTATTTCCAGACACACAAAGGCCTAAGACAAGGAGATCCGATGTCCCCTATCTTGTTTAACATTGTGGTGGATATGTTAGCAATTTTGATAGGAAGGGCTAAGGAAAATGGTCAAGTAGGTGGATTGGTACCTCATCTTATTGATGGAGGTGTTTCCATCCTTCAGTACGCTGATGATACAATCATCTTTATGGAGCATGACTTGGCCAAGGCGAGAAATATGAAGCTTGTGTTATGCCTATTTGAACAATTGACCGGGTTAAAGATCAACTTTCATAAGAGCGAGCTGTTCTGTTTTGGTAGGGCCAAAGATGAACAGGATACTTATAGGCAATTGTTTGGATGTGAGTTGGGAGAGTTACCCTTCTCTTACTTGGGGATTCCTATCCACCATCGTAGGCTGACAAACAGAGAATGGAAGTGCATTGAGGACCGATTTGAGAAGAAAATGAGCTGCTGGAAGGGTAAGCTCATGTCATATGGAGGCCGATCAATCCTATTCAATTCGGTGCTCACGAGTATGCCAATGTTTCTTCTATCGTTCTTTGAGGCACCGGTTGGTGTTAGGAAGAGACTGGACTTCTATTGATCGCGTTTCTTTTGGCAGGGTGATGAGCTTAAAAGAAAATATCGGCTTGCTAAATGGGATATCATCTGTAGACCGAAAGACCAAGGGGGTCTAGGTATTGAGAATCTCGAAGTTAAGAATAAATGCCTTCTTAGCAAGTGGCTGTGGAAGCTCTCTTCGGAGAATGATGCTATGTGGGCTCAAATCCTTCGCGGCAAGTACCTCCAGACAAAAACTTTGTCTTAGGTTACAGTCCGGCTGACCGACTCGCCCTTCTGGAAAGGCCTCATGAAAGTCAAACAGGCATTGTTTAATAGGACAAAGTTTGTTATTGAAAACGGCACGAGTACACGTTTCTGGGAGGATACTTGGCTCGGCGAGACACCCTTGGCCATCCAATACCCATCTTTGTACCGCATTGTTCAACGACGTGAGGTGTTCGTCGCATCGGTCTTTCAATCTACCCCCCTTAATATTCAGTTCCGACGAACGCTAGCGGGCAATCGTTGGGAAGAATGGCTCCGTCTAGTTAGGAGATTGATGGAAGTCCAGCTTTCTCAACAACCCGATGAATTACGCTGGAAGTTGACTAAGTCTGGAGCATTCACGGTTAAATCAATGTATATTGATGTTATTAATTCGAACTCCATTCCTACATCTAAGCATGTTTGGGATGTCAAAGTTCCTTTGAAAATAAAAGTGTTTATGTGGTTTGTCCATAAACAAGTTATTTTAACTAATGACAACTTGATAAAGCGTAATTGGACAGGACCTACTAGGTGTAGTTTCTGCGATCGGGATGAGACTATCAAACACCTCTTTTTTGATTGCCCGCTGGCCAAGGTACTTTGGCAGACGGTCCACATTGCTTTTAATATAAATCCACCAAATTCTGTTAATGCGTTATTTGGGACATGGCTTAATGGGATTGAGCCTGACTTAGCGAGACATATTCGGGTTGGAGTTTGTGCTTTGCTGTGGACTATCTGGAATTGCAGAAATGATTTGGTCTTTAACAGAATATCATGTATACATTTTTTGCAGGTCTTATTCCGAACTACGGCACTGATCCGTTCGTGGTCGCTACTCACCCAGACGGAGGCCAGGGAGCATTTGGTTACTGGGTCTTTCCGCTGGGAGATGGTAGCTCGGGATATCTTCAACCGGTTTGGATGGCGGTCATGTAATAGGATAGGTATTTAGTATCCCTATCTAGTTTTAGCCAGCCGGTTGTGGCAGTCTTTTCTTGGCTAGTTGATGTTTCTAGCCCTCTTTGGCTCTGTGTGAGCTTTATGTGCTTTTTTATGACTTTAGAAGATCTTTGGAACCATGTTGGCACTACTGTATTTTGTTAATAAGATGGCCGTATGCATCTTTCTGATGCAGAGGCCGGGGAATCCCTCCTTTTCGAAAAAAAAACAGGAAATTGCCATGGTCCAGCACAAGGCAATGTATTTTAACTTGACATGGCCGTGTAATTTAAGTTCCATGGCAATAGAAATCAGGTTGTCATGTCACCAAAGTTTTAAGTTGTCGCTAAAAATCATGCAAAACTGAAAAATGTTTGTCATGGTCTAAACAATAAAATTGCCATGCCATAAAATAGCAAAATTGTTACTATGCTCCAAAAGATAAAAATGTCATGCTCTAAAATACTAGCATGTGATTTAAGTTTCCATGGCAATATATTTTTAAGTTACCACAGTACAATGCCAAAAAAACACATGCATTACAGAAATTGGCATGGCCTGGTGGCAACTTTAAGAAAAGAAATGCTTTCTTGATAATGGCACGTTTATAAAATTTTGTAGTGCGTAGATGGAAAATTTAGAAAAATATTTGCTTCCTGGCAGTCTTGGCGAAAGAAATCTGGGCATGCAAACTCGCCTGTTTTTTTCTTCTGTTGTGCTATTTGTCAGCACGTTAATTTTCTTCCAATTGTGGGACTGCTTTTCACAAAAATCGTCCATGGATCCATGGTTGATGGTTCCACTTGTTGAGTTGGGCTGGACGGGAGAGTGGGAAGTAGATTGGAATTCAAATGTTTGATTTTCCGAACCTCATTGAGAGGGAAAAGCGGCAGACTGATGGATTGCCGTGTTGTTTCATGCATATAAGAGCTACCATCACCCCCACGAAAAATGAAATAAATAAGAGCTACCATCGTGATGGGCATAGACGACCAGGCGAGCAATGGCCCCTCCAAGCCCCAGCTATATAGCTCTACCTCGTTCATAACTAATGGATGGTGCATGACGATCCTTCCCCTGGGATGGAACTGGGCCGCAGGTACAAGACGGAGCTGGCCATCAGGTCCAGCACCACAGCGACGAAGTTATTGTGCCATCTGGGCCAACTCGGTAACATTAAATAGAGCTCTGCCCCACAAACATACTTATATGTCTGATCCAGATGACAAAGGAACGGTAAAGGATACCGTGACCAGGCGAGGACGAGCGCTCCTTTGCATTTCCGGGTGCTTTCATCTCTTCTACTTCATCCGTCCAGAATTAGGAGGAAGTATAAGATGTTTGAATATTTTAATATGAACTACATACAGACTGAAATGAGTGAACAAACACACTAAAATGCATCTGTATACATCCGATTCAGAGAAAAGTTAGAACATCTTATATCTTTTAACGGAGGGAGCAAGTTCTAAGTCGCTCATTAAAAGATTGAGTTGATTTCACTGCAAACATAATAACTTGTCTCCATTGCTATTTGTAGGTTTTAATTTTCGCGTGTGGAAAGGTTTGGGTGATACTGACGAGTGAAGATGATCCTTCAGCCCAAAAGTGTTCCCTGTTCAAGCTCCCGCTTTAATTGTTTCAACTTGGTCGCTCCCGCGAGCGTCCTCGGGGGAAACCCTAGCCGCCGCCCCTCGTCTCCCCCGTCGATCTCTCTCCCCCCGCCGCCACCGCACAGCGCCACCGGGCAAAGACCGGCCGGCGTTGGTGGCGGCGGGGATCTTGCCCCTCTTCTCGCGGTTGGCGTCCGGCGTGGGACGGCGCGGCGCGGGACGGCGCTGGGCTGGGCGGGGCCTAGCGGCGCGGCGGAGGGCGTGCTGGGTGGCGGCGGCTCTGCCTGGCGGCGGTGCAGCTGCGGCTTGAGGCCTCTCCAACGCGCGGCGGCTGTGGCTTTTCTGGCGGAGGCGCGAGTTTCCGGCGGCGGCTTGGCGGCGTGGCGCGGCGGAGCTCCGGCGAGGATTCGGCGGCGGGCTGGAGGGCTAGGCGCCGTCCAGTGGTGCTGCCTCCGCGGCGGTTGCGGCTTGGGGCACTGGACCCCGATCCGATCTGGATCTGGTGGTGCCGGGGTCTGGGCCATGGCGGCTGGCGAGGCATGGGTTTCGTCGGGGCTTGTCGGCCTCTAGGCACCATGGGGGTGCCGTCGGCGACGCGTGCCCGGCGTGGTGAGACTGCTGGACGTGGTGGTCATCGTCTTCCCGAGATGGCCGACCAGAGGCTTGGTGATCGGATCTCGAGATCCATCATCTTGTCCCGGCTGCGAGTAGGGAAGACATGGTTGCCGGTGAAAACCGAGCCGACGGCAGGCGATGGTGGCGTTCTCACCGTTACCTTGATGAAGGCATCGTCGTGTAACTATTGTCGATCCACTCGTGCTGCTCCGGGGGAAACCCTAGGATCTGGTGTTCCAGATCGGACGATGGCGGCACTGCGGTGTCGTTTCTCTCTTGGGAGCATCGTTTGCGGAGTAGCGCTGGATGTCAGAGGCAGGAGCTGGAGCGGCTTCGTCTTGCACGGAGCTTCGGGGGTGATGTCAAGTCATGCCTGACCGACAGGTGCTACGCTTTGTCATGCCTGGTCGGCAGGTGCTACGCACGACAGATCTTCCAAGGACTTCAAACTGTGTCGGTTGGTGATACCTGGCAGCATGGCGCTGAGGTGTATCAGTGGCGACCGCGACGTGCTCAGCTGTTTGCGCGCGGGGAGGAGGTGCCGTTTGGCGCCGTGGTGGCGTCGACGATAGCTAGACCGAACAAGGTTGATGCATCAGTACAGTTCTGAAGATGGAGCGATGGCAGTTGGCGGCGGCAGCATCTGAGTGCACGCCGGACCGGTGAGACCCATGCCTGGCAGGCGTCCTGGATGGGTTCTCAGGTCTTAGATGTTGGGTTTGGCTGCGATGTCTGTTTGGTATTAGGCCCAGGCTATCTGCGCCCCTTCATCAGCTGGATAGAGGTGCTTAGACGGCGGCTTTAGTCTTACTGTTGTATTACTTTGTAAGGTCTTGTGAGAGTAATTAATAAAGTGGACGTATGCATCGCCCAGATGCAGAGGCCGGGGGTCATCCTCCTTTTCTAAAAAAAAATTGTTTCGCGGAGATTTCAACATGGGAAACGTTTTACGTCGGTGCGCCGGCCGAACGCTGGGCCGGTCGCACCGCTCGATCGCTCGCGCAGCCCGTTGCTATTAAGCCACCTGCGCCCCACGTGACCGCTCAACCAGTCAAACCTTATCCTTTCCCATCGCTATCGACCGCTCAACCTCTCTTCTTCCACGAGACGCTTCTCTTTCTCCTCCTCTTCCATCTCCCCATCCCGGCCGATGCGACTCCTCCGTTGATCCTTCCCCCTCCTCTCCTCAAGCGAGCCCAAGGCAGCAGATCCACCTCCTGGTATCCGTGGAAGCAAGATGCTGCCACGGCGCCCCGGCGAGCTGCAACGGCGCCCCGGCGAGCTGCAACGGCGTCCTGGACTGCGCGTCGCGGGATGCTGCAATGGCGCCGCGGCGAGCTGGAATCGGTACTCCCTACACCGCGCCCCCGTGTGGCGTGCTGCAACCGGCCGCAGAGGAGCTGCAACCACCGGTACGGCGTGCTGCCACCGGCCATAGAGGAGCTGCAACCACCAGTACGGCGTGCTGCCACCCGAGACGAGCAGTGCTACCACGGTCATGCGGCAAGCGAGCACAATCCCATGATGCTGGAACCATTGATCCATTTTGCTGGAAGCAGCAATTTTTTTTGCTGGAACCGGCCTTCTTCCCCAGCTTGTAATGGGGCTTGGCGAGCTAGGTGCTACAACCGGTGATCCTGTTTGCTGGAACCCAATGATTTTTTTGCTGGAACCAAATTCTTTTCCTGAGGTGCGGCGGTGAGGCAAGTTTTTGCTGCATTTGTTGTTTCTAGGATTTTTGCTAGAACCAGATTATTTTGTTGCTAAAAATGGCTGTGTTTTTGCTACAATCAATTTTGACAGAGATTTTGTTGATTTGTGAGATTTTTTGCTGGAACCGGTGTTACCACCGGCTATGAGATATGTTGGAACCGTAGCAATTTTTTGCTCGAACCAGGTCGCCAGTGGTCGCTTCCCACAAAATTGCTGGAACCGGCGGTGAATTTTGTTGGGACTGCATAATTTTTTTGCTGGAACCATGATCGCCATAGAAGATGTGGGGGGTGGATGTTTTTGACCTCCGGCGGGCAGCGGCGAGCCGGCGGCAGGGGAGGAGGTGCGGGGCCGCGCTGGAGTAAGATAGTGATTCAGGCCGGGGGGGGGGGGGGGAGGTGCGTGGGATTTGCAGGGCGAGCGGGGGATTCGCAGGGCGACGAAGACGACGACCGAATCTACAGTGATACGAGCATAATCAAACGGTTCTGCGGGGCTCCGTATTAGGCAGATCGAACGGCCCACGCGGGACCGGCCGAAATTTTCGGCCGGTGCGCCGGCGCCTATTAGTCGCCTTTCAACATTGGGTGGCAGAAAGCTTTTCAAGTGGTTTTGGGCCAGCCATTTTTCACGGGACCATCAAAAAGAGGGCCATTTTCACCAACTTTTGGCACCGGTACCGTACGTTCAGTCTGGCCACAGCTTCCACCCTCGCAATCGCACTAGCCGCTCGGCTCTAACAGTGTCTATAACCACCAGGGATCACCGACAAGATTCAACGGCACAGCATTCATCGCCTATCATCATCATGTCAGACCTTGCGTGGTTTAAACGTTCTTATATTTTTTTTACAGAGGGAGTATAAATGATCGAATTGCTAGCTGGTTCGTCGCCTATCATCATCATGTCAGAGCATCTCCAGCCGTTCGGCCCCCCAGGACACCGACAAAGAGCGACCTAGGGTCGAGCCGGCGCTAGCTCGGCCCCTGGTATTTGGTTCGCCCCCAGTCACACGCCCACGGTCGCCGCGTGTTCGGCGAAGTACGTTTCAATTTTTTTGCAAACTCGGCGACTTTTGCATGAACTCGGCCATATTTCGTCGAAATTTGTACAAAAACTTGAAAACATGCATGAACTACGCCTAATAACTTAAAAAACGAACTAAAAAGCCTAGCCGCTGCCGCTGCCGTCGCCGTCTACATGCCGAGAAGCCTGTAGAAGCGGGTGTAGTCGCCGCCGCCGTTGTCGTCGTCGTCACGCGCCCTGCTGCAGCCCTGGCCGGGGTCCCTATTGCAGCCCTCGCCGGGGTCGCCGACAACGCTTGACGGCCCGGCCTCGCCCTCGTCATCGCTGTCGATGACGATAACGCCGTCCTCCTCGGTGCGGCGACGCTCCTCGGCGCGGCTACGGGCCTGGGTCTCCAGATATGCCCGACGCTGACGGCGCACCAGCTCGCGGACGTAGTCCTCCTTCGCCCATTTGAGGCCGGACTCTTCGTCGGGGGCCACCATGGCGGCGTGCTCCGGCTTCACAGGGAGCATGTCCGGCTCGGGCTTCGGCCGGACAAGCGGAGGGAGCGCCTCGTCGGTGCTGTCGCCGGCGACCGAGGGCTCGTTGATGACGAGGGCGTCGCTGCGAACGCGACGCCCGAGCGGTGTCCCCTCCGGCTCGGGCTTGACGGGGCGGAGGGCCGGCGAGCCGGAGCCCGACGACGAGGACGACCCCGGCTCCATTCGCTGCGGCATCCAGGAACTGCCGCGGCGGCGAGAGAAGGAGGGCTGCATCGGGTACTCCAGCCGCGGCATATTGCCGGTCTCGATGTGGTCGAGGACGGCGTCGAGTGTGCGGCCTGGGACGCCCCACCACTCGCGCCGTCCTTCGGAGTTGAGGCGGCCGCGGGGGATGATGCCGTGACGGAGGCGATCTGCTCCTCGTGGCTGCGCTCGGAGTACAGCGTCCACAACGTTTCGCTGTCGGGCGCGTACCTCGGCTTGTTCCGCTACTCCTCCGTCAGTGAGGAGCGGATGTGGGCGATCTCCGCCCGCCGTGCCGCCCCTTCGGGCACCGATGGCACCGGGACGCCGCCGGCGCTCAGCCTCCACGAACCCGGCACTCGCATGTCGGGGTGCGCTTGGTACTCGGCCTCGTACAGAAGGCGCGCCTCCAGCTCTTGGAGGTGTCGGCGGCCGAAGCCGTTCGCCGTTGCGCCGTCGCCTGGGTATCTCTCCGCCATGGTTTCGCTCGTCGGCGGGCAGGGGAGTGGTGGGGGAGCCCGCCGGCGGGGAGAAGGCTTTTTCGCGGGAGGGAGAGGGGAAGGCTGTGACGCTCACCGGCGGGGAGGGGGCGCCTTTTATAGCCGAAGCGGGGTGGCGGGGGGGGGGGGGGGGGGGCATGCGGGCGGGACGTGCGTCAGCGACGTCTTCACTGCGTCGCCCGTGAGGCAACAATGGAGGCTGACCGGCGCGGCAGCCTTCGCATTGATTCCCGCGGGAACCGAGGCGATGAGGTTGACGAAGCGGCCGTCTTGCTGACTCGGCGGGCCCGCGGCTGTTTCGCGCCAAAAAACTCGCCCCGGCGCCCTCGGGCGTCCATCGATGCGCCGGATTCGGCCTGGGTCCGTCAGTGCTGATTTCGGCCCAATCCAACGAAAAACGGGCTCATGAGGACGCGATTGGGCCGTTTTTCGGTGCCGACGTAAAAGTTTGCCTGGTTAGGAGCGCGGCTGGAGATGCTCTCATACCGCAGGAACAAACCAGACTCCCTCCCAATTGTAAGTGTCTCTCTACTTTATTCGCAAAAAAAAGTGTCTCTCTACTTGGACCACACGCGCTATTCGTGCTGGTGCTGCGTACGGCGATCGAGCGGCACAGTGAAGCGGCTGTTCATCGATGCTACGTGTGCCTGCGATGAAAGATTTGGATCGCACACCAACCACACAACCATCGACCGAAGCATCGCTCGTCCTCCCTGCGTGTGCGTGAGAGAGAGACCATGGGGAAGAAGACGGTCGTTCTGTACCCGGGCCTCTCTGTGAGCCACTTCGTCCCGATGATGCGGCTCGCGGGGCCCCTCCTCGACCACGGCTACGCCGTCTCCGTCGCGCTCATCGACACCGGCGTCAAGGAGGACATCGCCTTCGGCGCTGTCGTCCGCAGCGTCGCCGCCTCCATGCCGTCCGTCCGCTTCCACACGCTCCCGGCCGTGGAAGACCAGCCCAAGCTGGCCCAGGACGGGCAGTTCGTGCTCACGTACCTCCACCTCGTGAGCCGCTACAACGAGCGCCTCCACGACTTCCTATGCTCCATGCGCGTCCATGCCGTGGTCGTCGACTCCCTGTCCAATGCGGCGCTCGCCGTCGTCAAGAGGCTCGGGATCCCTGGCTACACCTTGTTCACCTCCAGCGCCGCCACCTTCGTCGCCTTCGCGCAGCTCCCTACGGTCCTCGCAGAGGGCGGCCCGAGCTTCAAGGAGCTGGGAGACACCCCTCTCGAGCTCTTCGGCCTTCCGCCCATGCCGGCTTCGCATCTGTTGGGCGAGGTGCTCGAGGACCCGGAGAGCGACACATACAAGGCGATGATGGCCTTGCTCTGCCGGATCCCGGAGGCCGACGGCACGCTGGTGAATACGTTCGAGTCGTTGGAGGCTCGGGCCGTGGCTGCTCTCAAGGACCCGCGGTGTGTCCCCGGCTGGGTATTGCCTCCGGTGTACTGCGTCGGTCCATTTGTCGGCAGCATCGCTGATGCCGAGGCAAAAGAGCGGCACGAGTGCCTCGCCTGGCTAGACGGCCAACCGGACCGCAGCGTCGTGTTCCTTTGCTTCGGGAGCATAGGCACTGGAAATCACTCCGAGGAGCAGCTCAGGGAGATCGCCGTCGGCCTCGACAAGTCCGGCCACCGCTTCTTGTGGGTTGTGAGAGCCCCCGCCAGCGACGACCCGGAGAAGCCACAAGACCCCCGTGCCGACCCGGACCTCGACGCGCTCCTGCCGGACGGGTTCATGGAGCGCACCAACGGCCGTGGCCTCGTCGTCAAGCTGTGGGCGCCACAGGTGGACGTCCTCCGCCACAGGGCCACGGGGGCGTTCGTGACGCACTGCGGGTGGAATTCGGTGCTGGAGGGCGTCACGGCGGGCGTGCCGATGCTGTGCTGGCCGCTGTACTCGGAGCAGAAGATGAACAAGATGCACATGGTGGGGGACATGGGGGTCGCCGCGGAGATGGTCGGGTGGCAACAGGGGCTGGTCAAGGCCGGCGAGGTGGAGGCAAAGGTAAGGCTCGTGATGGAGTCTGAGGAGGGTAGAGAGCTCAGAGCACGGGCAGTGGCGCACAAGGAAGCCGCAGCCGCGGCTTGCGACGATGGCGGGACGTCGCGCTTGGCGTTTGCCCGGTTCCTGGCGGACGTGGCCAGCCGGCAGGATCGGGCTTTGCAGTGAGGAAGTGATCCATGTGAGCGAGTGATGCATGAGCTTGGCATGCCGTACATGTTGCATCGGTATGGGGTTTGTTTTCCAATTTATTTTCGGGTCGATGATGTTTGGCTGCTGGATTTTACATTTCTATGACTGCATGCATCGTCCTGATGGGGAGGCCGGGTTTATCCTTTTCTAAAAAACAATCAGTATGGGGCTGCGTGTATTTGTCTCTTTTTTTCCGCTTTGTAGTAAGAGCTAGCGTCGGTATGCTTCTGTGACATTCGGTGCGGGGCCGGAAGATAGATGTATCATGGAGATTCCCCAACACCCGATACCCTCGCAATAAATCAAGAAATGCTTATGTGTACCATACGACAGGGTATACATCACTACCGAGATCAATGTGTCGAAGATTCATGTAGCTTTTTTTGGGGAGAAGATTCATGTAGCTTTTTTTACTTTTTTAGTGATATACTCCTTCCGTTGCCGTTTTGGAACAAGCGGGTAGTTATGTCAAAAAACAAACTTGTCTTATACTCAGTAGTGTTTTGAGAAGAAAGGAAATGTGTGCTCTACAAACCTAAGACTTTTGAGTGTTCATATAAATAAAAAGAAAACAAATAACTAGTTAAGTAACATGAGTCTGTGTAACACTTCCGCTTCAGTATAACCCCCCTAAACACATCGAGGGCTCAGATTATCCCATACCCCTTCATAACAAAGGGCAGGATGGTCTTTTCTTAACATCTTTTTTTAGCAGTTGGTCTTTTTTTAAAAGCACGTCTACGTCTCGTATACAAATTCCACAGGTGCTGGGCCGGCCCATTAAGCTACCACATTCAATATAAGCTCAACCTAAAAATAAATACATGGAAAAGGGAGAGGTTATATGAGGATTTGAACTCAAGACCTCCCAACTAAACAACACAATGCCCATAGCCACTTCAACAAACAACGGCTTGTGTTATTTCCTAGCGAGAAATATATAAGAATACACAGTAGCGTACATATATATGAAATATTTTCTGAAAAAATGTGAAACTTTTATTTAAAAAATGCGAACAATTTTAAAATGCCGAATAGTTTTGGAATTTGAGAACGAAATTTGAGCATTTTTTTTGAAAGTGAACAAGATTTCGAAACACAAACAATTTCCGAACATCTTTCGAAACATGAACAATTTTTAAAATTTGTGGTTTTCTTTGGGGGGAGGGGGGGTTGTTTGTCCCATTTTCTTTTTTATTTTTCAATTTTATTTTGATCTCAATTCTCTTTAAAAAAAATCATGAACTGTTTTTAAATCGTGAACCTTTTCTTAAATTCATGAACTTTTCAAATTCAGAAATATTATTTTAATATCGTGTACTTTGTTTTCAAATCTGTGAACGTTTTCAGTTTTATGAACTTTTGTTGTCCTTTGAGCTAGGTGTGGGCTTAAAAATCGACAAATCAAAGACCGAAACGATACCGAAAACGAAAAAACTAGATTTTTGGTTTTTTGTGTTGGTGTTGGAAAATTTCTGCCACAAAGTCAACAAGTTGAAAAAAGGTTTATCAATTTCAGAAAAGTAGACAATTTTCTTTCCTACGTACACTCAAACAAATGTACAGCGATAAATCAACACCACCCAATCACATCCATTTAATTAAATATTATATCTACAACATGTTGATTGCTTTTCCATCTTTGCGGTGCTATTGTCGTCTTAGGACTTTCATATGAATTTCTGATTCTTTTTTCCCTGTTTCTGCTTGGAGTCAGGTCATGCGAGTTCATCCAACCATTCACGTACAACTATGTGCTGCATTGCAATTTGCAAGTAACCTTGCTTCAGCAGAGGAGATTGGGTGATGGACTTGCTATCAGCCTGGTTATGAACTACTATGTCTATTCCTAAATAGATAGCATATTAGAAAGCATGCACTCTAAATTTGGCTCATGCAATAAAAAGAGTATTCATATTGTTTTCTTGAGTAAAGAAGGTATTCAAGAAATGTACGTGAAAGGAATATTGATTTATGAAGAATGATATTTCAAATTATGTGTGCCAAGAAATACTCCATCCGTTTCAAAATAGATGACTCTATTTTGTACTAATTTTAGTACGTACAAAGTGAGTACAAAGTTGGTCATCTATTTTGGAACGGAGGGAATAGGTACTATACACTTCGTGTGAAATTTCAAATTTTCAAAAGGTTAATCTATTATTTTTAGGGAAGGGTATCCTACATATGATTACATGTGTTAGCCGAGACGTGCAAGGCAAGCTTACTGGTGTGACAAAAGTTAGTCGAATTGGAAAAAGTTCATCAGTTTGAAAAATGTTAAGAATTTGATAAAAAAGTTCACAAATCTGAACAAAAAGTTCGTAAAATAAAAAAGTTCTCAATTTTGACAAAACAAAGTTCACGAATTTGATAACAGTTTGTGAAATTCAAAAAAGTCCATCGACTTGAAAAAAGGTTAAAGAATTTGTAAAAAAGTTTTAAAAAATCATGAAATTGATAAAAGTTTGCGATATTGAAAAATATTCATTCATATGAAAAAAGTTAAGTTCACGGATTTAAAAAATGTTCACGAATTTAAGAAAATGAAAAAAGAAAATAGAAAAATAAGAAGAAATAAAGAAAAATAAAGCAAAGAAAAAAAAGGCAAAAAGAAAAACAGACTGATAAGATGCACAACAAGAAGTATAAAAAAAGAAGCCAGACACAAGAGATAAATTGAATAAAAGAAGAAGCTAAGCACAAGAGATGCGTTGTCCTAGTTGGTTAGTGCAGGTAGAGATAAACCAAGAGGTTGGGTGTTCGATACTGCCGCACCCACCTATTTTTTGAAGCTTAAAAAATAATAAAATAATAAATGGGCCAGTCCCAGGATGGAGGGGGGACGTGCGCCAGTTTGTCTGATGGGCCGTACGCATCACATACGGAGGTGTGTATACGTTATGGTCAAATGACGATACTACCCTTATACGGTTTGTGGAGGGGGGGTGTACCGAAGCATGGCTCTTGCAAAAAAAGTAACATGAGTCTGATGCCTGTGACTGATAAATAGCCAAGGTTTTCTATATGTTTGCATTAATTCAAATTTTGGGTTTGATGTCTTTGAAGCCGCCGTTTGCAGAAATATCGAGAACGTCGGCTTGAGAAGGAGCGGAAACATTCGATTCAACAAGCACATCGACAACATGCAGTCAGCTTCTAATGTTCCATTTGAAGGCTTCTTAGTCATGGAAGTGGCGGCGTCTCGATCTCTTTAGTGTCCCACTAGCTACCAAGCCTGTCCTGGCAAGCTCCTACAGTTCTCCTGTAGTGCTTGCTATGTACTCCCTCCATCCCAAAATAAATATCTCAACTTTGTACCGAAACAACCATTTATGTCCATCTTCTCTCGAGCTTGCGGGAGCAGTTGATGTACTGCAGCTACTGCTATAGCACAAGGACCATGCTTCTTTCTTTCTTGTCTACAAACACAAAGGAATGAGATAAATTATATCTATGCCACGACACAAGAGTAAAATCTTGGTGGAATTGATAAATAATAACCTAACCAATTAGACTCCAACACACAACAGAGTAGTAACCACAAATGGGCTATAGTACAGCCAGCAGCGAGTAAGAAGTGTGCTAGTATCAATCATAACTTCTAATCTAGACGCAGGGGTAAATGCGGCTCGTCTATTCCATGACACAAGAGTAAAATCTTACAATGTCCAGTAAATTATTATGTAACAGTAGCTAATTATACTCCAACACACAAGCACATCAAGCACAAACCAAATAACCCATGCCGTTGAAAACAGAGCATGGTACTGTAGCAGCACAAGGGAGGGAACTAGAGGTAGGAGATGGACTCACCGGAGAGGAGGTTGCAGTGGACGCAGCAGACAACCGCCGCCGCCATCACGCGGTAGAGGAGGTCGCCTCAAGAAGCACAGCCGCGCCGGAGACGCCGCCGCTTCGTCGAGTCTTCTAGTACAAGGAGGTCATCAAAACGTATCACACTCATGAGTCATGACTAGTGCTGCTATCAAGGGAAAGAAAATTTAGATGATTTGAAACAACGCTTTCACTTGACATCCATACACATAAGTATCTATCAATGATATATGATTAGTTGCCAAGCATAACACAAGGTACATGTGGATAATTTCTTCCCCATTTAGCTCAAGCAATCAGCATTAAACAGTAGGCAAAGGAGCTAGTTTTTACCAAATGACAGAACGAAAGTTGTAACTTTAGCTAAGGAGCAAGAAAGATTTATCATGGACATAATGCTACGACAGACCAAGCAAATATTATATACATAAATGTGCAGTAGTGCTACTCTGGACTAAGCAGATTCGTTCAATTAGACAGCCAGTTTATACTAATAATGCTTCCTTCATGCAAACAAAACATCAGCAAACTGTTGAATGGTGTCCACCCACCAATGATAGATTGACAGTATGGAGGACTGCACTGCAATCAGTAAGGATGCAAATTTGGAAGCACCCTCCGATCCTTGTTAGTCCAACCAAATGAAGTAATTTTCCAGAAGTGAGGTGAATTCTGAAATTTATGGTTCATTTAGTTGAACTGGGTAGGGTCAGAGGCTACCCAAATCTGCATCGGGAGCAATCAGGCATGATTCTTTTGAATGAAGAGAAAAATCATGCATGCTAGCATGATTGATGGATGGCACACAACAACTAAATCCTAGATGTACTGATTGTGTGGTTTGCATGTGCTCAGCTGCCTGTAGTGTATGTGCAGCAAGCTCCTCCTCTCCGGGTGAGGAGCGTGGAGATCTTGGGCGTCCACCTCGAGCACGCGAGCTCCGGGAGCCATTCCTTGGCCGCGGCCAGGTCGAAGCCTCGGCCGGCGGATCTGGTTGATGCGCCCGCCGTCGCGCGAAGAGAAGAGGGATGAAGAGAGAGAGCGGCTAGGGTTTCCGGAGAAAGCGGCCGACCCGGAATCCGTCAACAGAGCCACGGGCAGGAGGCGGAGCACCAACCATAATGGTGCTCCGGCCTTTGCCGGTGCTTGGTTGTGGAGGAGATCCAGCCGAGCCGACGCCGGTCCTCTGCGGCTCGCCGCGGCCCGACCATGGTGGCTCCTCCGCAGCGAGCGGAGAGGAGAAGAAACGTGGGGCGCCGCCGCTGTCGCGTGGAGGTGGAGGTGGCATCGGCGGCGCGGGTCGTGGGAGGAAGCGCGTGGGACATTTTAAATAGCGCGCTAAGCATCTTAGCGGCGGACCTCTTCCAAATGCTATAGCGTGCTATAGCGGAGCTATAGCGCGCTATTTAAAATGTTTGTTCATTTGTTTGGACCAAAGTCTTTTAGCGCAAAACCTTTTATAAACACTATAGCGTGCTATAGCGGAGCTATAGCGGGCTATTTAAAACAGTGGATTTCACCCATCGCGAGTGAAGAGTGAAGAGTCACGGACGAATGGATTCTCACCCAATCAGTGACGACCTCCACGCATCAGTAGATCGTTGATTGGGCAGGACGACCTCCCACGGATTCATGCCCCTCAAGCCAACAACAACCCTTGGATCTTGGATGAGATCCTTCTAAACTGATCCCAGCCGTCCGCCACACACCCAATAATAATAAACAAATAAATAAAGCAACCTAAAAAAATTTCCTGCCCACTCCCCAACGTTTTTAGCATATCCGTAGAGAATGGAACATAATTTCTAGCCAAAAACTCGTCAATGTTTTTCTATTTTCGAGTCATACTCGTCAATGGGTTAATTGGTTGTTTTATTAATGAAGTTTTTTTCCCGCCCAAATCCGAGTAGATTTCTTAATGAATTATAAAATATATCTATTGATAGTAAAGACAAGTATCCACGACCTTAAGGCTCAGAGCTGCTTCCGAGCTCCGCACAGTTGGATCTGGAAGCGGCGACCATCCTTTCTCGGGAACACTCGGTTCTGCCGACGAGCATGGAGGAGGTGCGCCTCGGGCGACAGTGCTCAGAGGGACGTGACGAGCTCAGAGCCTAGGTCGAGTGATGCATCCACTCCTGGCGATCATCGCTGCGTGTCGACACAGTTCGTTGATGGGTGCCTCGTGCATTCTTCCATTGGCCCCCCACGCTCCATGCTTCGGGTGTACTGTTGTGCTATGCCTCCAGCACCGGGTGGAGGAGGTGCGCCTCAGGTGACAGTGCTCAGAGGGACGTGACGAGCTCAGAGCCTAGGTCGAGTGATGCATCCACTCCTGGCCATCATCGCTGCGTGTAGACACAGTTCGTTGATGGGTGCCTCGTGCATTCTTCCATCGGCCCCCCACGCTCCATGCTTCGGGTGTACTGTTGTGCTATGCCTCCAGCACCGACCGCCACGTCGAGGCCGTCATGCTCCCCTCAAAGGTGGGGATACAAAATCCGGGAAGAATAAATTATTTTTTTAGAAAAGGAGGATGACCCCCGGCCTCTGCATCTGGGCGATGCATACGGCCACTTTATTAATTATTCTCACAAGACCTTACAAAGTAATACAATAGTAAGACTAAAGCCGCCGTCTAAGCAACAAACTGTCGCTACACCTATCCAGTTGATGAAGGGGCGCAGATAGCCTGGGCCTAATACCAAACAGACATCGCAGCCAAACCTAACATCTAAGACCCGAGGTCCCATCCAGGACGCCTGCCGGGCATGGGTCTCACCGGTCCGGCGTGCTCTCATAGGCCGCCGCCGCCAACTGCCACCGCTCCATCTTTAGAACTGTACTGATGCATCAACCTTGCTCGGTCCAGCTATCGTCGACGCCACCATGGCGCCCAACGGCACCTCCTCCCTGCGTGCAAACAGCTGAGCACGTCGCGGTCGCCACTGATACACCTCAGCACCATGCTGCCAAGTACCACCAGCCGACACAGCTTGAAGTCTTTGGAAGATCTGTCATGCGTAGCACCTACTGATCAGGCATGACAAAGCGTAGCACCTGTCGGTCAGGCATGACTTAACATCTTCACCGAAGCTCCGCGCAAGACGAAGCCGCTCCACCTCCTGCCTCTGACTTCCAGCTCTGCTCCACAAACGATGCTCCCAAGAGAGAAACGACACCGCAGTGCCGCCATCGTCCGATCTGGAACACCAGGTCCTAGGGTTTCCCCCGGAGCAGCACGAGTGGGTCGACAGTAGTTACACGACGATGCCTTCATCAAGGTAACGGCGTAGAACGCCGCCATCGCCTGCCGTCAGCTCGGTTTTCACCGGCAACCATGTCTCCCCAACTCGCAGCTGGGACTAGATGATGGATCTAGTGATTGAATCACCAAGCCTCTGGCCGGCCACCTCCGACGAAGAAGATGACTGAGGGAGTCCTGGACTAGGGGGTGTCCGGACAGCCGGACTATCATTGTCCGCCGGACTCCAAGACTATGAAGATACAAGATTGAAGACTCCGGCTCGTGTCCGGATGGTACTTTTCTTGGCGTGGAAGGCAAGGTTGGCAATACGGATATGTAGATCTCCTACCATTGTAACCAACTCTGTGTAACCCTAGCCCTCTCCGGTATCTATATAAACCAGAGGGCTTTAGTCCGTAGGACAACATACATTACAACAATCATACCATAGGCTAGCTTCTAGGGTTTAGCCTCCTTGATCTCGTGGTAGATCTACTCTTGTACTACCCATATCATCAATATTAATCAAGCAGGACGTAGGGTTTTACCTCCATCGAGAGGGCCCGAACCTGGGTAAAAACATCGTGTCCCTCGTCTCCTGTTACCATCCGCCTAGACGCACAGTTCGGGACCCCCTACCCGAGATCCTCCGGTTTTGACACCGACATTGGTGCTTTCATTGATAGTTCCTCTGTGTCGTCACCGATAGGCTTGATGGCATCTTCAACCAGCAACGCTGTCCAGGGTGAGATTTTTCTCCCCGGACAGATCTTCGTATTCGGCGGCTTCGCCCTGCGGGCCAATTCACTTGGCCATCTGGAGCAGATCGAAAGCTACGTCCCTGGCCGTCAGGTCAGATTTGGAAGCTTAAACTTCACGGCCAACGTCCGCGGAGACTTGATCTTCGACGGACTCGAGCCACAGCCGAGCGCGCCGCACTGTGACAACGGGCATGATTTAGCTCTGCCACCGAACAGTGCCTTGGTGGCCGCACACGGATCCGCTTCGGCCATTAGCCCGGAGCCGATCGCCCAGATCGAGGGTGGGTGGATAGGCGCCGCCCTGGGGGCTTCAACATCCACGGCGATGGAGCCGAACACTAATCTTGTCCCCTGCGAAACTCGTGATTCCGAGGCGTCGGACTCCTCGCCGGACTCCAAACCTCCCGCGCCCCTACCAATCGATCCGGATTGGGCGCCGGTTATGGAATTCACCGCCGCGGACATCTTCCAATGCTCGCCTTTCGGCGATATCTTGAATTCACTAAAGCATCTCTCGTTATCAGGAGAGCCCTGGCCGGATTATGGCCAGGATGGTTGGGATACGGACGACGAAGAAATTCAGAGGCCACCCACCACCCACTTTGTAGCCACTGTCGACGATCTAACCGACATGCTAGACCTTGACTCCGAATACATTGACGGAATAGACGACAATGCTGGAGACGAACAAGAAACAGAGCCTATAAGGCACGGGAGGACTACCTCGTCATATGACATATATATGGTAGACACCCCAAAGGAGAACGATAACGAGGATCAACGGGCCGCGGCAGAAGATGACCACGCCGATAAACGACCAAAACGACGGCGCAGGCGCCGTCCTAAGTCCCGCCTCGACAATAACGCTCCCAAAGAGCCTGCAATACGGCAGGGCTCACAAACGGACGACGAACACGCAGATAAGCAACCGTCCGACCATGACGAGTCAGATAATCAGTCCAGGCCAGATGAAAACAACAGTCCGGACGACCTCACGCCGGACACACCGCCGGAGAGCAAGAACCTTCGGAAAAGACTCGTCAGTATTGCAAAAAGCCTGAAGAAGGAAAAACAGAGGCTCAAAACAGCGGAAGACACACTCAGAACGAGATGGAGCAAAGTGCTCAAAACCGCATATAAGTACGGCAATGGCCACCAATCAAAGAGCTACCTGAAGCGCAAGCTGCTACCAGAATTCAACGAGGATGCCATAGAGCCCCCACCGTCCAAAAATAAAGGGGCTGCCTGGCTGGATAGACGGCCAGATGATAGGCCAAATTCTGACAGCGGCGCCACACATAAACCAACCAACGAACTTGGAAGGATAGATGGCCCAGCCAGATCCATCTACGGGCCAAAGGAGAAGGCCCCAGGAAGCAAGGCAACACGTCAAGTGTCCGATGATAGCGGCACACACAAATACAGGGGCGCTGCACACCCACTATGTTTCACTGACAAGGTGCTGGACCATGAATTCCCAGCAGGATTTAAACCCATAAACATCGAGGCCTACGATGGAACAACAGACCCTGGAGTCTGGATAGAAGATTATATACTACATATAAATATGGCCATAGGAGATGATCTCCACGCCATAAAATACCTACCCCTCAAGCTCAAAGGGCCAGCCCGTCATTGGCTTAAAAGCCTCCCAGAAAATACTGTTGGAAGTTGGGAAGAGCTTGAGGACGCGTTTAGAGCAAATTTTCAAGGGACTTATGTCCGTCCTCCGGATGCAGATGATCTAAGTCATATAACTCAACAGCCCGGAGAGTCAGCGCGGAAATTCTGGAACATGTTCCTTACCAAAAAGAACCAAATAGTCGACTGTCCGGACGCCGAAGCCTTAGCAGTTTTCAAGCACAATGTCCGAGACGAATGGCTCGCCAGGCACCTCGGTCAAGAGAAACCGAGGACAATGTCCGCACTAACAAGCCTCATGACCCGCTTCTGTGCGGGCGAGGATAGCTGGTTAGCACGATGCAGCACGAGCGACCCAAGTACATCAGAGATAAGAGATGGAAACGAAAAATCACGGCGCAGAAAAGAGCAGTGCCGGAATAAAGAGAAAAGCCCAAAGAGCGCGGCAGTCAACGCCGGATTCAAAAGCTCGCGGCCCAATAATAAAACACAGCCTCTTAAGGATGACAGTGACGAATTGTCCAACTTAATCAAAATTTTGGGTCGGATATGCCAAATCCACAGTACCCCCGGAAGGCCTGCAAATCACACCCACAGGGATTGTTGGGTTTTTAAACAGTCCGGCCGACTAAATGCCGAACACAAGGGGCTCGACGCGTCAAGCGAAGAAGATAAACCCCACCAGCAGAGCACCGGAAAACAAAAGACTTTCCCACAAGGGGTCAAAGCAGTAAACTCAGTTCATGTGATACTACGGAAAAATAGTGCGGCACTTTCTAAAAAGAGCTTCGCGCGGTCCAACCCAGCAGACCGTAGAGATTGGATATCAAAACCAATCACTTTCGACCACCTGGACTATTCCAGAAGCGTTCGAAATGCGGGACGGACTCCCCTGATATTGAATCCCATAATAGATGGATTGCAATTTACTAACGTCCTAATGGACGGAGGCAGTGACTTAAACCTGCTATATTCAAACACAATCCGTAGGATGGGGATAGACCCTACCAAAATTCGACACAGCAGCACTTCCTTCAAAGGAGTGACGCCAGGCCATTACGCCAAGTGCACAGGCTCCATATTACTAGAAGTCGTGTTCGGATCGCCAAACAATTCTCGACGCGAAAAATTAATTTTTCATATCGTCCCATTTGAAAGTGAATATCAAGCACTCTTGGGACGAAAGGCTTTTGTCCGCTTCAACGCCATACCGCATTACGCATCTCTTACACTCAAGATGCCCGGACCGCGTGGCGTAATTTTAGTGCGAGGGTCACTTAAAGACCCCGGACTTGGATAGACGAATCCGGCGTCAGTGGGCTAGGGGCTCCCTAGCCGCATACCCCTTTACAGGGGGCTGCGCGCACAAATAACTGCGGGTTCATACAAACCCCGCTTTAATTATTTATATTTCTAATATTTTTCGCACTAATTGTTTTTAAAACTAAACGTTCCTCTCTTTTTACAGATGAACAACGTGCATACCCGTCCAGGATAACGGCGCAACGGAGACACAGGCGCAGACGTGCAGTAGGGACCCGTTGTGAGGATTCTTTTCAGATTAAGACCCTGCGTAAACCTTTTTTACTGTCTCTTGTTGTTATTCTCCCTTGGTTTCTTCCTATAGCCAAAGCGGAGCCTGACGTTTTGGCATCGGCCGCGTCAGAAGACCATGCCCGTACCTGGACACTAGGGGCTTAGGGCATCGTTCTGCCCATTATTATAAAGACCGAACACCTTAGGGAGTGTTCGGCGTCTCGAGTTAGGCATTATATGCATCAGCTCCGAATCATGTCTTTGGTCAAATGTTGGGTTTGCCCGGCTCCTGTGTTTTGCTGCCTTACGTTCCGTATCATCGGCTAACGCGGCACCAGGAGAACTACTGCGATTGTGCCCCAGTTCGGCTGGGCGAGCACCTCAGTAGAGAAAGCCGAAAACTGACTGTCATGATGCAGCGAGAGACTGGTCAACCAGTCGATCGACTATCGGAATGTTTAGAATTCCCCGCTTTGACGAAGGGCCGTTTTCCGGTCAGGCACACGCGCTCCGACTTCGGAGAAGGGCGATGCCACCAGGGGCTATATCGTAGCCCCACCCTCGAGCTCCACTGGCTAAGTGAAAGTGATAAAGCATTATAGTCCGGATTGCCTCGTTCGCTACGCTACCACCTCCTTTTAACAGGACCGAGACGTCGGATTAAGTGTGAAAACGCGCCATTTTTGCGAACACCCCAGCACCTTGTGCGTGGGGGCTGAAGCCGAAGACTGTCATCTTTCAAGTTATACACAAGTATACGTAAACGGCCGCACAGGAGAAGTTTTACTACTTGGACGCACAAGTATAAAAAGAAGTTATAACATAATCATCGATTTACAAGCTAATGCGTTCATTTGAATGCTACATTTTTCGAGCACTGCGACTCTATTACATGAGCGCCACGCATAACTTCCTCGAAATAGTGCTTGGCAGGGAGCCGGTCTTCATCCGAACCCTGGGCAGCAACAGCGGTGGCGTCCATCTCTGGACAATGCGCCTTCACACGGGCAAGAGCCATCCGCGCGCCCTCTATGCAGGCCGACCGCTTCATCTCCTTTATATGCGGCACCGCTCCAAGGAATTGCTGTAGTAAGCCAAAGTAGCTCGTCGCCCTGGACCTCTCTGGCCAGACATGGGCCACGATGTCAGTCATGGCAAGTCCGGACAATCTATTTAGCTCGGCCCATTCGGCCAACCGGTCTGTCAATGGAAGTGGGCGATCCGGACTGTGGAATTGAGACCAATATAGCTCTTCCGTCTCGTGATCCTTCTGGCTCCGAAAGTGCTTAATGGCATCGGCCGCACTTGCAGCTAAGTCCATATACGGATCCTCCGGACTCCACAGCCGCTCAAATTGAGCATACTTTCCATCCATAAAATCGACGACGCAGCAAAAGAAGGCTTGCCAGCCACGATCTCTCCGGCCTGGCACAGTTCCTCCTTCATAGCCCGCATTGCAGAACGGGCATCCTTGGCTTCGGCGGTGGCCTTCTTCAGGTCTTCCCGCTCCGATAAGCACTCCTTTTCAAGAGCCTCATTGCGGTCGGCAGCATCCTTTACTTTCATGGCCAATTCGGCCACCTCAACCCTGCTTAGGCAGTGCGCAGCCTTTTCGTCTTTCAACTCCTCGGCCGCCCTCGAGGCAGCCGCTTCACTCCTTCGGGCTTGCTCCTCAGCTCGAGCAAGTTCGGCCCGAAGGCCCTCCACAGCAGCAGCATCGTCTGTACAAACAGCATATAATTTATCAGAGGAGGGCTTCGATCCCCTTAATAAAGCGACTGCGGAGAACTCTTTTACCTTGCGACTCGTCAATTCGCCTGTTGACAAGTGCGATGTCCGCATCTGCCAAGTCAAATTGCCGATTTAACTCGGCAAACTCACTAGTCCGGCTAGCCCCCGAACTATCCGCCACCTGTATAGGAACGACGGAATTCATTCCTTTAGATTTCGATCCCCGGTACGCTGTCGTTTCCGACAACCTACCGAGTCTCAGGGGCTACTATCTATACAGGGCGCATTTTTTATATGCAAAACTGTTAAAAGACAAAGGGGTGCGTCATTCTCGCATACCTCAAATCCCGCCAGCAAACTCATGGCGGCATTACGCAATTCGCTCTCGGCGGACGAAATCCTTCCAATCACCATACGCATTAACGCACGGTGATATTCTAAAATGGACGCCCTCTCAAGAAGATTATTCCGTTCTCCCGGCCGGACACTAGTAGGTGCCGAACTCTCTGGCCCCTCCAGACTCGGGGATACCCTCCGTGATGACACTTCGGGTTCGCCTGCCTCATCTGGCGGCGCTGCGGACGGAGGCGTATCGCTCTCCATCATCTCCGGAAGAAGGTCCCCCGAAGATGAACTCATCTGAGAAGGCTGCAGATCCGAACTGCAATATAAATATTTCGGTTATCTACAGAAGCACAAATGAAGATATTTCCTTACTAATTAACTCCCTCTTTCATACTCACGGCTCGCTGGAGGGCCGATCCTTTGATGATGATTGTGCGTCCGGATTCTTTCCGGGCGCCGGACCCCCCAGGGAAGATCTCTTCCCACGCTTAGGGGCTTTGGCCTCCGGATCTTCGGAGGCGGTCCTCTTCTCCCCCTGAAGGGAGGGGTTCTTGGTTCCCCCCTCTTCAGTCGCCCCTTTGGGCGAAATATTAGCTCCTTTATTTTCCCCGTCGTCCCCCTCTGTGGGCGCAACCTCCAACATTCTGACCAGCACGGGCTCCTGTGCGGTCTCTGGGAGGGGGGCCGGACACCTTATCAGCCTTGATCACACCACCCATTCCTGTAAAGAACAAAGGGTCAGGAGGCGAACTATAGAAAGGCACATAAACAGAATGTCCGGACTCTGAGCTACTTACCTGAATATCCGGGCGATCGCGGCTTAGGCCTGCATCCTCGGCTAAATCCGGACACGCCACCTGCGGTTCGAAGAACAACTTGTACATCTCCACGGGTGTCGCACCCATGAAGTGTTGGAGAATCCGAGGTCCCTCTGGGTTGAACTCCCATAGACGGAGAGGACGGCGTTTGCAGGGCAGAAGATGCCTGATTAGCATAACCTGCATCACCTTGATCAGGTCGATCTCCCTCGCTTGGAGACCTCAAATCCGGCCCTGCAGTGAAGGCACGTCTTTGGACGGCCCCCAATTGAGCCCTTGGTTGACCCACGACATCAGTTGGCGTGGAGGTCCCGGGCGGAATAAGGGCGGCGGCTTTTTCCTGCTGCCCCTTGGAGCGGTGATATAGAACCACTCCTGCTGCCACAGTCCAAGTTCCTCTTGGAAGGAACCCACGGGCCACGGGGCATCGACCTTTTTGCTTATGGTCGCCCCGCCGCACTCCGCTTGACGCCCCCCGATCATCTTCAGCTCCACCTTGAAGGTCTTCAGCCATAGGCCGAAGTGGGGAATGACGCAGAGGAAAGCTTCACAGACGATAATGAATGCGGAGATATGGAGGATGGACTCCGGAGCCAAGTCGTGAAAGTCCAGCCCATAGTAGAACAGGAGCCCCCTCACGAAGGGATCCGTCGGGAAGCCTAAACCCCGACGGAGGTGGGATACGAAAACGACGTATTCACCGGGCTCGGGGGCTGGCACAGCCTGCCCTTGGACAGGCAACCTGTGCGAAACCTCGTAGGCCAGGTACTTGGCCTCACGCAACTTCAATATGTCCTCCTCCGTGACGGAGGAGGGCATCCACCGGCCCTGGAGGTCGGAGCCGGACATGATTGAGGATCCGAAGCGCTCGAATCTGAGGCTCTGGGTGTTGGAACTGGGAGCGGGGAAGAGATTCGATGCGAGATTGAAGAACAATGGCGAGCCTTGGTCCTCTTATAAAGGGGAAGAAATACCAAGGGTCGTCTCCGTGACCGTTTGGGATTCCCCTTCGATAGAGGAGGCGTGGCGACGGGAGCTCTTGGGTTACCCACGCACGTATTGATGAGAATCCCGGAATAAGGGGAACACGATCTCTGCTTCGACAAGACGTGCCAAGGAAACCGCTTCGCTAAACATGCTGAGATGGTGTAGTAATTCAAACAAAGGCCTTGTGGCGGTGTGATGTCACGCCGCATAATACGTCAGCAGATTGAACTGAGTGTACATTTTATTCTCTCTACGGTGGAATGTGGAATTTATTTTGTAGAGCCGGACACTATCCTGGTCTTCATGATCTTCTCTGGATTATTCAAGAGGGGAACCCGCCTTGCAATGTCGAACATTATGCACGCCGGACTTATCGTCATTGAAGACTGGTTCAGGGGCTACTGAGGGAGTCCTGGACTAGGGGGTGTCCGGACAGCCGGACTATCATTGTCCGTCGGACTCCAAGACTACGAAGATACAAGATTGAAGACTCTGGCTCGTGTCCGGATGGTACTTTCCTTGGCGTGGAAGGCAAGCTTGGCAATACGGATATGTAGATCTCCTACCATTGTAACCGACTCTGTGTAACCCTAGCCCTCTCCGGTATCTATATAAACCGGAGGGCTTTAGTCCGTGGGACAACATACATTACAACAATCATACCATAGGCTAGCTTCTAGGGTTTAGCCTCCTTGATCTCGTGGTAGATCTACTCTTGTACTACCCATATCATCAATATTAATCAAGCAGGACGTATGGTTTTACCTCCATCGAGAGGGCCCGAACCTGGGTAAACACATCGTGTCCCTCGTCTCCTGTTACCATCCGCCTAGACGCACAGTTCGGGACCCCCTACCCGAGATCCGCCGGTTTTGACACCGACAATGACCACCACCACTAGCTACACCGGCCAAAACAGATCTGCCATGTGGCGCCAAGCAATCCACCAGGCCCTCGACGCCGTCGCCGATCTAAAGCCAGATGACATGCCGCCGAAGACCGCATCGCGCCGCCGCCCGATCCAGGCCAGCCGCCGCAGCCGCCGCCCGTGGCCCAAGGCAGGGCCGACCGCCGCCGCCGTCGAAGCCATCGTCGCCGCTTCTAGATCGGCCGCACCTCCATGCATGTTGGGGCCCCGCCACCCCTGAGACGCGGGAGGGAGGAAGAGCCCCCGCCACCGCCGTCGGCCTCCGGGCGCAAGCCGGCGGCGTCCTCCGGCAGCGGCGGGAGGAAGGGAGGAGGATCGGGTGGCCTCTTGAGCGGCGGCTGGGAAGGCCTCCGGAGTCGCCGGGGGAGCGACCCGGGAGGCAGATCCGGGAAGAATAAATGCTTCATTTTTATATTCCTATTCATTTTTTATGATTTTCGACTTGGAGGCGTTGAAAGTTCGGTCGTAAAATTTCTAAATGTTAACTTACCGCTATTTGGGAACGAAAACCAATAGAGAGATACATCACCGGTGGTTGTCCTACCTCGGCTCGAATCTGGCTGCGGCTCTATCTCAGCCTTGGGAAAGAGGGCGACCGGTGGAGGCCAGGAAGCAGCGGAGGTCGATGGCGGGGTTGGGGAGAGGCGGACGGCGGTCTCGACTTCCCACATATCGATCCTCTCTCTAGCCGATCCTAACCGTCCATCCAAACCCAACGACGCACAAATCATGTCTTCGTTTATATACTCTGGCTCTTTTTTTTCTTAATAAATTATAAAGATGAAAAAAAATATAAACCAATTTCAAAATAGAAATATATGAAACCAAATATAGTGAGTATTATTTCATGCGTTACTCCTTTGATATGTTTTAACCTCGGTTTCATTTCATCCTTAGGAGTCGTTGGGTTGCACCGTACACAACCACGACTTTCTGCTCCTACTTGAGTTTCTATCCATCATTTTTTTGACGAAAAGACCCTCAAATCTATTAACCACAGACCAGTAGTACAAGACACCCCTGGAAAAAAAGAAATTGCAACCAGGTCCGTGGGATGTCACACTTCTCCAACCTCCAAGATGGGCCGATGGCGCACCACCGTAGCCGCTCCGGCAACCCCGCTGCCAAATTGCGGCGAACCTTGAAGAATCACGTGGACAGGAAGTCATCACTGCCAAACATCTCAGAGACGAAGTCATGGTCGCCGGATCCGAAGCCAACGAACTGAGAGCCCAAACGGGCAGAGGTGTTACTGCTGTCACCGCCGCTGCAACACCAAACCAAACTCCACCGATCCATCAACGCCGATACCAAGATCGCCGTCGAGAGGGAGCGAGAATCAGGGATACTTTATTGCCATGCACAGCGCCGCCCGCTCCCACGAAGACGATGCCGCTAGGCACACAAACCCATGCCCTATTTACATACTAGATAGCCAAATCCGTGGTTCCCCTGCCCTTTCGGTGACCGGAGAAGGGAAAGGGAACCCACGACGGCGGCGGGGAAACAGAGGGGAACCGAGTCGCCTCTCTCTTCGCCTTTCTCTTCGGTAGCGTTGAAGCTTTGCGTTCCTCCAAATATATGACCCGTCACCGACGATGGTTGCCTCGTCATCGGGTCCGTCCACCACACTCCAATAGTTTTCACTCACGAGACAACCTCCCCCATTTCTTCTCTCCCTCGACAATAACTCCCCTTTGCTAGAGTTGAAAAGACAGCAGGGAAAGGAAACTCGTGCAATTCTCTCTGTATTGATTGATTTGGAGATTACACCATATATAGCTGTACATGCCTAACCACATACACACAAAGCCAGCCTTAAGACTCGGGCCACTTGGGTTTAACCCATGACTAACGCCCGTACGTGCACATGCGCACGACGTGAACACACACGTACGCTAACACCCCGCCGCAGTCGAGCTGTCGTCGCCTGGCAAGACGCATAGACTAGAACGAAAAGCTTGAAAAGCTGCTGCCGGGAGGCCCTTGGTCATAATATCTGCGAGTTGTTTAGTGGTGGGAACATGTACAATCAGTGGCGGAGGCACCGCCCGGCGACCCTGGGCACTTGCCCGGGCTCGCTGGTGCTCGACAGCAGCGATCGAGCGAATTAATAAAGGGCTAAACACGTACGACAGCTGGTTTTACCCGGGCAAAAGAAATTTTGGGCCTTCGTTTTTCATAGGTTCACGGCCCAAGACCAGTCTGCAGCCCAGCTTTTTCAGGCCGAAACAACTTCTGTTTCACGAGGTGCATCGATCGCTTTGTCTATCCGTTTCTCACGGGCGGCTAGCGCAGCCGCGCACGGGCTGGGTTTCAGACCTAACCCTGCACGGCTAGACGCTTGGCCGGCGGCGAGCGGACGGCATCACGCCAGGGGCCTGTTGGAGTAATCCAAACTTTCCTGCGTGCTAGTTGTTTGAGTTTGGTTAGGATTAGCATAAGTGTGATCAAGGTCGCCGGATGATTAGGTAGTAGTCTAGTCCGGCTTGGAGTAGTACACGTGCAATGTCCTAGTGGAGCTGGCTTGCACGTCATAGTGTGTCCGAGTACTAATTCGAGTAGGGGATTGAGTCCTTGGTCGAGTCTTGTTGGGTCAGGTCATATCTGCGTGTATATAAGCGGTAGCAAGGGTACGTTGTAATCACCAGAAAAACGAGAAAAGCAATAAAGAAAATTACGAGGCACGACACGTGCCTCTGGCCATCTTCGTGTTGCTGCGTTCGCGTGCGTGTGTTCTGGTCCCGGTGTTTGCGTGAGTGCCGGTGCGATATCAAGTGCTACAGCTAGTTCTTATACGTCAAGGCAAGTTGCGCGTATACGACCAGTTGAGCTGCAGCTTGATCGTGTGTTCGATCCTTGGGAAAAGCCAACAATTGGTATCAGAGCAAGGTGTGAAGGCTTCGCCGTCAAGTTGCGTCACGGCGGAGTCAAAGGATTCTTCGTCGCCGTCAAGTTGTGTCACGGATGACGGAAAATCGAAGAGGATCATGTCGACTTCGAAGGCGAGTGGTGGTGGTGTGACCATCCAGTACCCCATGCTTGAAGGCAACAATTATGGGGTGTGGGCTGCGAAGATGAAGATCTTCATGCGTGCACGTGGAGTCTGGGCAGCGGTGGAAGGTGATGGTGCGGTCGAAGAGATAAAAGACCAAGAGGCTTTCGCCGCCATAGCCCAAGCTGTGCCTGATGCCGTTTTCATGACCATATCAGAGAAAGAGACGGCAAAGGAAGCTTGGGAAGCTCTCAAGGAGATGCATGCTGGAGATGATCGTGTCAAGAAGGCTCGTGTTCAAGCTCTAAGGAGGGAGTTCGAGAGGATGAGCATGAAAGAATCAGAAGGGGTCGGTGAATTCACGTTGAAGCTAACCTCCCTGGTTAATGAGATGCGAGCTCTCGAATCAAAGATGGAGGACATCGTGGTTGTGGAGAAATTACTACGAGCCGTTCCCGACAAGTTTTTACCGATCGTTGGCACCATAGAGCAGTGGGGCGATGTGACGAAGATGTCGGTGATGGAGGTGATCGGGCGGCTGAAGACTTATGAGTTGACATTGAAGGGGCGTGAACGAGACCAAGAAGAAGAGCAGTTGATGTTCTCGCGTAGTAGGGAGAAAGATAAGTAGAAGTACCGGAAGTTCGACAAGTCTAAAGTCCGTTGCTACAATTGCCAGGACTATGGACACTATTCTTGAGAGTGTCCTAATCCGCGGAAGGAGGTAAAGAAGGAGCACGGGACTCTACATCTAGCTGAAGTGGGCATGGATGACGACCCGAGGTTGCTGTAAGGAAGAAGCGGCGATTGAAAAAAAACAAAAAAAAAGAGTCGTGTCTTTAGTTTTGTTTGTGTCTAAGTTGTCCGTGTGTCTCGGCGAGAAGACGAAGGCTAGCGTGAAGATGGATGCGCACCGGTTAAGTTGAGTTCCTGCATGAGAGGCTGTGTGTTTAGTCTACATGTGGCACGCTAAGATGTGACAGCGTGGGCTGGTAATCCAGGCGATGTGTTGGTTCTGAGTCGGCGAGTCGAAAGTTTGTATTAGGGGGTGAATGTTGGAGTAATCCAAACTTTCCTGCGTGCTAGTTGTTTGAGTTTGGTTAGGATTAGCATAAGTGTGATCAAGGTCGCCGGATGATTAGGTAGTAGTCTAGTCCGGCTTGGAGTAGTACACGTGCAATGTCCTAGTGGAGCTGGCTTGCACGTCATAGTGTGTCCGAGTACTAATTCGAGTAGGGGATTGAGTCCTTGGTCGAGTCTTGTTGGGTCAGGTCATATCTGCGTGTATATAAGCGGTAGCAAGGGTACGTTGTAATCACCAGAAAAACGAGAAAAGCAATAAAGAAAATTACGAGGCACGACACGTGCCTCTGGCCATCTTCATGTTGCTGCGTTCGCGTGCGTGTGTTCTGGTCCCGGTGTTTGCGTGAGCACCGGTGCGATATCAAGTGCTACAGCTAGTTCTTATACGTCAAAGCAAGTTGCGCGTATACGACCAGTTGAGCTGCAGCTTGATCGTGTGTTCGATCCTTGGGAAAAGCCAACAGCGCCCAGCCGCCCAGGCAGTCTACTGTCCTTCCTCTCATTCGGCTTCGGCTTCCTTCGGTTAAAAACGTCGGAACTAGGGCTAAGCGGCCAGGGATCTCTCCTCTTTGAATAATTGTTCTGGGCTAGGGAATGAATTGATCTTGCAGAATTAATTGGAAGGTGGCTCGCATCACTGACACTGACCATCTGTCCATCTTGAAGAAGGGAAGAGAAAACAGATTACTCTTGTTGATCATTGGCCAGCGCATGGCCTCAAAAAGTTTTGATCTTCAAATGATTTTTCTCATGTATAAGTATGTATTTTCAGGTTGATTGATCTGTAGTAGAACTAGCATATTCATCTTGCACGCCATTGTATTCATGCAATATTTTTTACCTTCTGGTTGACGCATAGAATGCATATTTTCTTGATGTGTAATTTGTGGTCTTTCTGCTGGTAAAGGGATGAAATTATTTCACTTTCAGTTTGGTCAACCACAAACTGAATATGTAATAATGTGATACATGTAGTTGATGCAAGTAGTTCCTTACTATGAACTTGTTACTTGTTGTACCTCATTTTCTTATTAATTACTTTTGTAACAACGAACATTAAATTTTGCAGCGATGAAGATTATCAACAATAAACTTCATAGCAAGAATCAAGATCAATAATGAATGGTTCAATGATAAGGACACTATTCAAACATTTACTGCAATGGAGTCTCGGAAAAGGCATTTGTCTCGTGATTTTCTTTAGCGCACCGTTGGTATGTTCCTTCTGGTCATCTCTACTTTTGCAAGGTTTCTATTTTGAATATATCCACATTTCACAACTAAATTTATTTTAATCACAAATCCATTTTTTATCTTGCACTGCCTTAAGACTTTGGCAACATGCGTGGCAAGTTTGCCTCTATGCAAGCTGGTTACATGTCTTTCTTTTGGCAACAATGAACATGTGAGAGATGCTTTGGACCTTGTTGGAAGAAATTACACAATGACATCTGGTATGGATAGCTTTCATTTCGTTTGCAACATGGCAAGTTTGCCTCAATTCAAGACTGGTTATATATCTTTTGGTACCAAGTCTGAACTTAATTAGGTGTATGAAAAGGATATTGATATATATAAGTTCACTTTAAGATTAAAAATTTGTGTGATTATTATTTTTATGTTTTCAATTTATTATTAATGTGGATTTCTGGTTCAAAAGCTTGGTGATATATTATATGTTGTGTCTCTGAATACCCGATTTTTTATTTTTAGATTATACACTTTGGCTAAACTTGCCCAGGCTCCACAAAAGTTCTGGCTCCGCCACTGTGTACAATCCGGAAGTCGCCGAGAGACACCTTCTCCCGAACAAAATGAATGTCCAGCTCGATGTGTTTCGTCTGTCTGTGATGCACTGGATTGGTGGACATGTACACCGCTGAGATGTTATCGCAAAACACAATCGTGGCCTTCGGTAGAGAACAACCAAGCTCATCAAGAAGTTGTCGTAGCCACACGCAGTCAGCAACGGCGTTGGCGACGGCGCGATACTCTGCTTCCGCGCTGGAGCGAGAGACGGTGGTTTGCCTCTTGGAGGACCAACTCACGAGTGCACCACCAAGGTAGATGCAGTAGCCCGAGGTAGAGCGTCGAGTGTCCGGGCAGCCGGCCCAATCCGCATCGGAGTAAGCCACGATCTCCATGGATGCTGAAGATGACAGGAGGAGGCCGTAGGTGGAGGTGCCACGAACATACCGCAAGATGCGCCTGATGATGGCGAGATGGCAGTCACGAGGATCATGCATGTGTAGGCATGCCTGCTGAACTTTGTAGGCCAAGTCAGGGCGCGTCATAGTAAGGTACTAAAGCCCTCCAGCAAGACTACGGTACTCAGACGGATCATCCACCGGGGAGCCAGCATCAGCAGCAACCTTGGGCGATGTATCAACAGGGGTAGATGCAGGGTGACACTGAGACATGCCGACTCGTTGAAGAAGCTCGTCGGTGTACTGGGCTTGGTTGAGGAAGAACCCGCGCGCCGTGCGATGAACCCGGATGCCAAGAAAATAGTGAAGATCGCCCATGTCCGTCATGGCGAACTCATGCTGAAGCTGATCGACGATGTGCCAAAGAAGGGTCATCGATGAAGCAGTGAGGACGATGTCGTCGACGTACAACAGTAGGTAAGCGGTATCGCTGCCCCGCCGTAGTATGAAGAGCGAGGCGTCCGAGCGGGATGCGGTGAACCCGATGGTGGCGGCGAAGGTGGCGAAGCGGTGAAACCAAGCCCACGGCGCCTGCTTGAGGCCGTACAACGACTTAGAGAGTCGACAGACATGATCACGACGAGTGTCGTCGACGAACCTGGCCGGCTGATAGCAGTAGACCTGCTCATCAAGAACGCCGTGCAGGAAAACGTTTTTCACGTCAAGCTGGTGAACGGGCCAGCTGCGTGAGCACGCTAAGGTAAGCACGGTGCGAATCGTTGCCGGTTTGACCACTGGAGAAAAGGTCTCCCAAAAATCGATGCCCGGACGTTGAGCGAAACCACGGACAACCCACGGGCTTTATAACGATCCAGCGAGCCGTCGGCGTTGGTTTTGATTCAGAAAACCTACTTGCCGGACACGATATGAGTGTGAGGCGGCCGTGGTACAAGTGTCCGGGTAGAGTTAGCTATGAGAGCATCGTATTCCGCCTGCATAGCCGCGTGCCAATTTGAATCTTTCAGAGCAGCGCGGACAGAGGATGGAAGCGGAGAGATGGTCGTCGCCTGCATGTTGGCATAACGTGGGTTTGGCTGAAAAATGTCGTGACGGGCGCGCGTAAGCATCGGATGGACATGTGATACAGGCGCGGCCGCAGCGGGGGGAGATGGAGAGCTGGATGACGGAGTGGGCTGCGAACTGAGTTGCTGCATGCGTGGGGAGGCGGATGGTGGGGCAGGTGGAGTTGGAGGAGACGTACGTGCAGGAGACCAGGAACGGCGCTGCTGCATGGGCGGGGAGGCGGGGCAATTTTGCATGCACGTTGGGTCGGATGGCATGGGTGGGGAGGCGGGGTTGGTTGGCATCGGGGAGGGAGGTACCGAGCCAAGTGGCGCGCATGAAGCGGCCGGCTCAGGCGGCGGCCATGCAGGGTCGGCGGGATCTACGTATGCGGGATTATCTGGCAGATCGGAGGAGATAGAGGATGAATCAGGCAGCGTTTTGAACGGGAAAACAGACTCCACAAATGTAACGTGCCGAGAAAAAATGATACGCCGTGAGATGGGATCGTAGCAGCGATATCCTTTCTGTTCGTCTGGGTAGCCAAGGAAAACACATGCGACCGAACGTGGGGAGAGTTTATGAGGTGTCGTACCGAGGATATTGGGATAGCATAGACAGCCAAACACGCGTAAGTGACGGAACTCGGGGAGGCGCCCAAAAAGCATCTCGAACGGTGTGGTCATGAGCATCTCGAACGGTGTGGTCATGAGGCAAGGTTTGCATGGACGCCGGTTGAGGAGATAGGAAGAAGTAGCTAGAGCTTCAGCCCACCAATGTGGCGGCATCGAGGCATGAAGAAGAAGGGTGCGAACGCCGTCGTTAAGAGTGCGGAGAATACGCTCGGCCTTGCCGTTTTGTTGAGAAGTGTATGGGCATGTGAGGCGTAGGAGTGTGCCGTGGGACGCGAAAAGAGTGCGGTTGGCGTGGTTGTCGAATTCGCGGCCATTGTCGGTTTGAAAGGCAAGAATGGGGCGAGAAAATTGTGTTTGGACATAGGCGTAGAAGAGAACAAGTAGGCGATGAACGTCGGACTTGCGATGAACGGGAAAAGTCCACACATAATGTGTAAAATCATCAAGAATAACTAAATAGTATTGATAACCGGATACACTCAAGACGGGACTTGTCCATACATCACAATGACAAAGTTCAAAGGAAAAAGTTGTTTGCGAAGTAGAAGAAACAAATGGAAGCCTAGTGTGTTTGCCTAGACGACAAGCATCGCAGTAGGGTGTGGAGCTTTTATTGTTGGTGAACTTGAAGTAGGAAGAAGCCTTGGCAAGGACGGCGGCGCCGGGATGTCCGAGGCGCTGGTGCCATATGGTGGCAGTGACGGTGGCGGACACTCTGCGGGATCTTGGGCATCGCGTCAAGGATCGGGATCTCGTCCACAACGTCCTGCATGGCCTCGACGGCGCTTCCAGCATGTCGTGCCTCACATGACCAGCGGGCGCCTTCCCACCTTCATCAAGCTCCGCGCCTTCCTTCAGCTTGAGGAGCAACGGCTCGCCCGTCAGGCACGCGTCGCTGCCCGCTCCGCCCTTCTGGCGCAGGCGCACGCGTTCTACGCCGCTCGCCCGCCGCTGCCCGCTCCAGCACCGGCCCCTCCTTCCACATGGCGCCGTCCGGTGTCCAACTGGCAGGTGCCGGCCCCTCCGCTGGTTCCCCTGGGTCGCGCGGCTGCAAGAAACGCAAGCACACCGCGTCGCAGGGCGCCGGCTCCTCCTCCGGCGGGGCCGTTCCAGCCCTCGGTCACCACGGCGCTGGCTCGCGCCCTCCTGCTCCCACCACTGTTGCCGGGATGTTCCAGGGCATCCTCGGGGCGCGACCTGCTGCTCCCTCGACCCACCACGCGCTCCAGGCCACGTCCAGCCCGGCGTCGTCTCCGCAGTGGGACCAAGCCGCTCTCATCGCGGCACTCCACCAGATGTCCGTACAGCCGCCCTCCACTCCTGGCGGCGATTGGGTGTTCGACAGTGGCGCGTCCTCGCTCATGAGTTCAGGCGCTGGACGATCTCCAGGGTCGAGGGAGTCACTGTGGCGTTGTACCACGAGAGGACGGCGAAGTCGGCGAGCACCCAGTCGAAGGTGGCCTGCGCCGGCGAGCCGTCGACATGATGAGTGAGCCCGAACTTGGCGAGGGCGTCGAGGAACTGACGACGCCACAGGCCATAGTTCTCCTTCTCGAAGTCGAGGGTGACCATGACATGATCACGGATGCGAAGGCTCTGGATTTGGAGAGTGGGGAGGCTCTGGGTGGCGACGGGAGAGCCGAACTCCTCGTCGGAATCGGAGCCGCCGGAGGAGAGATCGGACGAGGAGCTCATGTTGCGAGGAAGGAGTGGAGGCAGCGGAAGTTGAGGATCTAACAGGATGATACCATGCTAGAGTTGAAAAGACAGCAGGGAAAGGAAACTCGTGCAATTCTCTCTGTATTGATGGACTTGAAGATTACACCATATATAGCTGTACATGCCTAACCACATACACACAAAGCCAGCCTTAAGACTCGGGCCACTTGGGTTTAATCCATGACTAACGCACGTACGTGCACATGCGCACGACGTGAACACACATGTACGCTAACACCCTTCCATGCATTATTGTTTGTTAATCTCTTTTTTCATGCGATCAGTGGTCATTTGTGCATTTGCATGTGTGATTGATGCACGCGCACACGGTTCGACCTCTCTCGACGGGGTTAGCTAATTCGTAGTCCTCCTCCTCCGTCCTCATCATCGCAGGCAGCCTCCATCCCCTATCATGCCGCTGCACGTACGGGCTCGTGCCCCGGTTGGGCTGACACTCACGCCTAGGCGTCTTTGATGGTGCCGTGCAGCTGGACCTCGTCAGCTCGCCTAATTAGCGTTGGCACGACACCACACGATGTGGATGCGGCCCAAACTCGAGGTCACCTCGGCTGTTTTTATGGCGGCGAACTGCAGCATGAGGGGGGGAGCTCGTCGGCGGACGGCAGTGCATCCACGAGGATGTTGGAGGTCATCTTTACCTGCTTCCTCGATGCCGGCGTCGCGAGCCGTAGCATATGGGTGCCGCGCCGTCGGCGTGGAGCACCATGGCTCAGGAGTCAGGACGGAGGAGCATTCGTCCTAACACTCTGCGTGCGATGGACTGTGCGCGAACCAAAGAGAGGACACCCGTGGCAAAACATACATGATCATGGCGATGGACGTATAGCACTTGGTCTCGAGTAAATTGCTCTGCATGCATCCAGGAGCGCGCGGGACAAGGGAAGCCGCAAAAAGAGGATATATAGGAGCTTCTCCATGGCTAGCTGGTGCCAGCGAGCAGGTAGGCAGCCGATCCCGATCGAGGAGAAGAAGAGTAAGAGAAGTCGCGAGATGGCCGTGCACGCAACCCGTCCGTCAGGCTGCATGCCGCAGACGAGAAAATGGACGTCCGTACGTCGCCGGCGAGGCTCCCCGGCTTGCACTTGCATGAGCGACATGGCAACTGGCAAGGAATGAGGAGAGAGAGGACATCGATCGATCTATATATGCCAATTCGTTTCCATTTTCCAAAAACCAAAAGTTTGTTCATTTCTTTGGAGAAGGAGAAGGAGAACGAGAGAGAGAGATCCAATGCAAGTGTGCGCGCACGGTGCGGAGCGACTCGAAGGAAACGCGTTTTTTCTTCTTCTTTGTGTTGGTTAGATCGATCGATCGCGCGTTGCTGTGGCCCCATTCGCCATGAGCCGAGCGCCCGCGGAGTCATTACTCTTTCTTTGATCCGTGCACGTAGACGTGCGTGTTTAAGAGCAGAGCTGCAGTCGGATTCCGAATCCCGCCGGCCTCTGCATCATACCCGCCTCAAAGTCTATATATACGTAGAAGAACCAGCATACATGCCTTGCTGCGCCAGCGTCCTTTACTAATCCCAACCTTCTTTACTTGTTTACGATCGAGTAGCTAGCTAGCCTACCCATGGCGTGTCTTGCTGCGCCAGCAGCGTCCTTTGCTCCCTTCTGCAGGGGGCCTTTTTCATCTCCAGCCAACTTGTATCAGCCGCCCGCCTCCATCACCTCGCTGTCTTCTTTGTCTCCCCCTTTCTATCCGAGCCGTGTCATGGTGAGGTGGGAAGCTCCCCCCGCCGGCTGGCTGAAGCTCAATTTTGACGGATCTGTATACAACGACGGATCCGGCCGGGCTAGCATCGGCGGCGCCATCCGCGACTGCAACGGCCGCGTTCTTGTCGCCTTCGCCGAGCCGACGGAGCACTCGACGGTGGGCATAGTGGAGGCGAGGGCGCTCACCCGAGGGCTGCGCCTCGCGCTAAGTCGCTTCCGCGGCAGGCTGGTGGCGGAAGGAGACGACCTGATGCCGGTGGAGCTCCTCACCGGCCAGAAGACGCAGACGCGCGTGCCTCGGGCCATGCAAGAGGAGATTCTCATGCTGCTTCGATGCTTCACGGCGTACAAGGTCCAGCACATCTTCCGCGAGGGCAATCAGGTCGCCCACGTCCTGTGCAAAGAGGCGTATCAGCGGCCAGGAGTGTGGGCCGGCGGGATCGTGCCGCACGCCGTCTGGGAGAAGGCGCAGGACGACGTGGATGGCGTGGCGCACGAGCGGCTCTTCAAGAAGAAGTTATGATCAGCATCATCTAGCGTTTGGTTTCTTGAAGAATATGGAAGATTGATGCATATACCAAGCCAAACTGTGGAACGGCGGCCGGCTGGCTGGTCCAAGAACGCCGCCGGGAGGAGGAGCAACTGGCTTCACTTGCATGACAAGCTTGGTGGGGTGGATCTGTATGGCCGGCGGAGTCGACCGGTTCATAGATAATCATACTAGCATGAGAGAACAAGTTTATGCTTGTTTGTAGAAGTATATACATTCTTTCTGAGATTGTAGCATACTAGCATGTGATTATGGGATGAGAGAGTCTCGGACGGTGATATTTGTATTAATGAGGTTTATGTTGCCTATTAAATCACCGACAACGCAAGTCACATCCGGCCACCCGAGAAACACGGATGAGGCTTGCCTGCTCCCTCCGCGTATGCCCATCCGTGCTCCCGCATACGTGGCTTGATTTGATTAGAACAAAATAAGGCCCGGCCCTATCCCTTAAAATCAGGGAGGAGATGATTAGATTAGAAAGGAAAAAGGAAAAAAGACAGTCGTAGGATGAAGTGAGAGCACGGATGGGAGCATGGGGAGGGAGCGGGCAAGCCGGATCCGAGAAACGCATAGTACTATTTCCGTCGTGAGATTTTCCCCGTATATCATGCACGTCTAAAGCTGGGCAGATCGAGGCTACAAGTTAATTTGCTTTTTCTTCCTCTTTTTTCTAATTACCAGTGCAAATACATGAGTCTTAGTACTCTTTCCGTTTCAAATTGTAATTCACGTATTAGATTCTGTTGGGTTTTTGACTTTAATTGGTTTCACCGTTTTTTGTTTTTCACTCCAGCCATCCCTCTAAATTTCGCCCCTTATTGGATGACGACAACCACCCCGCAGACACACCTATCAACCTCTAACCTCTTTCATTTTTAAGAACCTACAGGTTTGCGTCAGTATATTACAAAAGGATTGTGCTAACCACAAGTCGACTGGTGGTTAGCAACAGATCCGAACGACTGACTGGTGGTTAGCAACAGATCCGAACGACTCTAACCCGCGCTACACGTCGCGCTCCTAATCCCGCGCGTTCCTATCGCTCGTTTATCCTGAAAGACTCCTGATCGCTAAACATCCCGCTCTCACGTTCGCTTGGTTCCACCGATTTTTTTTTCATCCTCCTGAAAACCGAAGATGCCAACAGTGAACCGCCAGTGGTTCTTCTCTCTCTATTTCTAGGCAGAAAAGAACACGAAAAAAAAGCAAACAATAACCAAAAAGGGGACTTGAACCCACGTCTATTGAGTAGCTACTAAACCCAACAACCAACTCAGCCAGCTTTACTTGTTGTCTACTAAACGTAAACATGGTATTTAGACCCTCTTCGTTCTACCATATTAGCAAAAAAGAGTTAATTTAAGGCTTGGTAACTTTGGGATAAGCACCATGACAAGTATGATATGACCATCCTGTTAACTTCGACGTTAGCACCCTGGTAACCAAAAATAGAGTGGTAAGATTGATAACTGCATCATTAGAAGGCTGATAACTAGAGCATGATAACTTTGATAACTCTAGCGTGATAAGGTTGATAACTACATCGTTAGAAGCCTGATAGGTAAAGCGCGAGGAGCATGGTAACTTTAGAAATGATAAGGTTGAAAATTTCAACATTGGCACCTCGTAACAAAAATAGCATAGAAAGGTTGGTAATTATATCGTTAGAAGGCTGATAACCAGAGCATGAGAAGCGTGTTAAGTTTAGCATGGGCAACATGATAGCTTTACGTAAAAATTATCAAGAAATAACTTTACATAAAAATTATCAGGATACAACTCCCCCCCCCCCCCCCCTTAAATTTATCATGGTGTTTGAGCGTAATTATTATCTATGTGATCCGTAAGAATACCATATTTTTCGCACATACATTATCGGGGAGAAGTTTTCAACAATCCCCACCTCTAGTCAAAAGTTACCATGGTGTTCAAATGTAAGTTATCATGTCTACTATACATATATTGTCATGCATTTTGCGCAGAAGTTATCTAGGTATATTTCGACGAAATAATTCCCTCAGTCATAGTTGCCACGGTGTACGTAAATTATCAAGTCTGTGGTGCATATATTATCATGTTATTTACAGAGAAGTTACCGGGAAGTATGTTTGAACAACTTTTTTTTCTTCGGGTCATAGTTATCAAGGTGTTTGTATGTAATTTATCATGTCTGTGATACGTAAGTTATCACGTAATTTACACATAATTTACCAGGGTGTGTTTCAACCTACTTTTTTCCGGGTCAAAGTTATCGCGTTGTTTGTATGTAAGTTATCAGGTACATGTTCGTATATTACCATGTTATTTACACAAAAGTTATCGGGATGTGTTATTAATCACAGTTAGTATTCGTACGTATAATGTTTGAAGTATACTTGGTTGTTGATGTACCTGCTTGATGTGTGGTCATTCTTGATGTGTGGCCATCCGGATGCACGCATGGTTAGGCATAAAACTTTCTAATTTAGTATTCATGCATGATTTAGTTGTTAGTCCAGTTGGTAGTAGGAATATGTTCTCAATCCGAAGGGTTCGGCTTAAAGTCTCTTCCTAGGCACCTTTTTTCAGTGTTAAAAAATATAGAAGGAAATAGTAAAAAAAGAAAGAAAGAGCCGCGGGATCAAAGGCGCAGTCATTAAGATAAGAACATAAAAAGAAGGAAAGAGTGCAGCAGCGGGATTCAGGGCGACGGAGTCATTAAGAGGGTGCTTGGATCCAAGGGACTATTTTTAGTCTGACTAAAAATAGTCTCTTTTAGAGGCTAAAGTTCCAAGCACCCTTGAGGCTAGGACTAGTCTTGAGGCTAAAACTTTTTAGTCATAGGAAACCTACTAAAATATGTATTAGCCCTCTCTCTCCTTATTTAATTCCTCTCCTTTAACACATGCAAGTTCTGGATTGGAGGGTTTGGAGGATAATAAATGCTCAATAACTTGATTTTAGTCTTTTTAGTATTTAGATCCAAGCATGGGTGAGGCTAGCAAGTTTTAGTCCCACTACTTTTAGTCATGGGACTAAAACGTATCCAAGCACCCTCTAAGATTAGAAGGAATTAATTTAGAAGGAAAGCTGGATTAAAAGAAAAGAGTGAATATGGTCAGCGTAATTGGAAGGGAAAGCGGGCGGGATATGCGGGAAAAGCGGATCCGTTCGATGCAGATCGTGCGCTGCGTGGTTCGTTCGTGCCTATCCCTAATGACCAGTCTACTGGTGGTTAGATTTCTCGATTACAAAATGGGTGTGGCTATAAAACTGGTTTTGGGTCATCCAACACCTTGAGAAGGAGCGGAATTCAGTTCAGCAGGTACATTGACAGCAATCTTCAGCATTTGGTCAGGTTCCACCGTTCGAGCCGAAAGCTTCTCGGCCATGGCAGCGGCCGCCTCTCCATCTCTCACTCTTCCTCCACCCGCGCAGCGCACCACCCCAAAGCCGCGCCGCCGCACGCCTCCACGAGACGTGGTCTCATGGACGTCCGGCATCGCGCGCCCGGCGCGGGAGGGCGACCTGCCGTCGACAGCCGCGGCGCTCTCCGCCATGCTCTCCTCCCCCGCCGCGCCCGCGCCCAACGACGTCACACTCCTCACCGTCGTCTCCGCCTGCGCCGGCGCCCCCTCCTCCCCGCTCGCCCGGCCCCTCGCGCTATCGCTCCACGCCCTCGCCATCAAGTTGTTCCCCGGCCACCTCCTCCTCTGCACCTGCCTCGCGCGGTTCTACCTCGCGTCCCGCCTCCCCCACCACGCCCTCCAGCTCTTCGGGTCCATGCCCCTCAGGTCCCTGGTCACCTACAACACCATGATCACCGGCCTCATGCGCAACGGCCTCGTGGCCGCCGCGCGCGAGGTGTTCGACGGAATGCCGGACCCGGATAAGGTCTCCTGGACGGCGCTGATCGACGGGTGCGTCAAGAACGGGCGCCATGACGAGGCGATCGACTACTTCCATGCCATGCTGCTGGACGGTGTCGAGCCAGACTATGTCACGCTGGTAGCTGCCATCTCCGCGTGCGCCGAGGTCGGCGCGCTTGGTCTCGGTATGTGGGTGCACCGGTTCGTGACCAGGGAGAGGCTGGAGGGCAACATCCGCATCGCCAACTCGTTGATCGACATGTACGCTCGGTGCGGTCAGGTGGAGTTTGCACGGCAGGTGTTTGACAGCATGAGGAAGCGGACGGTGGTCTCCTGGAACTCGATGATCGTCGGGTTCGCAGCTAACGGACGGTGCACGGACGCCATCGAGCACTTCGAGGCAATGAGGAGGAAGGGGTTCAAGCCAGACGCTGTAACGTTCACGGGCGTGCTCACGGCCTGCAGCCATGCCGGCCTCACCGACGAGGGGCTGAGGTACTATGACGCCATGAGGGCGGAGCACGGCATCGCGGCGAGGATGGAGCACTACGGGTGTGTTGTCGACCTGCTCGGCCGAGCCGGGCGTCTGGACGAGGCCATGAGCATGGTGGCGACCATGCCCGGTGCGGCCGAACGAGGTGGTGCTTGGAGCTCTGCTTGCTGGGTGCCGGATGCACGGGGAGGTGGACATGGCCGAGCAGCTGATGCAGTACCTCCTCGAGCAGGACCCCGGCGGTGACTCGAACTACGTGCTGCTGTCGAACATCTACGCCGCCGTCGGGAAATGGGATGGGGCCGGCAAGGTCAGGGGCCTGATGAAAGCCCGGGGGGTGAAGAAGAGGCCTGGCCGCAGCGCCGTGGAGATCGACGGCGACGTGTATGAGTTTGTCTGCGGGGATCGGTCTCATCCGCAGGCTGCGGAGGTGTTTGACATGCTTGGCCTGCTGAGCCATGAGATGGCAGGGCATGAGGCCGTGAGTTATGAATGAGCACTGGAGCGACTGCCTGTTTGGATGAACTCATCAGAACTGCAGAGGAATGCAGAATACTGGAGGCTTTCAGTAGTCACCAGGCTCGGTGTTTCAAGCATTCGTAAAGGCTACTGGTAGATCAGCAACTTGTATTTGCATCTCTGAAGTTTCATGTACAGTCTCGGGAAGAGGCACCCAACATGTACAGTATGTACAGATACAGCCATACAGGCGATGAGATCACGTCAAAAAAAAAAAAGAAGATACGTCAACAGATGAGAAGTATCATTGTAAATCTTCAGAAGCAAATCCACATGGCGTACCATCGGATGCTCATCTCATGATATATATGATCAGCTCAATCAAACATGGATACTGAATTTCTGGAAGGTGAAGAACAACACAAGCTCCTGAACTGATATTGTTGGTGTTACTGTGGAAATATTGGACTACTACTTCATTTTTCTTCGATTATATCACCCGTAATCTCTCACCTACTTGCTCCCGTATCCCTGTCAGAAACAATAACAGTATTCACTTCCATATTCATTGCTGTCAGAAGATCATATATTCATTTGTGCTCACCTACTCTTTCAAAGACAAGAGGGAGAGAATATACATGTCTCTATTTGTGCACAATTTTTCTCGCCTATATATCCAACGGCTAGATAGGTAAGAAGAGAACATGGTGCAAACAAATAGTTACACCCAAACAAGCATTTCCCTGGTTTGCGCTACAAGAGACACAAAAAGGCCTTCTCTATAGATTGGTTTGGAAGGAAAAGAAAGTTAGGAATGAGCGACATCAGAAAGGCAGAAATAGTCTCCTTGTACACGGCTGCTGTTTGGGGCAATGCCTTAATCACAGAGTGAGTGCACAGCTGTATTTGGAGTAAGATGAAAAGGATCAAACATCTATAGAGGCTAATGCTTTGCTTGCGTCCATGAAAACATAAGAGGAAAAGAACCAACAGTAGATTAGAAGTTTGTTGTATCTTCAGTTCTTTGGTCACTCACTGTGACTCCAGTTGTATTTACAGTATCATGAAGGCTGAAAAGGATCCAACATGAACAGTAACACAATAGGTGATGAGATGACCCTTCTAAGCAAATCAACTTGCATGGCTGCGTATGCGCATCTGGTGGTATATAGACATAGACACTGAGATTCTGGACCTTCTGCGGTAGAAACAGATTTTTTTTTTTTGCGGGAGTGGTAGAAACAGATTGTATTTCCATAGAAACTGAACTGTACAGGTATGGAGCAAGGTCACGGTCAAATACTCCAACCGTTCCAAAATATGTGCCGCGTGCCGTGGTTTTAGCTCAAATTTGAACTAAAACCACGGCAATTATGTTGGAATGGAGGGGGCAGTCAACAACATGGACAATACGACCAGTTTGCACTGGCAACAGAAAGTGAACTGTACAGGTATGTAAACGCGGTCAGAAAGTGAACTGTTGTGTGAGCACTTAGCACTCCACACTGCACATCTTTCATTCCACACTCCGAGACTAGGCTACGGGCTCCATGAGAAACAAATCCTATCAGCCAACAAGGTATCTCTTAAGTAAACATATCTCACTCATATTGCAGAGCTACCTTTCAACTGAATGCCGATAGGTGCTCCTCATGTTGGAAGCTAGCTATCTCATTGCCATTAACTCTTTATCTGAGAACTGTTCTTTCTTAGTTTCTTGCACACAAACTATGTCCACCCACTCTATCACTTCAGAAGGTTGCCCCCTTCTACCTGGCCAGGCCCCTCACATTCAAGATTAGTGTCTCGTCATGGCGATGAGCGGCGGCACAGCTTTGGGCGCCTGTTTGGAGAGGTGAGGTGGGGCTCAGAGAGGGAGACATGGCCACTGCCATGAGCTTGCACGGCTGAGAAACTATCTTCCCTCGGCTGGCTTGCCCAATGTCGGAGGAAATGACCACGGGTAGCCTAACAGGCACCCCCTGGCTCTTCAAAAAATATCGGGCCGACTGAGCCCTCAAACATCCAAGACGCAGGGCCGCCTTCTCCTGGCCGGCTGTCCCACCGGCCGGCTACTGGAAGGCGGCAAGGCTCTAAAAGCCCTCTTAAAGAGGGCCGACTCCTAGCAGTCGGCCACCAGAGGGCCGACTCCTAGCAGGTGGCCTGGCTCACACCCTCAAAGTTTGCACCCACATAACGGCGATAAGACGGGGCGTGGCTACAGTGAAGCCTGCCACCCCCGAATCCCGGAGCGAGCGTGGCCACAGTGCGCCGTACGGGGTGGCCACTCCCCGTCCGGCGCGGCACTGTTGCCACGTTGACCATGACATCACCCACGACAGGCTGTCAGTACGGCCCGCAGGCGGCGGGCCCTTCCTGTCAGAGAGATACCAGAGGGCGGCCGAGCTTGACCAGTCGGCCTGAGGGGAGGCCGGCTCCCAGCAGCCGGCCCACCCCCGCCCTGGAAGTTTGTGCACCATTAAGCGGATGAGATGGGGTAAGGCCACAGTGAATGCCCACCAGGCGGCGACACTGTAGCCGTGCTTACCCCGACAAAGCCATCGTCACCAAGAGTAAGGCTACAGTAAACAGCAGCCGACAAGACCCCCGAGCTGTGGGCCCAGCCTGTCGGCCAAGAGGTCGGCAGCCGGCTGGACCCACCAGTCGGCGGGCCTCAGCTGCCGGCGGAGAAGCCGGCGACTACAGACACTGACGGCCTGGACCCACATCCAGCCGGATTACCATTGTACCCCTGGGGGGTAGGCCTATATAAACCCCCTAGGGCACCCATGCAAAGGGTTGATCTCTTAGAGTTTTAGACACCACATAGAGAGAAGAGGAGAGCTAGCCTTGCCCTTCTTCTTCCTCTAGCTAAACAGCTCAAGGAGCCTCTTGTAGCTACTTGTTCTGATCTAGTGATCATGCGGAGACCCCGCAGAGCAGGACTATGGGTGTTATCTCCTAGGAGAGCCCCGAACCTGGGTAAGATTCGCCGGTGTGCATGTCTTCGCCTTATCTCGTTTCCAAGCACCGGCGATGTCTTACTGGCACCCACAATGATAAGCCACCCGTTGGAATATGTCGTACCTACCACCCGATATTTGGCGCCCACCGTGGGGCCAGGTGCACCGTCGTCCGGAGACCTGCTCTAGACGGGAACCCTCTTCCTCTCCAGCGAGCGTAGCCAGCCCGGCACACCCGATGGCGCTTTCCCTGACGTGTTGCATGGCGTCGACGACGCCTGTGTAGCGAGCTGCCTCATCGATCTTCTCGGCGAGGTCCACCTCTCCGACGAGCCTGTGCCAGGCGCGGGCGCAACCAGCTCCTAGAGTTGCCTCGTCGATTTCCTTGGCAAGCTTGACATCGCCAAGGAGCGCACCTCCGACCTGGAGTCGATCGGCTCCACCGACCCGATGCTTGTCGACTCCGACACGACATCGCTTGACGCCTTCCCCACCAACGTGGTGGTCATCGACGACCCTCTTCCTCGAGCCGACAGTAGCAGCAGCACCGTCACTGAGGTGCTAGTCATCAGTCATGGCGCCGCCTCCGGCGGAAACGTCCACGACACCATGCAGACGGTGCTGCATGACCTGTCCGTCCCCATCCCAGCCGACGCCGATGCCGACACGCTGGAGGCCCACCGCCTTGCCCTCATCGAGAACGGCAAGAAGATAGCCTCCATGAGACGCCTCACCGAGGCTTACCAGCGTGAGGTTGATCGTGCCGCCTCTAGCACGCCGCCTGCTGGCGGACCCAGCTGGATTGGCGCTATCAAGAAGCGCGGTGTGGTGATCGCCAGCATGCTGGGTGCCGACCGCCCAGTCTACGCCACGCCACTCGAGAACCTACGCGCTGCCCAGGCGGACGTAGACGAGCTGGACGGGCTGGAGGGCGACGAGCTTCACTGCATGACCAGACGCGTCCAGCACCTGATCGACACGGCCATAGAGCGGCACGAAGCTGGTGCCCGCGCTGAAAGTCCTCCCCCATGCCGAGAGCACGGCGCGACATGCCGGATGCCGAGTGCAGGCAGCGCCAGCGAGCGAAAAGACAAGGAGCCGACTGCTAGCCGCAGTCGGACTCGCCTCACCATCGAGCGTGACGCAGAAGGCCGCCCCCGAGCCGTGGAGCGACGAGGCAACCCGCCTCCTCTTCCGCCTCGCGGGGAGAGATATCCCACCCCGCCGCATGTCACGCACCCGACGCTCAGCAGTTCAGGGCCGCAGCGAAGGAATCGACGAGAATGATGCCCGCCATCAGATCGACCGCCTGGCGCGATCCCTGGCGCTAGAAGAAGAAGACGATGTCGGCCTACCCTATTTTGGCCCCCGCATCCGCGACAAACCTTTCCGCAAAGGGTTCTCGCTCCCAAGAGACACGCCAAAGTACAACAGCTCGATGAAGCCGGAAGACTGGTTGATAGATTACTCCACTGCAGTCAGCATAGCAAACGGCAACAGGCACGTTGCCGTGAAGTACGTCCCTCTCATGCTTCAAGGCACGGCACGCACCTAGCTGAACAGCCTCAAGCCCTACAGCGTCAACAGCTGGCTAGATTTCACGGAAGTCTTCATTCGCAACTTCACCAGCACGTACAAGCGGCCTCCCAAGCCCCGCCAGCTTTCCTTGTGCGTCCAAGGCCCCAGCAAATCAACTCTCGACTACCTCACGCGATGGGCCGAGCTCCGCAACTCCTGCGAAGGGGTGCACGAGGTGCAAGCAATAGAGTACTTCACCGCCGGGTGCCGAGAGGGCACCCTACTCAAGCACCGACTTCTCTGCGATGAGCCGGCTACACTCGACGAACTGCTGATCATAGCAGACAAGTATGCCACGACCGACTCCTCGATGAAGACCGAGCTCCGAGTGGACGCCTCCGGAAAGGTGCTTCCTCCGGCTCCAAAGACGCCGGCTGGCGACTCCAATCGACGCCCACACCAGAACGACAACAAGCGCAAGGCTCCTATGCCGCCTTCCACCAGTCAACAGGTGGCCACGGTCGAAGACGAGCAGCCCGAAGGGCAGCCCATGCCCAAGCGTCCGAAAGGCGACAGGCCGGCTTGGCAGGCGGCTTTCTCCTACGAGCAAACCCTTGATGCCCCCTGCAAGTTCCACAGCGGCGCAAAGCCATCCAACCACACAACCCGGAAATGTCATTGGCTCACACGGATCTCCAAGGGCAAAGGACTGTTGCCTCCTCCGCCTGCTGGCCAGCCGCCTCCGGCTCCTCAGCAGCCGGCCGCTCCCCCAACAGTCGGAGCCAGTCAAGACGACTTCGCTGACAAGCATGCAGCCTACATCATCTTCACGAGCCAAGCTGAGGACAGGCGCAGCCGGCACCGACAGCACCAAGAAGTCAATGCAGTCGCCTCCAAAGATCCAGAGTTTATGCATTGGTCTGAAAAGCCTATCAGCTGGAGCCGGGCTGATCACCCAGAGGTGATGCCGTCTCCAGACTCTTACGCATTGGTGTTGATGCCATCTTCGCAACAGAAAGGCGAGCTGCTCGTTTCTCCCGAGTTCTGATTGATGGTGGGAGCAGCATCAACATCCTGTACCGCGACACCATGGAGAAGCTGAACATCAAGACGAAGCAACTTTTTCCCAGTCGGACCATGTTCCATGGCATTGTACCCGGCCTGTCATGCTCACCAATTGGCAAGATCAAGATAGATGTCCTCTTCGGAGACAAGGATCACTTCCGTCGTGAAGCAGTCTGGTTTGAAGTGGTGGATCTGAAAAGCCCTTACCACGCTTTACTTGGCCGACGTGCCTTGGCCAATTTCATGGCTGTACCCCACTATGCTTACCTAAAGATGAAGATGCCGAGTTCCAAGGGCATCATCACCATAGTCGGAGACTACAAGAAATCCTTTGCATGTGCTGCGGCCAGCAGCCGGCTGGCCGAGTCCCTCGTGATTGCTGCTGAGAAGAAGATCCTTGACCAGGTTGCGGCCATGGCCGGCAAGCAGTCGGACCTATCGCCTGATCCCAAGGAGTCGGAAGCTCAGGGCTCCTTCCAGCCGGCCAAGGAAACAAAGAAGATACCTCTGGATCCAGAGCACCCGGAGAGGTTTGCTGTTCTAGGGGCAAACCTGGACAGCAAATAGGAAAGCGAGCTTGTCAATTTCCTCCGTGAGAATCGGGATATGTTTGCATGGTTCCCCAAGTACATGCCAGGTGTTTCGACGGATTTCGCCGAGCACAAGCTACATGTTCGAGCAGACGCAAAACCAGTCAAGCAGCCCCTCCGCCGACTGTCGGAGGAGAAGAGAAGAATTGTTGGTGAAGAGATAGCCCGGCTTCTGGCAGCCGGCTTCATTATGGAGGTGTTCTTTCCAGAATGGCTTGCCAACCCGGTCCTTGTACTGAAGAAGAACAAGAAATGGCGCATGTGTATAGATTATACCAGCCTCAACAAAGCTTGCCCCAAAGATCTGTTTTCTTTGCTCCGGATTGATCAAGTGATAGACTCCACAGCCGGATGCGAGCTGTTGAGTTTCTTGGACGCCTACTCAGGTTACCATCAGATCAAGTTGGATCCAGCCGACCGCCTGAAGACCGCCTTCATCACACCATTTGGAGCTTTCTGCTACCTGACTATGACATTCGGCTTGAGAAATACCGGTGCCACTTTTCAGCATTGCATGCAGAAATGCCTCCTCAAGCAACTCGGTAGAAATGCCCACGTCTACATAGATGATATTGTGGTGAAGACGGAGAAGCGCGGCACCCTGCTGGAAGATCTCAAAGAAACATTTGACAACTTGCGCCGATTTCAGATCAAGCTCAACCCTGAGAAATGCGTGTTCGGAGTACCAGCCGGCCAGCTCCTAGGCTTCCTGGTCTCTGAGCGCGGCATCGAGTGCAACCCAGTGAAGATCAAGGCCATAGAGAGGATGGAGATTCCCACCCGGCTTTGAGATGTCCAAAAGCTCACCGGGTGCTTGGCCTCCCTTAACCGCTTCATCAGTTGGCTAGGGGAGAAGGCTCTCCCCTTGTATCAGCTCATGAGGAAATCCACTCATTTCGAGTGGAACAACCAGGCGGACGAAGCTTTTCACAAGTTGAAGAACATGTTGACCACGCCGCCTGTCCTGGCGGCACCGACTGAGAAAGAGCCCATGCTCCTTTACATTGCCGCAACCAGCCGGGTGGTCAGCACTGTCATCGTGGTTCAGCGCCCAGAAGAAGGCAGAGCTCAGCTGGTCCAGATGCCGGTGTATTACTTGAGCGAAGTACTGTCATCCTCAAAGCAGAATTACCCCCACTACCAGAAGATGTGCTATGGCGTGTACTTTGCCGCCAAGAAGCTTAAGCCCTACTTTCAAGAGCACCCCATCACGGTCGTTTGCACTGCCTTGCTTGCCGAGATCATAGGCAGCCGATATGCATCCGGCCGGGTGGCCAAGTGGGCCATTGCGCAGGCTCCTTACACCATCTTCTACCAGCCTCGCATAGCCATCAAGTCCCAAGTGCTGGCCGACTTCCTTGTTGACTGGGCCGAAACCCAGTACCTGCCACCAGCACCCGACTCCACTCATTGGCGGATGCACTTTAACGGATCCAAGATGCGCATCGGCTTGGGAGCCGGCATCGTCCTCACCTCTCCCAAGGGTGACAAGCTCAGATACACGTTGCAAATTCATTTTGCCGCCTCCAACAACATGGCCGAGTACGAGGCGCTCATACATGGGCTCCGGCTGGCCAAAGAACTCGGCATCCGCTGGTGACTCGGACTTGGTGATCCAACAATCATCTGGCGATTGGGATGCCAAGGACGCAAACATGGCGAGCTACCGCTTCCTCGTTTAGCAACTCAGTGGATACTTTGAAGGGTGCGAGTTTCTCCACGTGCCATGGGCCGACAACGAGCAAGCAGATGCCCTGGCACGAATCGGCTCCATCTAGCAAGCTATACCAACCGGCGTCTCCCTCCAACGCCTCCTCAAGCCGTCTGTCAAGCCGTCTCCAGAATCAGACTCCATCTTCGTGCCACCTGACCCTGATGCAGTCGGATCCGACTTGGGGAACCCAGAAGGCGGCTTGGGGACTTTGGCAGGCGGCTCGGGGACTGATGTAGTCACACCCGGCCCGGGGACTTCAGAACCCGGCCCGGGGACTTCACCAGTCGGCCCGGGGACTACAACGACACAGCAGGCGGCGGCCGACTCCAACTCTTCACCAACCAACCCACCCGCCCTGGTCGCAGTAGCCATGTTGGCAATAGAATAAGTCGCAGCTCCATCATGGGCCCAGCCCATCCTCAACTTTCTGGTGAACAGAGAGTTGCCAGATGACGAGATCTCGGCAAGACAAGTTCAACGTTGAGCCAGAGCATAGACAATAGTGAACAGAGAACTCGTCAAGCGCGGTGTCACTGGAGTCTTCCAGCGCTGCGTCGAGCCAGAGAAGGGCATTGCAATCCTCAAACACATACATCAAGGCGAATGCAGCCATCACGCGGCCTCAAGATCACTCGTCGCCAAAGCTTTCCACCATGGGTTCTTTTGGCCGACTGCTTTGGAAGACGCCAAAGAATTGGTCAAACACTGCAAAGGGTGCCAAGTTTTCAGCTCCAAGTAACACTTACCGGCTTCCGCACTCAAGACCATCCCCCTCACCTGGCCTTTTGCCGTCTGGGGACTGGATATGGTGGGCCCATTCAAGACAGCACGCGGCGGCATAACACACCTGCTTGTCGCTATAGACAAGTTCACCAAGTGGATTGAAGCGAAGCCCATCAAGAAGTTGAATGTGCTGACTGCTGTGACATTCATCACAGGCATCACCTCCCGGTATGGCATACCACAGAGCATCATCACCGACAATGGCACGAATTTTGCCAATGGAGCATTGGCACGTTTCTGCGCGACACAGGGCATCCGACTGGACTTAGCATCCGTTGCCCATCGGTAGTCAAACGGCCAAGTCGAGCGAGCAAACGGCCTCATCCTGTCCGGCATCAAGCCCCAACTAGTCGTACCACTGGAGCGCTCGGCCAGCTACTGGCTCGAGGATCTGCCGGCCGTCCTGTGGAGCTTGCGCACCACCCCGAACAAGTCAACCAGCTTCACTCCTTTCTTCCTTGTATATGGTGTCAAGGTTGTCATCCCAACTAACATCAAGTTCGACTCACCTCGGGTCACCATGTACACGGAAGCGGAGGCCAAGGAAGCGCGAGAAGATGGCATTGACCTGCTGGAAGAGGGCCGACTGTTAGCACTCAGCCGGTCTGCCATCTACCAGCAGGGTTTGCGCCGTTACCACAACCGGAAGGTCAAGCCGAGATCCTTCCAAGAGGGCGATCTTGTGCTCCGGCTGATCCAGCGAACAGCCGGCCAGCACAAGCTCTCGGACCCTTGGGAAGGCCCCTTCGTCATGAGCAAGGCCTTGGCAATGACACCTACTACCTGATCGACGCATGCCCAATGCAAGCAAGAGATATGATTCCGGCAAGGAGCCGGAACGACCATGGAACGCCAATCTCCTTCGAAGATTTTATAGTTAAATGCAGTATGTACCACGCTATCCTTTGTATTAAGTACAAGACATCGGGCCCCCCGAGGAGCACTCGGGGACTACCCTCTTTTATCTATATCATCAGTATCATGCCTATGAATGTGTCACTACATTTGCTCTTCTGTCTGATACCGGGTTCGACCAGTCGGCCCGGGGACTTGCCGCCTTGAATTATGTTAAGTACCACCTGCAGTCAAACAAGTAGTGTGCCGGCACCTAAACCCTCTCTTGCTAGAAGTCGCAGATCATAGAATCGACTGTTCGACTGGCAAGAGCTAAAGGCAGGAAAAGATGCCCACACGAAAAAGGGCTAAGGACCAATGGGCTTACATAACACAAGCCGACTTCCCACCCTGCTGCTACCTCTTGAGCACTGTGTTGGATTTCCCCGAAGAGGAGAGGATGATGCAGTAAAGTAGCGTAAGTATTTCCCTCAGTTTTTTAGAACCAAGGTATCAATCCAGTAGGAGACCACGCACAAGTCCCTCGTACCTACACAAAACGATAGCAACTCGCAACCAACGCTTAGGGGTTGTCAATCCCTTCACGGTCACTTACGAGAGTGAGATCTGATAGAGATAATATTTTTGGTATTTTTGATAGATAGATGCAAAGTAAAAAGTAAAGGCAAAGTAAAAACAAAGCAAGTAAATAAAATGATATAGATTGATATGATGAGAATAGACCCCGGGGCCATAGGTTTCACTACTGGCTTCTCTCAAGAGCATAAGTATTCTACAGTGGGTGAACAAATTACTGTTGAGCAATTGACAGAATTGAGCATAGTTATGAGTATATCTAGGCAATGATCATGTATATAGGCATCATGTCCAAAACGAGTAGATCGAAACGATTCTGCATCTACAACTATTACTCCAATCATCGACCGCTATCCAGCATGCATCTACAGTATTAAGTAAAAACAGATTAACGCCGTAAGCAAGATGACATGATGTAGAGGGATAAATTCATGAAATATGATAAAAACCCCATCTTGTTATCCTCGATGGCAACAATACAATACGTGCCTTGCAACTCTTTTTGTCACTGAGTAAGGACACCGCAAGATTGAACCCAAAGCTAAGCACTTCTCCCATTGCAAGAACTACCAATCTAGTTGGCCAAACCAAAAAGATAATTCGAAGAGACTTGCAAAGATAACTCAATCATACATAAAAGAATTCAGAGAAGAATCAAATATTTTCCATAGATAATACTGGATCATAAACCCACAATTCATCGGTCTCAACAAACACACCGCAAAAAGAAGATTACATCGAATATATCTCCACGAGAGAGGGGGAGAACATTGTATTGAGATCCAAAAAGAGAGAAGAAGTCATCTAGCTACTAGCTATGGACCTGAAGGTCTAAAGTAAACTACTCACACTTCATCGGAGGGGCTATGGTGATGATGTAGAAGCCCGCCGTGGTGGATGCCCCCTCCGGTGGAGCTCCGGAACAGGCCCCAAGATGGGATCTCGTGGATACAGAAGGTTGCGGTGGTGGAATTAGGTTTTTGGCTCCTTTTCTGATCGTTCAGGGATACATAGGTATATATAGGAGGAAGAAGTACGTCGGTGGAGCTCCGAGGGGCCCACGAGGTAGGGGGCTCGCCCAAGGGGGGGGGGGGCACCCTCCACCCTCGTGACCTCCTCGGAGGCTTCTTGGAGCAGGGTCCAAGTCTCGTGGATCACATTCGGTTGGAAAATCATGATCCCGAAGGTTTCATTCCGTTTGGACTCCGTTTGATATTCTGTTTCTTCGAAATACTGAAAAGGCAAAAAACAGCAATTCTGGGCTGGGCCTCCGGTTAATAGGTTAGTCCCAAAAGTAATATAAAAGTGGAAAATAAAGCCCAATATAGTCCAAAACAGTAGATAAAGTAGCATGGAGCAATCAAAAGTTGTAGATACGTTGGAGACATATCAAGCATCCCCAAGCTTAATTCCTGCTCGTCCTCGAGTAGGTAAATGATAAAAAAGAACTTTTGATGCGGAGTGATACTTTGGCATAATTTCAATGTAAATCTTCTTAATTGTGATATGAATATTCAGATCCGAAAGATTCAAGACAAAAGTTCATATTGACACAAAAATAATAATACTTCAAGCATACTAATCAAAGCAATCATGTCTTCTCAATATAACATGGCAAAAGAAAGTTCATCCCTACAAAATCATATAGTTAGGCTATGCTTCATTTTCGTCACACAAAGATGTTCCCAACTTCTATACCCTCGATGACAAGCCAAGCAATTGTTTCATACTTAAATAATCTCAAACTTTTTCAATCTTCACACAATACATGAGCGTGAGCCATGGATATAGCACTATGGGTGGAATTGAATATGATGATGGGGATTGTGTGGAGAAGACAAAAAAGGAGAAAGTCTCACATCAACTAGGCGTATCAACGGGCTATGGAGATGCCCATAAATAGATATCGATGTGAGTGAGTAGGGATTGCCATGCAACGGATGCACTAGAGCTATGAATGCTCAACAAAAGAAAACTAGTGGGTGTGCATCCAACTCGCTTGCTCACGAAGACCTAGGGCATTTGAGGAAGCCCATCGTAGGAATATACAAGCCAAGTTGAAAAATTCCCACTAGTATAAAAAGGACAACTTATGAGACTCACTACATGAGGAACAAGGTGCTACTTTGAAGCACAATATATGAGACTCACTACATGAAGAACAAGGTGCTACTTTGAAGCACAAGTGTGGAAAAAGAGATAGTAGCATTGCCCTTTTTTTTGGGCCTTTCTTTTTTTCTTTTTGGCCTTTCTTTTTTTATTTGGGCAATGCTCTAATAATGATGATCATCACACTTCTATTGATTACAACACAAGGATTACAACTCGAAACTTAGAACAAGATATGACTCTATATGAATGCCTCCGGCGGTGTACCGGGATGGTGCAATGAATCAAGAGTGACATGTATGGAAAATAATGCATGGTGGCTTTGCCACAAATACGATGTCAACTACAAGATCATGCAATGGCAATATGACAAAAGTAATGCATGTCATGATGATGATGGTGGAAGTTGCATGGCAATATATCTCGGAATGGCTATGGAAATGCCATGATAGGTAGGTATGGTGGCTGTTTTGAGGAAGATATAAGGAGGTTTATGTGTTATAGAGTGTATCGTATCACGGGGTTTGGATGCACCGCCGAAGTTTGCGCCAACTCTCAAGGTGAGAAAGGGCAATGCACGGTACCGAAGAGGCTAGCAAAGGTGGAAAGATGGGAGTGCGTATAATCCATGGACTCAACATTAGTCAAAAGAACTCATGTACTTATTGCAAAAATTTAGAAGTCATAAAAAATTCAAGTACTACGCACATGCTTCTAGGGGGATAGATTGGTAGGAAAAGACCATCTCTCATCCCGACTGCCCCTCATAAGGATGCACAAGCCAGGTACACTTCATGTTTCAAATTTGTTACACAACTTTAACCATACGTGCATGCTACGGGACTTGCAAACTTCAACACAAGTATTCATCAAATTCATAATCACCCAACTAGCACGACTTTGATATTATCACCTCCATATCTCAAAAAAATTATCAAGCATCAAATTTATCTTAGTATTCAATTCACTCAAAAGAAAGTTTCACATATCTTGAACACCAAGTATATTAACATTAAGCAAATTACCATGATATTAAAGACTCTCAAAATAATCTAAGTGAAGCATGAGAGATCAAATAGTTTCTTTAAAACAAATCCACCACTGTTCTCTAAAGATCTAAGTGAAGTACTAGAGCAAAAATTATCACGCTCAAAAGATATAAGTGAAGCACTATGAGCAAAACTATCAAGCTCAAAAGATATAAGTGAAGCACATAGAGTATTCTAACAAATTCCAATTCATGTATGGCTCTCTCAAAAGATGTGTACAACAAGGATGATTGTGGTAGACTAACAAGCAAAGACACAAATAATACAAGACGCTCCAAGCAAAACACATATCATGTTGATGAATAAAAATATAGCTCCAAGTAAATTACCGACGGAAGTGGACGAAAGAGGGGATGCCTTCCGGGGCATCCCCAAGCTTTGACTTTTTGGTGTCCTTGGATTATCTTGGGGGTGCCATGGGCATACCCAAGCTTAGGCTCTTGCCACTCCTTGTTCCATAATCCATCAAAAGAATTCACCCAAAACTTGAAAACTTCACAACACAAAACTCAACAGAAATCTCGTGAGCTCCGTTAGAGAAAGAAAACAAAAGACTACTTCAAGGTACTGTAATGAACTCATTCTTTATTTAAATTGGTGTTAAACCTACTGTATTCCAACTTCTCTATGGTTTATAAACTAATTTACTAGCCATAGATTCATCAAAATAAGCAAACAACACACGAAAAACAGAATCTGTCAAAAACAGAACAGTCTGTAGCAATCTGTAACTAACGCAAACTTCTGGAACTCTAAATATTCTACCAAAATAGGAAGTCCTGGAATTTTTTTTATTGATCAGCAGCCAAAAGAATCAACACAAAATCACGTTTCTGTGATTTATCATAACTAAATTTGTGCGCGCAAAGTTTCTGTTTTTCAGCAGAATCAAAGCAACTATCATCGTAGGTTATCCTATAGGTCCTACTTGGCACAAACACTAATTAAAACATAAAACCACATCCAAACAGAAGGCAGATGGATTATTTATTCCTAAACAGAAGCAAAAACAAAAATCACAAAATAAAATTGGGTTGCCTCCCAACAAGCGCTATCGTTTAACGCCCCTAGCTAGGCATAAAAGCAAGGATAGATCTAGGTATTGTCATCTTTGGTAGGCAGTTCTTCAATGAGGCAATTACCTACTTTAGAATTTTCTTTTTTCCTAGTAATTGACAAATTTTCAGGAAAAAGATCAAAGAATTCATCTATAGCAAATTGTTCCTTAATGATGGTAAAAAGATTGGGATGAACACTTATAGATTTAAGATCCGCAGTTTCCTTACTAGATGATTCACCCTTATTCTTAGGAACATAAATAAGCTTAGTATTTTTAGTAGAAGAACTTTGAGTTTTTTGAACGGAAGAAAAAGCGGTTCCCAAGTTGGTAATGATACCCTCAAGTTTATCGATTCTTGTGGAATCTAGATTTATTTTTTCATTAACAAGGGGTTCTTTTTCTTTAATATTTTTCAAAGTCATTCCTACCTTAGCCATACTGGGTAATTTGATTGTGGATCTTTTTGTCAAGATTTTCAATTGATTCAATGGTAGCAACTTTATTTTCAATAGCTTCAAGCCTTTGCATAACATGCTCCAAAGTTAACGTAGTTCCATTAATAAAAAGGGGTGGTGAGCCAAATATATCTATTAAAGCATTATAAGAATCAAAAGTATGGCTACCCAAAAAATTCCCTCCGGTAATGGTGTCAAGGATATATCTATACCAAGGATTAGCACCTACGTAAAAATTGCGAAGAAGAACTGAGGTAGATTGCTTCCTGGTAGATTTGTTTTTGAGCATTGCAAATTCTATACCAAGCATCTTTTAGATTTTCTCCCTCCCTTTGTTTAAAATTTAAGACCTCATTCTCGGGAGATAACGGAGACGATATGAAACTAGTCATGATGGCAAGCAAACTAACACACGAGCAAACAAGAAAGGCAACAGGAAAAAGGCAAACGGAAAAGAGAGGGCAAATAAAACGGCAAGGGTGAAGTGGGGGAGAGGAAAACGAGAGGCAAATGGCAAATAATGTAATGCGAGAGATAGGGATTGCAATGGGTACTTAGTATAGTTGACTTGCTTGCGTGAGCCTCCCCGGCAACGGCGCCAGAAATTCTTCTTGCTACCTCTTGAGCACTGCGTTGGATTTCCCCGAAGAGGAGAGGATGATGCAGTAAAGTAGCGTAAGTATTTCCCTCAGTTTTTGAGAACCAAGGTATCAATCCAGTAGGAGACCACGCACAAGTCCCTCGTACCTACACAAAACGATAGCAACTCGCAACCAACGCTTAGGGGTTGTCAATCCCTTCACGGTCACTTACGAGAGTGAGATCTGATAGAGATAATATTTTTGGTATTTTTGATAGATAGATGCAAAGTAAAAAGTAAAGGCAAAGTAAAAACAAAGCAAGTAAATAAAGTGATATAGATTGATATGATGAGAATAGACCCGGGGGCCATAGGTGTCACTAGTGGCTTCTCTCAAGAGCATAAGTATTCTACAGTGGGTGAACAAATTACTGTTGAGCAATTGACAGAATTGAGCATAGTTATGAGTAAATCTAGGCAATGATCATGTATATAGGCATCACGTCCAAAACAAGTAGATCAAAACGATTCTGCATCTACTACTATTACTCCACTCATCGACCGCTATCCAGCATGCATCTAGAGTATTAAGTAAAAACAGAGTAACGCCGTAAGCAAGATGACATGATGTAGAGGGATAAATTCATGCAATATGATAAAAAACCCCATCTTCTTATCCTCGATGGCAACAATACAATACGTGCCTTGCAACTCTTTCTGTCACTGAGTAAGGACACCGCAAGATTGAACCCAAAGCTAAACACTTCTCCCATTGCAAGAACTACCAATCTAATTGGCCAAACCAAAAAGATAATTCGAAGAGACTTGCAAAGATAACTCAATCATACATAAAAGAATTCAGAGAAGAATCAAATATTTTCCATAGATAATACTGGATCATAAACCCACAATTCATCGGTCTCAACAAACACACCGCAAAAAGAAGATTACATCGAATATATCTCCACGAGAGAGGGGGAGAACATTGTATTGAGATCCAAAAAGAGAGAAGAAGCCATCTAGCTACTAGCTATGGACCCGAAGGTCTGAAGTAAACTACTCACACTTCATCGGAGGGGCTATGGTGATGATGTAGAAGCCCTCCGTGGTGGATGCCCTCTCTGGTGGAGCTCTGGAACAGGCCCCAAGATGGGATCTCGTGGATACAGAAGGTTGTGGCGGTGGAATTCGGTTTTTGGCTCCTGTTCTGATCGTTCGGGGATACGTAGGTATATATAGGAGGAAGAAGTACGTCGGTGGAGCTCCGAGGGGCCCACGAGGTAGGGGGGCTCGCCCAGGGGGGGCGCCCTCCACCCTCGTGACCTCCTCGGAGGCTTCTTGGAGTAGGGTCCATGTCTCGTGGATCACGTTCGGTTGGAAAATCACGATCCCGAAGGTTTCATTCCGTTTGGACTCCGTTTGATATTCTGTTTCTTCGAAATATTGAAAAAGGCAAAAAACAGCAATTCTGGGATGGGCCTCCGGTTAATAGGTTAGTCCCAAAAGTAATATAAAAGTGGAAAATAAAGCCCAATATAGTCCAAAATAGTAGATAAAGTAGCATGAAGCAATAAAAAATTATAGATACGTTGGAGACGTATCAAGCATCCCCAAGCTTAATTCTTGCTCGTCCTCGAGTAGGTAAATGATAAAAAAGAAATTTTGATGCGGGGTGTGATAACCCACAAGTATAGGGGATCGCAACAGTTTTCGATAAGTAAGAGTGTCGAACCCAACGAGGAGCTAAAGGTAGAATAAATATTCGCTCAAGTTCTATCGACCACCGATACAACTCTACGCATGCTTGACGTTCGCTTTACCTAGAACAAGTATGAAACTAGAAGTACTTTGTAGGTGTTGTAGGATAAGTTTGCAAGAAACTAAAGAGCACGAAAAAAAACTAGGGGCTGCTAAGATAAAGACACAACTAAAGTAAATATAGCGAGTATGGAAAAGTGGTGATAGGAGTTGTGGAATTGTCCCTAGGAAACTGACTATGTTACTAGACCAGTAATCACTATTGCAATTCTATTTGAGGGAGAGGCATAAGCTAACATACTTTCTCTACTTGGATCATATGCACTTATGATTGGAACTCTAGCAAGCATCCGCAACTACTAAATATTCATTAAGGTAAAACCCATCCATAGCATTAAAGTATCAAGTCCCCTTTTATCCCATACGCAACAATCCCCTTACTCGGGTTTAAGCTTCTGTCACTCTAGCAACCCACTATAAACGAATCATGAACGTATTGCAACACCCTACAACAGGCATCCCTCACGCTTGCGCGACACGGACGGCACCATAGGACAGCACCAATAAAACATGCAACTCAAACCAATCATAGCAATTCATCAATCACCGATAGGACAATAGGAATCTACTCAGACATCATAGGATGGCAACACATCATTGGAAAATAATATGAAGCATAAAGCACCATGTTCAAGTAGAGGGTACGGCGGGTTGCGGGAGAGTGGACCGCTGTAGATAGAAGGGGGAAGGTGATGGAGGTGTTGGTGAAGATGGCGGAGGTGTTGGTGAAGATCGCGGTGATGATGATGGCCCCCGGCGGCGTTCTGGCGCCATCGGAAGCGAGGGGGAGAGAGCCCCCCTCCTTCTTCTTCTTCTTCCTTGACCTCCTCCCTAGATGGGAGGAGGGTTTCCCCTCTGGTCCTTGGCTCCCATGGCTTGGGAGGGGCGAGAGCCCCTCCGAGATTGGATCTATCTCTCTGTTTCTGCGTTCTCTGCATTGGCTTCTGGCTCTGTTTCACCGTTTCACGTATATATGGAGATCCATAACTCCGATTGGCCTGAAACCTTTTCCGTGATTTTTTTCTGCATATTATCTTTCCTGCGGCAAAAGAAGAGCATCAACCGCCTTACGATGGGCTCACGAGGGTAGGCCGCGCGCCCAGGGGGGAGGGCGCGCCCCCCTGCCTCATGACCACCTCGGGCACCATCTCATGTGGATTTTTCTTCTGGAATTTTCCATATTTTCCAAAAATAAGCTCCGTCCGTTTTTATCCCGTTTGGATTCCGTTTGATATGGATATTCTGCGAAACATAAAACATGCAACAGACAGGAACTGGCACTGGGCACTGGATCAGTATGTTAGTCCCAAAAATAATATAAAAAGTTGCCAAAAAGTATATGAAAGTGAATAATATTGGCATGGAACAATCAAAAATTATAGATACGACGGAGACGTATCAGCATCCCCAAGCTTAATTCCTGCTCGTCCTCGAGTAGGTAAATGATAAAAAAGAATAATTTTTGATGTGGAATGCTACCTAGCATAATCTTGATCATATGTCTAATCATGGCATGAATATTAAGACACGAGTGATTCAAAGCAATAGTCTATCATTTGACATAAAAACAATAATACTTCGAGCGTACCAATAAAGCAATCATGTCTTTTCAAAACAACAAGGCAAAGCAAGCTTATCCCTACAAAATCATATAGTTTGGCCATGCTTCATCTTCGTCACACAAAATGCCCCCATCATGCACAACCCCGATTACGAGCCGAGCAATTGGTTCATACTTTTTAACGCGCTTGAGCTTTTTCAACCCTCACGCAATACACGAGCGCAAGCCATGGATATAGCACTATAGGTGGAATAGAATATAATGATGGAGGTTATGTGGAGAAGAAAAAAAAGGAGAAAGTCTCACATCAACTAGGCATATCAACGGGCTATGGAGATGCCCATTAATAGATATCAATGTGAGGAGTAGGGATTGCCATGCAACGGATGCACTAAGAGCTATAAGTGTATGAAAGCTCAACAAAAGAAACTAAGTGGGTGTGCATCCAACTTGCTTGCTCATGAAGACCTAGGGCATTTGAGGAAGCCCATCATTGGAATATACAAGCCAAGTTCTATAATGAAAATTCCCACTAGTGTATGAAAGTGAAAGCATAGGAGGCTCTCTCTATGAAGAACATGGTGCTACTCTGAAGCACAAGTGTGGTAAAAGGATAGTAACATTGCCCATTCTCTCTTTTTCTCTCATTTTTTTTCTTTTTTCTTTTTTTTGGGCCTTCTCTTTTTTTTGGCCTTTCTCTCTTTTTTATTATTATTTTTTCATCCGGAGTCTCATCCCGACTTGTGGGGGAATCATAGTCTCCATCATCCTTTCCTCACTAGGGCAATGCTCTAATAATGATGATCATCACACTTTTATTTACTTACAACTCAATATTACAACTCGATATCTCGAACAAAGATATGACTCTATATGAATGCTTCCGGCGGTGTACCGGGATGTGCAATGATCTAGCATAGCAATGACATCAAAAAATGGACAAGCCATGAAAACATCATGCTAGCTATCTTACGATCATGCAAAGTAATATGACAATGAATGCTCAAGTCATGTATATGATGATGATGGAAGTTGCATGGCAATATATCTCGGAATGGCTATGGAAATGCCATGATAGGTAGGTATGGTGGCTGTTTTGAGGAAGATATAAGGAGGCTTATGTGTGATAGAGCGTATCGTATCACGGGGTTTGGATGCACCGGCGAAGTTTGCACCAACTCTCGAGGTGAGAAAGGGCAATGCACGGTACCGAAGAGGCTAGCAATGATGGAAAGGTAAAAGTGCGTATAATCCATGGACTCACATTAGTCATAAAGAACTCATATACTTATTGCAAAAGTTTATTAGCCCTCGAAGCAAAGTACTACTACGCATGCCCCTAGGGGGATAGATTGGTAGGAAAAGACCATCGCTCGTCCCCGACTGCCACTCATAAGGAAGACAATCAAAGAAACACCCCATGCTTCAAATTTGTCACATAACGGTTCACCATACGTGCATGCTACGGGACTTGCAAACCTTAACACAAGTATTTCTCAATTTCACAATTACTCAACTAGCAAGACTCTAATATCACCATCTTTATATCGCAAAACTATTGCAAGGAATCAAACATATCATATTCAGCGATCTACAAGTTTATGTAGGATTTTATGACTAACCATGTGAATGACCAGTTCCTGTCATGTCTCTAAATAGATATAAGTGAAGCAATAGAGTTTAATTCTTTCTACAAAAGATATGCCCACTCTCTAACAAGTATAAGTGAAGCAAAAGAGCATTCTACAAATGGCGGTTGTCTATATGAAGAGAAACAGGCAATCCAGACTTCAAATGATATAAGTGAAGCACATGAAGCATTCTATAAAGCCATACTCAAAAGATATAAGTGAAGTGCAATGAGCATTCTATAAATCAACCAAGGATTATATCATACCAGCATGGTAGATAAAAAAAATAAAAACCTAATTGCAAAAGACGCTCCAAGACTTGCACATAATGCATGAACGAAACGAATTCGAAAACATGCTGATACTTGTTGAAGAAAGAGGGGATGCCTCCGCAGCATCCCCAAGCTTAGACGCTTGAGTCTTCTTGAATATTTACTTGGGGTGCCTCGGGCATCCCCAAGCTTGAGCTCTTGCCTCTCTTCCTTCTTCTCACATCGAAACATCCTCGATTAGACACTACATCCACACAAAACTTCAACAGAAAACTCAGTAAGATCCGTTAGTATAATAAAGCAAATCACCACTCTAAGTACTGTAGAAAACCAATTCATATTTTGTTTTTGCATTGTGTCTACTGTAATATAACTTTTTCATGGCTTAATCCACTGATATAAATTGATAGATTCATCAAAACAAGTAAACTATGCATCAAAAACAGAATCTGTCAAAAACAGAACAGTCTGTAGCAATCTGAACATCCACCATACTTATGGTACCCCAAAAATTCTACAAAAATTAGGAAAAATAAACAAGTTGTATAGCAAGACAGTGCAAAAAGAATCAGAACCAATTGACTTTCCAGTTAAAAATGTAAAATCGCACACTACAGCCAAAGTTTCTGTCCTGCACCATACAAACCTGGCATTGTAAACATCCTAAAGGCAAACCTTGGCACATTATTTTTATAATACAATGGAATTGTACAAGGGGATAATTATTATTTTTGAAAAGTTTCTGTAATCAAGATTCACAAAGTTTCCGTGAGCATGAACAAAGTCCAAGGCTAGCTCCCACTTCAACAATGCTTGTCTTTCTCACTTCCACATTCCTTTTTGAAAAGTTTTTAGGTTCCCCTCTTTATTTTTTTTTGTTTTTAAACTATATGAAAGCACTCAACAGAAATAAATGACTCTCTAAAACTTCCGGGTTGTCTCCCTGGCAGTGCTTTCTTTAAAGCCATTAAGCTAGGCATATAGTGCTCAAGTAATGAATCCATCCGGATCCCAAGGTATATCAAAGCCAATTTTAATTAACAATGATTTGTAATTTAGTAGTGAGCACAAAGTAACATATATCATGCAACAACGAAGTCTAACTCTCTTCCTATGCATCGGCATGTCATAAGAGAACAATTCATACACACCGAGTAAAGGCCAATGCATAGTATAAGCAGTTTCTTGCAATTCTATCGTGTTGGAAACATAGAGAGGTGGAGATATAGTTCCTCTCTCATAATAATTGCAAGTAGGAGCATCAAGCACATGCATATTATATCTATCAAAATCATCAAGTGCAATGGTAAAAGGCAACCCATCAATATAATCCTTAATAAGCGCAAGCTTCTCCGATATAGTGTAGTCGGGAGAATTCAAAAAGATAATAGGACTATCATGCGTGGGTGCAATAGCAACAATTTCATGTTTAACATAAGGAACTATAGCAAGTTCATCTCCATAAGCATAATTCATATTGGCATCTTGGCCACAAGCATCATCAATAAGGGATATTTCAAGATAATCAATGGGATCATAATAGTCATCATAGCAATCATCCTTCGATAAGCACGAAGGGGAATTAAACAATGTATGAGTTGAAGAGTTAATCTCATTAGAAGGTGGGCACGGGTGATCAATCCGCTCTTCCTCCTTTTGTTCTTCGCTCTCTTCCTCATCTTTTTCATCCAATGAGCTCACAACTTCATCAATTTCTTCTTCCATAGTTTCCTGCAAAATATTAGTCTCTTCTTGGACAGCGGAGACTTTCTTAATAAGTGCATCAATTTCATAATTGTATTTATAATTATAATTATCATAGCAATATTTGAGGATAGCTAAATTTTCAGATCTATAAATAGCATCATCATAATCCTCAAACTCTTTACACATAGCTTCAATTTCATAAGCACCCATAAAAGCAACAAATTCTTCTATTTGTTCCACATGATAGTAATCATATATACCATTAGCATAAGAAGCTAAGGTTTCAAAATCATTAAATTTGCATGAAAAGGGAAGGTGCGGAGAATTCATCCTAGAGCAACAAGTATAATCATATTCCACGCATAGTTTCCAAGCATACCACTTCAATAAATGAATTTGATCCCATAATAGTTTCCCTTTTTGTGTTAAGCGATAATCCCTAAAGTATTCACGTTGATCCAACATTACTCCCATTATAAAGTTGAATGGGGTTTTCTCAGGATTATCAAAGTAGTATATAATATCTCTCGCATAATGAGAATCGAGGGTTTTAGGAGTTATCCCATCCTCATGAGTAGCAAGTACAGCTAATTTTTTTGGTATTTTGCGTTCCATATCCATAACTAAAGATAGAGAACAACTAGGAACAGCAAATAAAAATTACTTAGTGATAAAGCAAACAAGCACACACGAGAATATTCACCCCACGCTATGACTCCCCGGCAACGGCACCAGAAAAAGGTCTTGATAACCCACAAGTATAGGGGATCGCAACAGTTTTTGATAAGTAAGAGTGTCGAACCCAACGAGGAGCTAAAGGTAGAATAAATATTCCCTCAAGTTCTATCGACCACCGATACAACTCTACGCACGCTTGACGTACGCTTTACCTAGAACAAGTATGAAACTAGAAGTACCTTGTAGGTGTTGTAGGATAAGTTTGCAAGAAACTAAAGAGCATGAAAATAAAACTAGGGGCTGCTAAGATAAAGACACAACTAAAGTAAATATAGCGAGTATGGAAAAGTGGTGATAGGAGTTGTGGAATTGTCCCTAGGCAACTGACTATGTTACTAGACCGGTAATCACTATTGCAATTCTATTTGAGGGAGAGGCATAAGCCAACATACTTTCTCTACTTGGATCATATGCACTTATGATTGGAACTCTAGCAAGCATCCGCAACTACTAAAGATTCATTAAGGTAAAACCCAACCATAGCATTAAAGTATCAAGTCCCCTTTTATCCCATACGCAACAATCCCCTTACTCGGGTTTAAGCTTCTGTCACTCTAGCAACCCACTATAAACGAATCATGAACGTATTGCAACACCCTACAACGGGAATCCCTCACGCTTGCGCGACACGGAGGGCACCATAGGACAGCACCAATAAAACATGCAACTCAAACCAATCATAGCAATTCATCAATCACCGATAGGACAATAGGAATCTACTCAGACATCATAGGATGGCAACACATCATTGGAAAATAATATGAAGCATAAAGCACCATGTTCAAGTAGAGGGTACAGCGGGTTGCGGGAGAGTGGACCGCTATAGATAGAAGGGGGAAGGTGATGGAGGTGTTGGTGAATATGGCGGAGGTGTTGGTGAAGATCGCGGTGATGATGATGGCCCCCGGCGGCGTTCCGGCGCCACCGGAAGCGAGGGGGAGAGAGCCCCCCTCCTTCTTCTTCTTCCTTGACCTCCTCCCTAGATGGGAGGAGGGTTTCCCCTCTGGTCCTTGGCTCCCATGGCTTGGGAGGGGCGAGAGCCCCTCCGTGATTGGATCTATCTCTCTGTTTCTGCGTTCTTTGCGTTGGCTTCTGGCTCTGTTTCACTGTTTCGCGTATATATGGAGATCCATAACTCCGATTGGCCTGAAACCTTTTCCGTGATTTTTTCCGAATATTATCTTTCTTGCTGCAAAAGAAGAGCATCAACCGCCTTAAGGTGGGCTCACGAGGGTAGGCCGCGCGCCCGAGGGGTGGGGGGGAGGGCGCGCCCCCCTGCCTCGTGACCACCTCGGGCACCGTCTCGCGTGGATTTTTCTTCTCGAATTTTCCATATTTTCCAAAAATAAGCTCCATCCGTTTTTATCCCGTTTGGATTCTGTTTGATATGGATATTCTGCGAAACATAAAACATGCAACAGACAGGAACTGGCACTGGGCACTGGATCAATATGTTAGTCCCAAAAATAATATAAAAAGTTGCCAAAAAGTATATGAAAGTGAATAATATTGGCATGGAACAATCAAAAATTATAGATACGACGGAGATGTATCAGAGTGATACTTTGGCATAATTTCAATGTAAATCTTCTTAATTGTGATATGAATATTCAGATCCGAAAGATTCAAGACAAAATTTCATATTGACACAAAAATAATAATACTTCAAGCATACTAATCAAAGCAATCATGTCTTCTCAAAATAACATGGCAAAAGGAAGTTCATCCCTACAAAATCATATAGTTAGGATATGCTTCATTTTCGTCACACAAAGATGTTCCCAACTTCTATACCCCCGATGACAAGCCAAGCAATTGTTTCATACTTAAATAATCTCAAACTTTTTCAATCTTCACGCAATACATGAGCGTGAGCCATGGATATAGCACTATGGGTGGAATTGAATATGATGATGGGGATTGTGTGGAGAAGACAAAAAAGGAGAAAGTCTCACATCAACTAGGCGTATCAACGGGCTATGGAGATGCCCATCAATAGATATCGATGTGAGTGAGTAGGGATTGCCATGCAACGGATGCACTAGAGCTATGAATGCTCAACAAAAGAAAACTAGTGGGTGTGCATCCAACTCGCTTGCTCACGAAGACCTAGGGCATTTGAGGAAGCCCATCGTAGGAATATACAAGCCAAGTTGAAAAATTCCCACTAGTATAAAAAGGACAACTTATGAGACTCACTACATGAGGAACAAGGTGCTACTTTGAAGCACAATATATGAGACTCACTACATGAAGAACAAGGTGCTACTTTGAAGCACAAGTGTGGAAAAAGAGATAGTAGCATTGCCCTTTTTTTTGGGCCTTTCTTTTTTTCTTTTTGGCCTTTCTTTTTTTTATTTGGGCAATGCTCTAATAATGATGATCATCACACTTCTATTGATTACAACACAAGGATTACAACTCGAAACTTAGAACAAGATATGACTCTATATGAATGCCTCCGGCGGTGTACCGGGATGGTGCAATGAATCAAGAGTGACATGTATGGAAAATAATGCATGGTGGCTTTGCCACAAATACGATGTCAACTACAAGATCATGCAATGGCAATATGACAAAAGTAATGCATGTCATGATGATGATGGTGGAAGTTGCATGGCAATATATCTCGGAATGGCTATGGAAATGCCATGATAGGTAGGTATGGTGGCTGTTTTGAGGAAGATATAAGGAGGTTTATGTGTTATAGAGTGTATCGTATCACGGGGTTTGGATGCACCGGCGAAGTTTGCGCCAACTCTCAAGGTGAGAAAGGGCAATGCACGGTACCGAAGAGGCTAGCAAAGGTGGAAAGATGGGAGTGCGTATAATCCATGGACTCAACATTAGTCAAAAGAACTCATATACTTATTGCAAAAATTTAGAAGTCATCAAAAATTGAAGTACTACGCGCATGCTCCTACGGGGATAGATTGGTAGGAAAAGACCATCGCTCGTCCCCGACCTCCCCTCATAAGGATGCACAAGCCAGGTACACTTCATGTTTCAAATTTCTTACACAAATACGTGCATGCTACTGGACTTGCAAACTTCAACACAAGTATTCATCAAATTCATAATCACCCAACTAGCACGACTTTGATCTTATCACCTCCATATCTCAAAAAAATTATCAAGCATCAAACTTATCTTAGTATTCAATTCACTGAAAAGAAAGTTTCACATATCTTGAACACCAAGTATATTAACATTAAGCAAATTACCATGATATTAAAGACTCTCAAAATAATCTAAGTGGAGCATGAGAGATCAAATAGTTTCTTTAAAACAAATCCACCACTGTGCTCTAAAAGATGTAAGTGAAGTACTAGAGCAAAAATTATCACGCTCAAAAGATATAAGTGAAGCACTATGAGCAAAACTATCAAGCTCAAAAGATATAAGTGAAGCACATAGAGTACTCTAACAAATTCCAATTCATGTATGGCTCTCTCAAAAGATGTGTACAGCAAGGATGATTGTGGTAGACTAACAAGCAAAGACACAAATAATACAAGACGCTCCAAGCAAAACACATATCATGTTGATGAATAAAAATATAGCTCCAAGTAAATTACCGACGGAAGTGGACGAAAGAGGGGATGCCTTCCGGGGCATCCCCAAGCTTTGACTTTTTGGTGTCCTTAGATTATCTTGGGGGTGCCATGGGCATCCCCAAGCTTAGGCTCTTGCCACTCCTTGTTCCATAATCCATCAAAAGAATTCACCCAAAACTTGAAAACTTCACAACACAAAACTCAACAGAAATCTCGTGAGCTCCGTTAGAGAAAGAAAACAAAAGACTACTTCAAGGTACTGTAATGAACTCATTCTTTATTTAAATTGGTGTTAAACCTACTGTATTCCAACTTCTCTATGGTTTATAAACAACTTTACTAGCCATAGATTCATCAAAATAAGCAAACAACACACGAAAAACAGAATCTGTCAAAAACAGAACAGTCTGTAGCAATCTGTAACTAACGCAAACTTCTGGAACTCTAAAAATTCTACCAAATAGGAAGTCCTGGAAAATTTGTTTATTGATCAGCAGCAAAAAGAAGCAACGCAAAAGGACGTTTCTGTGATTTATCATAACTAAATTCGTGCGCGCAAAGTTTCTGTTTTTCAGCAGAATCAAAGCAACTATCATCGTAGGTTATCCTATAGGTCCTACTTGGCACAAACACTAATTAAAACATAAAACCACATCCAAACAGAAGGCAGATGGATTATTTATTCCTAAACAGAAGAAAAAACAAAAAACACAAAATAAAATTGGGTTGCCACCCAACAAGCGCTATCGTTTAACGCCCCTAGCTAGGCATAAACGCAAGGATAGATCTAGGTATTGCCATCTTTGGTAGGCAATTCTTCAATGAGGCAATTACCTCCTTTAGAATTTTCTTTTTTCCTAGTAATTGACAAATTTTCAGGCAAAAGATCAAAGAATTCATCTATAGCAAATTGTTCCTTAGTGATGGTAAAAAGATTGGGATGAACACTTATAGATTTAAGATCCGCAATTTCCTTACTAGATGATTCACCCTTATTCTTAGGAACATAAATAAGCTTAGTATTTTTAGTAGAAGAACTTTGAGTGTTTTGAACGGAAGAAAAAGCGGTTCCCAAGTTGGTAATGATACCCTCAAGTTTATCGATTCTTGTGGAATCTAGATTTATTTTTTCATTAACAAGGGGTTCTTTTTCTTTAATATTTTTCAAAGTCATTCCTACCTTAGATCCGTATTGAGTAATTTGATTGTGGATCTTTTTGCCAAAATTTTCAATTGATTCAATGGTAGCAACTTTATTTTCAATAGCTTCAAGCCTTTGCATAACATGCTCCAAAGTTAACGTAGTTCCATTAATCAAAAGGGGCGGTGAGCCAAATATATCTATTAAAGCATTATAAGAATCAAAAGTATGGCTACCCAAAAAATTCCCTCCGGTAATGGTGTCAAGGATATATCTATATCAAGGATTAGCACCTACGTAAAAATTGCGAAGAAGAACTGAGGTATTGTTGCCTGGTAGATTTGTTTTGAGCATTGCAAATTCTATACCAAGCATCTTTTAGATTTTCTCCCTCCCTTTGTTTAAAATTTAAGACCTCATTCTCGGGAGATAACGAAGACGATATGAAACTAGTCATGATGACAAGCAAACTGACACACGAGCAAACAAGTAACGCAATGGGAAAAAGGCAAACGGAAAAGAGAGGGCAAATAAAACGGCAAGGGTGAAGTGGGGGAGAGGAAAACGAGAGGCAAATGGCAAATAATGTAATGCGAGAGATAGGGATTGCGATGGGTAGTTAGTATAGTTGACTTGCTTGCGTGAGCCTCCCCGGCAACAGCGCCAGAAATTCTTCTTGCTACCTCTTGAGCACTGCGCTGGATTTCCCCGAAGAGGAGAGGATGATGCAGTAAAGTAGCGTAAGTATTTCCCTCGGTTTTTGAGAACCAAGGTATCAATCCAGTAGGAGACCACGCACAAGTCCCTCGTACCTACACAAAACGATAGCAACTCGCAACCAACGCTTAGGGGTTGTCAATCCCTTCACGGTCACTTACGAGAGTGAGATCTGATAGAGATAATATATTTGGTATTTTTGATAGATAGATGCAAAGTAAAAAGTAAAGGCAAAGTAAAAACAAAGCAAGTAAATAAAGTGATATAGATTGATATGATGAGAATAGACCCGGGGCCATAGGTTTCACTAGTGGCTTCTCTCAAGAGCATAAGTATTCTACAGTGGGTGAACAAATTACTGTTGAGCAATTGACAGAATTGAGCATAGTTATGAGTATATCTAGGCAATGATCATGTATATAGGCATCACGTCCAAAACAAGTAGATCGAAACGATTCTGCATCTACTACTATTACTCCACTCATCGACCGCTATCCAGCATGCATCTAGAGTATTAAGTAAAAACAGAGTAACGCCGTAAGCAAGATGACATGATGTAGAGGGATAAATTCATGCAATATGATAAAAAAAACCATCTTGTTATCCTCGATGGCAACAATACAATACGTGCCTTGCAACTCTTTTTGTCACTGAGTAAGGACACCGCAAGATTGAACCCAAAGCTAAACACTTCTCCCATTGCAAGAACTACCAATCTAGTTGGCCAAACCAAAAAGATAATTCGAAGAGACTTGCAAAGATAACTCAATCATACATAAAAGAATTCAGAGAAGAATCAAATATTTTCCATACATAATACTGGATCATAAACCCACAATTCATCGGTCTCAACAAACACACCGCAAAAGGAAGATTGCATCGAATAGATCTCCACGAGAGAGGGGGAGAACATTGTATTGAGATCCAAAAAGAGAGAAGAAGCCATCTAGCTACTAGCTATGGACCTGAAGGTCTGAAGTAAACTACTCACACTTCATCGGAGGGGCTATGGTGATGATGTAGAAGCCCTCCATGGTGGATGCCCCCTCTGGCGGAGCTCCGGAACAGGCCCCAAGATGGGATCTCGTGGATACAGAAGGTTGCGACAGTGGAATTAGGTTTTTGGCTCCTGTTCTGATCGTTCGGGGATACGTAGGTATATATAGGAGGAAGGAGTACGTTGGTGGAGCTCCGAGGGGCCCACGAGGTAGGGGGCGCGCCCTCCACCCTCGTGACCTCCTCGGAGGCTTCTTGGAGTAGGGTCCAAGTCTCCTGGATCACGTTCGGTTGGAAAATCACGATCCCAAAGGTTTCATTCCGTTTGGACTCCGTTTGATATTCTATTTCTTCGAAATACTGAAAAAGGCAAAAAACAGCAATTCTGGGCTGGGCCTCCGGTTAATAGGTTAGTCCCAAAAGTAATATAAAAATGGAAAATAAAGTCCAATATAGTCCAAAACAGTAGATAAAGTAGCATCGAGCAATCAAAAATTATAGATACGTTGGAGACGTATCACCTGCCAACCGGCTGCTAAGCAGCCGGCTAGTCGGCTTCCTACTCACCTTGCTACAATATAAGAAAGCTAAAGTACTTGCCCTCCCACACAGCCAAGTACTTTCCCAGCCACAGACTGCAGAGCAACTGTCCGGCTGGGAAGGCGGCGACCAAGGGAGGGCGGCAAAGGAAACAACCAAAAAAGATGAAAAGCAAGCACAGTCGAAAGTCAAACACATGCAAGATTATATTTACACAAAAGGCCTTCGAGGGGCCGGCATTCAACTTAGTCTGAATACACCCCCAGTGGGTGGAACTGCGCGAATTTAACAAATATTGTTCAAAGACCAACAGACAGGAAGACAAAGATAAACATGATGGCTCAGTCCAAGGGCGCAGCGGGCGAGCTGGGCAGGTCTGTGGAGATGGCGGCGTTGGCTAGAGGAGTGGCCGGCTGGCGAGTCTCGGCTTGGCCATCACCAGTGGCAGGCGGCATGTTCGCGCGTGTCTCGTTGCTGGAGGCACAGTCAAGCTGAGGTTGGTCGGCTGCTCCACCATCCGGTGCGGCATCTTCACCGTCCTCTTCCTCCTCCTCTTCACGCTCGTCGCTGGAGTCGATCTCCTCCATCGAGTCTTCACCATCCGCCAGGTTTAGCCCAAACCACTCCTCCGGCAGAGCAACACCGTCGTCGTTTAGCTCGGGGACGAAGGCACTGGTGTCGATGTACTCGGCGATCGCCAAAGCACGCTGGATGATAGCCGGCTGCACCGCCTCCGGCTCCTCATTGGCCTCCTGCCAAAACGTGGCCAGCTGGGTCAAGTCCAGCCCGGGATACCACGTGTGGACGAACTCCAGCGCCCGCCTGGCGCCTACCCGAGCTGCAGAAGCCTTCCAAGCCTCGAAGCGGCCAGCCGCCACCTCCAGCCACTCGATAGTCCAACTGGGGGTGCGGGGAATCACTTCACCAGTCCACAGGGCGGACAGCACCTGGGCTCCAACGCGCTGAAGGCGGCGGGGCATGCAGTGAGCCGGCTGGAGACGGGCTTGGATGGCCAACAACTGCTCCTCGAGCGTCCGGTGAGCGTCCAGTGCAATCTCAGCGCCAGCCTGCCTTTGCACGTTGCAGTGGGCCTCGATGACTTGGTTGGCGGCAACAGAATAGCCGGGGAAGTACTCTGCACAAAGAAGAAAAGAAAAAATGCGAAGTCAGAAGTCGGACCAAGCAACAGGCAGCAAACAAAGGGACAAAGAGGAAGAAGGCTCACCGTTAACCATGTCTTCAATATGGTCGTAGCCATAATTCAGCACCTGCCTCGACTCGGCCCAGTTTGCTGCCTCGGTCTCGTACTCGGCTTGGAGGGCGGCCTTGCTGTCCTTCACCGCCTTCAGGGCCCCCTTGTGGCTCTCCTCCTGGTCAGCCAGCTTCTTGGCCAGGCGGTCGCGCTCCTGAGCCATGGTGCTGCACCCGGCCTCCTTGACGCGCAGGGCGGTCTGGGCCTCACCCAATTGCTGTCGCAGGTCGGCATTGGCCTCTGCAGAGACGGTAAAGAAGAAAAAACAATGAGAAAGAAGTCGCCAAAAAAGATCCGGCCCGACTGCTCAGCAGTCGGCCTGAATCTCGGGTACTACACCTAGTGGGTGCGCTGACGCGCCCCCACGAGAGATAGAAGATGGAACACTTACTCCGGCTCTCAGACAAGTCAGCGGTCTTCTGAGTCAGCTCCCGGGCATGGGAGTTGAAAGCGTCCGCGCGAAGATTATGGTAGTCCTGCGAAAGGGACAGACGAACAAATAAAAACAAGCTAGCACCCGAGTTTACTAAGAAGTTCCAAGCCGCCTGCTCAGCAGCCGACTCAGAACTCGGGGACTACACCCAGTGGGTGCGTTGACCCGGATGGCTGACCGCGTATCCAAGAACTCTTGGTTGTAGTTCTTCAGGGCGGCGGCCTGAGACTGAAGCCGGGCCCGGACGTCTTGCGCCGCCGCGTTCAGCACGGCCATCCTGCCACCCGGTGTCCACCCCGGCGAGCTGACGCTCGCTGTCTCTAGCTCCTAGGACGACGAGCTCGAGCCCGCGGCCCTCTGCGGGTTCGGCGCCGAGGTCGCCTTCGCCGCCCGCTGGCGTGTCGGAAATCGGACCACGAGGTCCACCCTGGCAGCCGGCTTGCCCCCAGCCGGTGGCACATGCGGCGTGCTGGGTTGGCCGCCTTGATCCGCCGTAGCCGGCGCTGGCGGAGCCGCCTCCTTCTCCGGGTCGATGACATCGCCCTCCTCCCTCTCCATCACCGGCAGGTCGCCGCCGGCTCCCTCCGGGGGCACCACCAGGATCTCAGGCACCACGGAGCGGAGGGGGATGACGAGCTACGGAGGCTGGTTGCGCAAGGCTTCCCCCGCCTGCGCCGCGGCTGCAGCATCCGCCTGGGCCTTGGCCGCCACGTCGGCCTGTGCCCTCGCCGTCTCCTCCGCCTTCTGCTGTTCCGCCTCCCGCTCCTCACGCGCCTCCCGCGCGTTCCGATCCGTCGCCGCCTGAAGCTCAGCGTGAGGGTCCACGCGGTGGGCGCTGGTGGAGCCTCCCGCCGCTCCAACCACGGAAGCGGCGACAGACCGCTCGAGAGAGAGCGGAGCTCTGTGTTGTACAAGACAAAGAAAAATCAGAAGAATATTGACAAGAAGGAAGAAAAGAATACGTGAGGGAGTCAGCACTTACGCAGAAACCATCTGCGGCTCCTTCACCGCCTTGCGGAAGCGGGTGGCCTTCGCGGCCACTTCGTCCCGCTTGGTCGTTGCAACCGAGCCCTCGGGCTTCTTCGACCGGCTGCCGAACAGGATCGGCGCGGCCCAGCGCTTCTGCGCGCCGCCTCGGGCAGCCGACGTGGCAGACGAGCTCGCACCCTGCTGGTCGGACGTCGGCTGGCGGCGTGGGGCGACTTCTCCCTCGTCGTCGTCTGGCCAGTCCTCAAGGCCGGCTCTGAGCCCTGAGCCGCCTGCCTCGCCGCCTCCTCCCACGGCGTCGTCGTCCAAGGCGGGCGCCCCCAAGTCGGGGTCGTCCACATTGCTCTCTGCCCGGTCAGGGAGAAATTGATGCTCCGGCCCCGCGGCACCGGCTGCCGGCTGGAGGGGGGGCTTTGTTAGACAAGCCGATTGGTCAAGTCAGCCAAGCAGAACTCGGCAACAGAAGAAAAAAGAGAAGAAAAGGAAACTTACCATAGGCGGGGGGTCGGCGTGGGAATACGGTTCCTTGCTGAACCGCCACTTATCCATGAGCTTGCACTTCGCAATGTAGATCACAATGTGAGCTACCTCTGCGTGAGGCATCTCCTTGGTGCACAGCCGGTGTCGGGTGGTAGGTGCGACATATGCCAACGGGTGGCTTATCATTGTGGGAGCCAGCAAGACGTTGCCGGTGCCTGGAAACGGGATAAGGCGACGGAATGCACGCCGGCAAATCTTACCCAGGTTCGGGGCTCTCCGTGGAGATAACACCCCTAGTCCTGCTCTGCGGGGTCTCCGCATGATCACTAGATCAACAAGTAGCTACAAGAGGCTCCTTGAGATGTTCGGTGGAAGGAGGAAGAAGGGCAAGGCTAGCTCTCTTCTCTCCCTATGGTGATGTCTAAAACTCTCTGAGATCAATCCTTTGTATGGGTGTCCCGGGGGGTTTATATAGGCCTACCCCCGGGGGTACAATGGTAATCCGACTGGGTGTGGGCCCAGGCCGTCAGTGTCTACGACCGCTGTCTTCTCGCCGGCTTCTGGGGCCCGCCGACTGGTGGGTCCCGCCGGCTGTCGGCCTATTGGTCGACAGGCTAGCCCCACCGCATGGGGGATCTTGTCGGGGGCTGGTTACTGTTGCCTCGCCTCTGATGACGAGGGCTTTGTCGAGGTAAGCATGGCTACAGTGCCGCCGCCTTGCGGGCTCCCACTGTAGCCTTACCGCGTCTCATCTACTTAATGGCGCGCCCTCCCCGAGGGGGGAGCAAGCCGGCTATTGGAAGCCGGCCCGGCCTTAGGCCGGCTAGGGGAGGCTGGGCCGCCTTCGGATGTCTCTCTGACCGAAGGGGCCCGCCGCCTGCGGGCCGTACTGGCAACCCGTCGTGGATGGCGTCATGATCCGCATGGCAACAGTGCCACGCCGGACAGGGGATGGCCGCCCCGTACGGCGTACTGTAGCCATGCATACACCGGGACTCGGGGGTGGCAGGGTTCGCTGTAGCCACGCCCCGTCTCGTCACCGTTATGGGGGGTGGACTTTAGGATGCGGCCTTCGGCCGCTTGCTTCTTGGAGTCGGTCCTTCATGGGCCGGCTTCTTGGAGTCGGCCCGATCGTGACGTCCTCCAAAGGTTGTTTATGGCCGGGCCGCCTTCCGCTAGCCGGCCTAGGTGATAGCCGGCCGGAGGAAGGCGGCCCCGTGTCTCAGGTGCTTCGAGGTCCGATCGGCCCATTGTTTTTTCTGAGGGCCAAAGGGTGCTGGTTAGGCTACCCGTGGTCATTTACTCCGACAGTAGTCCCTGAAGCTGGTTGGGCTTCACGGCTGAAGGGGAAATCGAGAAGCTCAGCCAGCTTCCTATCCCGAGCAGCCGGCAGGTAGGAGTCGGCCTTCCTTGCGCGTGCCTTCTCGACGAATCCTCCTCAAAATTCGAAGGCGGGAACCAGCTGGCGCGCTAGCCGAGCGGCGGGCTGACCACCCACTTTCCGCGCGTCATGTGGCGCCCTTCGGCTGACAGGGCCTGCCAGCCCACGCGTGTGACGGGACGCCGTCGTAGGCCGGGGCCCGCCACTTCCGCGCCTCGGCCCGTGCGCGGATCTTCTGTGGCCCAAACCGATCGCACGTCTTCCAGCGGTGGTTCCCACTCGCCATCAAGGCGCAATAATCGCGGGTCATGGGGGAGTGGGCACAGTTAATCCCATGCCCCCCGTGCCTTGCCTCCTCGGCTTCGCCGCGCGAGGCTATAAGTTGGGGCGGGGAGGGGGAGCAGCAATCGTTCACACGCTTGCCCTCGCCCTGCCTCCTTCTTCTTATTCTTCGCTGCGGTAGCCCCTCGCCGTGCTCCCGCTTCGCCATCCTTTCTTCCTCCTAGCATGCCGCGGGCTTGCTGCCTCCGCGCCGGGTGCTTCTCGTCGTCGCGCTCGCCGCCATGGCTCCTACGTCGAGCTCTTGGGACGGCTCCACCGTCCACGACGACCACATTGAGTTTCTCCGCAAGACGTGGCGGCTGCCGAGCGAGGATCTTGTGCAAGTCCGCCTGACGCTAGCGAGGGAGGTTTCACCGGTGCCGGAGGAAGGCGAGCGAGTGATCTTCTACTCGCACTGCCTGCGCGGTGTCGGCCTCCCCGCGAGCGGCTTCTTCCGCGCGTTTCTTGACTTCTACCAACTCCAGCCGCACCACCTCACCCCCAACACGGTGGTGCTGTTGTCGGCCTTCGTCTCTTTGTGCGAAGGTTTCCTCGGTGTCCTCCCCACCATCGTGCTCTGGGGAGTTTTTTCAATCCAAGCTCGGCACGGTCGTCGCCAGCGTGCCGGCTCCGTGCGGCGCCTTCATCGCCATGAGGAGGTCCACCGCCGACAACCCCTTCCCTTCTATCGCGCTGATCCAGTCGGTGAAGCTCTGGCAACGGTCTTACTTTTATGTAAAGAACGTTGCCCCGAATGGAGATTATGTCAACTTGCCGGCTTACGTAGCCGGCCCGCCGGTTGGGAGGCCGGCTTCATGGTCCTACCGGGCCAGGTCGCTGACGCTGGCTGGAGCCGGAGCCGTCGCACGACTTCGGGTGCTCATCCAGTCGGACTGCCTGACCGGGCCCGACTTGATCGCCGCCTTCGTCGAGCGCCGGGTCCTTCCGCTTCAAGGCCACCCTCATCTGATCTGTCAGATGAGCGGCCGGTTCGACCCAAGCCGGCTCAGCACCAGGGAGATGCCTCACGACGAGGTATCTTACATGGTGAACTACATCGCCAACTGCAAGCTCAAGCCGGACTGGCAGTATGGCATGGCGCCATTCTCTCGCGCCAATCCACCACCTATGGTAAGCTTTCTTTCTTCATTTGTTGCCGAATCCCTTTTCGGGCCGACTCTTGACCAGTCGGTCTGTCCTGAACCAGAATCCCCTTCTTCATCCTTCGGCCGGGACCGCGGGGCCGGAGCGCGAGTTCGCCCCCGACCGCGAGGCGAACGATCCTGACGACCCCGACTTGGGGGCGGCCGCCCTGGATGACGACGCCGCGGGGGGGGGGGGGGGGGGGCGGCGAGACAGGCGACTCCGGCTTCACTTCCGGCTTCGAAGACTGGCCCGACGATGACGAGGCCGATCCCGCTCCACGCCGCCAGCCGGCGTCCGACACCCAAGGCGCCGGCCCATCTGGCGGGCCGGCCGCACGAGGCGGCGCACTGAAGCGTCGAGCGGTGCCGACCCCCTTCGGCGGCCGGCCGAAGAGGCCTAAGGTGCCCGCGGCGGCAACCAAGCGGGACGAGGCGGCCGCGAAGGCGGCCCGCTTCCGCAAGGTGGTGAAGCAGCCGCAGGCGGTCTCGGCGTAAGTTCTGGCTCTTACGCATCTTTCTCTTTTTTCCTCAGTTGATGTTCTTCTAAGTCCTTTCTCTGTTTTGTCAACCAGGGCCCCGCTCTCTCTTGAGCGGACTACCACCGCCTTCATAGTCGGCGGAGCGGGAGGGTCTACGGGCTCCCGTCGTATAGATCCCTGCGCCGAGCTTTAGGCGGCGATGGAGCGGAACACGCGGGAAGCGCGGGAGGAGCGGGAGGCGGAGGAGAGAAGGGCAGCCGCCGCCAAGCCGGCCCTGGAGACGACGGCGGAGTCGGCCGGGGCGCAGGCCGATGCGGCGGCCAGGGCCCGGGCGGAGGCCGAGGCCGCAGAGAAGACGGCGGAGGCCCTGCGTGGCCAGCCTTCGAAGCTCGTCATCCCCCTCCGTTCTGCGCCCCGGACGTCCCGGAGCCACCGCCGGAGGAGATCAGTCGCGACCTGCTGATGACGGAGAGGAAGGAGGGCGACGTAGTCGTCCTAGAGGGAGAAGTGGTGCCGCCTCCGTCGGCCGGGACAGGCCAAGGCGGCCAGCCCGAGGTGCCGCCTGAGCAGGCGACTGCACAAGCGGATCTCGTGGTCTTGTCGCCGACTCGTCGGCGTGCGGCCAGGGCGGCTTTAGAGCCGGATCCGCAGAGGGCGGCCGGCTCCAGCTCGTTGTCGCATGAACTAGAGTCGGCCACCGCTAGCTCGCCAGGGTGGACGCAGGGTGGTGGGACGGCCGCGCTGAACTTGGCGGCGCAAGACGTTCGCAGCCGGCTTCAGGCCCAAGCAACCGCGCTGCAGCAGTGTACCCGAGAGTTTCTCGCAACACGGGCGGTCGTTCGGGTGAGTTCTCTTGTTCTTGATTTCTTTCCGTGGGGGCGCGTCAGCACACCCACTGGGTGTAGTCCCCGAGTTCCGAGCCGGCTGCTGAGCAGGCGGCTTGGAACTTCTTCAAAGACTTGTTTTACTGATTTGCTCTTGCTTGCTTCTTTGTCCTGTTTGCAGGATTACCACAACCTCCACGCCGCTACCTTCAACTCCCAGGTCCTGGAGGAAGACAAAAGGGCCGCCGATCTGTCGGAGAGCCGGCGTGAGTGTCTTTGTCTTTTCATCTCATGTGGGGGCGCGTCAGCGCACCCACTGGGGGTAGTCCCCGAGATTCGGGCCGACTGCTGAGCAGTCGGGTCGGATCTTTCTTGCCGACTTCTTTCTTAATTTCTTCTTTCCATGTTGGCAGGAGCCAACGCCGACTTGAGGCAGCAGCTGGGTGTGGCCCAGACCGCCCTTCGCACCAAGGAGGGTGAACTCAACGCCTTGGCTCAGGAGCGTGACCGCCTGGCCAAGAAACTGGTCGACCAGGAGGAAAGCCACAAGGCGCCCTGAAGGCGGCTCGGGACAGCGAGGCCGCCCTCAAAGCCGAATACGAGACCGAGGCGGCGTGCTGGGCCGAGGCAAGGCAGGCTCTGAGCGAAGGCTACGGCCGGGTTGAGGATTTGGTTGACGGTAGGCCGCCTTCTTCTTCACCCTTTGCTTGTCCTTGTAAGTCAGTTTATCTCCCGACTTGCTCTTTTTCCTTCTTCTTTGTGCAGAGTACTTTCCCGGCCATTCCGTCGCCGCCAACCAAGCCATTGAAGCTCACCGTGAAGCCCGTCGGCAGGCTGGGGTTCAGATCGCGCCGGATGCCAACCGGTCGCTTGAGGAGCAGCTTCTGGCGATCGAGGCCCGCCTCCAGCCGGCCTACCGCATGCTCCGCCGGCTTCAGCGTGCCGGGGCACAGGTGCTGGCCGCCCTTTGGCCTGGCGAGGTAATTCCTCGCACCCCCAACCATACTACCGACTGGCTGGTGGTAGCCGTTGGCCGCCTTGAGGCCTGGAAGGCTTCAGCAGCTTGATCCGGCGCTCGACGGGCGCTAGAGTTCGTCCGGGCTTGGTACCCTGGGCTGAACTTGGATCAGCTGCGCACCTGGCGGCAGGAGGCTGACGAGGAGCTGGAGGCGGTGCGCCCGACTATTATCCAGCGTGCCTCGACGATCGCGGACTTCACCGACACCAGCGCCTTTGCTCCTGAGGTGAACGAGGATGGTGTCGCGCAGCCGGAGGAATGGTTCGGGCTGAACCCGGCCGACGGTGAGGACTCGGCGGAGGAGATTGACTCCAGCGACGAGGGCGAGGAGGAGGAGGAGGAAGACGACAAAGATGCTATGCCAGATGTCGGAGCAGCCGGCCAGCCTCAGCCTGACCGTGCCTCCAGCAACGAGGCGCACGCGAATGCTCCGCCTGCCACCGGCGACGACCAGGCCGAGACTCGCCAGTCGGCCACTCCTCCAACCGACACCGCCGTCTCCATCGTTCTTCCTGAAGCTCCGGGCGCTCCCTTGGCTTGATTCACCATTTTACTTTCCTGCCAGTCACTCTTTGAACATACTTGTTATTTTTGCGCAATTCCACCCACTGGGGGTGTATTCAAACTTTGTTGAATGTCGGCCTTTCGAAGGCTTTGGGTGTAAATATTATTATGCACGTGCTTGGCTTCCATTCCTACTTGCTTTTTATCTTTTTGCTTTCTTCCTTTGCCGCCTTCCCTTGGTTGCCGCCTTCGCAGCCGGATAGCTGCTCTGCAGTCTGCGGCCGGGTAAGGAATTCAGCCGTCTAGGAAGTCAAGGACTCAAGCTTTCTTAGATTATGGCAGAGTAGGAAAGGAAGCCGGCCAGCCGACTGCTTCGACAGTCAGTTGGCGAGGGGGGGGAAGCTGGCTTTTGTTATGTAAGTTCGTTAGTCCTTAGCCATATTTCATGTGGGCATCCTTTCCGCCTTTAGCTCTTGCTAGTCGGGCAGCTGTCTCTTTGAGCTATGACTTTCACAAAAGAGGGCTTGGGTGCCAGCACATTACTTGTCTGACTGGAGGTAGAGTTTGGACATAACCCAAGGCGGCCAGTCCCCGGGCCGACTAGTCGAACCCGGTGCCGGACGGAGAAAGTAAATGCAGTAGGGTAACCATGGTTGTGATACCCGGCATACATAGATAAAATAGGGTAGTCCCCGAGAACTCCTCGGGGGCCCGTTGTCTCATGCTTAATACAAAAAGGTAGCGTGATACATACTGCATTTCAACTGTAAAATCTTCGAAGAAGATTGGCGTTCCACGGGCGCTCCGACTCTTTGCCGGAGTTGTCTCTCTTGCGTGCCTTCGGCTTCTGCACGTCGATTAGGTAATAGGAGTCGTTTCCCAGAGCCCGGCTGATGGCGAAGGGGCCTTCCCAAGGGGCCGAGCGCTTGTGCTGGCCGGCTGTTCGCTGGATTAGCCGGAGCACAAGGTCTCCCTCTTGGAAAGTTCTTGGCTTCACTCTCCGACTGTAGTAAGGGCGTAGTCCTTGCTGGTAGATGGCGGACCGGCTGAGGGCTAACAGCCGGCTTTCTTCCAGCAAGTCGGCACTGTTTTCTCTTGCTTCCTTGGCCTCCGCCTCCGTGTACATGGTGACTCGAGGTGAGTCGAACTCGACGTCAGTTGGGATAACAAACTCAGCACCATATACAAGGAAGAAGGGGGTGAAGCCGGTCGACTTGTTTGGAGTAGTGCGCAGACTCCAGAGGACGGCCGATAGCTCGTCGAGCTAGCAGCCGGTTGAACGCTCCAGTGGCACGACCAGTCGGGGCTTGATGCCGGAGAGGATGAGACCGTTTGCTCGCTCGACTTGGCCGTTTGACTGCGGGTGAGCAATGGACGCTAAGTCCAGTCGGATGCCCTGTGTCGTGCAGAAACGTGCCAATGCTCCCTTGGCAAAATTTGTGTCGTTGGCGTGATGATGCTGTGTGGTACACCGTACTGGGTTGTAATGTCGGCAATGAATGTCACGGCAGTCGGCCCATTCAGTTTCTTGATCGGCTTTGCTTCAATCCACTTGGTAAATTTGTCTACGGCGACAAGCAGATGTGTCATGCCGCCGCGCGCCGTCTTGAATGGTCCGACCATGTCCAGTCCCTGGACGGCAAAGGGCCAAGTGATGGGGATGGTCTTGAGTGCAGAAGCCGGCAGGTGTTGCTTGGAGCTGAAGACTTGGCACCCTTTGCAGTGTTTGACTAGTTCCTTGGCATCCTCCAATGCAGTCGGCCAGAAGAATCCATGGCGGAAGGCCTTGGCGACGAGCACCCTGGAGGCGGCATGGTGGCCGCATTCGCCTTGGTGGATGTCTTCGAGGATTGCTATGCCCTTCTCTTGCTCGACGCAGCGCTGGAAGACTCCGGTAGCGCTGCGCCTAACTAGCTCTTGATTCATTATTGTGTAGGCTCCGGCTCGGCGTTGGACTTGTTTGGCCGAGATCTCGTCAGTTGGTAGTTCTTCATTCACCAGAAACCGGAGGATGGGCTGAGCCCATGATGGAGCTGTGATTTCTTCGATTGCCAAGACGGCTACTGCAACCAGGGTGGGCGGGCTGGGTTGTGAGGAGTTGGAGTCGGCCTCCGCCTGCTGTGCCGCTGCAGTCCCCGGGCCGGGTTCGACTATGGTAGTCCCCGGGCCGGGTTCGACTATGTTAGTCCCCAAGCCGGCTGCAGAAGTCCTCGGGCCGCCTGCCTGATCCCCGAAGTCGGATCCGACTACGTCGGGGTCAGGCGGCACGAAGATGGAACTGGATTCCGAAGACGGCTTGACAGATGGCTTGAGGAGGTGTTGCAGGGCGACGCCGGTTGGTATAGCTTGTCGGGTGGAGCCTATTCGTTCCAGGGCATCTGCTTGCTCGTTGTCGGCTCATGGCACGTGAAGGTACTCGCACCCCTCGAAATATCCGCTGAGCTGCTGGACAAGAAAACGGTAGCTCGCCATGTTTGCGTCCTTGGCATCCCAGTCGCCGGATAATTGCTGAACCACTAAGTCCGAGTCGCCATAACACAGGATCCAGCAGATGCCGAGTTCCTTGGCTAGCCGGAGCCCGTGTATGAGCACCTCGTACTTGGCCACATTGTTGGATGCGCCAAAGTGGATTTGCAATGTGTATCTGAGTTTGTCGCCCTTGGGAGAGGTGAGGACGATGACGGCTCCCAAGCCGTTGCGCATCTTGGATCCATCAAAATGCATCCGCCAATGAGTGGAGTCGGGGGCCGGTGGCAGGTACTGGGTCTCGGCCCAATCGATGAGGAAGTCGGCCAGTGCTTGGGACTTGATGGCGGTGCGGGGCTGATAGTAGATTGTGTAAGGAGCCAGCGCAATGGCCCATTTCGCCACTCGGCCGGATGCATCCTGGCTGCCTATGATCTCGGCAAGCGGGGCGGTGCATACGACCGTGTTGGGATGCTCTTGAAAGTAGGGCTTGAGTTTCTTGGAGGCGAAGTACACACCATCGCACATTTTCTGATAGTGCGGGTAGTTCTGTTTTGAGGTGGACAATACTTCGCTCAAATAATACACCGGCCTCTGGACTAGCTGAGCTCGGCCTTCTTCTGGGCGCTGAACCACAATGGTTGTGCTGACCACCCGGCTGGTGGCGGCGATGTAGAGGAGCATGGGCTCCTTCTCAGTTGGGGCCTCCAAGACAGGCGGTGTGGACAGCATCTTTTTCAGCTCGTGGAAAGCTTGATCCACCTGGTCATTCCACTCAAAATGAGCGGACTTCTTCATGAGTCGGTAGAGGGGGAGAGCCTTCTCTTCGAGCCGGCTCATGAAGCGGTTCAAAGATGCCAGGCATCCAGTGAATTTCTGGACGTCTCACAGCTTGGTAGGGACCTTCATTCTATCTATGGCCTTGATCTTCACCAGGTTGCACTCGATGCCGCGTTCGGAGACCAGAAAGCCTAGAAGTTGGCCGGCTGGTACTCCGAACACACATTTCTCTGGGTTGAGCTTGATCTGAAACCGACGCAAGTTCTCAAAGGTTTCCTTGAGGTCTTCCAGCAGGGTGCCGCGTTTCTCCGTCTTCACCACGACATCGTCTACATAGACGTGGGCATTTCTGCCGAGTTGCTTGAGGAGGCATTTCTGCATGCAACGCTGAAAGGTGGCACCGGCATTTCTCAAGCCGAATGTCATAGTCATGTAACAGAAAGCTCCGAATGGGGTGATGAAGGCGGTCTTCAAGCGATCAGCCGGGTTCAACTTTATCTGGTGGTAGCCGAAATAAGCATCCAAGAAACTCAACAGCTCGCATCCGGCTGTGGAGTCTATCACTTGGTCAATCCTTGGCAGGACGAACAAATCTTTGGGGCGGGCTTTGTTGAGGCTGGTGTAATCGATGCACATGCGCCACTGCTTGTTCTTCTTCAGCACGAGGACCGGGTTAGCAAGCCATTCTGGAAAGAACACTTCCATAATGAAGCCGGCTGCCAGAAGCCGGGCTATTTCTTCTCTGACTACTCTTCTCTTCTCTTCTGACAGGCGGCGCAAGGGCTGCCTGACCGGCTTTGCGTCAGATCGCACGTGTAGCTTGTGCTCGGCGAAATCCATTGGGACACCCGGCATGTCTTTGGGAAACCATGCGAAGACGTCCTGATTCTCACGGAGGAAATCGACGAGCTCGCCTTCCTATTTGCTGTCAAGGCCTGTGCCTATGACAGCGTGCCTCTCTGGGTGCTCCGGGTCCAGGGGTATCTTCTTTGTCTCCTTGGCCGGCTGGAAAGAACGTTGAGCTTCACATTCTTTTGGGTCAGGAGACAAGGCCGGCTGCTTGCTAGCCAAGGCCACAACTCGATCCAGCATCTTCTTTTCTTCGGCGATCACGAGGGACTCGGCCAGCCGACTACTGGCTGCTGCACACTCAGAAGACTTCTTGTAGTCTCCGGCTATGGTGATAATGCCCTTGGAACTCGGCATCTTCATCTTGAGGTAGGCATAGTGGGGCACAGCCATAAACTTGGCCAACGTTGGTCGGCCAAGCAGTGCGTGGTACGGGCTTTCCAAATCCACTACCTCGAACCATATTGCCTCTCGGCGGAAATGATCCTTGTCTCCAAAGAGGACATCCATCTTGATCTTGCCGATTGGTGAGCAGGACAGGCCGGGTACGATGCCATGGAACACAATCCGGCTAGGCGTGAGTTGCTTCGTCTTGATGTTGAGCTTCTCCATTGTATCTCGGTACAGTATGTTGATACTGCTCCCGCCGTCTATCAGCACGCGGGAGAAATGAGCGGTGCGCCTCTCCGTTGCCAGGGTAGTATCCATAACAAGGGCGTAGGAGCCAGAAGACGGCATCACCTCTGGGTGGTCGTCCCGGCTCCAGCTGATGGGCTTCTCTGACCAGTGCATAAACTCAAGGCTACTGGAGGCGACCACGTTGACTTCTTGGTGTTGTCGGCGCCGACTTCGCCGATCTTCTGGTTGGCTCGTAAAGACGACGTAGGCGGCATGCTCGTCAGGGAGCTCGTCGTGGATGGCTCTGACTGCTGGCCGAGCGGCCGGCTGCTGGGGGGCAGGAGGCGGCTGGCCCGCATGCGGAGGCGGCAACAGCCCCTCGCCCTTGGAGATTCGGGTGAGCCAATGGCACTTCTGGGTTGTATGGTTGGACGGCTTCGCGCTGCTGTGGAACTTGCAGGGGGCGTCGAGAGTTTGCTCGTAGGAGAAAGCCGGCTGCCAAGCCGGCCTGCCGCCCTTCTGTTTCTTGGGAGCCGGCCGTCCCTCAGGCTGCTCTTCTTCGACCGTAGCCACCTGCCGACTAGTGGAAGGAGGCATCGGAGCCTCGCGCTTGTTGTCGTTCTGGTACGGGCGCCGAGTGGACTCTCCAGCCGGCGTCTTGAGAGCCGGCGCAAGCACTTTCCCGGAAGCGTCGACTCAAAGCTCGGTCTTCATGGAGGAGTCGGCCGTGGCGTATTTGTCCACGATGATCAGAAGCTCGTCAAGGGTAGTTGGCTCGTCGCAGAGGAGTCGGTGCTTGAGGAGGGTGCCTTCTCGGCACCCGGCCGTGAAGTACTCAATTGCCTGAACCTCGTGCACCCCTTCGCAGGAGTTTCGGAGCTCGGCCCAACGCGTAAGGTAGTCACGAGTCGACTCGTTGGGCCCCTGCACGCACAGGGAGAGCTATCGAGGCTTGGGAGCCCACTTGTAGGTGCTGGTGAAGTTGCGGATGAAGGCTTCCGTGAAGTCGAGCCAGCTATTGATGCTGTAGGGCTTGAGGCTGTTGAGTCAGGTACGTGCCGTGCCTTGGAGCATCAGGGGGACATATTTCACGGCAACGCGCCGGTTGCCGTTTGCTATGCGAACCGCGGTGGAGTAGTCGATCAACTAGTCCTCCGGCTTCACGGAGCCGTTGTACTTGGGCGTGTCTCTTGGGAGCGAGAACCCTTTGGGAAAGGGCTCGTCGCGGATGCGGGGGCCGAAACAAGGCGGGCCGACATCATCTTCTTCTTCTAGGGCCAGGGATCGCGCAAGGCGGTCGATCCGATGGCGGGCATCGTTCTCGCCGACTCCTTCGCGGCGACCAAGTCGGCCGCTGAGAGTCGGATGCTCGATAGGCGGCAGGGTGGGATATCTTTCCCCGCGAGGCGGAGGAGGGGGAGGGTTGCCTCGTCTCTCCACGCCTCGGGGACGGCCGTCTGCGTCGTGCTCGATGGTGATTCGTGTCCGGCTGCGGCTAGCAGCCGGCTCCTTTTCTTGTCTCGCACGGGCACCACCGGCCGTCGGCGTTCGCGACGTCGCGCCGTGTTCTCGGCGAGGGGGGCTTCCAGCTCGGACGCCGGCTTCTTGCCGCGCTGCGGCCGCGTCGATCAGCTGTTGGATGCGTCTGGTCATGTAGGGGAGCTCGTCGGCCCCCAGTCCGTTTAGCTCGTCAACGATCGACTGGGCGGCATGCAGATTCTTGAGGGGCGTGGCGTAGACCGGGCAGTCCGCCCCCAGCATGCTGGCGATGGCCGCGCCGCATTTCTTGACGGCGCCGACTCGGCTTGGCCCTTCTGGAGGCGGCCTGCCGAAGGCGGCGTGGTCGACTTCGTGCTGGTGGGCTTCCGTGAGGCGTCTCATGGTATTTATCTTCTGGCCCTCCGCAAAGAGGGCAAGGCGGCGAGCCTCCAGCGCCTCGGCGTCGGCGTCGGCCGGGATGGGGACAGACAAGTCCTGCAACACCGCTTGCAGGGCGTCGTGGGTGTTCTCGCTGGAGGCGGCTCCGTGGCTGATGACCAGCACCTCGGTGACGGTGCTGCCGCCACTGTTAGCTCGCGGGAGAGGGTCGTCGAAAACGATCACGTCGGTGGGGAAGGTGTCGAGCGACGCCGTGTCGGAGTCGACAAGCATCGGGTCGGTGGAGCCGACCGACTCCAAGTCCGCGGTAGGCTCGCCGGAGACGTGGAGTTGGTCGAGGAGGCTGATCAGGCGGCTCTCGAGGCAGCCGGTGCCCGCGTCGGATGCGGGCTCGTCGGAGATGCAAACCTCGCCAAGGAGATCGGCGAGGCAGCTCGCCGTGCAGGCGTCGTCGATGCTTTGCAACGCGTCGGGGCAAGCGCCATCGGGCGTGCCGGGCTGGCTATGCTCGCGGGGGAGGAAGAGGGTTCCCGTCCAGAGCAGGTCTCCGGACGACGGTGCACCTGGCCCCACGGTGGGTGCCAAATGTCGGGTGGTAGGTGCGACATATGCCAACGGGTGTCTTATCATTGTGGGAGCCAGTAAGACGTCGCCGGTGCCTGGAAACGGGATAAGGCGAAGGCATGCACGCCGGCGAATCTTACCCAGGTTCGGGGCTCTCCGTGGAGATAACACCCCTAGTCCTGCTCTACGGGGTCTCCGCATGATCACTAGATCAACAAGTAGCTACAAGAGGCTCCTTGAGCTGTTCGGTGGAAGGAGGAAGAAGGGCAAGGCTAGCTCTCTTCTCTCCCTATGGTGATGTCTAAAACTCTCTGAGATCAACCCTTTGTATGGGTGTCCCGGGGGGTTTATATAGGCCTACTCCCCGGGGGTACAATGGTAATCCGACTGGGTGCGGGCCCAGGCTGTCAGTGTCTACGACCGCCGTCTTCTCCGCCGGCTTCTGGGGCCCACTGACTAGTGGGTCCCGCCGGCTGTCGGCCTGTTGGTCGACAGGCCAGCCCCACCGCATGAGGGATCTTGTCGGGGGCTGGTTACTGTTGCCTCGCCTTTGATGACGAGGGCTTTGTCGAGGTAAGCATGGCTACAGTGCCGCCGCCTTGCGGGCTCTCACTGAAGCCTTACCGCGTCTCATCTGCTTAATGGCGCGCCCGCCCCGAGGGGGGAAGCAAGCCGGCTGTTGGAAGCCGGCCCGGCCTTAGGCCGGCTGGGGGAGGCTGGACCGCCTTCGGATGTCTCTCTGACCGAAGGGGCCCGCCGCCTGCGGGCCGTACTGGCAACCCGTCGTGGATGGCGTCATGATCCGCATGGCAACAGTGCCACGCCGGATGGGGGATGGCCGCCCCATACGGCGTACTATAGCCATGCATACACCGGGACTCGGGGGTGGCAGGGTTCGCTGTAGCCACGCCCCGTCCCGTCACCGTTATGGGGGGTGGACTTTAGGATGCGGCCTTCGGTCGCTTGCTTCTTGGAGTCGGTCCTTCATGGGCCGGCTTCTTGGAGTCGGCCCGATCGTGACGTCCTCCAAAGGTTGTTTATGGCCGGGCCGCCTTTCGCCAGCCGGCCTAGGTGATAGCCGGCCGGAGGAAGGCGGCCCCGTGTCTCAGGTGCTTCGAGGTCCGATCGGCCCATTGTTTTTTCTGAGGGCCAAAGGGTGCCGGTTAGGCTACCCGTGGTCATTTACTCTGACAGCCGGCTTGGGTCAAGGTGCCCGCTCATCTGACAGATCATGTGAGGGCGGCCCTGGAGCGGGAGCACCCGGCGCGCCACAAAGGCGGTCAGCAAGTCGGGCCCGGTCAGGCCCTCCGACTTGATCAACACCCGGAGCCGCGCGATGGCGGCGGCTCCAAAAGGCACAACGACCTGGCCCGATAGGACCAGTTGGGCCGCTTCCCAGTCGGCGGGCCGGCTATGTAAGCCGGCAGGTTGACCCAGTCACCCTCCGCGAAGATTCTCTTCACGTAGAAGTATGACTGTTGCCACATCTTCACCGACTGGATCAGCGCGATGGGAGGAAATGGGTTGTCGGCCGCCGACCTCCGCACCGCGACGAAGGCGCCGCATTGAGCCGGCACGCTCTTGACGACGGTGCCGAGCTTGGAGTAGAAGAACTCCCCCCAAAGCTCGATGGTGGGGAGGACGTCGAGGAAGCCTTCGCACAGAGCGACGAATGCGGACATCAGCACCACCGTGTTCGGGGTGAGGTGGTGCGGCTGGAGGTTGTAGAACTCGAGGAAGGCTCGGAAGAAGCCGCTCGCCGGCAGGCCAAGGCCGCGTAGGCAGTGCGAGCGGAAGATGGCCCGCTCGCCCTCCTCCGGCGCCAGCGAGATCTCCCGCTCCGGCGCGAGGCGGACCCTCACGTAGTCCTCACCGGGCAGCCGCCGCGTCTTGCGGAGGAAATCAATATGATCTTCGTGGATGTTGGAACCGTCGCAGGCTCCGGCGCGCACCATGGTGGCGAAGGGTCGACGGAGAAGGCGCGGCAATGGCGAGAACGCGACCCCACAGCGGAGAAACTGCGGCATAGCAAGGTGGCCGGAGGAGCGGTGCGGCGGCGAACAGCAGCGACGACAGAGAAGGAGACGAAGAAGAAAATGGAGGAGTGGGAGGCGAGCGCGCGTGCGTCTTCCGCTCCCCCTCCCCCTACTTATAGGCGTGGTGCGATGAAGCCAAGGGGGTGGGACATGGGGGGCGTGGGATTAACTGCGCCCACTCCCTCACGACCCGCGATTATTACGCCTGGAATGCCAACCGTCCGCCTCGGCCACAGAGGATCTGCGCGTGGGCCGAGGCATGGTAGTGGCGGGCCCCAGCTTGCAGCGACGTCCCGTCGCGCGCGTGGGCTGGCAGGCTGGTCCAGCCGAAGGGTGCCACGTTGCGCGCAGACGGCGGGCGGCCGGCCCGCCGCCCGGCGCGCGCGCCAGTTGGTTCCCGCCTTCAGACTCCAAAATCTTTCCAGATGGCGCGACTGATCGAGGCCGGCTCCTAGCTGTCGGCTCTTCAAGATAGGAAGCTGCTCAGGCTTCTCGTCCCCCTTTCAGATGCGAAGCCCAACCAGCTTCGGGGACTACTGTCGGAGGAAATGACCACGGGTAGCCTAACCGGCTCCCCCTGGCTCTTCAAAAAATATCGGGCTGACTGAGCCCTCAAACATCCAAGACGCAGGGCCGCCTTCTCCTGGTCGGCTGTCCCACCGGCCGGCTACTGGAAGGCAGTAAGGCTCTAAGAGCCCTCTCGAAGAGGGCCAACTCCTAGCAGCCGGCCACCAGAGGGCCGACTCCTAGCAGGCGGCCTGGTTCACGCCCTCAAAGTTTGCACCCACATAACGGCGATAAGACGGGGCGTGACTACAGTGAAGCCTGCCACCCTCGAATCCCGGAGCGAGCGTGGCCACAGTGCGCCGTACGGGGCGGCCACTCCCCGTCCGGCGCGGCACTGTTGCCACGTTGAGCATGACATCACCCACGACAGGCTGTCAGTACGACCCACAGGCGGCGGGCCCTTCCTGTCAAAGAGATACCAGAGGGCTGCCGAGCTTGACCAGTCGGCCTGAGGGGAGGCCGGCTCCCAGCAGCCGGCCCATCCCCGCCTTGGAAGTTTGTGCACCATTAAGCGAATGAGATGGGGTAAGGCTACAGTGAATGCCCCCCAGGCGGCGGCACTGTAGCCATGCTTACCCCGACAAAGCCATCGTCACCAAGAGTAAGGCTACAGTAACCAGCAGCCGACAAGACCCCCGAGCGATGGGCCCAACCTATCGGCCAAGAGGCCGGCAGCCGGCGGGACCCACTAGTCGGCGGGCCCCAACTGCCGGCGGAGAAGCCGGCGACTACAGACACTGACGACCTGGACCCACATCCAGCCGGATTACCGTTGTACCCCTGGGGGGTAGGCCTATATAAACCCCCCAGGCACCCATGCAAAGGGTTGATCTAGAGTTTTAGACACCACATAGAGAGAAGAGGAGAGCTAGCCTTGCCCTTCTTCTTCCTCTAGCTAAACAGCTCAAGGAGCCTCTTGTAGCTACTTGTTTTGATCTAGTGATCATGCGGAGACCCCGCAGAGCAGGACTAGGGGTGTTATCTCCTAGGAGAGCCCCGAACCTGGGTAAGATTCGCCGGCGTGCATATCTTCGCCTTATCCCGTTTCCAGTCACCGGCGATGTCTTACTGGCTCCCACAATGATAAGCCACCCGTTGGCATATTTCACACCTACCACCCGACACCCAACTCTTTAATTCACAAGTTTTAGCTGCTGAATCTTTCTTGTCCTTTTGAAGATGGCGATTTGTAGATTGCTGTCATGGGAATTGCCCAGATTCCCAAACATCAAACCGGATAGAAATTAACACAAACATCTCCAAATGAGATGGCAAGCACTCGAATGGAATTGATTATTTAAGATTTCTCATTGCCAAAAACAAAATAAGATACATTAACATTACAATTTACAGGTGATAAAGAACAGCAAATGAAATCGTTGCAGTTTACAACTGATCAACCAAATGCAAATCAATACGTTACACTTGCAATTTACAACTGATCAGTTTTACCACCGCTGTGGCAAGAGAACTGTTACTAACCAAACAGCTCACAATCTGGAATCAGGCCGAGAAAAGGGACGGTTGCATATGCCAGCGGCTGATCAACCAAATGAAAATATGTTGAACAACACAGGATGTTGGTGACTACAAAAGAATACACCAATGGATTCACCGAGGGCAATGTCCACACAACATCGGAGCCATAAAACATATATAGACAACTAAAGAGTCCTCATGATGATGTATTGAACATTCCCAAAGGGGAGAAATTACATAGGCGAAATTACATAATGCTTGTGACAAACGAGCACAACTATCAAAACTTGGTTCACCAGATGACTAAGTAGGAAGGGAGATTCAGGCCAGAAGATGACACTCCTACTACACTGACTTCATCTTGAGAAAACAGGTCCAACCTTGCGCATGTGCTCATTGCTATTCTGCCTGACAAATTTTCCGAAGTTTCGGCTCCCATGCTAATTAATGGCCACATCTGGCCTCTCAAGTCTCAATGTCATTTCCAGTGAATCTGGACCTCATATAATCAACTGCATGTTCCCTCCAGTCTGATAGAGATGCGAACGGCAACAAACCAGCCAAGCATGGAAGGATCAAAGAGAGCACAGCGTAGAATATGTACCGGCGAACCCAATATGGCAAACCGAGAGCCTTGGGTCTGTGCGTCACAGAAATAGGACCATAAAGACCACGGTATAGAAGAGATGGATAGCTGTTTCCAAGTAAATGGATGGCGCAAAGGATTTCCCAGAATACAAACCAAACATTTCCATCCCCGCCTAGGGTGTCAACGCAGAACCTTCCAACAAAACCACAAACACCTCCCAATAACACAAGATTGAATGTTATTGGCATGTTGGGTCCAGTCATTGCTGAACGCTGGAATATCAACCATCCGATTAATAGAATCATCAGCATGCCAAATGATATCCTTGTTGCTGCAATCAAATGACATCTGAAAAACAGCAATCCTGAGTTGAAAGCTGATACAGAGTTTGGAATCCACCAAGATTTGGACTCCTGCAAAACAAGTCATGATAAAAGAAAGGAGATGAGCTTATCTTCGATCAAATAATTCCTAGTAATTAAATGGCAATCAAAGACAATGGCACATACCCTTGAAGCAGCTGCACAGGCTGCAGTAACAGCGGTTATCCGCTGGTACGAATAAATATATGTTCCATATCCGAAACAGGCAGACATAAAAACTACTGCTGTCAGAAGCATATCTATAAGCTTCTTGAGGAGTTCAGCATGTCTCATGTCCTGCATTTGAGTCTTTAATTTCTCCTCTCTGAAAGCAGCTTTCTGAAATCCCATAGAGATCTTGATCTTCTCTAACATGTGTGAGTAGGAGCTGAGAGCTAAATGAGATTGCTTTAGTTGCAACTTCCTCATATTAAGCCCTATTTCAAGTTCTTTGAGCTCATTTGAACGAACTTGCTCATTCAGAGATCTCTCAAATACATTAAGGATGTCCTGATCACATTCTGGACTAGATCTGCTACGAGGTAGCTGAATCAGCTGCTGATTGACACCCGTGTGAAGAATAATCTGCTTATTCATGGAATTCAAGTGTGTATTCTGCTGGACATCAGGTATCGGGCCTATTGAGTCAGCGCCACTCAACTTGGTCTCAGCCACAGGATTGCCATCACCGTGAGAACATTGAGGGATATCTTGCTCACAGGCAGGTGCCTCGTTGAGTAGATGAAGGGTCCTCAGTGTACTGCCGAATGATTTCTCAAAGTTTCCCATGAAACTATCAAATCTGTCTCCATATATCTACAGAAAAGTTATGTCAGATATACCAAACCAGTCGAAGCAGAGCATTGAATAAGTTGAACCAGTCATACATTTGTTAAGGACTCCTTCACTGCTGAGGTACACATCTGCATTCAAATTCAGTGTTAAGGAACCATGGTTAATTTCTATCTGAAGCAATCGCTGCGAAAAGAGTAAAAAGAAGAGATATGAAGTGCACACCTTTGAAAGAAAATCAGGTTGTAATCTGCTTCCAGAACCGCCGCTTTTATTCAGAACCTGTAGTGGAAAAGATGTATCCTTGTTATTCAGGAGTTAGGACTAAGTGCTGTAACTAGTAAATTTCTTCCCCAATAAGAGATAATTACTGAATAAGAAGATTACAAATGAAGGCCTAGTCCATGTTTCTGAGAACACACACCACACATACACACATGAGCATTAGCAGCTGATTACTGGCTTTCCAACTCCCACATAATTTTATTACATTTATTTGGTAACTAATTAAGTTTGGTTGAATATTTGTGGAATGCATTTCTACTAGACCATGATAAATCAAAAATATGTGAGCAAACTCTATCAATTAAGACATATTGAGATGTTCATATCTATACATATCATGACAAATATGTCAGTGGGCTCAATCAACTAGAAAATAAATACTGAGATGTTAATTTCTATGATACAGATATCAGCACCAAGTAGGATGCTGATGCTCCAATTTCCAAAATAACTAAAGTTATGAAGAAAGAAATCATTCTTATTCTGCACTTGGCATTGCGCCAGATTATGATAATTTTGTTTGCGCCACAAACGTTTGCATACTGTTTGGCTAACCAAAATATTCCTTCTTTCGTGGCTATTTTTCCGTAATAGGTTATAAAAATAAGTTCAGTGCAGTACAGTCCAGCAACCACAAACTAAGCCTTAACCACAGAAAGCACCAAGTGAAACAGCATTATGCTGAAGGATAGACTTCAAAAGGAATAACAATGGGTATTTATTATCAAATCATGGAACAAATAGGTTATTTTTGGTCATAAAATGGAACTACTATGTTTGCATAATTGCATTGTTGATGCCCTGAGCGAGCAGCACCCTAACAAAATTTTGTGTTTCCTTCCTTAATAAACACGTGAACCTCAAAACCCCAAGTTTGACAGACTGCACAGATGTCTGACTAGCGAAATAATAGCGGGATAAATAAATAAATCGCTTTTGCACTGAACCGTGTTAACAAAAATCAATGCACTGAGAAACTTTTCGTGTTAGTAACAGTATGTGGTAATACTTCACTGCATCCTGCAGAAAAACATTTTCTCAACAAATTGTACAGCAAAGGAAAGCGCTTGTCAGTTACCCCACCACACGTGCCCCCAAGACCGACCAGAGCTGCCTAGCTTAGGGGTTTTGGTGTTCTGTATAGCAGTTTTTAGCTATTATATTGTTTAGCTTTCCATTGCTGTTTGGTTTGGGGGGTTTTGCCCTGTTTTTTTGGCTTGGTTTGTAATTCGCGCCTTCTTTAACATTTTTTTAACAATTCTTTAGCATTTTTACGATTCGGCCTGTTTGAGAAAAAATTGTACAGTTAAAATACTATGGAAAAAATATAACTAAGGCACTAGAAAACCACATTAAAACCAGAATAATCCATTCTGGTCAGATACCACCCATTTAACCTTTTGCCTATCCATTCTACTAGTACAACAATCATTCTAAACGGTGGCCCAAGCGGTGTATTATTCAAAATTTCATGAACTGCACAAATACACAACACGGCAATCATTTGAATAAATTGGAACACAAAAAGAACATCGTTTTCCCCCCACAAAAGAACTAGAAATTTCCACCCTATCAAATGTTTCTGCACGTTTACCAAAAGAATTAGAGTAGTATTTGTACTTCCTAGGAGACAGAGGAACTCCTGAGGGCTTCGTTAAAAGCTGCAAATATCCTACTAAAATAAATTATAAAATGTCACCAAATTAGCCATTGACATCCAATTGGTCACAGGTTCTTCCTGAGTCTACGGAGCACAGAATTAACCCCAACAACACAGTAAATTAGCAATCCAGGGACCATGCTCGAAGGCAACAATCCGCAGAACCGTACGAGGGGCGAAAAAATCGGATCTTTCGGCCGCCTACCAATCAAGGAACAACAGCAGAAGCCGAAAAACCAGAGGAGACGCTCACCTGGGCGAGAACCGCCGCGAAGGACATCCCCAGCGGCAGCGCGAGGTCCTGCACGCCGTCACCGCCGCCCTTGCCGCCGCCGTCGCCTTCGCCGCCCTCTCCTCTCCGAGCGGACAACGGTCGCCGGCGCCGCCGCAGGTGAATTCCCCTGTGCGGCCGGGAGCGCCGGGAGGCCGAGCCCGTAGACGACGCCGAGGAGGAGGCCCTGTCGGCCTCCGCCGAGTCGCCGGCGACGTGGGCGGCCCCGTCCATCGGAAGGGGGCCCGCTCCTCTGGTCAGGGGGAGGGAGTAGGGTTAAGTCGCCTGCCTCCCCTGTTTTTTCTGTGCGCCTGTGGGGTGGGCGCCGCGCGTTCGAGTCCCGGTGGGCGCGTCACTTTTAACCGGGGGGAGGGCAAGTGAGCCGAAGTCGGAACGCGGGGCGAGACGGCGTCGTGGTGACTCTGAGTTAGCCGTTGGAGCGATCGCGGAAGCTCCGAGGAACAACTTGTGCGTGTTCTGCTTCGGGCCTGTTTCTTTCCCTTTCCGTTTCTCCTTCTTTTCTTCCCAAATTCTGAGCTCTGAGCACGTTTATGGGAAAGTTGTATGTACATACATACTCCGGGTTTACAAGTACGGTGCCCTTGCATTTTAGGTCAAATTTTGACCATAGGTTTAACTATAGCAAAATTTAAGTTAAATAGCATGCAGTTTATATCACTAGATATGTATTCAAAAGAAGTTTCGATTGATGTTATTTCTATTGGTACATACAACTTGTAATTTATATAAGTTAAATGTCTGGATAAATCCTTGAGAACTGAGGTAACCTCGATCGGTCGTGATGTTATTTGAACGTATTGCTCACATTTACACGCTCAAAACACATCATTACGGTGTTTACTGGGACCATGTTGAAAATTAAGACAAGATTCTAAGTGCAAGTATAAGGGCCACCGGCGGAGCTATGTGCATTCCTGGAGGTGCCACGCCCCCCCCCCCCCCCCCCCCCAACCTTGGCAAATTTAGTGAAGAAATTTTTTTAGAGAGAGATTTAGATTGGAAAAATAGACATGTTTTCCACTGTCTTTTCTCTTTGCCCCCCCCCCCCCCCAATCTTCTTGGTCTAGCTCCGCCACTGATAAGGGCATCTCCAACATGGACCCCTAAAACGAACAGACTATCTGTCCGCGAACTAGTGTAGATAGTGGTTCGAAAGCCGGCATCCGACGCTTGCCGCAAATCTCCACCCGCAACTCTAACTCATTCGGACACAATTCATGCAAACATGATGGAATTCGTTCAAACGGACATAAGTTCGGAACTGGACGATGTTTCGTCCGTTCAACTTAAACCTAAAAAAACCAAGACTAACTTGTACGGGGCGGTGACCTCGTACGCTCGACCGGTCAGCCCGGCGGCACCTCCACCGCCGTCCCTGCCATCATCGATGCTGTCGTCGTCAAAGTGGTCCCCTTCAGTGGTGGAAGGGCACGGGGCGCGGCAGCCCTGCTCGGTCGCTGGCTAGCGGTCGTGGATGAGCCGATTTGCTTCCTCCTGTGATGTGCGGAGGGCCACCACAGCCAACGCCGACCCTGGCTGGGGAGTCTTGCCCTTTGCCCCTGCCGCCAGCGGCAGCGGCGGCTTGCTGAGGGATCACTCCTCGTTGGCGGTGGCAGCCTCTAAGAGTGCGTCAGACCGGTGTGTCCCGGTCTCACACCGCGTTGGATTTTTTAGAAAAGGAGGATATACCCCCGGCCTCTGCATCTGGACGATGCATACAACCACTTTATTAATTATTCACAAAGACCTTACAAAGTAATACATCAGTAAGCATGAAGCCACCATCTTGGCAACACATGTCGCTACTCCTATCCACTTGATGAAGGGGTGTCGAATGTCTGAGCCGAATACTTAATAGACATCGCACCAAAGCCTAACATCTAAAGGCGGATGCCTCAGCCAAGCCACTATGTCAGGACTGGGTCACACACCGGTCTGACGCACTCTTAGAGGCTGTCGCCGCCATCTTCCATCAATCCATCTCTAGAGCAGGTACTAATGCATGGACCTTGCGAGGCATGCCGTCGATGCCACCACGGCTTCAGACAACACCACCATCCTACACGTATCCGTCCACACTCGTCCGTCGCCATGCCACCGGGATCCGCCGTCAGCCTTGCGGTAGATGTAATACCGGTCCTCCTCTTGCCCCCCCCCCCCCAGCCAGCACTGGCTCCAAAACGATGCCCCTAGGAGGGAGAACAACACCGAAGGCGCTTTCATCGCCCGATCCGGTAGACCTAGATCTAGGGTTTCCCCCGGAACATCTCGATCGAGTTGACGTAACCTGCAATGATGATGCATCGAGAAGGAAACAAAGTCAGAGACACTCGCCTTCATCCGCCAAGACCGCAGTCAGGCGCTGTTTTCATCGGAATCCGTGTTGTCCCGATATCGCGGCTGGCTGGAACCGTGCGGAGTTTTCCCATAAAGACGTATGCCACCGCCGGCACTCCATCGGAGATCCTCCATCCCTTCACCGGAGCCCTCATCGCGCCACCGACTATCAATGTGAAGAATCGACGACGAATCTGGGTGGGATCCAGATCCGCAGCCGCCGCCATGCCCACCATCGCCAGCACCACCAGCCATGGGTTCGTCGGTTGCCTCCGCACAGCCAGGGAGCCGCCCTGGCCGCGGCGTGAAGCCCCCGGCCCGAGGTACCCCAGCCACCTCGAGGGGTTGCCTCCGCCTCCTCCTGCCTCAGCGCCTTGGCACCGGGCACCACCGCCACCGCGGCCAACACCGGCGGTAGCGGCTGCAGAATCTTTCGTTGTGGGTTGTGGGGCTGGCGGTGCTGGGATCTGACCCCATGACACACGCCGGGGTAGCGCGTTGGATGACAAACTGCGTCCAGACACATCTGTTCAGAAGTTTGCGAGCGTTTTGAAAGTCCATGTTGGAGATGCCCTAAGGTTGTAAGTAAAGTCCTCATGCCCTAGCTAGCCTATTTCCATATCATTGATCTCTCCAAACAACATCTGATTTACAATCCGGGACACTAGAATTTCTAATGATAGATAGCTTGTTTGAATTCATGTCTATTAGCATTACTTCACGTGTGTTTGATACACATGGTCACTTTTGAGGAAAAAGATATAAACTAGTAATATTCTAAACCAGACGAGGGGTAATCAAGGTGCAAAGGCGGTTTTGCAAGCGACGGCGCTTCAAGCCGGGATGGTTGTTGCCGTGAGTGACAAAAACGATGCCGGACAGCTTGGCTACAGTTGTAAAAGCAACTCTAGCGGGTCCCTTAGAAATAAAGAAGTATCTCGCCAAGTAAAGATCTCTTAACTTTTGGTTGGACCTAGCCGATCTCCTAGATATAATAGAGTATACTTTTGTTTTCTTTCAACTTATGCAATTCTAGTTTACATTGCAACTACATATTAGTACACATATAGAAACTAAACATAAATATAAAAGTTCAAGCAAATCACGTATATAATTTAGAAACTGAACTCAAAGTTTACAAATGAAATTATTCAAATGTAAACACATCGAATGATTCAAATGTAGCAAATAACACGTAAAAACACAACTAAGAAGTGCTATGAAGTTTCTAGTGATGCTCAACAAGATCTTCTTGGAGTTGGTTATGAACTTGTCAGTTCTCGATCTATGATGCGCTTCAAGGAATGCCTAGATTCTATTTGGATCATACTCTGGCTCAATATGAGTCCTGTCGGTGACGTACCGCAAGTTCTCATCCATATCTCTCTCATCTTCAACGATCATGTTATGCAATAGGATGCAACAAGTCATTATTTGTCATAGAACATCGGAGCTCCAATACTTGGCAGGGCCCCAATCAAATGGAAAAGCGCTTCTGAAGCATACCGAAGGCTCTCTCCACATCTTTCTAGCCGCTTTTTGACGTCGGACAAAGTGATTATTTTTGTTACCTCTTGAACATGGAATTGTTTTGACTAATGTGGCCCGTGGGGTTAAATGCCATCTGCAAGGTAGAAACTGAAGGAAATATGCCCTAGAGGCAATAATAAAGTTATTATTTATTTCCTTATATCATGATAAATGTTTATTATTCATGCTAGAATTGTATTAACCGGAAAGATAATACATGTGTGAATACATAGACAAACATAGTGTCACTAGTATGCCTCTACTTGACTAGCTCGTTTATCAAAGATGATTATGTTTCCTAGCCATGGACAAAAGAGTTGTCATTTGATTAACGGGATCACATCATTAGGAGAATGATGTGATTGACATGACCCATTTCGTTAGCCTAGCACTTGATCTTTTAGTATGTTGCTATTGCTTTCTTCATGACTTATACATGTACCTGTAACTATGAGATTATGCAAATCCCGTTTACCGGAGGAACACTTTGGGTGCTACCAAACGTCACAACGTAACTGGGTGATTATAAAGGAGTACTACAGGTGTCTCCAAAGGTACATGTTGGGTTGGCGTATTTCGAGATTAGGTTTTGTCACTCCGATTGTCGGAGAGGTATCTCTGGGCCCTCTCGGTAATGCACATCACTATAAGCCTTGGAAGCAATGTGACTAATGAGTTAGTTGCGGGATGATGCATTACGTAACGAGTAAAGAGACTTGCCGGTAACGAGATTGAACTAGGTATTGAGATACCGACGATCGAATCTCGGGCAAGTAACATACCGATGACAAAGGGAACAACGTATGTTGTTATGCGGTTTGACCGATAAAGATCTTCGTAGAATATGTAGGAGCCAATATGAGCATCTAGGTTCCGCTATTGGTTATTGACCGAGAATAGTTCTAGGTCATGTCTACATAGTTCTCGAACCCGTAGGGTCCGCACACTTAAAGTTTCGATGATAGTTATATTATGAGTTTATGAGTTTTGATGTACCGAAGGAGTTCGGAGTCCCGGATGAGATCGGGGACATAACGAGGAGTCTCGAAATGGTCGAGACGTAAAGATCTATATATTGGACGACTATATTCGGAGTTCGGAAAGGTTCCGAGTGATTCGGGTATTTTTCGGAGTACCGGGGAGTTACGGGAATACGGGAAAGAAGTATATGGGCCTTTTTAGGCTTTATGGGAGAGGGAGAGGCAGGCCGCGCGCCCCCTCATTGACTAGTCCGAATTGGACTACGGGGAGGGGCGGCGCCCCCTCCTTCCTTCTCTTCCCTCTTCCCCTTCCTTGTCTCCTACTCCTACTACTTGGAAGGACTCCTAGTTGGACTAGGAAAGGGGGAATCCTACTCCCGGTGGGAGTAGGACTCCCCTAGGGTGCGCCATAGAGAGGCCGGCCCTCCCCTCCTCCACTCCTTTATATACGGGGGCAGGGGGCACCCCATAGACACACAAGTTGATCTACGGATCGTTCCTTAGCCGTGTGCGGTGCCCCCCTCCACCATATTCCACCTCGGTCATATCGTCGCGGAGTTTAGCGAAGCCCTGCGCCGGTAGAACATCATCATCGTCACCACGCCGTCGTGCTGACGGAACTCATCCCCGAAGCTTTGCTGGATCGGAGCCCAGGGATCGTCATCGAGCTGAACGTGTACTGAACTCGGAGGTGCCGTACGTTCGGTGCTTGGATCGGTCGGATCGTGAAGACGTACGACTACATCAACCGCGTTGTGCTAACGCTTCCGCTTACGGTCTACGAGGGTACGTGGACAACACTCTCCCCTCTCGTTGCTATGCCATCACCATGATCTTGCGTGTGCATAGGAAATTTTTTGAAATTACTACGTTCCCCAACAGTGGCATCCGAGCCTAGGTTTTATGCGTTGATGTTATATGCACGAGTAGAACACAAGTGAGTTGTGGGCGATACAAGTCATACTGCTTACCAGCATGTCATACTTTGGTTCGGCGGTATTGTGAGATGAAGCGGCCCGGACCGACATTACGCGTACGCTTACGCGAGACTGGTTTCACCGTTACGAGCACTCGTGCTTAAAGGTGGCTGGCGGGTGTCTGTCTCTCTCACTTTAGCTGAATCGAGTGTGGCTACGCCCAGTCCTTGCGAAGGTTAAAACAACACTAACTTGACGAACTATCATTGTGGTTTTGATGCGTAGGTAAGAACGGTTCTTGCTCAGCCCGTAGCAGCCACGTAAAATTTGCAACAACAAAGTAGAGGACGTCTAACTTGTTTTTGCAGGGCATGTTGTGATGTGATATGGTCAAGACGTGATGCTATATTTTATTGTATGATATGATCATGTTTTGTAACCGAAGTTATCGGCAACTGGCAGGAGCCATATGGTTGTCGCTTTATTGTATGAAATGCAAACGCCCTATAATTGCTTTACTTTATCACTAAGCGGTAGCGATAGTCGTAGAAGCAATAGATGGTGTAACGACAACGATGCCACGATGGAGATCAAGGTGTCGCGCCGGTGACGATGGTGATCATGACGGTGCTTCGAAGATGGAGATCACAAGCACAAGATGATGATGGCCATATCATATCACTTATATTGATTGCATGTGATGTTTATCCTTTATGCATCTTATCTTGCTTTGATTGACGGTAGCATTTTAAGATGATCTCTCACTAATTATCAAGAAGTGTTCTCCCTGAGTATGCACCGTTGCGAAAGTTCTTCGTGCTGAGACACCACGTGATGATCGGGTGTGATAGGCTCTACGTTCAAATACAACGGGTGCAAAACAGTTGCACACGTGGAATACTCAGGTTAAACTTGACGAGCCTAGCATATACAGATATGTCCTCGGAACACGGAGACCGAAAGGTCGAACGTGAATCATATAGTAGATATGATCAACATAGTGATGTTCACCATTGAAACTACTCCATCTCACGTGATGATCGGACATGGTTTAGTTGATTTGGATCACGTGATTACTTAGATGACTAGAGAGATGTCTGTCTAAGTGGGAGTTCTTAAGTAATATGATTAATTGAACTTAAATTTATCATGAACTTAGTCCTTGTAGTATTTTGCAAATTATGTTGTAGATCAATAGCTCGCGTTGTTGCTTTCATATGTTTATTTTGATATGTTCCTAGAGAAAATTGTGTTGAAAAATGTTAGTAGCAATGATGTGGATTGGATCCGTGATCTGAGGTTTATCCTCATTGCTGCACAGAAGAATTATGTCCTTAATGCACCGCTAGGTGACAGACCTATTGCAGGAGCAGATGCAGACGTTATGAACGTTTGGCTAGCTCGATATGATGACTACTTGATAGTTTAGTGCACCATGCTTAACGGCTTAGAATCGGGACTTCAAAGACATTTTGAACGTCATGGACCATATGAGATGTTCCAGGAGTTGAAGTTAATATTTCCAGTAAATACCCGAGTTGAGAGATATGAAGTCTCCAACAAGTTCTATAGCTAAAAGATGGAGGAGAATCACTCAACTAGTGAGCATGTGCTCAGATTGTCTGGGTACTTCAATCGCTTGAATCAAGTGGGAGTTAATCCTCCAGATAAGATAGTGATTGACAGAATTCTCTAGTCACCATCACCAAGTTAGTAGAACTTTGTGATGAACTATAGTATGCAAGGGATGACGAAAACGATTCCCGAGCTCTTCGTGATGTTGAAATCGACGAAGGTAGAAATCAAGAAAGAGCATCAAGTGTTGATGATTGACAAGACCACTAGTTTCAAGAAAAGGGCAAAGGAAAAGAAATAGAAACTTCAAGTAGAATGGCAAACAAGTTGTCACTCCTGTGAAGAAGACCAAAGCTGGACCAAAGCCTGAAACTGAGTGCTTACACTGCAAAGGAAATGGTCACTGGAAACGGAAATACCCTGAATATTTGGTGGATAAGAAGGATGGCAAAGTGAACAAGGGTATATTTGATATACAGGTTATTGATGTGTACCTTACTAGTGTTTATAGTAGCCCCTGAGTATTTGATACTTGTTCGGTTGCTAAAAATTAGCGACTCGAAACAGGAATTACAGAATAAACAGAGACTAGTTGAGGGTGAAGTGACGATGAGTGTTGGAAGTAGTTCCAAGATTGATATGATCATCATCGCACACTCCCTATATTTTCGAGATTAGTGTTAAACATAAATAAATGTTATTTAGCGTTTGCGTTGAGCATGAATATGATTTGATCATGTTTATTGCGATACGGTTATTCATTTAAAGTTAGAGAATAAATTGTTATTTTGTTTACATGAAGAAGACCTTCGATGGTCATACACCCAATGAACAAAGTTTGTTGGATCTCGATCGTAGTGATACACATATTCATAATATTGATGCCAAAAGATGCAAGTTAATAATGATAGTGCAACTTATTTGTGGCACTGCCGTTTGGGTCATACCGGTGTAAAGCGCATGAAGAAACTCCATAAAGAGGGATTTTCGGAATCACTTGGTTATGAATCATTTGATGCTTGCAAACCGTGCCTTTTCGGCAAGATGACTAAAACTCTGTTCTCCGGAACAATGGAACATGCTACTGACTTATTGGAAATAATACGTACCGATGTACGCGATCCAATGAGTGTTGATGCTCGTGGCAAGTATCGTTATTTTCTGACCTTCACAAGATGATTTGAGCAGATATGGGTATATCTACTTGATGAAACATAAGTCTGAGATAGTTGAAAGGTTCAAAGAATTTCAGAGTGAAGTAGAAAAATCATCGTAACAAGAAAATAAAGTTTCTGTGATCTGATCGCGGAGACGAATATTTGAGTTACGAGTTTGGCCTTCATATAAAACAATGTGGAATAGTTTCACAGCTCACGCCACCTGGAACACCACAAAGTTATGGTGTGTCCGAATGTCGTAACCGCACTTTATTGGATATGGTGCGATCTATGATGTCTCTTACTGATTTACCACTATTGTTTTGGGGTTATGCATTAGAGACAGCTGCATTCACATTATAAGGGCACCATCTAAATACGTTGAGACGACACCGTATGAACTATGGTTTAGCAGTAAACCTAAGCTGTCGTTTCTTAAAGTTTGGGGTTGCGATACTTATGTGAAAAAGTTTCATCCTGATAAGCTCAAACCCAAATTGGAGAAGTGCGTCTTCATAGAATACCCAAAGGAAATTGTTGGGTACACCTTCTATCACAGATCCGAAGGCAAGATATTCGTTGCTAAAAATGGATCCTTTCTAGAGAAGGAGTTTCTCTCGAAAGAAGTGAGTGGGAGGAAAGTGGAACTTGATGAGGTAACTGTACCTGCTCCCTTATTGGAAAGTAGCTCATCACAAGAACCGGTTCCTGTGACAACTACATCAATTAGTGAGGAAGCTAATGATATTGATCATGAAACTTTTGATCAAGTTTCTACTGAACTTCGTAGGTCTACCAAAGTAAGATCCGCACCAGAGTGGTACGGTAATCCTATTCTGGAAGTCATGTTACTTGACCATGATGAACCTACGAACTATGAGGAAGCGATGATGAGCCCAGATTCCGCAAAATGGCTAGAGGCCATGAAATCTGAGATGGGATCCATGTATGAGAACAAAGTATGGACTTTGGTTGACTTGCCCGATGATCGACAAGCCATTGAGAATAAATGGATCTTCAAGAGGAAGACGGACGTTGATAGTAGTGTTACTATCTACAAAGCTCGACTTGTCGCAAAAAGGTTTTTGACAAGTTCAAGGTGTTGACTACAATGACATTTTCTCAACTATAGCGAGGCTTAAAGTCTGTCCGAATCAAGTTAGCAATTGCCACATTTTATGAAATCTGGCAAATGGATGTCAAAACTGGATTCCTTAATGATTTTCTTAAAAGAAGAGTTCTATATGATGAAACCGGAAGGTTTTGTCAATCCTAAAGGTGCTAACAAAGTGTGCAAGCTCCAGCAATCCATTTATGGACTGGTGCAAGCCTCTCGGAGTTGGAATATACGCTTTGATGAGTTGATCAAAGCATATGGTTTTATACAGACTTTTTGAGAAGTCTGTATTTACAAGAAAGTGAGTGGGAGCACTACAGCATTTCTGATAAGTATATGTGAAAGACATATTGTTGATTGGAAATAATGTAGAATTATTCTGCAAAGCATAAAGGAGTGTTTGAAAGGAGTTCTTTAAAAGAAAGACCTTGGTGAAGCTGCTTACACATTGAGCATCAAGATCTATATAGATAGATCAAGACGCTTGATAAGATTTTTCAATGAATACATACCTTGATAAATTTTTGAAATAGTTCAAAATGGAACAGTCAAAGAAGGAGTTATTACCTGTGTTGCAAGGTATGAAATTGAGTAAGACTCAAATCCCGACCACGGCAGAAAATAGAAAGAGAATGGAAGTCATTCCCTATACATCAGTCATAGGTTCTATAAAAGTATGCCATGCTATGGACCGAACCTATTGTATACTCTGCCCTGGTTTGGCAAGGGAGTACAATTTTGATCTAAGAGTAGATCACTGGACAGCGGTCAAGAATATCCTTAGTGAGGACTAAGGAAATATTTCTCGATAATGGAAGTGATAAAAGAGCTCGTCGTAAAAAGTTACAACGATGCAAGCTTTTACACCAATCCAGATGACTCTAATCTCAATCTGGATACATATTGAAAGTGGGAGCAATTAGCTAGAATAGCTCCGTGCAGAGCATTGTGGACATAGAATATTTGCAAAATACATACGACTCTGAATATGACAGACCCGTTGACTAAACTTCTCTCACAAGCAAAACATGATCATACCTTAGTACTCTTTGGGTGTTAATCACATAACGATGTGAACTAGATTATTGACTCTAGTAAACCCTTTGGGTGTTGGTCACATGACGATGTGGATTATGGGTGTTAATCATATACAGATATGAATATTGGTGTTAAATCACATGGCGATGTGAACTAGATTGTTGACTCTAGTGCAAGTGGGAGACTGAAGGAAATATGCCCTAGAGGCAATAATAAAGTTTTTATTTATTTCCTTATATCATGATAAATGTTTATTATTCATGCTAGAATTGTATTAACCGGAAACATAATACATGTGTGAATACATAGACAAACATAGTGTCACTAGTATGCCTCTACATGACTAGCTCGTTTATCAAAGATGGTTATGTTTCCTAGCCATGGACAAAAGAGTTGTCATTTGATTAACGGGATCACATCATTAGGAGAATGATGTGATTGACATGACCCATTCCTTTAGCCTAGCACTTGATCGTTTAGTATGTTGCTATTGCTTTCTTCATGACTTATACATGTTCCTGTAACTATGAGATTATGAAACTCCCGTTTACCGGAGGAACACTTTGGGTGCTATCGAACGTCACAACGTAAATGGGTGATTATAAAGGAGTACTACAGGTGTCTCCAAAGGTACATGTTGGGTTGGCGTATTTCGAGATTAGGTTTTGTCATTCCGATTGTCGGAGAGGTATCTCTGGGCCCTCTCGGTAATGCACATCACTATAAGCCTTGGAAGCAATGTGACTAATGATTTAGTTGCGGGATGATGCATTACGTAACGAGTAAAGAGACTTGCCGATAACGAGATTGAACTAGGTATTGAGATACCGAGGATCGAATCTCGGGCAAGTAACATACCGATGACAAAGGGAACAACGTATGTTGTTATGCGGTTTGACCGATAAAGATCTTCGTAGAATATGTAGGAGCCAATATGAGCATTCAGGTTCCGCTATTGGTTATTGACCGAGAATAGTTCTAGGTCATGTCTACATAGTTCTCGAACCCGTAGGGTCCGCACGCTTAAAGTTTCGATGACAGTTATATTATGAGTTTATGAGTTTTGATGTACCGAAGGAGTTCGGAGTCCCGGATGAGATCGGGGACATAACGAGGAGTCTCGAAATGGTCGAGACGTAAAGATCGATATATTGGATGACTATATTCGGAGTTCGGAAAGGTTCCGAGTGATTCGAATATTTTTCGGATTACCGAGGAGTTACGGGAATACGGGAAAGAAGTATATGAGCCTTTTTGGGCTTTAGGGGAGAGGGAGAGGCAGGCCGCGCGCCCCCCCATTGACTAGTCCAAATTGGACTAGGGGGAGGGGCGGCGCCCCCTCCTTCCTTCTCTTCCCTCTTCCCCTTCCTTGTCTCCTACTCCTACTACTTGGAAGGACTCCTAGTTGGACTAGGAAAGGGGGAATCCTACTCCCGGTGGGAGTAGGACTCCCCTAGGGCGCGCCATAGAGAGGCCGGCCCTCCCCTCCTCCACTCCTTTATATACGGGGGCAGGGGGCACCCCATAGACACACAAGTTGATCTACGGATCGTTCCTTAGCCGTGTGCGGTGCCCCCCTCCACCATATTCCACCTCGGTCATATCGTCGCGGAGTTTAGGCAAAGCCCTGCGCCGGTAGAACATCATCATCGTCACCACGCCGTCGTGCTGACGGAACTCATCCCCGAAGCTTTGCTAGATCGGAGCCCGGGGATCGTCATCGAGCTGAACGTGTGCTGAACTCGGAGGTGCCGTACGTTCGGTGCTTGGATCGGCCGGATCGTGAAGACGTACGACTACATCAACCGCATTGTGCTAACGCTTCCGCTTACGGTCTACAAGGGTACGTGGACAACACTCTCCCCTCTCGTTGCTATGCCATCACCATGATCTTGCGTGTGCGTAGGAATTTTTTTGAAATTACTACGTTCCCCAACAGAAACCCATCGTGTAGTTGTGCCCGTTGACTGTATAGTTTCAAGGAGGAGCATCTCCTGTAATAAGCCTAGCAAACAGTGGTGATCTCGGCAGCAGATTCAGGACATTGTGAGAGCCAGACAAACCAAAGAATAAATGTCATATGCAAAGATCCTTCATTCCAACTGCCTCAAGAATGATCACTGGATTGTTGCAGTGGCCTTTGTACTGACCTTTCCACCCTACATGACAATTCTTTCAGGTCTAGTGCATATGGTCAAGTGATCCAAACATCCCTGGCCATCCTCTTGCTTCACTTTATCATTAGCCTCTCGGTGTCTTCCGGGCCAAAAACATCGATCACTGCTTTAGTGAACCTTCGAACGACCTCCAAGATTGTGCCTTCACCAATGCGGACACAGTCGTCAATTGAATTGGCCGAATACCCATATGCCAAAACACAAACAGCAGCAATGCACTTCATCAGATGGCTCACACTTATCTCTCTGCAATCAAAGTAATCTCTCATGATCTTTACATGGCCCTTCGCTCTATCACGATTGAGTTGTATGCGGCCAAATTGCGATCCTCTCCTCGGCCGCCAAATATCATCATTAAAAATCATGCCAAGAACAGTTTCAAAGTCCTTGTCGTCTTCTTTCTCTTCGGATAGCGGCGTGTCTTCGAAGATCATCTCCCTCAACCTCTTCATCTTCAGTTCAAACGGATCGGTTAAATTTGATTGTACCAACGAAATGAAAGAAAAAAAGTCAGAAAAACTCACCTAGGCAAACCGTCGAACACTTGCAAGGCGGTGATGGTGCACCGTCCGACCGACGACGCTTACGCCAAATTAGCGGGTGATGATGCATGGGAATGACTGGCAACTGTGTGTAAGCATGGTCAGATGCGGCGGCCGCCAACAAGAAACAAGATTCGAGAGCAATCCGACGAATCGGTTAAGGCGACGATGGCGGCGTTTCACCCTGATTCTACGATGGCGATGACCGGCGACGGGCTTGGACTCGGGCAGAAGGGCGGTGAGGGCCAAGGGAGGTGACGAGTTAGCGACGGGGGCGGTGGACGGTCATCGGCGAAAAAACAGTGGGGATGAGGAGGTGAGAGACCAGAGTTTTTTATACACCGGATAGCAGGCGGAGTAAAAAAATTACTCCGTTGTTCGGTTCAGGTGATCGGCTAGGTGCCAATTAAAAGAGTAAAATATTTTTTTACTCTAACCAGCTTTAGAGGATCAGCTAGAGTTGCTTTAAGGGGTGGTCGATGCTTCGAACAGTTGCTTACATGGGCGCCGCCATACTGCAAACCGGTGACAGGCGGCCCGCGCAGCATGAGCAGACGTTGCAAGAGCTCGTCGGTGTCACCGCTATGGTGAGTAGTGCTGTTACGGGTGGCGGCGACGCCGCTACGGCGAGATGATGTTGCGAGGCGGTGTAGCTAATCGGTGCCGTGAGCAGTGTTGCAAGTTGCAACGGTGACAACGACGCGGCGAGTCGGTGCCGCGAGTCGGCCTATGCACTAGAAGATCATCCGTGGGATGCGAGATTTTCCCCACACGTTAGAGCATCTCCAACAGGCGCTCAAAAAGAGCTCCGCGCACTAAAAAATCATATATTTTTTGGCGCCGAACAGCTCCAGCAGAAGCTGTAGCGTTAAAAGTTTTTGGACGCACGCTGAAAAACGCTATCGGATAGCATATTTTGGGCTCCGGATTGGGCGCACTTCACAATCTACACTGTGTTCTTTTTGGGTGCGCGCTTTTGAGTTTCTGCTAAAGGAATGTTGGGTTCGGCGCACTAAAAGTGCTACAGTGGCGCGCTAAAACTATTTTAGGGCGCGGAATTTTTATGCACCTGTTGGAGATGCTCTTACGGGTGCAGCGTGCTCGTGCCGAAATCGGATCTGGCTGACGTCCTGCAGCGCTAACGATTTCGTGGGCGACATGGAGTCATGGACTGAGCTGGATCGATCCATCCAAAACGACCTACCGTCTTGGGGACTTGCATCTATAAATAGTCCACCCTACGTGGGTTTTGGGGCCATCGACTCGCAGAACACGATCGACACGGCTGTTTCCATAGTTTGCTTCCTGTCTCAAAGTTCCGAGAGCAATGGAGAACGAGATGGCGGCAAGAGTCAAGCTGCACCTCAAGGCAGCGAGGCGCCGGGGCATCGATATGACGGCAGTAGTCATGGAGCACATCAAGGCAGCGACGCGCCGGGGCATTGCTCTTTCTCTACGCTTGGAGGAATATGTCTTGACGCTTCTTTTTCACGTGGTGATTGAGTGGGTACGGGTCCGCATCGTGAAGGCGATGGAGAAGGAGACGACGACAAGAATCATGAAGCGCCTCAAGGCAGCCGCGATGGAGAACGAGACGACGGCGAGACTCGTTGAACACCTCAAGGCAGCGGCACGCCGGATCGATGATCTTTATCTACGTTGGGAGCAACAAGTCTTGACGGTTCTCTTTTTGGCGTTGATTGAGTTGGCGATGTACCTTTTAATGGGAAAAGTCGCCCAAGAAGGCCACTCCATCTTCAGCATTTTGTGTTTTATCTACCTCGCTAGCTTAGTACTTAGGTACGCATTCCATTCATGGATGGATCGAAAAAGGGTGTAGCTAGGTGCCTTCCACTCAAGTCTCTTCGTCGTGTGTAAAAGAATGATGTAATAGTTTTTTGTTAGATTTTTTCATTATTCATGCGTGTCTTTGTACTTTTCTTTAGTCGGAATAATAGACTATTGTTGGAAGCGGTTAATCTCTCGTCCTCTCGCGTCGCCCCCCTCGCGGGCGACACGGGGGGCCAGCATCCGCCGCCGCCAGCGACCCTCCCCACGCCCCGTCCTCCCCTCCGCCGCCGCAGGTAGTCGGCGCCGGGCAAAGCCCGTGCGTGCGACGCGGTGGCGGAGGGTCTCTCCCCTCTCCCCCGGATCCATGGGTGGCGCGGGCACCCAGATCCGCGGAGGTGCGGCCCCCACTTCGGCCCACAGCGGCGCAACGTCCCAGCGGCGGCGGCTGTGGTGGTGCCGGTGGGAATCGGCCGGATGCACAGGGGGCGGCGGCCCCATGGCTGGGTGGCGGCACGCTGTTGGTCCGACCGGTTTCGGTTCGTCCCGGATCTGGTGACCACCGGACGGCGCGGGGGTGGAGGCGGCCCGGCGTGGCCGGCGATCTGGACACGGTGGTGTTGGCGGCTCGCTGGTCTGCCGGAGATCCAGGAGTATCATCGTCTCCGACTCGATCTGCTTCAGTTCGTGCTAGCTCTGGTACAGGGAGACTGTCGTCATCTCCCAGTGCTGACTGCATGGATCTGGCAGCGGCGGCTGGATCCTTTTGATCTAGTCTTCGACAAAGAAGGCGGCGGTCCGTGCACAAGAAGCTGGATGGAGTTCTTCGAACAGATCTGGGTGAAAACCTGCTCTTGGCTAGATGCCAAAGCCGGCGATGGCGGCGTTCACGACGTTGTGTCGTTTCCCCCTTGGGGGTGTCTTTCTTGGAGGTGTACGCGGGCTCGAGGGACCAGTGGACGACGTCTTTGGTGGAGCGGTGCTTCATCATACACATGGATGGTGACAGATGTCGATGGCATGGCGCCCTGGAGATTAGGAGTCTGATGTGCGATGATGGACTCACGCAGGAGGTCGACGCTGTCTGGCGTCGTGGTGGCGTCGGCGGCAGCTAGACCGGGCAAGGTCGATGCAGCAGTACAGCTCTGAAGATGGACTGGTTGCAAGTGGCTGCGGCGGCCTCATACCCGGCAGGCGTCCTGGTTGAGGAGCACGCCGGACTGGTGGGTGTCCATATCCGGCAGGCGTCCTGGTTGGGACCTCAGGTCTTAGATGTTAGGTCTGGCTGCGATGTCTGTTTGGTATTAGGCCCAGGCTATCAGCGCCCCTTCATCAATTGAATAGGTGTAGCGACAGTTGTTGCTTAGACGGTGGCTTTAGTATTACTGTTGTATGACTTTGTAAGGTCTTGTGAGAATAATTAATAAAGTGGCCGTATGCATCGTCCAGATGCAGAGGCCGGGGGTCCTCCTCCTTTTCTAAAAAAAATTGAAAACAAATTTAAAATTCTGATTTTTTTTGTAGTCATTGAAAAATGATTTTCTTGCTTGCAAAATTTCATCATAGAGTGACATTCGTGGTAGATGAGGCAAGAGAAACAAACCGATGCTCTAAAAGTTCTATTTTCGAAAGCATTTTGGAGCATTGATATTTTTTGCTATGTCTTTCACGAATGTCATTCCATGTTAAATTTTTGCAAACAATAAAAATAGTTGTCAGTGTTTACTAAAAAATCATTTTTTTTCAATTTTGCTTCAATTTACTGTTCACCCAAGCTTACGTGAGCTCAAGCTGAGAAGAGCACTTTCGACAATTGTACTGCTTTACCTGAGTTATTATTTTGTTCATTCATGAGAGGAAGTTTTTGGGTAGCCAGTACATCAAAACAAACCAAAGCCACCATTTTACATCTACAAACTCCGGCAATTGGGATGCCATCACAATGCTCCACCATCTAGAACCAAGGTCACCATCCAGCTGCTCGCATGACGTACCAGAAGCACACATCCGGTCCAGCAGACCCTAAGTGATGGTGTCCTCAACCTAGGGGCCGGTACTCACACGTCATCTTTCGGCATGGGCTGGCCGAGGACCCCATGAGGGTTCACTAATGGGGTCTCCTAGCAAGGCGACTTCTTTAGAGCATCTACAACCACAACCCCAACATGCCTTCCCCAGGTGATTTTTTCGCGCCGGCGCTCAAATATCAGCCCAGTCGCGTCCCCAGAAGCCCGTTTTCGCCAGTTTGGGCCGAAATTGGCGCCGGCGTACCCAGGCCGAACCTGGCGCGCTGGGGGGCGTCCGAGGGCGCCGGGGCGAGCGATTTTGGCGCGAAGGCACTGTGGGCCCGCCGAGTCAGCGACACTCGCCTCGCCGTCCTCACAACACCTCGGTTTTCCACGGGGAATCAATGCCAAGGCTGTTGTCGGTCAGCCTTCCATTGATTTCTCACGGGCGGCACTCCTCACGAGCGGCGCAGTGACACCCCCCTCCCGCCACGCGTATGCACAGCGCCCGGCTATAAAAGCAACGCCTCTCCCTCGCCTCTGGCCACACTCGCCCACAGCAGCCGTCGAGCTCTGCCTCTCTCCCCGCACGCAGCCGCCGAGCTCTGCCTCTCTCGCCGTGCCAAGCCACGACGATGGCTGAGTGATTCCCCGGTGATGGGGTGGCGGCCAACGGCTTCGGCCGCCGCTCGCCTCACGAGTGGGAGGCGTACTTGCTCTTCAAGGCCAACATCTCGGTGCCTCCCGACATGCGCACCGGGCCGGGGGGTTGGAGGCTCAGCGCCGGCGGTGTCCCTATTCCTCCGGTGCCCGACGTCGACGTGCGCCCCGACTACTTCGCCGACGAGGTCGACCGCGTGCGGGCGTCTCTGACGGACGAGCAGAGTGCCCTCCCGCAATATGCCGCCGGCAACCACGAGGCGTGGGCGGCGTACTTCCAGCACCGGCAGGCGCAGCGGCTCGCCTCCACCAACGGGGCGCCAGTGGTGAGGGGCACCAAGAACAGCGAGGGGCGCCGCCTGTGGTGGGGCACCCCCGACCGCTCGCTTCACGCCGCCCTCCGGCACATCGAGGGCGGCAACGACCCGCCCTTGACGTACCCTCCCGCCCCGGCTCGGAGCGGCGGCCAGTGGATGCCGAGGAGGACGGCGTCCTCTTCTTCCTCCTCCTCCCGCTCCTGCTCCTCCAGGTCTCCGGCGCTGCTCAACGTCAAGGCCGAGCCCACCGAGACGCCGCTCGGCCGGCGAACACGCAGCGCCGACATCGTCATCAACGATGGCGGGCGAGCCTCCTCCTCGGCTCCTCCCTGCTTCGTCAAGCCAAAGATGGAGCCCGGGCTCGTCGCGGTGAAGACGGAGCCGGGCCTCTCCGACGAGGCGGCCTTGAAGTGGGTGCGCGAGGATTGGGCGCGGACGGAGCTAGAGAGCCAGTGTCGCACCCTAGAACAGTATTCCGCTTGGCGCCATGGCTGTGACGAGGGAAGCGTCGTCGTTCTCGACGACGACGACATCGCGCCGCCACCGGTCCGCCAGGGCGACCCCGGGCAGGGTCCAGCAGGGGCGGTCACGTCAAGGAGGAGAAGGACGACGGCGATGGCGGCGACAGCAACGAGGACTTCACCGCGCTCAGCGCGTTCTTCCTGTAGTCTAGGCCTTCATTTTTTAAGTTTGCTATGTAAAAACTGTTTAAGTCGCCGAAGTTTACGCCCGTTTGCTGAATTATAGCCAACCGTATGTTAAAAAAATTAAAAAAATCTTCTAGGCGACCCTGGAGCCGGCGGCTGGGAACCGGATCAGCCCCAAGCCGATTTTTTTGCCGGGTCGCACCCAGGCGGCAATTTTTCGAGCCTCCTGAGGGTCAACAGCTGGAGATGCTCTTACAAGGCGGAGTGCTGAGCTTTGTCGATCTCTAGAAGGGTATTTTATTTTGTGATGTGCTATCGGAACTTATGACAACGTGGTTTGTTCCACTGCCCAATAACGGAACAAACAGCAGCAGATTGGCAGCACGCCCCATTCACGATGTCACCTGCCCCGATGGTTTGATAATTAGGTGTGTAGAGTTGGAAGATCTATATGCTATCAAAACCAGCATTCCTATGCCTCAACCAAAGATCTATTATTTGATTTTGATGCGGTTGATCCAACTGAGGAGAAGGAAGTACAAGAGTTTGTTGGTTGGAGGCTCATACATGGCCTAGGGAGGACCAGACGGGTTCTCAGGCTCCTTTTTCAAGGCTGTTGGAGATATTATCATCCCAGACCTCCTGCTTGCGTTTCAGCAGCTATATGAGCTGAACCCCCGCGGCCTTGATAGAATGAATGTGGCTCATGTTGTTTTAATACCCAAAGTCGATGGAGCTAACGCAATGTCAGATTTCCGACCGATCAGCCTGCTGCACAGTATTGCCAAACTCTTTCACAAGGTTCTGGCTATGCGCCTTGCCAAGAGCCTCCTGGAGCTCGTCTCACCAGGTCAGAGTGCATTTATCAAAGGGCATAGCATCCAAGACAACTTCCTATTTGTCCAAGGCATGGCTCGCCACTTTCACCAGACTAAACGTCCAATGCTCTTTGTGAAACTGGATATTGCCAAGGCATTTGACATGCTTGCTTGGCCCTACCTGCTCAACATGCTGAGGGCAAGGTGCTTCGGCCGGCGCTGGTGTGAGTGGATCTCGATGATCCTTTCCTTGGCGTCCTCGCGAGTGATCATCAACGGGCACGCTGGTGATCCTATTCACCATGCCAAGGGAGTACGTCAGGGTGACCCCATTCCCCCTTTCCTATTCATCCTTGCCATGGAGCCTCTACAATGCCTCATTGACAAGGTAGTCAAAAGCAACATTCTCTCGCGGCTGTGAGGTAAAATTCCACCTGTGCGCGCCTTCTTGTATGGCGACGACATGGCCCTCTTCGTCAACCCTCTGAAGGAGGAGATGGCAACACTTAAGACAATTCTATCTGCTTTCGGGGACATCACAGGGCTACGGGTTAACTTCTCCACAGAGCTTAAGACAATTCTATCTGCTTTCGGGGACATCACAGGGCTACGGGTTAACTTCTCCAAGAGCTCTGTGATCCCCATCAGATGCGATGGGCTGGATGTGTAGGACATAGTCGCCCCCTTCAGTGCCCGTGTGGCTTCTATGCCAACCTGGTTCCTAGGGTTGCCACTCTCCCTGTGGAAACTTCGCAAGATTGATTTTCAGCCGTTGTTGGACAAGATTAGAGCGGGTTTGGCTTGCTGGAAGGCACGCCTCCTAACGGCAGCAGGTCATCTCGTGCTCATAAGCGTTGTTCTCTCATCCATGACGGTATATTGGCTTGTTATGTTTGAGATGCCAACCTGGGCCCGCAAGGAAATTGACAAGCTGCGCCGGGCGTGGCTTTGGCACGGGGATGAGGTTTGTCATGGTGGTCACTGCAAAGTTGCGTGGAGCCGGATCTGCAAGCCTAAACAGCTTGGTGGCCTTGGCATTGTGGACCTATGGCAGTTCGACACTGCGTTACGGCTACGCTGGCTCTGGCTGGAGCGGACCACCCCTGAGTGGCCATGGGTTAGTCTTCCAACACCATGCTCCGTGGCCGACCGCTCGCTATTTGCCTTAGCGACACGCTGTCACCTTGGCAATGGTCAGAAGGTGTGTTTTTGGCTTGATGCATGGCTAGGGGGGCAAGCCCCGTACTTCGTCATCCTCGACATCTTCAAGATCACGGCAAACAAGCGTCGGACAGTGGCAGCTGCCCTCACTGACAATCTTTGGGTGTGGGACTTGCAAGGGTGTATCACAGCTGACACCCTCCCTAGATCGCAGCCGCTGCACCTCTCGTCCCGAACGAGAACGACTCCCTTGAAAGGTGCTTTTCTGCTAATGGATGCTACTTCGCGCGGTCGGCATACAAGCTGCAGTTCATAGGCTCCGTGGCTTACGGAGCGATGGCGACATTTTGGAGTGTTGGAAATATGCCCTAGAGGCAATAATAAAAGGGCCATTTGCATTTCTGCCCCTAACTCGAACCACCTACTCAGATTTGCCCCTAATTTCAAAGCATGCTCAAATTTGCCCCTCTTCTGTTAAGTCACTACTCAGAAATGCCCTTCCATCCAGTCAAAGGCCTTTGACCGTCAGAGGCCCATGTGTACTGTAGCAGACGAAAAGTGCTACAGTATTGGACGGAAAGTGCTACAGTACTGTACGGAAGGGCATTTCTGAGTAGTGACTTAATGGAGGAGGGGTAAATTTGAGCATGCTTCAAAATTAGGGGCAAATCTGAGTAGTGGGTTTGAGTTAGGGGCCCAGATGTAAATGTCCCATAATAAAATGGTTATTATTATATTTCCTTGTTCATGATAATTGTCTATTGTTCATGCTATAGTTGTAATAACTGGAAATCGTAATACATGTGTGAATACATAGACCACAACATGTCCCTAGTGAGCCTCTACTTAACTAGCTCGTTGATAAATAGATGGTCATGGTTTCCTGACCATGGACATTGGATGTCATTGATAACGGGATCACATCATTAGGAGAATGATGTGATCGACAAGACCCAATCCTAAGCATAGCACAAGATCGTGTAGTTCGTTTGCTAAAACCTTTTCTAATGTCAAGTATCATTTCTTAGACCATGAGATTGTGCAACTCCCGGATACCATAGGAATGCTTTAGGTGTACCAAACGTCACAACGTAACTGGATGGCTATAAAGGTGCACTACAGGTATCTCTGAAAGTGTCTGTTGGGTTGGCATGAATCGAGACTGGGATTTTTCACTCCGTATGACGGAGAGGTATCTCTGGGCCCTCGGTAATGAATCATCATAATGAGCTCAATGTGACTAAGTAGTTAGTCACGGGATCATGCATTGCGGAAAGAGTAAAGTGACTTGCCTGTAACGAGATTGAACGAGGTATTGGGATACCGACGATCGAATCTCGGGCAAGTAACATACGGATTGACAAAGGGAATTATATACGGGATTGATTGAATCCCCGACATTGTGGTTCATCCGATGAGATCATCGTGGAATATGTGGGAGCCAATATGGGTATCCAGATCCCGCTATTGGTTATTGGCCAGAGAGATGTCTCGGTCATGTCTGCATGGTTCCCGAACCCGTAGGGTCTACACACTTAAGGTTCGGTGACGCTAGAGTTGTCATGGGAAATTGTATGTGGTTACCGAAGATTCTTAGGAGTCCCGAATGAGATCCCGGACGTCACGAGGAGTTCCAGAATGGTTCGGAGGTGAAGATTTATATATGGGAAGTCTAGTTTCAGTCGTCGGAATGGTTTCGGGGGTTATCGGTATTGTACCGGGACCACCGAAAGGTGTCCGGAGGTCCACCGGGTGGGCCCACCTGCCCCGGGGACTTGATGGGCTGAATATGGGAGGGAACCAGCCCCTAGTGGGCTGGTTCGCCCCTCCCCAAGGGCCCAAGGCGCCTAGGGTTAGAAACCCTAGGGGAGGGGGGCGCCTCCACCTTGCTTGGGGGGCAAGCCTCCCCTCTTAGCCGCCGCCCCCCTCTAGATGGGATCTAGAGGGGCCGGCCCCCTCTCCCCTTCACCCTATAAATAGAGGGGGGGTGGGAGGGCTGCATTACCCCTTCCCTGGCGCAGCCCCTCCCCCCTCCAACTCTTCCTCCTCCTCCGTAGTGCTTGGCGAAGCCCTGCAGGAATATCACGAGCTCCACCACCACGCCGTCGTGCTGCCGGAGCTCTCCCTCAACTTCTCCTCTCCTCTTGCTGGATCAAGAAGGAGGAGATGTCCCTGGGCTATACGTTTGTTGAACGCGAAGGCGCCATTTTTCGGCGCTTAGATCGGAATCGACCGTGATCTGAATCGCTGCGTGTACGACTCCTCCAACCGCGTTCTTGTAACCCTTCCGCATCACGATCTTCAAGGGTATGAAGATACACTCCCCTCTCTCTTGTTGCTAGAATCTTCATAGATTGATCTTGGTGATGCGTAGAAAATTTTGAATTTCTGCTACGTTTCCTAACAGTGGCATCATGAGCCAGGTCTATTGCGTAGATTCTATGCACGAGTAGAACACAAGTAGTTGTGGGTGTTGTTTTGTTCAATTTTCTTACCGTTACTAGTCCTATCTTGTTTCGGCGGTATTGTGGGATGAAGCGGCCCGGACCGACCTTACACGTACGCTTACATGAGACAGGTTCCACCGACTGACATGCACTTGTTGCATAAAGGTGGCTAGCGGTTGCCAGTCTCTCCCACTTTAGTTGGATCAGACTCGATGAAAAGGGTCCTTATGAAGGGTAAATAGCAATTGGCATATCACCATTGTGGCTTTTGCATAGGTAAGAAACGTTCTTGCTAGAAACCCATAGCAGCCAGTAAAACATGCAACAACAATTAGAGGACGTCTAACTTGTTTTTGCAGGGTATGCTATGTGATGTGATATGGTCAAAAAGAATGTGATGAATGATATGTGATGTATGAGATTGATCATGTTCTTGTAATAGGAATCACGACTTGCATGTCGATGAGTATGACAACCGGCAGGAGCCATAGGAGTTGTCTTAATTTATTGTATGACCTGCGTGTCATTGAATAACGCCATGTAATTACTTTACTTTATTGCTAAACCATTAGCCTTAGTAGTAGAAGTAATAGTTGGCGAGAAAACTTCATGAAGACACGATGATGGAGATCATGATGATGGAGATCATGGTGTCATGCCAGTGATGAAGGTGATCATGCCGTGCCTCAAGATGGAGACCAAAGGCGCAAGATGATATTGGCCATATCATGTCACTTTATGATTTGCATGTGATGTTTGTCATGTTTACATCTTATTTGCTTAGAACGACGGTAGCATAAATAAGATGATCCCTCGTAAAATTTCAAGAAAGTGTTCCCCCTAACCGTGCACCGTTGTGAAAGTTTGTTGTTTCGAAGCACCACGTGATGATCGGGTGTGATAGATTCTAACGTTCGCATACAACGGTTGTAAGCCAGATTTACACATGCAAAACACTTAGGTTGACTTGATGAGCCTAGCATGTACAGACATGGCCTCAGAACATAAGAGATCGAAAGGTCAAACATGAGTCGTATAGTAGATACGATCAACATGAAGATGTTCACCGATGATGACTAGTCCGTCTCACGTGATGATCGGACACGGCCTAGTTGACTCGGATCATGTATCACTTAGATGACTAGAGGGATGTCTATCTAAGTGGGAGTTCATTAAATAATCAGATGAACTTAATTATCATGAACATAGTCAAAATGTCTTTGCAAATTATGTCGTAGCTTACGCTTTAGTTCTACTGTTTAAGATATGTTCCTAGAGAAAATTTAGTTGAAAGTTGATAGTAGCAATTATGCGGACTGGGTCCGTAAACTGAGGATTGTCCTCATTACAGCATAGAAGGATTATGTCCTTAATGCACCGCTCGGTGTGCTGAACCTCGAGAGTTGTCTGTGGATGTTGCGAACATCTGACGTACACGTTTTGATGACTACGTGATAGTTCAGTGCGTAATGTTAAACGGTTTAGAATTGAGGTGCCAAAGACATTTTGAAATGTCGCAGAACATATGAGATGTTCCAAAGACTGAAATTGGGATTTCATACTAGCTAGTGTCCATGTCAAGAGGTATGAGACCTCTGACAAGTTTCTTAAGCCTGCAAACTAAGGGAGAAGAGCTCAATCGTTGAGCATGTGCTCAGATTGTCTGAGTACTACAATCGCTTGGATCGAGTGGGAGTTAATCTTCCAGATGAGATAGTGATGGTTCTCCATAGTCACTGCCACCAAGCTATTAGAGCTTCGTGATGAACTATAACATATCAGGGATAGACATGATGATCCTTGAGAAATTCGCGATGTTTGACACCGCGAAAGTAGAAATCAAGTAGGATCATTAATTGTTGATGGTTAGTGAAACCACTAGTTTCAAGAAGGGCAAGGGAAAGAAGGGATACTTCATGAAATGGCAAATCAGTTGCTGCTCTAGTGAAGAAACCCAAGGTTGAACCCAAACCCGAGACTAAGTGCTTCTGTAATGAGGGGAACGGTCACTGAAGCAGAACTACCCTAGATACTTGGTAGATGAGAAGAATGGCAAGCTCGAAAGAAGTATTTTTGATATATGTTATATTAATGTATACTTTACTAGTACTCCTAGTAGCACCAGGGTAATAAATACCGGTTCGATTGCTAAGTGTTAGTAACTCGAAATAAAAGGCTACGGAGACTAGCTAAAGGTGAGATGACGAAATGTGTTGGAAGTGTTTCCAAGGTTGATGTGATCAAACATCGCACGCTCCCTCTATCATCGGGATTGGTGGTAAACCTAAATAATTGTTATTTGGTGTTTGCGTTGAGCATAGACATGATTGGATTATGTTTATCGCAATACGGTTATTCATTTAAGGAGAATAATGGTTGCTCTGCTTATTTGAATAATACCTTCAATGGTCTTGTACCTAAAATGAATGGTTTACTGAATCTCGATCGTAGTGATACACATGTTCATGCCAAAAGATATAAGATAGTAATGATAGTACCACATACTTGTGGCACTGCCGTTTGAGTCATATTGGTATAAAACGCATGAAGAAGCTCCATGTTGATAGATCTTTGGACTCACTTGTTTTTGAAAATATTGAGACATGTGAACCATGTCTATTGGTATATATGCATGAAGAAACTCCATACAGATGGATCATTTGGACTCACTTGAGTTTGAATCACTTGAGACATGCAAATCATACCACATGGGCAAGATGACTGAAAGGCCTCATTTTCAGTGAGATGGAACAAGAAAGCAACTTGTTGGAAGTAATACATTTTGATGTGCAGTCCAATGAGTGCTAAGGCACGCAGTGGATATCGTTATGTTCTTACTTCACAGATAATTTGAGTAGATGCTATATTTACTTGATGAATCACAAGTCTGAATTATTGAAAGGTTCAAGTAATTTCAGAGTGAAGTTGAAGATCGTCGTGACAAGAGGATAAAATATCTATGATATGATCATAGAGATGAATATCTGAGTTACGAGTTTGGCACACAATTAAGACATTGTGGAAATTGTTTCACAACTAATACCGCCTGGAACACCATAGTGTGATGGTTTGTCCAAACATCATAACTGCACCATATTGGATATGGTGCATACCATGATGTCTCTTATCGAATTACCACTATCGCTTATGGGTTAGGCATTAGAGACAACGACATTCACTTTAATAGGGCACCACGTAATTCCGTTGAGATGACACCGTATGAACTATGGTTTAGAGAAACCTAAGTTGCCGTTTCTTAAAAGTTTGGGGCTGCGACGCTTAAAAAGGTTTTTCCTGATAAGCTCAAACCCAAAGCGGATAAATGCATCTTCATAAGACACCCAAAACAGTTGGGTATACCTCCTATTTCAGATCCGGAAGCAAAAGCTATTGTTTCTAGAAACGGGTCCTTTCTCGAGGAAAAGTTTCTCTCGAAAGAATTGAGTGGGAGGATGGTGGAGACTTGATGAGGTTATTGAACCGTCACTTCAACTAGTGTAGCAGGGCACAAGAAGTTGTTCATGTGGCGCCTACACCAATTGAAGTGGAAGCTTATGATAGTGATCATGAAACTTCGGATCAAGTCACTACCAAACCTCGTAGGTCGACAAGGATGCGTACTACTTTAGAGTGGTACGTACTCCTGTCTTGGAGGTCATGTTGCTAGACAACAATGAACCTACGAGCTATGGAGAAGTGATGGTGGACCCGGATTCCGACGAATGGCTCAAGGCCATAAAATTCGAGAGGATCCATGTATCAAAACAAAGTATAGACTTTGGAAGAACCGCTTGATGGTCGTAAGGCTGTTGGGTATAGATGGATTTTAAAAGGAAGACGGACAATGATGGTAAGTATCACCATTAAGAAAGCTCGACTTGTCGTTAAGATATTTTCCTACAAGTTCAAGGAGTTGCCTACGATGAGACTCTATCACTCGTAGCGACGCTGAGAGTCTGTTGGAATTATATTAGCAATTACTGCATTATTTATGAAATCTTGCAGATAGGATGTCAAAACATTGTTTCCTAGACGATTTTCTTGAGGAAAAGTTGTATGTGATACAACCAGAAGGTTTTGTCAATCCTGAAAGATGCTAACAAGTATGCAAAGCTCCAGCAATCCTTCTAAGGACTGGAGTAAGCATCTCGGAGTTGGAATATACGCTTTGATGAGAAGATCAAAGATTTTGGGTTTATACAAAGTTTATGAGAAACTTGTATTTCCAAAGAAGTGAGTGGGAGCACTATAGAATTTCTGATGAGTATATGTTGTTAACATATTGTTGATCAGAAATGATGTAGAATTTCTGAAAAGCATATAGGGTTGTTTGAAAGGTGTTTTTCAATGGAAAACCTGGATTAAGCTACTTGAACATTGAGCATCAAGATCTATAAGGATAGATAAAAAACGCTTAATAGTACTTTCAAATGAACACATACCGTGACAAGATTTTGAAGGAGTTCAAAATAGATCGGCAAAGGAGTTCTTGGCTGTGTTATAAGGTGTGAGTATTGAGTAAGACTCAAGACCTGACCACGGCAGAAGAGAGAGAAAGGATGAAGGTCGTCCCCTATGCTTTAGACGTAGGCTCTACAGTATGCTATGCTGTGTACCGCACCTGAAGTGAGCCTTGCCATGAGTTAGTCAAGGTGTACAAGAGTGATCCAGGAATGGATCACAGGACAGCGGTCAAATTTACCCTTAGTAACTAGTGGACTAAAGAATTTTCTCGATTATGGAGGTGGTAAAAGAGTTCGTCGTAAAGGGTTACGCTGATGCAAACTTTGACACTAATCTGGATGACTCTGAGTAGTAAACTGGATTCATATAGTAGAGCAGTTATTTGGAATAGCTCCAAATAGCGTGTGGTAGCTGCATGTACAAGATGATATAGATATTTGTAAAGCACACACGGATCTGAGAGGTTTAGACCCGTTGACTAATAACCTCTCTCACAAGCGAGATATGATCAAACACCATGGCTGTTGGACTCATTACAATCACATAGTGATGTGAACTAGATTATTGACTCTAGTGCAAGTGGGAGACTGTTGGAAATATGCCCTAGAGGCAATAATAAAATGGTTATTATTATATTTCCTTGTTCATGATAATTGTCTATGGTTCATGCTATAATTGTATTAACTGGAAACCGTAATACATGTGTGAATACATAGACCACAACATGTCCCTAATGGGCCTCTAGTTGACTAGCTCGTTGATCAATAGATGGTCATGGTTTCCTGGCCATGGACATTGGATGTCACTGATAACGGGATCACATCGTTAGGAGAATGATGTGATGGACAAGACCCAATCCTAAGCATAGCACAAGATCGTGTAGTTCGTTTGCTAAAAGCTTTTCTAATGTCAAGTATCATTTGCTTAGACCATGAGATTGTGCAACTCCCGGATACGGTAGGAATGCTTTGGGTGTACCAAACGTCACAACGTAACTGGATGGCTATAAAGGTGTACTACATGTATCTCTGAAAGTGTCTGTTGGGTTGGCATGAATCGAGACTGGGATTTGTCACTCCGTATGACGGAGAGGTATCTCTGGGCCCACTCGGTAATGCATCATCGTAATGAGCTCAATGTGACTAAGTAGTTAGTCGCGCGATCATGCATTGCGGAACGAGTAAAGTGGCTTGCCGGTAACGAGATTGAACGAGGTATTGGGATACCGACGATCGAATCTCGGGCAAGTAACACACCGATTGACAAAGGGAATTGTATACGGGATTGATTGAATCCCCGACATTGTGGTTCATCCGATGAGATCATCGTGGAACATGTGGGAGCCAATATGGGTATCCAGATCCCGCTATTGGTTATTGGCCAGAGAGATGTCTCGGTCATGTCTGCATGGTTCCCGAACCCGTTGGGTCTACACACTTAAGGTTCGGTGAGGCTAGAGTTGTCATGGGAAATTGTATGTGGTTACCGAAGATTGTTAGGAGTCCCGAATGAGATGCCGGACATCATGAGGAGTTCCGGAATGGTCCGGAGGTGAAGATTTATATATGGGAAGTCTAGTTTCAGTCGTCGGAATGGTTTCGAGGGTTATCGGTATTGTACCGGGACCACCGAAAGGTGTCCGGAGGTCCACCGGGTGGGGCCACCTGCCCCGGGGACTTGATGGGCTGAATATGAGAGGGAACCAGCCCCTAGTGGGCTGGTGCGCCCCTCCCCAAGGGCCCAAGGTGCCTATGGTTAGAAACCCTAGGGGAGGGGGGCGCCTCCACCTTGCTTGGGGGGCAAGCCTTCCCTCCTGGCCGCCGCCCCACTCTAGATAGGATCTAGAGGGGTCGCCCCCCTCTCCCCTTCACCCTATAAATAGAGGGGGGGGGGAGGGCTGCATTACCCCTTCCCTGGCGCAACCCCTCCCTCCTCCAACTCTTCCTCCTCCTCCGTAGTGCTTGACGAAGCCCTGCAGGAATATCACGAGCTCCACCACCACGCCGTTGTGCTGCCGGAGCTCTCCCTCAACTTCTCCTCTCCCCTTGCTGGATCAAGAAGGAGGAGACGTCCCTGGGCTGTAGGTGTGTTGAACGCGGAGGCGCCATTGTTCGTTGCGTGTACGACTCCTCCAACCGTGTTCTTGTAACGCTTCTGCATCGTGATCTTCAAGGGTATGAAGATAGACTCCCCTCTCTCTTGTTGCTAGAATCTGCATAGATTGATCTTGGTGGTGCGTAGAAAATTTGGAATTTATGCTACGTTTCCCAACATGGAGAGCGTGGGCGCCGGCCAAGCACAAGTTTTTCGTCTGGCTTCTTGCGCAAAATAAGATTATGACAGCCGACAAACTGCTGGCTAGGCAATGGCCGAACTCTTATTTTTGCCTGCTCTGCCGGCGAAACCTCGAGACAGCGAAACACCTCATGTTATAGTGTCCATGGACGGTTAGCCTCTGGAATTTGGCTGCTAACAAATTTTGCCTTCCGGCTCTCTCACCTGCATCCTGGAGACGGAATGCCACCTTGGTAGATTGGCCCAACGGGCTTTCAGCCGTCCCGACCACGGCAAAGAGGGCGCGCTCCTTGGTGTTGTTGCTGCTATGGGAAATTTGGCGGGAGCGCAACGACCGCATCTTCCAGAACAACGCTCACCTGCATATGTCCTCCTACGGGTGGACAAAGAAAGGGGTTCTTGGGCGCTGGCTGGAGGCCGGCATCTACCCCTACTCTGTACAGTTGGCGTTTCTTTTGCCGTTCCTCTAAATGAAATGTGCAGCTCTCCTGCGTCCTTTCAAAAAAAATGTGTGAGGGGTATTTGAAGACAAACGAAATGCTCTAATCAGACCGTTAGTCTTTTTTTGCGAACAGACCCTAAATTATATCAAAATTATGCAGTGATACAACACATCCCAAAAAGGTAGATAATTACAAACAGAAACCCCGAGAAACTGATCCAGAATCCACACCAGCGCGGGATGAGGGTGCGCCGCCGCTCCCTGCCGGAGCCAGTGATAACCTTGATTACCCGCACGGTAAGAGCATCTCCAATAGACGGTCCAAATGTAAAAATACCTAACTTTTGGACCATCTGGGGCAAAAAACGCCGCTCCAACACACGATCCATATGTAAAAAAAATTAGACCGGGGCCTCCCGGTGATGTAAAATACAACACCTCGCGGTGCAAATTTGAATCATGAGATACAACTGCTCCAAATTCGGCGGCCGCCCGCCAACGCCCAACTTCCCTTTATTTCATTTCACAGTCGCGTCCGTCCGCCCGCTCGAACACCTGCCGGCCAGAAATCGCCGCCGCCACCACCCAAATCCCTGCCGCCGTCGATACCACCGCCCCGAATCCCCGCCACCGCCCTCGCCCCCATTGCCTCCCTCGCCGAAAGCCGTCTCACAGCCGCCTGGGCGCCGCCAAATCGGGAGGCAGCCGCAGTGGGATTCAGCGCCTCCGGTTGTCCGGCTGGCCCTGTAGGCCTCCGCAGGGTCCTTAGGCCGCCGTCGGCCTCCTCCCCGTCGGCCGCGGGCCTCTCCATGGTCATGTCGCTGGCTGCACGACCGCCGCACCTAGCCCACACGACCTCCTCCCCGTCGGCCGCCGAACTCCTCTTTGCCGCCTGCTGAGCTCCTCTTCGCCGCCTGCTGAGGTAGCTCTCATCATCGCTGCCGTCTGCAGCCGTTCGCGGCAGCCAATCCAACCGGAGGCCATCTTCTTCCACCGCGCGACAAGGTGTTCGCACGGCTGCTGGCCAGTTTTTTCATCTTGTTTTGGACAATCTATTGGAGAAACTCTTTTACATCTCCGATTTGGATCATCTGTTGGAGTTGAGCATTTCTCGGAGCTTCAAAACGCACCATTTAGCGGTCCATATTTTACATCTCTGGTTTTGGACCGCCAAAATTTGGATCATTTATTGAAGATACTATAATATAGAGCAATATGGAGTAGATGGAGAGGCCTTGATCTCAGACGATTTTGCTCAAAAGGAAGCGAAACAAGTCAATCACCAGGTGAAAAGAAGTGTCTAAGACAGGTTCCTCCTAGCGTTGAGGTGCTGCCTTGAGGTGCTCCCTGAGCCTTACCGTCGTCTCGTTCTCCGCCGCTCTCGCAAACATTGAGGCGGGAAAGCAAGGAAAATAATACAGCCTTGTCGATCTATCGAATCAATTATGTTCTGCGAGTCTAGAAGCCTTGCTAGCCCCCTCATATGTTCTTGGACTATGTATTTATAGATAGATCCAGAAGGCCTAAGAGCATCTACAACTGGATGCCTCAAACCCTCCTAATACGCTTGGGCGGGCGGTCCGATCACTGATCGGTTAAGAAAAATGTTTCAAACGAGCGCTTCGAACTGGCCCCAAATATTCGGGCTGACCGGCACCCCTCATATTATATATACAACCTAAATATGGGGATGGTATGGGGAGGGCCGAGTGCGACTGGGGGCGTCAACCATGTCAGCAGGGCCCACGCTCGCCCAGCCCACCCCATATATATTTGTTCTCGTCCGCTCCTCGGACTAAACCCTAGCCACTTCATTCCACTAACCTCCACTCTCCTTCACCACCCAAGCTCCCGTCCGACGATCTTCGATCTTCTCCGGCATGGCGGGCTGCGAATCTGACTTTGACCAGTCCAGATCCGTCGACTAGGGTGTCGTCCCGTGCGGTTTCGAAGAGGCAATGAGAATCCGCATTGCACTCCACTGCTCCTGGGAGGACAACGCCAGGCCGATGGCGGGATCTATCTGGTGCAAGTCCATTTCATCGGCGCATCAGGCGCTTGGATCCTCCGGGGCTGGATCATTATGGTCCTCCAGGAAGCCTTCCAAGCTCTCTTTCCCATCACCAGTCTGTTGGAGTATGAGTGCTACCGGGATCGGTGTGCCTACCATGGGAATGAGAGGATGAGGGTGACCGGGGCCCGCCTCGCTGCCGACATGGCGGCAGCGGAGGCGGCTGATGTGGTGGTGCGAGCTGCCATAGAGGAGGAAGCCATCCGCGTCCGCATTGTAAGGAAGTGGCATTGGAGGATCACGCGCACCCTCGCCGGGGAGCAGAATCGGATGGTCCGTACAATGGCCTGGCTGAGCTCCTCTTCGCCGCCTGCTGAGGTAGCTCTCATCATCGCTGCCGTCTGCAGTCGTTCGCGGCAGCCAATCCAACCGGCGGCCATCTTCTTCCACCGCGCGACAAGGTGTTCGCGCGGCTGCTGGCCAGTTTTTTCATCTTGTTTTGGACCATCTATTGGAGAAACTCTTTTACATCTCCGATTTGGATCGTCTGTTGGAGTTGACCATTTCTCGGAGCTTCAAAATGCACCATTTAGCGGTCCATATTTTACATCTCTGGTTTTGGACCGCCAAAATTTGGATCATTTATTGAAGATACTATAATATAGAGCAATATGGAGTAGATGGAGAGGCCTTGATCTCGGACGATTTTGCTCAAAAGGAAGCGAAACAAGTCAATCACCAGGTGAAAAGAAGTGTCTAAGACAGGTTCCTCCCAGCGTTGAGGTGCTGCCTTGAGGTGCTCCCTGAGCCTTACCGTCGTCTCGTTCTCCGCCGCTCTCGCAAACATTGAGGCGGGAAAGCAAGGAAAATAATACAACCTTGTCGATCTATCGAATCAATTATGTTCTGCGAGTCTAGAAGCCTTGCTAGCCCCCTCATATGTTCTTGGACTATGTATTTATAGATAGATCCAGAAGGCCTAAGAGCATCTACAACTAGATGCCTCAAACCCTCCTAATACGCTTGGGCGGGCGGTCCGATCACTGATCGGTTAAGAAAAATGTTTCAAACGAGCGCTTCGAACTGGCCCCAAATATTCGGGCTGACCGGCACCCCTCATATTATATATACAACCTAAATATGGGGATGGTATGGGGAGGGCCGAGTGCGACTGGGGGCGTCAACCATGTCAGCAGGGCCCGCGCTCGCCCAACCCACCCCATATATATTTGTTCTCGTCCGCTCCCCGGACTAAACCCTAGCCACTTCATTCCACTAACCTCCACTCTCCTTCACCACCCAAGCTCCCGTCCGACGATCTTCGGTCTTCTCCGGCATGGCGGGCTGCGAATCTGACTTTGACAAGTCCAGATCCGTCGACTAGGGTGTCGTCCTGTGCGGTTTCGAAGAGGCAATGAGAATCCGCATTGCACTCCACTGCTCCTGGGAGGACAACGCCCGGCCGATGGCAGGATCTGTCTGGTGCGAGTCCATTTCATCGGCGCATCAGGCGCTTGGATCCTCCGGGGCTGGATCATTATGGTCCTCCAGGAAGCCTTCCAACCTCTCTTTCCCATCACCAGTCCGTTGGAGTATGAGTGCTACCGGGATCGGTGTGCCTACCATGGGAATGAGAGGATGAGGGTGGCCGGGGCCCGCCTCGCTGCCGACATGGTGGCAGCGGAGGCGGCTGATGTGGTGGTGCGAGCTTCCGTAGAGGAGGAAGCCATCCGCGTCCGCATTGTAAGGAAGTGGCAGTTTAGGATCACGCGCACCCTCGCCGGAGAGCAGAATCTGATGGTCCGTACAATGGCCTGGCTGAGCTCCTCTTCGCCGCCTGCTGAGGTAGCTCTCATCATCGCTGTCGTCTGCAGCCGTTCGCGGCAGCCAATCCAACCGGCGGCCATCTTCTTCCACCGCGCGACAAGGTGTTCGCGCGGCTGCTGGCCAGTTTTTTGATCTTGTTTTGGACCATCTATTGGAGAAACTCTTTTACATCTCCGATTTGGATCATCTGTTGGAGTTTAGCATTTCTCGGAGCTTCAAAATGCACCATTTAGCGGTCCATATTTTACATCTCTGGTTTTGGACCGCCAAAATTTGGATCATTTATTGAAGATACTATAATATAGAGCAATATGGAGTAGATGGAGAGGCCTTGATCTCGGACGATTTTGCTCAAAAGGAAGCAAAACAAGTCAATCACCAGGTGAAAAGAAGTGTCTAAGACAGGTTCCTCCCAGCGTTGAGGTGCTGCCTTGAGGTGCTCCCTAAGCCTTACCGTCGTCTCGTTCTCCGCCGCTCTCGCAAACATTGAGGCGGGAAAGCAAGGAAAATAATACAGCCTTGTCGATCTATCGAATCAATTATGTTCTGCGAGTCTAGAAGCCTTGCTAGCCCCCTCATATGTTCTTGGACTATGTATTTATAGATAGATCCAGAAGGCCTAAGAGCATCTACAACTGGATGCCTCAAACCCTCCTAATACGCTTGGGCGGGCGGTCCGGTCACTGATCGGTTAAGAAAAATGTTTCAAACGAGCGCTTCGAACTGGCCCCAAATATTCGGGCTGACCGGCACCCCTCATATTATATATACAACCTAAATATGGGGATGGTATGGGGAGGGCCGAGTGCGACTGGGGGCGTCAACCATGTCAGCAGGGCCCACGCTCGCCCAGCCCACCCCATATATATTTGTTCTCGTCCGCTCCCCGGACTAAACCCTAGCCACTTCATTCCACTTACCTCCACTCTCCTTCACCACCCAAGCTCCCGTCCGACGATCTTCGGTCTTCTCCGGCATGGCGGGCTGCGAATCTGACTTTGACCAGTCCAGATCCGTCGACTAGGGTGTCGTCCCGTGCGGTTTCGAAGAGGCAATGAGAATCCGCATTGCACTCCACTGCTCTTGGGAGGACAACGCCCGGCCGATGGCGGGATCTATCTGGTGCGAGTCCATTTCATCGGCGCATCAGGCGCTTGGATCCTCCGGGGCTGGATCATTATGTTCCTCCAGGAAGCCTTCCAACCTCTCTTTCCCATCACCAGTCCGTTGGAGTATGAGTGCTACCGGGATCGGTGTGCCTACCATGGGAATGAGAGGATGAGGGTGGCCGGGGGCCGCCTCGCTGCCGACATGGCGGCAGCGGAGGCGGCTGATGTGGTGGTGCGAGCTGCCGTAGAGGAGGAAGCCATCCGCGTCCGCATTGTAGGAAGTGGCAGTGGAGGATCACGCGCACCCTCGCCGGAGAGCAGAATCGGATGGTCCGTACAATGGCCTGGCTGCCCCCCCCCCCCCCCCCGCGCAAGGAGGATAAGGAGGACAGCGATCGGTTGGACAGCTCCGGCTCGATCCATACCGCGTCTTTGACCGCTACTTCTGCGAGAAAGACGGAAAGGACAAGGGCAGCCGTGAATGATCTTCTCCTTAGCTAGCATGTAGGCTAAACATGCCAAATTTTGGTAATCCAATGACATTGTCCTGATGTAGTAGCCGGATGATGTTGTACTGCATTGTCTCCGTAGTCGTATGAGTTTGTATGAATTTAGCTAATGCTAATTAAAGTGTCCAGTTGCGAGAAGAAAAAATTGAGACGTGGCTGATCAATGCCCGCGGGCGCGTCAAAGAAAATTTAAGACGTGACCGGTCAGTGCCATGGACATTTGAGGGGCCGGATATGTCAAATACCACTGTAGATGCTCTAAAGGTTGTAGGTTTTTGGTATCCGAAACGACAATGAAGAGGGGACGACCTCCGGGTGACCGGGTCCTACGAGCGCGCCCGACTCTGGATCTCCGGCTCCTACACGGCTACACGAGTCCTCGTCCCTGTCCACCCGGGCTGACGACATTCTTGCGGGGTCGTGCATACACAGTACGTGTTGGACATGCTATGTCGGGTTGACCGTTGGAACTTGACAGAAACTGCTGCATTGCCAACGGAGGGTGCTTATCGTTTGGGAAACGTTTAGAACCGGTCGACCGGCTGAAACTCGGCCGGTCACGTCCACGCTGGTCACGGCCCCACGCACCACCGCTTTACTCTTCTTTATCCTACCGCACGAAGCGCTCCTAGAGTTCTAGCCATTCGTTCCACCACCAACTATTCCCTCTTATCCCCTCACGCCCCTCTTTCCCTGTGGCTCCCAAATAACTTCTCACCGGCCGCCGGCGATGACCGTCATCGATCCGGCACCTACCTGCCCTCTTTCTATCCCGCATCAAACTCCACCGCGAACGGGCGTTACCTTGAGAGGAACCCACCACCGCGTGTGGCAAGGGGCGAGGTCATGGCCTGCGGCACCGATGAGGTATGGTGCTGGAGACCGGCAGGCAACTGCAAGCTATGTGGCCGCCGGCGTGGATTGGCTCGGCGCGGTGCTGCAACCGTAGTTCCGAGGAGCTGCAACCATGGTCGGAGAAAGCTGGAACCACTGTATAGCAGAGCTGCAAGGCTCCTACATGCTGGCGAGGGAGTGCTACAACCATGGCCGAGAAAAGCTGGAAGCGTTGTCCGACGGAGCTACAACCAGGTCCGGTGGAGCTGTGAGGTGAACCAGTCGTTTTTTGCTTCTACCGTCTTTTTTTTTTGCTACAACCGTAAGTTCTTTTGCTAGATCGCTGAGATGTTTTTGTTTCGTGACCACTGGCAGCGAGGCATGATTTTTGGTGACATTGTTAGCCCTCGGTTGGTTGCGAGGTGTTCTTTTTGCTGGAACCGGCATATTATTTTGCTGGAACTATCTTATTTTTTTGCTTCAATCGACCGTGGAGCTCTTCTCCTCTGAATTTGTTTTTGCTGGAACAGATCTATTCTTTTGCTGGAAGCTGGCATTGTTTTTTCTACAACTGACGATTGGAGCTAATTTTTGCTACTGAATTTGTTATGCTGGAATTGAAGCCTTTTCTTGCTGGAACCTAGTAAGTTTTTGCTTCAAGGTTTTTGTTTTGTTTTCAGTTTTTTTGTAGGACACCAGATGCAAGCCGACGGCCGCGGCGAGCCAGAGGCGGTGACGTCGATCTGGGGGATGCTGCAACCATGGCGAATCGCAAGCTGGAAGCAGCCGAGGAAGGGGATTAGAGCTGCAATCTGTCGGTGACCACGCGCTGAGGACCCGTTGGCGGCCGTTACGCAATCCCGAAGAACGGCTCCGGCGAGCGCGCCGACCAGCAGCTCCGGCGAGCGGCTTGGCGAGCTGCTAGGGCGAGGAGCGGCCGGTTCATGGAGTTGTGCTCAGAGTTGTACGCGAGCGAGGAGGGGATTTTTCTTTTCTTTTTTTCTCTCTAGATCTGACGGTCACGTGTGTCGGTATCCAACGCTAGGACGCTGACCGGCCGAAAATTTCGGCCGGCGCGCCGACGCCTAGCAGTGCCCTTATCGTTTCCCTAATTTATCCAGCGTCGATCTCTCTCTCTCTCTTTTTTTTTTTGAAGGAAGCGTCGATCTCTTCTTAGTTTTTCTTTTTCTTTTAACATGATCCCTCTGTTCGTTCTTTGCCGTGTCGGCTTCCAAAACCGACAGTGACTAGGCCTTTTGTGTACATCTTATATAAATAGGTGGGGTTGGAGCTTCGACTCACACAACGCAAATCTACCTCCCGGCGGCTATTTAGTCTGCTTCGCATCTTTCATATCAAGGTTTCGACTGTCGAAGAGCAGGAGCGAGGCGACACACAGCAAAGACTCGTATGGATCACCTCGGGCTGAACCTCAAGGCAGCGGCGCGCTGTGGCATCGCTCATCTTCTTCGTCACGAGCAAGTTATCCTGAAGGTTCTCTTTTTTTCGTTGCTTGCGTGCCTGCAGATCCTTGTAGGGATTGGACTCGCCGAGAACCGAATCTCCACCGGCTACTACATCTTCGACCTTGTTTTTCTCGCCATCGTGCTCTCTCTGTACTACTCGAATTTCAGTCTTCGTCGTAGGAGCTGAAAAAGGGTGTGTCGGTAGTTTTCATGTTCCCCGTTCATCATGTGAGAAAGGGCGTGATTAGTTTTCTGTTAAACTTGATGATGATGATGATGATGATGTCTTTGTATTTTCTTTTATGGTAAATATAATAGAGTGGCTATTCTCGAAAGTGCTTATCTAACCCGTGCACAGATGCACATGTTATCTCAGATGTTTGTTCCCTCCAAGATTCGGTCTAGTCATCCTATTTTGGATGTCTATTTACCTCCTCGCTGGAATCTGACTTGAATTGAATCTGTACTCTCCACCGAAACCACCAAATTGATTTTTTAGCTGTCGGCGGGAGACATGGCTTCCAGTGCATAATGTGTTGTTACCAAACCACCAAACTGAATCTTCTTCACACGCAACCTCAACTCAACTTTTAGTCCTTGTATAGATGGAAGTTCACATGTCCCACCGGGGACATTCAAATTTTTAAAAGCCGAGCCTGAGATGAAACCATGAAGAAGACGCCACATGACAGACAAGATTAAATGCATTTCAACGGAAATTTTCAGCCACATATAACTGAAATTTACCCATGTCTGGACACACACCTTAGCACTTGGATATTCATGAAAACTTCATTCATGAATCGAAAGGAAGAATATATGTGTTATGTTCGATATTCATGAAAATAGAACACAAATTTAGGGAAACTCTAACCGATCCCCTCTAGCTGGGACCTAGCGATCCCCAATATGCGTTAGTGGGGGAAATCATCCTCACCCACGCATGCTGCCCCTATTTTTACTCCACCGCTCGGCGGCCGAGTAAAAAAGCCACTCGTCTCTTCGCCTCCTCTACCTCTTATCCTCCACTCCCAGCATCGGCGCCCCCCTCCCCGGCCGTTCCCCAATGCCCTAGTCTCCCAATGGCCGGACCCCATGGCCGGCGCTCCCCGCCACCGATCCGCAATGCGGATCTGCGCTGCCACGCCCGCCGCGCGTTTTCAAGCGGGGTCTCTTCAAGCCACCGCCGCCTCGCCAATGCGGCCCCCGCCCGCCACATCTCCGACTTCCCCGACATCCTCCGCTGCCGTCGTCGCAGAGGAAATACCTCGGCGTCCGCCAGCGGCCGTGGAAGACATCGGTGGCGGAGATAACGGACCACGAGACCCACACCAAAAAGTGGCTCGAGTCCTTCCACATGGCGGAGTTCGTCGCGCTCGAATATGACCGGTGGCAGGTCCGGTTTAATGGCACTGGAGCGCGCCTAAACTTCCTTTGGGGGATGGTGTCCGTCCACCTCGTCCGGCTGGCGCCCAGAGTGGTGTATGCGCCCAAAATGTAGAAGATGTGTCAATTATCACTCAAGCAACGGTTTTATTTTTTTGTACTACCTTTTTTGTAAAAGCAAAAATTAAATATCATATTTTTTGTTTTTCATTTATTTAAATTTAAATTCCATGCATTTTTAATTCAATTTCTTCTCCTTACCATTTTTACAATTCATGATATTTTTAGTACGTGAACACTTTTGAAATGTGCGAACACTCAATAAAATTCACAATTTCTAAATTTGTGAAAGGTTTTTTAATTTGTTTTAATAGAATTAAGAACACTTTAATACAATTGTCACTTTAATAATGTCTAATCTAAGTTGTGGTATGTCCGATCTATTTGTGATAATCTTTTGTCCAATTCTTGACCCCTTTTTATTTTTGTCGCGCGCATCCCGCGGTGGCGCATCTCACGTCGCGTGATGTCCAATTTGTCAACCCCCTTTTTTAGGTCCATTTATTGTCTGCCCTTTGTGTTTATTTTGCCTTACCATTTTTACGGTCACTTTGATCATTTGTTATTAGTCTGTTTTGTAGAAGTGGAAGAGACATGGTGCTCTGTTCACTATCCGCAGCATCATTCTGCGGCTGCTTCATTTCTCCTCATTTGTAACACCCCCAGCATCATGCTACAGTGACCCTACACTAATGGTGCCATGTCATCATTATTACTAAGCAAATTGCCACTTAGCAAAAATCAAATTCAAAATCCAAATTTAAATTGCAAGTCAAATATTCAGATTCTCAAAAATGCAAACAAAATTGTTCATAATTTTGCAAATAATCTCTAAGTATTTGTCATGATGAAACCAACCTTATTTGAATTCCCAAAATGCCCCAAGAAATTAATAAGTGGGTCAGCAGCAAAATACTTGACCTTTTCAGTTTCTAAAAATGTTTAGACATTTTCAAATGACCCCAAACTTTTTGTGTAGCCCTGTAATATAGCTAGTAATTATGAGAAAAGTCTCACATTTAATAAAAATCAGCTGACAGTAAAAGAAAATACAAAAACATAAAAGAAAAAAAGAGGAAAAGGCTAGAGCCTACTGTGCTAATGGGCTCTAGTGGCTACAGTGTATCTGGCCCAGACCATCTCACTCACCTCACGTACAGTGAGATAGAGCCATGGCGTGTCGACCATCCACGGCCTCCATGGCTCGATGGTCGATGTCTAGCGAGAGGATAAGGGCGACACCCCCGAGGCCCTAGACAACCCTAGCTCAATCATCCCTTTCCCCACGCTCGATCCTCTCGATCCCGAGTTCGGTCGTCGCCATCTCGCCGTTGATCCTGTGGCCACCGGCCGCCCCGCGTCGCACCATCATGTCCAGGAGCATCCTCCTCGTCACCTTCTTCGTCCCCAACCAATGAACCAAGACGGGATGCCCCGCTTCCTCGCCATCGGGTCGTCTTCCCCGCCACGGCCGTCGTCGGATTCGCCGCCTCCCGAGCTCCCCGACCTCCCAACCTCGTCCAGGAGCACCGGGGTGAGCCCCTCGGCTGATTCCCTCGCTTATCCCTTAGATCTGTACCATTTTACCGCCGCTCTCGTGCTCGTCTGTGGTCGCCATAGCTGGAGCTCTGCTCCCGGCGCGCTCACCGCCCGTGGCCGTGCTCCCGCGCGCCCCGGGCCGCCCCTGCACTGCATGCCCCGTGCGCGCCCCCACCCGTGCGACACCGCACCTTGCCACCGCGCCTGTTGCCGCCACTACTGCTGTCGGCGGCGGCCGCCGCAGCCACCCACGCCCGCGGGTTGCCGGCTACGCGCTGGCTGCGCACGGTCGCGCCATGCTCCTCCGCTGGTGCACGTGCGCGTGCGCAGTTTCGCCTAAGGCCAGCTTGTGCCACCGACCACGGGGTCCCACCCCTCTAGTTACCCCAGGGTAGATTAATTAACTACTCAGTTGATTAAAATTGTCAATGACATGTAGGACCTAGCTAATTAACTAAATTAAGTAATTGTTAATTTGAGACACTAACGGCTGGGTCCCACGTGTCATGTTGACCAGTCAACGGTCAACGTTGACCGCTGATTAGGCAGCTGACTAGTCAACTGGGGCCTACCAGTCAGCACTGGGTGCACTGCACCGGGTGCACTTAGAAAATTAGACACTAAATTTCGAATTAATATAATTTCAGAAAATCCAGAATTCATTTAAACTTTAGAAAATTATAGAAATTAATCCAAACTCAGATGAAAATATTTTATATACGAAAAATGATCAGAAAAATAAGACGAATTTGAATATGTCATCCACTCACCTGTCACATGTCTCTAACACCGAAAACATGGAACCTTTCCCTCCGGTTTGTCTGTCCAATAAAAGCTTGAAGCAGGGAAAATATTCCCGGATATTTTTCCGCTCCATCAATACCACTTAGAACTATGTTAGGTCACCCCTAGTATAATATATTATCATGTAATGTGCTACTTCTTGAGTTTGCGTTGGTTTTCTCTTAAAGAGGAAAGGGTGATATAGAAAGTAGAAATAAACATTTCCCTCAGTTAAGAACCAAGGTATCAATCGACTAGGAGAAACACACAAGTCTTCAATAATTGCACCTACACAAACAAACAAATATTTGCACCCAAAGGGATAAAGGGGTGATCAATCCCTTCACGGTTACTTGCAAGGATGAGATCTGATAGAAATGGATATAAAAGATAAGTAAAAGTGCAAAATAAAAAAAAAAGTAAATAAAATGCAACAAGGTATTCTTGTGTTTTTGATCTTGTAGATCTCAAAATAGTATGATAAAGGATAGACCCGGGGCCATAGTTTTCATTAGAGGCTTCTCTCTTGAACGAAAGCATACGGTGGGTAAACAAATACTGTTGAGCACTTGATAGAAAAGCACATAGTTATGACGACATCCAAGGCAATGATCATGTATATAGGCATCATGTCCATGACAAGTAGACCGACTTTTGCTTGCATCTACTATTGTTACTCCACACATCGACCGCTATCAAATATGCATCTAGTGTATTAAGTTAACAAGAATGGAGTAACGCCTTAAGCAAGATGACATGGTGTAGAGGGATAGATCCAATCAATATGAACAAATCCCATCTTTTTATCTTTAGTGACAGCAATACAAATACGTGTCATGTCCCCTTCTGTCACTGGGATTGGGCACCGCTAGATTGAACCCATTACGAAACACCTCTCGCATTGCAAGAAAAATTAATCTAGTTGGCCGAACTAAATCAATAGATCGGAGAGAAATACAAAACTATATAAATCATGCATAAAAGAGTTCAGAGAAGACTCAAATAATATTCATAGATAATCTGATCATAAACCCACAATTCATCAGATCTTAACAAACACACCGCAAAAGAAGATTACATCCAATAGATCTCCATAAATATCGAGGAGAACATTGTATTGAAGATCAAAGAGAGAGAAGAAGCCATCTAGATACTAGCTAAGGACCCGTAGGTCTGTGGTAAACTACTCACACATCATCGGAAGGGCAGCAAGGTTGATGTAAAATGTTGGGGAACGTAGTAATTTCAAAAAATTTCCTACGCACACGCAAGATCATGGTGATGGCATAGCAACGAGAGGGGAGAGTGTTCGTCCACGTACCCTCGTAGACCGTAAGCGGAAGCGTTAGCACAACGCGGTTGATGTAGTCGTACGTCTTCACGATCCGACCGATCCAAGCACCGAACGTATGGGGCCTCCGAGTTCAGCACACGTTCAGCTCGATGACGATCTCCGGCCTCCGATCCAGCAAAGCTCCGGAGATGAGTTCCGTCAGCATGACGGCGTGGTGACGATGATGATGTTCTACCGGCGCAGGGCTTCGCCTAAACTCAGCGACGATATGACCGAGGTGGAATATGGTGGAGGGGGCACCGCACACGGCTAAGGAACGATCCGTAGATCAACTTGTGTGTCTATGGGGTGCCCCCCGCCCCCGTATATAAAGGAGCAAGGGGGGGGAGGCCGGCCGGCCCCTTGGGCACGCCAAGGGAGGAGGAATCCTCCTCCTAGTAGGAGTAGGACTCCTCCTTTCCTACTCCTACTAGGAGGGGGAAGGAAAGGGGAGAGGGGGAAGGAAAGGGGGGGCGCCGCCCCCCTCCTAGTCCAATTCGGACCAGAGGGGGGAGGGGGCGCGCGGCCCATGCTGGCCGCCCCTCTCTCCTTTCTCCTAAGGCCCATAAGGCCCAATACTCTCCCGGGGGGTTCCGGTAACCCCTCCGGCACTCCGATTTTCTCCGAAATCACCCGGAACACTTCCGGTGTCCGAATATAGTCGTCCAATATATCAATCTTTATGTCTCGACCATTTCGAGACTCCTCGTCATGTCCGTGATCACATCCGGGACTCCGAACAAACTTCGGTACATCAAAACTTATAAACTCATAATAAAACTGTCATCAAAATGTTAAGCGTGCGGACCCTACGGGTTCGAGAACTATGTAGACATGACCTAGAACCATTCTCGGTCAATAACCAATAGCGGGACCTGGATGCCCATATTGGTTCCTACATATTCTACGAAGATCTTTATCGGTCAAACCGCATAACAACATATGTTGTTCCCTTTGTTATTGGTATGTTATTTGCCCGAGATCTGATCGTCGGTATCCTATACCTAGTTCAATCTCATTACCGGCAAGTCTCTTTACTCGTTCTGTAATGCATCATCACGTAACCAACTCATTGGTCACATTGCTTGCAAGGCTTATAATGATGTGCATTACCGAGAGGGCCCAGAGATACCTCTCCGACGATCGGAGTGACAAAACCTAATCTCGAAATACGCCAAGTCAACATGTACCTTCGGAGACACATGTAGTACTCCTTTATAATCACCCAGTTACGTTGTGACATTTGGTAGTACCCAAAGTGTTCCTCCGGTAAATGGGAGTTGCATAATTCTCATAGTTACAGGAACATGTATAAGTCATGAAGAAAGCAATAGCAGTATACTAAATGATCAAGTGCTAGGCTAACGGAATGGGTCATGTCAATCACATAATTCTTCTAATGATGTGATCCCACTAATCAAATGACAACACATGTCTATGGTTAGGAAACATAACCATCTTTGATTAATGAGCTAGTCAAGTAGAGGCATACTAGTGACTATAGTTTTGTCTATGTATTCACACATGTATCATGTTTCCGGTTAATACAATTCTAGCATGGATAATAAACATTTATCATGATATGAGGAAATAAATAATAACTTTATTATTGCCTCTAGGGCATATTTCCTTCAGTCTCCCACTTGCACTAGAGTCAATAATCTAGATTACATAGTAATGATTCTAACACCCATGCAGTCTTGGTGCTAATCATGTTTTGCTCGTGAGAGAGGCTTAGTCAACGGGTCTGCAACATTCAGATCTGTATGTATCTTGCAAATCTCTATGTCTCCCACTTGGACTTGGTCCCAAATGGAATTGAAGCGTCTCTTGATGTGCTTGGTCCTCTTGTGAAATCTGGATTCCTTTGCCAAGGCAATTGCACCAGTATTGTCACAGAAGATCTTCATTGGTCCCGATGCACTAGGTATGACACCTAGATCAGAAATGAACTCCTTCATCCAGACTCCTTCATTTGCTGCTTCAGAAGCAGCTATGTATTCCGCTTCACATGTAGATCCCGCCACGACGCTTTGTTTAGAATAGCACCAACTTACAGCTCCACCGTTTAATAAAAACACGTATCCGGTTTGCGATTTAGAATCGTCCGGATCAGTGTCAAAGCTTGCATCGACGTAACCATTTATGACTAGCTCTTTGTCACCTCCATATACGAGAAACATATCCTTAGTCCTTTTCAGGTATTTCAGGATGTTCTTGACCGCTGTCCAGTGATCCACTCCTGGATTACTTTGGTACCTTCCTGCCAAGCTTATTACTAAGCATACGTCAGGTCTGGTACACAGCATTGCATACATGATAGAGCCTATGGCTGAAGCATAGGGAACATCTTTCATTTTCTCTCTATCTTCTGCTGTGGTCGGGCATTGAGTTTGACTCAACTTCACACCTTGTAGCACAGGCAAGAATCCTTTCTTTGCCTGATCCATTTTGAACTTTTTCAAAATTTTGTCAAGGTATGTGCTTTGTGCAAGTCCTATTAAGCGTCTTGATCTATCTCTATAGATCTTGATACCCAATATGTAAGCAGCTTCACCGAGGTCTTTCATTGAAAAACTTTTATTCAAGTATCCCTTTATGCTATCCAGAAATTCTATATCATTTCCGATTAATAATATGTCATCTACATATAAAATCAGAAATGCTACAGAGCTCCCACTCACTTTCTTGTAAATGCAGGCTTCTCCAAAAGTCTGTATAAAACCATATGCTTTGATCACACTATCAAAACGTTTATTCCAACTCCGAGATGCTTGCACCGGTCCATAAATGGATCGCTGGAGCTTGCACACTTTGTTAGCACCTTTTGGATCAACAAAACCTTCTGGCTGCATCATATACAACTTTTCTTCCAGAAATCCATTCAAGAATGCAGTTTTGGCATCCATTTGCCAAATTTCATAATCATGAAATGCAGCAATAGCTAACATGATTCGGACAGACTTAAGCATCGCTACGGGTGAGAAAGTCTCATCGTAGTCAACCCCTTGAACTTGTCAAAAACCTTTCGCAACAAGTCGAGCTTTATAGACAGTTACATTACCATCAGCGTCAGTCTTCTTCTTAAAGATCCATTTATTCTCAATGGCTTGCCGATCATCGGGCAAGTCAACCAAAGTCCATACTTTGTTTTCATACATGGATCCCATCTCAGATTTCATGGCCTCTAGCCATTTTGCGGAATCTGGGCTCATCATCGCTTCCTCATAGTTCGTAGGTTCATCATGGTCAAGTAACATGACTTCCAGAATAGGATTACCGTACCACTCTGGTGCGGATCTTACTCTGGTAGACCTACGAGGTTCAGTAGAAACTTGATCTGAAGTTTCATGATCAATATCATTAGCTTCCTCACTGATTGGTGTAGTTGTCACAGGAACCGGTTCTTGTGATGAACTACTTTCCAATAAGGGAGTAGATACAGTTATCTCATCAAGTTCTACTTTCCTCCCACTCACTTCTTTCGAGAGAAACTCCTTCTCTAGAAAGGATCCATTCTTAGCAACGAATGTCTTGCCTTCGGATCTGTGATAGAAGGTGTACCCAATAGTCTCTTTTGGGTATCCTATGAAGACACATTTCTCCGATTTGGGTTCGAGCTTATCTGGTTGAAGTTTCTTCACATAAGCATCGCAGCCCCAAACTTTAAGAAATGACAGCTTTGGTTTCTTGCCAAACCACAGTTCATAAGGCGTCGTCTCAACGGATTTTGATGGTGCCCTATTTAACGTGAATGCGGCCGTCTCTAAAGCATAACCCCAAAATGATAGCGGTAAATCAGTAAGAGACATCATAGATCGCACCATATATAGTAAAGTACGATTACGACGTTCGGACACACCATTTCATTGTGGTGTTCCAGGTGGCGTGAGTTGCGAAACTATTCCACATTGTTTCAAGTGTAGACCAAACACGTAACTCAAATATTCTCCTCCACGATCAGATCGCAGAAACTTTATTTTCTTGTTACGATGATTTTCCACTTCACTCTGAAATTCTTTGAACTTTTCAAATGTTTCAGACTTGTGTTTCATTAAGTAGATATACCCATATCTGCTCAAATCATCTGTGAAGGTGAGAAAATAATGATACCCGCCGCGAGCCTCAACATTCATTGGACCACAAACATCAGTATGTATGATTTCCAAAAAATCAGTTGCTCGCTCCATAGTTCCGGAGAACGGCGTTTTAGTCATCTTACCCATAAGGCATGGTTCGCAAGTACCAAGTGATTCATAATCAAGTGATTCCAAAAGCCCATCAGTATGGAGTTTCTTCATGCGCTTTACACCGATATGACCCAAACGGCAGTGCCACAAATAAGTTGCACTATCGTTATCAACTCTGCATCTTTTGGTTTCAACACTATGAATATGTGTATCACTACTATCGAGATTCAATAAAAATAGACCACTCTTCAAGGGTGCATGACCATAAAAGATATTACTCATATAAATAGAACAACCATTATTCTCTGATTTAAATGAATAACCGTCTCGCATCAAACAAGATCCAGATATAATGTTCATGCTCAACGCTGGCACCAAATAACAATTATTCAGGTCTAAAACTAATCCCGAAGGTAGATGTAGAGGTAGCATGCCGACCGCGATCACATCGACTTTGGAACCGTTTCCCACGCGCATCGTCACCTCGTCCTTGGCCAGTGCTCGCTTATTCCGTAGTCCCTGTTTCGAGTTGCAAATATTAGCAACAAAACCAGTATCAAATACCCAGGTGCTACTACGAGCTCTAGTTAGGTACACATCAATAACATGTATATCACATATACCTTTGTTCACTTTGCCATCCTTCTTATCCGCCAAATACTTGGGGCAGTTCCGCTTTCAGTGACCAGTCTGCTTGCAGTAGAAGCACTCAGTTTCAGGCTTAGGTCCAGACTTGAGTTTCTTCTCTTGAGCAGCAACTTGCTTGCCGTTCTTTTTGAAGTTCCCCTTCTTCTTTCCTTTGCCCCTTTTCTTGAAACTAGTGGTCTTGTTGACCATCAACACTTTATGCTCCTTCTTGACTTCTACCTCCGCAGCTTTTAGCATCGCGAAGAGCTCGGGAATAGTCTTGTTCATCCCTTGCATATTATAGTTCATCACAAAGCTCTTGTAGCTTGGTGGCAGTGATTGGAGAATTCTGTCAATGACACTATCATCAGGAAGATTAACTCCTAGTTGAATCAAGTGATTATTATACCCAGACATTTTGAGTATGTGTTCACTGACAGAACTATTCTCCTCCATCTTGCAGCTATAGAACTTATTGGAGACTTCATATCTCTCAATCCGGGCATTTGCTTGAAATATTAACTTCAACTCCTGGAACATCTCATATGCTCCATGACGTTCAAAACATCGTTGAAGACCCGGTACTAAGCCGTAAAGCATGGCACACTGAACTATAGAGTAGTCATCAGCTTTGCTCTGCCAGACGTTCTTAACGTCGTCAGTTGCATCAGCAGCAGGCCTGGCACCCAGCGGTGCTTCTAGGATGTAACTTTTCTGTGCAGCAATGAGGATAATCCTCAGGTTACGGACCCAGTCCGTGTAATTGCTACCATCATCTTTCAACTTTGCTTTCTCAAGGAACGCATTAAAATTCAACGGAACAACAACACGAGCCATCTATCTACAAACAAACATAGACAAGCAAAATACTATTAGGTACTAAGTTCATGATAAATTTAAGTTCAATTAATCATATTACTTAAGAACTCCCACTTAGACAGACATCTCTCTAGTCATCTAAGTGATCACGTGATCCAAATCAACTAAACCATAACCGATCATCACGTGAGATGGAGTAGTTTTCAATGGTGAACATCACTATGTTGATCATATCTACTATATGATTCACGCTCGACCTTTCGGTCTCCGTGTTCCGAGGCCATATCTGCATATGCTAGGCTCGTCAAGTTTAACCTGAGTACTCCGTGTGTGAAAAACTGGCTTGCACCCGTTGTAGATGGACATAGAGCTTATCACACCCGATCATCACGTGGTGTCTGGGCACGACGAACTTTGGCAATGGTGCATACTCAGGGAGAACACTTCTTGATAATTTTAGTGAGAGATCATCTTAAAATGCTACCGTCAATCAAGCAAGATAAGATGCATAAAGGATAAACATCACATGCAATCAATATAACTGATATGATATGGCCATCATCATCTTGTGCTTGTGATCTCCATCTCCGAAGCACCGTCGTGATCACCATCGTCACCAGCGCGACACCTTGATCTCCATCGTAGCATCATTGTCGTTACGCCATCTATTGCTTCTACGACTATCGCTATCGCTTAGTGATAAAGTAAAGCAATTACAGGGGGTTTGCATTTCATACAATAAAGCGACAACCATATGGCTCCTGCCAGTTGCTGATAACTTCGGTTACAAAACATGATCATCTCATACAATAATATAGCATCACGTCTTGACCATATCACATCACAACATGCCCTGCAAAAACAAGTTAGACGTCCTCTACTTTGTTGTTGCAAATTTTACGTGGCTGCTACGGGCTTAGCAAGAACCGTTCTTACCTACACATCAAAAACCACAACGATAGTTCGTCAAGTTGGTGCTGTTTTAACCTTCGCAAGGACCGGGCGTAGCCACACTTGATTCAGCTAAAGTGAGAGAGACAGACACCCGCCAGCCACCTTTAAGCACGAGTGCTCGTAACGGTGAAACCAGTCTCGTGTAAGCGTACGCGTAATGTCGGTCCGGGCCGCTTCATCTCACAATACCGCCAAACCAAAGTATGACATGCTGGTAAGCAGTATGACTTGTATCGCCCACAACTCACTTGTGTTCTACTCATGCATATAACATCAACGCATAAAACCTAGGCTCGGATGCCACTGTTGGGGAACGTAGTAATTTCAAAAATTTTCCTACACACACGCAAGATCATGGTGATGGCATAGCAACGAGAGGGGAGAGTGTTCGTCCATGTACCCTCGTAGACCGTAAGCGGAAGCGTTAGCACAACGCGGTTGATGTTGTCGTACGTCTTCGTGATCCGACCGATCCAAGCACCGAACGTACGGGGCCTCCGAGTTTAGCACACGTTCAGCTCGATGACGATCTCCGGCCTCCGATCCAGCAAAGCTCCGGAGATGAGTTCCGTCAGCATGACGGCGTGGTGACGATGATGATGTTCTACCGGCGCAGGGCTTCGCCTAAACTCCGCGACGATATGACCGAGGTGGAATATGGTGGAGGGGGGCACCGCACACGGCTAAGGAACGATCCGTAGATCAACTTGTGTGTCTATGGGGTACCCCCCGCCCCCGTATATAAAGGAGCAAGGGGGGGAAGGCCGGCCGGCCCCTTGGGCGCGCCAAGGGAGGAGGAATCCTCCTCCTAGTAGGAGTAGGACTCCTCCTTTCCTACTCCTACTAGGAGGGGGAAGGAAAGGGGAGAGGGGGAAGGAAAGGGGGGGCGCCGCCCCCCTCCTAGTCCAATTCGGACCAGAGGGGGGAGGGGGCGCGCGGCCCATGCTGGCCGCCCCTCTCTATTTTCTCCTCAGGCCCATAAGGCCCAATACTCTCCCGGGGGGGGGGGGGGGGGTTCCGGTAACCTCTCCGGCACTCCGGTTTTCTCCGAAATCACCCGGAACACTTACGGTGTCCGAATATAGTCGTCCAATATATCAATCTTTATGTCTCGACCATTTCGAGACTCCTCGTCATGTCCGTGATCACATCCGGGACTCCGAACAAACTTAGGTACATCGAAACTTATAAACTCATAATAAAATTGTCATGGAAACATTAAGCGTGCGGACCCTACGGGTTCGAGAACTATGTAGAGATGACCTAGAACCATTCTCGGTCAATAACCAATAGCGGGACCTGGATGCCCATATTGGTTCCTACATATTCTACGAAGATCTTTATCGGTCAAACCGCATAACAACATACGTTGTTCCCTTTGTTATTGGTATGTTACTTGCCCGAGATCTGATCGTCGGTATCCAATACCTAGTTCAATCTCGTTACCGGCAAGTCTCTTTACTCGTTCTGTAATGCATCATCACGTAACCAACTCATTGGTCACATTGCTTGCAAGGCTTATAATTATGTGCATTACCGAGAGGGCCCAGAGATACCTCTCCGACGATCGGAGTGACAAAACCTAATCTCAAAATACGCCAACTCAACATGTACCTTCGGAGACACCTATAGTACTCCTTTATAATCACCCAGTTACGTTGTGACGTTTGGTAGTACCCAAAGTGTTCCTCCGGTAAACGGGAGTTGCATAATTCTCATAGTTACAGGAACATGTATAAGTCATGAAGAAAGCAATAGCAGTATACTAAACGATCAAGTGCTAGGCTAACAGAATGGGTCATGTCAATCACATCATTCTTCTAATGATGTGATCCCACTAATCAAATGACAACACATGTCTATGGTTAGGAAACATAACCATCTTTGATTAATGAGCTAGTCAAGTAGAGGCATACTAGTGACTATAGTTTTGTCTATGTATTCACACATGTATCATGTTTCCGGTTAATACAATTCTAGCATGAATAATAAACATTTATCATGATATGAGGAAATAGATAATAACTTTATTATTGCCTCTAGGGCATATTTCCTTCATAAAAGCCCTCCGTGATTGAATTCCCCTCCGGCAGAGTACCGGAAAAGGTCCCCAGATGGGATCTCACGAAGACAGAAACTTGCGGCGGCGGAAAAGTACCTTTTGTGTGCCCTCTGGTCTATGGGGAATATTTGGGTATTTTATAGAAGAAAGATTAGGGTTGGAAGTGCCACGGGGGGGGGGGGGGGGGGCATAAGCTTGGGGGGCCCTGGGGCGCGCCCCGTGAGCTTGTGGCCACCTCATAGCCCTTCTAGCCTCCTCCCAGAGCTTCCAGGGTGTCTTGTGGTCCAAGAAAAATCTTCAAAAAGTTTCATTCCATTTAAAGGCAAAAATAAGGGGAAAATAGCAACTGGCACTGGGCACTAGGTTAATAAGTTAGTCCCCAAAAATAATATAAAATAGCATAATAATGCATATAAAACATCCAAGATTGATAACACAATAGCATGGAACAATCAAAAATTATAGATACATTGAAGATGTATCATAATGCAATGTGATGCATGATGGTAATATGCCCTAGAGGCAATAATAAAGTTATTATTTATTTCCTTAATTCATGATAAATGTTTATTATCCATGCTAGAATTGTATTAACCGGAAACTTAGTACATGTGTGAATACATAGACAAAACCTATAGTCCCTAGTATGCCTCTACCAGACTAGCTCGTTAATCAAAGATGGTTAAGTTTCCTAACCATAGAAATTTGTTGTCATTTGATGAACGGGATCACATCGTTAGGAGAATGATGTGATGGACATGACCCATCTGTTAGCTTAGCATTATGATCGTGTTAGTTTCATTGCTACTACTTTCTTCATGACTTATACAAGTTCCTCAGACTATAAGATTATGCAACTCCCGAATACCGGAGGAACACTTTGTGTGCTACCAAATGTCACAACGTAAAATGGTGATTATAAAGGTGCTCTACAGGTGTATCCGAAGGTGTTTGTTGGGTTGGCATAGATCAAGATTAGGATTTGTCACTCCGTGTTTCGGAGAGGTATCTCTGGGCCCTCTCGGTAATACTCATCACTATAAGCCTTGCAAGCATTGTGACTAATGAGTTAGTTGTGGGATGAAGTATTACAGAAGGAGTAAAGAGACTTTCCAGTAACGAGATTGAACTAGGTATTGAGATACCGACGATCGAATCTCGGGCAAGTAACATACCGATGACAAAGGGAACAACGTTTGTTGTTATGCGGTTTGATCGATAAAGATCTTTGTGGAATATGTAGGAACCAATATGAGCATCCAGGTTCCGCTATTGGTTATTGACCGGAGACGTGTCTCGGTCATGTCTACATAGTTCTTGAACCTGTACGGTCCGCACGCTTAAAGTTTGATTATGATCGGTATTATGAGTTTATGTGTTTTGATGTACCGAAGATAGTTCGGAGTCCCGGATGTGATCACGGACATGACGAGAAGTCTCGAAATGGTCGAGACATAAAGATTGATATATTGGACGACTATATTCGGACACCGGACAAGTTCCGAGGGTCACCGGATATTTATGGGAGTGCTGGAGGGTTATCAAAATCCCGGGGGGAACTAATGGGCCAACATGGGCCTTATGGGAGAGAGAGGAGAGGGCCTAGTGCTGTCCGCGCATGTCATGGTACTAAGACTGACAGTAGAATAGGGGGTAGGTATGGTAAGGCAAGATCCTAGCTATGGAGTAGTTGTATACGCAAGGGATTTATGAGTTCAGGCTCTTCTCGGAGGAAGTAACAGCCCTACGTCTCGGAGCCCGGAGGCGGTCGACTGGATTATATGCGTATGAGTTACAGGGGTGCGAACCTCTCTACTAGTGGAGGGGGGTGGCTTATATAGAAGATGCCCAGACCCCAGCCAGCCCACGTAGCGGAGGGTTTAAAGTACATTAAGGCCTGACGTTACTGATAACGCCTTACATAAAGTGTCATCATGACCATAAAGACTACTTAATTACAGACCGTTTGGTTACAGAGTGGCTCTTGAACTCCTGGTGGTCGAGTGAGTCTTCATGGTCGAGTGTCTTCGAGTCCGTCGAGTGGAGTCCCTCTAGGTCGACTGGAAGGCATCTTCTTCTAAAGATGTCCTTGGGGAGGGTACCTTGGACAGGTCCATGACCCTACCCTAGGTACATGACTTCATCATTAGCCCCCGAATGGATCGAGGTTTGAGTGAGGAAGGAGTTGATAATCTTTTCGACCTGTTTTTTGGTGCTATGAATGTGTCTTACTCTGGATCAATGACTTTTTAGTGATGGTGTCAACTTCTCTTTCAGTCGCCTTGGTCCATTCCTTACATCTGTCGAGTGAACTTTATGAACTTGGAGATTTCCGGGCGACAGATCATAGGAAATCTCCCATCTGACAAGTTGCCATGCTGTTAGCGGATTTAGTGGGATCAGAATTTCGGGAAGCGCGCGAAGCGGAGAAGGCCGCGGTACTCGGGTGGGATAAGGCAGAGACGCCTTGATCTCCATGCCGCCTTTTTCGCCACGTATCGCTCGCGCGACTGTTGCGGGATTTGACAGGATTGTCTGGGCCTACCCGTCAGCCACTCGGAAGCGACTCCATATAAGGCGCCGGACGGGTTTTTTTTGAACAGTGCTCCCTCATTTCCCCCTCCTCTGTCTTCAGATTCATCCACTGCGCTTGCTCTTTGTTCAGCGCAGCTGCTCCGTACCTGCCTCGTCGGCAACAATGGTGAAGGAGAAGACGGCGGCTTTGGAGCGGGCGAAGAAGGCGACGGCGAAGGCGAAGGGGAGAGCGACCAGTCGGGGTGGATCCTCGTGGCGGTCCAGCCTGCCGCAAGGTTGGATCCAGGGGGATTGGATCCGCTCGACCATCACCCAGAAGGATCTCGACGACCTGGCCAACAAAGGGCTGATTGAGCACGGGGCAGCTAGGCTTCTGGGAACAGAGTGGCAGCCGCAACCTCAGGAGGGTGAGTGTGTCCTCTTAGCCACCCATATCGATCGTGGGTTTTCTCTACCGCCGAATCTTTTCTTTCGGGGGTTTCTGAATTTCTTTGGGGCTCAACTTCATCACTTCACCCCCAACTCTATTGCCTATCTCGCCGCTTTCATGTCTTTGTGCGAAAACTTCTTGGGTTGTCGGCCGCACTAGGGCCTCTTCAAACACATATTCACTTGTCGCTCTTAGACGGTGAAAAAGGCTAGTCCAAATGAAGAGAAAACCCAAGTAATCCAGATGTGCGGGGGTCTTGGGGTCCAGATGAGGAGTAAGAGTGCTTTTCCAGCCATGACCCTTCCTGAGTCAGTTAGAGGGTGGCAGTCGACCTGGTTCTACTGCCAAGACCAGTCGACGCCAGGGCAGTCGACTGGGCTCCCTCCTTTCTCCATGAGTCGAGTGAACAAGCCGTCTTCTCTGAAGGTGCTTCCGGAGGAGAAGGCTCAGGTTAAAATGTTGATGGAGTGTGTAGTCCAGCTCATTCGTGACGGGGTCACTGGCATTGATCTTCTGGAGGTTTTCCTTCGACGGCGCATTCAGCCACTCCAATACTGAGGCCACTCGATGTGGTTGTACTCTGGTAACGAAGATACCACTCGGGTTCACCCAGAGGAGGTCGATGACGCCACACTAGAGAGGTGGATGACTGCCATCACAGGGAACAAAGATAACCCTCGTGGGGCTAGGAGGATCCCGCCACTCGACCAGTCTTATGAACCAGACAAGGTATGACCACTTATCTCCGGCTGTAATCATGTTTTGTTCATTCTGTTTTGCTGCAATTCAGTCGATTGACTTTTATCTTGTTCGCTGTCTTTCAGGCTACCACTGAGTTGTATTCGATGCCCAACGGGGCGCAAGCACAGACCGAGGAGGAGGAAGGAAGTGGAGGTGAAAGTCAAGAGGAGTGGGAACCGGATGGCGATGAGGGTGATGAAGATGCTGGCTCCGATGAGGAAGAGGAGGAGGAAGATGAGGAGGAAGTCGCGCCTCCCCGTTCTGAAAGAAGATCCAAGCTTGCCCATGACCCTGCAGTCGAGCGCGGCAAGGGGGTCGCGCCTGTTATGCAGTCGACCAAGCGTCCTCGGACGACCTCTCCAGCACCGACTGAGAAAGCGCCGAAGCAATCTCGAGTGGCGCCGTCAAAGCCGACGAAGGCTTTGCCGAAGATGAAGATGGTTATTCCCACTATTTCTGGGTAACGACGTAACTTGTGTCTTCTTGTTTCTCATGGATTTAATCTTGGTCGATTCGTTAGCTGACCGACTGATTTCTGAAACTGCAGTGCTGCTACTTCTGATACCTCGACCAGACCTGAAGATCAAGAAATGGAGGATGCTGTCACTTCCAACCCTGGTATGACCTTTGTAGTTTCGTTTTCAGTTGGTAGGATCTTCATTTTAACTTTGACTCTTTTCTGCAGCTCCATCTAATATCATCATTGATCTTCCTGATGATGATGACGAGGAACCACTAAGGCAGAGGAGGAATAGGAGAGCGTCTGCTGGCAAGACAGCTCAGGTTGTATCAACACCTGAGACGTTGGTTGCGGAGGGGGACAACGTCACTCGGCCTACCGTATCCTTTGCGGTGCCGCTGACGAGTGCTCGCCCTTCATCGTCGAGTGCTGATCAGCCTTCACTTTTCTCCACCCACCACGTCCCAGAAGACCAAGCAAGCGCTGCTAAAGAAGCCATACGCCAGGCGGGGGTCATTATGGAGCAAGTGAAGGCGATCCGAGACGCCAGTCAAGCGGCTTATGACGCTAGCTCAGCCCTTTAGAGCAATGTTCAGGTTAGTCGATCACCGCCTGTTCTGTTAGGATATGATACCTGAAAACTTTTCTTTCTAAAAATCTTAGTATCTGTCGTACACCCACTGGGTGTGTCGATTTAAATTCTGGATTGGTGGGGGCACGCTGAGTGCACCCACTGGGTGTAGTCCCCAAGGCTATGGTGGACTGCTGGCAGTCGACCATAGTCTTTATGTCTTGAGCTTTTTCTCATTACTTTCTTTACTCGATCTGGTCGAATGGAATCATAAACCAGTGGGGGCACGCTGAGTGCACCCACTGGGTGTAGTCCCCGAGACAGTGGTCGACTGCTGGCAGTCGACTACGGTCTGAAGAACACCTTTTTTTTAAACTGTGACTAACTGTTGGTGGTTAACCTTTCTGCCTTTTTTAGTCGACTGATCGACTCTAGCTAATATAACTAGTGGGGGCATGCTGAGTGCATCCACTGGGTGTAGTCCCCGAGACTATAGTTGAATGTTTAGATTCGGCTGTAGTCTTAGAAATACTACGATTTTTTTCTTAGTCACTCGGAAGTGACCTATCTTTGACGTCTATCGATTGGTTCTTCGCAGAAATCTTGCGAGCTTGCAGCTTGTTATACTGAGTTGGAGAACAAGCATATCCAGCTCGAACTTGATCTGAAGCTTGTCCAGGAGAACTTCACGAAGGCGAAGGAGGAGGCAAAAGGTATGTTTGGTGAGAATCTTGGCGACTGCTTTTGTTTCTTGTCCCTTCCTGAGTCTGATCTCACTGTGATTTTGCAGATAAACTGAGGGATTCTCTGAAGAAGAAGGATCTTGACCTCGCCGAAGCGCAGAAAACAGCTTCAGAGAAGACCAAGCTCGCAGAAGAAAAGCTGGCTTCAATTAGCAAGCTTGAAGAGGAGAATACCAATCTGAAAGATACTCTTGATGCGGCCAACAAGGAGGTCAGTCGACTGAAGAATGACAAGATTGCCTTGAGTGACAAGGCCAGCGAATTGGTGGGAAAGAAGAATGATCTAGAGGCTTATCTGGGAGGACTCACCAAGAAGCTATTCCTCATGCTTGAAGGTAACCCTTTGTATCCGACAGGCTTTTTAATTATGGTCTTACCACCAAACTGCTGCCTTAACTTTGGGGTTGTGTCTACAGAGTTCTGCCAGAACTTTGAGGAGGAGACCGGTCGACTGGAGACGAGCCTAGATCCCATCAACTCTCCTGTGAAGGATGAAGCCGCCATGAACGTCCTCTGACTCGTGTCTCGCGTTGCTGCTGTTGTCGATTATCTTGCAAGGCTGAAGGTTGCAACGTCACGCATCAACACAACACTCTGGCCAGGAGAAACACTTCAGAATGACCTTGAGTCTCTGATGACTCGACTGAACGAAGTTCCAAGTCGAGTGCAAGAATGGAAGAAGTCTTCTGCCAGGTGCGGTGCCGACGTTGCTCTATCTCTGGTCCGTGTTCACTGCAAGGACGCGCGAGAGGACAAGTTGGCGGCTCTCAAGGTGGCCAATACCAAGAAGCATGACTTTCGATCCTTCATGGAGACCTTCATCGCTGCTGCCACTCGGATCGTAGATGGAATCAACCTGGACGAGTTCGTTGCGCCTTCTAGCCCTCCACAGGAGGGGTAAAAAAACTTCTATGCTTGATGCTTTAAATTTGCCTCGGTATGCCGAGTGGTTTTTGTAACCGATAAACTTTATAGGCTTGGTGCCTGAGCACTTTTGGTTTCGTAGGACGCTATCTGAACTTGGATTTGCCGTTGAATATGTTTACATCTGCCTCCGAACGAACATTGTCTTTCACTCGGTCTATATGCTGGTGTTTGTGATGCTCTTTTGCAGGTAGGGATGAAGCACAGATTGCAATCGACTTGTACCTCGTCATACTTAGGCTGGCACTGGGCTGCAGCTAAGCCCCCGAGTGGAAAGCTTGTCCTCCACTCGGTAAGATTTTCAAAAACTTAGGCGAGCACTAGGCTGCAGCTAAGCCCCCGAGTGAGAGGTCTGATCTCCACTCGGTAGGATTTTCAAAAACTTGGGTGAGCACTGGGCTGCAGCTAAGCCTCCGAGTGAGAGGTCTACTCTTCACTCAGTAGGATTTTCAAAAACTTAGGCGAGCACTAGGCTGCAGCTAAGCCCCCGAGTGGGAGGTTTGCTCTCCACTCGGTAGGATTTTCAAAAACTTAAGCGAGCACTGGGCTGCAGCTAAGCCCCCGAGTGGGAGGTTTGTTCTCCACTCGGTAGGATTTTCAAAAACTAAGGCGAGCACTGGGCTGCAGCTAAGCCTCCGAGTGGGAGGTCTGCTCTCCACTCGGTAGAATTTTCAAAAACTTAGGTGAGCGCTGGGCTGCAGCTAAGCCTCCAAGTGAGAGGTCTGCTCTTCACTCAGTAGGATTTTCAAAAACTTAGGCGAGCACTAGGCTGTAGCTAAGCCCCCGAGTGGGAGGTTTGCTCTCCACTCGGTAGGATTTTCAAAAACTTAGGCGAGCACTGGGCTGCAGCTAAGCCCCCGAGTGGGAGGTTTGTTCTCCACTCGGTAGGATTTTCAAAAACTTAGGTGAGCACTGGGCTGCAGCTAAGCCTCCGAGTGGGAGGTCTGCTCTCCACTCGGTAGGATTTTCAAAAACTTAGGCGAGCACTGGGCTGCAGCTAAGCCCCCGAGTGGGAGGTCTGCTCTCCACTCGGTAGGATTTTTGTGGCATACCTCTAAAGAAAAAGGTAACAGTCGACCTGCACCTCATCCTCCTTGCAGGTCGCACATTGTATTTGTGGCGTAGCTCGGAAGGAGAGGGTAGCAGTCGACCTGCACCTCATCCTCCTTGCGGAGCGCACGTTGTATTTGTGGCGTAGCTCGGAAGGAGAGGGTAGCAGTCGACCTGCGCCTCGTCCTCCTTGCGGAGCACATGTTGTACTTGTACTTAGGCGAGCGCTATGCTACAGCTAAGCCCCCGAGTGGGAGGCTGGCTCGCCACTCGGCAGGATTTTGTTTAAACTTAGGCGAGTACTTGGACTACAGCTAAGCCCCCGAGTGGGAGGCTGGCTCACCACTCGGTAGGATTTTGTTTAAACTTAGGCGAGTACTTGGACTGCAGCTAAGCCCCCGAGTGGGAGGCTGGCTCACCACTCGGTAGGATTTTGTTTAAACTTAGGAGAGTACTTGGACTGCAGCTAAGCCCCCGAGTGGGAGGCTGGCTCACCACTCGGTAGGATTTTGTTGAACTTAGGCGAAACGGATTCGCAGCTAAGCCCCCGAGTGTGAGGCTGGCTCACCACTCGGCAAGGATTTTTTTTACAAACTTAGGCGAAACGGATTCGTAGCTAAGCCACCCACTGGGGGAACTTTATGTGGACAAAAGTAATAACAATCACTGGGAAAATTATAACACTATTGTCTTTGAAAAATGAACTATAGAAGTACTTTTATTACATCTCATCCGAGTGCATATTTAAGTATAAAAGGGGCGGAGCAGCTCCGCATTCCAAGCTCGGGGCTCGTCAATCTGGTGCTCGACATTGTAAAGGCGGTATGCTCCATTGTGGAGAACCTTGGTGACGATGAAGGGACCTTCCCAAGTAGGAGCAAGCTTGTGTGGCTTCTGCAGATCCACTCGGAGAACCAAATCTCCTTCTTGGAAGGCTCGACTCTTCACGTTTTTGGCGTGGAAGCGAGGCAAGTCCTGTTGATAAATGGTCGATCGGATCAAGGCCATCTCTCTTTCTTCTTCCAGAAGGTCGACTGCGTCCTGCCGGGCTTGCTCTGCTTCAGCTTCAGTGTAGAGTTCGACTCGGGGTGCGTTGTGAAGCAGGTCACTCAGCAAGTACTGATGGAAGTTCGTCGACCCATGCACCAGCTGCGTGCTTGAGATCACGCTCAATCGGGGTTTCAACCCTTTGAGAATTAAGCCATTTGCTCGTTCTACCTGTCCATTCGACTGAGGGTGAGCGACTGAAGCATAGTCGACTCATGTGCCCTGAGATGTGCAGAAGGCCCTGAATTCTTCGGAATCGAAGTTTGACCCATTGTCAGTGATGATGCTGTGTGGAACTCCATATCTGAATATCAACTCCCTGATGAAGCTGACAGCAGTGCCGGCATCAAGATTCTTGATGGGTTTAGCCTCAATCCACTTGGTGAACTTGTCGACTGCTACCAGCACATGGGTGAAGCCGCTTCTGCCTGTTCTCAGTGGTCCAACCATATCCAATCCCCATACAGCGAAAGGCCAGACGAGTGGAATGGTCTTCAAGGCTGAGGCGGGCTTGTGTGACATGTTGGAGTAAAATTGAATCCTTCACACTTGTGGACTATCTCCTTTGCCATTTCGTTCGCTCTTGGCCAGTAAAATCCCGCTCGGTATGCTTTAGACACAATAGTCTGAGAGGACGCATGATGGCCACAGGTCCCCGAGTGGATATCGTCAAGGATTATCCGACCTTCTTCTGGCGTTATACATTTCTGACCAACTCCAGTCGCGCTTTCCCTGTACAACTGTCCCCTTATCACGGTAAAGGCCTTAGATCGGTGGACAATCTGTCGAGCCTCTTGTTCATCCTCTGGGAGCTCTTTTCTTAAGATATACGCGATGTACGACACTGTCCAATCGGGAGTGATCACTAACGCTTCCATAATCAGGTCGACCACTGCTGGAACTTCAACTTCAGTCGGATCTGTGACACTTTTAGGCTGCGGAGCTTCTTCGGTAAAAGGATCTTCTTTAACTGATGGAGTATGGATATGCTCCAAGAACACATCACTGGGAATGGCTTCTCTCTTGGAACCTATCTTCGCCAAATCATCAGCCGCTTGATTCTTCAGTCGGGGTATATGATGGAGCTCTAACCCTTCAAATTTCTTTTCAAGCTTTCTCACTGCATTGCAGTATCCAGTCATGGCTGGGCTTCTAACGTCCCATTCCTTCATCACCTGATTGACCACCAAATCTGAGTCGCCATAAACCATAAGGTGACGGACGCCGAGTGAAATGGCGATGCGCAACCCATACAAAAGTGCCTCGTATTCTGCTTCATTATTGGAGGAATCGAAATGGATCTGGAGCACATATATGAGCTTATCCCCTCGGGGGGAAACCAATACTACCCCAGCACTGAAACCATTTAACATCTTAGAGCCATCAAAGAACATGGTCCAGTGCTCCGAGTGAACTTGAGTCGGCTGCTGTTGTTCAATCCACTCGGCAAGGAAATCTGCTACTGCTTGGGACTTAATGGCTTTCTTTGCCTCAAACTTGATATCAAGGGGAAGGAGTTCAATCGCCCATTTCGCCACTCGACCGGTTGCACCTCTGTTGTGCAGAATCTCTGACAGTGGGGTGTCGCTGACAACTATAATGGAATGATCAGAGAAATAATGAGCAACCTTCTTCGTGGTCATGTAGATCTCATACACGACCTTCTGATAATGATGGTATCTTTGCTTCGATGGGGTCAACACTTCAGAAAGATAATATACTGGGAGCTGAACTTTGAAGGCTTTCCCTTCTTCTTCCCGCTCGACCGTAAGTACTGTACTGACGACTTGTCCTGTGGCTGCAATGTAAAGCAATAGAGGCTCTTTGCTGATTGGAGCAGCAAGCACCGGCTGGGTGGATAGCAGAGCTTTTAGCTCGGCAAATGCTGCATCAGCTTCTGGAGTACACTCGAACTTGTCTGACTTCTTCATCAGTCGGTAAAGAGGCAATGCCTTTTCACCGAGGCGAGAGATGAATCGACTTAACGCGACCAAGCATCCAGTAAGCTTCTGGACATCGTGCACACACACAGGGCGTTTCATTCGGAGTATAGTGCCAACTTTTTCTGGGTTAGCATCGATTCCTCGTTCGGAAACGAGAAAACCGAGTAACTTTCCACCAGGAACTCCGAATGTGCACTTTGATGGATTGAGCTTGATATCATACCTCCTGAGATTGGCAAATGTTTCAGCGAGGTCAGTCAACAGGTCGGAACCCTTCCGTGATTTGACCACAATATCATCCATGTACACTTCCACGTTCTGACTGATTTGAGTGAGTAAACACTTCTAAATCATCCTCATAAACGTGGCTCCGACATTCTTGAGGCCGAATGGCATGGTGACATAACAGAAGCACCCGAATGGAGTGATGAAAGCTGTTTTGATCTCGTCGGGTCCATACAAACGGATCTGATGGTACCCTGAATAAGAGTCTAAAAAAGACAATCTCTCACATCCTGCAGTCGAGTCGACAATTTGGTCGATGCGAGGGAGAGGAAAATGATCTTTCGGGCAGGCCCGATTGATATGTTTGAAATCAATGCACATGCGAAGTGACTTGTCCTTCTTGGGGACCATGAAAACATTGGCTAGCCACTCGGAGTGGTAAATCTCTCGGATAAACTCTGCTGCCAGGAGCCGAGCCACCTCCTCACCAATGGCCTTTCTCTTCTAGACGGCGGACCGTCGAAGATGTTCTTTGACAGGTTTTGCCTTTGGGTCGAGTCGTAAACGATGCTCAGCCAGCCCCCTGGGAACACCCGGCATGTCAGTAGGCTTCCATGCGAAGATGTCCCAGTTCTCACAGAGGAACTGGATGAGCGCTTCTTCCTATTTAGAGTCGAGTGACGTGGAGATATGGGTCGGAGCAGCACTGGGGTCGGTCGGGTAAATGTGGACGGGCTTCGTCTCACCAGACGACTGGAACACTGACTCAGTGGCGGGCTTCTTTGCCCGCAATAAATCACTCGGGTCTGCACTTTTCTGATATTCTTGCAGCTCCGCCACTGTTATCTGAGCATCGGCAATCTTTGAGTCCTTCTGAAAGCACTCTTCTGCCTTTTTCCGATTGCCAGTGATGGTGATCACACCCTTGGGACCAGGCATCTTCAATTTGAGGTATACGTAACACGGTCAAGCCATGAACCGTGCATAAGCTGGCCTGCCCAAAATAGCGTGATAAGCACTCTGGAAATCTACGACTTCAAATGTTAGCTTTTCTTTGCGGAAATGCTTCGAATCGCCGAAAACCACATCAAGAGCAATTTGGCCGAATGACTCAGCCTTCTTCCCAGGAATGACTGTTGGGGAACGTTGCAAAAAATTAAATTTTTTCCTACGGTTTCACCAAGATCCGTCTATGAGTTCATCTAAGCAACGAGTGAAAGGAGAGATGCATCTACATACCACTTTGTAGATCGCGTGCGGAAGCATTCAAAAAAATGGGGTTGAGGTAGTCGTTCTCGTCGTGATCCTATCACCGGAGATCCTAGCGCCGAATGGACGGCACCTCCGCGTTCAACACACGTATGGTCAGCGTGACGTCTCCTCCGTCTTGATCCAGCAAGGGGGAAGGAGAGGTTGATGATGATCCAGCAGCACGACGGCGTGGTGGTGGATGCAGCAGAACTCCGGCAGGGCTTCGCCAAGCAACTGTGGGAGGAGGAAGAGGTGTAGCAGGGGGAGGGAGGCGCCAAGACTCAGGGGTACGGCTGCCCCTCCCTCCCCTCCCTTTATATAGGCCCCTTGGGGGGGGCACCAGCCCCTGGAGATCTGATCTCCCAGGGGGGGCGGCAGCCAGGGGGGTGGAGTGCCCCCCAAGGCAAGTGGGGCGCCCCCCCCCACCCTAGGGTTTCAACCCTAGGCGCAGGGGGTGGGCCAAGGGGGGCGCACCAGCCCACTATGGGCTGGTTCCCCTCCCCACTTCAGCCCATGGGGCCCTCCGGGATGGGTGGCCCCACCCGGTGGACCCCCGGGACACTTCCGGTGGTCCCGGTACAATACCGGGTGACCCGGAAACTTTCCCGATGGCCGAAACAACACTTCCTATATATAATTCTTTACCTCTGGACCATTCCGAAACTCCTCGTGACGTCCAGGATCTCATCCGGGACTCCAAACAACATTCGGTTTGCTGCATACTCATATTCATACAACCCTAGCGTCACCGAACCTTAAGTGTGTAGACCCTACGGGTTCGGGAGACACGTAGACATGACCGAGACGGCTCTCGGGCAATAACAAACAGCGGGATCTGGATACCCATGTTGGCTCCCACATGCTCCTCGATGATCTCATCGGATGAACCACGATGTCGAGGATTCAAACAACCCCGTATTCAATTCCCTTTGTCAATCGGTACGTTACTTGCCCGAGACTCGATCATCGGTATCCCAATACCTTGTTCAGTCTCGTTACCGGCAAGTCACTTTACTCGAACCGCAATGCATGATCCCGTGACCAAACACTTGGTCACTTTGAGCTCATTATGATGATGCATTACCGAGTGGGCCCAGAGATACCTCTCCGTCATACGGAGTGACAAATCCCAGTCTCGATCCGTGTCAACCCAACAGACACTTTCGGAGATACCTGTAGTGCACCTTTATAGTCACCCAGTTACGTTGTGACGTTTGGTACACCCAAAGCACTCCTACGGTATCCGGGAGTTACACGATCTCATGGTCTAAGGAAAGGATACTTGACATTGGAAAAGCTCTAGCAAATGAACTACACGATCTTGTGCTATGCTTAGGATTGGGTCTTGTCCATCACATCATTCTCCTAATGATGTGATCCCAATACCTTGTTCAGTCTCGTTACCGGCAAGTCACTTTACTCGAACCGCAATGCATGATCCCGTGACCAAACACTTGGTCACTTTGAGCTCATTATGATGATGCATTACCGAGTGGGCCCAGAGATACCTCTCCGTCATACGGAGTGACAAATCCTAGTCTCGATCCATGTCAACCCAACAGACACTTTCGGAGATACCTGTAGTGCACCTTTATAGTCACCCAGTTACGTTGTGACGTTTGGTACACCCAAAGCACTCCTACGGTATCCGGGAGTTACACGATCTCATGGTCTAAGGAAAGGATACTTGACATTGGAAAACCTCTAGCAAACGAACTTCACGATCTTGTGCTATGCTTAGGATTGGGTCTTGTCCATCACATCATTCTCCTAATGATGTGATCCCGTTATCAACGACATCTATTGTCCATAGTCAGGAAACCATGACTATCTGTTGATCAACGAGCTATTCAACTAGGGGCTTACTAGGGACATATCATGGTCTATGTATTCACACGTGTATTACGATTTCCGGATAATACATTTATAGCATGAATGAAGACAATTATCATGAACCAGGAAATATAATAATAATCCTTTTATTATTGCCTCTAGGGCATATTTCCAACAGTCTCCCACTTGCACTAGAGTCAATAATCTAGTTACATTGTGATGAATCGAACACCCATAGAGTTCTGGTGTTGATCATGTTTTGCTCGCGAGAGAGGTTTAGTCAACGGATCTGCGACATTCAGATCCGTATGTACTTTGCAAATATCTATGTCTCCATCTTGAACATTTTCACGGATGGAGTTGAAACGACGCTTGATGTGCCTGGTCTTCTTGTGAAACCTGAGCTCCTTGGCAAGGGCAATAGCTCCAGTGTTGTCACAGAAGAGTTTGATCGGCCCCGACGCATTGGGTATGACTCCTAGGTCGGTGATGAACTCCTTCACCCAAATTGCTTCATGCGCTGCCTTCGAGGCTACCATGTACTCTGCTTCACATGTAGATCCCGCCACGACGCTCTGCTTGCAGCTGCACCAGCTTACTGCTCCACCATTCAACATATACACGTATCCGGTTTGTGACTTAGAGTCATCCAGATCTGTGTCGAAGCTAGCGTTGACGTAACCCTTTACGACGAGCTCTTCGTCACCTCCATAAACGAGAAACATGTCCTTTGTCCTTTTCAGGTACTTCAAGATATTCTTGACCGCTGTCCAGTGTTCCTTGCCGGGATTACTTTGGTACCTTCCTACCAAACTTACGGCAAGGTTTACATCATGTCTGGTACACAGCATGGCATACATAATAGATCCTATGGCTGAAGCATAGGGGATGACACTCATCTCTTCTTTATCTTTTGCCGTGGTCGGGCATTGAGCCGAGCTCAATCTCACACCTTGCAATACAGGCAAGAACCCTTTGTTGGACTGATCCATTTTGAACTTCTTCAAAATCTTATCAAGGTATGTGCTTTGTGAAAGACCTATGAGGCGTCTCGATCTATCCCTATAGATCTTGATGCCTAATATGTAAGCAACTTCTCCAAGGTCCTTCATTGAAAAACACTTATTCAAGTAGGCCTTAATGCTGTCCAAAAGTTCTATATCATTCCCCATCAAGAGTATGCCATCTACATATAATATGAGAAATGCTACAGAGCTCCCACTCACTTTCTTGTAAACGCAGGCTTCTCCATAAGTCTGCATAAACCCAAACGCTTTGATCATCTCATCAAAGCGAATGTTCCAACTCTGAGATGCTTGCACCAGCCCATAAATGGATCGCTGGAGCTTGCATACTTTGTTAGCATTATTAGGATCGACAAAACCTTCCGGCGGCATCATATACAGTTCTTCCTTAAGATGTCCGTTAAGGAATGCCGTTTTGACGTCCATCTGCCATATCTCATAATCATAGTATGCGGCAATTGCTAACATGATTCGGACGGACTTCAGCTTCGCTACGGGAGAGAATGTCTCATCGTAGTCAACACCTTGAACTTGTCGATGACCCTTAGCGACAAGTCGAGCTTTATAGATGGTAACATTACCATCCGCGTCCGTCTTCTTCTTAAAGATCCATTTGTTTTCTATCACTCGCCGATCATCGGGCAAGTCTGTCAAAGTCCATACTTTGTTTTCATACATGGATTCTATCTCGGATTTCATGGCTTCAAGCCATTTGTTGGAATCTGGGCCCGCCATTGCTTCTTCATAGTTCGAAGGTTTACCGTTGTCTAACAACATGATTTCCAAGATAGGGTTGCCGTACCACTCTGGTGCGGAACGTGTCCTTGTAGACCTACGAAGTTCAGTAGCAACTTGATCCGAAGTACCTTGATCATCATCATTATTTTCCTCTCCAGTTGGTGTAGGCATCACAGGAACATTTTCCTGAGCTGCACTACTTTCCTGTTCAAGAGGTAGTACTTCATCGAGTTCTACTTTCCTCCCACTTACTTCTTTCGAGAGAAACTCTTTTTCTAGAAAGTATCCGTTCTTGGCAACAAAGATCTTGCCCTCGGATCTTAAGTAGAATGTATACTCAATGGTTTCCTTAGGGTATCCTATGAAGACACATTTTTCTGACTTGGGTTCGAGCTTTTCAGGTTGAAGTTTCTTGACATAAGCATCGCATCCCCAAACTTTTAGAAACGACAGCTTAGGTTTATTCCCAAACCATAATTCATACGGTGTCTTCTCAACGGATTTAGACGGTGCCCTATTTAAAGTGAATGTAGCTGTCTCTAGAGCGTATCCCCAAAATGATAGCGGTAAATCGGTAAGAGACATCATAGACCGCACCATATCCAATATAGTGCGATTACGACGTTCGGACACACCGTTACGCTGAGGTGTTCCAGGCGGCGTGAGTTGTGAAACGATTCCACATTTCCTTAAGTGTGTACCAAATTCGTGACTTAAATATTCTCCTCCATGATCTGATCGTAGAAACTTTATCTTTCGGTCACGTTGATTCTCTACCTCATTCTGAAATTCCTTGAACTTTTCAAAGGTCTCAGACTTGTGTTTAATTAAGTAGACATACCCATATCTTCTCAAGTCATCAGTGAGAGTGAGAACATAATGATATCCTCCGCGAGCCTCAACGCTCATTGGACCGCACACATCGGTATGTATGATTTCCAATAAGTTGGTTGCTTGCTCCATTGTTCCGGAGAACGGAGTCTTGGTCATTTTGCCCATGAGGCATGGTTCGCATGTGTCAAATGATTCATAATCGAGAGACTCTAAAAGTCCATCTGCATGGAGCTTCTTCATGTGCTTGACACCAATGTGACCAAGGCGGCAGTGCCACAAGTATGTGGGATATCATTATCAACTTTACATCTTTTGGTATTCACACTATGAATATGTGTTATATTACGCTCGAGATTCATTAAGAATAAACCATTGACCATCGGGGCATGACCATAAAACATATCTCTCATATAAATAGAACGACCATTATTCTCGGATTTAAATGAGTAGCCATCTCGTATCAAACGAGATCCAGATACAATGTTCATGCTCAAACTTGGCACTAAATAACAATTATTAAGGTTTAAAACTAATCCCGTAGGTAAATGTAGAGGTAGAGTGCCGACGGCGATCACATCGACCTTGGAACCATTCCCGACGCGCATCGTCACCTCGTCCTTCGCCAGTCTCCGCTTATTCCGCAGCTCCTGCTGTGAGTTACAAATATGAGCAACGGCACCGGTATCAAATACCCAGGAGTTACTACGAGTACTGGTAAGGTACACATCAATTACATGTATATCAAATATACCTTTGGTGTTGCCGGCCTTCTTGTCCGCTAAGTATTTGGGGCAGTTCCACTTCCAGTGACCCTTCCCTTTGCAATAAAAGCACTTAGTCTCAGGCTTGGGTCCATTCTTTGACTTCTTCCCGGCAACTGGCTTACCGGGCGCAGCAACATCCTTGCCGTCTTTCTTGAAGTTCTTCTTGCCCTTGCCCTTCTTGAACTTAGTGGTTTTATTGACCATCAACACTTGATGTTCCTTCTTGATTTCTACCTCTGCTGACTTTAGCATTGAAAATACTTCAGGAATGGTTTTCACCATCCCTTGCATATTGTAGTCATCACAAAGCTCTTGTAGCTTGGTGGGAGCGACTGGAGGATTCTGTCAATGACCGCCTCGTCCGGGAGGTTAATGTCCAGCTGGGACAGGCGGTTGTGGAACCCAGACATTTTGAGTATGTGCTCACTGACAGAACTATTTTCCTCCATCTTACAACTATAGAACTTGTCGGAGACTTCATATCTCTCGACCTGGGCATGATCTTGGAAAACTAGTTTCAGCTCCTCGAACATCTCATATGCTCCGTGTTGCTCAAAACGCTTTTGGAGCCCCGGTTCTAAGCTGTAAAGCATGCCGCACTGAACAAGGGAGTAATCATCAGTGCGAGACTGCCAAGCGTTCATAACGTCTTGGTTCTCTGGGATGGGTGCATCACCTAGTGGTCCTTCTAGGACATATTGCTTCCTGGCAGCTATGAGGATGATCCTCAGGTTCCGGACCCAGTCCGTATAGTTGCTGCCATCATCTTTCAGCTTGGTTTTCTCTAGGAACGCATTGAAGTTCATGTTGACATGAGCGGCGGCCATTTGATCTACAAGACATATTTGCAAAGGTTTTTAGACTAAGTTCACGATAATTAAGTTCATCTAATCAAATTATCTAATGAACTCCCACTCTGATTAGACATCCCTCTAGTCATCTAAGTGTTACACGATCCGAGTCGACTAGGCCGTGTCCGATCATCACGTGAGACGGACTAGTCATCATCGGTGAACATCTCCATGTTGATCGTATCTTCCATACGACTCGTGTTCGACCTTTCGGTCTCTGTGTTCCGAGGCCATGTCTGTACATGCTAGGCTCGTCAAGTTAACCCTAAGTGTTTTTGCATGTGTAAAACTGTCTTACACCCGTTGTATGTGAACGTAAGAATCTATCACACCCGATCATCACGTGGTGCTTCGAAACGACGAACTTTAGCAACGGTGCACAGTTAGGGGAGAACACTTCTTGAAATTGTTGTAAGGGATCATCTTATTTACTACCATCGTTCTAAGTAAACAAGATGCATAAACATAATAAAAATCACATGCAATTATATAGTAGTGACATGATATGGCCAATATCATATAGCTCCTTTGATCTCCATCTTCGGGGCTCCATGATCATCTTTGTCACCGGCATGACACCATGATCTCCATCATCATGATCTCCATCATCGTGTCTTCATGAAGTTGTCACGCCAACAACTACTTCTACTTCTATGGCTAACGTGTTTAGCAATAAAGTAAAGTAATTTACATAGCGTTCTTCAATGACACGCACGTCATACAAAAATAAAGACAACTCCTATGGCTCCTGCCGGTTGTCATACTCATCAACATGCAAGTCGTGATTCCTATTACAAGAACATGATCTCATACATCACAATATATCATTCATCATTCATCACAACTTTTGGCCATATCACATCACAAGACACTTGCTGCAAAAACAAGTTAGACGTCCTCTAATTGTTGTTGCAAGTTTTTACGTGGCTTCTGTAGGTGATTTAGCAAGAACATTTTCTTACCTACGTTAAAGCCACAATGTGATTTGTCAACTTCTATTTACCCTTCATAAGGACCCTTTTCGTCGAATCCGCTCCAACTAAAGTGGGAGAGACAGACACCCGCTAGCCACCTTATGCAACTAGTGCATGTCAGTCGGTGGAACCGTTCTCACGTAAGCGTATGTGTAAGGTTGGTCCGGGCCGCTTCATCCCACAATACCGCTGAAGCAAAATAAGACTAGTAGCTGCAAGAAAGTTGACAACATCTACGCCCACAACAAATTGTGTTCTACTCGTGCAATAGAGAACTACGCATAAACTTGGCTCTGATACCACTGTTGGGGAACGTTGCAGAAAATTAAAATTTTTCCTATGGTTTCACCAAGATCCATCTATGAGTTCATCTAAGCAACGAGTGAAAGGAGAGATGCATCTACATACCACTTTGTAGATCGTGTGCGGAAGCGTTCAAAAAAACGGGGTTGAGGTAGTCGTTCTCGTCGTGATCCTATCACTGGAGATCCTAGCGCCGAACGGACGGCACCTCCGCATTCAACACACGTACGGTCAGCGTGAAATCTCCTCCGTCTTGATCCAGCAAGGGGGAAGGAGAGGTTGATGATGATCCAGCAGCACGACGGCGTGGTGGTGGATGCAGCAGAACTCCGGCAGGGCTTCGCCAAGCAACTGTGGGAGGAGGAAGAGGTGTAGCAGGGGGAGGGAGGCGCCAAGATTCAGGGGTACGGCTGCCCCTCCCTCCCCTCCCTTTATATAGGCCCCCAGGGGGGTGGGCACCGGCCCCTGGAGATCTGATCTCCCAGGGGGGTGGTGGCCAGGGGGTGGAGTGCCCCCCAAGGCAAGTGGGGCGCCCCCCCACCCTAGGGTTTCAACCCTAGGCGCAGGGGGTGGGCCAAGGGGGGCGCACCAGCCCACTATGGGCTGGTTCCCCTCCCCATTTCAGCCCATGGGGCCCTCCGGGATGGGTGGCCCCACCCGGTGGACCCCCGGGACACTTCCCGTGGTCCCGGTACAATACCGGGTGACCCGGAAACTTTCCCAATGGCCGAAACATCACTTCCTATATATAATTCTTTACCTCTGGACCATTCCAAAACTCCTCGTGACATCCGGGATCTCATCCGGGACTCCGAACAACATTCGGTTTGCTGCATACTCATATTCATACAACCCTAGCGTCACCGAACCTTAAGTGTGTAGACCCTACTGGTTCGGGAGACACGTAGATATGATCGAGACGGCTCTCGGGCAATAACCAACAGCGAGATCTGGATACCCATGTTGGCTCCCACATGCTCCTCGATGATCTCATCGGATGAACCACGATGTCGAGGATTCAAACAACCCCGTATTCAATTCCCTTTGTCAATCGGTACGTTACTTGCCCGAGACTCGATCGTCGGTATCCCAATACCTTGTTCAGTCTCGTTACCGGCAAGTCACTTTACTCGAACTGCAATGCATGATCCCATGACCAAACACTTGGTCACTTTGAGCTCATTATGATGATGCATTACCGAGTGGGCCCAGAGATACCTCTCCGTCATACGGAGTGACAAATCCCAGTCTCGATCCGTGTCAACCCAACAGACACTTTCGGAGATACCTGTAGTGCACCTTTATAGTCACCCAGTTACGTTGTGACGTTTGGTACACCCAAAGCACTCCTACGGTATCCGGGAGTTACAAGATCTCATGGTCTAAGGAAAGGATACTTGACATTGGAAAAGCTCTAGCAAACGAACTACACGATCTTGTGCTATGCTTAGGATTGGGTCTTGTCCATCACATCATTCTCCTAATGATGTGATCCTGTTATCAACGACATCTAATGTCCATAGTCAGGACACCATGACTATCTGTTGATCAATGAGCTAGTCAACTAGAGGCTTACTAGGGACATATCATGGTCTATGTATTCACACGTGTATTATGATTTCTGGATAATACAGTTATAGCATGAATGAAGACAATTATCATGAACCAGGAAATATAATAATAATCCTTTTATTATTGCCTCTAGGGCATATTTCCAACAATGACTCCATGGAAACTCATGTTGCTGGAACTGAGTCTGGACATCGGAATGCCCATTCCCTTCAGCGTCTCCGCATACAATATATTCAGCCCACTGCCACCATCCATCAGAACCTTAGTCAGTCGAGTGCCTTCGACGACTGGATTGACCACCAAAGCTTGCCTCCCGGGGGTGGCTATGTGTGTCGGATGATCAGACTGGTCGAATGTAATGGCGGTCTGAGACCATTTCAGATAGCTGGGTGTCACCGGAGCGACCATATTCACCTCACGGTCGATAACTTTCAATCGACTTTTGCTCTCCACATCAGCAAAAATCATCAGGGTGGAATTGACATGGGGGGTACCCTTCATCACTATCCTCTTTGTCCTCAGCCTTGTCTGACTCCTTCTCCTTATCCTTGGGCTGTTTCCCTTGAAACTGCTGGATTAAGAGCCGGCACTGGCGGGTGGTATGTTTCGGGTAAATGAAGTTACCCTCTTCGTATTTCTTCGTGTGGATGTGGCATGGGAAATCCATCACGTCGTTTTCTTCCTTGTCCTTCACCTTCTTGGGGTTCCAGGATCCTTTGGGCTTCCCTTTGAACTTGCCCCGAGTCACGGCCAGGGCTTCTCCAGGAGCAGCTAGCTCGGCTTTCCGTTTCTGCTTCCGACTGGAGTTTCCTTTTTCCGACTAACTCGGCTTGTACTTGCCACTCTGGAGTCGATCCTCTTCTTCGCCATTGGCGTATTTGGTGGCAATCTCCATCATTCGACTCAGGGTCATATCTCCGGCCGACCAAACTTCAAACTTAACTCTCTATTCTTAACGCCTTCCTTGAAGGCACAGACTGCTTGATGATCAGATACGTTCTCCACCGTATGATGCAATGTGATCCATCTCTGGATGCAATCTCTCAGGGTCTCATTCGACTTTTGCACACAAACCTGCAGCTCTGTCAGTCCTGCTGGTCGCTTGTAAGTTCCCTCAAATGTCATGACGAACACTCGGGCGAGATCTTCCCAAGTGTAAATGCTGCTAGGAGCCAACTGATTCAACCAGGCCCTGGCCGAACCCTCCAACATGAGTGGTAGGTGTTTCATAGCCACCTCATCATTGCCACCACCAATCTGTATAGCCACTCGGTAGTCCTCAAGCCAAGTATCGGGCTTGGACTCACCAGTGAACTTACTCACCCCAGTCGCCAACCTGAAGTTGGGAGGGATCACCGTGGCTCTGATGGCTCTGCTGAAACACTCTGGTCCTGAAACATGAACTCGGCTGTTGATGGGCACATCTCTGTCGTGGCCTTCTCGATGAGCTCTGTTCCGGTCGACCAAACCTTGCACGATAATGGATCTCGCATCAAAGCCTGGTTCCCTGGGGTCGACCGGAGCTCTCCGCCCAACACTGTGCTGGCGTTTGTCATCTTGCTGTCGTGGGGCGTAAGACCCATCCCTTGGGGGAGGAGTGGGCACTCGACGCCGATCATCGCGATCGAATCGGTCATCATACTGATCACATCGACCCCCACGTCCCTCACACCGCGGAGGCGATCTTGGGCTATGAGCTGACTGGACTGTATTCGCAGCGACGGATCGACTGTGAATCCTATTGCGTGACTGTGATACAGCTGAATTCTGATCTCCTGCTGCCCGGAGCAAATCTCTGATCTGCATCAAGCCTCTGCCAGCTTCTGACTGAGAGGGCTGAATCGACTCCGCTATACGGGCTGCAGCTGCTAGATTCTGAATTGGGGTTCGATATACCTGAGTCGGCGGCGGAAAGAGTTGACGTCGACTGGAGTCAGGTACTCGTTGCCGCGCGCGCTCGTCGAGTGCTCGCTGGAGGTTCTCCAGTCGGGTGCGCTCAGCCAAGTTGGCCAAACGCGCATCCTCCAAGGCGCGAGCCTCGGGGGTTTCTCCTACGATGGGAGTATGCAGAGCATCCATATTCCGGCGGCGAAGATCTTCCCTTTGCAGAGAAGTGAGTGGCTCGGGTTGATACTCCTCGTGGACCTGAGCGGGGTCGCCTCCGCCGTCCCCTCCGTCGGTGCGAGGGAAGCCGGGAGGACTACGAGGCCCATTGACCATCAGGACCTCCGCCGCTGGATCACTGCAGTCGCACTCGGATGTAGTCTCTATGGAGCCAGTCGACAGATCGAATAGGCTGTAGAGAGATTCGTCGGGCTCGATCGCCGCGTCTTGGGTGGTGGCCGATTGGCGAGCCACTGCATGTCTCTCCCACTGCTGAAGCCTCGACCGACCAGAGCGCTTGCGCTGGCGGGAGACATGGAGGGAGGACGACACAGGAGTCGACCGATACGGAGACGACGGTTGCCGCAGCACGACGCCGTAGACACATGCGCGAAAGTGCGTCGCCTCGTGGAAGGGAAGCGCGTCGATGTCGAGTGGAGCCTCCTGGAGCCAAGCGGAGTCGTCGACGATGAACGTGAGCGCGCCGAGATGGATCTCGCAGCCCTCGACCAGAACTCCGCCAGAAACCATGATGAAGGCGATCAGAACAATTGCAACTTCTCCAATAAGTCGCTAAGACACCTGCCCCACGGTGGGCGCCAACTGTCGTGGTACTAAGACTGACAGTAGAATAGGGGGTAGGTATGGAGAGGCAAGATCCTAGCTATGGAGTAGTTGTATACACAAGGGATCTACGAGTTCAGAACCTTCTCGGAGGAAGTAACAACCCTACGTCTCGGAGCCCGGAGGCGGTCGACTGGATTATATGCGTATGAGTTACAGGGGTGCGAACCCCTCTGCCAGTGGAGGGGTGTGGCTTATATAGAAGATGCCCAGACCCCAGCCAGCCCACGTAGCGGAGGGTTTAAAGTACATTAAGGCCTGGCGTTACTGATAACGCCTTACATAAGGTGTCATCATGAGCATAAAGACTACTTAATTACAGACCGTTTGGTTATAGAGTGGCTCTTGAACTCCTGGTGGTCGAGTGAGTCTTCATGGCCGAGTGTCTTCGAGTCCGTCGAGTGGAGTCCCTCTAGGTTGACTAGAAGGCAGCTTCTTCTAAAGATGTCCTTGGGGAGGGTACCTTGGACAGGTCCATGACCCTGCCCTAGGTACATGACTTCATCAGCGCCCCCCCTTGGGAGTCCGAATTGGACAAGGAGGGGGCGTCGCCCCCTGATACGTCCATTTTAGATCATGCTTTTATATCAATATTTATTGCATTATGGGCTGTTATTACACATTACATCTCAATACTTATGGCTATTCTCTCTTATTTTACAAGGTTTACCATGAAGAGGGGGGATGCCGGCAGCTGGAATTCTGGCTAGAAAAGGAGCAAACGTTGGAAACCTATTCTGCACAACTCCAAAAGACCTGAGACTCCACGAAACAACTTTTCAAATTTAATAAGAATTTTTGGGCAAAAGAAATAGGCCAGGGGGCCCACACCCTGTCCAGGAGACAGGGGGCGCGCCCCTATCTCCTGGGCCCCCTAGTGGGCTTCCGGCGTCCATCTTCTGCTATATGAAGGGTTTTGTCCTGGAAAAGATCATGGGCAAGCTTATGGGACGAAACTCCGCCGCCACGAGGCGGAACCTTGGCGGAATCAATCTAGGGCTCTCGCGGAGCTGTTCTGCCGGGGACACTTCCCTCCGAGAGGGGGAAATCATCACCAACATCATCACCAACGATCCTCTCATCGGGAGGGGGTCAATCTCCATCAACATCTTCACCAGCATCATCTCCACTCAAAACCCTAGTTCATCTCTTGTATCCAATCTTGTATCAAAACCACAAATTGGTACCTGTGGGTTGCTAGTAGTGTTGATTACTCCTTGTAGTTGATGCTATTTGGTTTACTTGGCGGAAGATCATATGTTCAGATCCTTTATGCATATTATTACCCCTCTGATTATGAACATGAATATGCTTTGTGAGTAGTTATGTTTGTTCCTGAGGACATGGGTGAAGTCTTGCTATTAGTAGTCATGTGAATTTGGTATTCGTTCGATATTTTGATTAGATGTATGTTGTCTCTCCTCTAGTGGTGTTATGTGAACGTTGACTACATGACACTTCACCATTATTTGGGCCTAGAGGAAGGCATAGGGAAGTAATAAGTAGATGATGGGTTGCTAGAGTGACAGAAGCTTAAACCCTAGTTTATGCGTTGCTTCGTTAGGGGTTGATATGGACCCATATGTTTAATGCTGTGGTTAGGTTTACCTTAATACTCCTTTTTGTAGTTGCGGATGCTTGCAATAGGGGTTAATCATAAGTGGGATGCTTGTCCATGTTAGGTCAGTACCCAAGTACCGGTCCACCCACATATCAAATTACCAAAGTACCGAACGCGCATCTTATGAACGTGATGAAAACTAGCTTGACGATAATTCCCAATGTGTTCTCGGGAGCTCCTTCTTCATTATTGGAGTTTGTCCAGGCTTATCCTTTGCTACATAAAGGATTGGGACACCTTGATGAACTTTATTTACTTTATTTAATTTTTGCTCGTTACTATTTATCTTATCACAAAACTATCTATCACCTACTATTTCAGTGCTTGCAGAGAAAACCTTACTGAAAACCGCTTATAATTTCCTTCTTCTCCTCATTGGGTTTGACACTCTTACTTACCGAAAGGACTACTATAGATCCCCTATACTTGTGGGTCATCAAGACTCTTTTCTGGCGCTGTTGCTGGGGAGCGTAGCGCTCTTGGTGAGTGGAACTTGGTAAGGAAACATTTATATAGTGTGCTGAATTTTTCTGTTACTTGTCACTATGGAAACTAATCCTTTGAGGGGCTTGTTTGGGGTATCTTCACCCCAACCAGAAGAGCCAATAGATGATCCTCAACCTACTGAACCTTATGAAAATATTCACTTTGAGATTCCTTCGGGTATGATAGAGAAACTGGTAGCTAATCCTTTTGCAGGAGACGGAACATTGCATCCCGACTTACACCTTATCTTTGTGGATGAAGTTTGTGGATTATTTAAGCTTGCAGGTATTCCCGATGATGTTGTCAAAAGGAAGGTCTTTCCTTTATCTTTGAAGGGATATGCAATGACATGGTATAGGCTATGTGATGATACGAGATATTGGAACTATAAGCGATTGAAGTTGGAATTTCACCAGAAGTTCTATCCTATGCATCTTGTTCATCGTGATCGTAATTACATATATAATTTCTAGCCTCGCGAAGGAGAAAGCACCGCTCAAGTTTGGGGGAGGCTTAAGTCAATGTTATATTCATGCCCCAATCATGAGCTCTCTCGGGAAATGATTATTCAGAATTTTTTTATGCTCGACTTTCTCTTGATAATCGCAACCTGCTCGATACTTCCTGTGTTGGTTCCTATATGCCGAAGACTATTGATTTCAAATGGGACTTATTGGAAAGAATTAAACGCAACTCTGAAGATTGGAGTTCCGACGATGGTAAGGAGTCAGGTATGACACCTAAGTTCAATTGTGTTAAATCTTTTATGGATACCGATGCTTTCCGTGGATTTGGCTCTAAGTATGGTCTTGACTCTGAGATAGTAGCTACTTCTTGTGAAACTTTTGCTACTCACATTGATCTCCCTAAAGAGAAGTGGTTTAAATATAATCCTCCTGTTGAAGTTAAAGTAGTTGCACCTATTACAGTCGAAGAGAAGACTATTACATATAGTGATCCCATTATTCCTACTGCTTATGTTGAAAAACCTCCTTTTCCTGTTGGGATAAAAGATCATGTCAAAGCTTCGACTGTTGTCCGTAAGAGTAATACTAGGACCTATACACCTCCTGAGCAAATTAATGTTGAACCTGGTATTGTGATTAAAGATCTTTTGGATGAGGACTTAGATGGGAATGTTATCTCTTTTTGTGGTGAAACTGCTAATATTGCTAGACCCGATACTAAGACACGTAGACCTGTTGTAGGCACGCCTGTTATTTCTGTTAAAATAGGAGATCATTGTTATCACGGTTTATTTGATATGAGTGCTATTGCTAATGCGATACCTTATGATCTTTATAAAGAAATTATGCACGATATTGCACCTGTTGAATTAGAAGACATTGATGTTACTATTAAGCTTGCTAATAGGGACACCATTAAACCTATTGGGATTGTTAGAGATGTTGAAGTCTTGTGTGGGAAGATTAAATACCCTGCTGATTTTCTTGTTCTTGGTTCCCCACAAGATGATTTTTGTCCCATTATTTTTGGTAGACCCTTCTTGAATACAGCTAGAGCTAAGATTAATTGTGAAAAGAATATTTTCACTGTTGGCATAGATGGTATGTGAGGGAGTCCTGGACTAGGGGGTGTCCGGACAGCCGGACTATCATCATCCGCCGGACTCCAAGACTACGAAGATACAAGATTGAAGACTCCGTCCCGTGTCCGGATGGGACTTTCCTTGGCGTGGAAGGCAAGCTTGGCGATACGGATATGTAGATCTCCTACCATTGTAACCGACTCTGTGTAACCCTAGCCTCCTCCGGTGTCTATATAAACCGGAGGGCTTTAGTCCGTAGGACACAACATACATTACAACAATCATACCATAGGCTAGCTTCTAGGGTTTAGCCTCCTTGATCTCGTGGTAGATCCACTCTTGTACTACCCATATCATCAATATTAATCAAGCAGGACGTAGGGTTTTACCTCCATCGAGAGGGCCCGAACCTGGGTAAAACATCATGTCCCTCGTCTCCTGTTACCATCCGCCTAGACGCACAGTTCGGGACCCCCTACCCAAGATCCGCCGGTTTTGACACCGACATTGGTGCTTTCATTGAGAGTTCGTCTGTGTCGTCACTGATAGGCTTGATGGCATCTGCAACTAACAACGCTGTCCAGGGTGAGACTTTTCTCCCCGGACAGATCTTCGTATTCGACGGCTACGCACTACGGGCTAATTCGCTTGGCCATCTGGAGCAGATCGAAAGCTACGCCCCTGGCCGTTAGGTCAGATTCGGAAGCCTAAACTTCACGACCAATGTCCGCGGAGACTTGATCTTCGACGGACTCGAGCCACAGCCAAGCGCGCCACACTGTGACGATGGGCATGATCTAGCTCTGCCGCCGAACAGTGCCTTGGTGGCCCCACATGAATCCGCTTCGGCCATCAGTCCGGAGCCGATCGCCCAGATCGAGGATCAGTGGATAGACGCCGCCTCGGGGGCTTCAACTTCCTCGGCGATGGAGCCGAACATTAATCTTGTCCCCCGCGAAACTTGTGATTCCGAGGTGCCGGATTCCTTGCCGGACTCCGAACCTCCCGCACCCCTACCAATCGATTCGGATTGGGCGCCGGTTATGGAATTCACAGCCGCGGACATCTTCCAACACTCGCCTTTTGGCGATGTCCTAAATTCGCTAAAGCATCTCTCGTTATCAGGAGAGTCCTGGCCGGACTATGGCCAGGATGGTTGGGGTACAGACAACGAAGAAATTCAGAGCCCACCCACCACCCAGTTTGTAGCCACTATCGACGATCTAACCGACATGCTAGACTACGACTCCGACGACATCGACGCTATGGACGATGATGCCGGAGATGAACAGGAACCAACGCCTACAAGGAACTGGAAGACCACCTCGTCATACGACATATATATGGTGGACACCCCAAAAGACGGGGACGGCGAAGAAGCAGCGGAGGCGGACTCTTTAAAGAAGCAGCCCAAACGCCGGCGTCAGCGGCGCCGCTCTATATCCCGCCACAGCAAGAATGGAGATTCCAGCACAGGAGATAATAATACCCCAGAGAGTGCCAAAGACAATCCCCTCCAACAAGACTCAGCGCAGGAGGATGCAGAAGCAAGCCCTCACGAGAGGGCGGCAGACGAAGAGGTTGAGGATCATAACTATATGCCTCCCTCCGAAGACGAAGCAAGCCTCAGCGATGACGAATTAGTCGTACCTGAGGATCCCGTCGAACAAGAGCGTTTCAAGCGCAGGCTTATCGCCACAACAAACAGCCTAAAGAAAAAGCAACAATAGCTTCAAGCTGATCAGGACCTGCTGGCCGATTGATGGACCGAGGTCCTCGTGGCCAAAGAGTATAAACTCGAACGCCCCTCCAAAAGCTACCCAAGACGCAAGCTGCTCCCCCGATTAGAGGAGGAAGCATACATACCTCCATCACCAGCGCATGATATGGCTGACCGACCACCCCGTGGTCGTGACAGAGAGGCATCCAGGACCCCAGCCAAGACTGTACCCCGGCATCGCTCCAAAAGTATGAAGCCAAGAGGGAATGCGCCGGACTTGCGAGACATATTGGAGGACAAAGCAAGACAATCCAGATCCATCTACGGATCACGTGGGCGCCCCACGACCCACGACGAATACCGTCGCGCCGGATACAATAACCCCGGCCGGGCCGAGCACAGCAGACAGCACTCTCTCGAGCTGCATCGCGATATTGCTCAATACGGAGGCGCCGCACACCAGCTATGCTTCACTGACGAAGTAATGGATCATCAAATCCCCGAAGGGTTTAAACCCGTAAACATCGAATCCTACGATGGCACAACAGACCCCGCGGTTTGGATCAAAGATTATCTTCTCCACATCCACATGGCCCGCGGCGACAATCTCCATGCCATCAAGTATCTCCCACTCAAGCTTAAAGGACCAGCTCGGCATTGGCTAAATAGCTTGCCCGCAGAGTCAATGGGTGCTGGGAAGACCTGGAAGCCGCATTCCTCGACAACTTCCAGGGCACGCATGTGCGACCACCAGACGCCGATGACCTAAGCCACATTATTTAGCAGCCAGACGAATCGGCCAGACAATTCTGGACACGGTTCTTGACAAAGAAAAACCAAATCGTCGACTGTACGGATGCAGAGGCCCTTGCAGCCTTCAAACATAACATCCGAGACGAATGGCTAGCCCGGCAGCTGGGGCAGGAAAAGCTGAAATCCATGGCAGCCCTCACATCGTTAATGACCCGCTTTTGCGCGGGAGAGGACAGCTGGCTAGCTCGCAGCACCAATCTCCGTAAAAATTCTGGCAGTCCGGATACTAAGGACAACAACGGCAGGTCACATCGAAACGAAAACAAACGCCGCATTAACGGCGACAATAAGGAGGATACGGTAGTCAACGCTGGATTCCGAGGCTCTAAACCCGTTCAGCAGAAGAAGCCATTCAAAAGAACCACTCCGGGTCCGTCCAATCTGGACCGAATACTCGACCGCTTATGCCAGATACATGGCACCTCTGAAAAGCCAGCTAACCACACTAATAGAGATTGCTGGGTGTTCAAGTAGGCCGGCAAGTTAATTGCCGAAAACAATGACAAGGGGCTAAACAGCGACGACGAGGAAGAGACCCGACCGCCGAACAATAGAGGATAGAAGGGTTTTCCCCCACAAGTGCGGACGGTGAATATGATATACGCGGCCCATATACCCAAGAGGGAGAGGAAACGCGCACTAAGGGACGTCTATGCGATGGAGCCAGTCGCCCCGAAGTTCAATCCATGGTCCTCTTGTCCGATCACTTTCGATCGAAGAGACCATCCGACCAGCATACGCCATGTCGGATTTGCCGCATTGGTTTTAGACCCAATCGTCGATGGATTTCACCTCACGAGAGTCCTGATGGATGGCGGCAGTAGCCTGAACCTGCTTTATCAGGATACAGTGCGCAAAATGGGCATAGACCCCTCAAGGATTAAACCTACAAAGACAACCTTTAAAGGTGTCATACCAGGAGTGGAAGCCAACTGTACAGGCTCAGTCACACTGGAAGTGGTCTTCGGATCCCCGGATAATTTCCGGAGCGAAGAGTTAATCTTTGACATAGTCCCGTTTCGCAGCGGCTATCACGCTCTACTCGGACGAACCGCGTTTGCAAAATTCAACGCGGTGCCGCATTATGCATACCTAAAGCTCAAGATGCCAGGCCCTCGTGGAGTCATCACGGTCAATGGGAATACGGAACGCTCCCTCCGAACGGAGGAACATACAGCGGCTCTCGCGGCAGAAGTACGAAGTAGCCTCTTAAGGCAATTCTCCAGTCCGGCCGTTAAACAGCCGGATACAGCAAAACGCGCCCGAAGCAATACCAACCAAGACCACCTAGCGCGATCAGAGCATGCATAGCAATGCGGCCCCAACCCTCGCCCGCGCATGATCGCAATAATAACACTCCGCGTACATCATTACGCTTTGGAGATACCATGGGCATAGGGGAGGGGGCACGATCGCAACCGACCCAGAGTGCGGTTCGACCACACCGGGGGCTCGCAAGTGTGCCCCCCCTTTTTTTATTTTTTATTTTCCTTCTTTTATGTACACAGGACTCCGTTAACCAGAAGCCTTGTCCGGTGGCGAACCTGCCGAACTCATGATGCAACAGGCAGGGACTAAAGAAGGCTGCGATGAACACTCAGGTGGTCTCAATTACGAGCATTAAATTCGATTATATACACGAAGTCCGCAGCTCACCCCTGGAGGGGGACATGTTTACTTAGTCCAAATCCCTTGCTTACCGCACTATTTGTATCAGTCCGCTCTCCTAGCAGACTTTCTTTCATAAATAATGCAGCACCTTTTTGATTGCAATTGCATTACCTTATATATATATATATGCTCATTATATGACATCTTGCGCCCGTATATTTTGGTACGGCCTAATACGCCAGGGGCTTATGTTCCCCACTCTATGGTGTGATAAGTCCGAACACTTTCATAAGTGCGCCACCCCGAACTTATAGCATTATATGAATCGGCTCCGAATCATGTCTTGGGTCCATAGTTGGGTTTGCCCGGCTCCCACGTTTTGGTGCCTTACGTTCCGTTCTGTCGGCTAAGGTGGCACTGGGAGAACCACTGCGATTGCGCCCCGGTTGAGCCGGGCGAGCGCCTCAGTGGAGAAAGCTAAAACTGACCGGCATGATAAGGTGAGAGACTGGTCGCTGTTCGAGAGGTTTTTTCGGGTCCTTAAAGACTCACGCCGCTTCGAGCGAAGTTCCGGACAATGTCCGACGAAGGCGTGGATAGCGCCCCGGATTCGGTCTTCCGAATACCAGGGGCTTCGCCGAAATTTAAAATTATAGAATTCTATGGCTAAGTGAGAGTGTTCAAGCATTATAAGTCCGGTTGCCTTGTTCGTTGTGTTGAGCGCCTCCCTCGATGGACCCAACAATGGGAACAAGAGTGCTCAAGTTTATCCCGAACACCCCAGCACTCGTGGCTTGGGGGCTGAAGCCAACGACTTGCCATCTCTCAGATTTTATAAACGGCCGCATAGAAGGTAATATTTTAAATTCAAAAAGCGTTTCTCAAAGCGCACATGAACAAAGTGTCAGCGCACAGGATAATACATAGCAAATTCACTCAAAGATTACATTTCTGGGGCACTCATCCGCAATATCGCGGGCTCCCTTCAGGACAGTTTTATAATACATTTCGGGCGTGTGATACTCCTTGCCCGGTGGCGGTGGGTCCGTGAGAAGCTTCTCCGCATCCAACCTGCCCCAATGCACCTTTGTGCAGGCGAGGGCCCGGCGAGCGCCTTCAATACAGGCGGAGCGCTTGATGACATCCACCCAGGGGCATGCATCCACTAGCCGCCGCACGATGCCAAAGTAGCTCCCAGGCATGACCTGTTCAGGCCACAGCCGGACTATAAGGCCCTTCATGGCCTCCTCAGCTACCTTGTGGAGTTCGACCAACTGCTTCAGCTAGTCGCTTAGGGGCACCGAATGGCCGGCCTCAGCGTACTGAGACCAGAAGACCTTCTCCGTCGAGCTCCCCTCCTGGCCACGATAGAATGCGGCGGCATCAGACGCACTACACGGCAGATCTGCAAACGCCCCTGGAGAGCTCCGAATGCGGGTAAGTGTCAGGTAGTTTACATTAACATGCCTGCTTTGCATGAAAAATGCCTTACCCGCCGCTATCTTCTTTATATCTTCAACCTCCTGAAGGGCCCTATGGGCCTCGGCCTTGGCGGACTTGGGACTTTCGAGAGCCGAGGCAAGCTCGGACTCTCGAGTCTTGGAGTCACGCTCCAAACTCTCATGCTTTTCCATGAGAGCCTGGAGCTCTTGCCGAACTTCCGCCACCCGTGCCTCCTGCTTTTCTCGCTCTGCCCGTTCCGCGGCCGCACTGCGTTCGGCCACGGACACAGCCTCCTTCAGGGCTGCCACCTTGTTAGTGGCCCCTGCAATACACATATTATCCTTGTTAACTTTATTGCAACCAAAATCCTTTTTTATAAGGTAACTATTCAAAGTGGTGTTACTCACCTTCTTTGTCCTCGAGCTGCTTCTTCGCATGGCCGAGCTCTCGCTCGGACCGCTCGAGATCCTGCTTTAGCACATCGACCTCCGCCGTTAGTGCGGCAGAGGTCAGCAGCGCAGCCTGCAAACCCATATTGACATATTTTAAGCAACCCTGCGTATATCTTGTTAGATCCTCAGTCCGGCTTTTTCTTTCCGAACACCGAACTGAGCATCAGGGGCTACTGTCTATGCGGTATTACATTACATAACTTTAACTTCTTACCTCAAAGCCTGTTAGAAGGCTGCTGCAGGCTTCGGTCAGCCCGCCCTTGGCGAGCTGAACCTTCTGAATCACCGCACCCATGATAGTGCGGTGTTCTTCCTCGATGGAAGCGCCTTTAAGCGCCTCCAACAAGTTATCCGACGCCTCCGGTTGGGCGGAGGTCGCCAGTGTCACGGTCGTGCCCTTCTTTCGAAGGGGCCGCCTGCCGGACTCTGGAACCACTGCGGGTTCCGATGTAGAGTCCGGCACAAAGTCCAGGAGGCAACCTGACGGCGCCTCCAGAGCCTCCTCCTGATGGGTCCCTCTCCGGGATCCCACCTCGGCGTCCTCGCCGGCGCGGGGGGTAGTGGCCGTCGGAAGTGAATCCACATCCGACGGGGCCAAGGACCCGCTTGATGAAGCGGGGAGATCATCATCAGCCGGACTACGGACAGAATGCGGCGTTAGAAGGACACTACGCGACATAAAAGATATTGCATATCAAAGATCCGGATACTTACGATCTCGCCGGACGCCTGGCCCTTGGAGGCCACTCATCCTCGCCAACGGTGGTATTGGCGAAACTGTCCGGGGGGATAGTTCTCCCCCTCTTGGACCCTTCGGCCTCCCCTATTGGGGAAGCCTTCCTCTTCTTCTCTCCCTCTTCTGGGAGAGAATCCTCCTCCTCCTCCTCCTCGTCTTCGGGGGAGGAGTCCACCTCTTCGTCGGACACCTGATTGCGGGAACTCTTTCGAGTCCCCGCGGCCACCTTCTTGGCCTTCTTCTCCGGCACCACATGCGGTGCCGGAACCAGCAGCCCTGCTAAACGGGCGTCCACTGGGTCTTCTGGCATGGGAGCCGGGCTGATAAGCTGCTTGGCCTTCTCCATCCATTCCTGTCAAAGGAAAGGAAAGAATGAAACCCTCTTATAATCAATTCGATTACTACAAAGTGTCCCGTAATGGGGTTGAATCACTTACCTCATCAGTTGGATGCTGCGAGCTGAATCCGCGATCTTCCGTCGCGGATGCGGGGGCTTCGGCGCCCTTAAACAGCACCCTCCAGGCGCTTTCGTATGTCGTATCGAAGAGCCCGCTCAGCGCCTGGTGCTGTTCCGGATTGAACTCCCACCGATTGAATGCCCGTTCTTGGCATGGGAGAATCCGGCGGATGAGCATGACTTGGACCACGTCGACGAGCCTGAGCTTATTGCTCACCAACTTCTGGATGTAGGCTCGGAGTCCCGTCACCTCCTTCGGATCGCCCCACAGCAAGCCCTTCTCTTTCCAGGAGGTGAGCTGCGTGGGGACGCCAGATCTAAACTCGGGGGCCGCCGCCCATGTGGGCTTGCGCGGCTCGGTGATGTAGAACCACCCCGATTGCCACCCCTTGACGGAGTCCACGAAGGCCCCTTCAAGCCAAAGGACGTTGGGCAACTTACCCAACATGGCGCCTCCGCATTCCGCTTGTGTGCCCTTCACAACCTTCGGCTTGACGTTGAAGGTCTTGAGCCACAGGCCGAAGTGGGGCCGGATGCAGAGGAAGGCCTCGCACACGACGATAAACGCCGAGATGTTGAGGATGAAGTTCGGCGCCAGATCGTGGAAATCCAGGCCGTAGTAAAACATGATCCCCTGGACAAATGGGTGCAGTGGAAAGCCCAGTCCGCGGAGGAAGTGGGGGAGGAAGACAGCCCTATCATGGGGCCCAGGGGTAGGGATGAGCTGCCCCTCGTCGGGCAGTCGATGCGCGATATCGCCGGAAAGATATCCGGCGCTGCGCAGTTTGGTGATGTGCTCCTCCTTAACGGTGGAGGCCAACCATTTGCCTCCCGCTCCGGACATATTCGGAGAAGGTTAGGGCAAGATGCGCGAGCTTGGGCGTTGGAGCTTGAGTACGCGGAGATGGATAAGCGAAGGAGGAAGAAGGCGTAGGTGAGAAGGTAAATCCTTATCCCTTATATATAGGCGGACGAAAACTATGCGTCCCGCTGGCCTGATAAAACTCGCTTATCTCCCAAGCAGCACCATCAATGGCGCGGTTGGGTTACCCATGTCCGTATTGATGAGAATCCCGGAATAAGGGGAACACGATCTCTGCTTCGACAAGACGTGCCAAGGAAACCGCTTCGCTAAACGTGCTGAGGTGGTATAGTAAAAAACGATTCAAACAAAGGCTTGGTAGCGGTGTGATGTCATGCCGCATAATACGTCAGCAGATTGGACTGGTGTACATTTTATTCTCTCTACGGTGGAATGTGGAATTTATTTTGCAGAGCCGGACACTATCCTGGTGTTCATGATCTTCTCTGGATTATTCAAGGGAGGAACCCGCCTTGCAATGCCGAACATTATGCGCGCCGGACTTATCGTCATTGAAGCCTGGTTCAGGGGATACTGAGGGAGTCCTGGACTAGGGGGTGTCTGGACAGCCGGACTATCATCGTCCACCGGACTCCAAGACTACGAAGATACAAGATTGAAGACTCCGTCCCGTGTCCGGATGGGACTTTCCTTGGCGTGGAAGGCAAGCTTGGCGATAGGGATATGTAGATCTCCTACCATTGTAACCGACTCTGTGTAACCCTAGCCTCCTCCGGTGTCTATATAAACCGGAGGGCTTTAGTCCATAGGACACAACATACATTACAACAATCATACCATAGGCTAGCTTCTAGGGTTTAGGCTCCTTGATCTCGTGGTAGATCCACTCTTGTACTACCCATATCACCAATATTAATCAAGCAGGATGTAGGGTTTTACCTCCATCGAGAGGGCCCGAACCTGGGTAAAACATCATGTCCCTCGTCTCCTGTTACCATCCGCCTAGACGCACAGTTCAGGACCCCCTACCCGAGATCCGCCGGTTTTGACACCGACAGTATGTCTCATGAGTTTAATTTTGCTAAGTTTAGTAGACAACCTCGTGAAAGGGAACCACCTAGTAAGGATGAAATTATTGGTCTTGCTTCCATTGTTGTTCCACCTACTGATCCGTTAGAACAATATTTACTAGACCATGAAAATGATATGTTTATGAAGGAAAGGGAAGAAATAGATGAAGTGTTCCTTAAACAAGAACCTATGTTGAAACATAACCTTCCCATTGAAATTCTTGGGGATCCCCCTCCACCCAAGGGTGATCCCGTGTTTGAACTCAAACCCTTACCTGATAATCTTAAGTATGCTTATCTTGATGAAAAAGAAATATATCCTGTTATTATTAGTGCTAACCTTTCAGAGAAAGAAGAAGAAAGATTATTGAAAACTCTGAAGAAGCACCGAGCTGCTATTGGATATATTCTAGATGATCTTAAGGGCATTAGTCCCACATTATGTCAACACAAAATTTCAGTGGAGAAAGATGCCAAACCAGTTAGAGATCCTCAAAGACGATTAAATCCCAAAATGAAGGAAGTGGTAAGAAAGGAGATACTAAAGCTCCTTGAGGCAGGTATTATTTATCCCGTTGCTGATAGTGAATGGGTAAGCCCTGTCCATTGTGTCCCTAAAAAGGGAGGTATTACCGTTGTCCCTAATGATAAAGATGAATTGATCCCGCAAAGAATTTTTACGGGTTATAGGATGGTAATTGATTTTCGTAAGTTAAATAAAGCTACTAAGAAAGATCATTACCCTTTACCTTTTATTGATCAAATGCTAGAAAGGCTATCCAAACACACACATTTTTGCTTTCTAGATGGTTATTCTGGCTTCTCTCAGATACCTGTATCAGCGGGGGATCAATCTAAAACTACTTTTACTTTCCCTTTTGGTACTTTTGCTTATAGACGTATGCCTTTTGATTTATGTAATGCTCCTGCTACCTTTCAAAGATGCATGATGGCTATATTTTCTAATTTTTGTGAAAAGATTTGTGAGGTATTCATGGATGACTTCTCCAGCTATGGATCCTCTTTTGATGATTGTTTGAGCAACCTTGATCGAGTTTTGCAGAGATGCGAAGACACTAGTCTCGTCCTGAATTAGGAAAAGTGTAACTTTATGGTTAATGAAGGCATTGTCTTGAGGCACAAGATCTCCGAGAGAGGTATTGAAGTTGATAAAGTCAAAGTTGATGCTATTGAAAAGATGCCATGTCCCAAGGACATAAAAGGTATAGGAAGTTTCCTGGGTCACGCCGGTTTTTATAGGAGGTTCATTAAGGACTTTTCTAAAATCTCTAGGCCTCTGACTAATTTATTGCAAAAAGATATTCCTTTTGTCTTTGATGATGATTGTGTAGAAGCATTCGAAACACTTAAGAAGGCTTTGATCACTGCACCTGTTGTTCAGCCACCTGATTGGAATTTACCTTTTGAAATTATGTGCGATGCTAGTGATTATGCTGTAGGTGCTATTTTAGGGAAAAGAGTTGATAAGAAATTGAATGTTATCCATTATGATAGCAAGACTCTTGATACTACCCAGAGAAATTATGCTACTACTGAAAAAGGATTCTTAGCAGTTGTGTTTGCATGTGATAAGTTTAGACCTTATATTGTTGATTCCAAAGTTACTATTCACACTAATCATGCTGCTATTAAATATCTTATGGAAAAGAAAGATGCTAAGCCTAGACTCATTAGATGGGTTCTCTTGCTCCAAGAATTTGACTTGCATATTATTGATAGAAAGGGAGCTGAGAACCCCGTTGCAGACAACTTGTCTAGGTTAGAGAATGTTCTTGATGACCCACTGCCTATTAATGATAGTTTTCCTGATGAACAATTAGCGGTTGTCAATGCTTGTCGTACTGCTCCTTGGTATGCTGATTATGCTAATTACATTGTTGGTAAATATATACCGCCTAGTTTCACATACCAGCAAAAGAAAAAGTTCTTTTATGATTTAAGACATTACTTCTGGGATGGTCCACACCTTTATAAAGAAGGAGTAGATGGTATTATTAGACGTTGTGTGCCTGAGCATGAACAGGAACAGATCCTATGCAAGTGTCACTCTGAATCCTATGGAGGACACCATGCTGGAGATAGAACTGCACACAAGGTACTACAATCTGGTTTTTATTGGCCTACTCTTTTCAAATATGCTCGTAAGTTTGTCGTATCTTGTGATGAATGTCAAAGAATAGGTAACATTAGTAGACGTCAAGAAATGCCTATGAATTATTCTCTTGTTATTGAACCATTTGATGTTTGGGGCTTTGATTATATGGGACCTTTTCCTGCCTCTAATGGTTATACACATATTTTAGTTGCTGTTGATTACGTTACTAAGTGGGTAGAAGCTATTCCAACTAGTAGTGCTGATCATAACACTTCTATTAAAATGCTTAAAGAAGTTATTTTTCCGAGGTTTGGAGTCCCTAGATATCTTATGACTGATGGTGGTTCACACTTTATTCATGGTGCTTTCCGTAAGATGCTTGCTAAGTATGATGTCAATCATAGAATCACATCTCCTTATCATCCGCAGTCTAGTGGTCAAGTAGAGTTGAGCAATAGAGAGCTCAAATTAATTTTGCAAAAGACTGTGAATAGATCTAGAAAGAATTGGTTCAAAAAACTTGATGATGCATTATGGGCCTATAGAACTGCATACAAAAATCCTATGGGTATGTCTCCATATAAGATGGTTTATGGAAAAGCATGTCATTTACCTCTTGAACTTGAACATAAAGCATATTGGGCTATTAAAGAGCTCAATTATGACTTCAAACTTGCCGGTGAGAAGAGGTTGTTTGATATTAGCTCCCTTGATGAATGGAGAACCCAAGTGAGGGAGTGCTGGACTAGGGGGTGTCCAGATAGCCGGACTATCATCATCGGCCGGACTCCAAGACTATGAAGATACAAGATTGAAGACTTTGTCCCATGTCCGGATGGGACTTTCCTTGGCGTGGAAGGCAAGCTTGGCGATACGGATATGTAGATCTCCTACCATTGTAACCGACTCTGTGTAACCCTAGCCCTCTCCGGTGTCTATATAAACCAGAGGGTTTTAGTCCGTAGGACGAACAACCATTACAACAATCATACCATAGGCTAGCTTCTAGGGTTTAGCCTCCTTGATCTCGTGGTAGATCCACTCTTGTACTACCCATATCATCAATATCAATCAAGCAGGAGTAGGGTTTTACCTCCATCGAGAGGGCCCGAACCTGGGTAAAAACATCGTGTCCCTTGTCTCCTGTTACCATCCGCCTAGACGCACAGTTCGGGACCCCCGACCCGAGATCCGCCGGTTTTGACACCGACATTGGTGCTTTCATTGAGAGTTCCTCTGTGTCGTCACCGATAGGCTTGATGGCTTCTTCAATCAACAACAACACCGTCCAGGGTGAGACTTTTCTCCCCGGACAGATCTTCATGTTCGGCGGCTTTGCGCTGCGGGCCAATTCACTTGGCCATCTGGAGCAGATCGAAAGCTACGCCCCTGGCCATCAGGTCAGATTTGGAAGCCTAAACTTCACGGCTGACATCTGCGGAGACTTGATCTTCGATGGATTCGAGCCACAGCCGAGCGTGCCGCACTGTCACGATGGGCATAATCTAGCTCTGCCGCCGGACAGTACCTTGGAGGCCGCACACGAATCCGCTCCGACCCATAGTTCAGAGCCGACCGTGCAGACCGAGGACCGGTGGCTGGACACCGCCTCGGGGGCTGCAACTTCTACGGCGATGGAGCCGAATACTGACCTTGTCCCTCGCAAATCTTGTGACTCCAAGGTGCCGGACTCCTTGCCGGACTCCGAACCCCCGGCGCCCCTGCCAATCGAATCCGATTGGGCGCCGATCATGGAGTTCACCGCTGTGGACATCTTCTAGCACTCACCCTTTGGCGACATCTTGAATTCTCTAAAGCATCTTTCGTTATCAGGAGAGCCCTGGCCGGACTACGGTCATGATGGTTGGGATGCGGACGACAAAGAAATTCAAGGCCCACCCACCACCCACTTTGTAGCCACTGTCGATGATCTAACCGACATGCTAGACTACGACTCTGAAGACATCGACGGTATGGACGACGATGCCAGAGACGATCAAGAACCAGCGCCTACAGGGCACTGGAAGACCACCTCGTCATACGACATATACATGGTGGACACCCCAAAGGATGGGGACGGCGAAGAAGCAGCGGAGGCAGATTCCTCTAAGAAACAGCCCAAGTGCCGACGTCAGCGGTGCCGCTCTAAATCCAGCCATAGCAAGAATGGAGATTCCGGCACCGGAGATAATAACACCCCAGAAAGTGCCGAAGACAACCCCCTCCAGCAAGATTCAGCACAGGAGGACGGGGAAGCCAGCCCTCAAGAGAGAGCGGCAGACAAGGAGGATGAAAATTACATGCCTCCCTCCGGAGACGAGGCAAGCCTCAACGACGACGAATTCGTCGTGCCCGAGGATCCCGTCGAACAAGAGCGTTTTAAACGCAGGCTAATGGCCACGGTGAACAGCCTAAAGAAAAAGCAGCAACAGCTTCGAGCTGATCAAGACCTGCTGGCCGACAGATGGACTGAGGTCCTCGCGGCCGAAGAGTATGAACTCGAACGCCCCTCCAAAAGCTACCCAAAACGCAAGTTGCTCCCCCGACTAGAGGAGGAAGCATACAAACCTTCGTCACCAGCGCACAATATGGCAGACCGACCACCTCGTGGCCGCGACAGAGAGGCATCTAGGCCCTCCTCCAGAACCGTACCCCGGCACCGCTCGAAAAGCGCGAAGCCACGGGGGAATGCGCCCGACTTGCGGGATATATTGGAGGACAAGGCAAGACAATCCAGATCTATCTACGGATCACGCGGGCGCCCCACGACCCACGACGACTACCGTCGCGCCGGATACAGCAACTCCGGCCGGGCCGAACACACCAGACAAAGCTCTCTTGAGCTGCGTCGCGATATTGCCCAGTATAGAGGCGCCGCACACCCACTATGCTTCACAGATGAAGTAATGGATCATCAAATCCCTGAAGGGTTTAAACCCGTGAACATTGAATCCTACGATGGCACAACAGACCCCGCGGTTTGGATCGAAGACTACCTCCTTCATGTCCATATGGCCCGTGGTGACGATCTCCACGCCATCAAATATCTCCCACTCAAGCTTAAAGGACCAGCTCGGCATTGGCTTAACAGCTTGCTAGCAGAATCAATTGGGTGTTGGGAGGACCTGGAAGCCGCATTCCTTGACAACTTCCAGGGAACATATGTGCGACCACCAGACGCAGATGACCTAAGCCACATAATTCAGCAGCCAGACGAATCGGCCAGACAATTCTGGACATGGTTCCTCACAAAGAAAAATCAAATCGTCGATTGTCCGGATGCAGAGGCCCTCGTAGCCTTCAAACATAACATCCGCGACGAGTGACTGGCCCGGCACCTAGGACAGGAAAAGCTGAAATCCATGGCAGCCCTCACATCACTCATGACCCGCTTCTGTGCGGGAGAGGACAGCTGGCTAGCTCGCAGTAACAACCTCAACAAAAATTCTGGCAGTCCGGACAGCAAGGACCGCAATGGCAGGCCACGTCGCAACAAAAACAAATGCCGCGTTAACGGCGATAACACTGAAGATACGGCAGTCAACGCCGGATTCAGAGGCTCTAAACCCGGTCAGCGGAAGAAGTCATTCAAAAGAACCACTCCGGGTCCGTCCAATTTGGACCGAATACTCGACCGCTCTTGCCAGATACATGGCACCCCCGAAAAGCCAGCTAACCACACCAACAGGGATTGTTGGGTATTCAAGCAGGCAGGCAAGTTAATTGCCGAAAACAATGACAAGGGGCTGCATAGCGATGACGAGGAGGAGACCCGGCCGCCGAATAGTAGAGGACAGAAGGGTTTCCCCCCACAAGTGCGGATAGTAAACATGATATACGCAACCCACATACCCAAGAGGGAGCGGAAGCGTGCACTTAGGGACGTATATGCGATGGAGCCAGTCGCCCCGAAGTTCAACCCATGGTCCTCCTGCCCGATCACTTTCGATCGAAGGGACCACCCCACAAGTATACGCCATGGCGGATTCGCCGCATTGGTTTTAGACCCAATCGTCGATGGATTTCACCTCACTAGAGTCCTGATGGACGGTGGCAGCAGCCTGAACCTGCTTTATCAGGATACAGTGCGCAAGATGGGCATAGACCCCTCAAGGATTAAACCTACAAAGACGACCTTCAAGGGCATCAAACCAGGTGTTGAGGCCAATTGTACAGGCTCAGTCACACTGGAAGTGGTCTTCGGATCCCCGGATAATTTCCGAAGCGAGGAGTTAATCTTCGACGTAGTTCCGTTCTGCAGTGGCTATCACGCTCTGCTCGGACGAACCGTGTTTGCGAAGTTCAATGCGGTGCCGCATTATGCATACCTCAAGCTCAAGATGCCAGGCCCTCGTGGAGTCATCACGGTCAACGGAAACACTGAACGCTCCCTCCGAATGGAGGAACACACAGCGGCTCTCACGGCAGAAGTACAGAGCAACCTCTTAAGGCAATTCTTGAGTCCGGCCGTTAAACGATCGGACATGACTAAACGTGCCCGGAGTAACATACATCAAGACCACCTGGCACGTTCCGAGCACGCGTAGCAATGCAGCCCCAACCCCAGCCCTTGCATGATTGCAAGACGAGCTCTTCGCGTACATCATTACGCTCTGAAGATACCATGTGCATAGGGGGAGGGGCACGACCACGATAGGCCCAGAGTGCGGCTCAACCACACCAGGGGCTCCCAAGTGTGTCGCTCTTTTTATTTTACTTTTTTCTCTTTTTTCTATTTATCCACAGGACTCCGTTCACCAGAGACCCTGTCCGGCGGTGAACCTGCCGAACTCACGATGCAACAGCCAGGGAAGGACAAAGGCTACGACGAACACTCAGGTGGACTCCATTATGAGCATTAAATTTGTTAAATACGCCAGTCCGCAGCCTACCCCTGGAGGGGGACATGTTTAAATAGTCCAATCCCTTGCTTACCGCACTAATTGTATCGTTCTGCACTCATGGCAGAATTCCTTGAATAAACAATGCATCACTTTTCACTTATAATTGCATTCCTTTTCTTTATATGTTCATTTATGACATCTTGCATCCGTACAATTTGGTACGGCCGAATACACCAGGGGCTTATGTTCCCCGCATTATGGTGTCGTAAGTCCGAACACTTTCACAAGTGCGGCACCCTGAACTTATAGCACTATATGCATCGGCTCCGAATCATGTCTTGGGTCAATAGTTGGGTTTGCCCGGCTCCCATGTTTTGGTACCTTACGTTCCATTCTATCGGCTAAGGTAACACTGGGAGAACCACTGTGATTGCGCCCCGGTTGAGCTGGGCGAGCGCCTCAGTGGAGAAAGCTAAAACTGACCGTCATGATAAGGCGAGAGCTGGTCGCTTCGAGAGGTCTTTTCGAGTCCCTAAAGACTTATGCTGCTTAGAGAGAGGAACCGACTGTGTCCGGCCCAGGCGTGGATAGCGCCCCGAATTCGGTCTTCCGAACACTAGGGGCTTCGCCGAAATTTAAAATTATAGAATTCCATGGCTAAGTGAGAGTGTTCAAGCATTATAAGTCCGGTTGCCTTGTTCGTTGTGTTGAGCGCCTCCCTAGATGGACCCAAAAATGGGAACAAGAGCGGTCAAGTTTATCCCGAACACCCCAGCACTCGTGGCATGGGGGCTGAAGCCGACGACTTGCCATCTCTTAGATTTGATAAACGGCCGCACAGAAGGTAATATTTTAAATTAATAAGCGTTGCTTAGCGCATATGAACAAAGTTTTCAGCGCACATGATAACACATTGCGAGTCTACTAAAAAATTACATCTTTGGGGCACTCATCCGCAATCTTGCGGGCACCCTTCAGGACACTCTTATAGTACATTTCGGGCGTACGATACTCCTTGCCCGCCGGCGGCGCGTCCGTGATAAGCCTCTCAGCATCCAGCCTACCCCAGTGCACCTTTGCGCGGGCAAGGGCCCGACGGGCACCTTCAATGCAGGCGGAGCGCTTGATGACTTCCACCCAAGGGCACACATCCACCAGCCGCCGCACGAGGCCGAAGTAGCTCCCAAGCATGGCCTCTTCAGGCCACAGTCGGACTATGAGGCCCTTCATGGCCTGCTCGGCTACCTTGTGGAGCTCGACCAGCTGCTTCAGCTGGTCGCTAAGGGGCACCGGATGTCCGTCCTCAGCATACTGAGACCAGAAGACCTTCTCCGTTGAGCTCCCCTCCTCGGCCCGGTAGAATGCGGCGGCATCGGACACGCTGTGAGGCAGATCTACAAACGCTCCTGGAGAGCTCCAAATTCGGGTAAGTAACAGGTAATTTACATTCACATGCTTGCTTTGCATGAAAAATGCCTTACCCGCCGCTATTTTCTTCACCGCCTCAATCTCCTGGAGGGCCTTATAGGCCTCGGCCTTAGCGGCTTTGGCACTTTCAAGAGCCGAGGCAAGCTCGGACTCTCGAGTCTTCGAGTCGTGCTCCAAACTCTCATACTTTTCCATGAGAGCCTGGAGCTCCTGCCGCACCTCCGCCACCCGCGCCTCCTGCTTCTCTCGCTCCACTCGTTTCGCGGCCGCATGACGTTTGGCCGTGGACACGGCCTCCTTCAGGGTCACCACCTCGTTCGTGGCCCTTGCAGTACCCACGTTATCCTTGTTATTTCTATTGCAACCAAAATCCTTTTCTGTAAGGTACAAATTTAAGGCGGTGTTACTCACCTTCTTTGTCCTCGAGCTGCTTCTTGGCAAGGCCGAGCTCGTGCTCGGACCGCTCGAGGTCCTGCTTCAAAGCACCGACCTCCGCAGTCAATGCGGCAGAGGTCAGCAGCGCAGCCTGCAATCCCATATTGACATAATTTTAAGAACTCCTACGTATATCTTTTTAGATCCTCAGTCCGGTTTTTCTTTCCGAACATCGAACTGAGCATCAGGGGCTACTATCTATGCGGTATTACATTACATATTTTAAAACTTCTTACCTCAAAGCCTGTTAGAAGGCTGCTGCAGGCTTCGGTCAGCCCGCTCTTGGCGAGCTGAACCTTCTGAATCACCACACTCATGATAGTGCGGTGTTCTTCCTCGATGGAAGCGCCGTTGAGCGCCTCCAACAAGTTGTCCGGTGCCTCCGGTTGGACGGAGGCTTCCGACATCACGGTCTTGCCCTTCTTATGAAGGGGCCGCCTGCCGGACTCCGGAACCACTACGGGTTCCGGCACGGAGTCCGATGCAAAGTCCGGGAGGCCGCCTTGTGGCACCTCCGGAGCCTCCTCCTGATGGGTCCCCTCCTAGGATCCTACCTCGGCATCGTCAGCATCACGACGGGTGGAGGCAGTCGGAATGGAATCCACATCCAACGAAGCCAAGGACCCGCTCGATGAAGCGGGAATATCATCCTCGGCCGGACTACAGGTGGTCTGCGGCATTAGAAGGAAACTATGTGGCACAAAAGAGAAATTATAAATCATTCAGGAATCCGGATACTTACGATCTCGCCGGAGGCTTGGCCCTTGAGGGCCACCCTTCGTCACCAACGTTGGCGTTGGCGGAGCTGTCCGGAGGAAGGGTCCTTCCCCTCTTGGACCCTTCGGCCTCCCCTGTTGGGGAAGCCTTCCTCTTCCTCTCTCCCCCCTCCTGGGGAGAGTCCTCTTTCTCCTCCTCGTCTTCGGGGGAGGAGTCCGCCTCGGAGCCATCGGACGATGAGTCCGATACCACCTGGCACCGGGAACTCCTTCGGGTTCTCATGGCCTTCTTCTTGGCCTTCTTCTCCGGCACCACATAGAGTGCCGGGACTAGCAGCCCCGTTAAACGGGTATCCGCTGGGTCTTCGGGGAGGGGAGCCGGACAGTTAACCTGTCCGGACGTCCTCTGCCAGTCCTGTTAAAGGCATTGGGAATTTTAGATCCCGCAATAGAGTCAAACTATGAAAGAGATAAATATCCCATAAAGGATGACATATCTTACCGCACCGGCCGGGCATTTCGTGCTGAATCCGCGATCTTCAGTTGCAGATGCGGGGGATTCTCCCCCCTTGAACAGCACCCTCCAGGCAGCTTCGTACGTTGTGTCGAAGAGCCCACTAAGGGTCCGGTGCTGGGCCGGATCAAACTCCCACAGATTGAAGGCCCGTTGTTGGCAAGGGAGAATCCGGCGGACGAGCATGACCCGGATCACGTTGATAAGCTTGAGCTTCTTGTTCACCAAGGTTTGGAGACAAGACTGGAGTCCGGTCAGCTCCTCCGAACTGCCCCATAGCAAGCCCTTCTCTTTCCAGGAGGTGAGCTGCATGGGGGTACCAGATCTGAACTTGGGGTCTGCTGCCCATTTAGGGTCACGGGGCTCGGTGATATAGAACCACCCTGATTGCCACCCTTTGATGGTTTCCACAAAGGCGCCCTCGAGCCAGAGGACGTTGGGCATTTTGCCCACCATGGCGCCTCCGCACTCCGCTTGGACGCCCTTCACTACCTTCGGCTTGACATTGAAGGTTTTTAGCCACAAGCCGAAGTGGGGCTGGATGCAGAGGAAGGCCTCGCACACGACGATAAACGCCGAGATGTTGAGGATGAAGTTTGGCGCCAGATCGTGGAAGTCCAGGCCATAGTAGAACATGAGTGTCACACCCAATATGCGACCCTATCCAAAAGGAACTCGAAGGTCCCACCAAGGATAGACCCGCATATCGAAACGCTTTTGCAAGGTGGATATCATTACATCAACATTACATAATAGATGGGGATACATACAAGAGGCATACAATGCCACACGAATACAACAATTCAACATACAAGAACAACATCCGACTACGGATGAATCATAAACAGAAACTCAAACGACATCCACCCTGCTAGCCCAGGCTGCCGACCTGGAACCTATCCCCTGATCGAAGAAGAAGCAGAAGAAGAACTCCAAACAAGCAAACGTCGCTCTCGCGTCAAGATCATCGCATAACCTGTACCTGCAACTGTTGTTGTAGTAATCTGTGAGCCACGAGGACTCAGCATTCCCATTACCATGGGTATCAAGACTAGCAAAGCTTAATGGGAAAGGAAGGGGTAAAGTGGTGAGGTTGCAGCAGCGACTAAGCATATATGGTGGCTAACATACGCAAATGAGAGCGAGGAGAGAAACAAAGGAACGGTCGTGAACTAGCAATGATCAAGAGGTGATCCTGAACTCCTACTTACGTCAAACATAACACAGAAACCGTGTTCACTTCCCGGACTCCGCCGAGAAGAGACCATCACGGCCCGGGGGGGGGGGGCTAAAATAAAGATGACCCTTGGGTTAATTACTCCCAAGGGAAAAGTAGGTGGTGGTGAGGCAAATGGTAAAACCAAGGTTGGGCCTTGCTGGAGGAGTTTTATTCAAAGCGAACTGTCAGGGGGGTCCCATAAATCACCCGACCGCGTAAGGAACGCAAAATCCGGGAACATAACACCGGTATGACGGAAACTAGGGCGGCAAGAGTGGAATAAAACACCAGGCATAAGGCCGAGCCTTCCACCCTTTACCAAATATATAGATGCATTAATAATATAAGAGATCTTGTGATATTCCAACCAAAATCCTGTCCACCATGGAGAAATCTTCAACTTCACCTGCAACTAGCAATGCTATAAGAGGGGCTGAGCAAAGCGATAACATAGCCAAACAACGGTTTGCTAGGAGGGGTGTCAAAGGTTAGAGGTTTTCATGGCAATTTGGGAGGCTTGAAGAACAAGTTATAGGAAGCGCAGCATAGCGAAAGAATGAAGAAACTAGCATAGCAATGATAGTAGTGAGATCCAGGGTAGCGGTCATCTTGCCTGAAATCCCGCTAGGAAGAAGAACGAGTCCATGAAGAAGATGAAGCCACGAAGACGATCCAAGCGTAGACGAACGAATCCTCACGATCGCAATGAAACAAGAACTATCAAGAAGAAGCACACAACATGATAAACACACCACACATGAACAAGACATGGTGCACAACAAGCACAATGCATGAAAAGTCTACATGAAGCTACTCATGGCAAGATATGATGCAAACAAGAACAACACATCAAGGCAAGTTTAAATGAGGCCGGGAACAACATATAACAATTCCGGTAAGTCCTCATATGCATATTTCGAAATTGGTCCAGATCTGAAAAAACCTTAAGTTGAAGTTGTTAAACAGCAAGTTAAAGAGCACCAAGATTATCTACACGAGATTCTAGTCAAGTTACATATAAAGTTCATTAGATTCGGAGCTACGGCCTAGAAGATATGAGCAAAACAAGTTAAACATGGCATTGATGCAAAATGCATACAAACATCAAGCAAACACCTCAAAACAAGGATGCAACATGATAATATGAAGCTACATGCAAAAACAAGCAAGTTTCATATAGAGCACTCTCAAAACGGAGCAACGGTGCAACACACACACACACTATACAAGTCATCACAACAATCTGTCCGAAACAGCAACTAGGCATATTGCAAGCATCAAAACAACATGCTACAGCACCCCAACATAATAACAAAAGGCATGGGCATGAAGTACAGGTAAAGCACAACAAAACATGAACACTGAGCTATCTCCAGAAATCACTAGAACATGCTCAAACACACATGGTAAGATTGCAAATAATAACAGTTTCAGACTTTGCAGAAATAACATCAGGTTGCAATGTTTAGAGTTATCAAACAACATGTTACAGGAACTTATCATGGCAAACAAAGGCATGACATGAATCTACTAATTGCATAGATCAAAAGTCCCTTAATGACCATGAGCCAAAAAGGATCAGAACATATGATGGCACCCATATAAACATGGCAAGTTATATTACAGATTCATACATGGCAGGAACAACAATAAGTAGGCATGTTGGTGAGCTTGAACCACTCACCACAGAGAAATACATGGCATGTCAAGGCAACCAACAGCAAGAAGGCATATTTATGAAGCTAAGCATGGCAAGAACAAGGTCATAGGGTACATGGCTCACTAGCAAAACACATGGGAACTAGTGAACTTAATGTTAACAGGCTGACAACAACATCATTTAGCAAACTTTAGAGCAAGATAACAACATGTTCCAGCAGGCTATAATTGCAACCAGTGGCATGAATGGATATAGCAAGACATGTAGATCAAAACATGTTTATAGAACATCTCCAGATTATGCATATAATGATTAGTAGAAGCATGTTTACATAGCAACAAAATATTACAGAATCTGTCTAGCAAAATAGTAACAACAAGTACCCTCCTTAACAAGCTTGATGCACTCAGCACACAACTCACACAAATACATGGTGACACCACTGGAAAGATGGCATTGCATAGACCAAAACACATGTAGAGCTCAACCTCATAGGATGCACACATAAATCATGGCAAAAATGACAAATGAGCAAGTTATAATAGTTTCAGCAGCAGATTAACATTAACATGCACTCTTACAACAGCATTTCGGGCATCAATATGAGCTCAAATGAAAATGATGCAATGGAATGAAATGATGTACTCATCGAGGCGAACAATCTGACATATTACACGCACGAAATGGAGCTACGGATGCAGAGATATGATGCGATGAACATGGCATGATAATATCAAAATATTTCGGGGACTTGGTCAAATTTGAACCTCAGGGAGGGTGGACATGTCCGGTCCAGGGCGGACATGTCCGATGTTGCTGGGTCATCCTCCACCTCCAGGAGGTCAACGGCGGGGTCGTCGAAGGCGGAGTCACCCTCCGGCGTCGTTGGGGCGCGAGAGGGCTGGAGGAGGCCGGGGACGGGCAAATCCGGCCGCGGGGCATCCATTCCCGGCCGGATCTAGCCGGAGTAGGCGGGGTCGGCGAGGTTCGGTGGCGGCGGCGTCCATGTCTGCGGGGACGGCATGACACGGCGTGGGTCGGTGCCGGGGTTCGACGGGGAGGCGCGGGCGCTCCGGCGAGGCGGCGGCCGAAGCTCGAAGGCGGCAGGGTCGGTGAGGTGCGACGGCGAGGTCCAGCGACCGGGCGGCGGAGATGGCGTCGGGCGCCTGTGGGGCGGGGAGCGAGAGGCGGACGCAGGCGGCGGCGCGGTCCGGGTCCCGATGGGCTCGGCGGGCCCCAGATGGGCCTGCCAGGGCCGCGACGGCTGGAGGTGGACAGGAGGGTGCGCTGGGGGCGCGTGGCCTTCGCGGGTTGGCTGGAGGGGCGCGGGGAGGCGACGTGGCGGCGCCCGGTTGGCCGGGGCGACGCCTCACGTGGCGGCGCGGCGATTGGCGGCGCGCCAAGTGGCAAAGGGGGAGCGCACCGGCACTGAAAACGAGGAGGGGGCGGCGGCTGGCTGCGGGAATTGAGGAGGGGGGTAGGTAGGAGGCCAAAAATGGAGAGAGGGGGGCTTTATATAGCAAAAGAGGCTAGGGTTGGGGGTTTTGGGGGCTTTTCGGAGCGTACGATCGCCATCGAACGGCTCCGGAGCGGAGAGGGACTATGAGAGGGGTTGGTGGGCTGTGTAGATGGGCTAGGCTATAAGGAGAGAAGAGATAGCAGCCCGACACGGGTTTTCGGAGGCCGAAAACACCCGACGAAGGTACCGGAAACGGTACCGCTATATTTAACGGTTGGGCTAACAAATGGGCTCCGAATGCGATGAAACTTGGTAGGCGATTTGTCTACACTATAATAAGCCTGCACGACAAGTTGCAACCCATTCCGAGAAAATTTTTATGCCAATTATAAAACAATATTTCGGAGGTGCCGCGGGCGCGTGCGAGTGTGGTCTGGACTCCGAACGGACAACGGAGAGAGCCGGGGGAACCCGAACGGATGCAAGTTTTGAAAAGCATGCAGATGAAATGCAGATGATGACATGGCAAAATGCAACACGCAAGCAGCTGACAAGGCAACGACGGCGAATAACTGGCGGACACCTGGCGCATCGAATCCGGGGCGTTACAACACTCCTCCACTAACAAGAGATCTCGTCCCGAGATCTTAGGTCCGAGACGGAAGGAAAAAAGGGATGAGGTGAAACAAGAACTCAAGAGAAGAAGCAAAGAATCGAGAACACTCGAGAAGAAGAGAGGAGCAACGAGAATGACGCGATTCGAAAGCTCACTGAATCAGATAGACTATGAAACGACTCGTTCTAACCGGAGTGGTTAGAATGAGAAAAGAAACGAATAAGACTGAAAGGATTTAGGTAGCACTCCGGCTGAAACATGGAGAAATAGAACACGAACTTAAGAAGATGGAATGAAACTTGATGAACTCTTGAAGAATGAATTAAATCATGAAGAACCACCATGAAGAACTCTGTTGACAAAAAGGATGATGATATAGAATGAAGGATGAAAGAATATAAGAGCGTTGCGATGATTTAGATGGAGGTTCCGACGAGATGGCCGAGGAAATTTGAACTCCGTAAACGAAAAGATGAAAACAGTTGGAAACTAGAATTTATTCATCAAGAACAAACTCCGAAGGAAAGGATTACTCACTTGGATGAAATAAGAATAAGATTTATTGTATGCTTATCCTTCATCAAATTAAATTGATGATAAGCAATGGATTTTGCATACTACTTATTCTTCTTGAAAGAGAATTGAGAAGTGACATATCGCAAACTTGAGAAGGTCTTCATGAACAACCGGTAGGATTGAAAAGAACGAATGAATTAAAAAGATAATCAAGGAAAGAGGATCTTGAATGAACCACCGTAAGAATTCAAAAATGACTGACGAAAGAGAATGAATCACCGGGAAAAATTAGAAGAACAAAATATGCTAGAGGGGATTTAGATGCAAAAGAACGAAGAGATCATGAGCTGATTAAAGAACACTTGAACGAAGCATCGGGATAATAGAGAACGATAACTGGAATGATGGCCTCCGGTGAAAAGAAACAGAAATCAACTCCTAAAATACTCCGGATGGATGAAAAGAATTTGCATGACTTGAAACAATTTGATAGGATAACATCGAGCTAGCACCGCGAATCTCCGGGAGAACGAACAAGATTTAGAGGAAGAACTCTTCTTCGATCTTCAAAGCTGAGAATGACGACAATTAACACCACCGAAATTACTGAGATACTCCGGGAGAATGAAAAGCGAAGAGGTTGAGCCAACAATGAAATGATTTGAAATCGATCTTGGAAAAGGCATGTGACTGATGAAATTCATTCTTACGTCACACTTGAAAAGAATTTGAGAATAACTCCGGGGAAATTAGACGAGTCAGGTAAGATCCTGGGAAAAGACATGTGGGTTAGGGCCCACTAAAAGAAAACACCGCTGGAAAGAGATGTTTAACAGATAGATGATGCACCGGAATAATTGAAATATTTGAATGAGGTGACAACCTCGAATTAATTCGAACACAGACGAATCTCCTGAGATGTCTTCCGAACTCCGGAATGATTGAATGGCGAGAGACAAATGAGGAAGGAGAACACTTGATCCAAGGAAAAGAATGTGATCAACCCGAAAATACATGAATTGAGTCCACCGGAGAAGAAAAAGAGATGAAGAATGAGGAACGAGACGAGAATTCACTGGTTGAAACAATTGACGAAAGACTGAAGAGGCTCCGCACGAATGAAATTGATGGTCGAAAGAGACTCAAACTCCGGGAAGAAGAGGGTGGGAGGGCGGGAAAACAAAGACAACTTGAAGGGGGAACCGACGAATAGCTTGAAGAGCAAACACCAGTTGAAATCATTTCGGAAAGAAAGCAAAAACTTCGCACGAGTAGGAAGGATACTCGATTACGGACTCCGGCTCCGAGATGAAAAAGGGTGGGCGGGTGGGAAAAGAAAACACTGAGGATTGAACTCAAAGATGAAGATGCTCGAGTCAACTTGACGAGAAATGCACCGGATAAAAGAGCTGAGGAACAACGATCGGAAAACCAACTGCGTGATCCTAAAGAAAATTTGAAAGGGAAGAGAAGTAATTCAAAACACCTACGTCAAGATTCCTCACCAGAGCGACGAAGGGGCTGAGGAGTAAAAAGAATTCCTACTCTCCGATATAACTAGACTCCGAAAACAGTTTTCTTCTAGACTCAACAACGGCCAAACTAAACGATCAATCAAGGGGGCTCCTAGGGTCGGCCGAGGCTCTGATACCAACTTGTCACGCCCAATATGCGACCCTATCCAAAAGGAACTCGAAGGTCCCACCAAGGATAGACCCGCATATTGAAACGCTTTTGCTAGGTGGATATCATTACATCAACATTACATAATAGATGGGGATACATACAAGAGGCATACAATGCCACACGAATACAACAATTCAACATACAAGAACAACATCCGACTACGGATGAATCATAAATAGAAACTCAAACGACATCCACCCTGCTAGCCCAGGCTGCCGACCTGGAACCTATCCCCTGATCAAAGAAGAAGCAGAAGAAGAACTCCAAACAAGCAAATGTCGCTCTCGCGTCAAGATCATCGCATAACCTGTACCTGCAACTGTTGTTGTAGTAATCTGTGAGCCACGAGGACTCAGCAATCCCATTACCATGGGTATCAAGACTAGCAAAGCTTAATGGGGAAGGAAGGGGTAAAGTGGTGAGGTTGCAGCAGCGACTAAGCATATATGGTGGCTAACATACGCAAATGAGAGCGAGGAGAGAAACAAAGGAACGGTCGTGAACTAGCAATGATCAAGAGGTGATCCTGAACTCCTACTTACGTCAAACATAACACAGAAACCGTGTTCACTTTCCGGACTCCACCGAGAAGAGACCATCATGGCTACACACACGGTTGATGCGTTTTAATTCGAATTAGGTGTCAAGTTGTCTACAACCGGACATTAACAAATTCCCATCTGCCACATAACCGCGGGCACGGCTCTCGAAAGTTTATACCCTGCAGGGGTGTCCCAACTTAGCCCATGATAAGCTCTCGCGATCAACAAAGGATATACCTTCTCCCAGGAAGACCCGATCAGTCTCGGAATCCCGGTTTACAAGACATTTCGACAATAGTAAAACAAGACCAGCAAAGCTGCCCGATGCGCCGACAATCCCGATAGGAGCTGCACATATCTCGTTCTCAGGGCAACACCGGATAAGTCAAGCTACGAGTAAAACCAGACGTCGAGTTTCCCCGAGGTGGCCCCGCAGGCTGCTCAGTTCGGACCAACACTTAGACAAGCACTGGCCCGGGGGGGGCTAAAATAAAGATGACCCTTGGGTTAATTACTCCCAAGGGAAAAGTAGGTGGTGGTGAGGCAAATGGTAAAACCAAGGTTGGGCTTTGCTGGAGGAGTTTTATTCAAAGCGAACTGTCAGGGGGGTCCCATAAATCACCCGACCGCGTAAGGAACGCAAAATCCGGGAACATAACAACGGTATGACGGAAACTAGGGCGGCAAGAGTGGAACAAAACACCAGGCATAAGGCCGAGCCTTCCACCCTTTACCAAATATATAGATGCATTAATAATATAAGAGATATTGTGATATTCCAACCAAAATCTTGTACACCATGGAGAAATCTTCAACTTCACCTGCAACTAGCAACGCTATAAGAGGGGCTGAGCAAAGCGATAACATAGCCAAACAACGGTTTGCTAGGAGGGGTGTCAAAGGTTAGATGTTTTCATGGCAATTTGGGAGGCTTGAAGAACAAGTTATAGGAAGCGCAGCATAGCGAAAGAACGAAGCAACTAGCATAGCAATGATAGTAGTGAGATCCAGGGTAGCGGTCATCTTGCCTGAAATCCTGCTAGGAAGAAGAATGAGTCCATGAAGAAGATGAAGCCACGAAGACAATCCAAGCGTAGACAAACGAATCCTCACGATCGCAACGAAACAGGAACTATCGAGAAGAAGCACACAACATGGTAAACACACCACACATGAACAAGACATGGTGCACAGCAAGCATGATGCATGAAAAGTCTACATGAAGCTACTCATGGCAAGATATGATGCAAACAAGAACAACACACCAAGGCAAGTTTAAATGAGGCTGGGAACAACATATAACAATTCTGGTAAGTCCTCATATGCATATTTCGAAATTGGTCCAGATCTGAAAAACCTTAAGTTGAAGTTGTTAAACAGCAAGTTAAAGAGCACCAAGATGATCTACACGAGATTCTAGTCAAGTTACATATAAAGTTCATTAGATTCGGAGCTACGGCCTAGAAGATATGAGCAAAACAAGTTAAACATGGCATTGATGCAAAATGCATACAAACATCAAGCAAACACCTCAAAACAAGGATGCAACATGATAATATGAAGCTACATGCAAAAACAAGCAAGTTTCATATAGAGCACTCTCAAAACGGAGCAACGGTGCAACACACACACACACACAGTATACAAGTCATAACAATCTGTCCAAAACAGCAACTAGGCATATTGCAAGCATCAAAACAACATGCTACAGCACCCCCAACATAATAACAAAAGGCATGGGCATGAAGTACAGGTAAAGCGCAACAAAACATGAACACTGAGCTATCTCCAGAAATCACTAGAACATGCTCAAACACACATGGTAAGATTGCAAATAATAACAGTTTCAGACTTTGCAGAAATAACATCAGGTTGCAATGTTTAGAGTTATCAAACAACATGTTACAGGAACTTATCATGGCAAACAAAGGCATGGCATGAATCTACTAATTGCATAGATAAAAAGTCCCTTACTGACCATGAGCCAAAATGGATCAGAAGATATGATGGCACCCATGTAAACATGGCAAGTTATATTACAAATTCATACATGGCAGGAACAACAATAAGTAGGCATGTTGGTGAGCTTGAACCACTCACCACCGAGCAATACATGGCATGGAAAGGCAACCAACAGTAAAAAGGCATATTTATGAAGCTAAGCATGGCAAGAACAAGGTAATAGGGTACATGGATCACTAGCAAAACACATGGGAACTAGTGAACTTAATGTTAACAGGCTGATAACAACATCATTTAGCAAACTTTAGAGCAAGATAACAACATGTTCCAGCAGGCTATAATTGCAACCAGTGGCATGAATGGATAGAGCAAGACATGTAGATCAAAACATGTTTATAGAACATCTCCAGATTATGCATAGAATGATTAGTAGAAGCATGTTTACATAGCAACAAAATATTACAGAATCTGTCTAGCAAAACAGTAACAGCAAGTACCCTCCTTAACAAGCTCGATGCACTCAGCACACAACTCACGAAAATACATGGTTGGCACCACTGGAAAGATGGCATAGCATAGACCAAAACACATGTAGAGCTCAACCTCATAGGATGCACACATCAATCATGGCAAAAATGACAAATGAGCAAGTTATAACAGTTTCAGCAGATTAACATCAACATGCACTCTTACAACAGAATTTCGGGCATCAAGATGAGCTCAAATGAAAATGATGCAATGGTATGAAGTGATGTACTCGTCGAGACGAACAATTTGACATATTACACGCACGAAACGGAGCTACGGATGCAGAGATACGATGCGATGAACATGGCATGATAATATCAAAATATTTCGGGGACTTGGTCAAATTTGAACCTCAGGGAGGGTGGACATGTCCGGTCCAGGGCGGACACGTCCGACGTGGCTGGGTCATCCTCCACCTCCAGGAGGTCAACGGCGGGGTCGTCGAAGGCGGAGTCACCCTCCGGCATCGTTGGGGCGCGAGAGGGCTGGAGGAGGCCGGGGATGGGCAAATCCGGCCGCGGGGCATGCATTCCCGGCCGGATCTGGCCGGAGTAGGCGGGGTCGGCGAGGTTCGGTGGCGGCGGCGTCCATGTCTGCGGGGACGGCGCGGCAAGGCGCGGGTCGTGCCGGGGTTCGACGGGGAGGCGCGGGCGCTCCGGCGAGGCGGCGGCCGAAGCTCAAAGGCGGCAGGGTCGGTGAGGTGCGACGGCGAGGTCTAGCGACTGGGCGGCGGAGATGGCGTCGGGTGCCTGCGGGGCGGGGAGCGAGAGGCGGACGCAGGTGGCGGCGCGGTCCGGGTCCCGATGGGCTCGGCGGGCCCCAGATGGGCCTGCCAGGGCCGCGACGGCTGGAGGCAGACATGGGGGTGCGCTGGGGGCGCGTGGCCTTCGCGGGTTGGCTGGAGGGGCGCGGGGAGGCGACGTGGCGGCGCCCGGTTGGCCGGGGCGACGCCTCAGGTGGCGGCGCGGCGATTGGCGGCTCGCCAACTGGCGAAGGGGGAGCGCACCGGCGCTGAAAACGAGGAGGGGGTAGCGGCTGGCTGCGGGAATTGAGGAGGGGGGTAGGTAGGAGGCCAAAAATGGAGAGAGGGGGTCTTTATATAGCAAAAGAGGCTAGGGTTGGGGGTTTTGGGGGCTTTTCGGAGCGTACGATCGCCATCGAACGGCTCCGGAGCGGAGAGGGACTATGAGAGGGGTTGGTGGGCTGTGTAGATGGGCTAGGCTATAAGGAGAGAAGAGATAGCAGCCCGGCACGGGTTTTCGGAGGCCGAAAACACCCGACGAAGGTACCGGCAACGGTACCGCTATATTTAACGGTTGGGCTAACAAATGGGCTCCAAATGCGATGAAACTTGGCAGGCGCTCTGTCTACACTATAATAAGCCCGCACGACAAGTTGCAACCCATTCCGAGAACATTTTTATGCCAATTATAAAACAATATTTCGGAGGTGCCGCGGGCGCGTGCGAGTGTGGTCTGGACTCCGAACGGACAACGGAGAGAGCCGGGGGAACCCGAACGGATGCAAGTTTTGAAAAGCATGCAGATGAAATGCAGAATATGACATGGCAAAATGCAACACGCAAGCAGCTGACAAGGCAACGACGGCGAATAACTGGCAGACACCTGGCGCATCGAATCCGGGGCGTTACAATGAGCCCCCGGACAAAGGGATGAAGCGGGAAGCCCAGTCCGCGGAGGAAGTGGGGAAGGAATACGACCCTCTCATGGGGCCTGGGGGTGGGGATGAGCTGCCCCTTGTCGGGCAGCCGGTGCGCGATGTCGCTGGACAGGTATCCGGCGCCGCGCAGTTTTTTGATGTGCCCCTCCGTAACAGAGGAGACCATCCACTTGCCTCCCGCTCTGGACATGGCTGGAGAAGGTTGAGGCGAGATGTGTGAACTTGGGAGCTAGAGCTCCGGTGCGCGGAGATGGATAAGCAAAGGAGGAAGAAGGCGTAGGTAAAAAAGGGTGGATCCTTATCCCCTTATATATGGGCGGACAAAGACTATGCGTCCCCACCAGCCTGGTAAAACTCTCTTATCTCCCAAGCGCCACCATCAATGGCGCGGTTGGGTTACCCACGTCCGTATTGACGGGAACCCCGGAATAAGGGGAACACGATCTCTGCTTCGACAAGACGTGCCAAGGAAACCGCTTCGCTAAACGCGCTAAGGTGGTATAATAAAAAACGATTCAAGTAAAGGCTTGGTGGTGGTATGGCGTCATGCCACGAAATACGTCAGCAGATTGAACTTGTGTATATATTATTCTCTCTACGGTGGAATGTGGAATTTATTTTGCAGAGCCGGACACTATCCTAGTGTTCACAATCTTCTATGAATTATTCGGAGGAGGAACCCGCCTTGCAATGCCGAACAATATGCGCGCCGGACTCATCGTCATTGAAGCCTGGTTCAGGGGCTACTGAGGGAGTCCTGGACTAGGGTGTGTCCGGATGGCTGGACTATCATCATCGGCCGGACTCCAAGACTATGAAGATACAAGATTGAAGACTTCGTCCCCTGTCCGGATGGGACTTTCCTTGGCGTGGAAGGAAAGCTTGGCGATACGGATATGTAGATCTCCTACCATTGTAACCGACTCTGTGTAACCCTAGCCCTCTCCAGTGTCTATATAAACCGGAGGGTTTTAGTCCGTAGGACGAACAACCATTACAACAATCATACCATAGGCTAGCTTCTAGGGTTTAGCCTCCTTGATCTCGTGGTAGATCCACTCTTGTACTACCCATATCATCAATATCAATCAATCAGGAGTAGGGTTTTACCTCCATCGAGAGGGCCCGAACCTGGGTAAAAACATCGTGTCCCTTGTCTCCTGTTACCATCCGCCTAGACGCACAGTTCGGGACCCCCTACCCGAGATCCGCCGATTTTGACACCGACACCAAGCATATGAGAATGCCAAGCTTTTCAAAGAAAAAGTCAAACGCTGGCATGATAAGAGGATACAAAAGCGTGAGTTTAACATAGGAGATTATGTGTTATTGTTCAACTCTCGTTTAAGATTTTTTGCAGGAAAACTTCTCTCAAAATGGGAAGGTCCCTACGTTATCGAGGAGGTCTATCGTTCTGGTGCTATAAAAATCAACAACTTCGAAGGCACAAACCCGAGGGTGGTAAATGGCCAAAGAATTAAACATTATATTTCAGGTAATCCTATCAATGTTGAAACTAATATTATTGAAACCATAACCCCTGAGGAATACATAAGAGACACTTTCCAGAACGCTCCAGACTCCGAAAAGGCATAGGTACGTGGTACGGTAAGTAAACCGACTCCAAAACAACTGTAATGGCAATTTTTATCAGTTTTGGATTATTTAAGGATTTTAGGAAGAAAGAAGTAGTCCGAAGGGGCACAAGGCTCCCACGAGAGAGGAGGGCACCCCCCTGTAGGGCGCGCCCCCCTGTCTCGTGGGCACCTCGTGTGCCTCCCGGACTCCGTTTTCATGTATGTTACGTATTTTGGTCGGTAAAAATTCATTATATATACTCCCGAAGGTTTTGATCACCGTATCACGCAAATATCCTCCGTTTTTATTTCAAGCTGTTTCTGTTTCAGGTCTAGAGCATCATGTTGTCTACAAGCGCTCCCAAGGACAAGTTTTTCGAGAGGGTTATCAACCCCTACATTGCGGAGGTGCTGGATCACCCTCAAAACATTGAGATGCGTGAGGGGGTGTTGCACATCCGCGATGTGGAGGGACCAAGGCGTACCGGGAGCGTAGAGACAAAGCTTGAAGCCATGGAGCAAGAGGTTTTCAAGTGTCAAGGGATGGTGGAGCGTGGACTCAACGCCAACCAGATGATGATCACGGAGTTCGCCAACAACCACAAGCTGGATGCCGAAGTCATTGGGGAGACCATCTTTAAGCTTCAAGAGAAAATCGAGCACCTCCAAGCCCAGATTTATGACCTGCACCAGAACTGTGAGTATGAATATAGATTCAAGTGAATGAGTTTGGCTGCAGATTTAAGGATCCCGGAGACTCGATCATCCTTTTATGATGGAGAGCCTATGCCTTGGAAGACGTAAGACAAGCCTACATCATCAACAACTCCTACTTCACCACCTCCGAAGAAATAATCACATGGGTATGGGCACTCCCCTTGGCAACTGCCAAGCTTGGGGGAGGTGCCCCGGTATCGTATCACCATCACACTCCTATCTTTACCGCTTTATTTAGTTCGATCCTTTTAGTAGTATCTTGATCTATTAGTTCGAAGTTTTGATATCAAGTAGTTTTGAGTTTTGCTTTGTGATCTCTTTATGTAATCGAGTCCGTGTGCTATCTATAATAAAGATTAGTGTTGAGTCAAGGACTTTGCTATGTTACTATGGTCTTGAGAAAGTAGAAAAAACAAAAGAGTTCATATTGATCTTATGGATAGTCATAACTTCACACATAGAAAGTATGAGGCATAAAAATTGTTGAGAGTTGATGAACGTAGCCTTGGTCATCGTTGCAATTAATAGGAAGTAATAAGGGAAGAGGGGTTCACATATAAATATATTATCTTGGACATCTTTTATGATTGTGAAGCACTCATTAAGTATGACATGCTAAAAGAGTTGACGTTGGACAAGGAAGACAACGTAATGGTTTATGTTTTCCGACATCTCAGTTAAAGTATATTGTCATTGACCTTCCAAACATGTTGAGCTTGCCTTTCCCCCTCATGCTAGCCAAATTCTTTGCACCAAGTAGAGATACTACTTGTTCTTCCAAATATCCTCAAACCCAGTTTTGCCATGAGAGTCCACCATACCTACCTATGGATTGAGTAAGATCCTTCAAGTAAGTTGTCATCGGTGCAAGCAATAAAAATTGCTCTCTAAATATGTATGACTTATTAGTGCAGAGAAAATAAGCTTTGTACGAACTTGTTGTGGAAGTAATAAAAGCGACGGATTGCATAATAAAGGTCCACATACAAGGGGCAATAAGTGACGTTCTTTTGCATTAAGACTTCGTGCATCAACCCTAAATGCGCATGACAACCTCTGCTTCCCTCTACGAAGGGCCTATCTTTTACTTTATGTTTTTACTTTATGCTTGAGTCAAGGTGATACTCACCTTTCCCTTTTTATTTTTATCCTTTGGCAAGGTCCTCATGTTTGAAAGATCATGATACATATATCCAATTGGATGTAAGTTGGCATAGGCTATTATCGTTGACATCACCTAAAGGTGAATATGTTGGGAGGCAACACAATAAGCCCCTATCTTTCTCAGTGTCCGGCTGAAACTCTATAACCACAAGTATTGCGTGAGTGTTAACAATTATAGGGGACTACGAGATAGTTGAGTATGTGTGCTTGCGGAAAAGCTCTATTATTGACTCTTCCTGATGTTACGATAAATTGCAATTGCTTCAATGACTGAGATTATAGTTCGTTAGTTCCCAATGAAGTTTTTTGAACCATACTTGACATTGTGAATTGCTTATTACTTGAACGTAAGAAATCATATGACAAAATCCATATATGTTGTTGTTATTAGAATGATCATGATGCCCTCATGTCCGTATTTTATTTTTATCGACACCCTCTATCTCTAAACATGTGGACATATTTTTTGATTTCGGCTTCCACTTGAGGACAAGCGAGGTCTAAGCTTGGGGGAGTTGATACGTCCATTTTGCATCATGCTTTTATATCAATATTTATTGCATTATGGGTTGTTATTACACATTATATCTCAATACTTATGGCTATTCTCTCTTATTTTACAAGGTTTACCATGAAGAGGGGGGATGTCGGCAGCTGGAATTCTGGCTGCAAAAGGAGCAAACGTTGGAAACCTATTCTGCACAACTCCAAAAGACCTGAGACTCGACGAAACAACTTTTCAGATTTAATAAGAATTTTTGGGCAATAGGCTAGGGGGCCCACACCCTGTCCAGGAGACAGGGGGCCGCCCCCCCTGTAGGGCGCGCCCCTATCTCCTGGGCCCCGTGGTGGGCTTCCGGTGTCCATCTTCTGCTATATGAAGGGTTTTGTCCTGGAAAAAATCGTGGGCAAGCTTATGGGACGAAACTCCGCCGCCACGAGGTGGAACCTTGGTGGAATCAATCTAGGGCTCTGGCGGAGCTATTCTGCCGGGGACACTTCCCTCCGGGAGGGGGAAATCATCACCAACGATCCTCTCATCGGGAGGGGGTCAATCTCCATCAACATCTTCACCAGCACCATCTCCTCTCAAAACCCTAGTTCATCTCTTGTATCCAATCTTGTATCAAAACAACAAATTGGTACCTGTGGGTTGCTAGTAGTGTTGTTTACTCCTTGTAGTTGATGCTATTTGGTTAATTGGTGGAAGATCATATGTTCAGATCCTTTATGCATATTATTACCCCTCTGATCATGAACATGAATATGCTTTGTGAGTAGTTACGTTTGTTCCTAAGGACATGGGTGAAGTCTTGCTATTAGTAGTCATGTGAATTTGGTATTCCTTCGATATTTTGATGAGATGTATGTTGTCTCTCCTCTAGTGGTGTTATGTGAACATCGACTACATGACACTTCACCATTATTTGGGCCAAGAGGAAGGCATAGGGAAGTAATAAGTAGATGATGGGTTGCTAGAGTGACAGAAGCTTAAACCCTAGTTTATGCGTTGCTTCGTTAGGGGTTGATATGGACCCATATGTTTAATGTTGTGGTTAGTGTCGGTGTGAAAACCGGCGGATCTCGGGTAGGGGGTCCCGAACTGTGCGTCTAGGCGGATGGTAACAGGAGACAAGGGACACGATGTTTTTACCCAGGTTCGGGCCCTCTCGATGGAGGTAAAACCCTACTCCTGCTTGATTGATATTGATGATATGGGTAGTACAAGAGTGGATCTACCACGAGATCAAGGAGGCTAAACCCTAGAAGCTAGCCTATGGTATGATTGTTGTTGTTATGTCCTATGGACTAAAAACCCTCCGGTTTATATAGACACCGGAGAGGGCTAGGGTTACACAGAGTCGGTTACAATGGTAGGAGATCTACATATCCGTATCGCAAAGCTTGCCTTCCACGCCAAGGAAAGTCCCATCCGGACACGGGACGAAGTCTTCAATCTTGTATCTTCATAATCTTGGAGTCTGGCCGATGATGATAGTTCAGCTATCCGGACACCCCCTAGTCCAGGTCTCCCTCAATAGCCCCCGAACCAAGCTTCAATGACGACGAGTCCGGTGCGTATATTGTCTTCGGCGTTGCAAGGCGGGTTCTCCTCCAAATTCCATGTGATTGCCGAATAGTATCCGGCTTCCTTATAAATGTTGCGCTCCTTGGCTTCCACACGCAATAATGGCCCTCTTCCACGTGTCGTACGAATGCGAAAGGCCAGGGTATTTTTACATTTTACCCCCAAGCCTCACGAATAAGCTGCCTATAAGATCGGCAAGGATCCAGATCCAAATCACACCATCCTCCTTCCGCGAGTACTCATCGGAGCGCTTCTGACAAAAATCCACTCCATCATGGACCGTCGACGCGGCTCCTCCTCTCACGCTCCTAGCCCTTAGCCAGGAGATTGGAGGAGATGTTCAGTCCCGCACAGCGAGCTGGTGACGCTCCAAGCGGAGGGATACCTTCCTCCGGCCTTTATGGTCCCGGTTCGAGCTGGGCTGGCCACCTACAAAGGTGGAAAGCAGGCGGAGACCACCCCCAGTCCCTCCAAAGGAGAGCGGGTGTGCTTCGTCCCTTATCTAATAAGGGGGCTCGGATTTCCCATACATCTGTTTCTCTGGGGGCTTCTGGAGTTCTACGGACTCCAGCTTCATCACCTCACGCCCGCCTCCATTCTGCACATTGCGGGTTTCGTAGCTCATTGTGAGCTGTTTTTGGGCATCGAGCCCCATTTCGCACTGTGGAAGAGATTGTTTTGCCTCGTACCACATTCTCACGAGGGGTCGATATATCAAGTGGGCGGAGCCGAAATATGGCGCATCGCTGGGACCGGATATCTATCCGGAACCCCAAAGAAGGCGTCCGAAGATTGGCCTTCGGAATGGTTTTATGTGGAAGACGCTCCTCTGCCGGACCCAGTTCGGATCGGCCTCCCGGAGTTCAGCAACGCTCCTCTGAAGAAACGCCTGAGTTGGCGCCCGAGGAGCCCTCAACGGGAAGATGATAGGGGCGTCCATTATCTGATGGGCCAGATAAGGTTGTTGGCTCATTCTGGATTGACCATGATTGGAGTCATGGCCACGTGCATAATGCGAGGGGTGTAGCCGCTCCAATATAGGGGCCACCCCATGTGGGATTTTAACGGGGAGAATGATGCCACCCATCATGGCCGCAAGGGGCCGGGATCGGCCGCCGATCTGGTGAAGATCCTGTCCAGCTTGTACAAGGGGGAGAAGGAGGACTTCCTCCAAACGAGTCCATTGAACGGATTCTCCATGAATAACCCTCGGAGCTGGGTAAGCGGACGTTTATCTATCCGATCCGTGCTTTCAAAGTTAAGTGTCTTATTTTATGATTTCAACGTAGGATCTGCATCGGGATGTGGAGGGCATACACAATCCGGCTCCACAACCCGAGGATCCGGGAAGATCCCTTGATCCGGCCTCCAAAGAGGATCCGGACATAAAGGTGGAGCTAATTGACGGGGTGTTCCACCAACTTAGCATGGACAATGCTCTAGTCGCCATTACGGCTGACTACCCCGGTTTATCTCCGGCTTCCCAGGTAACTATGACCGGAGCCCTGACACCATTACTTCGTCCGTGCTTATTTCTGACCACCGTATACTAACGGTGTCTCGCAGGAGGTGCCTTCAAGGCGGGAAGATGCTCCCGCGGCGGCTGACCAACCAGGGTCAGTTCGGCCCAGCAGGCGGAAGAGGGGTGCGGTGCGTATTGAAACGTCGCCGCAACAGTATGGCACGCCACCGTTTTAAGGGAAAGATTCCTGGGAGGTATATTAATGCTCATGACTTTTCCAGGAGAAAGAGCGCTTGCCGGACTGTGCCCGGAGAGGTTGCCAACCAAGCCTCCGCCAGCCAAGTTCCAACACCTGGTCTGGAGGGGGAGGCGAGCGCAAGGCGCGAGCCAGATGCTTCTCCAACGGAGGATGCCGACAGGCTGTCTACCACCAAGTCTGAGGTGGAGAGCGCCATGAATCATAGGTGCCGCCGGACTGTTCTTCGTGATGCGTGTTTCTCCCCAGAGGCGTTGAATGCCTTTAGTGCGGGAGACGCGCACCTCCGTGCCGCTCAAGATGGTTTAACCAGAGCCACGGAGCAGTATGTGAAAGACATACGGGTAAGGAATTTTAATAGCTATATATGCCTGTAGCCCCCGAGACGTAAAGTAGTTAGAATAACTAATTTAAGGATCATTTGATATGCAGGATCTTACGAAGAAGAATACCCAACTGTCCCAGGAGCTTCAAGAGTGCAAGGCCCAACTTGAGGCCGCACGAGCCGCCACAGGAGGAGACACAGAGACCCCCTCCGGTAACACTTATTTGAAAAAGATAAGCGGTGTGCGGCGTGCGTGTAAGTCTGACAATAATATTGCAGATGTTGCCGGACTTGATCCAGACAAGCAACAGCTACTGCGCCAGCTGAAGGCCGGCAAGAGGGTGCTTATGAAGGTGCAGCAGGAGAGGAACAAACTCCAAGATGCCCACACCCAGCTAGGAGAAGAGCTAAAAGGTGTTCGGGCCTAGCTGTCTGGCTCCGTGAAGGAGAATCAGCGGCTTCATCGCGGCATTTAAAGTAAGTGCTCGAGCAAACTCTTTTGAAAAGAAGAGTTCAGCGAGGAAGTCGATTGACAGAAATATGTGTGTAGGTGTGCTCACAGGTCGCCCTACGGAGGAAATGCCCGGTTCAACGGGTGACCAACTTCCCGAGCTGGTGCAACTACACGAACATGTTCGGCAGGCGATGAGTGGCGTCGCCCAGGACTTATGGCCGTCCATCTCCCTACCCGAGGGCCTTGGAGGGCTTGCGGAGAAGCTTCAGGGAGCACGACAACGCTTCCGTCTGTGGAAGATATCGGCTTGCCGTCAAGGCGCCAGGGAGGCCTGGGCTATGGTGAAGACGCGGTACAAGAAGGCGGATCCGAACCACATGGCCGAGGTCGGACCTGTGGGGCCCGATGGGAAGGAGATCCCTGTGAGCTTAATGTATGGCCAAGTAGAGTTGGCCGCTAAGTATTCCCAACGGGACTGTAAATTAGACAGCCTGTTAGACGGGATGGAAGAGGAGTACAGTCAGTCAATTTGACGATGTATTTTAAAATGACATGTAAAATGCCTTCTAGCCGGATTGTAGATCGTTTGTCTTTGCAGACCTTTTCGCTTCAGCCTCGAGACCCTAGAGTCCGGAGTGTGTCCGAATACCCTCTCGGTTATGAAAAAACCGGGGCATGCATGGAGACCAGGCGTAGGGGTCATTAGTGCTTTATCAGACAAGTGCCCAACTAGTTATGGTATATTACATGGTTAGTAAGAAACATCTTCCAGGGAGAATAGTTCCGTTAGGGGTTCCTTTCCCTGGGAGGCATGCCCTAAAGTGCATGTACGGACTGCGAAAAGAGCAGAAGAGCATCTAGGGGCAGATAAATAAATAAATGAAAAATCATCTTTCAAGTCACCGACCGAATATTCCCTTAAGAACGCTAGCTTTCGGCTTCACCCAGTCTGAGGTACACATCCGACTGACCCGGCAGTAACAATCGCAGAGGTGCTCCCTTTACCTCCTAGCCGAACAATCGGGAACGTACGGGTAAGCACAGGAGCCAGGTGAGGGAGTCCTGGACTAGGGGGTGTCCGGACAGCCGGACTACCATCGTCCGCCGGACTCCAAGACTACGAAGATACAAGATTGAAGACTCCGTCCCTTGTCCGGATGGGACTTTCCTTGGCGTGGAAGGCAAGCTTGGCGATACGGATATGTAGATCTCCTACCATTGTAACCGACTCTGTGTAACCCTAGCCTCCTCCGGTGTCTATATAAACCGGAGGGCTTTAGTCCGTAGGACACAACATACATTACAACAATCATACCATAGGCTAGCTTCTAGGGTTTAGCCTCCTTGATCTCGTGGTAGATCCACTCTTGTACTACCAATATCATCAATATTAATCAAGCAGGACGTAGGGTTTTACCTCCATCGAGAGGGCCCGAACCTGGGTAAAATATCGTGTCCCTCGTCTCCTGTTACCATCCGCCTAGACGCACAGTTCGGGACCCCCCACCCGAGATCCGCCGGTTTTGACACCGACATTGGTGCTTTCATTGAGAGTTCCTCTGTGTCGTCACCGATAGGCTTGATGGCATCTTCAACCAACAACGCTGTCCAGGGTGAGACTTTTCTCCCCGGATAGATCTTCGTATTCGGCAGCTTCGCACTGCGGGCTAATTCGCTTGGCCATCTGGAGCAGATCAAAAGCTACGCCCCTGGCCGTCAGGTCAGATTCGGAAGCCTAAACTTCACGGCCGATGTCCACGGAGACTTGATCTTCGATGGACCCGAGCCACAGCCAAGCGCGCTGCACTGTTGCGATGGGCATGATCTAGCTCTGCCGCTGAACAGTGCCTTGGTGGCCGCACACGAATCCGCTCCGGCCATTGGTCCGGAGCAGACTGCCCAGATAGAGGGGCGGTGGATGGATGCCGCCTCGGGGGCTTCAACCGCTACGGCGATGGAGCCGAACACTAATCTCGTCCCTCACAAAACTCGTGATTCCGAGGTGTCGGACTCCTTGCCGGACTCCGAACCTCCCACGCCCCTACCAATCAAATCGGATTGGGCGCCGGTTATGGAATTCACCGCCGCGGACATCTTCCAATACTCGCCTTTTGGCGATATCCTGAATTCACTAAAGCATCACTCGTTATCAGGAGAGCCCTGGCCGGACTATGGCCAGGATGGTTGGGATGCGGACGACGATGAAATTCAGAGCCCACCCACCACCCACTTTGTAGCCACTGTCGACGATCTAACCGACATGCTAGACTACGACTCCGAAGACATCGACGCTATGGACGATGATGCCGGAGACGAACAGGAACCAGCGCCTACTAGGCACTAGAAGACCACCTCGTCATATGACATATACATGGTGGATACCCCAAAAGATGGGGACAGCGAAGAAACAGCGGAGACAGATCCTTTAAAGAAACAACCCAAGCGCCGGCGTCAGCGGCGCCGCTCTAAATCCCGCCACAGCAAGAAAGGAGATTCCGGCACAGGAGATAATAATACCCCAGAGAGTGCCGAAGACAATCCCCTCCAGCAAGACTCAGTGCAGGAGGATGCAGAAGCAAGCCCTCACGAGAGGGCGGCAGACGAAGAGGTTGAGGATCATAACTATATGCCTCCCTCCGAAGACGAAGCAAGCCTCAACGATGACGAATTCGTCGTACCTGAGGATCCCGTCGAACAAGAGCGTTCCAAGAGCAGGCTTATCGCCACAGCAAATAGCCTAAAGAAAAAGCAGCAACAGCTTCAAGCTGATTAGGACCTGCTGGCCGATTGATGGATCGAGGTCCTCACGGCCGAAGAGTATAAACTCGAACGCCCCTCCAAAAGCTACCAAGACGCAAGCTGCTCCCCCGATTAGAGGAGGAAGCATACATACCTCCATCACCAGCGCACGATATGGCTGACCGACCACCCCGTGGTCGTGACAGAGAGGCATCCAGGCCCCCAGCCAAGACCGTACCCCGGCATCAAAAGTATGAAGATAAGAGGGAACGCGCCGGACTTGCGAGATATATTGGAGGACAAAGCAAGGCAATCCAGATCCATCTACGGATCACGTGGGCGCCCCGAATATAATAACCCCGGCCGAGCCGAACACGGCAGACAGCGCTCTCTCGAGCTGCGTCATGATATTGCTCAATACAGAGGCACCGCACACCCACTATGGTTCACTGACGAAGTAATGGATCATCAAATCCCCGAAGGGTTTAAACCCGTAAACATTGAATCCTACGATGGCACAACAGACCCCGCAGTTTGGATAGAAGATTATCTTCTCCACATCCATATGGCCCGCGGCGACGATCTCCACGCCATCAAGTATCTCCCACTCAAGCTTAAAGGACCAACTCGACATTGGCTTAACGGCTTGCCCGCAGAGTCAATTGGGTGTTGGGAAGACCTGGAGGCCGCATTCCTTGATAACTTCCAAGGCATGTATGTGCGACCACCAGACGCCGATTACCTAAGCCACATCATTCAGCAGCCAGACGAATTGGCCAGACAATTCTGGACACGGTTCTTGACGAAGAAAAATCAAATCGTCGACTGTCCGGATGCAGAGGCCCTAGCAGCCTTCAAGCATAACATCCGTGATGAATGGCTAGCCCGGCACCTGGGCCAGGAAAAACTAAAATCTATGGCAGCCCTCACATCATTAATGACCCGCTTCTGCGTGGGAGAGGATAGCTGGCTAGCCCGCAGTAACAATCTCCGCAAAAATTCTGGCAGTCCGGACACTAAGGACAACAACGGCAGGTCACGTCGAAACAAAAACAAACGCCACATTAATGGCGATGACAAGGAGGATTCGGCAGTCAACGCCGGATTCCGAGGCTCTAAACCCGGTCAACGGAAGAAGCCATTCAAAAGAACCACTCTGGGTCCGTCCAATCTGGACCGAATACTCGACCGCTTATGCCAGATACATGGCACCTCTGAAAAGCCAGCTAACCACACTAATAGAGATTGCTGGGTGTTCAAGCAGGCCGGCAAGTTAATTGCCGAAAACAATGACAAGGGGCTAAACAGCGATGACAAGGAGGAGACCCGACCGCCGAACAGTAGAGGACAGAAGGGTTTTCCCCCACAAGTGCGGACGGTGAACATGATTTACGCAACCCATATACCCAAGAGGGAGAGGAAGTGCGCACTAAGGGACGTCTATGCGATGGAGCCAGTCGCCCCGAAGTTCAATCCATGGTCCTCTTGTCCGATCACTTTCGATCGAAGAGACCATCTGACCAGCATACGCCATGGCGGATTCGCCGCATTAGTTTTAGACCCAATCATCGATGGATTTCACCTCACGAGAGTCCTGATGGACGGCGGCAGTAGCCTGAACCTGCTTTATCAGGATACAGTGCGCAAAATGGGCATAGACCCCTCAAGGATTAAACCTACAAAGACAACCTTTAAAGGTGTCATACCAGGAGTGGAAGCCAACTGTACAGGCTCAGTCACACTGGAAGTGGTCTTCGGATCCCCGGATAATTTCCGGAGCGAAGAGTTAATCTTCGACATAGTCCCGTTTCACAGCGGCTATCACGCTCTGCTCGGACGAACCGCGTTTGCAAAATTCAACGCGGTGCCGCATTATGCATACCTAAAGCTCAAGATGTCGGGCCCTCGTGGAGTCATCACAGTCAATGGGAATACGGAACGCTCCCTCCGAATGGAGGAACATACAGCGGCTCTCGCGGCAGAAGTACAGAGTAGCCTCTTAAGGCAATTCTCCAGTCCGGCCGTTAAACAGCCGGATACAGCAAAACGCGCCTGAAGCAATACCAACCAAGACCACCTGGCGCGATCAGAGCATGCGTAGCAATGCGGCCCCAACCCTCGCCCGCGCATGATCGCAATAATAACACTCCGCGTACATCATTACGCTTTGGAGATACCATGGGCACAGGGGAGGGGGCACGATCGCAACGGACCCAGAGTGCGGTTCGACCACACCGGGGGCTCGCAAGTGTGCCCCCCTTTTTTTATTTTTTATTTTCCTTCTTTTATGTACACAGGACTCCGTTAGCCAGAAGCCCTGTCCGGCGGCGAACCTGCCGAACTCATGATGCAACAGTCAGGGACTAAAGAAGGCTGCGACGAACACTCAGGTGGTCTCAATTACGAGCATTAAATTCGATTATATACACCAAGTCCGCAGCTCACCCCTGGAGGGGGACATGTTTACTTAGTCCAAATCCCTTGCTTACCGCACTATTTGTATCAGTCCACTCTCCTAGCAGACTTTCTTTCATAAATAATGCAGCACCTTTTTGATTGCAATTGCATTACCTTATATACATATGCTCATTATATGACATCTTGCACTCGTATATTTTGGTACGGCCGAATCCGCCAGGGGCTTATGTTCCCCACTCTATGGTGTGATAAGTCCGAACACTTTCATAAGTGTGGCACCCCGAACTTATAGCAATATATGAATCGGCTCCGAATCATGTCTTGGGTCAATAGTTGGGTTTGCCCGGCTCCCACGTTTTGGTGCCTTATGTTCCGTTCTGTCGGCTAAGGTGGCACTGGGAGAACCACTGCGATTGCGCCCCGGTTGAGCCGGGCGAGCGCCTCAGTGGAGAAAGCTAAAACTGACCCGCATGATAAGGCGAGAGACTGGTCGCTGTTCGAGAGGTTTTTTCGGGTCCTTAAAGACTCACGCCGCTTCGAGCGAAGTTCCGGACAATGTTCGACGAAGGCGTGGATAGCGCCCCAGATTCGGTCTTCCGAATACCAGGGGCTTCGCCGAAATTTAAAATTATACAATTCTATGGCTAAGTGAGAGTGTTCAAGCACTATAAGTCCGGTTGCCTTGTTCGTTGTGTTGAGCGCCTCCCTTGATGGACCCAACAATGGGAACAAGAGTGCTCAAGTTTATCCCGAACACCCCAGCACTTGTGGCTTGGGGGATGAAGGCAACGACTTGCCATCTCTCAGATTTTATAAACGGCCGCACAGAAGGTAATATTTTAAATTAACAAAGCGTTGCTCAAAGCGCACATGAACAAAGGTTTAGCGCACAGGATAATACATAGCAAATTCACTCAAAGATTACATTTCTGGGGCACTCATCCGCAATATCGCGGGATCCCTTCAGGACAGTTTTATAATACATTTCAGGCGTGTGATACTCCTTGCCCGGTGGCAGTGGGTCCATGAGAAGCTTCTCCGCATCCAACCTGCCCTAATGCACCTTTGTGCGGGCGAGGGCCCGACGAGCGCCTTCAATACAGGCAGAGCGCTTGATGACATCCACCCAGGGGCATGCATCCACCAGCCGCCGCACGAGGCCAAAGTAGCTCCCAGGCATGACCTGTTCAGGCCACAGCCGAACTATAAGGCCCTTCATGGCCTCCTCAGCTACCTTGTGGAGTTCGACCAGCTGCTTCAGCTGGTCGCTTGGGGGCACCGGATGGCCGGCCTCAGCGTACTGAGACCAGAAGACATTCTCCGTCGAGCTCCCCTCCTCACCACGATAGAATGCGGCGGCATTAGACGCACTACACGGCAGATCTGCAAACGCCCCTGGAGAGCTCCGAATGCGGGTAAGTGTCAGGTAGTTTACATTAACATGCCTGCTGTCGGTGTCAAAACCGGCGGATCTCGGGTAGGGGGTCCCGAACTGTGCGTCTAGGCGGATGGTAACAGGAGACGAGGGACACGATGTTTTTACCCAGGTTCGGGCCCTCTCGATGGAGGTAAAACCCTACGTCCTGCTTGATTAATATTGATGATATGGGTAGTACAAGAGTAGATCTACCACGAGATCAAGGAGGCTAAACCCTAGAAGCTAGCCTATGGTATGATTGTTGTAATGTATGTTGTCCTACGGACTAAAGCCCTCCGGTTTATATAGACACCGGAGAGGGCTAGGGTTACATAGAGTCGGTTACAATGGTAGGAGATCTACATATCCGTATCGCCAAGCTTGCCATCCACGCCAAGGAAAGTACCATCCAGACATGAGCCGGAGTCTTCAATCTTGTATCTTCGTAGTCTTGGAGTCCGGCGGATATTGATAGTCCGGCTGTCCGGACACCCCCTAGTCCAGGACTCCCTCAGTAGCCCCTGAACCAGTCTTCAATGACGATAAGTCCGGCGTGCATAATGTTCGGCATTGCAAGGCGGGTTCCTCCCTTGAATAATCAGAAGAAGATCATGAACACCAGGATAGTGTCCGGCTCTGCAAAATAAATTCCACATTCCACCATAGAGAGAATAAAATGTACACTTAGTTCAATCTGCTGACGTATTATGCGGTGTGACATCACACCGCCACTAGGCCTTTATTTGAATTACTATACCACCTCAGCATGTTTAGCGAAGCGGTTTCCTTGGCACGTCTTGTCGAAGCAGAGATCGTGTTCCCCTTATTCCGGGATTCTCATCAATACGTGCGTGGGTAACCCAACCGCTCCCGTTGCCACGCCTCCTCTATCAAAGGGGAATCCCAAATGGTCACGGAGACGGCCCTTGGTATTTTTTCCCCTTTATAAGAGGACCAAGGCTCGCCATTGTTCTTCAATCTCGCATCGAATCTCTTCCCCGCTCCCAGTTCCAACACCCAGAGCCTCAGATTCAAGCACTTCGGATCCTCAATCATGCCCGGCTCCGACCTCCAGGGCCAGTGGATGCCCTCCTCCGTCACGGAGGAGGACATATTGAAGTTGCGTGAGGCCAAGTACCTGGCCTACGAGGTTTCGCACAGGTTGCCTGCCCAAGGGCAGGCCGTGCTAGCCCCCGAGCCCGGTGAATACGTCGTTTTCGTATCCCACCTCCGTCGGGGTTTAGGCTTCCCGACGGATCCCTTCGTGAGAGGGCTCCTGTTCTACTACGGGCTGGACTTTCAGGACTTGGCTCCGGAGTCCATCCTCCATATCTCCGCATTCATTATCGTCTGCGAAGCCTTCCTCCGCGTCATTCCCCACTTCGGCTGATGGCTGAAGACCTTCAAGGTGGAGCCGAAGATGATCGGGGGGCGTCAAGCGGAGTGCGGCGGGGCGACCATAAGCAAAAAGGTCGATGCCCCGTGGCCCGAGGGTTCCTTCCAAGAGGAACTTGGACCGTGGCAGTAGGAGTGGTTCTATATCACCGCTCCAAGGGGCAGCAGGCAAAAGCCGCCGCCCTTATTCCGCCCGGGACCTCCACGCCAACTGATGTCGTGGGTCAACCAAGGACTCAATTGGGGGCCGTCCGAAGACGTGCCTTCACTGCAGGGCCGGATTCGAGATCTCCAAGCGAGGGAGATCGACCTGATCAAGGTGATGCAGGTTATGCTAATCAGGCATCTTCTGCCCTGCAAACACCGTCCTCTCCGTCTATGGGAGTTCAACCCGGAGGGACCTCGGATTGTCCAACACTTCATGGGTGCGACACCCGTGGAGATGTACAAGTTGTTCTTCGGACCGCAGGTGGCGTGTCCGGATTTAGCCGAGGATGCAGGTCTAAGCCGTGGTCGCCCGGATACTCAGGTAAGTAGCTCAGAGTCCGGACATTCTGTTTATGTGCCTTTCTAGAGTTCGCCTCCTGACCCTTTGTTCTTTACAGGAATGGGTGGCGCGATCAAGGCTGATAAGGTGTCCGGCCCCCCTCCCAGAGACCGCACAGGAGCCCGTGCTGGTCAGAATGTTGGAGGTTGCGCCCACAGAAGGGGGCGACGGGGAAAATAGAGGAGCTAATATTTCGCCCAAAGGGGCAACTGAAGAGGGAGGAAGAAAGAACCCCTCCCTTCAGGGGGAGAATAGGACCGCCTCCGAAGATCCGGAGGCCAAAGCCCCTAAGCGTGGGAAGAGATCTTCCCCGGGGGGTCCGGCGCCCGGAAAGAATCCGGACGCACAATCATCATCAAAGGATCGGCCCTCCAGCGAGCCGTGAGTATGAAAGAGGGAGTTAATTAGTAAGGAAATACCTTCATTTGTGCTTCTGTAGATAACCAAAATATTTATATTGCAGTTCGGATCTGCAGCCTTCTCAGATGAGTTCATCTTCGGGGGACCTTCTTCCGGAGATGATGGAGAGCGATACGCCTCCGTCCGCAGCGCCGCCAGATGAGGCAGGTGAACCCGAAGTGTCATCATGGGGGGTATCCCCGAGTCCGGAGGGGCCAGAGAGTTCGGCACCTACTAGTGTCCGGCCGGGAGAACTGAAGAATCTGCTTGAGAGGGCGTCCATTTCAGAAGATCACCGTGCGTTAATGCGTATGGTGATTGGAAGGATTTCGTCCGCTGAGAGCGAATTGCGTAATGCCGCCATGAGTTTGCTGGCGGGATTTGAGGTATGCGAGAATCACGCACCCCTTTGTCTTTTAACAGTTTTGCATATAAAAAATGCGCCCTGTATAGATAGTAGCCCCTGAGACTCGGTAGGTTGTCGGAAACGACAGCGTACCGAGGATCGAAATCTAAAGGAATGAATTCCATCGTTCCTATGCAGGTGGCGGATAGTCCGGTGGCTAGCCGGACTAGTGAGTTTGCCGAGTTAAATCGGCAATTTGACTTGACAGATGCGGACATCGCACTTGTCAACAGGCGACTTGACGAGTCGCAAGGTAAAAGAGTTCTCCGCAGTCGCTTTATTAAGGAGGTCAAAGCCCTCCTCTGATAAATTATATGCTGTGTGTACAAACGGTGCTGCTGCTGTGGAGGGCCTTTGGGCCAAACTTGCTCGAGCTAAGGAGCAAGCCCGAAGGAGTGAAGCGGCTGCCTCGAGGGCGGCCGAGGAGTTGAAAGCCGAAAAGGTTGCGCACTGCCTAAGCAGGGCCGAGGTGGCCGAATTGGCCATAAAAGTAAAGGATGCTGCCGACCGCAATGAGGCTCTTGAAAAGGAGCGCTTATCAGAGCGGGAAGACCTGAAGAAGGCCACTGCCGAAGCCAAGGATGCCCGCTCTGCAATGCGGGCTATGAAGGAGGAACTGTGCCAGGCCGGAAAGATCGTGGCTGGCAAGCCTTTTCTGCTGCGTCGCCGGTTTATGGATGGAAAGTATGCTCAATTTGAGCAGCTGTGGAGTCCGGAGGATCCGTATATGGACTTAGCTGCAAGTGCGGCCGATGCCGTTAAGCACTTCCGGAGCCATAAGGAGCACGAGACGGAAGAGCTATATTTGTCTCAATTCCACAGTCCGGATCGCCCACTTCCATTGACAGACCGGTTGGCCGAATGGGCCGAGCTAAATAGATTGTCCGGTCTTGCCATGACTGACATCGTGGCCCATGTCTGGCCAGAGAGGTCCAAGGCGACGAGCTACTTTAGCTTACTACAACAATTCCTTGGAGCGGTGCCGCATATAAAGGAGATGAAGCGGTCGGCCTGCATAGAGGGCGCGCGGATGGCTCTTGCCCGTCTGAAGGCGCATTGTCCAGAGATGGACGCCACCGCTGTTGCTGCCCAGGGTTCGGATGAAAACCGGCTCCCTGCCGAGAACTATTTCGGGGAAGTCATGCGTGGCGCTCGTGTAATAGAGTCGCAGTGCTCGAAGAATGTAACGTTCAAATGAACGCATTAGCTTGTAAATCGATGATTATGTTATAACTGCTTTTTATACTTGTGCGTCCAAGTAGTAAAACTTCTCCTGTGCAGCCGTTTACGTATACTTGTGTATAACTTGAAAGATGGCAGTCTTCGGCTTTAGCCCCCACGCACAAGGTGCTGGGGTGTTCGCAAAAATAGCGCGTTTTCACACTTAATCTGACGTCTCGGTCTTGTTATAAGGAGGTGGTAGCGTAGCGAACGAGGCAATCCGGACTATAATGCTTTATAACTTTCACTTAGCGCGTGGAGCTCGAGGGTGGGGCTACGATATAGCCCCTGGTGGCATCGCCCTTCTCTGAAGTCGGAGCGCGTGTGCCTGACCGGGAACGGCCCTTCGTCAAAGCGGGGAATTCTAAACATTCCGGTAGTCGATCGAGTGGTTGACCAGTCTCTCGCTGCATCATGACAGTCAGTTTTCGGCTTTCTCTACTAAGGTGCTCGCCCAGCCGAACTGGGGCACAATCGCAGTAGTTCTCCTGGTGCCGCGTTAGCCGATGATACGAAACGTAAGGCAGCAAAACACAGGAGCCGGGCAAACCCAACATTTGACCAAAGACATGATTCGGAGCTGATGCATATAATGCCTAACTCGAGATGCCGAACACTCCCTAAGGTGTTCGGTCTTTATAATAATGGGCAGAACGATGCCCTAAGCCCCTAGTGTCCAGGTACGGGCATGGTCTTCTGACGCGGCCAATGCCAAAACGTCAGGCTCCGCTTTGGCTATAGGAAGAAACCAAGGGAGAATAACAACAAGAGACAGTAAAAAAGGTTTACGTAGGGTCTTAATCTGAAAAGAATCCTCACAACGGGTCCCTACTACACGTCTGCGCCTGTGTCTCCGTTGCTCCGTTATCCTGGACGGGTATGCACGTTGTTCATCTGTAAAAAGAGAGGAACGTTTAGTTTTAAAAACAGTTTGTGCGAAAAATATTAGAAATATAAATAATTAAAGCGGGGTTTGTATGAACCCGCGGTGATTTGCGCGCGCAGCCCCCTGTGAAGGGGTATGCGGCTAGGGAGCCCCTAGCCCACTGACGCCGGATTCGTCTATCCAAGTCCGGGGCCTTTAAGTGACCCTCGCACTAAAATTACGCCACGCGGTCCGGGCATCTTGAGTGTAAGAGATGCATAATGCGGTATGGCGTTGAAGCGGACAAAAGCCTTTCGTCCCAAGAGTGCTTGATATTCACTTTCAAATGGGACGATATGAAAAATTAATTTTTCGCGTCGAGAATTGTTCGGCGATCCGAACACGACTTCTAGTAATATGGAGCCTATGCACTTGGCGTAATGGCCTGGCGTCACTCCTTTGAAGGAAGTGCGGCTGTGTCGAATTTTGGTAGGGTCTATCCCCATCCTACGGATTGTGTTTGAATATAGCAGGTTTAAGTCACTACCTCCGTCCATTAGGACGTTAGTAAATGGCAATCCGTCTATTGTGGGATTCAATATCAGGGGAGTCCGTCCCGCATTTCGAACGCTTCTGGAATAGTCCAGGTGGTCGAAAGTGATTGGTTTTGATATCCAATCTCTACGGTCTGCTGGGTTGGACCACGCGAAGCTCTTTTTAGAAAGTGCCGCACTATTTTTCCGTATTATCACATGAAGTGAGTTTACTGCTTTGACCCCTTGTGGGAAAGTCTTCTGTTTTCCGGTGCTCTGGTGGTGGGGTTTATCTTCTTTGCTTGACGCGTCGGGCCCCTTGTGTTCGGCATTTAGTCGGCCGGACTGTTTGAAAACCCAACAATCCCTGTGGGTGTGATTTGCAGGCCTTCCGGGGGTACTGTGGATTTGACATATCTGACCCAAGATTTTATTTAAGTTGGACAATTCGTCACTGTCATCCTTAAGAGGCTGTGTTTTATTATTGGGCCGCGAGCTTTTGAATCCGGCGTTGACTGCCGCGCTCTTTGGGCTTTTCTCTTTATTCCAGCGCTGTTCTTTTCTGCGCCGTGATTTTCCGTTTCCATCTCTTATCTCTGATGTACTTGGGTCGCTGGTGCTGCATCGTGCTAACCAGCTATCCTCGCCCGCACAGAAGCGGGTCATGAGGCTTGTTAGTGCGGACATTGTCCTCGGTTTCTCTTGACCGAGGTGCCTGGCGAGCCATTCGTCTCGGACATTGTGCTTGAAAGCTGCTAAGGCTTCGGCGTCCGGACAGTCGACTATTTGGTTCTTTTCTGTAAGGAACCTGTTCCAGAATTTCCGCGCTGACTCTCCGGGCTGTTGAGTTATATGAATTAGATCATCTGCATCCGGAGGGCGGACATAAGTCCCTTGAAAATTTGCTCTAAACGCGTCCTCGAGCTCTTCCCAACTTCCAACAGTATTTTCTGGGAGGCTTTTAAGCCAATGACGGGCTGGCCCTTTGAGCTTGAGGGGTAGGTATTTTATGGCGTGGAGATCATCTCCTCTGGCCATATGTATATGTAGTGTATAATCTTCTATCCAGACTCCAGGGTCTGTTGTTCCATCGTAGGCCTCTATGTTTATGGGTTTAAATCCTGTTGGGAATTCATGGTCTAGCACCTCGTCAGTGAAACATAGTGGGTGTGCGGTGCCCCTGTATTGAGCGATATCGCGACGCAGCTCGAGAGAGCGCTGTCTGCTGTGTTCGGCCCGGCCGGGGTTATTGTATCCGGCACGATGGTATTCGTCGTGGGTCGTAGGGCGCCCACGTGATCCATAGATGGATATGGATTGCCTTGCTTTGTCCTCCAATATGTCTCACAAGTCCGGCGCGTTCCCTCTTGGCTTCGTACTTTTGGAGCGATGCCGGGGTATGATCTTGGCTGGGGGCCTGGATGCCTCTCTGTCACGACCACGGGGTGGTTGGTCAGCCATATCGTGCGCTGGTGATGGAGGTACGTATGCTTCCTCCTCTAATCGGGGGAGCAGCTTGCGTTTTGGGTAACTTTTGGAGGGACGTTCGAGTTTATACTCTTCGGCCGCGAGGACCTCGGTCCATCGATCGGCCAGCAGGTCCTGATCAGCTTGAAGCTGCTGCTGCTTTTTCTTTAGGCTGTTTGCTGTGGCGATAAGCCTGCGCTTGAAGCGCTCTTGTTCGACGGGATCCTCGGGCACGACGAATTCGTCATCGTTGAGGCTTGCTTCGTCTTCGGAGGGAGGCATATAATTATGATCCTCAACCTCTTCGTCTGCCGCCCCCTCATGAGGGCTTGCTTCTGCATCCTCCTGCACTGAGTCTTGATGGAGGGGATTGTCTTCGGCACTCTCTAGAGTATTATTATCTCCTGTGCCGGAATCTCCATTCTTGCTGTGGCGAGATTTAGAGCGGCGCCGCTGACGCCGGCGCTTGGGCTGTTTCCTTACGGAATCTGCCTCCGCTGTTTCTTCGCCGTCCCCATCTTTTGGGGTATCCACCATGTATACATCGTATGACGAGGTGGCCTTCCAGTGCCCTGTGGGCGCTGGTTCCTGTTCGTCTCCGGCATCGTCGTCCATAGCGTCGATGTCTTCGGAGTTGTAGTCTAGCATGTCGGTTAGATCGTCGCCAGTGGCTACAAAGTGGGTGGTGGGTGGGCTTTGAATTTCTTCGTCATCCGTATCCCAACCATCCTGGCCATAATCCGGCCAGGACTCTCCTGATAATGAGAGATGCTTTAGTGAATTCAAGATATCGCCAAAAGGCGAGCATTGGAAGATGTCCGCGGCGGTGAATTCCATAACCGGCGCCCGATCCGGATTGATTGGTAGGGGCGCGGGAGGTTCGGAGTCCGGCGAGGAGTCCGGCGCCTCGGAATCACGAGTTTCGCAGGGGACAAGATTAGTGTTCGGCTCCATCGTCGTGGATGTTGAAGCCCCCAGGGCGGCGCCTATCCACCGACCCTCGATCTGGGCGATCGGCTCCGGGCTAATGGCCGAAGCGGATCCTTGTGCGGCCACCAAGGCACTGTTCAGTGGCAGAGCTAAATCATGCCCGTCATCATAGTGCGGCGCGCTTGGCTGTGGCTCGAGTCCGTCGAAGATCGAGTCTCCGTGGACGTCGGCCGTGAAGTTTAAGCTTCCAAATCTGACCTGACGGCCAGGGGCGTAGCTTTCGATCTGCTCCAGATGGCCAAGTGAATTGGCCCGCAGGGCGAAGCCGCCGAATACGAAGATCTGTCCGGGGAGAAAAGTCTCACCCTGGACAGCGTTGCAGGCTGAAGATGCCATCAAGCCTATCGGTGACGACACAGAGGAACTCTCAATGAAAGCACCAATGTCGGTGTCAAAACCGGCGGATCTCGGGTAGGGGGTCCCGAACTGTGCGTCTAGGCGGATGGTAACAGGAGACGAGGGACATGATGTTTTTACCCAGGTTCGGGCCCTCTCGATGGAGGTAAAACCCTACGTCCTGCTTGATTAATATTGATGATATGGGTAGTACAAGAGTAGATCTACCACGAGATCAAGGAGGCTAAACCCTAGAAGCTAGCCTATGGTATGATTGTTGTAATGTATGTTGTCCTACGGACTAAAGCCCTCCGGTTTATATAGACACCGGAGAGGGCTAGGGTTACACATAGTCGGTTACAATGGTAGGAGATCTACATATCCGTATCGCCAAGCTTGCCTTCCACGCCAAGGAAAGTACCATCCGGACACGAGCCGGAGTCTTCAATCTTGTATCTTCGTAGTCTTGGAGTCCGGCGGATATTGATAGTCCGGCTGTCCGGACACCCCCTAGTCCAGGACTCCCTCACCTGCTTTGCATGAAAAATGCCTTACCCGCCGCTATCTTCTTTATATCTTCAACCTCCTGAAGGGCCCTATGGGCCTCGGCCTTGGCGGACTTGGCACTTTCGAGAGCCGAGGCAAGCTCGGACTCTCGAGTCTAGGAGTCACGCTCCAAACTCTCATGCTTTTCCATGAGAGCCTGGAGCTCTTGCCGAACTTCCGCCACCCGTGCCTCCTGCTTTTCTCGCTCTGCCCGTTCCGCGGCCGCACTGTGTTCGGCCGCGGACACATCCTCCTTCAGGGCTGCCACCTTGTTAGTGGCCCCTGCAATACACATATTATCCTTGTTAACTTTATTGCAACCAAAATCCTTTTTTATAAGGTAACTATTCAAAGTGGTGTTACTCACCTTCTTTGTCCTCGAGCTGCTTCTTCGCATGGCCGAGCTCTCGCTCGGACCGCTCGAGATCCTGCTTTAGCACATTGACCTCTGCCGTTAGTGCGGCAGAGGTCAGCAACGCAGCCTGCAAACCCATATTGACATATTTTAAGCAACCCTACGTATATCTTGTTAGATCCTCAGTCCGGCTTTTTCTTTCCGAACACCGAACTGAGCATCAGGGGCTACTGTCTATGCGGTATTACATTACATAATTTTAACTTCTTACCTAAAAGCCTGTTAGAAGGCTGCTGCAGGCTTCGGTCAGCCCGCTTTTGGCGAGCTGAACCTTTTGAATCACCGCACTCATGATAGTGTGGTGTTCTTCCTCGATGGAAGCGCCTTTAAGCGCTTCCAGCAAGTTATCCAGCATCTCCGGTTGGACGGAGGTCGCCGGTGTCACGGTCTTGCCCTTCTTTCGAAGGGGCCGCTTGCCGGACTCTGGAACCACTACAGGTTCCGATGTATAGTCCAGCGCCAGGTCCGGGAGGCTGCCTGACGGCGCCTCCGGAGCCTCCTCCTGATGGGTCCCTCTCTGGGATCCCACCTCGGCGTCCTCGTCGGCGCATGGGGTAGAGGCAGTCGGAAGTGAATCCACATCCGACGGGGCCAAGGACCCGCTTGATGAAGCGGGGAGATCATCATCAGCCGGACTACGGACAGAATGCGACGTTAGAAGGACACTACACGACATAAAAGATATTGCATATCAAGGATCCGGATACTTACGATCTCGCCGGACGCCTGGCCCTTGGAGGCCACTCATCCTCGCCAACAGTGGTATTGGCGAAACTGTCCTGGGGGATAGTTCTCCCCCTCTTGGACCCTTCGGCCTCCCCTATTGGGGAAGCCTTCCTCTTCTTCTCTCCCTCTTCTGGGAGAGAATCCTCCTCCTCCTCCTCGTCTTCAGGGGAGGAGTCTGCCTCGTTGTCGGACGCCTGATTGCGGGAACTCTTTCGAGTCCCCACGACCACCTTCTTGGCCTTCTTCTCCGGCACCACATGCGGTGCCGGAACCAGCAGCCCTGCTAAACGGGCGTCCACTGGGTCTTCTGGCATGGGAGCCGGGCTGATAAGCAGCTTGGCCTTCTCCATCCATTCCTGTCAAAGGAAGAGACAGAATGAAACCCCTCTAGAATCAATTTGATTACCACAAGTGTCCCGTAAAGGGGTTGAATCACTTACCTCGTCAGCCGGATGCTGCGAGCGAAATCCGCGATCTTCTGTCACGGATGCGGGGGCTTCGGCGCCCTTAAACAGCCCCCTCCAGGCGCCTTCGTATGTCGTATCGAAGAGCCCGCTCAGCGCCTGGTGCTGTTCCGGATTGAACTCCCACAGATTGAATGCCCGTTCTTGGCATGGGAGATTCCGGCGGATGAGCATGACTTGGACCACGTCGACGAGCCTGAGCTTATTGCTCACCAGCTTCTGGATGCAGGCTCGGAGTCCCGTCACCTCCTTCGGATCGCCCCACAGCAAGCCCTTCTCTTTCCAGGAGGTGAGCTGCATGGGGACGCCAGATCTAAACTCGGGGGCTGCCGCCCATGTGGGCTTGCGCGGCTCGGTGATGTAGAACCACCCCGATTGCCACCCCTTGACGGAGTCCACAAAGGCCCCTTCGAGCCAAAGGACGTTGGGTAATTTACCCAACATGGCGCCTCCGCATTCCGCTTGCGTGCCCTTCACAACCTTCGGCTTGACGTTGAAGGTCTTGAGCCACAGGCCGAAGTGGGGCTGGATGCAGAGGAAGGCCTCGCACACGACGATGAACGCCGAGATGTTGAGGATGAAGTTCGGCGCCAGATCGTGGAAATCCAGGCCGTAATAGAACATGAGCCCCCGGACGAATGGATGGAGCGGAAAGCCCAGTCCGCGGAGGAAGTGGGGAAGGAAGACGACCCTCTTGTGAGGACCAGAGGTAGGGACGAGCTGCTCCTCGTCGGGCAGCCGATGCGCGATATCGCCGGAAAGATATCCGGCGCTGCGCAGTTTGGTGATGTGCTCCTCCTTAACGGTGGAGGCCAACCAATTGCCTCCCGCTCCGGACATATTCGGAGAAGGTTAGGGCAAGATGCGCGAGCTTGGGCGTTGGAGCTTGAGTACGCGGAGATGGATAAGCAAAGGAGGAAGAAGGCGTAGGTGAGAAGGTAAATCCTTATCCCTTTTATATAGGCGGACGAAAACTATGCGTCCCGCTGGCCTGATAAAACTCGCTTATCTCCCAAGCGCCACCATCAATGGCGCGGTTGGGTTAACCACGTCCATATTGATGAGAATCCCGGAATAAGGGGAACACGATCTCTGCTTCGACAAGACGTGCCAAGGAAACCGCTTCACTAAACGTGCTGAGGTGGTATAGTAAAAAACGATTCAAACAAAGGCTTGGTAGCGGTGTGATGTCATGCCGCATAATACGTCAGCAGATTGGACTGGTGTACATTTTATTCTCTCTACGGTGGAATGTGGAATTTATTTTGCAGAGCCGAACACTATCTTGGTGTTCATGATCTCCTCTGGATTATTCAAGGGAGGAACCCACCTTGCAATGCCGAACATTATGCGCGCCGGACTTATTGTCATTGAAGCCTGGTTCAGGGGCTACTGAGGGAGTCCTGGACTAGGGGGTGTCCGGACAGCTGGACTACCATCATCCGCTGGACTCCAAGACTACGAAGATACAAGATTGAAGACTCCGTCCCGTGTCCGGATGGGACTTTCCTTGGCGTGGAAGGCAAGCTTGGCGATACGGATATGTAGATATCCTACCATTGTAACCGACTCTGTGTAACCCTAGCCTCCTTCGGTGTCTATATAAACCAGAGGGCTTTAGTCCGTAGGACACAACATACATTACAACAATCATACCATAGGCTAGCTTCTAGGGTTTAGCCTCCTTGATCTCGTGGTAGATCCACTCTTGTACTACCCATATCATCAATATTAATCAAGCAGGACGTAGGGTTTTACCTCCATCGAGAGGGCCCAAACCTGGGTAAAACATCGTGTCCCTCGTCTCCTGTTACCATCCGCCTAGTAGCACAGTTCTGGACCCCCTACCCGAGATCCGCCGGTTTTGACACCGACACCAGGCAACCCAGCTTGGCCAAAACTTAAGTCATATCAATGCATATAGTGGTGAATAAAAGGTACATGCGGAAGTTCGACACATGTTGGGGATATTACCACTGGGCATGAACCGGCCTACTTGGGCCGGGTTAACTTCATTAGTAGTATAAGCAGATGAAGGCCCAAGGCCTGTAGTCGGTTTAGAACCTGTAGCCGTAAACCGGCCTGATGTATAAACTTGTCTTGTAAGTTAGGAATAGAGAGATACCAACCGGGATACGAGTATGAACCGGTTGGGACTCTATGGACTGACGGGTGTCACCCGTGTATATAAGGGGACGACCCGGCGGCGGTTCAAGGACAGACGACAACAACTCGAGCCTAGGCGAAGCTTGTTTGCTCCCTAGCCATCGAGACCACATCAATTCCGTCACAACTAGACGTAGGCTTTTACCTTCATCGAAGGGGCCGAACTAGTATAAACCCTCGTGTCTTTGTGTCCGCTTTAACCCCTTCAAGTTAACCCGTAGTGATGGCTCCACGACTAAGTCCTTTCACTAGGACATCTGCCGTGACAAATCCACGACAGTTGGCACCCACCATGGGGCTATCGCACGATGGTTTGATGATCTTGGAGGGCAAGCTCAAAGGACTCGAAGGCTATGCTGTGGGCCGGATGACCAAGAGTCGTCGTGGCGAGATCTACATCGACGATGCAGGATGGGGTCCCGAAGCTGATTCGATCGAGTACGTGTACCGGGTCCCCTTTGGTGGTATACACGTTTTCATCGGCAAGATTGGTGAGCCTGGGCCTGAGCCGGACATCTGCACCGACCTCGTCGAGACGGCTCAGCGTGCGAGATCTACCTAGGTTAAACCGGCCGTAAAGCGTGCCTTCATGGGAGTCATCCAAGGAGGGGAGCATGAGGACGAGTCAGAATACGGTAGCGAGACCGTCGTCTATTCCGGCGACGAGTCCTCAACCGGAGAGACCGAATCATTGTACCAGTTGCAAGATGACCAGATCAGGGGCTGTTCCGATGGTGACAGTATTTCGGACCCCCCAGATCAGATCAACCGGGTTGGAATATTCATGATCGGTACACAGGCGGCGAATCACTCCTCGACCGCAGCAGCAATGCACTCCGGATCAGCAGCGGCAGTGACAGCAGGGGCAGGAGGCCTTGTGCGCCCACCGGTTCAAGTTCTGTCGGATTTGTTTGACGCACTAGCTGCACTTATGGCAGAGGCCAATCCGGCGGACCAAGAGGCCCATGACGCAGAGATTGCAAAGGTGAGAGAGCAGATTGTACAGGCCAAAGCCGACCTGGCGGCAGAGAAGGATAGGATGGCCGCAGAGCAGGCCGCTTTGGACGCCCAAGCCTACAAGCTCATGCTTGACCAGAACGCATCACAGGAGGTCTTGAAGCGGAAGCACAGATCACGCCTGCCACTAGGGTTCGACCCTCGGAATCTCTTTCACACTCCGGGAGCTGGAACCAGTAATCCGCCGGGGCACCTGGAGGCAAACCGGATCGAGGCACCAGGGCCAGGAGCGATGATCCAACCCCGCCTGATGGAACCTCCTCAACAGAACATTGTGATTCCTCCGCCGGTTCAGACACCTCCGGGTCATTATTCTAATCCTATGGACAATCTTGTTGCAGCTGCTGCGCGATTAGAAGCTATCCCGGTGGAAGGAGACACTCTGCAAGCAATAGAGACGCGCCGGGTTAAGGAACTCCTCTAGACCGCTTTGATTCAACAGGAGGCATATTCATACAGCCGCGATCGGATTCACTCCACACCTCGTCCAAGCCGGAGCTATAGCAGGAGCCTGGACGAACCGGCCATATCGAGCAACGCGCGAGGCCGTGAAGCGGCCCGTGTCAATAACCCGGCAGGTGGTGTTCGCGATGCTCAGGATGTGGTGGACCTGGCCCGGGCACGAAGGGAGGCCGAGTTAGCAGCGCAGAACGAGGCGGGTCAGCTTACACCGGTTCGTCCTACCACCTTCGCCGGGCCAGGGGTCGCATCCGCTTTGGGAGTGCCTTGTTTAGTCCCCACTTTACGCAATGTACGCCTGCCCAAAGATTTCAAGGGTCCGCGCAAGGTGCCGAATTACACCGCTGATTTATCTCCGGAAGCGTGGGTAGAGAGTTATGAGATGGCCATGGAGATGCTAGATGTGGATGAGACCGCGTGTGCAAAGTACTTCACCATGATGCTTGAAGGCACGACCCATACTTGGTTGAAGAGCCTGCCGCCTAATTCTATTAGCTCATGGGCCCAGTTGCGGGCCCGGTTTATCCAGAATTTCAAAGATACGTGTAAGCAGCCCAAGTCCATAGTAGACCTGGCGGCTTGTGTTCAGTAGGATGGAGAATCAACAACCCATTGGGTAGGCCGCGTTTCGGAAGTCTTGCACTCGTCTGACAGGATCAATGCTGACTCTGCGATCTTAACCCTGGAGGGCAACTGCCGGTTTAAGCCTTTAAAATTGAAATTGGGGCGCATTAAGCGGTTTTGTAATGACATGGGAACTCTCATGGCCGCTTTAGTGAAGGATGCTGATTTGGATAGCACCAAGGATCCCGAGACTGACGATGATGAAGCAGGGAAGGGAAAGAAGAATAGCAACTCCAAGGGGCATCAGTACAAACAGGCGGGCCATGGAAACGGAGGCAAGCGCAAAGCGGATGGCAGCATGGACTTTGTGGCTAACACTAACGCACAGGACAAGGGTCAGCGGCGCAGAGGTAAAGCGGCAAATCGTAATGGGGCTCCAAATCCTAACGCGGATCGTTTGAATTATTTGTTGAACCAACCTTGCCCAAAACACGAGACGAAGGAGGCACCGGCTAACCACCTTTGGAAGGATTGTTACATTATGCAGGAGTTTAAAAATTCTAATGCCTTTCGGTATGACCGCGGGTCAGGGGGCGGTTCAGGATCCGGTTTCCATGGGTCGGGTCACGATGGAGCTTCCGGTTCAGGTTTCAATCAGGGCGGTCACAACAACCAGAATAATCAGAACAGTCAACAGCAGCAGCAACAGCGGTCGGGTTATCAGAGCCAGCCAAAATAGTTGAACAATGGACAATATCATGTTTTCACAACTAGCTTGGATAAGCGCGACCGGAAACTCCACAAGCGAGCAGTGAACTCTGTTGAACCGGCTGTACCACGTTACTTACGCTGGTCGGAGCAGCCTATCATGTGGAGCAGGGAGGACCACCCACCCCGGGTTCACAATCCGAGCCAGCTGGCATTAGTGGTAGACCCTCAGGTGGGAGGTTATAAATTCACCAAGGTACTCATGGATGGAGGGAGCAGTATTAACATCCTATACTATGAGACATTCTGCCACATGGGGCTAACAGACAAAGATCTCAGACCGTCTAATACGGTGTTCCATGGTGTGGTGCCTGGCAAATTAGCATATCCTGTTGGTAAGATAGACCTGGATGTGGCTTTTGGGGACGAGCATGATTCCCGATCCGAAAAACTAACTTTTGAGGTGGTGAAGATCCGGAGCCCGTACCACGCCTTGTTTGGGCGGCCGGGTTATGCCAAATTCATGGCGCGGCCTTGCTATATCTACTTGCAGCTCAAGATGCCGGGTTACAAGGGGACAATAACATTTCATGGGAGCCATAAGGTTGCTTTGGAATGTGAGGAAGGTGATGCGGCTTATGTAGAGTCGGTTTGTGCCACGGGGGAGTTGAAATATTATAAGGACAATGTTGATCCGGCGGACATGACCCCTTTGAAGAAGCCAACCACAGAGCATGATTCGGATCTGAAGTTCAAATCGGTAGCTGAGACCAAGCTTGTTGACTTCGTGCCCGGTGATTCGTCCAAGCAGTTCACTGTCAGTGCCAACTTGGACCCTAAATAGGAAAGCGCGCTCATCGAGTTCATCCGTGAGAATCGGGACATTTTTGCATGGAAACCTTCTGACATGCCAGGTGTACCGAGGGAACTCGCTGAGCACACTCTTAATGTGGATCCTAAGTATAAACTGGTAAAGCAATTTCTCTGCCGGTTTAATGAAGAAAGGCGCAAAGCCATTGGAGAGGAAGTGGCCAGGCTTTTAGCAGCTGGTTTTATCATTGAGGTGTTCCATCCAGAGTGGCTTGCTAATCCGGTGCTGGTTCTTAAGAAAAACAGCACTTGGCGTATGTGCGTGGATTACACGGATCTTAACAGGGCTTGTCCAGCGGATCCTTTTGCCCTCCCTTGCATTGACCAGATCATTGATGCCACGGCGGGTTGTGAGCGTTTGAGTTTTTTGGATGCATATTTTGGATATCATCAGATCAAAATGGCGGTTAAGGACCAGGAGAAGACAGCGTTCATTACTCCCATTGGAGCCTTCTGCTATGTATCTATGCCCTTTGGGCTCAAGAGTGCCCAAGCCACTTATCAACGGTGTGTACAGAATTGCCTGCATAAACAGATCAGCCGCAATGTGCACGCCTATGTGGATGATATTGTAGTCAAGTCAAGGCAGAAGGAGACGCTGGTGGATGATTTGAAGGAAACCTTTGACAACTTGTGAGTTTACAAGATGATGCTTAACCCGGCCAAGTGTGTCTTTGGTGTTCCGGCAGGCAAGTTACTGGGTTTTCTTGTGTCCAATAGAGGAATTGAGGCTAATCCGGAGAAGATTACGGCTATCACCTCCCTGGCTAAACCAAAGTGTATCAACGATGTTCAGTGTTTGGCGGGCCGGATCGCCGCACTGAGCCGGTTTATCAGCCGCCTAGGAGAGAAGGCTATCCCTTTGTACCAAATGCTGAGAAAGACAGATCAATTCATCTGGAGTCTGGCTGCTGACGAAGCATTGGAGGACTTGAAGCGGCAATTAGCCAATCCGCCCGTTCTTGCGGCTCCGGTCGACAAGGAGCCGTTATTGTTATACGTAGCGGCCAATGCTCGTGAAGTTAGCGTGGCTATTGTGGTGGAATGCAAGGAGGCAGGCAAGGAATATTCGGTTCAGCGGCCGGTTTATTATATCAGCGAGGTGCTTATTGAATCCAGGCAAAGGTATCCACATTGGCAGAAGCTGGTATATGGAGTTTTCATGGCAAGCCGGAAGTTGAAGCAGTATTTTCAAGGGCACCCCATCACAGTGGTCAGTTCAGCTCCCTTGGGCGATATCATACAGAACCGGGAGGCGACTGGACGGATTGCCAAGTGGGCTATAGAGCTTGGGCCGCACGGATTGAAGTACGTGCCTCGGACGGCGGTGAAGTCTCAAGCACTTGTTGATTTCATCAATGATTGGACGGAGTTGCAAGCACCAGAGGAGAAGCCGGATCACACATATTGGACTGTCCATTTTGATGGATCCAGGCAATTGGAAGGCTCGGGGGCTGGAGTCATATTAACTTCCCCACGAGGTGATAAGTTTTGTTATGTTCTCCGCTTAATGTTCCCTTGTACTCATAATGCAGCTGAGTACGAAGCTTTGCTCCATGGTCTCCGGATGGCTAAAGAGATGAACTTAAGCCGGGTTAAGTGCTTCGATGACTCGGACCTCGTGGCTCAACAGGTGTCTGGCACTTGGGATTCTAAGGACCCGCTCATGGCCGCATATCGTCGTGAGGTGGATAATATTGCGGGTCACTTCAAGGGTTATCAAGTGGATCACGTGGACCGTCGAAAGAATGAAGCGGCGGACGCTTTAAGCCGGTTGGGCTCTCAGCGCAAACCGGTCCCGCCTAATGTCTTTCTTGATGTGTTGCACAACCCGTCAGTCAAGCTCCCAGGTGAAGCGGATTTGGCTATTCCTGATCTGGAGGCTCAATTGGTGGCAGCACTTCATGTCATTCCGGATTGGACAGTTCCTTATCTTGCGTACATGAACCGGGGAGAGTTGCCAGAGGATGAGATTCTAGCCAGGCAGATAGTCCGGCGATCCAAGTCTATGACGATTGTCAATGGCGAATTGCATCATTGCAATGTATCAGGGCCGTTTCAACATTGTGTTTCTCCTAAGGAAGGCTGTGAAATCTTACGAGAAATCCATGAAGGGGATTGTGGTCACCACGCCGGTTCAAAATCTCTGGTGGCAAAGGCGTTTCGTCACGAGTTCTACTGGTTGACAGCGCATGCTGATGTGGAGGACTTGGTTAAACGGTGTGATGGCTGTCAGAAATTTTCAAGGCGTGCTCATGTGCCGGCTCAAGAATTGAGGATGATTCCAATCACTTGGCCGTTTGCAACTTGGGGGCTGGATATGGTCGGACCTTTTAAAAGATCCAAGGATAAGAAAACCCACCTTTTGGTGGCAGTTGACAAATTTACCAAGTGGGTTGAAGCGGAGCCTGTCAGCAAGTGTGATGCAGCGACAGCGGTGCAGTTCATCAAAAAGGTGATTTTCCGGTTTGGCTTTCCACACAGTATCATTACTGACAATGGTACCAATTTATCCAAGGGTGCTATGAAGGAGTTCTGTGAACGTGAGCACATCCGACTTGACGTATCATCAGTGGCTCACCCCCAGTCCAATGGGCAGGAGGAACGGGCTAATCAAGAGATCTTGCGAGGCATCAAACCCCGCCTTATGGTTCCATTGCAAAGAACACCAGGATGTTGGGTTGAAGAACTACCATCTGTGCTATGGAGTATCAATACTACACCCAACCGATCCACAGGATACACGCCGTTTTTCATGGTCTACGGAGCGGAGGCGGTTCTCCCTAGTGATATCCGGCACGATTCGCCTCGTGTGGCAGCTTATGTTGAAGAGGACAATGAGACAGCACGACAAGACGCTTTGGACCTATTGGACGAGGAGCGCGATATAGCGGCTGCTCGCTCGGCGATTTATCAACAAGATCTTCGTCGCTATCACAGCCGCCGGGTCAGAACCAGAACTTTTCAAGAAGGAGATTTGGTGCTTCGGCTCATCCAAGACCAGACGGATATGCACAAGTTATCCCCACCTTGGGAGGGACCTTTCGTGGTCAGCAAGAATCTGCACAACGGTTCGTACTATCTGATTGATATTCGAGAGCATAAAGACTCACGCACGTCAGAAGAGGAGACCAACAGGCCGTGGAATATAGCTCATGTTCAGCCTTACTACACCTGAGCCATTGGCTCTATCTATGTACATATTATGACAGTGTATATATTATCTTTGATATAATAAAACCAGAGCCTCAGCTAAAGCGGGGTCTCTGTCTTTTCATATCATGCGTGGTTACATGGTGTGGTTCTGTTTTAAAGCGGCCTCCGGTTTACCCCTTGAAATTTGTTTTTTATATCACTTGGGGCCTTGGTCGTGTCCGAACCAACGCGACACCTTTTGATAGGCGAAAGCCACCAGATCACTTGGGGACATGGTCAAGTCTGAACCAGTCACGCCTCTTGATCGGCCTAAGGCCACAAACTCACTTGGGGGCTTGGTCGAACCCGAACCATTGCCACGCCTTTTGATTGGCATATATGACACGGTTTCATTTGGGGACCTGGCTGACTTGAACCATTGTCACTCCTATTGGGGGCTTGGTCCTGTCCGACCATGGTAACACCATCTGATCAGCTCAGTATAGCATGTTTTTTGCAAACGGTTTTTCTCATTGCCTTTGCTTCCATATTTATTTTATGGCTATTTCTTAATTTTTTTTGTGTTTCATTTAAACCAACAACACCTTTTTCCGGTTCAGCCGATGGATTTGATTCCTTTTTAATCCGGAGAAGTATGCCCGGTTTACCTTTCCTGTTAACATCATGGAGTAACAGGGGGGCTCATAATGACCCAACACGGTTTACATAGGAGCTGTTTTCTCCCCCTTTGACGGTAATGGTTTATAAAACCTCCGCTTCAAGCCTGGCTAAGCCAACTTCATGCCCAGCGATGGCTGGTACTTTGTATCACCTATTTGGTTATGTGTTTTAAATACATTGCTGATATATATATATATATATATATATATATATATATATATATATATATATATATATATATATATATCAAGATCATAAACCGGCTGGCGGTATAACCGCCACCAAAGTTCAAGTTTTTCTGATTGCAGGAAATATAAATTGAGGTTTTTCAAGCAAAACCATCAGTACTTATGCACGAAGGCATATTCAAGGCAGAAGTATTAACTATCCTATTACAAGGCAACACGGTGCCCAAATAAGATCATTGTTATTTTGGCGGATCATCATAAGGCAGCTATTTAAACCGGCTTCCGGTTCAAGCCTGCTCATCGTCCTGCGCCACTTCAGCTTCATCGTCTTTATCCATTGGCTGGAAATCAACAGTGGTCCAGTCGATTCCCACTAAAGCTTGAAAGACAGCCTCTTCATGGATCAGAGAAGACGGTTCAATATCAGGAGCGTAAGTATGCTTACGGATTGGAGGGATCAGATTCTCCGCTTCAAGAGTTGGTGCAGACACTCATTTGTTCCGATCGTTGTACTGGGCTTGATAATGCGATAAGTCTGCCTCTTCAGCCAATTGACAAGCCAAAGGGCGTACTGCATGGTTTATCGCCCTCAAATCATCTTCATTCAACTCAGAGCCATCTTCCTTCAGGCTGGGATAGCCTTGAGCTGCCTCAACAGGGTCAAAATCCGGCACCCATGCTTTTGCCCGGATCAAGGCATTAATGGCTCCGGTTCGAGCAGCAGATTTTTTCAGCTCTTCAATCCGGGCAGGAAGCATTGACAACCTATTGAGAGTGTCCTGGATTAAAGAGGGTGTCGGATTGTTATGAGAGGCTGTGGTGATGATCCGCTGTGCTCCGGTATACAATTGTTCAACCAAAGTGTAGGCAGCCTTCAGCTTCTTCCGCACATCTGACCCTAAGTGCCCAATGCGTGTACCTGCACAATACAGTGATGATCTCAAACCGGATTTGTTATAAGCAAAGCCAGAGTTGTCACAAAAGCCAAAAGGAGCTTACCAAAGATAGCAGTGGTCATGGAGTGTATTTGCCGCTTTACGGCGGTCAGCTCATCTACCACCGGTTTAAGGGCAGCTTCGGCGTTTTCAGCTCTTTTTGTTAAAGCGGCCTTCTCAGTGGCCCAATCAGCCCGCTCTTTCTTGAATCCCTCCTTCAGCTGTTCTGTGATGCTCAAGGCGCTGGTTAATTCTTCCCTTGCCTTGTCCGTTTCAGCTTGTTGGGTTTTCAAGGTTTCCTATAGATCCGTAATCCGGTCCTCTTTGATCCTCACCTCAGCCTGCATACAGAGAGTACTTGGCTTTAAACAAACGGTACAAGAATTTGAAGTACCAACCACATAACAAGTTATACACTTGATACTTGGGGGCTAATGCACCTTCAATTTTCATCTATTACTAAATCACAAAGTCCCAAGTTCAATACAGCTTTTCAACTTGGCACTTGGGGGCTAATGGCTATTTGCTCAGTTATGTTCTGATGTTAGAATATTTATGGGAGTCCCGGTTTAACTATGCTAAGTTGAACCGGCTCTTGGGGGCTATATTGACGGATTTCAAAGTACTGAGGATTATATTCAAGTCCCGGTTTGAAGAAGGTTACAAACCGGCCCTTGGGGGCTAGGAGGATTAATACAGTGGCAGCAAATAAAGAAAGAAGAAGCACAAGGGAGTTACCTCAAATTTGTCCCTCATCATCTTTACCAGGACAGCTTCACAGTCGCGACTGGTATATAGCCGGTTCAAATAACCAGAATGAAGATCTTGGGCACTCAGAGTAGCATATGTTTCCAGTTCTACATCCCATTTGCCTTTGTTCTTGGAAGAAAACTCCTCTTTCACTGTATGCTTGGTTAAAGCGACAGGATTCCCTGGTTCAAAGCGACCTACGCCGGTAATTACAACATCATCATCCTTGGACTCACCGGTTTGCATTGGCGCAGTCGGTTTATCAGCAGGACTACGGGATCTTTTAATCCGGACGGAGCTGGCAGGCGGGTCAGCAGGGACTGAAGTATTAATAGGCCTTTCCTCAGGAATAGCATCGTCTTGTAGAGGAGGATCATTGGGAATATCCTCATTGACAAACGCCTCAAGATCTGGTGCTTTATCCTGTTCAGGGGCGACATCTTCCTCAGTCGCTTTGTCCAGGCGGGCTTTCTTGCTCGGTTTCGGTTTGGCCCTGAAAGAGAAACAAAGGGTCAGGAAACATCATAAGTTATAACACAGTATACCAGAAGCATATGTTCAGCCTAGCTTACCCAAGGACCGTTTTCAGTGGCGGCAGCTGAGTGGCCGATGATTCACCAGAGGAAGAATGGGAAGTAACCTGATAATCGAAGTCGGACGGATTAAGAGGTTGACGGATGAAACCCGCATTAGGATATAAATTAATAAGAAGGTCGGAGACCTCGGAGCGGCGCTTTCGAACCGGACTGTTTGGTAAACCGGCGGAGGTAACTACCTGGCCGCTGTGCCGGGTTGTGCGACGAACTTCATGTTGCTGAGTCTTCATAAGAAATTTGGGATCCAAGTAAGCAAGAGGATGAGAAAATTTAACTTTCCGGATTGCCTGGCGAAGTTTTGGCAAAGGTAAAGGATCTGAATCGGAAGAAAGAATAGTTACCTCGGTGACATCAGCATTACTGGCTTCAGCGTCATCCTGACAAGTACCATCATCAATAAGGCGTGTAAAAAGTAAGCCTAGTGAATCAAGTTCTACCTCAAGGTCCGGGTTACCCACATCATCATCAATAGCTGGATCAGATGAAGCGGTGGTTTTTCTTTTGTGAGCTGGCTTCTTGATAACCTTGGTCTTGGGCCGGGTTGACCGTCCTGCTTTCTCCATTTTGTCTTGTGGAAGCTTCTTGCTCCAAAACGGATTATCACCCTGGTTAAGCAGTAATTGATGTCAGACGGAGAAAGCAGTAACAGGTTCAATAAAAGAACAATCAAAATCTTACAGCTGGCGGTTTGTTGGTGGCGCAGAAAGGGAGCAGACCGGTTTGAGCGCAGAGGTGCTCCGGTTCATTCAACATTTTCTTCACAGAATCTGTGACTTCATCATCAGAGAGTTGGATTTTAGTGTGTCGGAGTGGGTCATCGACGCTATCAGTATACTTGCACATCAAACCGGAGCGCCGGCTGAGAGGCAGTATGCTCCATGATATCCAACAGCGTGCAAGGTCTATTCCCGTTAAACCGTTGGCCATGAAGGCTCGGAGCTTAGACAATTGCGGAGCATATTTACTTCTCTCCTTGGCACTTAATCTTTGTGGAAAGGGGTGAGTGTTGCTGATCCGCTCCAGACGAAAGCCAGGCAAGGGATTTTCATTGTCAGGGGAGGTGTCTTTGCAATAAAACCATGTTGCATTCCACTCCTTGGGGTGAGTGTGTAGTTTGACGTGGGGATAAGTGATCTCTTTTCTTTTCTGAATTGCCATACCACCCAATTCGGTATTGGGGCCGTCAGTAAATTCAGTGCGGCGGTTTAAGTGGAAGAAGTCTCTAAACCATTCGACTGAAGGCTCCTCTTGAAGGTATACCTCAGAGAGCACTTGGAAGTGACATAGGTTGGTAACGGAATTGGGGCAAATATCTTGCGGACGGAGCTGAAAATTGGCGAACACATCCCGGTAAAATTTAGAACCAGGCGGTTTGAAGCCCCGGGCCAAGTGATCGGCAAAGACCACAATCTATCTCTCTTGAGGTGTGGGAGGACATTCATTTCAAGGAACCCTCCAGTGGATCGTATCTTTGCTGTCTAAAGCGCCGATCAGGACTAAATCATCCAACTAAGTTTCTATGACGCGAGAAGGAACCCAATTGCACTCATATACTTGTTTGGCCATGGTGAGATCTACAAAAAATAGGTGATTCCGGTTCAAAAATATGTTGGATAAAAGAAGGTGCTGATCTGAACAATGCTAAACCGGAGGCAGTACATATAAACCGGATTTCTACGAGGTGGCATCATATGGATTCTGGCGGTTCAACAAGGGGACTAATGGTGTATACCGGTTTACTAACCTTTTCTATATTAAGGTAAACCGCCTGATCTAAACATCAGAAGCAAACGAAGTTGTGGATGGCTAAGTATGCAGAAACAGGTTTCACAAGGTCCTATTGCAGCAGTGGATCTGAAGCAAGTTCAGAAAAACAGACAATATTTAAAAGAGTAAAGCAGAATGGAAGTGAACCAATGAGCGGATATGTAAATGAGATCTATGGACTTAGGCGGGAAATTACAGGCGGATGCTAAAAGATTACTACTAAACAGAGCAGGGGTTCACAGATTCATTCAAGAGTCAGGGTACGAGTATGAACAAGCGACGAACACGGCACAAACATGAAACCCTAAGAACAGATCTATGTCAAGAGGAGAAGAAGGCTTACTGGAAACGAATAAGACGCGGAAGGATACCGCAGTGCTCTGGTGCATTCAGGTTGATGCAGCGGCCCAAGATGATGCAGAGGTCGACAGCGGCGGCGGAGCTCCAAGGCTGCCGACGCGAGGAAGACGAAGAGAAAGAGACGAAGAGGAGAAAAGGAAATGACCCTTCGGTCCTATTTATAAGGCAACAGGCGTGGGTCAGGCGCGCGAATCCAGGAGCCAAAATTACGGAAGTGGAGCTAATGACTTGGGTATCGCAGATCTATTAATAAAGGAGGGCGTCATAAATGTTAACTTCGTGATGATGTCATGCCGGTTTACAGCAACCAGAGATGATGACGACATGGCGGTTTACCAATTACCAGAAGATGTCCAAGACAAGATTTTGTGAAGGATTGACATGAACCAGTTCAAATCAATCTGGGGCCTAATGTTGGGGATATTACCACTTGGCGTGAACTGGCCTACTTGGGTCATTAGTAGTATAAGCAGATGAAGGCCCAAGGCCTGTAGTCGGTTTAGAACCTGTAGCCGTAAACCGGCCGGATGTATAAACTTGTATTGTAAGTTAGGAATAGAGAGATACCAACCGGGATACGAGTATGAACCGGTTGGGACTCTATGGACCGACGGGCGTCACCCGTGTATATAAGGGGACGACCCGGCGGCGGTTCAAGGATAGACGACAACAACTCGAGCCTAGGCGAAGCTTGTTTGCTCCCTAGCTATCGAGACCACATCAATTCCATCACAACTAGACGTAGGCTTTTACCTTCATCGAAGGGGCCGAACTAGTATAAACCCTCGTGTCTTTGTGTCCGCTTTAACCCCTTCAAGTTAACCCGTAGCGATGGCTCCACGACTAAGTCCTTTCACTAGGACATCTGCCATGGCAAATCCACGACAACACATGTGTTGGGCATAAAGCCCGTATAATAAGCTTCTGTTAAAGAAGCCCCCAGGTATAATGAGTGCGTGTAGCACGTCAACTGTGTGCGAGCAATGCGCAGATCAGCCCTCAAAGGCTTTATGAAAAAGTGGGGAGAAAAGAGAGAAGCAGAAGATAACTGAAGTATAAAATGTGGATGGAGGAAGGAGACGAACTCTGAGTCCGTCGCTAGGCGTAGAATCTTCGGAGGCGGGCTGCGTTCCATGGGTTCGGCTCGAGTCGGTTGTCCAATGCGTTTCGCAGACGGTATGCTCCACCGGTCAGGACTTGGTCGATGATAAAGGGACCTTCCCATTTGGGCTTGAGTTTGTCCTTTTTTTGTCCGGCAGGCGTAGAACTAGTTCGCCAACATTGTAAGTTTTGGCCCGTACTTCCCTGCTTTGATATCTTCGAGCCTGCTGCTAATAGAAAGCGGAACGAGCCTTTGCCATGTCACGCTCCTCCTCCAATACGTCCAAACTGTCCTGCCGATCCAACTCGGCTTCTCTTTCTTCGTACATGCGCACTCGAGGTGAGTCATGAATTATATCGCAGGGCAAAACTGCCTCTGCACCGTATACCATAAAGAATGGCGTGAATCCGGTAGTACGATTTGGCATGGTCCACAGCCCCCAGAGTACGGAGTCGAGCTCCTCTACCCAGTGCATGTTAGATTCTGTGAGGGACCGCACTAACCTGGCTTTGGTGCCGCTCATGATTAGACCATTTGCTCGTTCGACCTGACCGTTAGTTTGAGGGTGATAGACTGAAGCGTAGTCGAGCTTGATGCCCATATTTTTGCACCAGAGTTTAACCTCGTCGGCCGTGAAGTTCGTGCCATTATCGGTGATGATGCTGTGGGGGACACCATAACAGTGTACTACATCGGATATGATGTCTATCACAGGTCCGGATTCGGCCGTTTTAACTGGCTTGGCCTCTATCCATTTGGTGAATGTGTCGACCATGACCAATAGGTACCTTTGCTTGTGGGTTCCCCCTTTAAGGGGTCCAACCATGTCAAGCCCCCAGACCGCGAACCGCCAGGTGATGGGTATGGTTTTGAGGGTGGTGGGTGGCATGTGGCTCTGATTAGCAAAGAGTTGACAACCGACGCATCGTTGGACTAAGTCCTGAGCATCTGCCCGGACCGTCGGCCAATAAAATCCTGTACGGAAGGCCTTGCCTACGAGGGCCCGGGCTGCAGCGTGGTGTCCGCCTAGTCCGGCATGAATTTTAGCTAGAAGATTTCGCCCTTCCTCTTCGGAGATGCATCTTTGAAGGACTCCGGTTGTGCTTTTCTTATGAAGTTCTCCCTCATGGACCTTGTAGGCTTTAGATCGCCGAACTATGCAGCGGGCCTCGTTTTGGTCTTCGGGAAGTTCCTGCCTAATTAAGTAGGCTAGGAATGGTTCCATCCACGGGCCAATGACTGCCATTATTTCGTGGGTTGAAGGTGTTATGTCATTGGCTGAGCCACCGGTTGTGTCAGAATGTTCGGTGTTGGGCGGTGCGGTTGGTTCCGGATTGTTGTTTCCCGACTCCTCTTCCCATACTACGGATGGCTTAAAGAGCCGCTCCAGGAAGATGCTTGTAGGAACGGCGTCGCGCTTTGCACCGATGCGCGCCAGCACGTCGGCCGCCTGGTTATTATCCCGGGCTACATGGTGGAATTTGAGTCCTTCGAACCGAGCTGGCATTTTTAAGACGGCGTTACAGTAGGCTGCCTATTTTCGGATCTTTGGCATCAAAGTCTCCATTTACTTGGGATATTGCGATGTTTGAATCCCCGTGGACCTCTAGGCGTTGAATGCCCATGGAGACTGCCATCCGGAGACCATGTAGAAGGGCCTCGTATTCGGTTGCGTTGTTGGAGTCCGTGTACATTATTTGAAGTACTATTGGACTGTGTCTCCGGTTGGGGACGTCAAGATGACGCCAGCCCCCAAGCCGGCCAGCATTTTAGAGCCGTCGAAATGCATGATCCAATTGGAGTATGCGCCGTACTCTTTAGGGAGTTCGGCTTCGGTCCATTCAGCGATGAAGTCAGCCAAGACTTGCGGCTTTATAGCTCTCCATGGTTTGTAGGTTATGTTGAATGGTAAGAGCTCGATGGCCCATTTTGCAATCCTGCCCGTCGCGTCGCGGTTGTTTATGATGTCGTTGAGGGGTACTTCGGAGGCCACTGTTATCGAACACTCTTGAAAGTTGTGTCGCAGCTTCCGGGATGTCATGAACACCGCGTACGCTATCTTTTGATAATGCGGTTACCGGGACTTGCATGGAGTTAAGACAGTGGATACGTAGTACACTGGTTTTTGAAGAGGGAATTTGTGCCCTTCTGTTTCTCATTCGACGACGAGCACCGCGCTTACAACTTGAGGTGTTGCCGCGATATATAACAACATTGGTTCGCCCAAGTTGGGCGCGGTCAGGACCGGATTTGTTGCCAATATGGCCTTTATTTCTTCGAGTTCGGTCGTGGCAGCATCCGTCCATTCAAAGTGTTCGGTGCGCCTGAGGAGGCGATAGAGGGGCAATGCCTTTTCTCCCAAACGGGAGATGAAGCGGCTTAGAGCCGCCACGCATCCAGTCAATTTTTGCATTTGTTTGAGGTCTTTTGGGATATCCAGCTGTGACAGAGCTCGGATCTTGGCTGGGTTTGCTTCAATTCCTCTACCGGATACAATGAAGCCAAACAGCTTTCTGGCTGGTACGCCGAAAACGCATTTTCCGGGTTGAGCTTAATGTCATATGCTCGGAGGTTGTCGAATGTGAGCCTCAAGTCGTCTACTAGAGTTTCGACGTGTTTGGTTTTGACAACTACGTCGTCTACGTATGCCTCCACTATTTTGCCGATCTGGGTAGCCCGACATGTCTGAATCATGCGCTGATATGTTGCGCCGGCGTTTTTGAGTCCGAAGGGCATTGTGTTGAAGCAGAATGGTCCGTATGGAGTAATGAATGCCATTGCGGCCTGGTCTGTTTCCGCCATCTTGATTTGATGGTATCTAGAATATGCATCGAGGAAGCACAATGAATCGTGCCCTGCGGTAGCATCAACGATTTGGTCGATGCGGGGAAGGGGGAAAGGATCCTTTGGACAGGCCTTGTTAAGGTCTTTAAAATCAACACAAAGGCGCCAGGATTTGTCCTTTTTTGGCACCATTACCAGGTTCGCTAGCTAGTCCGGATGTTTTATATCTCTGATGAATCCGGCTTCTAATAGTTTGGCTAGCTCTTCTCCCATTGCCTGTCTCTTGGGTTCGGAAAATCACCGAAGAGCCTGTTTGACTGGCTTGAATCCTTTTAGGATGTTTAGGCTGTGTTTTGCCAGCCTGCGTGGGATTCCTGGCATATCTAAAGGGTGCCAGGTGAAGATGTCCCAATTTTCCCGAAGGAATTCTCGTAGTGCGGCGTCTACATCAGGGTTTAATTGTGCCCCAATGGAGGCCGTCTTTGTGGGGTCTGTTGGATGGACCTGGAATTTGACTATTTCGTCCACTGGTTTAAAAGAGGTGGACTTGGATCTCTTATCGAGTATCACATCGTCCCTGTTCACCGTGGAGCGCAACGCAGTGAGTTCCTCTGCCGCTAGGGCTTCGGATAGTGCCTCTAGGGCTAGTGCGGCTGTCTTGTTTTCGGCGCGCAGTGCTATGTCCGGATCACTGACAAGAGTGATGATTCCATTGGGCCCGGGCATTTTAAGCTTCATGTACCCGTAATGGGGTATGGCTTGAAAAATTGTGAATGCCTCTCGCCCTAATAAAGCGTGATATCCGCTGCTGAACGGGGCCACCTGGAACATGACCTCCTCGGACCTGTAATTGTCCGGCGAGCCGAACACCACATCAAGTGTAATTTTTCCTGTGCAGCATGCTTCCCGACTAGGGATTATTCCTCTAAAGGTTGTGCTGCTTCGCTCAATGCGGCTCCAGTCTATTTCCATTTTTCGAAGGGTTTCCTCATAGATGAGGTTTAATCCGCTACCGCCATCCATGAGTACCTTGGTAAGACGAAAGCCGTCCACTATTAGACTGAGGACCAATGCGGCTGGTGCTCGGGCTATTCGGAATTTAGGTTCGTCACTGGCATTGAAGGTGATAGCCATGTCGCTCCATGATTTGTTGTTGCTACTTGGTAGACTTCGGCGAGGCTGCCGATTGTTCGTTTCCGCATATTATTTGATGCGGAAGTCTCGAAGACTGTTAATACCGTACTTGTACTATTGGGGTGGTTCTCCGGGGTTAGAAGCTCTTCGCCACTTTTGGCCACCTGCCGCAGTATCCAACATGCTCGAAGGCTATGTGTTGGAGTGATGCCCTCTGTACTATGAATTTTACAGGGTCCGCTGAGCCATCCCTCCAGTATGGTTCCGTGCCCTTTATGGGGTTTTTGCTTTTTGGTTTTTGTCCCGGGTGCCTGAGCATGATGCACCCTTTTATTTCGGACTAGGGTTGTGTTCGGAGCCGGATTGTCCCAAAACTTAGTTTTGGTTTTTCGGACACTCTCCATCACACAGTACTTTCGTACTATGGACGCCAGGTCGGCGAAGCGTGTAATTTCGCGACGACTTATGGCGTTCAAGATTCCCTTGTCCGTGCAATTGTTGCAGAAAATTGAGATTGCATTTTCCTCACGGCAGTCCTTTATCCTGTCCATAACCAGGAGGAATCTGGCCCAGTAATGATGTACTGTTTCGGCGGGCTCTTGCCGGATTTGAGATAGGTCGCTTATGTTTGGGTGGGCAGGTGGAATTAAGTCCGGAACCCTGCCCAACTTGAGGCTCAAAGGCCGAAGAGTTTCCGAATTTGGAAGCTTGGATTGCTGGATGTTGTCCAACGAATCTGGTCCGCTGCCTGACTTTAGGTTTAGTACTTGGTTGACGTCCGTCCCTCCGCGGGAATCTAGAATGGAGGGATCAGGAGTCCGGACATAAATGGTTTTTAATACAGAGGAAGAATCGCCGCGTTATTCCTCTACCACAGCAACGTGATGGGTAGCCTGGGGAGAGTCAATCTCTCTCAGATCGGTTTTAAGCCCAATCTGATTGTAGTCTGTAGCGACTCCCAGGGCGGCAAAGCGATCCAAGAGCTCATTTACGGAAGAGAGCTCCATCGGATCTAGCTGCTCGGTGAATTCTGAGTTGACATGAAGATCGCTTTTGATGACCCGAGAGGTCATTGTCGGAGCGGCGGCCGAACAAGCGGTCATAAGAAAACCACCTAGCCGGATAATTTGGCCGGCAGCCAATGCTCCTTTAGCAATGGTACTATCTTTAAAGACGGGAATAGACATCCTTCCTAATCGTGACGGCACAGAGGAACTCTCAATGAAAGCACCAATGTCGGTGTCAAAACCGGTGGATCTCGGGTAGGGGGTCCCGAACTGTGCGTCTAGGCGGATGGTAACAGGAGACAAGGGACACGATGTTTTTACCCAGGTTCGGGCCCTCTCGATGGAGGTAAAACCCTACTCCTACTTGATTGATATTGATGATATGGGTAGTACAAGAGTGGATCTACCACGAGATCAAGGAGGCTAAACCCTAGAAGGTAGCCTATGGTATGATTGTTGTTGTTATGTCCTACGGACTAAAAACCCTTCGGTTTATATAGACACCGGAGAGGGCTAGGGTTACACAGAGTCGGTTACAATGGTAGGAGATCTACATATCCGTATCGCCAAGCTTGCCTTCCACGCCAAGGAAAGTCCCATCCGGACACGGGACGAAGTCTTCAATCTTGTATCTTCATAATCTTGGACTCTGGCCGATGATGATAGTTCGGCTATCCGGACACCCCCTAGTCCAGGACTCCCTCAGTTAGGTTTACCTTAATACTCCTTTTTGTAGTTGCGGATGCTTGCAATAGGGGTTAATCATAAGTGGGATGCTTGTCCATGTTAGGGCAGTACCCAAGTACCGGTCCACCCACATATCAAAATATCAAAGTACCGAACGCGAATCTTATGAACGTGATGAAAACTAGCTTGACGATAATTCCCAATGTGTCCTCGGGAGCTCCTTCTTCATTATTGGAGTTTGTCCAGGCTTATCCTTTGCTACATAAAGGATTGGGCCACCTTGCTGCACTTTATTTACTTTATTTGCTTTTTGCTCGTTACTATTTATCTTATCACAAAACTATCTATCACCTACTATTTCAGTGCTTGCAGAGAAAACCTTACTAAAAATAGCTTATCATTTCCTTCTGCTCCTCGTTGGGTTCGACACTCTTACTTATCGAAAGGACTACGATAGATCCCCTATACTTGTGGGTCATCACCCCCTCTTTCCTCCCTCTCTCCCTCTCCTTCCTTCCCCCTTTCCTCCTTCCTAGTTGGACTTCGAAAGGGGAGTCCTACCCCCACTAGGAGTAGGACTCCCCCCTCTCCTTGGCGCGCCCCAAGGGTGGCCGGCCTCCCCCCTTGCTCCTTTATATACGGGGGTGATACGTCTCCCACGTATCTATAATTTTTGATTGTTCCATGCTATTATATTACCCGTTTTGGATGTTTATGGGCTTTACTTTACACTTTTATATCATTTTTGTGACTAACCTACTAACCGGAGGCCCAGCCTGTATTGCTGTTTTTTTGCCTATTTCAGTGTTTCAAAGAAAAGGAATATCAACGGAGTCCAAACGGAATGAAACCTTCGGGAGCGATCTTTTTGGAACAAACGTGATCCAGAGGACTTGGAGTGCAAGTCAAGAATCAATCGAGGAGGCCACGAGGGTGGAGGGCGCGCCCCCTATCTCGTGGGCCCCTCGGGCGTCCACCGACCTACTTCTTCCTCCTATATATACTCACGTACCCCGAGAATATCAGAGGCGACCACGAAAAACTATTTCCACCACCGTAACCTTCTGTATCTGCGAGATCCCATCTTGGAGCCTTCGCCGGTGCTCCGCCGGAGGGGGAATCAACCACGGAGGGCGTCTACATCAACACCATAGCCTCTCTGATGATTTGTGAGTAGTTTACCACAGACCTTCGGGTCCATAGTTATTAGCTAGATGGCTTCTTCTCTCTCTTTGGATCTCAATACCATGTTCTCCTTGATCTTCTTGGAGATCTATTTGATGTAACTCTTTTTGCAGTGTGTTTGTCGAGATCCGATGAATTGTGGGTTTATGATCAAGTTTATATATGAGAAATATTTGATTCTCCTCTGAATTCTTTTATGTGTGATTAAGTTATCTTTGCAAGTCTCTTCCAATTATCAGTTTGGTTTAGCCTACTAGATTGATCTTTCTTGCAATGGGAGAAGTGCTTCGCTTTGGGTTCAACCTTGCGGTGTCCTTTCCCAGTGACACCAGGGGAAGCAAGGCACGTATTGTATTGTTGACATCGAGGATAAAAAGATGGGGTTTATATCATATTGCATGATTTTATCCCTCTACATCATGTCATCTTTCTTTGCGTTACTTTGTTCTTTATGAACTTAATACTCTAGATGCATGCTGGATAGCGGTCGATGTGTGGATTAATAGTAGTAGATGCAGGCAGGAGTCGGTGTACTTATCATGGACGTGATGCCTATATACATGATCATGCCTAGATAATCTCATAATTATTCGCTTTTCTATCAATTGCTCGACAGTAATTTGTTCACCCACCGTAATACTTATGCTATTGTGAGAGAAGCCACTAGTGAAACCTATGGCCCCCGGGTCAATCTTTTATCATATAAGCTTTCAATCTACTTTTATTTGCATCTTTACTTTTCCAATCTATATTATAAAATACCAAAAATATATTTATCTTATCATACTATCTCTATCAGATCTCACTTTAGCAAGTGGCCGTGAAGGGATTGACAACCCCTTTATTGCGTTGGTTGCGAGTTCTTGTTTGTTTGTGTAGATGTGTGGGACTTTTGAGGAGCCTCCTACTGGATTGATACCTTGGTTCTCAAAAACTGAGCGAAATACTTACGCTACTATTGCTGCATCACCCTTTCCTCTTCAAGGAAAACCAACGCAAGCTCAAGACGTTGCAAGAAGGATTTCTGGCGCTGTTGCCGGGGAGGTCTTCGCTCAAGTCAAGACATACCAAGTACCCATCACAAACTCATCTCCCTCGCATTTACATTATTTGCCATTTGCCTCTCGTTTTCCTCTCCCCCACTTCACCCTTGCTGTTTTATTTGCCCTCTCTTTCCCAATCTCCTCTCTCTTTCGCTTGCCTTTTGTGTGCTCGTCGCTATGGCTAGTCCTCCTATTATCATTAATACTCCCGATCATGAAGTTCTGAATTTTAAACAAAGGGAGGGAGAAAATTTGAAAGATGATTGGCATAGAATTTGAAATCTCAAAATAGATCTATTAGGAAGCAATCCACTTCCGTTCTTCTTCGCAATTTTTATGTGGGCGTTACTCCTTGGAATAGATATATCCTTGATACCATTACCGAAGGGAATTTCTTGGGTAGCCATACTTTTGATGCATATAATGCTATGTTAGATTTGTTTGGTCCACCCCCTCTTTTGGTTAATTGAACGGTTTTAACTTTGGAACATGTGATGCAAAGGCTTGACATTATTGAAAATAAAGTTGCCACTGTTGAGTTAATTGAAAATTTGGATAAAAAGATCCATAATCAAATTACCCAATATGGATCTAGGGTTGGTGTTACCTTGCATTTTTTTAAAGAAAAAGAACCCATAGTTAATGAAAGAATAGATCTAGATTCTACAAGAATTGGTAAACTGGACGACATTATCACCAACTTAGAGTCTGCCTTTTCATCTGTGAAAAATACCCCAACTCCTCCTACCAAATTTTCCAAGGTCATGTATGTTCCTAAAAATAAGGGTGAATCTTCTAGTAAAGGAAGTGTTGATCTCAAATCAATTAGTGTTCACCCCAATTTTCTTGCTATCTTTAAGGAATCTTTTGCTACAAACGATTTCTTGATTTCTTACCTAGGAGCTTAATCATTACTAAAAATAAAGAAACTCTTAGGGATTACAAGTGCTCTATTGAAGAATTGAGTGCCAAAGATGGCACTACTTAGATCTATCCTCGCTTTTATGCCTAGCTAGGGGCGTTAAACGATATCGCTAGTTGGGAGGCAACCCAATTTTATTTGTATTTTTTTGTTTTTGTTTATGTTTATTAATAAATTTTGCATCTACCTTCTTTTTAGATGTGTTTTCATGTTTTAATTAGTGTTTGTGCCAAGTAGAACTTATAGGATAACCTATGGTGATAGTTAATTTGATTCTGCTGAAAAACAGAAACTTTGCACGCACGAAAATAATTTTATAAATTCACAGAAACGTGCTTTTGCGTTGATTCTTTTTTCTGTAGATCAATAGACAAATTTTCCAGGACTTCCTATTTTTTTAGGACTTTTAGAGTTCCAGAAGTATTCCAGAGTTACAGATTGCTACAGACTGTTTTGCTTTTGACAGATTCTGCCTTTCGTGTGTTGTTTGCTTATTTTGATGCATCTATGGCTAGTATGTAAGGGTATGAACCATAGAGAACTTGAAAAACAGTAGGTTTAACACCAATATAAATAAAGAATGAGTTCATTACAGTACCTTATGTGGTGGTTTTTCTTTCTTTCACTAACGGAGCTTATGAGATTTCCTGTTGAGTTTTGTGTTGTGAAGTTTTCAAGTTTTGGGTAAAGATTTGATGGACTATGGAATAAGGAGTGGCAAGAGACTAAGATTGGCGATGTCCAAGGCACCCCAAGATATTCAAGAATATCCAAAAGCCTAAGCTTCGGGATGCCCCCGGAAGGCATCCTCTCTTTCGTCTTCATTTATCAGTAACTTTACTTGGAGCTATATTTTTTATTCACCACATGATATGTGTTTTGCTTGGAGCGTCTTGTATGATATTAGTATTTGCTTTTTAGTTTTCCACAATCATCCTTGCTGTACACACCTTTTGGTAGAAACCCACTTGATTAGAATTTATTAGAATACTCTATGTGCTTCACTTATATCTTTTGGGCTAGATAGTTTTTGCTCTAGTGCTTCACTTATATCTTTTAGAGCACGGCGGTGGCTTAATTTTGAAGAAATTGTTGATCTCTCATGCTTCACTTATATTATTTTGAGAGTCTTTTAGAACAGCATGGTATTTGCTATGGTTATAAATTTGGCCCTAGAATTATGAGCATCCAAGTTGGGTATAATAAAAACTATCATAGAAAGTGCATAAAACACTAGGGTTAATTTGATGCTTGATAATTGTTTTGAGATATAGAGGTGGTAATGTTAGAGTCATGCTAGTGGGTAATTATGAAATTGAGAAATACTTGTGTTGAAGTTGGCAAGTCCCGTAGCATGCACGTATGGTAAAAGTTATGTGACAAATTTGTTGCATGAGGTGCTCTTTTAATTGTCTTCCTTATGAGTGGAGGTCGGGATCGCGCGATGGTTAACTCCTACCAACCCTTCCCCTAGGAGCATGCGTAGTAGTACTTTGCTTCGAGGGCAAGTAGACTTTTGCAATAAGTATACGAGTTCTTTATGACTAATGTGAGTCCATGGATATACGCACACTCACCCTTCCGCTTTGCTAGCCTCTATTATACAGCGCAACTTTCGCTGGTATCATGCACCCATTATTTACCTTCCTCAAAACAGCCACCATACCTACCTATTATGGCATTTCCATAGCCATTCCGAGATATATTGCCATGTAACTTTCCACCATTCCGTTATTATGACACGCTCCATCATTGTCATATTGCTCTTTGCATGATCATGTAGTTGACATTGTATTTGTGGCAAGGCCACCCTCATAATTTTCATACATGTCACTCTTGATTCATTGCATATCCCGGTACACCGCCGTAGGCATTCATATAGAGTCATATTTTGTTCTAAGTGTTGAGTTGTAATTCTCGAGTTGTAAATTAATAAAAGTGTGATGATCTTCATTATTAGAGCATTGTCCCAAGTGAGGAAAGGATTATGAAGACTATGATTCCCCCACAAGTCGAATGAGACTTCAGACTTTAAAAAAAAAGAAAAAAAAAGAGTCCAAAGAGCCCACCAAATAAAAAAAGGGAAAGGCCAAATTAAAAAAAGAAAGAAAGGCCAAATAAAAAAATAAAAAAATGAGAGAAAAAGAGAGCAGGGACAATGCTACTATCTCTTTTCCACACTTGTGCTTTGAAATAGCACCATGATCTTCATGATAGAGTCTCTTATGTTGTCACTTTCATATACTAAGTGGGAATTTTTCATTATAGAACTTGGCTTGTGTTGGGGATATTACCACTAGGCATAAACCGGCTTACTTGGGCCGGGTTAACTTCATTAGTGGTATAAACAGATGAAGGCCCAAGGCCTGTAGTTGATTTAGAACCTGTAGCCGTAAACCGGCCTAATGTATAACTTGTGTTGTAAGTTAGGAATAGAGGGGAACCAACCGGGATACGAGTATGAACCGGTTGGGACTCTATGGACCGACGGGCGTCACCCGTGTATATAAGGGGATGACCCGGCGGCGGTTCAGGACAGACAACCACAACTCGAGCCTAGGCGAAGCTTGTTTGCTCCCTAGCCATCGAGATCACATCAATTCCATCACAACTAGACGTAGGCTTTACCTTCATCGAAGGGGCCGAACTAGTATAAACCCTCGTGTCTTTGTGTCCGCTTTAACCCCTTCAAGTAAACCCGTAGCGATGGCTCCACGACTAAGTCCTTTCACTAGGACATCTGCCGTGACAAATCCACGACAGTTGGCGCCCACCCTGGGGCTATCGCACGATGGTTTGACGATCTTGGAGGGCAAGCTGAAAGGACTCGAAGGCTATGCTGTGGGCCGGATGACCAAGAGTCGTCGTGGCAAGATCTACATCGACGACGCAGGATGGGGTCCCGAGGCCGATTCGATCGAGTACGGGTACCGGGTCCCCTTTGGTGGCGTACACATTTTCATCGGCAAGATCGGTGAACCTGGGCCTGAGCCGGACATCTGCACCGACCTCGTCGAGACGGCTCAGCGTGCGAGATCTACCCAGGCTAAACCAGCCGTCAAGCATGCCTTCGTTGGAGTCTTCCACGGAGGAGAGCGTGAGGACGAGTCAGAACATGGTAGCGAGACCGTCGTCTATTCCGGCGACGATTCCTCGACCGGAGAGACTGAGTCACTATACCAGTTGCAAGACGACCAGGTCAGGGGCTGTTCCGGACCCCCCAGGCCAGGTCAACTGGGTTGGAATATTCATGGCCGGCACCCAGGCGGCAAACCACTCTTCAACCGCCGCAGCCATGCTCTCCGGATCAGCAGCGGTAGCGGCAGCAGGGGCAGGAGGCCTTGTGCGCCCGCCGGTTCAAGTTCTATCTGATCTGTTTGATGCACTAGCCGTGCTCATGGCAGAGGCCAATCCGGCGGATCAGGAGGCCCATGATGCAGAGATTGCAAAGGTGAGGGAGCAGATCATGCAAGCCAAAGCGGATCTGGCAGAAGAAAAAGACAGGATGGCTGCAAAGCGGGCCGCTTTGGACGCCCAGGCCTATAAGCTCATGCTTGACCAGAACGCATCACAGGAGGTCTTGAAGCGGAAGCACAGATCACGCCTGCCGTTAGGGTTTGACCCCCGAAATCTCTTTCACACTCCAGGAGCTGGACCCAGTAATCCGCCGCAGTACCTGGAGACAAACCGGACTGAGGCACCAGGACCAGGGGCGACGGTCCAACCTTGCCTGATGGAACCTCCTCAACAGAACATTGTGGTTCCTCCGCCGGTCCAGACGCCCCCGGGTCATTGTTCTAATCCTATGGACAACCTTGTTGCAGCCGCCGCGCGATTAGAGGCTATCCCAGTCGAAGGGGACTCTTCGCAAGCGATAGAGACACGACGGGTTAAGGAGCTTCTCCGAACCGCGTTGATTCAGCAGGAAGCATATCCGTACAGCCGTGATCGGATTCACTCCACGCCCCGTCCAAGCCGGAGCTATAGCAGGTGCATGGATGAACCGGCCATATCAAGCAATGCGCGAGGCCGTGAAGCGGCCCGTGGCAATAACCCCGCAGGTGGAGTTCGCGATGCTCAGGATGTGGTGGACCGGGCCTGGGCACGAAGGGAGGCCAAGTTAGCAGCACAGAATGATGCGGGTCAACTTACACCGGTTCGTCCTACCACCTCCGCCGGACCAGGGGTCGCATCCGCTTTGGGAGTGCCTTGTTTAATCCCCGCTTTACGCAATGTACGCCTGCCCAAAGATTTCAAGGGTCCATGCAAGGTGCCGAATTACACCGCTGATTTATCTCCCGAAGCGTGGGTAGAGAGTTATGAGATGGCCATGGAGATGCTAGATGTGGATGAGACCGCGTGTGCAAAATACTTCACCATGATGCTTGAAGGCACGGCTCGTACTTGGTTGAAGAGCCTTCCGCCCAATTCTATCAGCTCATGGGCCCAGTTGCGGGCCCGGTTTATCCAGAATTTCAAGGATACATGTAAGCAGCCTAAGTCCATAGTAGATCTGGCGGCTTGTGTCCAGGAGGACGGAGAATCAACGACCCATTGGGTGCGCCGCGTTTCGGAAGTTTTGCACTCGTCTGACAGGATCAATGTTGACTCTGCGATCTTAACACTGGAAGGCAACTGCCGGTTTAAGCCTTTAAAATTGAAGTTGGGACGCATGAAGTGGTTCTGTAATGACATGGGAACTCTCATGGCCGCTTTAGTGAAGTATGCTGATTCGGACAGTACCAAGGATCCCGAGACTGATGATGATGAAGTAGGGAAGGGAAAGAAGAATAGCAACTCCAAGCAGCAGCAGTACAAACCGGCGGGTTATGGAAACGGAGGCAAGCGAAAGGCGGATGGAAGCATAGGTTTTGTGGCTAACACTAATGCACAGGACAGGGGGCAGCGGCGCAGAGGTAAAGCGGCAAATCGTAATTGGGCTCCCAATCCTAACGCAGATCGTTTGAATTATTTGTTGAACCAGCCTTGCCCAAAGCACGGGATGAAGGAGGCGCCGGCTAACCACCTTTGGAAGGATTGTTATATTATGCAGGAGTTTAAAAACTCTAATGCCTTCCGGTATGACCGCGGGTCAGGTGGCGGTTCAGGATCCGGTTTCCACGGGCCGGGCCACGATGGAGCTTCCGACTCAGGTCTCAATCAGGGCGGTCACAACAACCAGAATAATCAGAACGGCCAGCAGCAGCAGCAGCAGCAGTCGGGTTATCAGAGCCAGCCAAAACAGTTGAACAATGGGCAATATCATGTTTTCACAACTAGCTTGGATAAACGTGATCGAAAACTCCACAAGCGAGCGGTGAATTCTGTTGAACCGGCCTTACCACGTTACTTATGCTGGTCGGAGCAGCCTATCGTGTGGAGCAGAGAGGATCACCCGCCCCGGGTTGATAATCCGGGCCAGCTAGCATTAGTGGTAGACCCTCAGGTGGGGGGTTATAAATTCACCAAGGTACTCATGGATGGAGGAAGCAGTATTAACATACTATACTATGAGACATTCCGCCGCATGGGTCGAACGGACAAGGATCTCAGACCGTCTAATACGGTGTTCCATGGTGTGGTGCCTGGCAAATCTGCATATCCTGTTGGTAAAATAGCCCTGGATGTGGCTTTTGGGGACAAACACGATTCCCGGTCTGAAAAACTAACCTTTGAGGTAGTGAAGATCTGGAGCCCGTATCACGCCTTGTTTGGGCGGCCGGCTTATGCCAAGTTCATGGCGCGGCCTTGTTATATCTACTTGCAGCTCAAGATGCCGGGTTACAAGGGGACAATAACAGTTCATGGGAGCCATAAGGTCGCTTTGGAATGTGAGGAAGGTGATGCGGCTTATGCAGAGTCGGTCTGTGCCACAGAGGAGTTGAAATACTATAAGGACAATGTTGATCCGGCGGATATGACTCCTTTGAAGAAGCCAACTACAGAGCATGATTCGGATCTGAAGTTCAAATCGGCAGCTGAGACCAAGCTTGTTGACTTCGTTCCCGGCGATTCGTCCAAGCAGTTCACTGTCAGTGCCAATCTGGATCCCAAATAGGAAAGCGCGCTCATCGAGTTCATCCATGAGAATCGGGACATTTTTGCATGGAAACCGTCCGACATGCCAGGTGTACCGAGGGAACTCGCTGAGCACACTCTTAATGTGGATCCTAAGTATAAACCGGTGAAACAATTCCTCCGCCGGTTTAACGAAGAAAGGCGCAAAGCCATTGGAGAGGAAGTGGCCAGGCTTTTAGCAGCTGGCTTTATCATTGAGGTGTTCCATCCAGAGTGGCTTGCTAATCCGGTGCTGGTTCTTAAGAAAAACGGCACTTGGCGTATGTGTGTGGATTACACAGATCTTAACAGGGCTTGTCCAGCGGATCCTTTTGCCCTCCCCCGCATTGACCAGATCATTGATGACACGGCGGGTTGTGAGCGTTTGAGTTTTTTGGATGCATACTCTGGATATCATCAGATCAAAATGGCGGTTAAGGACCAGGAGAAAACAGCGTTTATTACTCCCTTTGGAGCCTTCTGCTATGTATCTATGCCCTTCGGGCTCAAGAGTGCCCAAGCCACCTATCAACAGTGTGTACAGAATTGCCTGCATAAACAGATCGGCCGCAATGTGCACGCCTATGTGGATGATATTGTAGTGAAGTCAAGGCAGAAGGAGACGCTGGTGGATGATTTGAAGGAAACCTTTGACAACTTGCGAGTTTACAAGATGATGCTTAATCTGGCCAAGTGTGTCTTTGGTGTTCCGGCAGGCAAGTTACTGGGTTTCCTGGTGTCTAACAGAGGAATTGAGGCTAATCCGGAGAAGATTACGGCTATTACCTCCCTGGCTAAACCAAAGTGTATCAACGATGTTCAGCGTTTGGCGGGCCGAATCGCCGCATTGAGCCGGTTTATCAGCCGCCTCGGAGAGAAGGCCATCCCTTTGTACCAAATGCTGAGGAAGATAGACAATTTCGTCTGGAGTCCGGCTGCTGATGAAGCATTTGAGGACTTGAAGTGGCAATTAGCCAATCCGCCTATTCTTGCAGCTCCGGTTGACAAGGAGCCACTATTATTATACGTAGCAGCCAATGCTCGGGCAGTTAGCGTGGCTATTGTGGTGGAACGCAAGGAGGCAGGCAAGGAATATCCGGTTCAGCGGCCGGTTTATTATATCAGCGAGGTGCTTATTGAATCCAAGCAAAGGTATCCGCATTGGCAGAAGCTGGTCTATGGTGTCTTCATGGCCAGCCGGAAGTTGAAGCAGTATTTTCAAGGGCACCCCATCACAGTGATCAGTTCAGCTCCCTTGGGTGATATCATACAGAACCGGGAGGCGACTGGCCGGATTGCCAAGTGGGCTATAGAGCTTGGGCCACACGGACTGAAGTATGTACCTCGGACGGCGGTGAAGTCTCAAGCACTTGTTGATTTCATCAATGACTGGACGGAGTTACAAGCACCAGAGGAGAAGCCGGATCACACATATTGGACTATTCATTTTGATGGATCCAGGCAATTGGAAGGCTCGGGGGCTGGAGTCGTATTAACTTCCCCACGAGGTGATAAGTTTTGTTATGTTCTCCGCTTAATGTTCCCTTGTACTAATAATGCAGCTAAGTACGAAGCCTTGCTCCATGGTCTCCGGATGGCTAAAGAGATGAACTTAAGCCGGGTTAAGTGCTTCGGTGACTCGGACCTCGTGGCTCAACAGGTGTCTGACACTTGGGATTCTAAGGACCCGCTCATGGCTGCATATCGTCGGGAAGTGGATAATATTGCGGGTTGCTTCAAGGGTTATCAAGTGGATCATGTGGACCGTCGGAAGAATGAAGTGGCGGACGCTTTAAGCCGGTTGGGTTCTCAGCGCAAACCGGTCCCGCCTAATGTCTTTCTGGACGTGTTGCACAACCCGTCAGTCCAGCTCCCAGGTGAAGCGGATTTGGCTATTCCTGATCCGGAGGCTCAATTGGTGGCAGCCCTGCATGTTATTCCGGATTGGACAGTTCCTTATCTTGCGTACATGAACCGGGGGGAGTTACCAGAGGATGAGATTCTAGCCAGGCAGATAGTCCAGCGATCCAAGTCTATGACGATTGTCAACGGTGAATTGCATCATTGCAGTGTATCAGGGGCGTTTCAACGTTGTGTTTCTCCTGAGGAAGGTTGTGAAATCTTAAGAGAAATCCATGAAGGGGATTGTGGACACCACGCCGGTTCAAAGTCTCTGGTGGCAAAGGCGTTTTGTCACGGGTTTTACTGGTTGACAGCGCATGCTGATGTGGAGGACTTGGTTAAACGGTGTGATGGATGTCAGAAATTTTCAAGGCGTGCTCATGTGCCGGCTCAAGAATTGAGGATGATCCCAATAACGTGGCCGTTTGCAACTTGGGGGCTGGATATGGTCGGACCTTTTAAAAGATCCAAGGATAAGAAAACCCACCTTTTGGTGGCAGTTGACAAATTTACCAAGTGGGTTGAAGCGGAGCCTGTCAGCAAGTGTGATGCAGCAACAACGGTGCAGTTCATCAAAAAGGTGATTTTCCGGTTTGGCTTTCCACACAGTATCATTACTGACAATGGTACCAATTTATCCAAGGGCGCTATGAAGGAGTTCTGTGAACGTGAGCACATCCGACTTGATGTGTCGTCAGTAGCACACCCACAGTCCAATGGACAGGCAGAACGAGCTAATCAAGAGATCTTGCGAGGCATCAAACCTCGGCTTATGGTCCCCTTGCAAAGAACACCAGGATGTTGGGTTGAAGAACTACCATCTGTGTTATGGAGTATCAATACTACGCCAAACCGATCCACAGGATACACACCATTTTTCATGGTCTACGGAGCAGAGGCCGTCCTCCCTAGTGATATCCGGCACGATTCGCCTCGTGTGGCAGCTTATGTTGAAGCAGACAATGAGACAGCACGGCAAGACGCTTTGGACCTATTGGACGAGGAGCGTGATATAGCGGCTGCCCGTTCGGCGATTTACCAACAAGATCTTCGTCGCTATCACAGTCGCCGGGTTAGAACCAGAACTTTTCAAGAAGGAGATTTGGTGCTTCGACTCATCCAAGACCAGACAGATATGCACAAGTTATCCCCACCTTGGGAGGGACCTTTCGTAGTCAGCAAGAATCTGCACAACGGGTCGTACTATCTGATTGATATTCGAGAGCATAAAGACTCACGCACGTCAGAGGAGGAGACCAACAGGCCGTGGAACATAGCTCATCTTTGGCCTTACTACACTTGAGCCATCGGCTCTATCCATGTACATATCATAACAATGTATATATTATCTTCGATATAATAAAACCGGAGCCTCAGCTAAAGCGGGGTCTCTGTCTTTTCTTATCATGCGTGGTTACATGGAGTGGTTCTGTTTTTAAAGCGGCCTCCGGTTTACCCCTTGACATTTGCTTTTTATATATCACTTGGGGCCTTGGTCGTGTCCGAACCAACGCGACACCTTTTGATAGGCGACAGCCACCAGATCACTTGGGGACATGGTCAAGTCTGAACCAGTCACGCCTCTTGATCGGCCTAAGGCCACAAAATCACTTGGGGGCTTGGTCGAACCCGAACCATTGCCACGCCTCTTGATTGGCATATATGCCACGGTTTCATTTGGGGACCTGGCTGACTTGAATCGTTGTCACTCCTATTGGGGGCTTGGTCCTGTCCGACCATGGTAACACCATCTGATCAGCTCAGTATAGCATATTTTTGCAAACGGTCTTTATCATTGCCTTTGCTTCCATGTTATTTTCATGGCCTGTTTTTTCTTGGTTTTTGTTGTATTTCTTTTATGTCAACAACACCTTTTTTCCGGTTCAGCCGATGGGTTTGATTCCCCTTTAATCCGGAGATATATGCCCGGTTTACCTTTTCCTGTTAACATCATGGAGTAACCAGGGGGTTCGTATTGACTCAGTACGGTTTATACGGGAGCTGTTTTCTCCCCCCTATTTGACGGTAATGGTTTATAAAACCTCCGCTTCAAGCTTGGCTAAGCCAGCTTCATGCCCAGACATGGCAGGTATTTTGTATCACCTATTTGTTACATTACTGATACACATATAGAGATCATAAACCGGCTGGCGGTATAACCGCCACCGAAGTTCAAATTTTTCTGATTGCAGGAAATATGAATTGAAGTTTTTCAAACAAAAGCTTCAGTACTTATGCACGAAGGCATATTCAAGGTAGAAGTATTAACTATCCTATTACAAGGCAACACGGTGCCCAAATAAGATCATTGTTATTTTGGAAAGATGCCAAAGATAGCTATCCAAACCGGCTTCCGGTTCAAGCCTGCTCCTCATCATCCGCCGCTTCAGCTTCCGCGTCTCTATCCATTGGCTGGAAATCAACAGTGGTCCAGTCGATTCCCATTAAAGCTTGGAAAACAGCTTCTTCATGGATCAGGGAAGACGGTTCAATATCAGGAGTGTAAGTATGCTTACGGATTGGAGGAATCAGATTCTCCGCTTCAAGAGTTGGGGAAGGCACTCATTTGTTTTGGTCGTTGTATTGCGCCTGATAATGCGTCAAGTCTGCCTCTTCAGCTAATTGACAAGCCAGAGGGCGCACTGCATGGTTTATTACCCTCAAATCATCTTTGTTGAATTCAGAGCCATCTTCCTTCAGGCTGGGATAGCCTTGAGCTGCCTCCACATGGTCGAAATCTGGCACCCATGCCTTTGCCCGGATCAAGGCGTTAATAGCTCCGGTTCGAGCAGCAGATTTTTTCAGCTCCTCAATCCGGGCTGGAAGCATTGACAACCTGTTAAGAGTGTCCTGGATTAAAGAGGGTGCCGGGTTGTTATGAGAGGCTGTGGTGATGATCCGCTGGGCTCCGGTATACAGTTGTTCCACTAAGGTGTAGGCAGCCTTCAGTTTCTTCCGCACATCGGATCCTAAGTGCCCGATGCGTGTACCTGCAATGATACAGGGACGGTTTCAAACCGGATTTATGCTGTAGCAGGTTCAAGTTATCACAGAAGTTAAAAGGAGCTTACCAAAGATCACAGCGGTCATGGAGTGTATTTGCCGCTTTACGGCCGTAAGTTCATCCACCACCGGTTTAAGGGCAGCTTCAGCATTTTCAGCCCTTTTGGTTAAAGCGATTTTCTCAATGGCCCAATTGGCCCGCTCTTTCTTGAAGCCTTCCTTCAGCTGTTCAGCGATGCTCAAGGCGCTGGTTAATTCTTCCCTTGCCTTGTCTGTTTCAGCCTGTTGGGTTTTCAAGACCTCCTGCAAATCGGCAATCCGGTCCTCCTTGATTCTCACCTCAGCCTGCATACAGACAGCGTTGAGCTTTAAACAAGCGGTCCAAGAAATTGAAGTATCAACCACATAACAAAGTTATACGCCTGATACTTGGGGGCTAATGCACCTTCAATTTTTATATATTACTAGATTGCAAAGTCCCAAGCTCAATGCAGGTATTCAACTTGGCACTTGGGGGCTAATGGCTATTTGATCAAATTATGTTCTAAGTTTTCTATCGCAGCCCCGGTTTAATTATGCTAAGTTAAGCCGGCCCTTGGGGGCTATACTGATGGATTTCAAAGTGTTGAGGATTGTGTTCAAGTCCCGGTTTGATGAAGGTTACAAACCGACCCTTGGGGGCTAGGAGGATTGATACAATGGCATTAAGTAAAGAAGTAAGTTACCTCAAATTTATCCCTCATCATCTTTACCAGACCAGCTTCACAGTCACGGCTAGTATAAAGCCGGTTTAAATAGCCGGAATGAAGATCTTGGGCACTCAGAGCAGCATATGTCTCCAGTTCAACATCCCATTTTCCTTTGTTCAGAGCGGAAAAATCCTCTTTTATGGTATGCTTGGTTAAGGTGACAGGATTCCCGGGTTCAAAGCGGCCTACACCGGTAATCACAACGTCATCATCTTTGGACTCGCCGGTTTGTGTTAGTGCGGTCGGTTTGTCAGCAGGACTGTGGGATTTCTCAATCCGGGCGGAGCTGGCAGGCGGGTCAGCAGAGACTGAAGTGTTAATAGGCCTCTCTTCAGGAATAGCATCATCTTGCAAAGGAGGATCATTGGGAATATCTTCAGGGGAAAACTCTTCAAGATCTGGCGCTTTGTCATGTTCTGGGGCTACATCTTCTTCAGCCGCTTTATCCAGGCGGGCCTTCTTGTTTGGTTTCGGTTTGGCCCTGAAAGAAAAACAAAGAGTCAAGGAAAAGCATAAGCCATTACACAGTATACTGGAAGCATATGTTCAGTTTAGCTTACCCAAGAACTATTTTCAATGGTGGCAGCTGAGTGGCCGACGATTCACCAGAAGATGAATGAGAAGTAACCTGATAATCGGAGTCGGATGGATTAAGAGGTTGACGGAAGAAACCCGCTTTAGGATTTAAATCAATAAAAAGGTCGGCGACCTCGGAGCGGCGTTTTCGAACCGGACTGTTTGGTAAACCGGCGGAGGTAACTACCTGGCCACTGTGCCGGGTTGTGCGGCGAGCTTCATGTTGCTGAGTCTTCATAAGAAATTTGGGATCCAAATAAGCAAGAGGATGAGAAAATTTAACTTTCCGGTTTGCCTGCCGAAATTTTGGCAAAGGCAAGATTTCTGAATCGGAAGAGAGAATAATTACCTCAGCAAATTCCGCATTGCTGGCTTCGGCGTCGTCCTGACAAGCATCATCATCAATAAGGCGTGTAAAAAATAAGCCAAGTGAATCAAGTTCTACCTCAAGGTCCAGGTTACCCACATCATCATCAATAGCTGGATCAGATGAAGCGGTGGTTTTTCTCTTGTGAGCTGGCTTCTTGATAACCTTGGTCTTGGGCCGGGTTGACCACCCTGCTTTCTCCGTTTTGTCTTGTGGAAGCTTCTTGCTCCAAAACGGATTATCGCCCTGGATCAGCAGTAATCAAATATCAAACGGAGAAAGCGGTAACAGGTTCAACAATAGAGCAATTAAAATCTTACCGTTGGCGGTTTGTTGGTGGTGCAGTAAGGAAGCAGACCGGTTTGAGCACAAAGGTGCTCCGGTTCATTCAACATCTTCTTTACAGAATCTGTGACTTCATCGTTGGGGAGTTGGATTTTGGTGTGTCGGAGTGGGTCATCGACGCTATCAGTATATTTGCACATCAAACTGGGGCGCCGGCTCAGAGGCAGTATGCTCCATGATATCCAACAGTGTGCAAGGTCTATTCCCGTTAAACCGTTGGCCATAAAGGCTCGGAGCTTGGACAGTTGCGGAGCATATTTAATTCTCTCCTTGGCGTTTAGTCTTTGTGGAAAAGGGTGAGTGTTGCTGAGCCATTCCGGACGGAAGCCAGGCAAGGGATTTTCATTATCAGGGGAGGTATCCTTGCAATAAAACCAAGTTGCATTCCACTCCTTGGGGTGAGTATGGAGTTTGACGTGGGGATAGGTGATCTGCTTCCTCTTCTGAATGGCCATGCCGCCCAATTCAGTATTGGGGCCGTCGGTAAATTCAGTGCGACGGTTTAAATGGAAGCAATCTCTAAACAAATCGACTGAAGGCTCCTCTTGAAGGTATACCTCAGAGAGCACTTGAAAGTGACATAGATTGGTAACAGAATTGGGGCCAATATCCTGTGGACGGTGCTGAAAGTTGGCTAACACATCCCGGTAAAATTTTGAACCGGGCGGTTTGAAGCCCCGGGCCAAGTGATCTGCAAAGACCACAACCTCTCCCTCCTGAGGTGCGGGAGGACATTCATTTCCAGGAACCCTCCAGTGGACCGTATCTTTATTGTCTAAAGCGCCGATCAGGACTAGATCATCCAACTGAGATTCTGTGACGTGAGAGGGAACCCAATTGCACTCATATACTTGTTTGGCCATGGTGAGATCTACAAGAAATAGGCGATCCGGTTCAAGAATATGTTGGACAAAAGAAAGTGTTGATCTAAACAACGATAAACCGGAGGCAATACCTATAAACCGGTCTTCTACAATACGGCATCACATGGATTCTGGCGGTTCAACCAGGGGACTAATGGTATATACCGGTTTAGTAACTTTTTTCTATGGTAAGTTAAACCACCTGACCTAAGCATCGGAAGCAATGGAAGTTGTGGACAGCTAGGTATGCAGAAACAGGTTTCACAAGATCCTATTACAGCCGCGGATCTAGGGCAAGCTCGCAAAAATAGAAAATATTCCGAAGAGTAAGGCAGAATGGAAGTGAACCATTGAGCGGGTATGTGCGTGAGATCTATGGACTTAGATGAGAAATTACAGGCGGATGCTTAAAGACTACTACTAAACACAGCAGGGATTCACAGATTCATTCAAGAGTCAAGAACAAGTATGAGCAAGCGACGAACACAGCGCGAACATGAAACCCTAAGAACAGATCTAGGTCAAGAAGAGGAGAAAGCTTACTGGAAACGGAGAAGATGCGGAAGGATACCGCAATGCTCTGGTGCGTTCAAGTTGATGCAGCAGCCCAAGACGAAGCAGAGGTCGACGGCGGTGGCGGAGCTCCAAGGCCGGCGATGCGAGGAAGACGAAGAAGAAGGGACGAAGGGAAAGGAAAAGAAATGACCCTTCGGTCTTATTTATAAGGCAACAGAGTTAGGTCAAGCGCGCGGATCCAGGAGCTATTGTTAAAGGAGGGCGTTATAAATGACAAATTTCATGATGATGTCATGCCGGTTTACAGCAACCAGAAATGATGACGACATGGCGGTTTACCAATTACCAGAAGATGTCCAAGACACAAGATTTTGTGAAGGATTGACATGAACCAGTTCAAATCAATCTGGGGCCTAATGTTGGGGATATTACCACTAGGCGTAAACCGGCTTACTTGGGCCGGGTTAACTTCATTAGTGGTATAAACAGATGAAGGCCCAAGGCCTGTAGTTGATTTAGAACCTGTAGCCATAAACCGGCCTAATGTATAACTTGTGTTGTAAGTTAGGAATAGAGAGGAACCAACCGGGATACGAGTATGAACCGGTTGGGACTCTATGGACCGACGGGCGTCACCCGTGTATATAAGGGGATGACCCGGCGGCGGTTCAGGACAGACAACCACAACTCGAGCCTAGGCGAAGCTTGTTTGCTCCCTAGCCATCAAGATCACATCAATTCCATGACAACTAGACGTAGGCTTTACCTTCATCGAAGGGGCCGAACTAGTATAAACCCTCGTGTCTTTGTGTCCGCTTTAACCCCTTCAAGTAAACCCGTAGCGATGGCTCCACGACTAAGTCCTTTCACTAGGACATCTGCCATGACAAATCCACGACAGCTTGTATATTCCAATGATGGGCTTCCTCAAAATACCCTAGGTCTTCGTGAGAAAGCGAGTTGGATGCACACCCACTTAGTTTCTTTTGTTGAGCTTTCATACATTTATAGCTCTAGTGCATCCATTGCATGGCAATCCCTACTCACTCACATTGATATCTATTGATGGGCATCTCCATAGCCCATTGATACGCCTAGTTGATGTGAGATTATCTTCTCCCCTTTTTGTCCTCACAACCACTACCATATACCACCATAGTGCTATGTCCATGGCTTGCGCTCATGTATTGTGTAAGAGTTGAAAAGCTGAAGCGCGTTAAAAAGTATGAACCAATTGCTTGGCTGAAACCGGGGTTGTGCATGATGGGAGTATTTTGTGTAATGAAAATGAAGCATGGCCTAACTATATGATTTTGTAGGGATAAGCTTTCTTTGGCTATGCTATTTTGATAGGACATGATTATTTGTTAGTATGCTTCGAAGCATTACTATTTTTTATTTTTTATAAGCTTTTATCTTGAATCATTTGGATCTGAACAATCATGCCACAATAAATAAAATTACACTAAGAATTATGCTAGGTAGCATTCCACATCAAAAATTCTGTTTTTATCATTTACCTACTCGAGGACGAGCAGGAATTAAGCTTGGGGATGCTTGATACGTCTCCAACATATCTATAATTTTTTATTGTTCCATGCTATTATATTACCCGTTTTGGATGTTTATGGGCTTTACTTTACACTTCTACATAATTTTTGGGACTAACCTACTAACCAGAGGCCCAGACCGTATTGCTGTTTTTTTTGCCTATTTCAGTGTTTTGAAGAAAAGGAATATCAAACGGAGTCCAAACGGAATGAAACCTTCGGGAGCGATCTTTTTGGAACAAACGTGATCCAGAGGACTTGGAGTGCAAGTCAAGAAGCAATCGAGGAGGCCACGAGGGTGGAGGTCCCCCCTACTGGGTGCGTCCCCTATCTCGTGGGCCCCTCGGGCATCCACCGACCTACTTCTTCCTCCTATATATACCCACGTACGCCGAGAACATCAGAGGCGACCAGGAAAAACTATTTCCACCATCATAACCTTCTGTATCCGTGAGATCCCATCTTGGAGCCTTCGCCGACGCATCGTCGGAGGGGGAATCAACCACGGAGGGCTTCTACATCAACACCATAGCCTCTCTGATGAGTTGTGCGTAGTTTATCATAGACCTTCGGGTCCATAGTTATTAGCTAGATGGCTTCTTCTCTCTTTTTAGATCTCAATACCATGTTCTCCTTGATCTTCTTTCAGATCTATTTGATGTAACTCTTTTTGCAGTGTGTTTGTCGAGATCCGATGAATTGTGGGTTTATGATCAAGTTTATCTATGAGAAATATTTGAATCTCTTCTAAATTCTTTTATGTGTGATTAAGTTATCTTTGAAAGTCTCTTCGAATTATCAGTTTGGTTTAGCCAACTAGATTGATCTTTCTTGCAATGGGAGAAGTGCTTAGCTTTGGGTTCAATCTTGCGGTGTCCTTTCCAGGTGACAGCAGGGGCAGCAAGGCACGTATTGTATTGTTGCCATCGAGGATAAAAAGATGGGGTTTATATCATATTGCATGAGTTTATCCTTCTACATCATGTCATCTTTCTTAATGCGTTACTCTGTTCTTTATGAACTTAATACTCTAGATGCATGCTAGATAGCGGTCGATGTGTGGAGTAACTGTAGTAGATGCAGGCAGGAGTCGGTCTACTTGTCACAGACGTGATGCCTATATACATGATCATGCCTAGATAATCTCATAATTATTCGCTTTTCTATCAATTGCTCGACAGTAATTTGTTCACCCACCGTAATACTTATGCTATCTTGAGAGAAGCCACTAGTGAAACCTATGGCCCCAGAGTCTATCTTTTATCATATAAGCTTTCAATCTACTTTTATTTGCATATTTACTTTTCCAATCTATATTATAAAATACCAAAAAAATATTTATCTTATCATACTATCTTTATTAGATCTCACTTTCTAAAGTGGCCGTGAAGGGATTGACAACCCCTTTATTGTGTTGGTTGCGAGTTCTTGTTTGTTTGTGTAGGTGCGTGGGACTTTTGAGGAGCCTCCTATTGGATTGATACCTTGGATCTCAAAAACTAAGGGAAATACTTGCGCTACTATTGTTGCATCACCCTTTCCTCTTCAAGGAAAACCAACGCAACCTCAAGACGTAGCAGGGGGCAGGGGGCACCCTAGAACACACAAGTTGGCATTGTTTAGCCATGTGCGGTGCCCCCCTCCACAGTTACACACCTCGGTCATATTGTCATAGTGCTTAGGCGAAGCCCTGCGCCGGTAACTTCATCATCACTGTCACCACGCCGTCGTGCTGATGAAACTCTCCCTCGGCCTCAACTGGATCAAGAGTATGAGGGACGTCCCCGAGATGAATGTGTGCTGATCGCGCAGGTGTCGTACATTCCGTGCTAAGATCGTCGGATCGTGAAGACATACGACTACATCAACCGCGTTGTCATAATGCTTCCGCTTTCGGTCTACGAGGGTACGTGGACACACTGCCCCCTCTCGTTGTTATGCATCACCATGATCTTGCGTGTGCGTAGGAAAATTTTGAAATTACTACGTTCCCCAACAATGGCATCCGAGCCAGGTTTATGCGTAGATGTTATATGCACGAGTAGAACACAAAGAGTTGTGGGCGATAATAGTCATACTGCTTACCATCATGTCATACTTTGATTCGGCGATATTGTTGGATGAAGCGGCTCACACCGACATTACATCTACGCTTACGCGAGACTGGTTATACCGACGTGCTTTGCACTTAGGTTGCTGGTGAGTGTCTCTTTCTCCAACTTTAGTTGAATCGAGTGTGGCTACGCCCCGTCCTTGTTGAAGGTTAAAACATCACACTTGACGAAAAATCGTTGTGGTTTTGATGCGTAGATAAGAACAGTTCTTGCTAGAAGCCCGTAGCAGCCACGTATAGCTTCCAACAAAAAAGTAGAGGACGTCTAACTTGTTTTTGCAGGGCTTGCTCTGATGTAATATGGTCAAGAATGATGTGATATAAATTGTTGTATGAGATGATCATGTTTTATAACAAAGTTATCGGCAACTGGCAGGAGCCATATGGTTGTCGCTTTATTGTATGCAATGCAATCGCCATGTAATTGTTTTACTTTATCACTAAGCGGTAGTGATAGTCGTAGTAACAATAGGTGGCGAGACGACAACGATGCTATGATGGAGATCAAGGTGTCGCGCCGGTGACGTTGGAGATCATGATGATGCTTCGGTGATGGAGATCATGAGCACAAGATGATGATGGCCATATCATGTCACATATTTTGATTGCATGTGATGTTTATCTTTTATGCATCTTATTTTGCTTAGAACGACAGTAGAATTATAAGATGATCCCTTACTAAATTTCAAGGTACAAGTGTTCTCCCTGAGTATGCACCATTGCTAAAGTTCGTCGTGCTGAGACACCACGTGATAATCGGGTGTGATCAGCTCTACGTTGACATACAATGGGTGCAAGCCAGTTTTGCACACGCAGAATACTCGGGTTAAACTTGACGAGCCTAGCATATGCAAATATGGCCTCGGAACACTAAGACCGAAAGGTCGAGCATGAATCATATAGTAGATATGATCAACATAGTGATGTTCACCATTGAAAACTACTCCATATCACGTGATGATCAGACATGGTTTAGTTGATTTGGATTACATGATCACTTAGAAGATTAGAGGGATGTCTATCTAAGTGGGAGTTCTTAAGTAATATGATTAATTGAACTTTAATTTATCATGAACTTAGTACCTGATAGTATTTTGCATGTCTATGTTGTTGTAGATCAATGGCCCGTGCTACCGTTCCTTTGAATTTTAATGCGTTCCTAGAGAAAGCTAAGTTGAAAGATGATGGCAGCAACTACACAGACTTGGTCCGTAACTTGGGAATTATCCTCATTGCTGCATAGAAGAATTACGTCCTGGAAGCACCGCTAGGTGCCAGGCCTGCTACAGATGCTACTGATGACGTTAAGAATATCTGGTAGAGCAAAGCTGATGACTACTCGATAGTTTAGTGTGCCATGCTTTACGGCTTAGAATCGGGACCTCAAAGATGTTTTGAACGTCATGGAGCATATGAGATGTTCCAAGAATTGAAGTTAATATTTCAATCAAATGCCCGAGTTGAGAGATATGAAGTCTTCAACAAGTTCTATAGCTGCAAAATGGAGGAGAAAAGTTCTGTCAGTGAGCACGTACTCAAAATGTCTGGGTATCATAATCACTTGACTCAGTTGGGAGTTGATCTTCCAGTTGATTGTGTCATTGACAAAGTTCTTCAACCACTGCCACCAAGCTATAAAGGCTTAGTGATGAACTATAACATGCAAGGGATGGACAAGACTATTCCCGAGCTCTTTGCGATGCTAAAGACTGCGGAGGTAGAAATCAAATAGGAGCATCAAGTGTTGATGGTCAATAAGACCACTAGTTTCAAAAAAAGGGCAAAGGGAAGAAAGGGAACTTCAAGAAGAACGGCAAAAAGGTTGCTGCTCAAGAGAAGAAACCCAAGTCTGGACCTAAGCCTAAAACTGAGTGCTTCTACCGCAAAGGGACTGGTCACTGGAAGCGGAACTGCCCCAAGTATTTGGCGGATAAGAAGGATGGCAAAGTGAAAGGTATATTTGATATACATGTTATGGATGTGTACTTAACTAATGCTCGCAGTAGTGCCTGGGTATTTGATACTAGTTCTATTGCTCATATTTGCAACTCGAAACAGGGGCTACGGATTAAGAGAAGATTGGCTAAGGACGAGGTGACGATGCGCGTGGGAAATGGTTCCAAAGTCGATGTGATGGCGGTCGGCACTCTACCTCTACATCTACCATCGGGATTAGTTTTAGACCTGAATAATTGTTATTTGGTGCCAGCATTGAGCATGGACATTATATCTAGATCTTGTTTAACGCGAGACGGTTATTCATTTAAATCGGAGAATAATGGTTGTTCTATTTATATGAGTAATATCTTTTATGGTCATGCACCCCTGATGAGTGGTCTATTTTTGTTGAATCTCGATAGTAGTGATACACATATTCATAGTGTTGAAGCCAAAATATTGAAGTTTAATAATGATAGTGCAACTTATTTGTGGCACTGCCGTTTGGGTCATATCGGTATAGAGCGCATGAAGAAACTCCATACTGATGGACTTTTGAAATCACTTGATTATGAATCACTTGGTGCCTGTGAACCGTGCCTTATGGGCAAGATGACTAAAACTCCGTTCTCCGGAACAATGGAATGAGCTACTGACTTGTTGGAAATAATACATACCGATGCATGCGGTCCAATGAGTATTGATGCTCGTGGCGGGTATCGTTATTTTTTTACCTTCATAGATGATTTGAGCAGATATGGTTATATCTACTTAATGAAGCATAAGTCTGAAACATTTGAAAAGTTCAAAGAATTTCATAGTGAAGTGGAAAATCATCGTAACCAGAAAATAAAGTTTCTATGATCTGATCGTGGAGGAGAATATTTGAGTTACGAGTTTGGTCTTCATTTGAAACAACATGGGGTAGTTTTACAATTAACGCCACCTGGAACACCACAACAAAATGGTGTGTCCAAACGTCGTAACCATACTTTATTAGATATGGTGCGATCTATGATGTCTCTTAGTGATTTACCGCTATTGTTTTGGGGTTATGCTTTAGAGACGGCTGCATTCACTTTAAATAGGGCACCATCAAAATCCGTTGAGATGACGCCTTATGAACTGTGGTTTGGCAAGAAACCAAAATTGTCATTTCTTAAAGTTTGGGGCTGCGATGCTTATGTGAAAAATCTTCAACCCGATAAGCTCGAATCCAAATCGGAGAAGTGCGACTTCATAGGATACCCAAAGGAAACTGTTGGGTACACCTTCTATCACAGATCCGAAGGAAAAATCTTTGTTGCTAAGAATGGATCCTTTCTAGAGAAGGAGTTTCTCTTGGAAGAAGTGAGTGGGAGGAAAGTATAACTTGATAAGGTAACTGTACCTGCTCCCTTATTGGAAAGTAGTTCATCGCAGCAATCTGTTCCTGTGATTCCTACACCAATTAGTGAGGAAGCTAATGATGATTATCATGAAGCTTCAGATCAAGTTACTACCGAACCTCATAGGTCTTCCAGAGTAAGATCTACACGAGAGCGGTACGGTAATCCTATTCTGGAAGTCATGTTACTAGACCATGATGAACCTACGAACTATGAGGAAGCGATGATGAGCCCAGATTCCGCGAAATGGCTTGACGCCATGAAATCTAAGATAGGATCCATGTATGAGAACAAAGTGTGGACTTTGGTGGACTTGCCCGATGATCGACAAGCCATAGAAAATAAATTGATCTTTAAGAAGAAGACCGACCCAGACGGTAATGTTATTGTTTACAAAGCTCGACTTGTTGCGAAAGGTTTTCGACAAGTTCAAGGAGTTGACTACGATGAGACTTTCTCACCCGTAGCGATGCTTAAGTCTGTCCAAATCATGTTAGCAATTGCTGCATTTTATGATTATGAAATTTGGCAAAAGGATGTCAAAACTGCATTCCTGAATGGATTCCTAGAAGAAGAGTTGTATATGATGCAACCAGAAGGTTTTGTCGATCCAAAGGGTGCTAACAAAGTGTGCAAGCTCCGACGATCTATTTATGGAATGGTGCAAGCCTCTCGGAGTTGGAATAAACGCTTTGATAGTGTGATCAAAGCATATGGTTTTATACAGACTTTTGGAGAAGCCTGTATTTACAAGATAGTGAGTGGGAGCTCTGTAGCATTTCTGATCTTATATGTAGATGACATATTGTTGATTGGAAACTGGATATCATAAAGGGATACCTGAATAAGAGTTTTTCTATGAAAGACCTTGGAGAAGCTGCTTACATATTGGGCATCAAAATCTATAGAGATAGATCAAGACGCTTAATTGGACTTTCACAAAGCACATACCTTGATAAAGTTTTTAAGAAGTTCAAAATGGATGAGTCAAAGAAAGAGTTCTTGCCTGTGTTACAGGTGTGAAGTTGAGTCAGACTCAAAGCCCGACCACCGCAGAAGATAGAGAGAAAATGAAAGTCATTCCCTATGCTTCAACCATAGGTTCTATCATGTATGCAATGTTGTGTACCAGACCTGATGTATGTCTTGCTATAAGCATACCAGGAAGGTACCAAAGTAATCCCGGAGTGGAGCACTGTACAACGGTCAAGAACATCCTGAAATACCTGAAAAGGACTAAGGATATGTTTCTTGTTTATGGAGGTGACAAAGAGCTCGTCGTAAATGGTTACGTCAATGCAAGCTTTGACACTGATCCGAATGACTGTAAGTCGCAAACCGGATGTGTATTTTTATTGAATGGACGAGCTGTCAGTTGGTGCAGTTCCAAGCAGAGCGTCGTGGCGGGATCTACATGTGAAGCAGAGTACATTGCTGCTTCGGAAATAGCGAATGAAGGAGTTCAGATGAAGGAGTTCATATCCTATCTTGGTGTCATACCTAGTGCATCGGGTCCAATGAAAATCTTTTGTGACAATACTAGTGCAATTGTCTTGGCAAAGGAATCCAGATTTCACAAGAGAACCAAGCACATCAAGAGACGCTTCAATTCCATCCATCATCAAGTGTCGGAAGGGGACATAGAGATTTGCAAGATACACACGGATCTAAATGTTGCAAACCCGTTGACTAAGCCTCTTCCACGAGCAAAACATGATCAGCACCAAAGCTCCATGGGTGTTAGAATCATTACTATGTAATCTAGATTATTGACTCTAGTGCAAGTGGGTGACTGAAGGAAATATGCCCTTGAGGCAATAATAAAGTTATTATTTATTTCCTTAATTCATGATAAATGTTTATTATTCATGCTAGAATTGTATTAACCGGAAACTTAGTACATGTGTCAATACATAGACAAAACCTATAGTCCCTAGTATGCCTCTACTAGACTAGCTCGTTAATCAAAGATGGTTAAGTTTCCTAACCATAGACATGTGTTGTCATTTTATGAACGGGATCACATCATTAGGAGAATGATGTGATGGACATGACCCATCCATTAGCTTAGCATTATGATCGTGTTAGTTTCATTGCTACTGCTTTCTTCATGACTTATACAAGTTCCTCAGACTATGAGATTATGCAACTCCCGAATACCGGAGGAACACTTTGTGTGCTACCAAACGTCACAACGTAAAAGGGTGATTATAAAGGTGCTCTACAGGTGTCTCCGAAGGTGTTTGTTGGGTTGGCATAGATCGAGATTAGGATTTGTCACTCCATGTTTCAGAGAGGTATCTCTGGGCCCTCTCGGTAATACTTATCACTATAAGCCTTGCAAGCATTGTGACTAATGAGTTAGTTGCAGGATGAAGTATTACAGAATGAGTAAAGAGACTTTCCGGTGACGAGATTGAACTAGGTATTGAGATACCGACGATTGAATCTCGGGCAAGTAACATACCGATGACAAAGGGAACAACATATGTTGTTATGCAGTTTGACCGATAAAGATCTTCGTAGAATATGTAGGAACCAATATGAGAATCCAGGTTCCGCTATTAGTTATTGACCGAAGACATGTCTCGGTCATGTCTACATAGTTATCGAACCCGTAGGGTCCGCACTCTTAAAGTTCGGTGACGATCGGTATTATGAGTTTATGTGTTTTGATGTACCGAAGATAGTTCGGAGTCCCGGATGTGATCACCACTAGTAGAAAACAGGGCATACGTCTGGGCCAGATGAGCCCATTAGTCCCGGTTCGCTCACGAACCGGTTACCATGGGCCCATTTGTCCCGGTTCGTGTGGCCAGGGATCTGCCGGGCCTCGTGGGGCCATTGGTCCCGGTTCATCTGGCCCCTTTGGTGTCGGTTGGCGGCACGAACCGGGACCAATGGGCCCTGCTCCTAGCCCACCACCACTGGTATCAGTTTGTGGCCTGAACCGGTACCAAAGAGTTGTCTTTCGGGCCCGGTGATGCCACAAACCGGTACGAGGGCCAGGGGAGAGGGCTTTTGTGTAAAAGCAAAAAGCAAAAAGAATTTTCATAAAATAAATATAAAGCAAAAAAGACAAGAAAGTCAATAAATAGAAACAAAATCAAATAAATAACTAGAAATAGAAAAAACTTTAATAAATAAGTAGAAACAAAATAAACTTTAATAATGTAAAATAAATAAACTATAATAAAATAAATAAAAATAGCAACAGCAGGTAGAAACAAAATAAAATAAATAAAGCAAAAAAGAAAGAATTTTCATAAAATAAATAAAAGTAGCAAAAAAGAAAAGAAAAGAAGTAAGTAGAAATAATAATCTTTAATAAATAAGTAAAAACAAAATAAACATTTATAAAACCTGTAGTATTATTGAAACTAAAATCATATAAATTTTTTGTTAGAAACTTTAATTGCACTAACATAAACTAATGATTCACACAAATATCAAAAACTAGTGATTCACACAAATTTAAACTATTCAAATTGGAAAACAAATGGCATTGACAGAAAGTTTATAATTTTTATTACCTAAAAACAAAAGCAACTAAAAAAAGCAAAAAACAAAAGAAAATAAATAATGCAAAAAACAGAAGAAAAAAAACTGGGAAAAATAAAAAAATTCCACCTACTCGGGCACTACGGCCTAAATACGACTAGAAACCCTACCTTGGGCCAGGATTCAGGCCCGCAGCAGGCCCAGTAGGCCCAACAAGCATAGCAGTGACAGTTAGGCCCGTAAGCCTGCAATCGAGAGGAGCTCGAGAGGGGTGCGGCAGTGGGGCTTATAAACCACTGCGCGCCCCTCTCAACTAGCGAGGTGGGACTAAACTTTTTGGCCACGGGCAGCACGAGCTTTGGTCCCGGTTGGTGGCACCAACCGGGATGAAAGGGGACCTTTGGTCCCGGTTTGTGCCACGAACCGGTACCAATGCACACCTTTAGTCCCGGTTTGTGGCACCAACCGGGACCAAAGGCCCCTGCTTCCTGCCCTTTTGGCTGATGAAAAGAGACCTTAGGTCCCGGTTGGTGGCACCAACCGGGACTAATAAATCTTTGGGCCCAGTTGGTGCCACCAATCGGGACTAATGCTTCGTCTATATAAATAGTGCCTGCGAAATTTTCATTTCAGTTCCTCATCCTCCCGCCGCGCCCGTCGCCGCCGTCCTCTGCCCCGTCGCCCGTGCCCGTCGTTGTCCTCGCCCTGCCTCCGACGCCGCCCCGCGCCGCCTCGACCCCATCGCCCGCGCCCGTCGCCGACGCTGCCCTCCGCCACCCAGTGAGCCCTCCCACTGCCGCCCTCTGCCGCGCTCTGCCACCCGCCGCCGCCCTCTGCTTGCCGGCCGCCGCCCCAGCCGGCCTGCTGCATTGATGTATAATTTTTTTGCTCATTGATGTATGTATATGTATATATATGCAGATGTATGTATATGATCCATGGATGTGTATGCATTGATGTATGATTTTTTTTGTTCATAGAACTTTTTTTGTAAACTTATTAGTAAGTGCTTAGTATATAGTTGAACTAGCTGATTTAATAAACTACTTTATTTTATTATAGAAGTAGTTTATTTTCAGTAAGTACTCCCTCCGTCCGGGAATACTTGTCATCAAAATTAATAAAAGGGGATGTATCTAGATGTATTTTAGTTCTACATACATCCCTTTTTGTCCATTTTGATGACAAGTATTTTCGGGCGGAGGGAGTACTACTTTATTTTATTTATAGTAAGTTCTTAGTAGTTGAACTAGTTGATTTAATAAAACTACTTTATTTTATTATAGAAGTAGTTTATTTTTAGTAGGTACTACTTTATTTTATTTATAGTAAGTGCTTAGTAGTTGAACTAGTTGATTTAATAAAACTACTTTATTTCACTATAGAAGTAGTTTATTCTTAGCAAGAAAACTAATAGAACTAGTTTATTTTTTTAGTTCTTATTCCCGCATCGACGTCGATGATGCCTATCCCGCATCCTCGTCGTTCACTCGGCAGAGGAGGCCTTGATCAGAGGGGCCATGTCCGGGACTGGGCTCCGCCAGGCTAGTATTGGGAGGTGCTACCTTCCGGGGGGGCGTAGGTTGGTGAGGAGCCAATCCGCCGTTGACCCGATCCTTGTTTGGTGGCGGTCGCGTGGGCCAGTGATGGTGCTGAGGTTTCCGGACACCGTGGAGGTGGTACGTCACCGTGTCAGTGAGGAGGACGAGCACGTCCGTCGCTACATCGTTGCGTTGGAGGGCAGGTTCGACAATACCTGGCAGGTTCTTCAGGGACCTCACTGGAGCTATGATCCTGTGATGGTTCCTTCTCTTTGGGTGTCCACCGCCCGCGTCGATACCTGTCGGGCGCTATGGTTCTAGCTTGATTAGCGATGCTATATGTATGATAGTATTCGAGGTGTATTAGTGATAATATTCGATGATGTACGGACGCAAGATGATGTAGTTTTGCTTATAACTGAATGCATGCTAATTTGAATACTACTTTATTTTATGATTTGGTTTTGCTAAAATTGGAGAGCACTATGCGAGGCGTATGCATTTGATTAGTTCATAGCTTATAGGGTTTTTGTTTTTGTAGAAATCTAGGAGCCCCCTCCATCATCCCCGCCGTCGTCCCCGTCACTGACCCCCCTCCGACCTCGAGGTGAGACTAGCCAAAACTCCATGTCAATATTGGAGTCCTATAAGATATTTTGAAATGTTTTTGCTCATATTTTCAACCATTGAAATGGTCATCAAGTTTGAATGCTCATATGAAGTAGATAAACATGTATATTTCCTTGCCGGAAAATTTCAGGCGCTCGATATGTCCTTTTTTAGAAAGATAATTAAACGATATTTCGGGTTGACTTTAAGTCTGTCGAGTCTCCACCATATATGAGAGGACGAAGAATCGTGACTGTTGTCGTGGGGGTAGCTTCTCCTTCGTTCCCGTGTGCTAGACAATTTGGTGTAATGCAGTCGGGAATGAAAGGAGGAGCTACCATCACCGAGGTCCCAAATGTCAGAGAGGAATCAGTGAGGGAGAGTCTCCACCATATATATATATATATATATATATACATATATATATATATATATATATATATATATATATGAGAGGACGAAGAATCCCGACTGTTGTCGTGGGGGTAGCTTCTCCTTCATTCCCGTGTGCTAGACAATTTGGTGTAATGCACTCGGGAATGAAAGGAGGATCTACCATCACCGACGGTCGAATATGTACACCACGTGAGCTAAGAGTTTTCAAGAAAAGGCTCGACAGACCAATAGTCAACCCGTGATGAATAATAATGATCTAATTTAGGTTTTTTAGTACATATATTTAATTGTATAAGTTTAATATTTGAATTATGAACATAGGAAATGTCGTACTCGGATGACGAAAACACCCCGGGGGAGTGCGACTGGTGTCACGACGACTGAGGTATGTGCGACAGGTTCCTTGAGCTGGATGAAGATCAGCGCTTCAGCATTAAGTTCGAGGAGACCTTCGAAGTTGAAATGATGCGCAACCACGACAAGTGTTTTTTTCGTAATTATAAGCACGACTTCAACTATTTCAATGTGTAGTTTTCATCTTTTCCAATTTGACTAGCTTATCCCATGCTATTCAAGACGCTATGTCTTGGAGAGGATGGGTTTCGAAGACCATCAAAGTATTGAAACAAAGAAAATTCATCTAAGGACCCATCATGGTGTGGATTTTGAAGTAAAGTTGTACAATTCTGAGAGTGTAACCCATTTTGATTGCAAAAATTGGGAAGCACTTTGCAAGATGTATGGTTTTGATGAGGGTATGCTTGTCACCATGGATCTTGGTGATCCTAAAATCGAGCAAGACAATATGGACATTTGGGTCCTTGTTGATATGCCTCCAATTATACCGCTATGTAAGTTTCTCAAACATAGTTATTTCTCAAACATATGCCTTCAAAGAATGTGCGGAAGATGGTAGACAGAACCTACTACACCGAAGGCTCCGAATTAACTTATCAGGAGGAAAATCATTTGATCGCATTTTGTACTGATCTTGAGAATTACAATATCTACAATCAAAATCCTCACATTATGGTCAATACGTGTCACTAGTGCACGTGTTGAACTACAGTAACTACCATGGAGATACCCTAGTAAGATTTTTTACTATGACGACATCCGTGCATCTTTTGCATACTTCTAAAACTAGTACATCATTGCTAACTACGAAGTTATTACTATGTTTTTCAACAGATAATCCCGAATGATTGTGTGCCTCATCTAATGTATTAGCATGGTCGCCTTGATGTTTTGAACATACAGCCAGGTCATCCTACGAATCTCAGCTGTCCATACCGGATTTCTAAAAGAAGTGGAGACATGACAATCAAAGAATGGAAAAAATGCATGGACAGTCGTAAGGAGGTTCTTGGAAGCAAAAGAAAGCGACGCGCAAGAATTGGAGACAGGATGATCTCCATTCTCCATAATGGAGAGTCAGGGTCTATATTGTTTTATGCTATTTTACCTTAAAGAGGGTATTTAGGTCCTACCTAATACTGATGATCATGTGCTAAGAACAATTAAGTAGGGTTGGTTCGATAACTATGAGGATTATGATGATGATTAGTAGGACTTGTTATTATGATGATGCATGATGCGAGCATGAAGAGTTATTATATATCAGTGGGTGAAATGAACATGGATTGGATTGAAGTGAAGGAAACATGCATGTGGTGCATGTCTAAAGTAGTACAATCCAAACTTGATCAAGTTAGGATTAGTATTACTTTTGACATGCACCACATGTTGCCTTCACTTCAATCTAAGCCATGTTTAGGCATAGCAGTAGCATTGGTAAACCTAGCACGGAGAAAAGAGAGAACACTTCTCTCTATTAGCTAGCTAATTAACAACATAAATTAACCCCAAAAACCCCTAAACCACACCTTTCAAAAAAACCTCAGCTCCTGCCAGCTGCTGACGCGTGGATGCCTTTTGGTCCCGGTTGGTGCCACCAACCGGGACCAAAGGCCCTCCTGCCTGGGCTCGCCGCAGCGGCCACATGGAGGCCCATATGTCCCGGTTCATGTAAGAACCGAGACTAAAGGGCAAGGGCTTTAGTGACGACCCTTTAGTCCCGGATCCAAAACCGGGACAGATGGGCCTGACGAATCGGGACAAATGGCCCATTTTCTACTAGTGCACGGACATGATGAGAAGTCTCGAAATGGTTGAGACATGAAGATTGATATATTGGACGACTATATTCGGACACCGGATGAGTTCCGGGGGTCACCGGATATTTATCGGAGTGCTGGAGGGTTATCGGAACCCCCGGGGGAACTAATGGGCCAACATGGGCCTTGTGGGAGAGAGAGGATAGGGCCTAGGGCTGGCCGTGCGGCCCCCCTTGGGAGTCCGAATTGGACAAGGAGGGGGGCGGCGCCCCCTCTTTCCTCCCTCTCTCCCTCTCCTTCCTTCCCCCTTCCTCCTTCCTAGTTGGACTAGGAAAGGGGAATCCTACTCCCACTAGGAGGAGGACTCCCCCCTCTCCTTGATGCACCCCAAGGGTGGCCGGCCTCCCCCCTTGCTCCTTTATATATGGGGGCAGGGGCACCCTAGAACACACAAGTTGACATTGTTTAGCCGTGTGTGGTGCCCCCCTCCACAGTTACACACCTCGTTCATATCGTCATAGTGCTTAGGCAAAGCCCTGCGCCGGTAAATTCATCATCACTGTCACCACGCCGTCGTGCTGACAAAACTCTCCCTCGGCTTAAACTGGATCAAGAGTACGAGGGACGTCCCCGAGCTGAATGTGTGGTGATCACGGAGGTGCCATACGTTCGGTGCTAAGATCAGTCGAATCATGAAGACGTACGACTACATCAACCGCGTTATAACGCTTCCGCTTTCGGTCTACGAGGGTAGGTGGACACACTGTCCCCTCTAGTTGCTATGCATCACCATGATCTTGCGTGTGCATAGGAAAATTTTGAAATTACTACGTTCCCCAACAATGGATTTGTTTGATTTGTATTTATTGTTTCTCCCCCCCCCCCCCTCTTCTTCTCTGGTAGACCCCGAGACCGCTGCCGATGCCCGTGTGTTCAACTACATCGACGATGACCTACCCACGCTTTATTTCTGGATGACTCAATCAACATGATCGATGTGCAGAGACCGACACCTCACCGCACACCGTCCTTAGTTGTGCGACTCTGTAGAGCTACTATCGAGTGTCGAGGGTGATACCTCGAAATGCACTCTTGATGATCTATAGTGTAGCCAATCGGTCATGGATTATGGAAGGTGATTCCTCCTTCACCACTCCCGATAACGACTCTGTCGTGCAACACCTTAAGTGTGAACCCTTCGAGGGTGATTCCTCCAAGTTCACCTTGACGGTTACAGCGAGTAGAAATCCATCGAGGGCGATTCCTCGGATTTTCCCCTTGATGTTATGGACACACGGTTACCTTGACTTTACCTCAGAACCTTGTTGAAGTTGGGTCGTCCCCGAGGGGTACCCGCGAGAGTTACTGCAGTCGGGTTGACCGTGAGGGTACCCGCTGATAACCCACAAGTATAGGGGATCGCAATAGCTTTCGAGGGTAGAGTATTCAACCCAAATTTATTTATTCGGCACAAGGGGAGCCAAATAATATTCTTGAGTATTAGCAGTTGAGTTGTCAATTCAACCACACCTGGATAACTTAGTATCTGCAGCAAAGTGTTTAGTAGCAAAAGTGGTATGATAGTAATAGTAACGATAGCTAAAGTAAAGATAAATGTTTTTGGGTTTTTTGTAGTGGTTGTAACAGTAGCAACAGAAAAGTAAATGAGCGAAGAACAATATATGAAAAGCTCGTAGGTAATGGATCGGTGATGGATAATTATGCCGGATGTGATTCCTCATGCAATAGTTATAACATAGGGTGATATAGAACTAGCTCCAGTTCATCAATGTAATGTAGGCATGTATTCCGTAAACAATCATACGTGCTTATGGAAAAGAACTTGTATGACATCTTTTGTCCTACTCTCCCGTTGCAGCGGGGTCCTTACGGAAACTAAGGGATATTAACTCCTTTTAATAGAGAACTGTACCAAAGCATTAACACATAGTGAGTACATGAACACCTCAAACTACGGTCATCACCGAGAATTATCCCGATTATTGTCACTTTGGGGTTGTCGGATCATAACACATAATAGGTGACTATAGACTTGCAAGATAGGATCAAGAACACACATATATTCATGAAAACATAATAGGTTCAGATCTGAAATCATGGCACTCGGGCCCTAGTGACAAGCATTAAGCACAACAAAGTCATAGGAACATCAATCTCAGAACATAGTGGATACTAGGGATCAAACCCTAACAAAACTAACTTGATTACATGGTAAATCTCATCCAACCCATCACCGTCCAGCAAGCCTATGATGGAATTACTCACGCACGGCGGTGAGCATCATGAAATTGGTGATGGAGGATGGTTGGTGATGACGACGGCGACGAATCCCCCTCTCCGGAGCCCCGAACGGACTCTGGATCAGCCCTCCCGAGAGAGATTAGGGCTTGGCGGCGGCTCCGTGTCATGAAACGTGATGAAACTTTCTCCCTGATTTTTTTCTCCCCGAGACGGAATATATGGAGTTGGAGTTGAGGTCGGAGGGTGTCCAGGGGGTCCACGAGATAGGGGGCCGCGCCCTAGGGGGGCGCCCCCCTATCTCGTGGACAGGCCATGGGCCCCCTAGCACTAATTCTTTCACCAAAAATTCTTATTAAATCTGAAAAGTGCCTCCGTGGATTTCGAGGACATTCCGAGAACTTTTCTTTTCTACACATAAAACAACATCATGGTAGTTCTGCTGAAAACAGCGTCAGTCCGGGTTAGTTTCATTCAAATCATGCAAGTTAGAGTCTAAAACAAGGGCAAAAGTGTTTGGAAAAGTAGATACATTGGAGACGTATCAACTCCCCCAAGCTTAAACCTTTGCTTGTCCTCAAGCAATTCAGTTGATAAACTGAAAGTGATAAAGAAAAACTTTTACAAACTCTGTTTGCTCTTGTTGTTGTAAACATGAAAAGCCAGCATTCAAGTTTCAGCAAATATTACGAACTAACAATACTAACAATAACACATAGGTCTCAATCATATCAATAGCATAATCAGCTAGCGAGCCATAATAATAAAACTCGGATGACAACACTTTCTCAAAATAATCATAACATGATATAACAAAATGGTATCTCGCTAGCCCTTTCTGAGACCGCAAAACATAAATGCAGTGCACCTTTAAAGATCAAGGACTGACTAAACATTGTAATTCATGGTAAAAGAGATCCAGTCAAGTCATACCCAATATAAACCAATAATAATGAATGCAAATGATAGTGTGCTCTCCAGCGGGTGCTTTTAATAAGAAGGATGATGACTCAACATAAAAGTAAATAGATAGGCCCTTCGCAGAGGGAAGTAGGGATTTGTAGAGGTGCCAGAGCTCGATATTAAAATAAAGATTGAATAACATTTTGAGCGGCATACTTTTGCTGTCAACGCAAGAACTATGAGATGGATGTATCTTCCATACTACATGCATTATAGGTAGTTCCCAAACAGAGTGATAAAGGTTTATACTCCCCCAACCACCAACAAGAATCAATCCATGGCTTTCTCGAAACAACGAGTGCCTCCAACATACAACAGCCCTGGGGGAGTTTTGTTTAATTATTTTGATTTGCTTTGATCTTTTTGGATCATGGGACTGGGCATCCCGGTTAGCGGCCCTTTCTCGTGAATGAGGAGCGGAGTCCACTCCTCTTGAGAATAACCCACCTAGCATGGAAGATATATGCAGCCCTAGTTGAAACATGAGCTGTTCGAGCATACAAAACAGAATTTCATTTGAAGGTTTGGAGTTTGACACATGCAAATTTACTTGGAACGGCAGGTAAATACCGCATATAGGTAGGTATAGTGGACTCATATGGAACAACTTCGGGGTTTAAGGAGTTTGGATGCACAAGCAGTATTCCCGCTTAGTACAGGTGAAGGCTAGCAAGAGACTGGGAAGCGACCAACTGAGAGAGCGACAACAGTCGGAAACATGCATTAAAATTAATTCACACCAAGTACAAGCATGAGTAGAATATAATCTACCATAAACATAAATATCATGAAGACTATGTTGATTTGATTCAACTACATGCGTGAACATGTGCCAAGTCGAGTCACTCAATACATTCAAAGGAGGATACCATCCCATCATAACACATCATAATCATTCTAATAGCATGTTGGCACGCAAGGTAAACCATTATAACTCATAGCTAATCAAGCATGGCACAAGCAACTATAATCTCCAAATGTCATTGCAAATATGTTTACTTCATAATAGCTGACTCAGGAACGATGAACTCATCATATTTACAAAAACAAGAGAGGTCGAGTTTGTACCAGCTTTTCTCATCCCAATAAGTCTATCATAAATCATCATTATTGCCTTTCACTTGCACGACCGAACGACGTGTATAATAATAAGAGTGCACGTGCATTGGACTAAGCTAGAATGTGCAAGCATTCAACTCAAGAGAGGAGACAAGTAATATGGGCTCTAAATTAAATAAACAATCATGCATATAAGAGCCACTAAGCAATTTCAATATAATCTTCTCGACCCCCAAAAGAAAGAAAAGAAAATAAAACTATTTACACGGGAAAGCTCCCAACAAGTAAAAGAAGAACAAGAAATCTTTTTGGGTTTTCGTTTTAATTTCTACTACAGGCAAGGAAATTAAACTAACTAATTGTTTTGGTTTTTCTAAAGGTTTATCAAACACACAAAAAGAAAACTAGAAAAATAAATTTAAACTAGCATGGATAATACAATGAAAGAGTGTGAGCACCGACGACTAGTGTGTGAACATGAATGTAAAGTCGGTGAGAAATACGTACTCCCCCAAGCTTAGGCTTTTGGCCTAAGTTGGTTTAATACCAATGACCGCCTGGCTGATATCGATAAGAATAGTTGGGGTAGTACTGAGATGAAGAGGTGACCGCCTCCTGAGCAGCAGCCTGTTGGAGAGGTGCCTCCATTCCCCTCTCATATTCAGTTGCTTCTTCCCTGGTGACAACATATCTTCCTTTTGCCTGATAATAAAAAAGGTAGGGAGCAGGAAGAGTAACAGGGATGACGTTGCGTCTGTTATAGGTTAGTGGATAATGGAGGAATTGTTCATTCCTCTCAAGAAAATGATGATCAAACATAGCTTCTTTATCCAAATAAACAGGAGGTACAATCAGTCCCCCTCTCGTGGAGCTATATTAAGAAAATTTGCCACACGGGTTGCATAAATTCCTCCAAAGATATATCCCCTTCTACTATTGTTCTGCAACCTACATGCAACTATTCCCCCAAGTTATAACCTCTATAACCCGACACAGCACTCTTGAGGACACAAAGATCAAGGGCACACATGTGACATACTTCGTCCTTACTGTTAATGCATCTACCAATAAAGAGAGCAAAGTAATGTATAGCAGGAAAATGAATGTTCCCTGTGGTAGCTTGTGTTACGTCCCTAGATTCTCCCACCGTAATACTAGCAAGAAAATCTCTAACTTCAGATTTGGGAGGATCATTAACATTACCCCACTGCGGGAGTTTGCAAGCAGTTGTGAAATCCTCTAAATCCATGGTATAAGATGTATCATAAATATCAAACATAACACTTGGAGAATTACGCGCAGAAATATATTTGAACCTACGCACAAAGGAATCAGTCAATTGATAATATTGAGGACACTTATCTTGTAAGAAGTCCTCCAGCTCGGCGTTACGCACATACGCGTCAAATTCCTCCTTGAAGGCTGCTTCGACCACAAAATCATCGGATGGCCACTCACAAGCCCGTACATTCGCGTCCCTCGGCAAATTAACATCTTGTTCTCGTATAGCAATCCTTGGCCCTTTCTTTGCCGAGGAGCCACCTTGGTACATTCTTCTAAGCATATTTCTTTTTCTGAAAATTTCTGAAATTTTAGTAACTTCAAAATAAAAGTGAATAAAACTAAACAAGATTGATAGCAACCACTCCTACAAGTGCCTAGGACCTATGTCATGCATTGGAATTGCTTGGGACCTCAAAAATTTAACATGCAAGCTCAAGAACATGGTCACCTATGCAGCAAAAATTTGCAATGAATAAAGCACTAGAACAAAAACTAATTGGACCAATGGAGGAGTCACATACCAAGCAACAATCTCCCAAAGCAGTTTTCCGAATGGAGCTTTGAGCTAAGAGAATGAAAATCGCAGCAAAACGAGCTAGAACTCGGGCTTGAACTGGATGGGGATTTTTTTTGGGTAGAAGATGAAGTGTGTGGGTGCTCACATAAGTGGAGGGGAGCCACCAGGGGCCCACGAGATAGGGGCATGCCCTATAGGGGGGGCACCCTCCTCTCTCGTGGCCTGGTGCTTGCCCCTCCTGCAGTGTTTTCAGTGCCTAAAATCCTCAAATATTCCAGAAAAAATCATACTAAATTTGCAGGGCATTTGGAGCACTTTTATCTTCGAACTATTTTTTAATGCACGGATAAATCAGAAAACATACGGATAATGCTATTTTTGCTTTATTTATTCTAAATAACAGAAAGTAAAAAGAGAGTACAGAAGGTTGTGCCTTCTAGTTTCATCCATCTCGTGATCATCAAAATGAACCCACTAACAAGGTTGATCAAGTCTTGTTAACAAACTCATTCCGAATAACACGGAAAAGGAGAAATTTCGAATAACACTAAGTTACCTCAACGGGGATATGAAAATCCCCAACAATAAGAATATCATACTTTTTCTTGACAGTAGGGAGAGGAAATTCAAAACCTCCAAAAATGATAGTTTGAACCTTTTCAATAGAATTGATGCTATGAACTTGAGATTGTTTCCTCGGAAAATGTACCGTATGCTCATTACCATTAACATGAAAAGTGACATTGCCTTTGTTGCAATCAATAACAGCCCCTGTAGTATTAAGAAAAGGTCTACCAAGGATAATAGACATACTATCGTCCTCAGGAATATCAAGAATAACAAAGTCCATTAAGATAGTGACATTTGCAACCACAACAGGCACATCCTCACAAAACTGACAGGTATAGCAGTTGATTTATCAGCCATTTGCAAATATATTTCAGTAGGTGTCAACTTATTCAATTCAAGTCTACGATATAAAGAGAGAGGCATAACACTAACACCGGCTCCAAGATCACATAAAGCAGTTCTAACATAATTTCTTTTAATAGAGCATGGTATAGTTGGTACACATGGATCTCCAAGTTTCTTTAGTATTCCACCCTTAAAAGTGTAATTAGCAAGCATGGTGGAAATTTCCGCTTCCGGTATCTTTGTTTTATTTGTGATGATATCCTTCATATACTTAGCATAAGGATTTACTTTAAGCATATCAGTTAAGCGCATACGTAAGAAAATAGGTCTAACCATTTCAGCAAAGCGCTCAAAATCCTCATCATCCTTTGACTTGGATGGTTTAGGAGGAAAGGGCATGGTTTTCTGAACCCATGGTTCTCTTTCTTTACCGTGCTTCCTAGAAACAAAATCTCTCTTATCATAACATTGATTCTTTGATTGTGGGTTATCAAGATCAACAGCAGGTTCAATATCTACATCATTGTCTTTGCTAGGTTGAGCATCAACATGAACATTATCATTAACATTATCACTAGGTTCATGTTCATCACCTGATTGTGTCTCAGCATCAGAAATAGAAATATCATTGGGATTCTCAGGTGTGTCTACAGTAGGTTCACTAGAAGCATGCAAAGTCCTATCGTTTTTCTTTTTCTTCTTTTTAGAAGAACTAGGTGCCTCTAAATTATTTCTCTGAGAATCTTGCTCAATTCTCTTAGGGTGGCCTTCAGGATACAAAGGTTCCTGAGTCATTCTACCAGTTCTAGTAGCCACTCTAACAGCAAAGTCATTTTTATTATTCAATTCATCAAGCAAATCATTTTGAGCTTTAAGTACTTGCTCAGCTTGAGTAGCAACCATAGAAGCATATTTGCTAACGCGGTGAAGTTCATCTTTAACTCTAGCCAGATTATCACCTACGCGTCCTATCTCGAAAGCATTATTCTTTAACTCTCTACAAACATAAGCATTGAAACTTTCTTGTCTAGCCATAAAGTCATCAAATTCATCTAAGCATGGGCGATGAAATTTAGTAGAGGGTACTTCAACTTTATCATATCTATAGAGAGAATTTACCTTTACTACCTGTGACGGGTTATCAAGACAATGTGGTTCTTCAGGCGGTAAATTAAGACCATGTATTTCTTCAATAGGAGGTAAATTCTTAACATCTTCAGCTTTAATACCTTTTTCTTTCATTGATTTCTTTGCCTCTTGCATATCTTCAGGACTGAGAAATAAAACACCTCTCTTCTTCGGAGTGGGTTTAGGAATAGGCTCAGGAGTTGGCTCAATTGGTTCAGGAATTACTTCAGGAACTAGCTCAGGAAGAGTCCAATTATTTTCATTAGTCAACATATTATTCAATAGTATTTCAGCTTCGTCGACTGTTCTTTCCCTGAAAACACAACCAGCACAACTATCCAAGTAGTCCTTGGAAGCATCGGTTAGTCCATTATAAAAGATATCAGGTATTTCATTTTTCTTAAGAGGATGATCAGGCAAAGCATTAAGTAACCGGAGAAGCCTCCCCCAAGCTTGTGGGAGACTCTCTTCTTTGATTTGCACAAAATTATATATTTCCCGCAAGGCAGCTTGTTTCTTATGCGCAGGGAAATATTTAGCAGAGAAGTAATAAATGATATCCTGGGGACTACGCACACAACCAGGAGCAAGAGAATTATACCAAGTCTTAGCATCACCCTTCAATGAGAACAGAAATATCTTAAGAATATATAAATAGCGAGACTTCTCATCATTAGTAAACAGGGTAGCTATATCATTCAGCTTGGTAAGATGTGCCACAACAGTTTCAGATTCAAGGCCATAAAAAGGATCAGATTCAACTAAAGTAATAATATCAGGATCAACAAAGAATTCATAATCCTTATCAGTAACACAAATAGGTGAAGTAGCAAATGCAGAATCAGGTTTCATTCTAGCATTAAGAGACTGCTACTTCCATTTAGCTAATAATTTCTTAAGATCATTTCTATCATTGCAAGCAAGAATTTCCATAGCAGCTGTTTCATGCATAACATAACCCTTAGGAACAACAGGTAATACATAATCATTGGGGGGACCTTCATCATCACTATCATCAGTAATAGGATCTTCAGTAATTTCATTCCCCCTAAATCTAGCAAGTTGTTCATCAAGAAATTCACCTAATGGCAAAGTAGTATCACGCACAGAAGTAGTTTCATCATGCATAGCGGAAGTGGCATCATCAATAACATGCGACATATCAGAGTCCATAGCAGTAGTAGGTTTAGGTGTAGCAAGCCTACTGATAATAGAAGGAGAATCTAGTGCAAGGCTAGATGGCAGTTCCTTACCTCCCCTCGTAGTTGAGGGCAAAATAGTAGTTCGATCGTCTTTCAAGTTCTTCATAGTGATCAACAGATATAAACCCCAAGTGACTCAGAGAATAGAGCTATGCTCCCCGGCAACGGCGCCAGAAATTAGTCTTGATAACCCACAAGTATAGGGGATCGCAACAGCTTTTGAGGGTAGAGTATTCATCCCAAATTTATTGATTCGACGCAAGGGGAGCCAAAGAATATTCTTGAGTATTAGCAGTTGAGTTGTCAATTCAATCACACCTGGATAACTTAGTATCTGCAGCAAAGTGTTTAGTAGAAAAAGTGGTATGATAGTAATAGTAACGGTAGCTAAAGTAAAGATAAATGTTTTTGGGTTTTTTGTAGTAGTTGTAACAGTAGCAACGGAAAAGTAAATGAGCGAAGAACAATATATGAAAACCTCGTAGGCAATGGATCAGTGATGGATAATTATGCCGGATGCGATTCCTCATGCAATAGTTATAACATAGGGTGATATAGAACTAGCTCCAGTTCATCAATGTAATGTAGGCATGTATTCCGTAAACAATCATACATGCTTATGGAAAAGAACTTGTATGACATATTTTGTCCTACCCTCCCGTTGCAGCGGGGTCCTTATGGAAACTAAGGGATATTAAGGCCTCCCTTTAATAGAGAACCAGACCAAAGCATTAACACATAGTGAATACATGAACTCCTCAAACTACGGTCATCATCGAGAAGTATCCTGATTATTGTCACTTTGGGGTTGTCGGATCATAACACATAATAGGTGACTATAGACTTGCAAGATAGGATCAAGAACACACATATATTCATGAAAACATAATAGGTTTAGATCTGAAATCATGGCACTCGGGCCCTAGTGACAAGCATTAAGCATAGCAAAGTCATAGCAACATCAATCTCAGAACATAGTGGATACTAGGGATCAAACCCTAACAAAACTAACTTGATTACATGGTAAATCTCATCCAACCCATCACCGTCCAGCAAGCCTACGATGGAATTACTCACGCACGGCGGTGAGCATCATGAAATTGGTGATGGAGGATGGTTGGTGATGACGACGGCGATGAATCCCCCTCTCCGGAGCCCCGAATGGACTCCAGATCAGCCCTCCCGAGAGAGATTAGGGCTTGGCGGCGGCTCCCTGTCGTGAAACGCGATGAAACTTTCTCCCTGATTTTTTTCTCCCCGAGACGGAATATATGGAGTTGGAGTTGAGGTCGGAGGGTGTCCAAGGGGCCCACGAGATAGGGGGCCGTGCCCTAGGGGGGGGGCTATCTCATGGACAGGCTGTGGGCCCCCTGGCACTAATTCTTTCGCCAAAAATTCTTATTAGATCTAAAAAGTGCCTCCGTGGATTTCCAGGACATTCCGAGAACTTTTCTTTTCTACACATAAAACAACATCATGGTAGTTCTGCTGAAAACAGCGTCAGTCCAGGTTAGTTTCATTCAAATCATGCAAGTTAGAGTCCAAAACAAGGGCAAAAGTGTTTGGAAAAGTAGATACGTTGGAGACGTATCACCCGCGAGATAATTACAAGAAGTACAATGATGCTTCCCGAAACGCTTACAAAATACAACCTCTCTGAGGTATACGGTTTATGCTAGAAAGGTACAAAGTTGGACTAGTTTGGAAACATTAGGCAATTTAATGTATACCAACTATTATGTCTGGTTTTTGGTTTCTAGTCTGTGTGCTTCCCGAAAATGAAATGTATAGTTGTGCTTTCCGTAAAAAAGGGTTATGCTTTCCAGAAAGAGAAAAACACAAGCTGTGCTTTCACGAGAAGCAACTCCCGAATAGGGAAAAACATAGCCTATGCTTTTGCGACAGGCACAACCAGTGGCGGAGCCAGCTCAACCAGGGAGCCGGGGCAAAATACACTACACTCTAGTTTATGACTTGGTTGCCCCTACAAACGATGCTTAGCCGTACATTTACTGCTATCATTTAAGCAAGAGTCAGTGGCAGAGCCCGGGCAGCTGCCCCGGGTAGCCGGGAGCTGGCTCCGCCACTGGGCACAACTGTGCTTTTCGAAAGAGAAAAGCATAGCTATGCTTCCCCAAAAAAGTTAAAAAACACAAGTGTGTTTCGGGTTCCGCATTTTTCCAGTTTTTGATCTTTTTCTCTGGTTTTCACTTTTTTGCTTTTGATTTTCATTTGTTTGGATTCCCGATTTTTATTTTCATCATAAAAAACTCATCAAAGCCTACTAACATGGGATCTAGTTTCGAAGATCTCGATGCGAGAAACTGAACAATGAAAATGGTTCGTAATTTGAACGCTCGGATCAAGAGATAAATTATTTTGAAAAGAGTTCTACGAAAAAAACTTCCATATTGCAAAAAGTGGCGTACTTCATTGCCGCTTGTCACCATGAGAGAAGGTGAAAATGACCTTTGCAAAAGGCACCTGCCCACCAGAGTTGAAGTCCCAAACTTGACCTTGGTGCTCACATTTTTGTGAATTTATTTCAGGCCGTCCAACAATGTGCGTTCAGTGGAAAGAGACATTCCAATCGACTATGAAGGCATCTACGGCACTTCGTCAATCTCAAGATAATGTGTCGGCTTAGTCTCTCGGAGGTGCTCATAGAGGTAGGGTATGTGTGCTTGCGTTTATAGGGATGCGTGTATGTGAGAGACTTCGATTGTACTGTGTTAAAAAAAGATCTTACTCTACTTACTCCTTAATTAATGAGATGAGGCAAAGCTTTTGCCTCCGTTTAAAAAAAGATCTTATGTGATGATAGGGGAGTTCGTCTTTTTTGCGGCATATCAGCACATTTTCCATTGCAATGAGGCCCTAGAAGCGGAAATACATGCGATTATGGAGGGAGTAAGTCTTACTATCCAACGTTCGAATCTCCCTGTTCAGCTTCAATTGGATTGTGCGGTTGCTCTTGCCGCACTTGCTATGGGTCTCTGGACTAGTCAGTGTATGGTTATCTCTTGACGGAGATTAAAGGTTTAATGGATAATCGGGTTTTTGTTCTGGTAAAAGTTTCTCGTGACCAGAATAGGGTTGCACATAGCTTCCCGAACTATGGTAGATCTGAGGATAGCATTATGTGTTGGCTTAACCAATCCCCTCCTTTTATTTCGGAACTTGTTGTTAAGTATTGTAACTCTGTGATCTTGAATGAAATACCCTATTTCCCTCGCAAAAAAAGACACCTGATTTTGGGCTGCCCTAGCTCTGTCAATTGACAAGAAATTCACCCGCAAAAAAAGAAAGGGTCTTGATAACGCCCACACGTGTGGCATATTAGACATCCGCCCACACATCGTGTGTGGCGTGAGCAGGAGGCAGTCCATACGGATTGTGTGTGCGCGAACATTAGAATTGCCCACACGTGTGGGCACAGCTACTTCGTGCCACACGCCCAACAAGTATTACTCATCCCCACCCCGCATGTGTGGCACGAAACAAATATACCCACACGTCCTGGCGCAACTACGTTAGGTACCCGCGGGATGTCGATTTAGTTGCCATCCGGGATGGCAGATATAGTTATCCGGGATGGCAAATGCAGTTGTAAAGCATGGCAACTCTCCCTGTTTTGGTTAATTGTAGTGGCCATGTCTAATTTGTGATAGCTGCTGCTGTGTGTGATTAACTATTTGCCATATATGGTCAAACAATAATTGTCATGTGTGTTTACCTAGTTAACATGTGTGGTCCAACTATAGTTGCCCCGTATGGTTAATCACAGTAGTCATGTGTGTTTACCCTGGTTGCCACGTACGCGCAACTGCAGTTGCCATCAGTGGCGGATCGAGGAATTCAACATTAGGCGTTCAAAAGAAATAAATCATCCAAATATAGAAGACAATTGGTTCACGGCAATAATAAAACACAAATACAAATTGTTCATAATAGCAACGATCTAAAATATATTTTTAACAAAATAGAGAAGATTTTTCTTTTTTGCGATTTCAAAGTTTGATGGGGATGCCTGTCGATGACTGTGCGGCCGCCGTCGCGGTGCTCATCCCCACTGTCCGTGCATCACGCTCCCGTTGCTCCACCTACCGGCGTCGGCGGACACAGCACTACGGGGCTTGCCCGTATACTCCGTAGAAACCATGGGGAGCTCCGGCGCCGGTGCCTCGCCTAGCCGTGGCTCACCATGGGCAGAGGGTCACAACGCCGCCCGTCCATGGTGTTGAACGCGTGCATGCATGTATATTATTCCGGTGGCACTGTAATAGCTGCGCCCTAATCTTATTCTTTAGCTAGCTCTCCCACGTCTCCTACTTCCACTCAGCTAATGGCTTGATTGTAGGGATTAGTTGAGCACCAAGAGCTGCTTCTCCTATGTACATGACTATATGTACACCACTGATTGCAATGGAATTGAACGTGTTGCATCTCCAACTCTCTCTCACTCTCTACACGTGGGAATAGTGTGGGAAGAAAGTTTGCATGCGCGAGTCTCGTCTAGTGCCACCGTGCGTGGAGAATGGTAGGCTGCTCCTGAAGACCTGAACTGGGCCTATTGGGCTTGTATATGCCTACTTCTGATTTTTTTGCAAAAATATTTGGGTGTACATCTGTACACCCATGCCCCATGGTGGATCCGCCCCTGGTTGCCATCTAACAACGAATCATAGTTGCATGTATGTTTACCTAGTTGCCACGTATGCGCAACTGCAGTTGCCATCCAACAACGTACGAGTGTCGTGTGGGTGAAAAGCCGTTCGCCCACACGCGCGTGAACTAGGTGATGGCTGTGTGGGCAGAAACTAGTTCGCTCACACAGCGCAACTGGCAAACCGCATGTTGCGTGGCGTGTGGGCAAACTCTCCAACGCCCACACACACGATGATGCCCACGTGGCACTCAGATTCTAATAGATTCCTTTAGGATTCGTGCAAAACAGAATTAACGTGGATCAATGAGTGTGGGCGATGTGCAAACATGCCAGACGTGTGAGCGTTATCATTTGAAAAAAGAAAAAAAATGACAAGAAATAGCCTGGCGGTGTACACGACCCTTGCCGGATCACGTCAGCCTCGTGAAGCTGGCGTGGTCGCGTGGGCGTGGAACAGGGACGAGGTTCAACTGCCGTGCAAAAAGGAAGCAAGCAAGCAACTGAAGACAGGAATCGTGTAGGAGCCGGAGATCCGGCGTCGGGCGCGCTCGTCTAGGATCCGGACTCAGAGGAATGTTCGGAGCTCGATCCATGTTCATTGCCGTTTCGGCTTCCAAAACGAGCAGCCTAGGCCTTTTTTCTTGTAATTTATAAATAGTCGTACATCGGGGGCTAGCAAGGCTTCCAAACTCCCTCCCTCCCTCCCAGACCACAATCCATACGCGATCGACACGGCTGTTTCGTTTGCTTCCATCTCAAAGTTTTCGAGGGCGATGGCGAGGGCAAGGCTCACGGCGGCGGCGCGATGGGCCATTGGCCTTTATATACGCTGGGAGGAACCTGTCTTGATGATTCTTTCCTGTGTGCTGATTAAGTTGCTGTGGGTTCTTTTAGGCAGACTATTCGAAGGTCAAGGCCTCTCCATCTTCTACGTATTGGCCTATGTTTGCCTCTCCAGCTTACAATCTATGTACGACCGGAGTTTACGTGTTCTCCTTATGAATTGGAGAAGGTGATTGCTCCGTCTGAGACCAGGGATGAGTTTACGTGTTCTTATGAATTTTCGCACGAGCCAGCAGCGAGCCAGCGACCGCCAGCGACCTCCCGGAGCCAGTGTATTTTTGCTAAGCTGTAGGTGATTGCTCCGTCTGAGACCAAGGATGCAGGGACGGAGCCAGAAATTTGGCATAGGGGGGGCGAGTTCCACGCTTGAGCTCTACTAGACTAATGAGCTAAAAATTGAATATTTAGAGTGTGAAAAACTGCTAAACTTGAACTCATGTTTTCGTTGATGTTTGGTACACCACAAGAAGACAATACAAATTTTCCACTTTGACAAGACAAAATTAGTTCCCAAATTAGTTATATAGAAAATTTTGGTACACCGTACTATAAATAATTGATTTTTGATTCCAAGTCCAATTTTCATGTCAATCAATCAACGATTGTTCTTGTTAGACAAAAAAATAGAGATTGGTATATAAGGTTAATAATGAGACTGAACGTACCAGAGAGGCATAAACGAACGATATGCATCATCATGTAAGTGAACAAACCGCGCCGTGCTTCTGCTAATTCCCTATATGTTGGTTAACGACAAGTGATTCATTGAGGGTCTCAATGCTTGGACGGTTAGATGCAAGTGCCGGCAAATGTTTTCCATTGTTCTCGTATCCTAATTACTACCTCCGTTTCAGTTTACAAGTCCTACGCGTATACCTAGATTACCAATTTAATCACCTTAATATAAACTATATAACACAAAAATTATATCTTTTGAAAATAAAACATCTTAAGTATATATTGGTATACTTTTTGTAATATATGATTTGTATTAGGTTGGTCAAATTGACGATCTAGGAGTACGTGCACGCCCTGTAAACTGAGAGAGATAGTATCTTCATATCTACACAAGCATATTTGGACAATCAATTATTTTCTAATTAATCTCAACTATTTGGAGTAGTTTTGAATGGCACAAACCGCACAGATTTGAACAAATTAAAGATCAAGACATGAACTAAAGGAGTAAGGATTAATTGTGCACCTATGCAGCCATGGAGGATCTCGTTTAATGCTCTTCTAGTTTCTGATTGGAAACTGGAGGAAATTCGCCCCGGCGGCGATAGGCGGAGACTCGAGCATAGAACGGGTAGAAAGATCTCCTTATGTTGTTGCCGCTCATCTGCATGTCCGGTCTGCTGGCAAGTGGCTGCCTGTCCCGGCGTCCCCTTCCATTGTGCCCTTCTCGATGGCGGCGCGATAGAGACTCGGATCGATAAGCAGGCCCTTACAGGTGCATGCATCGGTTTAGATCGAAAAGCGGCGAAACGAAGAGGTTAGCGATTGTGTTTTTAGAAACGGGAGGTTAGCGATATGTGCGTGAATACGTGCGTAGTCCAACTTGGGCTGACATTTATCTTTCTTTTGTGTTTGCCTGAAATGGGATTGGGCTGTACATGGCTGAGCAGTTGAGACTTAACGTTAGTTGCAAAGGCCGAAACAGATGGGGGGGGGGGGGGGGGGGGGGGGACGCACATTACGAAGAGTTATGGAAGCCAAAAAATCAGCGATCAACTCATTCACATCAAGGTACGACTCGATCGATAGGGGGGTCTCCCCCCCCCCCCCCCCCCCCCCTCGTCCCCCCTGAATCCGTGCCTGCAGGGATGCATCTAGTACCGCCATGATTGCCTCCACTGTTCTGTAACTCTGTAACTGCATTTTCTCCGCTCTGATTAATCAATGAAATATGGCCTAGGGCCATATTTTCGTCACAAAAGAAAGGTGTGTCTAGCCCTTGCTCCGGCCTTTTTCATCATGTGAAAAAGGATGATGTACTTAGTTTTCGGTTAGACTTCTTTCATTGGCGATGGTGATGCACATATTTTTGTACTTTTGTTTTGATATTGGTAAGCTAAATAAAAATCCGATCGTCTTTCCTTTTTTTCTTTTGCAAAATAACTCTTGCATTACTCAGAATTAAGGATTACAATCTGGCCGAGCAATGTTCAAAACTTCCTTTGGTCCAGATCCAAGCGAGACAGCAGTCCGACCTTGCGATCTACCAAAGTTAGTCATATAAAGCCATAACCCGCAAATTTGCTCCGGTATCCATCCATGGACATGGGGCCGGTTTGCGGACACGGATGCTGGAGCCGGCATGCAACGCCACCCGCATATATTTCAAATACGGTTAAACCAAAGCAGACGAAATTCATGCAAACACTGCAAATTTTATTAAAGTTTAGATATGATTTGACAATTTTTTAACTGTTTAACTAAGAACTATATAAAAAATATAAACCCTATTACAGACGACCACCTTGTATGTGTGGCTGCCATGTACTGTCTCACCGCCACCATCGTGGTCGTCCCTCTAGCGGCGGAAGGGCGCCGGTAGGCCGCGACTGCCTTGTCCAACGGCTGCCTGCCGCTCGCAGAGGAGCCGCTCCGCCTCCTGTTGTGTCGTATGGACAGCCGCCTTGGCCACTGCCGATGAAGCCCTGGCAGCGGCCTTGCCCCTATCGGCGTTGGCAGAGCGGTCGCTAAGCAATCACTCCTCTCTCATCTTGGCGAGCTCGCCCTTAAGGCAGTGGCAACGCCTGGCGGTCGTCTTGAGATGGTGACGGAGCGATCAAGCGCCCATGCGGCAGCAAGGTCCGGGTCATTGCAGACCCATTTCAGTGCCACGCCGGTCATGACGAACGCGGAGCGGCGAGCGGCATTGCGCCGGTCGTACCACGCCTGTTTTCTAGCCGCACGCTCCTCCTCGGATACGACGGCCCTCGAGCCCGATACACCGCTATAACCGCCTCCTCTGAGGTAGTGGAGGATGCGGCCATGCGCCTCTGTGATCGCGGGCGGCAACTCCTCCTTTATCGGACAAACAAAACATCATTCGACGGGAGTGAAAAAATATGCTCGATACATGGCATGAAAGATCTTGGATTATTTTATCAGAAAAAACAAGACATGACTATGATAGGTTATACAAGAGTTGGCTATTTTTTTGATCCAATGCTAGGAGATTTTGTATTCTTGTCTTTCTATAGAAGTCAAAAAATAGACCTTAGTATTAACTTTCACTAATCATTCTGAAATAATCACATTATTTGAAGCATCACGAGAATGTGTTTGGCTTTGAAGAATGATCAACCACATTCAAACTTCATGTGGTGTTGGTTCATTAGGATCACCAACTATTTTCTATGAAGATAATGTTGTATGTATTGCTCAAATGCACATTGGTTATATAAAAAGTAATATCACAAAACCACTAAACTGTACACAAAAGTCGGTCAAAATAGTTCGCTAGGGATATATCTCGCTTATTGCGAGCTGTAGTCTGGCCTGGCTTCTGCCATCAGTTAACGGGTTAGGCCCAACACTGTAGCTTGTATGAGCGGTTTTGGGAAGATTCTATAAAGCGGTTTTTGAGCCTTCCATCTGGTTTTTATCTCCTTTTGTTTTTATATGTGCCGTTTGTATCAGTTTTTCATCGGTTTCTTCGTTTGCCATATTTTTCATTGTTTCTTCATCGGTTTATTTGGTGTTTCAGGTTTTCTATGCTTCCTCACCGGCTTTCTTTGATTTTTCAATTTTTTAAACCCATGTCTACTTTTATTCAATACATATTGTACATTTTTAGTACAAACATGGAAAAAATTTAATACACATTGAATATTTTTTAGATACAAGTTATACTTTTAATCTAAATACATATTTTGAATATTTTTTAATACATGTTCAACATTTATTAAATACACGTTGAACATTTTTTAATGGCATGAAACATTTGCTAAACTCCAGGAACATTTTTATACTGTACATGCTGTTTTTAAATGTCAGGAACATATATTGAAACACGTGAATATTTATTTAAATGTCATGTGCATTTTTTGAATGGTACGGAACATATTTATAATACGTAAAAAATTCTTTTAAATTGCATTTTTTGAATATGCCACAAACATATCTCTGAAACACTTAAAAATGTCACATACATTTTTTGAATGTTATGAAACATATTTTATACTACACAAACATTCTTTTATGTTGCATTAGCATTTTAAAAATGCCACAAACATACTTTTGAAATACCTGAATATTTGTTAAAAATGCCACACACATTTTTTGAACCTAAATACTTATTAGTGCAGCTGCACTATTTTGTTGCAGCGAGCGCACGAGTTCTTGCCGTTCGATCCCAGTATTTTTCGTGTGATTGCCTTGCTACTAGTCTCCCGCGTTTCAAAAGAGGATACTCGCAAAAGAGGAAAAGCACTTGGTCAACTGGTCCCCTCACGTCTTCACGTTCCTCTCCGCCCTGCCATTTCTCAGCAAGATTCCACGTGCATGCATTTATTCGGGGTTTCAAAATCCATAACTTTTGACTCGAACATCGAATTTCAAATCCGTTTTCACCATTGTGTTTGTCGCGATGAGTTCTTCAAAACTATTTCTCATATGAGTACGTTTCAATAAGAAAAAATTAAAGCAACCTTGGATGCTGCGAGGGAAACTTTAGTGCTATGAAAAATCAATTTTTTATTAGTCAGCGTAGTATGATCGCCTGTCAACCACGAGGACTACCAAATTAACTACCTTCACCCTTTAAGTTTCCTACCATAACTGGCAAGTATTCTACCATAACTAGTTTCGCCTCGAAGTTCATAGTATTGTAGGCAACTTAGTTTTCAAGGTAGGCTAACAATATCCTAAGTTGGTTACGGTGACTAGCTAGTAGCTTAACATCGTCTTGCATACAATACTTTTCGGTAAGGTGAGAAACTTAGTTCATACATAGGTGACTTAGCAACATTGATGGGCAATTTTTCGTTGTATTGTAGGTAATTGAAATAGTACTGACAGGCAACTAAGCATCACGGATAGGCAACTTCATAGTGTATGTAGACAACTTAAAGAATCCAATAATAAGAAAGTTCATAATATTTGCAGCAGCTAATTTGCAAAGTTATGCAACTGAGCAGAAATAATAGGCAACCAAGCCTCAGGCGTAGGCAACTGAACATCAACAATAGGCAACTGAGAAACCATGATAGGCAAGTTGTGATAATGTTACCAAATTCAGAGGCACACATAGTGCAGTGAAGTTGCTTTTATATATAGCACTACAAGTGCCTCATGTTTTGTGTGATTTTTCTCGTCACACAAACTAACCTAATAGGAGTCCTATTAGGCCAGACAGAAGAAGTTGCTTCCCTACAACATTAAAGTTGCCTCCATTGCACCCAAAATTGCCCACGAAAAAATGTCCGACGAAACCTACCAATATGAGATCTACTTTTGAAGAACTCGTCGTGAGAAACCCAATGGTGAAAACGGAACAGGATTTTGAATCAAAAGTTTTTTGGAGCTCGTGCTACAACCGGCTGTAAGTCTACAACCCGCTCCTCTTCTCTCTGTCAAGACAACAACAATATAATTTTTAACATAACCAAAATGCTTAAAAGTGCAGCTGCGCTATTAATTCTAAGCGAGCGCACAACTTTGTCCCCCTCTCCCTCACCTACCACCGGTAGGCAACTAAACTTCATAATGTTTTAAGCAACTTAGAAAAAACAATGATGGCAACTTCACAATATTTGTAGGTAACTAATTTAGCAAAGTTAGACAACCGAGCAACAATGGCATGCAACTAATTAGCACTAGCAAGCAACCAATCATAAATGGTAGGCAATTTCATAGTATTTTTATGTAACTGAGACTCAACTAGAGGAAACTGACGATCAATGAGAGGCAACTTAGAGCCATGGCAGTGTGACGCCCGGATAACTAGGCTATAGTAACCCCACGTTAACGATGCCACGTCACCTCGGATTACTGTTGATAATCTCGCGTTAGTTCAAAACGATTTGAATTCAAATTTGAATTTGAGGCAAACAACAAAAGTTCTTAAAATATTAAACTAAAATGTTTGAAGTGTGCAAATAAATGCTTAGGTATTTATGGTGAGGGAACCATGCTTTTATTAAAAAAAACTAAATACATAAATGAATTAAAATAGAAAAGAGAAATAAATAAAAGAAAGGAAAATACTAAACAGAAAACAAAAGGATAAAAGAAGAGAACCCCCTGGCCAATTGGGCCAGACGACCCAGCCGGCCAGCCCATCTGGCCCTAACCGGCCCAGCCCCACTCCCTTAACCACCCACTACGACCGAACCCTAACCCCTATCCACCCCACTCGCTGCCCACGATCCCCCCTCTCTGTCGGTCGCTCCTCTCCCCCTCTCCCGATCCGATCTAGGGGGGATCGAACCCCCCAGCGCCCGAGGCCGCTGCCCCTGACGCCGCCCCAACGGCCGCGCCCCGCCACCCGGTGCTGCCCGACGCCGCTTGCCGTTGCCCGCCGACGTCGTTGCTCGTCGCTTCCCCGACACCGTCGCTGGTGCCGTCCCGGACTGCCGTCGTTGCTCGCCGGAACCACGCTGCGACGACTCCGTCGCCGCCCGTCGTCCCCGACTCCTCTTCGACCCCCACTGCCCCGGACCCTACTCCCCGCAGTGAGCACCGCTCCTCCCTCCTCTCTTTCCCTCGCCCGTGCGATGCTGTTGCGGCACCGCGGTCGACCCGCCCGCACGCGCGCGCCCTCCTTTCCCCCGTACGCCCCGCGCTCGAGCTCCGGACGGGCTCGCGTCCGCCGCGTCTGCCGCGCCCGTCGCCGTGAGCCCCGCCTCTGCCGCGGGCCATGCCCCGTCCTTCCCGCCGTAACACGCCGGCAGCTACCCTCGCCCGGCTCCGGCCGCAACCCGCTTCCCCCCTCCACTCGCCGGCCGGCCTCCTTGCCGCGGCCGGCGCCCGCCGCCTGACCGCCCCTTGCTCCGGCCGGCTGCGCCCCTGGCCACGGCCTCTGTCTGCGCCCCGAAGCACCCACGACCTTGCCGTGCCCCGTTGGACGGACGCCCCTGCTGCCTTCCTCGCGCGCCCTGCCGGGCCCCTCGCCGTGCGGCCGCCTCCCCGCCGCGCCGGCTTCCGTCGCCGGAAACGGCCGGCCGACGAGCCCCGCCGTGGTCACGGCCTCGCCCCCTAGCGGCCTCTCGCTCGTGCCCGTTCAGGCGAGCGCCCCTCTCCTGCAGCCCCGATAGCCCGCTCCAGTGGCCAGATGGGCCACTGCCAGCGGGGCCCATCCCCTAGAACATTTTATTAAAAAAAGGAAGAAAAGAATTTTAAAATAATAATAATAATAATAATAATGTTAATTAATTAATTAATTAAGTAGTTAATTAACTTAATTAATCCTAATTAGGTTAACCTAATCACTTAGGTTAGTTAACTAATCTGTTAGGTTAGTTAGCAGTCAATGACAGCTAGGACCCACACGCCAGGTTGACCAGGTCAATGGTCAACGTTGACTGCTGACATCACTCTGATGTCATGCTGACGTCATCATTTACTATTCTGGATAATATTGGATTTAAATAATTAATTAAATTCCAGAAATTAATAAAATCTTTAAAAATAATATCTTTTAATCCGTAACTCGGATGAAAATACTTTCTACATGAAAGTTGCTCAGAACGACGAGACGAATCCGGATACGCAGCCCGTTCGTCCGCCACGCGTCCCTAGCATAGAGAACCTGCAACATTTCACCTCCGGTTCATCTGTCCGAAAACACGAAACACCGGTGATACTTTCCCGGATGTTTCCCCCCTTCACCGGTATCACCTCATACCGCGTTAGAACACGTCTAGCTCTGCTTGTTGACCTGTTATGCACTTGCTCGCTATGTATTTACTGTTTCTCCCCCCTCTTCTCTCCGGTAGCCCCCGTGACGATGCTGATGCCCCTGTGGACGACTACGTCACCGACGACCCCTCCTTGTCTGAGCAACCAAGCAAGCCGCCCCCCCTTGATCACCAGATATCGCCTATTCTCCTCTATACTGCTTGCATTAGAGTAGTGTAGCATGTTACTGCTTTCCGTTAATCCTATTCTGATGCATAGCCTGACATTGTTGCTACATCTGTTGATACCTTACCTGCAATTCTAAATGCTTAGTATAGGATGCTAGTTTATCATTGGCCCTACATTCTTGTCAGTCTGCCTTGCTATACTATCGGGCCGTGATCACTTGGGAGGTGATCACGGGTATATACTATACATACATACATACTATACAGATGGTGACTAAAGTCGGGTCCGCTCGAAGAGTACCCACGAGTGATTCACGGATTGGGGGCTGAAAGGACCATTGTCCCGACGGCCCTCTGTGTGGATCTTTGTGGCGGAGCGACAGGGCAGGTTGAGACCACCTAGGCGAGAGGTGGGCCTGGCCCTGGTCGGCGTCCGCGGTTGCTTCATAATAACACGCTTAACGAGATCTTGGTATTTGATCTGAGTCTGGCCATTTGGTCTATACGCACTAACCATCTACGCGGGAGTAGTTATGGGTATCCCGGCGTCGTGGTATCAGCCGAAGCCTTCGTGACGTCAGCGACTGAGTGGCGCGCACTGGATTGGACTGGAACGCCACTAGGCTAGGTCTGCTTTCGGCCGCGTACGCAACGTGCAGGTGTGCAAAGGGCGATGGGCCCAGACCCCTGCACCATAGGAGTTAGACCGGCGTGCTGACCTCTCTGTTGTGCCTAGGTGGGGCTGCGACGTGTTGATCTTCCGTGGCCGGGCATGACCCAGGAAAGTGTGTCCGGCCAAATGGGATCGAGCGTGTTGGGTTATGTGGTGCACCCCTGCAGGGAAGTTTATCTATTCGAATAGCCGTGTCCCTCGGTAAAAGGATGACCCGAAGTTGTACCTTGACCTTATGACAACTAGAACCGGATACTTAATAAAACACACCCTTCCAAGTGCCAGATACAACCCGGTGATCGCTCTCTAACAGGGCGACGAGGAGAGGATCGCCGGGTAGGATTATGCTATGAGATGCTACTGGAGGTGCTACTTGGAGATGCTACTTGGAGATGCTACTTGGAGGACTTCAATCTACTCTCTTCTACATGCTGCAAGACGGAGGCTGCCAGAAGCGTAGTCTTCGATAGGACTAGCTATCCCCCTCTTATTCTGGCATTCTGCAGTTCAGTCCACTGATATGGCCTCCTTACACATATATCCATGCATATGTAGTGTAGTTCCTTGCTTGCGAGTACTTTGGATGAGTACTCACGGTTGCTTTCTCCCCCCTTTTTCCCCCTTTCCTTTCTTTCTGGTTGTCGCAACCAGATGCTGGAGTCCAGGAGCCAGACGCCACCGTCGACGACGACTCCTACTACACAGGAGGTGCCTACTACTACGTGCAGCCCGCTGACGACGACCAGGAGTAGTTAGGAGGATCCCAGGCAGGAGGCCTGCGCCTCTTTCGATCTGTATCCCAGTTGTGCTAGCCTTCTTAAGGCAAACTTGTTTAACTTATGTCTGTACTCAGATATTGTTGCTTCCGCTGACTCGCATATGATCGAGCACTTGTATTCGAGCCCTCGAGGCCCCTGGCTTGTATTATGATGCTTGTATGACTTATTTATGTTTTAGAGTTGTGTTGTGATATCTTCCCGTGAGTCCCTAATCTTGATCGTACACATTTGCGTGCATGATTAGTGTACGATTGAGTCGGGGGCGTCACAGGCAGGCAAGTTGGGATAATGTTAGTAAAAGTCATAGGTACACATAACACAGTTAATTGCTTGCATGTAGCACTAAAGGCGCCTCATGTTTCGTGTAATTTTCTTGCTTTTGCACAAACCAACCTAATAGGCATTTCTACTAAGCCAAAAGAAGGAGTTGCTTCAGTTTATTACTAAAGTTGTCTCAATTGCACCCAAAGTTGTCCACACACAAAAAGTCATCGAAACCCATCCATATGAGATCTAATTTTGAAGACTTTGTCGCGAGAAACATAACAGTGAAACGGTTCTGAATTCCGACCCTCTAACAAAAAGTTATGGCTTTTTTAAAAATTTGAAGCGCCAAATAAATGCATGCATGCGGGGTATTCCTGAAGAATCACTGGGTAGGAGAGTACGAGTAGACATGGGGGGCCAAATGCTTTTCCTCCTTTAGTATGTGAGGCGTGTGATTGGACTACACTTGCCTTTTATGGAAGGGGCGCTCGAATAGTCCACTGAGCGCACGAGCGCTGCCTAACCACGTCCTTTTTTGAATGGTACAAAACATATTTTATACTACTCGAACATTGCATAAAATGCCAGAAACATTTTCTTGAAACATGTGATTTTTTTAAATGTCACATAAATTTGTTTGAATGGTACTCCCTTGTTCACAAATATTAGATGTTTTCAATATTTCAATGTGGACTACATAAAGACCGAAATGATTGAACAAATACACAGAACATGTCTATATGCATCCGTCTTAGAAAAAAGTTAAAACGCCTTATATTTGTGAACAGAGGGAGCACACAACTTTTAAATGAATCATGAGAACATTTGTAACACTTCATATTTTTTAATTTGTCACGAACATTTTTTCAAAGAGTGTGAACATTTTTTGAGTGCAACATTTTTTTTTTCAAATGCTATAAGCATTTTAAAAAACAAATTGTGTGAACACTTTTTTAATATTGCACGGACGTCTTTTCCATTTCAGAAATGTAAATAAAAGTAATGAAAAAAATAAAATAAAGCCAGCGTTCCTCCCCGCGCTGGGCTGACTTGTCCTTGGGACAAGTTGCACGCGCCCGAAATAGTTTTGGCGAAATTACTGATTATGGAGTACTCGTTGCAAAGAACACTCCACCTTCACAGGTCGCGACAAGTGGTGCCCATGCAGTGCGCCACTTGTAGCAACCTGTGAGTTTTCCTTTTTTCGTAGATCCGTTTATTCAAAACGTTTTATCTCTTAAACCGTGCGTCCAAATCTCGAACCGTTTTCACCATTGGATTCCTCGCGTCGAGATCTTCAAAACTCGATCCAATGTAGATAGGTTTTGACAATTTTTTTCACGAAAAAAACGGACGAAAAAAATGAACCGGAAACACGGTTATTTCCATTTTCGAAAGAGGCACGCCCGTGCCTCTCACGAAATCACAACCGTACCTCTGGTGGAAGCAAAACCGTGACTCTCGTGGAAGGAAAAACAAAAAACAAAAAACACGTTTTTTTTCGTTTCCGAGAAGGCACGGCCGTGACTCTCGCGAAAGCACAACCGTGCCTCTAGCGAAAGCAAAACCGTGACTCTCGCGAAAATAAAATAAATAGAAAACACGTATTTTTTCCCTTTCCGAGAGGCACGGCCATGACTCTCGCGAAAGAACAACCCTACCTCTCGCGGAAGCAAAACCGTGAATTTCGTGAAAGAAAAAAACAGAAAACGCGTAAAAAAACATGTTTTGTTTTTCTCTTTCCGAAAGGCACGACCGTGACTCTCGCGAAAGCACAACCGTGACTCTCGCAAAAAAAAAACTAGAAAACGCGTTTCTTTTTGTTTTCAAAAGGCACGGCCGTGACTCTCGCTAAAGCACAACCGTGCCTCTCGCGGGAGAAAAATCATGACTTTCGCGAAAGAAAAGAACGCGTTTTTTCGTGCAAAAAGTTTTTGTCAGAATTTTTTTTTGATCGAAAAGCTAAGGAAGACCGGGGAAAAACCAAAACGTCAAAAATAAGTATAAAAAGGCCGAAAACGCATGCGAAAAAAAAATAAAAAAAATCCGGAGAGAGCTTCCAGAACTCGACACGTGGCAAATGGCTGAAAGCACGCCAAGTGATGTTGATCGTTGTGGGACTTCCGAATGAGCGCTCGTTAACTAGTAGCTCTCTAGTTTTGGGGAGCGCACGGAAGCGGCGATGGGCCATCCCACCCCGCGCGCGCGGGGTACGCGTTTTCGTGGGCGTTTTCCCGCTTAGACACCCCTACCCCACCAGAGTCATCACCCATCCCCACCAGAATTCCCAGTCCCGCACCTCGAAAAAAAATCCCCATCCCGGGCGTCAGAGCCCCCTCCCCTCCCACTCTCCTTCCTCGCGGCCGACGCATTTCTTCCTCCTCCGAGCAACACCGCCATGCCCATGCCGCGATGCTGCTACTTCCTCCTCAACTTCCTGCTCGTCTTATGCATCATATTCCCCCGCACCTTCCCGTCCCTCTTCTACCGCCTCCTCCGCAGCTACTCGACGAAGGTCGTCATCATCATGGGGCGCTGGCGTTGTTGACGATCCTGCGACGGGTTCAGGAGCTCCTGCGCCTGCGAATCCCGTCGTCTTCAACTCGCCCGACGACACCATGGTGCAGATCATACTGGTTCTGCTCGAAGCGGCGGGACTGATCCCGATGCTCCTTCACCGTCGCCGATAAACGGCGGAAGGGCAAATGATTATATTGCTAGTTAATCACCCTCAAGTTGTTGCTGATGCAGCAGCAGCATTTTTCTTCTTTTTTGTACATGTGATCTATGATTGTTTTGTAGTATGTACATATGTGTTTCTGCTTTTACATTTGGTATAATCCCCTGTCAATCTTACACCTCCTTGTAGATCAAGTGTTGGAAATATGAGCAATTTACCGAGTGATTTTATTAACAGAAATACTAGATAAAGCATGACTAGTATAGTAGTGATAAAACAAGCCATGCGATTTGACAAAGAGAAGGTAAACAACATCTTCATATATGAACCGTAACTAAACATATCTTGAGAAAACAATATAGCAAGTTGCATATATGAAATAGAGTCTAACATATCTAGGGCAAATACTAGAACAAGGAACTGTAGCATAACCTCTAATAGAAAGGGGACGAACACGTACGGGGCAGCAGCAGCAGAAGCGCTGGACTTGGGGTCGGTGTCCTCACCAGCCATGTCGTCGAGGAGGTCGTGGACGTCGGGGAAGAAGTCGTCGTCGGGGAAGTAGTCGTCGGAGTCCGAGGCGTCTGTGATGAAGAAGTCAGTAGTCGCGCGAAGCACTCCCCAAAAACCTTATCACCCTTCTCCCGTACAGGACTCAAAAGGTGCGGTTTCGGAGGCCTACTGTCCCGACCTGTGGTGCATGCCGCAAGCCAGGATGGGAAAGATTGTTGCAGCAGCGCAATGCTCAGGAACTGTGTGGCGAGAGGAAGAGGACCTTCTGATGTGTCTCTCTGGAGAGGAGCGACCTCTCTTATATAGGCACAGGAGAGGGACGCGAACAGGCTGCGACGGGAGGTGAAGCAACGGAGGGAGACGAAGTTTATAGGCATCACGTGAAGAGGTGCACCGTTCATATTCATTATCCACTACCGCAAAAACTTTTCAGCTCCCAAGTGACCTTTCGTATACCCGTAGTGCGTGGCAAAAATTAGACATCGTCTCGGCTCATTCCCGCAACCCGCGGCGCGTCGTGACGAGGCGTGGCGAGGCGGGCGGTGAAGGAGGAGCGCGCGTGGATGTCCCTCTTGTTCTCATGCTCATACAAGTGGGGAAAGAACCTCCCTTATAAGGAGGTCCAACTCCCACTAAACTAGCAATGTGGGACTAAAATTTAGTAGTATCCCTTGCCTTGCACAAATGGGCTAAGTGGGCCTCTAGGATTTATTTAGGAATTTCTGAAATAGTTATTGGGCTGTCCCAAAATAGACTAAATTCCAGCAATCCCCCACCAGATCCTAGAGGCACACAAAATTTGCCTTTGGTTCCAAAACACTGTTTTACATACCGGTACTATAGTGGAGACTGTTAAGTTGAACTTCCACCTAGAACTCTATGCTACACTAGTAAGCAACTTGAACAGTGGACTGAGCCTTGAAGTGCAAGTTTTCTGCGAATCTAGCTTCACATAAAGCCTTGACCGATACGTGGCTACCATGGGTCTTCCCCACTGGTGGAGCTTATGTGTCATACTCCGATACCTTTCATGAGTTTACTAGAGAGAACCCTACTCTCATAGATTGCAACGTTTAACAATCAGACTCATATAGGTGCGTTCTTCAAAAGATATTTTGCAGGACAACATCTCTGCTTCAAAGAGCCACTTAGAACACATTAAGATATACATCAACCTGCCATGCAGATTAGGAGAGTATTGCATCTTCATGGAGTGGTATTTTAACAGTAAGGGTACTCTCCTCCCAGTTGACCAACAGCTTGTCTTCCATATCTAATTCACGGGATCTCCAATCACAAAAAATAGGTTACCACTGTGAACAACTCATATTGTGGGTCTCATACCCATCTCCCTCGATGCATTATCTATCACATTATGTGATAGACCCTTAGTGAAAGGATTTGCCAGATTTTTAGACGTTTGGATATAATCCAATGCAATAACTCCGGAGTTTCTCATTTTTCTGACAGACTTTAACCTTCTCTGAACGTGTCATGATGACTTCATGTTATCCTTTGAGCTGTTCACTTTCGTGATCACAGTTTGATTGTCGCAGTTCATAAGGATACCCGGTACATGTTTCTCAACAATCGGCAAGTCATTCAAGAGTCGGCGAAGCCAATCTGCTTCGACCGTAGCTGTATCTAGTGCTGTGAGTTCTGCTTCCATTGTTGACCTCGTTAAGATGGTCTGCTTGCAAGACTTCCAAGAAACAGCGCCACCTCCATGAGTGAATACATATCCGCTCGTGGCCTTTATCTCATCAGCATCTGAGATCCAGTTTGAGTCACTATACCCTTCAAGCACCTTCGGGTGCCCGGTGTAGTGAATTCCATAATTCGCAGTGCCTTTCAAATAACGCAAAACTCTCTCTAGAGCTTTCCAATGCACATCTCCTGGTTTTGAGACAAACCGACTCAGTTTGCTAACAGCAAAAGAGATATCAGGTCGTGTAGCACTGGCTAAGTACATAAGCGAGCCAATAATCTGAGAATATTTCAATTGGTCTCTAGCAATTCTTCGATTCTTTCGAAGCAACACACTAGCATCATATGGTGTTGGAGAGGGCTTGCAGTCACTATAGCCAAAGCGACTCAAGATCTTTTCCACATAGTGAGATTGAAGCAATGTAATCCCACCATCATCATCTCTCAACAACTTGATGTTCAGAATGACATCAGCCACTCCTAAATCCTTCATCTCAAAACAGTGAGATAGGAAATCCTTGATCTCCTTAATAACATTCAGATTTGTTCCTAAAATCAGTATGTCATCAACATACAAGCAAAGCATAACTCCCTCGCCCCCACCATGGCGATAGTACACACATTTGTCAGCTTCGTTCATAACAAAGCCTGCAGCTGTTAAAGTTCTTTCGAACTTCTCATGCCACTGTTTGGGTGCTTGCTTGAGTCCATACAAAGACTTCAACAACTTGCACACTTTCCCTTCCTGACCATCTATTACAAACCCATCTGGTTGTTCCATATAAATTTCCTCATCCAACTCTCCATTTAGGAAAGCAGTCTTAAATCCATTTGATGAACGAGAAGACCATGTGAGGCAGCTAGCGAAAGTAGAACTCGAGTAGTGGTCAGTCGAGCCACATGTGAGTAAGTATCAAAGAAGTCTTCACCTTCCTTTTGGGTATAACCCTTAGCCAGGAGTCGAGCCTTGCACTTTTCGATAGTACCATCAGGCCTAAGCTTCTTCTTGAATACCCATTTGCATCCTATAGGTTTGCACCCATGAGGACGATCAGTTATCTCCCAAGTTTCATTCGCCAAGATGGAATCCATCTCGCTACGAACCGCTTCCTTCCAGTAGTCAGCATCTTCAGATGCATAGGCCTCTGAAATACAACCGGGAGTGTCATCTATGAGATGCACATGAAAATCATCACCAAAGGACTTTGCAGTCCTCTGTCTCTTGCTCCTAGTAGGAACTTCATTGTTCTCCTCCACAGAACTTCCAAAGTGTTCCATTGAAATGGCAGGTTCGGTAATTGTAACTGGTTCCTGATTCAATGAACTAGGCATCTCCTGATTAGATGAGGTAGCCATATCCTTCATGGGAAAGATATCTTCAAAGAAAGTCGCATCATTCGACTCCATGATCGTACCGACATGCATGTCAGGTACCTCAGATTTTACAACAAAGAATCTATAGCCAATGCTATGAAAAGCATATCCCAGGAAAAAACAATCCACAGTCTTTGGTCCAAGCTTTCGCTTCTTTGGAATTGGAACATGGACTTTCGCCAAACAACCCCATGTTCACAGATAAGAGAGTTTTAACCTTTTCTTCTCCCATTCCTCGAATGGAGTTATCTCTTTGTTCATTGTGGGGACTCGGTTTAGGACATGACATGCTGTCAATATCGCCTCCCCCCATCATGCCTTGGAGAGACGCGATGTATCTAACATGGCGTTAACCAAATCAGTTAGAGTAAGGTTCTTTCTTTCGGCCACCCCATTTGACTGAGGTGAGTAAGGAGGCGTCCTCTCATGGATTATACCATGTTCCGCACAAAAAGCATCAAATTCATTGGAAAAATACTCTCCACCACGGTCGGACCTAAGCCTCTTGATTTTTCGATCAAGTTGATTTTCCACTTCAGCTTTATAGATCCTGAAAAAGTTCAAAGCCTCATCCTCAGATTTCAGAAGATACACACGACAATATCTAGTGGAGTCGTCAATTAACGTCATGAAATATTTCTTTCCACCTTTTGTCAAAACACCATTCATTTCACATAGATCTGAATGTATAAGTTCTAGTGGTGCAAGATTTCTCGTCTCCGCAGTCACGTGAGACTTATGAGGTTGCTTAGATTGCACACACACTTGACACTTAGATTCCTTGACAGTGGTGAAACTAGGGATTAAGTTCAACTTCGCTAGTCGCGACATGCAACCAAAGTTACACATGACAAAGACGTGAATGCCACACATTTGATTCACTATTGTTGTAAATATGATTAACAACTTTATTGCAAACGTCTGATAAGGATAAACGAAACATGCCTCCTGAATCATAGCCTTTACCAACAAAGGTTCCATACTTGGATATTACAAATTTATTCGACTCAAAGACAAGCTTATAGCCATCTCTACACAGAAGAGATCCGCTAACAAGATTTTTATTGATGGAGGGGACATAATGCACGTTCTTCAGCCGCACGATCTTCCCCGAAGTAAACTTCAGATCGACCGTGCCAACACCACAAACAGAAGCACTTGAACCGTTGCCCATTAGCACGGTTGAAGTCCCTACGGTTTAATAAGACGAAAACATGGAAATATCACCGCATACATGCACATTAGCACCCGTATCAATCAACCAATCAGGAGAATGACATACTGAAAGAATAGTGGGAAATATACCATACCCAGCATCCTTCATGTCAGTGTCTCCAATGACAACATTAGCGGTCTTGCTGCCTTTCCCAGGATGACCCTTGTCATAGCGATTGGGGCAACTAGGAGCCCAATGATCAGGATCTCCACACACATGACAAACACCTTTCTTCTTGTCATTCTTCTTCTTGAAGTTCGTGTGCTGCACAACCTTGTTCTTCCCATCAAACTTTGCTTTACCATCAAACTTGCCCTTGTTCTTGAACTTGTGGGGCTGAAAGTTCTTCTTCTGTACCAGATTGGCACTAGAACCTCCCTCAATACCTCGAGCACGGTTGTCCTTTGCTCTCGCCTTTTCTTCCACATCAAGAGTACTAATGAGATCCGAAGCGAAAAACTCCTGCCTCTTATGCTTCAATGAGGTAGCAAAGTTCCTCCACGAGGGAGGAAGCTTAGTGGTGATACCTCCGGCAATAAACTTGTCCGGTAGGATACAATTGAAGTGCTCAAGTTCTCTAGGAAATGACTGTATCTCATGAGCTTGCTCAACCCCGGAGCGCTCTTCAGTCATCCTATAGTCATAGAATTGCTCCATGATGTACAACTCAGTGCCAGCATCCGAGACCCCAAACTTGGCCTCGAGTGTATCCCACATATATTTTCCATTATCAATTGACGCATAAGCATCAACTATGTTCTCACCAAGAACACTCAAGAGAGCAGCCTTAAACAAGGTATCCATTTTCTGAAAAGCTTGTGCCTGTTGGGCATCTTGCTCTCCTTCAGGTTTGTCAAGAGTGGCGTCATAGCAACTCATGGTTTGAAACCATAAGACTGCTCTCACGCGCCACCTCTTATAGTGTATACCCTCAAACATAGGAGGCCTCATGGAAGCATCAAACCATTTGGGGTAAATTGCCTATAATAAGGTTTTTGGATTGTTGGAAATATGAGCAATTTACCGAGTGATTTTATTAACAGAAATACTAGATAAAGCATGACTAGTATAGTAGTGATAAAACAAGCCATGCGATTTGACAAAGAGAAGGTAAACAACATCTTCATATATGAACCGTAACTAAACATATCTTGAGCAAACAATATAGCAAGTTGCATATATGAAATAGAGTCTAACATATCTAGGGCAAATACTAGAATAAGGAACTGTAGCATAACCTCTAATAGAAAGGGGACGAACACGTACGGGGCAGCAGCAGCAGAAGCGCTGGACTTGGGGTCGGTGTCCTCGCCAGCCATGTCGTCGAGGAGGTCGTGGACGTCGGGGAAGAAGTCGTCGTCGGGGAAGTAGTCGTCGGAGTCCGAGGCGTCCGTGATGAAGAAGTCAGTAGTCGCGCGAAGCGCTCCCCAAAAACCTTATCACCCTTCTCCCGTACATGACTCAAAAGGTGCGGTTTCGGAGGCCTACTGTCCCGACCTGCGGTGCACGCCGCAAGCCGGGATGGGAAAGATTGTAGCAGCAACGTAGTGCTTAGGAACTGTGTGGCGAAAGGAAGAGGACCTTCTGACGTGTCTCTCTGGAGAGGAGTGACCTCTCTTATATAGGCACATGAGAGGGACGTGAACAGGCTGCGACGGGAGGTGAAGCAACGGAGGGAGACGAAGTGAACAGGCAGCACATGAAGAGGTGCGCCGTTCGTATTCATTATCCACTACCGCAAAAACTTTTCAGCTCCCAAGTGACCTTTCATATACCCGTAGTGCGTGGCAAAAATTAGACATCGGCTCGGCTTATTCCCGCAACCCGCGGCGCGGCGCGTCGGGTCGAGGCATGGCGTGGCGGCGGAGGAGGAGGAGCGTGCGTGGATGTCCCTCTTGTTTTCATGCTCATACAAGTGGGGAAAGAACCTCCCTTGTAAGGAGGTCCAACTCCCACTAAACTAGCAATGCGGGACTAAACTTTATTAGTATCCCTTGCCTTGCACAAATGGGCTAAGTGGGCCTCTAGGATTTATTTAGAAATTTTTAAAATAGTTATTGGGCTGTCCAAAAATAGACTAAATTCCAGCATCAAGCATGATGTTTTTATTCATGTCCTGTTTGCTGCAAACATGTATATCTCTGTAAAGAAATATTATGCCTCCATGGAGGCTGAATTTTCATAAAATTCAAAATTTGAAAATTTCGGTTTCAAAAAAAGCTGAAAAAAAATTGTACAAGTAAACAAGGATGTGACGTGTATGTGTGCAAAATTTCAGGATAAAATACATTGAAATGCGCAAAAAAGACGAGAATGAATAGCATTATGTGTTAAAAAGCCCTAGATATTTTATTTTCACAGCCCTCATTTCAACTTATTCCGTCCTAAAATTTTACATGTGCAATGTGCCTTCATCTATCTCTTTATGTTTTTCAGAAATTTTTTAATGTAAAAATATGATTTTTCAGGAATTTTGAATTTGGAGGCTCCATGAAGCTCGGCCTCCAAAAGCAATTTCTGGAGTAGGTTTATACTACTATATCTTTTGTTCAACTCCCTTGTAGTTTCAAGGTAATTTCGATATGACCTCTTACAATCAACTGGCTCATCATCTGCCGGTAGGCGACCATTGAGAATGAAGGATCTACATAAGCGGCATCAATTGCCAAAGATATTGCCGCCATCGACTTTGCCCGTCCGCGGCGGGAGAGGGAGGGGAAAAGAGCACAGGCCCCTCCGTCGGACTCGCTCTTACACAATCAATTCATCATTAATATAACAAGCGTTGTTTCTTTTGCCATTTTAAGCCGACATTTCACAGTTGAGTATCTTTGGAAACAGTGGGTGAAACAAACGATTTAACAAAATAGTACAGCTGAGTCACATGGCAATCCAATAATCCACCTCTTCATGGGAAATTCAGTCCAAAGATGAAGAAAAAAGAGGCAAACAAATCACACGATCCTCTCCAGCTCCCTCGCGTAGCCGAGGGTCTGGTTGATGACCGGCGCCGCCGGTATCTCCTTGCAGGGCTGCGACTCCTTCGCCTTCTGGAACAAGACGCGGCCGTCCTTGACATCCCACTCGGGGTACTCCTGTTGACAACACGACGACGATACTTTACAACCCATGGTCATAATATAACTCACGTAAATTCACACCGGGAGCACAAGGCATGTTACTTTACCTCTGCGATGTACTGTTGCAGTTCCTTGTCGGAGCTGAACTTAAACATCTGCTTCGCGTCGTTTACTGACAGGTAATCATATCCCTTCTCGCTGCACCCAGCTACCTCGTTTCTGCGGCCGCAGCAGATATCATCACAGTGATGCACAGCAGCACAAGGAGCTAACTGGAAGGGGTGGAGACAGAGACCGACTTACCTGACCGTTTTGACGAAAAGGTCCATGAAGTATATGTAGGTTTCAGGGCCCGCTTGGATTAGCGTTTTCGCTTGTATCCGGCTGGTTTAGAATACAGACCTGGACCGGTCGTTTTGTTTCCAAGCAGAAAATTAGCTGCGACCGGTATTTTACATGTGTAAAATAAATACAGGTGTAAAATTTTACACCCATTCCAAGCGGAGCCTCATGCGGCGCAGTTTGTCGGGCGCTCAGCACGCGGTTGTATGCGCCCTCCATAAAGGACTGCTCGAGCTCAACCCCGTGCTTGATGTAAGCATTATCCAGCGCTTTGGCGGGAAGAAGCTCCAGCTCAGTGTGGAACTCCGCAATTCTATTCTGGACTAACAGCCTCAGAAGGTTAGCCCCCATGATTGGGTACGCCTCCGATGATGGAGGAATTATGCCACTGCAAGCATCAGCATGAATTAGTACGATATATTACAAGCAGCAAATCCAACATGTTCCTAGGTAAAATAACCTTCAACAAGTCCAGACATTTTGTAACATGTTCTGGACTTGATAAACCAGACATATAACACTGAATATGATGCGAAAACAATTCTGCTAAGATATTAGAAACACTAAACATTTGCCAGTCTGGCAAGGGCATCATGGCTCACCCGCAGGCCAGAAACCTGAGTGTTCGATACGAACCCAATCTACATGTTTAACTTAACTGCGACTTGCAAACATAAATTCCCAACTCAGCCCCTGTTCCATATTCGACTAACCAACTGAACCAGCAAACTTGGCACAACATAACTCATGCAAGACTAACCCAAAAACTCATGCAAGACTACCACAAAAACCTATTTTGGTTTAACTCATTTGGCAACTTATTATGCCCAAAGAAAACAAATAATTTATACTTATTTGTTTTGACTTTACCAACTGAAAACCCAACGGAAGATGAAGGAGAACAGGGAATAATACTCATATTAAATGACAGCCTACACAATGCATAGACAGAGAAAACAACTGCAAAGTAGTACTCCCTCCGTTCCCAAATATTTGTCTTTCTAGGCATTTCAAATGGACTCAACATACGGATGCATGTAGACATAAATATGAGTGTAGATTCACTCATTTTGCTCCGTATGTAGTCACTTGTTGAAATCTCTAGAAAGACAAGTATTTAGGAACGGAGGGAGTAAAAAAAAAGGAACTAACCATGTGTCCATGTAATACGGCTTGAGCTGGCAGAAGTCCCTTTCAAATGCATCTTGGTCTTCCATTTTCACACTCAAAATAACTGCCTGCTCATAAATTTCCCCTGAAATGTTTCAGGTAGATTTAGTGGCTGCTCTATTAAGGATGACCACAAGACCAGAGCATATATTTCTAAATAGCTGGGCCATAACACTACAGACACACATTTTCCTTTAAAAAAAACAGGGCATAGGTTACGACAATCGACAGAAGGGTTGGGTTCATTCATGGTGACAGCATATGAACGATCAACTCATGAACTGCAACATAATGATATCTGAATGACCTAATCTTATATCATCTAATACAAATATCCAATGCAGCATCAGAGGTCAAGTAGAAAAAGAGACCCGTTATTCCAGAGTTGACACTCTGACACTGACAAGCATCACTAGCGTCAGTTTTAACTCAGATAGAACAAACATTCAAATCAAATCATCTATAAAAATTCATATATGGCTGCAACCATTCGACTGAAACTCCTAAAGTAAAATTGCATGACCAAAACAAATCAGTGTTAGGTGTGCGAAGATCCCCCACCACATCCTCGAGCTAAACTAAGTTTCAGCTCAACGGTGCTGAACTGGTCATATATCGCAGCAACAATCAAACACGACTACAATCTCATACCAACATCACATATCAACCAAACACAGACCAACAGGACACAAAGCATAATGATAATAATAACCTATGTACAGAACCCAAAATTCCCCTCACCAACACAATCTTCGCATACACCTACAGTACATACACCATAGTAGTAACACGGTAACCAACCAAGAAAAATTCGCACTCAGGCTCACACAGACAGAAAGCATCATACAACGTGCTAGACGGCGATTTGCTGGACAAAAAAAAAGAAGCAAAGTTATCTTACTCGCAAGCTTGAGCTCCTCCACGGCGTTGGGCGTCTGCTGGAACAGCGGGGGGAGGCTGGGGAACTTGGTGAGGAGGACCTGCAAAAAGGAGGAAGCTTTATCACACGTCAACTCACCAAAAGACCGATCTCTCCCTCCCCGGCGAAACCACCGGTGAAGATCCAACCGGAACTAAGAAGACCTAGAAAAGAACCGAGCTTTCGAGACCGCCCGGCGGAAGGGAGGGGGAGAGGGGGCGGGTGCACCTTGAGCTGCGAGAGGAGGGTCGAGGCGACGTCGAGGTTGTTGGCTTTGGAGGCCGCCTTGAAGCGGTCGAACAGCTGCGTCACCTCCACCAGCTTCGGATCCATCGGTGGCGGGGGACGGCGGAGGTCGAGCTTCGGGTCGAGTCGCGGATTCGAGCCGAGGGAGATCGAGGCGGTTTGGGGGGATTCGAGTCTCCTCCGCTCCAACTATGAGATGGGGCTGTCCTACTCGAGCTCCGTTTCTTTCTGTGAACCAGAACGTTTTTTTTTCATCCTAAAAAATGGTAATGATAACTCCCGAATGTTCGGGAGTTAAGCATGGCAACCCGAACGGGTATAAATGGCAAGTTTAGTTTGCGTGAGATTAAGGAAACATGGCAATTTTCTGACAAAAAACGAAAAAGGACGAAGTTGTCATCCCCTATCAACTAAAGTTGCCATGTAAAAACGTTCGGAACGAAACTCAAAATCCGAACGTTCGGAAGTTATTGGATTCCAAAGAAAACGTTTTTTATAAAAAATGTTAAAGAAAACGCGGAAAACACCAGGTGCACATAACATAATTTTATATTTGGAAATCCACTTTATTTTTACGAAAAGCATTTTTTTTTCTTTTTTTTCCTATTAGTACTAACCAAACATGTATAAATAACCTTGAAAATAAATATATGACCGCACGCACCGGCTCCGGGTTGATTCATGTTGTTTTCTTATGGCGGTGAGGTCAAGACGGGGTTTCTCGTCGTGCGTGAGTGCGCACCGGCGAGGTTTGATGTCAGGTGCTTCAAATTGATTTAAGGGTCAGATGGCGACGACGATGGCTCTGGGTTGCTGATCCATGGAGACATGCGAGCGAAGACTCTTCTGGTTGTCATCAAGCCGGCTCCAAGAGAGGAGCGGCGACAACGATGTGCCGACAACTTGTTCCAGCACTAGTAGTGATCGTTTCGTGGTGTAGGGTCCTCAATGTGAATTTTATTGCGTTTGAGTTACTTTGTACTCCTTACAAACCATTATAAGAGCATATCTAGCATACCCCTAAAAGCGCTGAACTGAAAACGCGAAAAACACGTTTTAAGGGTTGGTTTGAGCTGCGGCCCAACGGACTCCTCAAATTTAAATTGTAAAACCGAATATTCGCTTATATTTTTTCCCACGTCGTCTTCTTCCTCTCGCCCGTGTCCACGATCAGCTAGATCGCTCCTACGAAGCCGGCGGACAGCGCACGATGCGGCCAAATACAAAGCCGCCGGCGTTCTGGACGGCTGGCATGAAGCGCCCCTAGTGTCTGTCGCCGTAGCTGCTTGAATGGATCGATCGAATCGATCCATGAGCTATTAGCTCCCGTCGCCATAGCTGCTTGAATGGATCGATCGAATCGATCCAGGCTAGCTCCCGTCGCCGTAGCGGCTTTGAATGGATCAACCGAAATGATCCTAGCTAGCTCCCGCCACTGCTTAATCAATCGAAGCCTCAGCGGCAGATGTGGGACAACCAACATCAGATGGGGGACATCCAACGCATATGAAGCCTCCCGGTGTCACGGAGCCGCCGCCGCTCCTGCGAGCTCCTCCGCAAACCGGTGGCACAACTGCTGTAAGCGCCGAGTTTCCAGCGAGATTCCAGCGAATTCCGTGGCGGAAGGTCACCGGAGCCCGCGTGCGCATAGTGGAATCCCCTTGTCGCGTAGCGTTGACCAGTTTTTAGGACACTCTCAGTTTTGCCTCCAAATCTGTAAATAAAGGGGTCGTGGGAGTGGATTCTCAGGGGCCTGAAAAAAGCTTACGGGCTTGACCACTTTTACGGGCTCTAGTCGGGGTGTTTTTACAAAACTGAAAACGTCATTTTTACGGGTTTTGACCACTTTTAAGAGGTCTGCTAGAGATGCTCTAATAGTGCAAATGTTATATGGGAATCGTCGGAATAATCCTAGAGCACCGTTGATACGTCTCCGTCGTATCTATAATTTTTTATTGTTTCATGCCAATATTCTACAACTTTCACATAATTTTGACAACTTTTTATATTATTTTTTAGACTAACATATTGATCCAGTGCCCAGTGTCAGTTCCTATTTGTTGCATGTTTTTTGTTAACGAAGTCCAAACACGATAAAAAATTATGAAGAATTATTTTGGAGTATATGTGATTCGTGAGAAAAGGAATCAACGTGAGACGATGCCCGAGGGAGCCACAAGCCCATGGGGCGCGCCCCCTACCCCAGGCGCGCCTAGCATGCTTGTGGCGCCCCTAGCATGCTTGTGGCGCCCCTGTAAGGCGGTCGGTGCCCTTCTTTCCCTGCAAGAAAGATAACATCCAGAAGAATATTTCCTCGAAATTTCAGCCCAATCGGAGTTACGGATCTCCGGGAATTTAAGAACTGGTGAAAGGCCAAAAAACGAGAACGTGAAGCACAAGAGAACCGAGAGAGAGATCCAGTCTCGGAGGGGCTCTCGCACCTCTGGGTGCCACAGAGGCCAAGGACGAGAGGGGAAAACCTCCTCCCATCTAAGGGGAGGCCAAGCAAGAAGAAGAAGGAGGGGGCTCTCTCCCCTCTCTCCCGGTGGTGCCGAAACACCACCGGGGCAATCATCATGTGACGACGATCTACTCCAACAACTCCATCATCTTCACCAACACCTCCATCACCTTCCCCCCTCTATTATCAGTGGTCCACTCTCCCGCAACCCGATTGTTGGGAAACGTAGCATGCAATTTCAAAAAAATTCCTACGCTCACGCAAGATCTATCTAAGAGATGCATAGCAACGAGAGGGGGAGAGTGTGTCCACGTACCCTCGTAGACCAAAAGAGGAAGCGTTTGACAACGCGGTTGATGTAGTCGAACTTCTTCTCGTTCCGACCGATCAAGCACCGAACGTACGACACCTTCGAGTTCTGCACACGTTTAGCTCGATGACGTGCCTCGAACTCTTGATCCAGCAAAGTGTCGAGGGAGAGTCCCGTCAGCACGACAGCATGGTGATGGTGAAGTGATCTGCGCAGGGCTTCGCCTAAGCACTACATGAATATGATCGGAGGCGTAAACTATGGAGGGGGCGCCGCACACGGCTAGGAATCAATGTTGTGTGTTCTAGCGGTGCCCCCCACATATATATAGGTGGGAGAGGGGGAGCAGCAAGGGGCACCCCAAGTAGGAGGGATCCTACTTGGACGTCTCCTCCAAGTCTGGCCTTCCCCCTTCCATAAGTATCAGAGGGGGAAGGAAAGAGAGGGGGGAGGGAAGGAAAGGGGGAGGCCGAATCCTCCCCTTTCCTTCTCCCTTCCCTCCTTTCCTTCTCCTCCTATTTCTGCCTATATGGGGGTGCACCAGCCCCTTGTGGGCTGGTATGTCCCTCTCTTGGCCCAATAAGGCCCATATCTTTGCCGGGGGGTGCCCGGAACCCCTTCCGGTGACCTGATATGTACCCGGTACCCTACGAAACACTTCCGGTGTCCAAATACTATCGTCTATATATCAATCTTTACCTCTCAACCATTTAGAGACTCCTCGTCATGTCCGTGATCTCATCCGGAACTCCGAACAACATTCGGTCACCAAATCACATAACTCATATAATACAAAATCGCCATTGAACGTTAAGCGTGCGGACCCTACGGGTTCGAGAACTATGTAGACATGACCGAGACACCTCTCCGGTCAATAACCAACACCGGAACCTGGATGCTGATATTGGTTCCTACATATTCTATAAAGATCATTATCGGTCGTACCGTAATGACAACATACGTTATTCCCTTTGTGCCTAGATTCGATCGTCAGTATCTTCATACCTAGTTTAATCTCGTTACTGGCAAGTCTCTTTACTTGTTCCGTAATGCATCATCACGCAACTAACTCATTAGTCACATTGCTTGCAAGGCTTCTTATGATGTGCATTACCGAGAGGGCATAGAGATACCTCTCCGATACTCGGAGTGACAAATCCTAATCTCGATCTATGCCAACCCAACAAACACCTTCGGAGATACGTGTAGAGCATCTTTATAATCACCCAGTTATGTTGTGACGTTAGATAGCACACAAGGCATTCCTCTGGTATCCAGGAGTTGCATAATCTCATGGTCGAAGGAATATGTATTTGACATGAAGAATGCAATAGCAATAAAACTGAACAATCAATATGCTAAGCTAACGGGTGGGTCTTGTCCATCACATCATTCTCCTAATGATGTTGTTGGGGATATAACTATTGGGTATGACCCGCCTAGGAGGGGCCGGGTTATACCAATGGCGGTTCATCAAGACAAAGCCCATGAAGATGTTGAAGATGGCGGTTCATGAAGCAGACTTGCTAAGGGCCCGAAGCCCAAAGGCGACTTAAGGCCTATAGGTGTAAACCACCATATATGTATGACTTGTATTGTAAGGCAAGTGTAATTAGTCATCGAGCCAGACACGATGTTTATGAGCTGGCCGGGACTCCGTAAGCCGCGGGGGTGTCAACCTGTGTATATAAAGGGACGACCCGGCGGCGGGTTAGGGCAAGAAACAAGAGATCGAAAGCTAGGTCAAGCTATTCGCTCCCGGGTAATTGAAACCCAAGCAATACCACCTCAAACTGGATTAGGCCTTTACCTTCACAGCAAGGGGCCGAACCAGTATAAACTCTCTGTGTCCTTTGTCCCGTTTAACCCCTTTAAGCTAACCTAGTTGCGTTGGCTACACGATTAAGTCCTTCTGCTAGGACATCTGCCGTGACAATTCCACGACAGTTGGCGCCCACCATGGGGCCAGCGCACAGTGGTTTCGAGTTCTTGAAGGGCGGCTTTGAAGGGATAAAGGGATACGCTGTGGGCCGGATGACCAAGAGTCGCCGCGGCAAGCTCTACATCGATGATGCAGGCTAGGGCCCCGAGGCCGGCTCAATCGAGTATGGGTACCGGGTCCCCTTCGGCGGAATCCACGTCTTCATCGGCAAAATCGGCAAACCGGGCCCTGAGCCGGACACCTGCACCGACATCATCGAGACGGCTCAGCGTGCACGACCCGCCCGAGTGATAACCCACAAGTATAGGGGATCAATTGTAGCCTCTTTCGATAAGTAAGAGTGTCGAACCCAATGAGGAGCTAAAGGTAGAACAAATATTCTCTCAAGTTCTATCGACCACCGATACAACTCTACGCACGCTTAATGTTCGCTTTACCTAGAACAAGTACGAAACTAGAACTACTTTGTAGATGTTGTTGGATAGGTTTGCAAGATAATAAAGAGCAAGTAAATAAAAACTAGGGGCTGTTTAGATAAAGACACAACTAAGTTAGTTTTAGTAGAGAGCTTTTTTTCACGAGAAAGTTATTTGTCCTTAGGCAATCGATAACTAAACCGGTAATCATTATTGCAATTTTATTTGAGGGAGAGGCATAAGCTAACATACTTTATCTTCTTGGATCATATGCACTTATGATTGGAACTCTAGCAAGCATCCGCAACTACTAAAGATCATTAAGGTAAAACCCAACCATAGCATTATAAGGCATCAAGTCCTCTTTACTCCCATACGTAAACAACCTACTTACTTGGGTCTGTGCTTCTGTCACTCACACCACCCACCATAAGCAAATCATGAACATATTGAAAACCCTATAGCGGGGATCCCTCACGCTTGCGCGACACGGAGAGCACCATAGGACAACACCAATAATAAAACATGCAACTCAAACCAATCACGATCATCAATTAACCCATAGGACAAAACAGATCTACTCAAACATCATTGGGAAATAATATATAGTGTTGAGCACCATGTTTAAGTAGAGATTACAGCGGGTAAAAGAGGGGTTACACCGCTGCATAGAGGGGGGAAGAGTTGGTGATGACGGCGGTGAAGTGGTTTATGACAACGTTGTCGCGATGATGGCCCCGACGGCGTTCTGGCGCCACCGGGAGAGAGGGGGAGAGAGCCCCCTTCTTCTTCTTCTTCTTTCTTGACCTTCCCCCTAGATGGGAGAAGGGTTTCCCCTCTGGTCCTTGGCTTCCATGGCGGCGGAGGGGCGGAAGCCCCTCCGAGACCGCCCCTCCGAGATTGGATCTCTCTCTCTCTCTCTCTCTCTCTCTCTCTCTCTCTCTCTCTCTCTCTCTCTCTCTCTCTCTCTCTCTCTCTCTCTCTCTCTTCGTTTCCTTCTGTTTCTGCGCTCTCTGATTCTGCCCTTTCACCGTTTCTTAAATTTCCGGAGATCTGTAACTCCGTTTGGGCTGGAATTTTAATACAATTTCTATCCGGATATTAGCTTTCTTGCGGCGAAAGAAGGGCACCAACCGCCTTACGGAGTGGCCACGAGGGCCTAGGGCGCGCCCTACCCCCTGGGGCGCGCCCCTCACCCTCGTGGGCCCCTCGGGCATCGTCTCGCGTTGATTCCACTTCCCAAAATTCACATATATTCCAAAAAAATCTCCGTAAGTTTTTATCCCGTTTGGACTCCGTTTGATATGGATTTTCTGTGAAACAAAAAAACATGCAACAAACAGGAACTGGCACCAGGCACTGGATCAATATGTTAGTCCCAAAAGTAGTACAAAAAGTTGCCAAAAGTATGTAAAAGTTATAGAATATTGGCATGGAACAATCAAAAATTATAGATACGACGGAGACGTATCACCGAGTTCAGCCCGCCATGAAACTCGCCTTCGTTGGGTTCATCCATGGGGCGGAATTTGAGGATAGATTTGTGTCTGGCGGTGAGATGGTCATTTACCCATATCATGCTCTGTTTGGACGGCCGGCTTATTGTAAATTCATGGGGAGGCCATGTTATGTTTATTTGCAGCTTAAGATGCCAGGTCACAAGGGCACTATCACGATGCATGGGAGTCGCAAGATAGCCTTGGAGTGTGAAGAAGGCAATGCTGCTTACGTTGAGTCTGTTTGTGCAACAGAGGAATTGAAATTTTACAAAGATAATGTTGACCCGACAGATATGACGTCTTTGGAGAAGCCAACCACAGAGCATGACCCTTTGTTGAAGTTCAAATTGGCAGATGACACTAAGCTAGTTGACTTTGTTCCTGGCTATTCCTCCAAGCAGTTCATCATCAGTGCTAATCTGGATCCAAAATAGGAAAGCACACTCATCGAGTTCATCCATGAGAACCGGGAAATCTTGCATGGGAACCATCTGATATGCCAGGTGTACCGAGGGAACTCGCTGAGCACACTCTTAGTATTGATCTGAAGTTTAAACCGGGCAAGCAATTCCTTCGTCACTTTAATGAATAGAGGCGTAAGGCCATTGGTGAAGAAGTGGCCCGGCTCTTGGCGGCTGGGTTCATTGTCGAAGTCTTTCATCCTGAGTGGTTGTCTAACCCGGTGCTGGTACTTAAGAAAAATGGTACTTGGCATATGTGTGTGGATTACATAGATTTGAACAAAGCCTGTCCAGCTGATCCTTTTGCTCTCCCCCGTATTAATCAGATTATTGTTGCTACGACGGCCTGTGAGCGTTTGAGCTTTTTGGATGCTTATTCTGGTTATCATCAGATCAAGATGGCAGTTAAAGACCAGGAGAAGACAACTTTCATCACTCCTTTTGGAGCCTTCTGTTATGTGTCTATGCCCTTCGGGCTCAAGAGTGCCCAGGCGACTTACCAGCGATGTGTGCAGAATTGCCTTCATGATTAGATTGGGTGCAATGTTCATGCTTATGTGAATGATATTGTGGTGAAATCCAGGAAGAAGTAAACCTTGATAGATGATTTGAAAGAGACCTTTGACAATATTCGGGTCTACAAGATGACGCTTAACCGGCCAAGTGTGTCTTTGGCGTGCCAGCAGGCATGCTCTTGGGTTTTCTGGTTTCCGACAGAGGCATTGAAGCTAACCCAGAGAAGATCAAGGCCATTACTTCCTTGGCTAAGCTGGCGTGTGTTAATGATGTTCAGCGTCTGGCGGGTCGAATTGCGGCCTTAAGCCGGTTCATAAGCCGGTTTGGGTGAAAAGGCTATCCCTCTTTACCAGATGATGAAGAAGACAGATCACTTTGTTTGGAGTGATGCTGCCAATCAGGCGTTTGAGGCCTTGAAGAAACAATTGGCTGAGCTGCCGGTTCTTGCTGCTTCGATTGATAAAGAGCCTTTGTTGTTGTATGTGGCCGCCAACAGCTGAGTAGTCAGCATGGCGATTGTAGTGGAAAGAAAGAAGTCAGGCAAGAAATATCCGGTTCAGCGACCGGTTTACTATATCAGTGAGGTGCTTATTGAGTCCAAACAGAGATATCCACATTGGCAGAAGCTGGTATATGGGGTGTTCATGGCTAGTCGAAAGCTCAAACAATATTTTCTGGGTCATCCCATCACTGTGGTTAGTTCTGCTCCTTTAGGGGATATTATTCAAAATAGAGAGGCCACAAGTCGGGTAGCCAAGTGGGCCATCGAGCTTGGACCTCATGGTTTGAAGTATATGCCTTGAACGGCCATCAAGTTGTTGGGGAACGAAGTAATTTCAAAAAATTTCCTACACACATGCAAGATCATGGTGATGCATAGCAACGAGAGGGGAGAGTGTTGTCCACGTACCCTCGTAGACCGAAAGCGGAAGCGTTAGCACAACGCGGTTGATGTAGTCATACGTCTTCATGATCCGATCGATCAAGTACCAAACGCACGGCACCTCCGAGTTCAGCACACGTTCAGCTCGATGACGTCCCTCGAACTCCGATCCAGCCGAGCTTTGAAGGAGAGTTCCGGCAGCACGACGGCGTGGGTGACGATGATGATGTTCTACCAACGCAGGGCTTCGCCTAAGCACCGCTACGATATTATCGAGGTGGATGGTGGAGGGGGGTACCGCACACGGCTAAGAGATCCAAGGGATCAATTGTTGTGTCTATGGGGTGCCCCCCTCCCCCGTATATAAAGGAGTGGAGGAGGGGGCCGGCCAAGGGGGGTGGCGCGCCCTAGGGGGGGAGTCCAACTCCCATCGGGAGTAGGACTCCCTCCTTTCCTATTAGGAGAGGGAGAGGGAAGGAAGAGGAAGGAGGGAGGAAGAAAGGGGGGGGGGGCCCTCCCAATTCGGATTGGGCTTGGGGGGCGCGCCCCCTCCCTTGCTCCTTTCCCCTCCTTTCCACTAAGGCCCAATAAGGCCCATATACCTCCCGGGGGTTCCGATAACCTCTCGGAGCTCCGATATTGTCCCAATCTCACCCGGAACCTTTCTGTTGTCCAAATATAGTTGTCCAATATATCGATCTTTATGTCTCGACCATTTAAAGACTCCTCGTCATGTCCGTGATCACATCCGGGACTCCGAACAACATTCGGTACATCAAAACTCATAAACTCATAATATAACTGTCATCGAGACCTTAAGCGTGCGGACCCTACGGGTTCGAGAACTATGTAGACATGACTGAGACACGTTTCCGGTCAATACCAATAGCGGAACCTGGATGCTCATATTGGCTCTTACATATTCTACGAAGATCTTTATCGGTCAAATCGCATAACAGCATACATTGTTCCCTTTGTCATCGGTATGTTACTTGCCCGAGATTCGATCGTCGGTATCTCAATACCTAGTTCAATCTCGTTACCTACAAGTCTCTTTGCTCGTTATGTAATGCATCATTCTATAACCAACTCATTAGTTACATTGCTTGCAAGGCTTATAGTGATGTGCATTATCGAGAGGGCCTAGAGATACCTCTTGAGAATCGAGTGACAAAACCTAATCTCGAAATACGCCAACTCAACATATACCTTTGGAGACACCTCTAGAGCTCCTTTATAATCACCTAGTTACGTTGTGACGTTTGGTAGCACACAAAGTGTTCCTTCGGTAAACGGGAGTTGCATAATCTCATAGTTGTAGGAACATATATAAGTCATGAAGAAAGCAATGGCAACATACTAAACGATCAAGTGCTAAGCTAACGGAATGGGTCATGTCAATCACATCATTCTACTAATGATGTGATCCCGTTAATCAAATGACAACTCATATCTATGGTTAGGAAACATAACCATCTTTGATTAATGAGCTAGTCAAGTAGAGGCATACTAGTGACATTAAGTTTGTCTATGTATTCACACATGTATCATGTTTCCGGTTGATACAATTCTAGCATGAATAATAAACATTTATCATGATATAAGGAAATAAATAATAACTTTATTATTGCCTCTAGGGCATATTTCCTTCAGTCTCCCACTTGCACTAGAGTCAATAATCTAGATTACACAGTAATGATTCTAACACTCATGGAGCCTTGGTGCTGATCATGTTTTGCTCGTGGAAGAGGCTTAGTCAACGGGTCTGCAACATTCAGGTCCGTATGTATCTTGCAAATCTCTATGTCTCCCACCTGGACTTGGTCCCAGATGGAATTGAAGCGTCTCTTGATGTGCTTGGTCCTCGTGTGAAATCTGGATTCCTTTGCCAAGGCAATTGCACCAGTATTGTCATAGAAGATCTTCATTGGTCCCGATGCACTAGGTATGACACCTAGATCGGAAATGAACTCCTTCATCCAGACTCCTTCATTTGCTGCTTCCGAAGCAGCTATGTACTCCGCTTCACATGTAGATCCCACCATGACGCTTTGTTTAGAACCGCACCAACTGACAGCTCCATCGTTCAATATAAACACGTATCCGGTTTGCGATTTAGAATCATCCAGATCAGTGTCAAAGCTTGCATCGACGTAACCATTTACGACTAGCTCTTTGTCACCTCCATAAACGAGAAACATATCCTTAGTCCTTTTCAGGTATTTCAGGATATTGTTGACCGCTGTCCAGTGATCCACTCCTGGATTACTTTGGTACCTCCCTACTAAACTTATTGCTAAGCATACATCAGGTCTGGTACACAGCATTGCATACATGATAGAGCCTATGGCTGAAGCATAGGGAACATCTTTCTTTTTCTCTGTATCTTCTGCTGTGGTCGGGCATTGAGTCTGACTCAACTTCACACCTTGTAATACAGGCAAGAACTCTTTCTTTGCCTGACCCATTTTGAACTTTTTCAAAACTTTATCAAGGTATGTGCATTGTGAAAGTCCAATTAAGCGTCTTGATCTATCTCTATAGATCTTGATGCCCAATATGTAAGCAGCTTCACAGTGGTCTTTCATCGAAAAACTTTTATTCAAGTATCCCTTTATGCAATCCAGAAAATCTATATCATTTCCAATTAACAATATGTCGTCTACATATAATATCAGAAATGCTATAGAGCTCCCACTCACTTTCTTGTAAATACAGGCTTCTCCAAAAGTCTGTATAAAACCATATGCTTTGATCACACTATCAAAGCGTTTATTCCAACTCCGAGAGGCTTGCATCAGTCCATAAATAGATCGCTGGAGCTTGCACACTTTGTTAGCACCTTTTGGATCGACAAAACCTTCTGGTTGCATCATATATAACTCTTCTTCCAGAAATCCATTCCGGAATGCAGTTTTGACATCCATTTGCCATATTTCATAATCATAAAATGCGGCAATTGCTAACATGATTTGGACAGACTTAAGCATCGCTACGGGTGAGAAAGTCTCATCGTAGTCAACCCCTTGAACTTGCCAAAAACCTTTCGCAACAAGTCGAGCTTTGTAGATAGTTACATTACCATCAACGTCAGTCTTTTTCTTGAAGATCCATTAATTCTCGATGGCTTGCCGATCATCGGGCAAGTCAACCAAACTCCATACTTTGTTCTCATACATGGATCCCATCTTAGATTTCATGGCCTCAAGCCATTTTGCGGAATCTGGGCTCATCATCGCTTCCTCATAGTTCGTAGGTTCGCCATGGTCAAGTAACATGACTTCCAGAATAGGATTACCATACCACTCTGGTGCGGATCTTACTCTGGTTGACCTACGAGGTTCAGTAGTAACTTGATCTGAACTTTCATGATCAATATCATTAGCTTCCTCACTGATTGGTGTAGTCGTCACAGGAACCGGTTTCTGTGATGAACTATTTTCCAATTAGGGAGCAGGTACAGTTACCTCATCAAGTTCTACTTTCCTCCCACTCACTTCTTTCGAGAGAAACTCTTTTTCTAGAAAGGATCCGAATTTAGCAACAAAAGTCTTGCCTTCAGATCTGTGATAGAAGGTGTACCCAATAGTCTCTTTTCGGTATCCTATGAAGACACATTTCTCCGATTTGGGTTCGAGCTTACCTGGTTGAAGTTTTTTCACATAAGCATCGCATCCCCAAACTTTAAGAAACAATAACTTTGGTTTCTTGCCAAACCACAGTTCATAAGGCGTCGTCTCAACGGATTTTGATGGTGCCCTATTTAACGTGAATGCGTCCGTCTCTAAAGCATAACCCCAAAACGATAGCGGTAAATCAGTAAGAGACATCATAGATTGCACCATATCTAGTAAAGTACAATTACGATGTTCGGACACAACATTTTGTTGTGGTGTTCCAGGTGGCATGAGTTGCGAAACTATTCCGCATTGTTTCAAATGTAGACCAAACTCGTAACTCAAATATTCTCCTCCACGATCAGATCGTAGAAACTTTATTTTGTTGTTACGATGATTTTTCCACTTCACTCTGAAATTCTTTGAACTTTTCAAATGTTTCAGACTTGTGTTTCATTAAGTAGATATATCCATATCTGCTCAAATCATCTGTGAAGGTGAGAAAATAACGATAACCACCACGAGCCTCAATATTCATTGGACCACACACATCAGTATGTATGATTTCCAACAAATCAGTTGCTCGCTCCATAGTTCCGGAGAACGGCGTTTTAGTCATCTTGCCATGAGGCACGGTTTGCAAGTACCAAGTGATTCATAATCAAGTGATTCCAGAACTCCATCAGTATGGAGTTTCTTCATGCGCTTTATACCAATATGACCCAAACGGCAGTGCCACAAATAAGTTGCACTATCATTATCAACTCTAGATCTTTTGGCTTCAACATTATGAATATGTGTATCACTACTATCGAGATTTAATAAAAATAGACCACTCTTCAAGGGTGCATGACCATAAAAGATATTACTCATATAAATAGAACAACCATTATTCTCTGATTTAAATGAATAACCGTCTCGCATCAAACAAGATCCAGATATAATGTTCATGCTCAACGCTGGCACCAAATAACAATTATTCATGTCTAAAACTAATCCCGAAGGTAGATGTAGAGGTAGTGTGCCGACCGCGATCACATCGACTTTGGAACCATTTCCCACGCGCATCGTCACCTCGTCCTTAGCCAATCTTCGCTTAATCCGTAGTCCCTATTTCGAGTTGCAAATATTAGCAACAGAACCAGTATCAAATACCCAGGTGCTACTGCGAGCATTACTAAGGTACACATCAATAACATATATATCACATATACCTTTGTTCACCTTGCCATCCTTCTTATCCGCCAAATACTTGGGGCAGTTCCGCTTCCAGTGACCAGTCTGCTTGCAGTGGAAGCACTCAATCTCAGGCTTAGGTCCAGATTTTGGTTTCTTCTCATGAGCAGCAACTTGTTTGCTGTTCTTCTTGAAGTTCCCCTTCTTCTTCCCTTTACCCTTTTTCTTGAAACTGGTGGTCTTATTGACCATCAACACTTGATGCTCCTTCTTGATTTCTACCTCCGCAGCTTTTAGCATTGCGAAGAGCTCGGGAATAGTCTTGTCCATCCCTTGCATATTATAGTTCATCACGAAGCTCTTGTAGCTTGGTGGCAGTGATTGAAGAATTCTTTCAATGACACTATCATCAGGAAGATTAACTCCTAGTTGAATCAAGTGATTATTATACCCAGACATTTTGAGTATATGTTCACTGACAGAACTATTCTCTTCCATCTTGCAGCTATAAAACTTATTGGAGACTTCATATCTCTCAATCCGGGCATTTGCTTGAAATATTAACTTCAACTCCTGGAACATCTCATATGCTCCATGATGTTCAAAACGTCGTTGAAGTCCCGGTTCTAAGCCGTAAAGCATGGCACACTGAACTATCGAGTAGTCATCAGCTTTGCTCTGCCAGACGTTCTTAACGTCATCAGTTGCATCTGCAGCAGGCCTGGCACCCAGCGGTGCTTCCAGGACGTAATTCTTCTATGCAGCAATGAGGATAATCCTCAAGTTATGGACCCAGTCCGTGTAATTGCTACCATCATCTTTCAACTTAGCTTTCTCAAGGAACGCATTAAAATTCAACGGAAAAACAGCACGAGCCATCTATCTACAATAAACATAGACAAGCAAAATACTATCATGTACTAAGTTCATGATAAATTTAAGTTCAATTAATCATATTAATAAAGAACTCCCACTTAGACAGACATCTCTCTAGTCATCTAAGTGATCACGTGATCCAAATCAACTAAACCATGTCCGATCATCACGTGAGATGGAGTAGTTTTCAATGGTGAACATCACTATGTTGATCATATCTACTATATGATTCAGGTTCGATCTTTCGGTCTTCGTGTCCCGAGGCCATATCTGTATATGCTAGGCTCGTCAAGTTTAACCTGAGTATTCCGCGTGTGCAACTGCTTTGCACCCATTGCATTTGAACATAGAGCCTATCACACCCGATCATCACGTGGTGTCTCAGCACGAAGAACTTTTGCAATGGTGCATACTCAGGGAGAACACTTCTTGATAATTACTGAGAGATCATCTTATAATGCTACCCTCAATCAAAGCAAAATAAGATGCACAAAGGATAAACATCACATGCAATCAATATAAGTGATATGATATGGCCATCATCATCTTGTGCTTGTGATCTCCATCTCCGAAGCACCGTAGTGATCACCATCGTCACCAGCATGACACCTTGATCTCTGATACGTCTCCAACGTATCTATAATTTTTGATTGATCCATGCTACTTTATCTACTGTTTTGTACTATATTGGGCTTTATTTTCCACTTTTATATTACTTTTGGGACTAACCTATTAACCGGAGGCCCAGCCCAGAATTGCTGTTTTTTGCCTATTTCAGTGTTTCAAAGAAACGGAATATCAAACGGAGTCCAAATGGAATGAAACCTTCGGGAACGTGATTTTCCAGCCGAACGTGATCCAGGAGACTTGGACCCTACTCCAAGAAGTGCCAGAGGCGGTCACGAGGGTGGAGGGCACCCCCTACCTCGTGGCCCCCCTGACGCTCCACCGACGTACTCCTTCCTCCGATATATACCTACGTATCCCCAAACGATCAGAACAGGAGCCAAAAACCTAATTCCACCACCGCAACCTTCTGTATCCACGAGATCCCATCTTGGGGCCTGTTCTGGAGCTCCGCCGGAGGGGGCATCCACCATGGAGGGCTTCTACATCATCACCATAGCCCCACCGATGAAGTGTGAGTAGTTTACTTTAGACCTTCGGGTCCATAGCTAGTAGCTAGATGGCTTCTTCTCTCTTTTTGGATCTCAATACTATGTTCTCCCCCTCTCTCGTGGAGATCTATTCGATGTAATCTTCTTTTTGCGGTGTGTTTGTTGAGAACGATGAATTGTGGGTTTATGATCCAGTATTATCTATGGAAAATATTTGATTCTTCTCTGAATTCTTTTATGTATGATTGAGTTATCTTTGCAAGTCTCTTCGAATTATCCTTTTTGGTTTGGCCAACTAGATTGGTAGTTCTTGCAATGGGAGAAGTGCTTAGCTTTGGGTTCAATCTTGCGGTGTCCTTACCCAGTGACAGAAAGGGTTGCAAGGCACGTATTGTATTGTTGCCATCGAGGATAACAAGATGGGGTTTTTATCATATTGCATGAATTTATCCCTCTACATCATGTCACCTTGCTTAAGGCGTTACTCTGTTTTTAACTTAATACTCTAGATGCATGCTGGATAGCGGTCGATAAGTGGAGTAATATTAGTAGATGCAGAATCGTTTCGATCTACTTGTTTTGGACGTGATACCTATATACATGATCATTGCCTAGATATACTCATAACTATGCTCAATTCTGTCAATTGCTCAACAGTAATTTGTTCACCCACCATAGAAAATCTATGCTCTTGAGAGAAGCCACTAGTGAAACCTATGGCCCACGGGTCTATTCTCATCATATCAATCTCTATCACTTTATTTACTTGCTTTGTTTTTACTTTGCCTTTTACTTTTACTTTGCATCTATCTATCAAAAATACCAAAAATATTATTTATCATCTCTATCAAATCTCACTATTGTAAGTGACCGTGAAGGGATTAACAACCCCTAATCGCGTTGGTTGTGAGTTGCTATTGTTTTGTGTAGGTACGAGGGACTTGTGCGTGGTCTCCTACTGGATTGATACCTTGGTTCTCAAAAACTGAGGGAAATACTTATGCTACTTTGCTGCATCATCCTCTCCTCTTCGGGGAAATCCAACGCAGTGCTCAAGAGGTAGCAAGAAGAATTTATGGCACCGTTGCCGGGGAAGCTCACACAAGCAAGTCAACCATACCAAGTACCCATCGCAATCCCTATCTCTCGCATTACATTATTTGCCATTTACCTCTCGTTTTCCTCTCCCCCACTTCACCCTTGCCGTTTTATTCGCCCTCTCTTTCCCAATCTCCTCCTCTCTTTCCCGTTTGCCTTTTTCCCGTTGCCTTTCTGTTTGCTCGTGTGTTAGTTGCTTGCTTATCGTTATGTCTGAAATTGGGGAAATTATTACCAACATGGGCGATAATAATATCATGAAAAATTCTGAAGCTCCTGCTGAAGAATCCCCTACCTATCATACAAAAAGATTTCGAATCGGTAGTGGTAATATTATTGGAAAAGGAGTTATTCAAGATTTCTTTACTTGTGCCGGTGCTTTGCCCTCTATGGGCAGTTCTATTCTTCATAGAACCTGCAGTCTTGCTGATGCTGTGGCCATGCTTATCGTTGAACTTGAAAGGCAATTTATGCATATGCACCCTTCCATACAAAGGATTTTCCTAGAATTTTCTAACATCGAACACTCCTCTGTTAAGCGTGCCGCTACTATCTTTTTGGCTCATGAATTCAGATTTATAATAAAAGAGGCAAAAGAAATCTTTGCACATTATAGGGTGGACGCTGACCGTCCTCACATAGAATCTATCCTCTTTGATCAAGAAGAAATTATGCGTTTTCAATCTCTTGATTATGTTGCTTTCAATGAAAACCTTAGAAAAAAAGTGCCAACCAATATTTTAATTGATAGAATCTCTGAACTTAATGATGATTTGGCTATTTGAAATAATTAGTTAGGATACTCTCTTGAGTGTAGACTCACAAGGTTCTATCAAAAGAACGCTTATAATGATGAATTGGTTGTGCATTATGAAGGGCCGAAAGAGGAACCTATACCTCCTAAAATTGATCTTGGGGATTTTTTCCCTATTAAATTTAGCCCTTTTGATTACTTTTGCTTACCTCAAAGAAAACTTGCTGCCGAACATAGCGAATATGAAATGAGTTTCACCGATCTATCTTACTACTACGACACTACCTAGATCTATCCTTGCTTTTATGCCTAGCTAGGGGCGTTAAACGATAGCGCTTGTTGGGAGGCACCCCAATTTAATTTTTTGTTTTTTGTTTTTGCTTCTGTTTAGGAATTAATAATCCATCTACCTTCTTTTTGGATGTGGTTTTATGTTTTAATTAGTGTTTGTGCCAAGTAGAACCTATAGGATAACCTACGATGATAGTTGATTTGATTCTGCTGAAAAACAGAAACTTTGCACACACGAATATAATTTTGTTAAATCACAGGAACGTGATTTTGCGTTGATTCTTTTTCATTCTGTTCAATAAACAAAATTTCCCGGACTTACTATTTTGGTAGAATTTTTAGAGTTCCATAAGTTTGCGTTAGTTACAGATTGCTACAGACTGTTCTGTTTTTGACAGATTCTGTTTTTCGGGTGTTGTTTGCTTATTTTGATGAATCTATGGCTAGTAAAATAGTTTATAAACCATAGAGAAGTTGGAATACAGTAGGTTTAACACCAATATAAATAAAGAATGAGTTCATTACAGTACCTTAAGTAGTTCTTTGTTTTCTTTCTCTAACGGAGCTCACGAGATTTCTGTTGAGTTTTGTGTTGTGAAGTTTTCAAGTTTTGGGTGAATTAATTTGATGGATTATGGAACAAGGAGTGGCAAGAGTCTAAGCTTGGGGATGCCCATGGCACCCCCAAGATAATCCAAGGACACCAAAAAGTCAAAGCTTGGGGATGCCCTGGAAGGCATCCCCTCTTTCGTCCACTTCCATCGGTAATTTACTTGGAGCTATATTTTTATTCACCACATGATATGTGTTTTGCTTGGAGCGTCTTGTATTATTTGCGTCTTTGCTTGTTAGTTTACCACAATCATCCTTGCTGTACACATATTTTGAGAGAGACATACATGATTTGGAATTTGTTAGAATATTCTATGTGCTTCACTTATATCTTTTGAGCTTGATAATTTTGCTCATAGTGCTTCACTTATATCTTTTGAGCATGATAATTTTTGCTCTAGTGCTTCACTTATATCTTTTAGAGCACGGTGGTGGATTTGTTTTAAAGAAACTATTGATCTCTCATGCTTCACTTAGATTATTTTGAGAGTCGTTAATAGCATGATAATTTGCTTAATGTTAATATACTTAGTGTTAAAGATATGTGAAACTTTCTTTTGAGTGAATTGAATACTAAGATAAGTTTGATGCTTGATAATTGTTTTGAGATATGGAGGTGATAATATCAAAGTCGTGCTAGTTGATAATTGTGAATTTGAGAAATACTTGTGTTGAAGTTTGCAAGTCCCGTGGCATGCACGTATGGTTAAAGTTGTGTAACAAATTTGGAACATGAAGTGTACCTGGCTTGTGCATCCTTATGAGTGGCGGTCGGGGACGAGCGATGGTCTTTTCCTACCAATCTATCCCCTAGGAGCATGCACGTAGTACTTGATTTTTGATGGCTTCTAAATTTTTGCAATAAGTATATGAGTTCTTTTGACTAATGTTGACTCCATGGATTATACGCACTCTCACCTTCCCACCTTTGCTAGCCTCTTCGGTACCGTGCATTGCCCTTTCTCACCTTGAGAGTTGGTGCAAACTTCGCCGGTGCATCCAAACCCCGTGATACGATAGGCTCTATCACACATAAACCTCCTTATATCTTCCTCAAAACATCCACCATACCTACCTATCATGGCATTTCCATAGCCATTCCGAGATATATTGCCATGCAACTTCCATCATCATTATTATGACATACATTACTTTTGTCATATTGCCATTGCATGATCATGTAGTTGACATCGTATTTGTGGCAAAGCCACCATGCATTATTTTTCATACATGTCACTCTTGATTCATTGCACCATCCCGGTACACCGCCGGAGGCATTCATATAGAGTCATATTTTGTTCTAAGTTTCGAGTTGTAATTGTTGAGTTGTAAGAAAAATAAAAGTGTGATGATTATCATTATTAGAGCATTGTCCCAAGTGAGGAAAGGATTATGGATACTATGATTCCCCCACAAGTCGGGATGAGGCGTGGCGAGGCGGGCGGTGAAGGAGGAGCGCGCGTGGATGTCCCTCTTGTTCTCATGCTCATACAAGTGGGGAAAGAACCTCCCTTATAAGGAGGTCCAACTCCCACTAAACTAGCAATGTGGGACTAAAATTTAGTAGTATCCCTTGCCTTGCACAAATGGGCTAAGTGGGCCTCTAGGATTTATTTAGGAATTTCTGAAATAGTTATTGGGCTGTCCCAAAATAGACTAAATTCCAGCAATCCCCCACCAGATCCTAGAGGCACACAAAATTTGCCTTTGGTTCCAAAACACTGTTTTACATACCGGTACTATAGTGGAGACTGTTAAGTTGAACTTCCACCTAGAACTCTATGCTACACTAGTAAGCAACTTGAACAGTGGACTGAGCCTTGAACTGCAAGTTTTCTGCGAATCTAGCTTCACATAAAGCCTTGACCGATACGTGGCTACCATGGGTCTTCCCCACTAGTGGAGCTTATGTGTCATACTCTGATACCTTTCATGAGTTTACTAGAGAGAACCCTACTCTCATAGATTGCAACGTTTAACAATCAGACTCATATAGGTGCGTTCTTCAAAAGATATTTTGCAGGACAACATCTCTGCTTCAAAGAGCCACTTAGAACACATTAAGATATACATCAACCTGCCATGCAGATTAGGAGAGTATTGCATCTTCATGGAGTGGTATTTTAACAGTAAGGGTACTCTCCTCCCAGTTGACCAACAGCTTGTCTTCCATATCTAATTCACGGGATCTCCAATCACAAAAAATAGGTTACCACTGTGAACAACTCATATTGTGGGTCTCATACCCATCTCCCTCGATGCATTATCTATCACATTATGTGATAGACCCTTAGTGAAAGGATTTGCCAGATTTTTAGACGTTTGGATATAATCCAATGCAATAACTCCGGAGTTTCTCATTTTTCTGACAGACTTTAACCTTCTCTGAACGTGTCATGATGACTTCATGTTATCCTTTGAGCTGTTCACTTTCGTGATCACAGTTTGATTGTCGCAGTTCATAAGGATACCCGGTACATGTTTCTCAACAATCGGCAAGTCATTCAAGAGTCGGCGAAGCCAATCTGCTTCGACCGTAGCTGTATCTAGTGCTGTGAGTTCTGCTTCCATTGTTGACCTCGTTAAGATGGTCTGCTTGCAAGACTTCCAAGAAACAGCGCCACCTCCATGAGTGAATACATATCCGCTCGTGGCCTTTATCTCATCAGCATCTGAGATCCAGTTTGAGTCACTATACCCTTCAAGCACCTTCGGGTGCCCGGTGTAGTGAATTCCATAATTCGCAGTGCCTTTCAAATAACGCAAAACTCTCTCTAGAGCTTTCCAATGCACATCTCCTGGTTTTGAGACAAACCGACTCAGTTTGCTAACAGCAAAAGAGATATCAGGTCGTGTAGCACTGGCTAAGTACATAAGCGAGCCAATAATCTGAGAATATTTCAATTGGTCTCTAGCAATTCTTCGATTCTTTCGAAGCAACACACTAGCATCATATGGTGTTGGAGAGGGCTTGCAGTCACTATAGCCAAAGCGACTCAAGATCTTTTCCACATAGTGAGATTGAAGCAATGTAATCCCACCATCATCATCTCTCAACAACTTGATGTTCAGAATGACATCAGCCACTCCTAAATCCTTCATCTCAAAACAGTGAGATAGGAAATCCTTGATCTCCTTAATAACATTCAGATTTGTTCCTAAAATCAGTATGTCATCAACATACAAGCAAAGCATAACTCCCTCGCCCCCACCATGGCGATAGTACACACATTTGTCAGCTTCGTTCATAACAAAGCCTGCAGCTGTTAAAGTTCTTTCGAACTTCTCATGCCACTGTTTGGGTGCTTGCTTGAGTCCATACAAAGACTTCAACAACTTGCACACTTTCCCTTCCTGACCATCTATTACAAACCCATCTGGTTGTTCCATATAAATTTCCTCATCCAACTCTCCATTTAGGAAAGCAGTCTTAAATCCATTTGATGAACGAGAAGACCATGTGAGGCAGCTAGCGAAAGTAGAACTCGAGTAGTGGTCAGTCGAGCCACATGTGAGTAAGTATCAAAGAAGTCTTCACCTTCCTTTTGGGTATAACCCTTAGCCAGGAGTCGAGCCTTGCACTTTTCGATAGTACCATCAGGCCTAAGCTTCTTCTTGAATACCCATTTGCATCCTATAGGTTTGCACCCATGAGGACGATCAGTTATCTCCCAAGTTTCATTCGCCAAGATGGAATCCATCTCGCTACGAACCGCTTCCTTCCAGTAGTCAGCATCTTCAGATGCATAGGCCTCTGAAATACAACCGGGAGTGTCATCTATGAGATGCACATGAAAATCATCACCAAAGGACTTTGCAGTCCTCTGTCTCTTGCTCCTAGTAGGAACTTCATTGTTCTCCTCCACAGAACTTCCAAAGTGTTCCATTGAAATGGCAGGTTCGGTAATTGTAACTGGTTCCTGATTCAATGAACTAGGCATCTCCTGATTAGATGAGGTAGCCATATCCTTCATGGGAAAGATATCTTCAAAGAAAGTCGCATCATTCGACTCCATGATCGTACCGACATGCATGTCAGGTACCTCAGATTTTACAACAAAGAATCTATAGCCAATGCTATGAAAAGCATATCCCAGGAAAAAACAATCCACAGTCTTTGGTCCAAGCTTTCGCTTCTTTGGAATTGGAACATGGACTTTCGCCAAACAACCCCATGTTCACAGATAAGAGAGTTTTAACCTTTTCTTCTCCCATTCCTCGAATGGAGTTATCTCTTTGTTCATTGTGGGGACTCGGTTTAGGACATGACATGCTGTCAATATCGCCTCCCCCCATCATGCCTTGGAGAGACGCGATGTATCTAACATGGCGTTAACCAAATCAGTTAGAGTAAGGTTCTTTCTTTCGGCCACCCCATTTGACTGAGGTGAGTAAGGAGGCGTCCTCTCATGGATTATACCATGTTCCGCACAAAAAGCATCAAATTCATTGGAAAAATACTCTCCACCACGGTCGGACCTAAGCCTCTTGATTTTTCGATCAAGTTGATTTTCCACTTCAGCTTTATAGATCCTGAAAAAGTTCAAAGCCTCATCCTCAGATTTCAGAAGATACACACGACAATATCTAGTGGAGTCGTCAATTAACGTCATGAAATATTTCTTTCCACCTTTTGTCAAAACACCATTCATTTCACATAGATCTGAATGTATAAGTTCTAGTGGTGCAAGATTTCTCGTCTCCGCAGTCACGTGAGACTTATGAGGTTGCTTAGATTGCACACACACTTGACACTTAGATTCCTTGACAGTGGTGAAACTAGGGATTAAGTTCAACTTCGCTAGTCGCGACATGCAACCAAAGTTACACATGACAAAGACGTGAATGCCACACATTTGATTCACTATTGTTGTAAATATGATTAACAACTTTATTGCAAACGTCTGATAAGGATAAACGAAACATGCCTCCTGAATCATAGCCTTTACCAACAAAGGTTCCATACTTGGATATTACAAATTTATTCGACTCAAAGACAAGCTTATAGCCATCTCTACACAGAAGAGATCCGCTAACAAGATTTTTATTGATGGAGGGGACATAATGCACGTTCTTCAGCCGCACGATCTTCCCCGAAGTAAACTTCAGATCGACCGTGCCAACACCACAAACAGAAGCACTTGAACCGTTGCCCATTAGCACGGTTGAAGTCCCTACGGTTTAATAAGACGAAAACATGGAAATATCACCGCATACATGCACATTAGCACCCGTATCAATCAACCAATCAGGAGAATGACATACTGAAAGAATAGTGGGAAATATACCATACCCAGCATCCTTCATGTCAGTGTCTCCAATGACAACATTAGCGGTCTTGCTGCCTTTCCCAGGATGACCCTTGTCATAGCGATTGGGGCAACTAGGAGCCCAATGATCAGGATCTCCACACACATGACAAACACCTTTCTTCTTGTCATTCTTCTTCTTGAAGTTCGTGTGCTGCACAACCTTGTTCTTCCCATCAAACTTTGCTTTACCATCAAACTTGCCCTTGTTCTTGAACTTGTGGGGCTGAAAGTTCTTCTTCTGTACCAGATTGGCACTAGAACCTCCCTCAATACCTCGAGCACGGTTGTCCTTTGCTCTCGCCTTTTCTTCCACATCAAGAGTACTAATGAGATCCGAAGCGAAAAACTCCTGCCTCTTATGCTTCAATGAGGTAGCAAAGTTCCTCCACGAGGGAGGAAGCTTAGTGGTGATACCTCCGGCAATAAACTTGTCCGGTAGGATACAATTGAAGTGCTCAAGTTCTCTAGGAAATGACTGTATCTCATGAGCTTGCTCAACCCCGGAGCGCTCTTCAGTCATCCTATAGTCATAGAATTGCTCCATGATGTACAACTCAGTGCCAGCATCCGAGACCCCAAACTTGGCCTCGAGTGTATCCCACATATATTTTCCATTATCAATTGACGCATAAGCATCAACTATGTTCTCACCAAGAACACTCAAGAGAGCAGCCTTAAACAAGGTATCCATTTTCTGAAAAGCTTGTGCCTGTTGGGCATCTTGCTCTCCTTCAGGTTTGTCAAGAGTGGCGTCATAGCAACTCATGGTTTGAAACCATAAGACTGCTCTCACGCGCCACCTCTTATAGTGTATACCCTCAAACATAGGAGGTCTCATGGAAGCATCAAACCATTTGGGGTAAATTGCCTATAATAAGGTTTTTGGATTGTTGGAAATATGAGCAATTTACCGAGTGATTTTATTAACAGAAATACTAGATAAAGCATGACTAGTATAGTAGTGATAAAACAAGCCATGCGATTTGACAAAGAGAAGGTAAACAACATCTTCATATATGAACCGTAACTAAACATATCTTGAGCAAACAATATAGCAAGTTGCATATATGAAATAGAGTCTAACATATCTAGGGCAAATACTAGAACAAGGAACTGTAGCATAACCTCTAATAGAAAGGGGACGAACACGTACGGGGCAGCAGCAGCAGAAGCGCTGGACTTGGGGTCGGTGTCCTCGCCAGCCATGTCGTCGAGGAGGTCGTGGACGTCGGGGAAGAAGTCGTCGTCGGGGAAGTAGTCGTCGGAGTCCGAGGCGTCCGTGATGAAGAAGTCAGTAGTCGCGCGAAGCGCTCCCCAAAAACCTTATCACCCTTCTCCCGTACATGACTCAAAAGGTGCGGTTTCGGAGGCCTACTGTCCCGACCTGCGGTGCACGCCGCAAGCCGGGATGGGAAAGATTGTAGCAGCAACGTAGTGCTTAGGAACTGTGTGGCGAAAGGAAGAGGACCTTCTGACGTGTCTCTCTGGAGAGGAGTGACCTCTCTTATATAGGCACATGAGAGGGACGTGAACAGGCTGCGACGGGAGGTGAAGCAACGGAGGGAGACGAAGTGAACAGGCATCACATGAAGAGGTGCGCCGTTCGTATTCATTATCCACTACCGCAAAAACTTTTCAGCTCCCAAGTGACCTTTCATATACCCGTAGTGCGTGGCAAAAATTAGACATCGGCTCGGCTTATTCCCGCAACCCGCGGCGCGGCGCGTCGGGTCGAGGCATGGCGTGGCGGCGGAGGAGGAGGAGCGTGCGTGGATGTCCCTCTTGTTTTCATGCTCATACAAGTGGGGAAAGAACCTCCCTTGTAAGGAGGTCCAACTCCCACTAAACTAGCAATGCGGGACTAAACTTTATTAGTATCCCTTGCCTTGCACAAATGGGCTAAGTGGGCCTCTAGGATTTATTTAGAAATTTTTAAAATAGTTATTGGGCTGTCCAAAAATAGACTAAATTCCAGCATCAAGCATGATGTTTTTATTCATGTCCTGTTTGCTGCAAACATGTATATCTCTGTAAAGAAATATTATGCCTCCATGGAGGCTGAATTTTCATAAAATTCAAAATTTGAAAATTTCGGTTTCAAAAAAAGCTGAAAAAAAATTGTACAAGTAAACAAGGATGTGACGTGTATGTGTGCAAAATTTCAGGATAAAATACATTGAAATGCGCAAAAAAGACGAGAATGAATAGCATTATGTGTTAAAAAGCCCTAGATATTTTATTTTCACAGCCCTCATTTCAACTTATTCCGTCCTAAAATTTTACATGTGCAATGTGCCTTCATCTATCTCTTTATGTTTTTCAGAAATTTTTTAATGTAAAAATATGATTTTTCAGGAATTTTGAATTTGGAGGCTCCATGAAGCTCGGCCTCCAAAAGCAATTTCTGGAGTAGGTTTATACTACTATATCTTTTGTTCAACTCCCTTGTAGTTTCAAGGTAATTTCGATATGACCTCTTACAATCAACTGGCTCATCATCTGCCGGTAGGCGACCATTGAGAATGAAGGATCTACATAAGCGGCATCAATTGCCAAAGATATTGCCGCCATCGACTTTGCCCGTCCGCGGCGGGAGAGGGAGGGGAAAAGAGCACAGGCCCCTCCGTCGGACTCGCTCTTACACAATCAATTCATCATTAATATAACAAGCGTTGTTTCTTTTGCCATTTTAAGCCGACATTTCACAGTTGAGTATCTTTGGAAACAGTGGGTGAAACAAACGATTTAACAAAATAGTACAGCTGAGTCACATGGCAATCCAATAATCCACCTCTTCATGGGAAATTCAGTCCAAAGATGAAGAAAAAAGAGGCAAACAAATCACACGATCCTCTCCAGCTCCCTCGCGTAGCCGAGGGTCTGGTTGATGACCGGCGCCGCCGGTATCTCCTTGCAGGGCTGCGACTCCTTCGCCTTCTGGAACAAGACGCGGCCGTCCTTGACATCCCACTCGGGGTACTCCTGTTGACAACACGACGACGATACTTTACAACCCATGGTCATAATATAACTCACGTAAATTCACACCGGGAGCACAAGGCATGTTACTTTACCTCTGCGATGTACTGTTGCAGTTCCTTGTCGGAGCTGAACTTAAACATCTGCTTCGCGTCGTTTACTGACAGGTAATCATATCCCTTCTCGCTGCACCCAGCTACCTCGTTTCTGCGGCCGCAGCAGATATCATCACAGTGATGCACAGCAGCACAAGGAGCTAACTGGAAGGGGTGGAGACAGAGACCGACTTACCTGACCGTTTTGACGAAAAGGTCCATGAAGTATATGTAGGTTTCAGGGCCCGCTTGGATTAGCGTTTTCGCTTGTATCCGGCTGGTTTAGAATACAGACCTGGACCGGTCGTTTTGTTTCCAAGCAGAAAATTAGCTGCGACCGGTATTTTACATGTGTAAAATAAATACAGGTGTAAAATTTTACACCCATTCCAAGCGGAGCCTCATGCGGCGCAGTTTGTCGGGCGCTCAGCACGCGGTTGTATGCGCCCTCCATAAAGGACTGCTCGAGCTCAACCCCGTGCTTGATGTAAGCATTATCCAGCGCTTTGGCGGGAAGAAGCTCCAGCTCAGTGTGGAACTCCGCAATTCTATTCTGGACTAACAGCCTCAGAAGGTTAGCCCCCATGATTGGGTACGCCTCCGATGATGGAGGAATTATGCCACTGCAAGCATCAGCATGAATTAGTACGATATATTACAAGCAGCAAATCCAACATGTTCCTAGGTAAAATAACCTTCAACAAGTCCAGACATTTTGTAACATGTTCTGGACTTGATAAACCAGACATATAACACTGAATATGATGCGAAAACAATTCTGCTAAGATATTAGAAACACTAAACATTTGCCAGTCTGGCAAGGGCATCATGGCTCACCCGCAGGCCAGAAACCTGAGTGTTCGATACGAACCCAATCTACATGTTTAACTTAACTGCGACTTGCAAACATAAATTCCCAACTCAGCCCCTGTTCCATATTCGACTAACCAACTGAACCAGCAAACTTGGCACAACATAACTCATGCAAGACTAACCCAAAAACTCATGCAAGACTACCACAAAAACCTATTTTGGTTTAACTCATTTGGCAACTTATTATGCCCAAAGAAAACAAATAATTTATACTTATTTGTTTTGACTTTACCAACTGAAAACCCAACGGAAGATGAAGGAGAACAGGGAATAATACTCATATTAAATGACAGCCTACACAATGCATAGACAGAGAAAACAACTGCAAAGTAGTACTCCCTCCGTTCCCAAATATTTGTCTTTCTAGGCATTTCAAATGGACTCAACATACGGATGCATGTAGACATAAATATGAGTGTAGATTCACTCATTTTGCTCCGTATGTAGTCACTTGTTGAAATCTCTAGAAAGACAAGTATTTAGGAACGGAGGGAGTAAAAAAAAAGGAACTAACCATGTGTCCATGTAATACGGCTTGAGCTGGCAGAAGTCCCTTTCAAATGCATCTTGGTCTTCCATTTTCACACTCAAAATAACTGCCTGCTCATAAATTTCCCCTGAAATGTTTCAGGTAGATTTAGTGGCTGCTCTATTAAGGATGACCACAAGACCAGAGCATATATTTCTAAATAGCTGGGCCATAACACTACAGACACACATTTTCCTTTAAAAAAAACAGGGCATAGGTTACGACAATCGACAGAAGGGTTGGGTTCATTCATGGTGACAGCATATGAACGATCAACTCATGAACTGCAACATAATGATATCTGAATGACCTAATCTTATATCATCTAATACAAATATCCAATGCAGCATCAGAGGTCAAGTAGAAAAAGAGACCCGTTATTCCAGAGTTGACACTCTGACACTGACAAGCATCACTAGCGTCAGTTTTAACTCAGATAGAACAAACATTCAAATCAAATCATCTATAAAAATTCATATATGGCTGCAACCATTCGACTGAAACTCCTAAAGTAAAATTGCATGACCAAAACAAATCAGTGTTAGGTGTGCGAAGATCCCCCACCACATCCTCGAGCTAAACTAAGTTTCAGCTCAACGGTGCTGAACTGGTCATATATCGCAGCAACAATCAAACACGACTACAATCTCATACCAACATCACATATCAACCAAACACAGACCAACAGGACACAAAGCATAATGATAATAATAACCTATGTACAGAACCCAAAATTCCCCTCACCAACACAATCTTCGCATACACCTACAGTACATACACCATAGTAGTAACACGGTAACCAACCAAGAAAAATTCGCACTCAGGCTCACACAGACAGAAAGCATCATACAACGTGCTAGACGGCGATTTGCTGGACAAAAAAAAAGAAGCAAAGTTATCTTACTCGCAAGCTTGAGCTCCTCCACGGCGTTGGGCGTCTGCTGGAACAGCGGGGGGAGGCTGGGGAACTTGGTGAGGAGGACCTGCAAAAAGGAGGAAGCTTTATCACACGTCAACTCACCAAAAGACCGATCTCTCCCTCCCCGGCGAAACCACCGGTGAAGATCCAACCGGAACTAAGAAGACCTAGAAAAGAACCGAGCTTTCGAGACCGCCCGGCGGAAGGGAGGGGGAGAGGGGGCGGGTGCACCTTGAGCTGCGAGAGGAGGGTCGAGGCGACGTCGAGGTTGTTGGCTTTGGAGGCCGCCTTGAAGCGGTCGAACAGCTGCGTCACCTCCACCAGCTTCGGATCCATCGGTGGCGGGGGACGGCGGAGGTCGAGCTTCGGGTCGAGTCGCGGATTCGAGCCGAGGGAGATCGAGGCGGTTTGGGGGGATTCGAGTCTCCTCCGCTCCAACTATGAGATGGGGCTGTCCTACTCGAGCTCCGTTTCTTTCTGTGAACCAGAACGTTTTTTTTTCATCCTAAAAAATGGTAATGATAACTCCCGAATGTTCGGGAGTTAAGCATGGCAACCCGAACGGGTATAAATGGCAAGTTTAGTTTGCGTGAGATTAAGGAAACATGGCAATTTTCTGACAAAAAACGAAAAAGGACGAAGTTGTCATCCCCTATCAACTAAAGTTGCCATGTAAAAACGTTCGGAACGAAACTCAAAATCCGAACGTTCGGAAGTTATTGGATTCCAAAGAAAACGTTTTTTATAAAAAATGTTAAAGAAAACGCGGAAAACACCAGGTGCACATAACATAATTTTATATTTGGAAATCCACTTTATTTTTACGAAAAGCATTTTTTTTTCTTTTTTTTCCTATTAGTACTAACCAAACATGTATAAATAACCTTGAAAATAAATATATGACCGCACGCACCGGCTCCGGGTTGATTCATGTTGTTTTCTTATGGCGGTGAGGTCAAGACGGGGTTTCTCGTCGTGCGTGAGTGCGCACCGGCGAGGTTTGATGTCAGGTGCTTCAAATTGATTTAAGGGTCAGATGGCGACGACGATGGCTCTGGGTTGCTGATCCATGGAGACATGCGAGCGAAGACTCTTCTGGTTGTCATCAAGCCGGCTCCAAGAGAGGAGCGGCGACAACGATGTGCCGACAACTTGTTCCAGCACTAGTAGTGATCGTTTCGTGGTGTAGGGTCCTCAATGTGAATTTTATTGCGTTTGAGTTACTTTGTACTCCTTACAAACCATTATAAGAGCATATCTAGCATACCCCTAAAAGCGCTGAACTGAAAACGCGGAAAACACGTTTTAAGGGTTGGTTTGAGCTGCGGCCCAACGGACTCCTCAAATTTAAATTGTAAAACCGAATATTCGCTTATATTTTTTCCCACGTCGTCTTCTTCCTCTCGCCCGTGTCCACGATCAGCTAGATCGCTCCTACGAAGCCGGCGGACAGCGCACGATGCGGCCAAATACAAAGCCGCCGGCGTTCTGGACGGCTGGCATGAAGCGCCCCTAGTGTCTGTCGCCGTAGCTGCTTGAATGGATCGATCGAATCGATCCATGAGCTATTAGCTCCCGTCGCCATAGCTGCTTGAATGGATCGATCGAATCGATCCAGGCTAGCTCCCGTCGCCGTAGCGGCTTTGAATGGATCAACCGAAATGATCCTAGCTAGCTCCCGCCACTGCTTAATCAATCGAAGCCTCAGCGGCAGATGTGGGACAACCAACATCAGATGGGGGACATCCAACGCATATGAAGCCTCCCGGTGTCACGGAGCCGCCGCCGCTCCTGCGAGCTCCTCCGCAAACCGGTGGCACAACTGCTGTAAGCGCCGAGTTTCCAGCGAGATTCCGGCGAATTCCGTGGCGGAAGGTCACCGGAGCCCGCGTGCGCATAGTGGAATCCCCTTGTCGCGTAGCGTTGACCAGTTTTTAGGACACTCTCAGTTTTGCCTCCAAATCTGTAAATAAAGGGGTCGTGGGAGTGGATTCTCAGGGGCCTGAAAAAAGCTTACGGGCTTGACCACTTTTACGGGCTCTAGTCGGGGTGTTTTTACAAAACTGAAAACGTCATTTTTACGGGTTTTGACCACTTTTAAGAGGTCTGCTAGAGATGCTCTAATAGTGCAAATGTTATATGGGAATCGTCGGAATAATCCTAGAGCACCGTTGATACGTCTCCGTCGTATCTATAATTTTTTATTGTTTCATGCCAATATTCTACAACTTTCACATAATTTTGACAACTTTTTATATTATTTTTTAGACTAACATATTGATCCAGTGCCCAGTGTCAGTTCCTATTTGTTGCATGTTTTTTGTTAACGAAGTCCAAACACGATAAAAAATTATGAAGAATTATTTTGGAGTATATGTGATTCGTGAGAAAAGGAATCAACGTGAGACGATGCCCGAGGGAGCCACAAGCCCATGGGGCGCGCCCCCTACCCCAGGCGCGCCTAGCATGCTTGTGGCGCCCCTAGCATGCTTGTGGCGCCCCTGTAAGGCGGTCGGTGCCCTTCTTTCCCTGCAAGAAAGATAACATCCAGAAGAATATTTCCTCGAAATTTCAGCCCAATCGGAGTTACGGATCTCCGGGAATTTAAGAACTGGTGAAAGGCCAAAAAACGAGAACGTGAAGCACAAGAGAACCGAGAGAGAGATCCAGTCTCGGAGGGGCTCTCGCACCTCTGGGTGCCACAGAGGCCAAGGACGAGAGGGGAAAACCTCCTCCCATCTAAGGGGAGGCCAAGCAAGAAGAAGAAGGAGGGGGCTCTCTCCCCTCTCTCCCGATGGTGCCGAAACACCACCGGGGCAATCATCATGTGACGACGATCTACTCCAACAACTCCATCATCTTCACCAACACCTCCATCACCTTCCCCCCTCTATTATCAGTGGTCCACTCTCCCGCAACCCGATTGTTGGGAAACGTAGCATGCAATTTCAAAAAAATTCCTACGCTCACGCAAGATCTATCTAAGAGATGCATAGCAACGAGAGGGGGAGAGTGTGTCCACGTACCCTCGTAGACCAAAAGAGGAAGCGTTTGACAACGCGGTTGATGTAGTCGAACTTCTTCTCGTTCCGACCGATCAAGCACCGAACGTACGACACCTTCGAGTTCTGCACACGTTTAGCTCGATGACGTGCCTCGAACTCTTGATCCAGCAAAGTGTCGAGGGAGAGTCCCGTCAGCACGACAGCATGGTGATGGTGAAGTGATCCGCGCAGGGCTTCGCCTAAGCACTACATGAATATGATCGGAGGCGTAAACTATGGAGGGGGCGCCGCACACGGCTAGGAATCAATGTTGTGTGTTCTAGCGGTGCCCCCCACATATATATAGGTGGGAGAGGGGGAGCAGCAAGGGGCACCCCAAGTAGGAGGGATCCTACTTGGACGTCTCCTCCAAGTCTGGCCTTCCCCCTTCCATAAGTATCAGAGGGGGAAGGAAAGAGAGGGGGGAGGGAAGGAAAGGGGGAGGCCGAATCCTCCCCTTTCCTTCTCCCTTCCCTCCTTTCCTTCTCCTCCTATTTCTGCCTATATGGGGGTGCACCAGCCCCTTGTGGGCTGGTATGTCCCTCTCTTGGCCCAATAAGGCCCATATCTTTGCCGGGGGGTGCCCGGAACCCCTTCCGGTGACCTGATATGTACCCGGTACCCTACGAAACACTTCCGGTGTCCAAATACTATCGTCTATATATCAATCTTTACCTCTCAACCATTTAGAGACTCCTCGTCATGTCCGTGATCTCATCCGGAACTCCGAACAACATTCGGTCACCAAATCACATAACTCATATAATACAAAATCGCCATTGAACGTTAAGCGTGCGGACCCTACGGGTTCGAGAACTATGTAGACATGACCGAGACACCTCTCCGGTCAATAACCAACACCGGAACCTGGATGCTGATATTGGTTCCTACATATTCTATAAAGATCATTATCGGTCGTACCGTAATGACAACATACGTTATTCCCTTTGTGCCTAGATTCGATCGTCAGTATCTTCATACCTAGTTTAATCTCGTTACTGGCAAGTCTCTTTACTTGTTCCGTAATGCATCATCACGCAACTAACTCATTAGTCACATTGCTTGCAAGGCTTCTTATGATGTGCATTACCGAGAGGGCATAGAGATACCTCTCCGATACTCGGAGTGACAAATCCTAATCTCGATCTATGCCAACCCAACAAACACCTTCGGAGATACGTGTAGAGCATCTTTATAATCACCCAGTTATGTTGTGACGTTAGATAGCACACAAGGCATTCCTCTGGTATCCAGGAGTTGCATAATCTCATGGTCGAAGGAATATGTATTTGACATGAAGAATGCAATAGCAATAAAACTGAACAATCAATATGCTAAGCTAACGGGTGGGTCTTGTCCATCACATCATTCTCCTAATGATGTTGTTGGGGATATAACTATTGGGTATGACCCGCCTAGGAGGGGCCGGGTTATACCAATGGCGGTTCATCAAGACAAAGCCCATGAAGATGTTGAAGATGGCGGTTCATGAAGCAGACTTGCTAAGGGCCCGAAGCCCAAAGGCGACTTAAGGCCTATAGGTGTAAACCACCATATATGTATGACTTGTATTGTAAGGCAAGTGTAATTAGTCATCGAGCCAGACACGATGTTTATGAGCTGGCCGGGACTCCGTAAGCCGCGGGGGTGTCAACCTGTGTATATAAAGGGACGACCCGGCGGCGGGTTAGGGCAAGAAACAAGAGATCGAAAGCTAGGTCAAGCTATTCGCTCCCGGGTAATTGAAACCCAAGCAATACCACCTCAAACTGGATTAGGCCTTTACCTTCACAGCAAGGGGCCGAACCAGTATAAACTCTCTGTGTCCTTTGTCCCGTTTAACCCCTTTAAGCTAACCTAGTTGCGTTGGCTACACGATTAAGTCCTTCTGCTAGGACATCTGCCGTGACAATTCCACGACAGTTGGCGCCCACCATGGGGCCAGCGCATAGTGGTTTCGAGTTCTTGAAGGGCGGCTTTGAAGGGATAAAGGGATACGCTGTGGGCCGGATGACCAAGAGTCGCCGCGGCAAGCTCTACATTGATGATGCAGGCTAGGGCCCCGAGGCCGGCTCAATCGAGTATGGGTACCGGGTCCCCTTCGGCGGAATCCACGTCTTCATCGGCAAAATCGGCAAACCGGGCCCTGAGCCGGACACCTGCACCGACATCATCGAGACGGCTCAGCGTGCACGACCCGCCCGAGTGATAACCCACAAGTATAGGGGATCAATTGTAGCCTCTTTCGATAAGTAAGAGTGTCGAACCCAATGAGGAGCTAAAGGTAGAACAAATATTCTCTCAAGTTCTATCGACCACCGATACAACTCTACGCACGCTTAATGTTCGCTTTACCTAGAACAAGTACGAAACTAGAACTACTTTGTAGATGTTGTTGGATAGGTTTGCAAGATAATAAAGAGCAAGTAAATAAAAACTAGGGGCTGTTTAGATAAAGACACAACTAAGTTAGTTTTAGTAGAGAGCTTTTTTTCACGAGAAAGTTATTTGTCCTTAGGCAATCGATAACTAAACCGGTAATCATTATTGCAATTTTATTTGAGGGAGAGGCATAAGCTAACATACTTTATCTTCTTGGATCATATGCACTTATGATTGGAACTCTAGCAAGCATCCGCAACTACTAAAGATCATTAAGGTAAAACCCAACCATAGCATTATAAGGCATCAAGTCCTCTTTACTCCCATACGTAAACAACCTACTTACTTGGGTCTGTGCTTCTGTCACTCACACCACCCACCATAAGCAAATCATGAACATATTGAAAACCCTATAGCGGAGATCCCTCACGCTTGCGCGACACGGAGAGCACCATAGGACAACACCAATAATAAAACATGCAACTCAAACCAATCACGATCATCAATTAACCCATAGGACAAAACAGATCTACTCAAACATCATTGGGAAATAATATATAGTGTTGAGCACCATGTTTAAGTAGAGATTACAGCGGGTAAAAGAGGGGTTACACCGCTGCATAGAGGGGGGAAGAGTTGGTGATGACGGCGGTGAAGTGGTTTATGACAACGTTGTCGCGATGATGGCCCCGACGGCGTTCTGGCGCCACCGGGAGAGAGGGGGAGAGAGCCCCCTTCTTCTTCTTCTTCTTTCTTGACCTTCCCCCTAGATGGGAGAAGGGTTTCCCCTCTGGTCCTTGGCTTCCATGGCGGCGGAGGGGCGGAAGCCCCTCCGAGACCGCCCCTCCGAGATTGGATCTCTCTCTCTCTCTCTCTCTCTCTCTCTCTCTCTCTCTCTCTCTTCGTTTCCTTCTGTTTCTGCGCTCTCTGATTCTGCCCTTTCACCGTTTCTTAAATTTCCGGAGATCTGTAACTCCGTTTGGGCTGGAATTTTAATACAATTTCTATCCGGATATTAGCTTTCTTGCGGCGAAAGAAGGGCACCAACCGCCTTACGGAGTGGCCACGAGGGCCTAGGGCGCGCCTTACCCCCTGGGGCGCGCCCCTCACCCTCGTGGGCCCCTCGGGCATCGTCTCGCGTTGATTCCACTTCCCAAAATTCACATATATTCCAAAAAAATCTCCGTAAGTTTTTATCCCGTTTGGACTCCGTTTGATATGGATTTTCTGTGAAACAAAAAAACATGCAACAAACAGGAACTGGCACCAGGCACTGGATCAATATGTTAGTCCCAAAAGTAGTACAAAAAGTTGCCAAAAGTATGTAAAAGTTATAGAATTTAGCAACAAAAGTCTTGCCTTCAGATCTGTGATAGAAGGTGTACCCAATAGTCTCTTTTCGGTATCCTATGAAGACACATTTCTCCGATTTGGGTTCGAGCTTACCTGGTTGAAGTTTTTTCACATAAGCATCGCATCCCCAAACTTTAAGAAACAATAACTTTGGTTTCTTGCCAAACCACAGTTCATAAGGCGTCGTCTCAACGGATTTTGATGGTGCCCTATTTAACGTGAATGCGTCCGTCTCTAAAGCATAACCCCAAAACGATAGCGGTAAATCAGTAAGAGACATCATAGATTGCACCATATCTAGTAAAGTACAATTACGATGTTCGGACACAACATTTTGTTGTGGTGTTCCAGGTGGCATGAGTTGCGAAACTATTCCGCATTGTTTCAAATGTAGACCAAACTCGTAACTCAAATATTCTCCTCCACGATCAGATCGTAGAAACTTTATTTTGTTGTTACGATGATTTTTCCACTTCACTCTGAAATTCTTTGAACTTTTCAAATGTTTCAGACTTGTGTTTCATTAAGTAGATATATCCATATCTGCTCAAATCATCTGTGAAGGTGAGAAAATAACGATAACCACCACGAGCCTCAATATTCATTGGACCACACACATCAGTATGTATGATTTCCAACAAATCAGTTGCTCGCTCCATAGTTCCGGAGAACGGCGTTTTAGTCATCTTGCCATGAGGCACGGTTTGCAAGTACCAAGTGATTCATAATCAAGTGATTCCAGAACTCCATCAGTATGGAGTTTCTTCATGCGCTTTATACCAATATGACCCAAACGGCAGTGCCACAAATAAGTTGCACTATCATTATCAACTCTAGATCTTTTGGCTTCAACATTATGAATATGTGTATCACTACTATCGAGATTTAATAAAAATAGACCACTCTTCAAGGGTGCATGACCATAAAAGATATTACTCATATAAATAGAACAACCATTATTCTCTGATTTAAATGAATAACCGTCTCGCATCAAACAAGATCCAGATATAATGTTCATGCTCAACGCTGGCACCAAATAACAATTATTCATGTCTAAAACTAATCCCGAAGGTAGATGTAGAGGTAGTGTGCCGACCGCGATCACATCGACTTTGGAACCATTTCCCACGCGCATCGTCACCTCGTCCTTAGCCAATCTTCGCTTAATCCGTAGTCCCTATTTCGAGTTGCAAATATTAGCAACAGAACCAGTATCAAATACCCAGGTGCTACTGCGAGCATTACTAAGGTACACATCAATAACATATATATCACATATACCTTTGTTCACCTTGCCATCCTTCTTATCCGCCAAATACTTGGGGCAGTTCCGCTTCCAGTGACCAGTCTGCTTGCAGTGGAAGCACTCAATCTCAGGCTTAGGTCCAGATTTTGGTTTCTTCTCATGAGCAGCAACTTGTTTGCTGTTCTTCTTGAAGTTCCCCTTCTTCTTCCCTTTACCCTTTTTCTTGAAACTGGTGGTCTTATTGACCATCAACACTTGATGCTCCTTCTTGATTTCTACCTCCGCAGCTTTTAGCATTGCGAAGAGCTCGGGAATAGTCTTGTCCATCCCTTGCATATTATAGTTCATCACGAAGCTCTTGTAGCTTGGTGGCAGTGATTGAAGAATTCTTTCAATGACACTATCATCAGGAAGATTAACTCCTAGTTGAATCAAGTGATTATTATACCCAGACATTTTGAGTATATGTTCACTGACAGAACTATTCTCTTCCATCTTGCAGCTATAAAACTTATTGGAGACTTCATATCTCTCAATCCGGGCATTTGCTTGAAATATTAACTTCAACTCCTGGAACATCTCATATGCTCCATGATGTTCAAAACGTCGTTGAAGTCCCGGTTCTAAGCCGTAAAGCATGGCACACTGAACTATCGAGTAGTCATCAGCTTTGCTCTGCCAGACGTTCTTAACGTCATCAGTTGCATCTGCAGCAGGCCTGGCACCCAGCGGTGCTTCCAGGACGTAATTCTTCTATGCAGCAATGAGGATAATCCTCAAGTTATGGACCCAGTCCGTGTAATTGCTACCATCATCTTTCAACTTAGCTTTCTCAAGGAACGCATTAAAATTCAACGGAAAAACAGCACGAGCCATCTATCTACAATAAACATAGACAAGCAAAATACTATCATGTACTAAGTTCATGATAAATTTAAGTTCAATTAATCATATTAATAAAGAACTCCCACTTAGACAGACATCTCTCTAGTCATCTAAGTGATCACGTGATCCAAATCAACTAAACCATGTCCGATCATCACGTGAGATGGAGTAGTTTTCAATGGTGAACATCACTATGTTGATCATATCTACTATATGATTCAGGTTCGATCTTTCGGTCTTCGTGTCCCGAGGCCATATCTGTATATGCTAGGCTCGTCAAGTTTAACCTGAGTATTCCGCGTGTGCAACTGCTTTGCACCCATTGCATTTGAACATAGAGCCTATCACACCCGATCATCACGTGGTGTCTCAGCACGAAGAACTTTTGCAATGGTGCATACTCAGGGAGAACACTTCTTGATAATTACTGAGAGATCATCTTATAATGCTACCCTCAATCAAAGCAAAATAAGATGCACAAAGGATAAACATCACATGCAATCAATATAAGTGATATGATATGGCCATCATCATCTTGTGCTTGTGATCTCCATCTCCGAAGCACCGTAGTGATCACCATCGTCACCAGCATGACACCTTGATCTCTGATACGTCTCCAACGTATCTATAATTTTTGATTGATCCATGCTACTTTATCTACTGTTTTGTACTATATTGGGCTTTATTTTCCACTTTTATATTACTTTTGGGACTAACCTATTAACCGGAGGCCCAGCCCAGAATTGCTGTTTTTTGCCTATTTCAGTGTTTCAAAGAAACGGAATATCAAACGGAGTCCAAATGGAATGAAACCTTCGGGAACGTGATTTTCCAGCCGAACGTGATCCAGGAGACTTGGAACCTACTCCAAGAAGTGCCAGAGGCGGTCACGAGGGTGGAGGGCACCCCCTACCTCGTGGCCCCCCTGACGCTCCACCGACGTACTCCTTCCTCCGATATATACCTACGTATCCCCAAACGATCAGAACAGGAGCCAAAAACCTAATTCCACCACCGCAACCTTCTGTATCCACGAGATCCCATCTTGGGGCCTGTTCCGGAGCTCCGCCGGAGGGGGCATCCACCATGGAGGGCTTCTACATCATCACCATAGCCCCACCGATGAAGTGTGAGTAGTTTACTTTAGACCTTCGGGTCCATAGCTAGTAGCTAGATGGCTTCTTCTCTCTTTTTGGATCTCAATACTATGTTCTCCCCCTCTCTCGTGGAGATCTATTCGATGTAATCTTCTTTTTGCGGTGTGTTTGTTGAGAACGATGAATTGTGGGTTTATGATCCAGTATTATCTATGGAAAATATTTGATTCTTCTCTGAATTCTTTTATGTATGATTGAGTTATCTTTGCAAGTCTCTTCGAATTATCCTTTTTGGTTTGGCCAACTAGATTGGTAGTTCTTGCAATGGGAGAAGTGCTTAGCTTTGGGTTCAATCTTGCGGTGTCCTTACCCAGTGACAGAAAGGGTTGCAAGGCACGTATTGTATTGTTGCCATCGAGGATAACAAGATGGGGTTTTTATCATATTGCATGAATTTATCCCTCTACATCATGTCACCTTGCTTAAGGCGTTACTCTGTTTTTAACTTAATACTCTAGATGCATGCTGGATAGCGGTCGATAAGTGGAGTAATATTAGTAGATGCAGAATCGTTTCGATCTACTTGTTTTGGACGTGATACCTATATACATGATCATTGCCTAGATATACTCATAACTATGCTCAATTCTGTCAATTGCTCAACAGTAATTTGTTCACCCACCATAGAAAATCTATGCTCTTGAGAGAAGCCACTAGTGAAACCTATGGCCCACGGGTCTATTCTCATCATATCAATCTCTATCACTTTATTTACTTGCTTTGTTTTTACTTTGCCTTTTACTTTTACTTTGCATCTATCTATCAAAAATACCAAAAATATTATTTATCATCTCTATCAAATCTCACTATTGTAAGTGACCGTGAAGGGATTAACAACCCCTAATCGCGTTGGTTGTGAGTTGCTATTGTTTTGTGTAGGTACGAGGGACTTGTGCGTGGTCTCCTACTGGATTGATACCTTGGTTCTCAAAAACTGAGGGAAATACTTATGCTACTTTGCTGCATCATCCTCTCCTCTTCGGGGAAATCCAACGCAGTGCTCAAGAGGTAGCAAGAAGAATTTATGGCACCGTTGCCGGGGAAGCTCACACAAGCAAGTCAACCATACCAAGTACCCATCGCAATCCCTATCTCTCGCATTACATTATTTGCCATTTACCTCTCGTTTTCCTCTCCCCCACTTCACCCTTGCCGTTTTATTCGCCCTCTCTTTCCCAATCTCCTCCTCTCTTTCCCGTTTGCCTTTTTCCCGTTGCCTTTCTGTTTGCTCGTGTGTTAGTTGCTTGCTTATCGTTATGTCTGAAATTGGGGAAATTATTACCAACATGGGCGATAATAATATCATGAAAAATTCTGAAGCTCCTGCTGAAGAATCCCCTACCTATCATACAAAAAGATTTCGAATCGGTAGTGGTAATATTATTGGAAAAGGAGTTATTCAAGATTTCTTTACTTGTGCCGGTGCTTTGCCCTCTATGGGCAGTTCTATTCTTCATAGAACCTGCAGTCTTGCTGATGCTGTGGCCATGCTTATCGTTGAACTTGAAAGGCAATTTATGCATATGCACCCTTCCATACAAAGGATTTTCCTAGAATTTTCTAACATCGAACACTCCTCTGTTAAGCGTGCCGCTACTATCTTTTTGGCTCATGAATTCAGATTTATAATAAAAGAGGCAAAAGAAATCTTTGCACATTATAGGGTGGACGCTGACCGTCCTCACATAGAATCTATCCTCTTTGATCAAGAAGAAATTATGCGTTTTCAATCTCTTGATTATGTTGCTTTCAATGAAAACCTTAGAAAAAAAGTGCCAACCAATATTTTAATTGATAGAATCTCTGAACTTAATGATGATTTGGCTATTTGAAATAATTAGTTAGGATACTCTCTTGAGTGTAGACTCACAAGGTTCTATCAAAAGAACGCTTATAATGATGAATTGGTTGTGCATTATGAAGGGCCGAAAGAGGAACCTATACCTCCTAAAATTGATCTTGGGGATTTTTTCCCTATTAAATTTAGCCCTTTTGATTACTTTTGCTTACCTCAAAGAAAACTTGCTGCCGAACATAGCGAATATGAAATGAGTTTCACCGATCTATCTTACTACTACGACACTACCTAGATCTATCCTTGCTTTTATGCCTAGCTAGGGGCGTTAAACGATAGCGCTTGTTGGGAGGCACCCCAATTTAATTTTTTGTTTTTTGTTTTTGCTTCTGTTTAGGAATTAATAATCCATCTACCTTCTTTTTGGATGTGGTTTTATGTTTTAATTAGTGTTTGTGCCAAGTAGAACCTATAGGATAACCTACGATGATAGTTGATTTGATTCTGCTGAAAAACAGAAACTTTGCACACACGAATATAATTTTGTTAAATCACAGGAACGTGATTTTGCGTTGATTCTTTTTCATTCTGTTCAATAAACAAAATTTCCCGGACTTACTATTTTGGTAGAATTTTTAGAGTTCCATAAGTTTGCGTTAGTTACAGATTGCTACAGACTGTTCTGTTTTTGACAGATTCTGTTTTTCGGGTGTTGTTTGCTTATTTTGATGAATCTATGGCTAGTAAAATAGTTTATAAACCATAGAGAAGTTGGAATACAGTAGGTTTAACACCAATATAAATAAAGAATGAGTTCATTACAGTACCTTAAGTAGTTCTTTGTTTTCTTTCTCTAACGGAGCTCACGAGATTTCTGTTGAGTTTTGTGTTGTGAAGTTTTCAAGTTTTGGGTGAATTAATTTGATGGATTATGGAACAAGGAGTGGCAAGAGTCTAAGCTTGGGGATGCCCATGGCACCCCCAAGATAATCCAAGGACACCAAAAAGTCAAAGCTTGGGGATGCCCTGGAAGGCATCCCCTCTTTCGTCCACTTCCATCGGTAATTTACTTGGAGCTATATTTTTATTCACCACATGATATGTGTTTTGCTTGGAGCGTCTTGTATTATTTGCGTCTTTGCTTGTTAGTTTACCACAATCATCCTTGCTGTACACATATTTTGAGAGAGACATACATGATTTGGAATTTGTTAGAATATTCTATGTGCTTCACTTATATCTTTTGAGCTTGATAATTTTGCTCATAGTGCTTCACTTATATCTTTTGAGCATGATAATTTTTGCTCTAGTGCTTCACTTATATCTTTTAGAGCACGGTGGTGGATTTGTTTTAAAGAAACTATTGATCTCTCATGCTTCACTTAGATTATTTTGAGAGTCGTTAATAGCATGATAATTTGCTTAATGTTAATATACTTAGTGTTAAAGATATGTGAAACTTTCTTTTGAGTGAATTGAATACTAAGATAAGTTTGATGCTTGATAATTGTTTTGAGATATGGAGGTGATAATATCAAAGTCGTGCTAGTTGATAATTGTGAATTTGAGAAATACTTGTGTTGAAGTTTGCAAGTCCCGTGGCATGCACGTATGGTTAAAGTTGTGTAACAAATTTGGAACAAGAAGTGTACCTGGCTTGTGCATCCTTATGAGTGGCGGTCGGGGACGAGCGATGGTCTTTTCCTACCAATCTATCCCCTAGGAGCATGCACGTAGTACTTGATTTTTGATGGCTTCTAAATTTTTGCAATAAGTATATGAGTTCTTTTGACTAATGTTGACTCCATGGATTATACGCACTCTCACCTTCCCACCTTTGCTAGCCTCTTCGGTACCGTGCATTGCCCTTTCTCACCTTGAGAGTTGGTGCAAACTTCACCGGTGCATCCAAACCCCGTGATACGATAGGCTCTATCACACATAAACCTCCTTATATCTTCCTCAAAACATCCACCATACCTACCTATCATGGCATTTCCATAGCCATTCCGAGATATATTGCCATGCAACTTCCATCATCATTATTATGACATACATTACTTTTGTCATATTGCCATTGCATGATCATGTAGTTGACATCGTATTTGTGGCAAAGCCACCATGCATTATTTTTCATACATGTCACTCTTGATTCATTGCACCATCCCGGTACACCGCCGGAGGCATTCATATAGAGTCATATTTTGTTCTAAGTTTCGAGTTGTAATTGTTGAGTTGTAAGAAAAATAAAAGTGTGATGATTATCATTATTAGAGCATTGTCCCAAGTGAGGAAAGGATTATGGATACTATGATTCCCCCACAAGTCGGGATGAGACTCCGGATGAAAAAAAAGAAGAAAAAAAAGCAAGGCCAAAAAAAAAGAGAAAGGCCCAAAGTAAAAAAAATGAGAGAAAAAGAGAGAAGGGACAATGCTACTATCCTTTTACCACACTTGTGCTTCAAAGTAGCACCAAGATCTTCATGATAGAAAGTCTCTCATTTTGTCACTTTCATATACTAGTGGGAATTTTTCATTATAGAACTTGGCTTGTATATTCCAATGATGGGCTTCCTCAAAATGCCCTAGGTCTTCATGAGCAAGCAAGTTGGATGCACACCCACTTAGTTTCTTTTGTAGAGCTTTCATATACTTATAGCTCTAGTGCATCCGTTGAATGGCAATCCCTACTCCTCATGTTGACATCAATTGATGGGCATCTCCATAGCCTGTTGATTAGCCTCGTCAATGTGAGACTTTCTCCTTTTTTGTCTTCTCCCCACAATCCCCATCATCATATTCTATTCCACCCATAGTGCTATATCCATGGCTCGCGCTCATGTATTGCGTGAAGGTTAAAAAAGTTTGAGATTATTTGAGTATGAAACAATTGCTTGGCTTGTCATCGGGGGTATAGAAGTTGGGAACATCTTTGTGTGATGAAAATGAAGCATAGCCTAACTATATGATTTTGTAGGGATGAACTTTCTTTTGCCATGTTATTTTGAGAAGACATGATTGCTTTGATTAGTATGCTTGAAGTATTATCATTTTTGTGTCAATATGAACTTTTGTCTTAAATCTTTCGGATCTGAATATTCATATCACAAGTAAGAAGATTTATATTGAAATTATGCCAAAGTATCACTCCGCATCACAAATTCTTTTTTATCATTTACCTACTCGAGGACGAGCAGGAATTAACCTTGGGGATGCTTGATACGTCTCCAACGTATCTATAATTTTTGATTGCTCCATGCTACTTTATCTACTGTTTTGGACTATATTGGGCTTTATTTTCCACTTTTATATTACTTTTGGGACTAACCTATTAACCGGAGGCCCAGCCCAGAATTGTTGTTTTTTGCCTATTTCAGTGTTTCGAAGAAACGGAATATCAAACGGAGTCCAAACGGAATGAAACCTTTGGGAACGTGATTTTTCAACCGAACGTGATTCAGGAGACTTGGACCCTACTCCAAGAAGTACCAAAAGCGGTCACGAGGGTGGAGGGCACAGCCCCCCTAGGCGCGCCCCCTACCTCATGGGCCCCCTGACGCTCCACCGACGTACTCCTTCCTCCTATATATACCTACGTATCCCCAAACGATCAAAACAGGAGCCAAAAACCTAATTCCACCACCGCAACCTTCTGTATCCACGAGATCCCATCTTGGGGCCTGTTCCGGAGCTCCGCCGGAGGGGGCATCCACCACGGAGGGCTTCTACATCATCACCATAGCCCCTCCGATGAAGTCTGAGTAGTTTACTTTAGACCTTCGGGTCCATAGCTAGTAGCTAGATGGCTTCTTCTCTCTTTTTGGATCTCAATACAATGTTCTCCCCCTCTCTCCTGGAGATCTATTCGATGTAATCTTCTTTTTGCGGTGTGTTTGTTGAGACCGATGAATTGTGGGTTTATGATCCAGTATTATCTATGGAAAATATTTGATTCTTCTCTGAATTCTTTTATGTATGATTGAGTTATCTTTGCAAGTCTCTTCGAATTATCCTTTTTGGTTTGGCCAACTAGATTGGTAGTTCTTGCAATGGGAGAAGTGCTTAGCTTTGGGTTCAATCTTGCGGTGTCCTTACCCAGTGACAGAAAGGGTTGCAAGGCACGTATTGTATTGTTGCCATCGAGGATAACAAGATGGGGTTTTTTATCATATTGCATGAATTTATCCCTCTACATCATGTCATCTTGCTTAAGGCGTTACTCTGTTTTTAACTTAATACTCTAGATGCATGCTGGATAGCGGTCGATGAGTGGAGTAATAGTAGTAGATGCAGAATTGTTTCGATCTACTTGTTTTGGACGTGATGCCTATATACATGATTATTGCCTAGATATACTCATAACTATGCTCAATTCTGTCAATTGCTCAACAATAATTTGTTCACCCACCGTAGAAAATCTATGCTCTTGAGAGAAGCCACTAGTGAAACCTATGGCCCCCGGGTCTATTCTTATCATATCAATCTCTATCACTTTATTTACTTGCTTTGTTTTTACTTTCCCTTTTACTTTTACTTTGCATCAATCTATCAAAAATACCAAAAATATTATTTGTCATCTCTATCAGATCTCACTATCGTAAGTGACCGTGAAGGGATTGACAACCCCTAATCGCGTTGGTTGCGAGTTGCTATCGTTTTGTGTAGGTATGAGGGACTTGTGCGTGGTCTCCTACTGGATTGATACCTTGGTTCTCAAAAACTGAGGGAAATACTTACGCTACTTTGCTGCATCATCCTCTCCTCTTCGGGGAAATCCAACGCAGTGCTCAAGAGGTAGCAATCTCCATCGTAGCATCGTTGTCATTTTGCCATCTATTGCTTCTACGACTATCGCTACCGCTTAGTGATAAAGTAAAGCAATTACAGGGCACTTGCATTTCATACAATAAAGCGACAACCATATGGCTCCTGCCAGTTGCCGATAACTCGGTCACAAAACATGATCATCTCATACAAAAAATATAGCATCACGTCTTGACCATATCACTTCACAACATGACCTGCAAAAACAAGTTACACGTCCTCTACTTTGTTGTTGCAAGTTTTTACGTGGCTGTTACGGGCCGAGCAAGAACCATTCTTACCTATGCATCAAAACCACAATGATAGTTCGTCAAGTTAGTGATGTTTTAACCTTCTCAAGGACCGGGCGTAGCCACACTCGGTTCAACTAAAGTTGGAGAAACTAACACCCGCCAGCCACCTGTGTGCAAAGCATGTCGGTAGAACCAGTCTCGCGTAAGCGTACGCGTAATGTCGGTCCGGGCCGCTTCATCGAACAATACCGCTGAACCAAAGTATGACATGCTGGTAAGCAGTACGACTTGTATCGCCCACAACTCACTTGTGTTCTACTCGTGCATATAACATCTGCGCATAAAACCAGGCTCTAATACCACTGTTGGGGAACGAAGTAATTTCAAAAAAATTCCTACGCACACGCAAGATCATGGTGATGCATAGCAACGAGAGGGGAGAGTGTTGTCCATGTACCCTCGTAGACCGAAAGCGGAAGCGTTAGCACAACGCGGTTGATGTAGTCGTACGTCTTCACGATCCGACCGATTGAGTACCGAACGCACGGCACCTCCGAGTTCAGCACACGTTCAGCTCGATGACATCCCTCGAACTCCGATCGAGCCGAGCTTTGATGGAGAGTTCCGTCAGCACGACGGCGTGGTGACGATGATGATGTTCTACCGACGCAGGGCTTCGCCTAAGCACCGCTACGATATTATCGAGCTGGATTATGGTGGAGGGGGCACCGCACATGACTAAGAGATCCAAGGGATCAATTGTTGTGTCTATGGGGTGCCCCCTCCCCCGTATATAAAGGAGTGGAGGAGAGGGCCGGCCAAGGGGGGTGGCGTGCCCTAGGGGGGGGGAGTCCAACTCCCACCGGGAGTAGGACTCCCTCCTTTCCTATTAGGAGAGGGAGAGGGAAGGAAGAGGAAGGAGGGAGGAAGGAAAGGGGGGCCGGCCTCCTTCCCAATTCGGATTGAGCTTGGGGGGGGGGCCTCCCTTGCTCCTTTCCCCTCCTTTCAACTAAGGCCCATATACCTCCCGGGGGGTTCCGATAACCTCCCGGAGCTCCGGTATTGTCCCATTCTCACCCAAAACCTTTCTGGTTTCCAAATATACTCGTCCAATATATCAATCTTTATGTCTCGACCATTTCGAGACTCCTTGTCATGTCCGTGATCACATCCGGGACTCTGAACAACCTTCGGTACATCAAAACTCATAAAATCATAATATAACTATCATCGAAACCTTAAGCGTGCGGACCCTACGGGTTCGAGAACTATGTAGACATGACCGAGACACGTTTCCGGTCAATAACCAATAGCAGAACCTGGATGCTCATATGGGCTCCTACATATTCTACAAAGATCTTTATCGGCCAAACCGCATAACAACATATGTTGTTCCCTTTGTCATCGGTATGTTATTTGCCCGAGATTCGATCATCGGTATCTCAATACCTAGTACAATCTCATTACCGGCAAGTCTCTTTACTTGTTATGTAATGCATCATTCCATAACCAACTCATTAGTTACATTGCTTGCAAGGCTTATAGTGATGTGCATTACCGAGAGGGGTCGGAGATACCTCTCCGACAATCGAAGTGACAAAACTTAATCTCGAAATACGCCAACTCAACATGTACCTTTGGAGACACCTCTAGAGCTCCTTCATAATCACCCTGTTACGTTGTGACATTTGGTAGCACACAAAGTGTTCCTCCGGTAAACGGGAGTTGCATACTCTCATAGTTGTAGGAACATGTATAAGTCATGAAGAAAGCAATAGCAACATGCTAAACGATCAAGTGCTAAGCTAACGGAATGGGTCATGTCAATTACATCATTCTACTAATGATGTGATCCCGTTAATCAAATGACAACTCATGTCTATGGTTAGGAAACATAACCATCTTTGATTAATGAGCTAGTCAAGTAGAGGCATACTAGTGACATTAAGTTTGTCTATGTATTCACACATGTATCATGTTTCCGGTTAATACAATTCTCGATGAATAATAAAAATTTATCATGATATACGGAAATAAATAATAACTTTATTATTGCCTCTAGGGCATATTTCCTTCACAAGTCTCAAGCACTTGTGGATTTCATCAATGATTGGACATAGCTGCAGATGCCTGAGGAGAAGCCGGATAACACATATTGGACTATTCATTTTGATGGGTCCAGGCAATTGGGGGGCTCGGGGGCTGGAGTTGTCTTGACTTCCCCATGATGTGATAAGTTTTGTTATGTTTTAAGGTTGATGTTCCCTTGTACTAATAATGCAAATGAGTATGAAGCCTTGCTCCATGGTCTTCAGATGGCTAAGGAGATGAACTTAAGCCGGGTGAGGTGTTTCGGCGACTCAGATTTGGTAGCTCGGCAAGTTTCTGGCACTTGGGATTCTAAGGACCCACTCATGGCGGCTTATCACTAAGAGGTTGATGCTATTGCAAGGCACTTCAAGGGTTATCAAGTTGAACATGTTGATCGCAGGAAAAATGAGGTGGCTGATGCTTTGAGCCGGTTAGGGTCCCAGCATAAGCCGGTGCCACCTAACACTTTCTTGGATATTCTGCATAACCCTTCAGTTAAGTTGCCTACAGAGGAAGATCTTGCTATTCCTGACTTGGAGGCACAATTGGTGGCGGCTCTTCATGTTATTCCTGATTGGACAGTTCCATATTTGGCTTATATGACCCGGGGCGAGTTACCTGAGGATGAAACTTTGGCCAGGAAGATAACCCGGCGGTCTAAGTCAATGACTATTGTCAATGGAGAGCTACATCATTGCGGTGTTACTGGGGCATTTCAACATTGTGTTTCTCCCAAGGAGGGCCGTGAGATTCTTCATGAGATTCATTAAGGAGACTATGTTCATCATGCCGGCTCTAAGTCCATCATGGCCAAGGCTTTTCATCATGGATTTTATTGGCTGACAGCTCATGTTGATGCAGAGGACTTGGTCAGTAAATGTGATGGTTGTCAGAAATTCTCACGACGAGCTCATGTGCTAGCTCAAGAATTGAGGATGATTCCTATTGCTTGGCTGTTTGCAGTCTAGGGGCTTGATATGGTTGGACCTTTCAAAAGGTCCAAGGATAAAAGGACCCACCTTTTGGTGGCGGTTGACAAATTTACAAAGTGGGTTGAAGCATAGCCGGTTAGTAAGTGTGATGCAGCGACGGCGGTTCAATTCATCAAAAAGGTGGTTTTCCATTTTGACTTTCCCCATAGCATTATAACTGATAATGGCACTAATCTGTCCAAGGGTGCTATGAAAGAATTTTGTCAACGTGAGCACATCCGATTTGATGTATCATCGGTAGCTCACCCCCAGTCCAATTGTCAAGCTGAGAGAGCCAATCAAGATATTTTGAGAGGCATCAAGCCCCAGCTTATGGTCCCTTTGCAGAGGACGTCGGGTTGTTGGGTGGAGGAGTTACCCTCAGTATTATGGAGTATCAATACTACCCCAACAGATCTACGGGTTACACACCTTTCTTCATGGTTTACGGAGCAGAGGCGGTTCTTCCCTAGTGACATCTGTCACGACTCGCCCCATGTGGCGGCTTATGTTGAAGCTGATAATGAAAAGGCATGTCAGAATGCACTTGACCTGTTAGACGAGGAGCATGATCTTGCGGCGGCTCGTTCAGCGATTTATCAGTAAGATTTGCGCCATTATCACAGCCGCCGGGTTAAAACCAGAACCTTTCAGGAAGGTGACTTGGTGCTCCGGCTTATCCAGGATCAATCTGATATGCACAAATTATCCCCACCTTGGGAAGGCCCCTTTGTGGTCAGCAAAAATCTAAACAATGGGTCATACTACCTTATCGATGTTCGAGACCACAAGGACTCACGCACGTCGGAGGAGGAGACCTGCCGGCCGTGGAATATTGCTCATCTCCAGCCTTACTATACCTGAGCCACCGGCTCTCGCGATGTACATATTTTGACAATGTATATATTATGATAAATTTAATAAAGCCGACATGCCTGATAATTCAGGGCCTCTGTTGTTTCATTTTTGAGAATAATGAGTCTTTATTGTTATTACATATGGTCACTTGGGGGCTTCCTGCTCATCGAGCATAGCTATGACTACCCTCTTGATCCAGCTTGTATGCCATAATTACAAAACACTTGGGGGATTCCTGCTCATTAAGCATAGCTATGACTACTCTTGTGGATCCGGCTTGTATGCCTGGAATGAAATATTACTTGGGGGCTCTTTGTTCAATGGACAAGAGTTTTTATGACCCTTGTAATTGGCTTAAAAGCCAGGCTTGGAAGCCAGGTGTATTCACCTAAAAACCAGGGTTATCCTGCGTTTCTAAGTCTGCCACTCGACCCAGGTAATCCTGGAATGACCCGCCGAACTTTTGACAGTCAATCTTATTAAGACCCTGAACTTGTCAAAGTTAAAACGATGATTGATCATGTGAGGCCCGACTTATAAGGTTTGCATGAAGGATTAACTCAGCGGCTGTGCGGCCCTTTGAAAGCACTTGATTTTTCGGCCTGGCAGCCTATGAAAAGCCTCGTTTTTATCTTTTTGATTTATATTTGAAAGTTTTTGAGGTTCATCTTTTCTGACATGTTAATACATGGTTGAAAACCGATGAAGGCTATGATGCCTTATGGTTCATATTTGAAATTACCCGGTGTTTATTAACCCGGCCTAGCTCTGGACTATAAGTCGCCAGTGTATGATGATCTTATACACTTGGAAGCGCTATGCTCTAAGTTTTGGGATATTACCCCTTGCTGTATACGGTGTTGTAAGCCGGCGGTATATGTCAACTTGAACAAGGCATTGTACGCTCAATCTTTTGGGTTGTCACCCTTATCGCGCTGTTATGATAAGTCGACAGTGTGAGTAAATATCACAAGTATGATATTTTTTATGTTTATATATGGTTATGCTTAAACTGGCCCTGGATATGGACTATTTTAGTCACCAGTGGTTTTATATGGGGTATTATGACCCGTCCCGCGGTAAACCGCCAGGGCACTTGTGATCTGTTTGTATCCAGGAACAGACTCAAATTGATGATAATATAAGCATAAGTGGAAGATCTTAAATTGGCGGATCAACAGTGTTATGCAAAACAAAACATGCTCGATGGCACGACAAGTCAAAGTTTAACTAGCCTATTACAAGGCATTTGATGGCCGAACAAGCATAAGTGTTTTGACGATATCAATGTAGCAAAGTATTACACTCAATAAACCAGCTTATGACTGTGGGCGGGTTAAAGCCTCCGGGTTGTCCTGCGCTTCTTCTTCATCTTCAGCTCCTTGGTTATCCACCAGCTGGAAGTCAGGCATAGCCCAGTTAATATCGGTCAATGCTCCAAATACAGCTTCATCATCAATGAGGTTTGATGGATCAATGTCAGGAGCGAAGGCATGCTTTCGAATCGGCGAGATGAGATCCATTGGCAGATGAACCGACGTTCTAACTCTCTTGTTGTCAGCGTCATAAGTCACCTGGTATGTGGATAGACTGGTTTCATCAGCCAGCTTGCTTGCTAAAGGACGCATGGCTCTGGCTATTTCTGCAAAATCGTCAGCACTGAAGTCAGATCCATCTTCTTGCAGGTCAAGGTGATCAAGATCGGCTTGCCATTGGCCAAATCTTCCAGGTCAAGATCGGCTTGCCACGCCTTTGCACGGCTTAAGGTAGTTAAGGCGCCGGCTCTGGTAGCTCCCTGTTGTTGGGGAATGTAGTAATTTAAAAAAAAATCCTACGCACACGCAAGATCAAGGTGATGCATAGCAACGAGAGGTGAGAGTGTTGTTCACGTACCCTCGTAGACCGAAAGCGTAAGTGTTAGCACAACGGGTTGATGTAGTCGTACATCTTCACGATCGAACCGATCAAGTACCGAATGTACGGCACCTCCTAGTTTAGCACACGTTTAGCTCGATGACGTCCCACGAACTCCGATCCAACAGAGCTTTGCGGGAGAGTTCCGTCAGCACGACGGCGTGATGACGGTGTCGATGATGCTACCGATGCAGGGCTTCGTCTAAGCACCGCTATGATATTACCGAGGTGGCATATGGTGGAGGGGGGCACCGCACACGACTAAGAGATCAAGAGATCAAGTGTTGTCTCTAGAGGTGCGCTGTCGGTGTCAAAACCGGCGCATCTCGGGTAGGGGGTCCCGAACTGTGCGTCTAGGCGGATGGTAACAGGAGACAAGGGACATGATGTTTTTACCCAGGTTCGGGCCTCTCGAGGGATGTAAAACCCTACTCCTGCTTGATTAATATTGATGATATGGGTAGTACAAGAGTAGATCTACCACGAGATCGGAGAGGCTAATCCCTAGAAGCTAGCCTATGGTATGATTGTTGTTCGTCCTATGGACTAAAACCCTCCGGCTTATATAGGCACCGAAGAGGGTTAGGGTTACACAGAGTCGGTTACAATGGTAGGAGATCTACATATCCGTATCGCCAAGCTTGCCTTCCACGCCAAGGAAAGTCCCATCCGGACACGGGACGAAGTCTTCAATCTTGTATCTTCATAGTCCAGGAGTCCGGCCAATGGTCATAGTCCGGCTATCCGGACACCCCCTAATCCGGGACTTCCTCAGTAGCCCCTGAACTAGGCTTCAATGACGACAAGTCCGGCGCGCATATTGTCTTCGGCATTGCAAGGCGGGTTCCTCCTCCGAATACTTCATAGAAGATTTTGAACACAAGGATAGTGTTCGGCTCTGCAAAATAAGTTCCACATACCACCATAGAGAGAATAATATTTACACAACTTCAATCTGTTGACGTATTCCGTGGCGTGGCATCACACCACGGCCAAGCCTTTATTAGAATCGTTTTTACTGTTCCACCTCAGCGCGTTTAGCGAGGCGGTTTCCTTGGCACGTCTTGTCAAAGCAGAGATCGTGTCCCCTTATTCCGGGATTCTCATTAATACGGGCATGGGTAACCCAGTCGTGCCCGTTGGTACGTCTCCTCTATCGAAGGCGAGTCCCGTACGGTCACGAGGAAGGCTCTTGGTATTCAACCTCTTTATAAAGAGACCAAGGCTCCACTCCTTTCTTTCAATCTCAATCGAATCCGCCCCTTGCCTCGAGTTCCAACACCCAAAGCTCCAGATTCAGGCGCTTCGGACCTTCGGTGATGTCCGGCTCCGACCTGCAAGGCCGGTGGATGCCTTCCTCCGTTACAGAAGAAGACGTGCTAAAGCTAAGAGATGCCAGGTATCTAATCGGTGAAATTTCGCATAGGCTGCCTGCCCAAGGGCAGGTTATTCCCACTCCCAAGCCTGGCGAAAGCGTAGTGTTCGTGTCTCACTTCCTTTGGGGGCTAGGCTTCCCGACGGACCCCTTCGTGAGGGGGCTCATGTTTTACTGTGGGTTGGAATTTCATGACTGGGATCCGGAGTCCATCCTCCACATCTCATCATTCATTGTCGTATGCGAAGCCTTCCTCCGCATTACCCCTCACTTCGGATTGTGGCTCAAGACCTTCAAAGTGGAGCCGAAGATGATCAAGGGGCAGCAGGCAGAGTGCGGAGGGGCTGTTATAAGCAAGAATGCTGATGCTCTGTGGCCCGAGGTCTCTTTTCAAGAGGAGCTCGGATTATGGCAACAAGAGTGGTTTTATATCACAGCTCCCAGGGGCACCAAATGGGTGGCGCCACCTGCCTTTCGCTCGGGTCCTCCGCCGCGGCTGGCGTCATGGGTCAATGAAGGACTTGACTGGGGCCGTCCAAGGACGTGCCCTTACTGCAGGCCCGCATTCAAGATCTCCTAGAGAGAGAGATCACTCTGGTCATAGTAGCGCAGGCCATGCTGATTCGTCGTACCCTGCCCTGCAAACGTCGCCCCCTCCGCCTGTGGGAATTTAACCCGGAGGGACCACGAGCTCTCCAACATTTTATGGGTGCGACGCCCGTGGAGATGCACAAGCTTTTCTTCGGATCACAAGCGATGTGTCCAGAATTGACCGAGGACGCAGGTCTGAACTGCAATCGCCTGGATACTCAAGTAAGTAGCCATGTACCTGGACATGCTTCCCCATATTTATCATGAATTCACCCTCAAAAGAGCTGTCCCTTGAATAGGAGTGGATAGCGAAAGCAAAGTTAATCAGGTGTCCGGCCCCCCTCCCTGAGACCACGCCGGATCCCGTGTTAACCAGGATGCTGGAGGTTGCGCCTTCGGACGAAGGTGAAGGGGGGAACAAGGAAGCTACCGCCTCCGCGAAGGAGGCTGCCAGGAAAGGAGGGATCGAGAATCCCTCCATCCAAGGGAAGAAGAGGACCGCCTCTGAAGACCCAGAGACCATGGTCTTAAAGCGAGGGAAGAAATCTTCGTCAGAGGTTCCTGCGTCGAGATATGCCTCGGCCGCATTATGCCCCCAGGGGGATCAGCCCTCCACCGAGCCGTAAGTAAAAAGGGGAGTTTTTAAAATAAAGGATATCCCTGCCCTATTTCTGATGAAGATAACCAAAGTTTTACCTTGTAGTTCGGATCTCAGCCCTTCTCAGCAGAGCTCATCTTCGGGGGATCTTCGTCCAGAGATGATAGAGAGCGAAACACCTCCCCTTGCCGTACCGTCTTGCGAGGCGGGCGACCCTGAGGTGTTATCACGGAGGGTTTCTCCGAGTTCGGCGGGGCCGGAAGGTGGTCGTATTTCCCCTCAAAGCCCTCCGCGTCCGGCCTTCGAAAAAGGCCATTGGACGAGTCCGGCACCACCTGGTGTATGGTCGGAGGAGCTGGAGGATCTGCTCGGGCGAGCGTCTATCTCAGAAGATCACCGTGCATTAATGGGTACAGTGATTGAAAGGATTTCATCCGCTGAGAGCGGATTGCATGAAGCCGTTAGAAGTTTACTGACAGGTTTTGAGGTACGCAAAATGATGTACCTTCTGACAGTTCCGCATATAAAATGCGCCCTGTGTAGATAGTAGCCCCTAAGGCTCGGTGTGTTGTCAAAAATGACAGCGTGCCGAGGATCATAATCCCAGATATAATGTGTCGCCCTTCCTATGCAGGTGGCGAAGGGTCCGGTGGCTAGCCGGACTGATGAATTTGCCGAACTAAAGTGGCAACTTGACGTGGCGGATGCCGACATCGCGCTTGTCAATAGGCGACTTGACGAGTCACAAGGTATGCAATTTCTCCGTGGACACCCGGTAAGGGAGCCTGATGCCCGTGCCTTACAACATGTATGCTTGATGCAGATGGTGCCGCTGCCATGTTGAACCTTTGGGCGGAGCTCGCCCGAGCTAGGGAGCAGGCCAGAAAGAGTGATGCGGCTGCCTTAAAGGCGGCCGGAGAGCTAAAAGCCGAACAGGCTGCTCACTGCCGAAGCAAGAAAGAAATGGCCGAGATGGCCGTGAAGTTGAAGAATGCTGCCGACCGCTGCAAGCTTCTTGAAAAAGAAGATCGAGCGGTGCAAGAGGACCTGAAGAAGGCCACTACCGAGGCCAGGGATGCTCGCTCTGCGATGAGAGCTATGAAGGAAGAGCTGCATCAGGCCGGAGATATCGCGGCTGGAAAACCCTTTCTGCTGCAGAGGAAATTCATGGATCCTAATTATGCTCAGTTGGACCGGCTGTGGAGTGCAGAGGATGCTTATCTGGACTTGGCGGCAAGTGCCGCGGACGCGGTCGAACACTTCCGAGATCAAAAAGATCACGAAATGGAAGGGGTTTTTTGGTCGCAGTTCCATAATCCAGAGCGCCCACTTCCATTAACCGATCGCTTGGCCGAATGGGCGGAGCTGAATAGGTTATCCGGACATGCCATGAAGGATGTCGTGAGTCTTTTGTGGCCGAAAAGGCCCGAGCCGATGAGTTATTTTGGCTTGCTGCAGCAGTTCCTTGGTGCGGTGCTGCATATCAATGCAATGAGGCGGTCGGCATGCATAGAGGGTGCGCGGATGGCTCTTGCCCGTGTCAAGACATACTGGGCGGAGATGAAGGCCACCGATGTTGCATCCCAAGATTCGGATGGAAGCCGAGTACCTGTCGAGACGCAGTGCTCGAAGGATATTATGTTCGAATAACATGTATTATTGTGAAACAATGTATCGATGGAATATAAAAGGTTTTTATACTTGTGCCTTTCAAGAATTAAAATACCTCCTGTGCGGCCGCTAATGTATATGTATATATAACCTGAAAGATGGCAATCTTTCGCTTCAGCCCCCACGCATATAATGCAGGGGTGTTTGCAAAAGGCGCATTTCACACTTGATCCAATGTCTTGGTCCTATAAAGGAGGTGGTAGCGGAGCAAACTAGGCAACCGGACTATAATGCTTTATCACTTTCACTTAGCCATAGGAGTTTGACTTTGGGGCTACTATATAGCCCCTAGGGGCACCGCGCTCACCCGAATTCGGGGCGCGTATGTGACTGACCGGGAAATGGCCCTTCGTCAATGCGGAGGAATCCTATAGATTCCGGTGGGTCATCGAGTGGTTGACCAGTCTCACGCTATATCATGACAGTCAATTTTCGGCTTTCTCTACTGAGGTGCTCGCCTGGCCGAACCGGGGCACAATCGCAGTAGTTCTTCTGGTGCCGCCTTAGCCGATAGAGCGGAACGTAAGGCAGTAAAACGCAGGAGCCGGGCAAACCCAACATTTGACCAAAGACATGATTCGGAGCTGATGCATATAAGGCCTAACTCAAGACGCCGAACACTCCCTAAGGTATTCGGTCTTTATGAAAATGGGACGAACAACGACCTTTGTAATAAGCCCTTGGTGTCCAGGTACGTGCAAAATTCTGACGTGGCCCATGCCAAAACGCCAGCCTCCTCCTCGGTTATGGCAAGAAACCAGGGGATGTGTATCAACAAGAGACAGTAAAAAAGGTTTACGCAGAGTCATAATCTGAAAAGAATCCTTGCAACGGGTCCCTACTGCACGTCTGCGCCTGTGTCTCCGTTGTGCCGTATCTTGGACGGGTGTAGCACGGTGTTCATCTGTAAAAGAGAGGAACTTAGTAGAAAAAGATCGTGCGAAAATGTACATTATATTAAACAAAGTACAATTCAAAAAATGAATAAGATTGAGCTTTATTGTCTATTGTTGTACAGGCGCGGAGCCCCTTGTGCGGGGGTATGCGGCTAGTAAGCCCTTGTATGTTTACGCCGGACTCGTCTAACCATGTCCGGGGTCTGGACGACCTGTTTAGGTGCTTTGATTAGTGAAGCCGGTTTAGTGTGTGGCTGTCAAGGCAGTCACACAATCCTCCGCACTCGAGGAACACTCGATATTTCCCTTTAAGGAGATGATGCCTCGTGGACCGGGCATTTTAAGTATAAGGGATGCATAATGCGGTATTGCATTAAAGCGGGCGAAAGCTTCACGTCCCAGTAGTGCTTGGTAGCTACTTGTAAATGGGGAGAGGTGGAAGGTTAACTTTTCGCGGCGGAAGTTGTCGGGTGAGCCGAACACAACTTCTAGCAGTAGAGAGCCCGCACAATGGGCATATGGACCTGACATTACCCCTTGAAAGGAAGTGTTGCTATGGCGAATTTTGGTTGGGTCTATCCCCATTTTGCGGATTGTGTCCTGGTATAGCAGGTTTAGATCACTGCCGCCGTCCATTAGGACTTGTGTAAATTGGAGTCCGCCGATTATTGGGTCTAATATCAAGGCAGTCCATCCTGCATTCCGGATACTTCTAGAGTAATCTTGATGGTCGAAGGTGATTGGATTTAACAACCAGTGGCGGGACTCCTCTGGGATAGGCCGTATGGCGCGTACCTCTATGGGCGCCGCTCTATTTTTCCCTTTTGTCATGTGAAGTGAGTTAATTGTCTTGACTTCTTGTGGGAAATTCTTTTGTTTTCCGTTGCTCTGCTTGTGGGGTTCGTCATAGTCCTCGCTTGGTGTGTCGAGCCCTTGTGTTCGGCGTTGAGTTTGCCGGACTGCTTGAAGACCCAACAATCTCTATGGGTATGGTTTGCAGGCTTCCCGGGAGTACTGTGGATTTGGCATATCTTATCCAAGATTTTGTTTAAGTTGGATAGCTCGTCCCTGTTATCCTTAAGGGGCAGTTCTTTATGATTCTGCCGAGAGCTTTTGAATCCGGCATTGACTTCCGTGCTCTTCGGGCTGTTTCCCTTGGTCCGGCGCTGGTCCTTGCTGCGTTGCGGTTTCCCGTTTCCATCACTGACTTCGGATGTACTTGGGTCGCTGGTACTGCATCTTGCCAGCCAGCTATCCTCTCCCGCGCAAAAGCGGGTCATGAGGCTTGTTAATGCAGCCATTGTTCTTGGCTTTTCTTGGCCGAGGTGTCTGGCAATCCATTCATCTCGGACTTTGTGTTTGAAAGCTGCTAAGGCTTCGTCATCCGGACAGTCGACTATTTGGTTCTTTTTAGTAAGGAATCTGTTCCAGAATTTTCGGGCTGACTCTCTGGGTTGTTGAGTTATGTGACTTAAATCGTCTGCATCCGGAGGTCGGACATAGGTCCCTTGAAAATTTGCCCGAAAAGCATCCTCGAGCTCTTCCCAACTTCCAATGGTGTTTTCGGGGAGGCTTTTGAGCCAATGCCGGGCTGGCCCTTTGAGCTTGGGGGGTAAGTATTTTATGGCGTGGAGGTCATCTCCTCTAGCCATGTGTATGTGGAGGATGTAATCCTCAATCCATACTCCAGGGTCTGTTGTTCCGTCGTATGCCTCTATGTTTATGGGCTTGAATCCCGCTGGAAATTCATAATCCAGAACCTCATAGGTGAAACATAGGGGGTGTGCAGCACCCCTATATTTAGGTGTACCGTAATATTCGGATACTTGATGTGTTGCATTGCTTACTAGAGCTTGCTTTCTTGGTCCATAGATAGATCTAACTGGGCCGTCTTTTTGATGCGAATCCGTGTGCGGATCGCGTGCTGGCTTGTGTGTGGCGCCATTTGCCGCTCTATGTTTGCCATTGGGTCGTCTATCCGACCGGGTGGTCTCCTTGTTCTTTGATTGCGGGGGCTCTACGGCGATCCTCATCAAATTCGGGCAGTAGTTTTCGCTTCGGGTAGCTCTTTGTTCAGCGACTGTCGCCATATTTGTCTGCGGTGTTGAGTACTTTGCTCCATCTGATTCTGAGCGCATCTTCCGCTGTTTTGAGCTTCCGCTTCTGCTTTTTCAGGCTTCGTGCAGTGGCGATGAGCCTTTTGTGGAGGTTCTTCTGCTCCGGCAACTTGTCCGGCGTGAGATCGCCCGGACTGTTATCTTCGCCGGGGACGGATTGTTTATCCATATTGTCATGTTCGGACGGTTGCTCGATAGCATGTTCGCCGTCCACCGGTTCGCCCTGCTCTATGGCTGGGTCTGTATGGCTGATGTCTTTGTCGAGGCGGGATTTTGAGCGGCGCTTACGTCGCCGTTTTGTCTGCTTTTCGAGGGAATGATCCCTCGTGGCGTCCCGTTGTTCCTCGTCGTTGCTTCCTTTAGGTGTGTCCACCATGTATACATCGTGAGATGAGGTGGCTGTCCAGTGCCTTATAGGTGCTGGTTCATTCTTATGTCCTACATCATCGTCCATACCATCGATGTCTTCGGAGTCGAAATCGAGCACGTCGTTTAAACTTTCGACAGTGGCTACGAAGTGGGTGGTGGGTGGGCTTTGAATTTCTTTGTCGTCTGCATCCCAACCTTGCTGACCATAAACCGGCCAGGGCTCTCCTGATAAAGAGAGAGACTTTAGTAAATTCAGGATGTCGCCAAAGGGCGAGTGCTGAAAGATGTCCGCGGTGGTGAACTCCATGATCGGCGCCCGATCGGATTCGATCGGCAGGAGCGCGGAAGGTTCGGAGTCCGGAGGGGAGTCCGGCACCTTGGAGTCACGACCTTCGCAAAGGACAAGGATGGTGTTCGACTCAATCGCCGTAGAGATCGCAGCCCCCGAGGCGGTGTCCAGCCACCCGTCCTTGATCGGTGCAGTCGGCTCCGAGCTAAGGGTCGGAGCGGACACTGGTGCGGCCTCCAGGGCACTGTCCGGCGGCAGAGCTAGATCATGCCCATCATGGCAGTGCGGCGCGCTTGGCTGTGGCTCGAACCTGTCGAAGATCAAGTCTCCGCGGATGTCAGCCGTATAGTTCAAACTTCCAAATCTGACCTGATGGCCAGTGGCATAGCTTTCAATCTGCTCCAGATGGCCAAGTGAATTGGCCCGCAGTGCAAAGCCGCCGAATACGAAGATCTATTCGGGGAGAAAAGTATCACCCTAGACCACATCGTTGTTGATGATCGAAGGAGCCATCGGGCCTAAAGATGACGACACAGAGAAACTCTCAATGAAAGCACCAATGTTGGTGTCAAAACCGGCGGATCTCGGGTAGGGGGTCCCGAACTGTGCGTCTAGGCGGATGGTAACAGGAGACAAGGGACACGATGTTTTTACCCAGGTTCGGGCCCTCTCTATGGAGGTAAAACCCTACTCCTACTTGATTAATATTGATGATATGGGTAGTACAAGAGTAGATCTACCACGAGATCAGAGAAGCTAATCCCTAGAAGCTAGCCTATGGTATGATTGTTGTTCGTCCTATGGACTAAAACCCTCCGGCTTATATAGGCACCGAAGAGGGTTAGGGTTACACAGAGTCGGTTACAATGGTAGGAGATCTACATATCCGTATTGCCAAGCTTGCCTTCCACGCCAAGGAAAGTCCCATCTGGACACATGACGAAGTCTTCAATCTTGTATCTTCATAGTCCAGGATTCCGGCCAATGGTCATAGTCCGGCTATCCGGACACCCCCTAATCCGGGACTCCCTCATGCGCCCCTGCCCCCGTATATAAAGGAGCAAGGGGGGAGGCGGATGGCCAAGGAGGAGGGCGCCCCAGGGGGAGTCCTACTCCCACCGGGAGTAGGACTCCTCCTTTCCTTGTTGGAGTAGGAGAGGGGAAGGAAGGGAGAGAGGAGAGGAAGGAAAGGGGGGCGCCGCCCCCCTCCTTGTCCTATTCGAACTAGAGGGGGAGGGGGCGCGCGGCCTGCCCTGGACGCCCCTCCTCTTGTCCACTAGGGCCCATTAGGCCCACTAAACCCCCCGGGGGGTTCCAGTAACCCCCTAGTACTCCGGTATATGTCCGAAACCTCCCGAAACACTTCTGGTGTCCGAACATAGTCATCCAATATATCGATCTTTACGTCTCGACCATTTCGAGACTCCTCGTCATGTCCGTGATCATATCCGGGACTCTGAACTACCTTCGGTACATCAAAACACAAAAACTCATAATACCGATCGTCACTGAACTTTAAGCGTGCGGATCCTACGGGTTCGAGAACTATGTAGACATGACCGAGACACGTTTCCGGTCAATAACTAATAGCGGAACCTGGATGCTCATATTGGTTCCACATATTCTACAAAGATCTTTATCGGTCAAACCGCATAACTACATACGTTGTTCCCTTTGTCATCTGTATGTTACTTACCCGAGATTCGATCGTCGGTATCTCAATACCTAGTTCAATCTCGTAACTGGCAAGTCTCTTTACTCATTACGTAATACATCATCCCACAACTAACTCATTAGTCACATTGCTTGCAAGGCTTATAGTGATGTGCATTATCGAGAGGGCCCAGAGATACCTCTCCGACAATCGGAGTGACAAATCCTAATCTCAAAATATGCCAACTCAACAAGTACCTTCGGAGACACCTGTAGAGCACCTTTATAATCACCCATTTATGTTGTAATGTTTGGTAGCACACAAAGTGTTCCTCCGGTAAACGGGAGTTGCATAATCTCATAGTCATAGGAACATGTATAAGTCATGAAGAAAGCAATAGCAACATACTAAACGATCAAGTGCTAAGCTAACGGAATGGGTCAAGTCAATCACATCATTCTCCTAATGATGTGATCCCGTTAATCAAATGACAAGTCATGTCTATGGTTAGGAAACTTAACCATCTTTGATTAACGAGCTAGTCAAGTAGAGGCATAATAGTGACAATTTGTTTGTCTATGTATTCACACATGTATCATGTTTCCGGTTAATACAATTCTAGCATGAATAATAAACATTTATCATGAAATAAGGAAATAAATAATAACTTTATTATTGCCTCTAGGGCATATTTCCTTCAGTCTCCCACTTGCACTAGAGTCAATAATCTAGTTCACATCACCATGTGATTTAACACCAATATTCACATCTGTATGTGATTAACACCCATAGTTCACATCGTCATGTGACCAACACCTGAAGGGTTTACTAGAGTCAATAATCTAGTTCACATCGCTATGTGATTAACACCCAAAGAGTACTAAGGTATGATCTTGTTTTGTTTGTGAGAGAAGTTTAGTCAACGGGTCTGCCAAATTCAGATCCGTATGTATTTTGCAAATTTCTATGTCAACAATGCTCTGCACGGAGCTACTCTAGCTAATTGCTCCCACTTTCAATATGTATCCAGATTGAGACTTAGAGTCATCTGGATCAGTGTCAGAACTTGCATTGACGTAACCCTTTATGACAAACCTCTTGTCACCTCCATAATCGAGAAACATATCCTTATTCCACTAAGGATAATTTTGACCAATGTCTAGTGATCTACTCCTAGATCACTATTGTACCCCCTTGCCAAACCAGGGCAGAGTATACAATAGGTCTGGTCCATAGCATGGCATATTTTTATAGAACCTATGGCTGAGGCATAGGGAATGACTTTCATTCTCTTTCTATTTTCTATCGTGGTCGGGATTTGAGTCTTACTCAATTTCACACCTTTGCAACACATGCAAGAACTCTTTCTTTGACTGTTCCATTTTGAACTACTTCAAAATCTTGTCAAGGTATGTACTCATTGAAAATCTTATCAAGCATCTTGATATATCTCAATAGATCTTGATGCTCAATATGTAAGTAGCTCTACTGAGGTCTTTCTTTTAAACAACTCCTTTCAAACACTCCTTTATGCTTTCTAGAAAAAATTCTACATCATTTCTGATCAACAATAAGTCACTCACATATACTTATCAGAAAAGTTGTAGTGCTCCCACTCACTTTATTGTAAATACATGCTTCACTGCAAGTCCGTATAAAACTATATGCTTTGATACTCTTATAAAGCGTATATTCCAACTCTGAGATGCTTGCACCAGTCCATAGATGGATCGCTGGAGCTTGCACATTTTGTTAGCACCTTTAGGATTGACAAAACCTTTCTGGTTGCATCATATACAACTCTTCTGTAAGAAAACTATTAAGGAATATAGTTTTGACATCCATTTGCCAGATTTCATAAAATGTGGCAATTGCTAACATGATTCGGACAGACTTAAGCATCGCTACAGTTGAGAAAATCTCATTGTATTCAACACCTTGAACTTGTCGAAAACCTTTTTGTGACAAGTCGAGCTTTGTAGATAGTAACACTAATATCAACGTCCGTCTTCCTCTTGAAGATCCATTTATTTTCTATGGCTTGCCGATTATCGGGCAAGTCCACCAAAGTCCACACTTTGTTCTCATACATGGATCCTATCTTAGATTTCATGGCCTCCAGCCATTTCGCGGAATCTAGGCTCATCATCGCTTCCTCATAGTTCGTAGGTTTATCATGGTGTAGTAACATGACTGCCGGAATAGGATTACCGTACCACTTTGGTGCGGACCATACTCTGGAAGACCTACAAGGTTCTGTAGTAACTTGATCTGAAGTTTCATGATCATCATTAGCTTCGTCACTAATTGGTGTAGGAACCACAGGAACTGATTTCTGTGATGAACTACTTTCCAATTCGGAAGAAGGTACAATTACCTCATCAAGTTCTACTTCCCTCCCACTCACTTCTTTCGAGAGAAACTCCTTCTTTAGAAAGGATCCATCTTAGCAACAAATATCTTGCCTTCGGATCTATGATAGAAGGTGTACCCAACAGTTTCCTTATGGTATTCTATGAAGACGCACTTCTCCGATTTGGGTTCGAGCTTATCAGGTTGAATTTTTTTTCACATAAGCATCGCAGCCCCAAACTTTAAGAAACGACAACTCTGGATTCTTGCCAAACCACAGTTCATAAGGCGTCGTCTCAGCGGATTTTGATGGTGCCCTATTTAAAGTGAATGCAGCTGTCTCTAATGCATAACCCCAAAATGGTAGTGGTAAATCGGTAAGATACATCATAGATCGCACCATATCCAATAAAGTGTGGCTATGACGTTCGGACACACCATTACGCTGTGGTGTTCCATGTGGCGTGAGCTGTGAAACTATTCCACATTGTTTTTAAATGAAGGCCAAACTCGTAACTCAAATATTCTCCTCTATGATCAGATCATAGAAACTTTATTTTCTTGTTACGATGATTCTCCACTTCACTCTGAAATTCTTTGACCTTTTCAAATGTTTCAGACTTGTGCTTCATTAAGTAGATATACTCATATATGCTCAAATAATCTGTGAAGGTCAGAAAATAAGGATACCGCCACGAACATCAACACTCATTGGACCGCATACATCGGTATGTATTATTTCCAACAAGTCAGTAGCTCGTTCCATTGTTCCGGAGAATGGAGTTTTAGTCATCTTGCCCAAAAGGCACGGTTTGCAAGCATCAAATGATTCATAACCAAGTGATTCTAAAAATCTATCTTTATGGAGTTTCTTCATGCGCTTTACACCGATATGAGCCAAACGACAGTGCCACAAATAAGTTGCACTATCATTATCAACTTTGCATCTTTTGGCATCAATATTATGAATATGTGTATCACTACAATCGAGATCCAACAAACTATTTTGATTGGGTGTATGACCATCGAAGGTTTTATTCATGTAAACACAACAAAAATTATTCTCTGATCATATTCATGCTCAACGTAAACGCCAAATAACATTTATTTAGGTTTAACACTAATCCTGAAAGTATAGGGAGTGTGCGATGATGATCATATCAATCTTGGAACCACTTCCAACACACATCGTCACTTCACCCTCAACTAGTCTCTGTTTATTCTGTAACTCCTATTTCGAGTTACTAATCTTAGCAACCGAACAAGTATCAAATACTCAGGGGCTACTATAAACACTAGTAAGGTACACATCAATAACCTGTATATCAAATATACCCTTGTTCACTTTGCCGTCCTTCTTATCTACCAAATATTCAGGGCATTTCCACTTCCAGTGACCATTTCCTTTGTAGTAGAAGCACTCAGTTTCAGGCTTTGTCCAGCTTTGGGCTTCTTCACGGGAGTGACAACTTGCTTGCCATTCTACTTGAAGTTCCCTTTCTTTCCCTTTGCCCTTTTCTTGAAACTAGTGGTCTTGTCAATCATCAACACTTGATGATCTTTCTTGATTTCTACCTTCGTCGATTTTCAACATGACGAAGAGCTCGGGAATCGTTTTCGTCATCCCTTGCATACTATAGTTCATCACGAAGTTCTAGTAACTTGGTGATGGTGACTAGAGAACTCTGTCAATCACTATCTTATCTAGAAGATTAACTCCCACTTGATTCAAGCGATTGTAGTACCCAGACAATCTGAGCACATGCTCACTAGTTGAGCAATTCTCCTCCATCGTTTAGCTATAGAATTTGTTGGAGACTTCATATCTCTCAACTCGGGTATTTGCTTGAAATATTAACTTCAACTCCTGGAACATCTCATATGGTCCATGACGTTCAAAACGCCTTTGAAGTCTCGATTCTAAGCCGTTAATCATGGTGCACTAAACTATCAAGTAGTCATCATATTGAGCTAGCCAAACGTTCATAACGTCTGCATCTGCTCCTACAATAGGTGTGTCACCTCACGGTGCATCAAGGACATAATTCTTCTGTGCAGCAATGAGGATAAACCTTACATCATGGACCCAGTCCGCATCATTGCTACTATCATCTTTCAACTTAGTTTTCTCTAGGAACATATCAAAATAAACATAGGGAAGCAACAACGCGAGCTATTGGTCTACAACATAATTTGGAAAATACTACCAGGACTAAGTTCATGATGAATTAAAATTCAATTAATCATATTACTTAAGTACTCCCACTTAGATAGACATCACTTGATTCATCTAAAAGATCACGCGATCCAAATCAACTAAACCATGTCCGATCATCACGTGAGATGGAGTAGTTTTCAATGGTGAACATCACTATGTTGATCATATCTACTATATGATTCACGCTCGACCTTTCAGTCTCAGTGTTCCGAGGCCATATCTGCATATGCTAGGCTCGTCAAGTTTAACCCGAGTATTCTATGTGTGCAAAACTGGCTTGCACCCATTGTAGATGGACATAGAGCTTATCACACCCGATCATCACGTGGTGTCTCGGCACGACGAACTTTGGCAATGGTGCATACTCAGGGAGAACACTTTTACCTTGAAATTTAGTGAGAGATCATCTTATAATGCCACCGTCAATCAAAGAAAAATAAGATGCATAAAGGATAAACATCACATGCAATCAATATAAGTGATATGATATGGCCATCATCATCTTGTGCTTGTGATCTCCATCTCCGAAGCACCGTCATGATCACCATCGTCATCGGCGCGACACATTGATCTCCATCGTAGCATCGTTGTCGTCTCGCCAACTATTGCTTCTACGACTATCGCTACCGCTTAGTGATAAAGTAAAGCAATTACAGGGCGATTACATTGCATACAATAAAGCGAAAACCATATGGCTCCTGCCAGTTGCCGATAAATTTGTTACAAAACATGATCATCTCATACAATAAAATTTACCATCATGTCTTGACCATATCACATCACAACATGCCCTGCAAAAACAAGTTAGACGTCCTCTACTTTGTTGTTGCAAGTTTTACGTGGCTGCTACGGGCTGAGCAAGAACCGTTCTTACCTACGCATCAAAACCACAATGATAGTTTGTCAAGCTAGTGTTGTTTTAACCTTCTCAAGGACCGGGCGTAGTCACACTCGGTTCAACTAAAGTTGGAGAAACTGACACCCGCCAGCCACCTATGTGCAAAGCACGTCGGTAGAACCAGTCTCGCGTAAGCGTACGCGTAATGTCGGTCCGAGCCGCTTCATCCAACAATACCGCCGAACCAATGTATGACATGCTGGTAAGCAGTATGACTTGTATCACCCACAACTCACTTATGTTCTACTCGTGCATATAACATCTACGCATAAAACCTGGCTCTGATGCCACTGTTGGGGAACGTAGTAATTTCAAAAAAATTCCTACGCACATGCAAGATCATGGTGATGCATAGCAACGAGAGGGGAGAGTGTTGTCCACGTACCCTCACAGACTGAAAGCGGAAGCGTTAGCACAACGTGGTTGATGTAGTCGTACGTCTTCATGATCGGACCGATCAAGTACCGAACGTACGGCACCTCTGAGTTCAGCACACATTCAGCTCGATGACGTACCACGAACTCCGGTCCAGCAGAGCTTTGCGGGAGAGTTTCGTTAGCACGACGGCGTGATGACGGTGTCGATGATGCTACCGACGCAGGGCTTCGCCTAAGCACTGCTATGATATTACCGAGGTGGAATATGGTGGAGGGGGGCACCGCACACGGCTAAGAGATCAAGATATCAATTGTTGTGTCTAGAGGTGCGCCCCTGCCCCCGTATATAAAGGGGGAGGCGGCCGACCAAGGAGGAGGGCGCGCCAAGGGGGGAGTCCTACTCCCACCGGGAGTAGGACTCCTCCTTTCCTTGTTGGAGTAGGAGAGGGGAAGGAAGGGAGAGAGGAGAGGAAGGAAAATGGGGGCGCCGCCCCCTCCTTGTCCTATTCAGACTAGAGGGGGAGGGGGCGCACGGCCTGCCCTGGCTGCCCCTCCTATTCTCCACTAGGGCCCATTAGGCCCACTAAACCCCCCTGGGGGGGTTCTGGTAACCCCCCGGTACTACGGTATATGTCCGAAACCTCCCGAAACACTTCCGGTGTCCGAACATAGTCATCCAATATATCATCTTTATGTCTCGACCATTTCGAGACTCCTCGTCATGTCCGTGATCATATCCGGGACTCCGAACTACCTTCGGTACATCAAAACACAAAAACTCATAATACCGATCGTCACTGAACTTTAAGCGTGCGGACCCTACGGGTTCGAGAACTATGTAGACATGACCAAGACACATTTACGGTCAATAACCAATAGTGGAACCTGGATGCTCATATTGGTTCCCACATATTCTAGGAAGATCTTTATCGGTCAAACCGCATAACTACATATGTTGTTCCCTTTGTCATCAGTATGTTACTTGCCCGATATTCGATCGTCGGTATCTCAATACCTAGTTCAATCTCATCACCGGCAAGTCTCTTTATTCATTACGTAATACATCATCCCGCAACTAACTCATTAGTCACATTGCTTGCAAGGCTTATAGTGATGTGCATTATCGAGAGGGCCCAGAGATACCTCTCCGACAATCGGAGTGACAAATCCTAATCTCGAAATACGCCAACTCAACAAGTACCTTCGGAGACACCTGTAGAGCACCTTTATAATCACCCAGTTACATTGTGACGTTTGGTAGCACACAAAGTGTTCCTCCGGTAAACGGGAGTTGCATAATCTCATAGTCATAGGAACATGTATAAGTCACAAAAGAAAGCAATAGCAACATACTAAACAATCAAGTGCTAAGCTAACGGAATGGGTCAAGTCAATCACATCATTCTCCCATTAATCAAATGACAACTCATGTCTATGGTTAGGAAACTTAACCATCTTTGATTAGCGAGCTAGTCAAGTAGAGGCATACTAGTGACAATCTGTTTGTCTATGTATTCACACTTGTATCAAGTTTCCGGTTAATACAATTCTAGCATGAATAATAAACATTTATCATGAAATAAGGAAATAAATAATAACTTTATTATTGCCTCTAGGGCATATTTCCTTCACACCTGTTTTAAGTCATCAATTCTTTTGGGTAGCACGGATAATTGCTTTAGTGTGTCTTTGATAAGTGTTGAAGGAGATTTCTTGTGCAGCGTAGCAGCGATGGTTCGTTGGGCGCCGGTATATAATTGCTCCACAGGAGTGTAGACAGCCTTAAGCCAGATGCGCATGTCTGAGCCTAACTTAGCGCTCTGAGAACCTGTATCAGTAAAGTTATGGGTAAGCCGACAGCCGTTTCTAATATGAATGTTAAGATACAATGGAGATATGTCTTACTGAAGATGGCTTATGACATAATGTTAATCTGCTGTTTTAAGCCGGATAACTCCCCAGTCACCGGTTTAAGCGCGGTTTCAGCTTCTTCTACGCTCTTCAATAGAGCTGCCTTTTCAGTTTCCCAGCCATCTTTCTCAGAGTTGAAGTTCTTTTTTAGCTGCTCAATAGTCTCCAAAGCGTATTTCAGTTCTGACTTGGCCTTGGATGTCTCCAATTGCTGAGTTTTGATGTTGTCTTTAAGATCATTAAGATGTGAATCTTTTTCAGCTAATTCAGCCTGTGACATAAGCACACACAAACAAAGTTATGATCATGATTACTCTTTGAAGTCCCAAGCACAATACACGTATTACTCTTGGCACTTGGGGGCTAATGTATATTGCTCTTTTTTAAGATAAAATTTTGAAAGTCCTAAGCGCAATACAAGTATTATCCTTGGCACTTGGGGGCTAATGCCTATTGCTCTGTTTCAAGACATATTTATGACCCGGACAAACGACATAATCCGGCTTAAAAGTCTACAAGCTGAATATTGGTTTTTGGCAGGATGTTTAGTCCCGGCTTATTCATGACTGATTAAGCTGGCCCTTGGGGGCTACAGATGCAATGTTGATTCTTGCTAGTCAAAGTCCCGGCATAAAATACTTTTTAAGCCGCCTCTTGGGGGCTACACATACAAAGTTGAAGTGCTGGTATTATAAATCCCGGTTTATCCTGAAAGCATAAACCAGCCCTTGGGGGCTACTGGATTTGCTCTATGCAACTATTGAAGTTTACAGCACATTCTATTCTATCATGTCCAACAAACTTGGCAGCTAATGGAAGTATATTCTTACGAAAAGGAGTTTAAGTATTTACCTCATAGCGCTCCTTCATCAAGTTTACTAAGCCGGCTTCAAAATCACGTCTGGTGTATAGACGGTTCAAGTAGCCAGAGTGGATGTCTTGGGCACTGAACTGGGCGTAGCTTTCTAAGTCTACCTTCCACTTGCGTTTATCATCAGCGGAAATTTCTGATTTAGCGCTGTGCTTGGCTAGAACAGTGGGATTACCCGGTGTTGTGTAACCAAGCCCAGTGATGACAACATTGTCAGCATTTTCTTCAACGGGCTTAGCTGGGCTTGGCGGCTTAGGAATCGCTGGCTCAACATCCATATGGTCTATGGAGACTTCATGGTATTGTGGTGGCCGATCATCAAGGGCGGCATCAGCAATTGGGTTAGAAGGTTCTGATTGTTGTTTTTCCGGTTTAGATGGATTGGAGTCATTGACCGGCTTATTCAGTTTTGCCTTCTTGCTGGGTTTAGCCTGGCCCCTGAAAATAAGAAATAAAAGAGGTCAGTATAATGATCAGGCATAAGGTTTGAATGATTGAATATACCCTTACCCAGGGACAGTCTTGAAAATGGGGATTTGAGTTCCCGTTGAGTCGCCAGAGGAGGAATGAGAAGTCCCCTGATAGTTTGAATCAAACGGGTTAAGAGGTTGTCAGAAATGACCCACCTTGGGATAAAGTATGTCAGAAATATGTAAGACCTCCGGGCGGCGTTTACAAACCGGTGTGTTTGGTAAGCCGGAGGAAGTAATCACGCCACCACTATGCCGGATGGTGCGGCGAGCTTCTTGTTGTTGTTTCTTCAAAAGAAATTTGTGATCCAAGTGAGCTAGAGGGTGAGAAAAGCTTACTTTCCGGATTGCTTGTCAGGTTTTCTGTGTTGGCAGAGGTTCTGAGCCGGAGGAAAGAATAATTACCTCTGCGTCACCTGCACGGCTTCCTCTGCGTCGTCCTAATAACAATCATTATCAATGAGATGTATAAAAAAGGAGCCAAGAGAGTCAAGTTCTACCTTTGACTCATTATCATCATCGTCATCATCAACATTTAACTCGGCGGACTCGGTGGTCTTCTTCTTGGCAGGTTTCTTGGTGGCCTTGGTTTTGGTACGAGTCGGTTTGACCGGCTTATCTTGCGGTTTCTTCTTCCAAAATGGAGAATCGGCCTGTTGAGGTCAAAAAAGATCATAAGTATGCATAGTTATTGAAAATATTGATTGAACGAAATGTGAGCAACACTTATGGCTGGCGGCTTGTTGAAGGTGCTGAAAGGACTAAGTCATGTTTTGCTGCATACCTTTAAAGATCCGTTCAACAATTTCTTGGTGGCTTCAGTAATTTCTGCATCAGACAGTTGAATGTCACAGTGGCGTTGGGGATCTTTTACGTCACCAGTGTATTCACACATTAAGTCGGGGCGATTGCTGATACGTCTCCAATGTATCTATAATTTATGAAGCATTCATGCTATTTTATTATCTGTTTTGAATGTTTATGGGCTTTATTATACACTTTTATATTATTTTTGGTACTAACCTATTAACCGGAGGCCCAGCCCATATTGTTGTTTTCTTGCCTATTTCAGTGTTTCAAAGAAAAGGAATATCAAACGGAGTCCAAACGGAATGAAACCTCCAGGAAAGTTATTTTTGGAACAGAAGCAATCCAGGGAACTTGGAGTGCAAGACAGGGAAGCTTCGAGGAGGCCACGAGATAGGAGGGCGCCCCCCTACTGGGTGCGCCCCCTGTCTTGTGGGCCCCTCGTGGCTCCCCCGACCGACTTCTTTCACCTATATATTCCCATATACCCTAAAACCATCAAGGGCAACAATAGATCGGGAGTTCCGCCACCGCAAGCCTCTGTAGCCACCAAAAAACCTCTCGGGAGCCCGTTCTGGCGCCCTGCCGGAGGGGGGATCCCTCACCAGTGGCCATCTTCATCATCCCGGCGCTCTCCATGACAAGGAGGGAGTAGTTCACCCTCGGGGCTGAGGGTATGTACCAGTAGCTATGTGTTTGATCTCTCTCTCTCTCTCTCGTGTTCTTGAGGTGATACGATATTGATGTATCGCGAGCTTTGCTATTATAGTTGGATCTTATGTACCAAGTTTGAATCAAAAAGAGCAAGCTACAGCAAAGAACAAAGATGAACTCCAACAAACTCGTAGGAAACCCTAATGGGATCTATGGGAAAAGGAAGGAGGAGAACTCACCAGAGCTATTGAACAACGGAGGCGCACGGACGAGTTCTGCTCAAATCAGGTTGATGCAGCGGCCATTGATGAGGCAACGGCGGCGGCGGAGCTTGGGTGCCGAGGCGACGCGAGGTGGAAGATAGAGACGACGAGTCAAGGGGGAAAGTGAAAGGGACCCCTGGCCCTATTTATAATGTTGAAAGGATAAGTGGCATGCGCGGGAATCGAGGAGGCCAAAAAAATGGATAGGCGACAATGCAGATGCCTCGATTTCCAGAGCTTCATTAAAAGAGAGGATATATTAAAATTTGGGCTTTATGTAATATTAATGACATGTGACGTCATGGCGGGTTACCACAATCATAGGAGATGACGTCACGGCGGGTTACAGGGCATCTCAACAATAAATGAAGAAGGTTTTTTCTAAGTATTGAAGATTGACATGAACAAGTTCAAATCAACCCGGGGCCTAATGTTGGGGATATAACTATTGGGTATGACCTGCCCAGGAGGGGCCGGGTTATACCAATGGTGGTTCATCAAGACAAAGCCCATGAAGATGTTGAAGATGGCGGTTCACGAAGCAGACTTGCTAAGGGCCCGAAGCCCAAAGGCGACTTAAGGCCTATAGGTGTAAACCACCATATATGTATGACTTGTATTGTAAGGCAAGTTAATTAGTCACCGAGCCGGATACGTCGTTTATGAGCCGACCGGGACTCCGTAAGCCGCGAGGCGTTAACCCGTGTATATAAATGGATGATCCGACGGCGGGTTAGGGCAACAAATAAGAGATCGAAAGCTAGGTCAAGCGTATTAACTCCCTGGTAATCGAAACCCAAGCAATACCACCTCAAACCGGATTAGGCCTTTACATTCACTGCAAGGGGCCGAACCAGTATAAACTCTCTGTGTCCTTTGTCCCGTTTAACCCCTTTAAGCTAACCTAGTTGCAATGGCTACATGATTAAGTCCTTCTGCTAGGACATCTGTCGTGACAATTCCACGACAGATGTGATCGCATTCATCAAATGACAACACATGTCTATGGCTAGGAAACTTAACCATCTTTGATTAATGATCTAGTCTAGTAGATGCTTACTAGGGACACGGTGTTTTTTCTATGTATCCACACATGTATCTAGTTTCCGGTTAATACAATTCTAGCGTGAATAATAAACATTTATCATGATATAAGGAAATATAAAATAACAACTTTATTATTGCTTCTAGGGCATATTTCCTTTAGTCTCCCACTTGCACTAGAGTCAATAATCTAGATTACATTGTAATGAATCTAACACCCATGGAGTCTTGGTGCTGATCATGTTTTGCTCATGGAAGAGGCTTAGTCAACGGGTCTGCAACATTCAGATCTGTATGTATTTTGCAAATCTCTATGTCTCCCTCCTTGACTTGATCACGGATCGAGTTAAAGCGTCTTTTTATGTGTTTGGTTCTTTTGTGAAATCTGGATTCCTACACCAAGGCAATTGCTCCAGTATAATCACAAAATATTTTCATTGGACCCGATGCACTAGGTATTACACCTAGATCAGATATGAACTCCTTCATCTAGACTCCTTCATTTGCTGCTTCTGAAGCAGCTATGTACTCCGCTTCACACGTAGATCCTGCCACGACGCTTTGCTTGGAACTGCACCAACTGACAGTGTCAAAGCTAGCATCCGGATCAGTGTAACTTAGAGTCATCCGGATCAGTGTCAAAGCTAGCATCGACGTAACCATTTACGACAAGCTCTTTGTCACCACCATAAATGAGAAACATATCCTTAGTTCTTTTCAGATACTTTAGGATGTTCTTGACCGCTGTCCCCAGTGAGCCACTCCTGGATTACTTTGGTACCTCCCTGCTAAACTTATAACAAGGCACACATCAGGTCTGGTACATAGCATAGCATACATGATAGAACCTATGGATGAGGCATAGGAATGCCTTTCATTTTCTCTCTATCTTCTACGGTGGTCGGGCATTGGGTCTGACTCAACTTCACACCTTGTAACACAGGCGAGAACCCTTTCTTTGACTGATCCATTTTGAACTTCTTTAAAACCTTATCAAGGTATGTGCTTTGTGAAAGTCCAATTAAGCGTCTTGATCTATCTCCATAGATCTTGATGCCAAACATATATGTAGCTTCACTGAGGTCTTTCATTGAAAAACTTTTATTGAAGTATCCTTTTATGTTATCCAAAAATTCTACATCATTTCCAATCAACAATATGTCATCCACATATATTAGAAATGCTATAGAGCTCCCACTCACTTTGTTGTAAATATAGGCTTCTCCGAAAGTCTGTATAAAACCATATGTTTTGATCACCTCATCAAAGCGTATATTCCAGCTCCGAAATTCTTGCACCAGTCCATAGATGGATCACTGGAGCTTGCACACTTTGTTAGCACCTTTAGGATCGACAAAATCTTCTGGTTGCATCGTATACAACTCTTCTTTAAGAAATCCATTAAGGAATGCAGTTTTGACATCCATTTGCCAGATTTCATAATCATAAAATGCGACAATTGCTAACATGATTCAGACAGACTTAAGCATCGCTACGGGTGAGAAGGTTTCATCGTAGTCAACTCCTTGAACTTGTCGAAAACCTTTCGCGACAAGTCAAGCTTTGTAGATAGTAACAGTACCATCAGCGTTAGTATTCTTCTTGAAGATTCATTTATTCTCTATGGCTTGCCGATCATCGTGCAAGTCCACCAAAGTCCATACTTTGTTCTCATACATGGATCCTATCTCGGATTTCAAGGCCTCAAGCCATTTATCAGAATCTGGGCTCATCATCTCTTCCTCACCATTCGTAGGTTTGTCATGCTATAGTAACAAGACTTCCAGAACAGGATTACCATACCACTCTTGTGCGGAACATGCTCTGGTTGACCTACGAGGTTCAGTAGTAACTTGATCTGAACTTTCATGATCATTATCATTAGCTTCCTCTCTAGTTGGTGTAGGCATCACAGGAACGGTTTTTTGTGATGAGATACTTTCCAATTCGAGCGAAGGTACAATTACCTCATCAAGTTCTACTTTCCTCCAACTCACTTCTTTCGAGAGAAACTCCTCTAGAAAGGATCCATTCTTAGCAACAAAGATCTTGCCTTCAGATCTGTGATAGAAGGTGTACCCAACAGTTTCTTTTGGGTATCCTATAAAGACGCACTTCTCCGATTTGGGTTCAAACTTATCAGGCTGAAGCTTTTTCACATAAGCATCGCAACCCCAAACTTTAAGAAACGACAACTTAGGTTTCTTGCCAAACCACATTTCATACGGTGTCGTCTCAACGGATTTTGATGGTGCCCTATTTAACGTGAATGCGGTTGTCTCTAATGCATAACCCCAAAATGATAGTGGTAAATCAGAAAGAGACATCATAGATTGCACCATATCTAATCAAGTACAGTTATGATGTTCAAACACACTATTATGCTGTAGTGTTCCAGGTGGCGTGACTTTGAAACTATTCCACATTGTTTTAAATGAAGGCCAAAATCGTAACTCAAATATTCGCCTCCATGATCAGATCGTAGAAACTTTATTTTCTTGTTACGATGATTCTCCACTTCACTCTGAAATTCTTTAAACTTTTCAAATGTTTCAGACTTGTGTTTCATCAAGTGATATACCCATATCTACTCAAATCATCTGTGAAGGTCAGAAAATAATGATACCCGCCACGAGCCTCAACACTCATCGGACCGCATACATCGGTATGTATTATTTCCAATAAGATAGTTGTTCGCTCCATTGTTCCGGAGAACGGAGTTTTAGTCATCTTGCCCATGAGGCATGGTTCGCAAGCATCAAATGATTCATAATCAAGTTATTCCAAAAGTCCATCCGCATGGAGTTTCTTCATGCGCTTTACACCAATATGACCTAAATGGCAGTGCCACAAATATGTTGCCCTATCATTAACAACTTTGCATCTTTTGGTATCGATGTTATGAATATGTGTATCACCACGATCGAGATTCAACAAAAATAGACCACTCTTCAAGGGTGCATGACCATAAAAGAAATTACTCATATAAATAGAACAACCATTTTTCTCTGATTTAAATGAATAACCGTCTCGCATTAAAAAAGATCCAGATATAATGTTCATGCTCAATGCTGGCACCAAATAACAATTATTTAGGTCTAAAACTAATCCCGAAGGTCGATGTAAAGGTAGCATGCCGACGGCGATCACATCGACCTTGGAATGCGCATCGTCACCTCGTCCTTAGCCGATCTACGTTTAATCCGTAGCCCCTGTTTCAAGTTACTAATATGAGCAACCGAACCGGTATCAAATACCCAGGCACTACTACGAGCATTAGTAAGGTACACATCAATAACATGTATATCAAATATACCTTTGTTCACTTTGCCATCCTTCTTATCCGCAAAATACTTGGGGCAGTTTTGCTTCCAGTGACCAATCCCTTTGCAGTAGAAGCACTAAGTTTCAGGCTTAGGTCCAGACTAGGGCCTCTTCCCGGGAGTGGCAACTTGCTTGCCATTCTTCTTGAAGTTCCCCGTCTTTCCTTTGCCTTTTTTCTTGAAACTAGTGGTCCTGTTAACCATCCACACTTGATGCTCCTTCTTGATTTCTACCTCCGCAGAGCATTGCGAAGAGCTCGGGAATAGTCTTTTCCATCCCTTGCATATTATAGTTCATCACGAAGCCTCTATAGCTTGGTGGCAGTGATTGGAGAACTCTGTCAATAACACTATCATCTGGAAGATTAACCCCCAGCTGAGTCAAGTGATTATGATACCCATACATTTTGAGCACGTGTTCACTGATAGAACTATTCTCCTCCATCTTGCATCTATAGAACTTGTTGGAGACTTCATATCTCTCAACTTGGGCATTTGCTTGAAATATTAACTTCAACTCTTGGAACATCTCATATGGTCCATGACGTTCAAAACGTCTTTGATGTTCCGATTCTATGCCGTAAAGCATGGCACACTGAACTATCGAGTAGTCATCGACATGTGACTGCTAGGCATTCATAACGTCTGTAGTTGCTGGAGGGGGTGGCACACCTAGCGGTGCATCAAGGACATAATTATTCTGTGCAACAATGAAGATAATCCTCAAGTTACGGACCTAGTCCGTGTAGTTGCTACCATCATCTTTTAACTTAGTTTTCTCTAGGAACACACTAAAATTCAAGGGAACGGTAGCACGGGCCATTTATCTACAACATTGATATGTAAAAACTATCAGGACTAAGTTCATGATAAATTAAGTTCAGTTAATCATATTACTTAAGAAGTCCCACTTAGATAGACATCCCTCGAGTCATCTAAATGACCACGTGATCCAAATCAACTAAACCATGTCCGATCATCACGTGAGATGGAGTAGTGATCAATGGTGAACATCTCTATGTTGATCATATCCACTATATGATTCACATTCGACCTTTCGGTCTCCAGTGTTCCGAGGCCATGTCTGTACATGCTAGGCTCGTCAAGTTTAACCCGAGCATTCCGCATGTGCAAAACGATCTTGCACCCATTGTATGTAACATAGAGCCTATCACACCCGATCATAACATGGTGTCTCAACACTATGAACTGTCGCAACGGTGCATACTTAGGGAGAACATTTATACCTTGAAATTTTAGTAAGGGATCATCTCATAATGCTATGGCTGTACTAAGCAAAATAAGATGCATAAAAGATAAACATCACATGCAATCAAAATATGTGACATGATATGGCCATCATCATCTTGTGTCTTTGATCTCCATCTCCAAAGCACCGTCATGATCTCCATCATCATCGGCTTGACACCTTGACCTCCATCATAGCGTTGTGGTCGTCTCACCAACTATTGCTTCTACAACTATCGCTGACGCACAGTGACAAAGTAAAGCAATTACATGGCGTTTGCATTTCATAAAATAAAGCGACAACCATAAAGCTCTTGCCAGTTGCCGATAACTTTTACAAAACATGATCATCTCATACAAAAACATATATCACATCATATCTTGATCATATCACATCACAACATGCCCTGCAAAAATAGGTTAGATGTCCTCTACTTCGTTGTTGCAAGTTTTACGTGGCTGCTACAGGCTTCTAGCAAGAACCATTCTTACCTATGCATCAAAACCACAACGGTGTTTCGTCAAGTTTTCTATTTTAACCTTCAACAAGGATCGGCCGTATCAAATTCGATTCAACTAAAGTTGGAGAAACAGACACCCGCCAGCCACCTTTATGCAAAACTAGTTGCATGTCTGTCAGCAGAACCGGTCTCATTAACGTGTTCATGTAAGGTTGGTCCGGGCCGCTTCATCCAACAATACCACCGAATCAAAATAAGATGTTGGTGGTAAGCAGTATGACTATCACCACCCACAACTCTTTGTGTTCTACTCGTGCATATCATATACGCATAAACCTGGCTCTGATACCACCGTTGGGAAATGTAACATGTAATTTCAAAAAATTTCCTATGCTCAAGCAAGATCTATCAAGGAGATTCATATCAACAAGAGGGGGAGAGTGTGTCCACGTACCCTCATAGACCGAAAGCAGAAGCGTTTGACAACGCGGTTGATGTAGTCGAACTTCATCTTGTTCTGACCGATCAAGCACCAAACGTATGACACCTCCGAGTTCTGCACACGTTCAGCTCGATGACGTCCCTCGAACTCTTGATCTAGCAAAGTGTTGAGGGAGAGTTCTGTCAGCACGATGGCGTGGTGACGGTGATGGTGAAGTGATCCGCGCAGGGCTTCGCCAAAGCACTACGTGTATATGATCGGAGGCGTTGTGGAGGGGGGCACCGCACACGGCTAGGAATCAATGTTGTGTGTTCTAATTGTGCCCCCTCCCACATATATATATATATATAGGTGGGAGAGGGAGGGGAGCAGCAAGGGGCGCCCCAAGTAGGAGGGATCCTACTTGGGCGCCTCCTCCAAGTCGGCCTCTCCCCTTCCATAAGTATAGGAGGGGGAAGGATAGAGAGGGGGGAGGGAAGGAAAGGGGGAGGCCGAATCCTCCCCTTTCCTTCTCCGTTCCCTCCTTTCCTTCTCCTCCTATTTCGGCCTATATGGGGGCACACCAGCCCCTTGTGGGCTGGTCTGTCCCTCTCTTGGCCCAATAAGGCCCATATCTTTGCTGTGGGTGCCCGGAACCTCTTGCGGTGACCCGATATGTACCCGGTACCCTCCGGAACACTTCTGGTGTCTGAATACTATCGTCCTATATATCAATCTTTACCTCTAGACCATTTCGAAACTCCTCGTCATGTCCATGATCTCATCTAGGACTCCGAACAACATTCGGTCACCAAATAACATAACTCATATAATACAAAATCATCGTCGAACGTTAAGCGTGCGGACCCTACGGGTTCGAGAACTATGTAGACATGAATGAGACACCTCTCCGGTCAATAACCAACAGCGGAACCTAGATGATCATATTGGTTCCTACATATTCTACAAAGATCGGTATCGGTCATACCGTAATGACAACATACGTTATTCCCTTTGTCATCGGTATGTTACTTGCCGGAGATTCGCTTATCGGTATCTTCATACCTAGTTTAATCTCGTTACCAACAGTTCTCTTTACTCGTTCCGTAATGCATCATGCCACAACTAACTCATTTGTCACATTGCTTTCAAGGCTTCTTATGATGTGCATTACCGAGAGGGCCCAGAGATACCTCTCCGATACTCGGAGTGACAAATCCTAATCTCGATCTATGCCAACCCAACAAACACCTTCAGAGATACCTGTAGAGCATCTTTATAATCACCCGGTTATGTTGTGATGTTTGATAGCACACAAGGCATTCCTCCGGTATCCGGGAGTTGCATAATCTCATAGTCGAAGGAATATGTATTTGACATGAAGAAAGCAATAGCAATAAAACTGAATGATCAATATGCTAAGCTAACGGATGGGTATTGTCCACCACATCATTCTCCTAATGATGTGATCCCGTTCATCAAATGACCACACATGTCTATGGCTAGGAAACTTAACCATCTTTGATTAATGAGCTAGTCTAGTAGAAGCTTACTAGGGATACAATGTTTTGTCTATGTATCCACACATGTATCAAGTTTCCGGTTAATACAATTCTAGCATGAATAATAAACATTTATCATGATATAAGGAAATATAAAATAACAACTTTATTATTGCCTCTAGGGCATATTTCCTTCACCTATGTCCCCTCTACTTGAACATGGTGCTTTATGCTTCATATTATTATCCAATGATGTGTTGCCGTCCTATGATGTTTGAGTAGATTTTTGTTGTCCTATGGGTGATCAGTGAATTGCTATGATTGGTTTAATTTGCGTGTGGTTATGTTGTTGTGATTTGGTGCCCATCATATGAACTCGCATGTGGATCACACCTTAGGGTTACTTGTATGTTGATGAGACTATGCATTGTAGGGCAAGAGTGACACAAACTTTTTTCTACCATAGAAATTGATTCATACGGGATTGAAGGGGGACCAATATATCTCAATGCTATGGTTGAGTTTTACCTTATTGAGCTTTGGTAGTTGCGGATGCTTGCTAATAGTTCCAATCTTAAATGCATAAAATTCCAAGTAAGGGATGACATGCTAGAAGTGGCCTCTCCCACAAAAAAACTTGCTATCGGTCTAGTAACTTAGCCAATTGCTTAGTGACAATTCCGCAAATCCTACGATCACTTTTCCACACTCGCTATATGATGTCAGCTTGAACTACGTCGGTATTTCCCCAAAGAGGAAGGGATGATCCAGCACAGAAACAGTAGGTATTTCCCTTAGTTGAGACCAAAGGTTATCGAACCAGTAGGAGAACCAAGCAACTCTACCTAAATAGCACCTGCACACAAGTAACAAATACTCGCAATCCGATGTGTAAAAGGGGTTGTCAATCCCTTTAGGGTAGCGGCGCCCAAGATAACCAAACGGACGTCAGAGAGTTGTAAATATTGATAGATCGAACGCCAAATAAAATAAATTGCAGCAATGTATTTTTGTATTTTTTGGTTTAATAGATCTGAAAATAAAAAGCAAAGGAAAATATATCGCAAAGGCAAATAATATGAGAAAGAGAGCCGGGGGCCGTAGGTTTGACTAGTCGCTTCTCTCAAGAAAATAGCAAACGGTGGGTGAACAAATTACTGTGGGGCAATTGATAGAAATTCAAATAATCGTGACGATATCCACACAATGATCATTATATAGGCATCATGTCCAAGATTAGTAAACCGACTCCAACCTGCATCTACTACTATTACTCCACACATCGACCGCTATCCTGCATGCATGTAGTGTATTAAGTTCATGGAAAAACGGAGTAATGCAATAAGAACAATGACATGATGTAGACAAGATCTATTTATGTAGAAATAGACCCCATCATTTTATCCTTAGTAGCAATGATACATACGTGTCGGTTCCCCTTCTATCACTAGGATCTAGCACCATAAGATCGAACCCACTACAAAGCACCTCTTCCCATTGCAAGATAAATAGATCAAGTTGGCCAAACAAAACCCAAATACCGGAGAAGAAATACGAGGCTATAAGCAATCATGCATATAAGAGATCAAAGAAGACTCAAATAACTTTCATGGATAAAAACATAGATCTGATCATAAACTCAAAGTTTATCGGATCCCAACAAACACACCGCAAAAAGAGTTACATCATATGGATCTCCAAGAGACCATTGTATTGAGATTCAAACGAGAGAGAGGAAGCCATCTAGCTACTAACTATGGACCCCTAGGTCTACAAAGAACTACTCACGCATCATTGGAGAGGCACCAATGGACATGATGCACCCCTTTGTGATGGTGTCTAGATTGGATCTTGTGGTTCTGGACTCTGCGGCGGCTGGAATTGACTTTCGTCGACTCCCCTAGGTTGTCTGGAATATTGGGGTATTTATAGAGCAAAGAGTCGGTTCAGGGGGGAACCCAAGGTGGGCACAACCCACCAGGGTGCGTCTGGCCTCCTGGCGCGCCCTCGTGGGTTGTGCTCCCCGCGGAGCTCCCCCAGGCGCTTCTTTTGCCCACTGGATGTCTTCTGGTCCAAAAAAAATCCACAAAATCTTTCGCTGCGTTTGGACTCCGTTTGGTATTGATTTCTTGCGATGTAAAAAAACATGCAGAAAACAGCAATTGGCACTTGTCACTATATCAATAGGTTAGTACCAAAAAAGGATATAAGATGGCTATAAAATGATTGTAAAACATCCAAGAATGATAATATAACAGCATGGAACAATCAAAAATTATAGATATATTGGAGACGTATCAGCATCCCCAAGCTTAATTCATACTTGTCCTTGAGTAGGTAAATGACAAAAATAGAATTTTTGATGTGGAATGTTGCCTAACATGTCATATCATATTCTTTTCTTTATATCATGGACATTTGGACTTTTATATGGTTCAAAGCAATAGTCTAGTTTTGACATGAGATTTAAATACTCAAGCATATCAACAAGCAACCATGTCTTTCAAAATATCAACGCTAAAATAAGTTATCCCTAGGCCATCATGCTCAATTATTGACCCATTCATGAAACACACTTGCATATTAGATACACCCAATGCTCAAGTACGATCATAGTGCCTCCTAGTTGGTGCTTTATAAGAGAAGATGGAGACTAAAATTAAAAATAAAAATTGCATAAAGTAAAAGAAAGGCCCTTCACAAAGGGAAGTAGGGATTTGTAGAGGTGCCTGAGCTCAAAGCGAAAAAAATAGAGATAAAAACATTTTGAGAGGCATACTTTTCCCACCAACGAAAACAACTTAGAGCTCCCAACACTTTCCATGCTAGATATATCATAGGCGGTTCGCAAACAGAAAATAAAGTTTATTCCTTTTTCAACCATACTTTCACTTTCCATGGCTAGCCGTATCCACGGTTGCCCTCCATACGAACACTTTCCAAGGAATTTATTATTTGACAACATAAAGTAAATTCATTTTTCATTTCGGGACTGGGCATCCCTAATACCTTTGCCTTACTCTCGTGCAATGATAAGTGAACAAATACTCATCGCAAGAATAACATAGCTAGCATGGAAAATATTGGCCACCCCTCGCCGCCTCGCGAGCGGTACGAGCACACAAAAGAGAAATTTATTTTGAAAATTAGATATGGCACATACAAATTTGCTTAGAACGGCAAAAGAATACAACATATAGGTAGGTATAGTGGACTCATGTGGCAAAACTGGTTTAAAGGATTTTGGATGCACAAGTAGTGATCACACTTAGTGCAAAATGAAGGCTAGCAAAAGATTGAGAAGCGACCAACCAAGAAACGGATAATCTCATAAGCGAGCATTAAGCATAATTAACACCGAATAATGCACCACAAGTAGGATGTAATTTCATTGCATGACTATTGACTTTCATGCTTGCATAGGCAATCACAAACCTTAACACCAATATTCTTACTAAAGCAAAACACATAGTATGTGACGAATAAAAATATAGCTTCGAGTAAAATACCGATGGTCGTTAGAAGAAAGAGGGGATGCCACTCGGGGCATCCCCAAGCTTAGTTGCTTGCTTCTCTTTGGATAATAACTTGGGGTGCCATGGGCATCCACAAGCTTAGGCTCTTCTTACTCCTTATTCCTTCATCCATCATAAGATAACCCAAAACTTGAAAACTTCAATCACACAAAACTCAACAAAACCTTCGTGAAATCCGTTAGTACAAGAAAGCAAATCACTACTATAAGTACTGTAGAAAACCAATTCATAGTTTATTTTTGCATTATATCTACTGTATTCCAACTTTTCAATGGCAAAAACTCATTAAAGAAAACTATAGAATCATCAAAACAAGCACACAACGCAAAGAAAACAGAATCTGTCAAAAACAAACAGTCTGTAGCAATCTGAATATTTCGAATAGTTCTGAAACTCCAAAAATTCTGAAATATTAGGACGTCCTGAGAAATTTGTATATTAATCTTATGAAAAAAGAATCAGGGCAAAATTACGTTTCTATGATTTATGAAAATTATTTTCATGAGTGGATAAGTTTCTGTTTTTCAGCAATATCAAACAACTATTACCCAAGAAGATCCTAAAGGCTTTGCTTGGAACAAACAATAATTAAAACACAAAAAACACAATCATAACGGAAAGCAAACACTCAAGAACAGAAAGCAAAAAGCAAAAATAAATTTTATTCGTTGGGTGGCCTCCCAACAAGCGCTATTGTTTAACGCCCTTAGCTAGGCATAAAGCAAGGATCTAAGTTTTGTCATCTTTGTTTCGACATCCATAGGATGCCCTCATGATTGATTCATATGGTGGCCTAATTCTTGTTCTCCCTTCCTGAGTGGAAATTGAAATTTAATATTGCCTTCTTTAATATCAACCATGGCACCGATAGTGCGTAAAAATGGTCTACCAAGAATAATTGGACAAGACGGATTGCAATCGATATCAAGAACAATAAAAATCTATGGGCACATAATTCCTATTTGCAAGAATAAGAACATCATTAATTCCTCCCATAGGTTTTTTCATAGTAGAATCCGCCAAGTGCAAATTTAAAGAACATTCTTCAATATCAGTAAGACCAAGCACATCACATAAAGATTTTGGAATTGTAGAAACACTAGCACCCAAGTCACATAAAGCAAAACACTCATAATTTTTAATCCTAACTTCGATAGTAGGTTCCCACTCATCATGTAATTTTCTAGGAATTGAAACTTCTAATTCCAACTTTTCTTCAAAATCTTTCATCATAGTATCAACAATATGTTTAGTAAAAGATTTATTTTGTTCATAAGCATGGGGTGAATTTATCATGGATTGCAACAAAGAAATACATGTTGGGGAACGTAGTAATTTCAAAAACTTTCCTACGCACACGCAAGATCATGGTGATGCATAGCAACAATAGGGGAGAGTGTGTCCATGTACCCTCGTAGACCGAAAGCGGAAGCGTTATGACAACGCGGTTGATGTAGTCGTATGTCTTAACGATTCGATTGATCTTAGCACCGAACGTACGGCAGCTCCGCGATCAGCACATGTTCAGCTGGGGGGCATCCCTCATACTCTTGATCCAGTTGAGGCCGAGGGAGAGTTTTGTCAGCACGACAGCGTGGTGACGGTGATGATGAAGTTACCGGCGTAGGGCTTCGCCTAAGCACTACAACGATATGATCGAGGTATGTAACTGTGGACGGGGGCACCACAGATGGCTAAACATTGTCGACTTGTGTGTTCTAGGGTGCCACTGCCCCCGTATATAAAGGAGCAAGGGGAGGCCGGCCGGCCCTTTTGGCGCGCCAAGAGAGGAGGAATCCTCCTCCTAGTAGGAGTAGGACTCCCCTTTCCTACTCCTACTAGGAGGGGGAAAGGAAGGAGAAGGAGAAAGAAAGGGGGCGCCACCCCCCTTCCCTAGTCCAATTAGGACTAGAGAGGGAGGGGGCGCGCGGCCTGACCTAGACGTCCTTCTCTCTCTCCACTAAGGTCCATGTGGCCCATTAGTTCTCCCGGGGGGTTCCGGTAACCCTCCGGCACTCCGGTTTTCTCCGAAATCACCCGGAACACTTCCGGTGTCCGAATATAGCCATCCAATATATCAATCTTTATGTCTCGACCATTTCAAGACCCCTTGTCATGTATGTGATCATATCTGGGACTTCGAACTATCTTTCATACATCAAAACACATAAACTCATAATACCGATCGTCACCGAACTTTAAGCGTGCGGACCCTACAGGTTCGAGAACTATGTAGCCATGACCGAGACACGTCTCCGGTAAATAACCAATAACGGAACCTGGATGCTCATATTGGTTCCTACATATTTGTCGGGGGTTGGGTGCGACATATACCAAAGGATGGCTTATCATGGCGGGGGCGAGTAGAACGTCGCCGGTGCCTGGAAACGGGATGAGGTGAAGACATGCACGCCAGCGGATCTTACCCAGCTTCAGGGCTCTCCGAGGAGATAACACCCCTACTGATGCTCTGCAGGGTCTCCGCATGGTCACTAAGGCAAAGTGAATAGAAGGTTGCTCCTAGAGCTGTTTCTGGAGGTAGGAGAAGGCAAGCCTAGCTTTCTCCTTCCCGTATGATTTGGTCTAGTGCTAATGGATTCGAACCCTTTGCATGGGTGCCCTGGGGGTTTATATAGGCCTACCCCCCAGGGGTACAATGGTAAAACCGGCTGGGTGCGGGTCCCACCCGTCTGTCTCTCAGGCCGCCGTCTTCTCCGCCGACTACTAGGGCCCGCCGACTGGTGGGTCCCGCCGACTTGCCTGGTACGGGGCCGACAGCCCTTGTCCGCCGCGGGCGGGTCTTGCCGGCTGCAGATTAATGTAGCCATGCTTCTAATGACGCTGGCTTGGTCATGGCGTCATGGCAACAGTGCCGCCGCCTGACAGGCGATCACTGTTGCCATTCCCCGTCGTGTCTGGTTAATGGCGTGTGGGGCCCATCGGAGGGGCCGGCCGACTCTTGGGGGCCAACTCCCAACGGGTCCGTCTCTTGGCGCTCTTGCCGTCTTCAGTACTCCCGCTGACTGGTGGGCCCCGCCGTCTCCGGGCCGTACAGACAGGCCGTCGTGGGCACAGGGCTCTGCCCCCAAGGGCTGATGTCATGGCCGGCATGGCAACAGTGCCGCGCCGGACGGAGATCTTTGTGGGTACGGCGCACTATGGCCAGGCCTGCCCTTAATTAACAGGGTGGTTGGAGTCGCATGCCGACTCCCTATAGCCGGCCTCTCCGGAAGTCGCTGGACAGGAGTCGGCTCATCTTGGAGTCGCCTCTGGGACTCGGCTTGCTTTGGAGTCGCCTCTGGGACTCTGTTTGTCTTGGAGTCGCCTCTTGGACTTGGCTCGTCTTGGAGTCGCCTCTGGGACTCGGCTCGTCTTGGAGTCGCATCTGGGACTCGAGGGGCGTGGCCTGCCCCGATGTCTTGAAAGGTTCTGGGCTCGGGTTAGCCTACCCTCCGATAGTAGTCCCCGAAGCTGGTGAGGCTCCGAGGGTGACATGTCGTGGGACCTCAACAGTTTCATTCTTCGTGGTGGAGTTTGGGGCCTCGCTTGCCGTCTTCCTTCAAGCCGACTACCTGGAGTCGGACTCGCAGTGGGCCGTCTTGCCCCCTGAGGAGTTTGAACGGCTCGGCGGGAACCAGGCGGCGTGCCCGACACGCTTCCCCGTGGCCGCTTGCCGCAGACCCATCACGCGGTGCCACGCGGCAGGGGCAGTCTGCTCACCCACGCGCGCGACGGGACAGGCCATTGGGCGGGGCCCGCCACTACCGCGCCTCGGCCCGCGAACGGATCCGTTGCGGCCGCGCGGACGGTTGGGTTTCCTACGTCGTTACTGCGCACAGTAACTTCGTGGGGTAAATCGTGGGGGGCGTGGGGTCCCATGCGTAGTTAATCCCACGCCCGCCCAATCGGCTTCTCATCCTACGGGCCTATAAGTAGGCGGGGGGAGCGGGATGGCGAAACGCGCGCTCCCATTCTTCCCTGCTCCCCTGCCTCCTCTTGCCTCTTCTTCTTCTTGCCATTGTCGCACCAAACCGCGCTGCGCCCGCTGCGATGAGTTCTTCCTCCGCCGCCGCGGCCCCTGCCGTGCGCTCCAGCGTGTGGGACGGCTCCGAGGTGGACGACGACCTCATCGAGATCCTCCGCAAAACGCGTCGGCTTCCTGGTGCGAACCTGGTGCAAGCTCGTGCCGCGCCGGCGGGGGAGATAAGGCCGGCGCCGGAGGAGGGCGAGCGGGTCATATTCCGCTCGCACCTCATGCGTGGCCTGGGGCTGCCGGCGAGTGGCTTCTTCCGCTCCTTCTTGGAGTTCAACAGGCTCCAGCTGCACCACCTCACTCCGAACACGGTGGTCCTGCTGGCCGCCTTCGCCACCCTGTGTGAGGGTTTTCTTGGCGTTCTCCCCACCATCGAGCTGTGGGGAGAGTTCTTCCAATCCAAACTCGGCACGCACGTCGCCGGCATAACGGCTCAGTGCGGAGCCTTCATCGCGATGCGAAGGTCGACCGCCGACAATCCATTCCCCTCCATCGCACTGATTAAGTCGGTGAAGATGTGGTAGCGGTCGTACTTCTACGTGAAGAACGTCGCCCCGGAAGGCGACTGGGTCAACCTGCTGCCTTACGAAGCCGGCACGCCGGCTGGGAGGCTTCCCAGCTGGTCCCATCGGGCCAAGATGCTGACTCCCGCAGGCGCAGCCGCCGTCGCGCGACTCTGAGTGCTGACGCAGTCGGAAGGCTTGGTTGGGGCCGACTTGCTGGCCGCCTTCGTGGCGCACCAAGTCCTCCCACTCCAAGGCTGACCTCATCTGATCTGTCAGATGAGCGACCACCGGGACCCGAGCCGGATGTGCACCAGGGACATGCCCCACGCGGAGGTGGCGAACATGGTGAACCACATCGCGAACTACGAGCTCGCGGCGGACTGGTAGTTCGACAAAGAGCCGTACTCGCGTGCCAATCCCCCGCCAGTGGTGAGTTGTATATTTTACTCTTCTATTTTTCTTCTGCAGCTGAATCCGACTTCTGATCCTCTTGGTTTCTTCGAGTCAGAACCCCCTCATCCAGCCAGCAGCCGGCGCCTCGGGACCGCCCCGTGAGTTCGTCCCCGACCAAGCGGAGAGCGACATCGATGACCCCGACGTGGGGGCGGCGGCGATGGAGGCCGACGCCGAAGGCGGAGGAGGAGGAGCGGAAGGCGGCTTCAGGCCCTCGGCCACCGTCGCCGACTGGCCAGAAGACAAAGTCGAAGGGGAAGTTGCCCCGCGCCGCCAATCGAAAGCCGGCCACCCAGGCGCGAGTTCCTCCGCCGGTGTGGCCGGTCAAGTCGGCGCGAAGAAGCGCCGGGCCGTGCCGAGTTCGCTCGGCGGCCGGCCGAAGAAGTTCAAGGGGGCAGTCACGAAGGCCAACCGCTTCCGCAAGGAAGTGAAGAAGCCGCCGCTAATCTCTGCGTAAGTGCTCTCTGCCTTCATCTTGTTTTCTTTGATGAATCTTTTCCGAGTCTTTTTCATTCCTTCTTTGCTTCAGGGCCCCTCTTTATCTTGAGAGGGTCGCCGTCCCCTCTGTCATGGGGTCGGCCAAGACGTCCGCCAATACTCGGCGGATTGACCCCGCCGCCGACCTCCGGGAGGCGACGGAGCGAAACACGCGGGAGAAGCGTGACGAGGAGGAGGCCGACCGTCTGGAGAAGGCAGAGGCCGAGAAGGCGGCGACCTCCTCCCAAAAGAAGCTGGAAGAGGCCGAAGCCGCCGTCGCAGCAAGACAGCGGGCTGAGGAGACCGCGCACCGCCAATCGGCGTTGCTTATCATCCCGCTGAACTCCGCACCGCCGCCCCCGGAGTTCACGGGGCAGACTGGAGAAGCCGGCGGGGAGAACCCCATCATGGAGAAGGACGGTGGCGAGGCCTCCGTGTCGGGCACGGCCACGCCGCCACCGCCGCCTCCGCCGCCATCGGGGAGCGCGCATGGTAAGTAGCCGGCAGGCCCGCCAGTGCCGCCGACTGAAGACGAGGCGGTGGCGAGGCTACTCCTTCAAGTCGCCTCACCAGCGCGCCGCCGCCTTGAGAAGGCGATTTCAGCGCCACCCCCCTTGGAGGCCGGCGCCGCCAGCTCGGCCATCCCATATGCCGATGCGACAAGCGCCGCGCCTACTGGGTGGGTGCGAGGAGGCGGCGACGGTCCGCTGAACTAGGCGCTCCTAGACGTCCAGGTGAAGCTGCGAGCCGAGGGCGAGGCCATCCAGGGCTGCACCAAGGCGCATCTAGCGTCGCGAGCAGCTATTCGGGTATGCTTTTTTCTTTAACTTTGTTTTTTCTTGTTCTTCTCTGTGGGGGTGCGCCAGCGCACCCACTGGGTGTAGTCCCCGAGTTTCGGGCCGGCTGCTGAGCAGGCGGCCCGGAACTCAATCTGGCGAGTTCCTCATATTTGTCTTTGTCTGATTGTCTATCACAGGAGTATCACAGCCTCCATGTCACAGCCTTCAACCGCAACGTTGAGCAGCTGGGGAAGCGGACTGCCGACTTGTCGGAGAGCCGGAGTGAGTCCCTTCTCTTTTTCACGGGGGCGCGCTGGCGCACCCGCGGGCTGTAGTCCCCGGGATTCAGGCCGACTGCTGAGCAGTCGGGCCGGATCTTCCCGGCGACCTTCTTTGTTGACGACTTAACGTCCTTTCCCTTTGTTCTTCAGAGGCCAATGCCGCTCTTCAGGAATGGTTGGCGAAGTTAGCACTGCCCTACGTGCCAAGGAGGAGGAGTGCAGCAAGCTTGCCACAGAGCGCGACCTGCTGGCCGCGCAGCTGGCGGAGCAGAAGGAGCTGCTCAAGAAGGCGCAGGATGAGGTGGAGAAGAGAGAGACCGCTCTCCTGGCCGAGTTCGAAAGCGAGCGCTCCTCCTGGACCGACAAGGAGGCGATGCTGACCTCCGGCTTCCATGAGATCGAAGACATCGTCGACGGTGAGTTTCTCTGCTTTCTTTCTTTGAGCTGCCGACTATAAGTCAGGCTGACTCCTGACTCTTTATCTTGCTTCTTTTTGTTTCGCCAGACTTCTTCCCTGGCCACTCGCAAGCGGTCACTCGAGCCATCGAGGCTGATCGCGAGGCGCGGAGGGCAAATGGCGCGGAGATAGCCGCCAACGCCCCTTGATCATCGACGAGCAGTTCCTGAGCATCGAGACTCGTCTGCGGCCGGCCCATCAGCTGCTATGCCGGCTTCAACGCGCTGGTGCTCAAGCGATTGCCGCCCTGTGGCCGGGCATGCCGGTTCTGTGCACTCCCGGTCGGACTGCCGACTGGCTGGAGTTCGCAGCTGGCCATCTTGAGGCTTGGAAGGGTTCCTCGGCCCAGGCTGGAGCGCGTCGGGCCTTGGAATTCGTCAAGGCTTGGTATCCAGAGCTGGACCTGGACCGGCTGGCCTCCGGTCAGAGACCTAGGAAGAGCTGGTGGCTGTGGAAGGCACCCTCATCGAGCGTGCGGCGTCGATTGCCGACTACACCGACACCAGCGTCTTCGTTCCTGAGCAGGCCGCGAACAGCGAGGAGGTGCTACCGGAGTGGTTCGGGATGAACCTGGACTATGACGAGGACTCGGCGGAGGTGATCGGCTCCAGTGCCGAGGAGGAAGACGAGGTGGGGGACGGAGGCGAGACGGAGGCGCCAGAAGACGGAGCGGGCGACCAGCCTCAGCTCGACCGCGCCTCCAACAACGAGCCGCGTTCGACCGGGCCGGCTGCCGCCGGAGACGATCAAGCCGAAACTACCCAGCCGGCCGCCCCGGCGCCTGACCCCGCCGTCTCCGCCGACCCTCCGAATCCGTCTGCCGCTTCTTAGGCTGTCGTCTTGCCTTTATTTTATCTGCTTTAGTAGTCTTTGAAAGGACTTGTTAATTTGCACAATTCCACCCGCGGGGTGTATTTTGAAATTGGCCAGAGGCCTATGTTATGTAAATATCTATCCGAATTTTATCTTTCCTTGCTCATCGCAATTTTGGCTTTTTCCTTTGCCGCCTTCCCACAGTCGCCGCTTTGCCAGACGGACAACCGCTCTGCGGACTGCCGCTGGGTCAAATGCTTGGCCACCTTAGGGAAGGCAAGTACTTGGCCTTTTTTAGAGTCTTTAAACAGGTTGGATAGAAAGCGGCAAGCCAACTATTCAAGAGTCGGCTCTGCGAAGAGAGGCTGGAAGCCGGCTTGGGCTATGCTTATGCTTTGAGTCCTTAGCCATTTTTTCGTGTGGGCGCTCATTCTTCCTTACTCTCTGCCCACCAACAGTCACTCTGCAAGCTGCGGCTTCTGACAGGAGACGGCTTAAGCGCCGCACACTACTTGTCCGACTGCAGGAAGCATTTCATAGCACAAGACGGCGAGTCCCCGGGCCGACTAGTCGAACTCGGTGCCAAGCAACATAACAAAGAGTAGCATACTCGAAGGCATAATTCTTATCATACAGATAACAAAAAAGGGCAGTCCCCGAGCTCGTCTCGGGGGGCCCAAATCTCGGTACTTAATACAAAGGATAGCGTGGTACATACTGCATTAACTGTAAAATCTTCGGAGAAGATTTGCGTTCCATGGTCGTTCCGACTCTTTGCCGGAGTCGTCCCTCTTGCGTGCTCGGGGCTTCTGGGCATCGATTAGGTAGTAGGAGTCGTTGCCCAGTACTTTGCTGATGATGAAGGGGCCTTCCCAAGGCGCTGACAGCTTGTGCTGGCCGGCTGTTCGCTGGATCAGTCGGAGCACAAGGTCGCCCTCTTGGAAAGATCTCGGCCTGACCTTCCTGTTGTAGTATCGGCGGAGACTCTGCTGGTACATTTCAGACAATGTACAAAACAGCCCATTTTGAGTTGTCGGAAATGACTTACAAAAGTGAACGGATGGACTATAAAACATCTATTTTGTTGCAGTAATTTAACTATTTTAAGGATGTTGAGATCCAGTGTCAAGAGGACAGTGGACTTGTGGTGAAAGTTGTTATGTCTAAGCATTGCAAGCATGGGAAGTTTTGGTCTAGGTGTCTGTACTAGTCTAGATTTCCTTTCTTGTACTCCAAGTTTCTGCTGGACCAGCTGAGTGCCAACAGCCGGCCCTCTTCCAGCAGATCGACGCCGTCTTGACATGCTTCTTCTGCTTCCTCTTTGGTGTACATGGTGACTCGCGGAGAGTCGAATTCTATGTCCATCGGGATGACGGTTTCGGCACCGTAGACAAGGAATAAAGGTGTGAAGTTGGTTGACTGGTTTGGAGTCGTGCGCAGACTCTAGAGGACGGCTGGCAGTCCTCAAGCCAACAGCCGGCCGAACGCTCGAGGGGTTCGACCAGTCGAGGCTTGATGCCAGATAGGATGAGGCCGTTTGCTCGCTCCACTTGGCCGTTTGACTGCGGATGGGCAACGGACGCTAAGTCCAGTCGGATGCCCTGCGTCGCGCAGAAACGGGCCAAGGCACCTTTGGCAAAATTTGTGCCATTGTCGGTGATGATGCTGTGCGGTATGCCATACCGAGCCGTGATGTCGGTGATGAAAGTCGCTGCAGTCGGACCGTTCAACTTCTTGATGGGCTTTGCTTCTATCCACTTGGTGAACTTGTCCACTACGACGAGTAAGTGAGTTAGGCCGCCTCGGGCCGTCTTGAATGGTCCCACCATGTCTAGGCCCCAAACTGCAAAGGGCCAGGCGATGGGGATTGTCTTCAGTGCAGAAGCCGGCTGAAGCGGCTTGGAGCCGAACTTCTGGCACCCCTTGCATTTTTGGACTAATTCCTTGGCCTCTTCTGGGGCAGTTGGCTAGAAGAAACCGTGGCGAAAGGCTTTGGCGACGAGTGATCTTGAAGCCGCATGGTGGCCGCACTCGGCTTGATGGATGTCTCTGAGAATTGCTTGGCCTTGCTCTGGCTCAACGCAGCGCTGGTAGACACCAGTGACGCTGCGCCTGACCAGCTCTCTGTTGATTATGGTGTAGGCTGCCGCTCGGCGTTGCACTTTCTTCAACCGCCACCACTGCGACTTGGACAAGGGCGGCTGGGCTGGAGTCTGCTTGCTGGATTGACGAAGTCCCCGGGCCGACTGGCGCAGTCCCCGGGCCGACTAGCGCAGTCCCCGGGCCGATTGGCACAGTCCCTGGGCCGAGTTCTGAAGTCTTTGGGCTGGTTGCGACTGCGATTTTCTTGGTGCCGTCTGCTGGGGCTCTTGAGTCGGATCCGACTTCTTCGGGGGGAGCCGGCACAAAGATGGAGTCTGATTCTGGTGAAGGCTTGATAGACGGCTTAAGGAGGCGCTGAAGAGCGACGCCGGATGGTATCACTTGGCGGGTGGAGCCGACTCGTGCCAAGGCGTCTGCTTGGTCGTTGTCATTTCTTGGCACGTGAAGGAACTCACACCCCTCGAAGTATTCGCTGAGTTGCTGCACCAGGAAGCGGTAGCTCGCCATGTTTGCAACTTTCGCGTCCCAGTCGCCAGATGACTGCTGGACCACCAAATCGGAGTCGCCATAGCACAGGATCCGGCGAATGCCGAGTTCTTTGGCAAGCCGGAGCCCGTGGATGAGCGCCTCTTATTCGGCGACGTTGTTGGAGGCGGCGAAGTGGATGTGTAGCGCATACTTGAGCTTGTCGCCTTTAGGGGAGGTGAGGACGATGCCGGCTCCCAAGCCGGTGCGCATCTTGGAGCCGTCGAAATGCATCCGGCAATGGGTGGAGTCGGGCGCTGGCGGCAGGTACTGGGTCTCGGCCCAGTCGACGAGGAAGTCGGCCAGCGCTTGCGACTTGATGGCGGTGCGGGGCTGGTAGTAGATGGTGTAGGCAGCCAACTCTATGGCCCATTTGGCCACTCGGCCAGAAGCGTCTCGGCTCCTGATGATCTCGGCCAGCGGGGCTGTGCACACCACAGTAATTGGATGCTCTTGAAAGTAAGGCTTCAACTTCTTGGCGGCAAAGTGCACGCCGTAGCACATCTTCTGGTAGTGGGGGTAGTTCTGCTTGGAGGTCGACAGTACCTCGCTCAGGTAATATACCGGTCTCTGGACAGGGAGCGCCTTGCCTTCCTCTTTGCGTTCGACTACAATGACTATGCTGACTACTCGGCTGGTGGCGGCAATATATAGGAGCATGGGCTCTTTAGGAGTCGGAGCCGCCAGCACAGGGGGAGTAGTCAACATCTTCTTCAGCTGGAGAAATGCTTCATCCGCCTTGTGGTTCCACTCGAAAAAGGTGGTCTTCTTCGTCAGTTGGTACAAAGGGAGAGCTTTCTCGCACAGCCGACTGATGAATCGGCTGATGGACGCCAAACAGCCAGTGAACTTCTGCACATCCAACAGTCGGCTGGGTACGTCCATCCTCTCGATGGCCTTGTTCTTCACAGGGTTGCACTCTATGCCGCGTTCAGAGACCAGGAAACCAAGGAGTTGGCCAGCTGGTACTCCGAAGACGCACTTCTCAGGGTTGAGCTTGATCTGGAATCGGCGCAGGTTCTCGAAGGTTTCTTTGAGGTCTTCCATCAGCGTCCCACGCTTTTCCGTCTTCACCACTACATCATCTACATAGACGTGGGCGTTTCTGCCGAGTTGCTTGAGGAGGCACTTCTGCATGCAACGCTGAAAGGTGGCGTCGGCATTCCTTAAGGCAAACGTCATGGTTAGGTAGCAGAAGGCTCCGAACGGCATGATGAAGGCGGTCTTCAGTCTGTCTGCCGGGCTCAGTTTGATCTGGTGATACCATGAGTATGCATCTAAGAAGCTCAACAACTCACATCCGGCTGTGGAGTCTATCACCTGATCAATTCTTGGCAGAGAAAATGGGTCCTTGGGGCAGACTTTGTTGAGGCTTGTGTAGTCAATACACATCCGCCACTGCTTGTTCTTCTTCAGCACCAAGACCGGGTTTGCCAACCACTCTGGATGAAACACCTCCATAATGAAGCTGGCCGCAAGGAGCCGGGCTATCTCTTCTCCTACGACTCTTCTCTTCTCTTCTGATAGTCGGTGCAAAGGCTACCTGACGGGCTTCACATCAGGTTGGACGTGCAACTTGTGCTTGGCGAATTCCGTCGGTACACCTGGCATGTCTTTAGGGGACCATGCAAAGATGTCCCGATTCTCACGGAGGAAATCGATGAGTTCGCCTTCCTATTTGCTGTCAAGGTTTGCACCTATGACAGCGTACCTCTCTGGGTGCTCCGGGTCCAAGGGTATCTTCTTGGTATCTTTGGCCGACTTGAATGAGCCGTCAGCTTCTGACTCCTTGGGGTCAGGCGACATCTCTGGCTGCTTGCCGGCCATCGCCACAACCCGATCAAGAAGCCGCTTCTCAGCTGCGATCGCCAGGGACTCGGCCAGCCGACTGCTCTCAGCTGCGCAAGCGGACGACTTCCAATAGTCGCCGGCTACGGTCAGAATTCCCTTGGAACTCGGCATCTTCATCTTGAGGTAGGCGTAGTGGGGGACTGCCATGAACTTGGCCAAAGCAGGTCGGCCAAGTAACGCATGGTATGGGCTTTCGAGGTCCACCACTTCAAACCAGACTGGCTCTCGGCGGAAATGATCTTTGTCTCCGAAGAGGACGTCTATCAGGATCTTGCCGATTGGTGAGCAGGAAAGGCCAGGTACAATGCCATGGAACACAGTCCGGCTGCTCTGCAGCTGTCTTTGCTTGATTCCTAACTTCTCCATGGTGTCCTTGTACAGGATGTTGATGCTACTGCCTCCATCTATCAACACTCACGAGAAGCGAGCGGCCCGCCTATCCGTGGCCAAGGTGGCACTCAACACCAGGGCGTAGGAGCCCGGATTTGGCATCACCTCTGGGTGATCAGCTCTGCTCCAACTGATAGGCTTCTCGGACCAATGCATAAATTCTGGGGCATCTGATGCTACTGCATTTACTTCTTGCTGCTGCAGCCGCCTGCTGCGTCGATCACCAGCCACACTGGTGAACACCATATAGGCTCCATGCTCTTCTGGGTACTCATCTCGTACTGCGCCGACTGGCCTGGCAGCCGGCTGCTGGGGCGGCGGCGGAGGCGGCGGCCCAGCAGGCGGGGGAGGAAGGAGGCCGTCTCCTTTGGCAATTCTGGTAAGCCAGTGGCACTTTCGGGTGGTATGGTTTGACGGCTTCGCGCCGCTGTGGAACTTGCAGGGGCCATCTAGAGTTTGCTCGTAGGAGAAGGCCGGCAACCAGTTGGTCTTGCCGCCTTTCTGTCGCTTGGTAGGAGGCTGCCCCTCCTGCTGTTGGTCTTCGACTGTTGCAACCTGCCGACTGCTGGAAGTCGGCTGTGAGGCCTTGCGCTTGTTGTCGTTCTATTGTTGTCGCCGACTGGCATCTCTAGCCGGAGTTCTGGGAGCCCGAGGGGCCGTTTTTCCAGTCGCACTGACTTGAATCTCCGTCTTCATGGAGGAGTCGGCCGTGGCGTACTTGTCTTCTATGATCAGCAGCTCGTCGAGGGTTTCTGGCTCGTCGCAGAGTAGCTTGTGTTTGAGGAGGGTGCCTTCTCGGCACCCGGCGATGAAGTACTCAATAGCCTGCACCTCGTGTACGCCCTCGCAGGAGTTCTGAAGCTCGGCCCAGCGCGTGAGGTAGTCGCGTGTTGACTCGTCGGGGCCTTGCACGCACAAGGAAAGCTGGCGCGGCTTGGGAGGTCGCTTGTACGTGCTCGTGAAGTTGCGGATGAAGGCCTCGGTGAAGTCGACCCAGCTGTTGATGCTGCGGGGCTTCAGACTGTTCAACCATGTCCGGGCCGTGCCCTGGAGCATGAGTGGAACATACTTCACGGCAACACGCTTGTTGCTGTTCTCTATGTTGACGGTTGTGGAGTAGTCAACTAGCCAGTCTTCTGGATTCACGGAGCCGGTATACTTGGGTGTGTCTTGGGGGAGCGTGAACCCTTTGGGGAAGGGCTCGTCTCGGATGCGAGGTCCGAAGCATGGCGGACCCAACTCGTCTTCTTCTTCCAGCGCCAGGGATCGATGGAGTCGGTCGATCCGGTGGCGGGCGTCATTTTCTCCAACTCCCTCTCGGTGGCCAAGGCGGCCACCGAGAGTCGGATGCTCAACAGGCGGTGGGGAAACTCGTCGTTCTCTTCTCGGTGGGGGAGGCAGATAGTCGCCCTGCCGTTCCACTGCTCTCGGGCGGCCCTCTTGGTCGCGCTTGATGGTGATGCGAGTCCGAATGTGACTGACAGTCGGCTCTTTGTCTTTTCTTCCGTGGACTCCACCAGTCGGCGTCCAAGATGTCGCGCCTTGATCTCGGCGAGGAGGCAAGTCGTCATATGGCCGAAGCGGCGCCTCTGTGCGGCCGTCGGCTGCATTCTGCGCGGCAACCGCGTCGAGGAGCTGCTGGACTCGCTCCGTCATCATGCGGCGCTCTTTGCCTTCAAAGTTCTTCAGCTCGTCAGTCACCGCCTGGCGGCGCGGATGTTCTCCGCGGGCGTGGCGTATATGGGGCGATTGGCCCCGAACAGGTTGGCGATGGTCGCGCCGCGCTGCCGGACCGCGCCTAGGCGGCTAGGCCCAGTCGGAGCCGGCGAGCCGCCCACAGTGCGATCCATCTCGCGCTGGTAGGCTTCTAACAAGCGCCTCATGCTTGCCAGCTTCTTGGCGCCTTCGATGATCTGAAGGCGGCGTGTCTCCAGCGTCTCGGCGTCTGCGTCTTCTGGAATAGGCGCAGTCAGGTCTTGTAGAGCCGCGTCGAGTGGGTCATGAGCTCCCTCACCGGAACGCTCATCATGACTGATGACGAGCACCTTCGTGACGGCGCTTCCGCCGCTCTCCTCGTGAGGGAGTTGCTCATCGTAGACCACCACGTTGGTGGGGAAAGCGTCAAGCAACGCGGCGTCGGAGTCGACCAGCATCGGGTCGGTGGAGCCTACGGACTCCAAGTCCACGGCAGGCCCGCCGGTGACGTGGAGTTGGTCGAGGAGGCCCGCGAGGAGGTTTTCGGGGTCGCCTATGCCTGCATCGGATGCAGGCTCGTCGGAGAGGCGAACCTCGCCGACAAGTTCGGCGAGGCAGCTCGTTGCACAGGCGGCCTCAGCGCCGTGCAGCGCGTCGATGCAGACTCCGTCTGGCAAGCCTGGCTGGCTGCGCTCGCCAGGGAGGAAAAGGGTTCCCGTCCAGAACAGATCTCCGGACGATGGTGCACCTCGCCCCACGGTGGGCGACAAATGTCGGGGGTTGGGTGCGACATATGCCAAAGGATGGCTTATCATGGTGGGGGCGAGTAGAACGTCGCCGGTGCTTGGAAACGGGATGAGGCGAAGACATGCACGCCGGCGGATCTTACCCAGCTTCAGGGCTCTCCGAGGAGATAACACCCCTACTGCTGCTCTGCGGGGTCTCCGCATGGTCACTAAGGCAAAGTGAATACAAGGTTGCTCCTAGAGCTGTTTCTGGAGGTAGGAGAAGGCAAGGCTAGCTTTCTCCTTCCCGTATGATCTGGTCTAGTGCTAATGGATTCGAACCCTTTGCATGGGTGCCCTGGGGGTTTATATAGGCCTACCTCCCAGGGGTACAATGGTAAAACCGGCTGGGTGCGGGTCCCAGCCGTCTGTCTCTCAGGCCGCCATCTTCTCCGTCGACTACTGGGCCCGCCGACTGGTGGGTCCCGCCGACTTGCCTGGTACGGGGCCGACAGCCCTTGTCCGCCGCGGGCGGGTCTTGCCGGCTGCAGATTACTGTAGCCGTGCTTCTAATGACGCTGGCTTGGTCATGGGGTCATGGCAACAGTGCCGCCGCCTGACGGGCGATCACTGTTGCCATTCCCCGTCGTGTCTGGTTAATGGCGTGTGGGGCCCGTGGGAGGGGCCGACCGACTCCTGGGGGCCGACTCTCAACGGGTCCGTCTCTTGGAGCTCTTGCCGTCTTCAGTACTCCCGCTGACTGGTGGGCCCCGCCGTCTCCGGGCCGTACAGACAGGCCGTCGTGGGCACAGGGCTCCGCCCCCAAGGGCTGATGTCAGGGCCGGCATGGCAACAGTGCCGCGCCGGACGGAGATCTTCGTGGGTACGACGCACTGTGGCCATGCCTGCCCTTAATTAACAGGGTGGTTGGGGTCGCAGGCCGACTCCCTACAGTCAGCCTCTCCGGAAGTCGCTGGACAGGAGTCGGCTCATCTTGGAGTCGCCTCTGGGACTCGGCTTGCTTTGGAGTCGCCTCTGGGACTTGGCTTGTCTTGGAGTCGCCTCTGGGACTCGGCTCGTCTTGGAGTCGCCTCTGGGACTCGGCTCGTCTTGGAGTCACATCTGGGACTCGAGGGGCGCGGCCTGCCCCGATGTCTTGAAAGGTTCTAGGGCTCGGGTTAGCCTACCCGTGGCCCATTACTCCGACAATATTCTACGAAGATCTTTATCGGTCAAACCGCATAACAACATACATTGTTCCCTTTGTCATCGGTATGTTACTTGCCCGAGATTTGATTGTCGGTATCTCAATACCTAGTTCAATCTCGTTACTGGCAAGTCTCTTTACTCGTTCCGTAATACTTCATCCCGCAACTAACTCATTAGTCACAATGCTTGCAAGGCCTATAGTGATGAGTATTACCGAGAGGGCCCAAAGATACCTCTCCGAAACACGGAGTGACAAATCCTAATCTCGATCTATGCCAACCCAACAAACACCTTCGGAGACACCTGTAGAGCACATTTATAATCACCCTTTTACGTTCTGACATTTGGTAGCACACAAAGTGTTCTTCTGGTATTCGGGAGTTGCATAATCTCATAGTTTGAGGAACTTGTATAAGTCATGAAGAAAGCAGTAGCAATGAAACTAACACGATCATAATGCTGAGCTAACCGATGGGTCATGTCCATCACATCATTCTCCTAATGATGTGATCCCGTTCATCAAATGACAACACATGTCTATGGTTAGGAAACTTAACCATCTTTGATTAACGAGCTAGTCAAGTAGAGGCACACTAGGGACTATAGGTTTTGTCTATGTATTCACACATGTACTAAGTTTCTGTTTAATACAATTCTAGCATGAATAATAAACATTTATCATGAATTACGGAAATAAATAATAACTTTATTATTGCCTCTAGGGCATATTTCCTTCAGTCTCCCACGCACTAGAGTCAATAATCTAGATTACATAGTAATGATTCTAACACTGATGGAGCTTTGGTGCTGATCATGTGTTGCTCGTGAGAGAGGCTTAGTCAACGTGTCTGCAACATTCAGATCTGTGTGTATCTTGCAAATCTCTATGTCCCCTTCCGACACTTGATGACGGATGGAATTGAAGCGTCTCTTGATGTGCTTGGTTCTCTTGTGAAATCTGGATTCCTTTGCCAAGGCAATTGCACCAGTATTGTCACAAAAGATTTTCATTGGACCCGATGCACTAGGTATGACACCTAGATTGGATATGAACTCCTTCATTTGCTGCTTCCGAAGCAGCAATGTACTCCTCTTCACACGTAGATCCCACCACGACGCTCTGCTTGGAACTGCACCAACTGACAACTCCTCTATTCAATAAAAATACGTATCCGGTTTGCGACTTAGAGTCATCCGGATCGGTGTCAAAGCTTGCATCGACGTAACCATTTACGACGAGCTCTTTTTCACCTCCATAAACGAGAAACATATCCTTAGTCCTTTTCATGTATTTTAGGATGTTCTTGACCACTGTCCAGTGCTCCAATCTGGGGTTACTTTGGTACCTCCCTGCTATGCTTATAGGAAGACATATATTAGGTCTGAAGCATAGGGAATGACTTTCATTTTCTATCTATCTTCTGTGGTGGTATGACTTTGAGTCTGACTCCTCAACTTCACACCTTGTAACACAGGAAAGAACCCTTTCTTTGACTGATCCATTTTGAAATTCTTCAAAACTTTATCAAGGTATGTGCTTTGTGAAAGTCCAATTAAGCGTCTTGATCTATCTCTACAGATCTTGATGCCCAATATGTAAGAAGGTTCTCTAAGGTCTTTCATAGAAAAACTCTTATTCACGTATCCCTTTATGCTATCCAGAAATTCTATATGATTTCCAATCAACAATATGTCATCTACATATAAGATCAGAAATGCTACAGAGCTCCCACTCACTTTCTTGTAAATACATGCTTCTCCAAAAGTCTGTATAAAACCATATGCTTTGATCACACTATCAAAACGTTTATTCCAACTCCAAGAGGCTTGCACCAGTCCATAAATGGATCGCTTGAGCTTGCACACTTTGTTAGCACCCTTTGGATCGACAAAACCTACCGGTTGCATCATATACAACTCTTCTTCCAGAAATCCATTCAGGAATGCAGTTTTTACATCCATTTGCCAAATGTCATAATCATAAAATGCAGCAATTGCTAACATGATTCAGACAGACTTGAGCATCGCTATGGGTGAGAAAGTCTCATCGTAGTCAACTCCTTGAACTTGTCAAAAACCTTTTGCAACAAGTCGAGCTTTGTAAACAGTAACATTACCGTCTGCATTAGTCTTCTTCTTAAAGATCCATTTATTTTCTATGGCCTGCCGATCATCGGGCAAGTCCACCAAAGTCCACACTTTGTTCTCATACATGGACCACATCTCATATTTCATGGCATCACGCCATTTTGCGGAATGTGTGCTCATCATCGCTTCCTCATAGTTCATAGGTTCATCATGGTCTAGTAACACGACTTCCAGAACAGGATTACCATACCACTCTGGTGCAGATCTTACTCTGGAAGACCTACGAGGTTTGGTAGTAACTTGATCTGAAGCTTCATGATCATCATCATCATTAGCTTCCTCCCTAATTGGTGTAGGAATCACAGGAACTATTTTCTGCGATAAACTACTTTCCAATAAGGGAGCAGGTACGGTTACCTCATCAAGTTCTACTTTCCTCCCACTCACTTCTTTCGAGAGAAACTCCTTCTCTAGAAAGGATCCTTTCTTAGCAACAAAGATTTTGCCTTCGGATCTGTGATAGAAGGTGTACCCAACCGTTTCCTTTGGGTATCCTATGAAGACGCACTTCTCCAATTTGGGTTCGGGCTTATCAGGTTGAAGCTTTTTCACATAAGCATTGCAGCCACAAACTTTAAGAAATGACAACTTTGGTTTCTTGCCAAACCATAGTTCATAAGGCGTCGTCTCAATGGATTTTGATGGTGCCCTATTTAAAGTGAATGCAGCCGTCTCTAAAGCACGACCCCAAAAGGATAGCGGAAATCAGTAAGGGATATCATAGATCATACCATATCTAATAAAGTACGGTTACGGTGTTCGGACACACCATTTCGCTATGGTGTTCCAGGTGGCGTTAATTGTGAAACTATCCCATGTTGTTTCAAATGAAGACCATACTCGTAACTCAAATATTCTCCTCCACGATCAGATTGTAGAAACTTTATTTTCTTGTTACAATGATTTTCCACTTCACTATAAAATTCTTTGAACTTTTCAAATGTTTTAGACTTATGCTTCATTAAGTAGATATAACCATATCTACTCAAATCATCTGTGAAGGTAAGAAGATAACAATATCCACCACGAGCATCAATACTCATTGGACCGCATACATCGGTATGTATTATTTCCAATAAGTCAGTAGCTCATTCCATTGTTTCGGAGAACGGAGTTTTAGTCATCTTGCCCATAAGGCACAGTTAAGCACCAAGTGATTCATAATCAAGTGATTCCAAAAGTCCATCAGCATGGAGTTTCTTCATGCGCTTTATACCGATATGACCCAAATGGTAGTGCCATAAGTAAGTTGCACTATCATTATTAAACTTCAATCTTTTGGCTTCAACACTATGAATATGTGTATCACTACTATCGAGATTCAACAAAAATAGACCACTCATCAGGGGTGCATGACCATAAAAGATATTACTCATATAAATAGAATAACCATTATTGTCTGATCTAAATGAATAACTGTCTTGCATTAAACAAGATGTAGATATAATGTTCATGCTTAACGCTGGCACCAAATAACAATTATTCAAGTCTAAAACTAATCTCAAAGGTAGATGTAGAGGTAGTGTGCCGACCGCGATCACATCGACTTTGGAACCATTTCCCATGCGCATCGTCACCTCGTCCTTAGCCAATCTTCGCTTAATCCGTAGCCCCTGTTTCGAGTTGCAAATATGAGCAACAGAACCAGTATCAAATACTCAGGCGCTACTGCGAGCATTAGTTAAGTACACATCAATAACATGTATATCAAATATACCTTTCACTTTGCCATCCTTCTTGTCCGCCAAATACTTGGGCAGTTCCGCTTCGAGTGACCGATCCCTTTGCAGTAGAAGCGCTCAGTTTCAGGCTTAGGTCCAGACTTGGGTTTCTTCTCTTGAGCAGCAAACTTTTTGTCGTTCTTCTTGAAGTTCCCTTTCTTCCCTTTGCCCTTTTTCTTGAAACTAGTGGTCTAATTGACCATCAAGACTTGATGCTCCTTTTTGATTTCTACCTCCGTGGCCTTTAGCATCGCGAAGAGCTCGGGAATAGTCTTGTCCATCCCTTGCATATTTTAGTTCATCACAAAGCCTTTATAGCTTTGTGGCAGTGATTGAAGAACTCTGTCAATGACACAATCAACTGGAAGATCAACTCCTAGTTGAGTCAAGTGATTATGATACCCAGACATTTTGAGTATGTGTTCACTAACAGAACTACTCTCCTCCATTTTGCAGCTGTAGAACTTGTTGGAGACTTCATATCTCTCAACTCGGGCATTTACTTGAAATATTAACTTCAACTCTTGGAACATCTCATATGCTCCATGACATTCAAAACGTCATTGAAGTCCCGATTCTAGGTCGTAAAGCATGGCACACTGAACTATCGAGTAGTCATCAGCTTTGCTCTGCCAGACGTTCTCAACGTCATCAGTAGCATCAGCAGCAGGCCTGGCACCTAGCGGTGCTTCCAGGACGTAATTCTTCTGTGCAGCAATGAGGATAATCCTGAAGTTACGGACCTAGTCCATGTAGTTGCTGCCATCATCTTTCAACTTAGTTTTCCCTAGGAACGCATTAAAATTCAAAGGAACGGTAGCATGGGCCATTGATCTACAACAATGTAGACATGCAAAATACTATCAGGTACTAAGTTCATGATAAATTAAGTTCAATTAATCATATTAATTAAGAACTCCTACTTAGATAGACCTCCCTCTAATCATCTAAGTGATCCCGTGATCCAAATCAACTAAACCATGTCTGATCATCACGTGAGATGGAGTAGTTTTCAATGGTGAACATCACTATGTTGATCATATCTACTATATGATTCACGCTCGACCTTTCGGTCTCAGTGTTCCGAGGCCATATCGGCATATGCTAGGCTCGTCAAGTTTAACCCGAGTATTCTGCGTGTGCAAAACTGGCTTGCACCCGTTGTATGTGAACGTAGAGCTTATCACACCCAATCATCACGTGGGCACGACGAACTGTAGCAACCATGCATACTCAGGGAGAACACTTGTACCTTGAAATTTAGTAAGGGATCATCTTATAATGCTACCGACGTTCTAAGAAAAATAAGATGCATAAAGGATAAACATCACATGCAATCAAAATATGTGACATGATATGGCCATTATCATCTTGTGCTCATGATCTCCATCACCGAAGCATCGTCATGATCTCCAACGTCACTGGCGCGACACCTTGATCTCCATCGTAGCATCGTTGTCATTTCGCCAACTATTGTTACTACGACTATCGCTACCGCTTAGTGATAAAGTAAAACAATTACATGGCGATTGCAATGCATACAATAAAGCAACAACCATATGGCTCCTGCCAGTTGCTGATAACTTTTTTACAAAACATGATCATCTCATACAACAATTTATATCACATCATGCTTGACCATATCACATCACAGCAAGCCCTGCAAAAACAAGTTAGACGTCCTCTACTTTGTTGTTGCAAGTTTTACATGGCTGCTACGGGCTTCTAGCAAGAACCTTTCTTACCTACGCATCAAAACCACAACGATTTTTTATCGTGTGCTGTTTTAACCTTCAATAAGGACTGGGTGTAGCCACGCTCGATTCAACTAAAGTTGGAGAAACAGACACTCACCATCCACCTATGTGCAAAGCACGTCGGTAGAACCAGTCTTGCATAAGCGTACGCGTAATGTCGGTATGAGCCGCTTCATCCAACAATACCGCCAAATCAAAGTATGACATGCTGGTAAGCAGTATGACTATTATCGCCCACAACTCTTTGTGTTCTACTGGTGCATATAACATCTATGCATAAACCTGGCTCGGATGCCACTGTTGGGGAACGTAGTAATTTTAAAAAAAATCCTACACACACACAAGATCATGGTGATGCATAGCAACGAGAGGGGAGAGTGTGTCCACGTACCCTCATAGATCGAAAGGGGAAGCGTTATGACAATGCAGTTGATGTAGTCGTACGACTTAATGATCCGACCGATCTTAGCACCGAACGTACGACACCTCCGTGATCAGCACACGTTCAGCTCGGGGATGTCCCTCGTACTCTTGATCTAGTTGAGGCCGAGGGAGAGTTTCGTCAGCATGACGGCGTGGTGAGGGTGATGATGAAGTTACTGGTGCAGGGCTTCACCTAAGCACTACGACGATATGACCGAGGTGTGTAACTGTGGAGGGGGGCACCGCACATGGCTAAACAATGTCAACTTGTGTGTTCTAGGGTGCCCCCTGGCCCCGTATATAAAGGAGCAAGGGGGAGGCCGGCCGAACCTTGTGGCACGCCAGGAGAGGAGTAGGACTCCCCTTTCCTACTCCTACTAGGAGGGGGAAAGGAAGGAGGAGAGGGAGAAGGAAAGGGGGGCGCCACCCCCCTTCCCTAGTCCAATTTGGACCAGAGGGGGAGGGGTGCACGACCTGCCCTAGCCGGCCCTCTCTCTCTCCACTAAGGCCCACATGGCCCATTAGTTCTCCCGGGGGGTTCCGGTAACCCTCCGGCACTCCGATTTTCTCCGAAATCACCCGGAACACTTCCGGTGTACGAATATAGCCATCCAATATAACAATCTTAATGTCTCGACCATTTCGAGACTCCTCGTCATGTCCGTGATCATATCCGGGACTCTTAACTATCTTCGGTATATCAAAACACATAAACTCATAATACCGACCGTCACCGAACTTTAAGCGTGCGGACCCTACGGGTTCGAGAACTATGTAAACATGACCGAGACACCTCTCCGGTCAATAACCAATAGCAGAACCTGGATGCTCATATTGGTTCCAACATATTCTACAAAGATCTTTATCGGTCAAACCGCATAACAACATACATTGTTCCCTTTGTCATCGGTATGTTACTTGACCGAGATTCGATCGTCGGTATCTCAATACCTAGTTCAATCTCGTTACTGGAAAGTCTCTTTACTCGTTCTGTAATACTTCATCCCGCAACTAACTCATTAGTCATAATGCTTGCAAGGCTTATAGTGATGAGTATTACCGAGAGGGCCCAGAGATACCTCTCCGAAACACGGAGTGACAAATCCTAATCTCGATCTATGCCAACCGAACAAACACCTTCGGAGACACCTGTAGAGCACCTTTATAATCACCCTTTTACGTTGTGACATTTGGTAGCGCACAAAGTGTTCCTCCGGTATTTGGGAGTTGCATAATCTCATTGTCTGACGAACTTGTATAAGTCATGAAGAAAGCAGTAGCAATGAAACTAACATGATCATAATGCTAAGCAAACGGATGGGTCATGTCCATCACATCATTCTCCTAATGATGTGATCCCATTCATCAAATGACAACACATGTCTACTGTTAGGAAACTTAGCCATCTATGATTAACGAGCTACTCAAGTAGAGGCATACTAGGGACTATAGGTTTTGTCTATGTATTCACACATGTACTAAGTTTCCGGTTAATACAACTCTAGCATGAATAATAAACATTTATCATGAATTAAGGAAATAAATAATAACTTTATTATTGCCTCTAGGGCATATTTCCTTCAATACAATCAATCAAAGAGCAACTATCATAGTTAAAGTGTTTGTAATCCAAAAGAGTGGGCACATCACTAGTTAAAATCTTGACCTTGTCAAACCCACTTTTGTCAATTTCCTCAACAAGATTTTCACACTCCGAATTATTGAGATGCCTTCTAGCTAAAGTTGACTCTGCTCCCGTCCCTTTTTCATCAATTTTAATTTTACTAAACAAGGAATCAATAGAAGAAACACCAATCATTTTACGATCTTCATCACTTTTATGAAAGCAATCACTAGAAAATGCTTTTTCTAGAAATTCTCTTCTAGCTCTAAGCATAGCGGTTCTTCTCTTACTTTCATCCATAGAAACATAAAGAGCTTTAATTGATTCCTCTACTTTAGGAACCAAAATTTTCATCTTGAGATTTTCAACATCATGAGAAATTCCATCAACACTTCTAGACAAATCATCAATCTTATTCAACTTTTCTTCTCTGGTACTGCTGAAAACATTTTGTGTGTTGATAAATTCTTGAATATTATTCTCAAGATCACAGGTGTTCCTATTATTATTATAAGAAGGATTTCTATAGGAATTACCATAATTATTAGAGGAATTACGAGGAAAAGGCCTAGCATTAAATTACCTCTATAAGCATTGTTATTGAAATTATTGCAAGAGATAAAATTCACATATATGGCATCACTATTTTGCTCAATCAAAGTAGACAAAGGCATATCATTGAAATCAATAGGGGCACTTTTACTAGCAACCAATTTCATAAGAGCATCAACTTTTTCACTCAAAGAAGAAATTTCTTCAACCAAATTAACTTTTTTTCTAGTAGGAGCTCTTTCGGTGTGCCATTGTGAATAATTTGCCATGATATTATAAAGAAATTTGGTGGCTTCACCCAAAGTAATTTCCATAAAAGTCCCACCCGTGGTGGAATCTAAAATATTACGAGAAACAAAATTCAACCCGGCATAAAATTTTTGTATGATCATCCAAAGATTTAACCCATGAGTTGGGCAATTCCTTAGCATTATCTTCATCCTTTCCCAAGATTGTGAAACATGCTCATGTTCAAGTTGCTTGAAATTCATGATCTGGGTTCTAAGGCAAATAATTTTTGTAGGCGGAAAATACTTAGTGATGGAAGCATCTTTGCACTTGTTCCAAGAATCGATACTATTGCGAGGCAAAGAGGAAAACCAATTTTTTGCAGAATCACGCAAGGGAAATGGAAATAATTTCATCTTCACAACATCATTGTCCACATCTTTTTTCTTTTGCATATCGCATAATTCCACGAATGTGGTGAGATGGGACACGACATCCTCATTAGAAGTACCAGAAATTGATCTTTCATAACAAGATTCAACAAAGCAGTATTTATATCACAAGACTCCGCACTAGTGGTGGGAGGAGCAAGAGGAGTGCCAATAAAATCATTGTTGTTGGTATTTGAGAAATCACACAACTTGGTGTTCCCTTGAGTCATGGTGACTACGCAACAAGATTGCACTCAAAAACAGATCCGGCAAGAAAATGGCGAACAAAAAAGAGAGCGAATAAAATGGAAAATTTTTGTGAAGTGGAGGAGAGGAAAACGAGAGGCAAATGGAAAATAATGTAAATTGCAAGGAGATGAGATTTGTGATTAGGAACCTGGTAGATGTTGATGATGTCTCCCCGACAACGGCGCCATGAATTCCTTTTGATGTTGGCTTGAACTACGTGGTATTTCCCCAAAGAGTAAGGGATGATGCAGCACCGCAACGGTAGGTATTTCCCTTAGTTGAGACCAAGCTTATCGAACCAGTAGGAGAACCAAGCAACTCTATGTAAATAGACCTGCACACAAATAACAAATACTTGCAACCCGACGTATAAAAGGGGCTGCCAATCCCTTTTGGGTAGCGGCGCCCATGATAGGCAAACGGACGTGAGAGAGTGTCATGGGAAACGAACACCTATGGGGCAGGGCCCCTTTTCGGCCCGGCAAGGGAGCGGAGGGCGCACGAAGAGAAGATCGAGGCGGAGCACGCGAGGGATTTTTACCCAGCTTCGGAGCTCTCCGGAGAGATAAAACTCCTACTGCTGCTTTGTGTTTGTATTGTGTTCTTGCTCGAAGGAGTGAGCATGGTGTAGTTTCGAACGAGTCGAACCCCCTCTACGTTACGCATGGGCCTCCTTTTATAGGCTAAAGGGGTCACCGACAGGTGGCAACGCAGACAGGGGTACAAATGTAAAAAAGGTGGTTGGTACAACTGCTATCTACAGTGCACCCTACCTAACTCTGACGGCAGGGGACAAGCGCATTTAATGCCCGTCCGCCTCGCCCAACAGTGCAGAGAAGCGACCGTTAGGGGCGCCACCGCCTGCCACGATGGCCTTCTCGTCACCTCCACTTGCCACCTCACACCGCTTGGCTGCACAGCGCCCCGCCACGTGCTCCTGGGATGGTCCTGGGGCGACACGTCGTCGGATGCGCTGGAGCGTGGGCGCAGAGTGGTGGCTTCGCCGCGGCAAGCGCCTTGCCGCGGTCATTGTCTTGTCGCACCCAAAAGCTTGTCGCTCGTTGGGTCTTGCCGGGACGCGCGGTGCGTCGCGGCAAGTTTCTTGAAATGCCTTGGTCGGCCTTCCCGACAAGCTCCTCTTGCCGGGGCCTTGCCCTACCCGGCAAGATCCTCTTGCCGGAGCCTTGTCTTCTCAGTCAAAACACTTTGTTCTTGAATGGCACAAATATGAGCTACGGAGGATCTTGGCGGACGCCTGGCAAGCCCTACCGCTGGGTGCTGCGACTGCTGGTGCACAAGTTCGGGATACTAAGGTACCCCTACTTTAGTACACCGACAGGAGCCCCCGGGCCTGGGCCACACACGGTGCCGAGCAATGTTGGGCCAGGCCCAAAACAGGGCACGGGCACGCGCGGCCTGGGTCCATACCAAATCTAACTCCGTATCCACTGCGCCCTCCCGTAACGGCACGCGTCAAACGCGGCGTCGTGGGAGAGATCATGGGCAATTCTTTAATCAAGAAAGGCGTAACGTTCGCCTCTCCTCTTTATAAGCAGAGGAAACAGGGGCCGTTCCCCCACCTTCGCCACTTTCGGTTCCTTCCTCAGAAAGCTCCGCCGCTCCCCTCCGCTTCCCAAGCCGAAAGAGAGCAGCGCTCCGCCGCCCGTCGCCGCCGCCCTCCTCCGCCGCTTCCGCCACGGCTCCGAAGACCGGAAAGAGTGCGAAGTCAGCCGAGGCGCTGCGGCTTGAGGCGCTACACAAGGAGCGAGCACTTTTCCCCCCCGAGCTCACCCCGAAGGCGCTGCGGGAGGAGTTCTATCTCTTCTGGTTGACGGAGATGCGGGCGCATCCGCGCACGCAGACACTCTCCGCCGAAGCTTCTACTTCGAAGCGGTGCCCAAAAGGGTACTACTTCTTCCCATTGTTCTTCTATTGCGGGCTCTGCCCGCCCTTTTCCGATTTCTTCTACGACATTATGAACACGTACGGGCTCCATCTCCTCGACTTCACCCCCAACGCCGTTCTGACCATGGCGGTTTTCGCGCATCTTTGCGAGAACTTCGTCGGAATCCACCCCAACGTTGCCCTTTTCCGCCACTATTTCATGCCTCGGGTCGAGAAAGGAGAGCCCTTGGCTGGCGGGGTCTCCTAGATCTCGAGGGCCGGCAAGAAGGAGGTGTATCTGGAGGGGGAGCTCCGCAGCAAATGGGACGAGTGGAGGGCTGAATGGTGTTGGATTGTTGACTTAGATCCGCAGCCATTCACCAATTTGCGCCAAACCCGGGTAGTGCGCGGCGGCGACTGGAGCGCCCTGGCGGCGGACGATGCCAAGCTGAAGATCGCCACCACCAGGATCCTGCGGCTCAGGCTTGCCGGGCTCACTATAGGGGCTGTTGGCGCGGACTTTCTTCGCCGCCGCATCGCCCCTCTGCAGGAGAGGGGAAGGCCCGCCTGGCTGTTCGGGGGCCCGGCGGATATCATGAGGCTGCGCCCAGGCCTCAATTTTAATTTCACAGTTTTGGAGTTGGATGGGATGCTCAAGGAGTTGTTCAAGCACGACGCCAACCATCCGGAGTGGTTCAGGCTGCCGCAGGGCGTCGTCCCCTTGTGCAACAACTCTGCGCTCGATCGCATCCGCGCCATGATGCCGGAGTGCGACTCGCATGGGATCATCCCAACTTGGCAGGAGCCCTCCGACGACGTCGTGCGGCAATTCTTTGATGGCCTGGTGGAGGTGGCAGTCCGTGCCGACGAGCAGAGGCTCCTCACCCGCGACACCACTGCGAGATGCGGTACATCGCCACCAGGGCGGAAGAGGCGGCGGCAGCCGCCGCCGCGGGCGAGTTCGGGTTTACTTTGGAGGAGGCGGAGGCAGCCGAAGCGGCAAGCCTTGCCGACCGAGAGGACCTTGGCGGGGAGGTCGTTGGCGAGGGGGAGCCCGAAGCCGAGGCGAGCGAGCCTGCCGGGGGCGCAAGTGGCCAGCCATCTTCAAGCAGCTTGCCGCGGACGAGGCCCTCAGCGCAGCCCCCGGCCCAACAAAGAAGGCTCCTCCGCAGGACCGGGGACACAGCAGGGCGGCCGACGGGCCAACAGCCGCCGCGCCGCGGGGCACGCTCCACCGCGCCAAGCACCGCTGACACGGGAGCGTCTCACGCCGCGCCGGCAACTGGAGCGGGATCTTCTCGAGCCGCTACTCCTGATCCTGCCGCAGCTCCCGCCAAGCGTCCAAGGGAGCCTACTCCTCCACCTCATCGCGCGGAAAGGTGCCGGACTTCGACCTCTCCGCACTGAGCTCCGAGGAGGAGGAAGAAGAAGAAGAGGAGTATGACTTTCTTCTCGTTGTACTTATGTTTCTTTGATTCTTGCTATTTCTTGTCTTGTATCTGATCTGCTTTCCTCTGAACCTCGTTCTTTCTCAGGACTCTAGCCGAGAGAGCGGCAAAGAGGGCCAAGGTCCCCGTGGTTGTCATCGAGGACGACCCTACTGTGGCAACAGAGGATGCATCCGAGACTACCTTGACGGACCCGGCAACCTCTCCCCGAAGCAGCCCCCAGCGCAGCCCCCAGCGTAAGTACTTGTTCACTTCCTGTTGTGGGGCGCGCATGGGTGCTCTTTCTTTGTTGATATCTTGACTGTTGACTTGCTTGTGTAGGAGCAGAGCAGGCCCATCAGGAGCAACCAGAAGCCGCTCCAGAAGTGCTGTCTGCTTCAACTACGCCGCCAAGGGGCGATTCTCCGACAAGGGAGCGCTCTCCGGCAAGGGAGAGGTCCCCGGCAAGGGATGGGACCAGCGAGCCTTCGGTGGTGGAGCCCATGGTCACAGAGCCCAGCACAGGTAACCCTCCTTGTCGGAAATTTTCCCTTGGGTTCTTCTTCTTCTGGTCTTCTTTTTTTTGGATATTTGCTTGACTTTTTCTCCCCCTGAGGGAGTCTTGGACTAGGGGGTGTCCGGACAGCCGGACTATCATCGTCCACCGGACTCCAAGACTACGAAGATACAAGATTGAAGACTCCGTCCCGTGTCCGGATGGGACTTTCCTTGGCGTGGAAGGCAAGCTTGGCGATACAGATATGTAGATCTCCTACCATTGTAACCGACTCTGTGTAACCCTAGCCTCCTCCGGTGTCTATATAAACCGGAGGGCTTTAGTCCGTAGGACACAACATACATTACAACAATCATACCATAGGCTAGCTTCTAGGGTTTAGCCTCCTTGATCTCGTGGTAGATCCACTCTTGTACTACCCATATCATCAATATTAATCAAGCAGGACGTAGGGTTTTACCTCCATCGAGAGGGCCCGAACCTGGGTAAAACATTGTGTCCCTCGTCTCCTGTTACCATCCGCCTAGACGCACAGTTCGGGACCCCCTACCTGAGATCCGCCAGTTTTGACACCGACATTGGTGCTTTCATTGAGAGATCCTCTGTGTCGTCACTGATAGGGCGGATGCCTCCACCCATCTTCAAAGACGGTGTTTTCGCCGAAGGGGCCTTGGCCGCCAGCCAAACTATCCGGCTAGGTGGTTTTCTTATGACCGCCTGTCCGGACGCCGCTTCGACAATGACTTGTCAAGTCGTCAGAAGCAATCTTCGCGTCAGCCCGAAAGCTGCCGAACAGTTGGATCCAATAGATCTCTCGTCTGTTAACGAGCTCTTGGATCGCATCACCGCCCTGGGAGTCGCTATGGACTACAACCAGATTGGGCTTAAAACCGATCTGAGAGAGATTAACTCTCCCCAGGCCACCCACCACGTCACAGTGGTAGAGGAGCAATACAGCAACTCTTCGCCTGTATTGAAAACTATTCATGTCCGGATTCCCGAACCCTCCACGCCGGATTTCCGCGGAGGGACGGACTTCGATTGAGCATTGAACTTAAAATCATGCGTCGCTCCGGACTCGCTGGATTGTGTCCAGCAAACCAAGCTTCCAAATTTGGAAACCCCTCGGCCTTTGAGCCCCAAGATGGGCAGGGATCCGGACTTCATTCCACCCACCCGCCCAGACATATGCGATCTATCTCTAATACGGCAAGAGCCCGCTGAAACAGTACACCACTACTGGGCCAGATTCCTCCTGGTTATGGACAGGATAAAGGACTACCGAGAGGAAAACGCAATCTCAATCTTCTGCAATAATTGCACGGACAAGGGAATATTGAACGCCATCGATCGTCGCAAAATTACACGTTTCGCCGATCTGGCGTCCATAGTACGAAAGTACTGTGCGATGGAGAGTTTCCGGAAAACCAAAAATCAATTTTGGGATAATTCGGCCCCAGCCCCAGTCCACAACAAAAGGGCGCCTCACATTCAGGCCCCATATGCAAAAAAGAAAAAGCAAAAACCCAATAAGGGGCACGGAACCGTACTGGAGGGATGGCTCAATGGACCCTGTAAGCTTCATAGTACAGAGGGAGCCGTCCCAACACATAGCCTTCGAGCATGTTGGATATTACGGCAGGTGGCCAAAAGTGGCGAGGAGCTTCTAGCCCCAGAAAACCACTCCAACAATACCAGTACGGTATCAATAGTCTTCGAGACCTTCACATCAAACAATATGCGAAAACGAACAATCCACAGACTTGCCGAAATCTACCAAGTAGCAACAGCAAATCCATGGAGCGACACAGCTATTACCTTCAATGCCAGCGACGAGCCTAAATTCCGAACAGCCAGAGCGCCAGCTGCACTGGTACTTAGTCCCATAGTGGACGGCTTTCGACTGACAAAAGTCCTCATGGATGGCGGCAGCGGACTAAACCTCATTTACGAGGAAACTCTGCGAAAAATGGAAATCGATTGGAGCCGTATTGAGCGAAGCAGCACAACCTTTAGAGGAATAATCCCTAGCCGGGAAGCACGCTGCACCGGAAAAATCACACTCGATGTGGTGTTCGGCTTGCCGGACAATTACAGATCCGAAGAAGTCACGTTCCAAGTGGCCCCGTTCAGCAGCGGATATCACGCTATATTAGGACGAGAGGTATTCACAATTTTTCAAGCAGTACCTCATTACGGGTACATGAAGCTCAAAATGCCTGGGCCCGACGGAATAATCACCCTCGCTAGTGATCCGGACATAGCACTCCGCGCCAAAAATAAGACAGCTGCACTAGCCCTGGAGGCACTATCCGAAGCCTTAGCAGCAGAGGAACTCACTGCGCTGCGCTCTACGGTGAACAGGGACGATGTGATACTCGATAAAAGATCCAAGTCCACCTCCTTCAAACCAGCAGATGAAATAATAAAATTCCAGGTCCATCCAATGGACCCAACAAGGACGGCCTCCATTGGGGCACAATTGAACCCCGAAGTAGACGCCGCATTGCGTGAATTCCTTCGGGAAAATTGGGACATCTTCGCCTGGCATCCTTCGGATATGCACGGAATCCCACGCAGGTTGGCAGAACACAGCCTAAACATCCTAAAAGGATTTAAGCCAGTCAAACAGGCTCTTCGATGATTTTCCGAACCCAAAAGACAGAAAATGGGAGAAGAGCTAGCCAAACTATTGGAAGCCGGATTCATTAGAGATATCAAACATCCGGACTGGCTAGCAAATCTGGTGATGGTACCAAAGAAGGATAAATCCTGGCGCCTCTGTGTCGATTTTAAAGACCTCAATAAGACTTGCCCAAAGGATCCCTTCCCTCTCCCCCGCATCGACCAAATTATCGATGCTACCGCAGGGCACGATTCGTTGTGCTTCCTGGACGCATACTCTGGCTATCATCAAATCAAGATGGCGGAAGCAGACCAAGCCGCAACGGCATTCATCACTCCATACGGACCATTCTTCTTCAACACGATGCCCTTCGGACTTAAAAATGCCGGCGCAACATATCAGCGCATGATTCAAACATGTCTGGCCACCCAGATCGGCAAAACAGTCGAGGCATACATAGACGACGTAGTCGTCAAAACAAAACACATCGAAACTCTAGTAGACGATTTGAGGCTCACATTCGACAACCTCAGAGCATATGACATCATGCTGAATCCGGAAAAATGCGTTTTCGGCATACCAGCCGGAAAGCTGCTGGGCTTCATTGTATCCGGCAGAGGAATTGAAGCAAACCCGGCTAAAATCCGAGCTCTGTCACAGTTGGATATTCCAAAAGACCTCAAACAAATACAAAAATTAACAGGATGCGTGGCAGCCCTAAGCCGCTTTATCTCCTGTCTAGGAGAAAAGGCGTTGCCCCTCTATCGCCTCCTCAGGCGCACCGAACACTTTGAGTGGACGGATGCTACCACTGCCGGACTCGATGAAATAAAGGCCATATTGGCAACAAATCCGGTCCTGGCTGGGCCCACTCTGGGCGAACCAATGTTGTTATACATCGCAGCAACGCATCAAGTTGTAAGCGGTCCTCGTTGTCGAACGAGCAACAGAAGGGCATAAATTCCCTCTTCAAAAACCATTGTATTATGTATCCACTGTGTTAACCCCCTGCAAATCCCGTTACCCGCACTATCAGAAGATAGCATATGCGGTGTTCATGGCGTCCCGGAAGCTCCGACACTACTTTCAAGAGTGTTCGATAACAGTGGCCTCTGAAGTACCACTCAATGACATTATAAATAACCGCGACGCAACGGGCAGGATTGCAAAATGGGCCATTGAGCTCTTACCATTCGATATAACTTTGTCGCTGAATGGACCGAAGCCGAACTCCCTAAAGAGTACGGCGCATACTCCAATTGGGTTATGCATTTCGACGGCTCTAAAATGTTGGCTGGACTGGGGGCTGGCGTCGTATTGACATCCCCAACTAGGGACACAGTCCAGTACGTACTTCAAATAATGTACACGGACTCCAACAACGCAGCCGAATACGAGGCCCTATTACATGGTCTCCGGATGGCAGTCTCCATGGGTATTCAACGCCTAGAGGTGCGCGGGGACTCAAACCTTGCAATATCGCAAATAAATGGAGACTTCGACGCCAAGGATCCGAAAATGGCAGCATATCGCAACGCCGTTCTAAAAATGTCAGCTCGGTTTGAAGGACTCGAATTCCATCACATAGCCCGAGATAATAACCAAGCGGCCGACGTACTGGCACGCATCGGTGCGAAACATGATGCTGTCCCTCCAAATATCTTCCTGGAACGGCTCTTCAAGCCATCCGTACTATGGGAAGAGGAGCCCGGAAGTGACAAACCAGAAAAAACCGAGCCAATCGGCAATTCAGCCGATGACATAACAGCGTCAGCCCACGACATAATGGCAGTAATCGCCCCGTGGACAGAACCATTCCTAGCCTACTTGCTTAGGCAGGAACTCCCCGAAGACCAAAACAAGGCCCGCTGCATAGTCCGGCGATCGAAAGCCTACAAGGTCCATGAGGGAGAACTTTATAAGAAAAGCACAACCGGAGTCCTTCAAAGGTGTATCTCCGAAGAGGAAGGGCGAAACCTCCTGGCTGAAATTCATGCCGGACTAGGCGGACACCACGCAGCAGCCCGGGCCCTTGTAGGAAAGGCATTCCATACAGGATTTTATTGGCCGACGGCCCGGGCAGATGCCCAGGACTTAGTCCAGACATGCGTTGGTTGTCAGCTCTTTCCTAATCAGAGCCATACGCCGCCTACCGCCCTCAAAACTATACCCATTACCTGGCCGTTCGCGGTCTGGGGGCTTGATATGGTTGGACCCCTTAAAGGGGGAACCCACAAGCAAAGGTACCTATTGGTCATGGTGGATAAATTCACCAAATGGATAGAGGCCAAGCCGGTCAAAACGGCAGAGTCCGGACCAGTGATAGACTTTATATCCGGGGTAGTACACCGTTACGGAGTCCCCCATAGCATCATCACCGACAACGACACGAACTTCACAGCCGACGAGGTTAAGTCATGGTGCAAGAATATGGGCATCAAGCTCGACTACGCTTCAATCTATCACCCTCAAACCAACGGTCAAGTGGAACGAGCAAATGGTCTAATAATGAGCGGCATTAAACCCAGACTAGTGCGGTCACTTACTAAATCTGACACGCACTGGGTCGAGGAGCTCGACTCCGTACTCTGGGGGCTGCGGACAACGCCTAACCATACTACCGGATTCACACCATTTTTTATGGTATACGGCGCAGAGGCAGTCCTGCCCTGCGACATTATTCATGACTCACCTCGAGTGCGCATGTACGAGGAAAGAGAGGCCGAGCTGGATCGGCAGGACAGCTTGGACACATTGGAGGAAGAATGCGACGTCGCCAAAGCTCGTTCCGCATTCTATCAGCAGCAGGCTTGAAGATATCAAAGCAGAGAAGTATGGGCCAAGACTTACAACCTTGGCGAACTAGTTCTACGCCTGCCGGACAAGAAAAAGGACAAGCTCAAGCCCAAATGGGAGGGCCCCTTCATTATCGATCAAGTCCTGACCGGCGGAGCATACCGTCTACGAAATGCGTCGGATAACCGACTCGAGCCGAACCCATGGAACGCAGCCCGCCTCCGACGATTCTACGCCTAGCGCCGGACTAAGAGTTCGTCCCCTTCCCCCATCCAAACTTTTACACTTCGGCTGTCTTTTGTTTCTCTTTTCATGCCTTTTTATTCAAAAGCCCTTGCGGGCCTATTTTTGCATTTTTCGCATACGCATGATGTGCCATCCGCACTCATTATTCCTGGGGGCTTCTTTTACAGAAGCTCAATTATACGGGTTTCATACCCAGCACATGTGTCAAGCTTCCACATGTACCTTTTACTCGCCATTATATGCATCGATATGACTTAAGTTTTGGCCAAGCTGGGTTGCCTGGCTCCTGTGCTTACCCCTACGTTCCCAATTGTTCGGCTAGGAGGTAAAGGGAGCACCTCTGCGATTGTTACTGCCGGGTCAGCCGGATGTGTACCTCAGACTGGGTGAAGCCGAAAGCTAGCGTTCTTAAGGGAATATTCGGTCAGTGACTTAAAAGATGACTTTTTACCTATTTATCTATCTGCCCCCAGATGTTTTACTGCTTTCTTTGCAGTCCGAACATGCACTTTAGGGCATGCCTCCCAGGGAAAGGAACTCTTAACGAAACTATTCTCCCTGGAAGATGTTTCTTACTAACCATGTAATATAACATAACTAGTTGGGCACTTGTCTGATAAAGCACTAATGACCCCTACGCCTGGTCTCCATGCATACCACGGTTGTTTCTTAACCAAAAATGTATTCGGACACACTCCGAACTCTAGGGTCCCGAGGTTGAAGCGAAAAGGTCGGCAAAGACAAACGATCTACAATCCGGCTAGAAGGCATTTCACATGTCACTTTAAAGGAAAACATACATTGTCAAATTTACTGATTGTATTCCTCCTCAATCCCGTCTAACAGGCTGTCTAATTTACAGTCCCGTTGGGAAAATTTAGCAGCCAACTCTACTTGGCTGTATACTAAACTCACAGGGATCTCCTTCCCATCGGGCCCCACCGGTCCAACTTCGGCCATGTGGTTGGGATCCGCCTTCTTGTAACGTGTCTTCACCATGGCCCAAGCCTCCCTGGCACCTTGACGGCAAGCCAAAATCTTCCACAAACGGAAGCGCTACCGCACTCCCTGTAGCTTCTCCGAAAGCTCCCCAAGGCCCTCGGGTAGGGAGAGGGCTGGCCATAAAGCCCGAACGACGCCGCTCATTGCCTGCTGAACTCGTTCGAGCAGTTGCAACAATTCGGGAAGTTGATCACCCGTTGATATGGGCATCTCCTCTGCAGGACAACCTGTGAGTATACCTACAAGACATACTATGTCAATTTGCTTCTTCGCCGAACTCTTCTTTTAAAGGGAGTCCGCTCAAGCACTTATTATAAATGCCGCGACGAAGCCGCTGATTCTCCTTAACGGAGCCGGACAGCTCGGCTCGAGCACCTTTCAGCTCTTCTCCGAGCTTGGCGTTGGCATCCTGGAGCCTGTTCCTTTCTTGCTAAACCCTATTCAGCACACTCTCGCTGGCCTTTAGCTGGCGCAGCAATGCTTGCCTGTCCAGATCTTGTCCGGCGGCACCTGCAATGTCATTATTAGACTCGCGCGCACGCCGCACAGCGCTTATATTTATTAATAAAAATGTGTTACCAGGAGGGGTCTCTGCGTCTCCTCCTGCGGCAGCAAGTGCGGCCTCAAGTTGGGCTTTGCAATCTTGCAGCTCCCGAGACAGCTGGGCATTCTTCTCGGTAAGAGCATGCATTTTCAAATGATCCTTAAATCAGTTAACATAACTACTTTAAGTCTCGGGGGCTACTGGTATATACAACCATTAAAATTCCCTTACCCGTATGTCTTTCACATACTGCTCCGTGGCTCTGGTAAAACCATCTTGAGTGGCACGGAGATGTGCGTCCCCTGCGTTAAAGGCATCCAATGCCTCAGGGGAAAAGCACGCTTCACGGAATACTGTCCGGCGGCGCCTATGGTTCATGGCGCTCCCCACCTCAGACTTGGTGGCGGACAGTCTGTCGGTGTCCTCCGTTGGAGAAGGATCCGGCCCGTGTCTTATGCTTGCCTCCCCCTCCAGGCCGGGCGCTGGAGCCTGGCCGGTGTAGGTTGGATCGGCAACTTCTGTGCCCGCAGTTCGGCGAGAGCTTTTTCTCCTACAAAGATCATGACCACTCAGGCGTTTCCTAGGAACGTTGCTCTGAAAATTCAAATACGAGCTATACCTTTGTGGCTACGTTTCCGTCTGCACCGCGCTCCTTTTCCGCCTGCTGGTCCGGACTGGCCTCTGTTGGTCAGCCGCCGCGGGCTCGGCTTCCTGCCGTAAAGGCACTTCCTGTAACATACCATCATTCGCGAAGGTTAGAAATGGGCAAGGAAGAGATAATGGTGTCCGAACCTCGGTCACAGTCACCTGGGAAGCCGGATACTGTCCGGGGTAGTCCGCCGTAATGGCAACCAAAGCATTGTCCATGCTAAGCTGGTGAAATACCCCGTCGATCAGCTCCGCCTTTATATCCGGATCCTCTTTGGAGGCCGGATCCAGGAATCTTTCTGGATCCTCGGGTTGTGGAGCAGGACTTACCATGTCCTCCACAGTCCGGCGTAGATCCTGCACCGAAGACATAATGTAAGAAGCCTAAACTTTGAAAGCATGGGTTGAGCCCTTGAAGGTGTTCGCTTACCCATCCTCTAGGGTTGATCATGGAAAACCCATTCAAAGGGTTCCTTCGAAGGAAGTCCTCCTTCTCCCCCTTGTACAGGCTGGACAGGATCTCCACCAGATCCTCGGTCGAATCCGGCCCTTTGCGGCCATGACGGGTGGCATCATCTTCCCCGTTGAAATCCCACATGGGGTGGCCTCTGTATTGCAATGGCTGTACCCCCCGCATGATGCATGTCGCCATGACTCCGATCATGGTCAAGCCAGAATGGGCCATTAATCTTATTCGGCCCATCAAGTAATGGACGCTCTTGTCTTCCTCCAATCGGGGGCTCCGTGGGCACCAGCTGAGGCGTTTCTTCAAAGGAGCAGCACTAAACTCCGGGAGGCCGATCCGGACTGGGTCCGGCAGCGGAGCGTCTCCTATATAAAACCACTCTGAAGGCTAGTCTTCGGACGCCTTCTTGGGAGTACCGGATGGGTATCCGGTCCCGGCAATGCGCCATATTTCGGCGCCGCCCACTTGATATATGGACCCCTCATGAGAACGGGGTACGAGGTAGAATAGCCTCTTCCACAATGCAAAATGGAGCTCAATGCCCAGGAATAGCTCACAAAGAGCTATGTAGCCCGCGATATGCAGGACAGAGGCGGGCGTGAGGTGGTGGAGCTGGAGTCCGTAGAACTCCAGGAGCCCGCGGAGGAACGGATGTATTGGGAATCCGAGTCCCCTTATCAGATAAGGGACGAAGCATACTCGCTCCCCTTTATTGGGGCTTGGGGTAGCCTCCGCTTGCCTCCCACCTTGATAAGTAACCAGTCCGGCCCGGACTGGGACCATGAAGGCCGGAGGGAGATATCCCCCCGCTTGGAGCTTCGCTAGCTCGTTGTGCGAAACCGAGCACCTCCTTCAATCCCCTGGCGGTGGGCTGGGAGCGCGAGAAGAGGAGCCGCGTCGACGGTCCATGATGGAATGGATTTTTAGGTCAAGGGCGCTCCGATGAACTATTCGCGGAAGGAAGATGTTGTGAGTTGGATCTGGATTTTTGCCTCTTTTGTAGGCGAACGACTCGCACGACTAGGGGGTGAAACGTAAAAGACACCCTAGCTTTTCGCATTCGTGCGACGCGTGGAAAAATACCATTATTGGGCGTAGGAGCTGAGAAACACAGTATTTGTGGTGAAGCCGGACACTGTTCGGCAGGTACATGGAACTTGAAGGGAGAACCCGCCTTGCAACGCCGAAGACTATATACGCGCTGGACTTATTGTCATTGAAGCCTGGTTCGGGGGCTACTGAGGGAGTCCTAAACTAGGGGGTGTCCGGAAAGCCGGACTATCATCGTCTGCCGGACTCCAAGACTACGAAGATACAAGATTGAAGACTCCGTCCCGTGTCCGGATGGGACTTTCCTTGGCGTGGAAGGCAAGCTTGGCGATACGGATATGGAGATCTCCTACCATTGTAACCGACTCTGTGTAACCCTAGCCTCCTCCGGTGTCTATATAAACCGGAGGGCTTTAGTCCATAGGACACAACATACATTACAACAATCATACCATAGGCTAGCTTCTAGGGTTTAGCCTCCTTGATCTCGTGGTAGATCCACTCTTGTACTACCCATATCATCAATATTAATCAAGCAGGACGTAGGGTTTTACCTCCATCGAGATGGCCCGAACCTGGGTAAAACATCGTGTCCCTCGTCTCCTGTTACCATCCGCCTAGACGCACAGTTCAGGACCCCCTACCCGAGATCCGCCGGTTTTGACACCGACACCCCCTTTTCCTGCCTTCAGATCCTCCCTCCGTGTAGCCAATGGAGACCGAGGCCACCGGCGAGGAGAACTTGCGCGGCGATACTGGCGATGCCGCTACTACTGAAGAGGAGGCCGGCGCTGATGATCCTGCCGACGACGAGGCCGCCAAGGCTGCTGGTGCTGGAGCTGGCGAGGGATCCAGCGATCGTACTAACGACCCGGGGGCTGCAGGAGCGCAGGGCGCTACACCGAACGCCGACCCCTCCGTCGCTGACGCAGCGCCAGGCCCTGAAGAGCCTCAGTCGGCGCCTACTTGAAGGCCGGCGAAGGTGTCTTCATCAGGCTCCCCTGGGCGTCGAGCTCCAGGGCACCGGTCGAGGGAGAGACTTTTGACGGAGAAGTACTCGCCTCCGCTGGGCTGGCGGTGGTTGACGCGCCAAGCAGCAGCAGTGGCGAATCTGAAGAGGAGCAGCTGCTCCGGAAGTTGGTGTCGCTCTACCGCGCCCGACAAGCGAAGCTGGAGTCCCGGGAAGGGCTTGTCGCACGGGTGGGAGTTGACATAGAGAAGCATGCGGAGGAGCTCCAGAGCCGCAACCAAGAGGCCCTCCGGTCTATTGCTGAGGAGAGGGCGCAGCTTGTCGAGGCGAAGAAGGCGTTCATCCTTGAGAAGGCTGAAGCCGAGGAGCAGCAGAGGCTTGCCGCTGAAGAGCTGTCCACCCGGGAAGGTGAACTAACACAGCGGAAAGTCAATCTAGACAGCTACAAGGAGGAGCTCGCCGCACACGAGCAATCAATTGGCGGGGCACTCAAAGAAGCGAAGGACGCTGCCAAGGCCGCCAAGAAGGAATTAGAGGTGAAGATGACGCATCTGGAGGCTGATCTGAAAGGGAAAGATGAGGAGCTTACCGCGCTCCAGCGCGAACGCGAGAAGGATGCCCTCGCTCATGGTGATCTGCAAGTCCAACTCGCCGACAAGGGCAAGGAACTGAACGCCGCCAAGGACTCAAATGTTGATCTGGAGCTGAAGCTGGCCACGCTGACGGAGACGCTGGGTGGCGCCAAGAAGCGAGAGGAAGATTTGAAGAAAGAGATCAAGGCCAACAAGGAGCTGCTAACGAGGGCCGCCGAGACTCAAAACACCTTCAGGGCTACGGTGGAGCTCTGGACAGAGGGCCTTGTCAACATCGCTGCAGTCATCGACGAGGAGCTGGCGCAACTGGACTTGGCGGGCTTCGGGTACTCCTCCGACGAGAACCTCCAGCCCAGCGCCAAGCTTACTCTTTTCTTCAAGGGTGTGGCGACGGCTCTCCAGCAACTCTGGGAAAGGATCCCAAAGAAGCTGGCTGACGAGTCGCGCGCAATCTGCGCCAGAGTCTTGGAGAAGGTGTTGGTGAAGGTGCTCTTCCGCAATTCGAACCTCAACCTCACCAACGTTCTCAAGAAGCTGCCGGCGGGTGCTGATCTTGGAGAGCTCAAAGCCCTTGTCGCACCCATTGTGGACAAGGTAAATGAAGTCAGGAGGATCGATGGTGAGCGCGTGGATTAGGCTGCTCTTTCTCTCCTTTCCTTGCCGCTGCCATTTATGTTATGAAAACAATTTAGTCAGTGCCACGACAAGTTCCTTTGTAATATAACTTTATTCTGGGCAATGCTTGCTACGTTATCTCCTTTACTTGATTCCTTTCTTTGTATGGTTTTACCCTACGCTTTTAGGGAACTTGCCGGCGCAGGCACGCTTGCCGTGAGTGCTGAGTGCGGAACATCAGCAGCCCGCTGGCGGTGCCGGCTCCGGCAAGAAACCTTGCCGCAACTAGTTGCAGCGCACTTAAGTTGTTGAGCGGACTCGAAACAAAGTAAGGGCGCAGCTAGCTACGAGGAGGTTCCTCCGCGCACAGGTTTTCCATACAAAGTATGGTCGTTCAAGGAAGATAACTTAAAATTTTAAAAACTGATCATGCTCAGACTTTGGCGACTTAGCTTTTTCCTTCGTTGTCTGTGTCCCGGCAAGGCCATACTTCTTTGAACGACGCCTAGTCCACACCATTATCTTCTTATCTTCTCCTCCCCCCTCGGTGAACTTGTGGGTGAAGGGACCTTCTCTTTGAGAAAAAGAAAGAAGGGAAAATAACGGTATGGAGCCTTAAGGCTCATTATTGCTTACCGGGGCAAGTGCTGCACAAAGTGTCTGATAAAGCATGCAAAAAAGAAAGAATGCATGAAATTTGACAAGATGTGCGAAGCACATGAACTTTTGCAGAGCATAAGATTTTTATTTATGCACGGGATCTGCGCCCAGCTTTGTACAAAGGGTTACATGCAACAGCGGCAAGGCTTGTACAAAAGGTGGTTGTCGGAACAGCAGGTTCCGGCAACCGCGCCTTAGGTGTAAAACTTACGAAGATGCTCTATGTTCCAGGAGTTGCTCACCGGAAAGCCATCTTCGGTCTCAAGGCGGACAGCGCCAGGCCTAGTGACTCGTTTCACCTGATAAGGGCCTTCCCACTTCGGCGTCAACTTGTTGGAATTCTTGGCGGATTGAACGCGCCGAAGAACAAGGTCGCCTTCCTCGAAACTTCTGGCATTAACTTTGCGGCTGTGGTAGCGACGCAAAGCTTGCTGGTATCGAGCAGCTCGTACAGCAGCCTGAAGACGATCTTCCTCGAGGAACAGCGCGTCATCTTGCCGCAGCTGCTCTTGCTCAAGCTCATCATAAGCGAGCACTCGAGGCGATCCGTATACGAGTTCCGTGGGGAGAACTGCCTCCGCTCCGTAGACTAGAGCAAAAGGCGTCTGGCCAGTGGCTCGATTTGGCGTCGTTCTGATCGACCAAAGAACCACCGGCAGCTCCTCGATCCAATTTCTTCCGCACTTGTGCAGCCTGTCGAAAGTTCTGGTCTTGAGCCCGCGCAGCACTTCAACGTTCGCCCTCTCCGCTTGACCGTTGCTTCTCGGGTGAGCAACAGAAGCGAAGCAGATCTTGGCGCCAAGATCTTGGACGTACTGCATGAAGGTGCGGCTCGTGAATTGTGTGCCATTGTCGGTGATGATCCTGTTAGGGACTCCGAAACGGCAAACAATTGACCTGAAGAACTTGACTGCTGACTGTGCTGTCACCTTCCTCACTGCTTCCACCTCTGGCCACTTCGTGAACTTGTCGATCGCCACGTACAAGTACTCGAATCCCCCGACAGCTCGGGGAAAGGGGCCGAGGATGTCGAGCCCCCAGACCGAAAATGGCTAGGATAAAGGGATTGTTTGGAGAGCTTGAGCTGGTTGATGTATCTGTTTGGAGTGGAACTGGCACGCTTCACACTTGGTTACTTGTGCAGTTGCATCCTGGAGGGCTGTTGGCCAAAAGAAACCTTGCCAGAAAGCTTTGCCGGCAAGTGCTCTCGCGCCAATGTGATGGCCACATATGCCTCCATGTATCTCCGCCAATAGCTTCTGTCCATCTTCCCGGGGAATGCACTTCAATTTCACTCCGTTGAATCTCCTTCTGTACAGTATGTCATTGACAAACTGGTACATATTTGATTGCTGGGCTACTCTCTCCGCTTCTTCTTGCTCTTCGGGAAGTTCTCCTGTCTGAAGGAAACGGACAATCTGCTTGTGGCTCAACAACAAGGACTAAAGGCACAAATGCTGCTGCGGGAACATCAGCTTCTACGGCAAGAACCTGAGGTTCAGCTGGAGCTTGATGTTCCCCGGCAAGCTCGCCGGAGCAAAACTTGTTGGGAGCGTCTGCTTCAACGAAACAAACCCTAGGGCTTGTCGGAGCAGACTGCTCCTCAGCACTTTTGGTGTTGATCTTGGGGACCTTCTTGGCGGCGGCTTCGGGGAGCTCAGCCGGAAAGTAGTCACCAGAAATCAACTTCCTCTTCTTGCTCTGTCCAGTTGATGGTGTTACAGATGGTTGAGTCAACTTGAGCACAAAGATCCCTGGTTCCACAGGCAACTTGAGTGCGGCGCATTTTGACAGGCCATCTGCAATGTCGTTTTGAGCTCTCGGAACATGTTCCATCTGCAGGCCTTCAAAATGCTCTTCCAACTTCCTCACTTTATCAATGTAGGCTTCCATCAACGGACTGTGATAATCTTTGTTAACTTGGCGGACGACAAGCTGTGAGTCACCCCTCACAATAAGCTTCTTGATCCCAAGGTCTGCCGTGATCCTGAGTCCGGCAAGCAAACCTTCATACTCTGCAGTATTGTTTGTCGCTTGCTCCTTGGGAAAGTGCATCTGGACCACGTACTTGAGGTGCTCTCCGGTGGGTGCGACAAGTAGTACACCCGCACTGGCGCCTTGCAGCGAGAAGGCACCATCAAAGTACATGATCCATTCCTTGCTTTCTTCCTTGACGGGGATGCTCGTCTCTGGAGTTTCTTCATCAGGTGTTGGCGTCTATTCTGCTATGAATTCTGCCAATGCTCGGCTCTGGATAGTTGAAGTACTCTCAAACTTGAGGCCAAAGCTTGACAATTCCAGTGCCCACTCGACAATCCTGCCTGTTGCTTCTGGATTCTGCAGTATCTTCTTCAATGGAAAGCGAGTGACAACTGTGATCTCATGTTCTTGAAAGTAATGGCGCAGCTTCCTCGAGGCCATGAGAAGGCCGAAAAGCAATTTCTGCACACCAGAGTACCTTGATCTAGCCCCCTGCAGAAAGGAACTGACAAAGTAAACTGGGCGCTGCACCATCTTCTTCTGCTTCTCTTCTTGTGGCTGTATGGATTCTTCCTTGTCGGGACTAGAGCTTGTCGGGGAAGCCCCCTGCTTGTCGCTGGATGTGCTTGCCGTGGCCGCTGGCTCATCATCCGCCTCCCTTTCCGCTACTAACGCGGCACTAACCACTTGATTGGTTGCCGCTAGATGTAGCAGCAACTTCTCTTGTGGCTTAGGTGCGACAAGTATTGGAGTGGAGAACAGATATTTCTTCAAGTCCTGCAGCGCAACCTCCGCTTCTGGAGTCCATTTCATTGGACCTGCCTTTTTCAAAATTTTGAAAAACGGCAGGGCGCGCTCAGCAGACTTAGAGATGAACCTGCTGAGAGCAGCTACGCAGCCGGCAAGCCTTCGTACATCCTTGACGTGCTTCGGTGCTTCGATCTACTCAATGGCCTTGATCTTGTCGGGGTTGGCTTCGATCCCCCGCTGAGACGCAAATAACCCGAGAAGCTTGCCGGAAGGAACTCCAAACACGCACTTCTTGGGGTTGAGCTTGAGGTTGATCTTGCGCAGATTCGCAAAGGTCTCGTCCAAATCTTGGATCAGAGTTGCTCTGTCTTTGCTCTTGACCACTATGTCATCCATGTAAGCTTCTACATTTCTGTGCAACTGTGGCTCAAAAGCTTCATGAACTACCCTTGCAAATGTTGAACCAGCATTCTTTAATCCGAAGGGCATCCGTACAAAGCAGTACGTGCCACATGGAGTAATGAATGCGGTTTTCTCTTCATCCTCTTCTGCCATGAAGATCTGATGGTATCCTGAGTATGCATCAAGAAACGAAAGCAGATCACATCCCGCCGTGGAGTCAACAATCTGGTCGATGCGCGGCAAGGGAAATGGATGTTTGGGACAAGCTTTATTAACATCAGTGAAGTCAATACAAAGCCTCCATTTTCCATTCGCTTTGCGCATGACTACAGGGTTGGCCAGCCACGTTGGATGGAGCACTCCTCTGACTAAGCCTGCTGCTTCCAACTTCTTGATCTCTTCAGCAATGAATTCTTGGTGCTCCACTGCTTGCTTCCTAACTTTCTGCTTGACGGGCCGCGCGTGGGGACAAACAGCAAGGTGGTGCTCAATTACTTTCCTGGGAACACCGGGGATGTCAGATGGTTGCCATGCAAACACATCGACATTCGCCCGCAGGAAAGCAACGAGCGCGCTTTCCTATTTAGGATCGAGCGTGGCACTGATGGTGAAGGTACCACCAGTGCCGTCCTCCTTGGCCGCCACTTTCTTTGTCTCTGGTGAAGCTGTCTTTGCCTTCTTGCACTTGCCGGTGGAGCTCGATGGTGCGTCCTCGACGGTAGCGCAGCACTCCGAAGAGGTGCGCTTGCCGGAGTGGGCATCAGAGTTGTTCTTGCCGGACTTAGGCTTCTTCTTCCTCCCGGGAGCTTCAGTGGCAAGTGGTTTGCGTTCTGATGCGGCTGCTGCTTCCCGGTAGATTTTGTCGGTGCAGATAAGGGCATCCTTCTTGTCGCCGGGGACAGAAATGACAATTATCGGACCGGGCATCTTGAGTACGTTGTAGGCGTAGTGAGAGGCTGCCATGAACTTGGCAAGCGCCGGACGGCCGAGTATCCCATTGTAGGGCAATGGGAAATCAGCAACATCAAAGGTGACTTTCTCTGTCCTGAAGTTCAGCTTGCTGCCAAATGTCACTGGCAGTGTGATCTTCCCCTTCGGCTTGCTCCTTCCTGGGTTGATTCCTTGGAAAGTGCCGGTCTCTTCGAGCTCGCTGTCGGGGATCTGGAGCTTCTTGAGCACCGCGGAAGAGATCAGATTCAAGCCGGCCCCGCCGTCAACCAGCATCTTTGTGACCTTGAGGATGCGGATAGTTGGCGAAACCAACATCGGCAAGCACCCGACCGCAGTTATGCGATCAGGGTGATCCTCAACGTCGAAGATGATGGGCGTGCTGGACCACTTCAGAGGCTTGCGCGACTCAACAGATGGTTCTGCTGCATTAACTTCCCGCACCCACTGTTTGAGCTGGCGGTGCGAGGTATGCAGAGAAGCACCGCCGTCGACGCACAAAACCTCTGTTGCTTTCTGAAACTCCTGCTCGTTGGTCTCATCCTCATCCATCTCTTCATCTTCATCTTCATCTTCGTCCTTGTCGCGGCCGCGGGGAGGCCTGTCCCCTTGCCGCTGCTTGGCCTTGCCGCGGCGTCCTCCCCGGCCGGGACGCTTCTTGCCGGATCCTCCGCCACCTTCCTGGGCCTTCTCGTTGTCTCGCCGCTCATATTCAGCTTTCTGCAGTTCTACAAGCTGCTCAACTTTCTTGCAAGTCTGGAGATCATGGCCCTTGGTGCGGTGGATTTTGCAGTACTGCTTGCCGGAGCCGTCCTGCTTGTCGGCGGCCACCATAGCCTCGCCGGAGTTACCAGCTTTGGCCTTCTCGGCGCCGCCTCCGTTGCCGGACTGCTCGACGACTAGCACATCCTTAGCTTTCCGCTTTCTGTTGTTCCGCCTCCGATTTTTCTTTGCCGGGGCGGCATCCTCACTGTCAGACCCTTCTGCTCCTGTATTCTCTACGGGGAGTTTCCTCCCCTCTTCAGCACGTGCACACTTGTCGGCCAGGGCATATAGCTCACGGACGTCTCTAATCTTGCACATCGCCATCTCCTCCCTCATCCTGCGGTTTCGCACGTTCTGATGGAACGCGCTAATGACCGCGGCAGGGTGGACGTCTGGGATGTTGCGCTGCACTTGGCTGAATCTCTGTATGTACTTGCACAGGGGTTCTCCTTCCTTCTGGGTGAGTAGATGAAGATCGCTTTCCTGGCCATGGGGCTTGTGGCCGCCTGTGAAGGCGCCGACAAACTGATGGCACAGGTCCGCCCATGAGGAGATGGAGTTGTCCGGCAAGTGCATGAGCCACGATCTGACGTTGGGCTTGAGCACCAGCGGGAAGTAGTTGGCGAGGATCTTCTGGTCGCGCCCCCTGGCCGCCTGCACCGCGATGGTGTAGACACTAAGGAACTCCGAGGATGTATCCTGCCATTGTACTTCTCGGGTACGTCTGGCTTGAAGTTCTTGGTACTGGGCCACTGGACTTGCCGCAGCTCACGGGTAAACGCAGGACAACCTGCCGCGTACGGCAGGTCGCCTGGTTCCCCTGGCGCATGCACGCCGACAGTGGGCCCAGCGTGCTGGTATGATTGACGCCGCGCTTCTCTCCGACGCTCGATGCGAGTACGAGCGTCCTCTTGCTGTCGTTCTTGAAGAACTTGGCGCTGATCACGACGAGCCCGCGGATCTGATGACGCCGTGGAGTCGGTGTCGAGGTTGACCCGGCGAGTCGGCGATCTTGGCCTTCGGGGCGGGGAGTGCACGGTTGTTGCGCCCCCGCCAGTTTTGTCGCCATCAGCTTGCGCTTGGACGTCTTGCCGCGGCTTCGACGTAGTCGGTTGCCGGGGAGTGTCGCTGTTGGCGAAGCCGATGAGGCTCTGAATGGTGGCCCTCCAGTCGTCGATTTTGTCTGGCGCTGGAGGGTAATCTAGAAGCAGTTGGGCTCGGGCCAATGCTTCTTCTGGAGTCTAGGGGGGCGTCGAGGTTGTGCGAACCTGATCCGGCGTTCGCGCGCGCTACATCAACATCTTCATCGACATGCCACCGAAGAAGAAGGCTTCGGAGGTGGCTGGACCGTCCGCGTCGATCCCACCGCCACCGGAGCAAACGGGCGGTGGGGTAGACGCCGGCAGAGGAACAGGCGCCGACGAGGGAGCTCACGACGCTGCCAAGTCCAAGGACAAGGCTGCACAGACCTCGGCGTCCGTACACGCACCGCGCCCATCTCAGGAGGCGCGGGACCGACAACGTCATGGTACCCGCGGTACCATACGCTCGTTGGGTCAAGGCCAAGCTGGCGGATCTCGGGACGCTCAAGATCAGCATGCGCGTCAACATGCTGGCACGAGCGCGGCACGGTCGCCTGGACGAGATGTTGCTCCTTCTAACACTGTTAGAAGCGCGAGCATGATGTCGTGGGAAACGAACACCTATGGGGCAGGGCCCCTTTTCGGTCCGGCAAGGGAGCGGAGGGCGCACGAAGAGCAGATCGAGGTGGAGCACGCGAGGGATTTTACCCCGCTTCGGAGCTCTCCGGAGAGATCAAACTCCTACTGCTGCTTTGTGTTTGTATTGTGTTCTTGCTCGAAGGAGTGAGCGTGGTGTAGTTTCGAATGAGTCGAACCCCCTCTACGTTACGCATGGGCCTCCTTTTATAGGTTAAAGGGGTCACCGACAGGTGGCAACGCAGACAGGGGTACAAATGTAAAAAAGCGGGGTTGGTACAACTGCTATCTACAGTGCACCCTACCTAACTCTGACGGCAGGGGACAAGCGCATTTAATGCCCGTCCGCCTCGCCCAACAGTGCAGAGAAGCGACCGTTAGGGGCGCCACCGCCTGCCACGATGGCCTTCTCGTCACCTCCACTTGCCACCTCGCACCGCTTGGCTGCACAGCGCCCCGCCACGTGCTCCTGGGATGGTCCTGGGGCGACACGTTGTCGGATGCGCTGGAGCGTGGGCGCAGAGTGGTGGCTTCGCCGCGACAAGCGCCTTGCCGCGGTCGTTGTCTTGTCGCACCCGAAAGCTTGTCGCTCGTCGGGTCTTGCCGGGACACGCGGCGCGTCGCGGAAAGTTTCTTGAAATGCCTTGGTCGGCCTTCCCGGCAAGCTCCTCTTGCCGGGGCCTTGCCTTTCCCGGCAAGCTCCTCTTGCCGGAGTCTTGTCTTCTCAGTCAAAACACTTTGTTCTTGAATGGCACAAATATGAGCTACGGAGGATCTTGGCGGACGCCTGGCAAGCCCTGCCGCTGGGTGCTGCGACTGCCCGTGCACAAGTTCGGGATACTAAGGTACCCCTACTTTAGTACACCGACAGAGAGTTGTAAATATTGATAGATCGAACGCCAAATAAAATAAATTGTGGCAAGGTAATTTTTTTATGTTTTTGGTTTAATAGATCTGAAAATAAAAAGCAAAGGAAAATAGATCGCAAAGGCAAATAATATGAGAAAGAGACCCGGGGGTCTTAGGTTTCACTAGTGGCTTCACTCGAGAAAATAGCAAACGGTGGGTGAACAAATTACTGTTGGTGAAAGTGCAACTAATCCCTGGGTGGTTTTGGTAATTCTTAACAACATATAGCTCATTGAACTAACACTCTTCCAAGATGATCATTTCAGAAAGTTCAATGATTGGCATGCATGGACAAGGAATGTGGACCCCTCAGAATGCTAAGGACACATATTGGCTCAAGCTCAAGAATCTACATTTTCATTTTAGTGATCCAAGATCACATTGAGTCCATAGGAAAAGCCAATACTATTAAAAGGGGATGAGGTGTTGCTTAATGTCTTGCTTGCTCAAAATGCTTAGTGATATGCTCCAAAAGCCCTCAACCACTTTCTCATATCCACATATGTCCCAAACCAAAAGTCAAACTCGGCCCCACCGATTTGATCTATCCAGCGCTGCTACCTCTTGAGCACTGCGTTGGATTTCCCCGAAGAGGAGAGGATGATGCAGCAAAGTAGCGTAAGTATTTCCCTCAGTTTCTAAGAACCAAGGTATCAATCTAGTAGGAGACCACACACAAGTCCCTCGTACCTACACAAAACGATAGCTACTCGCAACCAACGCGATTAGGGGTTGTCAATCCCTTCACAGTCACATACGAGAGGGAGACCTGATAGAGATGATAAATAATATTTTTGGTATTTTTGATAGATAGATGCAAAGTGAAAAGTAAAAGGCAAAGTAAAACAAAGCGAGTAATAAAGTGATAGAGATTGATATGATGAGAATAGACCCGGGGGCCATAGGTTTCACTAGTGGCTTCTCTCAAGAGCATAGATATTCTATGGTGGGTGAACAAATTACTGTTGAGCAATTGACAGAATTGAGCATAGTTATGAGCATATCTAGGCAATGATCATGTATATAGGCATCACGTCCAAGACAAGTAGATCGAAATGATTCTGCATCTACTACTCTTACTCCACTCATCGATCGCTATCCAGCATGCATCTAGTGTATTAAGTTAAGAACAGAGTAACGCCTTAAGCAAGATGACATGATGTAGAGGGATAAATTCATGCAATATGATAAAAAACCCATCTTGTTATCCCCGATGGCAACAATACAATACGTGCCTTGCAACCCTTTCTGTCACTGGGTAAGGACACCGCAAGATTGAACCCAAAGCTAAGAACTTCTCCCATTGCAAGAACTACCAATCTAGTTGGCCAAACCAAAAATGATAATTCGAAGAGACTTGCAAAGATAACTCAATCATACATAAAAGAATTCAGAGAAGAATCAAATATTTTCCATAGATAATACTGGATCATAAACCCATAATTCATCGGTCTCAACAAACACACCACAAAAATAAGATTACATCGAATAGATCTCCACAAGAGAGGGGGAGAACATTGTATTGAGATCCAAAAAGAGAGAAGAAGCCATCTTGCTACTAGCTATGGACCCGAAGGTCTGGTGTAAACTACTCACACTTCATCGGAGGGGCTATGGTGTTGATGTAGAAGCCCTCCATGATGGATGCCCCCTCTAGTGGAGCTCCGGAACAGGCCCCAAGATGGGATCTCGTGGATACAGAAGGTTGCGGCGGTGGAATTAGGTTTTTGGCTCCTGTTCTGATCGTTCGGGGAAATGTAGGTATATATAGAAGGAAGGAGTACATCGGTGGAGCAGCAGGGGGGCCACGAGGTAGGGGGGCGCGCCCAGGGGGCACGCCCTCCACCGTCGTGACCGCTTCTGGCACTTCTTGGAGTAGGGTCCAAATCTCCTGGATCACGTTCGGTGAGAAAATCACGTTCCCGAAGGTTTCATTCTGTTTGGACTCCGGTTGATATTCTGTTTCTTCGAAACACTGAAATAGGCAAAAAAACAACAATTCTGGGTTGGGCCTTCGATTAATAGGTTAGTCCCAAAAATAATATAAAAGTGGAAAATAAAGCCCAATATAGTCCAAAACAGTAGATAAAGTAGCATGGAGCAATCAAAAATTATAGATACGTTGGAGACGTATCGGGCATCCCCAACTTAATTCCTGCTCGACCTCGAGTAGGTAAATGATAAAAAAAGAATTTTTGATGCGGAGTGATACTTTGGCATAATTTCAATATAAATCTTCTTACTTGTGATATGAATATTCAGATTCGAAAGATTCAACACAAAAGTTCATATTGACATAAAAATAATAATACTTCAAGCATACTAATAAAGCAATTATGTCTTCTCAAAATAATATGGCAAAAGAAAGTTCATCCCTATAAAATCATATAGTTAGGCTATGCTTCATTTTCGTCACACAAAGATGTTCCCAACTTCTATACCCCCGATGGCAAGCCAAGCAATTGTTTCATACTCAAACAATCTCAAACTTTTTCAACCTTCACGCAATACATGAGCGCGATCCATGGATATAGCACTATGGGTGGAATAGAATATGATGATGGGGATTGTGTGGAGAAGACAAAAAGGAGAAAGTCTCACATTGACGAGGCTAATCAACGGGCTATGGAGATGCCCATCAATTGATGTCAACATGACACTACTAGGGAAAACCTTATACACAGAACTTTAGCAGTAGCATGGGTCAAAAAAGCACGCTGGTGCTAATTAGCAGTAGCGCGCCTGAGGAAACCGAGCTGCAGATAATGATCTAGCAGTAGCGTGTCTTGCTGCAAACACGTTACTACTAAAATTCCCATGGCTTAGCCGATAGGCTACACATAGTAGTTGCGATCTATAACGAACCGCGCTACCGCTACTTTATTTGTAGCAGCGCGTTTTAATATAAACTCGCTACTGCTAAAGGTTATAACATTAAATGGAAAGAAAATGGAAAGGTAATTGAAAATGAAAGAAATAGAATAAGGTGAAAGGAAAAAAATAAAATGTGAAAAAAACTAAACGAAAAAGGGGAAAAAAGAGAAAGGAGTAGTAGTAGCGTGTATCACAGAACGCGCTGTAGCTAAGATAGCAGCAACGCTTTTCCTGGAACGCGCTACTGCTACTTCTGACTTAACCACGGAGTTCGTCCTTCCCCACGCGGCCAACTCTCTCCACTGTCGCCGCCGCCGTTGCCCGTCGGCCGCCGTGCGCTCTCCGCACCCTCTACGCCGCCCCAACCCCAGATTCAATGCCGCCCCCGCCCCCGACCTCAATGCCGCCCCGGACGCCGCCCCGACCCCGGCCTAGAAGCCGGCCGCCATCCGCCGCGCGCCCGAGCCCCGACCCCGACCTCGACGCCGCCCTGCCCCTCCCTCGTCGCAGGCACCCGAGGTGAGCACGGCCGCTCCTCCCTCTCCCCTACCTCTGCCTAGGGTTTCTTTATATTTTAGTTGCATCAAATTAGTGAGGGTTCATGTAAGAGTGGAAACAAATCGGGCAATAGTTCCTAGGTACTAATTAGTTAGTAAGAACTAGGTACTAATTAGGTACTAGAATATTTTTATTTATAGTAAGTTTATTTTTAGTAAGAACTAGTTGAATTAATAGAACTAGTTAGTAAGAACTTGTTTCTATTTTTTAGTTAAAGCAATTTTCCCGCCTCGACGTGGATGATGCCTATCCCGCATCCTCGTCGTCGAGTTGGCGGAGGATGACACCTGCTTGTCCAGATCGGCCATGTCCGGGACTGGGCTCCGCCGGGGTGGTACTGGGAGGCGCTACCTACCGGGGGCGCAGGTTGGTGAGGAGCCAGCCTGTCGTTGACCCGAACCTTCTTTGGTGGCGGTCGCGTGGGCTAGTGACGATCCAAAGGCTCGAGGACTCCGCGGAAGTGGTGCGTCACCATGTCAGTGAGGAGGACGCGCACGTCCGTCGCTACTTGTTTGCGTTGGAGCACAGCCGTTCTCCAATACCTAGCAGGTTCTCCGGGGATCTCACTGGAGCTATGATCCCGTGATGGTTCCTTCTCTGTGGGTGTCCACCGCTCGCGCCGATACCCGACGTGTGCTAGGGTTTTAGTTGTATTAGTGATGTTATATGTATGACACGATTCGTGATGTATTAGTGATAATATTCGACGATGTACGGATGCATGAGATGATTTACTTTTGCTTATTGAATGCATGCTAATTTGAGTCCTATAAGATATTTTGAAATGTATATCTTGTGTTGCTCAATATCCAAGTGGTCGGTCATGTTTGCAGGTTACACCTCCGAGTGGCCTATGTTTTGCCAGAGTGTTGATTCATTTCCGTTCCGGCAAATTTCAGGCGCTCGATATGTCCTATTTTAGCAAAGGTCATGCCGGATTTTTCCGTGAATTTTGGCATGACTTGTGCCAGAATATGTAGGAAATATCGAGTGCCCCGGATTTGTGTGTTGAGTATCTTGGTAGTTGTCTTCGATCGATTTTCAATTAATGTTTTAACTATGAACATAGGAAATGTCTGACGACGAAAAGGATTTCGGTATTTGCAAATACTGCGAAGACGAGCGCGGCCTGTGCGACGGAATCTTCCTAGATGATGATAGGCGCTTCAGCATCAAGCTGGATGAGAACTTCGAAGTGGATACAGTAAGTCACAATGACAAGTCTTTTTCCGTAATTAAGCATGACATCTGCTTCATTTGCTTCAACTTATATTATTTTTTACTATTCTACTAGCGTATCCCCTGCCATGCAAGAGTTTTTGTATTGGATAAGATAGGTTTCAGTCATAGTACGCAGGAAAAGAAAGTTTACTTGAAGACCGAGCATGGTTATATTTTCCATGCAAAATTATACAATTCAGATGACTACACCTATTTTGGATGCAAAACATGGCGAGCACTATGCAAAACTTATGCATTTGAGCCTGATATGGTTATCACCTTTGATATTCATCCGGAAGATGATATTGAAGGTAATACCGACATCTGGGTCGATGTGCAGACGCCTCCAGTTATACCATTATGTAAGTTTCTCAACCATATTTATGTCTTTGATATTGTTTATTCAAAAATAGTTGACAACTAATTTGTATTGTCAGCTTATTTCGGTGCAAGCAAACATGTCCAGTGCTTGGTAGATAGGACCGTATACTGTCCTGGGGCTGAACTCAACTGCGAGGAGCTCAGTCATTATGTTTCATGGCTTGAGGATCTTGATACTGTCAAGACAAATTTTCTTCCTGCATTTAGAAATGTTAGTACTGAAAATGTGCGACCAATAGTGTTCGTAATGAACTACGGTCACATATATTTACGAAGGATGGTAAGATTTTTACTATTTGTCATCAGTGCATCTTTTCCATACATTATTTTTGAAGCTAAACTTCATTGCTAAGTATGTTACCATATGATGTTCTTCAACAGGGACTCCCGATGAATGTTGTGCCTTATGGGATCGAGACTAAAGGTACCATGAGTATTATCAACTTACGGCCAAGATATCCTACAAATTACTTTAGTGTATTCAAGATTAGCGACGGATGCTTAATAGTGCAAGACTGGACCAAATATGTGATGGGGGAGCGCAGAGAAGTACTAGGCGGCAGCAAACAGATGCGCTACCCACGATTAGGAGACAGGTTCATCTGCATGCTCCAGTTTGATCAAGGAGGAGAGCTATACATGTTTTATGTTATTTTACCTAAGAGAGAGCAGCAGGAGTGATTAGCTAGCTAGAAATGAGTTTGAGGATGATGATGTGCTACACTATTACTATGATGATAAAATAGCTAGTGTTGGTGGTAATGACGATGATGATTATTATTAGCTAGTGTTAGTGGTGATTAATAAATACTGTTGGTGGTAATGACTATGATGATGATTAAATAGCTTGTGCTGGCGGATTAGATTCAAGTGGAGGCAACATGTGGTGCAGATCGAAAGTACTACTAGTCCAAACTAGATCAAGTTTGGATTAGTAGTATACTTTTGACATGCACCACATATTGCCTCCACTTGAACCTAATCCACCTTCATTTGACACACTGTTATGGACATAATGATGTAAACCTCATAACTGGTATTGTACCAATATTTGTACGATGGCGCATAAATACACTAAAAATAAAAAAATAAAAAAATACTAGTAGCGATGGACAGAAAACACGCTGCAAGTAGTTACCTTAGCAGTAGCGTGGTACTGAACAAACGCTGCAGCTATTTGTCCTAGCAGTAGCGCATGCGGGCACGCGTTACTGCTAAGCAATAGCTGTAGCGCCTTATTAGTAGCGTGGCGTCCTGCGCTACTAGTGGACACAAAACCCGCGCTACTGCTAGGTTTTTCCCTAGTAGTGTGAGGAGTAGGGATTGCCATGCAACAGATGCACTAGAGCTATAAGTATATGAAAGCTCTACAAAAGAAACTAAGTGGGTGTGCATCCAACTTGCTTGCTCACAAAGACCTAGGGCATTTTGAGGAATCCCATCATTGGAATATACAAGCCAAGTTCTATAATGAAAAATTCCCACTAGTATATGAAAGTGACAAAATGAGAGACTCTCTATCATGAAGATCTTGGTGCTACTTTGAAGCACAAGTTTGGTAAAAGGATAGTAGCATTGTCCCTTCTCTCTTTTTCTCTCATTTTTTTGGGGCCTTTCTCTTTTTTTTGGCCTTTTTTTATTATTATTATTTTTCGTCTGGAGTCTCATCCCGACTTATGGGGGAATCATAGTCTCCATCATACTTTCCTCACTTGGTACAATGCTCTAATAATGATGATCATCACACTTTTATTTTTCCTACAACTCAACAATTACAACTCGATACTTAGAACAAAGTATGACTCTATATGAATGCCTCTGGCGGTGTACCGGGATATGCAATGAATCATGAGTGACATGTATGGAAGAATTATGAACGGTGGCCTTGCCAAAAATACGATGTCAACTATATGATCATGCTAGCAATATGACAATGATGGAGCATGTCATAATAAACGGAATGGTGGAAAGTTGCATGGCAATATATCTCGGAATGGCTATGGAAATGCCATGATAGGTAGGTATGGTGGCTGTTTTAAGGAAGATATAAGGAGGTTTATGTGTGATAGAGCATATCATATCACGGGGTTTGGATGCACCGGCGAAGTTTGCACCAACTATCAAGGTGAGAAAGGGAAATGCACGGTACCGAAGAGGCTGGCAAAGGCGGAAAGGTGAGAGTGCGTATAGTCCATGGACTCAACATTAGTCAAAAGAACTCATATACTTATTGCAAAAATTTAGAAGCCATCAAAAATCAAGTACTACGCGCATGCTCCTAGGGGGATAGATTGGTAGGAAAAGACCATCGCTCGTCCCCGACCGCCACTCATAAGGATGCACAAGCCAGGTACACTTCATGTTTCAAATTTGTTACACAACTTTAACCATACGTGCATGCTACGGGACTTGCAAACGTCAACACAAGCATTTCTCAAATTCACAATTATCCAACTAGCACGACTTTGATATTATCACCTCCATATCTCAAAACAATTATAAAGCATCAAACTTATCTTAGTATTCAATTCACTTCAAAAGAAAGTTTCACATATCTTGAACACTAAGTATATTAACATTAAGCAAACTACCATGCTATTAATGACTCTCAAAATAATCTAAGTGAAGCATGAGAGATCAATAGTTTCTTTAAAACAAATCCACCACCGTGCTCTAAAAGATATAAGTGAAGCAATAGAGAAAAAATTATCACGCTCAAAAGATATAAGTGAAGTACTATGAGCAAAAACTATCAAGCTCGAAAGATATAAGTGAAGTACTATGAGCAAAAACTATCAAGCTCAAAAGATATAAGTGAACCACATAGAGTATTCTAACAAATTCCAAATCATGTATGGCTCTCTCAAAAGGTGTGTACAGCAAGGATGATTTTGGTAAACTAACAAGCAAAAACACAAATAATACAAGACGCTCCAATCAAAACACATATCATGTGGTGAATAAAAATATAGCTCCAAGTAAATTACCGATGGAAGTGGACGAAAGAGGGGATGCCTTCCGGGGCATCCCCAAGCTTTGAATTTTTGGTGTCCTTGGATTATATTGGGGGTGCCATGGGCATCCCCAAGCTTAGGCTCTTGCCGCTCCTTGTTCCATAATCCTTCAAAAGAATTCACCCAAAACATGAAAACTTCACAACACAAAACTCAACAGAAATCTCGTGAGCTCTGTTAGAGAAAGAAAACAAAAGACTACTTAAGGTACTGTAATGAACCCATTCTTTATTTATTTTGGTGTTAAACCTACTTTATTCCAACTTCTCTATGGATTATAAACTATTTTACTAGCCATAGATTCATCAAAATAAGCAAACAACACACATAAAAAAGAGTCTGTCAAAAACTGAACAGTCTGTAGAAATCTGTAACTAACGCAAACTTCTAGACCTCTAAAAATTCTACCAAAATAGGAAGTCCTAGAATATGTGTTTATTGAACAGAAGCAAAAAGAATCAACACAAAAGCACGTTCCTGTGATTTAACAAAACTATATTCGCGCACGCAAAGTTTCTGTTTTTCAGCAGAATGAAATCAACTATCATCGTAGGTTATCCTATAGGTTCTACTTGGCACAAACACTAATTAAAAGATAAAACCACATCCAAACAGAGGCTAGATGTATTATTTATTCCAAAACAGAAGCAAAAACAAAAAACACAAAATAAAATTGGGTTGCCTCCCAACAAGCGCTATCGTTTAACGCCCCTAGCTAGGCATAAAAGCAAGGATAGATCTAGGTATTGCCATCTTTGGTAGGCAATCCATAAGTGGCTCTCATGATAGATTCATATGGTAATTTTATTTTCTTTCTAGGGAAGTGTTCCATGCCCTTCTTTAAGGGAAATTGGAATCTAATATTACCTTCCTTCATATCAATAATTGCACCAATCGTTCTAAGGAAAGGTCTACCAAGAATAATAGGACATGAAGGATTGCAATCTATATCAAGAACGATAAAATCTACGGGCACATAATTCCTATTTGCAACAATAAGAACATCATTAATTCTTCCCATAGGTTTTTTAATAGTGGAGTCCACAAGATGCAAGTTTAGAGAGCAATCATCAAAGTCATGGAAATCTAGCAAATCACACAAAGCTTTGGGAATAGTAGAGACACTAGCACCCAAATCACACAAAGCATGAAACTCATAATCCTTAATTTTAATTTTAATAGTAGGTTCCCACTCATCATAGAGTTTTCTAGGGATAGAAACTTTCAACTCAAGTTTTTCTTCATAAGATTGCATCAAGGCATCAACAATGTGTTCTGTAAAGGCCTTATTTTGACTATAAGCATGAGGAGAATCTAGCATGGATTGCAACAAGGAAATACAACCAATCAAATAGAAATTTTCATAATTAAATTCCTTGAGATCCAAAATAGTGGGTTTAGCAACATCTAGGTTTTTATTTGTTTCAATCCCACTTTCATCAATTTCATCATCAAGATCTAGAAACTCCGAATTCTTAGAATGCCTTCTAGGTAAAGGAAGATCATATTCAGTTTCATCAAGATTCATATTGCAAAACAAAGATTTAATGGGGGACACATCAATAACTTTTAGATCTTCATCTTGATTTTCATAGGAATTGGAAGAACACGCTTTAATAAAGGCATCTTTGGAAGCACGCATCCTAGCGGTTCTTTCTTTGCACTCATCAATGGAAATTCTCATTGCTTTGAGAGACTCATTGATATCATGCTTAGGCGGAATAGATCTAAGCTTTAAAGAATCAATTTCAAGAGAAATTCTATCAACGTTCCTAGCCAAATCATCAACTTTAAGCAATTTCTCTTCAAGCAAAGCATTAAAATTCTTTTGTGAATTCATAAACTCTTTAACACTACTCTCAAATTCAGAGGGCATCTTATTAAAATTTCCATAAGAGTTGTTGTAGGAATTTCCATAGTTATTAGAAGGATTACTAGGATAAGGCCTAGGATTAAAATTCCCTCTATACGCGTTGTTTCCAAAACTATTCCTACCAACAAAATTCACATCCATAGATTCATTATTATTCTCAAGCAAAGTAGACAAAGGCATATCATTGGGATCAAGAGGAGTATTTTTAGGAGCAAACATCTTCATAAGTTCATCCATCTTTTCACTCAAAACATTGATTTCTTCTATAGCATGCACTTTTTTACTAGAAGATCTTTTGGTGTGCCATTGAGAATAATTAGCCATAATATTATCAAGCAATTTGGTAGCATCTCCTAACGTAATTTCCATAAAAGTGCCTCCCGCGGCCAAATCTAAAAGATTTCTAGAAGCAAAATTCAATCTGGCATAAAAAATTTGTATGATCATCCATAAATTCAAACCATGAGTAGGGCAATTGCGAAGCATCAATTTCATTCTTTCCCAAGATGGGCAACATGCTCATGATCAAGTTGTTTAAAATTCATGATATCGTTCCTAAGAGTGATGATCTTACCGGAGGAAAATACTTAGAGATAAAAGCATCTTTGCACTTGTTCCAAGAATCAATACTATTTTTAGGCAAAGATGAAAACCAAACTTTAGCACGATCTCTAAGTGAAAACGGAAATAACTTCAATTTGACAATATTGTTATATGTATCTTTCTTCTTTTGCATATCACACAAATCAACAAAATTATTTAGATGAGTAGCGGCATCTTCACTAGGAAGGCCGGCGAATTGATCTTTCATAACATGATTCAACAAAGCGGTATTGATTTCACAAGACTCATCATTATTAAGAGGAGCAATCGGAGTACTAAGGAAATAATTATTATTGGTATTTGAGAAATCACACAATTTGGTATTATCTTGCGCCATGGCAACAAGTAATCCAACACACAAGCAAACAGAAAGGCAACGGGAAAAAGGCAAACAGAAAAGAGAGGAGGAGATTGGGAGAGAGAGGGCGAATAAAACGGCAAGGGTGAAGTGGGGGAGAGGAAAACGAGAGGCAAATGGCAAATAATGTAATGCAAGAGATAGGGATTGCAATGGGTACTTGGTATTGTTGACTTGCTTGCGTGAGCCTCCCCGGCAATGGCGCCAGAAATTCCTCTTGCTACCTCTTGAGCACTGCGTTGGATTTCCCCGAAGAGGAGAGGATGATGCAGCAAAGTAGCACAAGTATTTCCCTCAGTTTTTGAGAACCAAGGTATCAATCCAGTAGGAGACCACGCACAAGTCCCTCGTACCTACACAAATGATAGCTAATCGCAACAAACGCGATTAGGGGTTGTCAATCCCTTCACAGTCATTTACGAGAGCGAGATCTGATAGAGATGATAAATAATATTTTCGGTATTTTTGATAGATAGACGCAAAGTGAAAAGTAAAAGGCAAAGTAAAAACAAAGTGAGTAATAAAGTGATAGAGATTGATATGATGAGAATAGACCCGGGGGCCATAGGTTTCACTAGTAGCTTCTCTCAAGAGCATAGATATTCTACGGTGGGTGAACAATTTACTGTTGAGCAATTGACAGAATTGAGCATAGTTATGAGCATATCTAGGCAATGATCATGTATATAGGCATCACGTCCAAGACAAGTAGATCGAAACGATTCTGCATCTACTACTATTACTCCACTCATCGACCGCTATCCAGCATGCATCTAGAGTATTAAGTTAAGAACAGAGTAACGCCTTAAGCAAGATGACATGATGTAGAGGGATAAATTCATGCAATATGATAAAAAACCCATCCTGTTATCCTCGATGGCAACAATACAATACGTGCCTTGCAACCCTTTCTGTCACTAGGTAAGGACACCGCAAGATTGAACCCAAAGCTAAGCACTTCTCCCATTGCAAGAACTACCAATCTAGTTGGCCAAACCAAAAAGGATAATTCGAAGAGACTTGCAAAGATAACTCAATCACACATAAAAGAATTCAGAGAAGAATCAAATATTTCCCATAGATAATACTGGATCATAAACCCACAATTCATCGTTCTCAACAAACACGCCGCAAAAAGAAGATTACATCGAATAGATCTCCACAAGAGAGGGGGAGAACATTGTATTGAGATCCAAAAAGAGAGAAGCCATCTAGCTACTAGCTATGGACCCGAAGGTCTGAAGTAAACTACTCACACTTCATCGGAGGGGCTATGGTATTGATGTAGAAGCCCTCCATGATGGATGCCCCCTGCGGCGGAGCTCCGGAACAGGCCCCAAGATGGGATCTCGTGGATACAGAAGGTTGCGGTGGTGGAATTAGGTTTTTGGCTCCTGTTCTGATCGTTCGGGGATACGTAGGTATATATAGGAGGAAGGAGTACGTCAGTGGAGCAGCAGGGGGCCCACGAGGTAGGGGGCGCGCCCTCCACCCTCGTGACCGCCTCTGTCCCTTCTTGGAGTAGGGTCCAAATCTCCTGGATCACGTTCGGTGAGAAAATCACGTTCTCGAAGGTTTCATACCGTTTGGACTTAGTTTGATATTCCGTTTCTTCGAAACACTGAAATAGGCAAAAAACAGCAATTCTGGGCTGGGCCTCTGGTTAATAGGTTAGTCCCAAAAATAATATAAATGTGGAAAATAAAGCCCAATATAGTCTAAAACAGTAGATAAAGTAGCATGGAGCAATCAAAAATTATTTGACATAGCCACCGAGTTCATTTGACATAGCCACTGCCAGAAACCCTAGTCAATTCGGTCTCACTGATAGGGATCTCGCTCTCACCGAGATGGGATTGCAAACTCTATGTTTCCCTTTGAAACGTTTCGGTCTAACTGAGATGAGCGATCGGTCCCACCGAGTTCGCAATGCAAACTCTCTGTTTCCCTTTCGTAACATTTCGGTCTCACCGAAATGAGCGAATCGGTCCCACCGAGTTTGCCTGACCAACTCTCTGTTTGCCTGTTACAAAAATTGGTCCAACCGAGTTCATGTGATCGGTCTCACCCAGATTACGTTCACATTTTGAAGTAAATCGGTCCGACCGAGTTTCATGATTCGGTCCCACCGAGTTTGGTAACTTGTGTGTAATAGTTAGATTTTGTGTGGAGGCTATATATACCCCCTCCACCCACTCTTCATTCGTGGAGAGAGCCATCAGAATGTGCCTACACTTCCAGCATTCATTTTATGAGAGAGAACCAGCTACACATGTGTTGAGACCAAGATATTCTAATCCAACCACAAGAATCTTGATCTCTAGCCTTCCCCAAGTTGCTTTCCACTCAAATCATCTTTCCACCAAATCCAAATCTGTGAGAGAGAGTTGAGTGTTGGGGAGACAATCATTTGAAGCACAAGATCAAGGAGTTCATCATCAACACACCATCTATTACCTTTTGGAGAGTGGTGTCTCCTAGATGGTTAGCTGTCACTTGGGAGCCTCCGTCAAGATTGTGGAGTTGAACCAAGGAGTTTGTACAGGCAAGGAGATCACCTACTTCGTGAAGATCTGCCCTAGTGAGGCAAGTCCTTCGTGGGTGATGGCCATGGTGGGACAGACAAGGTTGCTTCTTTGTGGACCCTTCGTGGGTGGAGCCCTCCGTGGACTCCGCAACCGTTACCTTTCGTGGGTTGAAGTCTCCGTCAACGTGGATGTACGATAGCACCACCTATCGGAACCACGCCAAAAATCTCCGTGTCTACATTGCGTTTGCTCCCTCTAACTCCTCCCTTTACCTTCATATGCAATGTTTTTTACATTCCGCTGCTATACTCTTATACTTGCATGTATAGGTTGACTGCTTGACTTGTGCTAAGTTGCTAAAATCTGCCAAGACTAAAATTTCGGAAAAGGCTAGATTTTTATTTGGTCAAGTAGTCTAATCACCCTCCCACCCTCTAGACATACTTTCGATCCTAAAAGTGGTATCAGAGCTTTGGTCTCGATTTGCCTTGATTTCCATAGCTTTGGTGATCATAGCCTTGGTTTTATTTTATGCACCATGCTGGTATGAGATAGTCCTTGGTTGATTTATAGAATGCTCATTGCTCTTCATTTATATCTTTTGAGTATGGCTTTATAGAATGCTTCATGTGCTTCACTTATATCATTTGAAGTTTGGATTGCCTGTTTCTCTTCACATAGAAAACCGCCATTTGTAGAATGCTCTTTTGCTTCACTTATATTTGTTAGAGCATGGGAATATCTTTTGTAGAAAGAATTAAACTCTCTTGCTTCAATTATATCTATTTAGAGGGATGACAGGAATTGGTCATTCACATGGTTAGTCATAAAATCCTACATAAAACTTGTAGATCACTGAATATGATATGTTTGATTCCTTGCATTAGTTTTGCGATATAAAGATGGTGATATTAGAGTCATGCTAGTGGGTAGTTGTGAATTGTAGAAATATTGTGTTGAAGTTTGTGATTCCCGTAGCATGCACGTATGGTCAACTGTTATGTAACGAAGTCGGAGCATAATTTATTTATTGATTGTCTTCCTTATGAGTGGTGGTCCGGGACGAGCGATGGTCTTTTCCTACCAATCTATCCCCCTAGGAGCATGCGCGTAGTACTTTGTTTTGATGACTAATAGATTTTTTCAATAAGTATGTGAGTTCTTTATGACTAATGTTGATCCATGGATTATACGCACTCTCACCCTTCCATCATTGCTAGCCTCTTCGGTACTTTGCATTGCCCTTTCTCACCTCGAGAGTTGGTGCAAACTTCGCCGGTGCATCCAAACCCCATGATACGATACGCTCTATCACACATAAGCCTCCTTATATCTTCCTCAAAACAGCCACCATACCTACATATTATGGCATTTCCATAGCCATTCCGAGATATATTGCCATGCAACTTCCATCATCGTCATATACATGACTTGAGCATTTATTTTCATATTGCTTTGCATGGTCGTAAGATAGCTAGCATGATGTTTTCATGGCTTGTCTGTTTTTTGATGTCATTGCTATGCTAGATCATTGCACATCCCGGTACACCGCCGGAGGCATTCTATAGAGTCATATCTTTGTTCTAGTATCGAGTTGTAATATTGAGTTGTAAGTAAATAAAAGTGTGATGATCATCATTATTAGAACATTGTCCCATGTGAGGTTATCAAAATAAAAGAGGCCAAAGAAGCCCAAATAAAAAAAGAGGCCAAAGTAGCCCACCAAAAAAGAAGAAGAGAAAAATAAAAAATGAGAGAAATGAGAGAAGGGACAATGTTACTATCCTTTTACCACACTTGTGCTTTAGAGTAGCACCATGTTCAGTCTCTTGAGTTATCATTTTCATATATTAGTGGGAATTTTCATTATAGAACTTGGCTTGTATATTCTGATGCTGGGCTTCCTCAAATGCCCAAGGTCTTCATGAGCAAGCAAGTTGGATGCACACCCACTTAGTTTCCAGTTTGAGCTTTCATACACTTATAGCTCTTAGTGCATCCGTTGCATGGCAATCCCTACTCCTCGCATTGACATCAATTGATGGGCATCTCCATAGCCCGTTGATTAGCCGCGTTGATGTGAGACTTTCTCCCTTTTGTCTTCTCCACACAACCTCCACCATCATATTCTATTCCACCTATAGTGCTATGTCCATGGCTCAAGCCCATGTATTGCGTGAAAGTCGAAAAGGTTTGAGAATGTCAAAAGTATGAAACAATTGCTTGGCTTGTAATTGGGGTTGTGCATGATTTGAATATTTTGTGTGGTGAAGATGGAGCATAGCCAGACCATATGATTTTGTAGGGATAACTTTCTTTGGCCATGTTATTTTGAAAAGACATGATTGCTTTATTAGTATGCTTGAAGTATTATTGTCTTAATATCAAATGATAGACTATTGCTTTGAATCACTCGTGTCTTAATATTCATGCCATGATTAGATTATGTGATCAAGATTATGCTAGGTAGCATTCCACATCAAAAATTATCTTTTTTGTCATTTACCTACTCGAGGACGAGCAGGAATTAAGCTTGGGGATGCTGATACGTCTCCGTCGTATCTATAATTTTTGATTGTTCCATGCCAATATTCTACAACTCTTACATACTTTTGGCAACTTTTTATACTATTTTTGGGACTAACATATTGATCTAGTGCCCAGTGCCAGTTCCTGTTTGTTGCATGTTTTTTGTTTCGTAGAAAATCCATATCAAACGGAGTCCAAACGGGATAAAAACGGATGAAGATTTTTTTTGGAATATATCTGAATGTTGAGAAGTGGAATCAACGCGAGACGATGCTCGAGGGGCCCATGAGGCAGGGAGGCGCGCCCCGGGGGGTGGTCGTGCCCCTGACCCTCGTGGACACCCCGTAAGGCAGTTGTTGCCCTTCTTTCGCCATAAGAAAGCTAATATCCAGAGAAAAATAGTGTTCAAAGTTTGAATCCAATCGGATTTACGGATCTCCGGGAATATAAGAAATGGTGAAAGGCAAGAATCAGAACACAAAAACAAAGAGAGACAGAGAGAAAGATCCAGTCTCGGGGGGGCTCTCGCCCCTCCCATGCCATGGAGACCATGGACCAGAGGGGAAACCCTTCTCCCATCTAGGGAGAAGGTCAAGGAAGAAGAATAAGAAGGGGGGCTCTCTCCCCCTCTCTCCTGGTGGCGCCGGAACGCCGCCAGGGCCATCATCGTCACCGCAATCTACACCAACACCTCTGTCATCTTCACCAACATCGTCATCACCTCCCCCATCTATATTCAGCGGTCTACTCTCCCGCAACCCGCTGTACCCTCAACTTGAACATGGTGCTTTATGCTTCACATTATTATCCAATGATGTGTTGCCATCCTATGATGTCTGAGTAGATTTTCGTTGTCCTATCGGTAATTGGTGAATTGCTATGATTGGTTTAATTTCCTTGTGGTTATGTTGTTGTCCTTTGGTGCCCATCATATGAGCGCGCACGCGGATCACACCATAGGGTTAGTTGTATGTTGATAGGACTATGTCTTGGAGGGCAAGAGTGACAGAAGCTTCAACCTAGCATAGAAATTGATGCATACGGGATTGAAGGGGGACCAATATATCTTAATGCTATGGTTGGGTTTTACCTTAATGAACGTTAGTAGTTGCGGATGCTTGCTAATCGTTCCAATCATAATTGCATAGAATTCCAAGTCAGGGATGACATGATAGCAGTGGCCTCTCCCACATAAAACTTGCTATTGGTCTAGTAAAGTAGTCAATTGCTTAGGGACAATTTCACAACTCCTACCACCACTTTTCCACACTCGCTATACTAACTTTATTGCTTATTTATCTAAACAGCCCCTAGTTTTTATTTGCGTGCTCTTTATTATCTTGCAAACCTATCCAACAACACCTACAAAGTACTTCTAGTTTCATACTTGTTTTAGGTAAAGCGAACGTTAAGTGTGCGTAGAGTTGTATCGGTGGTCGATAGAACTTGAGGGAATATTTGTTCTACCTTTAGCTCCTCATTGGGTTCGACACTCTTACTTATCAAAAGAGGCAACAATTGATCCCCTATACTTGTGGGTTATCAAATAGCACAATAAGAATTAAGGCCACGATGATGCGATTGCAGTGGTGGTTACAGGAGGCAAGAAGAAAGATCCATCCATCAACGTACGACCTCCTCCTCCTCAACTTAGTACGCCGAGCCACCGACTGGCGGCTAAGGAGCGGCGGCTTTTGTGGCGAGGTCAAGGTACTTCTCAGCAAAGGCATCCAAGGCTTCCAGCCGATTGAGGAAGGCCAACGTCGTAGCGTCCTGATACGTCTCCAACGTATCTATAATTTTTTATTGTTCCATGCTATTATATTACCCCTTTTGGATGTTTATGGGCTTTATTTTACACATTTATATCATTTTTGGGACTAACCTACTAACCGGAGGCCCAGCCGTATTGCTGTTTTTTTGCCTATTTTAGTATTTCGAAGAAAAGGAATATCAAACGGAGTCCAAACGGAATGAAACATTCGGGAGCGTGATTTTTGGAACGAACGTGATCCGGAGAACTTGGAGTGAATTTCAAGAAGCAAACGAAGTGGCCAGGAGATAGGAGGGCGCGCCCACCCCTCCTGGGCGCGCCCCCTGTCTCCTGGGCCCCTCGAGCGGCCACCGACGTACTTCTTCCTCCTATATATACCTACTTACCCCGAAAACATCCAGGGAGCCAACAAAACACAATTTCCACCACCGTAACCTTCTGTATCAGCGAGATCCCATCTTGGAGCCTTCGCCGGTGCTCCGCCGGAGGGGGAATCGACCATGGAGGGCTTCTACATCAACACCATAGCCCCTTCGATGAGTTGTGAATAGTTTACAACAGACCTCCGGGTCCATAGTTATTAGCTAGATGGCTTCTTCTCTCTTTTTGGATCTCAATACCATGTTCTCCCCCTCTCTTGTGGAGATCTATTCGATGTAAACTCTTTTTGCGGTGTGTTTGTCGAGATCCGATGAATTGTGGGTTTATGATCAAGTTTATCTATGAGAAATATTTGAATCTTCTCTGAATTCTTTTATGTATGATTGAGTTATCTTTGCAAGTCTCTTTGAATTATCAGTTTGGTTTGGCCTACTAGATTGATCTTTCTTGCCACGGGAGAGGTGCTTAGCTTTGGGTTCAATCTTGCGGTGTCCTTACCCAGTGACAGAAAGGGTTGCAAGGCACGTATTGTATTGTTGCCATCGAGGATAAAATGATGGGGTTTATATCATATTGCATGAGTTTATCCCTCTACATCATGTCATCTTTCTTAATGCGTTACTCTGTTCTTATGAACTTAATACTCTATATGCATGCTGGACAGCGGTCGATGTGTGGAGTAATAGTAGTGCATGCAGGCAGGAGTCGGTCTACTTGTCGCGGATGTGATGCCTATATACATGATCATGCCTAGATAATCTCATAATTATTCACTTTTCTATCAATTGCTCAACAGTAATTTGTTCACCCACCGTAATACTTATGCTATCTTGAGAGAAGCCACTAGTGAAACTTATGGCCCCCGGGTCTATCTTTTATCATATAAGCTTTCGATCTACTTTTATTTGCATCTTTACTTTTTGCATCTATATTATAAAATACCAAAAATATATTTTTCTTATCATACTATCTCTATTAGATCTCACTTTCGCAAGTGGCCGTGAAGGGATTGACAACTCCTTTATTGCGTTGGTTGCGAGTTCTTTGTTTGTTTGTGTAGGTGTGTGGGACTTTTGAGGAGCCTCCTACTGGATTGATACCTTGGTTCTCAAAAACTGAGTGAAATACTTACGCTACTATTGCTGCATCACCCTTTCCTCTTCAAGGAAAACCTATGCAAGCTCAAGACGTAGCAAGAAGGATTTCTGGTGCCGTTGATGGGGAGGTCTTCGCTCAAGTCAAGACATACCAAGTACCCATCACAAAATCATATCCCTCGCATTTACATTATTTGCCATTTGCCTCTCGTTTTCCTCTCCCCCACTTCACCCTTGCCTTTTTTTGCCCTCTCTTTCCCAATCTTCTCTCTCTCTTTCGCTTGCCTTTTTCTGTTTGCTCGTGTGTTAGATCGTTTGCCTTGTCGCTATGGCTAGTCCTCCTATCCTTATTATTACCCCCGAACATGAAATTCTCAATTTTAAGCAAAGGGAGGGAGAAAATCTAAAAGATGCTTGGCATAGAATTTGCAATGCTCAAAATAGATCTACTAGGAAGCTTTCTACTTCCGTTCTTCTTCGCAATTTTTATGTAGGCATTACTCCTTGGAATAGATGTGTTCTTGATACCGTTGCCGGAGGAGATTTCTTGATTAGCCATACGTTTGATGCTTTTAATGCTATGTTAGATTTGTTTGGCCCACCACCTCTTTTGGTCAATCGAATCGTTTTAACTTTAGAACATGTTATGCAACGGCTTGAGATTATTGAAAATAAAATTGCCACTGTTGAGTTGATTGAAAATTTGGATAAAAAGACTCATAATCACATTACCCAATATGGATCTAGGGTTGGAGTTACTTTGAAAAATCTTAATGAGAAAGAACCTATAGTTAATGAAAAAATAGAACTAGATTCTGCAAGAATCGGTAAACTTGAGGATATCATTACCAACTTAGGTTCCGCATTTTCCTCCATGAAAAACACTCCAAAACCCCCTACCAAAACTGCCAAGTTTATTTATGTTCCTAAAAACAAGGGTGAATCTTCTAGTAAGGGAGACGCGGATCTCAAATCCATAAGTGTTCGTCCCAATTGTCTCTCTATCGTTAAGGAACCTTTTGCTACAAACGAATTTCTTGAATTTTTGCCTAAAGGTTTAATCATTGCTAAAAAGGGAGAAACCCCTAAGGATTATAAGTGCTCGATTGAGGAATTGAGTGCCAAAGATGGCACTACTTAGATATATCTTCGCTTTTATGCCGAGCTAGGGGCGTTAAACGATAGCGCTAGTTGGGAGGCAACCCAATTTTATTTGTGTTTTTTGTTTCTGTTCCTGTTTAGTAATAAATTTTGCATCTAACTTCTGTTTAGATGTGTTTTTATCTTTTAATTAGTGTTTGTGCCAAGTAGAACCTATAGGATAACCTATGATGATAGTTGATTTGATTCTGCTGAAAAACAGAAACTTTGCATGCACAAAACTAGTTTTGTTAAATCATAGAAACGTACTTTTATGTTGATTATTTTTGCTTCTGATCAATAGAAAACTTTTCCAGGACTTCCTATTTTGGTAGGAGTTTTAGAGTTCCAGAAGTTTGCGTTAGTTACAGATTGCTACAGACTGTTCTGTTTTTGACAGATTCTGTTTTTCGTGTGTTGTTTGCTTATTTTGATGCATCTATGGCTAGTAAAATAGTTTATAAACCATGGAGAAGCCGGAATACAGTAGGTTTAACACCAAAATAAATAAAGAATGAGTTCATTATAGTACCTTATGTGGTGATTTTGTTTTCTTTCACTAACGGAGCTTATAAGATTTCCTGTTGAGTTTTGTGTTGTGAAGTTTTCATGTTTTGGGTAAAGCTTTGATGGACTATGGAATAAGGAGTGGCAAGAGCCTAAGCTTGGGGATGCCCAAGGCACCCCAAGATATTCAAGAATAGCCAAAAGCCTAAGCTTGGGGATGCCCCGGGAGGCATCCCCTCTTTCGTCTTCGTTCATTGGTAACTTTACTTGGAGCTATATTTTTATTTGCCACATGATATGTGTTTTGCTTGGAGCGTCATGTATTATATTAGTCTTTGCTTTTTAGTTTACCAAAATCATCCTTTCTGTACACACCTTTTGGGAGAAGCCCACTTGATTAGAATTTGCTAGAATACTCTATGTGCTTAACTTATATCTTTTGAGCTTGATAGTTTTTGCTCTAGTGCTTCACTTATATCTTTTAGAGCACGGCGGTGGCTTAATTTTGAAGAAATTGCTAGTCTCTCATGCTTCACTTATATTATTTTGAGAGTCTTTTAGAACAGCATGGTATTTGCTATGGTTACAAATTTGGTCCTAGAATGATGAGCATCCAAGTTGGGTATAATAAAAACTATCATAGAAAATGCATAAAACACTAGGATCAATTTGATGCTTGATAATTGTTTTGAGATATAGAGGTAGTAATGTCAGAGTCATGCTAGTGGGTAATTATGAAATTGAGAAATACTTGTGTTGAAGTTGGCAAGTCCCGTAGCATGCACGCATGGTAAAAGTTGTGTGATAAATTTGTTGCATGAGGTGCTCTTTTAATTGTCTTCCTTATGAGTGGAGGTCGGGATCGCGCGATGGTTAACTCCTACCAACCCTTCCCCTAGGAGCATGCGTAGTAGTACTTTGCTTCGAGGGCAAGTAGACTTTTGCAATAAGTATATGAGTTCTTTATGACTAATGTGAGTCCATGGATATACGCACACTCATCCTTCCACTTTGCTAGCCTCTATTATATCGCGCAACTTTCGCCGGTATCATGCACCCATTATTTACCTTCCTCAAAACAGCCACCATACCTACCTATTATGGTATTTCCATAGCCATTCCGAGATATATTGACATGCAACTTTCCACCGTTCCGTTTATTATGACACACTTCATTGTCATATTGCTCTTTGCATGATCATGTAGTTGACATCCTATTTGTGGCAAGGCCACCTTCATAATTTTCATACATGTCGCTCTTGATTCATTGCATATCCCGGTACACCGCCGAAGGCATTCATATAGTCATATCTTGTTCTAGCTTTGAGTTATAATTCTTGAGTTGTAAATCAATAAAAGTGTGATGATCTTCATTATTAGAGCATTGTCTCAGTGAGGAAAGGATGATGAAGACTATGATTCCCCCACAAGTCGGGATGAGACTTCGGACTTTAAAAAGAAAAAAAAAAGAGAAAGGCCAAAAAAAGGCCAAAGAAAAAAAGTGGAAAAGAAAAAAAAGAAAGAAAGAAAAAAGAAATAAAGAAATAAAATGAGAGAAAAAGAGAGAAGGGACAATGCTACTATCTCTTTTTCCACACTTGTGCTTCAAAGTAGCACCATGATCTTCATGGTAGAGAGTCTCCTATGTTGTCACTTTCATATACTAAGTGGGAATTTTTCATTATAGAACTTGACTTGTATATTCCAATGATGGGCTTCCTCAAAATGCCCTAGGTCTTCGTGAGCAAGCAAGTTGGATGCACACCCACTTAGTTTCTTTTGTTGAGCTTTCATATATTTATAGCTCTAGTGCATCAGTTGCATGGCAATCGCTACTCACTCACATTGATATCTATTGATGGGCATCTCCATAGCCCGTTGATACGCCTAGTTGATGTGAGACTATCTTCTCCCTCTTTTTGTCCTCACAACCACCACCATTTACCACCATAGTGCTATGTCCATGGCTTGCGCTCATGTATTGCGTAAGAGTTGAAAAAGCTGAAGCGCGTTAAAAAGTATGAACCAATTGCTTGGCTGAAACCGGGGTTGTGCATGATGGGAGTATTTTGTGTAATGAAAATGAAGCATTGCCTAACTATATGATTTTGTAGGGATAAGCTTTCTTTGGCTATGCTATTTTGATAGGGCATGATTATTTGTTAGTATGCTTCGAAGCATTGTTATTTTTATGTTTTATAAGCTTTTATCTTGAATCATTTGGATCTGAACATTCATGCCACAATAAAGAAAATTACATTGAGAATTACGCTAGGTAGCATTCCACATCAAAAATTCTGTTTTTATCATTTACCTACTCGAGGACGAGCAGGAATTAAGCTTGGGGATGCTTGATACGTCTCCAACGTATCTATAATTCTTGATTGTTCCATGCTATTATATTACCCCTTTTGGATGTTTATGGGCTTTATTTCACACATTTATATCATTTTTGGGACTAACCTACTAACCGGAGGCCCAACCCGTATTGCTATTTTTTTTGCCCATTTCAGTATTGTGAAGAAAAGGAATATCAAACGGAGTCCAAATGGAATGAAACCTTCGGGAGCGTGATTTTTGGAACGAACGTGATCCGGAGAACTTGGAGTGCAAGTCAAGGAGCAAACGAGGCGGTCAGGAGATACGAGGGCGCGCCCACCCCTCCTGGGCGCACCCCTGTCTCCTGGGCCCCTCGAGCGGCCACCGACATACTTCTTCCTCCGATATATACCTACGTACGCCGAAAACATCCAGGGAGCCAATAAAACACAATTTCCACCACCGTAACCTTCTGTATTTGCGAGATCCCATCTTGGAGCTTTCGACGGCTCTCCGCCGGAGGGGGAATCGACCATGGAGGGCTTCTACATCAACACCATAGCCCTCCGATGAGTTGTGAATAGTTTACCACGGACCTTCGTGCCCATAGTTATTAGCTAGATGGCTTCTTCTCTCTTTTTGGATCTCAATACAATGTTCTCCCCCTCTCTTGTGGAGATCTATTCGATGTAAACTCTTTTTGCGGTGTGTTTGTCGAGATCCGATGAATTGTGGGTTTATGATCAAGTTTATCTATGAGAAATATTTGAATCTTCTCTGAATTCTTTTATGTATGATTGAGTTATCTTTGCAAGTCTCTTCGAATTATCAGTTTGGTTTGGCCTACTAGATTGATCTTTCTTGCCATGGGAGAAGTGCTTAGCTTTGGGTTCAATCTTGCGGTGTCCTTACCCAGTGACAGAAAGGGTTGCAAGGCACGTATTGTATTGTTGCCATCGAGGATAAAAAGATGGGGTTTATATCATATTGCATGAGTTTATCCCTCAACATCATGTCATCTTTCTTAATGCGTTACTCTGTTCTTATGAACTTAATACTCTAGATGCATGCTGGACAGCGGTCGATGTGTGGAGTAATAGTAGTGCATGCAGGCAGGAGTCGGTCTACTTATCGCGGACGTGATGCCTATATACATGATCATGCCTAGATAATCTCATAATTATTTGCTTTTCTATCAATTGCTCGACAGTAATTTGTTCACCCACCGTAATACTTATGCTATCTTGAGAGAAGCCACTAGTGAAACCTATGGCCCCCGGGTCTATCTTTTATCATATAAGCTTTCAATCTAGTTTTATTTGCATCTTTACTTTTTGCATCTATATTATAAAATACCAAAAATATATTTACCTTATCATACTATCTCTATTAGATCTCACTTCCGCAAGTGGCCATGAAGGGATTGACAACCCCTTTATTGCGTTGGTTGCGAGTTCTTTGTTTGTTTGTGTAGGTGCATGGGACTTTTGAGGAGCCTCCTACTGGATTGATACCTTGGTTCTCAAAAACTGAGGGAATTACTTATGCTACTATTGCTGCATCACCCTTTCCTCTTCAAGGAAAACCAACACAGGCTCAAGACGTTGCACGTCCTCACTGGACTTGTAGCTACCTATGTACACGATTTGCTCGTACAGGTGGATGTGTAGGTTGATGAATTCTTGCAGGACGAGGCGCGCGAGCGCGATCTCTAGGTGGACATTCTTCGTGGCGTCGGCGGGCAGTCGCAGGGCCACCAATGCTTGAAAGAGATTCTGGCCTTGGAGGCCGATTAGGGTGGCAGGCAATAAGGAGCCCGGGCGTGCGGGCTGGAGGAATACGGCGATGTCGTCCGCGAGTTTCTTGAGGACGGTGAACTTGTTGGTGGTTGCAACGATCATCTGGTCACACTGAGAGTCGTAGTTGGCGTCGACGGCAGCCATCCACCAGCCAGTCGCCAACACCGTCTCGAGACGATCCTCGGCGCCATGCCGCATATGCCAGCGTCGTGGACCATCTGGCACAGCCGCTGGCCGCTCACGCGCATCGCCGCCATGGGTTTGGAGTGAGCACTTTTGCGCTTAGTATAGGTGCTTAGGCAAATGCTTTGGTGTGTATGATGTGGTACATGCATTGGAATGGAGGGGCGCCTTTATATGAGTGCAAACTGTGTTGCATTCACATCGTGCAGCCTCTTTTCCCAATCCTCCTCCCATTACTTCCCTCATGCATTCACGATGCTAATTGAAGGAGGATGCATCATTGGCCGTTCAACATTTTGGGAACCTCTACCCCCTCCCTCATCTGAATTAAAGCTGTACTGGGAACTGCGTTGCCTGCTGTCAAATCAAATAGTACTGCACCGCCCGCTGCATGCCCGGCTGAACACGCCTTCTCGCCTCCATCAAACCCCTCCGTTAAACCCGCATGCAAATCGAGAAACCTACTCCGGCCACACATCCATTCATGAGCGGGCCGAAATTAAACACAATGCCAACCGAGCTCCTCCCGTCCGCCCTCAGTTTAAACGAAGCAAGACACCGGCCAAGCTCCTACCATCGGCCCTCTATTTAAACGAGGCTAGACAGACAGTGGGCAAGAATCGCACCCCTCCACTGCTCCCCCATCTCCTCCTTCACCATTTTCTCCACTCTTCCGATGGCTTCCGAGGAGTCGTTCTCTGGCATACTACCCGGCTGGGTGGCCTGCCGAGCCCTCCGGATATGGGCGAGGCCGCTCGGTGCTTCACCAACCTTGCTTGGCCCGACGGAGCTAGTTGCCGCTGTTGGGGAACGTAGTAATATCAAAAAATTCCTACGCACACGCAAGATCATGGTGATGGCATAGCAACGAGAGGGGAGAGTGTTGTCCACGTACCCTCGTAGACCGTAAGCGGAAGCGTTATGACAACGTGTTGATGTAGTCATACGTCTTCACGATCCGACCGATCCAAGTACCGAATGTACGGCACCTCCGAGTTCAGCACACGTTCAGCTCGATGACGATCCCCGGACTCCGATCTAGCAAAGTGTCAGGGATGAGTTCCGTCAGCACGACGGTGTGGTGACGATGATGATGCTCTACCGGCGCAGGGCTTCGCCTAAACTCCGCGACGATATGACCGAGGTGGAATATGGTGGAGGGGGGCACCGCACACGGCTAAGGAACGATCCGTAGATCAACTCATGTGTTCTAGGGGTCCCCCCTGCCCCTGTATATAAAGGAGCAAGGGGGAGGTGGTGGCCGGCCTAGGAGGAGGCGCACCAAGGGGAGTCCTACTCCCACCGGGAGTAGGACTCCCTCCTTCCTTGTTGGAGTAGGAGAAGGGGGAAAGAGGGGGAGAGGAGAAAGGAAAAGGGGGCCGCACCCCTTGTCCAATTCGGACTAGAGGGGGGCTGCGCGCCTCCTTCCTTTCATCCTCTCTCCTCTATTCCCGTATGGCCCAATAAGGCCTATATACTCCCCGGCGAATTCCCTTAACTCTCCGGTACTCCGAAAAATACCCGAATCACTCGGAACCTTTCCGAACTACGAATATAGTCGTCCAATATATCGATCTTTACATCTCGACCATTTCGAGACTCCTCGTCATGTCCCCGATCTCATCCGGGACTCCGAACTCCTTCGGTACATCAAAACTCATAAACTCATAATATAACTGTCATCGAAACCTTAAGCGTGCGGACCCTACGGGTTCGAGAACAATGTAGACATGACCTAGAACTATTCTCGGTCAATAACCAATAGCGGAACCTGGATGCTCATATTGGCTCCCACATATTCTACGAAGATCTTTATCGGTCAAACCGCATAACAACATACGTTGTTCCCTTTGTCATCGGTATGTTACTTGCCCGAGATTCGATCGTCGGTATCCCAATACCTAGTTCAATCTCGTTACCGGCAAGTCTCTTTACTCGTTATGTAATGCATCATTCCGTAACTAACTCATTAGCTACATTGCTTGCAAGGCTTATAGAGATGTGCATTACCGAGATGGCCCAAAGATACCTCTCCGACAATCGGAGTGACAAAACCTAATCTCGAAATACGCCAACCCAACATGTACCTTTGGAGACACCTGTAGAGCTCCTTTATAATCACCCAGTTACGTTGTGACGTTTGGTAGCACATAAAGTATTCCTCCGGTAAACGGGAGTTGCATAATCTCATAGTCATAGGAACATGTATAAGTCATGAAGAAAGCAATAGCAACATACTAAACGATCAAATGATAAGCTAACGGAATGGGTCAAGTCAATCACATCATTCTCCTAATGATGTGATCCCATTAATCAAATGACAACACATGTCTATGGTTAGGAAACATAACCATCTTTGATTAATGAGCTAGTCAAGTAGAGGCATACTAGTGACGTTATGTTTGTCTATGTATTCACACATGTATCATGTTTCCGGTTAATACAATTCTAGCATGAATAATAAACATTTATCATGATATGAGGAAATAAATAATAACTTTATTATTGCCTCTAGGGCATATTTCCTTCAGTCTCCCACTTGCACTAGAGTCAATAATATAGATTACACAGTAATGATTCTTACACCCATGGAGTCTTGGTGCTGATCATGTTTTGCTCGTGAGAGGGGCTTAGTCAACGGGTCTGTCATATTCAGAGCCGTATGTATTTTGCAAATATTTTATGTCTACAATGCTCTGCACGGAGCTACTCTAGATAATTGCTCCCACTTTCAATATGTATCCAGATTGAGACTTAGAGTCATCTGGATCGGTGTAAAAGATTGCAACGATGTAACTTTTACAATGAACTCTTTTATCACCTCCATAATAGAGAAACATCTCCTTAGTCCTCACTAAGGATATTCTTGACCGCTGTCCAGTGATCTACTCTTAGATAAAAATTGTATTCCTTTGTCAAACTCAGAGCAAGGTATACAATATGTCTCGTTCACAGCATAGCATACTTTATAGAACCTATGACTGATGCATAGGGAATGACTTTCATTCTCTTTCTATTTTCTGATGTGGTTGGGATTTGAGTCTTACTCAATTTCATACCTTTGCAACACAGGCAAACTCTTTCTTTGACTGTTCTATTTTGAACTATTTCAAAATCTTGTCAAAGTATGTACTCATTGAAAATCTTATCAAGCATCTTGATCTATCTCAATAGATCTTGATGCTCAATATGTAAGCAACTTCACCGAGGTCTTTCGTTGAAAAACTCCTGTCAAACACTCCTTTATGCTTTGCAGAATAATTCTACATTATTTCCGATCAACAATATGTCATTCACATATACTTATCAAAAATGCTGTAGTGCTCCCACTCACTTTCTTGTAAATACACGCCTTTCCAAAAGTCTGTATAAAACCATATGCTTTGATCTCATCAAAGCGTATATTCCAACTCCGACATGCTTGCACCAATCCATTGATGGATTGCTGGAGCTTGCGCACTTTGTTAGCATCTTTAGGATGGACAAAACCTTCTGGTCAACTCTTCTTTAATAAATCCATTAAGGAATGCAGTTTTGGCATCCATTTGCCAGATTTCATAAAATGTGTCAATTGCTAACATGATTCGGACAGACTTAAGCATCGATACGAGTGAGAAAATCTCATTGTATTCAACATCTTGAACTTGTCGAAAAACCTGTTTGCGACAAGTCGAGCTTTGTAGATAGTAACACTACTATCAACGTCCGTCTTCCTCTTGAAGATCCATTTATTTTCTATGGCTTGCCAATCATCGGGCAAGTCCACCAAAGTCCACACTTTGTTCTCATACATGGATCCTATCTCAGATTTCATGGCCTCCAGCCATTTTGCGGAATCTGGGCTCATCATCGCTTCCTCATAGTTCGTAGGTTTATCTGGTCTAGTAACATGACTTTCAGAACAGGATTACCGTACCACTCTGGTGCGGACCGTACTCTGGAAGACCTACGAGGTTCTGTAGTAATTTGATCTGAAGTTTCATGATCATCATCATTAGCTTCCTCACTAATTGGTGTAGGAATCACTGGAATTGATTTCTGTGATGAACTACTTTCCAATTCGGGAGAAGGTACAAATTACCTTATCAAGCTCTACTTTCTTCCCACTCACTTCTTTTGAGAGAAACTCCTTCTCTAGAAAGGATCCATTTTTAGCAACGAATATCTTTCCTTCGGATCTGTGATAGAAGGTGTACCCAACAGTTTCCTTTGGGTATTCTATGAAGACGCACTTCTCTGATTTGGGTTCAAGCTTATCAGGATGAAACTTTTTCACATAAGCATCGTAGCCCCAAACTTTAAGAAACAACAACTTGGGTTTCTTGCTAAACCACAGTTCATATGGTGTCATCTCAACGGATTTAGATGGTGCCCTTTTAACGTGAATGCAGTTGTCTCTAATGCATAACCCCAAAACGACAATGGTAAATCAATAAGAGACATCATAGATCGCACCATATCTAGTAAAGTACGATTATGACGTTCGGACACACCATTTCGTTGTGGTGTTCCGGGTGGCGTGAGTTGCGAAACTATTCCGTATTGTTTCAAGTGTAGACCAAACTCGCAACTCAAATATTCTCCTCCACGATCAGATCGTAGAAATTTTATTTTCTTGTTACGATGATTTTCCACTTCACTCTGAAATTCTTTGAACTTTTCAAATGTTTCAGACTTGTGTTTCATTAAGTAGATATACCCATATCTGCTCAAATCATCTGTGAAGGTGAGAAAATAACGATAGCCGCCGCGAGCCTCAACATTCATTGGACCACAAACATCAGTATGTATGATTTCCAATAAATCAGTTGCTCGCTCCATAGTTCCGGAGAACGGCATTTTTGTCATCTTGCCCATGAGGCACGGTTCGCAAGTACCAAGTGATTCATAATCAAGTGATTCCAAAAGCCCATCAGTATGGAGTTTCTTCATGCGCTTTACACCGATATGACCTAAACGGCAGTGCCACAAATAAGTTGCACTATCATTATCAACTCTGCATCTTTTGGTTTCAACACTACGAATATGTGTATCACTACTATCGAGATTCAATAAAAATAGACCACTCTTCAAGGGTGCATGACCATAAAAGATATTACTCGTATAAATAGAACAACCATTATTCTCTGACTTAAATGAATAACTGTCTCGCATCAAACAAGATCCAGATATAATGTTCAGGCTCAACGCTGGCACCAAATAACAATTATTTAGGTATAAAACTAATCTTGATGGTAGATTTAGAGGTAGCGTGCCGACCGCGATCACATCGACTTTGGAACCATTTCCCATGCGCATCGTCAACTCGTCCTTAGCCAATCTTCGCTTAATCCGTAGTCCCTGTTTCGAGTTGCAAATATTAGCAACAGAACCAGTATCAAATACCCAGGTGCTACTGCGAGCATTATGAAGGTACACATCAATAACATGTATATCACATATACCTTTGTTCACTTTGCCATCCTTCTTATCCTCCAAATACTTGGGGCAGTTCCGCTTCCAGTGTCCAGTCTGCTTGCAGTAGAAGCACTCAGTTTCAGGCTTAGGTCCAGACTTGGGTTTTTTCTCTTGAGCGGCAACTTGTTTGCTGTTCTTCTTGAAGTTCCCCTTCTTCTTCCCTTTGCCCTTTTTCTTGAAACTGGTGGTCTTGTTAGCCATCAACACTTGATGCTCCTTCTTGATTTCTACCTCCGCGGCTTTTATCATTGCGAAGAGCTCGGGAATAGTCTTGTCCATCCCTTGCATATTATAGTTCATCACGAAGCTCTTGTAGCTTGGTGGCAGTGATTGAAGAATTCTGTCAATGACACTATCATCAGGAAGATTAACTCCCAGTTGAATCAAGTGATTATTATACCCAGACATTTTGAGTATGTGTTCACTGACAGAACTATTATCCTCCATCTTGCAGCTATAGAACTTATTGGAGACTTCATATCTCTCAATCCGGGCATTTGTTTGAAATATTAACTTCAACTCCTGGAACATCTCATATGCTCCATAACGTTTGTCGGTGTCAAAACCGGCGGATCTCGGGTAGGCGGTCCCGAACTGTGCGTCTAGGCGGATGGTAACAGGAGACAAGGGACACAATGTTTTACCCAGGTTTGGGCCCTCTTGATGGAGGTAAAACCCTACGTCCTGCTTGATTAATATTGATGATATGGGTAGTACAAGAGTGGATCTACCACGAGATCAACGAGGCTAAACCCTAGAAGCTAGCCTATGGTATGATTGTTGTAATGTATGTTGTGTCCTACGGACTAAAGCCCTCCGGTTTATATAGACACCGGAGAGGGCTAGGGTTACACAGAGTCGGTTACAATGGTAGGAGATCTACATATCCGTATCGCCAAGCTTGCCTTCCACGCCAAGGAAAGTCCCATCCGGACACGGGACGGGGTCTTCAATCTTGCATCTTCGTAGTCTTGGAGTCCGGCGGACGATGATAGTCCGGCTGTCCGGACACCCCCTAGTCCAGGACTCCCTCAGTAGCCCCTGAACCAGGCTTCAATGATGATAAGTCCGGCGCGCACAATGTTCGGCATTGCAAGGCGGGTTCCTCCTTTGAATAATCTGGAGAAGATCATGAACACCAGGATAGTGTCCGGCTCTGCAAAATAAATTCCACATTCCACCGTAGAGAGAATAAAATGTACACAAGTTCAATCTGCTGACGTATTTTGCGGCATGACGTCACACCACTACCAAGCCTTTACTTGAATCGTTTTTTATTATACCACCTCAGTACGCTTAGCGAAGCGGTTTCCTTGGCGCGTCTTGTCGAAGCAGAGATCGTGTTCCCCTTATTCTGGGATTCTCATCAATACGGGCGTGGGTAACCCAACCGTGCCCGTCGCCACGCCTCCTCTATCGAAGGTGAATCCCGAACGGTCACGGAGACGGCTCTTGGTATTTTCCCTCTTTATAAGAGGACCAAGGCTCGTTTCTTTTCTTCAATCTTCCATCGAATCTTCTCCTTGCTCCAAGTTCCAACACCCAGAGCCCCAGATTCGAGCGTTTCGGACCTTCAACAATGTCCGGCATGCTAAAGCTGCGTGAGGCCAAGTACCTGTCTTATGAGATTTCGCACAGGTTGCCCGCCCAAGGGCATGCCGTACCTACTCCCGAGCCCGGTGAGTACGTCGTCTTCGTATCCCACCTCCGTCGGGGTTTAGGCTTCTCGACGGACCCCTTCGTGAGAGGGCTCATGTTCTACTATGGGCTGGATTTTCACGACTTGGCTCTGGAGTCCATCCTCCATATTTCCGCATTCATTATCGTCTGCGAAGCCTTCCTCCGCGTCACCCCCCACTTCGGCCTGTGGCTGAAGACCTTCAATGTGGAGCCGAAGATGATCGGGGGGCGTCAAGCAGAGTGCGGCGGGGCGGCCATAAGCAGGAGGGCCGATGCCCCGTGGCCCGAGGGCTCCTTCCAAGAGGAGCTCGGCTTGTGGCAGCAGGAGTGGTTCTATATCACCGCTCCGAAGGGCAGCAGGCAAAAGCCGCCGCCTTCATTCCGTCCGGGACCTCCACGACGGTTGATGTCGTGGGTCAACCAAGGACTCAATTGGGGGCCGTCAGAAGACGTGCCCCTACTGCAGGGCCGGATTCGAGACCTCCAAGCGAGGGAGATCAATCTGGTTGTGGTGATGCAGGTCATGCTAATCAGGCGTCTTCTGCCCTGCAAACGCCGTCCTCTCCGGTTATGGGAGTTCAATCCGGAGGGACCACGAATTCTCCAACACTTCATGGATACGACACCCGTGGAGATGTACAAGTTGTTCTTCGGACCGCAGGCGATGTGTCCGGAATTGACCGAGGATGCGGGCCTAAGCTGCAATCGCCCGGATACTCAAGTAAATAGCTCAGTGTCCGGATGTTCCGTTTGTTTGCTTTTCTATAGTTCGCCTTCTAACCCGTTATCCTCCATCAGGAGTGGGTAGCACGAGCAAAACTGATAAGGTGTCCGGCCCCCCTCCCAGAGACCGCACCGGAGCCCGTGCTGGTCAGAATGTTGGAGGTAGCGCCTGTAGAAGAAGGCGATGGGGAAAATAGAGGAGCTATTACCTCGCCCAAGGGGGCGCTTGAAGAGGGGGGGATCGAGAATCCCTCCTTCCAGGGGGAGAAGAGGACCGCCTCCGAAGACCCGGAGGCCAAATCCCCTAAGCGGGGGAAGAAATCTTCACCGGAGGGTCCTGCGTCCAGGGAGACCCCGGGCGTACAATCGCCTCTAAAGGATCAGCCCTTACAGTTCGGATCTGCGGCCTTCTCAGATGAGTTCATCTTCGGGGGATCTTCGTCCGGAGATGATGGAGAGCGAAACGCCTCCGTCTGCTACGCCGTCGGACAGGGAAGACGAGCCTGAAGTATCGTCACGGAGGGTAACCCAGAGCCCGGTGGAGCCGGAGAGTTCGGCGCCGACTAATGTTCGGCCGGGGGAGCTGAAGGATCTGCTTGAGAGGGCGTCCATCTCAGAAGATCATCGTGCATTGATGAGCATGGTGATTGGAAGGATTTCGTCCGCCGAAAGCGGATTGCATAATGCCGTTAGGAGTTTGCTGGCGGGATTTGAGGTACGCAAGAAGGACGCACCTTTTTGATAGTTTTGCACATAGAAGTGCGCCCTGTATAGATAGTAGCCCCTGAGACTCGGTAGGTTGTCGAAAGCGACAGCGTGCCGAGGATCAAAATCGCAGGTATTGAATGTCGCCTTTCCTATGCAGGTGGCGGATAGTCCGGGGGTTAGCCGGACTGGTGGAGTTGTCGAGTTAATGCGGCAACTTGATGTGGCGGATGCGGACATCGCGCTTGTCAACCGGCGACTTGACGAGTCGCAAGGTAAATGAATTCTCCGCAGTCACTTATTTAAGGGAGCCAAAGCCCGCCTCTTACAATATTTATGCTGTGATGCAGACGGTGCTGCTACTGTGGAGAGCCTTCAGGCCGAGCTTGCTCAAGCCAAGGAGCAAGCCAGAAGGAGTGATGCGGCTGCCTCGAGGGTGGCCGAGGAGTTAAAAGCCGAAAAGGCTGCACACTGCCTAAGTAGGGAAGAGATGGCCGAATTGGCCGTAAAATTGAAGGATGCTACCGACCGCAATGAGGCTCTTGAAAAGGAGCGCCTATCGGAGCGAGAAGACCTGGGGAAGGCCACCACCGAGGCCAAGGATGCCCGTTCTGCAATGCGGGCTATGAAGGAGGAGCTGCGCCAGGCCGGAGATATTGTGGCTAGCAAGCCTTTTCTGCTGCGTCGCCGGTTTACGGATCCAAAGTATGCCCAGCTTGGCCAGCTGTGGGGTCTGGAGGATCCATATATGGACTTAGCGGCAAGTGCGGCGGATGCCGTTGTGCACTTCCGGAGTTAGAAGGATCATAAGACGGAAGAGCTATTTTGGTCTCAATTCCATAGTCCGGATCGTTCACTTCCGCTGACCGATCGGTTGGCCGAATGGGCTGAGCTGAACAGGTTGTCCAGACTTGCCATGACTGATATCGTGGCTCATGTCTGGCCAGAGAGGCCCAAGGCGATGAGCTATTTTGGCTTATTGCAGAAATTTCTTGGAGCGGTGCCGCATATCAAGGAGATGAAGCGGTCGGCCTGCATAGAAGGTGCGCGGATGGCCCTTGCCCGTGTGAACACACATTGGACAGAGATGGATGCCACCGCTATTGCAGCCCAGGGTTCGGACGAAAGCCGGTTACCCACCGAGCACTATTTTGGGGAAGTTATGCATGGCGCTCGTGTAATAGAGTCGCAGTGCTCGAAAAATGTCACATTCAAATGAACGTTTTATCTTGTAAAACAATGATTATGATGTAACCGCTTTTTATACTTGTGCGTTCCAAGTATTGAAATATCTCCTATGCGGCCGTTTATGTATACGTTTGTATAACCTGAAAGATGGCAGTCTTCGGCTTCAACCCCCACGCACAAGGTGCGGGGGTGTTAGCAAAAAATAGCGCATTTTCACACTTAATCCGGCATCTCGGTCCTGTTAAGGAGGTGGTAGCGTAGCAAACGAGGCAATCTGGACTATGATGCTTTATCACTTTCACTTAGCCATTGGAGTTCGAGGGTGGGGCTACGATATAGCCCCTGGGGGCACCGCGCTTCTCCGGATTCGGGGCGCGTGTGTGCCTGACCGGGAAACGGTCCTTCATCAAAGCGGGGAATTCTAAACATTCCGGTAGTCGATCGAGTGGTTGACCAGTCTCTCGCTGTATCATGACAGTCAGTTTTCGGCTTTCTCTACTGAGGTGCTCGCCCAGCCGAACTGGGGCACAATCGCAGTAGTTCTCCTGGTGCCGCGTTAGCCGATGATACAGAACGTAAGGCAGCAAAACACAGGAGCCGGGCAAACCCAACATTTGACCAAAGACATGATTCGGAGCTGATGCATATAAGGCCTAACTCGAGACGCTGAACACTCCCTAAGGTGTTCGGTCTTTATAAAAATGGGCAGAACAATGCCCTAAGCCCCTAGTGTCCAGGTACGGGCAAGGTCCTCTGACGCGGCCGATGCCAAAACGTCAGGCTCCACTTTGGTTATAATGGGAAACCAGGGGATTATAACAACAAGAGACAGTAAAAAAGGTTTACGCAGGGTCTTAATCTGAAAAGAATCCTTGCGACGGGTCCCTACTGCACGTCTGCGCCTGTGTCTCCGTTGTGCCGTTATCCTGGACGGGTGTGCATGTTGTTCATCTATAAAAAGAGAGGAACTTAGTTTGGAAGGAAATCGTGCGAAAAATATATACGAAGGAAAAAATATAAATAAACAAGTAAAGCGGAGTCTATATGAGCTCGCTGTTGCTTATGCGCGCAGCCCCTTGTGAAGGGGTGTGCGGCTAGGGAGCCCCTAGCTTATTTATGCTGGACTCGTCTAGCCGTGTCCGGGGTCTTTAAATGACCCTCGCACTAAAATGATGCCACGTGGACCGGGCATCTTAAGTGTAAGAGACGCGTAATGTGGTATGGTGTTGAAGCGGACAAAAGCTTCTCGTCCCAAGAGTGCTTGATAGCTATTTTTAAATGGGACGATATGAAAGATTAGTTTTTCGCGTCGAAAGTTGTTTGGTGAACCGAACACAACTTCTAGTAATAAGGAGCCTGTGCACTTGGCGTAAGGGCCTGGCGTCACTCCTTTAAAGGAAGTGCGGCTGTGTCGAATTTTAGTAAGGTCTATCCCCAACTTGCGGATTGTGTTTGGATATAGCAGGTTTAAGTCGCTGCCTCCGTCCATCAGGACTTGTGTAAATTGCAGTCCGTCGATTATAGGATCCAATATCAGGGCAGTCCATCCTGCATTTCGAATGCTTCTGGAATAATCCAGGTGGTCGAAAGTGATTGGTTTTGATATCCAATCTCTATGTTCCGCTAGGTTGGACCGTGCGAGACCCATTTTAGCGGGTGCCGCATTGTTTTTCCGTATTATCACATGAAGTGAATTTACTGTTTTGACCTCTTGTGGGAAAGTCTTTTGTTTTCCGGTGCTCTGCTGGTGGGGTTTATCATCATCCTCGCTTGACGCGTCGAGCCCCTTGTGTTCGGCGTTTAATCGGCCGGACTGTTTGAAAACCCAACAATCTCGGTGAGTGTGGTTTGCAGGCCTTCCGGGGGTGCTATGGATTTGACATATCCGACCCAAAATTTTGTTTAAGTTGGATAGCTCATCACTGTTATCCTTAAGGGGCGGTGTTTTGTTGTTTGGCCGCGAGCTTTTGAATCCGGCGTTGACCGCCGTGTTCTTTGGGCTTTTCTCTTTATTCCGGCGCTGATCTTTTCTGCGCCGTGATTTTCCGTTTCCATCTCTGATCTTGGATGTACTTGGGTCGCTGGTGCTGCATCTTGCTAGCCAGCTGTCCTCTCCCGCGCAAAAGCGGGTCATGAGGCTTGTGAGCGCGGACATTGTCCTCGGCTTCTCTTGGCCGAGGTGTCTGGTGAGCCATTCGTCTCGGACGTTGTGTTTAAAAGCTGCTAAGGCTTCGGCGTCCGGACAGTCGACTATTTGGTTCTTTTTGGTGAGGAACCTGTTCCAGAATTTGCGCGCTGACTCTCCGGGCTGTTGAGTTATATGACTTAGATCATCTGCATCCGGAGGGCGGACATAAGTTCCTTGAAAATTTGCTCTAAACGCGTCCTCGAGCTCTTCCCAACTTCCAATAGTGTTTTGTGGGAGGCTTTTGAGCCAATGACGGGCTAGCCCTTTGAGCTTGAGGGGTAAGTATTTTATGGCGTGGAGATCATCTCCTCTAGCCATGTGTATGTGTAGTATATAATCCTCTATCCAGACTCCAGTGTCTGTTGTTCCGTCGTAGGCCTCTATGTTTATGGGTTTAAACCCTGCTGGGAATTCATGATCCAGCACCTCATTGGTGAAACATAGTGGGTGTGCGGCGCCCCTGTATTTGGGTGTACCGCTGTCTTCGGACACTTGGCGTGTTGCGTTGCTTCCTGGGGCCCTCTTCTTTGGCCCGTAAATGGACCTGGCTGGGCCATCTGTTTTTCCAGGGTCATTAGTCGGTTTATGCGCGGCGCTGCTTTTAGATTTTGGCCTATCATCTGGCCGTCTATCCGACCAGGCGGCCTCTTTGTTTTTTGACTGTGGGGGCTCTATGGCCTCCTCTCAAATTCTGGCAGCAGCTTGCGCTTCGGGTAGCTCTTTGATTGATGGCCATTGCCGTATTTGTCTGCGGTTTTGAGCACTTTTCTCCACCTCATTCTGAGTGTATCTTCCACTGTTTTGAGCTTCCGTTTTTCCTTCTTCAAGCTTCTTGCGGTGGCGACGAGTCTTTTCTGAAGGTTTTTATTCTCCGGCGGTTTGTCTGGCGTGAGGTCGTCTGGACTGTTGTTTTCGCCAGGCCTGGACTGATTATCTGACTCGTCCTGTTCGGACGGTTGCTTGTCTGCGTGTTCGTCGTCCACTGGTTTGCCCTGCTGTATTGCTGGGTCATTAGGAGCGTTGTTTTTGTCGAAGCGGGACTTAGGGCGGCGTCTGCGTCGCCGTTTTGGTTGTTTGTCGGCGGGATTATCTTCTGCCGCGCCCCGTTGGTCCTCGTTATCGCTTCCTTTTGGGGTATCCACCATGTATACGTCGTGTGATGAGGTGGTCTTCCAGTGCCCTGTAGGCGCTGGTTCTTGTTCATCTCCGGCATTGTCGTCCATACCGTCGATGTCTTCGGAGTCATAGTCTAGCATGTCGGTTAGATCGTCGACAGTGGCTACAAAGTGGGAGGTGGGTGGGCTTTGAATTTCTTCGTCGCTCGCTTCCCAACCATCCTGGCCATAATCCGGTCAGGGCTCTCCGGATAGCGAGAGATGCTTTATTGAATTTAGGATGTCGCCAAAGGGAGAGTGTTGGAAGATGTCCGTGGCGGTGAATTCCATAACCGGCGCCCAATCAGATTCGATTGGCAGGGGTGCGGGAGGTGCGGAGTCCGGCAGGGAGTCCGGCACCTCGGAGTCACAAGCTTCACAAGGGACAAGGTTAGTGTTCGGCTCCATCGCCGTGGAAGTTGCAGCCCCCGAGGCGGTGTCCAGCCACCGATCCTCGATCTGGGCGATCGGCTCCGGACTAAGGGCCGGATCGGATTCATGTGCGGCCACCAAGGCACTGTCCGGCGGCAGAGCTAGATCATGTCCATCGTGACAGTGCGGCGCGCTCGGTTGTGGCTTGAGCCCGTCGAAGATCAAGTCCCCGCGGATGTCGGCCGTGAAGTTTAGGCTTCCGAACCTGACCTGATGGCCAGGGGCGTAGCTTTCGATCTGCTCCAGATGGCCAAGTGAATTAGCCCGCAGTGCGAAGCCGCCGAATACGAAGATCTGTCCGGGGAGAAAAGTCTCACCCTGGACAGCGTTGTCGATTAAAGAAGCCATCGAGCCTATCGGTGACAGCACAGAGGAACTCTCAATGAAAGCACCAATGTCGGTGTCAAAACTGGCGGATCTCGGGTAGGGGGTCCCGAACTGTGCGTCTAGGCGGATGGTAACAGGAGACAAGGGACACGATGTTTTACCCAGGTTCGGGCCCTCTTAATGGAGGTAAAACCCTACGTCCTGCTTGATTAATATTTATGATATGGGTAGTACAAGAGTGGATCTACCACGAGATCAACGAGGCTAAACCCTAGAAGCTAGCCTATGGTATGATTGTTGTAATGTATGTTGTGTCCTACGGACTAAAGCCCTCCGGTTTATATAGACACCGGAGAGGGCTAGGGTTACACAGAGTCGGTTACAATGGTAGGAGATCTACATATCCGTATCGCCAAGCTTGCCTTCCACGCCAAGGAAAGTCCCATCCGGACACGGGACGGGGTCTTCAATCTTGCATCTTCGTAGTCTTGGAGTCCGGCGGACGATGATAGTCCGGCTGTCCAGACACCCCCTAGTCCAGGACTCCCTCAACGTTCAAAACGTCGTTGAAGACCCGATTCTAAGCTGTTAAGCATGGTGCACTAAACTATCAAGTAGTCATCATATTGAGCTAGCCAAACGTTCATAGCGTCTGCATCTGCTCCTGCAATAGGTCTGTCACCTAGCGGTGCATTAAGGACATAATTCTTCCGTGCAGCAATGAGGATAAACCTCAGATCACGGATCCAATCCGCATCATTGCTACTAACATCTTTCAACATAGTTTTCTCTAGGAACATCAAAATAAACATATGAAAGCAACAACGCGAGCTATTGATCTACAACATAATTTGCAAAATACTACCAGGACTAAGTTCATGATAAATTAAAGTTCAATTAATCATATTACTTAAGAACTCCCACTTAGACAGACATCTCTCTAATCCTCTAAGTGATTACGTGATCCATATCAACTACACCATGTCCGATCGTCACGTGAGATGGAGTAGTTTCAACGGTGAACATCAATATGTTGATCATATCTACTATATGATTCACACTCGACCTTTCGGTCTCCGTGTTCCGAGGCCATATCTGTTATATGCTAGGCTCGTCAAGTTTAACCCGAGTATTCCGCGTGTGCAACTGTTTTGCACCCGTTGTATTTGAACGTAGAGCCTATCACACCCGATCATCACGTGGTGTCTCAGCACGAAGAACTTTCGCAATGGTGCATACTCAGGGAGAACACTTCTTGATAATTTTAGTGAGAGATCATCTTAAAATGCTACCGTCAATCAAAGCAAGATAAGATGCATAAAGGATAAACATCACATGCAATCAATATAAGTGATATGATATGGCCATCATCATCTTTTGCTTGTGATCTCCATCTTCGAAGCACCGTCGTGATCACCATCGTCACCGGGGCGACACCTTGATCTCCATCGTAGCATCGTTGTCGTTACGCCATCTATTGCTTCTACGACTATCGCTACCGCTTAGTGATAAAGTAAAGCAATTACAGGGCGTTTGCATTTCATACAATAAAGCGACAACCATATGGCTCCTGCCAGTTGCCAATAACTTCGGTCACAAAACATGATCATCTCATACAATAAAATATAGCATCACGTCTTGACCATATCACATCACAACATGCCCTGCAAAAACAAGTTAGACGTCCTCTACTTTGTTGTTGCAAATTTTACGTGGCTGCAACGGGCTTAGCAAGAACCGTTCTTACCTACGCATCCAAACCACAACGATAGTTCGTCAAGTTACTGCTGTTTTAACCTTCGCAAGGACCGGGCGTAGCCACACTCGATTCAGCAAAAGTGAGAGAGACAGACACCCGCCAGTCACCTTTAAGCACGAGTGCTCGTAATGGTGAAACCAGTCTCGCGTAAGCGTACGCGTAATGTCGATCTGGGCTGCTTCATCTCACAATACCGCTGAGCCAAAGTATGACATGCTGGTAAGCAGTATGACTTGTATCGCTCACAACTCACTTGTGTTCTACTCGTGCATATGACATCTACGCATAAAACCTAGGCTCGGATGCCACTGTTGGGGAACATAGTAATTTCAAAAAAATTCCTACGCACACGCAAGATCATGGTGATGGCATAGCAACGAGAGGGGAGAGTGTTGTCCACGTACCCTCGTAGACCGTAAGCGGAAGCATTATGACAACGCGGTTGATGTAGTCGTACGTCTTCACGATCCGACCGATCCAAGTACCGAACGTACGGCACCTCCGAGTTCAGCACACGTTCAGCTTGATGACGAACCCCGGACTCCGATCCAGCAAAGTGTCGGGGATGAGTTCCGTCAGCACGACGGCATGGTGACGATGATGATGCTCTACCGGCGCAGGGCTTCGCCTAAACTCCGCGACGATATGACCGAGGTGGAATATGGTGGAGGGGGGCACCGCACACGGCGAAGGAACGATCCGTAGATCAACTTGTGTGTTCTAGTGGTGCCCCCCTGCCCCTGTATATAAAGGAGCAAGGGGGAGGTGGCGGCCAGCCTAGGAGGAGGCGCACCAAGGGGAGTCCTACTCCCACCGGGAGTAGGACTCCCTCCTTCCTTGTTGGAGTAGGAGAAGGGGGAAAGAGGGGGAGAGGAGGAAGGAAAAGGGGCCGCACCCCTTGTCCAATTCGGACTAGAGGGGGGCTGCGGGCCTCCTTCCTTTCATCCTCTCTCCTCTATTCCCGTATGGCCCAATAAGGCCCATATACTCCCCGGCGAATTCCTGTAACTCTCCGGTACTCCAAAAAATACCCGAATCACTCGAAACCTTTCCGAACTCCGAATATAGTCGTCCAATATATCGACCTTTACGTCTCGACAATTTCGAGACCCCTCGTCATGTCCCCGATCTCATCCGGGACTCCGAACTCCCTCGGTACATCAAAACTCATAAACTCATAATATAACTGTCATCGAAACCTTAAGCGTGCGGACCCTACGGGTTCGAGAACAATGTAGACATGACCTAGAACTATTCTCGGTCAATAACCAATAGCGGAACCTGGATGCTCATATTGGCTCCCACATATTCTACGAAGATCTTTATCGATCAAACCGCATAACAACATACGTTGTTCCCTTTGTCATCGGTATGTTACTTGCCCGAGATTCGATCGTCGGTATCCCAATACCTAGTTCAATCTCGTTACCGGCAAGTCTCTTTACTCGTTATGTAATGCATCATTCCGTAACTAACTCATTAGCTACATTGCTTGCAAGGCTTATAGTGATGTGCATTACCGAGATGGCCCAGAGATACCACTCCGACAATCGGAGTGACAAAACCTAATCTCGAAATACGCCAACCCAACATGTACCTTTGGAGACACCTATAGAGCTCCTTTATAATCACCCAGTTACGTTGTGATGTTTGGTAGCACACAAAGTGTTCCTCCGGTAAACGGGAGTTGCATAATCTCATAGTCATAGGAACATGTATAAGTCATGAAGAAAGCAATAGCAACATACTAAACGATCAAATGCTAAGCTAACGGAATGGGTCAAGTCAATCACATCATTCTCCTAATGATGTTATCCCATTAATCAAATGACAACACATGTCTATGGTTAGGAAACATAACCATCTTTGATTAATGAGCTAGTCAAGTAGAGGCATACTAGTGACGTTATGTTTGTCTATGTATTCACACATGTATCATGTTTCCGGTTAATACAATTCTAGCATGAATAATAAACATTTATCATGATATGAGGAAATAAATAATAAATTTATTATTGCCTCTAGGGCATATTTCCTTCAGCCGCCCCAAGCCGGCGCGTGGTTCAGCAACTCTCTGCTCCAATTCAGCTCGATGAGGAGTGGTGAGTTTCTCCATGCCGGCATGACGACGAGCACACCGGTACGGGCATCGTTGCTGCCGCATTGTACCGCGCCACTAGTGTCTACGGTGGACGCGCCTCCCGTGTCTGTGGGTGCGCCTCCCGTGCCTGCAGCAGCGCCATGTAGGCAGAGACGGAAGCCGGGTGCATGGAGAGAGACGAGTCGGTGGCCAGCTTCTCCGTGTCCGCCGCCATCATTGAGGAGAAGTAGAACACTGGAGGCCGCCGCCACTTGGGTCCTATGAAGGCCACCGCCGAGGCGATGACTGCGCATTCAGGTGGTTTCTTTGTTGCTTCATCTCTTCCAGGACCTTCATCGACCCCGCAAGTGTCTGTCGGACATGAGGAAGACAAAGGGATCCGCGGGCGGCCATTTAGATTAGGTACTCCCTTTCTGGCTAGAGGGAAATATTTGTTCTAAGAATGGATAAATTGGATGTATCTATAACTAAAATAAGTCTAGATACATCCAATTCTAGGACAAGTATTTCCGGACAGAGGGAGTATTAATTATACCAAGAGAGCCGGATTACCACTGTTTAGTTCATGTAAATGTAATGGAACCCATCATGTTTATATGAAGATCTAGATTTTTATATGAAATCCTTCATGCTTGTATGAAATCAGTCTGTGTTTGCACGAATTTTATCTGGTTGGTTAGAGTTGTGAAAATGTATGTCGCTTGCGTTTGATGTCGTCCTCCGTGAAAGGAAGCGGGAGGAAATTTGCCGGCTGGCGTTGGAGATGCTCTTATGCTAGAAATAATAGAGTCACATCCAATCCATTTGATTTAATTGCGTGTATGATTCCACCTCTATAAAAAGTTAATTGCATGTACAGTGTGGCTATAGCTTCGTACAGAAAGTTAAAAAGAAACAAGCCCATCCTTAATCTTGTATTCTAAGTACTCTGTGGGTTCCACTGTCATTACAGTAGTGAAATAAGTATATATTAAATAAGTAATATATAATAAAAATCTAAAGCTAAAGCCATAATTCAAACTTAGGTCATCGCGTAGCATCCGACGCTAACCAGTCCAGCACAGTTTTGTTATGGACCATGCTGGAGATATATCTCCATGTCTACTCTTATACTCCCTCCATTCCTAAATATTTGTTTTTTCATATTTCAAATGGACTACCACATACGTATGTGTATGTAGACATATTTTAAAGTGTAGATTCACTCTTTTTGCTCCGTATGTAGTCACTTGTTGAAATCTCTAAAAAGACAGATATTTAGGAACGGAGGCAGTAGAAAACAAAGTTGGTGATGATGGTGTGCATGCCATCCTGCAATATAGGCTGTCGGATTTATATCTAACGGATAGGAAGGAAACTATGGCAATTTTGCAAAACGATACCCACACCCATCTCCATGTTTGAAAATAAGGCCTTCCCTCGTTCATCCTTTTCTCTCACAAGATAAACTACTCATACAAATGCATCTTGATGTTCCGTGCAACGCACGGGCATCTAGCTAGTTTCTTTTAAAATAGTTACTGCGATAATTGGGTTGAAGTGATATATTTTATGTCTGTCCCGAATGATTTCAGATTCACTAGTAGTAACAAAGAAAAGGTTTCCTTGTTAATTAACAGAAAACAGGGTGAAAACTATCACATGAGGCCGGTAAAAACAAGGCACACTGGGTTCAACATCATCGTCACTATAGCTGTGCGCGCGCGAGAAGTCTACATATCGAGGGGGCTACGGAGAGAAAGACGTATCGAGTGTGTTTGAGCGTGGCTCAGAGACACAATGTTTGAGAGAGAAACCAATTGAGAGATTAAGATCAGATTGAGTTGTCAACCAAATAACAGAGAGTCTCTTGTGTCCCCAACACACCCAATACAATGGCAAATTGTATAGGTGCACTAGTTCGGCGAAGAGATGGTGATACAAGTGCAATATGGATGGTATATAAAGGTATTTGTAATCTAAAATAATAAAAACAGCAAGGTAACTAATGATAAAAGTGAGTGTAAACGGTATTGCAATGATAGGAAACAAGGCCTAGGGTTCATACTTTCACTAGTGAAAGTTATCTCAACAATAATAACATAGATAAATCATATAACAAGCCCTCAACATGCAACAAAGAGTCACTCCAAAGCCACTAATAGTGGAGAACAAACGTAGAGATTATGGTAGGGTACGAAACCACCTCAAAGTTATTCTTTCGAATCAAACTATAAAAGAGTTCGTACTAGAATAACACCTTAAGACACAAATCAACCAAAACCCTAATGTCACCTAGATACTCCATTGTCACCTCAAGTATCCGTGGGCATGATTATACGATATGCATCACACAATCTCAGATTCATCCAACCAACACAAAGTACTTCAAAGAGTGCCCCAAAGTTTCTATCGGAGAGTCAAGAACGTGTGCCAACCCCTATGCATAGGTTCCCAATGTCACGAAACCCGCAAGTTGATCACCAAAACATACATCAAGTGGCACATGATATCCCATTGTCACAACAGATAATCACGGCAAGACATACATCAAGTGTTCTCATAAAAGACTCAATCCGATAAGATAACTTCAAAGGGGAAACTCAATTCATCACAAGAGAGTAGAGGGGGAGAAACATCATAAGATCCAACTACAATGCAAAGCTCGGGATACATCAGGATCATGCCATAGAGGGAACACGAGAGAGAACACGAGAGAGAGAGAGAGAGATCAAACACATAGCTACTGGTACATACCCTCAGCCCCGAGGGTGAACTACTCCCTCCTCGTCATGGATAGCGCCGGGATAATGAAGATGGCCACCGGTGATGGGTTCCCCTTCTGGCAGGGTGCCGGAACAGGCTCCCGAGAGGTTTTTGGTGGCTACAGAGGCTTGCGGCGGCGGAACTCCCGATCTATCTTCTGTTCTGGAAGTTTTAGGGTACATAGGTATATATGGGTGCAAGGGGTACGTCGGTGGACAGAAGGGGGGCCACGAGGCAGGGGGCGCGCCCCCACCCTCGTTAGCACCTCCCTTCTTTCCTGACGTGCACTCCAAGTCCATCGGGTGGCTTTCCTTCCAAAAATAACTTCTTCAGTTGATTTCGTTCTGTTTTGACTCCATTTGATATTCCTTTTCCTCGAAATACTGAAATAGGCATAAAACAACAAATCTGGGCTGGGCCTCCGGTTAATAGGTTAGTCCCAAAAATAATATAAAAGTGGATAATAAAGCCCAATATTGCCCAAAACAGTAGATAATATAGCATGGAGCAATCAAAAATTATAGATACGTTGGAGACGTATCAAGCATCCCCAAGCTTAATTCCTGCTCGTCCTCGAGTAGGTAAATGATAAAAAAGAATTTTTGATGTGGAATGCTAGTTGTCATAATTTCAATGTAACTCTTCTTACTTGTGATATGAATATTCAGATCCGAAAGATTCAAGACAAAAGTTCATATTGACATAAAAATAATAATACTTCAAGCATACTAACTAAGCAATTATGTCTTCTCAAAATAACATGGCCAAAGAAAGTTATCCCTACAAAATCATATAGTCTGGCTATGCTCCATATTCCCCACACAAAATATTTAAATCATGCACAACCCCGATGACAAGCCAAGCAATTGTTTCATACTTATGACATTCTCAAAACTTTTTCAATCTTCACGCAATACATGAGCGTGAGCCATGGATATAGCACTATATGTGGAATAGAATGGTGGTTGTGGAGAAGACAAAAGGAGGGAAGATAGTCTCACATCAACTAGGCATATCAACGGGCTATGGAGATGCCCATCAATAGATTTCAATGTGAGTGAGTAGGGATTGTCATGCAACGGATGCACTAGAGCTATAAGTATATGAAAGCTCTACAAAAGAAACTAAGTGGGTGTGCATCCAACTCGCTTGCTCACGAAGACCTAGGGCATTTTGAGGAAGCCCATCATTGGAATATACAAGCCAAGTTCTATAATGAAAAATTCCCACTAGTATATGAAAGTGACAAAATGAGAGACTCTCTATCATGAAGATCTTGGTGCTACTTTGAAGCACAAGTGTGGTAAAAGGATAGTAACATCGTCCCTTCTCTCTTTTTCTCTCATCAATTTTTTTTATTTGGGCCTTTTCTCTTTTTTTATGGCCTCTTTTTTTTATTCTTCGTCCGGAGTCTCATCCCGACTTGTGGGGGAATCATGGTCTCCATCATCCTTTCCTCACTTGGGACAATGCTCTAAAAAATGATGATCATCACACTTTTATTTTTCTTAGAACTCAACAATTACAACTCGATACTTAGAACAAGGTATGACTCTATATGAATGCCTCCGGCGGTGTACCAGGATATGCAATGAATCATGAGTGACATGTATGAAAGAATTATGAACGGTGGCTTTGCCACTAATACGATGTCAACTACATGATCATGCTAGCAATATGAGAATGATGGAGCGTGTCATAATAAACGGAACCGTGGAAAGTTGCATGGAAATATATCTCGGAATGGCTATGGAAATGCCATGATCGGTAGGTATGGTGGCTGTTTTGAGGAAGATATATGGTGGGTGTATGATACCGGCGAAAAGTGCGCGGTATTAGAGAGGCTAGCAATGGTGGAAGGATGGGAAAGGTGCGTACAATCCATGGACTCAACATTAGTTGTAAAGAACTCATATACTTGTTGCAAAAATCTAGAAATTATCAAAGCAAAGTATTACGCGCATGATCCTAGATTGGTAGGAAAAGACCATCGCTCGTCCCCGACTGCCACTCATAAGGAAGACAATCAATAAATAAATCATGCTCCGAGTTGATCACATAACGGTTCACCATACATGCATGCTATGGGAACCACAAACTTCAACACAAGTATTCTTTAAATTCACAACTACTCAACTAGCATGACTCTAATATCACCATCTTCATATCTCAAAACAATTACCAAGCATCAAACTTATCTTAGTATTCAACGCACTCAAAAGAAAGTTTCACATATCTTGAATACCAAGTATATTAATATTAAGCAAATTACCATGCTATTAACGACTCTCAAAATAATCTAAGTGAAGCATGAGAGATCAATAGTTTGTTTAAAACAAATCCACCACCGTGCTCTAAAAGATCTAAGTGAAGCACTAGAGCAAAAATTATCACGCTCAAAAGATATAAGTGAAGCACTATGAGCAAAACTATCAAGCTCAAAAGATATAAGTGAAGCACATAGAGTATTCTAACAAATTCCAATTTATGTATGGCTCTCTCAAAAGGTGTGTAAAGAAAGGATGATTGTGATAGACTAACAAGCAAATACGCAAATAATACAAGACGCTCCAAGCAAAACACATATCATGTGGTGAATAAAAATATAGCTCCAAGTAAGTTACCGATGGAAGTAGACGAAAGAGGGGATGCCTTCCGGGGCATCCCCAAGCTTTGACTTTTTGGTGTCCTTGGATTATCTTGGGGGTGCCATGGGCATCCCCAAGCTTAGGCTCTTGCCACTCCTTGTTCCATAATCCATCAAAAGAATTCATACAAAACTTGAAAACTTCACAACACAAAACTCAATAGAAATCTCGTGAGCTCCGTTAGAGAAAGAAAACAAAAGACTACTTTAAGGTACTGTAATGAACTCATTTTTTATTTATATTGGTGTTAAACCTACTGTATTCCAAATTCTCTATGGATTATAAACTATTTTACTAGCCATAGATTCATCAAAATAAGCAAACAACACACGCAAAACAGAATCTGTCAAAAACAGAACAGTCTGTAGCAATCTGTAACTAACGCAAACTTATGGAACTCCAAAAATCCTACCAAAATAGGAAGTCCTGTTCAATTTGTCTATTGAACAGAAGCAAAAAGAATCAACTCAAAAACAAGTTTCTGTGATTTAACAAAATTATATTCGTGCGCGCAAAGTTTCTGTTTTTCAGCAGAATCAAATCAACTATCATCGTAGGTTATCCTATAGGTTCTACTTGGCACAAACACTAATTAAAAGATAAAACCACATCTAGACAGAGGCCAGATGGATTATTTATTCCTAAACATAAGCAAAAACAAAAAAACAAAAAACAAAATTGGGTTGCCTCCCAACAAGCGCTATCGTTTAACGCCCCTAGCTAGGCATGATGATTTCAATGATGCTCACATAAAGGATAGGAATTGAAACATAAAGAGAGCATCATGAAGAATATGACTAGCAAATTTAAGTCTAACCCACTTCCTATGCATAGGGATTTTGTGAGCAAATAACTTATGGGAAAAATAATCAACTAGCATAGGAAGGCAAAACAAGCATAACTTTAAAACTTTAAACACATAGAGAGGAAACTTGATATTATTGCAATTCCTACAAGCATATATTCCTCCCTCATAATAATTTTCAGTAGCATCATGAATGAATTCAACAATATAACCAGCACCTAAATCATTCTTTTCATGATCTACAAGCATAGAAATTTTATTACTCTCCACGTAAGCAAAATTCTTCTTATTCGGAATAGTGGGAGTATCATACGAGACTTGAATACTATAAATTGTTTCCACATTAAAAGAGTAATGTTCAGAGAAAGGGTACTCATAATCATGACAAGTTTTATAAATATAATCATCACTAATCTTTATAGCATAAATTTTATCACAATAATCATCATAAGTAGCAACTTTGTTCTCTTCATAATCAATTGAAACCTGTTCCGAAATAGTGGATACATCACTAAATAAAGTCATGACCTCTCCAAATCCACTTTCATAAATATTATAAGATTCAACATCCTCCAATATTGTGGGATCACTACTTCCTAAAGTTGACACTCTTCCAAACCCACTTTCATCAATATATTCATCATAGGTAGAAGGCATGCTATCATCATAACAACTTTGCATATCAAAACTTCAGAGGCCAAAAATATCATCATTATTAAACATAGCATCCCCAAGCTTGGGACAAACATTAATTGCAGCAAATATATTCTCAAATATGTCATCCTCATCAAACATAGCTTCCCCAAGCTTGGGCCTTTTCATATCATAAGCATAATCACTCTCATCATTAATAATATGGATAGCACCAATAGTATAGCAATTATTATATTCTTCCAAACAAGTGCCAAAAAGATTCTCAAGATCATAAGAAGTATCATTATCTTCCCAATCATAATCATCACAACAAGCAATAGGCATAACAAGATCATCATCAAGTGTATCATCTTCATTTTCATGAGGCACAGCAATAATAGGAGCAACTTTATTTGGGAGAGATACCTTTTTACCTCTCTTCCTTTTTTTTCTTCTTCTTCACCACATCATGTGTGGGTTCAATCCTCTTTTTGGAGCTCCTTATTAATGAGATTGGTTGAATAGAAGGCTCCTCTTCATTACCTGATTCATCATAAGAAATAATAGGAGGATACTGGGAAGCCTCTTCCCTTTCATTAGTATTCTCTTCACATTCTATTTGTTTTGTTTTCTTTATGTAATTGGCAATATAAGGATTTTCAATGCAATTCAACGCACAATACATATAAATTTTCTCTAGATCAAAATGAAGAACTTTATCAAGGGCAAATTTTGGAATATCCTTAGTTATACGTTTAATTTCTTCATAACCCAAGAGCAAACTAAGTTCATTATGATGTGCAAGGGAAATCAAGTCATCACAATTTTTGGACACGATACGATCATGAAACAATTTGCATTGGGTACTAAAATGATCACGTTCATTGCAAAGTTCACAAGTAGGGCTAAGAAAAGATAAATTTTCAGCACATTCATCTAGCTCTTCTTGCAACAATTTGGTTTCTAAGTACTTATGCCTCTTGCAATATCTATCTTCCCTGTTTGGTGTGTACTTACAAAACCAATGCACTCCACAAAAATTGACATGTGTATAGGAGACATTTTCATCATAACTAGTGCAATCATCATTAGCATCATGGATATTCAAAGAATTTGTACTAACAACATTGCAATCATGTTCATCATTCAAATATTTAGTGCCAAACAATTTAGTGCATTCTTCTTCTAATACTTTGGCACAATTTTCCTTTCCATCATACTCACGAAAGATATTAAAAAGATGAAGCGTATGAGACAAACTCAATTCCTTTTCTTTTCGTAGTTTTCTTTTATAAACTAGAGTAGTGCTAAAACAGTAAACAAAAAGATTCGATTGCAAGATCTAAAGATATACCTTCAAGCACTAACCTCCCCGGCAACGGCGCCAGAAAAGAGCTTGATGTCTACTACACAACCTTCTTCTTGTAGACGTTGTTGGGCCTGCAAGTGCACAGGTTTGTAAGACAGTAGCGAATTTCCCTCAAGTGGATGACCTAAGGTTTATCAATCCGTAGGAGGCGTAGGATGAAGATGGTCTCTCTCAAGCAAACCTGCAACCAAATAACAGAGAGTCTCTTGTGTCCCCAACACATCCAATACAATGGCAAATTGTATAGGTGCACTAGTTCGGCGAAGAGATGGTGATACAAGTGCAATATGGATGGTAGATAAAGGTATTTGTAATCTGAAATAATAAAAACAGCAAGGTAACTAATGATAAAAGTGAGCGTAAACGGTATTTGAATGATAGGAAACAAGGCCTAGGGTTCATACTTTCACTAGTGCAAGTTCTCCCAACAATAATAACATAGATAAATCATATAACAAGCCCTCAAGATGCAACAAAGAGTCACTCCGAAGCCACTAATAGTGGAGAACAAACGTAGAGATTATGATAGGGTACGAAACCACCTCAAAGTTATTCTTTCGGATCAATCTATAAAAGAGTTCGTACTAGAATAACACCTTAAGACACAAATCAACCAAAACCCTAATGTCACCTAGATACTCCATTGTCACCTCAAGTATCCGTGGGCATGATTATACAATATGCATCACACAATCTCAGATTCATCCAACCAACACAAAGTACTTCAAAGAGTGCCCCAAAGTTTCTATCGGAGAGTCAAGAACATGTGCCAACCCCTATGCATAGGTTCCCAATGTCACGAAAACCACAAGTTGATCACCAAAACATACATCAAGTGGAACATGATATCCCATTGTCACCACAGATAATCACGGCAAGACATACATCAAGTGTTCTCATAAAAGACTCAATCCGATAAGATAACTTCAAAGGGGAAACTCAATTCATGACAAGAGAGTAGAGGGGGAGAAACATCATAAGATCCAACTACAATAGAAAAGCTCGGCATACATCAAGATCGTGCCATAGAGGGAACACGAGAGAGAACACGAGAGAGAGAGAGAGAGAGAGAGAGAGAGAGAGATCAAACACATAGCTACTGGTACATACCCTCAGCCCCGAGGGTGAACTACTCCCTCCTTGTCATGGATAGCGCCGGGATGATGAAAATGGCCACCGGTGATGGGTTCCCCTTCCGGTAGGGTGCCGGAACGGGCTCCCGAGAGGTTTTTGGTGGCTACAGAGGCTTGCGCCGGCGGAACTCCCGATCTATCTTCTGTTCTGGAAGTTTTAGGGTACATAGGTATATATGGGTCAAGGGGTACGTCGGTGGACCGAAGGGGGGCCACGAGGCAGGGGGGCGCGCCCCCCACCCTCGTGAGCACCTCCCTTTTTTCCTGATGTGCACTCCAAGTCCATCGGGTGGCTTTCCTTCCAAAAATAACTTCTCCAGTTGATTTCGTTCCGTTTTGACTCCGTTTGATATTCCTTTTCCTCGAAATACTGAAATAGGCATAAAACAGTAAATCTGGGTTGGGCCTCCGTTTAATAGGTTAGTCCCAAAAATAATATAAAAGTGGATAATAAAGCCCAATATTGCCCAAAACAGTAGGTAATATAGCATGGAGCAATCAAAAATTATAGATACGTTGGAGACGTATCAGTCTGTGGCCGAGATTGCCCCTCTCGTTCTAGCTCTTGTCCCAAGGGGCCTTCGGAAGGAGCGATGTGTGCGTGATGGGCTGCATCAGCGCTCTTGGGTGCAGGATATCTGAGGTTCGCTTGGGCCGGCGGACATGGTGCAGTACGTCGAGCTATGGTGTTCGGTGCGATACATTGAGCTCTCTAGCGAGTCGGACACGCTACGCTGGCGTTGGACCTCCCCTGCTACGTACACGGCAAGCTCCTACTACAAGGCCCTATTCTTTGGAGCTTGTGAAGACCCTTTCTGGAGGCTCACCTAGCGGCCTTGGGCTCCTCTCCGTGTCAAGTTCTTCCTTTGGCTGGCCATGCAAAACCATTGCTGGACCGCGGAGCGCCTGGCTCGCCGCGGATTGCCCCACAACGACACTTGCGCCTTGTGTGACCAGGAGGACGAGACCATGCACCACCTTCTTGCCGGATGCTCTTTCTCTCGCCAAGTTTGGCACGAGATCCTCGGCTGGGCACGTGTGCCCATTAGCCTCCCGGACCACGACACGTCATTCCAATTGTGGTGGCAATCCTCTCTCGACCTCGCGCCCGCTTCCATGTGCAAGGGCCTATCCTCCCTCATCATCCTCTCAGCCTGGTGGATTTGGAAGCAACACAATGCTTGCATCTTTGACGGAGCGACACCATCGATTACCTTCACCTCCGACACCATCAAGGACGAGGTGCGACTATGGGCCAAGGCGGGCACTAGCGGACTGCAAAATATTATCCCCGGCGCGTAGTCTCTAGTTTCTAGCCGCGGGGCTGAGCATACCCCCATCTGTTCTGCTCCTTCGCTTGTACACCATGCCTAGTGCGCACATGGCCTTGTAAGCGTTGTAATCCCATGCATGTACTCTCCTTCTATCAATACACAGATACGCAGCTTGCGTATTCGCGAAAAAGCCAATGGCACTAAATTATCTATTTACACGAGAAATACATAGGCTAAGCGTTTGATCCTTTTTTGTGAACGCGCCTCTACACCCGTATGATTGGCCGTGCCCGTGTGAACGTCCAAGTTATCGGTGCATCATCCCGAGTTATTGTCTTTTTTTCTGGGGTGGACTTCACACCAGTTATTAACTGCTGACGCGTGCCCCATGTACACAGTCTTGCATGACCTTCCCGCTAGCACGGTCCAAAATTAGTTGAAACTGGATACGAACGATCCCGTGGGCAGCAAAATCTCCCACCTCCTTCTAAAATTTCCGCCATGTAGTCTTTAGCATGCAAAATTCCCCTTTTGTCGTTGGTGCATGGAGAACAACATTTACAATACCGCCCTCATCTACATAATAAGTCGGGGCTGCTTTGGTAACTTCCGGTTCCCCCCACCACACGGCACCCCCATTTCCTCTCCCCCACCCGCAAAAACGACTAACTCCACAACACCAAAGCATCTTACATCACGCCATCCGTACTTCATCAGCCTTTCTACCCCTCCCCTCTCGAAACCCTAGACTGCTCATCCACCGGTGTACCAGAGCCCATTCACTGCCAGCAGCGTCCACCTCGCAGATCTGCTTCTGCAGCCACAGCTACCCCTCCCACCTCCCCTAGAAACAAGTAGACCACTCATCCACCATTGTACCACAGCCCATTCAGTGTCGGCCTTGTCCACGGCACCGGATCTGCTTCGCCGGTACTCTCATCAACCACAGCGCATCTGCAGCGGCTCCTTCGTACTCCCCATCGGAGACGCTTCGTCCACACACCCCTCGGAGCCACCCTACCGATGCCCCCATCGACGGCCTCTGATCCTCTTCGCTGACAACTTCCTCAACCCTACCGAAGCCGCTTCGCTGACACTATCGTCAACCCTACCGGAGTAGCTTCGCCTATACCATTCTCAACCCTACCGGGGCCGCTTTGCCAACTCACAAGTACAGGGCCTCAGATCCGCTTCATCGCACCATCGTCCAACCTACTGGAGAAGCTTCTGATGCCCTGTCCATGGCCGCAGATCTGCATCATCGACACCATCCTGAACCCAACCACCGGTGTCGTGGAATTGTCACGTCAGATGTCCTAGTGGAAGGACTTAGTCGTGGAGCCATCGCAACTAGGAAGCTTAAAGGGGTTAATCGGGACAAAGGACACGGTGTTTATACTGGTTCGGCCCCTTACGGTGAAGGTAAAAGCCTATGATCCAGTTTTGAGTGGGATTGCTTATGTCTCGATTACCAGGGAGCGAAATCGCTTGACCTAGCTCTCGATCTGATGTTACTTGCCCTGAACCGCTGCCGGGTCGTCCCTTTATATACAGAGGTCGACACCCAGCGGCTCACAGAGTCCCGGCCTGCTCATAAATAGTGTCCGGCTCGGTCTCTAACTATTCTTGCCTTACAATACAAGTCATGACCATATGGCGGTTTATCTCTACGGGCCTTAAGTCGCCTCTGGGCTTTGGGCCCTTAACTGAACCGCCATCTTCAGGCCTTGTCTTGGGCTTCAAGAGTCTTCATAGGTATAACCCGGCCCCTCCTAGGCGGGTCATACCTAATAGTTATATCCCCAACATTAGGCCCCAGATTGATTTGAACTGGTTCATGTCAATCTTCAACACTTAAGAAAAATCTTCTGCTTCTTTGCTTGTATGAAATTTTTGTAACCTGCCATGACATCATCCTTTGGATTTGTGGTAACCCACCATGATGTCATCTTCCATTAATGCATGTTTTGTCCAACATATCTCAACGGATCCTTATCTTAATGACCATCCCGAGAATCAAGGCGTCTGTATAGCTGGATAACCATGTTTTCGGCCTCCTTGTTTTTCACGCCCACTTATCCGTCTTCTCTTATAAATAGACACGACTAGGTCTTTCCTCATTCTCCCCTTCCTCATCTTCTTCCTCCCACAACCCTACTGCCGCTCGAGCTTCGCCGCCGCCACAGCGCACCTCGTCTTCCTCGACCTCGGCCGCTGCATCGACCTGAATCAGTCCAGAGAACGGCGGCGACCCTCCGCAGTAGATCTGCAACCATAAGTCTTCACCTTTCCGCCCCTTAGATCCACATTAGGGTTTGCGAGTTCCTCTGTATTCTTCGCTGTTCATCATGGATTCTTCATAGTTTCTCCACTGCAGCCTCCTTTAATCCAAAAGAAGTATGAAACTCATGTGGTAGCTATTTCGCGTCCATTTTCAATACTAGCAGATCCCTTTTTTCTTGAAAAAAGGCCTCATTAGAACTGATGAACTCATCTGTACTTCATTTTTAGGTCTAGAATATTTTCTTTTCTGAACAACCGCTTGATCCAAAATAATAGTTGCAAACTGTGAAACCTATTTATGCAACACTTAGGCAAAAACTGTATTTGTTAGATCCACCTGGCCATGGCAACTCTCATCGGCGGTTTAAAAGGCAACGCTCAATTGATAATCCTAACTACCCATGGCGGCTTAAATAATCTGACATAATTAGCCTTATACCATTAGGCCCCTTTATAAGCCGCCATCTTGAATATGCACTGTAATGCTTTTCTCCGGCTTAAATTTGAACCGGAAATTTTTACTTGCTCTTAGGCTTTCATCACAATGGCACCAAAACAACCCACTTCATGCAACTGGGTCAAATCCATCATCACAAACAGTACGCTTGATGATTTTGTGAAGACCAGCTATTTGCCGAGGAAGGAAGTTATGTCATATCGTGCTCCTAACCCGACCGAGGAAATTCCCCAGCCCAAAGCGGGGGAGGTCCTTGTCTTCACTGATCATATGAACCGGGGTTTTTCACCACCCGGCTCAAAATTCTTCAGGGACATCCTGCACTTCTTTGACCTCCGTCCTCAAGACATCGGACCCAATTTCGTGTCTAATATTTGCAATTTTCAAGTGTTCAGTGAAGTATATCTTGGAGAAGAACCCAACATACTACTCTTTAGAGAGTTATTTTACTTGAACCGCCAGAATGAGTGTGCCAATGGACAAAACTTGGAACTTGGTGGTGTCTCGATCCAACGCCGGAGAGACGTAATTTTTCCTTATGCCAACCCACCAAGTCATCCCAAAGATTGGAACCATACATGGTTCTATTGTCAAGACACCTCGCCGGCTGATGAAAATCCTCTGCTCGGCTTTCGTGCTCTGCGTCTAGAGTCCAAACATCCACTTCCTGACAAGATAACAGCCGCCGAACGCAAGACACTCGCCCCTACCCTAGCTAAAATGAAGGCTCTTCTGGGGAACGGGCTAACTGGCATTGACTTAGTCCAAGTTTGGCTCACCTGGCGGGTCATTCCACTGAGCCGCCGCCCCGGCTTGATGTGCACCTACACAGGCAAGAAAGATGACCCTCTGCGGCATAGTTCTGATGATTTGCCTGACCATGTCATCAACGACATGACCAAGTCTCTCCTGAATGAAAGCCTAGCAGACTGCGGCAAGGTGGGATTAAGCCCCTTCTGCGAAGCTAACCCGGCTCCAGCGGTAAGCCGCCGCCCATCAGAATAAATTACCTTCATCTTTTGATGTTTCATCTATACTCATACTTTTGCTGATTTTCACAGGCTGGTGATAAATTCTGGAAGGTTAAATAGGATCATGAGGCTGCGGAGAAAGCCAGGAAGGCCGAGAGAGCCGCCAGGAAAGAGGCTGCGAGGAAGAAAGGCAAGAAGGCCACCGCCTCTGACTTGCTTCGGCTAGAAGATTCTTCTGAGTCGGAGGTAGCCCTTGACTCTCTTGGCTCCTTTTTTAACCATCTTATTGACACTGATTATCAGTAGGAGGACATAGGAACAAGTCATGGCAAGGATGAAGAGGTAACTATCATTTCCTCCGACTCCGAGGCTTTGCCAAGACAGGAAATCCGACGAGTAACCCAGAAAGTAAGATTTTCACATCCCTTAGCTTATCAAGATCCTCAATTTTTTTGAAGCAATAGATTCATGAGAGCCGGAGGCAGACCCGGACCAGCAAGGATGCAGAACTCTCCTCCGGCTTACAGAATACCCCAAGGAAGCGCCGGAACGAGGTCACCTCTGATTTAAACCCCTTTTACCCTTTGGCGGGTCTCACTCGTCAACCACTCAATTCTTTTGACTCAAATTATCAGGAAACTTCACCTTCCTCTGGCAACTCAATGCAGTCAAATCTGTCGGCTTTCAAAACTGCTCCGGGGTAATGATAACCTGCTTATCCTGTGTTCATTTGGATTTATTGTATTTGCGCTGACCTTTTGATCTTATGCAGCGGAAAAGCAAAGCCCAGCAAAAAGGTGAAGAAGAATAAACCGGCCGAAGAGCCAGAACTTGGAATGGCCACACATGAGACCTCAACTCATGAGCCGCCACTTGAGCCAGCTCATGACACGCTGACGCCAATTGCTGACCCGCCTGCTGAGAGAGCCGTCGACGGCTCTGAAAACCCGGAAGTCCCTAGCCCGGTTAGGACGGATGATCCTCAAGACCCTGATGTCGAGATCACCAAGACCGGCTATGTTGAGCCGGGGAGACCAACTGTGCTGGCCAAATGTTCTGCTAAAGAAGAACACCTGGAACATCGCAAGGCCAAGTTTGATGTTGTTGACTATACTCACATGAGTATTGGAGAAAAATTTTCTGGCTATATGAGCCAAGTACACAGCAGTTGTGACGTCAAAATTGACATGGTGAAGTAGATGCACCAGAAGTTTGAGGCATAATCCTTTCTCTGTACTAGTTTATCCTTACTATGCCAGCCCCCAAGTCTATTGCTTATGATGAATATGTTGTAGACTTAGAAACAAGCTAAATAATATTAGTGACATATTTGGATAACATGTAAGAAAAAGGGCTTACTCCGTAGTCCCCACGGGTCGGCTTAATCAGCATGGTTGAGCCGGTTCTTCATATGCATGTATAGAATAAGATACTTAAGAAACTTTAACAGCAATATGCATTAGCCCCCAAGTTCCAAGTACTCTTGCTTGCAAAGTGCTTGGGACTTACTCTCATGAACCACCTACTTAAGTAAAATTCTTCGGTAGACATTAGCCCCCAAGTGCCAAGTGTTGTTGCTTACAAAAGGCTTGGGACTTAATATTGTATGATAATAGACATGACTTTGACCCGGTATTTGTACTGGCCACCACCAATCAACTTGAATCTGAAGTGTCTGATTTGAAGAACCGCCTGAAGGCACAAGAGACAGAAATCCAAAGAGACAACTCCAAGTTTGAATTCAGTATATCTAAACAAGAGACACTGAAAAAGGACTTTGAAATGGAGAAAAAGGCCTGGGCTGACAAAAAGATTGCTTTGATCAATCGAGCTGAGAAGGCAGAACGGCTCTTGAAGAGGCGATCGCCGAATTATCCTGCTTAAAGCGCCATGTCTCTCAGATGGTCTCAGCAATCTTTGGTAAGTCGCCCTGCAAGTGTCAAATATGTGAATATTTGTAGTGATCATATAACTTGTCATTAACTCACCTGACATTGCTTATGCAGGCCCCAGAAGTTCAAATCTTAACCAAGATATGTTGATCAAGCTGAAGGCGGTTTACACGCTGGTGGAACAACTCTACACCGGGTCTCAGCATGCCTTAGCCACAGTGGCCCTATCCAATGATGTGCCCACACTCCTGGTAGATGTGCTAAGGAAACTGAGGCGATCATCTGCAAGAGCCGGAGCCGTGGCTGCCTTAAGTCGGGCTAAATCTTGGGTACCGGAGTTAGATTTGGCTGACATCACCACTGGTTATCCAAGCTTTAAGGAGGATGGCACTCCCTTTGACCAGGAAGACTTCAGCACTTGTGTGAAGGAGATACGCCCCGTGGCTACCCTGATAGCTGATGAAGCAGATCTCACCAAGTACCAGCCGGGTTATGACACGGAGAATCGGAGCATTCCCACGCCACATTATGAAGTGACCAGCCTGATCCCCCCACTCCGTAAGCATACCTTCGCCCCTGAAGTTGACCCGGCCGGACTAATTGATGATGAAGCTGAATTTGAAGCTTTGAATGGCATTGACTGGTCATCATCAACTTTCCAGGAAAGGGAACAGGGCGAAGAAGCGGAGAGGGCTGACCCGGACGCTTCAGGTAAACAGGAGAATTAACCCGCCAGGCGGTTCATACATGTGATCTGCTAAAAACAATATTAATCATTTGGACTCGGGGAGTCATGTATTAGGGTAGAAATAACTTTGTTTTGCCGTGCCATCGTGCACGTTTTTTGTGCTCAACACTGTTAAGCCGCCATCTTATATTCACCCATATTATACTTATCATCTGTTTCCTTATGCTAGCAAGTCTCTGAACTTGTCCTGCACAGAGAAATTGATAACAAGATCCCTTGGCGGCTTGCCGCACGGCGGGTCATAATATCTTTACATATAACCATTAGTATGGAAAAAGAGTCACAGAGAAGCTTGTTGTAAAGTATAATTTTGAAACACAACTATAATATCATACATGTGACCTTTAGATTTGTACTACCGGTTTATATGACCCGAACAGTAAGGGTGATAACCCAATATTTGGAAACCAACACTTCTGAATATATGATGATTCTTATATGTTGTTGACTTATCATCCAAAATCAAGCCGGGTTAAATTTAACCATACTTGCACTTAAGTCTTTGAACAAAAAAGTCTCAAGTCAAATAAAGGTTGCTTTCAAATAAAACTTGAACCAAATAAGAAGAAGAAACAATCAAGGCTTCTGATTTGAATATGATCAGTAAACCGTTCCAAAGGGGTTAAGCTAGGATTCGAATACGATCATGTAGCCCCCAGTGGCTTTGGTGTTGCGCCGATCAAGAGGGTACCGACAGCTATGTTCTCTTTGGTTCGAATACGACCTATGTTTGAACAGGAAGCCCCCTAATGACCTTGAGAGTTTTTTAACGACTCTAATACGATCAAAGTCGGTTTCCAAAAGGGGTTGAGCTATGATTAGAATACGATCAAGAAGCCCCCTAGTGAGCTTGGCAGTGGGCCGATCAAGAGGGTACCGACAGCTATGTTCTCTTTGGTTCGAATATGACCTATGTTTGAACAGGAAGCCCCCTAGTGATCATAAGGTTTAACGGCGAGATTCGAATACGATCATGAGCTGGACCAAAAGGGTTAAGCTAGATTCAAATACGATCAGCCCCCAATTGGTCATTGGAAATGACAATGGTGAAGACATATGATCATTGAGGATGAAAAGGACAGAGGTCCTGCTTTAATATTTATCATAATATATACATCATCAAAATATGTACATAATGAGAGCAGCTTCACTGACGCCCTCGTCCACGGCCACAGATATGCTTCGCCCACACCGTGGTCCACCCTACCGGAGCTGCTCCACAAACACCTTACTCGATGGTTCTAGATCTCCTCACCGGACCCCGACAACCAGCGCAGCATCATCACCCTTGATGTTTCTAACCTGATTCCCACCATCTGGCAAGATGCCAAGCACCCGCCACGGCCTAGGTACTTGTCACCTTTAAACCCGTCCAGCATCACCTGCCCGATGTACTTCAAATATACTAACATGTCGCTGTTACATGTTATGCAGCTGGCAAAAACTACAAGGATGATGTTTCTTCTCGATCTAACAGCTTGGCCAACCAAGATCCTGGACTGAGGCATTGCTATGTTCTTGTAAGTGTGTCTCTCTCTCTATCTCTTGTATTGTTGTGTGCCTGCCAGCGTGCTTTGCTAGGATTTTCGACCAGTAATCCCTTTGTGCAGACAATGATTTCTACTACTGGCTGCTAAATTAGATATGTAGATGTCATACATGATACTAACTCGTACCTCTGTTCCTAAATATAAGTCTTTCTAGAGATTCCACTATAGGCTACATAAAGAGCAAAATGAGTGAATCTACACTCGAAAATGCATCTATATACATCTGTATGTGGTCCATACTGGAATCTCTACAAAGACATATATTTAGGAACAAAGGTAGTACATTACACAAAATCATAGGTGGCATGTAGGAATTCCAGTGCACTACATTAGGCTCCCTTAGAGTGCCTGTTAGTCCAGCACACAGAGTCATGGCTAGTTTATGCTATGCACACAATCGTTAATTGGTGGTTTAAATATGCGCAAGGGATATGCAATGTATTATCATGTAGAGATGTCTGAAATTAGCCGTGTCAACTTGTAGATAGGGTTACACAACGAAAAAGTACAAGATGTATGTGGCAATTTCATGGAACATCGCAAAAAAAGGAGAGGCAGCGGTGAGCCTATACAGTGTGCTATGGTAGGTCACTCCTCCATTGCAATCATCGTGACATGTTATTTGTATGTCAGTTCTATTGGCCAAGTTTCTTAGGGACAGTTATTATGAGTTATCCTAAGAAAATAAGCACCTGTGAATATAAGCTCCAGGTAATAAGCCAACCAGTTCTTTTCATTGCCTTCCTTTTCAGCTTATCTTTGGTATGATCAGTGAGAAGTCTAGATTGCATTATATTTTGTCATTTTGCTGCCCATATGAAAATTAATTTGACTTGCAAACATCAAAAATTGAAGCCAGTGCAGTAATTAATATGATAGGAAAATAGACCATCACTATTTGTTCAAAATGCAAATACAAAGATACCATCTACTTGGCACAATCTACTTTGGTCAATGTCTTCCATAGAGATCCCATTGCGTAATTTAAACGAAGAACGCATGACCCACATTTAAATGAAGAACAATTATTTATTGAAATTTGATGGTCCAAGTGGCTGGTTATTATCATATAGCACCACCACCCGAAAGCATCATATAACAGCAACAGCAGCTCATAGCAACCCATCATACAGTAGCAGCAGTAGTGTGCAATTCATCATATACCAGCAGCAGCTCATAGAAATTCATCATATAGAAGCAGGAGGAGCAGCTCATAGCAATTCATCATATAGCAGCAGCAGGAGCAGCTCATAGCAATTCATCATATAGCAGCAGCAGGAGCAGCTCATAGCAATTCATCATATAGCAGCAGCAGGAGCAGCTCATAGCAATTCATCATATAGCAGCAGCAGGAGCAGCTTATAGAAACTCATCATATAGCACCAGCAGCAGCTCATAGCAATTCATCATATAGTAGCAGCAACTCATAGCAATTCATCATATAGAAGCAGCAGGAGTAGCTCATAGCAATGCGTCATATAGCAGCAGCAGAAACATCTCATAGCAATTCATCATGTAGTGGATCAGAATGAAAATTTGGCAAAAAATCATAGGAGATCCTCACCTTGTTGGATGAGCTCATCCTTCAACAGCACCTCAAGGTCACGACCTGGGAGGAGGGGAGGGGGAATAATGTGCCTTCTGCCATAGTGTGGCATCGGCCGTAGTTGTGCAGCGCCCGCCGGAGTAGTGCGTTGGACGGACCATAGTGGAATAGCTGCTGGAGACCATGAGAATGAGGGGCAACGCCAGAGGGAGGAGGAGCCGGGGAGATTTGGCCCTACCCGCTAGCCATGTAGCCTTGCTGGACAGAGCATCATCGAGGACCAGGCCAGATGGGACCAGTGGAAACGGCTCGCTGGAGGAACCCTAGCGCTACAGGCAGGGGATGAGGTAGAGGGAAAGGGGAGAGGGGATGCAAGCGGGCAGGTCAATGGACGCTTGCGTGTTTGTTTTTACTTGAGGGTCAGGTGTGATGGGGGCGTGAGCAGTTGCATTTTGAGTGTAATATAGGCAGACAACAGAGTCATTTCACTATTCCCCTTCCCTTCAATTTTTAGTGAGCTTCTATCCGAAACACCCCCCTCCAAAGCGAAATAAGTTAAGCCCAAGCCCATAACTCAAAAAATGACTTCTTTACATCTTTTATGGCTTATTTTGACAATAAGCTCTGAAAAGGCAGAATAGAACTGGCTCTTAACCTGCAATTCAATTGTGTGTGCAATGATGAATCACTCATGTCTGCTATAGTGTACATTTAGGCATCATCATACATGGCATAACCTAATACATGTGCATTCCATTGTCGAATCTAGAATATGCAATGTTTATGTTAGTTCATACGTTGCACATGATGTTTAAATGCCCCTTAAATCTGGTCAGTCTATTGATGGTCTTTAAGCCTCCTTCTTTGCTTCTTTTCTTGATATGTAAGATTTGCTCACACATCTATTCAATTGCTTGTTTGCATCAGCTAGCCATACTAGGACTGTTTGCTTTGATTACTTGTTGTTCTTGACTTCACACTCTAACAGAGCTTGTCAATGATTTAAACACTAAGGGCTGCTATAGTGGGGTCTTGTCTAACTCATAGGTGACATAAAGGTTTGGTTGTACACTAAAGTAGGCTCTCCAAGAGTACCTGGAGATCCAGTTCGAAGGTATGCCTAGTTTTTACATAGTGCACACATAGTAATGCTCATTTCATTGTGTGCAAGTGCAAGAGGTGTGGCATGTTTTATTATCTGGTGTTGTTTTGTTATAATCTCATCCTTTTGTGTTGTTCACAGACTGGAAAGTACGCATATTTATCTTCCAAGGAGACGAGTAACTAGTTTGTGTCACCTTGCAGAGGGGGTGCAATGAAGATAAGATTGAGGATTTCCAAGTACAAGATGTTAGGAAGGAGCCTTGCAAGAGAAGTAGGAGCAGCGCTGAGCCTGTTCAACCAGTTAAGGTAAGTCACTGTATCCAACTCAACAGTTCAATTCTTTGTTTGTTTCAGGCATAGTTAATTTACTCTTTTCAATTGCTTTATTTGTCCTCAGTTAATGAGATGCCCAAACAATGATGCCTGATGTTGGGTACTTGTATAACTATTAGTTGACATAATTAATGTCTTACCATTTAATTACTCGGGCGAAGTGTGCCTGAAGCTTTGAAGTCTATTAACCAACTATCACTACATGTGGCTCACAATCTAGTTTATACTAGGCTAATGATTGCATAGTTTTGCTTGATGTAGTAGGTTTGTATGAATCCCTCTACTGTTCATTATGCTCCCTAAGACTTTAATTGAGCTACAGAATGGCCAACTGCTTGCTTACTTATACACAACATGCTGTCTAAATTTGTAACTTGTCTATGTTTTGGATTTGGCCCCAACATCATGCTCCTTTGGTGAGCGAAGAGAGATTTTTGTATGCGGGCTGCACAGACTACCATTTTTATAATTTTTAAAATATCACCTGCTTATGCTTCATGATGTGTAACATTATTGTTAGTTCTGTTTTGCCGTGTACAAAATAGTCTGTCTTGCTCGCTTCACTGTTCACTACAAAAAAATACACTTCCGTGATGATACGTGTTTGTCACAGTAGGTCGCGTTTTTTTTCATGCATGTACATCCATGAGAAATTTATGACAGAATCAAGATAGTCATACCTGTGCTGTCGTAGAAGTGTTCCATGACATTCCAAAATTATCATCATGGAAGTGTCCACTTCCATGACGATAAATCACGCGTCACAGAAGTGTTTTCGTCAAGGGTGACCGACACGTGGCATCCACCATAACGGAACGCCGTTAAGTGGATCCGATAACCCGTTAATAGCCCCGACCATGGGGATTTTCCATGTGTAAAATCATCATTGGCTGGAGGAGACACGTGTCGGCTCACCGTTGGGACAGATGTCATCCACTCATTGGACAGAAGGCGCCTATGATACATGGACACATGGCACGGCCCAACAGAGGCCCATTCCTGTGAAAAGGCCGGCCCATTTGACTTGGTCAAAAGGTGGCGGGCCGGCCCATGTAAAGCTTGTTAACGGCATGTTCGCATATAGCCCGTTTACAGCCCGCTAACCCAAGGCCCGTTACACCCTATCCAAATTAGGCCCAGTAGCGTCATCTGGGCTACCCACTATGATTCCAGCTTGTTTTCACTTATGGCCCATGTATGGCCCATGACGTCTTTCGGCCCATATGAGGCCCTATGTAACTCTTGGCATATTAACGGCCCGTGGTGAAACTGGCCCGTAATGAACAGTGTATTACTTTACACCCATTAACGGCCCGTGGTGAAACTGGCCCGTAATGAACAGTGTATCACTTTATACCCATTAAGGGCCCGTTATTCCGTTGGGCCATTTCCAGCCCATGTTATCTTTCGGCCTTCTCAGAGCCCATTTATTCTTGGGCTCATTTCCAGCATTCGTTTACTTACGACCCGTTACTGTCATTTTCTGCTTATGGGCCAAATTCAGCCCGTGGTTACAGTCGGCCCGTTTGTGGTCCGTTAACATGTTGGGCCGTTTTCATAGCGTCATGAAATACGGCCTATTAACGATGGCCCGTTATGGTCGACCCATGAACGGACGATTCCAACTCTAGCCCGTTTATGGCCATAATGCGGCCTGTTATTGGCCCATGTTTGGCCAATCGATCATACTGCCCGTATAAGGCCCATTGATGATACGGCCCGTAGAAGGCCCATTGTTTTTGCGGCCCGTAGAAGGCCCATTGTTTCTACGGACCGTGGGAGGCCCACTGTTTATACGGCCCGTAGAAGGCCCGTAGGTACAGTGTCACTACAGTAAATATTAGCCCATGGTTATTGTGGCCTAGTTTTAAAAAAATAGGTTGTTGCAGCCACTAGCAAACCGCAGAAAAAGAACTGCACTGACTACAAGCAAACAAATAAACAAGGCAATAAGGAAATAAATAAGCAAGCAACTTACACTAGGCTATCACGGCTATTACACATATTACATCCACTGGGCACCAAAGTTCGCCACCAGTGCAAATATAGGGAACATAGCAGCATATAAACGCCGCAGCAAAACAAGTCCAGAACTGAAACCACTTCAGAAGAGCTCAAGAAACAATATCCTGGGTACCCATAATGCTGGCAAGATGCTTATCAAGCTTATTAACTTTCTCTTGTTTGGCGCTTAAGTCCTCCAGCCCCTGCTGTTGCACCAGAAAGTATGCATCTGAATTCTGTAGGGACTTCCTCAGTCCTTCGGCTTCCTGTCGCATAACATCTGATCGATGTCTTTCAACTTGAAGTTGAGACTCAAGAAGCCAAACTGATTCAGGCAACGAGTTCGAAGAGCTGGTGCCAGCAGTGGTAGCCAGTAACTCGAACATTACATCAAGATAGGACTTTGGGGTTGTCTCAGTGTCCTCAATATAGTTTTTATCAGCTTTCTTGGAGACCAACAGGGATGTCTCACTATCTTGAACCTTATCTGCATTACTTCCTTTACCATTGCATAACAGGGTACTCTTCTCCAATATTTTATCCGCGTTCTAAAAGGTAAACAAACAAACATATCTCAGGTTTACAATGTAGTATATGAAACTCATTTTGGTAAACCAGTTCAGTAGTAAGGTGGACAGGATAACAGCATGAAACAAACATATATCTATGTAGTATGGTCACTGTATGGTCTATATCATTCTAGTTTATGTTGCCAAATCAAGATAGATACAGTTCGGATCATATCTATTTAAGACAAAGCAGCATAGACAGAATATAAGTGTGGGAAACTACACAACAATAACAACACTTGTAATGTGAATGGCATGAGAACATAATTGTTTATTCAATTGAAATTGAAATCAACATAGAGCAAGTTACAACAGCAAACAGCCAAACACGTTGAAGAAACAGGTTTAAAACATACCTGTTGCGCCATTGGAGTTTCAATTGCATCCTTCAAATTTGAAATTGGTTGGTATCAGTAAATACAGTGATGCAAGAGCAAAGTAGTATGAACCATAGCTACGGAACCTGACTTGAGAACAATTCTTCTTCTGCTTTAAGCATTGACTTCGGGTTCGGAGAGGTGGTCCTCGTGATTTGGGCACTGCAGTTGCCTTACTAACTGCTCGTGTTTGGGTGCTTTGTGGTGGAGATGGTGTTGTGTCAACGGGAACTGGGTGTCTATCTGCTGGGGTTGGGGTTAGAAGGGGTGTAGCTGGTTCTCTGTCCAACTGGGTAGGGGTACAATCTGCATGAGTGTGGGTTATGTGTGGTGGGGCTGATTCTTGGGCAAGTACAACCGTGGTTCTATCTGCATCGATAGGTAGCACGATCTTTTCTAAAGACCGTGTTTTTACTCCCACAGATACTGCCATCACTCCCTCCAATTGAAATGGCTGATAAACAAGAAAAGTAATTGAATGTACAGACATTGTAAGATAGACAGGTGCAATGGATAGTAGGGAACAAAATAGGGCATGAAATAATTCACATTTATGTTTTCTAAGCAAACAGAATAGCAGGACACAATTTCACATATATGATGGCTAATTAAACAGGATAGCATGACACAATTTCACATGTATGGTGGCTAACTAAACAGGATAGAATGACATACTTCAAAATATGATGACTATGTAAACATGATGACATGATATAACTATATGATGTGTCTATTAAAGTGGTTGGCATGCCATAAATCACAAACATGCCGTCGATGGAAACATGATGGCATGATATAATTCACGGATAGAATGACATAATTTAAAATATGATGACTATGTAAACAGGATGAGATGATATAACTATATTATGTCTTTACAAAATGGGTTGGCATGCCATAATTCAGATACATGCTGTCTATGTAAACATCATGGCATGACATAATTCAAATATATGATTTATATACTAAGGAAGTGAGCAGAGGGCAATTGCATATATGATGTGTCAACTAAGGAGATGGCATTCAATATTGTGTATATGATGTAAAAAATAAGCATTGCAATACAATATATGCATTATATGAGTAATATAACCCTGCCAAATTTGAGCATACACCTCAGGGGGATAATAGGACTGGTCATCTGCCTCTGAATCCTCCTCTGAAGAGCTATCTATAACCAGCAAGATATCTCCTTCAGCAGGTAGCATTGTCTGCTCTGAAGACCTTGTTTTCACTCCAGATTTCTCCATCACCAATTCAAATGGCTGATGCACAGGAAGAGCAGTTGAATATACAAACATTGTCGACAAAAGCAATGAGAAATACAAAAAAAGTACGGCATGATATAATTCACATATATGACGCTTGCCTAAACAGCATGGCATTGCATAATTCACATACATAATGCCTTGCAACAAGATAACATTTCATAATTCACATAAATAATGTCTTGCAACAAGATGGCATTGCATAATTCACATATATGGTAATTAGACACTAAACAGGTGGCATTCACACAAAGCATGTCTAAACTAAGCAAATGACATAGCAATGCAAGATACCATACGCACGATATGAGTAACATAACCCTGCCAAGTTAGGGCATGCACCTCAGGGGGGGAATATGACTGGTCATCTGTCTCTGAATCCTCCTCTGAGGAGCTATCGGTAACCAGCAAGACATGCGCTTCGTCATATAGCATTGTCTGCTCTGAAGACCTTGTCTCCATGACCGTGCCGAATGGCTGATGCACACGAAGAGTAATTGAATGTACTAAAATTGTTGACAAATTTAACACATAATAAAAAAATGATGGCATGATATAATTCACATATAAGATGACTGGCTAACCAGGGTGGCATTGCAAAATTCACATATATGATGCCTGGCTAGACAAGATGGCATTGCATGATTCACATATACGATAAAGAAACAAACAGATAGCATTGACACAAAGCATGTCTAAATTAAGCAGATGACATCTTTAATGTATACAGTAAGCAATGCAAGGCACCATATGCATGATATTACCAACATCAGCATGCCAAGTTAGAGCGAAGACCTCATGGGGTAAATAGGAGTGGTCTTCTCCTTCTGAATCCCCCTTAGAATAGTTATCTTCCTCTTGATTACGATCCGAAAATGGGTGGAGGGGGGCTGCCTTTGCGCCCACCATGGAACGACGTCTGCATGAAATTTTATTGCCACGCAAGGCTCGTCTCTTTTGCTCTACATGATCAGTTCCATTGTGTACAATAACTGGCATGCACAGGAATAAAACATAGTGAGATTATGTAAGGAGTGCATGCACAAATCCAGAGTGATGGTAGTAAACTGTGGATAGACCCAAAACCAATGATAGCAGGCAGATAATAGCTTTAGTTAAAAAATACAGATAATGGCTCCTTTAATGTTTGTTTGCACCCAACATGAAACTCATAGTAGACACCGGAGATTAACCAGATAGTAGACAGATAGTACTGATTGCTGCCCCAATATGTACCCCACAACCATTTAAAAACTCAAGTTTCAGCATTAGTTTGGACCTGAATCGGAGTCTAATAGGTGAACACGACGATAATGTAGCATGTCATCATATTAAGCGACACATAACGTAAGCAGACACGAAAGAGTGCGACCTCTCTTGCGGACCCGTGTAGTCCTCAAGGTCATCTGCTCAGTTGATGATGGTAATGCAGTTGTCGTGGCTGCCGGCGGCGGGGAAGAAGATCTGAGGCGGCGAAGGACAGTCTGGAGAGCGGATCCCTACTGTGGTGAACCCTTCCATCGTTGGAGCAGCTGAGCTGGGGTGGAACACAGCGCCGCAGGAGCAAGACAAACCACACAAGGTTTTCTTTGACACATATCTGTAACAGAAGTAATTGAGTAAGGGCTTGTTTGAATTTGAGGATTCTAACAATGCAGGGATAGGAAATAGACAGGAATAGGATAGGAATGCACGTGCAAAACAGAAAATTTAAAAACACGGGATTTCTACCAATCTGGGTGTTTGATTCACAACAATTGGAAGATCACAGGATGCAAAAAAGCATGGTGAGATTAAGTCAAACCACAAGAAAATGTACGGTTATAATGCTATTATGCTACTATCTCTTAGTCTTGTGCTTGATGAATAGGAATATGAAAAGGAGGAGAAGTGGAAATTAGAATTCCTACGGTTTTTCTTTCAAGGAGACACTAAAGGAACAAATCCTACAGTTTTCCTTTGCTCCATTCCTTTGCACCAAATTCATGAAAAGTAGTACCATAGGAAACTTTCCAATTCCTATGTTTTTCATTCACTTTTCCTTTCAAGCACAGGCGATTCTAGTAGGCAGGCTTGAGCAAGGAAAATCCTACACTAGAAAATGTTTTTGTGCTACTTCTATTACTTTGGACCCAGGCCACTGCCATACTAGCTCAATCCCAGGCCCATCGACAAATGCACAGCTCAAACGCGTAGAGATAAATAATGATGACATTCAAGAGAGTCCATCACGGATAGCTAAGTTGCCTAGTACCTCACTGCTTGTCATATAGTAGGATAAAATAATCGTATTTCCCGTTACTACGAGTGCTCAGTGGACAATATATATAACATGTAGAGTAAAAAAGAGATGCAACAAGTGTACAACCTCTTTGGCGAAGCCATGTCGATCTCAGCGTGATTGGGTTGGCCGGTGAGGATGCTCCGGCTGACTTTGCTGTCAGAGGAGGGGAAGAAGATCTTAGGCGTCTGGAGATGGAGCCCGAGGTACTACTTCACTGTGATGGAGGGTTTCATCGTTGGAGCAGCTCCAGTGAGTTGTACGACGCCGAGGCTGAAGCAGGACAAGAGAGACAACAAACAACGTTAACCTGAGTGGAATTCTAATAGCATATACAATACATGACGTAAAATACATAACCACAAAGTGCTAGATGTAAAATACATCAGCCGCTCATCTCTGAACTTAACTGTCGAAACTGAAATTAACTGTCGAAACTGAACCTAACTGTCGAAACTGAATTTTGCTGTCGAAGCTGAATTTTGCTGTCGAAATTGAACGCACTAGCAAGGTGAGGCTACACGTCAGTCGATTTTGCAGCCGTTGGATACGAAATCAAGGACCTGTGGTTCATCTTCAACCTCCACCCCCCCTGAGCCGCCAGCCACCACCGGCCAAACAGCGGGCCCCCGCCGCCCGCGGCCGGCGGTGCGCCGCCCCGCCCGCCCCCAAAACACTCCCACCGCCGGTCCGCCGCCACCCCGGCCATCCCTCTAGGCCCCCCGTGCCGAGCGTTTTCTCTGGCGAACCCCACGCCACCGCCCCGCCAACGCCCCGCCACCGCCGGCGACCACCGCCCCCATCCTGAACCCTAAGATAGATAGTGGGGTACCTCTTCGGCGAGCCCCCCTCGCCACTGCGGCTGGTTCTTCCTTCACCCCAGCGAGCCCACCCTTGGAAGTCGACTGACCCAAAATTCAATTCAGTCGACTGAAGTGTAGCCAAATTGGAGCAGCATCGCAAGCAAGAGCAAGAGCGAGAGCAGCAGCACGAGCAAGAGCAATAGCAAGAGCAGACCAGGCAGGGGACTGAGAGCAAGAGCATAGCAGCAGAACGAGCGAGAGCTAAAGCAGCAGCATCTCTTACTGATGTGGACGTCACCGCCGAGGGAGCGACGCCGTGGAGGAAGTGGCCGGCGACGCCGCCGTGGATGGAGCCGCGCCGTGTCGGCTCGGGACCGAGCGCCGGCAGCACCGTGAGATCGAATCAAGAAGAAAATGCGGCGATTAGTGTACAACCTCTTTGGTGGCGCCGATTAGGCCGCAGCTTCATCCAAGGAAACGGTGATGATGATGCTCTTCCGGTGGTGCAGGTGAAGACGGCGGTGTGGGAATGGAGGTGGCGCGAAAGACGAGGGGAACGTCGGGGCAGCTCCTTGGAGGTGGAGGACGGGGTGGCTGAACCGGCGGGACGATGAGATCAACGACGGATCCTCATCCGGTACGGTGGATGAGGGACGTCAAGGTGTTGCTGTGAACGACGTCGTCGGGGAAGAAGCTCCGGCTGGGTGGCGGACAAAGCAGGGTGTGGGGTTTCGTCGCGGGTTTTCGCGGCCTCGGTGTACAAATGGGTGGGCGGATGGGATGGCAGTGGGGAACCATGGCTTAGAGACGCGCTTGTCCGAAATGTGGGGTAAGTTACGAAAGTACCCCCCACCGATTTGAGGCGGTTCTTTCGGTTCAGGGGTACCACGGGCATTTCGCGTGTTGGGATTTCACAGGAGGTGGGAGTTTTCGCGCGCGTTGTAATTTCGGAATAGCAAGGCGCGGGTTGAGATGGAGGGAGTTGTCGGAGCACAATGAGACAAAGATATATCTTAAATATTTCGGGCTAACAAGGCGCGGGTTGAAGAGGCGGGAGTTTTGCAGCACGATAGACAGGGACGCTAGCTTCAATTTTCGGCATAACAAGGCGCGGCTTAAAATTTTGGAAGAACAAGCTGAACGTGTACCCAAAAAAAAGACAATTTGCACCTCAACACACACAACACACACACAAACACCATTTAGACTAGAGTAAGGTACACGTGCATTGCACGCATGAGATTTTGCAACCAAATTATGAATAAATACCACATTATAGCATGCAAACATTGAGTCATATATGCATGATGTAGATGTTCGTTTAATTCTTATAGTTCATTTCATTCAAAATCATTTAGTTTTTATAAGAAAGCTAATCTATTTTAAGATTCATGGAATTGTGCGTTATAATACATAAAGTAAAAACAAATAATGGCAAATCATGTAGAAAAACATTTGGGCAATTATGATACGAAAGATTCTAGAACAAATAAGAAGTGCTTGTGTTTTGATGTTTGTGCATTATGCTTAAGTTCAACCATGGAGTCTTCTAGATTATACATGTGGCGGAATCTGGTGGAATCTAGATGATATCTAATGGCCAATAGTGCTCAAATTTGCCAACTTTGGACCTTCGGATTCGCCTCATCCAACGACCATCTTTCAAAGTTAAAGCTACCTGCTCACAATATATATATATATATATATATATATATATATATAGGGGTATAGATATAGATATGTGATGCGAAAGCCGCCCATCATCTCCAATTACATGCATGGATGCGACATGGGCAAATGATGTCTGCCATCGGTATCTCAAATTCAAATCAGTCTGACCTTGTTCAATGTGTATACATTACAACATGCTCGTTTCCAAAGCACACCGCGCAGATCTCCGTTATATTCATGCATGCATGGGTTTCAAACATCAGGATCTCTTATTCAAATATTTGAATTCAACTTTACATTGATTATGACCTCACCTATTCTTTTACACCCACACAGTAGTCTTCTCTTTATAATTGTACCACTAACTTTCTCTCATGCATGCATGCACACACACTACCAGTCGGCATTATCTATCACACGCATGCAATGTTTTTCTTCAGGTCGGTCTCCCATGAAGGCACACACCCACACGCATCCCCCTCTCTCTCATACCGGGCATTCTTTATCTCTCACGCGTGCATGCGCAACGATCGATGTTCCTCTATGTATGTGTGTATATAGCTAGGTCTTTCATAGTTTTGCACACAAACCGATCAATCGATATATCTAGTGAGGTCTCACCCTCTTTCCCACGTCCACATCGATCAATCTATACCTCTCCCACGTCCACATCGATCAATATATACCTCTCTATATAGGATTAACATAAATAGCTAATACACCCACATTAATTATATATCCAACGTCCCCCTCTCATCATCCATGACTTCCGCTTCATCTCTCAGATGCATGCACAATGGCGAAGACAGGGGGCAGTAAGGGCCCTGCCCCCCCCCCCCTAACATCACTATATATCGAGGCTAATATGAATGTGATCATTAGACAATTGCTGCTAAAAAAGGTTTAATTTCATGAATTTACCCTCCTCGTAAAGGATTAGCAATGCTTGGCCCCCTAGCTCATTTATTTTTCATGGCTCCGCCACTGCGTGCAACAGCTCACGTGTTCGCCCCCTCTCTCTAAATATCGATCTCGCACTTATGCATTCCTTCATAGTCTCTCTCCACTCGGCCCCTCGCACCATCTTCTAGCCCCCCACCGGATTTTGCCACATGTACAATCTAGCAGACTCCATGGTTGAACTTAAGCATAATGCACAAACCTCAAAATAACAGTTGTTCTCTTTTGTTCTAGAATCTTCCGTATCATAACTGCCCAAACTTTTTTTCTAGTTGAATTGCCATTATTTGTTTTTACTTTATGCTTTAGAATGCACAATTCCATGAATCATAAAATAGATTAAGGGCTTCTTTGATACAAAGGATTCTCAAAGGAATTTTGGAGGATTCTAATCATTAGGAATTTTTCCTATCTTGGTTGTTTGATTCGTAGGATTGTAAACCATAGGAATTTTTCCATATGATTCATTTGCACTAGATTTCATAGGAAACATCCCATCCACTCAAACCTCTTGAAAGAATTCTGTGTTTTTTCTATGCACAATCAAACACTCGTACAATCCTGTAGGATTCAATACGACATTCTACTATAATCCCATGTTTTTCCTATTCACGCGTTCTTAGCTTTTTTATAAAAACTAATTTGATTTTGAATGAGATGAACTATAAGAATTAAACGAAGGGCTACATCACGCACATATGACTAAGAGCTTACATGCTATAGTGTGGTATTTATTCATAATTTGGTTGCAAAATCTGATGCATGCAATGCAAGTACTTCGAGTATGTGCAAAACATGTAAATTAGAATACCAATGGCACGCTACACAGTGTCTCTCTTACAGTTCATGAAGCCACGTGGCACATGTGGAGGCGTTGTCGCGACCTCCTTGCATGGATTGATCACAGTGACGTGCTGCTGGTTCCAGAAGAATGTACTCGTCCTCCCTGAGCCATGCTGGCGGTACATGCACGAAGTGAAGATGTGCACACACACCATGCACGCACTCATTCCCTTGCACGCACACGCGGGTACACGGGCGGGTGCAATTTTGTACCAAGATCCACCCCATGTGATAATTTGACGCGTGTAAAGTCGTTCACTCCATTGATGGTCAATTAATACAGCGCATGCAAATTGAGTGGACATGAGGGCGGAAGAAAGACATTATTACTCCACTGCGTGCATGCGAGTAGTTAAATCATGGGTTGCTAGTAGTACTTTCATTGGTCTCCTTCGTATTTTGTGCCAATTTTTGACAGTAACATAATATTTACGCATTTGAGCAGTGTAGTCTACTTGAAATTTATGTTCCACTAAACTCATAGGGAGCCGTTTCGGGCCTCGAAACCAAAACCATCAATTAATCTTTACCTTGTTCCCATCACATTCGAAAGCCTGCTCACACCTACTAGTACTACGTACCAAACCTGAACGTGTTCCCACTATGCAGGTATTAGTACTACTAGTGCTAGTACTTAGGTTATAAAAAGGGGAACTACCTAACCGAAAATTACTCTACCTTTCCTCCTCATAAGTGCTTCTTCTTCGTCCGTCGTTGCCATGGCCGGTGAGCAGAGCTCTAGGTCAAGAACTACTCATAACAAGGGAGCGGCAACCAAGGCTGCGGAAAAAAAAGAGAGGGCTCGCCGCCACGCAGAGACCTCGAAAGATCTCTCACGGGCAGGCAATGGCTCCCAGGAGCGCCCTAGCCGTGGAGGCGAACATGCCGAGCTGGAGTTGTTATCCCTCGACGGCATGCCCGATCAGCTCAATAAGCACCTCAATAAGAAGAAGGAGTTCATCCAAGGCTTGACGGAGTTGCTGAAGGAGAGCCTCAACGACATGCCCGCTAAGCTCAATCAGCAGGGGGAGTTGACCGCCGGCTTGGTGATGCTGCTGAAGAAGAGCATTGCCTCGGAGAAGAAGGCGACCGGCGAAATCTTGCGACTTCAGGAGGACAAAGTGAAGATCTGCCACGAGATCAACCTGTTGAAGGAGAAGAACGCCGGCTGGAAGAAGCTGCATGAGAATAGTAGTTCCTCGATGAAGATGTTGCAGGCCCTCTTCATGGAACAGAAGGAGGAGTTGGCGACGCTCCGCATCGAGCACCCGGCTGCTGTCAAGGTACGTAATGCGGCCGTGCAACAGATGATGAAGGCTCGCGTCGAGAAATCCCGCTTCATGGACAGAATGAAGAAGATGGCGGAGGAGACGCACAAGGAGATGGAGGTCGTGGAGGCGATGAGGAAGCATTTACGACTCCACGGTGAATTAGATCATTTGGGGTGATAATCTTCCTTCTTCTTTTGCTGCTGTGTTTCATCTTTTGCTTTGGGTGTTTCGCCGCACGTGTCACGTTCTCTGCGAGGCATGAATAGAACAATGGGTTTTGTTTTTTAAGGGAATGAATAGAACAATGCTAACAATGAGATGACTAGCAAATTAGATCATTTTTTATTGCCATATGGCATTGGGCTGCCGTGTTTCGAGCTCCTCCGTCGCAGTACTACTCCAGTGGAAAACTTGAGTATACCGCACGGTTCTTTACTCCTCCTCGATTAGGTCGTCGGTGCATTTATACGAGCAGTCAAATCACAAGGCCCCGCTTTCCAGCAGTAATGAGCCGTCAAATCACAAAGGCCCTCGCCTCTCGTGAAACCGACCAAGCTAGACTGCCCTGCCCTCTAGCCTTTTAAAAAATGTATACTTTTGTACAGCAGTAGTATCGATGGATTGCGCCATGGAGCAAAATTTGAAATTAAAAAAAAGATGGTACATATAGAGAGAGCTCGTCGCCAAATTATGCATATAGTACTATTAAAAAGGCTAGTCACAATAATGGTGTCCAGCACAACCCACCCCAATAAAATTAAGCACCCTGGAATTCTTTGACAAAACTAAGCACCCTGAAATTCTTTGACAACTAAACTGCTGGCTATATGATGTTGGCCATATATATTCTACGTATATAATGTGAATAAACGAGTGGTAGTACTATACCAACTAAAAGATGAAATGTAAGAAATACTAGTATGTACTTACTGAAGAGTTAAAGTCACAAGAAGAAACATAACATAGTTCTGTTGGGGGCTCAGCACAACACACCCCTCAAATTAAATTAAGCACACCTGAAATTAAACTTTGCAACTATTTCGGTAGACACTGCATTAGAACCACCATGAGCAACGACACTGCCACTTACTCGGAGTCCTTGTCCACGTCCTCGACTTTGTCCTTGTCCCTCTTCCTCTTGGCCGATACTTCTTTGCTTGAACCGCCAACTTGGCTGTTGCTCTTCATCCAAACCTTGTAGATATTGAAACGAAGATAGCCATCCATTGCAGTGTACTGGATGTGGTCTATATCTAGTACATTCCGCTGCCATGCATGACGATGAAACGTGTATGGAGGTTTCTCCAGTTTACCGTACAAAGGATGAACCATGGCTCCTGCCAGGGTCAGCATTGAAGGCTGACGAGAGGACACCAGCCGATTCTTTTGGAGGTCGAAGGTGTTGCCTACAACGAGGCCTATCCGACGCAGGACTTCTTTGTCGTTACCAAAGTCTACAGTAACGAATTTGACTAGGTTGCTCTCGAGGAAGTCCTTAAAATCCTGGCACTCAACGTCAGCATGGCATATGTGGTAGACCAAGCATAAGTCATGCACGCAAACTTGGATCACGGTGGGCTTCTTCCTCTCTTCGTCCTTTAGATCCTTCTCTCATCCCACGACTGTGGTGTACTCAACATCTAGCCCGGTGACCCACTCATCATGTGAGTCTTCGAACATGCGTCTGAAGCGAGAAAGGCATCTTTCACTAGTAGAAAAAGGGTCAAACGTGAAGCACATTAGTGCTGGTTTGTATTAGAGCCGGCACTAATGCATACATTAGTGCCGGTTCCAACGGCTAGCCGGGCCGCTCACATTAGTACCGGTTCGTGGCTAACCTTTAGCACCGGTTCGTGCCACGAACCGGTACTAATGAGGGTGGTGGCAGGATGTTGTCAGTCTGGGCCCCCTCCAGCACCTTTAGTACTGGTTCGTGGCACGAACCGGTACTAAAGGTCCTCCTGCATATAAACCCTTCGTCCAGCTCACTCTGTTCTTCCCCCTTTCCCCTCTGCTCTCCTCTCTGTTCTTCCTCTTCTCCCCTCGAGCTCATCACACATTTTGCCCAAAATTTGTCAAGATTTGAAGGCCCCCATCCATTCAAGTGATCACAAAGGTTAGCAACTTTGCCCTTTCATCTCTCATTGCTAGATTAGCTCTTGCAATGCTTTATATAGTTACTAATTTGTGAGTTTAGTAATTTGGGAGGAAATATGTATATGTGCTAGTATTTGATTTATATGCAATTTGAGGTCAAAAATAGCACTTAGTTTGCATATGTAGGTGTGGTTTACTTAGTGCCTTCTAAATCTTCGTCGTAACCACCGTCGATCGCCCGCACCGTCCCGTTGCCGGCACCACCTTGTGGTGAGCCTCTTGTTCATGAAATTTTATATAAAAAATTGATGTTTGTGTGATTTGGATATATAGTTAATCATGTAATAATTATCTTACCCGTACGTTGTTTGTTATACATAGTGCCATGGTTTTGATATCCGTCCCCGTCGGCCCTCGTCCTTGTTATGATTCGGATGTGGTATATTCTCTTTTAAAACTATTTGTTGCATTTCGTGTTTATGACAAATTATGCCCATCAAGTTGACATAGATATTTTTATCTAGGAGGTATGTGAACCGGAAATTCCAATCGACCCTATTGTCGAGAGGTTAAATTTAGTTGAAAGAGAAAACGAGTACTTGAAAGAAAAATTGAAAAGAATTGAGGGGGGGAAGATGGAATTGGAGTTGCGTGTTGCCGATGTCGTCGATGATCACAAGATCAAGATGGAGAAAATGCGCTTGAAGAATAGAAAGATTAGAAAATATGCCATCGATAGTGAGGCTTGGTATCATTATGCTGTTGGATCAATTGTTACCTTAGTTGCGATCTTGATCGCATTTGTTGTTGCATTTAAATGCTTTAGCTAGAGAGTTATTTGTTTGTTGCATTTAAGTGTTGTATGAACTTTATGTATGAACTTGTATTAATTTGTTCTATTCAGTGTTGTGTAATGAAGATGAGCCGGCAATGGATGTACGATGACCGATGCTCTCCCCAGTTCGTTGAGGGCGTGCATACTTTTCTGCTTGCGGCTGATGCAAACAAGCGGGCGGATGGTTTTATGCCTTGTCCATGTGCTGGCTGTAAGAATGGTCACAATTACTCTACGTCAAGAACCATTCACGTCCACCTGTTTGAGTCCGGTTTCATGCCCCACTATAATGTTTGGACCAAGCACGGATAAAGAGGGGTTATAATGGAAGACAATGAAGAAGAAGAGGACGACGACAGCTATCCTGGCCATGGGTTCCCTGAATACGATGATACAACAATGGGGGAAGAAGCTGAGCCGGTAATGCGGGAAGAAGCTGAGCCGGCAATGCGGGAAGAAGCTGAAGAAGAGGCATCAGATGAGCCCGTTGATGATCTAGGTCGGGCCATTGCCGATGCAAAGAGAAACTGCGCAAGTGATTTGGAGAAGAAGAAGTTGCAGCGCATGTTAGAGGATCACAAAAAATTGTTGTACCCGAATTGCGTAGGTGACAAGAAAAAGCTGGCCACCACACTAGAATTGCTGCAATGGAAGGCAGAGAATGGTGTATCTGACAAGGGATTTGGAAAGTTGCTGGTAATGATAAAGGATATGCTTCCAAAGGACAACGAATTGCCCGAGAGTACGTACGAAGCAAAGAAGGCTGTCTGCCCTCTAGGGTTAGAGGTGCAGAAGATACATGCATGCCCTAATGATTGCATCCTCTACCGCGGTGAGTACGAGGATTTGAACGCTTGCCCGGTATGTGGTGCATTGCGCTATAAGATCAGCCGCGATGAGCCTGGTGATGTCGAGGGCGAGCGCCCCAAGAAGAAGATTCCTGCCAAGGTGATGTGGTATTCTCCTATAATACCACGGTTGAAACGTTTGTTCCAAAACAAAGAGCATGCCAAGGCGATGCGATGGCACAGAGAAGACCGTAAGAAAGACGGAAAGTTGAGATTACCCGCTGACGGGTCGCAGTGGAGAAAAATCGAAAGAAAGTACGGGAAGGAGTTTGCAGATGACGCAAGGAGCGTATGGTTTGGTCTAAGCGCAGATGGCATTAATCCTTTTGGGGAGCAGAGCAGCAACCATAGCACCTGGCCTGTGACTCTATGTTTGTATAACCTTCCTCCTTGGTTGTGGATGAAGCGGAAGTTCATTATGATGCCAGTGCTCATCCAAGGCCCTAAGCAACCCGGCAACGACATTGATGTGTACCTAAGGCCATTAGTTGAAGAACTCTTACAACTGTGGAATGGAACAGGTGTACGTGCGTGGGATGAGCACATGGGGGAAGAATTTGACCTAAAGGCGTTGCTGTTCGTGACCATCAATGATTGGCCTGCTCTCAGTAACCTTTCAGGACAGACAAACAAGGGATACCGCGGATGCACGCACTGTGTGGATGATACCGACAGTATATATTTGAATAGTTGTAAGAAGAATGTGTACCTGGGACATCGTCGATTTCTTCCGAGCAGGCATCCCGTAAGAAAGAAAGGCAAGCATTTCAAAGGTGAGGCGGATCACCGGACGAAGCCTCGCCACCGTACTGGTGCTGATGTACATGATATGGTCAAGGATTTGAAGGTGATATTTGGAAAGGGTCCTGGCGGACAACCTGTTCCGAAGGACGCGGACGGACGCGCACCCATGTGGAAGAAGAAATCTATATTTTGGGACCTGCCATATTGGAAAGACCTAGAGGTCCGCTCCGCAATCGACGTGATGCACGTGACGAAGAATCTTTGCGTGACCCTACTTGGCTTCTTGGGCGTGTATGGGAAGACAAAAGATACACCTGAGGCACGGGAGGACCAGCAACGTATGCACGGAGAAGACGACATACATCAGGGTCATGCAAGCTATGCTCTTACCAAAGAAGAGAAGGAAATCTTCTTTGAATGCCTGCTCAGTATTAAGGTACCGTCTGGCTTCTCGTCAAATATAAAGGGAATAATAAACATGGCAGAGAAAAAGTTCCAGAACCTAAAGTCTCATGACTGCCACGTGATTATGACGCAACTGCTTCCGGTTGCATTGAGGGGGCTTCTACCAGAAAACGTTCGATTAGCCATTGTGAAGCTATGTGCATTTCTCAATGCAATCTCTCAGAAGGTAATCCATCCAGAAATCATACCAAGGTTACAGAATGATTTGGTGCAATGTCTTGTCAGTTTCGAGTTGGTGTTCCCACCATCCTTCTTCAACATCATGATGCACGTCCTAGTTCACCTATGCGAAGAGATTAACGTTTTGGGTCCTGTATTTCTACACAATATGTTCCCCTTTGAGAGGTTCATGGGAGTCTTAAAGAAATATGTTCATAACCGTGCTAGGCCAGAAGGAAGCATCTCCAAGGGCCATCAAAATGAGGAGGTCATTGAGTTTTGTATTGACTTTATTCCTGACCTTAAGCCGATTGGTGTTCCTGAATCGCGGCATAAGGGCAGACTGGATGGAAAAGGCACGCTAGGAGGGGAACAAATAATATGTATGGACGGACATTCTCTCACTGAAGCACACTACACAGTTCTACAGAATTCCACCTTGGTGGCTCTGTATATGGATGAACACAAGAATTTGCTACGCTCCAAACACCCGGAGCGGTCTGATGACTGGATTACACGTGAACAAACCAGGAGTTTCGTCAACTGGTTGCAGACACGTACCATGCATGACACCTCTATTGAAGATGACCTGTACTTGCTGTCCAGTTACCATCTTCGAATATAATGACTTTCAAAGGGTACGAGATAAATGGTAATACATTTTACACGATCGCCCAAGATAAGAAGAGCACCAACCAAAACAGTGGTGTCCGCTTTGATGCAGAAACCAAGACGGGAAAGGAAACATATTATGGTTATATACAGGACATATGGGAACTTGACTATCGACGTGGTTTAAAGGTCCCTTTGTTTCGGTGCAAATGGGTCAATATGACACGAGGCGGGGTAACGGAAGACCCGCAGTACGGAATGACAACAGTGGATCTCAACAATCTTGCGTATGCAGACGAACCATTCGTCCTAGCCAATGATGTGGCACAGGTTTTCTATGTGAAGGACATGTCTACCAAGCCAAGAAAAAGAAAAGATAAGGAAGCGAATGCATCATACGATGAGCCAAAGCGGCACATAGTTCTTTCTGGGAAGAGAAACATCGTGGGAGTGGATGACAAGACAGACAAGTCAGAAGATTATGAAAAGTTTGATGAAATTGCTCCATTCAGAGTGAATATTGACCCGAGCATCCAGTTAAATCATGAAGATTTTCCATGGTTACGGCGCAAAGGGACACACGCGAAGAAAAAGTTTCACACCCAAAGATCTGGGATGTGATCGGCTTCACTATCATCACTTTCTTCTGTGTTTCACACCCAGGAGGGAATGTCTGTAATAGTTAGGGTAGTTATGTGTTTTGGCATTTGAAACGCGAAGAAATTTTATGTGCAAACAAATTCTTTTCATGCATTTACTGATTTTTTTCCAGCTAAATGACCCTGAAATTGAAAAGCAATTCAAATGAACTCAGAAAAGGTTGAAAGTTGGCATGGTATCATAATTTCATACAAATAGCATGTGCAAGAAAGTAGAGAGGGTTACGGCAAAAACTGGATGCACTTCGTGTACAAAATGGACAATCTCTTTCAAAGTATCAGGGTTTCCGACGAAAACTGAACTGTTACAAAGGCATTTCATTTTTCAAATAACCTAAGCATTACTAAATTGAATATAATGATAAAACACACTAATATTAAACATAAGAAAAAAGAATCACTGAAAAAACTTTTTTCAAAGTTAAGTTATTCACAAACTAGTGATTCACACAAATTTCAAATAATTCAAAATTTAAACTATTCAAATTTGAAATCTACCGGCACTAACAGAAAGTTTGTAATTTTTTGTACTTAAAGCAAAAATATTCACAAAGAAACTCTAAATACAGCAAAAAACAACTCAAAAATAAATAAAACAAAAAAATAAAGCAAAAAATTAAGAAAAAAAAGCCCGCCTACTGGGCCAAAGCGGCCTGCATACGACTAGCGACACAACCTTTCGTTGGGCCAGGATGCAGGCCCGCGAAGGCCCAGTAGGCCCACAAGGCGAGGAGGACAGGTAGGCCCAGTAGGCCTGGTTAGGAGAGGAGCTCGAGAGAGCTACCGCACTGGGGCTTATAAACCAGTGCGGTAGCCCCTCGACTAGCGAGGTGGGACTAAACTTACACACCGCACCTGCGCCAGCGCACCACCTTTAGTACCGGGTCGTGGCACAAACCGGTACTAAAGGGGGGGCCTTTAGTACCGGTTTGTGCCACCACCTGGTACTAAAGGGGGTCGCTTTCCGCCGCTTGGCCTGGCCAAAACAGACCTTTAGTACCGGTTGGTGGCTCCTACCGGTACTAAAGGTGCCTTCTATATATACAACTGCTACGAAAATTTCAGTTTCCCTCTGTTTTCGTTCCTCTGTTCCGTCGTCTTCGTCGCTGTCGCCGCCGCCCTCGATCGTCTCCGACGTCGCCGCTCGTCTCCGTCGCCGCCCCCGTCCCCGTCGCCGCCCCCGTCCCCGTCGCCGCCCCGGGCCCGTCCCCATCGCGCCGTCCCCGTCGTGCCGTCCCCATCCCCGTCGCGCCGTCCCCGCCGTCGCCGCCCCGGCCATCTCCTCGTCGTTGCCTCGCCTCGCCGTCGCCGTCGCCCGCTGTGAGTCCTCCAGCCCCGAGCCCGTACACACACACACAAGCATGTTTAATTAGTTTAGATAATTAGTCTTTAATTAGTTTAGATTATTTAGATTATTATTTTGTATGTTTAATTAGTTTAGATAATTAGTGTTTAATTAGTTTAGATTATTTAGATTATTATTTTTTCACTATTATATATGTATGAATGCATGTTAGATGGATATAATTAGTGCTTAATCAGTTAGAAATTAGTGTTATATAGAAATGTTAGAAATTAGTGTTATATACAAATGTTAGAAATGTTAGAAATTTTAGTGTTATTTAGATTATTTAGATTAGTATAATTAGTGTTATATAGAAATGTTAGAAATTTTAGTTATCAAAATCCAATCATTAAAAAAATGTTACTTTTTGCGGGCATATAGCTAGTATTTGTTCTCGACGATGCCCGGCCCGCATCCTCGCCGTTGACCCGTCCGCGACGATGTCCAGCCGACCCATGTCCGGGACTGGTCTCCGCCGGGCTAGCACTGGGAGGTGCTGCTTGGAGGGGCGCGCCGCTTGATCAGGAACCCGGCCGCGGGTCCCGTCGTCGACCCTGATCTCGTTTGGTGGCGTTCGCGTGGGCCAGTTTCGGTGCGGAGGGACCCAGCCCCGCCGGAGGTGGTACATCGCCGTGTCAGGGAGGAGGACGAGCACATCCATCGCTACATGGTTGCGTTAGAGGGCGGCAGGTTCTCCAATACGTGGCAGTATCTTCGGGGAACTCACTTCAGCTATGATCCTGTGAGGGTTCCTTCTCTTTGGGTGTCCACCGCCCGTGCCGGAGGAACCGCGAGTGTCCTAGATTCTTCTGTAGCATTCGATCTTTATTAGCTAATAGCCAGTGATGTACTATTCAATATTATATATTATTCGAGGCGATGTATTCGAGATTATATCTATTATTCTAGATGATGTATTCGAGATTATATCTATTATTCGAGACGATGTAATTTGAATACTAAATTGTTTTATATTTCTTTTGGATTAGTTAAACAAAAGCTATGGCAGACAATACCGACAGAGAGGGAGAACAGACCATGTTCGATATGATACGCGGGCCAGATGATAATCAGAATGAAGAAGATTATGACGGCTCTGAATTTCTAAACAACACCGGAGAGGATGATATGATATTCGATTGCGGCGACGAAATTGATGAAGTCATGAACTATGATTATGACGATGACGAAGAACATGTTGATCCTGAAACAACAAACACCGGCGAGGTATATATATTTATATAAGCAGGCATCTGGTGATCATCACATGTTTTAAATGACTTGAAGATATATTAACGAATCGATCTTTGTTCTTTCAGCCATCCGGATCGAGCAAATCTTCAGGCAAAATGACGAAACGAGGCCCGAACAAAAAGTTGAAGCCGGGCGTAAAGTACAATATCGAGGCATGCGGCCCTACTGGCAAACCATTGGCGCCTAAGAAGATTGCGGACAAGTTCGTTCGTCAGTGCGGAGTTCTTGTGAAGGACCAACTCTCGATCAAACTTCAAGAATGGAGAGCGCCAGCAAAGCCACGTCCAGATGTTACTTTTGTCGACAAGAATCAAAAAGATCTGCTTTGGGATACTCTCATGGAACATTTCACCCTACCAGATCATTTCACAGAAGTAGATGTGCAGAAAGTCAAAGAGGCTGCTCTTAGGATGATGGCGATTGCATTCAAGAACTACAAGAATCGTGAATGGAACAAGTACGTCAAGGGAGGAAGGAAGACTCCAGTATTCAAGGGAACACTGGAGAACCAACGTGATCATTGGGACGATTTCGTGAAATTCAAGGATTCGGAATTAGCTAAGGAACGGTCGAGAATAAACAAGAAGAATGCCGAAAAAAAAGATAAGTTCCATAAGCTGGGGCCAGGTGGCTATGCGGTGGCAATGCCTAAGTGGGATAAGTCTGAGAAAGAGATGGAGGATGAAGGTGTCACTCCGGCTACTAAGAGCTGGCCCCCCAGGGTCAGGACTTGGTTCTATGCGCATGGGGGGGGGAGTTGGACCTGGAGACAGGCAATGTTTCGATGAGGGCAAGTCTGAAGGGAGCCGATGATGCGATACTTGTTGCAATAGAAGAGGCACGAACGGGGGTGTTCCAGCCCAACAGAGAGAACGACGAGCTTACGCATGCCCTGGGAAATCCTAAACACCCGGGAAGAACACGAGGCAAGGGCGCTATGCCGTGGTATGAGGGGTTTTCAGACTGGAACAACGACTACAGAACCCGTGCGATAAAGAAGATTGCAGAGGAGAAGAAGAGGAAGATGGAGGAGGAGCAGAGGAAGCGGGACTATGAACGCCTTCAAGGCCTAGAAGCAAGTCAAGCGGAATTGGCAGTCAAATTCCAGCGGCAGCAGGAGCAGATCGACTCACTTACCCATCAAAGGGGGTCTCAGCAGCTGCAGCAGCTAGCGGATGATCCAGCATTGGATAGCACCGGCCCATCCATGCCGAGAAGCAGCGTGGGTTCCGTCCCGGACGACGCAATGCTGGGTAGATACCCCGTGGATGACATCACGGAGAACACTAACTGTGAGCTACACATCAAAATGAAGAACATATCCATGAAGGTGGCGGACGGCTGTGCTTTCACAAATCCCCCGAGGCAACCTTCCATTGCAACCCGATTCCAGTGGGCTATGCTCGTGTCTTGGTTGATGAGGTGGTGGACCCACCATATTCGGGGCTACAGCTTGACATTGCTGGAGGTGACGGCGAGCGCTTTCTCGGAGAGGCCAAACATCGTATCATCCTTTGGAAAAAGGATTGCATCATCTTTCGAAGGCCACCGACACCGCGTCAGCCGAGTCCTCGTCGAAGTCCGCCACCGAGTCAGCAGACTCCCGCTCCTGCAAGTCCACCAAGTCCGGCAAAGTGTCAGGCCACTCCTCCTCCTCCAAGTCTAGCAAAGTGTCAGGACAATCCTCCTCCTCCAAGTCCGCCACAGCATCAGACGTCCACTCCTCCTCCAAGTCCGGCACAACCTCAGGCCACTCCTCCTCGTCCAACTCAGTCCCGTCAGCTGTCTCCGCCGCCTCAGCAATCGTAGAAGAGACACCCCGCAGCTATGGTGCGTAGCGGTACGAGTCGAGGTAGTACAGGAAGTACAGGCGGAGGCAAGCGATATAAATATGGTCCAAGCCTCAAGCCTCTTCCGCAGAGGTCTTATGACAGGTACGAGGAGGAAATCACAGCCATATCGAAGGCCGAGGTGGAAGCCCATTTTGCACCAAAACCGCCACCGCCGCCAAGGGAGAAAGTGCCTGAGGAAACGATTGACCACTTCATTCGTATGGCTCAACCACCAGCTCCCAAGCCTGTTGACACAGACTATGAGCGCCACATCAGGAAGTTAAATCGAGCACGTCTACAAAGGGAGGCGAGCACGTCTACATCGGGATCGAGCAAACAACAAGCAGCTGCCAAAAAATGCGGGAAAACCATTCCCCAGCTGGGAGAATAGGCGGCGCAATCGATCCCCTCACTTGTTGTGCCAACAACAGGTGACAGTACGCGCGCCCAATATTATTGTGGGCAAACAGTGCATGTTCCCAAGGTGGGCAATGTGGTAATAACGGAGGAGCATATAATGCAGGCTGAAGTTCTCAACATCACTGTTGGACAACTCCTCGAGATCGAGCCCATGCCTTTTCTTAGAGAGGATGAAGTAAAACAGAAATATGTCCGAGGCCAACCTTTGGTCGCGCCAGACAAGGTCAAGAACCTCCCAATGAGAATGTATGAATTGCATCAATGGTACATGAACATTACCAAGATTTCAGATCGATTGTCCCTCATGGTGAATGTCAAGCAGGACCATTACTACCATGAGAAAGCTGTGTCCGTTGAGTATTTAGAACTGTTTCAGTTATACAATCAAGACGCACTCGACAAATCTATCGTTAGTTTCTATTGTCTGTAAGTGATTTCTTTCTATAATTTAAGTCTCAAGCTAGCTGTAGTGATCTTTTTGATCAATCATTACCTGTAATTATCCTCACTATATTCTTTTCTGTGGTATTATGTAGGATGAAGATATATGAAATGAGAAAAGGTGGACGCTTTGGCATTGGGTTCATTGACCCAAACACCGTTAATGAATACACATGGAAGATAAATCAACGTTATGCAAAGGAAGTAGAGGACAGCATGCTAGAGTTCTTGAAGCGCCTCAAATACAATGAAGATATACTACTTCCTTACAACTTCCAGTGAGTCACACTGTCTTGTACTACAAATTCTCTATTTTTGCCTACTAGCTAGCTACATGTTTTTGCTTACATATGCTCGCTTAATTAAGACATGCAAACGTGTGTGCATGCAGATATCATTGGGTCTTGTGTATCATTAAATTTGACGCCGGAACAATTGAAGTACTGGACTCACTAATCTCAGAAAAAACTGACTATAACATCTTGTATGGGATAGTCAACAGGTAATTTCAATCATTATTAACTATATAGCTTGGCCTATTTAGTTCGTCATTTCATGATATGAACTATTTAATAACCCCTTTATTCATTTTCTTTGTCGGCGGGCAGGGCTTGGACAAGGTTCATCGCCGTCACGCCCGGCGAAGGGAAAAAAAGCTTAAATGGTTTCGACCCAAGGTAAGCAATTAAGTAGTACTATAGCTCTAGCTAGCTAGCTGCCATCTCTTTAATTATCATGCTTGATTAATTTTTATCTAATCAAATTCCATTCTCGTAAAGGCCCTGAAGCAGGCGCAGGGGACTGATTTGTGTGCATTCTGCGTTTGCGAGAACATTCGCATTATGGCGTCCGAAAGGAGCAGATCTCAAAGACAGGAATGGGTACGCTTGTCAGAACACTATTCATAATTTTTACACCATTATCGATATCTAGTCACACAACTAATACACATGCATATTGATCTCCTTCTTAACAGTTCAAAGAGGTGCGGGAGAAGCTCATAGAAACGGAGCGCGTAGAAGCACTTCAAGAGGAAATAGCGGGATTTTGCTCGACCAGGTCATAAATCCGAAGGGAGAATTCTATTACCCGCTACCGCCCCCATGAAAACCACTTCCAATTATCATCGTGCTCCGAAGGCACCAATTAGGCTAATGCCACTGGCTCCGAAGGCAACATTAATATGTAGGAGAAATTGTATATAGCTATACATGTGTGTATGTGTGAATTAATTAATATGGTGGTTTGTGAGACATTGATGATATATATATATATATATATATATATATATATCTTTATATATGCATGGTTGGTTCTACTAGAAATTCTATATATATATATATGCATAACGTGTACAATGTGTAGTATCGTAAAATACCAGCAAACGAAAAAGAATTAAATGGAAACACAAAATTAAATGAAAAAGAAATCATAAAACTAAAAAAACCCCAAACCTTATAGTACCGGTTGCTATTACCAACCGGTACTAAAGGGCTCCAGGCCCCCGGAGCTGGCTCGTGCCACGTGGTTGCCCTTTAGCACCGGTTCGTGCTGAACCGGTACTAAAGGGGGGGGCCTTTAGTGACCACAATTTAGTGCCGGTTATGTAACCGGCACTACAGGGCCTTACGAACCGGTGCTAATGCCCGGTTCTGCACTAGTGTTTCACCGTCACGGAAGAACGAGTGTAGATGACGCCGAACTCATCGCCGGTGATGGTTCTCACCTTGTACTCACTGCCGATCGGGGAGATTTGGGACGCCATGGATTTGGGAGGAGGGTTAGGATTAGTGGAACTGCCGTAATGTGAATGGACGGGACGACTAGGAGCGAACCGCCGTAGTATTAAAGGACGTGCGGGGACGAGTAGGAGCGAACTGCCAGCGTGCGAACGGTAGGGTAGTGGCTTTCCATTCTCCCATGATACGGGCTTCCGAGAGCCCTTGGATCGGAGATCGAATGGTTGCATGGTGTGATTCTAGACCAATGGGTGAATATCCTATCCTGGAGGGTTATTCTGCAAATTTTCAGCAACTTAGCATGCGACCGTTTGATCTCAGATCCAAGGGCTGCCAGTAGCCCGTATCATGGTCGCGCCTACCACGACCGTCGCATCGCTCGCGCGGTCACGCCCTTGGAGATTTAACACGGTGCGTTAGGCTATCTGATGTTGGCATGTCATACATAGTCATCACTTAGTCACTCATACTACAACAAGGTTGGCTATAAGGTTGGCTATAAGTGTATTTTTTTTTACTCCTCTCTATCTCTTTTTTCGTACTCCCTCCGTCCCATAATATAAGAACATTTTTTACACTAGTGTAGTGCCAAAAACATTCTTATATTATGGGACACAGGGAGTACTAGTATTTATTGCATTTGCCAAGGAGTGACCTTTTTCAATGAAATGGTGTTGCTAAGTTTGCTTCATTTAATTATCTATAAACTCAAAATTGTCTTTTCACATAGGTACACGCGCTTAGCACCGTTTCTTCCTTGGGTCACCAAACTAGTCTCTCTCTTCTTGATTAACTTGCCACATCAGACTTTATGCCTATGTGGCAAGCTTAAGCACCTGTAGGAGCAAGTAAGGTGCTCGTCCGTTGCACGGAAGAGTGAAATGCATTGATCGGGGTGTTGTTTATTTTGACAAAGGATGTGGGGGTCATCTCATGTGCAACCGGGTCGACGTGTCAAGCACGAAATAACAGTGCAGAACAGCAGGGGGACGCACCCCACTCGTACCGGCCCAGTGTTAATAATGAGCAATGAGACGTCAAATCACAATGCCGCACCTTCCCAGACGGACGAAGCAACCATTATTTCACACTTCGGTTCGACATCATCTCAAACCACGTACTAGTATTGCTTCTGCCTCAAGAGGGACACGCGCATCACCTTGGTACATCATGACACGTGGGACCGCATGACAGGCCATGCTCCCCCGCCGATCTCTGGGTAAAATCACCTCATTTTTACTATACTTCCTCCGGATCGGTTTACTACATGGCATGCACGTCGTTCTAGGTTGAGAATTTAACTGGCTATATATATATGTGATGAACAGTACGCTAGCCTTTTAAAAAATGTATACTTTTCTACAGTAGTACTCCACTATCGATGGATTGCGCCATGGAGCACATATTGAAATTTTAAAAAAAGGTGGTACATATAGAGAGCGCTCGTCGCCAAATTATGCATATAATACTATTAAAAAAGCTAGTACGTGCTTAATTGGGGTGCTAAATTCTATTAAAGAAATACTAGTACTAGCATGTACATACTGAAGAGTTAAAGTAATGAGAAGAAACATAACATAATTCTGCTGGGGGCTCAACACAACACACCCCTCAAATTAAACTAAGCACACCTGAAATTAAACTATGCAACTAATCCGGTAGACACTGCATTAGAAGTTTAGAACCGCCATGAGCAACGACACTGCCACCTTACTCGGAGTCCTCGTCCACGTCCTCGACTTCGTCCTTGTCCCTCTTCCTCTTGGCCGATACTTCTTTGCTTGAACCGCCAACTTGGCTGTTGCTCTTCATCCAACCCTTGTAGATATTGAAACAAAGGTAGCCATCCATTGCAGCATACTGGATGTGGTCTATATCTAGTACATTCCGCTGCCATGCATGACGATGAAATGTGTAATGAGGTTTCTCCAGTTTGCGGTACGAAGGATGAACCATGGCTCCTGCCAGGGTCAGCATTGAGGGCTGACGAGAGGGCACCAGCCGATTCTTCTGGAGGTCGAAGGGGTTGCCTACAACGAGGCCTATCCGACGCAGGACTTATTTGTCGTTCTTAAAGTCTACAATAACGAATTTGACTGTTTTGTCCTCGAGGAAGTTCTTAAAATCCTGGCACTCAACGTCGGCATGGCATATGTGGTAGACCAAGCAAACGTTATGTACGCAAACCTGGATCACGGTGGGCTTCTTCCTCTCTTTGTCCTTTAGATCCTTTTCTCATCCCACGACTGTGGTGTACTCAACATCTAGCCCAGCGACCCACTCATCATGTGAGTTTTCGAACATGCGTCTGAAGCGAGAAAGGCATCCTTAAACCGTCGCGGAAGTACGGGTGTAGATGATGTCGAACTCATCGCCAGTGATGGTTCTAACCTTGTACTCACCGCCGATCGGGGAGATTTGGGACGCCATGGATTTGGGAGGAGGGTTAGGATTAGTGGAACTGCCGTAATGTGAATGGACGGGACGACTAGGAGCGAACCGCCGTAGTATTAAAGGACGTGCGGGAAAGAGTATGAGCGAACTGCCAGCGTGCGAACGGCAGGGTAGTGGCTTTCCATTCTCCCATGATACGGGCTTCCGAGAGCCCTTGGATCTGAGATCGAATGGTTGCATGGCGTGATTCTAGACCTATGGGTGAATATCCTATCCTGGAGGGTTATTCTTGAAATTTTCAGCAACTTAGCATGTGACCATTTGATCTCAGATCCAAGGGCTTCCAACAGCCCGTATCATGGTCGCACCTACCACGACCATCGCGTCGCTCGCGTGGTCACGCCCTTGGAGATTTAACACGGTGCGTTAGGCTATCTGATGTTGGCATGTCATACATAGTCATCACTTAGTCACTCATACTACAACAAGGTTGGCTATAAGGTTGGCTATAAGTGTATTTTCTTTACTCCTCTCTATCTCTTTCTTCGTACTCCCTCCGTCCCATAATATAAGAACGTTTTTGACACTAGTGTAGTGCCAAAAACGTTCTTATATTATGGGACACAGGGAGTACTAGTATTTATTGCATTTGCCAAGGAGTGACCTCTTCCAATGAAATGGTGTTGCTAAGTTTGCTTCATTTAATTATCTATAGACTCAAAATTGTCTTTTCACCTAGGTACATGCGCTTAGCACCGTTTCTTCCTTGGGTCACCAAACTAGTCTCTCTCTTCTTGATTAACTTGCCACATCAGACTTTATGCCTATGTGGCAAGCTTAAGAACCTGCAGGAGCAAGTAAGTACAATACTCCGTCTAGGTGAGTAAGTCATCTTAGGTTGTGCACCGTGACCAAGGAGGAGGAGAAAACGGGAAAAATTAACATTTATTTGCTAATTAATAGTATTGCATGCAATGAACTAACCACTGCATGTCGTGTTTGATAGTCTCAAGTCATTAAAAGCATGCACACCCTTTATCTCTTATTGGTTGATATGTCAAGAAACAAGAAACGAGGTAGAAGTTAATGCCCCGCGCCTAAGTGTTTTGGGATTATTTTATTTTCGTAAGATGACTTACACACCTAGACGAAGGGTGCGCTTTACATGGCATTTTTGCATATGTGGAGGAAAGAGGCAAGGAAAAAGTGGAGAAGTGGGCTCTCATGCAAGAGCCAGCCTCTACTACTACATGGTGGAGCATTGGGAGAGGCACCTGTATGGAGGTGGTCAGGAATCGGGAGACTCATGCTGGTCGTAGCGCCGTAGTTAAAATGATAATGGCAAGTCAAATCACGGGGCCCCACCTGTCCAGCAGTAACTCGCTGTCAAATCACACAGCCCTACGTTTGCAGCAGCCTACTCCCTCGTCTTCTCGCATCTCTGTCGAACCGACTAGGCGGAACTATCCCGCTGCCTACCGGGCAGGAAAAGCCCCGCCCTCGACTTTTAAATAGTATACAGTATACTAATTTTGTATCCATGGATTGCACCTGCGCCATGGAGCAAAGCGTCTAGAGAACGGCGGTACACATGTATGGAGTATACAGCACGCACGTCGCGTTCGCTTCGCACCCCAGACGGTCAGTCGGTCTGGCACGCTGCTCTCCGAATGGAATGCGCGTCATATTGCGTTCGCACACACATGTGGGATGGCAATTGAGAACCGACCATAGGCACACTCCCCGGCCCCGCAAGTTGTGTGACTTAATAGAAGAGGGAGACGAGCGATAGTACTAGAGAAGTGTTGTACTACGTTGGTGCCTGGACGATCCCTGCAAGACACGGAAGATCAGTTCGTCCATGCATGTGACCAGACTCCAGCAGACACGCCTGGATTGGCTATCATCTACATATCGTGCAGGCTGTGTTGTAGATGGCTGTAGTTGTGGTGAGAAATCTAAAAAAGGTTTCTTGTCATCTCGCAAAATTATGTGTCATGTGCTTCGGATCACTGTGAGGGTTAAACAGCGACAACTGAGTTGGGCTAGTCATTGGGGGCACATGCACGAACAGTGACTACTCGGCTGCGATCTAGGTCAAGCCGGCTATGTTAATTAGGACATCTATCGACGGACCCCTTTTCTACGAGTTTATCTTTAATTTGAGCTTTGTTCCTCGTCTAGTTTGTCCGTCGGGATTCATGTTGTCTCCTTTGGGCAGTGAGGTTATGATTTCTTGTCATATGGCATTTTTTCGTGTTATATGTTATAATCCGGTGCTTCAGATCAAAATGACGACAACTGCGCCTCCGGGCCACGTGCATGAAGACTTCTCGACATTCATTGACGAGGTCAAGCCGGCTTTGGTAGACAAAAGAAAACTAAGTACTACTCCACTATATAGGCAGGAGCCTCCGCGCTTGCTTGCTAGTGTTGCTCTCTTCACACCGTCTCGGCCTTTCCAGATCTAAACACGACAGCGGTGGCCACACACTCTCTCTCTCTCTGCTCACCGCTGGTCACAGATCCAGCTGGATCCTCTCCGCCGGGGAAGGTGAGAAGGTGCAACGTTCACGCGGTCGTCCTCGGCGACGGCTCTTACCCACTGCTGGGCGCGTCCCGATCAGCCTGCCTTGCCGTTCTCTCCCAAGCACCGCTGGCGAGGGAGGGCCTCCGACCCCTTCTTCCTTGTTGCCATAGTGTGGGCAGATCCAGCCTCCCGCCGCCCACCTAGCGACATCCCGGCGACCATCAGGTATAACTTCCTTCGAAACCGGCCTTGCTCTACTTCTCGAGCTCCTGACGTCGCTGCATTTGTAACTTTTACTATTTCTCAGGCCCCCTCGTAGATAGGATCGATCGGCTATTCAAAAACCACCTAATTTTTTTATGTTTAAGAGGTAAAACTAGTTCATGCACTCGAATCTAGTACTACTTGGTTCAAACAAGGAAGAAATGGGGTGGGGGTGGGGGAGGATTTGTTACCTGAATCTAGGACTTGGTTGAAAGAGGAAATAATGGGGGCGAAAAGTAGCAGAGACTGGCTATCCAACTGGTCTCTAGGTCTAATAGGGAATTAAAGGGAAACACAGTACAAACTCAATATAAACCCGATCTATTGGTTGAAAAGGAAAGAAAGTGGGGACTGGGGGACAAGTCAACAGAGTAAGTCCAGCACTAGATTTGCTAGCCTCACACAGTATAAGGTGGCTATACCGAACAAAAATGGGACCAACCCAGATATCCTGTTCTGATGTTTGTTGCCTCGAGCCACTCTTATGTAATGCCACTAGTAAAATGTAGCAGTCGCACTGTTAAAAGTAAGGACCCGTTAAACCATTGTTGTTTTCAATGTAATGCCTCCAGTAATATGAATCAATGGCACTTCTTTACATGTCCTGCTAAAATTTCCCATTAAGATAAGTTGGTTCTTTTCATTAGAAATGCAACTGTCCTGGTCCGCCTACTCTCCCGTGCCCAAAGTAATGTCATATTTAACGGTTGTCATAGTTAATCCTGATGCCCACACTAATATCTAGCAATGCCACTGCTTTAGAAATTGCTACTGTCCGTGTAGGATTTCCATTCAGATAAGGAACATGCTTCTTTTCATTTGATGCATGTTTCATCACTTGTTACTTGTTAGTCACCCTCCTTTCCACCTTTTTTGTGCAAACAGAGATATACATTTCACGCTCGATCTTAGTTGAACTGCACAAATGATATCCAAATTATAGTTGAGCATTTCAGGAGCTTCACAACCAACCTTGATGTTGCTCAATTTTATTGCAACTAATGAAGAAGAAGCTCTGTGGGTTTCGTTTTCTGATGGAAATGGAACCGGGGCTGGAGCCCTTTTCTTAAAAAAATTTGAAGAAGAAGCTGCTAGCTCATGGGACATTGCTTCATTTTAGGTGAACTGCACCAAAAGGTCCCATGAATTGAATCATCCATGTTGGTGACTGAAAGAGCCAGCTTCAGCATCCCAGTCTAAGCACCCCCGGCCTCCATCCTTGCGACGCACGGTACACCTCGTTTGCCACCTGCTCGACCCTAGTGTCACTGATAAAATGAAGTAATAATATAGTTAAAATAGAGCGAGTGTCATCTCTATCATTTCATTTCCAATGTAGATAAAGAAAGTGCTTCTCTTTGTTAAAGTATGTTTCATCAACTAGTCCCATTGTTAATGTTTAAGCATTTCTGCAAACTGGGGTGCTTAATTTTAGTTGATATGTACAAAAATAGAGATTTGAATGTCTCAAGGTGCCTCCTTGTACTACTGCTGTACACTGATGTTCATCACTGGCAGAAGGTGTATCTGGGAGACTTGGGACGATGTCCAGTATGAGGCATATCGTATGAGGCGTCGCAGGGCCCATCTCGCCCTCGCAGCATGGCATACTATGATACTATCGCAATATTTTCTTCTATTTATTTTGTGTGTTTCATCAACTAGTGCCACTATAATGTAATCACGCTTTTTCATTATCTGTGCAAACAGGGTTATTCGGCTGCATTTTGGTGGAACTGCACAAATGTACGTATGGAACCGGCATATATGCAGAGTGCAAGGTGTGCCAAGTAAAAATTACCGACACCAACCATGCTGCATGCACGCATTGGCATCCACCACAACCAGTGGGATGTGTGGCGCTCTCTGTGGACGGATCTTTCTCGGCAGCAAATCCTCTAACCAAATACTAGTAGCTTATATTGGCAGTTTTCTAGGGAGTACTCTTTTCTGAAAGAAGCACCAATCTATTTTTCTTTATTTGTACACTGTGTCACAACTTTGACCCAAAGGTCCAGAGCTATTTTAGGGTGATTGGTGTAGTACTCGGAGACTGATTGTAAGCATGATTTTCATTAGCTGTCACACTGATTGTAAGGATGAGCAGGTGGAAGATTAGGTTAGTGCGAAGCTTACCTTAAACCCTACCGCCGCCGTTGAAACGAGGCGAGCGTTGAGGGAACCGTGGAGAACGTCGGGGAAGCAATGTCGTGCCATCCGGCCTCCTCTTGCGGTGGGAGAACGAATACTCATGTGGCTCCGGCTGGCTCTGCGCCCTCACGAACGGCACACCATACTCGATCGATTTGTTATCCTCTGGGTGCTCGACCTTCAACCTGTACGCCCACCACCTCTGCCTGACTGTTGCCTCGGGCGAATCTGTCTGCTCCATCGCCCATAGGAGATACTCGATGAACTCGGAGGACTGCGGCGTGACTGCCGCGAGGAGTACATGTACATCGCCGCCCTCATCGCCGCCGTCTCGCTCTTTCGCATACATTGCCACATGGCCCGCACCGTCCTCGAAATCTCCCACTCATTGTCAAACCAACTAAGGATCTCCTTCAACCTGGCTAACTTTGTCTGGTCGCCGCCGATGATCTGCCTGATTCGCTGCTGCATCCTCTCCATAGATGTCGTTCTGAGTGGTCCGGTGCTAGCTTTGGAAGATGGGACGAGAGACGGTGGTCTTGCAATAGAGAAGAGGGAGAGGAGAGGAGGTGGTTTTGGAATGGAGATGATGGAGAGGAGAGGAGGTGGTTTTGCAATGGAGAGAAGATCAGAAGAGGGAGAGGCGAGACAGTGGTTTTGGAATGGAGATGATGGAGAGGAGAGGAGGTGATTTTGGAATGGAGATGATGGATAGGAGAGGAGGTGGTTTTGCAATGGAGAAGATCAGAAGAGGGAGAGGCGAGACGGTGGTTTTGGAATGGAGATGATGGAGAGGAGAGGAGGTGGTTTTGGAATGGAGATGATGGAGAGGAGAGTAGGTGGTTTTGCAATGGAGAAGATCAGAAGAGGGAGAGGCGAGACGGTGCTTTTGGAATGGAGATGATGGAGAGGAGAGGAGGTGGTTTTGGAATGGAGATGATGGAGAGGAGAGGAGGTGGTTTTGCAATGGAGAAGATCAGAAGAGGGAGAGGCGAGACGGTGGTTTTGGAATGGAGATGATGGAGAGGAGAGGAGGTGGTTTTGGAATGGAGATGATGGAGAGGAGAGGAGGTGGTTTTGCAATGGAGAAGACCAGAAGAGGGAGAGGCGAGACGGTGGTTTTGGAATGGAGATGATGGAGAGGAGAGGAGGTGGTTTTGCAATGGAGAAGAGGGAGAGGAGCGTGCGGCAGCGATTTAGGATTGGGCGAGAGGGCCGGCGCTCTGTGACTGGATCAAAATTAAAATCAATTTACCCTTCAATTAAGAAAGCGACCCCACATTAACTAGTCTCCCTTTTATTCTGGGTCATAATTGACCATGATTTTCGCACATAAAATATATTTTATACGTTGCAAAAATAATATAATTTGAAAGTACATTCAGATACGAACCAAACGATACAATTTTTGGTGACATGCATTCACATTTTGCTTGTCACATACAGTACGTGGTCAAACTTTGACCCAAAATATGCAAAACAACAAAAAAATACTTCCAAGACCAGCGTCGCTCTTTCGCTCTTCTCCTGTTCCAATCTAAATCCACCGCCGCTCCTCTCTTGTTCCAATCTAAATCCAGCGCCGCTCCTCTCCTCTTCCATTTTAAAATCACCGCCCCTCCTCTCCAGTTCCAGTCCAAAACCAGCGTCGCTCCTCTCCCGTTCTAATCCAAACCAGTGCCGCTCCTATCCTCTTCCATTCAAAAACCACCGCCGGCGAGTGAAGGTGCTGTGGAGAAGTAGATCGATGGAGGAGTACAACCGATACGTGAGGATCGCAGACGGCGACCCTGTGAAGCTAGCTAGGATGTTGGAGATACAGTCTTGGTTTGACAACAAGGACCAACTAGCGGCGACGGCGACATCCATGGCCAAATATCTGCAATAGAGCGAAAAGGCGGCGATACTCCCGGAGGGCGTCGCGCCGGAGTACATAAAGCTGCTCCTCTGGGCCATGGAGCAAACAGATTCACCGAATCCGATCGTGAGGGAGCGATCGTGGGAGTATCGATCCCAGATGGAGCATCCACCAGAGATTAAAGTATCGAGCATCTATAGGATGTCCTTTGTGAGGGTGTCCTGCCAGAGCGAGCCAGTGGAGTCTTCGTCGACCGAACCCAACTGCAAGAGGAGAAAAGCAGTTGGCCCGACGACGCTTCCCCGCCATCGTCTCCCTCGCCGTTCACATCGTCTCACGGGGCGGCTGTCTGCCGCCGAGGAATAGGAGGGGACTGCCCCCCAGCCCAATAGTCGGGCAGGTTGTGAATTGTTAGGAGGAGTTTAGGGTTGTCAGTATTTGCAGGTTGTGAATTGTGTTTTGTGTTGTGTATTTTGAGAGTACTTTCAGATATGAATGTCTTTTGAATTTCAGATTTGCAGTATTGAGCATATGAAGAATTTTATGAATTCTAGAGATCTATTTTTAGCACTTAAAAAATATAGTTTCATAGGAGTATAAAAGTGCAGACGAGAAGAAACTGCAAGTTTCAGTTTCAGATAAGAAACTGCAACTTTCAGAGGCAGAGCATTTATATTAACACGACCTTTTCAAACAAGATTAACATCATGTTGGAAGTTTTATTCATGGTCGAAAATGAAACTACCAGCCAGTTAACATCATGCTGATCAACATTCATGCATAGCACATCTTCATATGATGCACAGTCAAAATGCCCACACAATGTTGAGTGTGCGAAACACAAAGAAAATGAGGGGCGAAGTTTTGGCAAGTGTTGGACGTGGTTTTGGGCTGCCCCGTCTAGACTTTTATTTTTAATATGCGCAGCCCACGACCTCGGATGGGAGGTTCTGTTTGTATTTTCTTAGGGCCGTCATGTATCGACCGGCCTATGGACCTCCTATCCGAGGTTTTATTTTTGGCAGCCCAATTTATGTATTTTTTTGAAGAAAACGCAGCAGTCTGTTCTATTTTTCTGTATAAGAATAGGAACGCCAGGTACAACTTATGTTTCCCTTTTAACTATATTATATATATTTAAATTATTTTATATGTTATTATATATTATTTTTATTGTCATCATATATTTAACAGATACTTACATATGTAAGAAAACAATATCCCACATCTTATTAACTTATAAAAATAATTTCTTAACAAATAAAATCCTGGATTGTTTTGGCATGAAAATCCTAGTGATTGTGGACAAAAGTTTGGTAAGATTTAAGGACGAATGTAATAATATCACTTATTATTTAAATATATTTATAACAAAATGCTCAGCCCTTTTTTATTTTTTGATAACACTGCTGGCCCAACCCAACATTATAATTAGAATTAGCCCAGCAAAATCGTGTATCTAGATAAAGTGCAAATGGCATGTAGTTTTTTAGGAAATAAAATAAATGGGCCGCATGAAAGCTACATTAATTGTTCACCCAGCCCAGCTAATGGTTGTAATTCAAAAAAAAGATCAAATTGACTGTAAATTCTACCGCGCAAAAAAAGACTGTAAATTCTGAAAAAATGGGTTGAATACGTGCGACATTTTTGGAGGCTAAAATGTGGGCCAATAGGTCGAAGCCAACGCAAGTCGTTGTAAATTTAGTCAACAAATGATTCTGACATGTTAGCCGTTGGATTTACATCCACGACCGGCATCCATCTTCAATCTCTCGTCTTCTTCCTCCAGCGTCGCCGGGACCACCTCCCGCCTCCTGCTGCTAACAGCTCTGCTTAGCACGCTTCGCTATGAAGCGCTACTCCACCGTTGGCCAGGCCATCCCTCCAACCCTCCACACCTCCTGTTCTTCTCCACCGACTGTCGAACCACACCGCACTAGAACCAGTTAACCCTCGTACATCTCTCCGTCTACGACTCTACTCCCGCGTCTTCCCATCTCCGGCTCGTTGCTGTCCGGGGCCTCGCCGTCGTGATGCGCTCGGCGCGGCGTGGTCAACGTGGTCAACGAACGACACCATCGGAAGTAGGCTGTGCGTGGAGAGGCTGACAGCTGGGTCCACGGCCGCACACAAGGAAATGCCTCCTTATTACGCGCAAAATAATGATTCCTCCACCTGACATCTGGGACCCACCGGAAGGGCCTCTGTATTTCGCGAAAAAAACGTGCCCCCCGCTGACTTGTCAGACCCACCAGCTATCTTCGCATGCAAGGAAGTGCCTCCTTATTACGCACACAAAAATGAATACTCCCCCTGCCAGCTGGAACCCCACATACTGGGAGGCTTGGGCCTACCAAGTTGACAGGAACGGAGGGCTTTGTCAACTTAGTCAATATGAAGGATTCTAGCTCCTGTTACTGTACGATGTTCATCCAACGGTTGTAGTGCTTCTTCAACCTCTGGTCTTCTTGCTCCAGCCACCCAAACCAGCACCGGTCGTGTCGCGTGCTCCTGCCTCCTGTGGCCGGCTGTGATGCGCGGAGGCCTCACCGCCCCCTACTACTCCCATCGCTGGTCAGGCCATCCCTCTACTCACCCACACCCCTGTTAATCTACGGCGACAGCAACCTCACACCGCATCCGAACCAGTGAACCCTCGTACTCCTCTTCGCGTGGGCATCCACTGCTGCGTCTTCCCCGGCTCCGAGTCATCCCCTTCCTAGGCCTCGCCGTCGTCCACCGCCGTGGTGCTCTCGGCGCGCCGTGGTCAACGTGGTCAAGGAACGACTTCCATCGGACGTGGACTGTACGTGGAGAGGCTGACAGCTGGGTCCACGGCCGCAGCAAGGAAGTGCCTCCTTATTACGCGCAAAATAATTATTCCTCCACCTGACAGCGGGGACCCACCGGACAGGCCACCGTATTTCGTGAAAAAATGTTTCCCCCCTGACTGCTGGGACCCACCAGCTACACCTTCGCACGCAAGGAAGTGCGGGCAAAAAAAAATGATTCGCCCCCCTGACTGCTGGGATCCACCAGCTACATCTTCGCACGCAAGGAAGTGCGTCCGGGCAAAAAAAAAATGATTCGCCCCCTGACTGCTGGGACCCACCAGCTACATCTTCACACGCAAGGAAGTGCCTGACAGTCGGGACCCACCTGGTCGAAGCATACGTAGCGTTGTCATTCTGGTCGCGAACGTGTACGTACATACTGGTCGATGTAGAGGCGCGCACGTGTCGTAGATGTAGAGGCACGCACGTGTCGTAGTAGAGGCGCGCACGTAGCATGTACACGTACGTACAGCGACGAGGGTGCAAGAAAGAAAATACGGCCATGTACGTACATACGGGCAGGGTCTCTAACGCCTATCGCGCATACATACATGGCTGGGTCGGAACGGAGAAACAGCGTTGTTGTCGTGTTCATGGGGAGCCAACCGGCTGGGTCGGAACAGAATGCGTGGTCGTGTTCATCGGGAGGGCTTGGACGGAACATGCGATGGAAATGAGGCCTGGCGTACCGCACAACGGAGGAAACGGGCCTCCTACGGTCGAAACGGGGGTCCTGTTGATCGGGAGGGGTGTGGCGTACCGCAAAACGGACGAAACGGACTTGTGTTGGAGGGCTACGGTCGAAACGGGGGTCCTGTTCATCGGGAGGGGTGTGGCGTACCGCAAAACAGACGAAACGGACTTGTGTTGGAGCGCTATGGTCGAAACCGGGGGGGAGGGGTGTGGCGTACCGCAAAACGGGACTCCACGGGATACTGTTCATCTCCACCGTCGATCTCCTCCAGCCTCCACGGGCTACCGTCGACCTCCTCCAGCCTCCACGGGCTCCTGTTCATCCAGCCTCCACCGCGCGCTACTCCACCGGCTACTGTTCAACCACCCCTCCACGGGCACCCCTCCAACGTCTACTGTTCATCCAGTCCTCCACGCGCACGCGGGCCTGTTCAACCACCCCTCCACGGCCACCCCTCCACCGTCTGCTGTTCATCCAGCCCTACACACCACGGGTTCCTGTTCATCTAGAGGCGACGCCACCGCTCACTGTTCATCCAACCCCCCCTCCCCCCCCCCCCGCAACGCTCACTGTTCATCCCAGAGGCAGCATCGATCAGCTTTAGTTAGCAGCAGTAGCTAAGGAATCGCTCCATCGGGTTTAGTTAACAGCCATCGATCGATCCCTCGGGTTCAGTAACGCGTAGCCTACAGTGTAATCGCTCGGGTTCAGTTAGAGCCCAACGCCTCGCTCGGGTTCAGTTAGAGCCCAACGCCTCGCTCGGGTTCAGTTAGAGCCAACGCCTCGCACACACGCGCGTACGTACGAGAGAAAGGCGCATCGCTCCGCCCCCGACCTCCCACCGTAACCGGCAACTCCCCGAAATTTTCCTCCCCCTCGCTTCTACCACGGTTTTTTCCGTCATGGACGGCCCAAAGAATGTCATGCAGCTGCGTCTCCGGCCCGCCCAGGACGAAAAGCCCATTTTCTGTCATGATTTTTTGTCATAGAAGTAGGAGCCCACCACATCTATGATGATACCGGGTTTTGTCACAATTATCGTCATAGAAGTGTCATATGTATGACAGAAAAAATTTCTTTCGGCCCAAAATGTCACGAATGTGTCTTTTTTTTGTAGTGGTTGTAACTATATTTTTTCCCTAGTCATGTGTACTTATAGAAACATTTCAGGATGAAGTGACATCAACACAAAGATCTGTGAGCAGTGCGGCATGGCCGTTACCGAATGATTATGGATTGGAATTGAAATGTGCTGATATTCTCGAACATCAACTAGAGGTGGCAAGACAATGTGTACATGATTCTCAACGTACAATCAACAAGTTGAGACTGGACTTGCAGGTATTATATGCAGGAGTCGCAAAAAATGAAACAAGACACTGAGGTAACCACGAAGGAATTGGAGATTTTGCAGACTAAAATTTGTGCTATCTAAATCCGGCCTATCCTATTTTCTGAAGAGATTATAGTTCAAATGGTAAGTTCTGTTGATGTGTGTCCATGATGTATGAGCTTTATTTGTCCAGTGAATGTAATTTGTTGTTTGTGTACACTTTATTATCACCTGTGCCGAACTATAATGCCCAGTGGTATATTCGGCTGTAATTTCTTTATTATATAGTGTAGGATTATTCTATGTTTCTATGCCTTAGTCTTTTTATTGTTAGTGTATGTTTTTTAGAGGCGATAGTATAGAGTAGGATAATTCTTGAATATGCTATATCGTTGAAACAGGGGCCAACACGCCCAAACATTTCCTGGACGCCATACAAACGAGCAAACATTTGTAGTCAAAGCGGGCCTTAATTGGGCTGGTCAAAATAATATTTAGTGGATCCCAAATAATGTGGCCCACCGTAACAACGCTCTTAGCAGGCCATTAATAGGCCAAAAGCTCGATAGGGTCGTATAAATGGAAATGGCCCACGGGCCTCTAGCAGGCCGAAATACATGTCAATTTTGTCTCAGCCCTTTTACTTTACGGACCAGTAAGAGGCCGAAAGTGTTATGGGCCAGAGGAGGCCCAATTTGCAAACTAGGCTTTTAACAGGCCGAATGTCGCGTTGGGCTGAAATGATGCCCTGTGGAACATGGGCCCCTAATGGACCTAAAGTCAAATGCTCAACTTTTGTGCGGGCCGTTAACAGGCCAAGAGACAAAATGGGCTAGGAGTTGGCCCATTTACAGAATGGGCCGAGGACAGGCCTAAATTCACAACGGGCTAGAATTGGCCCAACTGCAGAATGGGCCGGGAAAAAGCCGAAAGACGTTCCGGGCTGTTAACGGGCTGGAACTGACGATAGGCTGCTAACGGGCCGAAAGAAGCTCGGGCCGTAATTGGGCCCAAAGACGTAGCGGGCCGTTAACGGGCTTAAACTGACGATGGGCTGGAAATTGTCAAATCCAGAATGGACCTTTGATTAGCCGATTCTGTGTAACTTGTATGGGCCGTGCTTGTAAATGGGCCTGACTCTAGTAGGTCGCTAATGGGCCGGCCCGCTTATGTTGACAGGCCCGGCCTTTTAACCTGAATGGGCTACTGTTGGGCCGAGACACGTGTCGACGTATCATAGGCGCGTTTCGTCCATTCGATGGATGACAACTGTCCGAACGCCGAGCCGACACATGGATCGGCCGGCCAATGAGAATTTTACACATGGAAAATCCCCATTGGTCCGCGCTGTTAACGAGTTATCGGATCCAAATCGGAACCCGATAGCTTAACGGCGACCTGTTGTGGTGGATGCCACGTGTCGGTCACCCTTGACGAAAGCACTTCTATGACGCGTGATTTATCGTCATGGAAGTGGACACTTCCGTGATGATAATTTTGGTGATGTCATGGAACACTTCTACGACAACACAGGTATGACTATCTTGATTCTGTCATAAAATCATCATGGATGTATATGCATGACAGAAAACGTGACCTACTGTGACAAACACGTATCATCACGGAAGTGTATTTTTTTTGTAGTGAGAGGGCTTCTACATCAACACCATTGCCTCTTCGATAAAGTGTGACTAGTTTACTCAGTGACCTCTGGATGCATGTTCTTCAACAGGCAGAATAGCATCGGCGTGAACGAAAGGCACAGGAGACCTTAGCGGCTGGTGCCCTTGCGTGCGAGCGAAGGGGTACAAGCTCTCTCTAATCCTTTTGACTGCCTACCTTCTCGTTACATTGAATTTTGTGGCCGTGATCGATCGAGCTATTTTGCTCAAACCCATGGATCACCTACCTGACCCGGTACTCGGAATGCGACGAATGCACACCACACTACACTACGGTCCATGAAACCAAACCTTTCGTGCAAGACTCCTTCAGGCCTTGTTTGGTAAGCGTGGATTGCGGGGGTTTCGACAGCCCGTTCCTCGCGTGGCCCAGAAACCGCTCAAAACCCCGACAGCCCGTTTGATACGCGAGGATTCCACGACCCAACCCCTCCAAGCCCCCTCCGATACCCCTCTTTCCACGCGGTTCTCAGCCCTCGAGAGGGGACTCGAGGATTCGGAGGAGACGACGCTGCCGCCGCCTGCTCAACGCAACGCCGCCCGCCGCCTCTACGCCGGCGAATCCTCCTCAAGATGCCGTCGCCCGCCGCCTCTACGCCGGCGTATCTCCTCCGGCATACCCCCGGCTGTAAGTTCTCGCCTCGCCTCTTCCCCTTTCCCCTTGTCATCTAGGTTTCGTCCACCCCCAGCGAGCTCGCCATGGTTTCCGCCTCGTCCTCCCCAGCGAGCTCGCCAAGCACGCCGTCTGTGAGGGCACCTAGGCCGTCACCAAGTTCACCTCCTCCTCCTCCTCCTCCTCCTAGGCTGCCATTGGCTCTGCTTATCTCTCCAAGTAGTGACAATGGTAGTGCAATCTCTCTGCAAGTAGTGTCCAGACCCATCTTAGTATTCAACAGATTTGATATTGGTGGACATGCCCTTTGGCCGAATTTTATTAGAAGCCAATACGGATGTACTTGAGCAGATTTATTAGAACCCACAGATGTTGCAGTTCCTCAGTCTGGAGCAGACAATTTCTTCAGAGATCATTGTCTTTTCCTGAGCAGAATTGATGTACTGATGCTTTATTCCGCTTTTCTTCGACCACTACTGTTGCTGCGGCCACGCTCATAAACACAACCTTGTAATCTTGTGGAAAGGAGTACTGTATGCATATGGTCCGAAGATATAATTGTCCAAAATCCGGTGTTTGCTGCTGCAATCCAAGTAGAGTATTTGTAAATTAGTAATGGTGATGGTCTGATGTTATAAGTGCTGTGTGTATGTGTTGTGATCATGGACAGCTCTAGTATATTGATTGCCAGTTCAAGGTCATATGTATTTCTTTCGTTAGGAAACGATGGACAAACTTGCACGTATCACCCCTTGCATTAGATTTACAGTGTGAGTCAATCTCTTGTCATTCCATCTTCTCAAATAACCGGCAAAGGTGTAGCCCATCTCTATATCTGTTGTTCAGGGTTCAACAGGTGTATGTTTGATAGATCTTGTAGAGCATTCTCGTTTGGAAATTTAGCTGGAAGCTATAAAGCTATGCTAAGTAACCAATTTATGCATGTCCAGTCTTATAATCCAGTGTTAAATATTATTCAGTATAATTTGTCTTGTTGTTTGGTTTAGATTAGATGTTTGGCACCTATCTTTTTGAGTTAAAGCCACCTATAATCCTCCCCACAATTTTTTTAACTGCCCCAAATTTGAGCAGGATAGGCGAGCTCCCATAACGCTCGATTTTGATCTGTTTAAGTATGTTATATGGCATATGGCAAATAACTGCTGTAATATAGTTTATTTGCAGTGACATTCGCTTTTGATCTGTTTAAGTATGGAACTTTTGATCAGCTGTTAAGCATTTGGTAAACTCTATGACATGATGTACACAACCACAAATCTTTATGGCAATTAGATTGCAGTATGGTATTTGTTTCTTGTATGAATGATTATATGTCATCGTACATGTAGCTGATATGTTCTTATTTTGACTGGACATGAGGGGGAGCAAGGTGGCTGGAGATGGGAAAACGATGAGGCTTTGTTTGGTAGAAGTGGAATGGGGAGGTTTGGGGAGGGCTGGTGGTGGCTGTAGGTAGGTTACGTATACTTTTTGCATCCTCATTGCCATCACTGTTATATTCCTAGATAGAAACGATACATCTACAATTGTACATCCAATATTCTTCTTCTAATTATTATTACATCTGGAAAAAAGCATACCCCTGGATACATAAATGGATGGATGAATTTGTGTGTCATCTTTGATTTTCTAAGTTGACTGAGATGAATTCGGAATTGAAGAGGAGGCCCAGGTAGAATTAATGTCAGATGAGCCAAACTGAAGTGCTTATTTCTGAATAATGTTCAGTCAGAAAAACCTGAATCAAAACTAAACAACCTACGGTCATAAGGAAATTCTTTATTTGGAAACTGATTGTCTATCTAGAATGTTGCAGTTGTGGTACTACATGATCTTACTGATGATGTCTTTTCTACTCAATGTGGTTGTATTTTCTTGGTGGTATCACGCAAATTGGTTCTTATTTATGGCATCAATTTTTTTTATCTAGCTAGCTAGCTAACTTGCTCCATTTCAATTGAACTGAATCTATGTAATGGACCTTACTAACTTGTTTTCCCTCCATGGACCTTGCTGCCTCTTCCACACTCCACCACCATCAGCCTCCTTAACCCCGACCAAAGAGCTGGCCTTTTCCCCGTTAAGATGTAACTTTTGTTTAGAGTAATGATTTCAGTTCAGTCTGCATAGTTCAGCTTCATAGAGAAGATAATGATTTCTATTTTTTAGCCTACTGCAATTGTTTAGAGTAACGTGTGGAAAAAATTCAGGTTTTTTCCCACAGCACATTGCATTGTTTTGAGGTTTTGTACATCAGCTTCCTTTTTGATCTTCTTATTTAAACTTGTTGCGGTACCTGTGACACATGACGCCTAACTGCTCAACTAATTTTCTGCAAATTCAGCTCACAAGGCGCTGTGGTATGCGGATGTCGATGCAGAGTAGAGAGATACCCCTAGAAGTTGCCTTCTTGTCCACCTCTTCAGAAGTGTCACCGCCTTGGACACGACGACATTAGAACCCAGTTCCTTTCATAGAGATATGGGGTCAGGAAAACCCAATAGTTCATTTGTTCCTGCTAGTTAAACTTGGTTTGTTATAGAGATATGCAGGCTCATCTAGTTACATGTTACTCTGAGACTGTTTGAGCAATGGTGCGGTGATATTAGTCTGTAATGCGTTGACAATGGCCACTACTTCAGGCATTGCTAGCTGCATTTCTCTACTGCCCTGTTGTTTTGTAGGTGACGCCCTTAGTTTTGCTAGTTTGCATATTCTGGGAGCAAGTACAATGAGGTTATATGTGATTTTTTTGTTCACTTGATATCTGCACTGCTCTTCCTTGCATTATTTGATGTCATTTTACTTGCAAAGATTGCATTTTTATTCGTTTGCACTATCTTATCTAAATATGTCAATCCCTGTCAGCCAAACAAGTTTTTCATATGGAAGGAATTGTGGCTGAAGGCTTTTGGGGGTTTCAAGGGGTTTTGAGGGGATTGGGTGGAAGAAAGGGATTCACCCAATCCTCTGAAATCCCCCCCTCCCCAAACCTCCCCATTCCACCTCTACCAAACAAAGCCTCACTGGTCTTGTGATGTCGACCCAGGCTAAAGGCAAAAATAAATTCAGAATTTAGCTTTTTCTGTTCTTTCATTTGAGCAAAAGTTCTACACAGTCCTTCAATGCAAACCAGTGATAATCTTTAATATTTTAAAACTGATGATTAGCCTGTGGTTGGACGATTATGCAAATGTCCAAATGACTGAATTGGCAATGTGGCGTTCCATTTGTGTGGATTATTATTTCAGTGAGAAGCGACATTTTTATCGGCAACGAAGCGTCTGTGATGGTTTCATCAATCTTAAAACTCTCCGGCTCAATTTTTTCTTTCTTAAAACTCTACAAATTTAATCCGATTTTTCAGAAGGCATGGTGTAATCGGCGTTTATATATATCAAAAAGAAAAATGAAAACTTGTTCGTCGGAGAATGAAAAAGGAGACGAGGAAGACGACAACTGAACCCGAGAGTTTGCGGACGCCGGACCGCTCGCCGACGCTGACGTGCGGGCCATCGCGCCGGGCACGCCACTCTCTCTCCCGGCTCGTTATCTCGGCGAGCACGCGTCGCACGCCCGCTCGCTCGCTCGCCCGGGCGCCTCCTCCGTCTCCTCCGGAATCCCGGATGGCTACCGTCGCCGCCTCGCTCCCGCTCCGGGCCGCCGCCCGCGCGGGCCCGGCACCGTCCCGCGCACCACCCTCCGACGCAGCCTTCTTCCCCGGCCGCCCGTGGCAGCGCGGGCTGGCGGCGAGGGGCCGGCCCTGGGGATCGGTGGTGTGGTTCCGGGCGGAGGCTCTTCCCGGTGGTGCCGGCGGACCGCCGCGGAGGGAGCCCATGGCGCCTCCTTACAATGTCCTCATCACCGGTTCCACCAAAGGTGCTGCCTTTGTTCGTTTCACACCGATTTTGTTTCTCTTAACAAGAGTTGTGCTGAATCAATCAATCATCAATGGACGGAGGGCTGAGCTTGAAACTGGGGACAAGGATTGATTTGTTATCCAATCGTGGCGTAGATTGTAGAGGATGATAGAGGCATACATCACTTGTGGAAATTGTATTGGCTTCAGTTAACATTTGTAAGGTCTTGCTTGCTCAGTGACCTCTGGATGCACGTTCTTCAACAGGTATAGGATACGCACTGGCAAGGAAGTTCCTCAAGGCTGGTGATAATGTTGTAATATGCTCAAGATCAGGTTAGAAAGAAACACCTGCTTTTAATTGTTACTTTTCTTTAGGTGTTTCATAAAACAAATTAATGTTTAAAATGCACGTCAAATCGATCTGCTTTAGCAGTTCCCGCACTTATATTGTAATAATATATGATTCGCGTTTAGGTAGGTTCCAACTCTTTTAGATCATTGATCTGTTCAAAGAGGCTTTTAATGATTGTTCTAAATGACAAACAAATTAAATGTTTTGATATTATTGAGACAACTTCCATAAAGAATGAAATGGACACGTGCAAGTTCCAATTTATACCAGCTTAGTCTTTTCTTGACATGCAGTCTACTTTATCCTCTACAGCTGAAAGGGTAGAATCTGTAACAAATGACTTGAAAAAGGAATTTGGAGAGCAACATGTGTGGGTACCTACTGCTGAGCTACTTGGTCCCTATATTTTCATTCAAGTTTTGTTCATAAAAATCGTCAAAATAGTACAGTGCAACACGTTTAACTCCAGTCTCTATTGTCTCCTTTTTTTGTGCTATGATAGGGGACTGTCTGTGATGTTAGAGAAGGAAAGGATGTGAAGGCGCTTGTGGATTTTGCGCGTGACAAGCTGGAGTATATTGATATTTGGGTACATAGTTACCCCTCCCTCACCAAACACTTGCATTGCACATGCACTTTTATTCGTGTTCGTTCTTTTTGGTACAGCTATGACAACCACTTGCTATGAAATGACACTGATGCTCACTGCATAGTTTCCCTTATTTGAAATATTTGATAGTTCGGTGCTTGTTGTAGGAATTGTGGTGTGCAATCCACATTGTTGTGCTTGGAAATTGATACTCAGCTTTCCTTAACTGTTTAATGTTCATGCGTTAAATTGAAGGGCTCTGTTATGTCATAATTGTTTTTGGAATTTCTTATGAATTATTTCTATTGATGCAGATCAACAATGCCGGATCAAATGCATATAGTTACAAACCTTTGGTGGAAACCTCTGATGAGGCTCTAATGTAATTCTCTATCTCTATATTGACAAGGCTTGAACAAGCACACCTTCATTCAGTTGCACCTCGAGTGCCAATAATTCATTGACCCTTTTCTTTGATTTAACAGTGAGGTGATCACCACTAACACTCTTGGATTGATGCTATGTTGTCGCGAGGTATTACTTTCCACTCAATATTAGATATTTTTCGTATAGCATGGTGACTGCTGAAGAATTCCAACACTCATTGTCTTGCCATCTTAGGCAATAAATATGATGTGGAACCAACCTCGAGGTGGTCACATATTTAACATTGATGGTGCTGGCTCTGATGGAAGGCCAACCCCAAGGTACCATTTCCGTTTGTTCTCTCATATGTAGTAAATTCTGGATACTCAGCTGAGTGTGCTGTCACATGATTTCGTTTAACTGCTCATATAGTTTGAACCTGTGGAATTGAACATAGTGTAATATATCCTGTTCTTTTGACGCTGATATAAGTATCTCCTTTTGTTCTTCTCCACATGTGTGTATTGTACTTGACATACTGAATTTGCATGGCCATATGGCAGTATCAGTTATTTGTATTAAATGAAAGTTGTGACAAAACGAAATACTAAGAAGACAGACTCAATCATCTTTTGGTGAACTAGTAGTCTTGAATTTTAAGTAATTATTATTATAATCACCAGGTTTGCCGCTTATGGTGCAACGAAGAGAAGTGTGGTGCACCTTACAAAGTCTCTACAGGTAAAGATAACATGTGTGACGATTTAACCTGAAATGATTAGTTTCTGTTTGAGCAGTTCCAATGAAGCATTTTGAAATAATGAACTATTTGCTGTATTGTAACCTCATGAAATTGTCGATAGCCTCGAAGCACAACCATTCAGCAGTACAATGAGATAACTACTGTTTTATCAATATTTAGAGCCATGTTAAATTCCCAAGTAGTTGCTCATTAATCACTGCCACAAACTCATATCTGGGACATCGTAAAGCTGTAATCATCCATAGAGAAAATAATAGGCGATTTATTGCTGTGTGCTCGAACTTGGCTCAGTGGCATGAATTTTTATGAAGTTTACATTTATTTCCACAACAACAACAAAGCCTTTTGTCCCAAGAAAATTGGGGTAGGCTAGGGATGAAACTCCACAAAAACTGTGAGAACCCAAAAGAGAAGACATAAAGTACAAGCAAGCAAAATAAATCAAGGCAGTATACTGGTGCAGGTCACAGCTTTGCAGCATTATTAGAAACTGTGTGGAGAAGATAACATGATTCTTATTGCAGGCTGAGTTGCAGATGAATGAAGTGAATAATGTCGTGGTGCATAATTTATCGGTATATGGCTCCACCCTTTCTTTAGTTATCTTTTACTATTCTAGAGTTCCTAACTATTCTCTCGCATAAAGATAATTAGAAGTTGGTGTGGTTTAACTAACTAGTTTGTGTAAGTTTGTAAGTATTGGTCAATGGAATATCCGTATAAGTAAATGATCGCCTTTTGTTTCTAAGTTATGTTTATAACTCTGAAAAGGATAGTCACACACTAACAGTAAGTACATAACTAATTTTTGCAGCCTGGCATGGTTACGACTGATCTTCTTATGTCTGGTGCTACCACAAAGCAAGTAAGGGATAGACACAATTTCTTTCTGACATTCTTTTTCTTTTTGCCATTGTTGATAAGATAATTCATGGTTACTAAATTGTGAATTTTACTGATGGCAGGCAAAGTTTTTCATCAATATATTAGCTGAAACTCCTGATGTGGTGAGAGCTATGCCATTGTTCCTGTATTTTTTACAGGGCCATTGGTCCTTTTCCTCCAGAACAATGTTGACTCTTCTTCTAAACTCTAAAGCTTATGTTTGGCTGCAGTAGTAATCATTTTTAGCTGCTTTAGGCCTGTGTCCATTTGATGTGTAGAAGAGTCCGACCACTTAGCTTGAACGTGGTCTCCAGACTTGTTTATACATTCCTGAAATTTGTGATTTGGTTGTTGTTGAAGGGCTGTTAACCTTTTGTGCTTGCTTTAACAAAGTTAAAAAGTGGTAACTTCAAGTTCTTCATATGATGTTGCAAGGCAGACATGTGTTATCAAATGTGTCGGTCTGAAGTTGTGAACAAAAAAAAAATAGTTGATCTAATATAAATTGACAAAGTTAGCTTTCGAAGCTTATAACTTCGCTTAAAAATCTTAGTCTGTCCCATGACAGACACGTTTTCTTTGTACAGCAAATGAGCGGTATCCTCCAGGTTCATTTGTGATGGATATCTGTTAATGATTCAGCTTACCTGCCTTTAATGTTATTTTACACTTTTTTATCATATGATCTGTTTGGTAATATGGTAATATAATAATCATGTTGACTATTAAAATAGGTTGCGGATTACCTTGTTCCAAACATCAGAGAAATCCCTACCAAGCAATCCATGAAGCCGACTTACATTCGCTTTCTCACAGGCTTGAAAGCCTACTCCAGAATATTTTCAGTAAGAACTATCTGAAACCTGGGGAGGGTCTTTTATTAATCTTGGACATCCCCAACCAATGTCAAATTTACTGTGATAATCATTCTTCCTGATTTTATTTGCAGAGAATTGCTTTTGGTGCTCGTAGGAACAAGTATGTTGCCGAGGATTAGTTTTCTTACTGCCATCTTCCAACCCAGAAGAAACCTAGGGATATTCTTGTTATCATATTTTAGAAGTCCATTCTTTTCCTGTAAAAATAGGATGTATCACTGAGGGCATCTTGAGAGCACAACAATGTACTCCTCATATATACAATACATGTAATTTGATTAAACCTCATCAAACTTATTGTCATTGATTGAATCATTCACAGTTCACTGGATTATTTATGGACCTTGTGATCTAGTTGCATGTTGCATTTTCAATGCAAGAGGAGCCCATGATACATCTATGCACCTACACATTAAGGCTGAAGCCATTTTTCCTTGCTACTTCGGTACTTCCTATAACTTGTGTAGTCTTGCCTAACTTAATCTGTTGGGGCGAGTTCGTCGTGCAATTAAGCACCTATGATCAATTTATTATGTTTGTACAACATTTTTTTCATTGAAAGGCATGTAGGATGGCATTGCAACGACAGGACATGGTTATGCACTCATGCTGGCATGCTGCTACCTTGCTGCTAGGTGTTTGGCGTAATAGGATAGGACTTTGATCACATCTCACACATCCAGATTGCCTGATAAGTCAACCTCAACACTTACTACTGCACCTAAATTATCATTCTGGTTATTTACTTCTCTATCACATTCCTGATAAGTTAATGTGATGTGCACCATTCGTGGATTTGGCAGCGTATGCTCATATTAGATAATCATCCTTGTTGCTTCCTTACCATTTTGAGAAAGCTTTACTTCTCTGCCAACCTTTCCATCCATACAAAGCAACTGTGAATTGTGATGAGTTATGTTAGTCTCTTACAAGAACTGTATAAAAGGGTTACTGGCTTTATAGAGAAGGACACTATCACTCACTCTTCTCACTAAAGGTATGACATACATTCCCGGTTCCTTTTGCTTCCTCGCACATACTGGTATGAGCATCACAGTTTGTTTTAGTTTCTCTTATGGTATTTCAGTGCATTCTTTTTTCTAATATAGGATGCCAGAGAATTGATGTTCTGCTTGATCTCCACTTTGTATTTGGAAATATTTTCTGTATCTATATGGGCACATGCCCACGTTAACGAAATATACAAATTTTACGATTGATTCTGTCTTTTTAGTTACAGAATCTCAACACACAGCCATACTGCATCATCATAATGCACGCATCCTTCTTTTTTCGGAAAGGGGATAACCCCGGCTTCTGCATCATCCTGATGCACACAGCCATCCTGTATTGTCCTTTTGCCAGTTTGCAATGCCTTGCTTCTAAAGAGAGTTGCACAATATAATCTTTTCTGATTTCCTTGATCTTTAGTTCTTTACTGACACGTGGTGAGCTTGATTTGCAGAATGATGTCCAACGGCAAGCCGACAGAAAACAGTGATTCTTCTTACATGTCAGGCATACTGGCCAGCTGCCTACTCAGGGCAATGCAGCCGACAAGGAGTTTACTTCGCTGGACCGACGATCTCCATAAGATCTTCGTGGAAGCTGTAGAGTATCAAGGAGGCCCCTATGGTTTGGTTTCTTGAACTTTGAGCAGACAATGTCAAACAATTCATTCTCTGTTCCTTGGATCGGAAATTTCTCGATGAAACTGATGCTGTGCTGTTCAACTGTCCCAATTCCTTAGAGGCGAAGCCAACTGCGGTGAAGCAGAGAATGGAAGCTATGGGAGTCACAGGCCTGACAATCTGGAACATAAAAAGCCACCTCCAAGTACCTCCTGCCCTCTTGCAGCTCTTCATCAGTTAATTTTGAGGGTTTTCGTTCCGCCGTGCAGGATCTCAACACTTGGCTTTGCTCTTCCGTGCCAGAGATACAGGGAGAAGTGCAATTTAGGAGCCGAACCTCCTCGGGATGTCCTAGGCACTGCATCACCAAGCAAGGCAGGAGATAATGTGTATGGTTCTTTGATGTATTGAGATTGTTGGATCTGCATGCCTTTGTGTTCTCTATTTTGTTTTTTATAACTGACTGACTGATTACTGTGCTTGTTCATAAGTTCTGTAACTTGTTCTGATGTGCAGGACATCTGAGGCCGAGACGGTGGTGGACAGTGATGCAGCAATGAATCTGACTGGAATGGAGCCTATGGAGGTATAAATTCTCTTTTTATTCAACTGAAGTTTTGGAAATCATGCATCACCTGTTCCTAATTGAGTCTATCTTACCTGTGATTTAGATGGCGACCTATTTGCTTATGGATGACACGGAGGTACAGTTTTCTTCATATGCCTGGAAATGCACTTGATCTATGTGAAGGTGTGATAACAACCTACTTAGTTATCTGTGTTGCCTCTCGCAGATGGTGGATACTGCATTTTCTGCAGATGAGTTGCAGGTACATTGAAAGCATAAGCATATTACCTAACATTTATTTATGTGCTAATGCACTACTACACTCGCTCTTGTTTTATGTAAATTAAACCGAAAAATAAATTTTGATACAGATGATGGAGAAGGAATTGATGAATGCAATCCAGGCATGAATGAAGTGTGCAGCATTGTTCTCGGAAAACCTAGTTACCATGTTTGCTCCTAGCTTATAAGATGGGGTGCGCCGGCCACTGTGAAAAATAAATTTAATGTCGTTGTGTGCACATGTCCCACATATCAAATATTAAACTGATAAGAACTGCTTCGCGGTCGGACTATGTTTAGCCATGCCTGTTGTAGATCTGGCCTTGATACACCATCGCTGATAGCCTGGCCTGGACAGTGGACAAGCATATACTTCTTCCGTCCCAAAATAAGTGTCTTGAGCTTAGTACAAATTTGTACTAGAGCTAGTACAAAGTTGAGACACTTATTTTGGGACGGAGGGAGTACTATCATCCAAAGGCAAGACCTCGTCAGTCTTATAGTAGTAAGTACATTTCAGGGCCATATAACAGTAGAGGGAACACACTTGCCATACCATGCCAGGAAGGTTAGGATCATAGTATGGCTGCTGCCTGCAGGTATCTGCATCTGTGGCAACCCAACCCCAGACCCGGCCATCTTTTAGCACGACGGCACACCGTCGTTGCCTCGCCGTCGCGCTCTAGGAGTAGGATGGCGTGCCGGGGAGCAAGCTCCGCCGCCAAGGCCACCACGGCGGCGCCCTTCCTGTTCGTCCCGCTGATGCACCACGGCCACCTGATCCCGAACGCGGCACTGCAGCTGGCCGCCCACTCTAAAAAGTCCCCAGGCCCCATCCCAACACAATCCCAGCAACACAATGCCAAACAAGGATATATGTCAACAGAAGGGGGAAATGTGAATCCAACGATCGAAGAATAGCGCATTTAACAAGGCCAAGCAGTGAACAAATTAAAGGCAGCGACCGACACATAGCAGTAGTAGTAGCTAGCTAGTTTATGGAAACCAAACGAGTGAGGGCTTTTGGAGGCCGAGCTCCACGGAGCTCGTTTTCAAAATACAAATTTCCACTTCATGAAAAAATTTGAAATTTTTTGTATACACTCTCACATATGTGTATTGTGTATGTGCAAAAATTCATAACCATATACTTTCACACGTGGCGTACAGAAAAAAGACAAAAATGTATTTCTAAAATGGGCCGATTTTTGTTGTTGTTGGGCCGGGATTTTGTCTTTTTTATACAGCCTACAAAATATAAAAATTTCAAAAGATTTTTGCACACGTGCATGCGGAAAACATATAAGTTCCTGTGGATTTTTTTCGAATTTATTTGAAACTTTGAAATATGACTTTTGATTTTTTCAAAATACCGAGCTCCGTGGAGCTCGGCCTCCGTTGGCATTTTCCGGAAACCAAACGTGCTTCATGGCAGAATGCTCGCTAATTAATTAGGACATGATAACACACACAGCAGGAAGCATCATATATATACATGGTCTCACTTCACAGCTGATAGCATCACACACTCCTATCTAGCCGTGGCCACGTAGGAGAGAAGACTCACTAATCCAGAGACATAGACTCATCCTCTGAATCTGAACTGGGCTTATAATATGAATCTGGACTGCACTCATACGCCCCCCATGAATCTAAACTGGGCTCACACGGCTCATCCTGTGAATCTGACATGTTCAAATTCCACGCGAGCTCCACGTCCAACTCGGAACTGAAGTGCACGAGGTCCATCTCTAGCATGCCATCCATGCTGCCGGTTCCCTTATGGGTGATATCGTCACCGATGTACTTGGCGTCATCTGGATACACCATCTTCCTTGCGCGAATCATGTCATAGTAGCAACGTCCTATTAACAGAATAAAACCCGGATCAGTAAGATGATAATAAGCCAATTCAGATTTATCATGAATAGTGCATTCAAGCTCGTGAGAATAATCAAATGCCGCTATCACTTACTAATCAGCCGTGCTAGCCACGGCAGAAAAGTAGAGGACTTACCCGCATATGCATAGGGCAGAGGGCAGCAGAATGGTGCTGTCCTTGGCTTTGCGTGTTACGGACCATAACTCAGCGTAAAATAGGGTCCTCGAAACATTCTCATCAGAAGTTGCAATGAAGTTCACGTGGAAGCACGTATCAGTGCGGGGGTAAGTGCCATGCAGGGCCGGAGCCACAGTGGTGCAAAAGGGGTGGCCCCCACAGGGCCCAAAATTTTGAGGGGCCCCATATTTTTAATACAGGTATAGCAATAGTTAGCGCTACTGGGCCGAGCGACTAGGCCCATCGACGCTACTGGACTCCTCCTCCTCCATCGCTATGAGGGTTCACGCAACGAGGCCATCGCTATGTTATCTATGTTTCTATATTGATATAAAAAGACTCAAAGGGGCAGATCCAATTAATCTCGGCCATTGAATCATGTCAATCCAACGACCTAGACTGCTTCAATGTCGAGTATTCAACACGTTTAGCGTGCAGTTAATTTCATGCCAAATATAGTGCTAATCACATAATAACATGCAAATAATATCCACATGCACTTAATATACTTCCAAATTATCGTGCATTGCACGTACACATTGACTAGTCTTAAGAAAAACTAGATCGGTACAGGGAACGGGATCCTGGCTACGCTACAGGAAAACAATGTCTAGTCTGCCCGAAAAAAAAAACGTCTCGTCCGCATGTCGCCTGGAGCCCTCGACACCTCGAGCCCTTGACGTCGACGCCTCATCCCTTGGTGGCTCTGGCTCGGTCCCTGGTCCTTTGATCGATTGGAGTTCAGATTCAGGCCAACTGAGCGACAGGCCGCTGCCGTGGTGCCGCTGTTGCCTTCTTCAGACTTGATGACGTCATCTCGTCGGAATGATAGGTGACAGACTCTAGCCTTGGTGCATATCGAGTCCTTCTTGTCGATTGACTTCGGTTCCTACTTCTAATTCCTAATTTTCTAATTAATTATTGACAGTTGATGGTCCTTGTTTCTTTGTTCTTTTGTGTAGGTGTTGTTCATGAGGTCTTGTGTGGTTCTCCTGCTGGATTGATAATCTTGGTTCTTAACTGGGGGAAATACTTATCTCTAATGTACTGCATCCTCCTCTCCTCTTCGAGGAAATCCCAATGCAGCTCACAAGTAGCACAACTACACTCCGCTCTAACCCCCGAGATCATGAGAGTGTACAAGGGAGATAATTGCATGTATCATCCTTGTAGTCACTGGCGAGGTCCAACTTGGTCATGGTGGTTGCAAAGTGCTTCAGTACGGTCCCGGTACAAGAAAACAAGCGCTCAATCCCGTCTGTGTGGTTGAAACAACAGTCCTGACTCTAAACGTTGCATACGTATCTTGTATTTCTGTCGTATGCCATGTTAGCCTGACCTCGCTCGTCAGAATGGGCACTTCCGAGGGGGGGGGGGGGGGGGGGGTTGTTGGTCAAACCCGCAACCTATGCGCCGGGGAAGCACGTGCTAACCACCAGACCAAGTGTGTGTGTGCGCATATTTGTGGAGATGCACTTCTTATATATGTAGTCTTTTTTTATAAGAAATCTATCTAGGTTAACTTTTTTTATAAGAAATCTATCTAGGTTAACTTGTTGGTCAAACCCGCAACCTATGCGCCGGGGAAGCACGTGCTAACCACCAGACCAAGTGTGTGTGTGCGCATATTTGTGGAGATGCACTTCTTATATATGTAGTCTTTTTTTATAAGAAATCTATCTAGGTTAACTTTTTGAGTGAAAAGAAATCTATTTACGTTTTTTTGAGAAAAAAAATAAGAAATCTATTTACGTTTTTTTAAGGGGTAGAAATATATCTATGTATACACAGTCCTTTTGTTTTGGCTGGACGGGCCTGTTTTTTGTTTTCGTTTTAAAGCTACGGCCCAGCGGTCTTATGTGTATTTTTTTTTGTTCGTGTTTATTTTTTTTGCGGTCTCCTATTTGGTGCGAGCAACCTGGTGCGTACCCTCCCTGCACCCACTATGTACAGAATTTTTGGAATTGCGAATATTTCTGAATTCATGAACATTTTTACAAATTAGGGTGAATATTTTTTGAATTTAATATTTGTTCATCGAACTGAAAGAATGTTCACCATATTTTTGGAATTGCGAATATTTCTGAATTCATGAACATTATGGGCCTCATACGGACGTGGCCTAAGCTGACACGTGTTACCTATATAAATACGAGATACATATGCAACGTGAGCCAGCACTGCTATTTCAACCTTAGCGGCCGTATTGAATACGTATTTTGTTTGTTTGTATCGAGACCATATTGAAGCACTTTGCAACCATTAGGACCAAGTTGAATCTCGCCAACGACTACAAGGACGACAGATGCAATTATCTCCCTACAGGGTGTTTGCCCCGCTCCATCCTTCTTATAAAGAAACAATGCGAATGAACAGTAACATTCGCTGTCATTGATAATGGTGATGTACATATTTATACCTGCTGAAGATGCACATCGCACAGACGCGTGTCCTTTTACATAGGGATGTGACTTCAGAAAAACCACACATCGGTTTTGCTAAGCAGAGATTTACTTTAATTAAACTAATTAATTAATCCTAACAAGAACCTCCCGGCCTCAGGTCCATGTGTTGAGGAGATCAAGCAGATGTTGCGTGGATTCAGCGAGAGGAGGGTCTCGTGGGTACGACGGTCAGCAAACTCCGGTGCTCATAAACTAGCTAAGGTAGGAGTAGGAGATGAACTCTGTAAGATTTGGCTTATGGTGCCACCAGACTTTGTGTTAGATGTGGTCTCCGAGGAGATCCCAAACTTTCATTATTAGATAAATAAAGCGGCGAGAGTTATCCTAAAAAAAGGAAAAAAAATAGTCCTAGCACTTCTTTCGTCTGGGCGCCGTTGCCACACGCTGCAGCGCGGTGGGCAGACACGTCCGTGCGCCGACGGTGCGGGAGCGGGACAGACACATGGTCCGGCGTTCCAGCAGCGGCCAGCCAGACGCAGGTAAATCAGAAACGGTGGGGCTGCAGTCGATGGTCAAGTTTCACCAAACCCATAGAGCACCGTGTAAAGCGCACGCCAGAAGAGAACAAAGGGCGTACAACAAGGGCTGTCACAGCGCACCTGAGCGAGTGCCTCGATCATGCGTGCGCGTGCTTGATTGGTCACTCCATGCACCTAATGTCCGACGTAGTATCAACCTCCAGGTTCCGCTTAGGATCTGTCACCATGGCTCTTCATCGTTTCTGATTCAGCACCTCCCCGTCTGATGCGTGCCATGGCAGGACCTGCGCGCGCTCCCGCCACTGAGATGCCGTCGTACGATGATGGACCCCTCCGTAGGATCCAGATAAAAACTGCTCGGTTTCATCGACTCGTCCCGATTGGCCCGGTGCGCCATTAGGTCCACGGCTTAGCTAAATTGACTGACGGAACAGTTGCTATCCAAGGATGCGTGCGTGTGTGTTGCATACGTACACAGCATGCCGATTGTTTATGGAGAAAGAGGCCTGAGAGGACGTGACGTCCGTGGCTAAACAAGGGTCAAACGGAACCCTATCCCGACCCACTGGATCAGCCAGCCTCGATCGGACCGGACCGCTTTACCTTCGCTCGCGTACGCCGATGCATCATACTCCCTGGCAAAATCACCAGATCCTAACGACATGTACAATGATTGATAAGATAGTCTTATCTTAAGTCTTGCATGTAATTTAGAGATAAAAAAAATATTTACAATGGGTCATCTCTTAGCCTTATCTTTCGTAACTAGTCAATTCCTAAAAACATGGTGAAACATATTATGCTAAGAGATCATGTCTTGTCTTCTCTTAAATAAGAGAAGACAAACCTTCTTTTATGAATTCTCACTCCTCCACCTCATCATTTATCCTATGTGGCACTCCTAAGATAGCACAATTGTACATGCCTAATCGGCAGCATAATGTGGACACCGTGCACCGTCGTAGGGTCCAGAGCTAAGTTCTCTTATGATTTGGACAGGGTACTAGTAGTGCTGATCCTTTGGTCCAGGAATGATGCATCCAAAGGTACGAACAAAAGAGATTGTCACTCGTCGTGTTTTGTCAAACTTTGGATGTGAATTTGATTCGCAAATTACTGCAAATTACATGCATCTCTCCTACATGGTTAAAAAAAATTAGTATGACTTGTAGAGATGGTCATACACTTGTACCCGGCTCCACCGGGTCCATCAAGGGGTCCAATTCCAAGATGTTTTTATCGAGATGTGTATCTTTTGCAAAAAGGACTCAAATCATAAATGCGTTACGTTATTGTCAAAAAAGAAAGATAAATGTGACACGTGTGGCACGAAGCATTCTGGTTTTGACATTTTTTACAACTAAAGTTGACATCCAAAAAAAAACATACCCAAAAAATAAACTGAAACATGCCATCCGAAAAGAAAGTTGTTATTCTCGCGTCACTAAACTTGCCATAAATAACGTTCGGATTTGCAATGTGTTCGTGCACGTGTCGCACTTATCAAGGTCCAAGCACACATCACCACCAATATAATAAAAATTACGGCAAAAGACCTGTACCACCCAACACCCATCGCCAAATCGAGCCGCCGACATATTGTTATTGCCGTTTTCATACCATAGCCGACCTGACCTTGTTTATGACAGACGGAATGTTTCCGTGCATGTGTCCCAAGGACCAATACCGCGATGCCACAGTCTTGGTCATTGAACCATTGAGTCGATCTGAAGAACCTGGCGCAAAAACTCGTCGTCGCATATGCATGACAAGAAACCCTAACTCGCAACCCTGATGAGCCGGCAATTGCACCCTGATAGACAAACTTGAGGAGGATCAGACCCCGGAAGGCAGTTTTAAAGAAGAAGCCCCGCCATCTATCCAAACGTCACCCCTGCCAGGACTAAAACCCTAACCTATCTACTAGCCGGAGTTGAGGCACCAGTATTTCCCTCCTCACCACCAGCCGTTAGAGTGGCACACATAGTCCTAGCAGCCTATCTACTGCTTGGGAGGAAAGTTTTTGCCCCAGTCACCTCGCAAGAGGGGAAAGAAAGACCACCGAGACTTGTATATCGACTTCGTAAATCTTGGAACCCCACAATTCCAACAATACCTTCATTAAGTGTTTGTATGAATGTACGCGCATGTACATCATCTTCGTAATCAGTATTTCTCAAAACTAATTATGTAAACTGATAAAATTGTAATGTTGAAAATGAAACATGATTGTGTCTTTTAATAATTGTTGGATTACATACTATAGTTTTTAGATGTTATAGAATATCTATGTAAAGAGACTGGAAAGAAAAGAAGGCCAATAAAATTAGCTATACATGTTCGAATAAAAGATATCCTCCACACAGCTTGAAGATTTGAGTATGCCTTCCTCTTAGCTCCATTGACAATCACAAGCCCGTCTTCAAAATTCTTCCAACATATATATAATTAATTTTGGCCGAGTTTCTTTTGGAAGATAAAATCGTTTCTACATGGACACACACTTTGTGCCACTATTGTAATAGCCTCCACATTAAATAATACTGGCATACTCTGTTTTAGGGTAACCAAGTTATGATGGACATTTTCCTGTAAATAGATGCTTGGGCTCCTATAGTTCCATCAAGTCTAAGCAAACCTTTTGGTAAAAAAGATGATATATAGTCTCCTTGACTTGCTTATCCCCCATGACACAATAAACTAGATGGATAAAAGAACTCTTTGCAGCATATCCTTAGTATTTGACATGGCATTGAGAAAGAGGCACAATAACTCTTGATGTTTTTGGTGATAACAAGATCTAAACCAAGTGAATTCCTTAGGTACAACAAAATGATCCACAAGAGTCTTATATACCCTGGAGGTAGAGAAGCCAACGGTTTTCCACTCATATTCCATATGTTAGGATGTGTGCTAGAATTTTAATAAATATTCCCCTAAAGTGATCAGTGAAACAACCAACTCATATCAACTTGTTCAATCACTTTCATGATACAGAGATGGTTATGTTTCAAAGAGGAATACATCTTAGGGGTCCTACTTCTATCCACATTAATAGAAATAATGTTGGATTTGGTAGTTTGTAAGATCCATGGAAAAAGCAAAATGTTGGAGCAAGGAATGGACGTGTTAGAGATGAGATAATGGCAAGTGTATCATCATATTGCATAATGAGTAAGTGAGGGAAATCATTGAAAGAATTGGCCATCCAATGATTTGATCCAGCGTGGCCTTGTTGAGTAAAGATTGTAGAAAATTAGTAGCCAAGGCAAAAAAAAGGAGATTGGATAAGGGGCCTCCCCACCTCACCCCTCTCAAGCAGTAACAAACTATTCTCTGTTGGAAATATGCCCTAGAGGCAATAATAAAAGTATTATTATATTTCATTGTTCATGATAATTGTCTTTTATTCATGCTATAACTGTATTATCTGGAAATCGTAATACACGTGTGAATACATAGACCACAATATGTCCCTAGTGAGCCTCTAGTTGACTAGCTCGTTGTGATCAATAGATAGTCATGGTTTCCTGGCTATGGACATTGGATGTCGTTGATAACGGGATCACATCATTAGGAGAATGATGTGATGGACAAGACCCAATCCTAAGCATAGCACAAAGATCGTGTAGTTCGTTTGCTAGAGCTTTGCCAATGTCAAGTATCTCTTCCTTCGACCATGAGATCGTGTAACTCCTGGATGCCGTAGGAGTGCTTTGGGTGTATCAAATGTCACAACATAACTGGGTGACTATAAAGGTGCACTACAGGTATCTCCGAAAGTGTCTATTGGGTTGACACGGATCGAGACTAGGATTTGTCACTCCGTATGACGGAGAGGTATCTCTGGGCCCACTCGGTAATGCATCATCATAATGAGCTCAAGGTGACCAAGGTGTTGGCCACGGGATCATGCATTACGGTACGAGTAAAGTGACTTGCCGGTAACGAGACTGAACAAGGTATTGGGATACCGACGATCGAGTCTCGGGCAAGTAACGTACCGATTGACAAAGGGAATTGTATACGGGGTTTGATCGAATCCTCGACATCGTGGTTCAACCGATGAAATCATCGAGGAGCATGTGGGAGCCAACATGGGTATCCAGATCCCGCTATTGGTTATTGACCGGAGAGTGGTCTCGGTCATGTCTGCATGTCTCCCGAACCCGTAGGGTCTTCACACTTAAGGTTCGGTGACGCTAGGGTTATTAGGAAGACTAGTATGTGACTACCGAATGTTGTTCAGAGTCCCGGATGAGATCCCGGACGTCACGAGGAGTTCCGGAATGGTCCGGAGGTGAAGTTTTATATATGGGAAGTTGTCATACGGACACCGGAAAGTTTCGGGGGTCTATCGGTAATGTACCGGGACTACCGGAGGGGTTCCGGGGGTCCACCGGGAGGGGCCACCCCTCCCGGAGGGCCACATGGGCCGCAAAGGGGAGGGAGCCAGCCCCTGGAGGGCTGGGCGCGCCCCCACCTTGGGCCCATGCGCCTAGGGTTGGGGGGGAAACCCTAAAGGGGGCGCCCCCCTTGCTTGGGGGGCAAGCCTCCCCTCCCTGGCCGCCGCCCCCCTCTAGATCCCATCTAGAGGGGTCGGCCCCCCTTGCCCCTTCCCCTATAAATAGAGGAGTGAGGGGAGGGCTGCTGTACACAACTCCAAGGCGCAGCCCCTCCCCTCCCCAACACCTCTCCTCCTCCGTTACGCGCTTGCGAAGCCCTGTCGGAGTACTGCTGCACCAACACCACCACGCCATCGTGCTGCCGTTGGAGCGATCTTCCTCAACCTCTCCTCCCCCCTTGCTGGATCAAGAAGGAGGAGACGTCTCCCGTCCCGTACGTGTGTTGAACGCGGAGGTGTTGTCCGTTCAGCACTTGGACATCGGTGATCTGAATCACGTCGAGTACGACTCCATCATCACCATCCCCTTGCAAGCTTCCGCACGCGATCTACAAGTGGTATGTAGATGCAAACTCACTCCCTTGACTCGTTGCTTAGATGAACTCATAGATGGATCTTGGTGAAACCGTAGGAAAATTTTTAATTTTCTGCAACGTTCCCCAACAGTGGCATCATGAGCTAGGTCTATGCGTAGTTCTCTAATGCACGAGTAGAACACAATTTTGTTGTGGGCGTGGATCTTGTCAACTTGCTTTCCACTACTAGTCTTATCTTGCTTCAGCGGTATTGTGGGATGAAGCGGCCCGGACCAACCTTACACGTACGCTTACGTGAGACCGGTTCCACCGACTGATATGCACTAGTTGCATAAGGTGGCTGGCGGGTGTCTGTCTCTTCCACTTTAGTTGGAGCGGATTCGATGAAAAGGGTCCTTATGAAGGGTAAATAGAAGTTGACAAAATCACGTTGTGGTTATTCGTAGGTAAAAAAAACGTTCTTGCTAGAACCCAATTGCAGCCACGTAAAAGATGCAACAACAATTAGAGGACGTCTAACTTGTTTTTGCAGCGATTGATCATGTGATGTGATATGGCCAGAAGTTGTGATGAATGATGAATTGTGATGTATGAGATCATGTTCTTGTAATAGGATTCACGACTTGCATGTCGATGAGTATGACAACCGGCAGGAGCCATAGGAGTTGTCTTTATTTTTTGTATGACCTGCGTGTCATTGAAGAACACCATGTAAACTACTTTACTTTATTGCTAAACGCGTTAGCCATAGAAGTAGAAGTAGTCGTTGGCGTGACAACTTCATGAAGACACGATGATGGAGATCATGATGATGGAGATCATGGTGTCAAGCCGGTGACAAGATGATCATGGAGCCCCGAAGATGGAGATCAATGGAGCTATATGATATTGGCCATATCATGTCACAACTATATAATTGCTTGTGATGTTTATTATGTTTATACATCTTGTTTACTTAGGACGACGGTAGTAAATAAGATGATCCCTTACAAAATTTCAAGAAGTGTTCTCCCCTAACTGTGCACCGTTGCTACAGTTCGTCGCTTCTAAGCACCACGTGATGATCGGGTGTGATGGATTCTTACGTTCACATACAACGGGTGTAAGACAGTTTTACACAGCAAAAACACTTAGGGTTAACTTGACGAGCCTAGCATGTACAGACATGGCCTCGGAACACGGAGACCGAAAGGTCGAACACGAATCATATGGAAGATACGATCAGCATGAAGATGTTCACCGACGATGACTAGTCCGTCTCATGTGATGATTGGACACGGGCTAGTCGACTCGGATCGTGTAACACTTGGATGACTAGAGGGATGTCTAATTTGAGTGGGAGTTCATAATTTGATTAGAACTTAATTATCATGAACTTAGTCTAAAACCTTTGCAAATATGTCTTGTAGATCAAATGGCCAACGCTCAGGTCAACATGAACTTCAACGCGTTCCTAGAGAAAACCAAGCTGAAAGATGATGGCAGCAACTATACGGACTGGGTCCGGAACCTGAGGATCATCCTCATAGCTGCCAGGAAACAATATGTCCTAGATGGACCGCTAGGTGACGCTCCCGTCCCAAAGAACCAAGACATTATGAATGCTTGGCAAACTCGTGCTGATGATTACTCCCTCGTTCAGTGCGGCATGCTTTACAGCTTTGAACCGGGGCTCCAAAAGCGTTTTGAGCATCACGGAGCATATGAGATGTTCGAAGAGCTGAAACTAGTTTTTCAAGCTCATGCCCGGGTCGAGAGATATGATGTCTCCGACAAGTTCTACAGTTGTAAGATGGAGGAAAACAGTTCTGTCAGTGAGCACATCCTAAAGATGTCTGGGTTGCACAACCGTATGACCCAGCTGAACATTAACCTCCCAGATGAGGCGGTCATTGACAGAATCCTCCAGTCGCTCCCACCAAGCTACAAGAGCTTTTTGATGAACTACACATGCAGGGGATGGTGAAGACCATTCCTGAAGTGTTCTCAATGCTGAAGTCAGCAGAGGCTGAAATCAAGAAAGAACATCAAGTGTTGATGGTCAATAAGACCACTAAGTTCAAGAAGGGCAAGGGCAAGAAGAACTTCAAGAAGGACGGCAAGGATGTTGCCGCGCCCGGTAAGCCAGTTACCGGGAAGAAGTCAAAGAATGGACCCAAGCCTGAGACTGAGTGCTTTTATTGCAAGGGGAAGGGTCACTGGAAGCAGAACTGCCCTAAATACTTAGCGGATAAGAAGGCCGGCAACACCAAAGGTATATTTGATATACATGTAATTGATGTGTACCTTACCAGTACTCGTAGTAACTCCTGGGTATTTGATACCGGTGCCGTTGCTCATATTTGTAACTCACAGCAGGAGCTGCGGAATAAACGGAGACTGGCAAAGGACGAGGTGACGATGCGCGTCGGGAATGGTTCCAGAGTCGATGTGATCGCCGTCGGCACGCTGCCTCTACATTTACCCACGGGATTAGTTTTAAACCTTAATAATTGTTTTTTAGTGCCAAGCTTGAGCATGAACATTGTATCTGGATCTCGTTTAATACGAGATGGCTACTCATTTAAGTCTGAGAATAATGGTTGTTCGATTTATATGAGAGATATGTTTTATGGTCATGCTCCGATGGTCAATGGTTTATTCTTAATGAATCTCGAGCGTAATATTACACATGTTCATAGTGTGGATGCCAAAAGATGCAAAGTTGATAACGATAGTCCCACATACTTGTGGCACTGCCGCCTTGGTCACATTGGTGTCAAGCGCATGAAGAAGCTCCATGCTGATGGACTTTTAGAGTCTCTTGATTATGAATCGTTTGACACATGCGAACCATGCCTCATGGGCAAAATGACCAAGACCCCGTTCTCCGGAACAATGGAGCGAGCAACCAACTTGTTGGAAATCATACATACCGATGTGTGCGGTCCAATGAGTGTTGAGGCTCGCGGAGGATATCGTTATGTTCTCACTCTCACTGATGACTTAAGTAGGTATGGGTATGTCTACTTAATGAAACACAAGTCTGAGACCTTTGAAAAGTTCAAGGAATTTCAGAATGAGGTGGAGAATCAACGTGACCGAAAGATAAAGTTCCTACGATCAGATCGTGGAGGAGAATACTTAAGTCACGAATTTGGCACACACTTAAGGAAATGTGGAATCGTTTCACAACTCACGTCGCCTGGAACACCTCAGCGAAACGGTGTGTTCGAACGTCGTAATCGGACTCTATTAGATATGGTGCGGTCTATGATGTCTCTTACCGATTTACCACTATCATTTTGGGGATACGCTCTAGAGATAGCTACATTCACTTTAAATAGGGCACCGTCTAAATCCGTTGAGACGACACCGTATGAATTATGGTTTGGGAAGAAACCTAAGCTGTCGTTTCAAAAAGTTTGGGGATGTGATGCTTATGTCAAGAAACTTCAACCTGAAAAGCTCGAACCCAAGTCGGAAAAATGCGTCTTCATAGGATACCCTAAGGAAACTGTCGGGTATACCTTCTACTTAAGATCCGAGGGCAAGATCTTTGTTGCCAAGAACGGATGCTTTCTGGAAAAAGAGTTTCTCTCGAAAGAAGTAAGTGGGAGGAAAGTAGAACTCGATGAAGTACTACCTCTCGAACGGGAAAGTGGTGCAGCTCAGGAAACTGTTCCTGTGATGCCCACGCCAACTGAAGAGGAAACCAATGATGATGATCAAGGTACTTCGGATCAAGTTGCTACTGAACTTCGTAGGTCCACAAGGACACGTTCCGCACCAGAGTGGTACGGCAACCCTGTCCTGGAAATCATGTTGTTAGACAACGATGAACCTTCGAACTATGAAGAAGCAATGGCGGGCCCAGATTCCAACAAATGGCTTGAAGCCATGAGATCCGAGATAGAATCCATGTATGAAAACAAAGTATGGACTTTGACAGACTTGCCCGATGATCGGCGAGCGATAGAAAATAAATGGATTTTTAAGAAGAAGACGGACACGGATGGTAATGTTACCATTTATAAGGCTCGACTTGTCGCTAAGGGTTATCGACAAGTTCAAGGGATTGACTACGACGAGACATTCTCTCCCGTAGCGAAGCTAAAGTCCGTCCGAATCATGTTAGCAATTGCCGCATACTATGATTATGAGATATGGCAGATGGACGTCAAAACGGCATTCCTTAATGGACATCTTAAGGAAGAGCTGTATATGATGCAGCCGGAAGGTTTTGTCGATCCTAAAAACGCTAACAAAGTATGCAAGCTCCAGCGATCCATTTATGGACTGGTGCAAGCATCTCGGAGTTGGAACATTCGCTTTGATGAGATGATCAAAGCGTTTGGGTTTATGCAGACTTATGGAGAAGCCTGCGTTTACAAGAAAGTGAGTGGGAGCTCTGTAGCATTTCTCATATTGTATGTAGATGACATACTATTGATGGGAAATAATATAGAACTTCTGGACAACATTAAGGCCTACTTGAATAAGTTTTTTTCAATGAAGGACCTTGGAGAAGCTGCTTATATATTAGGCATCAAAATCTATAGAGATAGATCGAGACGCCTCATAGGTCTTTCACAAAGCACATACCTTGATAAGATTTTGAAAAGGTTCAAAATGGATCATTCCAAGAAAGGGTTCTTGCCTATGTTACAAGGTGTGAGATTGAGCTTGGCTCAGTCACCGACCACGGCAAAAGATAAAGAAGAGATGAGTGTCATCCCCTATGCTTCAGCCATAGGATCTATTATGTATGCCATGCTGTGTACCAGGCCTGATGTAAACCTTGCCGTAAGTTTGGTAGCAAGATACCAAAGTAATCCCGGCAAGGAGCACTGGACAGCGGTCAAGAATATCCTGAAGTACCTGAAAAGGACAAAGGACATGTTTCTCGTTTATGGAGGAGACGAAGAGCTCGTCGTAAAGGGTTACGTCGACGCTAGCTTCGACTCAGATCTGGATGACTCCAAGTCACAAACCGGATACATGTATATGTTGAATGGTGGAGCAGTAAGCTGGTGCAGCTGCAAGCAGAGCGTCGTGGCGGGATCTACGTGTGAAGCGGAGTACATGGCAGCCTCGGAGGCAGCGCACGAAGCGATTTGGGTGAAGGAGTTCATCATCGACCTAGGAGTCATACCCAATGCGTCGGGGCCAATCAAACTCTTCTGTGACAACACTGGAGCTATTGCCCTTGCCAAGGAGCCCAGGTTTCACAAGAAGACCAGGCACATCAAGCGTCATTTCAACTCCATCCGTGAAAATGTTCAAGATGGAGACATAGAAATTTGCAAAGTACATACGGATCTGAATGTCGCAGATCCGTTGAATAAACCTCTCTCGCGAGCAAAACATGATCAACACCAGAACTCTATGGGTGTTCGATTCATCACAATGTAACTAGATTGGTGACTCTAGTGCAAGTGGCAGACTGTTGGAAATATGCCCTAGAGGCAATAATAGAAGTATTATTATATTTCATTGTTCATGATAATTGTCTTTTATTCATGCTATAACTGTATTATCTGGAAATCATAATACACGTGTGAATACATAGACCACAATATGTCCCTAGTGAGCCTCTAGTTGACTAGCTCGTTGTGATCAATAGATAGTCATGGTTTCCTGGCTATGGACATTGGATGTCGTTGATAACGGGATCACATCATTAGGAGAATGATGTGATGGACAAGACCCAATCCTAAGCATAGCACAAAGATCGTGTAGTTCGTTTGCTAGAGCTTTGCCAATGTCAAGTATCTCTTCCATCGACCATGAGATCGTGTAACTCCTGGATGCCGTAGGAGTGCTTTGGGTGTATCAAACGTCACAACGTAACTGGGTGACTATAAAGGTGCACTACAGGTATCTCCGAAAGTGTCTATTGGGTTGACACGGATCGAGACTAGGATTTGTCACTCCATATGACGGAGAGGTATCTCTGGGCCCACTCGGTAATGCATCATCATAATGAGCTCAAGGTGACCAAGGTGTTGGCCACGGGATCATGCATTACAGTACGAGTAAAGTGACTTGCCGGTAACGAGACTGAACAAGGTATTGGGATACCGACGATCGAGTCTCGGGCAAGTAACGTACCGATTGACAAAGGGAATTGTATACGGGGTTTGATCGAATCCTCGACATCGTGGTTCAACCGATGAAATCATCGAGGAGCATGTGGGAGCCAACATGGGTATCCAGATCCCGTTGTTGGTTATTGACCGGAGAGTGGTCTCGGTCATGTCTGCATGTCTCCCGAACCCGTAGGGTCTTCACACTTAAGGTTCGGTGACGCTAGGGTTATTAGGAAGACTAGTATGTGACTACCGAATGTTGTTCGGAGTCCCGGATGAGATCCCGGACGTCACGAGGAGTTCCGGAATGGTCCGGAGGTGAAGTATTATATATGGGAAGTTGTCATACGGACACCGGAAAGTTTCGGGGGTCTATCGGTAATGTACCGGGACCACCGGAGGGGTTCCGGGGGTCCACCGGGAGGGGCCACCCCTCCCGGAGGGCCACATGGGCCGCAAAGGGGAGGGAGCCAGCCCCTGGAGGGCTGGGCGCGCTCCCCACCTTGGGCCCATGCGCCTAGGGTTGGGGGGGAAACCCTAAAGGGGGCGCCCCCCTTGCTTGGGGGGCAAGCCTCCCCTCCCTGGCCGCCGCCCCCCCTCTAGATCCCATCTAGAGGGGTCGGCCCCCCTTGCCCCTTCCCCTATAAATAGAGGGGTGAGGGAAGGGATGCTGTACACAACTCCAAGGCGCAGCCCCTCCCCTCCCCAACACCTCTCCTCCTCCGTTACGCGCTTGCGAAGCCCTGTCGGAGTACTGCTGCACCAACACCACCACGCCGTCGTGCTGCCGTTGGAGCGATCTTCCTCAACCTCTCCTCCCCCCTTGCTGGATCAAGAAGGAGGAGACGTCTCCCGTCCCGTACGTGTGTTGAACGCGGAGGTGCTGTCCGTTCAGCACTTGGACATCGGTGATCTGAATCACGTCGAGTACGACTCCATCATCATCATCCCCTTGCAAGCTTCCGCACGCGATCTACAAGTGGTATGTAGATGCAAACTCACTCCCTTGACTCGTTGCTTAGATGAACTCATAGATGGATCTTGGTGAAACCGTAGGAAAAATTTTAATTTTCTGCAACGTTCCCCAACATTCTCATCATACCATTAAGCAACACAGACGAAGTAGCAGGTGAGAGAATCATTTTGATCCATCTACGGTTCTACACCACTTTCACCGAAGCCCTTATGCTTTAGAATTACCAAGAGAACCAGGTGTTCCATTTTGAGAAAAGTCCCCCTGAACTTTAGTTTAAGAATGACCACTACCTATTTGAACTTAGACAACCATGAACATACTCGAAGACCTAAAGAAGACAATCTTGCATTGTCCTAGTTTTGATAAAACCATGATGGTTGATATGCATTGTGTGCGAATAATTTTTGGAGTCTATTTGCTAAAAGCTTGGTGATATAAGACCATGAGAAGGGAAATGTCTTAGATGTTATTAACACTAGCTGCATCATCAATTTTAGGAATCATAATGATATAAGACCTAATACATTGAGGGTTAGGTTATCATGCATGGTAGAATTAATCACACGATAGATAGAAGTATTACTTTATCATGTGTCAAAATTCTTTTAAGGAAATTCTGTGTTAAAACCATCGAATGTAAGTCAACAATATTTCATCAATCTCAGTATAAAAGGGGCCTCTAGGAAAGCTATGTTCACCCTAGCTTGGATAAGATCATTGAGATCAAATTTCATATAATATCTTTCAGATAGCTTTAGTCGTTACTTGTAAGTTTGCCAAAAAGAGGTGGAACCTTTATATTATTTTTTTTGTGAAAAGGATTAGATCCATTATAAAATTTCACTGGATATACAAAGCATCTCAAACATAATAAAAATTAATCAAGGTTTTGAGACCACTGAACAATCATTACTGCCGTCAGAACGAGCCATCAACGCACCGCTGTCGCCGTTCCCCTACCGGAGCCGACTTAACCTTGTTGATGACAACCGAGAAGTCTTTGTGCATGTCCCCCTAAGGACCAACCCCTAGAGCCGCAGTCATCATCGTTGAACCCTTGCATAGATCTGAAGCACCCGACACCAAATCTCGCCACATGACGAGAAACCCTAACTTCAAGAATCTATGCCCGAGCTCCGTCAACTACTTCCGTACAGACAAACTTGAGGAGGATCGAAGCCCGGAAGACAAACTCGAAGAAGAAGAAGAAGAAGAAGAAGAAGCGTCGTCATCCGCCCAAACACACCTGTGATGACTAAACAACCCTAACCTAAACTACCAGCCAAAGTGAAGGAACCGGGATTCCCCTCCCCACCGTCGGCCGCCAAAGCAGCGGGCAGAGGGGAGGGGATTCATGGGCGTGCCGGTGAAGCCTAGAGGAAGGAGTTTTCCCTAGCCGCCTTGGGTTAGGGGAGAAAAACAAGAGGAAGTTCTGGCTCCGATGTGTGTACTTGTTACGATTATGCAACCTTTCTATCATGATTCAACAAAGGTGCTTAAGCTACAGATGAAATTTTACGGGCTTGATTTCCGCCCCCCGATTTTTTTGGGTCCACTCCTACTCCCTTTTCCGACAAGATATTGCCATCTCATGATGTGAGTGTAATTTCATACAATTAGTCTATAGGTGTATAAAACTCCAACAAGACACCGGGAGCCTAAAGAATCGTTAAAAAACAATACAGTCTCTCCTATTTTGAATAGTGGCTAGGAAATGAATAAAAAAGGTAGAGTTCTCATCTCCATTAGTTGAGTGCCCTGAGCATGGATTTTTATTTATTTATAAATGATGCTTTTAGTTTTATTTACTCATAATGTAGCATCAAGAGAATACATAGCATAATGAGCGGACACTTGGCCACTTCATGTGTAAAATCGTGTAAGACCAAAACTATGCCTATGCCGGAGAGGGTGGAGGTCCTTTCAAGACTATGCCACCACCCATGTGTGGTAAAAAAACCCGGACACCTACTTCAACCGCATACACTACTATGAGTAGTGGTCGGTACTGTATTCAGTGTAGCATAGACTATGTATGAAAACCTACTGAGTACAACGATAGATAACATGCAAGGGGGTAGAAGTTTTACCATTACAGACCATATCATTTCTATGTAGCCAATTTGTTACGTATATCATCGATCTAGTGACCATAACACTTCTTGACGGATATAGATTGTATGCTATTTGGATAACTAACCATGCAGAATGCATGAACTGACACTGAAAGAAGAGATTTTTTTTTTGGAAAAGGAGGCTTGCTCCCGGCCTCTGCATCTGAACGATGAATGCAGCCATATTATTAAAGGTTTCGAAGTAGCACAAAGTCATAGATTCATTACAGCTCGGAAGCGGATGAAAGAGAACATAAAAAACTCATACCACAACCGGTATGTATAATAGGACAAGATCCCTAGACTCATATCCTATTATGAGACCGCCATCCAAACCGGTTGAAAATAACCCGTGCTACCATCTTTCACTGGTTGCACCGAGTAACCAAAGGCTCCCTGGAGTCCATAGGAGTGAGTAAGGACCATGTACGGATCCATGCCGTAGCTATGAAGATGACCTACAAGAAGGTTAAAGTATGTTGTCTGTTAAAAATCATATCGTTCCTGCAGTTCCATATAGCCCAAATAAGCGCACATATTCCAATCCGAATACGAGACGCAGTGGAAAGCTCTACTCCAACTAACCACGTCCCAAATAACGATTCAATGCTAACTGGAGCAATAATGTTAAAGGCTATATGAATTGTTCGCCAAAGTAATTTCGCGAGAGGATAGTCTATGAAAAGGTGTTGTATTGTTTCATCATGATCATAAATAACACTAAAAGAAGAGATGTTTAATTGCCTCGTCATGTGCCAAAAAAGAACCTACATTTCTTGCTCCTTTCTCAGTTGCGACAGGCAAAGGTTGCCCTTTATCAGCACAACACCTCGACAAAGGTATCACATGGATATTTTAACCTTTAGTGATATCTTCAACTTCCATAATTTCGTATTATTGCTCACTGAAATCTACAAGTGCCTTCAAATCTAGGATTCCGAGGAGAGAGCACTAATGTCTTCAAGTTCTGAACTGATCTTTGAGATAGCATCTCACCCGAATTCTCAACGAGACCCGGACGCTACATTCACATCCACACAGCCGATCTTCCAAAAAAAAATCCACACGGCCACATGGTGAATCGCTGATCAAGGTTATTCACTGGCCGATCGATCGGCTGATCCTTATCTCGAAGGATCAGGTCAAGCCTTCCGTTCGATGGGCCAATCAGTGGTGAAAACATACATGTCGACCAGATGCGCAAAGATTCCAGCTCTGACTGGGAAACTTCACCCACTGTTCGCCGTCAAAAACACTATCCGGCCGGCAATAGCTGGTAAGTACACACGCACCTCTGGCCACGTAAGTGACACGAGAAACAATCCAAATTACACCGCGCTAATCGCTGCGATCGACCACACATACATGCATATGCATCCACGTGAAACGACCCGTGGAAAACTGAAAGATGCCAAGCACACACGTACGCAGCATGCTCGCTCGCTAACTAGTCCAACGAGAGCACCGGTCGCGGTCGCCACCGGCGGCCGTGCGCGCCGAAATAGACGACGCCGGACGGCGAGCTATACATAGGTCGTCGGCGTTACAACGGAGACCATAAAAAACTGGAGAAATGTTTCATGCCTCACGACTCTACCTTTGTAGGAGTAGCACTATGTGCGTGCATGCTTTGCTGTTGAAATGTTGATCAGGTCTAGTGCTAATATTTATGCATACCCATACGTGCACAACTAGGGATTTCGTACGGGGCTCCTCCTCCTCCTCCTCCTCCTCCTCTCATGGACTGTGAGGAGCAGGAGCTGCTGTTTTTTCTAGCAAGAAAAAGGTTACTTATTACACGACAGCACAAGTCAGAACTCGGTGACGCAGTAGGCAGACTAAGTTGGCTTCCGTCCAAATAAATTAGGTTTGAGATAAATGTAACCAGTGTAATGTAATATGTTAATCATGTTGTTGCTGGCGTTAATAATGCACAGGAATCTTGAGATCTATTCCAAGTCCAACGTCAACAAGGAGAAGCTTGTATAAGCCAGTTTTTTTTTTGGTTCCAACAACCAGTTGACCTCAATCATCATGAGGCAGCAGATTTCTTCTAGATCAAGATCGAAAGTGTAAGTTATTGAGCACAGTTGATCATACAATAGTATGAAACATAGTTAGTGAAATTCTGTGTGGGCCCAAGTAAGTTGACTCGTGATTTTATACGCATCATGTGGCATATGATGGCCTCTCAATTTGTTTCCATAAATATTAGCCTTAGCAGTCGGAGCTGGAAGGGGAAGCAATATGCAATTAGGCACTCAGATGGCTATGGCTTTCCATGATGCGGGCAATGGCATGACATGCATGTGGCATAAGCCATTGCAGAGGTCCAAGTTGATATATAGAAGCAATTATAATATGTCCTGTGTGAATCGCAATTCCTTAGAAACAAAATCGTTATGCCTTAGTTTTCTTACTTTAGCAGCCTGTTTGATAAACACTTGGGCAGGGGAATGGGAGTTTGCACAAGTGTGTTTATTGAGGGATTAGTCATGGGAATTAGATTTTTACTCCCATTCCCTTGTTTTGTATATGGTGGGAATTAGCGCGGGATAAAACTCTGCTCATGAATTATCAGGGTACCCCCGGTAAGAAATAGGTGGGAATTGGCTTCCTCAACTCCCATTCTCCTTCCCACTTAAACTCACATTCCCTCTAATCAAACAGCGGACTTTTAATCTGCTCACCCCTCAACTCTCATTCCCCATCTCTAATTCCCCCGAACCAAACATGCTATAGACTTTTTGACAGGGTTACATGCATGGAACCTGAAAACCATGCATTGATCAAGTTGAAAAACCAAGTAAGCCATTGCTCTTATAGGAACCGAATAAACTTTGGGTTTCTGTAAAATATGTCACGTTTACCCCCTACTTTTGACCTTGTAAGATATGTTATGCAGTTCTATTATTTCTCCGATCTATTAATCTAGACCCCATACTTTGTTAGGATGGCATGGCGACTGACATGCGAACAACATAGTTGGATGCTTGTGTTGGGAGTGTATAGAATGATGTGAAATTCTCTCATTTTTTCTATGAAATTGTGTCCAAATGTGCCAGGCCGCATAATTGCATACTGCGTACCGGATATGACTTTTTAGTTGTCCATCAAGCCAGCTGTGGATTTAGCTTGCATGTTTGAAAGAAAATAAATTAGATTAAAACCATCATAAAGTTATAACTAGTTAAAGGGTAATTGCAGCAATATTTTTTTTGCTGGGATAAAATTATTACATAGTTAGAATTCAGCTGTAACAAGTGAATGTACTCTTAAACTAGAAAAGGCAGCAATGCAATAATCCACAAAAATAACTAGGTTGATATACATTACTCGCTCCGTCCAGGCCTACAATGCTCATTTAGTTTGTCTAAAGTCAAATCATTTTAAGTTTGACTGACTTTATGGAGAATAATATCAACGTCATCTATGATACCAAATCAATGTCAGTAGACCTATCATCAAGTTTATTTCATATTGTAATTATATGAAGTTGTAAATACTGGTACTTTTCTTGATTAACTTGGTCAAACGTAAATAAGTTGGACTTACAAACCAAATAAGCCTTGCAAAACCCTGATCGAGGGAGTATATGCTTGGACAAGTCATTAATTACTTGAGCTTGCCGCTCAAGCAACTCAAATGTTCACATGCTTTCTTATTTGAAAAGTTCCATAGTACGTAATGTAATTCATCAAATAAATATTGCATGTTGTTATATTTGCTCTTAATTTTGTGATGATCAGTCTGTCGACAGCTATCTTCTTCATTAGAATTAACTTCCTCTAAGCCACCAGGGTGCTAAATTTTAGTCTCATACCATAAGTCAATAACTCACAATATGTATACCCGTACGAACTTGAATGGCCGGCCTGCATTTAAGTTACAGTATAAAGTTGACATGTACATGTATGAAAGGAAACCGAGTCTCAACATAGTATTGTGTCATATTTTGGTGATGGGAAGATTAAGGTGGGTGATGGTAGCAGCCCGGAAAAGAAACTCCAAAGAGTTGACCTGGGCTCCATAAAATACTAATCCCTAGCGCCAGAAGCGCTCCACGCACCACATGATCGGGCCCCAACTTGACCTTGGTATCCTTATCATTTGGATCACAACACCCTGCACTGCTGCACTGCACACACCCTCCAAATTAACCCTTCACCATTAATTCATCGATTAGCTTGACCTGTAATTAAGACCCGTATTCCACGATGTGTCACTGACATGTGTGCCTGGCACACTAAGTTGGCGTGTACATGTTCCTAGAGCCAAGTTGGTAGAATAGAAAAATAGCTAGTGACATGTGATAACAGGATTAAGAGAGGAGTCTCCCCTCCTCATTAACCCTTTTAATACGCATTAGACATCCAGACATTGACTTAGCTGCCTCGGGAGAAGCGGCATTGGGATTTAAGACCGTTCCTCCTTTCAGCTGTAGCAGTCTAGCAGAGAGACAAAGGTACACACAAGAAACTGGTCAAGGGTCGATCATGTCATCATCAAAGAGGAAGAGGGCGGACATAGATCTCGAGAGGAGGGACGACGACGTCGACGGCGGCAGCGGCAATCACCAGCCCGGAGAGGCCGCACTGCGGCTGCAGAAGGAGGGACAAATCAAGGAAGGAGAGGCACCGGCCAAAGAGGTTGTTGAAGTGGTTGTGGACCGAGGAGGAGACGGCTCCAAGGAGGAGATCAAGTATGGTACTCAACAAGGAGGTGTGATGGAGGAGGACAAGCAATCTGCAGCTGCTGCTGCTGATAACGACGGCGGCGATGGCATCGACGATGAGGAGAGCGACGGTGCGGGAACTCGCGCAGAAGAGAAGCACATGGTAGAGGCGGCCCCTGGCGACGGCGACGGCGACCATGACCATACCGCCATGGCGCAAGACGAGGTATATGCATATGACTATATGTGGTGCAACAAGTAGCAAATTCACATATCTTCTATCTGAATAATTAATTTACATGTATCGATCTTTCTATCTTCAGTTGAGCACGATGCAGGAGGAGATGGAGAAGATGAAGGAGGAGAACAAGATGCTCCGGCGAGTGGTGGACCGGACGGTGCGCGACTACTACGAGCTGCAGACCAAGCTGGCCGCTTACCAGAAGCAACCGGCAGATCAGGAGCCTAAGGTAATAACCTAATTAACTACTCCTAGCTAGTATAGGAGTAGTAGAGTATTAGTAAGAGCGCTAATTAAGCTTCAACATTAGCTAGTTAAGCTAGGCCATTAACCAATTACTCTATGCATGTTCTAGGCGTAGATAAGCCGGGGCTCATCTCGTGCATGGCGCCGTTAATTATTCTTCCACGTGACACACCATAATTACCATCTGGCCGATTCTAGATACGTGCGATCGAATTCAAGTGTGATTTGATTTGTGTGCTTGCACAGGAGACCGAGGTGTTCCTCTCCCTCGGCGGCACGGCGCCTGCGGCTGCGGCTGCGGTGCCGGAGGCGAAGAGCAAGGAGGACCAGGCGGCTCTGCGGCCGTCAGTGGGAAGCGACGACACCGACGACGGCAAGGAGGGTCTAGGGCTGTCCCTCAGCCTGCGCACGTCGTCGTACGAGGATGAAGCGAGGCGCGACGTCGTCGACGGCGGTGCGCCGGACATCGTCAGTGACGTCGGCAAGGCGAGGGGCTACGCGCTGCTGGAGAGCAGCAGGATGTCCCCGCCTGCGTCCGGCGACCTCGCCGCAGCCGGCGGGATCGGGAGCCAGCAGGGCGTCAACGCGGCCAACCGCAAGACTAGGGTTTCCGTGCGCGTCCGATGCCAAGGCCCCACCGTAAGACACGGCGCATCATTCTCGATCCCCACGTTGCACTCTTCTTGGAGTACTAACAAGTCACAATTCGATGCTTGCAGATGAACGACGGGTGCCAATGGCGGAAGTACGGCCAGAAGGTCGCCAAGGGGAACCCGTGCCCCAGAGCCTACTACCGGTGCACCGTCGCCCCGGCCTGCCCGGTGCGGAAGCAGGTGAGACCAAATTTGCCCCATTTTGTTGCACCAGCACTCTAGCGGATCTAGCCTACCTGCCTGATCGTCACGTGTGTACCGTGCATGTATCTTAACTGTTTTGAGATGGTGCAGGTGCAGCGATGTCAGGAGGACATGTCGATCCTGATCACCACGTACGAGGGCACGCACAACCACCCGCTCCCCGTCGGCGCCACGGCCATGGCGTCAACGGCCACCGCAGGCGCCGGCGCCGCGACCTTCATGCTGCTCTCTAGCACCAGCTCCGACGCGGCTGTCTCGGGTGGCCCACCGGCCGCCTCCTCCTCCTACCTCAGCCCCTACCTGCAGCTCAACTCTAGCTCCCAATACCACTCGTCCGCCTCGTCGCTAATGTCCGGCAACATGGGCGGCGGCGGCGCTCAACACCTCAACATGTTCGGGCATTCCTCTGCGCTGACCGCTCAGCCAACGACGCACCTCAAGTACCCATGGCCTCCGAACCCTTCGCACGGCGGCGCGGTTGGGCTAGGAGGGGGCAAGAGGCCGTTCTGGGGCACCGGAGGCGTCGACGACGTCAGGCCAACGGCATTGCCTGACAATGCCGGCACTATGGCGTCGAACCCAAATCAGTTCTCTGCGGCCATTGCTACCGCGATCAGCAACGTCATTGGGAAGGATGGGCAGGCGACCAGGAGTAAGGAGGGGGAGAGTAGCAACAAGTGGGGGGTGGTTGAATCACTTCCACCCCATGAGTAGGATATGTGAGTGACACTATAGGTAATTGGGGCAGGATTACAGAGGGGGTTTGATTAGAGTTGTTGTGTGCAAACAGATCAAGCTAGGAGGGGAACACACATTGGGGAAATTTTTTGGGCCTAAATTTGGTCCTGATTTTTAGGTTGTTTTGGAGGAATATTGCAATTGTTGATTATTAACGGTAAATTACAACATTGATTCACTGTGTCATCATTATTTCAACCAATCAAAGCTTGCAAAATACTACCAAGGTGGGTAATTTGGGTTGCTATATTTGCAACGTAAAACCAAGTCCTTCGTGAGAAATGGCTTAGAATTTTCTAAAGGAGAAATCTAGAAAAATAAAGGTGCAACACTATCTGGGAAAGTTTATGAAAAATAGTTAGTATATTTATTTTGCATTACATGGATATATACGGATACTCTCTCCATATCACAAATAACTTGTCGTTTTGGACCTGTCTTAAGCCAAACTTTTTGGATTTTGCTACAAATCTAACGTCTGATTATTTTTTAGCATGGCAAATCGAACAGTTTTTACAACAAATTATGTTTTCACGAGGATGGCAATTTCCTTTAGCAAGCATGGCAAATCCTTGCTACGTTCAGCGTTTTAGCATTTGCCATGCCTAAAAATCTGGCGGCAGATTTTTAGCATTCCAAACTTTCAAACCTTTGACCACTAACAATGTTTCAAATATTTCGACTGAGACTTGTAAATTATATATTTAGCTTTGTCTTGGAATTATATTCATAAAATAATAATAGTAGAAGTTTTGGTCAAAGGTAAATCCTGTCAGTATCCAAACCTAATATTTGTGATATGGAGGGAGTAACATCCTGTGGTTTTTTGTAGGCAAAAAAAAAAAAACTTTAGGTCTCGGGTTGTTCAAATCGCCTAATCCCTTTCTGAAGGATATATATTTGTAGCCTATTAAGTATAAGAATGGACTAAAGTGTGGCGCGTGTATCACACGACACCGGCTTACATTTTCCCGGAAGTGTATGGTAACCTTCTGATTAATCTAATTTTATGTAGTATGCATGGGAAGTTGTTTCTTCCTTGCTTACATTTTGCATGCGAGCGTGTTTTATTTTTATTTTCGAGTAAAAGAGTGCGATGCTACCGACCTTTTTATAGAAGTTGAAAGCTCAAGAACTACAACAGCACGGGATACAAATGTTATCACCTCTCATAAACCACCAATGCAGCTTGTCAAACTCCCTTGCTGACACTATAAAACAGCACAGAGTCTAAATAGCTCAACATAGGGAAAACAACAACATAAAAAAAATCCAAAAACTCAACACTAGCGCTTAAGACAATCCAGATTACTACAGCCACTTGGTCAATGGACCCATCCTTTTTCGGTAATGGCCCCCAGCCTTTTCTTTTACGGAAGACTCCGTGCCCCTGCATGTTTTCAAGCTTTCTCTTCTGTAGTACTTGCCAAGAAGAAAGCAAATGTTAAATCTTAGAGGTAACAGCTTTAGGATCAGCAGGGTAATATATTCTGATAGCACACATTATTCCTAATCTACTCCCTCCGTTTCAAAATAAATAACTCAACTTTGTACTAACTTTAGTACAAAGTTGAGTCATCTATTTTGGATCGGAGGAAGTACCAAATTTCCCATAGAACAGCCACTAGCACAGAAGCAAATTCGTTTGTCCTCCCCTTTAGAACTAAACACCCAGCCACACAATTCTTGGATTGTTCTTGCTATAGAAACGACAATTTTTTTTCACCTGTCTGACATGTTTCAACATGTTGTCCTTAGTCAAATGGCACCTTGGAAGGTCAGCCAGAGAAATAGTTTAACTCTTGAAGGAATCCTAGTGAAAAAAAATAAGGTATAAACATAGTCTGTACCGATTAGCTTTAAGCACAATATACAAGGATTTTACTGAAAACATCTCTCTTTTTTCTTCCAAAAGGCATCAACACCTATGTGGTTCTCTACCCAATGTGTTTTAGATAGACTTAGGCAGCCATAATATACACACTAAGAATAAGTAGATTAAGCATAGCAAAACATCATGGGCAACCGTGCTATTCACACAAAAAGTAAGTAGATAAAGTATACCAAAAACATTCCTGAAGAGGTGTTGCACATCCACCCAAAACATAGTGTCTTTACCATCTCCAACTATTAGCTACAAGCCTACATCATCTATAGGAAACACCTAAAGCTTTCATCACCCCTTGCCAAAAATAAGAACTTTGTGGTTTGACTGAGCACTAAGTCAGACTACACTTCCTTAAGTTTTTAGCTCTAGATAAACTTTGCCATAAGTCCCTCAAAGTATTCAAGTTTCTATAACTAGCAAGCAAGTTAGTCACCCCTAGCCCCCGGGTCCCATAGCTAACAAATTGTTTCACATTTAACTATGTAATACATTTTTCAACTCCTTCACTTTCCTTCCAAAAAGGTATTTTCCATAAATAATTCATTCTTTAACAGGGTCATTTGGAATATAAAAAAGATAACGCAAAGGTCTCACATGGTAGACAAACAAATGTTGCGGTGCAGCAAAGCGAACCAGGAAGATGTGTTGCCCAAACTCCTTCTTGCCGCCCCCGTGCAGGTTCTCGTGATGGCGGAGGAACGGATAAATATCGCTTCTCATCTCCTCGATGCATGCTACTCACGATAGAATAGTTGGATTCCCCAAAGAGGTAGGATGATGTAGCACAGCAGCAGGAAGTATTTTCCTCAGTTAAGAACCAAGGTTTATCGAACTAGTAGGAGGCAGCACATGAACAACTTTAGCAACATCTGCACACAAACAAAACAATTGCTTGCACCCAAACGAAGGCAAGGGGGTCGTCACTCCCCTTGTTCTTGCCAGTTACAAGATTAAAAGCAGATAGTGATATGCAAAGCTGTGGAAAGTAAAGAACAAATAAAAAGAGCAATTATATGTTGATGGAAAATAGACCTGGACCATAGGTTCACTAGTGGCATCTCTCTCGAAAGCATAGCAACGGTGGGTAAATAAAGTATTGTTGAGCAATTGATAGAATTTTGCATAGTTACAATTATGATCATTCATGACATAATCATTACATGGGCATTATGTCCCTGACAAGTAGACTGTTAAACTTACTGATGTCTACTACTATTAGTCACCAAAGACTGCTATCCAACATGCATTTCAAAGTGTTAAGTCCACACAAATAGAGTAACGCATTAAGCATGATGACATAATGTAGACATAACATGATCATTTAGTATGACCAAACCCCGTCGTTTCATCCTTAGTGGCAACAACACAATACGTGCATTTGCCCTTTTTGTCACTGCGCAAGATCCCCGCAATGTTGAACCCACTACTATGCATCACTCCCTCTGAAGATCTAATCATCCAATTGGCCAAAGAAGACTTATAGATCATAAAGCATACATAGCTATAAAAGGACGCATAAGAAAGGATTCAAGAGATTCAAAATAGTTTAATAAATAATCTGATCGTAAACCCAAAATTCACCGGATCCCAACAAACAAACCACAAAAGGTTACATCGGATTGATATTAGAGAAGATCATTGTATTGAATACGAAAAGAGAGAGAGAAAGCCATCTAGCTACTGCGGTTGTCTCGGAGCGGTTGTACCACTCCGGACATAGCCACTGCGGCAACCCTGACCTGGCAGTTGTACTACCCCCACTACGGCTCAAGTACCGATTCAAGGTGGCTCCCTATTGGTGCTTGAGCGGCAGTGGGAAGTGGTAGCCCGATAGTTCCCTGATGGCTTCGACGAACCAGTACTACCGGTGCAACCTCCGGTTGTACCGTCCGGTACTCTAACCTAGGGTTCTCGCAAAAACCGGTTGTACCCATCACTACTAGGGTTAGTAGCGGGGGGTAATGGCCTAACAGTAGCGTGGACACTACTGGAATCAGCTACTTTGCCATCTGCCAGCTCTTTGCCGTCAGCTAGCGGACGACAAAGAAGCTCTTTGCCATCAGCTACCCGAAAGCAGACGGCAAAGAACTGGCTGATGGCAAAGAAAGCCTTTGCCATCAGCCAGCTCTTTGCCGTCCGCTAGCTGATAGCAAAGAATCTTTGCCATCCGCTAGCAGACGGCAAAGAGGGAGGGGGGGCACTGAGGAGCTGGTTAAAAAATACTTAATGTCCCCCCGCTTTGCCGTCCGCCGCAGACGGCAAATATGAAGAAAAGCGGACGACAAAGGAGGGCGGACGGCAAAGGCTACCCTAACTAACCTAACTAACGGCCGAGCCCCCTCCCCCGCCCGTTACTCATCTCTCTCCCTCGACCTCCTCCGCCCCCGCCCCCGCCGCCCCCACCCCCGCCGCCCGGCGCCGCCCCCGCCCTCGCCGCACCCACCACCGCCCCCCACCGCCCGGCGCCGCCGCCGCTCCCACCCCTCCCCCACCCGCCACCGCCCCCACCGTCCCGCCGCCCGGCGCTGCCCCCGCCCCTCCCGCCCCCGCCCCCGCCCCTCCCGCCCGGCGCCGCCCCCGCCCCCGCCGCCCGGCCATCCCACTGCCCCGGAGCCCCGCCGCCCCCCACCCACCCACCACCCCAGCGCCAGCATCGCCCCCTGCTCCGGTGAGTTTTTTTCTTCTGTTTTTCTTTTTTTTTGCTGTTTAATTCTTGTTTAATTGTTAGTGTTAGTGTTAGTGTTAGATTTAGTGTTAGAAAAGAATATGTAGAAGAAAAGAAGAAGAAGTGGAAAAAAGATGAAAAAGAAGAAAAGAAAAGAAGTAGAAAAAAGATGAAAAAGAAGAAGAAGAAAAGAAGTAGAAGAAGTAGAAGAAGAAGAATAGAAGAAAAGAAAAGAAGTAAAAGAAGTAGAAAAAAGATGAAAAAAGAAGAAGAAGAAGAAAGGAAAGAAGAAGAAAGGAAAGAAGAAGAAGAAGAAGAAAGGAAAGAAGAAGAAAGGAAAGAAGAAGAAGAAGAAGAAAGGAAAGAAGAAGAAGGATAGAAGAAGAAGAAGAAAGGAAAGAAGAAGAAAAAAGAAGAAGAAGAGAAGGAAAGAAGAAGAAGGATAGAAGGAAACACCCCGACCACTGACCCCGACACCCCGACCCCGACACCACACCCCGACACCTGACCCCGACACCCTGACCCCGACACCCCGACCCCGACACCACACCCCGACACACAGACCATGACACCACACCCCGACACGACACCCTAACCCCGAAACAGCACCCCGACACCGACATGACACCCCGACCCCCTAAACCTCCCGAAAAGGTGCTCTTTGGCCTTCCAGAGGCCGACGGGCTTATATATTTGTGAATTATTAGTTAGGTCATATATTTTTTGATTTTGTTATGAAAAACATCATATATAATTGTGTTGATCGGGTAGATTTAAATGTGCAGTTGTTTCATCGCTGCGAGGTTTGGTGTTCGATGACCTCGCCGTGCGTTTGACGAGCTCTGCCCCTTCGTTCGTGTGTGAGCACAAATGACATGTCCTTCTCCCCCATTAATTATTTGCACAAATGACATGAAATTTGGTAGCTAGCTATATATGTGTCTTGAATCATCAGTATGTGTAACCAATATGTGTCTCCCTTTCGAAAGCATCATAGTTATAAATATGCATGCATTTGCATATTTATAACCTTGATTCTTTCGAATTGTCCAACACTATCCATGGACAGCCCGAGTATGTGTAGATTGGGTTCGTTTTCCCATATGCTTTGCTCCGGATCCGACGCATAAATTTCGTCAGTGCCTCCCCTGTTGTTATCCGGGTACATATCCTCTCTGTTTATTGCAGAGACGTGTATCAGGAGAACAGCGGGGAGGTGCTGCCGAAATTTTGCGTCGGATCCGGAGCATAGCTTGGGAAAATGAACCCAATCTACACATACTCGGGTGGGATTAGGACCTATCATTACCTATTAGAGTGTAGGTTGCATGGACGTAATAAAATTGACAAAGTAGATCAACTGATGAATATATACATGGTGAATTATATATATATATAATTGTTGTGTGTCCAGTAGCTCTGAAAGTCAAGATGAGTGATCGTGCGTGGATGTATACCGGTCACACTGGTCAGAACAAATGGAGCGCTGAATGGTTCACAAAAACCAAGGGGTTTGTGCAAGCCGCATTTGCAAATGGCTAGAGGAAAACTTGGTGCCCCTGTTTCCGATGCGGCAATTGGGAAAAGAGGACAGAGGCTGAAATGGGTAAACACCTACAGAAGAATGGTTTTACGCCCGATTATACGGTGTGGACATTTCATGGTGAGTCTGCCCAATGTGACCGAGCTGAGGTGGATCATCGTTGCACCGACGAGCATGGTACCGGGATGGAAAACATGGTGCAAGACTATGATGATGCTCGGGATTCAGACGAGGAGATGGAGGAATCTGCAAAGGCCTTCAATGAAATGTTGGAGTCTTCAAAATGTCCGCTCCACGAGCACACTGAGCTTTGTCAGTTGGATGCCATCTCACAAGTAATGGCTTTGAAGGCTCAGTTCAACTTGGGAAGAGAATGCTATGACGCAATTATGACAGTATTTGGACGCTTTCTACCCAAAGGCCATGTAATGCCTGCAAACCTGTACCAGTCGGATAAAATCCTCCGTGCACTGAAGATGCCCTATGAGAAGATACATGCCTGTGAGAAAGGATGTGCCTTATTTAGGCTTGACTATGCGGACTTGAACTATTGTCCCATTTGCAAGTGTTCCAGGTATATTGTGGTAGATAACGGTATGGGTGAGAAGACACAAACCAAAATCCCTGTTAGTGTTCTTCGGTATATGCCAATCGTACCAAGACTTCAACGTCTTTTCATGGTCGAAGAGACGGCCAGACAGATGACATGGCACAAAACAGGCAAAAGAACCGAACTAGATGCAGATGGTAATCTGATGATGGTACACACATCGGATGGTGTTGCGTGGAAAAAGTTTGGTGAATTACATGCTGACAAAGCGGCAGATCCGAGGCATCCTCGAGTCGGCATCAGCACCGATGGGTTCAGTGTGTTTGGTATGACGGCAGCCCAATACAGTTGTTGGCCCGTATTTGTCTTTCCACTCAATCTCCCCCCCGGACAGATTATGCAAAGAAAGAACATTTTCTTGACGTTGATAATTCCAGGGCCCAACTATCCGGTGAAAAATATGAATGTGTACATGCAGCCGCTTAAGGACGAATTGCAAGAAGCCTGGGATAATGGGTTCAAGACATACGACGCCTATAGCAAACGAAACTTCATAATGCGTGTCTGGTACATGTACTCGACGCATGACTTGCCGGCGTATGCGCTATTCGTTGGCTGGTGTGTGCATGGAAGGTTCCCGTGCCCCACATGCAAGGGAGCTCTTGAGTTTCGTTGGCTTCAGCCGGTCGCAAGTTTTCTTGCTTCGAAATGCATAGACAGTTCCTGGATCCTCGCCATAAGTTCAGGAAAGACAAGAAGAACTTCATCAGAGGTAGAGTTGTAAAAAACTCTGCACCACCTGCGTTGACAGGCCAACAGACCCTGGATCGGTTAAACGCTCTCGAGCCAGATCCAGAGCGTCCAGGGTACTTCAAGGGGTATAATTCTGAGCACGCCTGGACTCACAAAACATGCTTATGGGATCTGCCTTACTTCGAAGACCTCCTTTGCCCACACAACATTGACGTGATGCACACTGAGAAGAATATCGCCGAGGCACTTTTTGGTACATTGTTCGGCATAGATGGGAAGTCAAAGGATAATACTAAGGCTAGAGTCGATCTGTAGGCGCTATGTGATAGGCCGTTACAAAACATGAAAGAACCGAAAGGAAAGCAGAACTGGACGAAGCCAAAGGCATGGTTCAATCTTGGAAGGCCAGCTATGAGGGAAATTATCTTGTGGGTGAAAATGCAGTTGATGTTCCCCGATGGGTATGCAGCGAATCTAAAGAGGGGAGCGAGTCTTGATAAATTGAAGATATTTGGTCTCAAGAGTCATGATTGGCACATATGGATTGAGCGGGTAATGCCGGTGATGTTGCGTGGCTTCATCCCTGAGGATGAATGGCTAATACTGGCAGAACTCAGCTATTTCTTCTGTGTTCTTTGTGCTAAAGAACTATCGCCTGGCGTGCTAGAAGAAATGGAAGAGTTGGTGCCAGAATTGATCTGCAAGTTAGAGAAGATCTTTCCACCGGGCTTCTTTAATCCAATGCAGCATTTGATTTTGCATCTCCCGACCGAGGCAAGATTGGGGGGGCCCGTGCAAAATCGTTGGTGCTACCCAACTGAGAGGATGCAGAAGATGCTTCGAGAAAAATGTAAAAATAAACGTAGAATTGAAGCGTCTATGGCTGAGGCATTCATCACTGAGGAGGCGGCAAACTTCGTGACAGCACAGTACGAAACCAAAAATCGTCATTTGCATAATCCGAAGCCTCGGTACAATGCTGACGAGCCTAAAAAGGGTGGATCCAACCTCAGCCTATTCAAAGGCAATCTCGCACCAGCCAGTGTTTCAAATCCAGTATCTTTGGATAACGAAGAATGGCGGACCATTCGTTGTATATCTTCAACAACCTGATAGAAGTGCGGCCGTACATCGAGTAAGTTCTCAGTACATTGTTTCGCAACTTCTATTTCCTTTGAACTGCTCTTATTCCTGGATATTTCATACAGTCGATACGTCGCCCTATTCTCGTATGGAGCGGTGATCCAAAAGGATTCTGTCGAAGAGTATGAGCTTCTCTCAAAGCAAGGAGGCGGCTATCCCGGTTTCATCTCTTGGTTCAAACAAACGGTAAATTCTATTAGACAATTTCATTTCATTCGCTAATTTGTGCGTAATGCAACAATCCTTTCATATTAAAATTGTAGGCTAATTCAGAGTCTATGGACGCTGAATTGAGACAAGTCGCTAATGGTTTTGACTATAAGGTCCGTTCATTTGACAAATACGACATCAACGGGTATCGTTTTCGTACCTATGGCAAAGAGCTATCTATGGCCGACCGAAAGTCTACAAATTGTTGTGTATCTGCTATCGGCGAAGGAGGTACCGAGTATTATGGGAGAGTTGAAGCAATTTATGACCTTCTATTCTATGGTGAAAACCCACTGAATGTGGTAGTCTTCAAATGTTATTGGTTTCAGCCGAAGGAGACTAGAAGGACTCATGAACATATAGGGCTAGTTGAAATCAACCAAAGCACCCATTTAGATGTTCCTGATGTCTATATTATGGCTCAACAGGCGACCCAAGTATTCTATCTACCCTGGGCCTGCCAAACTAATCCAAATCTGAAAGGTTGGGATGTCGTTTATGAAGTGCCACCACGTGCTAGACTATCTCCCCCAAAGGAAGAGGATTATGAACCTCACATTAACCCAGACACATATGAAGGAGAATTCTTCCAAGAGACACGTCTTTCCAAAAAGCGTTTCAAGAACCGGTATACTTCACCCCAAAACATTGAAGTAGACAGCGACAGTGAATCCCACATCACCCCAGAGGAGGAACAAGAAGAGCCGGAACAAGAAGAGGTTACTGCTGCGGACGACCTCTCAATGCTTGACCGATTACGTAAAGGTGGCCTTCCACATGTTGATGCCACTGAACCCTATGAGCCCGTCATTGATTATAGTGATGATGATGATTATGCATTTATTGATGATACTGATCGAGATTATTAGTAGTGTCAGGTATTCAATTTTTTTATGTTGTACTTGATGATGATACACTTAAGTGATATACATATTATTATTCATGTCGGTATTTTTTTATGCTGTACTAATTTTGTTTACTCTTTGTCATGGTAGGTGTTGAAAGATGGAAGGGGAGCCGTCTGAGGCCAAGGACAAACGTGCCCAAATTGAAGGTATGCCACACCATCAAGGTAGCTCCAGCTTATATCAGTTCGGGCGGAATTGGGTAATGTGGTTTGCTTCATTATTAATGCAATTCATTCATCATGCTAGCTTGAGCCCTTTAATTACTAATTTACTTTGTTTCTCTCTTTCAGGCATGCTACAATAAGACGGATAAGGTGCCAGAGGGGTAGGACCTGTATGCCATGGCCCACACTGCCTCTTACAAGCAGGTCAAGGGGAAGGCGAGGATAGGGGAGGAGTTTAACCCGAGCCAGATCCCCTACAATCCAGAGCAGGTGATGATATCTAGTGGCGGGAGGTCCCGTGGCTCCATAGCCATTAATCCAGAGATTGCTCCTGAGACCACGATGAGTTTAATTTGAATTGACGTTACTTGCTAGTCTTAACATTTGAGTGTCATCATGCTAACGAAACATTGGAAATGATCTTTTGTGCAGCGTTTCTCCACACAAGCATCACACGATCATTCTCCAGCTACTGGCCTGAGCCAGCCCGCTCCCACACCTCCATGATCAAGGTAAGTTTCTCTAGTTTTTTGCTTAACAAATTCATAAAGACCTAGACTTAGCTTTATTTCATCCAATATGCTTACCTTAATGACCTAGACGTAGCTTCTTTTCCTGCAAAATGACTTAATAAGCTTACTGACCTCCAAAACCAGCCATTTTACCTAAGTTAGCTCTAAAATGATCTATACTTAGCTTTGTTTCCTCCAAAATGACCTAAGTTAGTTATAATATGCTTAGTTAACTAGGTTTGCTCAATAATGACATGTACTTACCTTACTTATGTAAAAAACGGCTTAATTAGCTTAGTTAGCTCATAAACGATCCATTTTACCTACATTAGCTCTAATATGATGCATTTTACCTAAGTTAGCTCATAAACTATCCATTTCACCTAAGTTACCTCACAAACGATGGCGTGCTTCTTCTTCTAGTCTTCTTCTTCTAGTCACCTTTTCCTAACTTTCTTATTTGCCATTTTGCAGATTTCATTCACTTCTCGGGAGCTAGCTTGCTATGATGGAGTGCTTGATTTTAATTTCATTCTCTTCTAGTATTCTTCTAGCTTGCTACGATGGAACTTGCTATCTTAATGAAATTTTGCATTGTAATATGTATGTGCAACTTTGCTATCTTGATGGAACTTGCTATGTATGAGTGGATGGAACTATATATGTATGTACGATGAAACTTATGTGCTGTTAAATAGCTCTGTGAAATATATCTATATATGTCATATATATTTGCTGTGAAAATTGTTGGATTAAAAAAACAGAAAAAAAGAGCCAATATGCAGGCTCTTTGCCGTCAGCCACCGACGGCAAAGGTATCTTTGCCATCAGCAACGGACGGCAAAGAGGCCACGTGGCAGGCAACTGTGTTTCCTGGGAGGCTAACCTATTTGGTCAGTTTGCCAACAGTGGCTGACGGCAAAGAGAAAAAAAACTTTGCCTACGTCGGCGGACGGCAAAGGCCTTCCAATGTTTGCCGTCAGCGGCTGACGGCAAAGGCTTGCCGTTAACCACCTAACGGAGTAACAACGCAATTATTGCCGTTTGTATTCTTTGCCATTGGCAGCTGATGGCAAAGGACCCTTTGCCGTCAGCCGCCCGAAGCAGACGGCAATGGAGCTCTTTGCCGTCCCGTACGTTGTCGTCCACTTTTGCCGTCAGCGGCGGACGGAAAAGACCTTTGCCGTCCGCCATACGTGCCTTTGCCGTCCGCCGTGGCAGATGGCAAAGTAGCTGATTCCTGTAGTGGGAGGCCCGCACTACTGCTAGTGTACTGCAGTTAACTTTTAGAAGTAGCGGGGGGTCGTACCCCGCGCTACTGCTACTTCGGGTAGGAGTAGCGCTGGCCAACCCTGCGCTACTGCTAATTACCTACAGCGTGTGCCAGGACCTAGCGCTCCTACTAATTTTATGTAGCACCAGCACTACTACTACCTTTTCTCTGCTTATTTGTTTTCTTTTGGAAACACATACATGGTATTTATATAAGTTTTATACAGTACACATACACATACAATGAAACTATATGCGAAATAATCATCATAGTGCTCCAACATAGTCACATCATCATCATCATAATGATCCAACATACACATACACATGTTCATCATCATCATGTCATCATAGTGCTCGAACATACACATGTTTCATCATCGATCTAAACTATGACATGATCACAAACAAGAGAACGGCGACCATTATGAGCAAGAGCGGTATTATGTAGTAGTTCTTGAGCCGGTTCTGATTCCTCTCTCACGCTAGCGTGAACCTCAAGTAACTAACTTTCACTTGGCCTCTACTTTAAAACCCTTTGTGGCTGTTGTCTGGGAAGTGGTTGACTTGGGCCAGACACTCTGGCCACTCCTCATACACCCCTGAAAACCTCCGTATGTACATGACATAGCACTTCTTCATCATCGATGATCTATATCCCTCACAGAGATGCGTCATCATCAGGTGAATTCATAGATAATATGCAACATAATATACTTGAGAAACACGAAGAGGAAGAGTTAGCAAATAGAAGCAACATATAGTGAACATAATCAGTGAAGTTCATTGTACCCAAACTAATTAACTAGACACTACGCAAGTTCGGGAGGACAATTTACATCACAAAGTTTCATCATACATAAGTTCAAAGTTTCATCCTACATCAAGTACTAATTCAATGGACACATCATCATCGTCACCGTCAATCACTACAGGTTCCGTCCGTACATATCCGTGAGGATGCACCCTAGCTTTGTGAAAGGTGTCATGTCCTGACGCTGTAGGCCTATGCGAGTTCGGACGCCAGACGGTGATATAGGGTCGCCGTGGAACATCCCATTCTCTTCGATGATGTCTTTCATGATGATCATCGCAATGTCCTGTTGGATGCGATGGAAGTGATTTCTGAGTTTATGATCTGGTTCAGCTCCTAAGGTTGTAGCCCATTTACATATATGGGCCTCGACTATAGCTGGCATGTGAAGTTTTTGGTGATCCCTTCTGAACTCCAGCATGTGATGGATGACGTAGAATCCATCCTTCGTACTTTTTGCCAATTGCTGGACGCAGCGGAAGTCAGTTTCATGGCTGCAACCCGGCACGCCCTGTCTTTGTTTGTTGATCTTGACATGGCCATCCCTTATGCCAAAGCCTCAGAGAGCACAATCCAGAACACTCATTATGCGTTTGTAGTCTTGGCGTGTTTCTGGACGAGTCCAAATACAGAGCATGGGAGACTCACGGGTAAAGAACGATAAGGACGACGCACCCCTCGCTGCGCAAAATAAATATATCTCAAATTAGCCACCATACATGCAAAGGAAATGATTGAAAAGTACGAAAGGATGTGTTATTGCGGCTATCCGAAAATGACTTATGAGGGATGATAAGGAAGGAGAATCGTTGTCCTTATACACTAACATGAAGTCTTCGATATACTTCCTCATAGATTCACGCTCCATGTCGTTCTATGCCAAGAAGCCCTCGTGCATGTAGTAGGGGTCCGCTACCGTGATTTGTGTGATTTGCTCTTTCCTGACACTACGAAAAAGACACATCCGTCACATATTGGGTTGAACGAATTTTTTTCCTGACATGCTTATGACACTTCTATGATGATAATTATGACAAAACCCGGTATCATCATAGATGTGGTGGGCTCCTACTTCTATGAAAGAATCATGACAGAAAATGGGATTTTTGTCCTGGGCGGGCCGGAGACACAGTTGCATGACATTCTTTGGGCCGTCCATGACAGAAAAAACCGTGGTAGAAGCGAGGGCGAGGAAAATATCGGAGAGTTCCCAGTTACGGTGGGTGGTCGGGGCCGAGCGATGCACGGAGGGATTGCACGTTTCTCTCATACACATACGCACGTGGGTGCGAGGCGTTGGGCTCTAACTCAACCTGAGCGAGGTGTTCGCCTACTGAACTCGAGAGATTGCATTGGCTACGCGTTACTGAACCCAAGCTGTTAACTGAACCCAATCGAGCGATTCCTTTGATACTGCTGCTAACTGAAGCCGATCGAACCTGCTGCCTCTTGATGAACAATGAGCGTTGTTGGGGGTTGGATGAACAGTTCCCGGTGGGGGTTGGATGAACAGGATCCCGTGGTAGTAGAGGTCGTTGCCGCTGGATGAACAGGACCCCGATCAAGTTAATTGGGGTGGATGAACAGGACCCCGTGGAGGGCTGGATGAAAAGTAGCTAGTGGAGGGCTAGATGAACAGTAGCCAGTGGAGGCTAGATGAACAAGAGCCCGTGGATGAACAGTAGCTGGTGGAGGCAAGAGGGAGACGTCGTGGATGAACAGTTGCAGGTGGAGGCTGGAGGGGGTCGATGGTGGATGAATAGTAGCTCGTGGAGGCTGGAGCGAGGCAGTAGACGGTTGATGAACAGTAGCCCGTTGAGTCCCGTTTTATGGTACGCCACACCCCTCCCAATGAACAGGACCCCATCTAGACCGTAGGAGGTCGAAGAGAAGTCCGTTTCTTCTATTTTGTGGTACGCCACACCCCTCCCGATCAACAGGACCCCATTTTGACTGTAGGAGGTCGAAGAGAAGTTCGTTTCCTCCGTTTTGCGGTACGCCAGACCCCTCCCGGTGAACAGGATCCCGTTTCGACCGTAGGCGGTCAAATAGAAGGCCGTTTCCTCCGTTCTGCGGTACGTCAGGCCTTGTTTCGGCTGTTCCGTCCAAGCCGGTGGGCTCCCGATGATCAAGACATATTCCGTTGCCTCCCGATGAACACGATGATGCAGTTTCTCTGTTCCGACCCAGCCGGTTGGCCGCCGATGAACAGGACGCCGTCGCTGCTCTCCACTGCCTCTCCACGTACACGAGCCATGGCCGTATGTATGCGCGAGTAGCCGTTCGAGACCCGGCCGTATGTACGTATGTGGCCGTATTTACTTTCTTGCACCCTGGTTGTACGTACGTGTACATGATATTGACGGGATGCTATGTCCGCGCCTCTACTACGACATGTGCCATTCCTTACTCGGCCACAGTTCACCGCTGCAGCCTACAGACAGACCGATCGACCAATATGTACGTACACGTTCGCGACCAAAATGATAACACTGCGTACGCTTCGACCTGGTGGGTGTCGGTGTCAAAACCGGCGGATCTCGAGTAGGGGGTCCTGATCTGTGCGTCTCAGGATGATGGTAACAGGAAGCAAGGGACACAATGTTTACCCAGGTTCGGGCCCTCTCGATGGAGGTAAAACCCTACTTCCTGCTTGATTAATATTGAAGATATGAGTAGTACAAGAGTAGATCTACCACGAGATTGTAGAGCCTAAACCCTAGAAGCTAGCCTATGATGATTATGATTGTTTTTGTGATCGGCCTTCTAAGGACCAACCTCTCCAGTTTATATAGACACCGGAGAGGGATATGGTTTACATGGAGTTGGTTACAAGGAAGGAAATACAATATCCGGATCGCCAAGCTTGTCTTCCACGCCAAGGAGAGGCCCATTTGGACACGGGACGGAGTCTTGAGTCTTGTATCTTCACGCTCCAATAGTCCGGACGATGTATATAGTCCGGCTGTCCGGATACCCCCTAATCCAGGACTCCCTCAATAGCCCCTGAACCAGGCTTCAATGACGATGAGTCCGGCTCGCAGTCTTGTCTTCGGCATTGCAAGGCGGGTTCCATCTACGAATACTCCAAAGTAATTATCGAACACGTAGACCGTGTCTAGATCTGCAAAATGATCTTCACATACCACCATAGAGAAAACGATATTTCACAAACGTAATCTGCTGACAACGTGACATGTCATTATGGTCGGGTCATTATTCGAACTATTTTTCCACAACCAGCCATAGCGCATACTGCGAGGCGGTTTCTTCTGCACGTTTTGCCGTGGCAGAGATCGTGTCCCTTATTGTGGGATTCTCATCAATAGGGGTATGGATAATCCAACCGCACCGCTAATCGCGGTGAGTGGAGAGCGAGCGGGTTCCACCAGGCAAGTGGGGAGGCGCAAAAAGCTTTTACCGTCTCTATAAAGAGATAAGGTCTCTTCCTCTTTACCCACGCCTTCTCCTTCCGCTAGCCCATTCCCCTCTGTTCGAGCCCTAACGCCCAGGCATTCTCCTTTTCCATTGAAGAGAGGTTTTCCAAAGATGTCCGGATCCGGAGCAGGAGGCAGATGGATGGCCTCTACCGTCCAGGAGAAGGATATCAAGAGGCTCCGGGACGCCGGGTATCTGGCCAAGAAGATCGACCATCGTCTCCCACCGGCGGGACATGTCATCCCTACTCCAGAGCCTCACGATAGAGTCATGTTCCTTCCCCATTTTGTCCGCGGGCTCGGGTTTCCCCTTCACCCATTTGTTTGTGGAGTCTTGTATTACTTTGGGATTGATTTTCATGATCTTTCCCCCAATTCTTTCCTCAATATCTCGACGTTCATCATCGTGTGCGAGGCTTTTCTCTGAATTTCGCCTCACTTCGGCCTGTGGCTGAAGATTTTCAATGTGAAGCCCAAGGTGGTGAGTGGCGAGCACGTCGAGTGCGGCGGTGCCATGGTGAGCAAGATGCCCAAGGTCGTTTGGCCAAAGGGTGCCTTCAACGACTCCGTCAAGGAGTGGCAGCAGCAGTGGTTCTATACCACCAAACCACGCGGCAAAAAGTGGGTTGCAGCTCCTGAGCCCCACTGCGGCTCACGTCCTGGCCCGAGAAGGGCCCGAACTGGTCCTCGTCCGATGAGCTATCACTGCTCCAGACGCGTGTTCAGAGTGTGGTCGACAAGGACGTCAAGCTCGTCGACGTAGTCCAGGTGATGCTAGTTCGCCTGGTTCTCCCTTGCCAGCACCGAGCCTGCAATTTGTGGGAGTACGACCCAACCGAGCACCAAACCCTTCAGGAGCTCTATGATTCCTCCCACAAGGATATCTGGAAGCTGCTCTTTAAGTCCGGCAAATTGTGTCCGGGCTCCGCCGAGGACCATGGGTATCAATTATCCCATTCTGCAAGCCCGGTAAGTTACAGCCACGCTCTGTCCATCCGTGCTTCAGTTGGCATGTCCTGAGGGAGACATTTTTATCGTGTTTCATCGTGACCCCAAGGATGGATAAAGAAGGTGGAGCGGATACATTGTCCGGCCCCGCTGCCGGAGGAACCGGCCGGACCTCTTCTGACGAAGATGCTGGTCCCCGCGCCTTACGAGGCACCAAAGAAAGAGGCCTCGAAGAAGGTCAAAAAGGCCCGGAGTGGCCTCCGTCGCCGCGAGGCTTCGGACACAAAATCCGAAGACTCCAGCAACGCTCCTTCTTCCTAAGACGAAGAGGAGGAAGCAGAGGAGGACAAACCTCACTCTGGAGGTGGGAAGAAAAGGGCGGCTTCCTCGTCCCCGGAGGCCGAATCTCCGAAGAGGGGGAGAGGTTCCCACCCAGAGGCATCCACCACGGCTGCCGATAACAGCCCAGAGTGGGATCCCAGGGCCCAGCCCCTGGAAAAGTCGTAAGTATCCAAAATCCGAACGCGCATATGCATCCAGGGTCGTTTGGGTATAGTAGTTTTAGCTGTCGCCATATTTCGTACAGCCCGGCGAGGTCTCGCGCCGGACAATCCTCATCGGAGGATTCGCTGAACTCAGATGCTTTGGCGAGCGAGACGCCTCCGGAGGCTCCTTCCCCGAAGTCCAGGCGCGACACCAAGGTGTTGTCTCAAAGAGACCCGGACCAGGGGAGGCATGTCTCTAGGGCCGGACACACGGGGGTGCCGGCCCCCCGGCGTGTCGATGATGGGGGCGATCTCGGGTTCGGACCACAGCCGGATAAGGTCCCGGAGACCTCTAAGGATCCAGGATCGGGCGAGCAGCCATCTTTGATGGTGGGAGGCTTGCCTACTCCGCCGGCAACCTCTGTCCAAGTAGAGCTGCCAGGTGGTCTATCGACAGTGTTAAAGAGCGCGTCTATCGTTGATGAACATCGGACCCTCATGGGTGCGGTGGTTGAAAAGATTCAATTTGCGGAGAGCGGGCTGAACGAGTCCTGCCTTGGCCTTATAAAGGATTTTGAGGTATGTTTTCCAAGAATCCTTTGAGGAATCGTCATAATATGAGTAGTAGCCCCTGATACACTGTCCGGCGAAAGAAAGAGAGCCGGGCAGGGGATCAAATGCTCTGCTTTGGTGGGAGCCTTTGTTGATGACGTATACCCCTTTGTGTGAAAGCAGGTGTCTGCAGAGAAGACGGGCGCTCATAATGTGGAAGTGTCCGGACTGAAGCAGAGCCGGGAACGGGCCGAGGAGGAACTCGGCCGTGTGAAGAAGCAATTGGAGGACAAGCAAGGTATGTTGAAACATTGTCTTGAATTTGGCACGAATGAGTAATTGTGCCTATTGAAAAGTATTTGTATTGTATGCCCTAAGAGCGAGTGCCGAATATGAGGCACTGAAGAAGGCTGCCGCCGAACAGGCGCTTCGTGAGAAACACGAGGCCAGGGTCATCGCGGCTGAGCGAGAGCTCCAGGAGGCTGTGAAGAAAAGCGAGGGCTTGAAGCAGAGTCTAGTAGGGAAAGAATCCGAACTCGCCCAAGCTCTCCAAGTCGCGGAAGATGCTCAGGAAGAAGCCCGAGGTGCTGTACGGGACTTTCAGGAGGCCCGGAAAGTTGCGATTGGTAAGGCCTTTTGTATTCATGGCCATTTTTACATGATAGTGGGAAGAACTATAAGAGACAAGCTGAATTCTTGTTTTTCCAGGGGCGTTTGCGGATCTGCCTCGCAGCATATCAGATGCCTCCAAATTCTACCGGACCGAGGAGAAGAAGTCTGCGGAGAGGAATTTCCGGTCGCAATATTTGGCGCCAAACTATCCGGTGCCCTTTATCGATTAGCTGAAGCAGCTGGTCGAACTACACCAGGCGGCCGAACTAGCCATGAAGGACCTGGTTGTCTGCCTGTGGACCGCGGAGCCAATTCCGAGCAGTTACTTTGGACTCGTGAAGCGGATTGTGGGCGCCTGTCCTCGGCTTGATGCTGTTAAGCGATCGGTCTGTATAGAGGGTGCACGCATGGCGTTTGCCCGGGCAAAAGTGCATTTGGGGAAGCTTGACGCGGAGAAGCTGATGACTAAGGGGCCGCCAGAGGGTAAGGAGCACTGCAAGCCCGAGCTGTACTATGAAGGTGTACGGAAGGGAGCCCGCCTTGTGGCGGATAAGTGTACCAAAGACATTATATTTCCCTGAGGGCATTCGTGTCGTTCTTTGTAATATGGGATAATGGCACTTTTATTATTTATTGCCTGTTTTGTTTGAACATTTGTTCTTCTTGTGTGGCTGTTTAGTATAGGTGAATCCTGAGAGTTGGCCAGTCGTCGGCTTCTGCCCCCACGAAAGAAATACGGGGGTGTTCGGGACATACTTGAACACTCTTTATCCCATGGCTGGGTCCTTTTAAGGAGGTGTTTCTCACCACGAACCAGGCAATCGGACTATAGGGCTTTACCACTCTCACTTAGCCATAGGAATTCGAGTATGGTCGGCGCAGCCCCTAGTGTTCGGAAGGCCGAACTAGGGGCTCTATTGGCACCTGGTCGGAAGACCGATCCATCGCACTCTGCATTTATAATGGCGTTATGCGGAATAAATCTTTAAGGATTTTACAACCTCTCGAACAGCTGACCAGCTCTCGCTGTATCATGACAGTCAGTTTTTGGCTTTCTTTACTGAGGTGCTCGTCCGGCAGAACCAGGACACAATCGCAGTAGTTCTCCCAGCGCTACCTTAGCCGATGGGGCGGAACGTAAGGTACCAAAACATGGGAGCCGGGCAAACTCAACCAATGACCCAAGACATGATTCGGAGCTGATGCATATAGTGCTATAAGTTTGGGGTGCCGATCGACCGAAAAGGTGGTCGGACTTTATTGCCATACTGTGAAGCCCCTGGCATAATTGGGTGTAACACGAGGCGTCGATGAGAAACAACGGCCGGTAAGTGTTATTTAAGTCTACGCATTGTAGTAGGGTGATATGTCTATGCATATGAGTACGATTTATGATTATGAAAAGCGGTGTTTTTGCCGGAACCTATGATGGCCGGACTGGAGGGGGCTGTGAGTGGATCTGAAGTGAATCCGGACTACCTTCTTTGGGGGGGGGGGTGGTTCTCATGCATGTTCCTGCCCTTGTGTGTCCGGGCCGATTCCACGTCGCCAATCTTGTTCTGCGTCAAAGTTAGTTTGTAAAGGCAAATACTTGGAGGCAACTGAACGTCCTCTTGTGGTTGGTCCGAGGGTTCCTGATCAGACCCTGGTTAACCCAGCCGTTATACCGTGGAGTAGCGTGGACTCCTCAGTTGGTGTCCGGATAGTTCGCTATCGTATCAAAATTTTGATAGGCATGCACGACTCGCTACTCCGGTAGCTGTATGATTTCTGTTCTAAGGGCGGGGTTTGGCCTTGCCCATATGTGTGATTATATCACACGGTGTTGGCCTAATGGTTTACCGCGTGGAGTTTAGTCAACATGGTTCATCCCGTTAGCATATGGTAAATTACCGTATGAGGGGAAGGTGCCGAAGAATTATTCTTTGGCGTGGCATTTTTTTGGTGATCCGAAGACAACCGTTAGAGTGGTGGGCCAATAAACTTGGCCTTTGCACCTGGCATCTTTTAGAAGATGTTATTTGTGGTTTCATACCCACGGGGGCTTTATGTGTTATGGAGCCCCCGGACTACTAGGTGTAGAGGTACTGCAATTGAATTGTTGTGGTTGATGTTGTCCAGACGGTTGATGTGATCGGGGGAGATCAGTCGTACTTTTATGATCTGGAGGATCTTTTGACATTGCCGTTGTTGGACTTCTCCCCTCATTGTTTCCGGCACACGACCGGCCGCTTTGCTTTGAGGATCCTGCATTCTCTATTGGTGTGCTTGGCCGTCTTCCTAGGAGTACCCTAAATTTCACAAGGTTGATCAAGTATGTTGCTCGGGCCACATAGGCTTGAGCTGTTCTTTGTCCGCTGACCGGACTGGGAGTTGCTGGATTTGGCACCAACTTCCCTGACTTGACGTTTATGACAATTGCACCGAGGCTTGAGGATGCCTCTTCGTGTGTCCTTCGTATTGTCTTGGACTGTTGTGGTGTGTTGACGTCGGGATATGTGCCTTGGGTTCTCCTGCTTATGTTGGGGTAGCGAATTATGCCGTGTGTGTCCTTTGTCGGGGCGGTTGAGTTTGTATTTTTTGGTGGCCAGGACCTTGGTCCATCTGTCCACGAGCAAATCTTGGTCAGCTTTAAGCTGCTGTTGCTTCATTTGCAGGCTCCTTGCCGTGGCCATGAGTCGTCGCTTGAAGCGAACTTGCTCCACTGGATCCTCAGGCATGCCGCATTCGGAATTGCCGAGGCTAATCTCGTCTTCGGAGGAGGGCATGTAGTTGTCCTTCTCTAGATATCCGTCCATCGCCTGTTGGGCCTGCTCGAAGGTAGGCTGGTCAGGGTTGTATTCCTCTTCAGCACCATGCGGATTGTTTTCGTCTCCTGGGCCAGCATTACTGTGGCGGGGCTTGGAGCGGCTCTGACAAAGCCCATGCCTTGTTTTTTTCCCTGAGGGGTTATCCTCCGTTGCCTCATCGCCGTTGGTTTCCTTCGGAGTGTCCACCATATATATATCGTACGAGGAGGTGGCTGTCCACCGCCCTGTGAACGGTGGTTCATGTACTTCTCCTGCATCATCGTCCATACCGTCGATGTCTTCGGAGTCGAAGTCAAGCACGTCGGTTAGATCATCAACCGTGGCAATGAAGTGGGTGGTGGGTGGGCAACGAATTCCTTCATCGCCTGCTTCCCACTCGAGCCGGACATAGTTCGGCCAAGAGTCTCCTATCAAAGAGAGCGATTTTAATGAGTTCAGCATGTCGCCAAAGGGCGAGTGCTGGAAGATATCCGCAGCGGTAAAGTCCATTGCCGGGGCCCAACTTGGCTTGGCTGGTTCGGGAGTGCGCGGACTGGAACCAACAACTGGATACGAGTCCGGGGGTCCGGAGTCACCGGCTTCCACGGAGGTGAGACCTGTGTATGGCTCCACCGCCTGTAAGTGTGCGGACTGCAGGGCGGGGTCCATCCCTCCGTCCTTAGGCAATGCAGCCTTCCCCGGATTTAAGTCTGGGGCTACTGCAGGGGTGATATCCCGAGCATTATCCGACAGCAAGTCTAAGCCGTGCTCATCGTGACTGTCCGGTGCTCCTGGCACAGGCCCGAATCCGTCGAAGATCAAGTCTCCACGAATGTCCGCCGTGTATTTCAAGTTTCTGAACCTGATCTGGTGGCCAGGGGCGTAGCTGTCGATCTGCTCCAGATGGCCAAGCGAATTAGCCCGTAGTGCGAAGCCGCCGAACACAAAGATCTGTCCGGGGAGAAAAGTCTCACCCTGGAGTGTGTCGTTGGCGATGATTGAAGGAGCCATCGAGCCTTGCAGCGACGACACAGAGGAACTCTCAATGAAAGCACCAATGTCGGTGTCAAAACCGGCGGATCTCGGGTAGGGGGTCCCGATCTGTGCGTCTCAGGCTGAAGGTAACAGGAAGCAAGGGACAAATTTTTACCCAGGTTCGGGCCCTCTCGATGGAGGAAAAACCCTACTTCCTGCTTGATTAATATTGAAGATATGAGTAGTACAAGAGTAGATCTACCATGAGATCGTAGAGGCTAAACCCTAGAAGCTAGCCTATGATGATTATGATTGTTGTTGTGATCGGCCTTCTAAGGACCAACCTCTCCGGTTTATATAGACACCGGAGAGGGCTAGGGTTTACATGGAGTCGGTTACAAGGAAGGAAATACAATATCCGTATCGCCAAGCTTGTCTTCCACGCCAAGGAGAGTCCCATCTGCACACGGGACAGAGTCTTGAGTCTTGTATCTTCACGCTCCAATAGTCTGGACGATGTATATAGTCCGGCTGTCCGGATACCCCCTAATCCAGGACTCCCTCAGAGGGTCCCGACTGTCAGGGAGGATACAGAGGCACTTCCTTGTGTGCGAAGTTATTGCTGGTGGGTCCCAGTTGTCAGGGGAGAATTTACCGTAATATGGACGCACTTCCTTGCGTGCGAAGATGTAGCTGGTGGGTTCCAGTAGTTAGGGGGAAACTTTTTTTTGCGAAATATGATGACCCGTCCGGTGGGTCCCTGTTGTCAGGTGGAGGAATAATTATTTTATGTGTAATAAGGTTGGACTTCCTTGCTGCGGCCGTGGACCCAGCTGTCAGCCTCTCCACGTACAATACTCTTCTGATGGAAGTCGTTCCTTAACCACATTGACCACGTCGCGCCGAGAGCACCAAGGCGATGGACGATGGCGAGGCCTAGGAAGGGGATGATGCAAAGATGGGGAAGACGCGGCAGTGGATGCCCACGCGGAGAGGAGTGCGAGGGTTGACTGGTTCGGCTGCGGTGTGAGGCTGTCGTCGCCGCAGAATAGCAGGGGGTGTGTGTGAGTAGAGGGATGGCCTAGCAGCGGTGGGAGTAGTAGGGGGCGGTGAGGCCTCTACGGCAGCATAGCCGGCCACGAGAGGCAAGAGCAGGCGGCACGACCGGCGCTGGTTTGGGTGGTTGGAGCAAGAAAACCAGACGTTAAAGAAGCACCACGACCGTTGGATGGACATCGTACAGTCACTCGAGCTAGAATCATTCATATTGACTAAGTTGACAAAGCCCTCCGTCCGCGTCAACTTAGTAGGCCCACAAGTCAGCCTCCCACTATGGTGGGTCCCAGCTAGCAGGGGGAGTATTCATTTTTTTGTGCGTAATAAGGAGGCACTTCCTTGCGTGTGAAGATATAGCTGGTGGGTCTGAGCTGTCAGTGGGGGGAACATTTTTTTGCGGAATATAGAGGCCCTTCCGGTGGGTCCCAGCTATTGGGTGAAGGAATCATTATTTTGCGCGTAATAAGGAGCCATTTCCTTGTGTGCGGTCATGGACCAAGTTGTCAGCCTCTCAACGTACAACCCACTTTCGATGGATGTCGTTCATTGACCATGTTAACCACGCCACGCCGAGAGCACCAGGGCGGTGGACGATGGCGAGGCCTGATACGTCTCCAGCGCATCTACTTTTTCAAACACTTTTGCCCTTGTTTTGGACTCTAACTTGCATGAATTGAATGGAACTAACCCGGACTGACGCTGTTTTCAGCAAAACTGCCATGGTGTTATTTTTGTGCAGAAATAAAAGTTCTCGAAATGACCTAAAAATCCACAGAGACACATTTTGGAATTAATAAAAAATATTGGCGAAAGAATTAGCACAGGGGGCCCACACCCTGTCCATGAGGGTGTAGGGCGCCCCCCCTGTGGCGCGCCCCCTGCCTTGTGGGCCCCCTAGGACTCCACCGACCTCAACCCCAACTCCATATATTCACTTTCGGGGAGAAAAAAATCGAGGAGAAGGATTCATCGCGTTTTACGATACGGAGCCGCCGCCAAGCCCTAATCGTCCCCGGGAGGGCTGATCTGGAGTCCGTTCGGGGCTCCAAAGAGGGGAATCCATCGCCATCGTCATCATCAACCATCCTCCATCACCAATTTCATGATGCTCACCGCCGTGCGTGAGTAATCCCATCTTAGGCTTGCTGGACAGTGATGGGTTGGATGAGATTTACCATGTAATCGAGTTAGTTTTGTTAGGGTTTGATTCCTAGTATCCATTATGTTCTAAGATTGATGTTGTTATGACTTTGCTATGCTTAATGCTTGTCACTAGGGCCCGAGTGCCATGATTTCATATCTGAACCTATTATGTTTTCATGAATATATGTGAGTTCTTGATCCTATCTTGCAAGTCAATAGTCACCTACTATGTGTTATGATCCGGCAACCCCGAAGTGACAATAATCGGGACCCCTCCCGGTGATGACCATACATTGAGGAGTTCATGTATTCACTAAGTGTTAATGCTTTGATCCGGTACTCTATTAAAAGGAGGCCTTAATATCCCTTAGTTTCCAATAGGACCCCGCTGCCAAGGGAGGGTAGGACAAAAGATGTCATGCAAGTTCTTTTCCATAAGCACGTATGACTATATTCGGAATACATGCCTACATTACATTGATGAATTGGAGCTAGTTCTGTGTCAACCTATGTTATAACTGTTACATGAGGAATCGCATCCGACATACTTATCCATCACTGATCCATTGTCAGGACCCCGACTCAATGCCACATCGATCTAGCATGTAACACCTCATATCACTTTGCGGCCTCACGCACGGTATTCCCACGGGTGTCGCTTTACCTTTGCCCGGGACCGTTTGCGCCTTTTGGCACACGTATATGATAGTGTCGCTAGCATCCATATGATAAGGAGCCCGGGCTGACATGGCTAGTCGTAAACCCAAAGTGGCACAAACTTACTGGGACAGGCATCCATGACCCAGCATCGAACGTGTCGGTCATCAGCGAGTGAATCTAGGCTGTCGCACTTGGCTAGCATGACTCCGGTGAACCGGGCTGTAGCGAGCTAACAGGACTCCGGTATTCATCGCGTGACATTTCCCCGAAGGGACAGACACAGGAACGAAGAAGGACACATGCCGGCCAGTCTAAGTGTTCCGGAGCAGTAGCAAGCTACCATGGCTTAGTGGAAACACTAGGAGACATTTCCCGGTAAGAGAGGCTATTAAAGATAAACAACTAGATATTCAGATCCCACACATACCAAGCATTTCAATAACATACACACAATATGCTCAATATGTGCAAATACAACATGGCATCACAACATGACTCTACAACTCAAGTATTTATTCAATAGGCTCCGAGGAGCGAGATATTACAAACATGGGTCTCACGACCCAACATTCATAGCATACAAGTCAAAGCACAAGCGGAAGCTTAACATGTCTGGGTACAGACATCTACAAATGAAAAAGGCTGAGAAGCTTGACTATCTACCAGATCCTGCCGAGGGCACAAGATCGTAGCTGAGGTAACAAGCTAAACGTCGAAGTCCAAGCGGAACTACTAGCGAGACTGAAGTCTCTCTGCAAAAACATAAAATAGGCAAACGTGAGTACAAATGTACCCAACAAGACTTACATCAGAACTAACTACATATGCATCATTATCAACAAAGGGGATGGTGGGGTTTAACTGCAGCAAGCCAGCTTTGACTCGGTGGCTATCCTGAACTACGACTGCAAGTAACTCTTTTGAGGTGGCGCACACGAGTCCACATATTCACCATATCAATACACCACTATGGATTCCCTCCCGTCTCCCTACGAGAATGCCATCCATAGCACTCACGCTTATCTTGCGTATTTTAGAGTATCCACTTTCACTAGTCTATGAACTGTACAGGCAACCCAGATGTCCTTTTTCGCGGACACGGCTACTCAAATAGATCATATTAACCCTGCAGGGGTGTACTTCTTCACACACGCTCTCACCACTTACCGCCGTTTACACGACATGTACTCGGCAACCTTCAAGCGGAAGCCCAGCGAGGGTGTCGGCCACGACCTGACTAACCATACAAGTCTCTCGTCCAGGTTTGTCGCCTATTCGGGTTCCATCCGCAAGGAGATCCGGCTGGGGTGTCGCTCACGGCCCCAAACGATGTGTGCAGGGTTCCCAAGTCCACCATCCGGGTGCCACTTGGTACACCGGGCCACTGTGCCTAGTCTGTCCCAAGCCCACCTGTACCGGGTGCCACTTGGTAGACTACTAACACTACCTACAAACACCAGAAACTAGTTGCAACTCCTGGACAGAGATCAAGTTGATTAATAAGTCGAGAGAGCTTGGAGTGCCCGGAGCCCAATGTGTGGTAGTAACTGTTCATGGATCACAAACACAGAACTCAGTTCCTAAGGACGGCTTCAATGAGACAACCCACCATGTACTCCTACATGGCCTCTCACCGCTACCTTTACCAAGTCGTGTTCACACACTTAGCTCTCAACAGTAGGACATGTTCACACACCTCCGATTCATTCCTGATGAATAAGACCTGACACAACTCTAAGCAATAGCAGGCATGACAGACAAGCATGAATGAGTAGGCACATCAGGGCTCAAACAACTCGTACTCATGCTAGTGGGTTTCATCTATTTACTGTGGCAATGACAGGTCATGCAGAGGATAAGGGGTTCAGCTACCGCAGCAAATAACAGTTGTATCGTTGTTGTCCTAATGTAGTAAAATAGAGCAGGAGCGAGAGAGTGGGATTGTATCGGAATGAACAAGGGGGTTTTGCTTGCCTGGCACTTCTGAAGATAATATAGTTCTTCATCGGTGTCATCGAACTCATCGTCGGTACGTCGTCTACTGAGAGGGGACAAACACCGGCAACACAGAAGGAAACACCATCAATGCAATGCAACAATATGATGCATGAATGTGACATGGCAATATGCTTGTGTTTTGAGCTAATGCAACTAGCAACAAAGTTAAATGAAGTTGGTTTGAACCCTAAGTTCAAATCGAAACTCCATATGTGAAGTTTAAATGCCATTATATGATTTGTGCTAAACAGCAGCTATAAGTTGTTCTAACATGCATGAAAATGGTACAGATGGATAGATTGGATTTTTCTGATCATTTTTCATATATAATTTATTTCATTTGGAGTTACGGTTGAATTTCAATGATTTTTAGAAGTTTATACTATTTTCTGGAATTTTCTGAATAAAAATAAATCCAGAAAAGGCATTACTGCATCAGCACTACATCACTATGACGTCAGCAGGGTCAACAGGGCTGGCCCAGGTCAAACCTGACCAGTGGGGTCCACTGGTCAGTGACTCAGGGCTAGTTAGAGTCGCTGACAGGTGGGGCCGGGTCAACAACCACGTCAGCAAGTCAGCACTGACTTGTGGGGCCGGTCAACGTGTGACGTGGCCGGGTCAAACTGACCTATGGGGCCCGTGTGGTTAGTTTAACCTAAACAAAAGCTAAACCAGAGTTAATTAAGCAGCGGGGCCCACATGTCTGTTAGTCTGTGATCATTAGCTTAATACTAATTAGTTGATAGGCCGGCGTTTAGCCGCCGGCGACGAGCAGAGGCGGCGGCGAGGCTCGGGTTTCGCCTACAGACTGCGGTTTGAGCCGCGGTTGGTCTCTACGGCTAGCTGGAGCTCGCGCGCATCTATCAGTGGCAGTGGGAGGGCGCGAGGTGCAGTGTAACGGCGGGGGCGATGGGCAGAGCGGCGGCCGGAGTTCGGCCGGGTGCGGGGACGCGGCTATGATGCGCTGGGAAAGCATATGGCGGTGGCATTGGCTTCATGCGGAGCTTCTGAGCATGGTGACGCGCGCGGATGCGGGCTATGGTGGCTCAGACCACGGCGGCGCCATGGCCGGAGGCGGAGGGCTCTCGGGCTCGATGGAAACGATGACTATGCGGCGCAATAGAGCAAGGGGAGAGAGGGGGACGAAGGAGGAGCTCACGGTGGGTCAGACGAGCGGCTCGGCGGCCTCGGGGGAGGCTTGGAGGCGACGGGCGATGATGGCGATCTGGCGGCCGTGCGCGGAGAAGACGGGTTGATGGCGAGGTGACAGGGCGTCTAGCGATGCTCGCGTTGAGGGGGAGCTTCAAGGCGTCGAGGAGGACGTAGGGGACGGCACAGGGAGGCGCTGGGATGGCTGTGGCTGCGCATACGGCGGTCGGCGTCGACGACCGCACTCGGTGGAAACGCGTGAGAGAGACAGGGGAGGGGAGAGAGGGCGAGGAGTGCTCGAGGGGGTTCGTGGCGCTGCGGGAGACGTCAAGGGGGGGGGGGGGAGGAGGCAGCCAGGCAGGGAGGAGCTGGCCTCCTCGGCCGCGCGTGTGCGAGCACGCAGCTGCTCCTACTGGCAGGAGGAAGACGACAGGAGGGAAAGCGGTGGTGGACTGGGCCAGTTTGCTGGGCCGCCAGCTGGGCCGCCAGGTTGCTGCACGGTAAGTTCTCTCTCTCTCTCTGGTTTCTCTATTTTAGTTACTGTTTTCTATTTTTCTTCAACTATGTTTGGCTTAAATAAAAATGCCAGGGCATTTCCAAAAATCATGAAACTGCTCAATGTCACTGTTTGGAATATTTCCAACAGCAAACATTTCAGTTTGTGATTATTTGAGCATTTAAAATATTATTTAGCAATTAAATGCCCAAATGCAAATACCATATGATTTAATTCAAAAATTCAGAATGGCCTAGAAAAATGTGCATCATTTTTGGGAGAGGTTCTAGACCAATGCAAAAATGATGAACTTTTCTGAAGGGCATTTTGGGTTCATTGAGAATATTTTTATTTGAACCAAGTTGATTTTATCTGGTTCTAGGGTTTGATCAGTCCCCATTTCAGGTTTAAAAGAAATTTAAACATGATGCAACACAAGACTAACTAACCCAGAGCAGGTCAGAACTAGGGATGTGACAACTCACCCCCACTAAACAAGAATCTCGTCCCGAGATTCAAGCGTAGGGTAAGATGAAGGGGAACGCAAACTAACACAATCGTCACGATCCAGGGTGCACTTCATAGGAACGTTGATTTGACCACCATCTTGTATCGTCGTCTTGCTCTGGGAACTCCAGCCAACATGACAAAGAGAGAATAGGGAAAAAAATCTAAAAGGATCGATCTTATTGAAGGTCGAACAACTTAGGATCAACTCAGGGAATGAGACATAGCAACATCTCTCAAGCCGATACACGAAGCACACATCTGGAGGGATGGAGTGGAACAGATGACGAGGATTCACTAGGTAGACAACAAATCCACACTTAAGAAGGTGGTGAACGGTTGTCAACGTAGCGAGGAGTTGAGTTGCCATGATACCATAACAAGACATTTTGGAAGAGGGTGATTCGTAGATCATTACCTTAAGTGGCAAAAAGAATTATCTTTGATATAGAGATCATTGAAACTCTTCATACCAGCCTAAGGCAATTCTAGAGCGATCGTTTGGAGGAGTTCGGTAGAATGGCATACTCGGACTAGAATGGATTATGTGGATTACCTTGTTGAAAACAACGCGATGGATGATTTTAGTAACTAGGGAGAAGCTCAACAGTAGAAAGTGAGTCCACTATTTGATAAGTTATAACATAACCGAGGAAAACTGAGAGCAATCCCAGTTAGTGTCGATGATAATACCTAGCGCTTGTGCGTGCTCTCAAGAACTTGAGCATTTCCATATTCATCAAGGTCTTACCAACATCCATGTCAAGGATCCTGGCAACACAACGTACTACCATGATGAACAGCGATGGACGATGCAGATGCAAAGAAAGATAACACTTTCTTAGATTTCACCTTAGCGAGGCCAAGGAAACAAAATCTGGATGATCGACCGAGAGACATTTAGCACTCCGCTGCTAATGTTCTCCTTGATGTGCTAGTGTATCCCATTCATAGATATGGTTTGATATCTAGAACATCAAGTAAAAGGTCGGACTTCGGGAACACAAAAATCCATAAGGAATAATTAGGGAGTAATTACTACGAAGTTCTTATGGGGAGGTGGCCAACTTCCTCAATCAAGATACTATAGTAATAGGTCTTCCGGCTGGACGTGTTGGCCACGACATCCTCTTTACCGGTTACAGAGAGACCAATATTATAGTTCTTAGAAAAATTCTCCAACCATCATATCTGCCTGAGATTCAGATCTGGTTGGTGTCAGAACAATCCAGACTCATCGAGTCTAGAAAGAAAAAATGAAAGTTTGCAACACAAATCGACGAGATGACGTTGCGAGATTCTCAGGAGATGAACTACGATAGCAAGCTCCAAAACATGAGCTGGTTCTGCTACACACATGTGAAAACGCTGTCCTAGACAAACATGATCACATAGTAGTCTTATAATAAAACACTATCGAGTTCAGGAGGGGAACCATCAACGAGGATATCGGAGTCTTGTGCACGATCTAGAATTAACACAGCAATTCCTTTTCCTTGAGCAAATCAATCAGTCGCTTGGGGTGCTAGGAATTACATATGGGATGAAGGTTGCAAGTCTCCAAACCACAGAATACTTCACACATATGCTTGACTGAATTGGGATGATTCCAAAGGAAGCAACATTGACTTTCTCGAATCCACGGCGGCAACTTGCATCAAATGCACATGAACTCGAGGAAGTCACTTCTTACATCCGAACATATGCTTCATGAGCTAACATGAAGAAATGCTTTCAAAAGTTTCCAACACTAGCTTAATGTTCAACAAAATTTTGGAGAAGACGAGGATGTTGTCGATGGCTCAACAACAATTCATGCATCTTTCCATATGAATGGAATTCCACAATTATGTGAACAAGGTGATAGCATTGGCCAGACCCAAAAGATGTAATGGTGTATGCTCGAGGGATAACCACGAGTAAGACAACATTACGAACATCGTTGGTTCTGATTTGATTTGACGATAGCCCATACTCAAATCAAAGTTTTTATAAGGCAATAGGTCCAACAACTGATCACAGGGACCAATCGATGAAGATATCATCTTTCTTCAACTAACACACACACAAGATATCCCTTTGGGGTGAACTAAGTCAGGTAAGCTTTTATCTTCCAACTCTCCAAGTTGTTGTTTAGCTTAACCAACTAGCTCAGGGTATCCCACACAGATTCTTGGAGAAAGGGTGGTTTATAAGAAAACCAACTTGATCACAAGCTCAACATAGCGGTCAGGTGACAACCTGGTGATACTTCTGAGAAGACATTCGGAAAATCACGAACCACCAATATGGAACTAAGCTCGAAAACAATCTTGCTTTTCAGGGCAAGATGATATGATCAAGAGAGTAAGGGATTTGAAATAATCCTGACTCATTGATCGAGGAGTGCACCCGGAAATAAGGACTAGGTAGCACAATCAGTCTTAGAATGATGATCCGGGATCCAACACGCTAAGGATGAAATTGTTGTCCATTAAACTACCAAGCAACAGAGTTGCTAGAAGTATAGATCGCACACATCACGATTCACTTGTCGGCGTTCCGGTTGCAACAACATGGGGACCGAGAAATGAATAATGATGGAGAGAGTATCACTGCGTCAAGAATTCATAAGAGGTAGTGCAATTCTCATGACACCCTTGACATGAAGATGGTAACATTCCAAGGTAGAATAGAACAAAAGCTGGATTGGCATTTTGATCTGCTGAATACAACTACTTTGACCCAATCCTGGAAATGGATAAGGTACTGGAGTTTGTTTCTCCTAGTCATTCTGGAATAGAATGGCTTGACGGACCACAAGAGTGACAGGCATCGATGAACAAATGCACGCATACTCTTGACTATCAACTGATAGACGAGGGTCAGAATACAACTAAAGAGGGACAACTCAAAGGAACATATATCTTTCTGAGTTGTGGATGCATGGGCTAGTATGTCAAACCAAGTTCAACAGGTTTCTTCCAGATAACCCATGCAGAGAAGGTAGGACTGGCAGATTCACAATATAGAATGGAGAACTCATCAAGAGCACTCTGGTTGTGATCTTTTGGTTCAAAAGAACTCCTGCCAAGAATGGTTCATGGTATTTGGAAGAACGATATACCACGGACCTCGAGGACTATCGTAAAGGTTACTAATATCCTAAAGGAACTAGCAAACACTATCAACACGAGGTAAGTAGGGTGAATCTCGAGTTCAAAACCCAAGGAGTAGAATACCTACTACTAAGTGGCATCACGGGATGCTTTCGAGAATGATGGCCAAAATCGTCACACTGGGAATACATGCATTGCTAAATTACTAGGTGACTCCCTAAGACACCTAGGGTCATAATAATGGCTTCAACATATACGCCGAGGCAACATAGTACCTCAACTCATCGATTAGTGTGATTAACCTGGCCCAATGGACATCGGGAACATGAGGGAGGGATTTGCAAATGCATCAGACTGTTTAGAAACCTGGGATGACTCGGACAGCATAACGGCTGTAAATGCTCGAAAAGATTTGAGACATACTGCAAAAATGGTGGCATAACCACTCGATCATCACAATATCAAGGTTTCGAGATCAATAATTAACATACGGAAGTAGTAGGAACTTAACTGAGGCTTGAAACCAACAATCCTATAAGTCTACGGATTAGTAACACATGATCCTGATAGAATAAAGAGAAAGCCTAGTTCCTTAACCCCGTAGGAAAGATAAGATGACTCAGATCAGAAGGGCATGAGGTAAAGGAGTAAAAAGAGCCTTACGTTCCATCCCACAATCAATTCCCTTGTATAACTAAAGAATTTCTATACTCAACTTCGACCAGTTTGGCTTGGTAATCCTATAGGCAGTCAAGCTCTGATACCAAAGCTGTCAGGACCTCGACTCAATGCCACATCGATCTAGCATGTAACACCTCATATCACTTTGCGGCCTCACGCACGGTATTCCCACGGGTGTCGCTTTACCTTTGCCCGGGACCGTTTGCGCCTTTTGGCACACGTATATGATAGTGTCGCTAGCATCCATATGATAAGGAGCCCGGGCTGACATGGCTAGTCGTAAACCCAAAGTGGCACAAACTTACTGGGACAGGCATCCATGACCCAGCATCGAATGTGTCGGTCATCAGCGAGTGAATCCAGGCTGTCGCACTGGGCTAGCAGGACTCCGGTGAACCGGGCTGTAGCGGGCTAACAGGACTCCGGTATTCATCGCGTGACATTTCCCCGAAGGGACAGACACAGGAACGAAGAAGGACACATGCCGGCCAGCCTAAGTGTTGTTCCAGAGCAGTAGCAAGCTACCATGGCTTAGTGGAAACACTAGGAGACATTTCCCGGTAAGAGAGGCTACTAGAGATAAACAACTAGATAGTCAGATCCCACACATACCAAGCATTTCAATAACATACACACAATATGCTCAATATGTGCAAATACAACATGGCATCACAACATGACTCTACAACTCAAGTATTTATTCAATAGGCTCCGAGGAGCGAGATATTACAAACATGGGTCTCACGACCCAACATTCAGAGCATACAAGTCAAAGCACAAGCGGAAGCTTAACATGTCTAGGTACAGACATCTACAAATGAAAAAGGCTGAGAAGCTTGACTATCTACCAGATCCTGCCGAGGGCACAAGATCGTAGCTAAGGTAACAAGCTAAACGTCGAAGTCCAAGCGGAACTACTAGCGAGACTGAAGTCTCTCAGCACAAACATAAAATAGGAAAACGTGAGTACAAATGTACCCAGCAAGACTTACATCAGAACTAACTACATATGCATCATTATCAACAAAGGGGATGGTGGGGTTTAACTGCAGCAAGCCAGCTTTGACTCGGTGGCTATCCTGAACTACGACTGGAAGTAACTCTTTTGAGGTGGCGCACACGAGTCCACATATTCACCATATCAATACACCACTATGGATCCGCTCCCGTCTCCCTACGAGAATGCCATCCATAGCACTCACGCTTATCTTGCGTATTTTAGAGTATCCACTTTCACTTGTCTATGAACTGTACAGGCAAACCAGAAGTCCTTTTCCGCGGACACGGCTATTCAAATAGATCATATTAACCCTGCAGGGGTGTACTTCTTCACACGCGCTCTCACCACTTACCGCCGTTTACACGACATGTACTCGGCAACCTTCAAGCGGAAGCCCAGCGAGGGTGTCGGCCACGACCTGACTAACCATACAAGTCTCTCGTCCAGGTTTATCGCCTATTCGGGTTCCATCCGCAAGGAGATCCGGCCGGGGTGTCGCTCACGGCCCCAAACGATGTGTGCAGGGTTCCCAAGTCGACCATCCGGGTGCCACTTGGTACACCGGGCCACTGTGCCTAGTCTGTCCCAAGCCCACCTGTACCGGGTGCCACTTGGTAGACTACTAACACTACCTACAAACACCAGAAACTAGTTGCAACTCCTGGACAGAGATCAAGTTGATTAATAAGTCGAGAGAGCTTGGAGTGCCCGGAGCCCAATGTGTGGTAGTAACTGTTCATGGATCACAAACACAGAACTCAGTTCCTAAGGACGGCTTCAATGAGACAACCCACCATGTACTCCTACATGGCCTCTCACCGCTACCTTTACCAAATCGTGTTCACACACTTAGCTCTCAACAGTAGGACATGTTCACACACCTCCGATTCATTCCCGATGAATCAGACCTGACACAACTCTAAGCAATAGCAGGCATGACAAACAAGCATGAATGAGTAGGCACATCAGGGCTCAAACAACTCCTACTCATGCTAGTGGGTTTCATCTATTTACTGTGGCAATGACAGGTCATGCAGAGGATAAGAGGTTCAGCTACCGCAGCAAATAATAGTTGTATCGTTGCTGTCCTAATGCAGTAAAATAGAGCAGGAGCGAGAGAGTGGGATTGTATCGGAATGAACAAGGGGGTTTTGCTTGCCTGGCACTTCTGAAGATAATATAGTTCTTCATCGGTGTCATCGAACTCATCGTCGGTACGTCGTCTACTGAGAGGGGACAAACACCGGCAACACAGAAGGAAACACCATCAATGCAATGCAACAATATGATGCATGAATGTGACATGGCAATATGCTTGTGTTTTGAGCTAATGCAACTAGCAACAAAGTTAAATGAAGTTGGTTTGAACCCTAAGTTCAAATCGAAACTCCATATGTGAAGTTTAAATGCCATTATATGATTTGTGCTAAACAGCAGCTATAAGTTGTTCTAACATGCATGAAAATGGTACAGATGGATAGATTGGATTTTTCTGATCATTTTTCATATATAATTTATTTCATTTGGAGTTACGGTTGAATTTCTATGATTTTTAGAAGTTTATACTATTTTCTGGAATTTTCTGAATAAAAATAAATCCAGAAAAGGCATTACTGCGTCAGCACTACGTCACTATGACGTCAGCAGGGTCAACAGGGCTGGCCCAGGTCAAACCTGACCAGTGGGGTCCACTGGTCAATGACTCAGGGCTAGTTAGAGTCGCTGACAGGTGGGGCCGGGTCAACAACCACGTTAGCAAGTCAGCACTGACGTGTGGGGCCGGTCAACGTGTGACGTGGCCGGGTCAAACTGACTTGTGGGGCCCGTGTGGTTAGTTTAACCTAAACAAAAGCTAAACCAGAGTTAATTAAGTAGCGGGGCCCACATGTCTGTTAGTCTGTGATCATTAGCTTAATACTAATTAGTTGTTAAGCCGGCATTTAGCCGCCGGCGACGAGCAGAGGCGGCGGCGAGGCTCGGGTTTCGCCTACAGACTGCGGTTTGAGCCGCGGTTGGTCTCTACGGCTAGCTGGAGCTCGCGCGCATCTATCGGTGGCAGTGGGAGGGCGCGAGGTGTAGTGTAACGGTGGGGGCAACGGGCAGAGCGGCGGCCGGAGTTCGGCCGGGTGCGGGGACGCGGCTACGATGCGCTGGGAAAGCATATGGCGGTGGCGTTGGCTTCCTGCGGAGCTTCTGAGCATGGTGACGCGCGCGGATGCGGGCTATGGTGGCTCAGACCACGGCCGCGCCATGGCCGGAGGCGGAGGGCTCTCGGGCTCGATGGAAACGACGACTATGCGGCGCAATAAAGCAAGGGGAGAGAGGGGGACGAAGGAGGAGCTCACGGCGGGTCAGACGAGCGGCTCGGCGGCCTCGGGGGAGGCTTGGAGGCGACGGGCGATGATGGCGATCTGGCGGCCGTGCGCGGAGAAGACGGGTTGATGGCGAGGCGACAGGGCGTCCGGCGATGCTCGCGTTGAGGGGGAGCTTCAAGGCGTCGAGGAGGACGTAGGGGACGGCACGGGGAGGCGCTGGGATGGTTGTGGCTGCGCGTACGGCGGTCGGCGTCGACGACCGCGCTCGGTGGAAACGCGTGAGAGAGACAGGGGAGGGGAGAGAGGGCGAGGAGTGCTCGAGGGGGTTCGTGGCGCTGCGGGAGACGTCCAGGGGGGGAGGAGGCAGCCAGGCAGGGAGGAGCTGGCCTCCTCGGCCGTGCGTGTGCGAGCACGCAGCTGCTCCTACTGGCAGGAGGAAGACGACAGGAGGGAAAACGGTGGTGGACTGGGCCAGTTTGCTGGGCCGCCAGCTGGGCCGCCAGGTGGCTGCACGTTAAGTTCTCTCTCTCTCTGGTTTCTCTATTTTAGTTATTGTTTTCTATTTTTCTTCAACTGTGTTTGGCTTTAATAAAAATGCCAGGGCATTTCCAAAAAATCATGAAACTGTTCAATGTCACTGTTTGGAATATTTCCAACAGCAAACATTTCAGTTTGTGATTATTTGAGCATTTAAAATATTATTTAGCAATTAAATGCCCAAATGCAAATACCATATGATTTAATTCAAAAATCCAGAATGGCCTAGAAATATGTGCATCATTTTTGGGAGAGGTTCTAGACCAATGCAAAAATGATGAACTTTTCTGAAGGGCATTTTGGGTTCATTGAGAATATTTTTATTTGAACCAAGTTGATTTGATCTGGTTCTAGGGTTTGATCAGTCCCCATTTCAGGTTTAAAAGAAATTTAAACATGATGCAACACAAGACTAACTAACCCAGAGCAGGTCAGAACTAGGGATCTGACATCCATTGCCTACGAGCTTTTCACATATTGATCTTTGCTTAGTTACTTCTCTGTTGCCACTGTTACAATTACTACAAACCTGCTATTGTTACTTTTGTCACCATTACCGTTACTTCCATATTACTTTGCTACTAAATATTTTGCTGCAGATATTAAGTCTTTCAGGTGTGGTTGAATTGACAACTCAGCTGCTAATACTTAAGAATATTCTTTGGCTCCCCTTGTGTCAAATCAATAAACTTGTGTTGAATACTCTACCCTCGAAAACAGTTGCGATCCCCTATACTTGTGGGTTATCAAGGCCTAGGAAGGGAATGACACGGAGCTAGGGAAGACTCGGCAGTGGTTGCCCACGCGGTGTGGAGTACGAGGGTTTACAGGTTTGGCTACCGTCACCGGAAAATAACAGGAGGTGTGGGTGAGTAGAGGAATGGCTTGGCCAGCGATAGGGTGGGGCGATGCGGCCTGTGCGGCAGCACAGCCGACCACTGGAGGGGGAGCAGGTAGTCCCACTGGCGCTGGTTTGGGTGGCTGGAGCAAGACCATCAGATATTGAAGAAGCAGCACGACCGTTGGATTAACATCCCATGGTCACTGCTGCTAGAATCATTTGTGGACTAAGTTGACAAAGCCTTTCGTACACGTCAACCTAGTAGACCCACAAGTCAGCCTCCAAATCTGTCACAAATAGCATACATTCCGAAACTTCTATCCAAATTCAAATTAATTTAAAAACTAAACATACCTTAATTTAAATCCAATGAAATTTACCCGCACAAAAACAATGAAATTTAAAATATCAAAATCCGAAAGAAAAAAGTATTTTGGAACAAATTGCCTGTTTGCTGTATTTTTTTTTCATTTTACAGCCCATTTATTATTACTTATAGCCCATTTTGTGGACAAGCCCGAATGCATCCTGTAAGTGCATCTAGTGCCCCTTAATGATTTTGGTGTATTGAAGACTTATAGGTTAAGGGACTAATATGTTTGTGAGTGTACACAGGCTCAATAAGTCAATGAGGAGTTTGATATTTACAGTGAAAGTCGACCCCTAAAAATGAATGTCTTCGGCTGAAGACTTTGATTCTCCTGAAGGCTTTGAAAGTGAATAAATTGGTGTGACCTTGAAGACTTCGATATTCATGCGAGGAATCTGAAGCATGAAGACTTTTGTTTTCGTAGTTTCATTTTCTCTTTCTTGAGTCATAGGAAACACCATACTGTTAAAGGGGTCAAAGTAATACTAAGGAAACAGATTTCCAAGTGATGCTCATCTCAAAATCCTACACCTACCCAATCCTTAGAGTGAAGCCATTGGAAATCTTATATCAGTTCAGTCAATTTCTTCAGTGAGAGAGATGAAGATCTTCTGGTCTCTGAGGAATTTGTTCTGACTGAGGAGTTAGGAATTCGCCAGTGCAAATTGCCTACACAGTGAGGAACATGATAGCCCTAAGGAATTTGAACCTCAAATCCGACCGTTGCTCTGCCACGCGCTAGTTGTCCAAAATATCCTACCACCTAACGGTCATATCAGACAAGGGCATTTATGCCTTATCATGTCGGGCTGCTCCCTAGGCTATAAATAGCCGCCCCGTACAACCACTAGCTGGTCGGCTGCTCCAAGAGAAACTGACACTTGTCATTTGAGAGCATCCCATCCTCCGAGGACTTTGAGCGAAAATCATCAAGTGAGGAAAACCCAAATCCCAAACCCAAACCTATAAAGCCCAAAGTGATTGAGCATCACTGAAGAGATTGTTGCTGTGTGGAACCGACGCTTATTACCTTTGAGGATTGTGTATCCTCCAGATGGTTAGGCGTCATGGTCTGAGCATCCAAGAGGAATTGTTGATTGCCGAGTGACCAAGTCTGTGAAGGTTTGGAAGTCACCTGTGAAGACTTACCACTACTGTTGGGCGAGGTCTGTGTGATCTTAGCTCAAGGAGAATACGGTGAGGACGGTGTGTCTGGGACTGTGTGTCCACGAGTTTAAATACTCAGCCGCTCCAACCAGACGTACAACTGTCACAGCAGTTGGAACTGGTCTACCAAATTATTGTCTTCACCAAGCCTACTGGTTCTATTTCCTCAACCCTTTCATTTCCTTAGTTATGTGTTGATGCACCTGATCATTACTATTTGAAGACTTTGACTGAAGACTTTCTCTAATTCCTCAATCCTATTTCTTCAGTCTATGTTGTCTTCATCCTGCTTATCCTGTGTTTACGCTTTCTGTACTTTGTGTTTTTTTTTCATTTCGTCATGATGACTATGTTGTTGCTCTGTTATGCTTATACCTGAGTACTTATTCCACTGCAAGTAGTTCTTCGCTTAGGAATTTCCTCACCCTGAAATTCCTCAGTGAAGAATTCAAAAAATCGCCTATTCACCCCCCTCTAGTCGACGTAACACACTTTCAATTGGTATCAGAGCAAGGTACTCCCTTGTTCTGTTTGATTTTGGTTTAACCGCCTGGAGTTTTAGTTATGTCGATTGCAGGTATGATCAAGGTCTCGGCTGGGTGCCCTACCTTTGATGGGACGGACTACCTCTACTGGAAGAACAAGATGCGCTTGCATCTTGAGGCAATTGATAACGATCTCTGGTACGTTGTGGAAAATGGCGTTCGCTCTGTCACTCCGTCTTTGAATGCTACTGATGTGAAGAGATTCAAACAACTCGATTATCAAGCAAAGAATATCATATGTGGCCATCTGAGTAAAGGTCAATATGGCAGAGTGAGTGCACTGGAAACTGCTAAGCTGATTTGGGACAAGCTGTCCAAGGTCAACGAAGGAGTATCAACTAAACGTGACTCCCGAGTTGATGTTCTTCGCAATCCCTTCAACCGCTTCAAAAGACTCGACAATGAAAATGTTCAGCAAACCTTCGATCGCCTCACTGACATCTCAAATGAGCTTCAAGCACTTGGTGCTACTAATATCACCGACCATGAGGTGGTGAAGAAATTACTGAGATCACTTGACACCTCATTCGATACCCTCGCACTGATGATTCAAGAACGAGCTGATTACAAGTCACTTGATCCCGCTGATATCCTCGAGAGGCTAAATACTCATGAGTTCCAGCTTGCTGAGAAGAGAGATCTCTATGGACCGAGCTATAGAAAATCACGTGCACTGAAGGCCAAGGCAGTATCTGACTCCGAAGCTGAGGATTCTGGTAGCAGCCTTGTGATCCTGAAGAATTGAGCCAGGAGCTAGCAATGCTCGTGAGGAAATTCCAGAAGTTCTCTCGCCGCGGTCGCTTTGGAAAGTCTTCAAGGAATGATGATTCCTCGTCCCGTGACTACAAGATTGCCACAAATGCAAGAAACCTGGACACTACATGTCTGATTGTCCTCTGTGGGAAAAGGAATCAGATAAGAAGAAGTACAAAGATGATGATTCTGATGACTCAAAGAAGAAGAAGAAATCTTCAAAGTCTTCATCATCAAAATCTTCAAAGTCTTCATCTCACAAGAAGAGCAGTTCCAAGAAGGCCTGGGCATTCATTGGCAAGGAAATGGACTCTAAAACCGAATCTAAGGATAATGTGGAAGAGGAGGAATTAGAGGAATCTGACTCTGGTGTGGCTAGCCTAGCTCTCGCTACTGCTTACGTCAGCAAGTCCATCTTCAACACTGAAGAAAATGACTTCCCCGACTCTGCTGACAAGAGCGTCGATGACCATGCCCCCACCTATTGCTTCATGGCAAAAGGTGCCAAGGTACTCAAACATTCCCCCTCTAACTCTAGTGAGGATGAATCTGATGCCAATCTCAAGCCTAGCTATTCAAAACTTGCTAAAATTGCTGTAAAACAACAGAAGGCCTTAGAAAAGATTCAAAATCAACTAGACAGAAGTGATGACCTGTTGGGTGAGGAATTGAATCGAACTAAGACTCTGACAGATAATCTTCAAAGACTTCAGACTCGGTTTGACAACCTTCAAAATCATCATGACACTCTCTTAACTGATCATGAAAAGCTTTCTTATGAATTTCTTCAGAGAAAGCAAGATCTTGAGAAGTTAAAAGCGAGTTATGAAGATCTTCAGAAGGAAAACGATTCATTGCTTGGTCAATAGATCAGTTCCGCTCAGGAAGAATTTATTCCACCATGTCTGAAATGCATTGAGCGTGAATCTGCTAATTCATCACCTGAATGTTAAAATGCTTCTATTGCTGCAAATTCTTCAACTGTCTCTGTGGTTACAAATTCCTCATCTGAGGATACCACATGTATCACTGACGATAATGCAGGGCTGAAGGAATTGTATGTGACAGGCATTTACAAAAGCCTCAAAGGGCATCAGACTCTATGTGATGTGCTCAAAAAGCAGATCTTGAATAGGAACCCTAGGAAAGAGGCTATTGCATTTGAGAGGAAACTCAATCTGATGGGACCTACTGGAAACCTGAGCAGTATCCCAAAACCTCATGGGTTGCTGCGAAAGGACCTCCTGTAGATCCATGCACTTTATTTGGCTTTACCTCCGATTCTTCATATTCCTCTAATGAGTCATTTGAGTCCAACTATAAACTCTTTAAGAATCAGAATGGTGAATTATTTGATCGATATGTTGGAACTAACTGTAGGAACGGTCCTCCTATGAAGAAAATCTGGGTTCCTAAAAGATGCCTTGAAAATCTTCAGGTGAATGTCATCAGGTCACCACCAATTAAGAATAGGAACCCCAGATCAAATTCTTCATATGGACCAAATTCTTCATATGGATCAAATTCCTCACATGGATCAAAATCCTCATATGAACATCATCGTGCTAACACTTCTGTTTCACAGGGAAAGTCTAAAGGCTTTGATTATGTGCATTGTTGTTCAAACCATTATGTTCATAAGTCCTCGAAGAATTTCTCTGCTTATTCATATGCTTATCCTAACCACTCTTATGTGAAACAAAGTGCACTGGATTCTATGCCATCTTTTTCTTATGGAGCTCATAGACTGATGAACTCTTTGCCACCCCTCCAGATGTGGGCGGTGAAGAAAAAGAACTAATCTCTTATGCAGGGTCAAGTCTCCAGACGAACTTAATCGTGTGAAGAATTTGCTGGAGACCTGAATGTTCTTGAAAGGACGGAAGCTAATCATGAAGAAATGAATCATTCATTTCACACATCCTCATATTGATATATCTGTTACTGTTGATGAAATTGATATCATATTCTTCACTGATGAAGTATATGGGTTCGTAAGTTGCACTAATTCATCTGCAGGATGAACAACCCAAAGCTACTGAGTGGGTCCTCGACAGTGGATGTACAAATCACATGACTGGTGACAGGAGCTTGTTGATGGATACTGATTTGTCACCATCTCATCTGAAGCATATCACCTAGGCTGACAAAGGCAAAAGCAAGGTATTGGGTCTAGGTAAGGTTGCAATCTCAAAGCATAAACACATGGACAAAGTCATGCTTGTCGAGTCCTTAGGATTCAATCTTATGTCTGTCTCAATGCTTTGTGATCTTGATATGGTTGTTGTCTTCGGCAAATATCGTTGCCTTGTGCTAATGGAATCTGACAACTCCAAAGTCTTCGAAGGCTTTAGGAAAGGAGACTTGTATATTGTTGATTTCTCTGCAGGACCACATGTCTACTTGCAAAAGCTTTAGAATGCTGGTTACGGCATCGACGACTTGGTCATGCTGGGATGAGGAACTTGCATACACTCGCGAGGAAGAAGCATGTCATTGGCATCGAGGGTGTTAAATTCCTCAAAGATCATCTTTGTGGTGCTTGTGAGGCTGGAAAGATCACCAGAGCCAAGCATCCCTCGAAGACTATCATGACCACTTCTCATCCCTTTGAATTACTTCATATGGATCTCTTCGGCCCTACTCATTATGCTATGTTCTCTAGTTCTGCATCATTATATGGCTTTGTCATAGTTGATGACTATTCTCGTTACACATGGGTGCATATCATCACTTACAAAAATGAAGTGCGGGAAGTCTTCAGACGATTTTCCTCAAGGGCTTCCACTAACTTTGATCTGAAGATAAGGCATATCATGAGTGATAATGGAACCGAGTTCAAGAACACTGGCCTCGATGAATATCTCAATATTCTTGGTATTACTCAAGAATTATCTGCTCCTTATACTCCTCAGCAGAATGGCGTCGTGGAGCGCTGCTATGTCTTGAGCTTGCATTGGTTTTCCTTGAAGAGGAAAGGGTGATGCAGCAATAGTAGCGTAAGTATTTCCCTTAGTTTTTGAGAACCAAGGTATAAATCCAGTAGGAGGCTCCTCAAAAGTCCCACGCACCTACACAAACAAACAAAGAACTCGCAACCAACGCAATAAAAGGGTTGTCAATCCCTTCACGGCCACTTGCGAAAGTGAGATCTAATAGAGATAGTATGATAAGATAGATATATTTTCGGTATTTTATAATATAGATGCAAAAAGTAAAGATGCAAATAAAAGTAGATTGGATGCAAATATGATAAGAGATAGACCCGGGGACCATAGGTTTCACTAGTGGCTTCCCTCAAGATAGCATAAGTATTACGATGGGTGAACAAATTACTGTCGAGCAATTGATAGAAAAGCGAATAATTATGAGATTATCTAGGCATGATCATGTATATAGGCATCACGTCCATCACAAGTAGACCGACTCCTGCCTGCATCTACTACTATTACTCCACACATCGACCGACTCCTTCCAGCATCTAGAGTATTAAGTTCATAGAAACAGAGTAACGCCTTAAGCAAGATGACATGATGTAGAGGGATAAACTCATGCAATATGATATATACCCCATCTTTTTATCCTCGATGGCAACAATACAATGCGTGCCTTGCATCCCTTTCTCTCACTGGGTAAGGACATCGCAAGATTGAACCCAAAGCTAAGCACTTCTCCCATGGAAAGAAAGATCAATCTAGTAGGCCAAACCAAACTGATAATTCGAAGAGACTTGCAAAGATAACTCAATCATACATAAAAGAATTCAGAGGAGATTCAAATATTTCTCATAGATAAACTTGATCATAAACCCACAATTCATCGGATCTCGACAAACACACCGCAAAAAGAGTTTACATCGAATAGATCTCCACAAGAGAGGGGGAGAACATTGTATTGAGATCCAAAAAGAGAGAAGAAGCCATCTAGCTAATAACTATGGACCCGAAGGTCTGTGGTAAACTACTCACAACTCATCGGAAGGGCCATGGTGTTGATGTAGAAGCCCTCCATGGTCGGTTCCCCCTCCGGCAGAGCGCCGACGAAGGCTCCAAGATGGGATCTCGTGGATACATAAGGTTACGGTGGTGGAAATTGTGCTTTGTTGGCTCCCTGGATGTTTTCGGGGTACGTAGGCTTATATAGGAGGAAGAAGCACATCGGTGGCCGCCCGAGGGGCCCATGAGACAGGGGGCGCGCCCTGTAGGGCGGGCGCCCTACCCTCTCGTGGCCGCCTCGGCTGCTTCTTGACTTGCACTCCAAGTCCTCTGGATCATGTTCGTTCCAAAAATCACGCTCCCGAAGGTTTCATTCCATTTGGACTCCATTTGATATTCCTTTTCTTCGAAATACTGAAATAGGAAAAAAACAGCAATACGGGCTGGGCCTCCGGTTAGTAGGTTAGTCCCAAAAATGATATAAATGTGTAAAATAAAGCCCATAAACATCCAAAAGGGGTAATATAATAGCATGAAACAATCAAAAATTATAGATACGTTGGAGACGTATCAAGCATCCCTAAGCTTAATTCCTGCTCGTCCTCGAGTTGGTAAATGATAAAAACAGAATTTTTGATGTGGAATGCTACCTAGCATAATTCTCAATGTAATTTTATTTATTGTGGCATGAATGTCCAGATCCAAATGACACAAAATAAAAGTTCATATTGACATGAAAATGGCGATACTTCAACCATACTAATCAAAGTAATCATGCCTTCTCAAAATAACATGGCCAAAGAAAGTTATCCCTACAAAATCATATAGTCTTGTTGTTGCTCTATCTTCATCACACAAAGTATTTAATCATGCACAACCCCGATGACAAGCCAAGCAATTGTTTCATACTTTAACAATCCCAAACTTTTTCAACTTTCACGCAATATATGAGCGTGAGCCATGGACATAGCACTATATGTGGAATAGAATGGTGGTTGTGGAGAAGACAATAAGGGAGAAGATAGTCTCACATCGACTAGGCGTATCAACAGGCTATGGAGATGCCCATTAATATATATCAATGTGAGTGAGTAGGGATTGCCATGCAACGGATGCACTAGAGCTATAAATATATGAAAGCTCAACAAAAGAAACTAAGTGGGTGTGCATCCAACTCGCTTGCTCACGAAGACCTAGGGCATTTTTAGGAAGCCCATCATTGGAATATACAAGCCAAGTTCTATAATGAAAAATTCCCACTAGTATATGAAAAGTGACAACATATGAGACTCTCTATCATGAAGATCATGGTGCTACTTTGAACCACAAGTGTGGAAAAAGAGATAGTAGCATTGTCCCTTCTCTCTTTTTCTCTCATTTTATTTATTTTTCTATTTTCTATTTCTTTTTCTTTTCTTTTTTTCTTTGGCCTTCCTTTTTTTTCTTTTTGGCCTTTCTTTTTTTTCTTTTTGTAAAGTCCAAAGTCTCATCCCGACTTGTGGGGGAATCATAGTCTTCATCATCCTTTCCTCACTAGGACAATGCTCTAATAATGAAGATCATCACACTTTTATGGATTTACAACTCAAGAATTACAACTCAAAGCTAGAACAAGATATGAATCTATATGAATGCCTCCGGCGGTGTACCGGGATATGCAATGAATCAAGAGCGACAGTATGAAAATTATGAAGGTGGCCTTGCCACAATTACAATGTCAACTACATGATCATGCAAAGAGCAATATGACAAAAGTAATGGTGTCATATGAACGGAACGGTGGAAAGATGCATGGCAATATATCTCGAAATGGCTATGGAAATGCCATAATAGGTAGGTATGGTGGCTGTTTTGGGGAAGGTATATGGTGGGTGTATGGTACCAGCGAAAGTTGCGCGGCACAAGAGAGGCTAGCAATGGTGGAAGGGTGAGGGTGCGTATAATCCATGGACTCAACATTAGTCAAAAGAACTCATATACTTGTTGCAAAAATCTAGAATTCATCAGAAACAAAGTACTACGTGCATGCTCCTAGGGGGATAGATTGGTAGGAAAAGACCATCACTTGTTCCCGACCGCCACTCATAAGGAAGACAATCAATAAATAAAATTGCGCTCCAACTTCATCACAAAGCGGTTCACCATACGTGCATGCTATGGGAATCACAAACCTCAACACACGTATTTTTCATAATCACCTCAACTAGCATGACTTTAATATCACTACCTCCATATCTCAACACAATTATCAAGCATCAAATTGATCCTAGCATCCAATTCACTTTCTATGATAGTTTTTATTATACCCAACTTGGATGCTCATCATTCTAGGACCAACTTTGTAACCATAGCAAATACCATGCTGTACTAAAAGACTCTCAAAATAATATAAGTGAATCATGAGAGACTAGAAATTTCTTCAAAATTAATCCATAGCCGTGCTCTAAAAGATATAAGTGAAGCACTAGAGCAAAAACTATCAAGCACAAAAGATATAAGTGAAGCACATAGAGTATTCTAGCAAATTCTAATCAAGTAGGCTTCTCCCAAAAGGTGTGTACAGCAAGGATGATTGTGGTAAACTAAAAAGCAAAGACTAATATAATACACGACGCTCCAAGCAAAACACATATGATGTGGCGAATAAAAATATAGCTCCAAGTAAAGTTATCAATGAATGAACACGAAAGAGGGGATGTCTTCCCGGGGCATCCCCAAGCTTAGGCTTTTGGCTATACTTGAATATCTTGGGGTTCCATGGTCATCCCCAAGCTTAGGCTCTTGTCACTCCTTATTCCATAGTCCATAAAAGCTTTACCCAAAACTTGAAAACTTCACAACACAAAACTCAATAGGAAATCTTATAAGCTCCGTTATTGAAAGAAAACAAAACCACCACATAAGGTGCTGTAATGAAATCATTCTTTATTTATTTTGGTATTAAACCTACTGTATTCCAACTTCTCTATGGTTTATAAACTATTTTACTAGCCATAGATGCATCAAAATAAGAAAACAACACACGAAAAACAGAATATGTCAAAAACAGAACAGTCTGTAGCAATCTGTAACTAACGCAAACTTATAGGACTCTAAAAATCCTACCAAAATAGGAAGTCCTGTACAATTTATCTATTGATCAGAAGCAAAAAGAATCAACGCAAAATCACGTTTATGTGATTTAACAAAACTAAATTCGTGGGTGCAAAGTTTCTGTTTTTCAGCAGAATCAAATCAACTATCATCATAGGTTATCCTATAGGTTCTACTTGGCACAAACACTAATTAAAAGATTAAAACACATATAAACAGAAGGTAGATGCAAGATTTATTACTAAACAGGAACAAAAACAAAAAACACAAAGAAAATTGGGTTGCCTCCCAACTAGCGCTATCGTTTAACGCCCCTAGCTAGGCATAAAAGCAAAGATAGATCTAAGTAGTGCCATCTTTGGCACTAAATTCATAAGTAGCTCTCATGATAGATTCATAAGGTAATTTAACTTTCTTTCTTGGAAAGTGCTCCATGCCTTTCTTTAATGGAAATTGGAATCTAATATTCCCTTCCTTTATCTCAATAATTGTGCCAATCGTTCTAAGGAAAGGTCTACCAAGAATAATAGGGCAAGAAAGATTGCAATCTATATCAAGAACAATAAAATCTACGGGCACCAAATTTCTATTTACAACAATGAGAACATCATTGATCCTTCCCATTGGCTTTTTAATGGTGGAATCCGCAAGGTGCAAATTTAAAGAGCAATCATCAAGATCATGGAAACCTAGAATATCACATAAAGTTTTCGGAATCGTGGAAACACTAGCACCCAAATCACACAAAGCAAAACACTCATGATCTTTAATTATAATCTTTATAGTAGGTTCCCACTCATCATTAAGTTTTCTAGGTATAGAAACTTCCAAATTAAGTTTTTCATCATAAGATTGCATCAAGGCATCAACGATATGTTTGGTAAAAGCTTTATTTTGACTATAAGCATGAGGAGAATTAACAACGGATTGCAACAAGGAAATACAACCTTCTAAAGAACAATTATCATAATCAAATTCCTTGAAATCCGAGATAGTGGGTTCAATGCTATTTAAAGTCATGACCTCTCCAATCCCACTTTTACCAAATTTAGCATCAAGATCTAAAAACTCCGAATTTTTGAGACGCCTTCTAGGTAAAGTTGACTCATATTCAGTCCCATAATTATCAAGATTCATATTGCAAAACAAAGATCTAATAGGAGACGCATCAATAACTTTAATATCCTCATCATTATTTTCATGTAAACTAGACGAACACACCTTTATAAAGCTATCTTTCTTAGCACGCAATCTAGCGGTTCTTTCATTGCACTCACCAATGGAAATTCTCATTGATTTGAGAGACTCATTGATATCATGCTTAGTGGAGGAAGATATAAATTTAAGAGAATCAACATCAAGCGAAAGTCTATCAACATTCCTAGCCAAATCATCAACTTTGAGCAATTTTTCTTCAAGCAAAGCATTAAAATTCTTTTGAGAAATCATAAATTCTTTCACACTATTCTCAAAATCAGAGGGCATTTTAGTAAAATTACCATAAGAATTATTGTAGGAATTTCCATAATTATTAGAGGAATTACTAGGGAACGGTCTAGAATTAAAGTTTCCTCTATAAGCATTGTTTCCAAAACTATTCCTACCAACAAAATTCACATCCATAGATTCATTATTATTCTCAATCAAAGTAGACAAAGGCATATCATTGGGATCAATAGGAGTATTTTTAGTAGCAAACAATTTCATAAGTTCATCCATCTTTCCACTCAAAACATTGATTTCTTCTATAGCATGCACCTTTTTACAAGAAGATCTTTTGGTGTGCCATTGAGAGTAATTAGCCATAATATTATCAAGAAGTTTTGTAGCATCTCCTAACGTGATTTCCATAAATGTGCCTCCTGCGGCCGAATCTAAGAGATTTCTAGAAGCAAAGTTCAAATCGGCATAAAATTTTTGTATGATCATCCATAAATTCAAACCATGAGTAGGGCAATTGCGAATCATCAATTTCATTCTTTCCCAAGATTGGGAAACATGCTCATGATCAAGTTGTTTAAAATTCATAATATCGTTCCTAAGATTGATAATCTAAGCGGGAGGAAAATACTTAGAAATAATAGCATCTTTGCACTTGTTCCTAGAATCAATACTATTTTTAGGCAAAGACGAAAACCAAACTTTAGTACGATCTCTAAGTGAAAACGGAAATAACTTCAATTAAACAATATCGTCATCCGTATCTTTCTTCTTTTGCATATGACACAAATCAACAAAGTTGTTTCGATGAGTAGTGGCATCTTCACTAGGAAGGCCGGTGAATTGATCTTTCATAACAAGATTCAGCAAAGCAATATTGATTTCACAAGACTCAACATCATTAAGAGGAGCAATCCGAGTACTAAGGAAATCATTATTATTGGTATTTGAGAAATCACACAATTTGGTATTATCTTGCACCATGGCAACAAGTAATCCAACACACAAGCAAACAGAAAAAGGCAAGCGAAAAGAGAGAGAGATTGGGAAAGAGAGGGCGAATAAAACAGCAAGGGTGAAGTGGGGGAGAGGAAAACGAGAGGGGAATGGCAAATAATGTAAATGCGAGGGAGATGGGTTTGTGATGGGTACTTGGTATGTCTTGACTTGAGCGAAGACCTCCCCGACAACGGTGCCAGAAATCCTCCTTGCTACATCTTGAGCTTGCGTTGGTTTTCCTTGAAGAGGAAAGGGTGATGCAGCAATAGTAGCGTAAGTATTTCCCTCAGTTTTTGAGAACCAAGGTATCAATCCAGTAGGAGGCTCCTCAAAAGTCCCACGCACCTACACAAACGAACAAAGAACTCGCAACAACGCAATAAAGGTGTTGTCAATCCCTTCACGACCACTTGCGAAAGTGAGATCTAATAGAGATAGTATGATAAGATAGATATATTTTGGGTATTTTATAATATAGATGCAAATAAAAGTAGATTGGAAGCAAATATGATAGGAGATAGACCCGGGGGCCATAGGTTTCACTAGTGGCTTCTCTCAAGATAGCATAAGTATTACGGTGGGTGAACAAATTACTGTCAAGCAATTGATAGAAAAGCGAATAATTATGAGATTATCTAGGCATGATCATGTATATAGGCATCACGTCCATGACAAGTAGACCGACTCCTGCCTGCATCTACTACTATTACTCCACACATCGACCGACTCCTGCCTGCATCTAGAGTATTAAGTTCATAAAAACAGAGTAACGCCTTAAGCAAGATGACATGATGTAGAGGGATAAACTCATGCAATATGATATAAACCCCATCTTTTTATCCTCGATGGCAACAATACAATACGTGCCTTGCAACCCTTTCTGCCACTAGGTAAGGACACCGCAAGATTGAACCCAAAGCTAAGCACTTCTCCCATGGCAAGAAAGATCAATCTAGTAGGCCAAACCAAACTGATAATTCGAAGAGACTTGCAAAGATAACTCAATCATACATAAAAGAATTCAGAGGAGATTCAAATATTTCTCATAGATAAACTTGGTCCTAAACCCACAATTCATCGAATCTCGACAGACACACCACAAAAAGAGTTTACATAGAATAGATCTCCACAAGAGAGGGGAGAACATTGTATTGAGATCCAAAAAGAGAGAAGAAGCCATCTAGCTAATAACTATGGACCCGAAGGTCTGTGGTAAAGTACTCACAACTCATCGGAAGGGCTATGGTGTTGATGTAGAAGCACTCCATGGTCGATTCCCCCTCCGGCAGAGCGCCGGCGAAGGCTCCAAGATGGGATCTCGCGGATACAGAAGGTTACGGTGGTGGAAATTGTGTTTCGTTGGCTCCCTGGATGTTTTTGGGGTACGTAGGCTTATATAGGAGGAAGAAGTACGTCGGTGGCCGCCCAAGGGGCCCACGAGACAGGGGGCGCGCCCTGTAGGGGGGGCATGCCCTACCCTCTCGTGGTCGCCTCGGCTGCTTCTTGACTTGCACTCCAAGTCCTCTGGATCACGTTCGTTCCAAAAATCACGCTCCCGAAGGTTTCATTCCGTTTGGACTCCGTTTGATATTCCTTTTCTTCGAAATACTGAAATAGGCAAAAAAAACAGCAATACGGGTTGGGCCTCCGGTTAGTAGGTTAGTCCCAAAAATGATATAAATGTGTAAAATAAAGCACATAAACATCCAAAAGGGGTAATATAATAGCATGAAACAATCAGAAATTATAGATACGTTGGAGACATATCAAGCGCAAAAATAGGACTCTTGTTGAGATGGCTCGCACTATGCTTGATGAATACAAGACACCTCAGCGCTTCTGGCCTGAAGCAATTGATATTGCGTGCCACATCATCAATAGGGTATATCTTCACAAATTCTTCAAAAAGACCTCATATGAACTCCTCACTGACAAGAAACGAAATGTAAGTTATTTCAAAGTCTTCGGTGCCAAATGCTGGATTAGAGATCCTCACCATCACTCTAAATTTGCACCGAAAGCACATGAGGGTTTCATGCTTGGTTACGGAAAGGACTCACACACCTACAGAGTCTTCAACATCAATCATCACAAGGTTGTTGAAATTGTAGATGTGCGATTCGATGAAACTAATGGCTCATAAAGAGAGCACCTACCTCCTGTGCTAGATGAAATGTCACCTGAGGAATCCATCAAGTTCAAAGCTACTGAGGATGTCATCCCTACCGAAGAATATGCTGAAGAAGTCATTCCTGATTGTGAAAAAAATCATGCTGGAGCTGCTGAAGAAACTGGTGTCACGCCCAAGATGCGACCCTATCCTAAAGGAACTCGAAGGTCCGACCAAGGATAGAAGCGCATCTTGAAGACGCTTTTGCAAGGTGGATATCATTACATCAACATTACATAATAGATGGGGATACATACAAATGGCATACAATGCCACATGAATACAACATCATCTTACATAAGATCACCATCCGACTACGGATGAAACACAAACAGAAACTCAAACGACATCGACCCTGCTAGCCTAGGCTGCTGACCTGGAACCTATCCCCTGATCGAAGAAGAAGCATAAGTAGAACTCCAAAACAAGCAAACATCACTCTCGCGTCATGATCATCGCATAACCTGTACCTGCAACTGTTGTTGTAGTAATCTGTGAGCCACGAGGACTCAGCAATCCCATTACCATGGGTATCAAGACTAGCAAAGCTTAATGGGAAAGGAAGGGGGTAAAGTGGTGAGGTTGCAGCAGCGGCTAAGCATGATATGGTGGCTAACATACGCAAATAAGAGCGAGGAGAGAACAAGCGGAACGGACGTCAACTAGTAGTGATCAAGAAGTGATCCTGAGCTCCTACTTACATCAAACATAACACAGAAACCGTGTTCACTTCCCGGACTCCGCCAAGAAGAGACCATCATGGCTACACACGCGGTTGATGCATTTTAATTCGGATATGGTGTCAAGTTATCTACAATCGGACATTAAGAAATTCCCATCTGCCACATAACCGCGGGCACGGCTCTCGAAAGTTTATACCCTGCAGGGGTGTCCCAACTTAGCCCATGATAAGCTCTCGCGATCAATGAAAGATATTCCTTCTCCCAGGAAGACCCGATCAGTCTCGGAATCCTAGTTTACAAGACTTTTCGATAATGGTAAAAGAAGACCAGCAAAGCCGCCCGATGCGCTGACAAATCCCGATAGGAGCTGCACATATCTCGTTCTCAGGGCACACCGGATAGGTCAGCCTACGAGTAAAACCAGACCTCGAGTTGCCCCGAGGTGGCCCCGCAGTCTGCCCGTTTCGGACCAACACTCGAAGGAGCACTGGCCCGAGGGGGCTAAAATAAAGATGACCCTCGGGCTCCGGAAACCCAAGGGAAAAAGGGGTAGGTGAGGCAAATGGTAAAACCAAGGTTGGGCCTTGCTGGAGGAGTTTTATTCAAAGCGAACTGTCAAGGGGGTCCCATAAATCACCCGACCGCGTAAGGAACGCAAAATCCGGGAACATAACACCGATATGACGGAAACTAGGGCGGCAAGAGTGGAACAAAACACCAGGCATAAGGCCGAGCCTTCCACCCTTTACCAAGTATATAGATGCATTAATATAATAAGAGATATTGTGATATCCCAACATAACCCTTTCCAGCATGGAGCAATCTTCAACTTCACCTACAACTAACAACATTATAAGAGGGGCTGAGCAAAACGGTAACATAGCCAAACAACGGTTTGCTAGGAAGGGTGTCAAAGGTTAGAGGTTCATGGAAAATTGGGAGGCTTGAAGAGAAAAAGATAGGTAGCGCAGCAAAGTGATAGAACGAAGCAACTAGCGTAGCAATGATAGTAATGAGATCCAGGGTAGCGGTCATTTTGCCTAAAATCCCGCAAGGAAGAAGAACGAGTCCATGAAGAAGATGAAGCCACGAAGACGAACCATGAGTAGACGAACGAATCCTCACGATCGCAACGAAACCGGAACTATCGAGAAGAAGCACACAACATAGTAAACACACCACACATAGACAAGACATGATGCACAACAAGCATGATGCATGGCAAAGCTACATGGAGCTACTCATGGTAAGAGATGATGCATACAAGACCAACACATCAAAGCAAGTTTAAATGAGGTCGGAAACAACATAGAACAATTCCGGTAAGTCCTCATATGCAAGTTCCAAAGTTGGTCCAGATCTGAACAAACATTAAGTTGAAGTTGTTTAACATCAAGTTAAGGTGCACCAAGATGATCTACACGAGATTCTAGTCAAGTTACATATAAAGTTCATTAGATTCGGAGCTACGGCCTAGAAGATATGAGCAACACAAGATAAACATGGCATTGATGCAAAATGCATACAAACATCAAGCAAACACCTCAAAACAAGGATGCAACATGATAATATGAAACTACATGCAAAATCAAGCAAGTTCCATATAGAGCACACTCAAAACGGAGCAACGGTTCAACACATACACTCTATACAAGTTTAAAGGACAAGCTGTACAAAACAGCAACTAGGCATATTGCAAGCACCAAAACAACATGCTACAGTACCACAACATAAGAACAAAAGGCATGGGCATGGAGTACATGTAAAGCATGACAAAACATGAACACTGAGCTAACTCGAACTAGAACATGCTCAAAAGGACATGGCAAGATTGCAAATAATAACAGTTTCAGACTTACCAGAAATAACATCAGATTGCAATGTTTAGAGCTATCAAACAACATGCTACAGGAACATATCATGGAAACCAAAGGCATGGAATGAATCTACTACTTGCATATAACAAAAGTCCCTTACTGACCAAGATCCAAAAGGGCACAGAAAATATGATGGCACCCATGTAAACATGGCAAAAGATATGACAGATTCATACATGGCAGGAACAACAATAAGTAGGCATGTTGGTGAGCTTGAACCACTCACCACAGAGCAATACATGGCATGTCAAGGCAACCAAATGTAAGAATACATGTTTATTAAGCTAAGCATGGCAAGATAAAGTTCATAGGGTGCATGGATCACTAACAACAACCATGGCAACATTGAACTTAATGTTAACAGGCTGACAACAACATTATTTAGCAAGTTGAGAGCATGATAACTACATGTTACAGCAGGCTAAAAATGCAACCAGGGGCATCAATGGATAGAGCACAACATGTATAACAAAACATCCTTAGTGAACATCTCCAGATTATGCATAGAATGACTTGTAGCAGCAGGTTTACATAGCATCATAATATAACAGATTCAGCCTAGCAAAACAGCAACAACAAGTACCCTACTTCACGAGCTCGAGGCACTCAGTACAAGGCTCACAAAAATACATGGATGGCACAACTATAAATATGGCATATCATAGATCAAAACTCATGTAGACATTAACCTCATAGGGTGCACGCATAAAACATGGCAAAAATGACAAATGAGCAAGTTATAATAGTTTCAGCAGATTAACATCATATAGCACTCTTTCAATGATGATTCGGGCATCAAGATAAGCTCAAATGAACATGGTGCAATAGAACAAAATGTAGAGCATCTCACAACGAACAATTTGACATATTACACGTATGAAACGGAGCAGTATGCAGCAAGTTATGATGCGATGAACAGGGCATGAAAATGTTGAAATATTTCGGGACTTAGGCAAAAATCGGGGTCAACCTTGGTCTTCTCAGATCTGGATCGGGGAGCGGTTCCCGAGGACGGCCGGAGAGCTCGCCGGAGTTTGCACGAAGGTGGCCGGAGAGGAAGGAGAGGCCGACGCGGGGGAGAGGAGAAGGACACCGGCGACCGAGGGCGGATCCGGCGGCCAGAGGGCGCGGAGGCAGCGGCGCCATGGCCGCGGTGGAGCTCCGGCGAGGAGCTCCCGGGCGGCGCGGTGGCACGGTGTGGCGGCGGCGGGGCGGGACCCGGCAGCCGGGCGGCGGAGGCGCGCGGTGCTCGGGGGCGCCTCGGGGCGCGGGTGAGGAGGGGGCCGAGGGGCGGCGACGCGGTGCCGGCGTGGAGGTTCGCCGACGGCGAGCGGCGTGGAGGGCGAACGCGGGCCCGGAAGGCGTGGGGCGCGGGCCGGCGGCGGCGGCCGACCGGGCCGGGAGGGCCTCCCGTGGGCTGCGGCGGAGGGAGGAGAGAGAGGGTGCTGGCGCGGGTGAGGTGGCGGCGTCTGGTTGGCTAGCGGCGGCGGCGGGATGACGCGGCCTCCTCCGATTGGTCGGAGTGAGGTGGCTGGGGCGGTGGACATGTCCGGCGTGGGGTTGGACGTGTCCGGCGGCGCGAGGATGAAGATGGCTAGGGTTTGGACCCGGGATTTTGGGGGAGAGGGCATATTTATAGGTGGAGGGAGCTAGGAGAGTCCAAATGAGGTGCGGTTTTCGCCCACACGATTGTGATCGAATGACCGAGAGCATGGAGGGGATTGGATGGGTTTTGAGCCACTTTGGAGGGGGTGTTGGGCTGCAACACAAAGAGGCCTTTTCGGTTACCCGGTTAACCGTTGGAGTATCAAACGACCTCCAAATGGCACGAAACTTGGCAGGCGGTCTACCGGTGCTATACCAAGGCCGCTTGGCAAACCTCGGTCCATTCCAAGAAAGTTTAACACCCGCTCACAACGAGAGACAAAAGGGGGATGCCGAAGGACATAGGAGTGCCGGATTGCAAAACGGACAACGGGGAAAATGCTCGAATGCATGAGACGAACACGTATGCAAAAAGAGATGCACATGATGACATGATAAAATGCAAAACACAAGCAAATGACATGGCAACGACGGCGAATAACTGGCGGGCACCTGGCGCATTAGATCCGGGGCGTTACAACAGGTCCTGAAGAAACTGCTGGGCCTAAGCAAAGTCGTCAACCCGCACATCCTCGCGTTACAAACGAAGTGCAGATTGAGAAGATCATCGATGACATCAATGCACCAGGTCCCCTCACGCGCTCAAAAGCTTCACTTTATCTAACTTTTGTGGGCATTTTGCATTTATCTCTATCACAGATCCCACTAAAGTTGATGAAGCATTCATGGAATCTGAGTGGATTCAAGCCATGCAAGATGAATTGCATAAATTTGAGCTCAACAATGTGTGGGAGCTTGTCAAGCGACCAGACCCACGCAAGCACAACATCATCGGTACCAAATGGATCTACCACAACAAGCAAGACGAAAATGGCCTCGTGGTGAGGAATAAGGCTCGTCTTGTAGCTCAAGGCTACACACAGGTTGAAGGAATTGATTTCGATGAAACTTTTGCACCTGTTGCTAGACTTGAGGCTATTCCCATATTGCTTTCTTATGCTAACCATCATAATATCATCTTACATCAAATGGATGTAAAAAGTGCATTCCTCAATGGTAAGCTTGAGGAAGAAGTATATGTTGCTCAACCACCAAGTTTTGAGGATCCAAAATTTCCAGATCACGTCTACACACTCAACAAGGCCCTCTATGGCCTCAAGCAAGCACCTCGGGCGTGGTATGACACACTGAAGGAATTCCTCATGAATAAAGGCTTCAAACCCGGTTCACTTGACCCAACTCTTTTCACCAAAACATATGATGATGAATTATTCGTGTGCCAAATATATGTTGATGATATTATCTTTGGTTGTACTAACCAACGCTATAGTGATGAATTTGCCTATATGATGAGTGAAGAATATCAAATGTCCATGATGGGAGAATTGAAATTCTTCTTAGGTCTTCAGATTTGTCAACAATACAATGGCATATTCATATCTCAGGAGAAATACCTCAAGGATGTGTTGAGGAAATTCGGCATGCAAGATTGCAAAGGCGTCAAAATCCCTATGCCCACTAATGGCCATCTATGCACTGATGAAAATTGTAAAGACTTCGATCAAAAGGTATACCGCTCCATGATTGGCACTTTATTGTACCTATGTGCATCTAGGTCGGATATTATGCTTAGTGTTTACATGTGTGCCCGATTTCAAGCTACACCGAAGGAATCACACCATAAGGCTATGAAGCATATTCTTTGATATCTAGCTCACACACCAACACTTGGATTATGGTATCCCAAGGGCTCTTCCTTTGATCTCATTGGATATTCAGACTCTGACTATGCTGGTGATCGGGTGGACCGCAAGTCAACATCAGGCACATGTCATTTCCTCGGACGATCCTTCGTATGTTGGTCCTGGAAGAAATAGAACTGCGTATCACTCTCCACTGCAAGCTGAGTACATTGTTGTTGGATCTTGCTGTGCTCAATTACTATGGATGAAGCAAACACTCAAGGACTATGGCATCAATGTGAAGAATGTGCCACTCTACTGCGACAATGAGAGTACTATCAAAATTTCTCACAACCCAGTTCAGCACTCAAAGACAAAGCACATCCAGATTCGTCATCATTTTCTTCGTGACCATGTGTTGAAGGGCGATATCTCCATCGACCACACAAATACTGAAGACCAGCTGGCTGATATCTTCACTAAGCCCTTGGATGAGAAGAGATTTAGCAAGTTGCGGTGTGAGCTAAATATCCTAGAATCTTCGAATGTTCTTTGAAAAGGACACACATCCTAACACTTACACTGACTTGATGACTTAGATGTGCAACACACGAAGTAACATTTTTCTTCAATCAATGAAGACTAACCCTCTAAGTGCGAAGAAATTGATTCTCAGAACCCTACAAGAGTTGTACGTGGTGTCTGAAATCAACTTTCTTATACGGTGGGATATGCCACCAATCAAAGTTGAAAATCTTCAATTTGAGTTTTTCTTCATTTTTGAAATTCCTCAGTTTTTCAAATTCTTCAACTTTACATTGTCTTCACTCTTTCCGTCATTATTCTTCCTTGACTATGTGTGTGTGTGTGTGTGTGTGTGTGTGTGTGTGAGTTTATGTCCTCCACAATATTCACTTATTGCTAATTCTTCAAGTTGTATTTTCTGCTAAATGAATGTGATCGGACCCTTATCCCCCTCTATGCTAAACTCAACCCAGTCTGTTCACAAATTCTTCATGCGCGTTCTATTTGAAACTCGTTCAAATTCTTCACTTTGTCCTTGTCAGCTGAAGAAATTGCGATTGTCAGCTGAAGAAATTGCGAATGAAACTTTAAAATATTCTTATCTGAATTTTTGGCTTTTGCCGCTCAAACCATTACGCATTCCACGGTATACTTATCTATTCACCCACGATCTCATACGATCTCCACCTCTCAGTACATGGGTGCCACATATCGCGCAAATGAGAAGGATCAGGGGCACGTTCGTCCAATTTCCTCGAACGAGTGGTTTTTCACCTGAGCTATAAATACCCCCTCCCCTCCTCACTTTGTTTTTACTCCGCTCGACCTCTCTCCCTTGCTCGAGCTTCTCAAAACCTAGCGCCGCCGCTACTTCCATCATCACCGATGAGGAAGAGCTTCACTGCCTCGACCTCGTCGCCGTCGTACTCGCGCCAGCCGCGGACATCTTCTCTCCGCCGCCGCCGTAGACGTCTTCCTTCGCCAAGTTAGGGCGTGGAAGATCCAAGCCGACGAACTTCCAAATCTACACCTTTTGTTCATCGTGTTCTTCATCAAGGGTAATTAAAAGTTACTTTTACTGCATTTATTCTACTGATGATTTTCATCAAATCTTCAAAAGGTGCTTATTCTTCAACCTCCACACACTAAATACCTAATACAAATCTTCAGTTCTTGATCTATTTCTCTAAGTGACGTTTTTCTTCATGATTCCTAAATTGTGTGAATCTCATGATCCACACAACTCTGGAACCTAAGTCAAAGAACGCTTAGTTAAATTCTTCAAAACACATCAGGTCAATTTCCTCAAACATGTTCAGTTTTACAAAAACTTCTGAGAACGCATATGACCTCTCCAAATTCTTCGCACCTATACTCTGTTCACAGGTACACATGTCTGCTGCTGAATCACTTGGTTCTCATCAACTTAACTCATTTCTAGCATTCCTCGAAGAAAAGCTGCATACTTCTTCAGAGAACTCAATCATTCAAATTCATCAGCTGAAGAAAATGGCAGATAGTAAAAGGCCTCAGAAAGGAGGAAAGAAGCTTGAAGTCAATACTGCCTTTGAGATCCCTGATGACATCTATGCAGGGTACTGTATGCCTGATGGGGTAACCCACGGCAAGGAGACTAAAATGAGCGCAAAGTGCACATATAGAGGATTGAAAGAAGATGGGCAAGAGAATGGATGGAGTACAGATATGTCACTCCCAAATACATGAAGAAATTCGCTCTTCACCCTCCATGCTCAAGACCTCCTCTGGCACCTGGCCAAAGAGCTGATCCAACAAGCCTCAAACATGGTGAGGATTATGCTGATGAATGGGCCAGGCGGCAAGCTAAATTGGCCAAGCAGGACAAAGAAGCAATGAAGAAATTCAATGAGGATTCTGCTGCTGCCGCTGCCGAGGCTTCTTCAAGCAAAAGGCTATGCCAAAGAAGCCTGCCCGTAAACCTCCAAGTTCCTCAGCAGTGCCCTCACGGCTAAGTTCTTCTTCAATGCCCTCACGGCCAAGCTCCTCAGTGCCACAGAGACAAATTCCTCAGGCTGCCCCAATTCCTCAAGCTGCACGAATTCCTCAGGCTTCAAAACCCTCAACTCCTCCGGCAAAATCCTCGGCACCTGTGCATTTCGCCACTTGCCAAAGGACCACTAGCATATCAATTGCCTCAGGAGCTTCAGCAAGTTCTTCAGCTCATCCGTCATCAACCGGTCCCACACTGCTGAAGACCAAGGCCACTGCTGGACGAGGCACCAGACCAAGTCCTCACAAGAAGTAGGTGGTCTTCCAAACTCCATCTGATTATGAGGTTGATGATGATGAATTAGCTGATATCATCAAGGACAGACAACAGCGGGCCGCTAGAGCCAAAGGGAGTGTTGTGCCCCTTCTACTAGATCCGAAGAAGATCCTAGATTTCATCGATCTCTGGCACAAAGATCCCAAAGCTCCAATGCCAGAGTTGGGCCTCACTCCTAGACAAAGTCGCATGGTGAAGGCGTTCATAGCTGAAGAAAAATGGAAATATGATCAAGCCAGGAGTGGCTAAGAAAGCTCAGTATAAAACGCAGCGCTTTCTGAAAGATAATGTTCTGAGTCTTTCGCCCGAGCAGCTCATTGGACTTCAATCTGAAATCAAAAAGCTCAGTGATGAATTTGACGCCTACAAGGCAGAATGGCTGGGAGCCAAGGTCAGATTCGTCAAGATGGCGAAGAAATCCACTTCAGGTGCTGCTAATCCTGTGCACATTGAAGTCATTCCAGCTGAAGCATCTGCTCAAGCCACTGAAGGAAATGCCAGCACTGCTGATGAAAATCAGGCTGCTGATGAAACTGCAAGTAGCAGGGCTGCTGAAGAAATTCTAGCCTCTGAAGAAACTGCCAGGGTAACCACTAGTGTTGCGCCTGAAGAATCTGCCAGGCCAACTGAAGCATCTGTTGCTGCGCCTGAAGAAATTGCTCAAGACAGGCCAACTGCATCAGCTGTGCTTGAAGAAATTGCCCCAAATACCTCTACTCCTCCTGCACCTACACCAAGTCTAGTTCTTCCTTCTACTCTGGAAGTGGAGAAGACCAAAGCTGCGGAGCGAGCTGCTCTGAAGAAGAGGAAAGCATCAGCTACCTCAAAATCTTCTGCACCCAAGAAGGCGAAGATTGACAAGTTCAATTGACAATCCCATTGATGTTGTTCCTCTTTCAAGCATGCCATCAAAGAAAATTGTTCCTTATGGTGAAGAATATCAGATTCCTGAAGAATCTGCTAAAGAAGATCCCTCTGCTGCTTCCACAGAGCAGATGGATGAAGAAATTAAAGATGATGTTATCACTTCAACTCCTCAGGTATCATCGCCAACGCCTCAGTTCACTGCTGAAGAGCCCAACGTTGAAGAGATGGAAGTGGATGAGAGCATGGACATTGGCTGCACCACTCCAATAATGAACGATGATTTTTGGGATAGTCAACACCCCAATTCTCTTCTGTTCAGACCACCACAGCAAATTCCTCAGTCCCCAACACCAACAGAAGTTCAGATGGGCTCTGAAAAAATACATACTGCCCCTTTCATTCATGAAGAAATTCCAGCCACTAGTGCTAATGAAAATGCTGCTGAAGAAATGGAGGCTCGGGCTGCAAATGAAGCAGAAACTGAAATTCCTCAGCCTGTGGCTCCAGAAATTGAGATTCCAGAGGTTGTATTGCAAATCACTGACACTCCTCAGCCCCAGCCGAAGAATCCATTCTCCAAAACTCCGAAGTTCAAGGCTGATGCCTTCTTCAATGAGCATGTATTATTCACTGATTACAATCCCTATGATTATGCTCATCTGAGGAGGAAGTGCTTCTGGACAGCCAGTCAAGCAAATTTCTATTCTTCAGTGCTTTTCAACAAGGATAAAGTCTTCGACCATGAGCATATTCCTCACTTGGATATGAAATCACTGCCTTGCTTCATGCCAGTCCTCGCTGCTATTCATGATGCTGGACTAATACACTTCTGCAGTGACATCTGTGATTGGAATGAAGAACTTATTCTTAAATTCTATGCGATGCTGCACATCACAGGCAATGCTGAAGATTTGAACTCATGGGTGTTGGACTGGATGACAGAGAACACTCACTATAAGACACCGGCTACTGAATTGCTTCGTGCCATGCCTGTCAGTCCTTCCCCAGCAGGTGCACGTTTGATCTATTCTGAAGCTGAACTATCTGATCACTTCATGAAAGTGTTGATGAAGCCATTGAAGCATGGTCAAACCTCAAGGACAAAATTCCTTGTGAAGGAATTGAAATATGTGCCAAGGACTGTCTACCGCATCCTGACGAAGACATTGAGTCCAATCAAAGGCCACGATTCTAATGATGAAGAAGTCGTATGAAGAATCTACTTTCCAACATCATGCACAGTATTCCCGTGAACTACCATGATTTCTTCATGAGGACTTTGGCAACCATTGCAATGTCCCCGTTTGGGTTGAAGCCTTACGCTCCTTGGATTATGAGATTCATCAGATCAAGGTCTTCACTCAACTACAAAGTTGATACACTCAAACATGGCAGCTTCTTTCCCCCAATTGAAGTCGTCAAGCGGACATTTTCCTTAGCTGATGAGAAGGGCAAGGCCACTGCTATTATTGATGAGGGAAATCGTCCATTGGATGGATAGTTTTGCAAAGTTGCTTCATACTCCACCAATGATGACTCTGCTACTCATGATTCTGTCGCCAATGCATCTAAGCAAAGTCCTCAGGCAACTGCTCCAAGGGTGATGACTGATCGTGAGCTTCTCCTCAGTCTTCATCAAAAGGTGGATCACAATCATAAATGGGTAAAGCATCAGTTTGGTTCCATTCTTCACAACATGACTGTGAAAGTGCAACTATCCCTAGGTGGTTTTGGTAATTCATAACAACATATAGCTCATTGAGCTAATGCTATTCCAAGACTATTATTTCAGGAAAACTCAATGAATGGCATGGCATGGATTATGAAAGTGGATCCCTCAAAATACTAAGGACAAAGGATTGGCTCAAGCTCAAAAGCTCAAGACTCTTCATTTTATATTTTAGTGATCCAAGATCACATTGAGTCTACAGGAAAAGCCAATACTGTCAAGGAGGGATGAGGTGTTGCTTAATGAGCCTCTTGCTTCATGTGCTTAGTGATATGCTCCAAAACCCTCAGCTACTTTCTCACATCCACAAATGACCTAAACCCAAAGCCAAAATCGGTCACACCGATTCTTCCTATCCGGCGCCACCGATTTCAAAAGTCATAGCCACTGCCACAAACCCTAAGCAAATCGGTTCTACCGATAGGGATCTCGATCTCACCGAGATGGGATTGTAATCTCTCTGTTTCCCATCGTAATGTTTCGGTCTAACCGAAGTGAGCAACCAGTCCCACCGATATTGCAATGTAAATTCTCTGTTTCCCTTTTGTAACATTTCGGTCTCACCGAAAAGAGAAAATCGGTCCCATCGAGTTTACCTGACCAACTCTCTGGAAAGCTTATTACCAAAATCGGTCTCACCGAGTTTGTGTAATCGGTCTTGCCGAGATTACATTATGCCCTAACCCTAACCGAATCGGTCTCACCGAGTTGCATGTCATTCCACTGAAAATCCTAACGGTCACTAGGTTTGCTGAATCGGTCCGACCGAGTCTGTTGAATTGGTCCCACCGAGTTTGGTAAATTGTGTGTAACGGTTAGATTTTGTGTGGAGGCTATATATACCCCTCCACCTCCTCTTCATTCGTGGAGAGAGCCATCAGAACAAACCTACACTTCCAACTTACCATTTCTGAGAGAGAACCACCTACTCATGTGTTGAGGCCAAGATATTCCATTCCTACCATATGAATCTTGATCTCTAGCCTTCTCCAAGTTGCTTTCCACTCAAATCTTCTTTCCACCAGATCCAAATCCTATGAGAGAGTTGAGTGTTGGGGAGACTATCATTTGAAGCACAAGAGCAAGGAGTTCATCATCAACGCACCATTTGTTACTTCTTGGAGAGTGGTGTCTCCTAGATTTGCTAGGTGTCACTTGGGAGCCTCCGACAAGATTGTGGAGTTGAACCAAGGAGTTTGTAAGGGCAAGGAGATCGCCTACTTCGTGAAGATCTACCGCTAGTGAGGCAAGTCCTTCGTGGGCGACGGCCATGGTGGGACAGACAAGGTTGCTTCTTTGTGGACCCTTCGTGGGTGGAGCCCTCCATGGACTCGCGCAACCGTTACCCTTCGTGGGTTGAAATCTCCATCAACGTGGATGTACGATAGCACCACCTATCAGAACCACGCCAAAAACATCCATGTCTCCAATTGCGTTTGAATCCTCCAGACCCTTCCCTTTACTTTCTTGCAAGTTGCATGCTTTAATTTCCGCTGCCTATGTACTCTTTGCATGCTTGCTTGTATTGTGTGACGATTGCTTGACTTGTCTTAAGATAGCTAAAATCTGCCAAACTCTAAAATTAGGAAAAGGTTAAGTTTTTAATTGGTCAAGTAGTCTAATCACCCCCCCCTCTAGACATACTTCAAGGTCCTACAAGTGGTATCAGAGCTTTGGTCTCCATTTGCTTTGATTTCCATAACTTTTGTTGGTCATAGCACTACTAGGGAAAACCCTAGCAGTAGCGCAGGTTTTGTGTCCACTAGTAGCATGGGAGTCCGTGCTACTAATAAGACGCTACAGCTATTGCTTAGTAGTAACGCGTGCCCACACACGCTACTGCTAGGACAAATAGCTGCAGCGTTTATTCAGTACCACGCTACTGCTAAGGTAACTACTTGCAGCGTGTTTTCTGTCCATCGCTACTAGTATTTTTTCTATTTTTTTTTATTTTTAGTGTATTTATGCACCATCGTACAAATATTGGTACAATACCAGTTATGAGGTTTACATCATTATGTCCATAACAGTGTGTCAAATGAAGGTGGATTAGGTTCAAGTGGAGGCAATATGTGGTGCATGTCAAAAGTATACTACTAATCCAAACTTGATCTAGTTTGGACTAGTAGTACTTTCGATGTGCCCACATGTTGCCTCCACTTGAATCTAATCCGCCAGCACAAGCTATTTAATCATCATCCTAGTCATAACCACCAACAGTATTTATTTAATCACCACTAACTCTAGCTAATAATAATCATCATAGTTATTACCACCAACACTAGCTATTTTATCATCATAGTAATAGTGTAGCACATCATCATCCTCAAACTCATTTCTAGCTAGCTAATCACTCTTGCTGCTCTCTCTTAGGTAAAATAACATAAAACATGTATAGCTCTCCTCCTTGATCAAACTGGAGCATGCAGATGAACCTGTCTCCTAATCATGGGTAGCGCATCTATTTGCTGCCCCCTAGTACTTCTCTGCGCTCCCCCATCACATATTTGGTCCAGTCTTGCACTATTAAGCATCCGTCGCTAATCTTGAATGCACTAAAGTAATCTGTAGGATATCTTGGCCGTAAGCTGATAATACTCATGGTACCTTTAGTCTCGATCCCATAAGGCACAACATTCATCGGGAGTCCCTGTTGAAGAACATCGTACGGTAACATACTTAGCAATGAAGTTTAGCTTCAAAAATAATGTATGGAAAAGATGCACTGATGACAAATAGTAAAAATCTTACCATCCTTCCTAAATAGATGTGACCGTAGTTCATTACGAACACTATTGGTCGCACATTTTCAGTACTAACATTTCTAAATGCAGGAAGAAAATTTGTCTTGACATTATCAAGATCCTCAAGCCACAAAACATAATGACTGAGCTCCTCGCAGTTGAGTTCAGCCCCAGGACAGTATACGGTCCTGTCTACCAAGCGCTGGACATGTTTGCTTGCACCGAAATAAGCTGACAATACAAATTAGTTGTCAACTATTTTTGAATAAACAATATCAAAGACATAAATATGGTTGAGAAACTTACATAATGGTATAACTGGAGGCGTCTACACATCGACCCAGATGTCGGTATTACCTTCAATATCATCTTCCGGACGAATATCAAAGGTGATAACCATATCAGGCTCAAATGCATAAGTCTTGCATAGTGCTCGCCATGTTTTGCATCCAAAATAGGTGTAGTCGTCTGAATTGTATAATTTTGCATGGAAAATATAACCATGATCGGTCTTCAAGTAAACTTTCTTTTCCTTCAAACTATGACTAAAACCTATCTTATCCAATACAAAAACTCTTGCATGGCAGGGGATACGCTAGTAGAATAGTAAAAAAAATATAAGTTGAAGCAAATGAAGCAGATGCCATGCTTAATTATGAAAAAAGACTTGTCGTTGTGACTTACTGTATCCACTTCGAAGTTCTCGTCCAGCTTGATGCTGAAGCGCCTATCATCATCTAGGAAGATTCCATCGCACAGGCCGCGCTCGTCTTTGCAGTATTTGCAAATACCTAAATCCTTTTCGTCGTCAGACATTTCGTATGTTCATAGTTAGAATATTAATTCAAAATCGATCGAAGACAACTACCAAGATACTCAACACACAAATCCGGGGCACTCGATATTTCCTACATATTCTGGCACAAGTCATGCCAAAATTCACGGAAAAATCTGGCATGACCTTTGCTAAAATAGGACATATCGAGCGCCTGAAATTTGCCGGAACGGAAATGAATCAACACTCTGGCAAAACATAGGCCACTCGGAGGTGTAACCTACAAACATGACTGGCCACTTGGATATTGAGCAACACAAGATATACATTTCAAAATATCTTATAGGACTCAAATTAGCATGCATTCAATAAGCAAAAGTAAATCATCTCATGCGTCCGTACATCGTCGAATATTATCACTAATACATCACGAATAGTGTCATACATATAACATCACTAATACAACTAAAACTCGAGCACACGACGGGTATCGGCGCGGGCGGTGGACACCCACAGAGAAGGAACCATCACGGGATCATAGCTCCAGTGAGATCCCCGGAGAACCTGCCAGGTATTGGAGAACGGCTTGTGCTCCAACGTAAACAAGTAGCAACGGACGTGCGCGTCCTCCTCACTGACACAGTGACGCACCACCTCCGCGGAGTCCTCGAGCCTCTGGATCGTCACTAGCCCACGCGACCGCCACCAAAGAAGGTTCGGGTCAACGACAGGCTGGCTCCTCACCAACCTGCGCCCCCGGTAGGTAGCGCCTCCCAGTACCACCCCGGTGGAGCCCAGTCCCGGACATGGCCGATCTGGTCAAGCAGGTGTCGTCCTCCGCCGACTCGACGACGAGGATGCGGGATAGGCATCGTCCACGTCGAGGCGGGAAAAATTGCTTTAACTAAAAAATAGAAACAAGTTCTTACTAACTAGTTCTATTAATTCAACTAGTACCTAATTAGTACCTAGTTCTTACTATAAATAAAAATATTCTAGTACCCAATTAGTACCTAGTTCTTACTAACTAATTAGTACCTAGGAACTACTGCCCTAATTACCATCTAAGTAATTAACTAACTAGCACTAAAAATAGCCTAGGGTTCATACTAACTAGCACTAAATAGCTAGGGTTCATACTAAGCAGAGAAGAGGGATCGGAAGGGGAGAGTGCTTACAAAGGGCGGGGAGAGAGATGGGGTCGGGGGAGACGGCGACACCGAGGCGTGGCGAGGCGGGGTCGGGGGAGACGGCGGCGAGGCGGGTCAAGGGAGACGGCGGCGAGGCGGGGTCGGGGGAGACGACGACGAGGCGGGGTCAGGGGAGACGGCGGTGAGGCGGGGTCGGGGGAGACGACGGCAAGGCGGGGTCGGGGGAGACGGCGGCGAGGCGAAGGCGACGAGGAATAGTAGAGGAGAATTGGGGAAAGAAAGCAGATGAGAGGGAATCAGGCCGCACGGGGGGTTAGGTGAAAATAGCTTTAACTGTAGCGTGGGGAGGAAAAACGCGCGGCTGCTAAAATCCGTAGTAGTAGCGCTGTTCGTAGAAGGGCACTACTACTATACCTAGCACGTCGGGAACGGTGTGGCAATTATAGTAGTAGTGCTTTCTGTTCCTGTCGCGCTACTGCTAAGCGGCTAACAGTAGCGCGGTTCTGCCAGACGCGCTACTGTTAAGTAGCAGTAGCGCCTCATTTTAACAAGCGCTACTGGTAACATTCTGTGTATAAGGTTTTACCTAGTAGTGTAGCCTTGGTTTCACAACCTAGGAGAGTATGGCGTCTAGCGAGGGAAATTATCACCGTAGAGGTCCTTACTTTGATGGTACTAATTTTGCTAGTTGGAAGCATAAGATGAAAATGCATATTCTCGGACATAACCCCACCGTTTGGGCAATTATTTGTAATGGCTTGTGTCGGTGTCAAAACCGATGGATCTCGGGTAGGGGGTCCCGAACTGTGCGTCTAGGCGGATGGTAACAGGAGACAAGGGACACGATGTTTTTACCCAGGTTCGGGCCCTCTCGATGGAGGTAAAACCCTACTCCTGCTTGATTGATATTGATGATATGGGTAGTACAAGAGTGGATCTACCACGAGATCAAGGAGGCTAAACCCTAGAAGCTAGCCTATGGTATGATTGTTGTAATGGTTGTTTGTCCTACGGACTAAAACCCTCCAGTTTATATAGACACCGGAGAGGGCTAGGGTTACACAGAGTCGGTTACAATGGTAGGAGATCTACATATCCGTATCGCCAAGCTTGCCTTCCACGCCAAGGAAAGTCCCATCCGGACACGGGACAAAGTCTTCAATCTTGTATCTTCATAGTCTTGGAGTCCGGCCGATGATGATAGTCCGGCTATCCGGACACCCCCTAGTCCAGGACTCCCTCAGTAGCCCCTGAACCAGGCTTCAATGACGATGAGTCCGGCGCGCATATTGTTCGGCATTGCAAGGCGGGTTCCTCCTCCGAATAATTCATAGAAGATTGTGAACACCAGGATAGTGTCCGGCTCCGTAAAATAAATTCCACATTCCACCGTAGAGAGAATAATATGTACACAAGTTCAATCTGCTGACGTATTTGTGGCATGACGTCTCGCCACTACCAAGCCTTCACTTGAATCATTTTTTATTATACCGCCTCAGAGCGTTTAGCAAAGCAGTTTCCTTGGCACGTCTTGTCGAAGCAGAGATCGTGTTCCCCTTATTCCGGGATTCCCATCAAAACGGACGTGGGTAACCCAACCGCGCCATTGATGGTGGCGCTTGGGAGATAAGCGAGTTTTACCAGGCCGGTGGGGACGCATAGTCTTCGTCCGCCCATATATAAGGGGATAAGGATCCACCTTTTTTACCTATGCCTTCTTCCTCCTTTGCTTATCCGTCTCCGCGCACTCGAGCTCCAGCGCCCAATTTCGCACATCTGGCCTCAACCTTCTCCAGCCATGTCCGGAGCGGGAGGCAAGTGGATGGCCTCCTCCGTCATGGAGGGGCACATCGAAAAACTGCGCAGCGCCGGATACCTGTCCAGCGACATCGCGCACCGGCTGCCCGACAAGGGGCAGCTCGTCCCCACCCCCAGGCCCCATGAGAGGGTCGTGTTCCTTCCCCACTTCCTCCGCGGACTGGGCTTCCCACTTCATCCCTTCGTCCGGGGGCTCATGTACTACTACGGCCTGGACTTCCACGATCTGGCGCCAAACTTCATCCTCAACATCTCGGCGTTTATCGTCGTGTGCGAGGCCTTCCTCTGCATCCAGCCCCACTTCGGCTTGTGGCTAAAAACCTTCAACGTCAAGCCGAAGGTAGTGAAGGGCGTCCAAGCGGAGTGCGGAGGCGCCATGGTGGCAAAATGCCCAACGTCCTCTGGCTCGAGGGCACCTTTGTGGAAACCATCAAAGGGTGGCAATCGGGGTGGTTCTATATCACCGAGCCGCGTGGCCCCCGAGTTCAGATCTGGTACTCCCATGTAGCTCACCTCCTGGAAAGAGAAGGTCTTGCTATGGGGCAGTTCGGAGGAGCAGACCGGACTCCAATCCTGTCTCCAGAGTCCAGACCTTGGTGAACAAGAAGCTCAAGCTTGTCAACGTGATCCAGGTCATGCTCGTCCGCCGGATCCTCCCCTGGCAACAGCGGGCCTTTAATCTGTGGGAATTCGATCCGACACAGCACCGGACCCTGAGCGGGATCTTCGACACGACTTACGAAGCCGTCTGGAGGGTGCTATTCAAGGGCGGGGAAGCCCCCGCGTCCGCGACTAAAGATCACGGATTTAGCACCAAGCGCCCGGCCGGTGTGGTAAGATATGTTATCCTTTATGGGACATTTATTTCATTCATAGTTTGACTCTGTTGTGGGATCTAAAACTCCCGGTGCCTTTAAAAGGACTGGCAGAGGACGTCCGGACAGTTTAACTGTCCGGTTCCCCTCCCCGAAGACCCAGCGGATGCCCGTTTAACGGGGCTGCTAGTCCCGACACTTTATGTGGTGCCGGAGAAGAAGGCCACGGGAACCCGAAGGAGTTCCCGGCACCAGGTGGTATCGGACTCATCGTCCGATGGCTCCGAGGCGGACTCCTCCCCCAAAGATGAGGAGGAGAAAGAGGACTCTCCCCAGGAGGGGGGTGAGAGGAAGAGGAAGGCTTCCCCAACAGGGGAGGCCGATGGGTCCAAAAGGGGAAGGACCCTTCCTCCGGACAGCTCCGCCAACGCCAACGTTGGCGACGAAGGGTGGCCCTCAAGGGCCAAGCCTCTGGCAAGATCGTAAGTATCCGGATTCCTGAATGATTTATAATTTCTCTTTCGTGCCACATGTTGTCCTTCTAATGCCGCACACTTCCTGTAGTCCGGCCGAGGAAGATCTTCCCGCTTCATCGAGCGGGTCCTTGGCTCCGTCGGATGTGGATTCCATTCCGACCGCCTCCACCCCTCGTGATGCTGACGACGCTGAGGTGGGATCCCAGGAGGGGACCCATCAGGAGGAGGCTCCGAAGGTGCTGCAAGGAAGCCTCCCGGACTTTGCGCCGGACTCCGTGCCGGAACCCGCAGTGGTTCCGGAGTCCGGCGGGCGGCCCCTTCGTAAGAAGGGCAAGACCATGACACCGGAAGCGCCGGACAACTTGTTGGAGGCGCTCAACGGCGCTTCCATCAAGGAAGAACACCGCACTATCATGAGTGTGGTGATTCAGAAGGTTCAGCTCGCCAAGAGCGGGCTGACCGAAGCCTGCAGCAGCCTTCTAACAGGCTTTGAGGTAAGAAGTTTAAAATATGCAATGTAATACCGCATAGACAGTAGCCCCTGATGCTCAGTTCGGTGTTCGGAAAGAAAAGCCGGACTGAGGATCTAAAAAGATATACGCAGGAGTTCTAAAAATATGTCAATATGGGATTGCAGGCTGCGCTGCTGACCTCTGCCGCATTGACTGCGGAGGTCGGTGCTTTGAAGCAAGACCTCGAGCGGGCCGAGAACGAGCTCGGCCTTGCCAAGAAGCAGCTCGAGGACAAAGAAGGTGAGTAACACCGTAATAAATTTGTACCTTACAGAAAAGGATTTTGGTTGCAATAGAAATAACAAGGATAATGTGGGCACTGCAGGGGCCACGAACGAGGTGGCGACCCTGAAGGAGGCCATGTCCACGACTGAACATAATGCGGCCGCGGAACGGGTGGAGCGAGAGAAGCAGGAGGCGCGGGTGGCGGAGGTGCGGCAAGAGCTCCAGGCTCTCATGGAGAAACATGAGAGTTTGGAGCGCGACTCGAAGACTCGAGAGTCCAAGCTTGCCTCGGCTCTTGAGAGTGCAAAAGCCGCTAAGGCTGAGGCCCATAAGGCCCTTCAGGAGATTGAGGCGGTGAAGAAAATAGCGGCGGGTAAGGCATTTTTCATGCAAAGCAAGCATGTGAATGTAAATTACCTGTTACTTACCCGAATTCGGAGGTCTCCAGGGGCGTTTGCAGATCTGCCTCGCAGTGTGTCTGATGCCGCCGCATTCTACCGGGCCGAGGAGGGGAGCTCAACGGAGAAGGTCTTCTGGTCTCAGTATGCTGAGGCCAGAAATCCGGTGCCCCTTAGCGACCAGCTGAAGCAGCTGGCCGAGCTCCACAAGGTAGCCGAGCAGGCCATGAAGGGCCTCATAGTCCGGCTGTGGCCTGAAGAGGCCATGCCTGGGAGCTACTTCGGTCTCGTGCGGTGGCTGGTGGATGCGTGCCCCTGGGTGGAAGTCATCAAGCGCTCCGCCTGCATTGAAGGTGCCCGTCGGGCCCTTGCCCGCGCAAAGGTGCACTGGGGCAGGCTGGATGCTGAGAGGCTTATCACGGACGCGCCGCCGGCGGGCAAGGAGTATCATACGCCCGAAATGTACTATAAGAGTGTCCTGAAGGGTGCCCGCAAGATTGCGGATGAGTGCCCCAAAGATGTAATTATTGAGTAAACTCACAATGTGTTATCCTGTGCGCTGAAAACTTTTTTCATATGCGCTAAGCAACGCTTATTAATTTAAAATATTACCTTCTGTGCGGCCGTTTATCAAATCTGAGAGATGGCAAGTCGTTGGCTTCAGCCCCCATGCCACGAGTGCTGGGGTGTTCGGGATAAACTTGAGCGCTCTTGTTCCCATTTTTGGGTCCATCTAGGGAGGCGCTGAACACAACGAACAAGGCAACTGGACTTATAATGCTTGAACACTCTCACTTAGCCATAGAATTCTATAATTTTAAATTTCGGCGAAGCCCCTAGTGTTCGGAAGACCGAATTCGGGGCGCTATCCACGCCTTGGCCGGACACAGCCGGTTCCTCGCTCTAAGCGGCATAAGTCTTTAGGGACTCGAAAAGACCTCTCGAACAGCGACCAGCTCTCTCCTTATCATGACAGTCAGTTTTAGCTTTCTCCACTGAGGCGCTCGCCCAGCTCAACCGGGGCGCAATCGCAGTGGTTCTCCCAGTGCTACCTTAGCCGACGGAACGGAACGTAAGCTACCAAAACATGGGAGCCGGGCAAACCCAACTATTGACCCAAGACATGATTCGGAGCCGATGCATATAATGCTATAAGTTCGGGGTGCCGCACTTGTGAAAGTGTTCGGACTTATCACACCATAATGTGGGGAACATAAGCCCCTGGTGTATTCGGCCGTACCAGAGTGTACGGATGCAAGATGTCATAAATGAACATATATAAGAAAAGGAATGCAATTATAAGCGAAAAGTGACGCATTGTTCATTCAAGGAATTCTGCCACGAGTGAGAACGATACAAATAGTGCGGTAAGCAAGGGATTGGACTATTAAACATGTCCCCCTCCAGGGGTAGGCTATGGACTGGTGTATTTAACAAATTTAATGCTCATAATGGAGACCACCTGAGTGTTCGTAGTAGCCTTTGTCCTTCCCTGGCTGTTGCATCGTGAGTTCGGAAGGTTCACCGCCGGATAGGGTCTCTGGTAAACAGAGTCCTATGGATAAAAAGAAGAAAAAAGGAAAATAAAAAGAGCAACACACTTAGGAGCCCATGGTGTGGTTGAGCCGCATTCCGGGCCTGTCGTGGTCGTGCCCCTCCCCCTATGCCCATGGTATCTCCAGAGCGTAATGATGTATGCGAAGAGCTGGTCTTGCAATCATGCAAGGGCTGGGGTTGGGGCCGCATTGCTACGCGTGCTCGGAACGTGCCAGGTGGTCTTGATTGATGTTACTCCGGGCGCGTTTGGCCGTGTCCGGTCGTTTAACGGCCGGACTTGAAAATTGCCTTAAAAGGCTGCTCTGTACTTCTGTCGCGAGAGCCGCTGTGTGTTCCTCCGTTTGGAGGGAGCGTTCAGTATTTCCGTTGACCGTGATGACTCCACGGGGGCCTGGCATCTTGAGCTTGAGGTATGCATAATGCGACACCGCGTTGAACTTTGCAAATGCAGTTCGTCCGAGCAGAGTGTGATAGCCACTACGGAACGGGACTATGTCGAAGATTAACTCCTCGCTTCGGAAATTATCCGGGGATCTGAAGACCACTTCCAGTGTGACGGAGCCTGTACAATTGGCCTCCACACCTGGTATGACGCCTTTGAAGGTCGTCTTTGTAGGTTTAATCCTTGAGGGGTCTATGCCCATCTTGCACACTGTATCCTGATAAAGCAGGTTCAGGCTGCTGCCGCCGTCCATCAGGACTCTAGTGAGGTGAAATCCATCGACGATTGGGTCTAAAACCAATGCGGCGAATCCGCCATGGCGGATACTGGTGGGGTGGTCCCTTCGATCAAAAGTGATCGGGCAAGAGGACCATGGATTGAACTTCGGGGCGACTGGCTCCATCGCATATACGTCCCTAAGTGCACGCTTCCGCTCCCTCTTGGGTATGTGGGTTGCGTATATCATGTTTACCGTCCGCACTTGTGGGGGGAAACCCTTCTGTCCCCTACTGTTCGGTGGCCGGGTCTCCTCCTCGTCATTGCTATGCAGCCCCTTGTCATTGTTTTCGGCGATTAGCTTGCCTGCCTGCTTGAATACCCAACAATCCCTGTTGGTGTGGTTAGCTGGCTTTTCGGGGGTGCCATGTATCTAGCAAGAGCGGTCGAGTATTCGGTCCAAATTGGACGGACCTGGAGTGGTTCTTTTGAATGGCTTCTTCTGCTAACCAGGTTTAGAGCCTCTGAATCCGGCGTTGACTGCCGTATCCTCATTGTTATCGCCGTTAACGCGGCGTTTGTTTTTGTTTCGACGCGACCTGCCATTGTGGTCCTTAGTATCTGGACTGCCAGCATTTTTGCTGAGGTTGTTGCTGCGGGCTAGCTAGCTGTCCTCCCCCGCACAGAAGCGGGTCATGGGTGATGTGAGGGCTGCCATGGATTTCGGATTTTCCTGTCCTAGGTGCCGGGCCAGCCACTCGTCGCGGATGTTATGTTTGAAGGCTGCAAGGGCCTCTGCATCCGGACAGTCGACGATTTGATTTTTCTTTGTTAAGAACCGTGTCCAGAACTGTCTGGCCGATTCATCTGGCTGCTGAATTATGTGGCTTAGGTCATCGGCGTCTGGTGGTCGCACATATGTGCCCTGGAAGTTGTCGAAGAATGCGGCTTCCAGGTCCTCCCAACACCCAATTGACTCTGCGGGCAAGCTGTTAAGCCAATGCCGAGCTGGTCCTTTAAACTTGAGTATTTGATGGCGTGGAGATCGTCGTCGCGGGCCATATGGATATGAAGGAGATAATCTATGATCCAAACCGCGGGGTCTGTTGTGCCATCATAGGATTCAATGTTCATGGGTTTAAACCCTTCAGGGATTTGATGATCCATTACTTCGTCTGTGAAGCATAGTGGGTGTGCGGCGCCTCTATATTGAGCAATATCATGACGTAGCTCAAGAGAGCGTTGTCTGCTGTGTTCGGCCCGGCCGGAGTTGCTGTATCCGGCGCGACGGTAGTCGTTGTGGGTCGTGGGGCGCCCACGTGATCCATAGATAGATCTGGATTGTCTTGCCTTGTCCTCCAATATATCCCGCAAGTCCGGCGCATTCCCCCGTGGCTTCACGCTTTTCGAGCGATGCTGGGGTATGGTTCTGGCAGAGGGCCTAGATGCCTCTCTGTCGCGGCCACGAGGTGGTCGGTCTGCCGTATTGTGCGCTGGTGATGAAGGTTTATATGCCTCCTCCTCTAATCGGGGGAGCAGCTTGCATTTTGGGTAGCTTTTGGAGGGGCATTCGAGTTCGTACTCTTCGGCCGCCAGGACTTCAGTCCATCTGTCGGCTAGCAGATCTTGATCAGCTTGAAGTTGTTGCTGCTTTTTCTTTAGGCTATTTGCCGTGGCCATTAGCCTGCGTTTAAAATGCTCTTGTTCGACGGGATCCTCTGGCACGACGAATTCGTCGTCGTTGAGGCTTGCCTCGTCTCCGGAGGGAGGCATGTAATTATCATCCTCGACCTCTTCGTCTGCCGCTCTCTCGTGAGGGCTGGCTTCTGCATCCTCCTACACTAAATCTTGCTGGAGGGGTTGTCCTCGGCACTCTCTGGGGTGTTATTATCTCCGGTGCCGGAATCTCCATTCTTGCTGTGGCGGGATTTAGAGCGGCGCCGCTGACGTCGGCGCTTCGGCTGTTTCTTAGGGGAACCTGCCTCCGCTGCTTGTTCGCTGTTCCCGTCCTTCGGGATGTCCACCATGTATATGTTGTATGACGAGGTGGTCTTCCAGTGCCCCGTAGGCGCTGGTTCTTGATCGTCTCCTTCATCGTCGTCCACATCATCGATGTCTTCGGAGTCATAGTCTAGCATGTCGGTTAGATCGTCGACAGTGGCTACAAAGTGGGTGGTGGGTGGGCCTTGAATTTCTTTGTTGTCCGCATCCCAACCATCTTGACCGCAGTCCGGCCAGGGCTCTCCTGATAACGAGAGATGCTTTAGCGAATTCAAGATGTCGCCAAAGGGTGAGTGCTGAAAGATGTCCACAGTGGTGAACTCCATGATCGGCGCCCAATCGGATTCGGTTGGCAGGGGCGCTGGAGGTTTGGAGTCCGGCAAGGAGTCCGGCACCTCGGAGTCATGAGCTTTGACAGGGACAGGGTCAGTGTTCGGCTCCATCGCCGTAGAGATTGCAGCTCCCGAGGCGGTGTCCAGCCACCCGTCCTCGATCTGCGTGGTCGGCTCCAAACTATAGGTCAGAGCAGACTCGTGTGCGGCTTCCAAAGTACTGTCCGGCAGCAGAGCTAAATCATGCCCCTCGCGACAGTGCGGCACACTCGGTTGTGGCTCGAATCCATTGGAAGATCAAGTCTCCGCGGATGTCAGCCGTGACGTTTAGGCTTCCGAATCTGACCTGATGGCCAGGGGCGTAGCTTTCGATCTGCTCCAGATGGCCAAGCGAATTGGCCCGCAGCGTAAAGCCGCCGAATACGAAGATCTGTCCGGGGAGAAAAGTCTCACCCTAGACTGCGTTGTTGTTGATTGAAGAAGTCATCAAGCCTATCGGTGACGACACAGAGGAACTCTCAATGAAAGCACCAATGTCGGTGTCAAAACCGGCGGATGTCGGGTAAGGGGTCCCGAACTGTGCGTCTAGGCGGATGGTAACAGGAGACAAGGGACACGATGTTTTTACCCAGGTTCGGGCCCTCTCGATGGAGGTAAAACCCTACTCCTACTTGATTGATATTGATGATATGGGTAGTACAAGAGTGGATCTACCACGAGATCAAGGAGGCTAAACCCTAGAAGCTAGCCTATGGTGTGATTGTTGAATGGTTGTTCGTCCTACGGACTAAAACCCTCCGGTTTATATAGACATCGGAGAGGGCTAGGGTTACACAGAGTCGGTTACAATGGTAGGAGATCTACATATCCGTATCGCCAAGCTTGCCTTCCACGCCAAGGAATGTCCCATCCGGACACGGGACGAAGTCTTCAATCTTGTATCTTCATAGTCTTGGAGTCCGGCCGATGATGATAGTCCGGCTATCCGGACACCCCCTAGTCCAGGACTCCCTCAGCTTGCAAGGTGAATTCTTTGATAGGAAAGAGCCGAACCGTGAAGCTAATGCGGAAGAATTGAAGATGCTGCAATACAACGCTCAAGCTTGTGATATCATCTTCAACGGATTGTGCCCCGAAGAATTCAACAAAATCAGCCGTCTTGAGAATGCAAAGGAAATTTGGGATACTTTGATTGATATGCGTGAAGGTACCGAATCTGTCAAGGAATCCAAGTTGGATGTGCATCAAATTCAGCTTGACAAGTTCAAAATGAAGGATGGTGAAGGTGTCGCTGAAATGTACTCTAGGCTTGCTCTTATCACAAATGAGATTTCCGGCTTAGGAAGTGAAGAGATGACCGACAAATTCATCATCAAGAAGATCCTAAGAGCATTGGATGGAAAGTATGATACCGTGTGCACATTGATCCAAATGATGCCAAACTACAAAGATCTCAAGCCAACGGAAGTCATTGGAAGAATTTTTGCTCATAAGATGTCACTTAAGGATAAGGAGGAACTTCACAACAAGTCAAGTGGTGCTTACAAAGCCTCAAGTGAAGCCCCCACATCATCAAGTGAGAACAAACCTTCAATGAAGAATTGAGCTTAATGGTGAAGAACTTCAACAAATTCTACAAGAGTAGAAGCAAAGAAAGAAGCTCCAACTCAAGGTCTTAAAATGACAATAGATCTTCTAGTCAAGAGCGCAATTGCTACAATTGTGGGAGACCCGGACACTATTCCAATGAGTGTACGACACCCTACAAAAGAAGAGAAGATTCTCCAAGAAGAAGAAGCAAAAGAGAAGAATCACCACCAAGAGAGAGGAGGAGTAGAGATGATCGTTATGAATGAAGACCCTCACGGAGAAGCAAGGATTCGGAAAGGAAGGACAAGTCATCAAGGAGATACACAAAACGAAGACATCAAGCTCATGTTGGTGAATGGGTATCCGGCTCCAACTCTGACAATCACTCCGAGAGAAGCTATCACTCCGACTCTGAATATACTCAAGATGAAGGTGTTGCCGGTCTAGCACTTGTGTCAACCAACTCCTACGACATATTTGATTCACCAAATGAAGGAATTGGAAGATGCTTCATGGCCAAAGGTCCAAAGGTAACACATCCTGAGTATGTTGATTTCAATAGTGATGAAGATGACTTGCTTGTGGATGATGATTTACTTGTTGACAACTCTAGTGATGAATACTATGATGAGACGTCAATTAATCATGCTAATCAAGATAAAACGAATGACAATGATAAGAAGAAGATTGAGCTTCTAACTAAAGAACTAAACACTCTTAAGTTGGCTCATGAAACTATCTTCGAAGATCATTGAGAACTTTTAAGGGCTCATGAGAAGTTACGCTTTGAAAAGCTCAATCTTGAGCAAGAGCATGAGTTCTTAAAAGCAATCAACGATGATCTCCGTAAGAAAAGTTATTCTTACATTGCCAAGCATTTACTCTTATCTACTTACGTGCCTCAATTCAAGTCTAATAACAAGTACAAGAAAGATACTTCCTCTAGTAGTAACAATAACAATGTCAAATCCAATATTGTTGCTTCTAGTAGTTCTCTTGATTCCACTAATGATTCTCTTAGCCAAGTTACACTTGAGAAAGAAAACAACTTATTGAAGGGAATTATAGAGAAAGGTGTTTACAAGAGCCTTGCCGGGAGTAAGCAATTCGAGGAAATTGTACGCAAGCAAGGAAGGCACCGGAAGAATCAAGGTGTTGGTTTTGAACGAAAGTTCAATGCCAATGGAGTTGAGTGGGAAGAAGATCAATACCCCAAGACGAAGTTTGTTCCTCAACAAGAGAAGTATGATCCTACTTCCTTCAAGGGAACACAAGCACAAGATGATCTTCCACCACAAGACCACAAGAACAAAGGCAAGGGCAAGCTTCAAGAAGAGATTGATGCATTTGAAGAAGCACCTAAGGCCTCGTTCAAGTGGGTTCCCAAGACTACATCAAGTTCTACTTCATCAAGTACAACTACAACTCCAAGGATTCCCATCAAGATGATGTGGATCCCGAAGAAGAAGAACTAGAGAGTTCTTGAGGGTGACTCTGCCAACATTCTTCACTCATATCATTATGGCAAGAACAAGTGCAATCAACTTCCACATCTTGCACTAGTTCAAGGAGTCACAAACCCTCATGTTGGTAAGGCAAGGGACAAGGTAACTTAATGATTTCATGGACATCATCTTGTGTGTGCATCACTCTATGTCTATGGATATTCTTGTTTGTTCCTTGTGGGAGTAACCCATGTAGGTAAGTTGAAAGTACAACTCAGTCCAAAGGATTGCTCCAAATGATCTACATCAACATTGAGCATCCACATCTTCAACACCTACATGAAGTCATCATCGACAAAACCCAAGGTTAGTTCATCCCTCTAAAAGGGGATCTCACATCTAGGGGGGAGCTTAACTCTAAAAACTGAGTCAAAGCAACTCTAATGGTGTGAACACATCAATGCATTATGTAAAAGTGGTATCCCCACTTGAGCTTAAACGATGAGTATGACCTATGATCAAATGTTTTTCATTTGACTCCTAAGTCAATATACTCATATATAGATAACCTAGTCATCGCCAATTGTTTGATAGATGCTAGAATTGGTTGTGCATGTTTTGCCACATATTTCATTTGCCATCTTATTGTGTGAGCATGTTGGTGCATATTTTACTCATTCAAGGACATCCACTTGTTGTTTTGATTGATTGGCTTCTTTTTCTTTTTTGCCAAGTGGATGGACAAGAATGCCTAAGAACCTTCTCTAGCTATCTATGTTTTTCTCGTCTCAAACTCTATTCATTCTACATCACAAAATTTGATCAAGTCAGATTCGAACCACTCTGTGTGAGGAGCACTCGGAGTCCCCGAATCATCATAGACTTAAACTTCCAAAACTTCTTTGTGATTCTCAGTCTGACCGATTCCTTCATTTCGGTCCTACCAAGATCATTAAGTCGATCTAAGTTTTCAATCTCGGTGCAACCGATTTGAACTTTTCAGTCACACCGAGTTGCTGTAACTGTACACAGTTATGCATCTCGGTGCCACCGAGTTGTTCCACTCGGTCACAACGACAGGGTCGGGCTATATAGAGTCACGGGCAAAAATTTGGAAATTCCTCCGAACCCCTTCGCCCGTGCAATAGCTCGCTCTGCCTCCAAAGTCTCCGGATCGTCTCCTCGTTGCCAGCCGCCTCCTGTCGCTGGTCTCCGCCGCCGTCAACGTAATTCAACCCCGCTGTTGCCCCCGTAGCGAGTTCATCGCCAAGCTAGGGTATGGACTCGATCACTGTGCTATCCACGTCCGATTCCTAGCACATTGTGTTCTTCCTGATTCTTGCCATGATTGAAACACTCCTACCCACTCAATGCAATCCGTAGATTAGATGAGATTCGAAATTTTAGGGTTAGGTTTCCGCCGAAACCATCTCGGACCCACCGAGTTGAAAAACTCGGTCCCACCGATTTGGCTTATGCCATTGCACTAGTAACTCTCGGTCTGACCGAGAACTGCTAATCGGTGAGACCGATTTTAGGACTTTGTGAAACCCTAGCAGTCTCGGTGCCACCGAATTGTGACTCGGTCCAACTGAGTTCATTAGTTTAGGTTCCAAAACTGCTTCGGTATCACCGAGTTTGAAAATCGGTTGATCCGAAATTCTTTCTGTGGAAAACTAAAACTAAATTTTTGAATCATTCTTTTGCAAAAATCTCTGCATTTTGTGATGCTCATCCACTCTATCTCATCTATAACTCTTCACAGGGTCAGCAGTCAGTGTTTGCAGCATGTTAGACCAGAGTGACAGCCAGAACAGGTCAGAAGAGCAGGCTCAAATGAGTGAGGGAACTAGTCCCTCTAGCACTTCAGATGAAGGCAGCAGAAGCACTCCTAGTAATCTGCCTAAGGCTGCTACCAGGCAAAGGAAGAAAAGAACTTCAGACTCTGAAGATGAGGATTATAGAGCTGAAGAGAATGAGGCTACTTCCAAGAAAGTAGTGCTCAAAAAGGAGTATGGCTCAGCACATAGCACAAAGCCTGGACTGAATAAGAAAGTTCCTGCCAAGAGGACACCTATTCCCAAGGTCAGAAGGTCCACTCAAGTGCCAGAACAGACTGAACCCAAAGAGGCACCTGCAAAGAAATTCACAACTTCCAAATCCCAGAAAGTCCCAACTAGAGAAAGTATGAAGTTTACCATTGAATTAGAGGATGAAGCTGCTCAGGATAAGAAGAAGAAGAGAGCAAGAACCACTAATGCATAGGTTCTTGGAAAGCCCTCAATGAGAAGAGATTCTGAAGAGGAAGAAGAGGTTGATGCGCCAGCACCCAAGGCACCAAAGCTTATGGGTGATGCTATTAGATCAGGGGTTGCAACATCTAAGCCCAAGGAAGCACCCAAAGCTGCCCCCAAGGCCAAGCTTGCACCAAAGAGGAATACTAGGAGTATTCCAGCTGCTGAGAAGAACAAGGCCCCAGTGCCTAATGTTGCTGATGAGGAAGATGAAGAAGGACAGGTCCTAAGGAAGCTCAAGCCCAAGATATCAGACCACAATGATGCCCATCCTGTGGCTGAGGACATGAGGATCAGAAGAGACTCAGGGTTTAGGATATGGAGGATGTCAGATCCATATGCCTCAAGGAGAAGAACTGCTGTTGATTACAGGTTCCATACAAAGGAACAGCAGGACTTCTATGAGACAATCTTGTTGGATAAGAAGCCCATAGTATGTGATATGAGGTGGGTCGACTGGACCTACATGAAGGATAATGAAGAGCACTATCCTGGAGTGCAAGAAAGTTTTGTTGCTTGTGGAGTTGCTGATTATGTTGGGCAAAAGCTCACCAACTGGAATGATGAACTTATCATGCAATTCTACTCCACATCACACTTCTATCCAGATGGAAGGATAGTTTGGATGTCAGAAGGCACAAGGTACCAGTCAACAATTGAGGAGTGGGCAAGTCTGATCAATGCCCCAAAGGAAAGTGAAGATGACTTGGATATTTATGCCAAGAAGAAGATGGACCACAATTCCATGGCACACATGTACAAGGAGATCCCAGACAAAGCTGTTGAGACACATAAGTTTGGATCAGTCCACTTCCTTCTTTCAGGGCTGCCAACTATCAATTGGATCCTAAGGCACACTCTATTGCCTAAGTCTGGTGACCACAACATGATCAGAGGGCATGCAATCAACATGTTGCATTTGTTTGATGTGCCTCAGAAATTCAAAGTCATGAGCCTTATGGTTGAAACCATTAAGAGGACTGCAGCAGATCAGAAGAGGAGATGTGGATATGCCCCTTAGATTGAGGAGTTGATTAACTCAAAGATGGGCCCAGGGAAATATCAATTGGATAAGGAACATTTTCCACTTTATCCAGACTTTGAGGACAATCAGGTTGTCATGAATGAGAATGATCCATCATCAGTACATGCTCAAGAGAAGAAGGAGAAGGCAAGGAAGGAGAAGGCTGCCAAGATGCTAACTCAAGAGGAGGCATCTGAGTATTTCTTGAAGAACAAGCAGGAGCAGCTTGGTTACTTAATAGCATCAACACTGAGGATTGAGAAGGGATTGGCCACCCTCACTCAGAATCAGGAGAGCTTGGAAAGAATCATGGAACTCAAATTCCATGATCTAGATGTCAAGGTGACTGAGATTCAGTCAGTTGTGGAGCAGCTACAGGATGACATGCAGGAGAGGTAGGGCAAGACTACCACTAATGTGTTTGCCAGAGAGCCTAGAGCCCAGAGGTCAGTTGCAGTGCCTGTGACAGACACTAGAGCAACATCATCTGCACCAGCTACAGCTCCTACAGCTCCAGTGCAACCAGCTCCAGCATCAACTCCAGCACCCTCTACTTCAACTGAAGCCTTCGTTCTTGGAGTTATCCGGACACCACCACCTGAAGATCAAGCCTGAGAGTCGATCTAGCACTATGCATTTTCTATGAACTTTTTGGTAACTTGTTGCCAAAGGGGGAGAAAAATGTGTAGATCATAGGCTTCGAGAGATAGAGTGTTGCTTTTGTTCTCTCCTTCTTTGATTGGGTGGTTACTTGTTTGCTTTTGATTTCTTGAGACACTATGCTGTGAGACATTGATGATCATGTGTTTGATGATAAGCTACACTTATGCATGCTTAATGATATTATCTTATCTATTCTATGTAATCATTCACTTTGCTTGGTGATGAGTGCATGTATGCAATCTTTATTATTTTGAGCGCTCCACCAAGATGTATGTGACATGGAAGAGTAACCCATAAGCCTAATTCCTTGTGCATTTGCAGTCCAAAGCAAATTTTAAACTATGCACAAATTTAGGGGGAGCTCTTGCTTATCACATACTTCTCAAAGCGACGATGTTTTAATCTTATTATCATTTGTCGAAGCTTTGATCTATATGTTGTCATCAATTAACAAAAAGGGGGAGATTGAAAGTGCAACTATCCCTAGGTGGTTTTGGTAATTCATAACAACATATAGCTCATTGAGCTAATGCTATTCCAAGACTATTATTTCAGGAAAGCTCAATGAATGGCATGGCATGGATGATGAAAGTGGATCCCTCAAAATACTAAGGACAAAGGATTGGCTCAAGCTCAAAAGCTCAAGACTCTTCATTTTATATTTTAGTGATCCAAGATCACATTGAGTCTATAGGAAAAGCCAATACTATCAAGGAGGGATGAGGTGTTTCTTAATGAGCCTCTTGCTTCATGTGCTTAGTGATATGCTCCAAAACCCTCAGCTACTTTCTCACATCCACAAATGACCTAAACCCAAAGCCAAAATCGGTCACACTGATTCTTCCTATCCGGCACCACCGATTTCAAAAGTCATAGCCACTGCCACAAACCCTAAGTAAATAGGTTCTACCGATACGGATCTCGGTCTCACCGAGATGGGATTGTAATCTCTCTGTTTCCCTTCGTAACGTTTCGGTCTAACCGAAGTGAGCGATCGGTCCCACCGAGATTGCAATGTAAATTCTCTGTTTCCCTTTTGTAACATTTCGGTCTCACCGAAAAGAGCAAATCGGTCCCACCGAGTTTACCTGACCAACTCTCCGGAAGGCCTATTACCAAAATCAGTCTCACCGAGTTTGTATAATCGGTCTTACCGAGATTACGTTATGCCCTAACCCTAACCGAATCGGTCTCACCGAGTTGCATGTCAGTCCCACCGAAAATCCTAACGGTCACTAGGTTTGCTAAATCGGTCCGACCGAGTCTGTTGAATCGGTCCCAGTGAGTTTGGTAAATTGTGTGTAACGGTTAGATTTTGTGTGGAGGCTATATATACCCCTCCACCTCCTCTTCATTCATGGAGAGAGCCATCAGAACAAACCTACACTTCCAACTTACCATTTCTGAGAGAGAACCACCTACTCATGTGTTGAGGCCAAGATATTCCATTCCTACCATATGAATCTTGATCTCTAGCCTTCTCCAAGTTACTTTCCACTCAAATCTTCTTTCCACTAGATCCAAATCCTACGAGAGAGAGTTGAGTGTTGGGGAGACTATCATTTGAAGCACAAGAGCAAGGAGTTCATCATCAACGCACCATTTGTTACTTCTTGGAGAGTGGTGTCTCCTAGATTGGCTAGGTGTCACTTGGGAGCCACCGACAAGATTGTGGAGTTGAACCAAGGAGTTTGTAAGGGCAAGGAGATCGCCTACTTCGTGAAGATCTACCGCTAGTGAGGCAAGTCCTTCGTGGGCGACGGACATGGTGGGATAGACAAGGTTGCTTCTTCGTGGACCCTTCGTGGGTGGAGCCCTCCGTGGACTCGCGCAACCGTTAGCCTTCGTGGGTTGAAGTCTCCATCAACGTGGATGTACGATAGCACCACCTATCGGAACCACGCCAAAAACATCCGTGTCTCCAATTGCGTTTGAATCCTCCAAACCCTTCCCTTTACTTTCTTGCAAGTTGCATGCTTTAATTTCCGCTGCCTATATACTCTTTGCATGCTTGCTTGTATTGTGTGACGATTGCTTGACTTGTCTTAAGATAGCTAAAATCTGCCAAACTCTAAAATTGGGAAAAGGTTAAGTTTTTAATTGGTCAAGTAGTCTAATCACTCCCCATCTAGACATACTTCAAGGTCGTACAGACTGCCACATATAATTCAGTGAAGAAGAACCATTAATACCTCAATGAAGTTTTTGATCGCACTTGGGCTATACTGTCTCATCTCTATGGTGATGAGGATCTAGAGCAGATGGGCTTCAAGCAGGACTTCGGCTGGTCTAAGCCTCCTCCAAAGAAATTCAAGAAGGTTGAAGTTCCTCCTTTGTTGCCCAGTTCATATTCCTCATCCCGCGATACTGATGAAAATGAAGATATGGACGACACTGCGGCAGGCCAGGCTACAACAAACGACCCCAACAACGCTGACGCTCCCCCATTGACTTCGTGATGAAATTCTTCCGGGGTGTTAGTCCTCATTTTTCATCCCTTTTGGTCATTTGATGACAAAGGGGGGAGGGAATTTGAGTTAGTCTTCAAGCGGGTCTATATATAGATGGGCGTTTTTTTGTAAAGTTGCAACTCTCGCTCTTCTAAAGCTTTTGTTGTATGAGTTGTAAACTTAAGTCCGATGGTGACCTGATACTTTTGCTCTGTTTTTCTGCATGCTATTTCCTCATTAATGTTATGCACGCATGTTGAATTACATTGGTCACCATATTTCATCATGCATTTCAAATTCTTCATTTCATACGTTAAATGCGTGTATGAATTACAAGATATAGGGGGAGTTCTCCATGATTCTACTCTTCAAATGTGCATTTCTTCAAAAGCAAATTCCTCACTATGCACATCCTAAGGGGTAGTACTTCTATATCTTGCAATCAAATTCCTCAATATTGAGTACTTTCAATTCATATGTTTATTCCCGTTGAAAACTTAACCTATATTGTCATCAATCACTAAAAAGGGGGAGATTGTAAGTGCATCTAGTGCCCCTTAATGATTTTGGTGTATTGAAGACTTATAGGTTAAGGGACTAACATGTTTGTGAGTGTACACAGGCTCTATAAGTCAATGAGAAGTTTGATATTTACAGTGAAAGTCGACCCCTTATGAATGTCTTCGGCTGAAGACTTTGGTTCTCCTGAAGACTTTGAAAGTGAAGAAATTGGTGTGACCTTGAAGACTTCGATATTCATTCTAGGAATCTGAAGCGTGAAGACTTTTGTTTTCGTAGTTTCATTTTCTCTTTCTTGAGTCATAGGAAACACCGTATTGTTAAAGGGGGTCAAGGTAATACTAAGGAAGTTGATTTCCATGTGATGCTCATCTCAAAATCCTACACCTACCAAATCCTTCGAGTGAATCCATTGAAAATCCCATATTAGTTCAGTCGATTTGTTCAGTGACAGAGACGAAGATCTTCTAGTCTCTGAGGAATTTGTTCTGACTAAGGAGTTAGGAATTCACCAGTGCGAATTGCCTACACAGTGAGGAACATGATAGCCCTGAGGAATTCGAACCTCAAATCTGACCGTTGTTGTGCCACGCGCCAGCTATCCAAAATATCCTACCACCTAACGGTCATATCCGACCAGGGCATTTATGTCTTATCATGTCCGGATGCTCCCTAGGCTATAAATAGCCGCCCCCTACAACCACTAGCTGGTCGGCTGCTCCAAAAGAAACTGACACTTGTCATTTGAGAGCATCCCATCCTTTGAGGACTTTGAGCAAAAATCATCAAGTGAGGAAAACCCAAATCCCAAACCCAAACCTACAAAACCCAAAGTGACTGAGCATCACTAAAGAGATTGTTCCTGTGTGGAACCGATGCTTGTTACCTTTGAGGACTGTGTATCTCCAGACGGTTAGGCGTCATGGTCTAAGCATCCAAGAGGAATTGTGGATTGCTGAGTGACCAAGTCTGTGAAGGTTTGGAAGTCACCTGTGAAGACTTACCACCACTGTTGGGCGACGTCTATGTGATCTTAGCTCAAGGAGAATACGGTGAGGACTGTGTGTCTGGGACTGTGTGTCCACGAGTTTAAATACTCAGCCGCTCCAACCAGACGTACAACTGTCACAGCAGTTGGAACTGGTCTACCAAATCATTGTCTTGACCATGCCTACTGGTTATATTTCCTCAACCCTTTCATTTCCTCAGTTATGTGTTGATGAACCTAATCATTATTGTTTGAAGACTTTGACTGAAGACTTCCTCTAATTCCTCAATCCTATTTCTTCAGTCTGTGTTGTCTTCATCCTGCTTATCATGTGTTTACTCTTTCTATACTCTGTGTTTGTTTTTCATTTCATCATGATGACTATGCTGTTGCTCTGTTATGCTTATACCTGAGTACTTATTCCGCTACAAGTAGTTCTTCGCTTAGGAATTTCCTCACCCTCAAATTCCTCAGTGAATAATTCATAAAAATCGCCTATTCACCCCCCTCTAGAGGATGTAACGCACTTTCACATCCCTCCTCGTCTAGGAAGATTTCTGGCCCAGCAGGCCAAGCAAGTAGGCCTACGTTGGTTTTTCTACAAAAATAAAATAGCTAGGCTAGCCATTTTCAAAAAGGAAAAAAAATTGGGCTGGTCATGTGGTAAACATATGAAATAAAAGCCTGGGATAGATAGGCCACAGCTCCCGCACAACCCAGTTGATACCCTTCTCTGTCCCAAAAAAATACTACGCGCGCTGCTGGGTCCCTACTGTTTTCCTCACCATGTATAATCATCTCCTTATTTCTCTTAGTTGTTGACCATGTTGACAACTCCGGAGGGTGGCGCCGCGGTGAGCAAACCAAGGCGGAGGACGATGGTGAGACCTCGGAAGGGAATGAATAGGAGCCGAGGAAGATGTGCAGAGTTTTAGGGTGCGATGTGGCCATGATGCGTGCGCGACAACGCAGCCAGCCCTGGGAGGCAGGGGCAAGCGGTCCCGCCGGCGCTGGTTTGGCTTTAGCAGCTGGAGAAAGAAGAGATTGAAGAGACACGACAGACATTGATGTCAATCCAACGGTCAAGGTTGGCACAATTGTTTGTTGACTAAGCCGACACCAAGTAGCATATATATAGGAAGAAAAGAAAAACTGGGCTCGTTCGCCTAATAACATTCCCTAAACTTCTCCTCTTCTCTAATTACTCTGCCTAGCATCAGTAGCTCTAGCCGCAACAACCATGTGTGATGGCTGCTCGTCCACCTGCTCTTCGCAGGCAACAACCAGATATGCGCCAAGTCACCACCCGGACCATCGCTTGTGGGTCTCATCACACCCTTGCCGGCACACGCACCGCAGCCGGTTGCTCATTGCAACCCGCTACCGTTGGTGTGGTGCCACTGCTGCAAATCACACAGAGTCATCTGTCGTGCCTCAACCACAATCCACAACCCTGGCCGAGTCTTCTACAAATGCCTGAATCATGGGGTAATAATATGTTTTTAAGTGTTGTTCTGCTGCTTTCAGTTGCTGACTTTTTAATAGTTTGGTTGATGATCATCCAATTTGATTCATGCAGAAAAGGGAAGATTCATGGGATTTGTATTTCTAGTAAGTTGCTAATGTGGGGGAATGCAACTACGCTGATTATTTGGTAAGCGAGAAAATCCCAATACCAGCAGGTTGGGTGTTGGACAAGTAACTGAAGGAATGGTAGAAGAGGAAAATGCATAGCAGAAGGTTAAAGATGCAGTTCCTCTGATCATGGCCAAGCAACAGCTGCTGAACGGCCTTGACAACAATGAGGAGATGAAAGAGCTTGTGAAGATAATGGGCAAAATCGATGTGCTTTGTAGGATGATTGTCACTTTATTTGCAGTGTATGTAGCACTTGTGATGTTTTCAGTGGCTATGACATGAGCACTTTGCTGAATCTAGTAATGAATGAAACCAATTTAGCAGGCTGGGCGTAGTGTTGTGAACATCTAATGATTTCTATTAATGGAAATCGGGGGATCCCTTTTTGCTCATAAATAAATAAATAGCAAAGGACCTTTTGCTAATATATAAATAAATTAGTAGAGGCCTTGTCGGGTCAGCTTTATTCCCATTTGAAGACGTCGAGAAAATTGTAGTCCAACAACAAACTATGTCATGAAAAACAAGTTTCACAGCCAAATATGTGCACAACTAAACAACAATGTTCATGTTTTAGTCGTCATACAATCACCAAACACAAATCAACATACATAATAAGTGATGTTCTCACAGCAAAATACTAAACAACAAGTTCACAAGGTTTCAGTTGTCATAGCAAACACAATTTCACATATTAGATACAAAACATCTTCTGACAGGCAAATACGACAAATGCAATCTAATCATCATCCACAGTGGCATCGTCAACATCTTCGCCATGTGTATTAGTCTGAATTGTAATCCCCCTAGTGTCATATTCTTCTTCATTCTCAATGTCCTCGAACGTTGGCTTCTTATTGATCAACTCTCATATGTCCACAGTCCGACAGGCAATCTTTTCACCAGCTTCATTCTCGTGATGGTTCTCAAAGATATTAGGAACATATGTGGAATCTTCTACATCAGGAGCAGTGTAAGCATCATCTTGTTGTGCAACTTTCCTTAAACGAATTTCTCTACTCAAACCTTTGCAATACTCTCCAGTCATCGCTACATGCAAATGTGTCTTCCAAGAAAAAATATCTATGTTGCTTGATTTGCCAAAATAAAAGGCTCGTAGGTCTGGTACGCCGTCTTGACATTGATGGATTTGAAATAATCATCAGCTCTAGGTTTTATGATCCTGGAAAACAGTTTATACCAATGACAACACAATAGAACCACACACAGATGAACCTCGAAACTAGAGATATAATGCAACTGAACAATGTTTGTTATGTTAGCATACATTTAGTTATCACTTTGACGTACTTATCCGTGCTCATGATGGCACTATTTTGTGTCTTCCTGCCTTCGTCACGTGCAAGGGTGTTGTAGCGCACATCACCAACAACGCAAGATTCATAATGTCTTACCCAACTATCAGGACCCATTTCTAGTGTGTAAAGGGCATCATCAACTGCCTGCCCATCCCCCTATATCTTCTTAACCTATGGTTAGAAAATAGACAAGGTGATCATCTTATGTACTCAATATATTAAAAAAAACTAGCAGTGCAATTCAAAAGCTTACATGGCTCTTGAACCATTTTGCAAATCCTGCCATAACCAGTTTCTCAATGTTTCTTGGATTTTGCGGCAGTAACTCCTTTTTGTAGATGCTGCACAACATAGTGATCACGTCAAACATCTAAATATATAAGAATGTGCTACAAGTTTAGTAGATTACGATGTATAAGCTGCAGTACTTAGCACTTACTCGAGATAAGGTAGAATCTCAGGAAGTTATTCAACACATACCAAACCATTTTGTCCAAATCTTTAGGTTTGTCATCTTGTCGACTCTTCCTTGTAACTCGAACAGAACAATCGAAAACATTAAGCCCGGGATTGTCTTCACCCACCTCTTTGCTAAGCTGATTAGCCATTTCAATGTATTTTGAGTAGAATGTCAATGCTTCTATAGCAATGTAGGCCTCTTTAACGGAACCCTCGAGTCTAGCTCTGTTCCTAACATAGCCTTTGAAAGTGCCTAGCCGCCTTTCAATAGGGTACATCCAGCGATACTGTACTGGACCTCTAAGTAGTGCCTCATCAGGTAGATGAACAACCAAATGCACCATCACATCAAAGAAGGCTGGAGGATATATCTTCTCAAGGTCGCATAGGATAGTTGGTATCTTGTCTCTAAGACGCTCCAACGCATCTATCCTTATATTTCTACTGCAGAGTTCCCTGAAGAATTGTCCCAACTCTACAACTGCTCTGTATAAGTCAGGGCAGCCCAATCCTCTAAGGATAACAGGTAAAACCCTTTGAAGTAGGATTTGGCAGTCATGAGTTTTCAACCCTTGTACCTTGTTTCCATCTGCACTGACTCTCCTTTTAGGGTTGTAAGCAAATCCATGTGGGAATCTCACACGTGACAGGACCTCGCAGAATTCTTTTCTTTTTACCTTGTCCAAGACGTATGATACGTCCATTTTGCATCATGTTTTCCTACTGTTATTTATGTTGTTTTATTGTATAATAATGCCTTTTGGAGTAATTCTAATGTATTTTCTCTCATAATATGCAAGGTATGCACAAAGGGGGAGAATTCTAGTAGCTGGAAATCTGGACCTGAAAAAGCTACGTCAAGCTACCTATTCTGCACAACTCCAAATGAGCTAAAACTTCCCGAGGATTTTTTATGGAATATTTAAGAATTATTGGAGCAAATAAGTACCAGAGGAGGGCCACCAGATGGGTAGAACCCACCTGGGAGCACCAGGAGGCCCAGGCGTGCCCTGGTGGGTGCTGCCCTCCTCGGCCCACCTCAGGTGCCCCTCTTCTAGTATATAAGTCATTTAGACCTAGAAAAAATAAGGATAGGACTTTCAGGACAAAGCGCCGCTGCCTTGAGGCGAAACTTGGGCAGGAGCACTTTTGCCCTTCGGCGGAGCGATTCCGCTGGGGGAACTTCCCTCCTAGAGGAATATAGAAGTCATACATTTTTGAAAGGTAGCAGGTGCATTGCATAAACCAAAAGGCATACATCTATAAGCAAAAGTACCGAAAGGGCAAGTAAAAGTGGTCTTTTCCTGATCATCTTTTAACACAAGTATTTGAGAGAAACCAGAATAACCGTCTAGAAAGAAAAAATGTGTATGTTTGGATAGTCTTTCTAGCATTTGATCGATAAAAGGTGGAGGATAATGATCTTTTCTAGTAGCTTTATTTAATTTGCAGAAATCAATTACCATTATATAACATGTAACAATTCTTTGTGGAATCAATTCATTCTTATCATTAGAAAGAACAGTAATACATCCCTTCTTTGGGACACAATGAACGAGACTTACCCACTGACTATCAGCAATAGGATAAATTATACCTGCCTCCATAATCTTTAGTATTTCATTTCTTATCACTTCTTTCATCTTAGGATTTAACCATCGTTGATGGTCAACAACTGGTTTAGCATCTTTCTCCAATTTTATTTTGTGCAGACATAGAGTGGGACTAATGCCCTTAAGATCATCAAGAGTATATCCAATAGCGGCATGGTGCTTCTTCACAGTTTTCAATAATTTCTTTTCTTCATGCTCTGAAAGGTTGGCACTAATAATAAAAGGATGTACCTTCTTTTCATCGAGATAAGCATATTTAAGAGTATCAGCTAATTGTTTAAGCTCAAACACGGGATCACCCTTGGGTGGAGGAGGATCTCCGAGAATTTCAACAGGAAAATTGAGTTTCGAAATAGGCCCTTGATTAAAGAATACTTCTTCCCTTCTTTCATTCATAAACATATCATTTTCATGGTCTAACAAATATTGGTCTGAAGGATCATTAGGAGGCACGGCAATAGAAGCAAGACCAATAATTTCATCCTTACTAGGCAATTATTTATCATGGGGTTGTCTACGAAATTTAGAAAAATTAAAATCATGAGACATATCCCCTAAACCAACAGTAACAATATCATTTTCGCAGTCTATCTTAGCATTAACAGTATTCAAGAAGGGTCTACCAAATATAATGGGACAAAAGTTATCTTGTGGGGAACCAAGAACAAGAAAATCAGTAGGGTATTTTATTTTTCCCACACAAGACTTCAACATCTCTAACAATCCCAACTGGTGAAATAGTATCTCTATTGGCAAGCTTAATAGTAACATCAATATCTTCTATCTCGGCAGGTGCAGTATCATTCATAATTTCTTTATAGAAGGTATAAGGTATTGCACTCACACTAGCACCCACATCACACAAGCCATGATAACAATGATCTCCTATTTTAACAGAAACAATAGGCATGCCAATAACAGGTCTATGCTTATATTTAGTATCAGGTTTAGCAATCCTAGCAGCTTCATCACAGAAATAAATAACATGCCTATCAATATTATCGACCAAGAGATCTTTACCGTAGCAATACTCGGTTCAACTTTAATTTGTTCAGGGGGTGTAGATGTTCTAGTATAACTCTTATGAACCACATTTGAAGCTTTAGCATGATCCTTTATTCTAACAGAGAAAGGTGGTTTCTCATAAGTAGTAGGAACAATAGGATCAACATTATAAGTAATAGTTCTTTCTTCTACTTTAATAGGTTCTACTACTTTAACTTCAATGGGAGGATGATATTTAAACCACTTCTCCTTAGGGAGATCAACATGAGTAGCGAATGATTCAGAGAACGAAGCTACTATCTGAGAGTCAAGTCCATATTCAGCGTTTAATTCCTTCCAATAAATACCATTTGAATTCAATAGTCTTCATCATAAAAGAACAAGTACAAGAAGTATCGAGCATGGATCGATCATTATGAGAAAGCAGAGCATATAAATTTTGGATAATAATTTCTCTTGAGAGCTCATGATTGGGGCATGAATTTAACATTGACTTAAGCCTCCCCCAAGCTTGAGCAATAATTTCTCCTTCACAAGGCCAAAAATTATATATATAATTCCGATCACGATGAACCAGATGCATAGGATAAAACTTCTGATAAAATTCCAATTTCAATTGGTTGTAGTTCCATGATCCAATATCATCACATAGCCTACACCATGTCAATGCCTTTCCCTTCAAAGATAAAGGGAAGACCTTCTTCTTGACAACATCCTCGGGCATACCTGCGAGCTTAAACAATCCACAAACTTCATCCACATAGATTAGGTGCATATCAGGATGTAATGTTCCATCTCCTGTATAGGGATTAACTAGCAGTTTCACTATCATACCCAAAGGAATTTCTAAATAAATATTTTCAGTAGGTGCAGTAGGTTGAGGAGAAACTCTTTGCTCTTCCGGTTGAGGTGAATATACCCCGAACAAGCCCCTCAAAGGATTATTTTCCATACTAACAAGTGACAGTAAATTTCAGCACACTATGTAAATGTTTCCTTACCAAATCCACTTACCAAAGGCGCTTCACTCCCCGGCAATGGCACCAGAAAAGTCTTGATGACCCACAAGTATAGGGGATCTATCATAGTCCTTTCTATAAGTAAGAGTGTCGAACCCAACGAGGAGCAGAAGGAAATGACAAGCGGTTTTCAGCAAGGTATTCTCTGCAAGCACTGAAATTATCGGTGACAGATAATTGTGTGAGAAGATAATTCGTAACGGGTAACAAGTAACAAAAGTAAACAAGGTGCAGCAAGGTGGCCCAATTCTTTTGGTAGCAAAGGACAAGCATGGGCAAACTCTTATATAAAGCAAAGCGCTCCCGAGGACACATGGGAATTATTGTCAAGCTAGTTTTCATCATGCTCATATGATTCACGTTCATTACTTTGATAATTTGATATGTGGGTGGACCGGTGCTTGGGTGCTTACCTTCCTTGTACAAGCCTCCCACTTATGATTAACCCCTCTCGCAAGCATCCGCAACTATGAAAGAAGAATTAAGGTAAGCCTAACCATAGCATGAAACATATGGATCCAAATCAGCCCCTTATGAAGCAACACATAAACTAGGGTTTAAGCTTCTGTCACTCTAGCAACCCATCATCTACTTATTACTTCACAATGCTTTACCCTAGGCCCAAATCATGGTGAAGTGTCATGTAGTCGACGTTCACATAAAACCACTAGAGGAGAGACAACATACATCTCATCAAAATATCGAACGAATACCAAATTCACATGATTAATTATAACAAGACTTCTCCCATGTCCTTAGGAACAAATGTAACTACTCACAAAGCATATTCATGTTCATAATCAGAGGAGTATTAATTATCATTAAGGATTTGAACATATGATCTTCCGCCGAATAAACCAACTAGCATCAACTACAAGGAGTAATCAACACTACTAGCAACCCATAGGTACCAATCTGAGGTTTTGAGACAAAGATCGGATACACAAGATGAACTAGGGTTTGAGAGGAGATGGTGCTGGTGAATATGTTGATGGATATTGACCCCCTCTTGATGACGGGATTGATGGTGATGACAATGGCGATGATTTCCCCCTCCCGGAGGGATGTTTCCCCAGTAGAACAGCTCCGCCGGAGCCCTAGATTGGTTATGCCCAGGTTCTGCCTCGAGACGGTGGCGCTTCATCCCAAATGCTTCTCTCTTCTTTTTTCCAGGGCAAAAGACACCATAGAGCAGAAGATGGGCGTCGGGGGCCTGCCAGGGGGCCCACAAGGTAGGGGGAGCACCCAGGGGGTAGGGCGCGCCCCCACCCTTGTGGCGGCTAGTGCCCCCCCTCTGGTGCTTTCTTCGCCCAATATTTTTTATTTATTCCAAAACTGATCTCCGTGAAGTTTCAGGACTTTTGGAGTTGTGCAGAATAGGTCTCTAATATTTGCTCGTTTTCCAGTCCAGAATTCCAGCTGCCGGCATTCTCCCTCTTCATGTAGACCTTATAAAATAAGAGAGAAAAGGCATAAGTATTGTGATATAACGTGTAGTAACAACCCATAATGCAAGAAATATCAATATAAAAGCATGATGCAAAATGGACGTATCAAAGATGACCCGTCAACCGCCACCACCAGGGCCAGCAGGATGCTAAAGGGCGAAAGAAGCTGCAGCCCAGGAGGAAGCCTGCCGGGGTCCAGTTGGAAGGCTGCTGGAGCAGCCGGAGGCACCACCTCTACCACTGCTTCCAATTCCCCGGCAAATCACCTTGCCGGAGAGGAGGTGCGGATGCAGATGATGGTGCTACCGCCTGACGGTGACGGTGCCGCTGGTGTTCAGCCGGAGTCGGAGTCGTTTCCTTCCTGGTTGACACTATTTTCATCGCCATCACTGTCCTCCTCATCGCTATCGCTCGAGGAGGAGCTTTCATCGTCGGTTGAGCTCTCTGCACAGCACCCTAAACAAGCACCCGATCTCCCAAAAACCTGACGGAAAGGAAACCGTCCTCCATTAACTTAAAATGCAGGACGTGCCCTTCCGACAAGCTATGGGCACGAGCAAAAGTCTTCCAGCCTCGATGGAAGTAGATGACATGAGGGGCAGGGAAGTCTACATCCACTCATATGCTGCCATTCCCGCAGCCCCTCATGTGCAATTTCAACGCTCGCGGCTGCTCAAGCTCCATCGCCCTTGCAAATGGAGTAGGAAGACGGACGCGACTGTGTGGAGGCTTGTACAACCTGATGAAGAACTCCAGAGGCTGGTCTCCGACGTGGCCTTCCATCGGAGGAGGAGCCTCTGGTGGGGGCACAGTCAGAGCGCTGCCCTCTCCTCCTCCCTGGCTGCTACGACGACCACGGCTTCGTCCTCTCCCTCCTCCTCTCACAGCGGGTTCTGCCCCTGCACTCTCAAGAGGGGAGGAAGACGCTGTCGAGCAGAAGCTCTTGTTGCCACCGTCGAAGCACCACCACATCCTCGCCCTCTCATCATGGCGGGTGAAGAAAGTTTGAGGAAAGGGAAAAGGAAGGTGTATGAGCAAACACGCAACTCCTACCCCCCCTTTTATAGCAGAACGAGGCGGGGGGCTGGCCTCTCATTCGGAAGGCGACCACCCTTCTCCTCTAATGCGGCTTCCCTGCGCCTTCAATGGCTCAGGAAATCAGGCCTGGCCTTCTACGTCAATCAATGACGCCTGGCTTTCTGCCATGGCACCCATTTCTGCGCCCTCCGCATCCACCATCTACCCTACGCAATGTATGTGGTACACATGGAGAATGCACCAGGGATCGGAGGTAAGTGGGGTGGCAGTTTCTACCACATGATCGTGGGACATGGGTGATCTGCAGATCTTGGCTCAGTTTCTCCTGTAACATTTCCCACGACATGCGGGAAAATCAGAAACTAACCCAAGCTCGGGTTAAGGAGGAAGCAAAGAAGATCTCAAAGCACTACTAGGAAAAGGCATGCTAGTGGCGCACCAATTTTGCCTTCTAATGGCGCACTACAGGTGCGCCAATAGCATCACGCCATTAGAATTAAATTCTAATGGCGCACCACTGGTGGGCCATTAGTATCTGGTGTTCTAATGGCGTACCACATAGTGTGCCATTAGTATTGCCCACAGTGCGCCATTAGAATTCTTTCCAGGGGGCCATATGTACCCATGTGCTTTGGCATACTAATGGCGCACTAGTGGGCGATGCGCCATTAGGGTGATTATCACAGTGCGCCATTAGTGTCTTGCGTGGTGCGCCACTAGTATGAATATTAGGGATTATTTTTTTTCTTTTCTGATATTTTCACTGGTTACAAAATATATTATTGGACAGAATTTAGACAACACCAGACAGCAACAGCAGATTCATCGAATACAATAGAAGATTAGTCTCCGAATACAAATCATCATATTAGTCTCTGAATTCAAAAGACCGAACAAAGATAGAATATTACAAGTCTCGAGACTGCGAGTAGCTAGTTTGTCTTCACATTACAAGTCGATATCGACCATCTAAACTACCATCACATAGAAGAGAGTTGTGGTCATCACGATGAGCATCATCGCGATCAAACTGGTCTTCATCCGGTTCCTCCAACGCTCCCTCCTCTCTCCCGCTAGATAGCGGGCATATCTAGATTCGGCCTCCGCCCTAGTGGTGTACCCTTTGTAACTGTTACCGCTGAAACGGTGAACCTGTCTCCGACACTCCTCCCAGTCGTCGTAGACTCCGGGAACCTTACCCTTGTACACGACATACGAGGGCATCTCTATGCACAAGCCAAACAACAGACAATACATAAGCAATATGTAAGTATGCAACAAAAGGATCGGAAGAGAAAAGCAAGACATTAATAGCACGATTCATGGTCCTACTAATAAATAGCATCGATTACATCTAAGTTGAACGACTGTCCAAACCAAAGAGACATACGAATTCATTAAAGTTTAATTACAACATGAGCCAATCAATGTTTCAGAACTACACATCACTACTTTCGACTCGACTCATCGGATAGGAGCGTGGATGAAGCCGCCGTCTATCGCGATGGTCATGAAATCGCGGTCGTTGTCACCCTGCATTTGTAGCATTCCATCTATCTCATTGTTGGACGGTTGATATCTGAGGAAGAACAGCACCGACGTCTGAAGGACATCTTGATGGATGATGTCCGCAAAGTCCGACTGGATGCGAAAGAATTCTTGTCTGAGGTCCGCGTCCTGGTTGCCGACAAGTTCGCGGCCCAATCTTTGAGATTATCTGGTAGCAGAAGTTGATGATGGTCCCTTACGATCGCCCGCATGTGATGGAGGGCATAGTAGGCATCCTTCTGATCGCCAGGCGGCTGCTTGACGCAGCAGAACTTCATATTGTGTGAGAACATGTGCTTGCCGTACTTACGAACAGTCCTGGTGAAGGTGCCTCCAGATTTGGCGTAGCCGGGGAGAACATCATCAAGAACTTTCTTGACATTTGTGTAGTCTATCTTGGAGTTATGGTTCGGGTCGAAATACGTGGCCATGGAATATTTCGGGCTTAAGAGGATGAGTGTGCAATGTGTGTCACTGCACAAAACACGGAATGTTAGAAAAAAAAGAATGATCAAAATCTAAGAAATCATATGTTACGAGGCGGTTAAGGGATGACTTACTCGGGAAAGTAAGCCACAAGGAAGTTATCCTTATCTGGGTTTGCCAGAATGACGCCTTCGAGGTGTGAACTCGCAACTTGGCGGTCCCCAACCCTGCTCAAGTGCTTGGCACGCATGTAGAAGGGGTCGACTATCACGATGTCTGGGGTCTTGTCTCTAATGATCCGCATCTCCATACTCAGCGAAAACAGCCAAACGAAGGTGTAGTGCAGCGGATGAAGGTTAAACATAGCAAAGATGTCAGCAAACCGCAGGACGATCGTACCCCCGATGTCGCCATCCACAAAGCCCTTGCCCTCTGGCACCTTGGCCACGAAAACCGGGTATGCCACATCCTTCTCTCTGAGACGCCGCTTCTCCAAAGAAAGAACACTGTCGTGCAGACTCCGCATAGCACCGGTTGCAGCATTCAGCATATTTGGCGGTAGCATCGCCCTACCCGCCACATGCACCCTCCTCGAGATATCCTTAGGTGAAGGTGGCCCGTCCTGAGCATGGATCATACTCGGTGCCGGCTGGCTCGCACCGGCGCCCTTGTTAGTCTTTCGTTTCCGTCCCTTCTTCTTGATCTCCTGTAATGGGACCGAGTTCTGCTCACAGACCGCCTTCTTGAGCGTGTTGGGGCTGATAATATTTCGCACCTCAGCTATCTGAGGCTCGGTGAAGGCGGGAGCTGGAGGCGTCTCCTGAGAACTGAACGCCAGACGACGCCTATTGCAATTGGATTTCTCCGATGTACCAGCTAGATTGCGGTCATCTTGGTTGGGTTCTTGAGAAAGAGGCCCGCAGAACTTGTCAGCGTACCCATGTTCGGCAAAGTACTTATCAACTTTGGTAAATGTACCGTCGTCGTTGTCGTCGTCGTCCGGATCCTGTGCCATAGGGCTGTCCGGATCCTGTGCCATAGGGATGTCCGACATAGGGATGTCTGGCAGGTCCGGTAGCGTTGCGGCGTTCTTGCCATGGCTTGGCGCCGGCATGACTGGCGGTCTTGTCTGTGGGGTGGTGTCCCCCGCCCCCAAACGAATCTGGCTCTTCGGCCAAAGCAGCGGCCAGTTTATGCAGGCGCTGAGGGTCATCTCAGCTTCTTCGTCGGCCCCAGCGGGTCGAACCGGAGGTAACAGCTCATCGCAGCCTGGCAGCACCCGAACCACTTAAACCCTATACATTGTGGGTGGCATCGGATTACCGTGGAACATGCGGTTGCCCGGCTAAACAATTCTGCCCTTGGCGACATCGACCAGCTCGGCGCCCACGAAGTGCAGAAGAGTGCAAGGAACGTTGGCGGTGCCCTGCGAAAACATGTACAGGGCGTCAGGGATGCCCAGTCAAAGGCAAGGAGATGAAGTCATCGGCCGAGAGGCTTAGTTACCATGATGCCGTCAAGCTCGGCTAATGTCGAGGCACCGCCAACGGCGAGCGTGCAACTGACGGAGGGGGCGCTTGCTGGCGAGGTGCCGGCCGGCGTACAGCCGGGTGCATTAAGCTCCAATGCCCGTGCCGGCGCCGGAGACACGAATACCTCCTCCACCGGAGACACCAATGGCGTCACCGCCGGAGACACCAATGGCGCCGCCTGCGCGCTGTGCGAGTTGCTGGCCGTGAAGCTGGGAACCGAAGGAGGCCCCTGTTGGCCGCCCGCAATCCACGTCGTCAGCCCATGAATCAACGTAGGCACCATGGAGTTGAGCTTCGTTCCCAGCTGTTGTTCCACTTGCTCTTGGCCAAGCTCCGGAATTCGCGCCACTTGTGCCTTGAGTGCTTCAACCTCGCGCGTCTGGCTTTCCAAGCTGGCCTTTTTCTCCTTCCGCACACCAGCGGTATAGTATGACCCCCATTTTGTGGACAAGCCTTTGCCGGCCACACGACCAGCTGACGTCGGCTTAGTGAGCTTATCCTTGCTTTTCATTATGTTCAACGCCCTATTTAAAGGGGTGTCGAAAGGGGAGCTCTAAGACGACCCCGCGCTACTGCTTTCAGTTTCCTGCAAAAGGAACGTGAACCATTTAGAAATATTGGGGATTAATTAGAGTGCAACCATATGGAGCTAATTACCAGAACAAGCTCAAGCGCCCTGGTCTTCAGATCCATGGTAATCTCCTTTGTTATCGGGTCCTCCTTGTACCGGGCCCTGACATAGTTCCTGGTCTGCTTGTTACCGCTGTATTTCTCGAAGCGGGGCGGTAGGCCTTGCTCGGAACGCTCCGCGTCCTCCTTGTCCCATATAGGCTCCGCCACTCTGTAACCGCCGGGACCGAGTTTGTGTTCCCCTAAGTTCAACTCCCACATTTCTTTCCCCCACTGACTTGATTCGGAGGTTGCGCTGCTCGAGCACTTGATCTTGAACTCCTTGTACTCATCTTCGCTCATCAAAGGATATTTTGCCTTGATCTTCTCATAACTATCACCTTTATCAATCATTCTCTTCACCGTGCTTCTCCAAGTAGACAGGGCCGTGCTCATCTTCGTGAGGGCGGCACTGTTCAATTTATTCCCTGAGAGGCGTGTGTTTTCAAATTCAGCGGGGAACTTGTATCGTTCGTGCAGCTTCGTGAAGAGGAGGTTGCGCAAATTCCCGTGGTCCTTATTCCTAAGGTTATCGGTGTTGATCGAGACGGTGCTCCGGAGAATGCACCCGAGCTGAACCGAGTACCCCTTAACTATATGTTTGGGCTCCGTTGGATTCCTGTCGGAGTCCACTTGAGTGAATTCCTCCTTGACGGTGCAGAGCGCATTCGGACGCCGGTCCTTCCTTTGCTTCTTCGATTGGCTGCCATCTGTGTGTGCGCCGCCATCATCAATGGTGGCATCCTCGGCGGCACCATCAGTGGTGTCATCCCCGACGCCACTAGGGGTTGTGTAATCAGGATCGGTGTCTTCCGCGGCGTCCTCATAGCGCTGAGGTTGTTCCTCCATCTCCTGGGACAGCTCCCAGAATTGCTTGCCGCCCGGACCATCGGCCTCATCGTTGTGGGCCATGTTTCGCTCTAAATAGGAAAAAAGTTTGGTCAAAAAGTTGGTTATTGTCAAGGAACAAGATCATGGTCTCATCATTTAGGGTTTATCGATGCCAAGGCACCCTAGGTTGGGCCTAATCACTTGGCACTAATCACTTGGCTCTATTGCCACCTATGTTGGGTTTATCATCTAGGGTTTATCGATGCTAAGGAGAATTCTAAGTTGGGCCTAATCACTTGGCTCTATTGCCACCTATGGTTTAATGTAGCAAGAATAAAGGGGCAGTTGATCCTACTTAATTAAGTACTAAGATACCCCAGCCCATGCATTAGTCGCAAGTACCCCATATGTCCTATTTTTAGCAAAGTCATGCTAAAATTCACGGAAAATTTCAGCATGACCTTTGCTGAAAAATAGGACATATGGAGTACCCGAATTTGCTGGAACGGAAGTTAATCAACATTCCGGCAAACTCAAGGGCCAGAACGGAAGTTAATCAAGTTGACAAAATTCCCAAGTAGTACAGCAGCAGCATCACAAGTAGTACAAATGAACATATAGTCCAGCAAGTTGAAAAAGCTGAAGTTCTCAGCATGAAGAATCACACAACACAGCACCTGCATTGTCTTGGCTATAAGGAGACTAAAAAACTATCTAAGGAGTTCTTCAAGTTCAAGTTACAGCCTGCATGACATTTTCCTACACAATGCTTGTTGTAAATAATTACTTAAAGTAAACACTTTTTTATCTCAGCTTACTTGCTACCCTGTCTATTTCTTCTATGCTATCCTTATACTCTGCTTAAGGACAGATGCTACTTCTCTTGGCTATATACAGCAAATTGACCTGGTTGTGTTCTATGCTATTATGCTACTTGTCTTCTACGCTATCCTTATACTCTGCAAATTGACCTGGTTGGAATTCATACAGCAACAGTAACAGTTAACTAAACTTCTTTTGCATGCATTTATCACTCCAGAAAACCTTCAGTAACAAGTGAGAAGCATCTGCATTTTCTTAGTGAACTTTTGAGTGCATTTATCACTTGTTGGAGTATGCTACAGCTTCTGCAAATCACGAACTCCTTTAGTTTACATCTAAGTTTTAGAAAATACGAGGGGGAAGGAGGGGAAGGGGGGAGAGGTGAGGAATCACCTGTGGGATAACGGCAGGCCGCCGTAGGAGGACGCCGGTGTCGAGGAGGCAGCGGGCGGCGGCGCGTCGAGGAGGCGGCGCGTCGAGGAGGAGGAGGCGTGTCGAGGAGGAGGAGGCGCGTCGAGGAGGTGGCGCATCGAGGAGGAGGCGGTGGAGGCGGGGCAGTGGAGGGTTCGGTCGGCTGAGCGCGCCGCGGCGGCGGGCCGTCAGCGGTGGCGGCGGCTAGGAACCCTAGCTGTCCCGCTCGGGAGGGAGGTTGACGCAAGCGGGGCCGCGGGGGGAGGGGGACGGCGAGGGCGCGGGCGCGGGTGGAGGGGGGACGGTGCTCAGCTCGGGGACGGCGAGGGAGGCGGAGCTCGGCTCGGGGACGGCAAAGGAGGCGAGGGGGACGGCGAACACGGGGGGGGGGGGGGGGCAGCGGGAGAGATTTGAGAGATTGGGGATTTAGTGTGGGGGGGAACTTTCTAATGGCGCACCAGCTCTCGGTGCGCCATAAGTACTACTATTCTAATGGCGCACCAGCTCTCGGTGCGCCATTAGAATTTTGTTCTAATCTAGCCCACTAGCCCTATCTACCACCTAACCCTATCTACAACAAAACCCACCCACTAGCCCGACTGGTCAGCACGCAGCACACACACCAAGAGGTCCTGGGTTCGATTCCCAGGCTCCCCAATATTTTTTTTATGCATTTTAAATGTTGTTTTTTATATTTATTTGTGTTTTAATATGTTCAAACTTGTTTAAATCATAAGAGATCGAGATGGAGGGGGAATCAAGATCGAGATGGAGGGGGATCGAGATCAAGTGTCCTTATGAATTCAAAAAGTGCCCATGAAATTTAAAAATATTCATGATATCAAAAAGTGCCCATGAAATACAATCGAGAAATGAAGACTACGATTTAAATACAATCGATCTTAGCTAGCTATCTGTTCACAATCTTCTTGCCCTTCTTTTTCGCAAATGGAGTTCTTCTGTGGAACGGACGTCCTTTAGGTAGGGTGGTCCTGCTTCTTCTTGTGGTGTGTGCCGCTACTTCATCGTCGTCGTCATGTTCGATCTTCGGGTCGCCGTACTTGTCAAAGTCTTGCTCATTGGCTACTCCATCCATTCCGATGATCTTCCTTTTGCCTCTCCTCACGACAACACGACTGGGCTTTGACGGGTCGGTAATGAAGAAGCATTGGTCCACTTGGGAAGCCAGTACCCATGGCTCATTTTTCGCGGTGACGTTTGCGCCCGCGGTCTTGGATTTGGCTTCGGGTATAACCATGGTGGTGAAATGTCGGTCTTCTTTTAGGACGCTCTTGGCCCATCTGACACGGAACATCGGCACCTTCTCTCCAGCGTAGCTCAGCTCTCAGATCTCCTCGATCCTTCCGTAGTATCTGTCCTTGTCCTTATCGGTGTAGTATTCCATCGTTACCCTGGAGTTCTAATAACCATCGCTCTTCATGTCCTTGTCCTCGGTGTAGAATGTGTAGCCGTTGATATCGTACGCCTCATAGGTCATCAGGTTGTGCTCGGCGCCCTGTGACAAGGCGAATATGAGTTGTTCTTCCGCGGAAGAATCTTCATGTAAAGGGTACGATAGAAGCTTCTGCTTGAACCAACGCGTGAAACATGAGCTGTGCTCTTTGAGTATATCTTCATCCGTCCTCTGTTGGCCTCGGTCATTGTACGTCTTCTCAATAAAGGTTTTGTGCTCTACCACCCAAGGATCGACCACGTCTATGTGTCGTAGTGCGACTAGGTTTGCTCTTTCAAAGTCGGCGATTCGACCCTCGAAGTCGACATGAATTTCGCGGCGACCCTCATGGTGACCCCATCCAGCGAGCCTGTCGAGGTGCCTGTTGACGGGCAGACCAACGGGGTTCTCGATGCCTAGATAATTCGTGCAGTAGGAGATGCACTCTTCGGTCAGAAAGCCCCTGGCTATACTTCCCTCTGGACGTGACATGTTGCGAACGTATCCTTTGATGACACCATTCATCCTTTCGAATGGCATCATGTTGTGCAGGAACGTCGGCCCGAGTTGGATGATATCCTCCATGATATGGATCAGCAGATGCACCATAACATCGAAGAATGCGGGCGGGAAGTACATCTCAAGCTCGCATAGTATCACCACGATTTCTTCATGTAGTCTTCTGAGTTGCCTCACGCCAATCGACTTCCGAGAGATGACGTCAAAAAAGTTGCATAGGCCAAATAGCATTTCACGGACGTGCGCGTCCATGATCCCACGGATTGCAACTGGAAGTATCTGCGTCATCAGCACGTGACAGTCGTGAGACTTCATCCCGCTGAACTTCTGCTTCGCTGGGTCTAGGTATCTGCTTATCTTCCCCGCGTAACCGTAAGGAAGTTTTACTCCTAGGAGGCAGGTGAAAAACTGCTCGATCTCCTCCTGACTTACAGTGAAGCACGCGGGAGGGTAGTCATTTCCGGTCTTCTTGGCCTTTTTGCCTTTGCGACGACTTTATGTGTCCTGCTTCGCCTCATCATCATCATCATCATCATCATCATCATCATCATCATCATCATCATTAGCGTGAAGCTCCTGCCTGATGCCCATTGATTTCAAGTCTGCCCTTGCTTTTAGCCCATCTTTGGTCCTCTCTGGCATGTTGAGCAGGGTACCAAGCAGACTCTCGCACACGTTCTTCGTGATATGCATGACATCAAGGCTGTGAGGCACACGGTGGATATTCCAGTACGGCAAGTCCCAAAAAATAGACCACGTTTTCCATACCTTCAGCAGCGGCTCTGGCGCCTTTCGCTTCTTTCCCAGCTCTGGCGCCTTTTGCTTCTTTCCCGGCAGTGGGCAGTCTTTCCAATTTTTCAACAGCTCCTCTATTTCCTCGCCGCTCCTCGTACACGGGCGTTTTCGGGGTTCGGTTTCACCATCGAACAGATCCTTGCGTTTCCTCCACGGGTCATCATCGCGAAGCCATCTTCGATGTCCCATGAACACGGTTTTCGAAGACCCGGGATCTCTATCTAGATGGCGATACATTGTGTCATCCATGCACCTTACGCATCCAGAAAATCCGTGGACTACCTGCCCCGCGAGATATCCGTAACCGAGATAGTCGTGCACCGTCGTGAGCAGTGCGGCTCTCATAGGGAAATATTCTCTCTCTGCGGCGTCCCACGTATTGGCTGGCATTTTCCACAGCGTGTCTAGCTCCTCCTTCAGCAGCCCCAGATACAGATTGATGTCGTTCCCTGGTTGTTTCGGCCCTTCAATTAGCATACTCATGTGAATGTACTTCCTCTTCATGCACAACCAGGGGGGAAGGTTGTACATCCACAGAAACACAGGCCAGGTGCTATGTGTGCTTCTCTGGCTGCCAAATGGATTGACTCCATCGGTGCTCGCGCCTAGCACGATGTTCCTTGGATCCTTCCCAAATTCTGGGTCTTCGAAGTTCAACGCTTGCCACTGGCTCGCATCCTTAGGGTGACTCAGCATCTTGTCTTTTTTATTTATCTTCGGATCATTTCCGTCATCTTCCCGCTTCTTCTCCTCCCTATCCGCGTGCCAACGCAGGAGCTTTGCTACCTTAGGGTCCGCGAAATACCGCTGCAGACGAGGAGTGATTGGAAAGTACCACACCGATTTTCGAGGAGCTTTCTTCCTCTTCTTGTATCGAGTGACGCCGCACACCGGACATATGGTAGACTCCGCGTGCTCGTCCCGATAAATGATACAATTGTTCATGCACACATGGTATTTCACGTGCGGTAAATCCAGAGGACACACGATTTTCTTCGCCTCCTCGAAACTGGTCGGGCACTTGTTCTCCTTGGGAAGACGTTCGTGCCAGAATGACATGTTCTCGTCAAAGCATGCGTCGGTCATTTTGTGTTTTACCTTCATCTCCAGAGCCATGAGCGTTACTTTCAGGCGGGTATCCTCGGGCCTGCATCCTTCATACAATGGAGTAACCGCGTCTATCTCCAGTTGATCCAGCTTGGCTTTCTCTCGGGCGGCAGCTCTTGCGTTATCCGTCTGCTTGAGAAGCAGCTCTTGAATATGAGGGTCCTGCACCCAGCCTCCATCGTCGTCTGCTCCAGCATCTTCATCTTCATGATCATGCCCTTCGTCTTGATCTTCCCCATCATCATTTACGACATCTTCTACATGATGACTGTGTACAGCATCACCGTCGTGATCATGTCCTGGAGATTCTTCGTCTTCTCGCCCGCCCTCGCCGCGGTGGTACTTGTCTTGTTGCCCTTCCTCATTTCTTGCCCGGCCCCCATGGATGACTTCATAGTCATCTTCATCACCTTGCCACCGATAGCCATCCATGAAACCACCCAAGAGCAGGTGGTCCCGCACCTACCCGGAATCCGGGTCCGCAATAAGGCTCTTCAGCTTGCATCTTTGACATGCACATCTTATCTCCGTCTCGTTCTTTTGAAGCATCTCGGCCTTCGCGGAGCTCAAAAACCTATTCACGATGCCTTCAGTCATCGTGCGGACCATGGTCACCTGCGGGGTAGAGCAAAACGATATTTTAGAACCAAGAAAAAATTTGGCATGACCTTCCCTGAAAATAGGATCAAAAAGAATGCATAGTGCCAAAATTCTCGCCGAAACGGAAATGAATCAAAACATTCCGGCAAAATATTGGCAACTATCGCATTTCAAATACCGGTACCTTCAAACACAATCATATATGCAACACCACAAACACATGCAACACCACAAACATGCATAGATCTAGCTAGGCCACAAAAAGTGCATGTGCACGTTGTTGGAGCGAGCTAGGGAGAAAAAAAGTAGATCTACATCATGAAGATAGCTTTCCCCTTACTTACCTATCAAAAAAAGGTAATTTCACCACTTAATTTTGATGAATTTATGGTGGAAATGAGGTGAGGAGGAGGAGGCAGCCGAGACAAGCTTGGAGGAGGAGGTGGAGAGAATGAAGTGGGGAAAGTGAGTGGGTAGGTGGGCTGTCCAAAATATCTTGTTGGTCCCAGGTTACTAATGGCGCACCACCACATAATGCGCCATTAGTAACCCTGGTTACTAATGGCGCACCTGCAGGTGGTGCGCCATTAGTACTTTTTGCAGAAAAGTAAAAAAACAAATGTATACTAATGACGCACGGTATCACAGTGTGCCATTAGTAGTTTAAACTACTAATGGCGCACTGTGATACGGTGCGCCATTAGTAGGTTTGCAAAAAAGTAAAAAAAATATATACTAATGGCGCACTGTCTTGGCCGTGCGCCATTACTAGTTCTAACTAGTAATGGCGCACTTTGGCTTCATGTGCCATTAGTTTGTATGGAAAAATGGGAAAAAATCAATAGTAGTGGCGCACCATGAGGCTGGTGTGCCATTAGTGTCTACCACACTAATGGCGTACCTGAAGCCAGTGCGCCATTAGTATATAGTAGTGGCGCACTGTCTACCTGGTGCGCCATTAGAATCAGTCCTATCTATAGCCCTTTTCCTAGTAGTGAAGGGTGGAGCCACTCTTGCGCTCCTGCCTGTGCACTGGATAGGGCCTGCCCCGATGTCGCCCAGCGGCGCGCTCGTGCCAGGCCCGGGGGCTCCTGTCGGTGCAACAAACCCTGAGTCCATTGCCCGGACTGTGCACAGGCCCAAGGACAAGATTACAGCACCAAGATCTGACCAAGCAAGATGGATCAATTCTTTGAAGGATCCAAGTGTAGATCAAGAAAACCAAGATGAGCCAGAGAAGCAAGATATCGCTAAGGAAAGAACCTCCCTTGCCGGGCAGGCGAGCTTGTCAAGGTTGGGTTTACCCCGGAAGCAAACTTCCAGATCGTCCTGGCAGGCCTGCCGGGGATTGCAGGGACAAGCCACTCCACCGCTCCACCTCACAAGCGATGCAAGTCATAGATCAGTGCGGTGTCAAGCCCCAAGGTGACTAAGTGGCTGCTTTTTGCCACATGGCAGCCACTTCCTACAGCAAGCACCTCCATACGACACCCGTCCTGAGACATGTCAAGCAAGCAGGCACGAAGCTGGCAAAACAGCACGGCAAGGGTTGCCGGGCACGCTGTGATGTGACACTCGATGGCACATTTAATGCGCTCTGTCAGCCTGCAGAGTTAGGTATGATAGCACTGTTTGTTATCTAATCAGTATGTAAAGACTGATTTGCCACTGTGGAGACCCCGTAATCTTTAAAAGGATGCCATGGAACCGTAGAAAAGGTTTGGGGGGTTCCGATTCCAGAGGCTCGAAGATTCAGCCGTTCGGACCCTCACACATTCACACGCGCGTAGCCACTTTCGCCCTAAGGCAACACTGTCGGGCAAGTGTGTTTCGTCCACCACCATTTTCCACCATTAATCCACCAAAGTAGGAGTAGGGTCTTACGCCTCACGACTGCCTGAACCTGGGTAAAACTTCCCGTTTGATCTCTGTCGTGCTGTGTCACACTTCTCTGTTCTTTGTGCAACATGCCCATCCCCCTCCAAACCAAAAGGGGCTCATGGCCCCATAGGTGGCCGTGGTTTCCCATGATAGTCTGGCTCCTGAGATACGACATCTGGTTGTAGCAACCGAGAAGAAAGGAACAGGGGGGAAAAGAGGGAGCAAAGCAACTATGAGTACTCATCCAATATACTCGCAAGCAAGGATCTAGACTACATATGCACTGGTATCAAAGGGAAGGGGCTGTATATGTGGATTATACTGCAGAATGCCAGAATAGAGGGAAAAGCCTAGCCTATCAAAGACTAGCATCCTCTTGAAGCCACCATCTTGTAGCATTTAGAAACGTACATAATAGCATTTTATAATTAGCAAGCATGATGTAGAATTAATGCCCAGAGATCCTTTCTTGACTCCCTGCGAGAAAGTAATCCAGGAGCCATCATATCCATTCCACATCTCAGTATCCAGTTATAATTGTAAAGATCGGGATACAACTTCAAGTTGTCCTATTACTATGGACACGGCTATTCAAATAGATAATACTTCCCTGCAGGGGTGCACCACATTACCCAACATGCTCGATCACTCTGGCCGAACACACTTTCCTGGGTCATGTCTGGCCTCAGAAGATCAACATGCTGTAGCCCTACCTAGGCTCAATAGAGAGGCCAGCACGCCCATCTAAATCCTAAGCATGCATGGGTCTTGGGCACATTGCCTGTTGCGCTCCTACACGTTGCAAGGGCGACCGAGACTAGTCCTGGCAACCTCCATTACAAAGGCAATTGCTTTACGTGGACCACCCGGGCACGCGTCGCTCAGTCGCTGACATCTGGAAAGCTTCGGCTGATACTACGACGTCGGTTGCCCATATCTTGTCCTGCATGGTGGTTAGTGCGTATAGGCCAGTGGACAACTCAGATCAAATACCCAAATCCATTAGTGTCTTGGGAGCACGCGGTAACAAGTAGAGACTCACGATCATGTGACCCCATCGCCCCATCTCGTGGACTTACAGCAAGGGCCTAGAATGCCCGGCCGTGCCACGTAAAAATCTCATGGGTACCCTCCAGGTCAACCTGACTACACATAAACTCACAGGTACGCCTAGGGGCTGACCCAACTTCAGTACCATGGTTCTGTTGTAAAGTCAAAGTAACCGTCTGTCCAAAATAGCAAGGGGGGAACCCGAGGAGTCACCCTCGATGGATTCCCACTCGATGTAACCATCAAGGTGGACTTGGAGGAATCACCCTTGAGGGGTTGCACGACAGAGTCGTTATTGGGAGTGGTGAAGGAGGAATCACCCTCGAAGACCACGACCAATTAGCTACACTACAGAGTTAACATCAAAAGTGATATATGAGGTATCACCCTCGTCACTCGATAGCAGCTCTGCAGAGTCGTACAACTAAAGGGGTGTGTGATGTTGTAGGACCTTGAGAAGAGGTGTCTAAAGGGGGGGTGATTAGACACTAAGTACCAATGTTGCAGTTTTTAAGATTCTTCAAAGTTTAAGTGGAGTTTAGGCACAATTTCAACATTCACAATACATATCAAGCAAGCATGCAAAGAGTTTATGAGCAGCGGAAAGTAGAGCATGCAATTTGCAAGAAAGTAAAGGGAAGGGTTTGGAGGATTCAAACGCAATTGGAGACACGGATTTTTTTGGTGTGGTTCCGATAGGTGGTGCTATCGTACATCCACGTTGATGGAGACTTCAACCCACGAAGGGTAACGGCTGCGTGAGTCCACGGAGGGCTCCACCCAAGAAGAGTCCACGAAGAAGCAACCTTGTCTATCCCACCATGGCCGTCGCCCACGACGGACTTGCCTCACTAGCGGTAGATCTTCATGAAGTAGGCGATCTCCTTGCCCTTACAAACTCCTTCGTTCAACTCCACAATCTTGTCGGAGGCTCCCAAGTGACACCTAGCCAATCTAGGAGACACCACTCTCCAAGAAGTAACAAATGGTGTGTTGGTGATGAACTCCTTGCTCTTGTGCTTCAAATGATAGTATCCCCAACACTCAACTCTCTCTCAATGAGTTTGGATCTGGTGGAAAAAATATTTGAGTGGAAAGCAACTTGGGGAAGGCTAGAGATCAAGATTCATATGGTAGGAATGGAATATCTTGGCCTGAACACATGAGTAGATAGTTCTCTCTCAGAAAATGTATGCTGGAAGTGTAGGTTCAGTCTGATGGCTCTCTTTACGAATGAAGAGGAGGTGGAGGGGTATATATAGCCTCCACACAAAATCTAACCGTTACACACAATCTACCAAACTCGGTGGGACCGAATCGTTAAACTCGGTCAGACCGATTTAGCAAATAATGTGACAGTTAGGGTTTTCGGTGGGACCAAAATGCAACTCGGTGAGACCGATTCACTTAGGGTTAGGGCATAACGCAATCTTGGTAAGACCGATTACACAAACTTGGTGAGACCGATTTAGTAATAAGCTTTCCAGAGAGTTGGTCAAGTAAATTCGGTGGAACCGATTACTCAAACTCGATGGGACCGATTTTGGTAATAAGTTTCCAAAGAGTTTGCATTGAAATCTCGGTAGTACCAATTTCTCAAACTCGGTGAGACCGATTTGATAATGGACATACACAGAGAGATTACAATCCCATCTCAGTGAAACTGAGATCCCTATCGGTAAGACCGATTTGCTTAGGGTTTGTGGCAGTGGCTATGACTTGTGGAATCGGTGGCGCCGGATAGGAAGTTTCGGTGTGACCGATTTTGGCTTTGGATTTAGGTCATTTGTGGAAGTGGGAAAGTAGTTGAGGGTTTTGGAGCATATCACTAAGCACATGGAGCAAGAGGCTCATTAAGCAACACCTCATCCCTCCTTGATAGTATTGGCTTTTCCTATAGACTCAATGTGATATTGGACCACTAAAATGTAAAATTAAGAGTCTTGATCTTGAAGCTTGAGCCAATCCTTTGTCCTTAGCATCTTGAAGGAGTTCCCACATCCTTTAGTCCATGCCACTCCATTGTTGAACTTATCTGAAATATACTAGATAAAAGTGTTAGTCCAACAAGAGATATGTTGTCATTAATTACCAAAATCACCTAGGGAGCACTTGTGCTTTCAATCTCCCCCCTTTTGGTAATTGATGGCAACATACATCAAAGCTTTAGACAAAGATATAAAGAATAGCTAGAAAAGCTTTGGAAAGACATGTAACAAGCATAGGCTCCCCCTACATGTATGCAATCATGTGAATATGGAATGTAGAAGCATGTGAGAGCATAAACATGATAGAGCAGGCAATGTGTTACATGTATCTTGGTCATATGCATCAGAGCAAAGAATGTTGAAGAAAATACCTTCATGCTCATGAGTTCTTCTTGCGAACAATATGTACATCAGCAAGAATTCCTCATTCACATGATTGTGATCCATATACTTACCTTGTGGTCTTGAGTTGGCTTAGGATGAAATGAACCTGTGTAAACAGGGTTAGATAACACAGATACATCTACTAGCCAGAGCAAATAGAACAAAACCACAAGAATACCAAGACTGGGATGATATGTAGATTGTGAGTACTAGGTACCACATTGAATTAGACATGTCCCCGAGAGTAAAGATATGCAATGAATTTAAATGATCTCTTTCCCTTAGATGTTTTGCTCCCCCTGAATCAAACATGGGATACTGGGAGAAGATAGGGAACAGAAAATCAGAGCTTGAAAGAAAACAGAGCTGAAAGATAAGAATGATGATCAGAGCTAATGTTTGGAGCTAATGTAAGTAAGTATAACAGAACATATGAACATGTCTCTCCCCTCAAGAAGACATGTGGACATCTCTCCTCTTGAACACCAAGCATCTTGGACATCTCCCCCTGGAGATCTCTCTCTTCTTTTGAGGGTCTCTCCCCCTAGAAGGTCTCTCTCTCTCTCTTAAGAAGGAAGGTGATAAGCTTTGATGCTCTCTCTAAATGATAAGCTTTGATGCTCTCTCTCTCCCCCTTTGACATCAATTTCCAAGAAGGGCCTTCTGGAATCTATCGAATGGGTTTGATCCTTGAGACACAGAACAAAGCAATGTTAAAAATGTGATGCTTGTAGAGGACAAGATTCATTTAGTGGAGCTGGATCAGAAGAAACACAGAATATGTGGCAAAGAGTTTTTCTTGTTATGAAATCGGTGGCACCGAGTGAGTTGCTTCGGTTGGACCAAAAGGGTTAGTTTGGGCCGAAATTAACAAATCGGTGAAACCGAGTTCATTGCAGAGAAAACACTTGTCACCTCAGCTCACTAAACTAGTAAGATCTCACAAAGATTTGCAAGGAATTTACTGAAAGATGTGCAATGAATTGGAATGCAGAAAATGCAGAGCAAACAAAAAGAAAGAAATCTAGGTGAAGTTTTTTTTTGAAAGGGAAAACAAATATGCATGAGACAAATGCAAAAACACAGAAAAGACCACAAGAGAACTTCATCTAGAGATGGTCGGCGACAAAGTCACCTATGTTAGAGTATATTGACTTAGGAGTCAAGTGAGATCACTTGATCATAGGTCATACTCATCGTTTAAGCTCAAAATGGGGTTGCCATTTTTAGTTTAAGCATTTTGATGTATTCTCATCTTGTCGAGTTGCTTTAGCTCATGACTTGGAGTAAAGCTTCTCTAAGATGGAATAACATACCTTGATTGGTGGTGTAGTCCATGTAGTTGAACTTGTGTGGGTTGCTCAAGGTTGATGTAGCTCATCAAGAGTTTGGAGAACCACTTGGAATTTTAGTCCATCTACCTACATGGGTTAGTTCTTGCAAGGAAGAGCACTTGTGTATCCAAGAATGACAATCATGAAGCTCAACATAGAGTTTGTCAAAGGATATGTTTGAATGGTTTCGTGCTTCCTTGTCTTCAACCACCATAGTGTAGAGACTTGGTGATGTAGAGATTGCTCAAGATATGAGTAGATTACAATCTCATGGAATTTGATTCCACCAAGTACCTATGAGAGTTAGATAACATGCAAGATACAAATATATCCAAGACATAAGATATTCATCATAAGAGAAAAACATCAAGGATTAGTCATAAGCTCATGTCTTGCATGTATCCAATGAAGTTTCTACTCCAAGTTTGAAGCATCAATGATGTTCAATTCTCCTCTTAACCTGCAAAACACTTTCTCATCAAGAGGTTTAGTAAATATATCCGCTAATTGCTTTTCGGTGCGAACATGCCTAAGATCAATGTCACCCTTAGCAACATGATCTCGAATGAAATGATGACGAACTTCAATATGCTTAGTTCGAGAATGTTGCATAGGATTATGACCAATTTTAATAGCACTTTCATTGGCACAAAGCAATGGAACATATCTCACATATATCCCATAATCTTTAAGAGTTTGGTTCATCCAAAGTAATTGAGCACAACATGAACCAGCGGCAATATATTCAGCTTCGGTAGTGGACAAGGATACCGAGTTTTGTTTCTTGGAGGACCAAGACACAAGAGATCTACCAAGAAATTGACAAGTACCCGAAGTGGACTTTCTGTCAACCTTGTCTCCGGCATAGTCTGAGTCGGAATAGCCAACAAGATCGAAAGAGGCCCCCTTAGGATACCAAATGCCAAAGTTTGGTGTATGGATTAAGTATCTCACTATCCTTTTCATAGCCTTACGATGACATTCCTTAGGAGTAGCTTGATATCGTGCACACATGCACACACTTAGCATGATATCAGGACGTGAAGCACATAGATATAACAATGAACCGATCATAGAGCGATAAACCTTTTGATCAACCGGTTCACCATCTTTGGTCAAGTCATTATGTCCACAAGTAGGCATGGGTGTAGACATACCTTTGCATTCTTGCATATTGAACTTCTTGAACAAGTCCTTGGTGTACTTCGTTTGAGAAACAAAGGTACCTTCCTTAGTTTGCTTGATTTGCAACCCAAGGAAGAATTTGAGTTCACTCATCATGGACATCTCAAACTTCTGCGACATTAGCTTCCCAAACTTTTCACTAAAATGAGGGTTAGTTGAACCAAATATGATATCATCAACATAAATTTGGCACACAAATAATTCTCCATGAACCCTTTTAGTAAAAAGTGTAGAATCAATTTTCCCAATTTCAAAGCCTTTTTCAATAAGGAACTTGGTCAAGCATTTATACCACGCTCTAGGAGCTTGTTTAAGACCATAAAGAGTTTTGTAAAGTTTGTAAACATGATTGGGTTTCTTAGGATTGACAAAGCCGGGAGGTTGCTTAACATAAACTTCCTCCTCTATTTCACCATTTAGAAAGGCACTTTTAATGTCCATTTGGTACAAGGTGATATCATGATGATTAGCATAGGCAAGTAAGATGCGAATGGACTCAAGTCTAGCAACGGGGGCGTAAGTCTCTGTTGGGGAACGTAGTAATTTCAAAAAAATTCCTACGCGCACGCAAGATCATGGTGATGCATAGCAACGAGAGGGGATAGTGTTGTCTACGTACCCTCGTAGACCGAAGCGGAAGCATTGACGCAACGTAGAGGAAGTAGTCATACGTCCTCCCGGTCCAACCGATCCAAGCACCGTTACTCCAGCACCTCCGAGTTCTTGACACGCGTATAGCTCGATGACGCTCCCTCGATCTCCAATCCAGTAGAGGCTCCGAGGGGGAGTTCCGTCAGCACGACGGCGTGGTGATGATCTTGATGTTCTCCCGTCGCAGAGCTTCGCCTAAGCACCGCTACAATATGATCGAGGTGTAATATCATGGAGGGGGGCACCGCACACGGCTAAGGAACGATAAATGATCAACTTGTGTGTTCTAGGGTGCCCCCCTACCCCCGTATATAAAGGAGGGAGGGAGGAGGTGGCCGGCCCTAGGGGGGGCGCGCCATGAGGAGGGGGAAACCTACTCCAAGTAGGTTTCCCTCTCTTTTTCCTTATCTTATTTGGAGGGGGAAGGAAAGAGTACTAGTATTAGGAAGTAGTACTAGTAGCAGTAATAGGAAGAGGAGGAAGGAGAAAGGAAAGGGGGGCCGGCCCCCTCCCCAATTCGGATTGGGCTTGGGGGGCGCGCCCCTCTCCCTTGTTCCTTCTCTCTTCTTCCTACATGAGCCCAATAAGGCCCATATACCTCCCGGGGGGTTCCGGTAACCTCCCGGAGCTCCAAACTTCTCCAGAACCTTTCCGGTGTCCAAATATATCCGTCCAATATATCAATCTTTATGTCTCGACCATTTCGAGACTCCTCGTCATGTACGTGATCATATCCGGGACTCCGAACAACCTTCGGTACATCAAAATACATAAACTCATAATATAACTGTCATCAAAACCTTAAGCGTGTGGACCCTACGGTTCGAGAATAATGTAGACATGACCGAGACATGTCTCCGGTCAATAACCAATAGCGGGACCTGGATGCCCATATTGGTTCCTACATATTCTACGAAGATCTTTATCGGTCAAACCGCACAACAACATACGTTGTTCCCTTTGTCATCGGTATGTTACTTGCCCGAGATTCGATCGTCAGTATCCAATACCTAGTTCAATCTCGTTACCGGCAAGTCTCTTTACTCGTTCCGTAATACATCATCTCACAACTAACTCATTAGTTGAAATGCTTGCAAGGCTTAAGTGATGTGTATTACTGAGAGGGCCCAGAGATACCTCTCCGACATTCGGAGTGACAAATCCTAATCTCGAAATACGCCAACTCAACAAGTACCTTCGGAGACACCTGTAGAGCACCTTTATAATCACCCAGTTACGTTGTGACGTTTGGTAGCACACAAAGTGTTCCTCCGGTAAACGGGAGTTGCATAATCTCATAGTCATAGGAACATGTATAAGTCATGAAGGAAGCAATAGCAACATACTAAACGATCGTGTGCTAAGCTAACGGAATGGGTCATGTCAATCAGATCATTCAACTAATGATGTGACCTTGTTAATCAAATAACAACTCCTTGTTCATGGTTAGGAAACATAACCATCTTTGATTAACAAGCTAGTCAAGTAGAGGCATACTAGTGACACTCTGTTTGTCTATATATTCACACATGTATTATGTTTCCGGTTAATACAATTCTAGCATGAATAATAAACATTTATCATGATATGAGGAAATAAATAATAACTTTATTATTGCCTCTAGGGCATATTTCCTTCAGTCTCCCACTTGCACTAGAGTCAATAATCTAGATTACACAGTAATGATTCTAACACCCATGGAGTCTTGGTGTTGATCATGTTTTGCTCGTGGAAGAGGCTTAGTCAATGGATCTGCAACATTCAGATCCGTATGTATCTTACAAATCTCTATGTCTCCCACCTGGACCAGATCCCGGATGGAATTGAAGCGTCTCTTGATGTGCTTGGTTCTCTTGTGAAATCTGGATTCCTTTGCTAAGGCAATCGCTCCAGTATTGTCACAAAAGATTTTCATTGGACCCGATGCACTAGCTTTGACACCTAGATCGGATATGAACTCCTTCATCCAGACTCCTTCATTGGCTGCTTCCGAAGCAGCTATGTATTCCGCTTCACATGTAGATCCTGCCACGACGCTTTGCTTTGAACTGCACCAACTGACAGCTCCACCGTTTAATGTAAACACGTATCCGGTTTGCGATTTAGAATCGTCCGGATCAGTGTCAAAGCTTGCATCAACGTAACCATTTACGATGAGCTCTTTGTCACCTCCATATACGAGAAACATATCCTTAGTCCTTTTCAGGTATTTCAGGATGTTCTTGACCACTGTCTAGTGATCCACTCCTGGATTACTTTGGTACCTCCCTGCTAGACTTATAGCAAGGCACACATCAGGTCTGGTACACAGCATTGCATACATGATAGAGCCTATGGCTGAAGCATAGGGAACACTTTTCATTTTCTCTCTATCTTCTGCAGTGGTCGGGCTTTGAGTCTTACTCAACTTCACACCTTGCAATACAGGCAAGAACCCTTTCTTTGCTTGATCCATTTTGAACTTCTTCAAAACTTTGTCAAGGTATGTGCTTTGTGAAAGTCCAATTAAGCGTCTTGATCTATCTCTATAGATCTTGATGCCCAATATGTAAGCAGCTTCACCGAGGTCTTTCATTGAAAAACTTTTATTCAAGTATCCCTTTATGCTATCCAGAAATTCTATATCATTTCCAATCAATAATATGTCATCCACATATAATATTAGAAATGCTACAGAGCTCCCACTCACTTTCTTGTAAATACAGGCTTCTCCAAAAGTCTGTATAAAACCAAATGCTTTGATCACACTATCAAAACGTTTATTCCAACTCTGAGAGGCTTGCACTAGTCCATAAATGGAACGTTGGAGCTTGCACACTTTGTTAGCTCCCTTTGGATCGATAAAACCTTCTGGTTGCATCATATACAACTCTTCTTCCAGAAATCCATTCAGGAATGCAGTTTTTACATCCATTTGCCAAATTTCATAATCATAAAATGCGGCAATTGCTAACATGATTCGGATAGACTTAAGCATCGCTACGGGTGAGAAGGTCTCATCGTAGTCAACCCCTTGAACTTGTCGAAAACCTTTTGCAACAAGTCGAGCTTTGTAGACAGTAACATTACCGTCAGCGTCAGTCTTCTTCTTGAAGATCCATTTATTTTCAATTGCTTGCCGACCATCGGGAAAGTCAACCAAAGTCCAAACTTTGTTCTCATACATGGATCCCATCTCAGATTTCATGGCTTCAAGCCATTTTACGGAATCTGGGCTCACCATCGCTTCTTCATAGTTCGTAGGTTCATCATGATCTAGTAGCATGACTTCCAGAATAGGATTACCGTACCACTCTGGTGCGGATCTTACTCTGTTCGACCTACGTGGTTCTGTATTAACTTGATCTGAAGTTCTATGATCATTATCATCAACTTCCTCACTAGTTACTTTTGACGTCACAGAAACCGGTTCCTGTGATGTATTATTTTCCAACAAGGGAGTAGGTACAGTTACCTCATCAAGTTCTACTTTCCTCCCACTCACTTCTTTCGAGAGAAACTCCTTCTCTAGAAAGGATCCATTCTTAGCAACGAATGTCTTGCCTTCGAATCTGTGATAGAAGGTGTACCCAACTGTCTCCTTTGGGTATCCTATGAAGACACATTTCTCCGATTTGGGTTCGAGCTTATCAGGTTGAAGTTTTTTCACATAAGCATCGCAACCCCAAACTTTAAGAAACGACAACTTTGGTTTCTTGCCAAACCATAGTTCATAAGGTGTCGTCTCAACGGATTTAGACGGTGCCCTATTTAACATGAATGTAGTTGTCTCTAGAGCATAACCCCAAAACGATAGCGGTAAATCTGTCAGAGACATCATAGACCGCACCATATCAAGTAAAGTACGATTACGATGTTCGGACACACCATTACGCTGTGGTGTTCCGGGTGGCGTGAGTTGTGAAACTATTCCACATTGTTTTAAGTGTAAACCAAACTCGTAACTCAAATATTCTCCTCCACGATCAGATCGTAGAAACTTTATTTTCTTGTTACGATGATTTTCAACTTCACTCTGAAATTCTTTGAACTTTTCAAATGTTTCAGACTTATGCTTCATTAAGTAGATATACCCATATCTGCTTAAATCATCTGTGAAGGTGAGAAAATAACGATATCCACCACGAGCCTCAACATTCATTGGACCACATACATCTGTATGTATGATTTCCAACAAATCAGTAGCTCTCTCCATAGTACCGGAGAACGGCGTTTTGGTCATCTTTCCCATGAGGCACAGTTCGCAAGTACCAAGTGATTCATAATCAAGTGGTTCCAAAAGTCCATCAGTATGGAGTTTCTTCATGCGCTTTATACCGATATGACCCAAACGGCAGTGCCACAAATAAGTTGCACTATCATTATCAACTTTGCATCTTTTGGCTTCAACACTATGAATATGTGTATCACTACTATCGAGATTCATCAAAAATAGACCACTCTTCAGGGGTGCATGACCATAAAAGATATTACTCATATAAATAGAACAACCATTATTCTCTGATTTAAATGAATAACCGTCTCGCATCAAACAAGATCCAGATATAATGTTCATGCTCAACGCTGGCACCAAATAACAATTATTTAGGTCTAATACTAATCCCGAAGGTAGATGTAGAGGTAGCGTGCCGACCGCGATCACATCGACTTTGGAACCATTTCCCACGCGCATCGTCACCTCATCCTTTGCCAGTGTTCGCTTAATCCGTAGTCCCTGTTTCGAGTTGCAAATATTAGCAACAGAACCAGTATCAAATACCCAGGTGCTACTGCGAGCTCTAGTAAGGTACACATCAATAACATGTATATCACATATACCTCTGTTCACTCTGCCATCCTTCTTATCCGCCAAATACTTGGGGCAGTTCCGCTTCCAGTGACCAGTCTGCTTGCAGTAGAAGCACTCAGTTTCAGGCTTAGGTCCAGACTTGGGTTTCTTCTCTTGAGCAGCAACTTGTTTGCTGTTCTTCTTGAAGTTCCCCTTCTTGTTCCCTTTGCCCTTTTTCTTGAAACTAGTGGTCTTGTTAACCATCAACACTTGATGCTCCTTCTTGATTTCTACCTCCGCAGCCTTTAGCATTGCGAAGAGCTCGGGAATCGTCTTATCCATCCCTTGCATATTATAGTTCATCACGAAGCTCTTGTAGCTTGGTGGAAGTGATTGGAGAATTCTGTCAATGACGCTATCATCCGGAAGAGTAACTCCCAGTTGAATCAAGTGATTACAGTACCCAGACATCTTGAGTATGTGCTCACTGACAGAACTATTCTCCTCCATCTTGCAGCTATAGAACTTATTGGAGACTTCATATCTCTCAATCCGGGCATTCTTCTGGAATATCAACTTCAACTCCTGAAACATCTCATATGCTCCATGACGTTCAAAACGTCGTTGAAGTCCCGGTTCTAAGCCGTAAAGCATGGCACATTGAACTATCGAGTAGTCATCAGCTTTGCTCTGCCAGACGTTCTTAACGTCGTCAGTTGCATCAGCAGCAGGCCTGGCACCCAGCGGTGCTTCCAGGATGTAATTTTTCTGTGCAGCAATGAGGATAATCCTCAAGTTACGGACCCAGTCCGCGTAGTTGCTACCATCATCTTTCAACTTAGCTTTCTCAAGGAACGCATTAAAATTCAACGGAACAACAGCACGGTCCATCTATCTACAATCAACATAAACAAGCAAGATACTATCAGGCACTAAGTTCATGATAAATTTTAGTTCAATTAATCATATTACTTAAGAACTCCCACTTAGACAGACATCTCTCTAGTCATCTAAGTGATCACGTGATCCAAATCAACTAAACCATAACCGATCATCACGTGAGATGGAGTAGTTTTCAATGGTGAACATCTTATGTTGATCATATCTACTATATGATTCACGCTCGACCTTTCGGTCTCCGTGTTCCGAGGCCATATCTGCATATGCTAGGCTCGTCAAGTTTAACCTGAGTATTCTGCGTGTGCAAAACTGGCTTGCACCCGTTGTAGATGGACGTAGAGCTTATCACACCCGATCATCACGTGGTGTCTCGGCACGACGAAATTTGGCAACGGTGCATACTTAGGGAGAACACTACTTGATAATTTTTAGTGAGAGATCATCTTAAAATGCTACCGTCAACCAAAGCAAGATAAGATGCATAAAGGATAAACATCACATGCAATCAATATAAGTGATATGATATGGCCATCATCTTCTTGTGCTTGTGATCTCCATCTCCGAAGCACCATCATGATCACCATCGTCACCGGCGCGACACCTTGATCTCCATCGTAGCATCGTTGTCGTTTACGCCATCTATTGCTTCTACGACTATCGCTACCGCTTAGTGATAAAGTAAAGCAATTACAGGGCGTTTGCATTTCATACAATAAAGCGACAACCATATGGCTCCTGCCAGTTGCCGATAACTTCGGTTACAAAACATGATCATCTCATACAATAAAATATAGCATCATGTCTTGGCCATATCACATCACAACATGCCCTGCAAAAACAAGTTAGACGTCCTCTACTTTGTTGTTGCAAATTTTACGTGGCTGCTACGGGCTTAGCAAGAACCGTTCTTACCTACGCATCAAAACCACAACGATAGTTTGTAAAATAGACTCCGTTTTAACCTTCACAAGGACCGGGCGTAGCCACACTCGGTTCAACTAAAGTTGGAGAAACTGACACCCGCTAGTCACCTATGTGTAAAGCACGGCGGTAAAACCAGCCTCGCGTAAGCGTACGCGTAATGTCGGTCCGGGCCGCTTCATCCAACAATACCGCTGAACCAAAGTATGACATGCTGGTAGGCAGTATGACTTATATCGTCCACAACTCACTTGTGTTCTACTCGTGCATATAACATCAAACCATAAAAACCTAGGCTCGGATGCCACTGTTGGTGAACGTAGTAATTTCAAAAAAATTCCTACGCGCACGCAAGATCATGGTGATGCATAGCAACGAGAGGGGAGAGTGTTGTCTACGTACCCTCGTAGACCGAAGCGGAAGCGTTGACGCAACGTAGAGGAAGTAGTCGTACGTCCTCCCGGTCCAACCGATCCAAGCACCGTTACTCCGGCACCTCCGAGTTCTTGACACGCGTACAGCTCGATGACGCTCCCTCGATCTCCAATCCAGTAGAGGCTCCGAGGGGGAGTTCCGTCAGCACGACGGCGTGGTGATGATCTTGATGTTCTCCCGTCGCAGAGCTTCGCCTAAGCACCGCTACAATATGATCGAGGTGTAATATCATGGAGGGGGGCACCGCACACGGCTAAGGAACGATCAATGATCAACTTGTGTGTTCTAGGGTGCCCCCCTACCCCCGTATATAAAGGAGGGAGGGAGGAGGTGGCCGGCCCTAGGGGGGGCGCGCCATGAGGAGGGGGAAACCTACTCCAAGTAGGTTTCCCTCTCTTTTTACTTATCTTATTTGGAGGGGGAAGGAAAGAGTACTAGTATTAGGAAGTAGTACTAGTAGTAGTAATAGGAAGAGGAGGAAGGAGAAAGGAAAGGGGGGGCCGGCCCCCTCCCCAATTCGGATTGGGCTTGGGGGGCACGCCCCTCTCCCTTGTTCCTTCTCTCTTCTTCCTACATGGGCCCAATAAGGCCCATATACCTCCCGGGGGGTTTCGGTAACCTCCCGGAGCTCCAAACTTCTCCGGAACCTTTCCGGTGTCTAAATATATCCGTCCAATATATCAATATTTATGTCTCGACCATTTTGAGACTCCTCGTCATGTCCGTGATCATATCCGGGACTCCGAACAACCTTCGGTACATCAAAATACATAAACTCATAATATAACTGTCATCAAAACCTTAAGCGTGCGGACCCTACGGTTCGAGAATAATGTAGACATGACCGAGACATGTCTCCGGTCAATAACCAATAGCGGGACCTGGATGCCCATATTGGTTCGTACATATTCTACAAAGATCTTTATCGGTCAAACCGCACAACAACATACATTGTTCCCTTTGTCATCGGTATGTTACTTGCCCGAGATTCGATCGTCGGTATCCAATACCTAGTTCAATCTCGTTACCGGCAAGTCTCTTTACTCGTTCCGTAATACATCATCTCACAACTAACTCATTAGTTGAAATGCTTGCAAGGCTTAAGTGATGTGTATTACCGAGAGGGCCCAGAGATACCTCTCCGACATTCGGAGTGACAAATCCTAATCTCGAAATACGCCAACTCAACAAGTACCTTCGGAGACACCTGTAGAGCACCTTTAAAATCACCCAGTTACGTTGTGACATTTGGTAGCACACAAAGTGTTCCTCCGGTAAACGGGAGTTGCATAATCTCATAGTCATAGGAACATGTATAAGTCATGAAGGAAGCAATAGCAACATACTAAACGATCGTGTGCTAAGCTAACGGAATGGGTCATGTCAATCAGATCATTCAACTAATGATGTGACCTTGTTAATCAAATAACAACTCCTTGTTCATGGTTAGGAAACATAACCATCTTTGATTAACAAGCTAGTCAAGTAGAGGCATACTAGTGACACTCTGTTTGTCTATATATTCACACATGTATTATGTTTCCGGTTAATACAATTCTAGCATGAATAATAAACATTTATCATGATATGAGGAAATAAATAATAACTTTATTATTGCCTCTAGGGCATATTTCCTTCAGTCTCACCATAGTCCATACCTTCGACTTGTGTGTAGCCTTGGGCGACGAGACGTGCCTTGTTGCGAACTACTTGTCCATCTTCATCTTGCTTGTTGCGAAACACCCATTTGGTACCGATGACGTTGTGGTTGTTGTCGGGCTTCTCAACCAATGTCCAGACTTGATTCCTCTCAAAGTTATGTAGCTCTTCATGCATAGCATTTATCCAATCCGGATCTTCCAATGCTTCTTCAACCTTCATAGGTTCAATGCTAGAGATGAAAGAATAGTTTTCACAAAATTTAGCTAAACGAGTTTTAGAGCGAGTGATTCTCCCAGTTTGAATGTCATTGTAGATTTGCTCGACGGGATGATCTTTAGCAACTCTTGCTCGAACTCGTGAAAGCTTTTGCTTGGGTCTTCGTTGAACATCTTCTTCATCTTGTTCTTCTTCTTCTTGGCCTTCCTCATTGTTGGCATTGTCGTTCTCTTGTCGTGGTGGAGAAGGAGGTTGTTGACGTTCATCTTGATGCACTTCCTCGTTTCCTTCATCTTGGTGTGTCTCGCTTGTGGATGCTTCCGTATCAACTCTTGGTTCACCTTGTCGTGAAGTTGAAGCTTCCACTTGGACGGACGAGGTACTCTCCTTCACCTCCGTTGGACAAACCTTGCCAATAGACAAGTCTTGGATTGCTTCCGAAGGATCTTTGTCTCCTACATCAATTGGCAATTGCTCTACTTGCGAGTTGTTAGATTCATCAAACTTCACATCTACCGTCTCTTCAACCTTTCGGGTGAAATTGTTGTAGACACGGTAAGTGTGAGAGTTTGAGCCATAACCTAGTAGGAAACCTTCATGAGACTTAGGAGCAAATTTAGAGCGCCGATGCTTATCAAGAATGTAGCATTTTGAGCCGAATACTCGAAAGTATCCAACTTGGGGTTTCTTACCGGTGAGGAGCTCGTATGCCGTCTTTCCGAGTAGCTTGTGAAGATACAAGCGATTTGTTGCATGACAAGCTGTCTCAACCGCTTCCGCCCAGAAGTGTTTCGGCGTCTTGTACTCATCAAGCATCGTTCTCGCCATTTTGATGAGTGTCCGGTTCTTCCTCTCAACAACTCAGTTTTGTTGAGGTGTGTACATAGCCGAGAACTCGTGTGAAATCCCTTCTTTGTCAAGAAAGGTGTCCACATTTGTGTTCTTGAACTCCGTTCCGTTGTCGCTGCGAACCTTCTTGATCTTCACTTCAAATTGGTTTTGGGCCTTCCTAGCGAAGTTTTTGAAGATCTTTTGGACCTGCGATTTATCATCGAGAAAGAACACCCACGTAAATCTGGAAAAATCATCAACTATAACTAGACCAAAAGAATTTCCACCGAGACTCTTGTAAGAGTTGGGACCAAAAAGATCCATGTGAAGTAGCTCGAGTGGCCTCCTTGTAGTCATGATGTTCTTCACGGGATGCCTTCCTCCAACCTGTTTACCTGCCTGACAAGCGCTGCAAAGTCTATCCTTATCAAATATGACATCGTTAACTCCAAGGATATGATTTCCTTTAATAAGCTTGTCAAGGTTTCGCATACCAACATGACCAAGTCGTCTATGCCATAACCAACCTTTTGAGGATTTAGCAATGAAGCAAGTTTTAGGTTGAGCCTTTTTAGTGAAATCAACAATGTATAGATCACCTCTACGTACACCGGTAAAGACCATTTTATGATTATCTCGACGAAACACTTGGCAATCTACTTCAGTAAATAGAACATTGAAACCGAAATCAGCAAGTCTAGATACTGAAAGTAAGTTGTAACCAAGAGATTCAACGAGCATGACATTTTGTATGGAGCTATCATGTGATATGGCCACCTTACCGAGGCCAACCACCTTACCCTTTGAGTTGTCACCAAAAGTGACATACTTCCGAGGACTATCATTATCAGCAAGCTCACGAAACATGTCTTTATCTCCGGTCATGTGATCGGTACATCCACTATCAAGAACCCATTCCTTTCCTCCTGACATATATCCCCGAAGATTTGCCATAAGACCAAAATGTCTCATTGCTACATCAAGATCGAAGTCACTATCGTCATCCTCATCATAGTATCCATGTTCAACACCGTCATGTGTTGGATCAAGTCCTAGAGAGGGTGATTCATTAGAATGAGTTTGATAATCTTGCTTATGAATTTTTATAGCTTCGGAAAAAATATCACTAATAATACCAACATTTCCTTTGGCACGCATAAGGTTTGTAAGCTCAAATAGATGATCACCAAACATAGGATCACTAGTATTCATCTTACTCAAGGCAATAGACTTATGGAGAATTTCATCAAGATTTTTCAAGGAATAATCGGGAAATTGTTCCTAAAGAAATTTCCATATGGTGTAGGCACACTTAAAAGTAGGCAAACATCCAAGCAAGTTTCTAGGCAATCATCTAATGATAAGATCGATTGTTCTAAGATTCCTAATCATCTCAATTGACTCATCATGGGTAGGATGCATAGGGTCAACATAAGGTGCACAAGGACTAGCAATGTACTTGTTAAAATGATATTGATTGAAAATAACAAGCATCTCATTTTTTCACTCATGAAAATACTCTTCATCAAGAATAGGCACTCTATGTCTAATACTCCCAATAGTAGACTCACCCATCTTCCTCCAATGGTGATTAAACCAAAGCAATGGAGACCAATGCTCTGATACCACTTATAGGACCTTCAGAAGAGGTGTCTAAAGGGGGGGTGATTAGACACTAAGTACCAAAGTTGCAGTTTTTAAGATTCTTCAAAGTTTAAGTGGAGTTTAGGCACAATTTCAACATTCACAATACATATCAAGCAAGCATGCAAAGAGTTTATGAGCAGCGTAAAGTAGAGCATGCAATTTGCAAGAAAGTAAAGGGAAGGGTTTGGAGGATTCAAACGCAATTGGAGACACGGATGTTTTTGGCGTGGTTCCGATAGGTGGTGCTATCGTACATCCACGTTGATGGAGACTTCAACCCACGAAGGGTAACGGCTGCGCGAGTCCACGGAGGGCTCCACCCAAGAAGGGTCCACGAAGAAGCAACCTTGTCTATCCCACCATGGTCGTCGCCCACGAAGGACTTGCCTCACTAGCGGTAGATCTTCACGAATTAGGCGATCTCCTTGCCCTTACAAACTCCTTGGTTCAACTCCACAATCTTGTCGGAGGCTCCCAAGTGACACCTAGCCAATCTAGGAGACACCACTCTCCAAGAAGTAACAAATGGTGTGTTGGTGATGAACTCCTTGCTCTTTTGCTTCAAATGATAGTCTCCCCAACACTCAACTCTCTCTCAATGAGTTTGGATCTGGTGGAAAAAAGATTTGAGTGGAAAGCAACTTGGGGAAGGCTAGAGATCAAGATTCATATGGTAGGAATGGAATATCTTGGCCTCAACACATGAGTAGGTAGTTCTCTCTCAGAAAATGTATGCTGGAAGTGTAGGTTCAGTCTGATGGCTCTCTTTACGAATGAAGAGGAGGTGGAGGGGTATATATAACCTCCACACAAAATCTAACCGTTACACACAATCTACCAAACTCGGTGGGACCGAATCGTTAAACTCGGTCAGACCGATTTAGCAAATAATGTGACCGTTAGGGTTTTCGGTGGGACCGAAATGCAACTCGGTGAGACCGATTCAGTTAGGGTTAGGGCATAACGTAATCTCGGTAAGACCGATTACACAAACTCGGTGAGAATGATTTGGTAATAAGCTTTCCAGAGAGTTGGTCAGGTAAACTCGGTGGAACCGATTACTCAAACTCGGTGGGACCAATTTTGGTAATAAGTTTCCAGAGAGTTTGCATTGTAATCTCGGTAGTATCGATTTCTCAAACTCGGTGAGACCGATTTGATAATGGACATGCACAGAGAGATTACAATCCCATCTCGGTGAAATTGAGATCCCTATCGGTAAGACCGATTTGCTTATGTTTGTGGCAATGGCTATGACTTGTGGAATCGGTGGCACAGGATAGGAAGTTTCGGTGTGACCGATTTTGGCTTTGGATTTAGGTCATTTGTGGAAGTGGGAAAGTAGTTGAGGGTTTTGGAGCATATCACTAAGCACATGGAGCAAGAGGCTCATTAAGCAACACCTCATACCTCCTTGATAGTATTGGCTTTTCCTATAGACTCAATGTGATCTTGGACCACTAAAATGTAAAATGAAGAGTCTTGAGCTTGAAGCTTGAGCCAATCCTTTGTCCTTAGCATCTTGAAGGAGTTCCCACATCCTTTAGTCCATGCCACTCCATTGTTGAACTTATATGAAATATACTAGATAAAAGTGTTAGTCCAACAAGAGATATGTTGTCATTAATTACCAAAACCACCTAGGGAGCACTTGTGCTTTCAGATGTGTCGGGCTCTGGACGTCGATCACGTTGATCGAGCCATCGATCATAAAGCGGGGGCAATAGGGACAAGGTGAGGGGCCACTGATGGATCACTAACCAACCTATACTAACCTGTTTAGGATAAGCAGGTAAGGTACAAGAGCAGGTTACAACAGCAGGCTATGCATCAGAATAGGAGCAATCAAGTACAGTAGCAAAATCTAATGCAAGCATGAAAGAGAATGGAATGGGCGACATCGGAATGATCAAGGGGGGTTTACTTGCCTGGAATCGCTACTGCAAAGGAAGAAGGGTCGTCGGTGACGTAGTCGATCACATGGGCAGCATCGGTCTTGGTGTCTACCGGAGAGAAGAGGGGGAAGAAACAATAAATATAAAGCAAGCAAGCGCAACACTAAGCATGCCATGAGAATATGCAGGGCTAGTGGTGTTCTAACGCGGTACTACACATTGCAGACGGGGAGGGAAAACATCCGGAAGGGTATTCCTGACGTTTGGCAATTTCTGGATAGATGAAAAGAGGGGGACAGATCCATGTTCAGCATGCTTGAGGCATGTGATAGATGAACAGATTGCATAAACGGATTCGTTGGATTTTTCTGAGCAACTTTCATATATAAATTATTTTCATCCGAGTTATGGCTTATTATATATGATTTTTCAAAGTTTTAAATAATATTCTGGAATTCCTAGAATTACTTTAATTATTAAATTCGAAATTAAAGAGTGAGATACTTTTTATACTCAGACAGAGCCAGCCACAGTCAATGACATGTGGGGCCAGTCAAAGCCCAGTCAGCAGTCAACAAACTTGACCATTAGCAAGTCAAACTGACAAGTGGGGCCCCTCTGTCATACAAAGTAGTTAAATAATTTAACTAATTGAAATAATTAGCCATGTGGGACCCTACTATCAGTGACAATTTAATTAACAGACTAATTAATTATAAAAGAATTTTATTAGCATGGGGGGTCCACATGTCAGTGACCGAGGCTACCCAGTCAGCATGGTTGACTAAGTCAACCCAGCCAATGGGACCTACTGGGCCCACTGTCAGCGTCACATGGGTGGCCACATCAGCGCCGGCGACCAGAGCGGCTCCAGTGCCCTGCTTCACGGCGGCTTCTCGCCGGAGTTGGCCAGAATTACGTTGTGGTGGCTCAAATCGAGCGCGACACTATGGGATCCTCGTGCTCGCGCGCGTCTGATGGGCTAGGCTGCAGGTTGCGGGACGGCCGGATGCGACAACGATAAGCACATCCACGGCGGCGGACCACACAGGGTTGGGGCGAACGTGGTCAGTGAGTGGGGGGCTGGCGGACGTGGCCAGCGCGGGCGGCTGCACGGCATCAACAGCAGGCAGCAGCAACGCAGCGGCAGCAGTAGGAATACGCAGAGCAGTGCAACATCAGCGGCGAGGCAGCGGCATGAGGCGTCGACGGAGAATGGAAGAAGAAAGGGAAGATTACCTGGGAGTAGGCGAGCTAACGGCGATGCGGTGCAGGGGCAGAACCTCATCGATGTTGTTGAGAAGGCCCGGGGAGGACTTGCCAGAGCGAACGACGACGACGACGAGCTCGGCTCCAGAGGAAGAAGAAGTGGTCGGGGTGGTGTTGCGGGACCGTCCCGGATCGCGTGGCTCGGTGGAGGGGTCAAGGAGGTCAAGGCGGAGCCCTTAGTGCAGTCCTAGGCGAATGGGACGGCGAAGAGCGCATAGTCGGCGGCAGCCGTGGCGGATGTGCGGTTGGCGCCGCGGATCTGGAGAAGGGGAGGCAAGCGCAGACGAGAGAGAGAGCAGGGACGCTGAGTGGAAGAGGCGGGGCGAGGGGGGTTGCGTCTGCCTTATCCCCTCGTCGGTGTGGCCGACGAGGTAGTTGGGCGGGGCGCGCTCAGCGCTCGGTCGGAGGACCAGTGGAGGCAGAAGGCAACCGGGGATGTAGGTGGGCCGGTTGGGTCGCTTCGGGTGGGCAAGGCCCATGGGGCAGAAGAGGGTTACTTTCTTTTCTTTAACTTTCCTTTTTGTTTTTTTATATATTTTCTGTTGTCTTTTGAGTTATACTTTTATTTTAGTTTTGTTAAATGTCAAACTTGCTCCATAAATAGAGTTACAAATTAACCCACTGCCACAAAAAGTTTGGCACACTAATAAATTAGTTTATATTTTTATAACCTTTTAAAAGGCATTTAATAATTGTTTTGCCCTATGTTTTAATTGTTTTAGAGCATTTAGATAATTTATGATATGTTGGTTTCACCATGGCAATATCCAGGGATTATTTGCAACACTTTGGACATTTTGTCTTCATGTTTGAGAAATTTGAAATTTTGACTTTAACTCATATTTAAATTTGAATTGGGTTTGAATTCAAGTGAGGATTAGAAATAGTAAAAGTGATGACATGGCACATTAGGATGAGGTTATTGTAGCATGATCCTTGGGGTGTTACAACGTTCACACGACACCACTAAGGGAAACAACAACATAAATGTCATCAAAATATTGAACGAATACCAAATTCACATGATTACTTATGACAGGACTTCTCACATGTCCTCAAGAACAAAAGTAAATACTCACAAATCATATTCATTTACCAGATCAGAGGGGTATTAATATCATCAAGGATCTGAACATATAATCTTTCACCAAATAAAGCAAGTAGCATCAACTACAAGATGTAGTCAACACTACTGCAACCCACTGGTAGCAATCTAAGGTTTTGAGACAAATATTGAATACAAGAGATGAACTAGGGTTTGACATGAGATGGTGCTGGTGAAGATATTGATGAAGATTGGTCCTCCCGTGATGAGAGGGTTGTTGGTGATGTTGATGGCTTCAATTTCCCTGTCCCGGAGGGAAATATCCCCAGCGGAATCGCTCCACCGGAGAGAAAAAGTGCTCCTGCCGAGGTTCTGCCTGGAGACGGCGGTGCTTCATCTGAAAGTCCTCTCCTGATTATTTTATAGGGCAAATGGCTTCAAGTACCAGAAGATGGGCCTCAGAGGATGGCCAGGGGCCCCACGAGCCACCTAGGCGCACCCAGGTGCCTCATGGGCACCTGGTGGACCTCTTCTTGTATTTCTTTTCTCCAATATTTTTATATATTCCAAAATAATTCTCCGTGAAATTTCAGCTCATTTGGAGTTGTGCAGAATAGGTATCTCTGGCATAGCTTTTTTTCAGATCTAGAATCCCAGCTGCCGATAATCTCCATCTTTATGTAAATCTTGTAAATTAAGAGAGAAAAGGCATTAGAATTGCACCACAAAGTATTATATTAATCAAAAACATCATAAATAATAGTACGAAAACATGATGCAAAATGGACGCATCAACTCCCTCAAGCTTAGACCTCGCGTGTCCTCAAGCGGAAGCCAAAATCGATGATCATGCCCACATGTTTAGAGATAGAGGTGTCGATAAAATAAAATACGGACATGAAGGCATCATGAACATCTTTAGAACAAGCGGGAGCTGGAGCAGGCGCGGCCGCGATCGCGGGCGACGGCGAGTGGCGCAACGGGCAGCGGGGGGCGACGAGGCCGCGGGGAACTGCGGTAGCGGAACGGACCAGAGCGAGGGTGTGCACAGGGCCGCAGCGAGCGCCGGCACTGGAGGCAGGGTCGTGTAGGCGTGCGGGCGGTGACCGGCTGGGGAAAGGAAGGGGGCAGGAAGGAGCCTCACTGGCATTGCAGGGGTTTAGGGGGTCGGTGAGGCTCGTTGGAGCCTTTTGGGAGGAGACGTGGACGGAGGCGACGGGGCGGCACCAACGACGGCGAGCGATGACGGGGCGCGGCATCGGGCACCATTTGCTTGCCCCCAATCCTGATCTGGGGGAAGGCAGAGGGAGGAGTGGGGGAAGTGGGGTGGTCGACGGGTTAGGGTCCCCCCCCCCCCGGTGGGGGTTATGGAGGGGGGAGTGGGCGCCGGCTGGGCCGGCCTGGCTAGCTGGGCCGAGGCCCAACGAGGGGGGCTCTTTCTTCTTCACTTTTGTTTTTATTTTCCTTTTCTCATTTTTCTTTTTTGTTTTATTTTAGTTAGACATTAATTTTAGTTTAGTAAAATTGACAATAGCTCCTAAAATAATGTTCCATAATAACCCACTGCCATAAAAAGTTTTACCCAGAAATAAAATAGCTTAATATTTTGTAAAATACCAAAGGCATTTATATAATTGTTTTTGCTACTGTTTAAATCATCATAGTGCATTTAAATATTATATGTGAATTTGGGTTCTTCACCAAAATTACATATGCATTCTTTTTCACCTCTAGAACATTATAGTTTTAATGTTTCAGAACTTTTACCGTTTGACTTGATTTTGAATTTGAATTTGAAACGGTTTCGAATCAATGCAATTTTATCAACAGTAACCGAGGTGACGTGGTATCCTTAGAAAAGGTTCACTATATCTTAATTATCTGGGCGTCACACATAGTTTGCATACTAAGGAGTATTACGAGAAGCATTTATAACAACTAGTTGTTCATGAGGAAAACTATCATCAATAGGTAGTGGGTCATTAAGAACATTTTCCATTCGAGACAAATTATCAGCTACGGGATTCTTAGCTCCCTTTCTATCAATAATGTGCAAGTCAAACTCTTGTAGTAACAAAACCCACATATTCAACCTAGGTTTAGCATCTTTCTTTTTCATAAGATATTTAATAGTAGCATGATCGGTGTGAAAAATTACTTTAGAATTAACAATGTAAGATCTGAATTTATCACATGCAAACACAACTGCTAAAAATTCTTTCTCGGTAGTAGCATAATATCTTTGAGCACTGCCTAGAGTTTTACTAGTATAATGGATAACATTTAATTTCTTATCAATTATTTATCCTAGAACAGCACCAACAGCATAATCACTAGCATCACACATAATTTCAAATGGTAAGTTCTAATCAGGTGGTTGAACAATGGGTGCAGAGATTAAGGCGTTCTTTAGTATTTCAAAGGCTTCTACACCGAGGAGCCCAATGTGTGTTATGATCTATAACAAGCAGTGCTGCATTGGATATTCTCACCCCATTGACACTGACTTTTGGTTGAACAGTGGATGCATGATAGTAACAAGAATGCATCTTGTTCAGCATAGGGTTCATGGTTTAGACAGCGCGATGATGCGGCTCCCGCTTCATGCAAACTCGACTCCTACTTTTTTGCTCTGAGTGTTTCTTTACAGGCGATGGAGGACAATTCAAAGGTCTAGGATGTTTAAATGAAGGGCTTTTAAAGAGTTGTTGGAGATTTGGTTGCGTTTTCTAGCAGAGTCGAACTTCAAGCTTGGGTCTTTCCTTTTCTAGCAGAGTCCTTTTCAAATAATAAAATAAAAGGAACAAAATGTTTGCCCGATTGGTTAGTAGAGGTTTTTCCTTTTCTAGCAGAGTCGAACTTCAAGCTTGGGTCTTTGTATCAACATAGATTTTTTTCTTGACTACTAGGTGATATGTGTGTTGTTATGTAGTGACTTCGTCAACGAAGCTTTGCAGGTAGTCTTACATAGGCTCTTGAACTTAGATGTTGTTGAGTGTGTATATATGTTTATAAGTTGTATTAAATGTCTCTTCATGTTTGTTGAGTGTTAGTAGGCTAGGGCGTACCATCGATCATCGCCTCCTTGGTTGTTTGTTCTCAAATACGACATATGGGCTGTACGACCATTGCAGCACGAAAACCCTGCATGCAACACTAGTTATGTGCATATATAAGCAACATCAATGACATGCAAAAGCCACTAACCTCTCATTGAAACATTCAAGGCACCAGGCTAGCTAATACGGGCTCACTAACAATGAACCTTGCTCACCAAAGCCTCATCGGAGCCAAAACAGGCAAGCCTATTGCATTCACTAGCCACCATCTTTCATAAAAAAATGTGTGATACCATGGTTGACATCGTACCATTGCACAAAAATCTCACTTGAATGTTTCAAGAATTTATTCATTTTGCCATGAATGTTCACAAGATATGCGCCAACGGTCCCTATAAGGATTAAATTTAAATGAAAAATACACATAGAGAAAGAAAATACATTGCAGAAGTAAATAGTGAATTTTTTTTTGTTTCTTTGTTGGTTGGTTGGTTATTCATGATGGGTTTGTTACTTTGCTTCAAGTTTAGATTTTGTTTTCCGTTAGAGAAGAAAGAAGTGAGAATTAATGAGAGGAACATTGTTGGTCGGTGGAAACCATTCCCGTGTTATAACAGAGAAGTTAACTACCCTGTCCACTTACATCTGACTGACTGAGAACCAATTTGTGGTTGAATGACTAGAAGGGTCAAGGATGGTTGTACCCCAACTGTTCAAGAATCAAACCCTCGCATTTGGCCCTTTGTGTATCTCATTAAGGCTGAAATCCCTTCAGTGGTAGGTACTCGATTTCTAAAAACATGTACTTAAGCATACGGAGAACAAGTTTAAATCACCATCTCAAAAAAGAAAAGAAAAAGGGTAATCGGCAACGGAATCAAAGTCATAGCACATACAAATACTAAAATTACTCCACGCCTCGCGGTTTTCATTGTAGTTGTCTAACCCTAAACCCTAGCTCGTCCTCGCTCTCCCTCTCGCGACTCTCTTCACTTTGCAACGGACCGAGGAGGAAGAAAAGGGGGAAGGGGTGGACACAGGGTTTGCCGGTGCACGAACGCCCCGCCACACGGACAACTTTTCTTCCCTCGAGCTTGAACTTGATGCCCTAGACCATACCTTTACAATGATCGACCCGAGGCTTATATAGTCAGGCCTGCGTTGCGCATGACCCATACGCTCCCACCCCTGCAGGCGCCTCGATCGGCCCGCTCAGCTCATGGCTACCTTGCGCACGTACGCACGCAGCTTGTGGCGAGCCCGCAGCAATCACGCCCACCTTGCGATCCCATAACCTCCTGGTCTACACCACGCACGCTCGTTGGGTGCGCACACACATGTACGCACCAGCCTAACTCACGCACGCACACACACACCCCCTGAGCCATGGACCCGGCATGGTCCGATCCACACCCGACGCGCCTGGCGCACGCACACATGGCCACCATGCTTTGGTCGTGGCTCTTATTCCCAACACACACACCCTGAGCCACGGCTCAGAGGATGCCGTCATACTCGACATTGGCGTTTGCCAGCAGTTGCTCCACCGCCGGCGCCTTCCTGAGCTATGGGCAGTCCCGCTTGAAATGGTCACGCTCGCCGCACTTGTAGCAGCGGCCGCACCTGTTGCCGCCGTTGCCCGACGCAACGCTACGCCCGTCGTCGTCGTCCCGTGCTCCGCCTTGCTACCGCTTCCACGCCCGCCACTGCGCTGCCGTGTACAGGAGCTGACCATCCTCCCGCTCGCCGTTGTCATGCCCTCAGCGCCGAACCCACTCTTTGAACGCGCGCAGTCGCCCGAGTGCCTCGTCGTCGCCCAAGTGCCTTGTCGTACGTCAGCTCGCCGAGGTCGCAGAATTGCTTGATGCCGGCGACGACGTGTAAGAGCCGGTCGAGCACCGTGTCCAGGAGCTTCTTCACCAGCTCCATGTCGCCCAGCGTCTCGCCCAGGCGCACAAAACGTGCCGCCATCCCCGCCAGCCTCCCGGAGTACGTGTCCAGCGACTCGCCATCTGACATCTTAAGCCGATCCAGCTCCCTGCGACCCGCTCGGTGCCGACGAACCTCACCTTCAGAGAGTCACATACCTCTCTAGCGGTGAGCATCGCCGCCACCTGCCATAGCACATCCTCCGGCAGCCCCGACAGGATCATCGCCCGTGCCGTCTTGCGCGTCTTGCCATTCACCGTCGCGTAGCCCGCTTGCACCACCGCCTCCCACAACGTGTGGGCATCAAGGATTGCCAGCACCTTGGTCACCCACATGGTGTAGTTGTCCGGAGAGAGCATCGGCATCACCATGGACACTGATCTGCCTCCGTCGCTGCCGTGTGGAACCAGCGCCATTGCCGTCGGCGAGCTCCTGAACCCGACGCTCTGATGCCAAATGTAGTTTTCTAACCCTAAACCCTAGCTCGTCCTCGCTCTCTCTCTCTCTCTCGCAGCTCTCTTCACTTTGCAACGGACCGAGGAGGAAGAAGATGGGGAAGGGGTGGATACAGGGTTTGCCGGCGCACGAACGTCCTGCCGCACAGATGGCTTCTCTTTACTCGAGCTCGAACTCGATGCCCTAGACCACAACGTTACAATGGTCGACCCGAGGCTTATATAGCCGGGCCCGTGTTGGGCACGACCCACACGCTCCCACCCCTGCTGGCGCCCCGATCGGCCAGCTCAGCTCGCGGCCACCTCGCACACGTACGCACGCAGCTCGTGGCGAGCCCACAACAATCACGCCCACCTCGCGATCCCGTAAGGCCAACTCCAGTGCATGACCCCAAATGGACGTCCATTTTGCATGGATTCTGTCCATTTGGGTAGGGCAATGGCTCGTGTCCGGGCCTATCCTGGGATGCGGTGGCCGTGCGCCCAGCACACGGCCGCATCCTTTGGCCCCATCTTGTCTGCCTCCATTTTCAAACAACAACGTTTGAAATACCAAGCCCTAGTTCATCAGCCCAGCGGCCCTAGTTCACGCCGGCAACAGAGCCAGCAGCCTACACGTCCTTGCCAGCAACACAGCTAGCGGCCTACATGTCCTCGTCGGCAACACAGTCAGCGGCCGGCAACAGAGCCAACCTACAGAAAGAATAGTTTGTCGCTGGCAACACAGCCAGCCTCCAAAATGAATATGTTTCTTGTCGGCACACGGCCAGCGGTCGGCACCCGTGCCAGCCTCCAAAAAAGAATGGCCACAACCGATCATACGGCCTAGTTCAGGTCGTCGGCGTCTAACATCTCCTTCTACCTGTCCTTGAACCAGCTCCTCGTCTTGTCGCTCATCTTGGTCAAGTCCATGCTCATGATCGCAAGGGCCACCTCCTTTGCTTTGGTTGCAGCATTGGTGGCCTCGATGTCGAGCTGCCTCTACCTACACTACAAAAAATACACTTCCGTGATGATATGTGTTTGTCACAGTAGGTCACGTTTTCTGTCATGCATTGACATCCATGACAATTTTATGACAAAATCAAGATAGTCATACATGTGCTGTCGTAGAAGTGTTCCATGACATTACCAAAATTATCATCACGGAAGTGTCCACTTCCATGACGATAAATCACGCGTCACAGAAGTGCTTTCATCAAGGGTGACCGACACGTGGCATCCACCGTAATGGAACACCGTTAAGCTATCGGGTCCGGTTTTGGATCCGATAACCCGTTAACAGCCCGGACCAATGAGAAATTTCCAAGTGTAAAATTCTGATTGGCCGGAGGAAACACGCGTCAGCTTGTTAGTGGGCCAGATGTCGTCCGTCCATTGGAGGAGACATGCCTATGATATGTTAACACGTGGCGGGGCCCAGCAGAGGCCCATATAGGTTAAAAAGGCCGGCCCGGTCAAAGGCCCGTAGAACTTACTCAGGTACTAGTGGGCTAGCCCAATAACGGCCTGTTTAATAAAGGCCCATTTACGGCCTGAAGCCAGATCTGGCCCGTTAATTGTTCGCCGAATATTTGGGCCCAATTACAGCCCAGTGACATTCGGCCTGTTAGAGGCCCGATGTAGACATGGGCCCATTTCAGCCTGGTGTGACATTCGACCTGGGAATGGCCCGTGCTGGCCATGGACATATATGGTCCGATGGGACATCGGGCCCACTAACGGCCCGTGATAAAGGTGGCAACAGTTCAGCCCAACGTGACTTTGGTCTTGTTAAAGGCTTGTCGTATAATTCGGCCCGTTGATGCATGTACTAAGCTTTTGGCCTCTTAAAGGCCCATGATATCAGTGGGCCAACTAAGGCCCGATATATGTTTCGGCCTGGTAAAGGCCCGTCATATAACTGGGCCCAAAAAGGCCATGTCTACATTTCAGCCTGCTGAAGGCCCGTCGACGACTAGAGAAAATTTAGGCCCAACATGCATTTCGGCCTGCTAAAGGCCCATGGTTTCATCTGCGCTGTAACAGGCTAGTAGAATATTCAGCCTGTTAATGGCCCAACGCTACCTGGGCCAAACTAAGCGCTGGGTCCACAAAAGGCCCAACTAAAATTTGGGCCGAATATAGGCCGAAGTAAGTTGTGGGCCTAGCGCAAAGTGTGAAGGCCCCAATCATTCGGGCCCAAGAAAGATGCAGTCCGGCCCAATTGTGGCACGCTAAAAACCAGGCCCGTTAGAGGCGAATGTTTCGGCGTGGTCGACTACATCAGATTTTTTTCCAAATAGCGAATGATGGCAGTAACCTGTAGGAATTAAGAACAAACCTACTCTATACAATAAAGAAATTACGGCATAGTAACTAAGAATAAACCTACACTATACAATAAAGGATTTATGGTATATTACATCCACTAGGCATCGAAGTTCGCCACCAGTGATCATAAAGCACAACGAAGAAGCAGATTACAAAAAATGGGCACCATTGTAGCGTAACAAAATAATACTGAACCGAGACCACTTCCAAGACAGTTTAAGAAAGGTTAGCCTTGCGCGGGAACTGTTGCGCAAGCTGTTGAGCAAGGCTGTGTGACCGGCCTAGCATGTCGGTCATAGCTTCCAGGTGTAGCGGTTTAGCAATGAGGTTCTCATTGGTGTTCTCCGCAATCTTTTTTAGAGATAGGACTTCAAGTTAAAGTTCAGTTGCAGAATGCCTTTCTGCTAGAACTTGGGCCTGAAGAAGTCGAACTGATTCAGACAACGAATTCTATGAGCTTGTCTGACTGCTAGTCTCAAGTAACTTGAACATTGCATCAAGACAAGACTTTGGGGTTGTCTTGCTATCTTCAAGATGTTTTGCCTTCTTTGCTGCAATATATGTTGGGTTTGTCTCACAGCCTTCAGCAGACTTGTGCATGCCATCAGGCATATCACTGTGAAACAAGCAGAGAGATGACATGTTTTGCACGTGTATAAACAAAGGTGATAACTGTGCTATCAATTCCGTCCAATTTCAAATTAAAAACTAAAGAGTAAGTTCAAAATATCAATAGCATAATTTGGCATTGTTCATAATGCGGGGAGCTTCACCACACTACTGGATTACCATGTCAACATAACAAGCATAGATGAAGGGCAAAGACAATCATTGTATCTATTTTGTTTAATGTTCATGGCATGTTGTTCATATGATCAGCCACATCAGTAAGATAAAACAGGAGATGACAAGGTGCAAACATGGGCTGCTTCACCACACACTGGATTATAGATCCACAAAAACAAGCATACATATAGGGAGTATTGAGTAATGTGCATGGTATGAATATGAAATTTGGTTTTACATGTAAAACTCAGAACTTACGGTTCTTGCGAGCATGCATTTTGATAGAAACAGCAAACTAAACAGCAGTAGACGATAGGGAGTATGAGGAAATTAAATAGCAGTTGAGGATAAAGGCTTTAGAAGGACTGACTTACATTAACAGTTAACACCGGCTTTATAATGCCCTTCTCCATGTCAAGGGAAGGATAACACCGGCTTTATAATGCCCTTATAAGCATTGCATGTACTCTACATTTTGTAGAGAGTAATTATAGATATGATAATACTGGAAGGGATGGAGGATAATCAAGATAAGATGCCGATTGATGCCACATAATCAACTACCAATCCCTGGAAGTACAAGCGTTACAGGACAAAATATACTGACAAGAGCAATGGGCTACACTTCTGCACTGGCATTGTCTGTGTATTCTACTTTTTGGTTAGATTAAATATAGATCTGATCTGTTTTAGTAAATGGTGGGCGAGGGAGATAAGATGCAGAATGCTACACAAAGAACCAATCCCTCTTCCCATAATACAAGAGTGTTTTAAACACTCGTGTACTATACAAAACATTCTTATATTATGGGACGGAGGGAGTAGCTATTAATGTAAGTACAGTGATAGACGACGTTCAGTCCTTACAAGAGGACTGCAGAGCTAAACCTCTTCAAAACCATTGGGTTGATTCTAAGTTTATGTAAGAGTCCATACAGATCTTATAATGTCCACCAAATGGATGATAACGAGGCTAACATGTGTAGTGATGCTACATAATCAAACAGCTATGAAAGTAAGTATGGTCATACAGGGCAAGAGGTACTCACAAGAGCAATGCATTGTGCAGTATAGTTGCAGGATTCTGTGGTCCCTTGAGAATGAATGTTCTTCTGCTAACAGTTTTTGTACAAGTGAGACGTTAAGGCAAATGCAGAAACGTAGTTCAAATTATGGTGTGATATCATAGACAGTACCTTATGCTGCAGACAAGACTAATGTCTAACAAGATTATTCCAGTCACCACCAGATAAATGTAGCACTAGAGACTTTACAGAAATTTTGTTTAGAGGCTTGCCATTGAAGTGCGCTTGCCTCAGGTAGGAACGATACTTCATCAGCGAGTGCTTGAAAAGCACAACCAACCCTTGCTTGTCTTCACAATCCAGTTTGGTCCTCACCTATTTAAAAGAATGAAATCTTGTGTCTTCGGTCAGCAGAAACATATGCAATAATGACCATGAATAACATTAGTACATTACTTACGCGTAAGTTGCGGAGGAAGACTGGAAATTGTTCCGTGTCTGTGGTATAATCTTTCCATGAAGGAAAGATGCGCACAAAGTTCCTGACAACAATATAAGCTTCATCTTCTAAACTGGGAAGAAATGGAACAGGGGTCCTATTTGCTGCAATTGGGGCTCTCTCTGGTTTGAAAAGGGATTTGGCAACTGGATTTGGCATACTCTTTGCTGGAATGGGGGTTTTGCCTCGTAGCGTTAGTGCTATGTCAACTGGCATCATCATACTGTTTGCTACAGTTGGGGTCTGCTGAGTTGGGGCATCAGAAATGACCAGTGTAGTAGGGCTAGAGTCTTCTAGAGTTGGTGTGTTTTGTGGGTCAGGTTATATTGCAACTACACCTAATGGGGTATTTGATTTATTAGGTGCCACTACCTTTTCCAAATACTTTGCTTGTGCTCCTCCGTGATCAGCAATCGCCCTCTTCCTTTTGAACGTCTGATACACAAGAATAGCATTTGAATGGATAAATATGGTATGATGATAGATAGAATATGTACTGAAAATGGATAGGCAGGGCGTATTCACGTACACAATGTGTAAACTAAGCTAATGGCAGTGCAACAAAGTAGAAGCAACGCAAAGCATCAGTTCCAAGATATGTGTGACCAATATAACCTTGGAAAGTTAGAGCAAGCACCATGATGGGTGAATAAGATAGGGCATCTGCCTCTGACTCCTCCACTAGGGAGTTACGTTGACTTAGGTCTCCCTCTAGCTCAGAATCACTGTTAGGATCATATTCTGAGCATGAATCTGTAGGTGGAGCGCGTTTGCATTGCATTGCATCCAGACTTGATTTCAGTTCCTTAATGCCAAGTTTGACAGCCATGGCATTGTTCTGCTTTATTCTTTTCATGCGCGCAAGCTCATAATCATTATGATGCTATTCAGAATCTGAGATTCATGAAAACATAAAAAGTAGTCAGATTATCTATGGAATGCATTGTGGATTCAACTCGAAGAGTGTCTTTCTATAAACCTCGGCATATGCAAAGTTCACCCCCCAACCGTGCTGACCAGACCACACACAGAAATACAAACCCCTTATGTCTCTATAACAGGCAGACACACATTTCAAAACTGAAGTAGGAACATTAGAATCACATCAAATTCGTATTTGAACAAATAAACAAAGGAATTATCAGTGTCATAATGTTTAGCTTCAAGGGTGGAGTGTTGGTAGTGCGACGCAAAGCAAGTAGGCAGATTGTATTCCATGTAAAAGATCGAAGCCTATGTAAAAGCTGGAAATGACACTTTCTTTCTATACAACGCAGTGTTCGTTGCCCATGCATGATGGAAGAGATCACACAGAGAAATACTATTCACTCATGTCTACGATTCCAGTATGTTGAAACAGGGTGGTCCACCCTAAAAGAATATTGACAACAAATATGACAAGGCAAGCATAGATGTAGTGAATCAATCATTTACTTGTGAGCTTACTAGGACAAGTATGCAGAATTGTAACTGGAGTAAGAGACCGTCCAAAATCTGAATCAAGAAGTTTGTCTAGCACTTATTGTTTGCAACTAATCGACATGAATAATTGGATATTATATCAAATGAGTAAGAAAGACAAGTAAAATTGTCAACAAACCTGGATTGCAGTAGTAATCTGGGTCAATGTCACTATGACCAACAATCCAAAATGACTAGTGTTTGTTCCTAGGGCCAGAATTTTGAAACCCTGCAAACTTTACAGGTCCTAAAGATTATTGAAATACATATAAACCATTAAGTGTAGGTAGCACTCAGCACACAACAATCCCTAATGACAGTCCTGCCTAATGAGTAATGAATCAATTAGAAAATGGGTGATGAGGAGTGGTTGCTGAGTGTTGAGGACGTATCTCAGGATAAATCGGGTTAGCTTAGTGGGTGTTGCACGCCTGAGCCCTGAACGGACTGGGAAGGTAGGCACGGTGGCGCGCCCGGGCAGCAGTGACGCTGTTGGGCGAGTGGCTCCTGACCTCCTGTTAGTCCGGCGTCTCCTCCTAGAGTCATGTCGTCTAGGGACGGCAAGTCGCCGGCGAGGCAGGCGGCTGGGGGCGAGTAGAGATCGGAAGCGCGCAGCAGAACAGAGGGGAATCGGGGCCTGGGACAACCCAAAATCCCAAGGTGGGCCGCGGCCCACCGTGGGCACCCTATAGAGATACACACCCGAGCGGCGAACATGCATTTTCGAAACTAAATTAGGAACATTTAGCTTACCAATTAAACGATTATGTTTTAATAATATCATATTCGTATTTGAACAACTAAGCTTGTTTAGCTTGATGGGTGGAGCAGTGCTATTATGACACGAAGAACGTATTCTGATCGCATAGTGATCATAAAAAGGGGAAACTCTAAGCATATTTTTTAGAAAAAGAGGGTTTCCCCTCTGATTTCTATTAAAGAAACCACCACGGAACCAACATGATCAATTAAACCCTAAGCATGATCAATTAAACCGTATTATGACTGTGACATGACAGATTTGAAGCTGCAAACCGGAGAAATGATATTTAGCATCCATTGTTTTCTTCGAACTAAGAACTAAATTCTAAGAGCTGAAAAGAAAGTAGAGTAACCAAGTTATGATCTATTTTCTGGTTGAGATTCAAAAGTTGAGGAGATATGAAGTACCACCTCTCTTGCGGCGTCGTGTAGGCATCGGTGGTGCGATGGCTGTCGGTGACGTTGAAGCAGATCTGCGACGGTAGACGGGTGCATCGGGGGATAAGTCCCGTTGCGGTGGAAGAGAAGGTCGTGTGAGTGGCCCCAGAAAAGAGGACGATGGCGCCGATGAAGTGAGAGGACGCGATGCAAGGCTCTTGGTCCATCGCCGTGGATGAGAAACATCCATCTCTAGCAGTGGACGACGCGGTCTTGGTAGGCACTCAGGCATGGTGGGGGACGGTGGCGATGGATGGGGTGGAGGACGGCGGCGATGGATGGGGTGGAGGACGGCGGTGATGGATGGGGTGACGGGCGGAGGAGGCTGGTGTGGGGATGGTGCTCTAGCATGAATGGTGTATGAATGGGAAAATGGAGGGAGAGGTACGGGGAAGCATGTTTTTGGGACGCGCATGTCTAAAATATGGGCAAGTTACGAACTTAGCCCCCATTTAAAATTTGGATGTCTCGTCGGTTGGGGATAGGACGGTAATCTCGCATCTCGTCAATATTTGCCCAGAGCGATTTCGGGCGAGGAGAGGGTGGTTGGCGCCCATGGTTGGCTCCCACGGTGTATGAATGGGGCTGACAGGTAGGGCGGTTGTGTCACGTCTGAGTGAAGTTACAAACCTGCCCCTATTGAAAATATTTGCCTACATCGATTTCGGCTGAGTCGAGTTTGTTTTGCCGCCCACCGCATATGAATGGGGAAATGGAGGTAGAAACAGAGGTCTTTCGGATGAGCTTGAATCAAATGTGTTTTGCCGCCCATGTTTGGCGCCCACCGTGTCGGAATGGGCTCAGAGGCGGTCATGTCACCTCTAATTTAAGTTACCAACCTACCCCTATTGAGAGCAGTGGAAATCGGGCCGATGGATTGTCCGTGTAATGGGTAGTCAGTAATTTCGATCTCCCAAACACTTGGCTTCGGGCAGCCGACGTGGCAGTGGACATTTTGTCGCTTCTTTCGAATTTTGGGACAATAAGCATCCATGTTTACCCTGGCAACTAAATTTGAATCCATTTTGTACTCCTATACAAATCTTTATAAATCATTCTATGTGTTTTTATATATCTTTAAAAGCACAACAAAGATGTATTCCACTATCATATATGAATATGATTTACAAATGTCGATACTCAAATTCAGAAGCTAGAATCTAGATTAAGGTGAATTCGAATATTTGGAACACTTTATGTCCAACTCAAATGTCACACGTAGCATAATGTATACTCCCATTTAGATATGTACACAATTGATGTATCAAATTCAAATATCAAGTCAATCAACCAAGAATATACAGAACTAACAGACATATAAACACTTAGAGAGTATATCGATCAATAATATCAACTAACATACATAAGCCAGGCCATTGTACTTTTTTTTGCTAGAACATCATCCTTTTTTAGCCAAGCTACTACAACATCTTGGCCCTTTCCGATGCGTGCCACTTATGGTCCATCTATACTACTATTATTGCTGAATGCACATTTAGCCCGATTGGCATATTTGTAGGTCTGGCACAACAATCAAAATGAAATGTCTCTGAGTCTTATCAATTAATACAGACTTGTGCTCAAATAAAATTACAAACCAAAAAACAAAAAACAATTATTACATGATCTCTAAAACAGATGGTTTGACTGATTACATGAACAAAGAACACAAAGGTTATTCAATGATGGAAATAACATTTCACCTATGATTTACCAAGTGGGAATTTAATTTCCTTTTTTCCTTCAGGACTTTAACAATGTGGTCAGTCTCAGCTTGCTTCATTTTGAAATCCACCAAATATTTAATGGTTGTCTTGAGTACTACTTGTGATTGTGTTGTTTGCTTCCTCAACATGTCAACTTCATCTCTAAGTGCAGAAGCGGAATCTCTTTATACCACTAGTTTAGCCTCTAGAGCATTAGTAGTTGGCAATTCATAATGCACGATTGGGCCGGTGCCACTATTGTGGGATTATACAACGTCCATGGGGACCTCGCTCTTTGATCTTGGACTAACCTGTTTTGCCATTAAAGTTCCGATTGGATTCGGAAAAGTTGAAGTTAGCAAAACATCTCAACTGGGAGTTATAACAGCAAACCAGTTAAACAAACAAGGAATTAAAGAGTATCAGGATGCTGAAAAGAAGTTATTAACATCATTGTAACTAGTTCTTGCAGCAGCAAAGCAGTTAAACAAACAAGTAGCTATTTAAGTTCAGGCAAACAGGTAATTCTTAACAGTAAGTATCAAACACATAGATAGGCGCAGTCTATAATAGGATTAACGGGCTGTGGCATTATTTAATCAGTAGCAGACTAAATTGAGCCAAGCAACGTAATTGAACAATTTTGCAAGTGGCTAACTAAAATTCCGAGAAGCAGGTAACTGACCTTATGCTAGCTCTTTGTAAAGGCACACTGTAACTTCTTTTTCTTTTACAAGGTTCTACGAAGGAGTCCATGGCATCAATTGCTTGGATACGCAGTCCCAATACTTCTTTCTTCCCACACTGCATTGGTAAGTCGAATGGTTAATCTGGTAAGATGGTGTGTCCTTGATATGTTATATGAGAACGTGTAGTCAGACTAGTTGTATCCACACAGATCACACTGGCTTTTACTATATTTTTCATGCCATTACATTTGGCATATCGAGATCTAAGCAATCTACAATAGGATGAGAAGACTGGCATCCTTCACATTATGGGAAAACTCAGTTCATAGAAACAAGCAATTCAACCATTCTGTGGGTAAATCAAAAGTGCCACTAGAATATTTTTCACTACCCCAATCATACAATCAAAAAGGAGCGACGCCACCATAGGGGCTGGTATGGGCGGCCGCCTCGGGTGGCTGGAAAGTGTGCACCTAGTTTGAGTCATCCAGGTTGGCCCAGGCTAATTTTGTTCGTCCCAACGCACGAGCAGGCAATGGAAAAAATGAAGAAAAATGTTTCAATTTGGATGGGCCAATAACATAAGTGCAAGGCAGGCCCTATAGTAGGCTCGCTGCCCAAACGAGCGCCTTCCATATCAATCGACAGCAGGAAAAATCCCAATTCATTTGCTCCAGCCTCCAGTCTGGTTGCTCCTAACTTAGTCGCCGCTGGACAGACCGACACAGCACTTCCTCACGCCCTCGTTGGAGGGCGGTCGCCGGGCTTCAAGCGAACGGAAGGACAAGAAGATGAAGATCCAACCCAGGGTGTAGCCTGTGTGGGAGGAAGCGGCGGCAGCACGGGCATGGCATCAAGCTTGCGCAAACGGACAGTCGTAGCTTGCAAGAGTAGCATGCGCAACGAGCAGGTACATCACATCCCTGATTATATCTAATTCAACCGTCCAATTTCTGGCCAATAGTTAAACATGACGGTGTTGTAAAACTGCATGTATGTAGGGAATCTATGAGAAAATGAAACCATTTTTTGCTTATTTTATAACTCCCCCAATCAATACTGAACTGACTAAATCTGATGTATCTAATCAAGTTTCCGGTGCAAACATACAAGCTCATGTTGTTCTTGAGCCTAAAGTGTCTAATGAACAGACTTCTAATGAAGGATTTGATGCAAACATTTTACATGCTCCTGGTGATGAACATATAGTGTCTAATGAGGGATCTAATGCAAGCATTTTGCAAGCTCTCATTGAAGGATTTAGTTTCTAATGATGATCTGCTATGTTGAGAGAGACATAGAGATTTGCAGGCATTGATGACAAGCAAATTATAGTGCATTTTCATGGCTTCAAGAAACGTCGAGGCCATCTACCAGAAAGTCCTCGTATCATGACAACGTAGCATAAATACTTTTCTAATATGTTGTTTGAAACTATTGGCATACTTGTGCATGATAGATATATTGATATGCAGTTTGCGCTATGGTTATAGGTGCAATTACACTTTGATATTTTCAGCCAGAGAACGAATAATTCAAGCAGGTACAGACCATGTTTGTAGTCCTTGTACACGATGTTGCATTTTGTCTTTTTTGATGCTTGCATCATTTAGTGTTTATAATCTTAACTACTTTGGATCATTGGCTGGTTTTCAAAGTGCATGTAGCTTCACATTTCTTAAGTTATGTTGATTTTCGGAGTGCAAGTGCCTTCATATTTTTTAAGTTAAATGTTCGCCCCTAGTAACTTGAATTCGTGGATCTGCCACTGCACACAAATCATACACGCATGCCAGTACGAATTAAATGAAATGCAGGGACTTAGGCTAGCTCATTGTACAGGCTCACTGCAGCACTGCTTGCGCTTGGGATGTTCCATGTACAAGTCCATGTTACCACTTGCTTGGATGTGCAGGCCTTGTGCTCCTTGCATCCCCCTCTACATTTTTGACATGGTGAATGGTTGATCAAATAAGAGGAATCAACCTTGCTGTTGTACCGGAGGACAGATACTTAATAGGTTATGCGGGTGTGCAGGATGTGTACCAGATCCCGTAGCGCCGTCATGCTTCGCTAAAAAATGGTTTTGCTTGTTTCAGATGATATCTCCAGAAGAAATAAGAGTTAAAGTCAGAGTTGCATAGGCGTGTACGCTAAGAGAGCAGTGAAAGGATATCCAAACATTGTCAGAACAATGCACAAGGGAGTGATGTGTGGATACCTAGTTCAGACCGGTGTTTGGGCATGCTCGCCTAGCTAGAGTGAGGGTCACTTCAGAGCCATTGAGGGTGATGCGCTAGCGTTGGCTGGCCGCACACGGATGCAGATCTTGAGTGGCAGCGGAGCGCTACGATGCAGTGGACGAGACCGTTGGTGAAGCCCCAACGGCCTCGGGGGTGGAGGTGCAATGATGTGCTCGGTGAAGTAGCCATGGTGAGGTGGGAGACGGTGTCGGTGAAGCGCACCTGATGCGGTGGAAGTCAGTGTCTGTGAGGCACGTCGGTTGCAGCGGCCGACATTGTCGGTGGACCACCCGGTGCGGTGGACGAGGGTGTAGATGAGGTAGCTCCGGTGCGGTGGTGAAGCACGACCGTCGTCTTCGTCGTCGTCGTTCGGCATAGAGGTGGGGAAAGAGACGAGACGAGGGGCGATTTGAACTTTGCTTGGGTTGGCGGCGAATTAGGGATTTGAGCAATCTGGGCGCGGAAGGGGACGGTGGAGAAGGCAGATTTTGCAGTGCTGGAATTGGGGCCGCCAGATATTTCAATCTGAAACATGGAAGCGCAAACTTATTTTGTTGTCGTCCTTTTTGGGGGGGAGGGGGGAGGGAGGGAGGGGGTGGGTGGCTGGGTGCTAAGCGTCCATCCGACACACGCGACCACCACGACACGACCCTGGTCTGCCTCGTGCGCCCACATTTGAGAATGCAAATGAACCTTCTTTCATTTGCAAACGAATCTTTATGTATTACCATGCCTGTGTTTTCCTTGCAAATAGTTAGTCATTCGAAACGAGATACTATAAATTAATTAATGAGGAGTTATTTGAAAAAAAACAAAACGGTATCCATGCTAACGTGGATTAGAGTGTGTGTCACTGATAACCCACAAGTATAGGGGATCGCAATAGCTTTTGAGGGTAGAGTATTCAACCCAAATTTATTGATTCGACACAAGGCGAGCTGAGGGAGTCCTGGACTAGGGGGTGTCCGGATAGCCGAACTATCATCTTTGGCCGGACTCAAAGACTATGAAGATACAAGATTGAAAATTTCGTCCCGTGTCTCGATGGGACTTTCCTTGGTGTGGAAGGCAAGCTTGGTGATACGGATATGTAGATCTCCTACCATTGTAACCGACTCTGGGTAACCCTAGCCCTCTCGGGTGTCTATATAAACCGGAGGGTTTTAGTCCGTAGGACGAACAACAATCATACCATAGGCTAGCTTCTACGGTTTAGCCTCTCTGATCTTGTGGTAGATCTACTCTTGTAATACCCATATCATCAATATTAATCAAGCAGGAGTAGGGTTTTACCTCCATCGAGAGGGCCCGAACCTGGGTAAAAACATCATGTCCCTTGTCTCCTATTACCATCCGCCTAGACGCACAGTTCGGGACCCCCTACCCGAGATCCGCCGGTTTTGACACCGACATTGGTGCTTTCATTGAGAGTTCCTCTGTGTCGTCACCTTTAGGCCCGATGGCTCCTTCAATCATCAACAACGATGCGGTCCAGGGTGAGACTTTTCTCCCCGGACAGATCTTCGTATTCGGCGGCTTTGCACTATGGGCCAACTCGCTTGGCCATCTGGAGCAAATTGAAAGCTACGCCCCTGGCCATCAGGTTAGATTTGGAAGTTTAAACTATATGTCTGACGTCCGCAGAGACTTGATCTTCGACGGGTTCGAGCCACAGCCAAGCGCGCCGCACTGTCACGATGGGCATGATCTAGCTCTGCTGCCGGACAGTGCCCTGGAGGCCGCACAAGTGTCCGCTCCGACCCTTAGCTCAGAGCCGACTGCGCCGATCGAGGACGGATGGCTGGACAGCGCCTCGGGGGCTGCTACCTCTATGGTGATAGAGCCAAATACCAACCCTTTCCTTCGCGAAGCTCGTGACTCCAAGGTGCCGGACTCCTCTTCGGACCCTGAACCTTCCACGCCCCTGCCAATCGAATTCGGTCGGGCGCCTGTTATGGAGTTCACTGCCGCGGACATCTTTCAGCACTCGCCCTTGGGCGACATCCTGAATTCACTAAAGTCTCTCTCTTTATCAGGAGAGCCTTGGCCGGACTATGGTCAGGAAGGTTGGGATACAGACGACGAAGAAATTCAACGCCCAACCACCACCCACTTTGTAGCCACTGTCGATGATTTAACTGACATGCTCGACTTTGACTCCGAAGACATTGATGTATGGATGATGATGCCGGAGACGACCAAGAACCAGCGCCTACAGGGCACTGGAAGGCCACCTCAACTCACGATGTATATATGGTGGATACACCTAAAGGAAGCAATAACAAGGAACAACGGGACGCTGCGAAGGATAATTCCCTCGAAAAGCAGTCAAAACAGCGAGGTAATCGCCGCTCAAAGTCCCGCCTCGACAAAGACAGCACCCATACAGACCCAGCCATAGAGCAGGGCGAACCGGTGGACGACGAACATGCCCTCGAGCAACCATCCGAACAGGATAACTTGGATAAACAATCCATCCCCGGCAAAGATAACAGTCCGAACGATCTCACGCCGGACACATCGTTGGAGCAGAAGAACCTCCACAAAAGGCTCGTCGCCACCGCACGTAGTCTGAAGAAGCAGAAGCGGAAGCTCAAAACAGCGGAAGACAAACTCAGAATGAGATGGAGCAAAGTACTCAACACCGCAGACAAATACGGCGATAGTCGCCAAACAAAGAGCTACCCGAAGCGCAAACTACTGCCCGAATTTGACGAGGAGGCCGTAGAGCCCCCACAATCAAAGAACAAAGAGGCCGCCCGGTCAGATAGACGACAGCATGGCAAACATAGAGCGGCAAGCGGCACTGCACACAAGCCGGCACGCAATCCGCATAAGGATCCACACCAAAAGGATGGCCTAGTCAGGTCTATCTATGGGCCAAGAAAGCAAGCTCTAGAAAGCAATGCAACACGTCGAGTATTCGAACATCACGGCACACCCAAATACAGGGCGCCGCACACCCCCTATGTTTCACTAATGAGGTGCTGGATCATGAATTCCCAGTGGGATTCAAGCCCGCAAACATAGAGGCATACAACGGAACGACAGACCCTGGAGTCTGGATTGAGGATTACATCCTCCACATACACATGGCCAGAGGAGATGACCTCCACGCCATAAAATATTTACCCCTCAAGCTCAAAGGGCCAGCCCGGCACTGGCTTAAAAGCCTCCCCGAAAAAACTATTGGAAATTTGGAAGAGCTCGAGGATGATTTTCGGGCCAATTTTCAAGGGACCTATGTCCGACCTCCGGACGCAGACGATTTAAGTCACATAACCCAACAGCCCGGAGAGTCAGCCCGAAAATTCTGGAATAGGTTTCTCACCAAAAAGAACCAAATAGTCGACTGTCCGGACACTGAAGCCTTGGCAGCTTTCAAACATAACGTCCGAGACGAATGGCTCGCCAGACACCTTGGCCAAGAAAAGCCGAGAACAATGGCCGCACTAACAAGCCTCATGACCCGCTTTTGCGCGGGAGAGGATAGCTGGCTGGCAAGATGCAGCACCAGTAACCCAAGTACATCCGAGGTCAGGGATGGAAATGGGAAACCATGACGCAGCAAGGACCAGCGCCAGACCAAGGGAAACAGTCTGAAGAGCACGGCAGTCAACGCCGGATTCAAAAGCTCTCGGCAGAACAACAAAAAACTGCCTCTTAAGGACAACAGCAACGAGCTATCCAACCTAAACAAAATCTTGGACAAGATATGCCAAATCCACAGTACCCCCAGGAAGCCTGCAAACCATACCCATAGAGATTGTTGGGTCTACAAACAGTCCGGCCGACTTAACGCCGAACACAAGGGGCTCGACACACCAAGTGAGGACGATGACGAACCCCACAAGCAGAGCACAGGAAAACAAAGGAATCTCCCACAAGAGGTCAAAAAAGTAAACTCACTTCAAGTGACAACAGGGAATAATAGAGCGGCTGCCATTGAAATACGCGCCGCACGGTCCACCCCAGCGGAGTCCCGACACTAGATGTCAAAACCAATCACCTTCGACCATCAGGATTACTCCAGAAGTATCCGGAACGCAGGATGGACTGCTTAGATATTAGATCCTATAATCGATGGACTACAATTTACACAAGTCCTAATGGACGGCGGCAGTGATCTAAACCTGCTATATCAGGACACAATCCGCAGAATGGGGATAGACCCAACCAAAATTCGCCATAGCAACACTTCCTTTAAAGGAGTGATGCCAGGCCCATATGCCCATTGTACGGGCTCTTTACCACTCGAAGTTGTGTTCGGCTCATCGGACAACTTCCGTCGCGAAAAGTTAGTCTTCCGCATCGCCCCATTTAAAAGTAGCTATCAAGCACTATTGGGACGTGAAGCTTTCGCCCGCTTTAACGTAATACCGCATTATGCATCTCTTACACTTAAAATGCCCAGTCCACGCGGCATCATCTCATTAAAGGGAAACTTCGAGTGTTCCTCGATTACGGAAGAACGTGAGACTGCCTTGACAGCCACACACTAATCCGGCTTTGCCGATCAAAGCACCTAAACAGGTCATTCAGACCCCGGACATGGTTAGGCGAGTCCGGCATAAATAAACAAGGGGCTTACTAGCTGCGTACCCCCTTACAAGGGGCTCCACGCATGTACAACAAGAGACAATAAAGCTCAATTTTATTCATTTTTTGAATCATACTCTGTTTATTTTAAAATACGTTTTTTGCACGATCTTTTTTTCCCAACTAAGTTCTTCTCTTTTACAGATGAACACCGTGCTACACCCGTCCAGGATACGGCACAATGGAGACACAGGCGTAGACGAGGAGTAGGGACCCGTTGCAAGGATTCTTTTCAGATTAAGACCTTGCGTAAACCTTTTTTACTCTCTCTTGTTGATACACATCCCCGGGTTTCTTGCTATAACCGAGGAGGAGGCTGGCGTTTTGGCATCGGCCGCGTCGGAAATTTTTGCGCGTACCTTGACACTAGGGGCTTAGGGCATTGTTCTGCCCGTTTTCATTAAGACCGAATACCTTAGGGAGTGTTCGGCGTCTCGAGTTAGGCCTTATATGCATCAGCTCCGAATCATGTCTTTGGTCAAATGTTGGGTTTGCCCGGCTCCTGTGTTTTGCTGCCTTACGTTCCGCTCTATCGGCTAACGCGGCACCAGGAGAACTACTGCGATTGTGCCCCGGTTCGGCCTGGTGAGCACCTCAGTAGAGAAAGCCGAAAACTGACTATCATGTATAGCGTGAGACTGGTCAACCACTCGATGACCCACTGGAATGTTTAGAATTCCTCCGCTTTAACGAAGGACCGTTTCCCGGTCAAGCACATACGCGCCCCGAATTCGGAGAGCGCGGTGCCCCTAGGGGCTATATAGTAGCCCCACAATCGAACTCCTATGGCTAAGTGAAAGTGATAAAGCATTATAGTCTGGTTGCCTAGTTTGCTACGCTATCACCTCCTTCACATGACCAAGACGTTGGATTAAGTGTGAAAATGCGCTTTTTGTGCAAACACCCCCGCACTATGTGCGTGGGGGCTGAAGCCGAAGACTGCCATCTTTCAGGTTATATACACATATACATTAATGGCTGCACCGGAGGTATTTCAATACTTGAACGCACCAGTATAAAAAGCCCTTATATTATATTGAAACATCATTTCACAAATCATACATGTCATTAGAACATAATATCCTTCGAGCACTGCGTCTCTATTAAACGAGCGCCCTGCAGGACTTCCTCAAAATAGTGCTCGGCGGGTACTCAGCTTCTGTCCGAATCCTGGGATGCAACGTCGGTGGCCTTCATCTCTGCCCAGTATGTTTTGACACGGGCAAGAGCCATCCGCGCACCCTCTATGCATGTCGACCGCCTCATTGCATTGATATGCGGCACCGCACCAAGGAACTGCTGCACCAAGCCAAAATAACTCTTCGGCTCGGGCCTTTTTGGCCACAAATGAGTCACGACATCCTTCATGGAAAGTCCGGACAACCTATTTAGCTCAGCCCATTCGGCCAAACGATCGGTCAATGAAAGCGGACGCTCTAGACTATGGAACTGCGACCAAAAAAGCTCTTCCATTCCGTGATCCTTTTGGCCTCGGAAGTGTGCGACCGCGTCTGCGGCACTCGCCGCCAAATCCAGATAAGCATCCTCCGCACCCCACAGCAGGCCCAACTGACCATACATCGGATCCGTGAACTTCCTCCGCAGCAGAAAGGGCTTTCCAGCCGCGGTATCCCCGGCTTGACATAGCTCCTCCTTTATAGCTCTCATCGCGGAGCGGGCATCCTTGGCTTCGGCAGTGGCCTTCTTCAGGTCCTCTTTCTTCACTCGGCGTTCTTTTTCAAGAAACTCACAGCGGTCGGTAGCATTCTTCAACTTCCTGGCCATCTCGGCCATTTCCTCCCTGCTTCGGCAGTGAGCAGCCTGTTCGGCATTTTGCTCCTCGGCCGCCCTCAAGGTAGCCGCATAACTTTTTCTGGCTTGCTCCTTGACTCGGGCTAGCTCCACCCGAAGGTTCTCCATAGCAGCGGCACCATCTGCATAAAGCATACATGTTGCAAGGCATGAGCATCAAGCTCCCTTACCAGGTGTCCGCGGAGAAGTTGCATACCTTGTGACTCGTCAAGCCGCTTATTGACAAGCGCGATGTCCGCATCCGCCAAGTCAAGTTCCCGCTTTAGTTCGGCAAATTGATCAGTCCGGCTGGCCACCGGACGCTCCGCCACCTATATAGGATAGGCGACATCTTACAACTGAGATTATGATCCTTGGCGCGCTGTCACTTTCGACAACGTACCGAGTATCAGGGGCTACTATCTACACAGGGTGCATTCTATATGCAAAACAATCAGAAGGTATATGATTTTCGCGTACCTCAAACCCCAACAGTAAAATTTTGACGGCTTCATGCAATCTGCTCTCAGTGGATGTAATCCTTTCAATCACCGTACCCATTAACGCACGGTGATCTTCTGAGATAGACGCTCGCCCGAGCAGATCCTTTAGCTCCTCCGACCGTACACCAGTAGGTGCTGGACCCCCCGGCCCCGCCGGACTCGGGGAAACCCTCCGCGATGACACCTTAGGGTCGTCCTCCCCGCATGACGGCGTGGCAGATGGACGTGTTTCGCTCTCCATCATCTCCGGACGAAGATCCCCCGAAGATGAGCTCTGCTGAGAAGGGCTGAGATCCGAACTACAAGGTAAAGCTTTGGTTATCTTCAGAAATAAAAATAGGGATGTCCCTTATTACAAAACTCCCCTTTCTACTTACGGCTCGCTGGAGGGCTGATTCCCTTGGGGAAATAGTGCGGCCGGGGCTTCTCCGGGCGCAGGACCCTCTGGTGAAGATTTCTTCCCCCGCTTTGAAGCCTTGGCCTCCGGATCTTCAGAAGCGGTCCTCTTCTCCCCCTGGAGGGAGGGATTCTCGATCCCGCTTTCTTGAAAGCCTCCTTCGCGGAGGCGGTAGCTTCCCTGTTCCCCTCTTTGCCCTCTTCCAAAGGAGCAGCCTCCAGCATCTTGGTTAACACAGGATCCGGCATGGTCTCAGGGAGGGCGGCCGTACACCTTATTAGTTTTGCTTTCGCTATTCACTCCTGTTCAAGGGACAGCTCTTTAAAGGGCATGTTTATGATAAATGTACAGATAGCGTGTCCGGGCACAGGACTACTTACTTGAGTATCCGGGCGATTGCAGCTCAGACCTGCGTCCTCGGTCAAGTCCGGACACATCTCTTGTGATCCGAAGAACAGTTTATACATCTCCACGGGCGTCGCACCCATGAAGTGTTGGAGAGCTCGTGGTCCCTCCGGATTAAATTCCCACAGGTGGAGGGGGCAACGTTTGTAGGGCAGAAGGCGCCGAATCAGCATGACCTGCGCCACTACGACCAGATTGATCTCTCTCTCTTGGAGGTCTCGAATATGGCCCTGCAGCAGAGGTACGTCCTTGGACGGCCCCCAATTGAGCCCTCTGTTGACCCATGATGCCAGCCACTGTGGAGGACCCAGGCGGAAGGCAGGTGGCGCCACCCATTTGGTGCCCCGGGAGCGGTGATGTAAAACCACTCCTGTTGCCATAAACCGGGCACCTCTTGAAAAGAGCCCTCGGGCCATGGAGCGTCAGCATGTTTGCTTATAACAGCCCCTCCGCACTCTATCTGCTGCCCCTTTGATCATCTTCGGCTCCACTTTGAAGGTCTTGAGCCACAATACAAAGTGAGGGGTAATGCGGAGGAAGGCTTCGCATACGACAATGAACGATGAGATGTGGAGGATGGACTCCGGATCCAAGTCGTGGAATTCCGGCCCATAATAAAACATGAGCCCCCCCACAAAGGGGTCCGTCGGGAAGCCTAAACCCCGAAGGAAGTGAGGCACGAACACCACACTCTCACTAGGCTCGGGAGTAGGAATAACCTGCCCTTGGGCAGGCAGCCTATGCGAAATTTCGACGGTTAGATACCTGGCGTCTCTCAGCTTTAGCACGTCTTCTTCCGTGACGGAAGAAGGCATCCACCGGCCTTGCAGGTCGGAGCCGGACATCATCGAAGGTCCGAAGCGCCTGAATCTGGAGCTTTGGGTGTTGGAACCCAAGGCAAGGGGCGGATTCGATTGAGATTGAAATAAAGGAGCAGGCCTTGGTCTCGTTATAAAGAGGTTGAATACCAAGAGCCCTCCCCGTGGCCGTTTGGGACTCGCCTTCGATAGAGGGGGCATGCCAACGGGCACGGTTGGGTTACCCACGTCCAGCAAGCCTACGATGGAATTACTCATGCACAACGGTGAGCATCATGAAATTAGTGATGGAGGATGGTTGATAATGACGACGGCGACGAATCCCCCTCTCTGGAGCCCCGAACGGACTCTAGATCAGCCCTCCCGGGAGAGATTAGGGCTTGGCGGCGGCTCCGTATCGTAAAACACAATGAAACTTTCTCTCTGATTTTTCTCTCCGTGAAACGGAATATATAGAGTTGGAGTTGAGGTCGGTGGAGCATAAGGGGGCCACGAGATAGGGGGCGCGCCTAGGGGGAGGGGGCACGCCCCCCACCCTCGTGGACAGGATGTGGGGCCCCTGGCCTTGATTCTTTCGCCAATATTTTTTATATTTTCCAAAAGTTATCTCCGTGGATTTTCAGGTCATTCTGAGAACTTTTGTTTTCTGCACAATAAACATCACCATGGTAGTTCTGCTAAAAACAGCATCAGTCCGGGTTAGTTTCATTCAAATCATGCAAGTTAGAGTCCAAAACAAGGGCAAAAGTGTTTGGAAAAGTAGATACGTTGGAGACGTATCAACTCCCCCAAGCTTAAACCTTTGCTTGTCCTCAAGCAATTCAGTTGATAAACTGAAAGTGATAAAGAAAAACTTTTACAAACTCTGTTTGCTCTTATTGTTGTAAATATGTAAAGCCAGCATTCAAGTTTTCAGCAAAGATTATGAACTAACCATATTCACAATAACACTTAGGTCTCAGGTTTACTCATATCAATGGCATAATCAACTAGCGAGCAATAATAATAAATCTCGGATGACAACACTTTCTCAAAACAATCATAATATGATATAACAAGGTGGTATCTCGCTAGCCCTTTCTGAGACCGCAAAACATAAATGCAGAGCACCTTTAAGGATCAAGGACTGACTAAACATTGTAATTCATGGTAAAAGAGATCCAATCAAGTCATACCCAATATAAACTAATAGTAATGCATGCAAATGATAGCGTGCTCTCCAGCGGGTGCTTTTTAATAAGAAGGTGATGACTCAACATAAAAGTAAATAGATAGGCCCTTCGGAGAGGGAAGAAGGGATTTGTAGAGGTGCCAGAGCTCGATTTCAAAATAGAGATGAATAACATTTTGAGCGGCATACTTTCACTGCCAACGCAACAACTATGAGATGGCGATATCTTCCATGCTACAAACATTATAGGCAGTTCCCAAATAGAATGGTAAAGTTTATACTCCCCCACCACCAACAAGCACACTCCACGGCCATCCGAAACAACGGGGTACCGTCTGACCAACAACAGTCCTGGGGGAGTTTTGTTTTAATTATTTTGAGTTGCTTTGATCAATTTGATCATGGGACTGGGCATCCCGGTTACCAGCCATATTCTCGTGAATGAGGAGCGGAGCCCACTCCTCTTGAGAATAACCCACCTAGCATGAAAGATACAGACAACCCTACTTGAAACATGAGCTGCTTGAGCATACAAAACATAACTTCATTTGAAGGTTTGGAGTTTGGCACATACAAATTTACTTGGAACGGCAGGTAGATACCGCATATAGGAAGGTATGGTGGACTCATATGGAATAACTTTGGGGTTTATGGAGTTTGGATGCATAAGCAGTATTCCCGCTTAGTACAAGTGAAGGCTAGCAAAAGACTGGGAAGCGACCAACTGAGAGAGCAACAACAGTCATGAACATGCATTAAAATTAATCTACACCAAGTGCAAACATGAGTAGGATATAATCCACCATGAACATAAATATCGTGAAGGCTATGTTGATTTGTTTCAACTACAAGCATGAACATGTGCCAAGTCAAGTCACTCGAATCATTCAAAGGAGGATACCATCCCATCATACCACATCATAACCGTTTTAATAGCATGTTGCCACGCAAGGTAAATCATTATAAGCTCCTAGCTAATTAAGCATGGGATAAGCAACTATAATCTCTAAATGTCATTGCAAACATGTTTACTCATAACAGGCTGAATCAGGAACGATGAACTCATCATATTTACAAAAACAAAAGAGGTCGAGTTCATACCAGCTTTTCTCATCTCAATCAGTCCATCATATATTGTCATTATTGCCTTTCACTTGCACAACCGAATGGTGTGTCTAATAATAATGTGCATGTGCATGGGACTAAGCTGGAATCTGCAAGCATTCAATTCAAGAGAGAAGACAAAGTAATATGGGCTCTAAGTTAAATAAAAAATCATGCATATGAGAGCCACTAAACATTTTCAATATGGTCTTCTACTCTTGACCCCCAAAGGAAAGAAAAGAAATAAAACTATTTACACGGGAAAGCTCCCAACAAGAAAAAGAAGAACGAGAAATCTTTTTGGGTTTTCATTTTAATTTCTATTACAAGCATGGAAATTAAACTAACTATTTTTTTGGTTTTTCTTAAGGTTTATCAAACACACAAGAAGAAGGCTAGAAAAAGAAATTAAACTAGCATGGATAATACAATGAAAGAGTGTGAGCACCGACAACTAGAATAGTGTGTGAACATGAAAGTAAAGTCGGTGAGAAATACGTACTCCCCCAAGCTTAGGCTTTTGGCCTAAGTTGGTTTAATGCCAAGGATAGCCTGGCTGATATCCGAAGTTATAACTGGGGTCGTACTGAGATGGAGCAGCCAATGCATCCTAAGCTGTGGCATGTTGGCGAGTTGCCTCCGCTCTCCCCTCGTGTTCGGCTGCCTCCTCCCTGGTGACAACATATCTTCATTTTGCCTGGTAATCAAAAAGGGAAGGAGCAGGAAGAGTAACATGGACAGCGCGACGCCTTTCAAAGATTAGTCGATACTGAAGGAATTGTTCATTCCTCACAAGAAAATGGTGCCAGACCATAGCGTCAAAATCTAAATAAGCGGCAGGCAACTCAATATCACCCTCATGTGGGGATATACCAAGATAATTAGCAACACGGGTTGCATAAAACCCTCCAAATAAATCTCTAGATATACCATTATTATGCAACCTACGTGCACCTATTGCCCCAAGTTGTAATCTTTATTACCTAATACAGCACTCTTGAGGACACAAAGATCAGGGACACACATGTGACATGCTTCATCTTTACCGTTAATGCATCTACCAATGAAGAGAGCAAAATAATGTATAGCAGGAAAATGAATGCTCCCTATGGTAGCTTGTGCTATATCCCTAGATTCTCCCACAGTGATACTAGCGAGAAAGTCTTTATATTCAGATTTATGGGGTTCATGAACATTGCCCCACTGCGGGAGTTTGCAAGCAGTAGTAAAATCTTCTAGGTCCATGCTATAAGATTCGTCATAAATATCAAACAGGACATTCTGAGAATTATGCGAAGATGAAAATTTAAACCTTCTCATGAATGAATCCACTACTAGAAATCCCCATATTTCCGACGGTGAAATCTAATAGCCGACGGACCGTCGGGTATTACAGTAATAGCCGACGGTAGTTATAATGGCCGATGGTTACTGTCGACTCACGTGTATTACCACTAATACCCGACGGTATACTACAATGCCCGACGGTGAAAATTCACCCCTCGGATATCCAACTTAATGCCCGACGGTTCATCGTAAAGCCCGACGGTTTTTCCTACACCCACGCGGATTACATGTAATGCCCGACGGGTTTCCCTACACCCATGGGGATTACATGTAATGCCCGACGGGTTTCTCTACACCCACGGGGATTACATGTAATGCCCGACGGTTAATTGTAATGCCCGGCGGTTTTTGGTACATCCTCGGGGTTACATGTAATGCCCGACGGTTTTTGCCACACCCACGGGGATTACATGTAATGCCCGACGGTGAAATTTAATAGCCGAAGGTGAAACAAAACTCTCACCTATGAGAGCACATGGCCGGCGGAAGATATGTGCCTCTTGGTTATTTGAGAAAATACCCAATGGTGTATAGTGATAACCGGCGTTTGACTTTCCCTCTCAATGATATGTAGAATGACCGATGTTATATTCAAGATAATTCAGTATAAGAAGATTCCAAGAACTAACATCTAGCATTGCTATTGTAAGCGAGTGCATTATGTTATTTTTCACAATTAATATATAGGATGCTTAAAAAAATTGGTACATGATAATACAAATATGATGTTTAAAAAATTGCACTTACAAAAGTCCTAGTTTGATAATTTCTTGGTCACATACTTCTGTAACTTTTGCCTTGTACGTATCTTTAGTTTTTCTAATAAATGTAACTTTATCTAGAAGGACCCCGACCTTCATGTATATTATTAATTAAATGCAAATGTGTCGTGAAGTATTAATTACATCTTGAATAATAACGAGGATATGAGTGATGTATTTTAAAATTAAGAAAGTGGAATGCTATGCATATACGATACTATACGTACACATGATCCTTTTTGTCCAAAGCAGTGCGACCATTCTTTTTCCTCCCAACCAAGAAAGTAAAAGGGAGGTATCACCCTTTCTACAAAGAGTCTGCCACATGGAGCCACAGAGGCCTTACCGTTTCAAAGTGCTGCCGTCCCCTGCATCGGTGAGGCTATGTTCGTATAATATATATGAACCCGTTCATATTTTTCATCACCATTTTAGGTCCTTAGTAAACACGTATGGCTGGTCATGAAGTACTAGTACTATCGTGACTTACAAGACCGAGTTCCGCATTCAAAACTAAAAAAAGAATCATTATATATATATACATATGATTCTTTACGTCAATCCTTATCAGACACCACAAACACAACAAATCAACCATTAAGTGGTGGTCATTCTTTCTTCCTCAGGAAGAAAAAGGGCTATCTCGCCAGCATCTCTCCCAAGGAGAGTTCCTTTGATGATCGTCGCCATCCTTCGGCGGCTCCCCTCCGCCGACGACCTCGATCGTTGGTGCTAGGGGGGTCGCCGGATCCGCGCGCGCGCGCGCGCGTGTGTGTGTGTGTGTGTGTGTGTGTGTGTGGAATAGTTTTAGGCTAAAGTAGCTTTGTTTTTAGGTTGCTCATCATCTTGGCTTCGGCGGCGGCAATGACGGCGCTGAATAAAGATTCTTCAGATCCTTCCCCGACAAGTCAATCGGCCCTATGGTTGGTGGTGGTTTTGAAAACCAGCCTGTTCAAGCAAGGATGGTTTGGCGGCGGCATCCTCGTGGTGGACATGTGTCCTCGGGCCGGCGTCTGCCCCAACATCGGCATAGAGATTGGGAGGTATGTAGTCCAGGTGCGGATGTAGATTGTGGACTGCATCGACGACATCTGGAAGACGGAACGTGTGCTGGGTTCATGGTTGATGGATGGAAAGTGTAGTTTCCTCCTTCGGCGTCTTAGTCGTGGTGGGGTGCCAGATCTTGAATTCGATAGCGTGTCCGGGGGTGTTGCCCAGATCTGATTCGTTCAACGACAATGACTTTAGTTTTGGTGAGCCACCTTGGAGGTCCACAAAGCTGCATATCAGCGATGGAGCCGTGTCGAGCTTGGGTGAGGAGGTGATCCGTCGTTCTTCTCTTCGGTGGCTGATGTGGTCGTGCTGGGGGTAAGTGACGGAGCGTTGGTGTCTAGCTCAGAGATGTTTTGCTATCTTTTCAGTTTTGTCATGTCGATCCTTACGTGGCTTGCAATTTGATCTTTATGATATGAATGAGACACGTATTACTATGCAAAAAAAAACCGGTGCGCGGTGGAACCAAATACAACACACCAATGGATCATCCAAGGTATTATGGCCATTTTTTGCAAAAAAACGTATTATGATCATACCAAGAATCGTGTATGTGCCATGTCAAAAAAAGGAATCGTGTATGTGCCAAACGAACTAAGAGAAATCTAAGAATAAAAATAGGATTTAAAAAACAAATGGCCCAAAAATAAAAGTTATTGTACTCCTATATGATTTCATACGTACTAATAATTAATTAATAACGTGTGTGCAAAAAATAAAAGTTATTGTACTCCTATATGATTTCATACGTACTAATAATTAATTAATAACGCCTGTGCAAAAAATAAGTGCACCGCATGGTTCGAACCCAAGAATCGTGTATGTGCCATGTCAAAAAAAAGGAATCATGTATGTGCCAATTGCTTTACTTGTTGGAGCAATGTTCATGTGCTAACTACATTTGATCTTTATTTATAACAGGGCATGGGAAAGGCACCCATACAGCGCTCGTGATCCATCGACGGTGCTAGGTGCCTTAGTGCGCCAGATGTATCCACCGCCAATTGGTCCAAACAATTATCAGAAACCGGTATTGTGTTGGGAGGACTACAAGTGGTCCCCTGGTCCAGAAGTAAGAACAGCAGCTTCCAAAATAGTGGAAGAATTTTGGGTAAGTATATGCGCACAATGCTTTGAGAATTTTGAATCAGTTTTTCTAGTACTTAGAATTCTGAAATAGAGGTGAACATGTTATATTTAGACATAAGAAGTCTAAAACTGGTGGATAGGTGGTAGTTAAAATTCTCTATTTTGGTCACAACCATGACAAAACTACTTGGTTTATCTATGAAATGTTGGAAGCTTTGATGATTATGAGTATGCTCACTTCCACAAATGCACTAGTAACTAACAAAAAATGTTTTGCGATGGTTTTTGGCAGTGGCGTTTCAAGTGTGACCCATCGGAGCAAGAGAAGGCAGATGGTGTTTTGGAGGAGAACTTAACTAGGAAAGTGAAGTAGATGCTACATGAGGAAAAGGCGGCAGCCATCAAAAGATTAAAGAAGAAGGGACAATTGCCTACAGAACTAACAGAAGAGGATGAGGATGGTAACCGCTGCCAACTAAGAAGCTTTAATTTCTGCAAAGAGAGTTGACTTTGGTACAGACGTTGGTTGGCGTCTACTATGTGAGCACTGGAGTAGTACTGAATTTGGAGGGTTATCTTTAACCAACAAGAGGAACAGACTTGCTAATGGGGACACGGTCTTCCATTGCAGTGGTGCTAGAAATGTTGTCGCCACACATCAATTTCTGGTACTATTTTCGTCAAACATCTTTGTGCTTACTGTTTAATAAGGAAGTTTCATTTACATTGGATGACGTGTCACACTCTTGAAATGCAGAAACTCAAAACCGGGAAAGACCCTGGAATTTCTGGTGCTTGGCTTCACATGCACAAATTGCATCGAGGGACTGATGAAGAGCAGATATGCAGTCAAAGAACTGCTGATCATTGGGTTAGTAAAATATTGCAACTTAGTTCATTATAATCATCATGAGAACTATGTGCATAACACTGCAGTTTACCATTAATTTTTAATTTGAAAAGGAGGATTTTGATCAGGCAATGAAAAATGCCCATGGAGAAAATTGGGAAGAGGAGCACCCGGATTTAGATGGACAAATCATCTACGAAGCAGCAGGCAGAATGCCACATGGCAGGCTAGGAGTTGCTAATGAGTTGTTTAGCAAAGCAGAGAAGGTGAAGTTTAAGTCTAAAAGGGCGATGGCCTCACAGCCGGTGCAATCTGCTAAGGAGGAGCGTCTAGAAAGAGAAAACAAACATTTGAAGCAGGAGATCAAGCATCTTCGAGGCATTGAGCTTATTGTTCAGGTAATCTTGTCTTCTCTTGTAAATTGGAGTCTGAGTGAATAGGTATGTGCTGACATGCTGATGTTTGTAGTCTTTGGTTGAGAAAGGGGGAGTCGACTTTGATGGCATAATGCAATCAGCAACAGATGACTTGGTAAGTTATACCCATCTGAATTGTAGGCTTTCAGCAATTGAACCATTAAGTAATGTTTCTTTTGTGTATGATACATAGTCTCCATCATATTCTGAAGGCAGATTTCAAAGGGGACGAGGTGATGTGCCTCAACACCAAACCGAAAAGGTTAGTTCATTGTTGTCGTGCTCGCAAGTCTGGGGATTACCTCTCCTTGTTCCACCATTTATGTGTTTGTCTTTGCATATGTATTAGCACATCAAGAGAGAATTTGTGTGTGCAAGTCAGGTGCAGTATTTTTGGTCATGGAAAGTAGCAGCAGATGTAGATCCTTCATATATTTTAATTACAGATTTAGAAAATAAATGCATGGTTAACTATATTGGCGCATTCCTCTAAAGGATTATATCACCCAAGAGAAATGACTGATGCTGCATTAAATACTTGATGGTTGATAGGACAAGTTTATCTACACATCTATGAGAAAAAATGCAGTGAAGACCACACTTGATAGCCTACAGTTGTCATGCTTGTTTATCTCTACATATGCCTTGTTTGCTTGTTTCTCTGTACATATGCCTTGTTTGCTTGCATATGTAAATTTGCTATCATTTCTTATGTGCAAAACTAGATAAACTGAACCATGTTAATTCCAAAATCATTAATAGGAAAAATATGATAGTATGAACAATAATTTATTTGTACTTCATGTATAATTTATTGAGGTCGCAGGGAACGAATTAGTAGACATGAAAGCATTTAGGCTAACCATCCGGAATATTTTTCTTACGGATACTCTTCCTTTATCTAAGCATTGTACCATGTTCGATAAAGCCTCTGTACATATGCATTTCAATTATAATACATATACATGCAAATATTATTTCACCTTGGGGCACATGCTGCTAGTTTATGCTTTTTGTACATGCCATTCTTAATTAGTTTACTATATGCCCAAACTAGCCAATAGCGGTCTGTTAGTTTACTAATTCGGCTTTGTCATGTGACTGCGAAATGTAAACACTGTTGATAGTGGGGTCGCAGATAGATATGTACAGTACTTGGTAAATGTGTATGTAATGTGTTCCTGCTGATTCATGTTTCCTCTGAAAATTTCATGTGAAGGAATGAAAGGTGAATAGGCATCATATTGTTGGATAATCATACTGTTATATAGCAGTTCGCAGATAACCTGTCAATTAGAACAATTAAGTTTGATCCCTGTAGGTCACTTAAATTTCAGCTACATTATACTGACAACTAGTCTTGTCATTACTTAGGAAATGGGAAGCAGGACTGGAGGCAGTATGAGTCATGGAAATGATGATGAGGACGACTACTATGGCAATGGGGGATATGGTAACTATGGCGAGGGTTATGAGGATCACTATGGCGATGGGGAATATGATGACTATGGAGATGAGGATGACTATGGCTATGGCTATGGCGGTGGCGATGGCGATGATGATGATTGGCTATAAAATCTAATGATCTTCAAGTCATGTCAAAATGTAGTTGTGTTAGATATTTGAAACACTTTATTATCTTATGGACAAATTTGTCTTAGTGGACAATTTATCGTATGCAAAATGTGGCCTATCTCAGTTACTATTTTGTTCTGCATTCGACATTTGATAATTATGGTTAATGCAATTTGGATGCAACTCAATACCTTGTGCTTGTGTATGAGATGCATTTGTTGGAATGCCAATATTTTGAATTATTGCTATGGAATGAAACACCCTTGGTGAAAGAAATATACGAGGGGTGAGTAATGACCTATGGTGGAAAATATGTCTCGGTTATAGAGAATGCCAATGGGGACTTTAGACTGTTGGTGAATTTATAAATTGACGGTGTTTGCTCACCCTTGACTAACAAGTTTCCTGGCGGTGTTCGCTCACCCTCGGCTAACAGGTTTCCTTAAAGGCCGTATACACTGTCGACCATCTAATGAGCTGACGGTTTCGTTCTCCTCGCGGTCATAAATAAGTCCAGTGGGACAAATGTACCATCGACTATTTTGAAAACCGACGGGAAGCAATAACCGTCGGAGAGTAAATGCCCGACGAGGAACTGTCGGCTATAAATGTCGTCGGGCTAAGATGAGCCATCTGGTCACAATAACATGCCCGACGGCTCACCGTCGGCTTACTACCGTAGGTGACAATATTACCCGACTGTACCGTCGACCATTACTGTAATGGCCGATGAAGCAAGGCCGACGGGAGAAGGCCGACGGTGTACCGTCGGTTTTAGTAATAGTTGACGGTGATCAAAAATATCCAACGGTGATTGGACCCTCGGTTATAATGAAATATCCAGTAGTGATCAGTCAATTGGTAGTACTGAGGACACTTATCTTGTATGAAGTCCTCAAGATCGGCATTACGCACATATGCATAAAATTCATCCTTAATGCCTACATTGACCAGAAAATCCTCTAACGGCCATTCACAAGACCGCACCTCAGCTTCCCTTGGTGGTTCATCGTCTTGCTCATGCATAGCACGCCTAGGCCCTCTCTTTGTTGAGGAACCACCTTGGTACATTCTCCTGGACATAATTCTTTCCTCTCAAAAATTTCTGGAATTTTTAGTAACTTCAAAATAAAAGTGAATCAAACTAAACAAGATTGATAGCAACTACTCCCACAAGTGCCTAGAGCATATATCATGCATTAGAATTACTTGGGACCTCATAAATTTGACATGCAAGCTCAAGAACAGGGTCACCTATGCAGCAAAAATTTGCAATGAATAAAGCACTAGAACAAAAACTAATTGGACCAATGGAGGAGTCACATACCAAGCAACAATCTCCCAAAGCAGTTTTGTGAATGGAGCTTTGAGCAAGGAGATCGAAAATCGCAGCAAACTGAGCTAGAAGTCGTGCTTGAGCTGGATGGGGTTTTTTTGGGAGGAAGATGGAGTGTGTGGGTGCAGGAATAAGTGGAGGGGGGTCACCGTGGGCCCACAAGGCAGGGGAACGCGCCCAGGGGGAGTGGGCGCGCCCTCCACCCTTGTGGCCAGGTGCTTGCCCCCCCCCCCCCCCCCAGATGTGTTCTCAGTGCCTAAAATCCTCAAATATTCCATAAAAAATCATACTAAATTTGCGGGGCATTTGGAGCACTTTTATTTTCGGGATATTTTTTATTGCACGGATAATTCAGAAAACAAACAGATAATACTATTTTTGCTTTGTTTATTCTAAATAGCATAAAGTAAAAAGAGGGTATAGAAGGTTATGCCTTCTAGTTTCATCCATCTCATGATCATCAAAATGAATCCACTAATAAGGCTGATCAAGTCTTGTTAACAAACTCATTCAGAATAACACGGAACCGGAGAAATTTCAAATAACACTAGCTTACCTCAACGAGGATATGAACATCCCCAACAATAAGAATATCATATTTTTTCTAGACAATAGGAAGAGGAAATTCAAAACCTCCAATAATGATAGTTGGAACTTTTCCAATAGAATTGATGCTATGAACTTGAGGTTGTTTCCTCGGAAAGTGTACCGTATGCTCATTACCGTTAACATGAAAAGTGACATTGCCTTTGTTGCAATCAATAATAGCCCCTGCAGTATTTAAAAAGGGTCTATCAAGGATAATCGACATACTATCGTCCTCGGGAATATCAAGAATAACAAAGTCCGTTAAGATAGTGACATTTGCAACCAGAACAGGCACATCCTCAGAAATACCGATAGGTATAGCAGTTGATTTGTCGGCCATTTGCAAAGATATTTCAGTAGGTGTCAACTGATTCAATTCAAGTCTACGATATAAAGAGATAGGCATAACACTAACACCGGCTCCAAGATCACATAAAGTAGTTTTAACATAGTTTCTTTTAATGGAGCATGGTATAGTTGGTACTCCTAGATCTCCAAGTTTCTTAGGTATTCCACCTCTAAAAGTGTAATTAGCAAGCATGGTGGAAATCTCAGCTTCCAGTATCTTTCTTTTGTTTGTAATGATATCCTTCATGTATTTAGCATAAGGGTTTACTTTAAGCATATCAGTTAAGCGCATACGTAAGAAGATAGGTCTCATCATTTCAGCAAAGCGCTCAAAATCCTCATCATCCTTTGTCTTGGATGGTTTAGGAGCAAAAGGCATGGGTTTCTGAACCCATGGTTCTCTTTCTCTACCGTGCTTCCTAGCAACAAAATCTCTCTTATCATAACAATGATTCTTTGATTGTGGGTTATCAAGATCAACAGCAGGTTCAATCTCTACATCATTATTATTGCTAGGTTGAGCATCAACATGAACATTATCATTAGGTTCATGTTCATCACCTGATTGTGTTTCAGCATCAGAAATAGAAATATCATTGGGATTCTTAGGTGTCTCTACAACAGTTTCACTAGAAGCATGCAAAGTCCTATCGTTTTTCTTTTTCTCCTTTTTAGAAGGACTAGGTGCATCTACATTATTTCTTTGAGAATCCTGCTCGATTCTCTTAGGGTGGCCTTCAGGATACAAAGGTTCCTGAGTCATTCTACCAGTTCTAGTAGCCACTCTAACAGCAAAGTCATGTTTATTATTTAATTCATCAAGCAAATCACTTTGAGCTTTAAGTACTTGCTCTGCTTGAGTGGTAACCATAGAAGCATATTTGCTAATGAGTTTAAGTTCACCTTTAACTCTAGCCATATAATCACTCAAGCGTCCTATCTGGAAAGCATTACTCTTTAATTCTCTACCAACATAAGCATTAAAACTTTCTTGTCTAGCCATATAGTCATCAAATTCATCTAAGCATTGGCTATGAAATTTAGTAGATGGGATTTCAACTTTATCATATCTATAGAGAGAATTTACCTTCACTACCTGTTGGGGATATAACTACTGAGTATAAACCGGCCAGGAGGGCCCGGTTCACCCTCAACTATATTGAAGCCCACGGTGATCTGAAGATGGCGTTTTACTAATGAAACTTAGAGGCCCGGAGCCCAAAGGAGGATTAGGGCCCATAGTGGTAAACCGCCATGGTTATGTAACTTGTATTGTAAGTTAGGAAAGGAGAGACTGAGCTGGACACTTGTATGAGTCGGCCTCGGGACTCTGTAGACCGGCCGGGCGTCAACCTATGTATATAAAGGGACGACCCGGTGGCGGTTCATGGACAAAAAACAACAACTCGAGACCCAGGCAAAGCATATTTGCTCCCTGGTTATCGAAACCCAATCAATCCCATCACAACTAGACGTAGGCTTTTACCTTCATCGAAGGGGCCGAACTATTATAAACTCCCGTGTCCCTTGTCCGGTTTAACCCCTTCAAGCTAACCTGTCGCGATGGCTCTACGACTAAGTCCTTTCGTGAGGACATCTGACGTGTTAATTCCACGACAGTTGGCGCCCACCATGGGGCTATCGCACAATGGTTTCGAGTTCTTGAAGGGCAGCTATGAAGGACTCAAGGGGTACATGGTTGGCCGGATGACAAAGAGTCATCGCGGCAAGCTCTACATCAACGATGAAGGATGGGGCCCCGAGGCCGGCTCAATCGAGTATGGATACCGGGTCCCCTTTGGCGGAATTCATGTGTTCATCTGCAAGATCGGCGAACTGGGCCCTGAGCCGAACATCTGCACCGACCTCGTCGAGACGGGTCAACGTGGGAGTCCTGCCCGGGTTAAGCCCGCCATGAAGCGTGAGTTCGTAGGATGTGTCCATGGGATCGGATCTGAACCAGTGTCTGAAGGCAAGACGGCTGTTTATTCCGACAGTGAGTCATCCACTGGCGAAACCGAGTCCCTATATCAAATTCATGATGGTGTGTTCGAAGGATATTCGATGGCAACAGTATTCCGGACCTCCTTGAACTGCCAAGTCGGGTTGCTGTTTACATGGACGGAACACAACCCACTTTGCAGTCGTCATCTACAGCGGCAATGAATACCGGATCAGCGGCCGCGGCAGGGGCCTCGGCGCGCCGGCCGGCTCAAGTCCTCTCCGGTTTGATGGATGCCTAGGAGACCTTGTTAACCACAGCAGTTACCTCGGAGACGCAGGATCAGCACAATGCGGACATTGCGAAGCTGAAGGACCAGATAACGCAGGCTAAGGAGGACCTGCCAACTGAGCATGCTAGCATGGCTGAAGAACGGGCCGCTTTGGATGCCCAGTCATAGCAGATACAGACGCATAATTACCGGCTCATGTTGGATTAGAATGCATCAAACGACGTAATGTGAAGGAAGTACCGATCGCGTATGCAGCCGGTCTTCAAAGGATTGAATCTCTTTAATACACCGGGGGCTGGGCCGAGCAATCCGGCAGCTGCAAACCGGACCAACACGCCTAGGGCAGCACCGGATCAACCACAAATGACGGAACCACCTCGGCGAGCGGATAACCCGCCGCAATACGTGTCCACACCACCGGGTCACTTCTCGAGCCCTTTGGATAACATGATTGCCGCAGCATCTCACCTGGCAGCCATTCTAATGGAGGGCGAATCACTGGCGGCGATTGAGACACGGCGGGCCAGGGATTTTCTTCAAACCACTGTGGTGCAGTAGCAGGCTTATTCCTATAGCCGAGATAGAATTCATTCAACCCCCCGTCCGAGCAAAAGCTATAGCAGACACATGGATGAACCGGAAGTGTCTAGCAGTGCTCGGCACTGTAATGTCCCTCAAGGACCCAATCCGACGCGCGGTAAGATAAATGCTCAAGACGTGGTGGACAATGGCAGAGCACGAAGGGAGTCCGCTTTGGCAGCACAATATGCGGGTCATTATCAACCCGGCCCGGTTCAGCCAGCAGCGTCAGTAGATCGAGGCACCGGGCTTGCCTTCAATTCCTAGGGGGCGTCGTATCTCATTCCGGCTCTCCGTAATGTGCGACTACCCAAGGATTTCAAGGGTCCATGCAAAGTGCCTAATTATACCGCCGATCAGCCACCTGAGGCGTGGGTCGAGAGTTATGAGATGGCGATGGAGATGCTGGATGTGGATGAAGTGGCCTGTGCAAAGTATTTCACAATGATGTTGGAAGGGACCGCCCGTACTTGGTTGAAAAACCTACCAGCCAACTCCATCGAGTCATGGGATCAGTTGAAGGCCCGGTTTATAGCCAATTTCAAAGACACATGCAAACAGCCTATGTCCATTGTGGATCTGGATGCATGTGTTCAAGGGGAGAACAAGTCAACAACTCATTGGGTGCGCCGGGTTTCGGAAGTATTGCATTCGTCAGACCAGATTAATGCTGGTCAAGCAATCATAACGCTGGAGCGTAATTGCCGGTTTAAGTCACTAAAGATGAAGTTGGGATGGCTCAAGCGCCACTACAATGACATGGGAACCCTTATGGAAGCCGTGGTCAAATATGTCGATTCTGATAATACCAAGGATCCCGATTCTGATGAGGAGAAACCGGAGAAGGGAAAGAAGAACGGCGGTGCAAAGGGACAGCATCACAACCAAGGAGGCCATGGGAATAATGGTAAGCGCAAGGCAGATAGTTCAGATCTTGTGGCTAACACCAATATGCAGCGTCATAAAGGTAAACCGCCCCAGCGCGGTGGAGGGATGAATCTGGAGAGTCTGTTAAACCAGCCCTGCCCAAAGCATGGGACCAAGGAGGCCCCTGCCACACATCTTTGGAAAGATTGTTATATTATGAAGGAGTTCAAAAATTCTGATCTCTTCAGGTATGATCAGGGTCCGTCGGGCAGTTCAGGTCTAGGTTTTCATGGTGGCGGCGGTTCAAACTCTGGATTTAAGAATAATCAGGGCAACCAGAATAACCAAGGTGGTAATGGCCAACAGAATAATCAAGGAAATCAGCAGTAGTCAGGTTATCAAAGTCACCCCAAGCAATTGAATGGTGGGCAGTATCATGTGTTCACTACTAGCCTGTGCAAGCGCGATCAGAAGCTTCACAAAAGGGCAGTTAATGCTGTTGAACTGGCAGTGCCACATTATTTGTGGTGGTCCGAGCAGCCCATTGTGTGGAGCAGAGAGGATCATCCGTCCCGGGTTGACAATCCGGGTCATCTGGCTTTGGTGGTAGCACCTCAGGTGGGAGGTTACAAGTTTACCAAAGTTCTGATGGATGGAGGGAGGAGTATCAACATCCTGTACTATCAGACTTTCTTCGCATGGGGTTGACAGACAAGAGTCTTAAACCGTCCAACGCTGTTTTTCATGGTGTAGTACCAGGTAAATCGGCATATCCTGTTGGCAAGATCGCTTTTGAGGTTGTGTTTGGAGATGAGCATGATTCCAGGTTTGAAAACTTGACCTTTGAAGTGGTGAAGATCCAGAGCCCGTATCACGCACTGTTTGGACGGCCGGCTTATGCAAAATTCATAGAGAGACCCTGCTATATCTATTTATAGCTCAAAATGCCGGGTCATAAGGGAACTATAACAGTATATGGAAGTCGAAAGATCGCTTTGGATTGTCAGGAAGGTGATGTGGCTTATGCTGAGTCGGTTTGTGCTACAGAGGAGCTGAAGTTTTATAAAGACAATGTTGATCCGGCAGACATGACCCCTCTGAAGAATCCCACCACTGAGCATGACCCGACCCTGAAGTTCAAACCGGCTGATGAGACTAAACTTGTTGACTTTGTTCCTGGAAATTCATCCAAATAGTTTAACATCCGCACCAATCTGGATCCGAAATAGGAAAGCACGCTCATCGAGTTCATCCGTGCGAACCGGGACATTTTTGCATGGAAGCCTTCTGACATGCCAGGTGTACCGAGGGAACTCGCTGAGCACACTCTCAATATTGATCCCAAGTTTAAACCGGTCAAGCAATTTCTTCGCCACTTTAACGAGGAAAGACGCAAGGCCATTGGTGAAGAGGTAGCCCGGCTGTTGGCTGCTGGATTTATCATCGAAGTATTTCACCCAGAGTGGTTGGCTAATCCGGTGCTCGTTCTTAAGAAAAACGGCACTTGGCGTATGTGTGTGGACTACACAGATTTGAACAAGGCTTGTCCGGCAGATCCTTTTGCTCTCCTGCGTATTGATCAGATTATTGATGCGACGGAGGGTTGTGAGTGCCTGAGTTTCTTGGATGCTTATTCAGGTTATCATCAGATTAAAATGGAAATTAAGGACCAGGAGAAGACAGCCTTCATCACTCCCTTTGGAGCCTTTTGCTATGTTTCTATGCCCTTTGGGCTCAAAAGTGCCCAGGCAACTTATCAGCATTGTGTGCAAAATTGTCTTCACACGCAGATTGGGCGTAATGTTCATGCCTATGTGGATGACATTGTGGTAAAATCCAGGAAGAAGGAAACCTTGATAGATGACCTCAAGGAAACGTTTGACAATCTTCGGGTTTACAAAATGATGCTTAATCCAGACAAATGTGTTTTTGGTGTTCCAGCAAGCAAGCTCTTAGGATTTCTGGTGTCCAACAGAGGCATTGAGGCTAATCCGGAAAAAATCAAAGCGATTACATCTTTGGCTAAACCGAAATGTATCAATGATGTTCAGCGTTTGGCGGGTCGAATTGCAGCCCTTAGCCGGTTTATCAGCCGTTTGGGAGAGAAGGCGATCCTTTGAATCAGATGTTGAAAAAGACAGATGATTTCGTCTGGAGTGACGCAGCTAATGCGGCATTTGAGGACTTAAAGCGGCAGTTGGTTGAACCGCCGGTTCTTGCTGCTCCGGTTGACAAAGATCCCTTGTTATTGTACGTGGCTGCTAATGCCCATGCTGTCAGCGTGGCAATTGTGGTGGAGCGCAAGGAGGCTGGTAAGGAATATCTGGTTCAACGGCCGGTTTACTATATCAGTGAAGTACTTATTGATTCAAAGCAACGGTATCCGCATTGGCAGAAGCTGGTTTATGGGGTTTTTATGGCAAGTCGGAAGCTCAAACAATACTTTCAAGGCCATCCCATTACAGTGGTCAGTTCAGCTCCTTTGGGCGATATAATTCAGAACAGGGAGGCAACTGGCCGGGTTGCAAAGTGGGCAATTGAGCTTGGCCCGCACGGATTGAAGTATATGCCTTGGACATCAATCGAGACACAGGCGCTTGTGGACTTTATCAATGATTGGACCGAGTTACAGGTACCAGAGGACAAAACAGATAATACATACTGGACCATTCACTTTGATGGATCTAGGCAATTGGAAGGCTCGGGGGCTGGAGTTGTTCTTACTTCCCCTTGAGGTGATAAAATTTGTTATGTTCTCCGCTTAATGTTTCCTTGTACTAAGAATGCAGCTGAGTACGAGGCCTTACTCCATGGTTTCCGTGTGGCTAAGGAAATGAACTTAAGCCGGGTTCGTTGTTTTGGAGATTCTGATCTGGTGGCTCAGCAAGTTTCTGGTACTTGGGATTCTAAGGATCCACTCATTGTGGCTTATAGACGCGAGGTGGATATTGTTGCAGGTCACTTTAAGGGTTATCAGGTTGAGCACATTGACTGGCGCAAAAACGAAGCAGCAGATGAAGCCGGCTGGGATCTCAACATAAACCGGTACCACCCAATACCTTTTTAGATATCTGGCATAACCCGTCTGTTAAGTTGCCTACAGAGGAGGATTTAGCTGTTCCTGATCCAGAAGCCCAATTGGTGGCCGCTTTACATACCACTCCGGATTGGACGGTTCCATATTTGGTGTATATGAACCGGGGCGAGTTACCAGATGATGAGGTCTTCGCTAGACAGATAATCCGGCGGTCCAAGTCCATGGTTATTCACAATGGCGAGTTACATCGTTGCAGTGTTTCAGGTGTATTCCAATGTTGTATTTCTCCTGAAGAAGGACAAGAGATTCTACGTGAAATCCATGAAGGGGATTGTGGTCACCATGCCAGTTCAAAGTCCCTGGTGGCTAAAGCTTTTTGTCATGGGTTCTATTGGTTGACAGCTCATGCTGATGTGGAGGATCTGGTAAAGCGGTGTGACACTTGTCAGAAATTTTCACGTCGAACTCATGTTCCGGCTCAGGAGCTACAGATGATTCCTATCACTTGGCCATTTGCCACTTGGGGCTTGATATGGTGGGACCTTTTAAGCGCTCCCAGGATAAGAATGTTGGTGAACATTGCAGAAAATAAAAAAATTCTATGCTTCACCAAGATCAATCTATGGAGTCATCTAGCAACGAGAGAGAGGAGTGCATCTACATACCCTTGTAGATCGCGAGCGGAAGCGTTCAAGAGAAGTGATCCAAATCACCAAAGATCCTAGTGCCGAACGGACGGCACCTCCGCGTTCAACACACGTACAGTTGGGGAAGACGTCTCCTCCTTCTTGATCCAGCAAGGGGAGGGAGAGGTTGATGGAGATCCAGCAGCACGACGGCGTGGCGGTGGAAGCAGCGGTGATCTCGGCAGGGCTTCGCCAAGCTCAGCGAGAGGGAGAGGTGTTACGAGGGGAGAGGGAGGCGCTAGGAGTAGGGGTGCGCAGTCCTCCCCCCCCCCCCCCTCTTTATATAAGGGCCCTGGGGGGCGCTGGCCCCCTAGATATTGAATCTCAAGGGGGGGTGGCCAAGGGGGGGGGGACTTGCCCCCCAAGCCAAGTGGGGCGCCCCCACCCCTAGGGTTTCCAACCCTAGGCGCAGGGGGAGGCCCAAGGGGGGTGCACCAGCCCACCAGGGGCTGGTTCCCCTCCCACTTCAGCCCATGGGGCCCTCCGGGATAGGTGGCCCCACCCGATGGACCCCCGGGATCCTTTCGATGGTCCCGGTACAATACCGGTGAACCCCGAAACTTTCCCGATGGCCGAAACTGGACTTCCTATATACAAATCTTCACCTCCGGACCATTCCGAAACTCCTCGTGACGTCCGAGATCTCATTCGAGATTCCGATCAACTTTCGGGTTACCGCATACTAATATCTCTACAACCCTAGCGTCACCGAACCTTAAGTGTGTAGACCCAATGGGTTCGGGAATCACGCAGACATGACCGAGACAGCTCTCCGGCCAGTAACCAACAACGGGATCTGGATACCCATGTTGGCTCCCACATGTTCCACGACGATCTCATCGAATGAACCACGATGTTGAGGATTCAAGTAATCCCGTATATAATTCCCTTTGTTAATCGGTACATTACTTGCCCGAGATTCGATCGTCGGTATCCCAATACCTCGTTCAATCTCGTTACCGGCAAGTCACTTTACTCGTACCGTAATGCATGATCCCGTGGCCAACCACTTGGTCACTTTGAGCTCATTAAGATGATGCATTACCGAGTGGGCCCAGAGATACCTCTCCATCATACGGAGTGACAAATCCCAGTCTTGATCCGTCTCAACACAACAGATACTTTTGGGGATACCTGTAGTATACCTTTATAGTCACCCAGTTACGTTGTGACGTTTGGCACACCCAAAGCACTCTTACGGCATCCAGGAGTTACACGATCTCATGGTCTAAGGAAATGATACTTGACATTGGAAAAGCTCTAGCAAACGAACTACACGATCTTGTGCTATGCTTAGGATTGGGTCTTGTCCATCACATCATTCTCCTAATGATGTGATCCCGTTATCAATGACATCCAATGTCCATAGTTAGGAAACGATGACTATCTGTTGATCACCGAGCTAGTCAACTAGAGGCTCGCTAGGGACATGTTATGGTCTATGTATTCACACATGTATTATGATTTCCGGATAACACAATTATAGCATGAATAATAGACAATTATCATGAACAAGGAAATATAATAATAATCATTTTATTATTGCCTCTAGGGCATATTTCCAACAGTCACCCACTTGCACTAGAGTCAATAATCTAGTTACATTGTGATGAATTGAACACCCATAGAGTTCTGGTGTTGATCATGTTTTGCTCGCGGAAGAGGTTTAGTCAACGGATCTGTGACATTCAGATCCGTATGCACTTTGCAAATATCTATGTCTCCATCTTGAACATTTTCACGAATGGAGTTGAAGCGACGCTTGATGTGCCTGGTCTTCTTGTGAAACATGGGCTCCTTGGCAAGGGCAATAGCTCCAGTGTAGTCACAGAAGAGAGTGATCGGCCCCGATGCATTGGGTATGACTCCTAGGTCGGTGATGAACTCCTTCATCCAGATTGCTTCATGCGCTGCCTCCGAGGCTGCCATGTACTCCGCTTCACATGTAGATCCCGCCATGATGCTTTGCTTGCAACTGCACCAGCTTACTGCCCCTCCATTCAAAATATACACGTATCCGGTTTGTGACTTAGAGTCATCCAGATCTGTGTCGAAGCTAGCGTTGATGTAACCCTTTACGACAAGCTCTTCGTCACCTCCATAAACGAGAAACATATCCTTAGTCCTTTTCAAGTACTTCAGGATATTCTTGACCGCTGTCTAGTGTTCCATGCCGGGATTACTTTGGTACCTTCCTACCAAACTTACGGCAAGTTTTACATCAGGTCTGGTACACAGCATGGCATACATAATAGACCCTATAGCCAAGGCATAGGGGATGACACTCATCTTTTCTCTATCTTCTGCCATGGTCGGGCATTGAGCTGTGCTCAATTTCACACCTTGCAACACAGGCAAGAACCCCTTCTTGGACTGATCCATATTGAACTTCTTCAATATCTTATCAAGGTATGTGCTTTGTCAAAGACCTATGAGGCGTCTCAATCTATCCCTATAGATCTTGATGCCTAATATGTAAGCAGCTTCTCCAAGGTCCTTCATTGAAAAACACTTATTCAAGTAGGCCTTAATGCTGTCCAAAAGTTCTATATCATTTCCCATCAAAAGTATGTCATCTACATATAATATGAGAAATGCTACAGAGCTCCCACTCACTTTCTTGTAAACGCAGGTTTCTCCATAAGTCTTCATAAACCCAAACGCTTTGATCATTTCATTAAAGCGTATGTTCCAACGCCGAGATGCTTGCACCAGCCCATAGATGGAGCGCTGGAGCTTGCATACCTTGTTAGCACTCTTAGGATCACAAAACCTTCCAGCTGCATCATATACAATTCTTCCTTAAGAAAGCCGTTAAGGAATGCCGTTTTGACGTCCATTCGCCAAATCTCATAATCATAGTATGCAGCAATTGCTAACATGACTCGGACAGGCTTCAGCTTCGCTACGGGAGAGAAAGTCTCATCGTAGTCAACCCCTTGAACTTGTCGATAACCCTTAGCGACAAGTTGAGCTTTATAGATGGTAACATTACCATCCACATCTGTCTTCTTCTTAAAGATCCATTTGTTTTCTATCGCTCGTCGATCATCGGGCAAGTCTGTCAAAGTCCACACTTTGTTTTCATACATGGATCCTATCTCGGATTGCATGGCTTCAAGCCATTTGTTGGAATCTGGGCCCGCCATTGCTTCTTCATAGTTCGAAGGTTCACCGTTGTGCGTACCAAATTCGTGACTTAAATATTCTCCTCCACGATTCGATCGTCGGTATCCCAATACCTCGTTCAATCTCGTTACCGGCAAGTCACTTTACTCGTACCGTAATGCATGATCCCATGACCAACCACTTGGTCACTTTGAGCTCATTATGATGATGCATTACCGAGTGGGCCCAGAGATACCTCTCTGTCATACGGAGTGACAAATCCCAGTCTCGATCCGTATCAACCCAACAGATACTTTCGAGGATACCTGTAGTATACCTTTATATTCACCCAGTTACGTTGTGACGTTTGGTACACCCAAAGCACTCTTAAGGCATCCGGGAGTTACACGATCTCATGGTCTAAGGAAATGATACTTGACATTGGAAAAGCTCTAGCAAACGAACTACACGATCTTGTGTTATGCTTAGGATTGGGTCTTGTCCATCACATCATTCTCCTAATGATGTGATCCCGTTATCAATGACATCCAATGTCCATAGTCAGGAAACCATGACTATCTGTTGATCAACGAGCTAGTCAACTAGAGGCTCACTAGGGACATGTTATGGTCTATGTATTCACACATGTATTATGATTTCCGGATAACACAATTATAGCATGAATAATAGACAATTATCATGAACAAGGAAATATAATAATAATCATTTTATTATTGCCTCTAGGGCATATTTCCAACAAAGAGGACCCACCTGTTGGTGGCGGTTGACAAGTTCACTAAATGGGTTGAAGCAGAGCCCGTCAGCAAGTGTGATGCAGCCACGGCGGTTCAATTTCTCAAAAAGATCATTTTCCGTTTTGGTTTTCCACATAGCATCATCACACATAATGGCACAAACCTTTCTAAAGGTGAGATGGAGGAGTTTTGTCAATGAGAGCACATACGGCTTGATGTAGCATCCGTGGCTCATCCCCAGTCCAATGGTCAGGCTGAAAGCGCGAATCAAGAGATCCTGAAGGGTATCAAGCCCCGGCTTATTGTTCCTTTGAAGCGGACGCCAGGTTGTTGGGTGGAATAATTACCATCTGTGTTATGGAGAATAAACACCACCCCAAACCGATCTACGGGTTATACACCTTTCTTCATGGTTTACGGGGCTGAAGCCGTCCTCCCAAGTGATATTCGTCATGACTCGCCCCGGGTTGCCAATTATGTTGAAGCGGACAATGAGCAAGCACGTCAAGAGGTGCTGGACCTGTTAGATGAGAAACGGGACATGGCTTTGGCTCGATCGGCGGTTTATCAACAAGACCTGCAGCGTTATCACAGCCGCCGGGTTAAGACAAGAAGCTTTCAAGAAGGCGACTTAGTGCTCCGGCTCATCCAGGATCAGACCGATATGCACAAGTTATCCCCACCTTGGGAAGGACCCTTTGTGGTCAGCAAAAATCTACACAACGGATCATACTACCTCATTGACGTTCGAGAAAACTCACGCAGTTCCGAGGAGGAGACCCGGTGGCCGTGGAACATAGCTCTCCTTCGGCCTTACTACACTTGAGCCATAGGCTTTTCTTATGTACATATTTCAACAATGTATATATTATGATCAATATAATAAACCGGCATCCTTGCTATAAGCAGAGCCTCTGCCATCTTTTTCTTCAAATCTCTTTGTTTACATGGGGGCTTCAGCTGACAAAGTGAAGTACTACCTGTTAAACCGGCTATCATGCCACAAAAACAGCTTGGGAGCTTCACACCCAAGGGGCCAAAGAGAGTCTGGATGTTATGCACAGCTCAAACACAGGCACCCATTGAGCACAGCTCACAAAGTTACTTGGGGGCTCTTTGTGCAAAGCAACAAAGAGTTTGAAAGGACCCTTGTAATTGGGTATCGACCCACGGTTTGGAAGCCTGGTGTATTCACCTAAAACCCCGGGTTAACCTGCCTTCATCAAGTAAGCCACTCCTATCCAGGTAATCCTGGCACGACCCGCCGAACGTTTGACAAGTCAATCTTATACAGACCCTGAACTTGTCAAAGTTAAAACGACGATTGGTTAGTTGGAGGCCCATCTTAAAAGGCTTTGCAAAAATAGTTTAACTCAGTGGCCTGGCAGCCCATGAAAAGCCTCGAATTTGGGCCTTGCAGCCCGTGAAAAGCCTTGACTACATGGTTTCTTGTTTGCTTTTTTGCCAAGTTTTCACCTTTTGATGAATTTATCTTGAACCAGTGTCCATTGACCCGGTGTGGTTTTTTCAGTCATCATATTAACCCGGTGTTTGTTAACCGGCTTGGCTTTCAACTATAAGTTGTCAGACCATCTTATCAAATCGGTGTTTAGAAAACCCGGCCTGGCTTTGACTATATGTCGCCAGTTTGATCATCTGGTGTTCATCGTAACCCGGCATGACTTATTCATAACATCATTATAGGGTAAGGGTTATAACAGCTCAAGATTTGGGTTTTCACCCTTACTAAGTGATTTCATATCACAGGTATGAGTTATTTCATATGTATTCCGCTTTGGTTATTAGTCAGGCTTTATCTTGGGCATTATAACCCGTCCGGCGATCAGCCGCCAGGACAATTCTTTTATGCAGATATCAGAATCGCATGAAAATTATCAAAGTGTAATCAAGCACAGCAAATATCATGACAGATCAACAACGTTACGCATTAGTGCCATGGCGCAAAGTATTTTAACTAGCCTATTACAAGGCGCTTTGAGGCCCAGGATAATGATTGTTTTTACAGAACAAAGTCTGTGACAATAACCAGATTACCGGATCAAGACTCATCAACATGTTGACGTGAAGTTGATGGATCATCTGGCGCCGGTTCAGCCTCCTCCTCCCCATCCAGTGGCTGGAAATCAACGGTGGTCTAGTCAATCCGGGTTAAAGCTTGAAAGGCAGCCTCTTCACTTATAAGTTCGAACGGATCAACGTCAGGGGCATAAGTGCGCTTACGGATTGGCGGGATAAGATTTTGCACTTCTTCCACAGCAGTGTTAATCTGTTGGTTGTTGGCATCATAGAAGGACCGATGAACAGTCAAATTAGCCTTTGCCGCCAATTGACTTGCCAGAGGATGCATCTCCCTTGTCACCACTTTGAGGGCTTCGTTATCAAACTCTGCCCCGTTCTCTTGTTCACTAGGAAAGCCCTTGGCAATATCCACTGGATCCAGGTCCGCTATCCATGCTTTGGCTCGGGTAAGTGCCAACAAAGCGCCAGCCCTGGCAGCGGATCGCTTCATCTCTTTTATCTGCGCCGACGTCATGGATAACCTTGCTAGAGTGTCCTTGATCAATGTTGGGGCCGGATTGTTGTATGAGGCCGCACAGATAACCCGTTGGGCACCAGTATACAGTTGCTCTATCAGAGTATATGCTGCCTTCGGCTTCATCCGCATGTCAGAGCCCAGATGAGCAATGCGACCACCTACAACGGTTTAAGATTTTGATGTTAAACCGGCAAATTTCACAGATGGTTATGCAAGAAATCTTGGCAAGAGTCTTTACCAAATATTGCAGAGGTCATGGCATTCACTTGGCACTTCAACCCAGTTAGCTCTTCTGCCACCGGTTTAAGAGCCGACTCGGCGTCTTCAGCCCGCTTAAGCAATGCATTCTTTTCAGTCTCCCAGTTGGCACACTCAGTCTTGAACCCTTCTTTAAGTTGTTCCATGGCTGCTAAAGCAGTTTTAAGCTCATCCTTGGCCTTGGAAGTCTCTGCTTGTTGGGACTTGATATTCTCTTGAAGATCAGCAATTTGAGAGCCTTGGTGATTTATATCATCCTGCCACAGTCAGAGGAGGAGCATGTAAATATTTTATCAAAAAGTCCCAAGCATATAACCAGTTATACACTTGGCACTTGGGGGCTAATGCGGATTGCTTCTTTACTACTGATTGTTTGAAGTCCCAAGGATCAATACAAGTTTTAATCTTGGCACTTGGGGGCTAATGTGTGTTTGATCAAGAAAATACACAAGTAAGGAAAGTCAACAAAGTACAGTATGGAATATGAAAGTCCCGGTTTGTGTTCACAAGACAAACCGGCCCTTGGGGGCTACGAAGTCGAAGTGTTCTTTATCTTTAAAGTCCCGGTTTATCTTCAAGAGATAAACTGGCCCTTGAGGGCTATAATACAATGAATGTACAGAATAAAGATGAAGGTGTTTGGAAGATTACCTCATAACGTTCCTTCATCAGATTCACCAAACCGGCCTCATAATCTCGGCTGGTGTAAAGCCGGTTCAAGAATCCGGAATGAAGATCCTGAGCAGAAAGGTTAACATAGCTTGACAAATCGGTCTTCCCTTTCCCCTCGCCCATAGCAGCAAATTCGTCCTTGGTAGTATGTTTTGATAAAGCAACTGGATTGCCTGGGGCGGTGTTGGGGATATAACTATCTGTGTAAGCCGCCCAGGAGGGGCCGGGTTACGCAAAGAAGACTCATCAGAAAGAAGCCCAAGACCAAGCATGAAGATGGTGGTTCAATAAAGGGTCTAAGGCCCACAGGCGGCTAAGGCCCGTAGTGCTAAACCGCCATGATGACATGACTTGTAACATAAGGTAGAATTAACTAGTCACCGAGTCGGACACTGTCTAAGAGCCAGCCGGGATTCTGTAGGCTGCAGGGCGTCCACCCGTGTATATAAGGGGGCGACCCGCTGGCGGCTTAGGGTAAGAAAACAACTCATCGAGAACCGGGCATAGCGTATCTCGCTCCCTAGTCATCGAAACATCAAGCAGTACCAACCCAACTAGACGTAGGCCTTACCTTCACCGTATGGGGCCGAACTAGTATAAACCTCTCGTGTCCCTTGTCCTGATTAACCCCTTCAAGATTCCTAGTTGCGATGGCTCCACAACTAAGTCCTTTCACTAGGACATCTGACGTGACAATTCCACGACAGTTGGCGCCCACCATGGGGCCAGCGCACGGTGGATTTGAGTTCTTGAAGGGCAACTTCGAAGGGATCAAGGGATACACAGTGGGCCGGATGACCAAGAGTCGTCGCGGTAAGATCTACATCGACGACGAAGGCTGGGGCCCCGACGCCGATTCAATTGAGTACGGGTACCGGGTCCCCTTCGGCGGAATCCACGTCTTCATCGGCCGGACTGGTGAGCCGGGCCCTGAGCCGGACAACTGCACCGACCTTGTCGAGATGGCTCAGCGCGCGAGACACGCCCGGGTTCAACCCGTCATGAAGCGTGCCTTCGTGAGCTGCATCCACAGAGAGGAACTGTCTAAAGGATCTGAAGATGGCGGTGAGACGGCCGTCCTCTCTGACGGTGATTCATCCGCCGGTTCAACAGATTCGCTGTATCAAGTGCAAGAGGGCATGCTTGGGGGCTGTTCCGATGGCTCCAGTATTCCGGACCCCTATGAGCCGCCAAGCTGGGCAGGAGTCTTCATGGCTGGGACTCAACCCGGCCAAAACTCTACAACTGCTGCCGCAATAACGTCTGGGTCAGGAGCAGCCGGGGCACGAGGCCCTCTGCGCCCGCCGACTCAGATACTAATGGATCTCATGGATAAGCTAACGGCCCTGTTAACCGCCACGGTTATTCCTGCAAATCAAGATGATCATAATGCGGAGGTGGCACAGGTGTGTGAGGAGATAGCTCGGGCCAAGGAGGCCTTGGCAGCTGAGGACACCAGGTTAGCTACGGAACGAGCGGCTTTGGATGCAAGGGTGCAGCGGCTCTAGTCAAAGGCTTTTCAGCTTACGATGAGCCTGAATGCATCTAATGAGGTGATGAGGAGGAGACATCAGAAAACCCAGTCCCGTTTACCTCCGGTTTATGATCCTCGGAATCTTTTTGCTACATCCGGAGCCGGCACAAGTAACCCGCCAGATGCAAATCAGTTTATGACAGCCGGAACAGGAGGACCGGCTCAGCCTCGGGAGATGCCACCTCCTCATGGGAACATGGCACCGCCCCGTTATGTGCCGATACCACCGGGTCACTTTTCCAAGCCCATGGAGAACTTAATCACAGCATCGGCGCGTTTGGCGGCTCTCCTAGTGGACGGTGATGATCCGACAGCAGTGGAGACCCGGAGGATCAGAGAACTTGTCCAGACGGCCCTGGCTCAACAAGAGACTTATTCTTATAGCCGGGACAGGATTCATTCAACTCCTCCGCCTTGGTTAGCACTGCCTCGTCAAAACCGGAGTCCAAGTTACAGCAGGCACATGGAGTCGGAAGCTTTGTCAAGCAACGCCCAGTGCCGTAACCAGCCCGGTGGCTATAACCTGGTACAAGACCGAATACGTCAGGAGAACGAGCGGGTGGCTCAGCTAGCAGCTCAACAGCCGGCTCATCAAGATTTCCCAGAGTATCCGACGACTTTCGTTGAGACGGGAGTGGCTACTAGAACCGGCGGTGTTCCTCGTTTGGTGCCGGCTCTGCGTAATGTACGTTTACCCAAGGACTTCAAGGGACCTCGAAAGGTGCCGAATTACACGGCCGACTTACAGCCCGGAGCGTGGATCAAAAGTTATGAGATGGCCATGGAGCTATTGGAGGTCAGTGACACAGTAATGGCTAAGTACTTCACCATGATGTTAGATGGAACGGCCCGGTCTTGGTTAAAGGGCTTGCCACCCAATTCCATTGGTTCGTGGGCAGAGCTAAAGGCCCGTTTCATCCAGAACTTCAAGGACATTTGCAAGCAATCTATGTCGATTGTGGACTTGACAAATTGTAAGAAGGAGGAGGGTGAATCTATGACTCATTGGGTATGCCGAGTCAAGGAGATAATACATTCGTCTGACAAGATGGATGCCGGCTCTGCAGTCCTCATGTTGGAGAAGAATTGCCGCTTTGAGCTGCTGAGGCAGAAACTGGGGCGCCTTAAGCGTGATTGCAACAATATGGGTACGCTGATGGCAGCTTTAGTCAAATACGCCGACTCTGATAGTACCAAGGATCCTGCGTCTGATGAGGAAAAGACAGAGAAGGGAAAGAAGAACGGCAATGGAAAGGGTCAGCAGCATAACCCGATGAATCAAGGAGGCAATAAGCGTAAGGCGGAGGGTAACCCGGAGTTTGTAGCCAACGCCAATGCACAGGGCAACAATCAGAGACGTAAGGGCAAGCCGCCCCCTCGATCTGGCGGGTCAGGCTCATCTCTTGAGCAGCTACCCAATGAGCCTTGCCCAAGACACGGCACCCGAGAACGACCCGCCACCCACTTATGGAAAGATTGCGCGATCATGAAGGCTTTTAAGAATTCCAACACGTTTGATGGCAATCATGGGTCGGGTGGTGGCTCAGGAGCTGGCGACTTTTATGGCCCGGGCGGCGGTTCAAGTTCCGGCTTTCAGGGACATCAAGGCGGCTATAATCAACAGCAGTCTGGTCAAGGGGAACAACAGCAGCAGCAGTCGGGTTATCAAAGCCATCCGAAGCAGCTGAATAGTGGGCAGTATCACGCGTTCACCACTAGCTTGTGCAAACGTGACCAGAAGGTTCATAAGAGGGCCGTGAATTCTGTTGAGCCGGCGGTTCCCCGTTATTTGAGGTGGTCAGAACAGCCCATTGTATGGAGCAGGGAAGATCACCCCCTCCGGGTTGATAATCCGGGTTAGTTAGCCTTGGTGGTAGCACCTCAGGTTGGTGGATATAAATTCACTAAGGTACTCATGGACGGGGGTAGCAGCATCAATATCCTCTATTATGAGACCTTTCGATGCATGGGGTTAACTGATAAGAATTTGAGGACGTCCAACACTATTTTTCATGGAGTGGTTCCTGGTAAGTCGGCTTACCCAGTTGGTAAGATTGAACTGGAAGTGGCTTTTGGAGATGAGTATGATTCTAGAGCTGAGAAATTAACCTTTGAGGTAGTCAAGATCAGGAGTCCATATCATGCTCTGTTTGGACGGCCGGCTTATGCTAAGTTCATGGCATGGTCGTGTTATGTTTATCTGTAGCTTAAGATGCCGGGTCACAAGGGCACCATCACCGTGCATGGAAGTCGAAAGGTAGCCCTGGAATGTGAGGAGGGCGACCCGGCTTATGCTGAGTCTGTTTGTGCAGCGGAGAAGCTGAAGTTTTATCAAGACAATGTTGACCCGGCGGATATGACCTCTCTAAAGAAGCCAACCACTGAGCATGACCCGGCGATGAAGTTTAAGTCGGCTGCTGGAACCAAGCTTGTTGCTTTCAATCCGGGCGATTCATCTAAGTAGTTCAGTATCAGTGCCAATTTGGATCCTAAATAGGAAAGTGCGCTCATCGAGTTCATCCGTGAGAACCGGGACATCTTCGCATGGAAACCTTCTGACATGCCAGGTGTACTGAGAAAACTCGCTGAGCACACTCTCAAAATTGATCCGAAGTATAAGCTGGTCAGGCAGTTTCTTCGACGGTTCAACGAAGAGAGACGGAAAGCTATTGGAGAGGAAGTTGCCCGGCTCTTAGCGGCTGGGTTTATTGTTGAAGTTTTTCACCCGGAGTGGTTGGCCAACCTGGTGCTCGTGCTCAAGAAAAACGGCACCTGGCGGATGTGTGTGGATTACACGGACTTAAATAAGGCTTGTCCGGCAGATTCCTTTGCTCTCCCCCGTATTGATCAAATCATTGATGCTACAGCGGGTTGCGAGCGTTTGAGCTTTTTGGATGCTTACTTTGGTTATCATCAGATCAAGATGGCAGTTAAGGACCAGGAGAAGACGGCTTTCATTACTCTGTTTGGAGCCTTCTGTTATGTATCTATGCTGTTTGGGCTCAAGAGTGCTCAGGCAACTTATCAGCGATGTGTACAGAACTGTCTCCATGATGAACTTGGACACAATGTTCATGCTTATGTGGATGACATCGTGGTGAAGTCCAGAGAGAAGGAAACCTTTATATCTGATTTGAAGGAGACCTTTGATAATCTTCGGGTTTATAAGATGATGCTTAACCCGGCCAAGTGTGTATTTGGTGTACCTGCAGGCAAGCTCTTGGGCTTTCTGGTCTCAAAGAGAGGCATTGAAGCTAATCCGGAGAACATCAAGACAATTACCTCTCAGGCTAAACTAGCGTGCATCAATGATATTCAGCGAATAGCGGGTCGTGTCGCTGCTTTAAGACGGTTCATAAGCCGGTTAGGTGAGAAGGCCCTACCGCTGTATCATATGATGAAGAAAATGGACACTTTTGTCTGGAGTGATGCTGCTGATACTGCCTTTGAAGATTTAAAGAGACAGTTGTCTGAGCCACCGGTCCTTGCGGCTCCCATTGATAAGGAGCCGTTGCTGTTATATGTGGCTGCTAATTCACAAGCCGTCAGTGTTGCCATCGTGGTGGAGCGTAAGGAGGCTGGCAAGGAGCATCCGGTTCAACGGCCGGTTTACTACATCAGTGAGGTGCTCATTGAGTCTAAACAAAGGTATCCACATTGGCAGAAACTTGTTTACGGAGTGTTTATGGCAAGCCGGAAGCTAAAGCAGTACTTCCAAAGTCATCATATAACTCTGGTAAGTTCTGCCCTTGGGAGACATCATCCAGAATAGGGAGGCCATAGGACGAGTCGCCAAGTGGGCTATCGAGCTTGGGCCTCATGGTTTGAAGTACATGCCACGTACCGTTATTAAGTCTCAAGCCTTGGTGGACTTTATCAATGATTGGACAGAGTTGCAGGCACCTGAGAAGAAGCCGGATAACACATGTTGGACTATTCACTTTGATGGGTCCAGGCAGTTGGAAGGCTCGGGGGCTGGAGTCGTTTTAACTTCCCCCGAGGTGACAAATTTTGTTATGTGCTCCGGCTTATGTTTCCTTGTACTAACAATGCAGCTGAGTATGAGGCCTTACTCCATGGTCTCAGGATGGCCAAAGAGATGAATTTGAGCCGGGTAAGGTGTTTGGGTGACTCAGATCTCGTGGCTCAACAGGTATCAGGCAAGTGGGACTCCAAGGATCCCTTAATGGCAGCTTACCGTCGTGAAGTTGATGCCGTGGCTGGGCATTTCAAGGGTTATCAAGTGGAGCACATTGATTGAAGGAAGAATGAGGCGGCTGATGCTTTAAGCCGGCTGGGATCTCAGTGTAAGGCGGTGCCGCCTAACACCTTTCTCGACGTTTTGCATAATCCTTCTGTCAAGGTACCTACAGAGGAAGAACTAGCAGTGCCGGACCAGGAGGCACGGCTGGTGGCAGCTCTTCTCATCATCCCGGATTGGACAGTGCCATATTTGTCCTATATGACCCAGGGAGAGTTGCCTGAGGATGAGACCTTGGCGAGACAAATCATCAGGCGGTCCAAATCTATGACGATTGTTCATGGCATAGTTACATCGCCACAGTGTCACGGGGGTGTTTCAACATTGTGTGTCGCCTGCGGAGATACTTCGTGAGATCCATGAAGGAGATTGTGGTCATCATGCCGGCTCAAAATCTCTTGTGTCCAAGGCTTTTCGTCATGGTTTCTATTGGCTGACGGCTCATGCTGATGCGGATGATCTAGTCAGCAAATGTGACGGATGTCAAAAATTCTCACGACGAGCTCATGTGCCAGCTCAAGAGTTGAGGATGATCCCAATTACTTGGTCGTTCGCAGTCTGGGGGCTTGACATGGTTGGACCTTTCAAGAGGTCTAAGGATAAAAAGACACACCTCCTAGTGGTAGTGGATAAGTTTACAAAGTGGGTTGAGGCAGAGCCGGTCAGTAAGTGTGATACAGCCACAGCGGTTCAGTTCATGAAAAAGGTGATCTTTCGTTTTGGTTTTCCATACAGCATCATAACTGATAATGGCACTAATCTCTCCAAGGGTGCCATGGAAGAGTTCTGTCAACGAGAACATATCCGGCTTGATGTTTCGGCTGTTGCTCATCCACAATCCAATGGTCAAGCAGAAAGAGCTAACCAGGAGATCTTGAAGGGTATCAAACCCCGGCTCTTGGTCCCCTTGGAGCGGACTCCGAGTTGTTGGGTGGAGGAGTTACCCTCTGTATTGTGGAGCATCAACACTACACCTAACAGATCTACAGGGTACACACCTTTCTTCATGGTGTATGGAGCAGAGGCAGTTCTGCCAAGTGACATCCGGCATGATTCACCCCGCGTGGCGGCTTACGTTGAGGCTGATAACGAAAAAGCTCGTCAGGATGCACTTGACTTGTGGGATGAGGAGTGATACGTCTCCGTCGTATCTATAATTTTTGATTGTTCCATGCCAATATTATTCACTTTCATATACTTTTTGGCAACTTTTTATATTATTTTTGGGACTAACTTATTGATCCAGTGCCCAGTGCCAGTTCCTGTCTGTTGCATGTTTTTTCTGTTTCGCAGAAACCCAATATCAAATAGAGTCCAAACGGGATAAAAACTGGCGGAGATTTTTTTGGAATATTTATGATTTTCGGGAAGTAAAATCAACCCGAAACGGTGTCCGAGGTGGTCATGAGGTAGGGGGCGCGCCCTACCCCCCCAGGCGCGCCCCTAACCCTTATGGTCCACCCGTAAGGCGGTTCATGCTCTTCTTTTGGCGCAAGAAAGATAATTTTATGAGAAAGATCTTGGCGAGAGATTCACCCCAATCGGAGTTACGAATCTCCAGATATAAAGGAAATGGTGAAGGGATAGAATCTGAGAACGCAGAAACAGAGAGATAGATCCAATCTCGGAGGGGCTCTCGCCCCTCCCAAGCCATGGGAACCAAGGACCAGAGGGGAAACCCTTCTCCCATCTAGGGAGAAGGTCAAGGAAGAAGAAGAAGAAGAAGGGGGGCACTCTCCCCCTTGCTTCCGGTGGTGCCGGAACGCCGCCGGGGGCCATCATCATCACCGCGATCTTCACCAACACCGCCGTCATCTTCACCAACATCTCCATCACCTTCCCCCCTCTATCTAAAGCGGTCCACTCTCCCGCAACCCGTTGTACCCTCTACTTGAACATGATGCTTTATGCTTCATATTATTTTCCAATGATGTGTTGCCATCCTATGATGTCTGAGTAGATTTTCGTTGTCCTATTTGGTGGTTGATGAATTGCTATGATTGATTTAATTTGCTTGTGGTTATGTTGTTGTCCTTTGGTGCCCCATCATATGAGCGCGCGCGTGGATCACACCATAGGATTAGTTGTATGTTGATAGGACTATGTATTGGAGGGCTAGAGTGACAGAAGCTTCAACCTAGCATAGAAATTGATGCATACGGGATTGAAGGGGGACCAATATATCTTAATGCTATGGTTGGGTTTTACCTTAATGAACATTAGTAGTTGTGGATGCTTGCTAATAGTTCCAATCATAAGTGCATAGAATTCCAGGTCAGGGATGACATGCTAGCAGTGGCCTCTCCTACATAATACTTGCTATCGGTCTAGTAACGTAGTCAATTGCTTAGGGACAATTCCACAACTCCTACCACCACTTTTCCACACTCGCTATATTTACTTTATTGCTTCTTTATCTAAACAGCCCCTTGTTTATATTTACGTGTTCTTTACTTTCTTGCAAGCTTACCCGAAAACACCTACAAAGTACTTCTAGTTTCATACTTGTTCTAGGTAAAGCGAACGTCAAGCGTGCATAGAGTCATATCAGTGGCCGATAGGACTTGAGAGAGTATTTGTTCTACCTTTAGCTCCTCATTGGGTTCGACATTCTTACTTATCGAAAGAGGCTACAACTATCCCATATACTTGCGGGTTATCAAGACCTTTTTCTGGCGTCGTTGCCGGGGAGTCATAGTGTGGGGTGAATATCTCGTGTGTGCTTGCTTGCTTTATCACTAAGCAATTTTTATTTGCTGTTCTTAGTTGTTTTCTATCTTTAGTCATGGGTAGGAAACGCAAAATACCGAAAAAATTAGTTGTACCTGCTGAACCAATGGTTGAAGAACCACTCAAAATCTATCACACTGCTGAAGCTTATTACTTGGATCATCTTCGATCCCTATGTGCTCATGCTGAAACCCCAACTAGCTTAGTTGAGGGCAAATCTTTAGATGAGCATGCTTGTTATGTGCGGCACCGTATATCTAAAAAAGGGAAACTATTATGGGGTCAAATTCAACGTTTGCAATGCTATGCTTGGAATTTATGTGAAATATATGATGTTACTTGTTGTTCTGAAAACCCTAAGAAACACCTTCCCTATCAATGTGAGTTTAGTGATAATGGAATCGTATCTTCGTATGCTAAGGGTGTTTACAATTACTATGATGTTCAACAAATTGAAGAATTTGTTGCTTTTAAGGGTGCTTATGAAATTGCTTCTTTGATTGAAACGTATGATGCTACTTTTCACAAATCTGAAAATTTTGCCATACTTGAATATTGTTATGAGAATTATGCTTCTAATGCCTATGTTAAAAAATTATTGAGGAAGTCTCCGCTGTCCAAGAAGAGAATAATATTTTGCAGGAAGCTATGGAAGAAGAAATTGATGAAATTGTGAGCTCATTGGATGAAAAAGATGATGAGGAGAGCGAAAAACAAAAGGAGGAAGAGCGGATTGATCACCCGTGCCCACCTTCTAATGAGAGTAACTCTTCAACTCATACATTGTTTAATTCCCCTTTGTGCTTACCGATGGATGATTGCTATGATGACTATTATGATCCCATTAATTCTCTTGAAATATCCCTTGATGATGATGCTTGCTATGCTTGTGGCCAAGATGCCAATATGAATTATGCTTATGGAGATGAACTTGCTATAGTTCCTTATGTTAAACATGAAATTGTTGCTATTGCACCCATGCATGATAGTCCTATTATCTTTTTGAATTCTCCCGACTACACTATATCGAAGAAGCTTGCACTTACTAAGGATTATATTGATGGGTTGCCTTTTACCATTGCACATGACGATTTTGATGAATATAATATGCATGTGCTTGCTGCTCCTACTTGCAATTATTATGAGAGAGAAACTATGTCTCCACCTCTCTATGTTTCCAACACGATAGAATTGCAAGAAACTGTTTATACTATGCATTGGCCTTTACTATGTGTGCATGAATTGTTCTTTTATGACATGCCAATGCATAGGAAGAGAGTTAGACTTTGTTGTTGCATGATATATGTTACTTTGTGCTCACTGCTAAATTACAAATCATTGTTACTTAAAATTGGCTTTGATATACCTTGGGATCCGGGTGGATTCACTACTTGAGCACTATATGCCTAGCTTAATGGCTTTAAAGAAAGCGCTGCCAGGGAGACAACTGGAAGTTTTAGAGAGTCATTTATTTCTGTTGAGTGCTTTCATATAGTTTAAAAACAACAAAAATAAAGATGGGAACCCAAAACTTTTCAAAAAGAGAAGTGAAAGTGAGAGAGACGAGCATTGTGAAAGTGGGGGGCGTCCTTGAACTTTGTTCATGCCCATGGGAACTTTGTGAATCTTGATTACAGAAACTTTTCAATAAAAATAATTATCCCCTTGTACAATTCCATTGTATTATAAAAATAATGTGCTAAGGTTTGCCTTTAGGATGTTTACAATGCTTGTTGGTTTGTACGGTGCAGGACAGAAACTTTGGCTGTAGTGCGTGATTTTACATTTTTAACTGGAACGTAAGTTGGTTCTGATTCTTTTTGCACTATCTTAATGTACAAATTGTTTATGTTTCCTAATTTTGGCAGAATTTTTCAAGTATCAGAAGTATGGTGAATGTTCATATTGCTACAGACTGTTCTGTTTTAGACAGATTCTGTTTTTGATGCATAGTTTGCTTGTTTAGATGAATCTATCAATTTATATCAGTGGTTTAAGCCATGAAAAAGTTATATTACAGTAGACACAATGCAAAAATAAAATATTAATTGGTTTGCAATAGTACTTAGAGTGGTGATTTGCTTTATTATACTAACGGATCTTACCGAGTTTTCTGTTGAAGTTTTGTGTGGATGTAGTGTCTAATCGAGGATGTTTCAATGTGAGAAGAAGGAAGAGAGGCAAGAGCTCAAGCTTGGGGATGCCCGAGGCACCCCAAGTAAATATTCAAGGAGACTCAAGCTTCTAAGCTTGGGGATGCTGGGGAGGCATCCCCTCTTTCTTCAACAAGTATCGGTATGTTTCAGATTCGTTTCGTTCATGCATTATGTGCAAGTCTTGGAGCATTTTTTGCATTTAGGTTTTTATTTTTCTTTTATCCACCATGCTGGTATGAGATAGTCCTTGGTTTATTTATAGAATTCTCATTGCACTTCACTTAAATCTTTTGAGTATGGCTTTATAGAATGCTTCATGTGCTTCACTTATATCATTTGAAGTTGGATTGCCTGTTTCTCTTTACATAGAAAACCGCCATTTGTAGAATGCTCTTTTGCTTCACTTATACTTGTTAGAGCGTGGTCATATCTTTTGTAGAAAGAATTAAACTCTCTTGCTTCACTTATATCTATTTAGAGAGATGACAGGAATTGGTCATTCACATGGTTAGTCATAAAATCCTACATAAACTTGTAGATCGCTGAATATGATATGTTTGATTCCTTGCAATAGTTTTGCGATATAAAGATGGTGATATTAGAGTTATGCTAGTGGGTGGTTGTGGATTGAAGAGACACTTCTGTTGAGGTTTGCAAGTACCGTAGCATGCACGTATGGTAACCGTTGTGTGACAAATTTGAAGCATGGGGTGTTTCTTTGATTGTCTTTTTTATGAGTGGCGGTCGGGGACGAGCGATGGTCTTTTCCTACCAAGCTATCCCCCTAGGGGCATGCGTAGTAGTACTTTGCTTCGAGGGCTAATAAACTTTTTGCAATAAGTATACGAGTTCTTTATGACTAATGTGAGTCCATGGATTATACGCACTTTTACCTTTCCATCATTGCTAGCCTCTTCGGTACCGTGCATTGCCCTTTCGCACCTAGAGAGTTGGTGCAAACTTCGTCGGTGCATCCAAACCCCGTGATACAATACGCTCTATCACACATTAGCATCATTATATCTTCCTCAAAACAGCCACCATACCTACCTATCATGGCATTCCCATAGTCATTCCGAGATATATTGCCATGCAACTTCCATCATCATCATATTCATGACTTGAGCATTCATTGTCATATTGCTTTGCATGATCGTAAGATAGCTAGCATGATGTTTTCATGGCTTGTCTGTTTTTTGATGTCATTGCTACACTAGATCATTGCACATCCTGGTACACCGCCAGAAGCATTCATATAGAGTCATATCTTATCGAGTTGTAATATCGAGTTGTAAGTAAATAAAAGTGTGATGATCATCATTATAGAACATTGCCCCACAAAAAAGGGAAAGGCCAAAGAAGCCTAAAAAAAGGGGGCCAAAGAAGCCCACCAAAAAAAGAAGAAGAAGAGAAAAAGAAAAGGGGCAAGGTTACTATCTCTTTTTCCACACTTGTGCTTCAGAGTAGCACCATGTTCTTCATGAAGTGAGTCTCATATCTTTTGCTTCAAAGTAGCACCATGTTCTTCATATAGATTGTCTCCTATGTTGTCACTTTCATATACTAGTGGGAATTTTCATTATAGAACTTGGCTTGTATATTCCAACGATGGGCTTCCTCAAATGCCCTAGGTCTTCATGAGCAAGCAAGTTGGATGCACACCCACTTAGTTTCTTTTGTTGAGCTTTCATACACTTATAGCTCTTAGTGCATCCGTTGCATGGCAATCCCTACTCCTCGCATTGACATCAATTGATGGGCATCTCCATAGCCCGTTGATTAGCCGCGTCAATGTGAGACTTTCTCCCTTTTTGTCTTCTCCACATAACCTCCATCATTATATTCTATTCCACCTATAGTGCTATATCCATGGCTTGCGCTCATGTATTGCGTGAGGGTTGAAAAAGCCGAAGCGCGTTAAAAAGTATGAACCAATTGCTCGGCTTGTCATCGGGGTTGTGCATGATGGGGGCATTTTGTGTGACGAAAATGAAGCATGGCCAAACTGTATGATTTTGTAGGGATAAGCTTGCTTTTGCCTCGTTGTTTTGAAAAGACATGATTGCTTTATTGGTACGCTCGAAGTATTATTGTTTTTATGTCAAATGATAGACTATTGCTTTGAATCACTCGTGTCTAAATATTCACGCCATGATTAAATATATGATCAAGATTATGCTAGGTAGTATTCCACATCAAAAATTATTCTTTTTTATCATTTACCTACTCGAGGACGAGCAGGAATTAAGCTTGGGGATGCTGATACGTCTCCGTCGTATCTATAATTTTTGATTGTTCCACGCCAATATTATTCACTTTCATATACTTTTTGGCAACTTTTTATATTATTTTTGGGACTAACTTATTGATCCAGTGCCCAGTGCCAGTTCCTGTCTGTTGCATGTTTTTTTTGTTTCGCAGAAACCCAATATCAAACGGAGTCCAAACGGGATAAAAATGGATGGAGATTTTTTTTGGAATATTTATGATTTTCGGGAAGTAAAATCAACGTGAAATGGTGTCCGAGGTGGTCATGAAGTAGGGGGTCGCGCCCTACCCCCCCATGCGCGCCCCTGACCCTCGTGGTCCACCCGTAAGGTGGTTGATGCTCTTCTTTTGGCGCAAGAAAGATAATTTTATGAGAAAGATCTGGGCGAAAGATTCACCCCAATCGGAGTTACGGATCCCCAGATATAAAGGAAACGGTGAAGGGGTAGAATCTGAGAACGCAGAAACAGAGAGATAGATCCAATCACGGAGGACCAGAGGACCAGAGGGAGCCAAGGACCAGAGGGGAAACCCTTCTCCCATCTAGGGAGAAGGTCAAGGAAGAAGAAGAAGGGGGGCTCTCTCCCCCTTGCTTCCGGTGGCGCCGGAACGCCGCCGGGGGCCATCATCATCACTGCGATCTTCACCAACATCGCCGTCATCTTCACCAACATCTCCATCACCTTCCCCCCTCTATCTACAGCGGTCCACTCTCCCGCAACCCGATGTACCTTCTACTTGAACATGGTGCTTTATGCTTCATATTATTTTCCAATGATGTGTTGCCATCCTATGATGTCTGAGTAGACTTTCGTTGTCCTATTTGGTGGTTGATGAATTGCTATTATTGATTTAATTTCCTTGTGGTTATGTTGCTGTCCTTTGGTGCCCATCATATGAGCGCGCACGTGGATCACACCATAGGATTAGTTGTATGTTGATAGGACTATGTATTGGAGGGCTAGAGTGACAGAAGCTTCAACCTAGCATAGAAATTGATGCATACGGGATTAAAGGGGGACCAACATATCTTAATGCTATGGTTGGGTTTTACCTTAATGAATGTTAGTAGTTGCGGATGCTTGCTAATAGTTCCAATCATAAGTGCATAGAATTCCAAGTCAGGGATGACATGCTAGCAGTGGCCTCTCCCACTTAATACTTGCTATCGGTCTAGTAACGTAGTCAATTGCTTAGGGACAATTCCACAACTCCTACCACCACTTTTCCACACTCGTTATATTTACTTTATTACTTCTTCATCTAAACAGCCCCTAGTTTATATTTACGTGTTCTTTACTTGCTTGCAAGCTTACCCGAAAACACCTACAAAGTACTTCTAGTTTCATACTTGTTCTAGGTAAAGTGAACGTCAAGCATGCGTAGAGTCGTATCAGTGGCCGATAGGACTTGAGAGAGTATTTTATCTACCTTTAGCTCCTCGTTGGGTTCGACATTCTTACTTATCGAAAGAGGCTACAACTATCCCGTATACTTGCGGGTCATCAAGGAGAGAGACTTGGCAATAGCCTGCTCGGCGATTTACCAGCAAGACCTGCGCCGCAATCACAGCCGCCAAGTTAGAAGCAAAACCTTTCAGGAAGGCGACTTAGTGCTCCAGCTCATCCAGGACTAGTCTGATATGCACAAGCTATCCCCTCCTTGGGAAGGACCCTTTCTGGTCAGCAAGAATCTAAACAACGGGTCATACTACCTCATCGATGTTCGAGAGCACAAAGACTCACGTAAGTCGGAGGAGGAGACCCGCCGGCCGTGGAATATCGCTCATCTTCAGCCTTACTATACTTGAGCCACCGGCTCTCAAGATGTATATATTATGATGATGTATATATTATATAAAGCAATAAAGCAGGACCTCTGTCCTTTTCACCCTCAAAAGTTTATATGTCTTCTTTATTAGGTGGTGGAAACAACCAACAGGGAGCGGATCATATCTGAATCTGGCTTTCCCTTTGGTCCGGCTTATGATCATATCTGAATCTAGCCATGATCATTTGGGGCTTCCTGTTCAAACATAGGTCGTATCCGAACCAAAGAGAACATAGCTGTCGATACCCACTTGATCGGCATACTGCCAAACCCACTTGGGAGCTTCTTGATCATATTTGAATCATAGCTTAACCCCTTTAGGTCTGACGTGGATCGTATTCAAATCAGCATCATTAAACAACTCTTATGGTCACTTGGGGGCTTCCTGTTCAAACATAGGTCGTATTCGAACCAAAGAGAACATAGCTGTCGATACCCACTTTATCGGCATCGCCAAAGCCACTGGGGGCTATATGATCGTATTCGAATCTTAGCTTAACCCCTTTGGAATGGTTCACTGATCATATTCGAATCAGAGGCCTTTTAAAATTTTGTTTATTATTCATCATACTTTGTAAGTGCAAATGTTTGACTATCGTGAGGCCTCTCTCAAAGGTACTATGGGGTTCTTGTTCCACCGGTTTAATATTGGTCACTTTAGTTGTTAAGGACCAGGTGAACATCATATGTGCCAACTTTCAGGAGTTAAACTTACCCTCATGATTTAGGTCACATAAACCGGTGAGATTACCAAAAGGATCGTAGGTATGCTATTGTGATTATGTTTAACAAATATAATCATAAACCGGCCTTTATATGATGTTTTGGTTCACACTCCGAGTTATCAATACCTTATGTGACCCCCGATGCGATAAATTGCCAAGGGAATTTTGCTTGTTTCATATGCAGGATAAGGCAAGCAAATTTTTAACATCAAGGAAATAAAATATCAACATAAGCTGGAAGTATATAGCGATGGCGGCTTATGAAAGTATTAAGCGCCATAAACATGCGTGAAGGCATGACAAAAACTGAGAGGTTTTTCTACCCTATTACAAGACTCCCCGAGTCTAAATAATGAAGCATTGTTTTCGCAAAGTCATAAACGCCTGGCGGTTCGCTCTGTTGGTTGGCTTGAAGATTCCGGGTTATCCTTCTCCGCCTCTCTGTCGGCTGCCCTGTCCTGGAAGGTTGACGAGGCCCAGTCAATGCCACTCAAGGCTTCAAACTCAGCTTCATCATCTATTAAACCGGCTGGGTCCACTTCAGGGGCAAAGGTATGCTTACGAGTTGGAGGAATCAGGCTGACTTCATCATAGTGAGGTGTTGGAATTCTCCGGTTCTCACTGTCATAGCCCGGCTGACACTTGGTAAGGTCAGTATCGTTCCCAATGAGAGTAGCCACAGGACGTATGTCTTTCACACAGGCGGTGAAGTCTGCCTTGTTGAATAAAGAGCCGTCTTCCTTCAAGCTGGGATACCCAAGAGCAATGTCTGCCGGGTCTAACTCTGGAAGCCACGCCTTGGCCCGGCTTAATGCGGCTATAGCGCCGGCTCTGGCAGATGCTCGTCTTAGCTCTTGGACCCGCTGGGGTAGCACGGCAAGCCGCTTTAGCACATCTTGCAGGAGATGGGGAACGTCATTTGATAAAGCCACAACGGCCAAAGCACGTTGTGACCCGGTGTACAGTTGTTCCACTAGAGTGTAAACTGCTTTCAGTTTGATCAACATGTTCTGCTTGAGGTTTGTGCTCCTAGGACCTGCTTTCATAAACATAAGGTGAAGCCGGAGATAACAATTAAAACAGTCATCAAAGGAAGGATTGCAATATTTGAGGTTATATATAGTAACTTATCGAAGATTGCTGAGACCATTTGAGATATCTGGCGCTTTAAGCCGGACAGCTCGGCTGTTCCTTCTGCAAGTGATGTTTCTGCTGTCTCAACCCGAGTTACTAGTGAGGTCTTCTCATCAGCCCAGATTTTCTTCTCTGCCTCAAAGTTCTTCTTCAACTTCTCTTGTTCAGAGACGCTGAATTCAAATTTGGAGTTGGCCTTTTGGATTTCAAGTTCTTGAGCTGCCAGGCGGCTCTTCATGTCAGCAATCTCCGACTCAAATTGACTTATGGTGGCCTGCATTGATGCCGAGTCATAGTCAGAATCATGGTAAGATAACATTAAGTCCCAAGCACTTTGCAAGCAAAGATACTTGACACTTGGGGGCTAATGTATGCTGAAGAATTTTAACTTACAATGTCGGTTCATGGAAGTTAAGTCCCAAGCACTTTGCAAGCAAAGATACTTGACACTTGGGGGCTAATGTGTATCGCAAGTTCAAGGTATCATGTTACAATCGGGGTAAATATCTTCTTTCTAAACCGGACAAAGTAGTGCTAAGCAGTTTTCTAAGTCTACAGCATATTTATTCATAAGCAATAGACTTGGGGGCTGATACAGTAAGTACGATTAAGAAAAGTAGTATAAGTTATACCTTAGATTTTTGTTGTATTTGCTTCACCATGTCAAATTCCAGGTCACGGCTGCTATGTACTTGATTGAGATAGCCAGAAACTATCTCTCCAATACTCAAATGAGTATAGTCAGCAATGTCTAGCTTGGCCTTTCAGAGTTCCAGAAGCTCCTCCTTAGCAGAGCACTTGGCAAGGACAGTGGGCTGCCTTGGCTCAACAAACTGAGTCTTCAGAATCTCAACTTCCGGATCAATTGTTTTGGCCGGGCTAGGAGCTTCCGGGTTATCAGAGCTGTTGAGAGTGTCTTCAGCGGGTGGATCAGAGGTTGGTGCTGGAATGTCATAGGCTGGTTCAGGCGGCCGCTGATGGGTAGAACTCTCAGGAGCAGCCGTGCCAAGCTCCGGTTCAGTCGCGACTGGGTCTTTGGACGGCTTACTCTTTTTTGCCCTCTTACTGGGTTTCACTTGCACGATGTGGACAAAGGCAGAAGGATGAGTACAAAAGCATGGGTAAGGTAAAGCATAAGGTAAACAAAATTACAATACCCGGGGGCAGTTTTGAAAGCCGGCATGTTAGATTGCATAGACTCGCCAGAGGAAGGAGAGGTATCCTGATAATTGGAGTCAGATGAATTGAGTGGTTGACGGATTAAACCCACCAAAGGTAAAATAGAACGCAAATCGGAAATAACCTCAGTCCGACGCTTCTTGGTTACGTCAGGTAAGCCGGAGGAGAGCTCTACATCTTTGCTGGTCCGGGTCTGCCTCTGGCTTTCAAATTGTTGTTGCTTCAAAAGAAATTGAGGATCTTGGTAAGCCAAAGGATGTGAAAATCTTACTTTCTGGGTTACTCTTCGAATTTTCTGACGCGGCACGGGCTCGGAGTCGGAGGAGATTATAGTTACCTCTTCCTCGACGGCTCGGCTGTTCCCCGTGTCTTCCTAGAAAGATTTAGTGTCAGTAAGGTGACGATAAAGAGTCAAGGGAGTTAGAAGTTACCTCTTCTTCATCATCATCAGTATCGTCAAGTTTAAACATATCCAAAGTGCTTGGCTTCCTCTTCTTCGAAGTTCCAGTCTTGGCGGCTTTCCTTTCGGCTCTTTTTGCCGCTCTAGCTTGTTTGGCCGCATCATGATCATACTTGACCTTCCAGAAGTTGTCATCGGCCTGTAAAATATGATAAGGGGTTATGAGTAAAAGCAAGGTGTAATATAGTAAAGAGTATTTATTGAGGTTGATGACTCACTGCGGGGGCCGGGTTCTTCTTGCAAAAGGGAAGTAAGCCAAAGGCATTACTAGTCACTGTGCCCTCTTTCAACAACGACAGGGTCGTAGCATCCACCACATCATTTGGTAAGTCGTCGGGACTATGACGCAGTGGGTCATCCTTCTCGCCAGTATAAGAGCACATTAAGCCGGGACGGCGGCTTAACGGGATCACCCGCCAGGAGATCCAGACTCGCACCAAATCAATACCGCTCAAGCCATTGCCTAAGAGGGCTTTGATCTTCTTGATGATAGGGGCAAGTGATAGACGTTCAACAGCGGTTAGCTTATCTGGCAGCAGGTGATTTGATTCAAGGCGCAGAGCGCAGAAGCTGGGCAGAGGGTTCTCATCAGCCGGAGAAGTGTCCTGGCAATAAAACCACGTCTGGTTTCAGTTCTTTGGGTGGCTGGGCAGTTCGGCATAAGGAAAGAGGCAATCTCTCCACCGCTGAATTGAGATGCCGCCGAGTTCTAAACTAGGCTCGTTGACACGTTCATTCTGCCGGTTTAAATAGAATAGCTCTCTGAACAAAAGTAGATTGGGCTCTTCTCCCAGGAACACTTCGCAGAAAACTTGGAAGTTGCAGATATTTGACACGGAATTGGGTCCAATGTCTTGAGGTCTGAGGTCAAAGAAATGCAAAACATCCCTAAAGAATTTTAAATCGGGTGGAGCAAATCCCCGGTTCATGTGATCACTAAACACGATCACCTCCCCCTCCTTGGGTTGAGGTTTCTCCTCTAACGGGTTAGGAGCACGATAAGACATGACCTCCTTCTTGGGCAGATGGCCGGATTTCACAAAGTCAGACAAAGTGCTTTCTTTAACGACGGACTTGACCCAGTTACAGGTCACCGGAGGTTTGGAAGCCTTGGGTGCCATTAGGCAAATTGAAACCTATGACAAAGAAAAATTTCTGGCTCAACTTATAACTCGGAGGAGGACATCGTGAAATTATTCGAAACAGTGGCTTAAGAAGGGGCCTAATGACATATAGGTAACTACGCAATGATATTTAAGCCGCTACAGGTATCAGGGCAGTTAAGTTTTCTTAAAGTCGCCGGAAGCAAACAAGACTGATAATCGGTGTTGTCATAAACCGGCTACATAGATTACCATGGTTAAACAAATTCAACAGAGGCAGTTTTTTGGTTAAGTGTGGAACAAACAAGTTTCACAAGTTTCAGCTATTATTTTGGATCAAACAATTGCTCTGAAAAGAAAAATTTCTAGATCTAAAACCAGTACAGAGAAGTTCATACACTCGAAGGAGGCCTTTAAACAAGGAAAATGAGATCTGGTTCTATTCGAGATGAATGCGGAACAGCTACCGCAGTAGTTCTAGCTATCTAAAGATCAAAAAGGAGCACCGAAAAGGAAAAATATCAAGGGTTTGCAACGGACGGTGATGAACACCGACGAACTCGGGAGGCCGAAGTACAAATCTAAACGCAGGAAAGGAAAAGGGCTTACAAATGCAGGGCTGCGGCAGGGTTCTGTCACGTTTCTCTGGGTAAGTCAGGTTGATGCAGCGGCCTGAGTTGGAGAAGACAAGGAGCTCAATGGTGGCGGCGACGGCGGAGCTCGAGTAACAGGGAGGCAGGGAGAAGAGGAAGACGACTGAGGGAGAAAATGAAGAAGACCTAGGTTGGGCCTATTTATAGGGAAGGGCCGACTGGGACGATGCGAGTAACAAGGAGATTGAATATTATTATCCAGCGACCCCGATGCCTCGGGTTTTGGGACAATCAGTAAAGGCAAAGATCCATTGAAGATATAGCAGAATAAAATAAGGATTTAATTGGAGATGATGTCACGACGGGTTAATGTGGATCCAGAAGATGACGTCATGGTGGGTTAAACCCTTTTGCACAGACAGAAGACCGAAGGCTTATTTCTTAAGGTATTTTAAGATTGACATGAACCGGTTCAAATCAATCTGGGGCCTAATGTTGGGGATATAACTATTTGTGTAAGCCGCCCAGGAGGGGCCGGGTTACGCAAAGAAGACTCATCAGAAAGAAGCCCAAGACCAAGCATGAAGATGGCGGTTCAATAAAGAGTCTAAGGCCCACAGGTGGCTAAGGCCCGTAGTGGTAAACTGCCATGATGACATGACTTGTAACATAAGGTAGAATTAACTAGTCACCGAGCCGGACAGTGTCTATGATCCGGCCGGGATTCTGTAGGCCGCAGGGTGTCCACCCGTGTATATAAGGGGCAACCCACTGGCGGCTTAGGGTAAGAAAACAACTCATCGAGAACCGGGCATAGCGTATCTCGCTCCCTGGTCATCGAAACATAAAGCAATACCAACCCAACTAGACGTAGGCCTTACCTTCACCGTAAGGGGCCGAACTAGTATAAACCTCTCGTGTCCCTTATCCTGATTAACCCCTTCAAGCTTCCTAGTTGCAATGGCTCCACAACTAAGTCCTTTAGGACATCTGACGTGACAATTCCATGACAGGCGGTATAAGCAGTGCTAGTGACAATAACATCATCATCATCTTTGGCTGGGCTCGGTGGATTGACATTATCTTTAGCTGGGCTTGGCGGATTGGCAGCAGGGCTTGGCGGATTGGCAGCAGGGCTTGGTGGATTAGCAGCTGAACTCAGCGGACCAGCAACTAGACTTGGAGGCGTGGCACGTGGACTTGATGTATCAACATGTGTAGCCGGGTCAGCCTCCGGCGGATTAGCATCAGTAGCTGGGTTTTGCGGGGCAAAGTCATCCTTGACAATATCAGGATTTTCACCAGCATTTTCTGGGGTCTTCTCCAGTTCAACATCATCAGTGGGGCCGCTGGTCTTAGCTTTCTTGCTTAATCAGGCCTTGGCACTACAACATCAAAATAAAGATTAGTATGATAAACCGATGCATGGAGAAACAAACCGAAAAATAGTATACTTACCCAGCGACGGTCTTGAGGGGAGGCAATTGCGTGGTTGATGAGTCGCCAGATGAGGAGTTAGAAGTTACCTGATAATTTGAATCAGACAGATTAAGTGGGTAGTGGAAGCAACCCGCCAAGGGACAAGGTTTATTAAAAGAAGAAGAGACCTCCGGACGACGCTTCTGGGGTCGAGTATCTTGTAAACCGGAAGAAGTGACATGTTGACCATTGTGCCGGGTTGTGCGGCGACCCTCTTGTTGCTGTATCTTCAAAGAAAATTGTGGATCCAAATGAGCAAGTGGGTGAGAGCGTTTTACTTTCCGAACGGCACGACGAAATTTCTGAACTGGCACATGATCTGAACCGGAGGAAAGGGAGATTACCTCAACATGGTCAGCACGGCTGGCTTCAGCATCATCCTGATAACAGTCATTGTTAATAAGGTGTATGAAAAGGAGCCAAGGGAGTCAAGTTCTACCTCTTGATCCGAATCTTCAATATCTTCGGGCGGATCAGCAGTTTCGCCGATCTTCTTCTTGGCTGCTCTCTTTATAACTTTGCTCTTGGCACGAGGAGCCCTTGCCGGTTTATCTGAAGCCTTCCTTTTCCAAAAGGAGCTATTGGCCTGTAAAAATTAAACAAAAATTTATTAGAACAATGTTAAAGCGGAGGCGGATCAAGAAAGCACAAAGTTAAAATCCTTACCACTGGTGGTTTGTTGGCGGTGTAAAAGGGGGCCAACCCGGTTTGGCTACATGCGGCGATTGGTTCGTCTAACATCTTGTCCACTGATTCGGTGACTTCATCATCAGTCATTTCTATTTCATTAAACCGTTGAGGGTACTTGGCGTCGCCAGTATACTCATGCATTAATCTGGAGGGGCGACTTAAGGGCGGGATGTGCCATTTAACCCAACAGCGAACGAGATCAACACCAGTCAAACCGTTGGCTAAGAGAGGCCGGAGCTTGGCGAGTTGAGGTGCATAAGTTTGTCGTTCTTTGGTAGTTAATCGTTGAGGTAACGGGTGGCCGTTGCTAAGCCGGTGAGAGCAGTAACCCGGCAAAGGGTTTTCTTCAGCAGGAGCGGTGTTCTGACAATAAAACCAAGTTTGGTTCCAGTCTTTGGGATGACTGTGGTGTTTTGCATGAGGGAAATCAACTTCCTTCCTCTTCTGGATTGATACCCCACCAAGTTCCGTGTTAGAACCATCAGAAAACTCAGTTTGGCGGTTTAGATGGAAAAAGTCCCGGAAGAGCTCAACGGATGGTTCCTCTTGAAGGTAAACTTCACAAAATACTTGAAAGTTGGATATTTTTGATACGGAATTTGGTCCAATATCTTGTGGTGGAGTTGAAAGCTAGCAAGGACATCCCGGAAAATTTTTGATCCGGGAGGGCTGAAGCCCCGGTCTAGGTGCTGCATAAAAACAATAACTTCTCCATCTTGAGGCTCAGGAGGGCACTCATGGCCAGGAACTCGCCAGTGAAGGGCATTTTTAGAAGCTAAAGCGCACGTTACAACATATCCATTGATTTGTGTTTCCGTGATCCGGGAGGGAACCTAGTTGCAAGCGACGAATTGCTTGGTCATCTTGGAAACAAACTGTAAAAGGAAAAATGAAGGCCGGTTTACGACAGATGGTTGGTGTGCACCAATCGGTGTTAAACCGTGGAATTTAATGAAGGCATATAAGTGAGTTAAACCGGAGTCTATTATTCAAGACAAGACGGCGGTTTAAGTGACGGCTAAAGATATATGGCAGATTACCGACTACAAAAGGTTTAAACCGCCTGAGGGAGTCCTGGACTAGGGGGTGTCCGGATAGCCGGACTATCATCATCGGCCGGACTCCAAGACTATGAAGATACAAGATTGAAGACTTCGTCCCGTGTCCGGATGGGACTTTCCTTGGCGTGGAAGGCAAGCTTGGCGATACGGATATGTAGATCTCCTACCATTGTAACCGACTTTGTGAAACCCTAGCCCTCTCCAGTGTCTATATAAACCGGAGGGTTTTAGTCCATAGGACAACACAACCATTACAACAATCATACCATAGGCTAGCTTCTAGGGTTTAGCCTCCTTGATCTCATGGTAGATCCACTCTTGTACTACCCATATCATCAATATCAATCAAGCAGGAGTAGGGTTTTACCTCCATCGAGAGGGCCCGAACCTGGGTAAAACATCGTGTCCCTTGTCTCCTGTTACCATCCGCCTAGACGCACAGTTCGGGACCCCCTACCCGAGATCCGCCGGTTTTGACACCGACATTGGTGCTTTCATTAAGAGTTCCTCTGTGTCGTCACCGATAGGCTTGATGGCTTCTTCAATCAACAACGACGCAGTCCAGGGTGAGACTTCTCTCCCCGGACAGATCTTCGTATTCGGCGGCTTCGCACTGCGGGCCAATTTACTTGGCCATCTGGAGCAGATCGAAAGCTACGCCCCTGGCCACCAGGTCAGATTTGGAAGCCTAAACTTCACGGTGGACATCCGCGGAGACTTGATCTTCGATGGATCCGAGCCGCAGCCGAGCATGCCGCACTGTCACGATGGGCATGATCTAACTCTGCCGCCGGACAGTACCTTGGAGGCCGCACACGAATCCGCTCCGACCCATAGTTCGGAGCCGATCGCGCAGATCGAGGATGGATGGCTGGACACCGCCTCGGGAGCTGCAACCGCTATGGCGATGGAGCCGAATACCGACCTTGTCCCGTATAAAGCCCGTGACTCCAAGGTGCCGGACTCCCTACCGGACTCCGAACCGCCTGCGCCCCTGCCAATCGAATCCGATTGGGCGCCGATCATGGAGTTCACCGCTGCGCACATCTTGCAGCACTCACCCTTTGGCGACATCCTAAATTCGCTAAAGCATCTCTCTCTATCTAAAGAGCCCTGGCCGGACTGCGGCCAGGATGGTTGGGATGTGGACGACGAAGAAATTCAAAGCCCACCCACCACCCACTTTGCAGCCACTGTCGACGATCTAACCGACATGCTAGACTACGACTCCGAAAACATCGACGGTATGGACGACAATACCGGAGATGACCAAGAACCAGCGCCTACGGGGCACTGGAAGGAAGCTTCAACCCATGATGTATATATGATGGACACCCCAAAAGGAAGCGATAACGAGGAACAACGGGAAGCGGCAAAGAATAATTCCGCCGAAAAACGACCAAAACGGCGACGTAGGCGCCGCCCTAAGTCCCGCCTCAACAACAACAGCACTCCCAAGGACCCAGCAATAGAGCAGGGCAAACCAGTGGGCAACGAGCATGCAACCAAGCAACCATCCGAATAGGATGAATCAGATAATCAATCTATGCCCGGCGAAAACAACAGTCCAGACGATCTCACACCGGACGCACCACCGGAGCATAAGAAGCTTCACAAAAGACTTCTCGCCACTGCAAGAAGTCTGAAGAGGGAAAAATGGAAGCTCAAAACAGCGGAAGATACACTCAGAATGAGGTGGAGCAAGGTACTCAAGACCGCGGACAAATATGGCAATGGCCACCAAACAAAGAGCTACCCGAAGCGCAAGCTGCTGCCAGAATTCGACGAGGAGGCCATAGAGCCCCCACAGTCAAAAAGCAAAGAGGCCGCCTGGCCGGATAGACGACCAGATGACAGGCCAAAAGCGACAAGCGGCGCCGCACACAAGACGACTCATGATCCTCAGAAAACAGATGGCCCGGTCAGGTCCATTTACGGGCCAAAAAAGAGGGCCCCAGGAAGCAACACAACACGCCAAGTGTTCGAAGACAGCGGCACACCCAAATACAGGGGCGCCGCACACCTACTATGTTTCACCGATGAGGTGCTGGATCATGAATTTCCAGCGGGGTTCAAACCCGTAAACATAGAGGCATACGACGGAACAACAAACCCTGGAGTCTGGATTGAGGATTACATCCTCCACATACACATGGCTAGAGGAGATGATCTCCACGCCATAAAATACCTACCCCTCAAACTCAAAGGGCCAGCTCGGCATTGGCTCAAAAGCCTCCCAGAAAATACTATTGGAAGTTGGGAAGAGCTCGAGGACGCGTTTAGAGCAAATTTCCAAGGGACTTATGTCCGCCCTTCGGATGCAGACGATTTAAGCCACATAACTCAACAGTCCGGAGAATCAGCGCGCAAATTCTGGAACAGGTTCCTTACCAAAAAGAACCAAATAGTCGACTGTCCGGAAGCCGAAGCCTTAGCAGCTTTTAAACATAACATCCGAGACGAATGGCTCGCCAGACACCTCGGCCAAGAGAAGCCGAGAACAATGGCCGCGCTAACAAGCCTCATGACCCGCTTTTGCGCGGGGGAGGATAGCTGGCTAGCAAGATGCAACACCAGCGACCCGAGTACATCCGAGATCAGAGATGGAAACGGAAAATCACGGCGCAGAAAGGATCAGCGCCGAAATAAAGAAAAAAAGCCCAAAGAACACGGCGGTCAACGCCGGATTCAAAAGCTCGCGGCCAAACAATAAAACATTGCCTCTTAAGGACAACAGTGATGAGCTATCCAACTTAAACAAAATTTTGGATCGGATATGTCAAATCCACAATACCTCTGGAAGGCCTGCAAACCACACCCACCGAGATTGTTGGGTTTTCAAACAGTCCGGCCGACTCAACGCCGAACACAAGGGGCTCGACGCGCCAAGCGAGGATGATGACGAACCCCACTAGCAGAGCGCCAGAAAACAAAAGACTTTCCCACAAGAAGTCAAAACAGTAAACTCACTTCATGTGATAGTACGGAAAAATAATGCGGCACCCGCTAAAATAGGTGCCGCATGGTCCACCCCAGCGGAACCTCGAGGTTGGATGTCAAAACCATTCACTTTCGACCACCTGGATTATTCCAGAGGTATTCGAAACATAGGATGGACTGCTCTGATATTGGATCCTATAATCGACGGACTACAATGCACACAAGTCCTGATGGATGGCGGCAGCGATTTAAACCTGCTATATCCGGACACAATCCGCAAGTTGGGGATAGACCTTACTAAAATTCTATATAGCCGCACTTCCTTCAAAGGAGTGACGCCAGGCCCTTACGCCAAGTGCACGGGCTCCTTACTGCTAGAAGTTGTGTTCGGGTCACCTGATAACTTTCGACGCGAAAAGCTAATCTTTCATGTCGCCCCATTCAAAAGTAGCTATCCAGCACTATTGGGACGTGAAGCTTTTGTCCGCTTTAACGCAATACCACATTATGCGTCTCTTACACTTAAAATGCCCGGTCCACGCGGCATTATTTCATTAAAAGGTCGTCCAAGACCCCGAACACGGCTAGACGAGTCCGGCATAAATAAGCTAGGGGCTCCCTAGCCGCACACCCCTTCACAAGGGGCGGTGCGTATAAGCAATAACGAGCTAATATAGGCTCAGCTTTATTCATTCATTAATATTTCAATTTTTAATGCACTTTTCGCACGATTTCCTTCCAAACTAAGTTCCTCTCCTTTTACAGATGAACAACATGCACACCCATCGAGGATACGGCACAACTGAGACACAGGCGCAGACGTGCAGTAGGGACCCGTTGCAAGGATTCTTTTCAGATTAAGACTCTGCGTAAACCTTTTTTACTGTCTCTTGTTGCTATAATCCCCTGGTTTCTCATTATAACTAGAGAGGAGACTGACATTTTGGCATCGGCCGCGTCAGAGGACCTTGCCCGTACCTGGACACTAGGGGCTCAGGGCATTGTTCTGCCCGTTATTATAAAGACCAAACACCTTAGGGAGTGTTCGGCGTCTCGAGTTAGGCCTTATATGCATCAGCTCCGAATCATGTCTTTGGTCAAATGTTGGGTTTGCCCGGCTCCTGTGTTTTGCTGCCTTACGTTCCGTATCATCGGCTAACGCGGCACTAGGAGAACTACTGCGATTGTGCCCCAGTTCGGCTGGGCGAGCACCTCAGTAGAGAAAGCCGAAAACTGACTGTCATGATACAGCGAGAGACTGGTCAACCACTCGATCGACTACCGGAATGTTTAGAATTCCTCCGCTTTGACGAAGGACCGTTTCCCGGTCAGGCACATACGCGCCCCGAATTCGGAGAGCGCGGTGCCCCTAGGGGCTATATCGTAGCCCCACCCTCGAACTCCCATGGCTAAGTGAAAGTGATAAAGCATTATAGTCCGGTTGCCTCGTTTGCTATGCTACCACCTCCTTCACAGGACCGAGACGTCGGATTAAGTGTGAAAATGCGCTATTTTTGCAAACACCCCCGCACCTTGTGCGTGGGGGCTGAAGCCGACGACTACCATCTTTCAGGTTATACACATGTATACATAAACGGCCACACAGGAGATATTTCAATACTTGAACGCACAAGTACCAAAAGTGCCTACATCATAAACATCATTTTACAAAATAAAACATTCATTTGAACGTGACATTTTTCGAGCACTGCGACTCTATTACACGAGCACCACGCAGAACTTCCCCAAAATAGTGCTCGGCGGGTAACCGGCTCTCGTCCGAACCCTGGGTCGCAACAGCGGTGGCATCCATCTCCGTCCAATGTGTCTTCACACGGGCGAGGGCCATCCATGCATCCTCTATGCAGGCCGACCGCTTCATCGCCTTGATATGCGGCACCGCCCCAAGAAATTGCTGCAATAAGCCAAAATAGCTCTTCGGCTTGGGCCTATCCGGCCAGACATGAGTCACGATATCCGTCATGGCAAGTCCGGACAACCTATTTAGCTCAGCCCACTCGGCCAACCGATCGGTCAGCGGAAGTGAACACTCCGGGCTATGGAATTGAGACCAAAACAGCTCTTCCATCTTGTGATCCTTCTGACTTCGGAAGTGCACAACGGCATCCGCCGCACTCGCCGCTAAGTCCATATAAGGATCCTCCGGACCCCACAGTTGGCCAAGCTGAGCATACTTTGGATCCGTAAACCTTCGGCGCAGCAGAAAGGGCTTGCCAGCCACAATGTCTCCGGCTTGGCGCAGCTCCTCCTTTATAGCCCGCATTGCAGAACGGGCATCCTTGGCTTCGGCGGTGGCCTTCCCTAGGTCTTCTCGCTCCGCTAGGCGCTCCTTTTCAAGAACCTCATTGCGGTCGGTAGCATCTTTTAACTTCACGGCCATTTCGGCCATCTCTTCCCTGCTTCGGCAGTGTGCAGCCCTTTCGGCTTCTAACTCCTCGGCCGCCCTCGAGGCAGCCGCCTCACTCCTTCTGGCTTGCTCCTTGGCTTGGGCAAGATCAGCCCGATGGCTCTCCACAGCAGCAGCACCATCTGCATTTCACACACATGTTGTAAGGAGCGGGCTTCGGCTCCCTTACTAGGTGACCGCAAATAAACACTTACCTTGCGACTCGTCAAGTCGCCTGTTGACTAGCGCGATGTCCGCATCTGCAACGTCGAGTTGCCGCTTTAAATCAGCAACTCCATCAGTCCGGCTGGCCCCCGGACGATCCGCCACCTGCATAGGAACGGCGAAAATTAAAACCTGCGATTTTGATCCTCGGCACGCTGTCGTTTTCGACAACCTACCGAGTCTTAGGGGCTACTATCTATACAGGGCGCACTTTATGTGTAAAACTATCAAAAGGTGTGTCATTTTTACGTACCTCAAACCCCGCCAGCAAACTACTGACAGCATTACGCAATCCGCCTTCGGCGGACGAAATCCTTCCAATCACCATACTCATCAATGCATGGTGATCTTCTGAGATAACCGCCCTCTCAAGCAGATCCTTCAGCTCCCCCGGTCGAACACTAGTCAGCGCCAAACTCCTCGGCTTTGCCGGGCTCGGGGATACCCTCCGTGATGACACTTCAGGCTCGTCCTCCCTATCCGACGGCGCAGCGGACGGAGGCGTCTCACTCTCCACCATCTCCGGACGAAGGTCCCCCGAAGACGAGCTCATCTGCGAAGGACGGAGATCCGAACTACAAGGTAAAAACTTGAGTTATCCTCAAATAGGGATGTCCCTTATTACAAAACTCCCTTTTTTCTACTTACGGCTCGCTGGAGGGCTGATTCTTTAGGGGAGACTGTGCGGCCGGGGCCTCCCCGGACGCAGGACCCTCTGGTGAAGATTTCTTCCCCCGCTTAGGGGCTTTGGCCTCCGGGTCTTCGGAGGCGGTCCTCTTCTCCCCTTGGAGGGAGGGATTCTCGATCCCCCCTCTTTCAAGAGCCTCCTTGGGCGAGGCGGTAGCTCCTCTATTTTCCCCTTCGCCTTCTTTTGAAGGCGCAACCTCCAGCATCCTGACCAGCACGGGGTCCGGCGCGGTCTCTGGGAGGGGGGGCGGACACCGTATCAGCTTTGCTTGCGCTATCCACTCCTGTTAAAGGACAACGGGTTAAAAGGTGAATTGTAAAAAGACAAACAAATGGTATGTCCGAATACAGAGCTACTTACTTGAGTATCCGGGAGATTGCAGCTTAGGCCGGCGTCCTCGGTCAATTCCGGACACACCTCCCGTGATCCAAAGAACAGTTTGTACATCTCCACGGGTGTCGTACCCATGAAGTGTTGGAGAATCTGTGGTCCCTCCGGATTAAATTCCCATAGCTGGAGAGGACGGCGTTTGCAGGGCAGGAGATGCCTAATCAGCATAACCTGCATCACCACGACCAGATCGATCTCCCTCGCTTGGAGGTCTCGAATCCGGCCCTGCAATAGGGGCACGTCCTTTGACACCCCCAGTTGACCCCTTGGTTGACCCATGACATCAATCATCGTGGAGGTCCCGAGCAGAATACGGGCGGCGGCTTCTACTTGCTGCCCCTGGGAGCGGTAATATAAAACCACTCCCGTTGCCACAAACCGAGCTCCTCTTGGAAGGAGCCCTCGGGCCACGGGGCATCGGCCCTCCTGCTTATGGCCGCCCCGCCGCACTCTGCTTGACTCCCCTCGATCATCTTCGGCTCCATATTGAAGGTCTTCAGCCACAAGCCGAAGTGGGGGGTAATGCGGAGGAAGGCTTCACAGATGACGATGAATGAAGAAATATGGAGGATGGACTCCGGAGCCAAGTCGTGGAATTCCAACCCATAATAAAACATGAGCCCTCTTACAAAAGGATCCATCAGGAAGCCTAAGCCCCGACGGAGGTGGGATACAAACACAACATACTCGCCGGGCTCGGGGGTGGGGATGACTTGCCCTTTGGCGGGCAACCTATGCGAAATCTCATAGGTCAGGTACTTGGCCTCTCGCACCTTTAGCACGTCCTCCTCCGTGACGGAGGAGGGCATCCACCGGCCCTGAAGGTCGGAGCTGGACATTGTTGAAGGTCCGAAACGCTCGAATCTGGGGCTCTGGGTGTTATAACTCGGGGCAAGGAGTAGATTCGATTGAAGGTTGAAGAAAAGAAACAAAGCCTTGGTCCCGTTTTAAAGAGGGAGAATACCAAGAGCCGTCCCCGTGACCGTTTGGCACTCGCCTCCGATAGAGGAGGCGTGGCAACGGGCACGGTTGGGTTACCCACGTCCGTATTGATGGGAATCCCGGAATAAGGGGAACACGACCTCTGCTTCGACAAGACGTGCCAAGGAAACCGCTTCGCTAAACGCGCTGAGGTGGTATAATAAAAAACGATTCCAGTAAAGGCTTGGTAGTGGCGTGACGTCATGCCACAAAATACGTCAGCAGATTGAACTTGTGTACATATTATTCTCCCTACGGTGGAATGTGGAATTTATTTTGCAGAGCCAGACACTATCCTGGTGTTCACAATCTTATATGAGTTATTCGGAGGAGGAACCCGCCTTGCAATGCCGAACAATATGCGCGCCGGACTCATCGTCATTGAAGCCTGGTTCAGGGGCTACTGGGAGTCCTGGACTAGAGGGTGTCCGGATAGCCGGACTATCATCATCGGCCGGACTCCAAGACTATGAAGATACAAGATTAAAGACTTCGTCCCGTGTCCGGATGGGACTTTCCTTGGCGTGGAAGGCAAGCTTGGCGATACGGATATGTAGATCTCCTACCATTGTAACCGACTCTGTGTAACCCTAGCCCTCTCCGGTGTCTATATAAACTGGAGGGTTTTAGTCCATAGGACAACACAACCATTACAACAATCATACCATAGGCTAGCTTCTAGGGTTTAGCCTCCTTGATCTCGTGGTAGATCCACTCTTGTACTACCCATATCATCAATATCAATCAAGCAGGAGTAGCGTTTTACCTCCATCAAGAGGGCCCAAACTTGGGTAAAAACATCGTGTCCCCTGTCTCCTGTTACCATCCACCTAGACGCATAGTTCGGGACCCCCTACCCGAGATCCACCGGTTTTGACACCGTCACCGCCCTTTGGTGTAGGAGCCAGAGATGAAAATCTACTAAGTGTTGACAGAAACAGGTTTCACACAATGATGAAATTAATTTGGATCTACCATGCTTCAGTAAGAAAAATTTCTGCGACCTATAAAGGCGTTAAGTAGGACAGAGAAGTTCGTGCGTTCTACTAAGGATTCTGTACAAAGAAGGAAGATCTACTAGTGCTAAAACTAGATGCGGAGCAACTACCGCACGAGATCTATACTACAGTTAGATCAAAGAAACTATGGCAGAAGCAAATACGAAGAACTGAGATGAACACTTATGAACACGGATGAATGCAGAAATCCTAAATACAGATCTAGGGTTGAGAGGAGGAAACTTACCAGATGTGAAGGGATAGCGGAGAAGAGCCGCAGGTTTCTGGTACGATCAGGTCGATGCAGCGGCCTTTGACGATGTAGTGCTCAAAGGTTGAGGGCGGCGGCAGAGCATCAGAGCTTGAGCGTCAGGAGGAGTAATAAGAGGCACGGAAGGGGAAAAAAGAAGGGACCCCCGAGCCTATTTATAAGGCAAATGGATAAGTGGCAGGCGCGAGAATTGAGGAGCCCAAAGAGGCAAAAGTGGGTGCGGTTGTCGCCTCGATCTTTGGGATACCATTAATGAAGGGAATCTTTTTAATCTTTTTATACAGAGATGATGTCATGATGATCCATTGCTGTGCACAGAGGATGACGTCACGGTGGTTTAACAAAGTTTACAGGAGAAGACATCATGGCGGTTTACGAGAATATAAGGAGATATTCACAGAATTTCTTTAAGTGTTGAAGATTGACATGAACAGGTTCAAATCAATCTGGGGCCTAATGATGGGGATATAACTACTGAGTATAAACCGGCCAGGAGGGCCCGGTTCACCCTCAACTATATTGAAGCCCACGGCGATCCTAAGATGGCGTTTTACTAATGAAACTTAGAGGCCCGGAGCCCAAAGGCGGATTAGGGCCCATAGTGGTAAACCGCCATGGTTATGTAACTTCTATTGTAAGTTAGGAAAGGAGAGATCGAGCTGGACACTTGTATGAGTCGGCCTCGGGACTCTGTAGACTTGTCGGGCGTCAACCTATGTATATAAAGGGACGACCCGGCGGCGGTTCATGGACAAGAAACGATAACTCGAGACCCAGGCAAAGCGTATTTGCTCCCTGGTTATCGAAACCCAATCAATCCCATCACAACTAGATGTAGGCTTTTACCTTCATCAAAGGGGTCGAACTAGTATAAACTCCCGTGTCCCTTGTCCGGTTTAACCCCTTCAAGCTAACCCGTCGCGATGGCTCTACGACTAAGTCCTTTCGTGAGGACATCTGACGTGTTAATTCCACGACACTACCTGTGTCGGTTTATCAAGACAATGTGTTCTTCAACAGGCGGTAAATTAAGACCATGTATTTCTTCAATAGGAAGTAAATTCTTAACATCTTTAGCTTTAATACCTTTTTTTTCATTGATTTCTTTGCCTATTGCATATCTTCAGGACTGAGAAATATAACATCCCTCTTCTTCGGAGTTGGTTTAGGAATAGGCTCGGGAGTTGGCTTAATTGGCTCAGGAATTGCCTCAGGAATTGGCTCAGGAAGAGTCCAATTATTTTCATTAGTCAACATATTATTCAATAACAATTCAGCTTGGTCGACTGTTCTTTCCCTGAAAACACAACCAGCACAACTATCCAAGTGGTCCTTGGAAGCATCGGTTAGTCCATTATAAAAGATATCAAGTATTTCATTTTTCATAAGAGGATGATCAGGCAAAGCATTAAGTAATCAGACAAGCCTCCCCCAAGCTTGTGGGAGACTCTCTTCTTCGATTTGCACAAAATTATATATTTCCCGCAAGGCAGCTTGTTTCTTATGAGCAGGGAAATATTTAGCAGAGAAGTAATACATCATATCATGGGGTCTACGCACACAACCAGGATCAAGAGAATTAAACCAAGTTTTAGCATCACCCTTTAATGAGAATGGAAATATCTTAAGGATACAATAATAGCGGGACTTCTCATCATTAGTAAACAGGGTGGCTATATCATTTAACTTGGTAAGATGTGCCACAACAGTTTCAGATTCATAGCCATAAAAAGGATCTGATTCAACCAAAGTAATTATCTCAGGATCAACAGAGAATTCATAATCCTTGTCAGTAATAAAGATAGGTGAAGTAGCAAAAGCAGGGTCATATTTCATCCTAGCATTTAGAGTTTTATGTTTAAGTTTAGCTAGTAATTACTTAAGATCAGATCTATCATTGCAAGAAAAAAGATCTCTAGCGGTTTCTTCATCCATAACATAACCCTCGGGAACAACAGGCAATTCATAATTAGGGGGAGAACCTTCATCATCACTATCATCAATGATTTCATCTTCAATAATTTCATTCTCTCTAACCCTAGCAACTTGTTCATCAAGATATTCACCTAATGGCACAGTAGTATCAAGCATAGAAGTAGTTTCATCATAAGTATCATGCATAGCAGAAGTGGCATCATCAATAACATGCGACATATCAGAATTCATAGTAGTAGCAGGTTTAGGTGTCGCAAGCTTACTCATAATAGAAGGAAAATCTAGTGCAAAGCTAGATGGTAGTTCCTTACTCCCCTCGTAGTTGAGGGAAAAATCTTAGTTCTTGCGTCTTTCAAGTTCTTCATAGTGATCAGTAGATATAAATCCCAAGTGACTCAAAGAATAGAGCTATGCTCCCCGGCAACAGAGCTAGAAATTAGTCTTGATAACCCACAAGTATAGGGATCGCAACAGCTTTCGAGGGTATTCAACCCAAATTTATTGATTCGACACAAGGGGAGCCAAAGAATATTCTCAAGTATTAGCAGTTGAGTTGTCAATTCAACCACACCTGGATAACTTAGTATCTGCAGCAAAGTATTTAGTAGCAAAGTAGTATGATAGTAATGGTAATAGTGGCAAAAGTAAAGATAGTAGTTTTGTAGTAGTTGTAACAGTAGCAACGAAAAAGTAAATAAGCAAAGCACAATATGTGAAAAGCTCGTAGGCATTGGATCAGTGATGGATAATTATGTTTTTTTGACTATGTACTGCAAGGCAACAGCCTCACAGTCCTTTATTAAAACAATATGGGTTCAGTACAAAATTACAAAGGGAAACAAAAGAAGAAGACTACTTACAGGGAGTGATTAGTGTAAAGAAGCTATCCAAGCAGTTAGTCTATCTCTATATTTACACTTGATTCTATGAGCTAGGAGAGAAATATCATGAATAAAATTCCTCCTCCAAGCTCTGAAAGTGGGCAACTCATTTCTGAAGATCCTTCCATTCCTTTGGGTCCAAATATTCCAAGTAGCCGTAAAGACTACCTCAGTGAAAAAAGGCTGACCAAATTCCTCCCTGGCCGCACAAGCCATTTCAAAAGTAGTCTAGTTAGGTTGAACATTCCATGAAATTCCCAAGTAATTCCAGACACGTTGGCTAAAGTTGCATGCAAAGAAGAGATGAGCTCTATCTTCATGCAAACCTGAGAAGCAAATGGCACAAGTATCATCCTGGATAATCCAATGTCGTCTCTGCATCATATCCCTAGTGTTCAGACGGTCCATCAAAAGAAGCCAGCCAAACACCTTGAGCTTGAGAGTGCAAGCACATTTCCGGATCCACCGAAAAAGCGGGTTAGCCACGACTTCGGAGAAACAAGACAAATAGTAGATCCTGGATTGATAATCCCCAGTTTTTGAAGGCCATTTCCAGACATCACTAACTCCCTCATGCAAATTTATCAGAGGCATTATAGCCTGAAGTTGATTGAATTCCTCAAAAGCTTCAACTGATAAAGGCAGATGAAAATTGTCGGTCAGGTCAGGCAGCTCCATCACATTCTTAATGGTAAGCGTGTCATCAATGACAAAAGAATGTAGCCTCGGGAAACGTTGTTGCATGATAACCACCTCGCTGTTAAGTTGCCACCTATCGAGCCAGAAAACTACCGAGTCCCCGGAGCGCACATGAGGGACGGCCAACTTACAAAATTTGCCATAGAGCTTCATCACATCACGCCACCAAAAAGAACCACAACTTTGAGTTACTTGGGGCGGAGCAGCAGCATAATATGAGTCCCAGATAAGTGAAACCTAGGGCACATCCAACTTGTTATAAAATTTGAAGAGATGCTTGATCAACAAGGCATCATTTTGTTTGCCAAGGTCTAGAACTCCAAGTCCTCCCTGGTTTTTGGGCCGACATACTAACTCCCAAGCTGCCAATGATTGTCTTGGTGTGTCAGAGTTGCCTCGCCACAAACATTGCCGCATGATACGTTCTATCTGCTTCAAAATTAGGGACACAGAACTAGCTCCAGTTTGTCAATGTAACGTAGGCATGTATTCCGAATATAGTCATACGTGCTTATGGAAAAGAACTTGCATGACATTTTTTGTCCTACCCTCCCGTGGAAGCGGGGTCCTAATGAAAACTAAGGGATATTAAGGCCTTCTTTTAATAGAGTACCGGACCAAAGCATTAGCACTTAGTGAATACATGAACTCCTCAAACTACGGTCATCACCGAGAAGTATCCCGATTATTGTCACTTCGGGGTTGTCGGATCATAACACATAATAGGTGACTATAGACTTGCAAGATAGGATCAAGAACTCACATATATTCATGGAAACATAATAGGTTCGGATCTGAAATCATGGCACTCGGGCCCTAGTGACAAGCATTAAGCATAGCAAAATCATAGCAACATCAATCTCAGAACATAGTGGGTACTAGGGATCAAACCTTACCAAAACTAACTTGATTACATGGTAAATCTCATCCAACCCATCACCATCCAGCAAGCCTACGATGGAATTACTCACGCACGGCGGTGAGCATCATGAAATTGGTGATGGAGGATGGTTGATGATGACGACGACAACGAATCCCCCTCTCCGGAGCCCCGAACGGACTACAGATCAGCCCTCCCGAGAGAGATTAGGGCTTGGCGGCGGCTCCATATCGTAAAACGCGATGAAACTTTCTCTCTGATTTTTTTCTCCGCGAAACGGAATATATAGAGTTGGAGTTGAGGTCGGTGGAGCATCAGGGGGCCCATGAGACAGGGGGCGCGCCCAGGGGGAGCGGGCGCGCCCCCCACCCTCGTGGACAGGGTGTGGCCCCCCTGGCCTTGATTCTTTCGCCAGTATTTTTATATTTTCCAAAAGTTATCTTCATGGAATTTCAGGTCATTTCGAGAACTTTTGTTTTCTGCACAATAAACAACACCATGGCAGTTCTACAGAAAACAGCGTCAGTCCAGGTTAGTTTCATTCAAATCATGCAAGTTAGAATCCAAAACAAGGGCAAAAGTGTTTCGAAAAGTAGATATGTTGGAGACGTATCAGTCACATAATTAGTTATTTGAATTAGAGTGTGTGTCACATAGTGATCTCCAATTCTAACGTTGATTTCACATTTCACTGTATCCATGCTACTTTTTTAATACAAATTCATAAGTATATGATGAACACCATGGTAGTGAGAAAACTTTTGGATGGATTCAAACATATGACCTACAAAATAGCACAACAATCGAGTCAATGTCAACTTTTCCAAACACATTGTACACCGAATGAAACATTGATATTAAGTCTCGTACTATCTACATTCAAATGTTGTTTTTAGCCCCCTCCCCAGCACACATGCTACATACTTCCTGTATCAGTCAATCTTCCTCTCCTAACCACCTTAGGATACTATCGGTTTCTGACACATTCATTCTTTCTCACCATGTTTCGATCTCTAACTCTCTCAACTACACAACCCATTTTTCCACTCTGTTACCAAATGTATTTACCTCACACACCTGCCATTGCACCCCATGCCGAGCTCTCTCTCTCTCTCCCTCCCACCATCTCGCGCTAGATACATGCATTCTCTATCTAGCCCCCCAACCTCTTGTGCACATGCACGTTGTCTATCTAGGTCACTTCCTTGAGACTGTCTCCCTCTTTCTTTCGCACGGCGGGCCACACTCGCTCAATCACGCTCTCTTTATCTGAGTCTCGATTAACCTCATTTTCTTTAACACACAAATGATATATCTCCCTGCTCGGGCCTCGATTGACATACTCTATACTCTCTCACGCAGATTGACTATCTAGGTCAGTCCATCCAAGCCGCCCCCACTCTTTCGACTTCTTGGCGGGCCATGCTCGCTCAATCCCTCTCTCTCCCTCTCTCCCTCTCTCTCTCCCTCTCTCTCTCTCTGTATGTCTCGATTGACCTCGCTCTTTCTCGGACACAAACGATATATCTCCATGTTTGACCACAATTCGACATATTCATATTGTATACTCTCTCACGCACATTGTCTATCTAGGTCACTCTCTCCAACCCGTCTCACTCTTTCATTAGCACGACGACCCACACTCGCTCAATCTCTCTCCCTTTATATATGTAATCGATTGACCTTGCTTCCTCCCACGCACAAAATATATCTACATGTCTGTGGCTGGATCATCTCTCAAGCTCTATCTTACTGCCCTCACCCTTGCCAAAAGCTCAGTCTGACAATATCTCTCTAGAGCATATATATCTGTTCAATGAATGTCGGACCACACTCACTTTATCTCTCTATCTATATGTCTCTCGATTGACCTCGCTTTCTCATGTCGTATCTTCCACAGACTGAAGCTACCTCTCCATCCCTCGCAAAGCTAGAGCTATTTACATTGCGAGGGGGACTCCAACCTTGGATTAATTTGTGTAGGCATTTATTCCAGTGAGTTTCGATTATATTTTCGTAGCATTCGGCCCACAACTACTCCAAACACCGTTGCAACCCCCGCACCTCCCCCAGTTGATTTCCCTCTGGCTCGGTCATCGCTCTCTCACACATCCTTTCTCGCCTTCAATGTTGCACCACAGTATTATTGTAAAAAACTCTGTTGTTCTCTTTAATTATTATAAACAAGCTACAAAACTACACACTGATAGTCCACTTGGAATGGAACAAATTTCGACCCACAAATTAAAGTGCTACAAACTACACACCGAGGGGCCCACCTGTCATGAAACAAATTTGGACCCATATACAAATTAAAAAATAAAGGATGAGGATCGAACATGCGACCAAGGCCTTCAAGCCGCACGTCAATAGGCAACATACGTAGAACAGCAATGTTTGTTGTACCCCCCCTTTGTTCATATAATGTTTTTATATTACCACAGTCTATTTAATGGATAACATGTAATATTATTTTTAGTACATTAGTGGGACTGGCTCGTTAGCATGTACTATTCGCCTTCACTTACTGGTGGGTTCCATGTGTGCTCTCTCTCTCTCTCTCCTCCCCTTCTGCGTTTAGACGCATGGGCAAACACGAAGAACTCGTGGGTGATGTTGTCGTTGACCATATCTAGATGCATTCACAAGTTATGGCACCAGTTTCACGTACCAGTAGAACTAGTCAATGTGTACGTGCAATGCACGTTAATTTGGAAGTATATTAAGTGCATGCGGATATTGAGTAGGATATTATTTGCGCGTTATTATGTGATTAGCACTATTTTTGGCATGAAATTAACTGCACACTAAACGTGTTGACCGCTCGACATTGAAGAGAAGGAATACATGTGGCTTGATGACGTTTCATATTTAATTTGATACGGCTCTAGCAGAACATTCAATCGGTCAAACCAAAGATTTCATTCAGTCTGACTCCGACTTGACATTCATACGATGATCAATCTAAAATAAACGGAAATGATAAACATTCAGATTTTAAGCATGGCAATCCAAACGTTTTTCATGGCAAATTTAGATTACGCGGCGGCGGCGGCGTCTTGCGGTGGGAAGCGGCTCCTTTGCCGTGCTCTGTGTGTCGTCGGGCAACTCACCGACAACGACGGTGGTGTCTTGCACCGTTGTTGGCGTACTCCTAGACATTGGCCCTAGCTTCAAGGAAGGCCACAATGTTCTGGACTTCGGTCTCCAGGAGCGAGTGAACTAGCGGGAGGAGGCGACTGGCGTTGGTGCAAGGAAGCGGTCGACGATGGTCATCCATGCCGCTAAGGGGGGCACTGGCACCCGGGCGGGGACAGGCGCTGGCAACAGCACGGCGGAGACATTCGTGTGCACGGGCACCGGCACGGGCGCGCACGTCAGTGCACACGCAGGCACATGCGCTAGCAGGTGCACGGGCACCGGCATGGGCATGGGCGTGCACGTCAGTGCACGCGCAGGCGCATGCGCTGGCAGGTACACGGGCGCGTGAAAGTCGGCGGGGACCTCATGGAACCCCGTGGCATCAAGCTCGGTGACAATCTGTAGCTCCCAGCCCATCAATGCCACAGGGATGGGCGCTGGCGTAGTCGAAGCGACGGGAGCCAGAACAGGAGTGGGGACAGGAGCGGCGTCTTTCCGCAAGGCCGGTTCAAGCTCGTCCTAAAGCGCCTTATGTTCTTGAGACTCTAGTTGGGTGTCCTCAGGAAACTGGAAGACTAAGGGCAGACCATCATGATGTGGCATGGCGTACGTTTAGGTCAGGATGGTTGGAGGAAGACGACAGGAGAATCGGAGAGGAAGAGAGAAGATTGTAGCGATACCGGGTAGTGCGGGGTTGATTTTAAACTGCGGCACTGGCGACATTAAAAGTGGGAGTAGTTGGGACGAAGCTGGGTGGTGGAGCCTGGTCAAAGGGCTCGCCTCCCAGTGAGCCTGCACAGTGGTCTGCTCGCACGCCTCCCTGTTAGCCGGCGCAACAGTCTGCTCGCACGCCTCCCGTCGACTCATAGGCTTGCTCGGACGGCACCTGCCGATGAGAAGCGGGACTCGTGGTGGCACGTAAACGCCCACGGTTTCAATAGTGAAAGCGTTCGCCTTAACGTGACAGATCTTTGTTCCAAAATACATTAGCTCTTCATTTGTGCAACTTGTCATAAGCAGCTTGTCTCAAATTGAAGAAAAAAATTACGAAGGAATATTTGTGCCATATCACGTGACCATGCTCAGTTTCATAATTTTCAAGTCACTTTTGGATTTTCTGAAATTTAAAATCCAGGATTCAAAAAAATATCATAACCTACATCATGCAATAAATTTTCAATCCATACATCTGTCATGTTGTATTTCTTAAGAAAGGATTTGGTCAAACATTTTGCTTAGTTAGACTTCGGACAAGTTATATATGCAGAGTAAAAGGATAATCCCTCCGTACCGGTGCATTGCCTGATATATTAACTCAAGTACTAGGCATGAACAAACGGGCTCAATTCTGTGCTCATTCTGGTGTAGTAGTAGTAGTACTAGGCAATGCAGTTCACAGGTGACCTTGGGGAGCGGCGACCGAGGGAATTGAACCGTGCTCGGCACGGTTGGTAACGTTGTCTAGTTAATAAAGCATCCCTCCATTGTTCATCGATAGTCATTATGGACCGGGGACATGAGGGGAATTTCCTAGCGCTGGAATTCGTATTTCGACTCAAAACACGGAGGCTCGACTGGTTGGGGTTGCCTACTATGCGTACCACGCACACCACCAGAAGGACACGAGCCCGGTTTTTTTAGGATCAACACGAGCCAAGGTCTGGCTGGTACACCATTGGGTCCTACCATTCGAGAATACGAAAGGAATATTTTAAATTGCCGAACGAAAATCTATGTGTATTACAATGCCCGTATTTTCCTTGCAAATACTAATCTCAACATGGTAATTGATTTATGACGAGTTCTTGAATTAGAGTGAGTTTGTGATATAGTGATCTCAACGTGGATTTTGCATTTCATGGTATCCCTAGTAAGTTTTTCGTTGCAAATTCAAATTTAAAAGATGAACAATATGGTGGTGAGAAAACTTTGTATGTATCAAGCATATGACCATACACACACACACACACACACACACGAACACAACAACAATCCAATAAGTATAGTGCATCTATTTTTCTAAACCATGCATGTATGACACGAATTCAAAAATACTCCTTCTATTCCTAAATATTAGTCTTTTAGAGATTTCAACAAGTGACTACATACGGAGCAAAATGAGTGAATCTACACACTAAAATATGTCTATATACATCCGTATGTGTCAGTCCATTTGAAATATCTAAAAAGACTAATATTTAGGAATGAAGGGAGTAAAATGTAAGACATGCATCGTCCTCAATTCAATATTTAAAATGAACAGGAAATTGGAACATGAATATTAAGTCTAGTACTATAGTACATGCAAATCTTATGTTTAGGCGGAGCTATGTAGATTGTCGGGGGTTAACCCCTCGACCTTAGATAAAATTGTGAAGCTCTGTTTAGGGTTGTTTAGATTATATTTGTCCCCACCCTCCCAAACACCGATTGGTTGTGCACCCCCCTCCCCCCTCCTCCTCCACGGGAGAATATCATGTGACCCCATACCTTCGATGCTATATGCCGATACGAGTTGATTGGAGCTTGTAGATCTGAGGTATAGCAGCTCACATGATGTCTTAATATTTTTACAAGAAACCTTGATGAGTTTGAGAATTGCACACAATTTGTACAAAAACTACTCAGATGCCCTTGGATCACATATCCAACGACCTCGAAGCTCATATCACCGTAGCATCTAAGATGAAGGAGGACATCATATTCTCCTGTATGTAAGAATATCATGTGCTACCACACCTTAGATGCTTTGGTGATACAAGCTCTTCAGAGCCATTGGATTTGTGACCCAACAACTCCTCGGTGGTTTGAATGGTTTTTTGCAGAAAAGCCCCAAAGAGTTCGGCCACTGCTTACAAGCACAAAGACTGCTCAGATGTCATTGGATCTCAGATCAAACAACCTCGAAGCTCGTATCACCGTAGCATCCAAGCTGCGAGAGCACCTTGTGTTTTCTCGCATGGGAGAATATGAGGTGATCCCGCACCGTAGATTCTATGGTGATACAAGTTCACGGAGATCTAACGGCCCACAGTAGGAGGTTTGAATGTTTTTGCAATATACGGCAGAGAGAGTTTGGGAATTGCGCAGAAAGTACAAGTACTACGCATGTGCCATCTGATCACTGATCATACGACCTAGATGCTCGTATCACCGTAGCGGCTAATTAAGCTACGGGGAGCACCTAATATGAGCAACGGGGAGTCGTTGGATCCAAGATGCAGCGGCACACACGAGGCCTGAATGTTTTATTTGCAAAAAAAACTTTGGAGAGTTTGGAAATTGCGGATAATTACAAAGACTACTCCCAAGCCATTGGATCTCACTTTCAATGATGTAAAAACTCGTATCACCATAGCATCTAAGCTGTGGGGTGGATGTGATATTCTATGCCACTGTCATTTTCATTCATAAACTTGCAAAATACGTGTAACTCATGCCGTTACTTGTCTAACTGCGCAAAGTGTTTGTTCAAAAAACATCCTACACTGAAATATCGGAACAACACACGGGGGTCCCACTTGTCATTAATCAAATTTGGACCTAAGGCTAACAAATCTTAAATACGAGATTCGAACTGGCAACCTGGACCACAAAGCGTAAGTCGATAGCCTGAAACAACAACGATTGTTGGCTTTGTCCCATAACTTGATTTTATATAGTATTACATTGAGTAGAGTAGAGGGAGTGCCTCGTCAACACGTGCATGACTGCTGATTCACTTACTGGTGGGTCCCAGATCTGCGATCTCTCTCTTCTCTCCATCGTCTAACCTTTGCATGGGCACACACGAAGAGCGACGCTAGCTTGTCGTGGTGTTATTATAACTAAAAAAGTTTGGAAAATAGAAGAATTGCCTAGAACAAGAGACGTTGTGGCTGGTCGAGACGGAGCTAACCACACCTATCCTCCGTGACACGTTAGCATGATGAAGTTGTGTGGCTAGTGGGGTGTTTTCGACCGACTGGCTGGGTCCCGAGGTCGAACCATAGGTACTACGTCTGATACAGTATATTTTTACACGCACATTTTTCCTCCGTGCCGAGACATGGCACACCCTACCGCGCGGTTCCGGGGTCCTCCCGGGTGGTGCACGCATATATTCTTCCTTGTCGAGACGTGGGACGCCCTACCACACGTTGTCTGCGTCCTCCTCGGTCGTAGCACCAAAGCAAGTAAATGAGTCATCAAATCACGAAAGACCACCTTTCCCGCCGAGTACATAAGTGAAGCACGATGGCTAGCTGGTTGGGCTAGTGCGACCGATTAGCCGGCAGGTAAATTTAAATATCCACCCCGGCGTTGCTCTAGTGTTTGAGTGTGGCGGGATTTTTAATTTTTTTATTGACGGGAGTAGGCACGGCAGGATTTTTTATTTTTTGATTGACGGGAGCAGGCGCAGTAGAAATTAGTCACAATTACCCCACCTGTAAAACCCACTGATCCCTGATGTGAGAAGTCGTCAACTGGTGTTTTCCCATGGTGAAAACCAAAAGATCCCCGCTCCTCGGCTAGCTCCCTCCGCCTTCCCGTAGATTGCATTGCCTTTCAGCCATTTCGCCCCATTTGCTTCATCTGCCCATTGCTTCTACCTGGAGCCATGGCAGTGCAGCAGATCACGGAGTCCGAGGTGAGGCGCCTGACACAGGAGCTCCAGGCCAAGGATGCGGAGCTCAGGGCCAAGGACGTGGAGCTCCGTGAGCTCAAGGAGGAGAGGTGTGCCATGCTCCTCCATTATGTGCGGGAGTTCACAGAGCTTCAAAAGCGGCAGGCGTCCACCACAAAGATGCTCGAGGCGTCAGAGGCGTTGCTGCAGAATGAGGTTGATACGATAGGCCGTCACGGGAGCCGCCTGGAGCGCGAACAGGCCGATCGAGAAGAGGTCCACGATCGCCCCAGCCACTTGGTGGACCAAGTTGCCACACACGTGTTGCGGCTGCCCGATGCCTACCATCGTGCCAGCGCGACCATGCCGGCCGTCGGGCTAAACCCGTTCGACCACCCCGTCGACTTCAACAAGCTGCGGCTTCCTGACCTGGTCTCCTTCTTCACCTATATCTCTGACGAGCTGAGCCGTCTCCGCGCGATGGTGGGGGCGGAGCTGGACAAGGAGGGGTTGCAGGTTGCCGTCGCCGTTGCCGGGCGAATCCTCTCAGGGCTCCGTCACCGGAATCCATTCGTGCCATTGGACGCCGTCTTTGATGAGTTGGCTCCCGTCGACCGAGAGCGGGATCTGCGGGCGGTTGCACCCTGCATCACCAACATCATTCGCCTCGAGAAGCAGAGGGACTTCGGTGGTGTTTAGGCACCCTCTGCATGGGCATGTCCATGTCTCGGCGCAACATGACCGTTGGATCAAACTCAGATGGTGCAGATCCGTCACTGTAGCACAAAGCATGTGGGTGTGTTTGGTTGCATTCTCATCTCAATATAGTTGTTCCCTCTTCGTGTATTTGTGTTAACCTACTAGTGTGAACTCATGCAACCTTCATGCACTCTGCCAAACACACAAAAGTGGGTCGAGAAGGGAATTTTTGCTCCCATCCCGTGCACCCTTCATACACCCTGCCTAACACTGATTCGTGCTTCATATGGTTCATGTTTCATGGAGTACTGTAGCACCGCACTCTCCGTGCATTGTAGACCTAGTTCTGTTAACACTGATCTCACTGTTCATTCTCCACCGGACAGTCGTAAAAGCGGTACTATGTTACTACATTACTGTTCATATAGTTGACATGCGCACAACATCATTTGTTATTGTCATATCTTACTACACTAGCAACAAGATTATGTAGTACTGACGTATGAACCACTGCACATGCCTAGTAGTAGGAGCACTATGTATGTTCAAGTGGTTGCCGTGTTTCGCACTCCTCCGTCGTAAGAGTGGAAACGCTTGTTGTAATCATTTTTTTTCTTCAGAAAAACAGTGGACACGCTCTACCGTGGGGATCCTCCTATAGCCATGCACTAAATTACTCACTTTCGCCGACGTGTGGGACAGCCAGCATTGGGGTCCACCAGCCATGCACTAAATTACTCCATAGTAGAATGACGGTAGACTACCCGATTGAAGCATCGCAGTAATGTCCAATGAGCCATCAAATCACAAAACACCCTCCTTTCCAGCAGTAAGTTGGACGGACGAAGCAACCATCATTTCACTCTTCTCTCTCAGCTTCCTCTCTTGAAGAAAACCCCCACTCGCTTCACTTCTCCCTCATCTCGTTCCTCGTTTCACTCTTCTCTCTCAGCTTCCTCTCTTGGATGGACGCTGGAGCACCGGCCGATGTGATGTCTATGGCTCTGGCCAAAACCGTCGAGGCTCGTGGTACGCAGAAGCGCAAGCACCCTGCCAAGACTACCGCGGACAAGCTCAAAGCCATCGCCTTGTCCAAGCCCCCCTCTTCGGGATCCCCCATTAAGCAAGTCCAGGTAATATCTCTTCTTGACGATCTTTTTCTTGATCTTGACCATGTTTTTTCATCTAACACAAAGTACTAATACTAGTAGTACAACTTTCTGGGTGATCTTGCATGTGATTTTTGTGTGCCAAATGACGGTTCTAAATTCCTCTTTTGACCAAAACATGCGAGAGGTTAACACAAATTTCTTATAGATTACTTTCAACTACTCCCTCCGTTCCAAAATTCTTGTCTTAGATTTGTCTAGATACTGAAGGAGTACCTTATGAACATCAATGCTACCTTTGAAGAGGGTATATTTGCCTCAGTAACTTGTGTTATGGATATTGCAAGCAATCCCTCTGCTCTCATGCCTTTGAAAACATGTTCTAGTGTCTTTGTTCACTCATTTCTGTGCGTATATGTAGTCATATATGGAGTATAATATCAAAAATCATCTTATATTTCTGAACGGAGGTAGTAATAAAATATGGTTTCTGTTTGAATTAGAACCAGGTCCACGGTGGAGATGAAGTTCTCAAAGTCATGTCGTGTGAACTGGAAGACCTGAGGATGAGTTCTACTGCTAAACTATCCAGCTGTTGTGTCCTTGTCATCACGTGTCCTGAACTAGTGTTTTCCTGTAACATTGTTGTCAGGCGTGTTCTCGAGGCTGTACTTGACCACAGCAATTTCCTGGTTGTGCCTTCAATTACGAAGGGTGTGGTTCTTGTAAAGCTTCCCGACAAATCTGATGCGGCCTGTCTTCATCATCATGTTTATGAGTGGAAAGACCACTTTGTTAGGTTCTCCAAGGTTGATGATATGGTGATGGTGCAGGTAGACATCTATCACGAAGTCCATGGCCTAGTCAGTTATGCGGGGTTCATCCCGTAGGTCGGTGGCAAGAAATAGTCTGCAGAGTTTAATTAGCGCAACTTTGCTTGTTTGTAGTAAGTACTATTGTTTAGTACTTGATTTGTGTTTGTGAACCCTGTATTGTTTAGTACTGCCACTTTTGGTGTGTGATGAGTCCTGAGAATAGTCTATGTTAATGTCTGTCCACTCAATTCAGTATGTATATTTTGAAGTGTCTAGATCATCTTTTTTGTGAGGATAGTTTATCAATTATGGTTACACTCCAATATCTGTATGCATTGTGGGGTTTATCGCACCCACCAGGATTTCCAGTCCCATGGATGTTCGGTCCATATGATTTGTCACAACCTTTGGACTATCCTGCTTGTGGGAGTAGGCGGGGGACCTACATGCCACCCGTAGTTGGACGATCAATCTTCTGTTTAATACTTCAACATAGTGATTTCCTGGTAAGGATTCACTCGTGTCACATCAAGTAAACCTTATTGATTTACTATCTAAATCTTATTGATTTAATGTCATGTTTTCTTTCTTTTCCTGCAATTTTACAATGCACGTTTTGCCATGTGACATTCATCACAGAATAAACCATTTGGTTTGCTCTACGATGGCTATTTTTGCAGGTTTCACTTCTTATGTCGTGTCAGTAACGAAGGCACTTCCCATCACTTATATTACTGGAAAAAATATTGGATCAGTCTGTTGTCTGAGTACAAGCTGAATCCCTATGATGAACTGCAGTTTGGTTTAACAAAAATGCCACAATTAGTCCTTCTCGCGTTTAAAAGAAATGAAGAAAAAATTGGATCACGGTCACAGAGCCTAGTCAAGTTAGAAAGCTGGTCATAGCAGACCAGACATGATCGCCGATGTCTTGTACATCGGTACCACCTTTAGGAACGGATCGAGCACCGGTAGTTGCTCTAGGACTGACAGCGGCAGCAGCTCACTCTAATCCAGCTGAGGATTGGGCACCAACCGTGTCAGCGGATCAGGCTGATCTACCGGAGGATTGGGCATCAACACCGGCACCTACTCCGACACCGACACCAGCTCTACAAGGAGCACCATCTCCAGCAGCAGCAGCGGCACTACCAGTCGCACGGGCACCAGCAATAGCTTCGGCATCTGCACCAACACTTGCACTTGCATCTGCTCCGGCCCGTGCAGCGGCAACCGAACAAGCAGTTGCACCGGCAATAGACTGGGCTGCAGTTCGCACTTCATATACCAAAGTCCTTACAAAAACCGACATGTCCACCTTCTTGGTAAGCATTGGCTGCCCAAGTGTTTTGTTCTTTTTTCTTTCCATGTTGTTTCACATGATTCACTGTGTTGATCTAACTATTTGTGTATTGTCTTCTTGTTTGCAAACAGAAAATTCCTAGAGCAATAAGGAGTCGTTCAACAATCCGGGCGACCGTGGCCAAGTTTCTCTTACCATGCGCAGCCTTGGTGTGAATGAACCTACTCAATATACTATAAGTACAAAGGATGGTCGCATGATGATTGATGCTAAAGGATGGTCAAGGTTCAAATCTAAATCATATCTTGCGGTAGGGGATGATGTCAAAATCGAACTTTCTCGGCAAGGAGAGCTGGTCCAAATCAACTTTGAAATTCTTCGGTAGCAGCGCGCAACTGCCGAACTGATCTATCCTCCGAGAGATTTTGATGTAATAATCTCGCATGGTGAAACAAGTGTCCTGTGTGTATAAGTAGTATGACAGTATTATTTATCACATGATATATCATTGATAGAATTGCAACTCTCATTGTTGGTTAGGAACTGTCGTTCGATTTCATTCCAACAGTTGCCGTGCTTTATTCAATTTTGTGTATTCTCCTTGCGACAGCATCTAAAACCAGCACCGTACCGATCACTTGCAATATGAAAAGCGCTGAGGTAGAACACATGGGCCCCCAAACATGCAGGCCCATCGGACTGTGGCCCAAAGTCCAGAACTGTGAGCCCGTCTAGGTATTATATTCTCAGCTAAACCCCCATAATGCCCGTGTGTTGCACATAACATCAAGATGCATTTGTATGAGTATTTTATCTTGTGAAAGAAAAGGATGAACGAGGGAAGACCTTATTTGCAAATGTGGAGAGGTGTATGGGTACCTTTTTGCAAAATTGCCATAGTTTCCTTCCTATCCGTCAGATATAAATCGGACGGCCTATACTGCAGGATGGAAGGCACACCATCATCACCAACTCGTCTATAATGTGTTAAAAAAACTCTATTTTTTATAATTATATATGTCATATATATTCCCCTTGATTTTTCTTATGTATAAAGTTGTGATATATATATATTTCTTTACAGAGGGAGTATCTCTCTGTCAAAAAAATATTTATGTGTAACTAGTTACACATGTCTTTCTACTTCCTTTCGCTGATATGTGGGGCATCCGACAACGGGGTCCACGTGCTATATGCACCAAATTAGAGTGCACAACTGCACGGTAGACACACCCGGTCGTAGCGCCGCAGTAATGCCCAATGAGTCATCAAATCACAAAACCCCCACCTTTCCAGCTTTAGCAGTAAGCTGCACGGATGAAGCGGCAATATTTCACCGGGCCTGAATCCCCTTCTCCCTCGTCTGCTTGTTCAGAGAAAACCCCCTCTCGGTGATTGCATAGGGTTTTCTCATGGAGAACCAGGTATGAATTCTTCATCCATCCCTGATAAATCCAAGTCCCTTGGTCGCGGGTAATCCTAGGATGGCAGCCGCCGCCGTTGATGCATTTTCTTCCTACTGAATCTAGTGTGTTTCATTTGCAGTGCCCAAAGTGTGAGGACCCTACAGGTTTCTGCGCCCTTGGCGAGACGCCACACTTTTTCCTTCTCATCCTAACACAGGATTTTAAAACGCGCACAGTATGTTCCTAGAATCCCCTTTTCTATCCGAGAGGGTGGGGTTTTTTGAACATGCTGTCAACTAATTTGGAAATTTGGATTGCTATATTTGGATAAAAGGTACTAGTGCGATGGTCAACACTGACGCAAAGGAGGAAATTATTTCTAGATTTGGATAGGGAATACATTGTGTTCTCATATTATTTTTCCTGTAGTGCATTATTTGCTCTGCCAGAACACATGTACTCAAGATGCTCGGCCTTGCCATAACTGAGTACACCAGTTTAATGGTCACAGTGAAGACAAGCCATGGATACAAGTTCCGAGTTGGGTTCATGAACCAAGAAGATCGCTGCTTTTTTTATGGCTGAACTTGTATAAACTTTCTCAAGTGTTACGGGCTGAAAGTTGGCGCATGAATGTTGATGGAAATAGCAGAACATGGTCTCATCTTCACTGCGATCTTCCACCCCGGACGACGTTCCAATTGTTCATCCATGTTAGTTTTGTATCTGGTTCTTGCTTGTTGCCTCGATTACTTCTTAATCCACCTATTATGTCTAACTAATCACAATTTAACTTTAGAAGTAGCAATGAATCTCTCCTGAAGATGCTACTTCTAACTAATATTTTCTTATAGTTGGTGGCACGTGTAGATTTTTTCAGAGTTAAGCAGGCTGCTCGTTTGTTATTCTATAAGAACTCGGCTGTTACTGATGGCATTGAAGTTGACTGGGATGACATCCACAAGTTCCTACACTTTATTGATCATCTTGAGGTCTTTGTGGGACGTTCCAATGGTGGAAGGCCACGTGGGATATGTGTGCCACTGCTGCACTCGTTGAACAGGTCCAACTGTGTCGAGAAACTTATGGTACGAGTTGTTTTCTGTTATATATGTTGTTCATAAACTATTGCTTATACATAGTTTTACAGCTGTGATCTTCTTGAAACGGAAACTGGCCAGTTCTATTATTCCTATACAGATGCCTAACCATGGTCGGGTCAGACTTGCGCTTGGTCACAACATGATGTTTATGTCGACCTACTCCATTCCCCTTGGAGGTGAAAAGATACTTATTCATGGGTGGTCTCATATAATGAAGGCCCGTCCATCTTGGAGAATAGGATAGAAGATTAAGATCCTGCTTTTCCATGGCTCTAAAGGGAATATCATGTTTATTGACCACATTGCGAGATGAAGCCGCTTTCAAAAGGTTGTTGATGCGTGGGGTGGCGCCTGGGCCTTGTCCTGGGGCTTGGCGGCCTCACCCTTGGTTAACTGTAGGCAAAGTAGCACTGTTCGAGGCATGCTTTGTACGGTTGAACCTGTATAAGTACTCATACTGCTTTTAGCTATGGTTGTTAAGTGCCCCTGCTGGTTTCAGTTAACGTTGTTAAGTACTCCTGCTGCTTTTACAGTCTATCATGTTTCTTCAGTCCTGTCTTCCTCCAGCCGCCAAAACCAAACCAGCGCCGGCGGGGCCGCCTGCTTCCGCCTCCCATGGCTGGCTGCACCTCAGCACACGCATCGCCGCCCCACCGTTTCCTAAATCGTTAACGCCGACGTCCGAGGCCTCGCCGTCGTCCTCCACGTCCTTTGGTGCGCTCACCGCAGTGCCGCCCTCTCGCGTTGTCAACATGGTCAACAAACAACAGGAATCGGCAAAAGTACGTGGAGAGGATGACAGTAGGGGCCCACCATGTCAGCGTATGGAAAAAGAAAATGCTTCCTCCTAGTGGTTTCCTGACATCTAGGACCCACGACATTGTGAGCGTATATAGTCAATAGACAAGAGAACAACACAAGATCGGCTGACACCTAGGACGTAGCTGCTCGAGCAATATTTTTTTTGTTTGTTATTGTTGAGACGGAGTAGGGTTTCAACTGGGTTGTGCTCGTCTAGCCTGGGCTTATATTTTATGTTCACCATATGACCAGCCCAGCTATTTTTTCTTTGGGAAAATGAGCCTAGTTTATTTTTTCTGAAAAATACCCAATCTAGGCCTACTTATTTTTCTACGCCCTGATGGGCTGCAACTCTTTCAAGACGCCTTCAAATTTTGAAAGTAATATGAAATGGGTTGTAAATATAAAAACAGATGACAAATTGGCAATTACTTTAAAATTTCTGAATTTTTCACATTTTCAGATTCCTATTTCACTGGTCTTTACCCTAATTTAAATATATCTTCAAAGTACTTTAAATCTGGCACGACATTTCAGTATTAAAAATAGTTTGGAACCCACAGAAATATGCGAAATTTCGTTTAAGTTTTTAACCCTGGCCCTGGCCAACAAAAAAACAGACTGCAATAAATTGCATAAGAAGTTGCAATGAGCTATATATAAATTATTAAAAAAAGGGAATGGTCTGACTTGTGGGCCTATTAAGTTGATGCGTGTGCAAGTTTTTTAGTTATTATATACCTCAACAAACGATTCTAGCAGACATAGCCGTTGGATGTCAATCCAACGGCCGTCGTGTTTCTTCACTCTGATCTTCTTGCTCCAGCCGCCAAATCCAGCGCCGGCGAGGCCGCCTGCTCCCACCTCTCGTGGCTGGCTGTGCTGCCGCGCAGGCCTCACCGTCCCCTACTACACCTACCGCTCGCCAGGGCATCCCTCTACTCAACCACACCCCTTGTTATTCTGCGGCGACGGCAGCCTCATACCGCAGCCGAACCAGTGAACCCTCGTACTCTTCTCCGCGCGGGCTTTCACCGCCGCGTCTTCCCCGGCTCCGCATCGTCCCCTTCCTAGGCCTCGCTGTCGTCCACCGCCCTGGTGCTCTTGGCGCAGCATGGTCAACGTGGTCAAGGAACGACTTCCATTGGACGTGGACTGTACGTGGAGAGGCTGACAGCTGGGTCCACGGCCGCACACCAGGAAATGCCTCCTTATTACACGCAAAATAATGATTCCTCCAGCTGACATCTGGGACCCACCGGAAGGGCCTCCGTATTTCACGAAAAAAATGTTCCCCCCGCTGACAGGTCGGACCCACCAGCTATATCTTCGCACGCAAGGAAGTGCCTCCTTATTACGCACAAAAAAATGAATACCCCCTGCTAGCTGGGACCTAGCATAGTGGGAGGCTGACTTGTGGGCCTACTAAGTTGACAGGGGCGGAGGACTTTGTCAACTTAGTCAATATGAATGATTCAAGCTCCAGTGACCGTACGATGTCCATCCAACGGTCATAGTGCTTCTTCAACCTCTGGTCTTCTTGCTCCAGCCGCCCAAAGCAGCGCTGGTCGTGCCGCCTGCTCCTGCCTCCCGTGGCCGGCTGTGCTGCCGCGGAGGCCTCACCGCCCTCTACTACTCCCACCATTGGCCAGGCCATCCCTCCACTCACCCACACCCCCACTGTTATTCTACGACGACGGCAGCCTCACACCGAAGCTGAACCAGTGAACCCTCGTACTCCTCTCCGTGTGGGCATCAACTACCGCGTCTTCCCCGGCTCCGTGTTGTCCCCTTCCTAGGCCTCACCGTTGTCCACCGCCCTGGTGCTCTCGGCGCGGTGTGGTCAATGTGGTCAAGGAACGACTTCCATCAGAAGAGTACTGTGTGTGGAGAGGCTGACAGCTGGGTCCATGGCCGCAGCAAGGAAGTGCCTCCTTATTACGTGGAAAATAATTATTCCTCCACCTGACAGCAGAGACCCACCGGATGGGCCTGATGAGGATACAGATCTGGGGTAGGGTCATAAGCCTGACCTACACGTCCTACCCAAGGTCACTACCCAAGAAGGCAAGAAGGTCAAGAGACTCCGTGAGACCCCCGGTCAAAGGTGTCGAGTGCAATCCACTCGACATCATGTCACTCAGAAATCTCCCTGCCTATTGTCACTCGACTAACAAGAGAATCACTCGACCTCCCGAAGACCAGGAGTCCCTCAGCGTGCAACGGATATGCATTCACTCCGTAGTATTTAGGGCCATTAATAGCACTTAAGGCTGGCGTTACCAGTAACGCCAGCACTTTATGTACATTTACTCCCTTGTAATGGAGGGCGGGAGCAGTCCTGGCGAACTCTATATAAGCCACCCTCCTCCTCTGGCACAAGGGTTCACACCCCCTGTAATATCACACACATAATCCAATCGACCGCCTCCGGGCACCGACACATAGGGCTGTTACTTCCACCGTGAAGGGCCTGAACTCGTAAACTCCGTGTGTACACCTTCGCCATAGCTGAGATCTTGCCTCTCCATACCTACCCCCCTTTCTATTCTCAGACTTAGAACCATGACAGTTGGCGCCCACCGTGGGGCAGGTGTCTTAGCGACTTATTGGTGAAGTTGCAAGTTTTTCCGATCATCATCATGGTTTCCGGCGGCGAGTTGGTTGAGGGCCGTGAGATCCGTCTCGGCGCGCTCGTTTTTGTCGCCGACGACTCGGCATGGCTTCAGGAAGCTCCGCTCGACGTTGAGGCGCTCCCTGTCCGAGGAGCGACGCACTTTCGCGCGAGCGTTCGTGGCGTCCTTCTTCGGCAGTCGTCAACCCAGTATCAGTCGGCTCTGATAGCATCTTCCCTCCCAGCTGTTCGCGGCCGCAAGCGATCCGGTCAGTCGCGGCTTCAGCGGTGGGTGAAGCATGTGGTGGCTCGGCGTTCGGCCACCCATCAAGTCGCGGCAATTGAGCCCGACGAAACTCTCCACGGTCTGTTCGATCTGTCGACTGGCTCCGCGGAGACTGCATCCGAGTGCGATAGCAGCAATCCTGCGGCTGAAGTCCTGATGGTCAATGGTCTGCGTGTGTAGGACCTTGAAGTATGTCTAGAGGGAGGGTGATTAGACTACTTGACCAATAAAAACTTAACCTTCTCCCAATTTTAGAGTTTGGCAGATTTTAACTACTTTAGGACAAGTCAAGCAATCATCACACAATTCAAGCAAGCATGCAAAGAGTATATAGGCAGCAGAAATTAAAGCATGCAACTTGCAACAAAGTAAAGGGAAGGGTTTGGAGGATTCAAACGCAATTGGAGACACGGATGTTTTTGGCGTGGTTCCGATAGGTGGTGCTATCATACATCCACGTTGATGGAGACTTCAACCCGCGAAGGGTAACGGCTGCGTGAGTCCACGGAGGGCTCCACCCAAGAAGGGTCCACGAAGAAGCAACCTTGTCTATCCCACCATGGCCGTCGCCCACGAAGGACTTGCCTCACTAGCGGTAGATCTTCACGAAGTAGGCGATCTCCTTGCCCTTACAAACTCCTTGGTTCAACTCCACAATCTTGTCAGAGGCTCCCAAGTGACACCTAGCCAGTCTAGGAGACACCACTCTCCAAGAAGTAACAAATGGTGCGTTGATGATGAACTCCTTGCTCTTGTGCTTCAAATGATAGTCTCCCCAACACTCAACTCTCTCTCAATGGGTCTGGATCTGGTGGAAAGAAGATTTGAGTGGAAAGCAACTTGGGGAAGGCTAGAGATCAAGATTCATATGGTAGGAATGGAATATCTTGGTCTCAACACATGAGTAGGTGGTTCTCCCTCAGAAATGGTAAGTTGGAAGTGTAGGTTCATTCTGATGGCTCTCTACACGAATGAAGAGGAGGTGGAGGGGTATACATAGCCTCCACACAAAATCTAACCGTTACACACAATTTACCAAACTCGGTGGGACCGAATTGTTAAACTCGGTCGGACCGATTTAGTAAACCTAGTGACCGTTAGTGATTTTCGGTGGGACCGACATGCATCTCGATGAGACCGATTCGGTTAGGGTTAGGGCATAACATAATCTCGGTAAGACCGATTACACAAACTCGGTGAGACCGATTTGGTAATAAGCTTTCCAGAGAGTTGGTCAGGTAAACTCGGTGGGACCGATTTGCTCTTTTCGGTGAGACCGAAATGTTACAAAAAGGAAACAGAGAGTTTACATTGCAATCTCGGTGGGACCGATCGCTCACTTCGGTTAGACGAAACGTTACGAAGGGAAACAGAGAGATTGCAACCCCATCTCGGTGAGACCGAGATCCCTATCGGTAAGACCGATTTGCTTAGGGTTTGTGGCAGTGGCTATGACTTTTGGAATCGGTGGCGCCGGATAGGAAGTTTTGATGTGACCGATTTTGGCTTTGGGATTAGGTCATTTGTGGATGTGGGAAAGTAGTTGAGGGTTTTGGAGAATATCACGAAGCACATTGAAGCAAGAGGCTCATTAAGCAAAACCTCATCCCTCCTTGATAGTATTGGCTTTTCCTATAGACTCAATGTGATCTTGGATCACTAAAATGTAAAATGAAGAGTCTTGAGCTTTTGAGCTTGAGCCAATCCTTTGTCCTTAGTATTTTGAGGGATCCACTTTCATCATCCATGCCATGCCATTCATTGAGCTTTCCTGAAATAATAGTCTTGGAATAGCATTAGCTCAATGAGCTATATGTTGTTATTAATTACCAAAACCACCTAGGGATAGTTGCACTTTCAATCTCCCCCTTTTTGGTAATTGATGACAACATATAGATCAAAGCTTCGACAAATGATAATAAGATTGAATAACATCGTCGCTTTGAGAAGTATGTGATAAGCAAGAGCTCCCCCTAAATATGTGCATAGTTTAAGATTTGCTTTGGACTGCAAATGCACAATGAATTAGGCTCATGGGTTACTCTTCCATGTCACATACATCTTGGTGGAGCGCTCAAAATAATAAACAATGAATACATGCACTCATCACCAAGCATAGTGAATGATCACATAGGATAGATAGGATAATATTAAGCATGCATAAGTGTAGCTTATGATCAAACACATGATCATCAATGTCTCACAGGCATAGTATCTCAACCAAAAGCAAACAAAGTTTGAAAAACCACCAAATAAAGCAAGAGAGAATAAAAGCAACACTCTCTCTCGAAGCCTATGATCTATACATTTTTCTCCCCCTTTGGCAACAAATTACCAAAAAGTTCATAGAAAATGCATAGTGCTAGATCGTCTCTCAGGCTTGATCTTCTGGTGGTGGTGTAGAGATGGCTCCTTGGACGAAGGCTTCAGTTGAAGTAGAGGGTGCTGGAGGAGTTGGTGCTAGAGCTGGTTGCACTGGAACTGTTGGGGCAGTAGCTGGTGCTGAAGTTGTTGCTCTAGTGTCTGTCACTGGCACTGCAACTGATCTCTGGGCTCTGGGCACTCTGGCAAACACATTGGTGGTTGTCTTGCCCTTCCTCTCCTGCATGTCATCCTGCAGCTGCTCTACAACTGACTGAATCTCAGTTACCTTGACATCTAGATCATAGAACTTTTGTTCCATGATTCTCTCCAGGCTCTCCTGGTTTTGAGTTAGGGTGGCCAACCCCTTCTCAATCCTCAGAGTTGATGCAATCAAGTAACCAAGCTGCTCTTGTTTGGTTTTTAAGAAATACTCAGATGCCTCCTCTTGAGTTGGCATCTTGGCAGCCTTCTCCTTCTTTGCCTTCTCCTTCTTCTCCTGAGCTTGGATTGATTGTGGATCATCTTCATTCATGACAACCTCATTGTCCTCAAAGTCTGGATAAATTGGAAAATGTTCCTTATCCAACTGATATTTCCCTATGCCCATCTTGGAGTTGATCAATTCTTGAATTTGAGGTGCATATCCACAGCTCCTCTTCTGATCTGCTGCAGTCCTCTTGATTGTTTCAATGATGAGGCTCATGACTTTGAACTTCTAGGGCACATCAAACACATGCAGCATGTTGATGGCATGTCCTCTGATCATGTTATGGTCACCTGACTTGGGCAACAAAGTATGCCTCAGAATCCAATTTATGGTTGCCAACCCTGACAGCAAAAAGTGAACTAACCCAAACTTGTGAGTCTCTACAGCCTTGTCAGGAATCTCCTTGTACATGTGAGCCATTGAGTTGTGACCCAACTTCTTCTTTGCATATATGTCCAAGTCATATTCTTCTTCCTTGGGGGCATTGATCAAACTTTCCCATTCTTCAACAGTGGATTGGTACCTTGTACCTTCAGACATCCACACAATTCTACCATCTGGGTAAAAATATGATGTGGAGTAGAACTGCATGATAAGCTCATCATTCCAGTTGGTGAACTTTTGTCCAACAAAATCTGCTACTCCACAAGCAATAAAGCTCTCCTCCACTCCAGGGTAGTGCTGCTCATTCTCTCTGATGAATTTCCAGTCAGCCCACCTCATATCATAGACAATGGTCTTCTTGTCCAACAGAATGGTCTCATAAAAGTCTTGTTGTTCCTTTGTGTGGAACCTGTAGTCAACAGTAGTTCTTCTTCTTGAAGCATATGGGTCTTCCATCCTCCACAGCCTCAGCCATGAATCCTTCCTGATTCTCATGTCCTCAGCCACAGGATGGGCATCATTGTGTTATGCTATCTTGGGCTTGAGCTTTCTAAGGACCTGTCCTTCTTCATCTTCATCTTTTTCAACATTTGGCACTGGGGCCTTGTTCTTTTCAGCAGCTAGAATACTCCTAGTATTCCTCTTTGGAGCTTGCTTGGCCTTGGAGGCAGCTTTGGGTGCATCTTTGGCTTGGATGTTGCAGCCCCTGCCCTGATTGCATCTCCCATAAGCTTAGCTGCCTTAGGAGCTGGTGCAGCATCCTCTTCCTCTTCATCAGAATCCCTTCTCATTGAGGGATTTCCAAGGACCTTGGCAGTTGTGGTTCTAGCTCTCTTATTTTTCTTGTCCTGATCACCATCATCCTTTGATTCAATTGTGAACTTCATGGTTGCACTAGTGGGGACTTTCTGAGGTTTTGATGGTGCCTCTTTCCTTGCAGGTGCCACTTTGGGTTGAGTCTGAGCTGGCACTTGAGTGGACTTCCTGGCCTTTGGCATTGGAGTTCTCTTGGCAGGAACTTTCTTCTTTAGGCCTGGCTTTGTGCTTTGTGTAGAGCCATACTCTTTCTTGAGCACCACTTTCTTAGAAGTGGCCTCATCCTCCTCAGCTTTGTAATCCTCATCTTCTGAGTCTGAGGTTCTCTTCTTCCTTTGCCTAGTTGCAGCCTTAGGCAAATTGCTAGGAGTACTTCTGCTCCCATCATCTGAAGTTGAGGGACTAGTGCCCTCACTCAAGTCCATGTGCTCTTCAGACCTGTTCTGGCTGTCACTCTGATCAGACATACTGCAAAAGCTGACTGCTGACCCTGTGAAGAGTTATAGATGAGATAGAATAGATGAGCATCACAAAATGCAGAGATTTTTGCAAAAGAATGATTCAAAAGTTCAGTTTTAGTTTTCTAGAGAAAGCATTTTGGATCAACCGATTTTCAAACTCGGTGATACCGAAGCAGTTTTGGAACCTAAACTGATGATCTCGGTTGGACCGAGTTTCAGTTCGGTGGCACCGAGACTGCTAAGGTTTCACAGAATCTTCAACTCGGTCGCACCGATTAGTAATTCTCGGTCAGACCGAGAGTCACTAGTGCAATGGCATACGCCAAATTGGTGAGACCGAGTTTTTCAACTCGGTGGGTCCGAGATGGTTTCGGCGGAAACCTAACCCTAAAAATTTGAATCACATCTAACCTACAGACTATTTTGGTTGGATAGAAGAATCTCAATTGTGGCAAGAATCAATATGAAAACAATGTGCTAGGAATCAGACGTGGATAGCACAAAGATCAAGTCCATACCCTAACTTGGCGGTGAACTTGCTACGGCGGGGACGATTTCCGTTGACGGCGACGAAGACCAGCGACAGGAGGCTGCTGGCGGCGAGGAGACGATCCGGAGACCACGATGGCAGAGCGAGCTATTGCGCGGGCGAAGGGTTTCGTAGAAATTTCCAAACTTTTGCCCGTGGCTATATATATAGCCCGTCCATGTCGGTGTGACCGAGTGGAACAACTCGGTGGCACCGAGATGCATAACTGTGTTCAGTTATAGCAAATCGGTGAGACCGAAAAGTTCAAATCGGTTGCACCGAGATTGAAAACTCAGACCAACTTGGTGATCTCGGTAGGACCGAAATGAAAGAATCGGTCAGACCGAGAATCACAAAGAGGTTTTGGAAGTTTAAGTCTATGACGAATCGGGGACTCCGAGTGCTCCTCACACAGAGTGGTTCGAATCTGACTTGATCAAATTTTGTGATGTAGCATGAATAGAGTTTGAGATGAGAAAAGCATAGATAGCTAAAGAAGGTTCTTAGGCATTCTTGTCCATCCACTTGGCACAAAGAAAATAATCCAAACAATCAAAAGAACAAGTGGATGTCCTTGAATGAGTAAAATATGCACCAACATGCTCACACAATAAGATAGCAAATGAAATATGTGGCAAAGCATGCACAACCAATTTTAGCATCTATCAAACAATTTGGCGATGACTAGGTCATCTATATATGAGTATATTGACTTAGGAGTCAAATGAGAACATTTGATCATAGGTCATACTCATCGTTTAAGCTCAAGTGGGGTTACCACTTTTACATAATGCATTAATGTGTTCACACCATTAGAGTTGCTTTGACTCAATTATTAGAGTTAAGCTCCCCCTAGATGTGAGATCCCCCCTTAGAGGGATGAACTAACCTTGGGTTTTGTCGATGATGACTTCATGTAGGTGTTGAAGATGTAGTTGCTCAATGTTGATGTAGATCATTTGGAGCAATCCTTTGCAGTGAGTTGCACTTTCAACTTACCTACATGGGTTAGTCCCACAAGGAACAAACAAGAATATCCATAGACATAGAGTGATGCACACACAAGATGATGTCCATGTAATCATTAGGTTACCTTGTCCCCTGTCTTACCAACATGAGGGTTTGTGACTCCTTGAACTAGTGCAAGATGTGGAAGTTGAGTGCACTTGTTCTTGCCAAAATGATATGAGTGAAGAATGTTGGCGGAGTCACCCTCAAGAACTCTCTAGTTCTTCTTCTTCGGGATCCACATCATCTTGATGGGAATCCTTGGAGTTGTAGTTGTACTTGATGAAGTAGAACTTGACATAGTCTTGGGGACCCAGTTGAACGAGGCTTTGGGTGCTTCTTCAAATGCATCAATCTCTTCTTGAAGCTTGTCCTTGCCTTTGTTCTTGTGGTCTTGTGGTGGAAGATCATCTTGAGCTTGTGTTCCCTTTAAGGAAGTAGGATCATACTTCTCTTGTTGAGGAACAAACTTCGTCTTGGGGTATTGATCTTCTTCCCACTCAACTCCATTGGCATTGAACTTTCGTTCAAAACCAACACATTGATTCTTCTGGTGCCTTCCTTGCTTGCGTACAATTTCCTCGAATTGCTTACTCCCGGCAAGGCTCTTGTAAACACCTTTCTCTATAATTCCCTTCAATAAGCTATTTTATTGCTCAAGTGTAACTTGGCTAAGAGAATCATTAGTGGAATCAAGAGAACTACTAGAAGCAAAAATATTGGATTTGACATTATTATTGTTACTACTAGAGGAAGTATCTTTCTTGTACTTGTTACTAGACTTGACTTGAGGCATGTAAGTAGATAAGAGTAAACGCTTGGCAATGTAAGAAGAACTTTTCTTGCAAAGATCATCATTGATTGCTTTTAAGAACTCATGCTCTTGATCAAGATTGAGCTTTTCAAAGCGTAACTTCTCATGAGCCCTTAAAAGTTCTCGATGATCTTCGTAGATAGTTTCATGAGCTAACTTAAGAGTTTAATTCTTTAGTTAGAAGCTCAATCTTCTCCTTATCATTGACATTCGTTTTAGCATGATTAATTGACGTTTCATCATCATCCACAAGCAAGTCATCTTCATCACTATTGAAATCAACATACTCGGGATGTGTTACCTTTGGGCCTTTGGCCATGAAGCATCTTCCAACACCTTCATTTGGTGAATCAAATATGTCATAGGAGTTGGTTGACACAAGTGCTAGACCAGCAACACCTTCATCTTGAGTATATTCGGAGTCGGAGTGATAGCTTCTCTCGGAGTGATTGTCGGAGTCGGAGCCGGATACCCATTCACCAACATGAGCTTGATGTCTTCATTTTGTGTAGCTCCTTGATGACTTGTTCTTCCTTTCTGAATCCTTGCTTCTCCGTGAGGGTCTTCGTTCATAACGGTCATCTCTACTCCTCCTCTCTCTTGGTGGTGATTCTTCTCTTTTGCTCCTTCTTCTTGGAGAATCTTCTCTTCTTTTGTAGGGTGCCGTACACTCATTGGAGTAGTGTCCGGGTCTCCCACAAGTGTAGCAATTGCACTCTCGGCTAGAAGACCTCTTGTCATTGTAAGACCTTGATTTGGAGCTTCTTTCTTTACTTCTACTCTTGTAGAATTTGTTGAAGTTCTTCACCATTAAGCTCAATTCTTCATTGAAGGTTGGTTTCTCACTTGATGATGTGGGGGCTTCACTTGAGGCTTTGTAGGCACCACTTGACTTGTTGTGAAGTTCCTCCTTATCCTTGAGAGACATCTCATGAGCAACAATCCTTCCAATGACTTCTGTTGGCTTGAGATCTTTGTAGTTTGGCATCATTTGAATCAATGTGCACACGGTATCATACTTTCCATCCAATGCTCTTAAGATCTTCTTGATGATGAATTTGTCAGTCATCTCTTCACTCCCTAAGCCGGCAATCTCATTTGTGATAAGAGCAAGCCTAGAGTACATTTCAGCGACACCTTCACCATCCTTCATTTTGAACTTGTCAAGCTGACTTTGGAGCACATCCAACTTGGATTCCTTGACGGACTTGGTACCTTCGTGCATATCAATCAAAGTATCCCAAATTTCCTTTGCATTCTCAAGACGGCTGATTTTGTTGAATTCTTCGGGGCACAGTCCGTTGAAGATGATATCACAAGCTTGAGAGTTGTATTGCAACATCTTCAATTCTTCCGCATTAGCTTCACGGTTCAGTTCTCTCCCATCGAAAAATTCACCTTGCAAGCCAATACAAATAATTGCCCAAACGGCGGGGTTATGTCCAAGGATATGCATTTTCATCTTATGCTTCCAACTAGCAAAATTAGTACCATCAAAGTAAGGACCTCTACGGTGATAATTTCCCTCGCTAGACGCCATACTCTCCTAGGTTGTGAAACCAAGGCTATGACCACCAAAAGCTATGGAAATCAAAGCAAATGGAGAGCAAAGCTCTGATACCACTTGTAGGACCTTGAAGTATGTCTAGAGAGGGGTGATTAGACTACTTGACCAATAAAAACTTAACCTTTTCCCAATTTTAGAGTTTTCCAGATTTTAACTACTTTAGGACAAGTCAAGCAATCATCACACAATTCAAGCAAGCATGCAAAGAGTATATAGGCAGCGGAAATTAAAGCATGCAACTTGCAACAAAGTAAAGGGAAGGGTTTGGAGGATTCAAACGCAATTGGAGACACGGATGTTTTTGGCGTGGTTCCGATAGGTGGTGCTATCGTACATCCACGTTGATGGAGACTTCAACCCACGAAGGGTAACGGCTGCGCGAGTCCATGGAGGGCTCCACCCAAGAAGGGTCCACGAAGAAGCAACCTTGTCTATCCCACCATGGCCATCTCCCACGAAGGACTTGCCTCACTAGCGGTAGATCTTCACGAAGTAGGCGATCTCCTTACCCTTACAAACTCCTTGGTTCAACTCCACAATCTTGTCGGAGGCTCCCAAGTGACACCTAGCCAATCTAGGAGACGCCACTCTCCAAGAAGTAACAAATGGTGCGTTGATGATGAACTCCTTGCTCTTGTGCTTCAAATGATAGTCTCCCCAACACTCAACTCTCTCTCAATGGGTTTGGATCTGGTGGAAAGAAGATTTGAGTGGAAAGCAACTTGGGAAGGCTAGAGATCAAGATTCATATGGTAGGAATGGAATATCTTGGTCTCAACACATGAGTAGGTGGTTCTCTCTCAGAAATGGTAAGTTGGAAGTGTAGGTTCGTTCTGATGGCTCTCTCCACGAATGAAGAGGAGGTGGAGGGGTATATATAGCCTCCACACAAAATCTAACCGTTACACACAATTTACCAAACTCGGTGGGACCGAATAGTTAAACTCGGTCGGACCGATTTAGTAAACCTAGTGACCGTTAGTGATTTTCGGTGGGACCGACATGCATCTCGGTGAGACCGATTCGGTTAGGGTTAGGGCATAACGTAATCTCGGTAAGACCGATTACACAAACTCAGTGAGACCGATTTGGTAATAAGCTTTCCAGAGAGTTGGTCAGGTAAACTCGGTGGGACCGATTTGCTCTTTTCGGTGAGATTGAAATGTTACAAAAAGGAAACAGAGAGTTTACATTGCAATCTCGGTGGGACCGATCACTCACTTCGGTTAGACCAAAACGTTACGAAGGGAAACAGAGAGATTGCAACCCCATCTCGGTGAGACCGAGATCCCTATCGGTAAGACCGATTTGCTTAGGGTTTGTGGCAGTGGCTATGACTTTTGGAATCGGTGGCGCCGGATAGGAAGTTTCGGTGTGACCGATTTTGGCTTTGGGTTTAGGTCATTTGTGGATGTGGGAAAGTAGTTGAGGGTTTTGGAGCATATCACTAAGCACATTGAAGCAAGAGGCTCATTAAGCAACACCTCATCCCTCCTTGATAGTATTGGCTTTTCCTATAGACTCAATGTGATCTTGGATCACTAAAATGTAAAATGAAGATCCTTTGTCCTTAGTATTTTGAGGGATCCACTTTCATCATCCATGCCATGCCATTCATTGAGCTTTCTTGAAATAATAGTCTTGGAATAGCATTAGCTCAATGAGCTATATGTTGTTATTAATTACCAAAACCACCTAGGGATAGTTGCACTTTTAGCGTGGCCCACCTTGCTTTCGCCACGAGGACGGCGAAGATGGTGGCGGCGATCCGTCACGGGTCCACGAGGAGTATCATCCCGGACCTCTCTCTTCGCAGCAGAGGGAGGAACTTCGTCATCGCAACATGGACGCACTCTACACGCCCATCGTTGGAGAAACTCCTGAGGCTCAGGCCTTGGAGGAGGCGGACTTGGCTAACTTGGCTGAGCACACTCGACTGGAGAACTTGATGCGCACTCTCGATGAGCGAGCTTGGGAGCGAGTCCCTGAGTCCAGTCGACGGCAGCTTTTCCCGCCTCCACCTAAGGTATACCGTACTCCGATTTAAAACCTCACTGTTGCGGCCCGAATTGCAGAGTCGATTCAACCCTCCTAGTCAGAGGCTGGCTGAGGGTTGGAGCAGATTCGGGCCTTGCTCCGAGCAGCGGGAGAGCAGAATTCTGCAGTGTCCCCGTCGCTGAATAGGATACACAACAGATCCATGGTAGCGGATACAGTTCAGTCGGCCCATAGCCCAAGATCGCTCCCACGGCGTGAGGACCGTAGGCAGTATGATCGTCAGTTCAGCCGCGACAATCGTCGTCGAGTGCTAACGCCTCCTCCGAGGAGTGCGTCGTACGTGCCTCGGCAGAATGATGACAGGCACCGTCACAGGGACGAGCGCAGAGCTCTAGTAGACCCAAGAGAGCGGGGCTTTGATGCGAGATCCATTCTCGTCCAGGGCCTAGTCGATCGGAATAGAGCGCATAGAGAAGACCTTGGCAGAGATCGTCCGAGTGGCAGCAGGTTACATGTTTCAGACCCAGAGTGCTTCAGCAGGGCCATCAGGGCAGCTGTGATTCCTCCCAACTTCAGATTGGCAACAGGAGTCAGTAAGTTCACTGGAAATCCAAGCCTGAAACCTGGCTTGAAGATTACTGAGTGGCTGTGCAAATTGGAGGCGGAAACGATGAGATAGCAATGAAACATCTCCCTCTTATGTTGGAGGGGTCGGCCCGAGCGTGGTTGACTCAGTTGGATCCCGGCAGTATACACAGTTGGGAAGAGCTATCTCGGGTGTTCGTAAGAACCTTTGAGGGCACGTGCAAGCGGCCAGCAGGGCTGCCCGAGTTGCAGGATTGTGTGCAGAAGCCGAATGAGACTTTGAGGGAATTCATTCAGAGGTGGACCACTTTGCATCACACCATTGAGAATGTATCAGAGCATCAGGTAGTGTGCGCTTTCAAGGAAGGCGTCAAGTACCGAGAGTTGGTTCTGAAATTCGGTCGGACTGGGGATATGACTTTGACCCGGATGATGGAGATAGCCACCCGGTACGCTAACGGAGAAGAAGAGGATCGACTCCGTAGCGGGAAGAGTAAACCAGTCGGCCAAGAGGCCGGTGGGGGTGGCTCCAGTCAGAAACAGAAGCATAAAGCCGAGCCAGCAGCACCCGGTGAGATTGCAGCAGTGGCTCAAGGAAAGTTTAAGGGAAAACCTAAGGGGCCTTGGCCCCCTAAGAAGGTAAAAGATCAAGCAGGAAATGATGTGCTGGATTTGCCATGTCACATCCACACGAAGAAAGATGAAGAGGGTAATCTGATTTACCCAAAGCATACCACTCGACAATGTCGACTCCTGATCCAACAGTTCCGAGAGAGACAGCCCAATGAGAAAGAGAAAGAGTCGGACAGAGATGAGGAAGAAGAGGAAGATGATGGTTATCCTAAGGTCAATTCCACTCTCAGGATTTTTGCTGATGTTGAGAGCAAGAGTCGGTTGAAGGTTATCAACAGAGAGGTGAATATGGTTGCTCCGACGATGACGACCACGTACCTGAAATGGTCCCAGGCAGCCATCACATTCGACTAGTCAGACCATCCTGCTCGCGTAGCCACCCCCGGGAGGCAAGCGCCGATGGTCGACCCAGTGGTCGGTGGCACTCGACTAACTAAAGTGCTGATGGATGGTGGTAGCGGTCTGAATATCTTGTATGCAAAAACCTTGAAGGGGATGGGCATCCCGATGTCCAAGCTTAGCGAGAGCAATATGAGCTTTCACGGTGTTATCCCCGGAAAGAAAGCCGAATCACTCCGTCAGATCACTCTCGACGTGGTTTTCGGTGATTCCAAGCATTACCGTAAAGAAAAGTTGACATTCGAAGTTGTGGATTTCCAGAGTGCTTATCATGACATCCTGGGGAGGCCAGCATATGCACGTTTCATGGCTCGACCGTGTTATGTATACCTCAAGCTGAAGATGCCTGGCCCCAAAGGTGTGATCACAGTCACTAGCAATCGGCAGAAAGCAGAAGAATGTTTCCAGAAAGGTTCCAAGATCGCCGATGCACAGATGGCGGCGGTTGAATTCCAAGAGTATCAGAAGAGTGCAGATCCGAGTGATTTGCTACGAGCCAAGAAGCCTACTACAGACTCTGCATTTCAGTCGACCGGTGAAACGAAGCCGGTTCATATTCACCTGACTAATCCCAATGTTGCGCCGACTCATATATCAACAACACTCGACAGCAAATAGGAAGAAGCACTCATCCAGTTCCTCCGTGAGAATTGGGACATCTTCGCATGGAAACCTTCTGACATGCCAGGTGTACCCAGAGAACTGGCTGAGCACCGTTTGCGTATCGACCCCAAGGCAAAACCCGTCAAAGAGCACCTTCGACGGTCCGACATGCAGAAGAGGAAAGCAATCGGCGAAGAAGTGGCTCGACTGTTGGCAGCAGAGTTCATACGTGAAATCTACCACTCCGAGTGGCTTGCCAATGTCGTCATGGTCCCCAAGAAGGAAGATTCACTTCGTATGTGCATTGATTTCAAGCATATCAATCGGGCCTGCCCGAAAGATCACTTTCCTCTCCCCCGTATCGATCAGATTGTTGACTCGACTGCGGGGTGTAAGCGCTTGTCTTTTCTAGATGCATATTCCGGGTATCATCAGATCCGACTGTATGGCCCCGATGAAATAAAAACAGCCTTCATCACCCCATTCGGGTGCTTTTGCTACGTCACCATGCCATTCGGTCTTAAAAATGCCGGAGCCACGTTCATGAGAATGATCCAGAAGTGCATGCTCACCCAAATCAGTCGGAATGTGGAGGCGTACATGGATGACATCGTGGTCAAGTCTTGCAAAGGTTCCGACCTATTGACTGACCTCGCAGAAACCTTTGCCAACCTAAGAAGGTACGATATCAAGCTTAATCCGTCAAAAATGCACATTCGGAGTTCCAGGAGGAAAGTTGCTCGGTTTTCTCATTTCCAAACAAGGGATCGACGCCAATCCAGAAAAAGTTGATACCATTCTCTGAATGAAACGCCCCGTGCGAGTGCATGACGTTCAGAAGCTGACTGGTTGGTTGGCTGCCTTGAGTCGATTCATTTCTCATCTCGGTGAAAAGGCCTTGCCTCTTTACCGACTGATGAAGAAATCTGATAAGTTCGAGTGGACTGAAGAAGCTGATGCAGCGTTTGCAGAGCTCAAAGCCCTGCTTTCCACCCAGCCGGTGCTCGCTGCGCCAATCAGCAAAGAGCCTTTACTGCTTTACATTGCAGCCACTGGACAAGTTGTCAGTACAGTACTCATGGTCGAGCGAGAAGAGGAAGGAAAAGCTTACAAGGTTCAACGCCCAGTTTATTATCTCTCTGAAGTTTTGACTCCATCCAAGCAACGATATACTCATTATCAGAAGCCTGTCTATGGAATATACATGACCATGAAGAAGGTTGCACATTAGTTCTCCAATCACTTATTACAGTCGTCAGCGACGCACCGTTGTCTGAGATTTTGAATAACAGAGATGCAACTGGTCGAGTGGCAAAATGGGCGATTGAACTCCTTCCACTGGACATCAAGTTTGAGGCAAAGAAAGCTATCAAGTCCCAAGCAATCGCGGATTTCCTTGCCGAGTGGATTGAGCAGCAATTACCGACTCAAGTTCACTCGGAACATTGGACTATGTTCCTCGATGGCTCCAAGATGCTAAACAGATTAGGTGCTGGAGTAGTATTGGTATCCCCTCGTGGAGACAAACTTAATTATGTTCTCCAGATTCATTTTGACTCCTCCAATAACGAGGTAGAATATGAAGCACTTTTGTACGGGTTGCGTATGGCCATTTCACTCGGCGTCCGTCGCCTCATGGTATACAGCGACTCAGATTTGGTGGTTAATCAGGTGATGAAGGAATGGGATGTCAGAAGTCCAGCCATGACTGGCTACTGCAATGCTGTTAGGAAGTTGGAAAAGAAATTTGAAGGGTTGGAACTTCACCATGTACCCCGACTGAAAAATCAAGCTGCAGATGAGTTGGCGAAGATAGGTTCAAAGAGAGAGGCCATTCCCTGCAATGTGTTCCTAGAACATATTCATTCACCTTCAGTTCAGGAGGATCCCTTCACTGAAGAGTCTCCACAGCCCAAGAGTGCCACGGATCTGACCGAAGTTGAAATCCCAGCCGTGGTCAACTTGATCATGGAGGTTTTGGTCATTACTCCCGACTGGACAGTGCAATACATTGTGTACATTCTTAGGAAAGAACTTCCGGAGGATGAAGAAGAGGCTCGACAGATCGTCCGGCGATCTAAGGCCTTTACTGTGATAAAGGGGCAGTTGTTCAGAGAAAGTGCAACTGGAGTTAGCCAGAAGTGCATCACGCCAGAGGAAGGCCGACTGATCCTCAATGATATTCACTCGGGAACCTATGGTCACCACGCGTCCTCTCGGACCATCGTGGCCAAAGCATACCGAGCCGGATTTTACTGGCCGCGGGCCAACGAGATGGCTAAGGAAATAGTGGACAAGTGTGAAGGCTGTCAGTTTTACTCCAACATGTCTCATAAACCTACGTCGGCTCTGAAAACAATTCCACTCGTCTGGCCTTTTGCCGTCTGGGGACTGGACATGGTTGGACCTCTGAGGACGGGCTGGAGTGGATTTACTCATGTGCTGGTAGCAGTCGACAAGTTCACCAAGTGGATCGAAACCAAGCCCATTAAAAGCCTTGAAGCAAGCATAGCTGTGAGTTTCATCAGAGAGCTGATATTCAGATATAGCGTCCCGCATAGCATCATCACGGATAACGGTTCGAACTTCGATTCTGAAGAATTCAAAGCCTTTTGTGCTTCCCAAGGCACGAGAGTCGACTACGCTTCGGTCGCTCATCCTCAGTCGAATGGGCAGGCCGAGCAGGCAAATGGATTGATTCTCAAAGGACTAAAACCCCGGTTGATGCGTGACCTGAAACATGTAGCAGGAGCTTGGGTCGATGAGCTCCGATCAATACTTTGGGGGTTGAGGACAACCCCTAACCGGTCGACTAGAAGGACTCCATTCTTCTTAGTCTACGGAGCTGAAGCCGTGCTCCCCAGTGATTTGCTCCACAACGCACCTCGAGTCGAGCTCTTCTTAGAGGAAGAAGCAGAGCGGGCTCGGCAAGATGCAGTCGACCTCCTAGAAGAAGAAAGAGAGATGGCTTTGATCCGGTCGACCATTTATCAGCAAGACTTGCGTCGATTTCATGCTAGAAATGTGAGGGGTCGGGCATTTCAAAAAGGAGACCTAGTTCTCCGGGTGGACCAGCAGAGACCTCACAAACTCGCTCCTGCTTGGGAAGGCCCTTTCATCGTCACCAAGGTGCTCCACAACGGAGCATACCGTCTCTTCAACGTCGAACATAATAAAGACGAGCCACGCGCCTGGAATGCGAATTTGCTCCGCCCTTTTTACTCTTAAGTATCTAGACTGATGAGATGTAATAAGAAATACTTCTTAGTTTGGCTATCAAAATACGTAATTTACTTTCTTCCGAGTGATTGTTGTTTATTTCTTTTGTACGTATCGCCTTAGCTGCGAATCTATTTTGCCTAAGGTGAAGTGATAAAAATCCTACCGAGTGGTGAGTCTGTCTCCCACTCGGGGGCTTAGCTGCAGCCCTGTGCTCGCCTAAGTGATAAAAATCCTACCGAGTGGTGAGTCTGTCTCCCACTCGAGGGCTTAGCTGCAGCCCAGTGCTCACCTAAGTGGTAAAAATCCTATTGAGTGGTGAGTCTGTCTCCCACTCGGGGGCTTAGCTGCAGCCCAGTACTCGCCTAAGTTTGAAAAATCCTACCGAGTGGCGAGCAATCCTCCCACTCGGGGGCTTAGCTGCAGTCCAGCACTCGCCTAAGTTTGAAAAATCCTACCGAGTGGTGAGTCTGCCTCCCACTCGGGGGCTTAGCTGCAGTCCAGTACTGGCCTAAGTTTGAAAAATCCTACCGAGTGGTGAGCAATCCTCCCACTCGGGGGCTTAGCTGCAGTCCAGTACTCGCCTAAGTTTGAAAAATCCTACCGAGTGGTGAGCAATCCTCTCACTCGGGGGCTTAGCTGCAATCCAGTACTCGCCTAAGTTTGAAAAAACCTACCGAGTGGCGAGCAATCCTCCCACTCAGGGGCTTAGCTGCAGTCCAGTACTCGCCTAAGTTTGAAAAATCCTACCGAGTGGCGAGCAATCCTCCCACTCGGGGGCTTAGCTGTAGTCCAGTACTCGCCTAAGTTTGAAAAATCCTACCAAGTGGCGAGCAATCCTCCCACTCGAGGGCTTAGCAACAGTCCAGTACTCGCCTAAGTTTGAAAATTCCTACCGAGCGGTGAGCAATCCTCTTGCTCAGAGGCTTCACTACAGTCTAGCACTCACCTACGTCAAGACCATTGCTGAGTGCCTTGCTGATGAGCTGATCAATGCTACTCAAGGATCACCCAATCGGTTGATAGGAACGTCAAGACCATTGTTGAGTGGCTTGCTGATGAGCTGATCAATGCTACTCAAGGATCGCCCAATCGGTTGATAGGAACGTCAAGACCATTGCTGGGTACCTTGCTAATGAGCTGACCAATGCTACTCAAGGATCGCCCAATCTGTGAACAGGAACATCAAGACCATTGCTGAGTGCATTGCTGATCAGCTGATCAATGTTGTTCAAAGATCGTCCAATCGGCTGACAGGAATGTCAAGACCATTGCTGAGTGCCTTGCTGGTGAACTGATTGATGTTGCTCAAGGATCGTCCGGTCGGTCGACTGGTTATTCTTCTCCAGAAGCTGCATCAAGTAAACAGACAACAATTTGAGAGAGAAACGAATTTCGTTCGAAGATAGATGCAATATGTGAGATGATAAATTCAAAGGTCCTTAACCGCAGAATAAAGTGCTCAGGCATCAAGCCTGAAGGAGTTTTAACGGTTACAAAATCACTCGGCATTCCGAGGCGAATAAAAGTGAGGCATAATGTTTTTCAGTCACTCGACGGGAGAAGGACTGGCTGGATCGCAGAAGCTGTTGAGGTCGATGCTGTCGGCGATGTGAGTGGCTGCCTCGAGGAAGGTGTCCATGAAGTCCTGGAAGGAGTGCTTCTTAGTGTTCGCCACTTTGAGAGCTGCCAGCTTGTCTTCCTTAGCCTCCTTGCAGTGCACTCTGACCAAAGACAAGGCGACGTTGGCTCCACAGCGGGCGGAAGATTTCTTCCACTCTTGCACTCGGCCTGGAATCTCATTTAGTCGAGTCATCAGAGACTCGAGGTCTTGAGACAGCTCCGCCCGAGGCCAGAGTTCAGCATCCACTTGGGCCATCGCCGCCTTCAGCCGAGCAAGATAAGCAACCGCACCATCTAAGCACGACTCCAGTCGAAGCAGGTTCATTGCAACGCCATCTTTCACAGGACAGTTGAGGGGGTCGAGACCCGTCTCGACCCGCCCAGTTTCGGCCTCAAAGTCCTGACATAGTTCTGTCCCATTGCAAAAAATGATGAGTCGGTGGCATGACAACAAAGTTTAGTTGGCAACAAATTAATTGCAGTCGACTGATCATACCTTCAAGCTTCAGAACAAGTCTCGCGGCGAGTTTCTCCAGATAGTACTCTAGCTTGTCTGTCTTGGTCTTGAGGCCGCCGACTTCAGTGGTCAGATTCTCCTTGTCCTTCTTCAGCTGCTCGACTTCTCGATTAGCATCCAAGATGGCAGTCTTCAGCTTCGCGTTCTCCTCCTCCAATTTACCGACCGAAGCCAACTTTTGGTCCGCAAGCTTCATCTTCAAGTGTGCTTCCTTTTGCGGAGCTGCCAGATCCAGATCCTTCTGCTCCAAAGCCTCCTTCACCCTCTCTAAAGAAACAACACTCTTCAGACGAGACTGAAGTTGGCGATTTTCACTACGCACATCTGCTTGTGTGAAATCACTCGGTTCAAAGATACTGAAAGAAAAACCAGTGCGCAGTATGAAGCTACAAAGCGGGCAAAATGGTCGAGTGATTACCTCCAATGACAAAATCCGCCGGTTTTGACACCGACAATGGCCATTTCTTCTTGGGCAGTCTTCAGATTCTTCTTCGCGAGTTCGAGGTCAAGTTCAACGCTGATATGCTTCTTTTTTAATTCAGTAAGCCGAGCTCCAAGATCACAAGACCTCTGCAGCCAGAAAGATAGACATGTCAGTCGACAGATATAAGTGACAGTGAAGGAGAAGAGTTACTCTAAGACTAATGCCGAATCAAATATTCAACAGTAGTCTCGGGGACTACACCCAGTGGGTGCACTTAGCGTGCCCCCACTGGATCAGATCAGTACTCAGCAAAGAGCTACCCAGCATGAGTTCAAAAAAAAGAGAGAGAGATACATCATTAGACCTCAGTCGACTGCCAGCAGTCGACCGTGGTCTCGGGGACTACACCGAGTGGGTGCACTCGGCGTGCCCCCACTGATTCGAACAGTGCAGAATTGCAGTTTTCCAGAGTTCTAAACGGAGGACACCCAGTGGGTGATCAGATATAAAGCAACACTCAAAAAGTTCAGTCGGAATTTTGCTGACCTGAACATTGGTCTGAAGGGCAGTGCTGGCGTTGTAAGCTATCTGACTAGCTTAATGCATCAGTTTCACCTGATCCATGACAAGGTTCACCTGACGAAGAGCTTCCCTAGTGGCACCCGGCGGGTCGTCTGGAGTTTGATACGTAGCAAAGAGGGATGGCTCCAGAGTGGTCGAAGTAGTTACCGGGTCGGACGAGTGGAGTTGCACCGGTGCAGCAGGTGGCTGTGCAGTCGACCCCAATGGACGATCAGTCGTCAGCGGGTTAGCGAACGTGACGTTGGTCCGAACCGGCCCTTCGGAATGTTCGACTATCGCCTCAGGCGCCGGTGTCGACTGAGGGACTTGGACTTCAAGCCTTCTCTTGCCTGAGCCTCCACTCTTCTTCCTCCTCTCCTGTAGAGGCACTTCTTCTTCTTCGTCATCAGGAAGCACAACGATCTCTTGCGGAGCTACATAAAGAGAGAAGTATCAGAATTTCAGTCGACTGTCCACCCTCTTGACTAAATGGAACTTGGCTGAACGAACTTACCAGCTCGTGAGGTGGCCTCTTCGTCTCCTGGTGCCTTGTCAATTTCCATGTCAGTGGCAGCAGAGGTGGGACTGGAAGGACACATGAATTGGTCAGTCGGAACAAGAAAATCTTCAGTCGACCTACGAAAATGCAGACGAGATACTCACCCCGAAGCAATGGGGACGTCCATCTTAATTCGCGGCAACGTCTTCCGGGCCTTGGGAGGAACAACTTTAGGCTGCTTGGCCACCTTCTCTGTCGGCTCCGGAGTCGACGTCCGAGTGCGCTTCTGAGTATTGGCACTCGGGCCCACACTTTTTCCGCACCCGCCAGCTGGATCTTGCTACTGTTTGGATCGACGTTCAGAGCGCAGCGGCGAGTCGACTTGTTCCTCCTCGTCCTACTCCTCGCTCTCCTCCTCCTCCTCATCCCCCTGAGAATCCCACTCGCCGCTCTCCTCCGCACTGTCCTCCCCCTCCTGGGCCTGTCCCAAAGCTTGTTCACCATTGGGCATCAAATGCATCTCAGTGAATACCTGCAGAACAAATCGGCCGAACGAGAGTCAGTCAACATCAAGTACAGTCGGAACATGAGAAAGAAGTAGTCGGAACAGAAAGTATACCTTGTCGGGTGGGTTTCCGTTGCTGAAGGGGACAACTCTCCTAGACCCTCTGCGGTTGTCCTGGTTGCCTGTGATGCCCTTCAGCCAGAAAGCTACGGTTTCAGGCGACACTTCTTCTGGATGGACCCGAGCAGTGTCATCCGGTCCAGAATACAACCACATCCGGTGATCGCGGGCCTGGAGAGGTTGGATGCGTCGACTGAGGAACACTTCTAACAAGTCCATGCCGGTAACACCATCATTGATGAGCTGGACCACTCTATCCACCAACATCCTCATCTCCACGGTCTCATCAGCGGTTACCTTCAGTGGTGCTGGAGTCTGAACACGATCAAACGAGAAGGGGGGAAGACCAGTCGAATGACCTGGAGTTGCGACGTCCTGGCAGTAGAACCAGGTCGACTGCCAGCCTCTAACAGATTCAGGGAGAGTCGTGGCGGTAAAGGCACTCCTATTCCTCTTTTGGATATCTAAACCACCACACATCTGGATGACGTGGGTTTTTGAGTCACTCGACTTCGCCTTTTTTACCGACTGGGAACAAATGGTGAAGATGTGTTTGAAAAGACCCCAGTGCGGTCGACACCCTAAGAAGTTCTCACACATTGATACAAATGCAGCTAAATATGTGATGGTGTTGGGAGAAAAATGGTGGAGCTGAGCGCCAAAGAAGTTCAAGAATCCCCAGAAGAAAGGATGCGGAGGGAGCGAGAAACCCCGGTCGACGTGGGTGGCAAGCAGAACGCACTCACCTGGTCGAGGTTGCGGCTCCATCTCCCCCTTCGGCAGCCTCGCTGCTCCCTTGGCGATCAATCCAGATTCCTCCAGTTCGGCCAAATCCTCCTGCCGGATCGAAGACCGGATCCAATCACCCATGATCCAGCCCAGCGGCAGCCCCGCACGCGACAACGACCCGCGGGTCTGCTTCTTGCCTTTCACCGCCCCCGTCGCCTTCTTAGCACGCTCTAGCGCCGCCGTCTTGTCCTTCACCATGGCTGGAGAGCAGCGGCGTCGAGAGCAGAGGAGCTGGACACGGTGGAGAAGCAGAGGAGAAAGAAGAAGGAACAGGCGTGCACAGTACTAGCGCCTCGGACCCGTCGCCTTAAAAAGGGTCATCTCCGAGTGACTGACGTGTGGGACCAGGCAATCCCGTCAAATCCTGCAACAGTTGCACACAGCGTACGTGGCGAAAAAGGCGGCACGGTAATCGAGGCATCGCTACTTATCCGGCCCGCCCGTTTCGGCGCTCTCCACTCCGCGCGCTTCCCCGAAATTTCGTATCCCGCGAAATCCGGGATACGCTGCAGACAATCGCGCCCAAGATCCCGCGCTCCAACATAACACTTGACTCATGAGGTCACCAGTTCAATCGACAACTCATTGAATGGATCAAGGCGACTAAGTCGACACCGAAGTATCGACGCAGGCGTTCGGTCTTGCAGAACTCGTGAAGACACGAAGCCCTGAGTAGATTCAACTTCAACCTGATTTTCACTCATACCTTAATCCATTCGGGGGCTACTGATGAGGATACAGATCTGGGGTAGGGTCATGAGCCTGACCTACACGTCCTACCCAAGGTCACTACCCAAGAAGGCAAGAAGGTCAAGAGACTCCGTGAGACCCCCGGTCAAAGGTGTCGAGTGCAATCCACTCGACATCATGTCACTCGGAAATCTCCCTACCTATTGTCACTCGACTAACAAGAGAATCACTCGAAATCCCGAAGACCAGGAGTCCCTCAGCGTGCAACGCATACGCATTCACTCCGTAGTCTTTAGGGCCATTAATAGCACTTAAGGCTGGCATTACCAGTAACGCCAGCACTTTATGTACATTTACTCCCTTGTAATGGAGGGCGGGAGCGGTCCTGGCGAACTCTATATAAGCCACCCTCCTCCTCTGGCACAAGGGTTCGCACCCCTGTAATATCACACACATAATCCAATCGACCGCCTCCGGGCACCGAGACGTAGGGTTGTTACTTCCACCATGAAGGGCCTGAACTCGTAAACTCTGTGTGTACACCTTCGCCATAACTGAGATCTTACCTCTCCATACCTACCCCCCTTTCTACTGTCAGACTTAGAACCACGACAGGGCCACCGTATTTCGTGAAAAAAAGTTTTCCACCTGACTGCTGGGACCCACCAGCTACATCTTCGCATGCAAGGAAGTGCGTCCATATTACGGGCTAAAAAAATGATTCGCCCCCCTAACTGCTGGGACCCACCAACTACATATTCGTACGCAAGGAAGTGCCTGACAGTCGGGACCCACTTGGTCGAAGCGTACGTAGTGTTGTCATTTTGGTCGCGAACGTGTACGTACATATTGGTCAATGTAGAGGCGCGCACGTGCCGTAGTAGAGGCGCGCACGTAGTATGTACATGTACGTACAACGGCCAGGATGCAAGAAAGAAAATACGGCCACGTATGTACATATGGGCGGGGTCTCAAACGCCTACTCACGCATACGTACGGCCAGGGCTCGTGTACATGGCTGGGTCGGAACGGAGAAACTGCGTCGTCGTCGTGTTCATGGGGAGCCAACCGGCTGGGTTGGAACGGAATGCATCATCGTGTTCATCGGAAGGGATTGGACGGAACAGCCGATGGAAACGAGGCCTGACGTACCGCAGAACGGAGGAAACGGCCTTGTGTTCGACCGTCCACATTCAAAACGGGATCCTGTTCATCGGGAGGGGTTTGGCGTACCGCAAAACAGAGGAAACGAACTTTTGGACCTCCTACGGTCGAAATGGGGTCGTGTTGATAGGGAGGGGTGTGGCGTACCGCAAAACGGAGGAAACGGACTTGTGTTGGAGCGCTACAGTCGAAACGGAGGTCATGTTCATCGGGAGGGGTGTGGCGTACCGCAAAATGGGACTCCACGGGATACTGTTCATCTCCATCGTCGACCTCCTCCAGCCTCCACAGGCTACTGTTCATCCACCGTTGACCTCCTCCAGCCTCCACCTGCGACTGTTCATGCACGGGCTCTTGTTCATCCAGCCTCCACCGTGCGCTCCTCCACCGGCTACTGTTCAACCAGCTCTCTCCACGGGGTCCTGTTCAACCACCCCTCCATGGGCTACTGTTCATCCAGCCCTCCACCGGCTACTGTTCAACCTTCCCTCCACGGGGTCCTGTTCATCCAGCCCTCCACGGGGTCCTGTTCATCCATGCCCAACCGGCTCGATCGATCGGGGTCCTGTTCATCCAGCGGCAACACCACGGGGTCATGTTCTGTCACGCCCAATATGCGACCCTATCCAAAAGGAACTCGAAGGTCCCACCAAGGATAGACCCGCATATTGGAACGCTTTTGCAAGGTGGATATCATTACATCAACATTACATAATAGATGGGGATACATACAAAAGGCATACAATGCCACACGAATACAACATCATCTTACAGAAGAGCACCATCCGACTACGGATGAATCACAAACAGAAACTCAAACGGCATCCACCTTGCTAGCCCAGGCTGCCGACCTGGAACCTATCCCCTGATCGAAGAAGAAGCAGAAGAAGAACTCCAAAACAAGCAAACATCACGCTCGCGTCAAGATCATCGCATAACCTATACCTGCAACTGTTGTTGTAGTAATCTGTGAGCCACGAGGACTCAGCAATCCCATTACCATGGGTATCAAGACTAGTAAAGCTTAATGGGAAAGTAGGGGGTAAAGTGGTGAGGTTGCAGCAGCGACTAAGCAATGTATGGTGGCTAACATACGCAAATAAGAGCGAGAAGAGAAGCAAAGGAACGGTCGTCAACTAGCAATGATCAAGAAGTGATCCTGAACTCCTACTTACGTCAATCATAACACAGAAACCGAGTTCACTTCCCGGACTCCGCTGAGAAGAGACCATCACGGCTACACACGCGGTTGATGCGTTTTAATTCGGATCAGGTGTCAAGTTATCTACAACCGGACATTAACAAATTCCCATCTGCCACATAACCGCGGGCACGGCTCTCGAAAGTTTATACCCTGCAGGGGTGTCCCAACTTAGCCCATGATAAGCTCTCGCGATCAACGAAGGATATACCTTCTCCCAGGAAGACCCGATCAGTCTCGGAATCTCGGTTTACAAGACATTTCGACAATGGTAAAACAAGACTAGCAAAGCCGTCCGATGCGCCGACATCCCGATAGGAGCTGCACATATCTCGTTCTCAGGGCAACACCGGATAAGCGAAGCGTACAGGTACCGACGAATCCAAGTTGCCAAGGAATGGTCCCGCACGGTGCTCTAGTTTGGACCAACACTTAGACAAGCATTGGCCCGGGGGGCTATAATAAAGATGACCCTTGGGTTAATTACGCCCAAGGGAAAAGTAGGTGGTGGTGAGGCAAATGGTAAAACCAAGGTTGGGCCTTGCTGGAGGAGTTTTATTCAAAGCGAACTGTCGAGGGGGTCCCATATATCACCCGACCGCGTAAGGAACGCAAAATCCGGGAACATAATACCGGTATGACGGAAACTAGGGCGGCAAGAGTGGAACAAAACACCAGGCATAAGGTCGAGCCTTCCACCCTCTACCAAGTATATAGATGCATTAATAATATAAGAGATATTGTGATATCCTAACATAACCCTGTCAACCATGGAGCAATCTTCAACTTCACCTGCAACTAGCAACGCTATAAGAGGGGCTGAGCAAAGCGGTAACATAGCCAAACAACGGTTTGCTAGGAAGGGTGTCAAAGGTTAGAGGTTCATGGCAATTTGGGAGGCTTGAAGAGCAAATGATAGGTAACGCAGCATAGCGATAGAACGAAGCAACTAGCATAGCAATGATAGTAGTGAGATCCAGGGTAGCGGTCATCTTGCCTGAAATCCCGCTAGGAAGAAGAACGAGTCCATGAAGGAGATGAAGCCACGAAGACGAACCACACGTAGACGAACGAATCCTCACGATCGCAACGAAACGGGAACTATCGAGAAGAAGCACACAACATGGTAAACACACCACACATGAACAAGACATGATGCACAACAAGCATGATGCATGACAAAGCTACATGAAGCTACTCATGGCAAGAGACGATGCATACAAGAGTAACACATTAAGGCAAGTTTAAATGAGGCCGGAAACAACATATAACAATTTCGGTAAGTCCTCGTATGCATATTTCGAAATTGGTCCAGATCTGAATAAACCTTATGTTCAAGTTGTTAAACAGCAAGTTAAGATGCACCAAGATGATCTACACGAAATTCTAGTCAAGTTACATATAAAGTTCATTAGATTCGGAGCTACGGCCTAGAAGATATGAGCAAAACAAATTAAACATGGCATTGATGCAAAATGCATACCAACATCAAGAAAACACCTCAAAACAAAGATGCAACATGATAATATTAAGCTACATGCAAAATCAAGCAAGTTTCATATAGATCACACTCAAAACGGAGCAACGGTTCAACACACACACACTATACAAGTCATAGCAACAATCTGTCCATAACAGCAACTAGGCATATTGCAAGCATCAAAACAATATGCTATAGCACCCCAACATAATAACAAAAGGCATGGGCATGAAGTACTGGTAAAGCATAACAAAACATGAACACTGAGCTATCTCCAGAAAAGACTAGAACATGCTCAAACACACATAGAAAGATTGCAAATAATAACAGTTTCAGACTTATCAGGAAATAACATCAGGTTGTAATGTTTAGAGCTATCAAACAGCATGTTACAGGAACTTATCATGGCAAACAAAGGCATGGCATGATACTACTAAATGCATAGAACAAGAGTCCCTTACTGACCATGAGCCAAAAAGGATCAGAAGATATGATGGCACCCATGTAAACATGGCAAGTTATATTACAGATTCAAACATGGCAGGAACAACAATAAGTAGGCATGTTGGTGATCTTGAACCACTCACCACAGAGCAATACATGGCATGGCAATACAACCAACAGTAAGAAGACATGTTTGTGAAGCTATACATGGCAAGAGCAAGTTCATAGGGTGCATGGATCACTAGAAAACAATCATGGAAACATTGAACTTAATGTAAACAGGCTGATTATTTAGCAACTTTGAGAGCAAGATTACAACAAGCTGCAGTAGTCTATAAATGCAACCAGAGGCATGAATGGATAAAGAAAGACATGTATAACAAAACATCCTTAGTGAACATCTCCAGAATAATGCACGAAATGACTAGTAGAAGCATGTGAACATAGCAACAAAATATAACAGAATCAGTCAGGAAAACAGCAACAACAAGTACACTACTTAACAAGCTTGATGCACCCAGCACACAACTCACAAAATTACATGGATAGCACCACTGGAAATATGGCATAGCATAGATCAAAACACATGTAGACATCAACCTCATAGGATGCACACATCAACCATGGCAAAATGACAAATGAGCATGTTATAACAGTTTCAGCAGATTAGCATCAACATGCACTCTTCCAACAGCATTTCGGGCACCAAGATGAGCTCAAATGAAAATTATGCAATGGAATGAAATGAATTACTCGTTGAGACGAACAATTTGACATATTACACGCATGAAACGGAGCTACGGACGCAGAGATACAGCATGATGAACATGGCATGATAATGTATGAATATACGGGACAGCAGATTTGGACCTCGGGGGAAAAATCAACGGTGGCGCGGATTACGAGGTTCGCCGGAGACGTGCGTGGAGGACGCCGGAGATGGCCGGGGAGGAGGCCGGCGATGCAGATCCGAGGCGGGTCCGGCCGGATCTCGCCGGATCCGGGCGCGGACCCCGAGGAGCGGCGCCGGGCGAAGGCGGCCATGGCGGGGAGGCGGCGCGGGGGCGGCGGCGGCCAGAGGCCGCGGGCGCGGGGGAGGCCCGGGCCGAGGCAGGGCGCTGGCGAGCGGCCCGGTCGGCGGCGAGCTCCGTGGCCGGCGGGGCGACGAGGCGGGAAGGCGAGGCGGCGGGGTCCGGCGTCGGCGGGGCTGCGGGCAGCGCCGGTGGGCGGCGGGCGGCGCCAGCGAGGACGGGCGGCTACGCGGGGTGGGAGCCGGGCGGCGCGCGGGCCGGGCGGGCCCGCTATGGGTTCGTCGGGCCGCGGCGGCGCGCGGCCACGTGGCATCGCACGGTTGGCCGGGGGCGGAGAAGCGGACATGTCCGGCGCGACGCGGACACGTCCAGCGGCGCGGGGAGGAAAAGCTAGGGTTTTGGGGGATTTTCATCCGCGAATTTCAGGGGAGGGGGTGTCTATATAGGTAGAGGGAGTTAGGAGAGTCCAAATGGAGTGCGGTTTTTGGCCACGCGATCGTGATTGAACGACCGAGAGCATGGAGGGGAGTTTGCTGGGTTTTGGGCCACTTTGGAAGGGGTGTTGGGCTGCACACGAAAGAGGCCTTTACGGTTACCCAGTTAACCGTTGGAGTATCAAACGACCTCCAAATGGCACGAAACTTGACAGGCGGTCTACCGATGCTATACCAAGGCCGCTTGGCAAACCTTGGTCCATTCCGAGAAAGTTTAATACCCGCTCACAACGAGAGACAAAAAGGGGACGCCGAAGGACATAGGAGTGCCGGATTGCAAAACGGACAACGGGGAAAATGCTCAGATGCCTGAGACAAACACGTATGCAAAATGAAATGCACATGATGACATGATAAAATGCAACACGCAAGCAAATGACATGGCAACGACAGCGAATAACTGGCAGACACCTGGCGCAACGAATCCGAGGCGTTACATGTTCATCCAACCCCCACCGGGAACTGTTCATCCAAACCCCCTCGGCAACGCTCACTTTTCATCCAGAGGTAGCATCGATCGGCTTCAGTTAGCAGCAGTAGCGAAGGAATCGCTCGTGTTCAGTAATGCGTAGCCTATAGTGCAATCGCTCGGGTTCAGTTAGGCGACACCTCGCTTGGATTCAGTTAGACCACAACGCCTCGCGCCCACGCACGTACGTGTATGAGAGAAACGCGCATCGCTCGGCCCCCGACCACCCACCGTAATCGGGAACTCCCCGATATTTTCCTCGCCCTCGCTTCTACCACGGTTTTTTCCGTCATGGACGGCCCAAAGAATGTCATGCAGCTACGTCTCCAGCCCGCCCAAGACGAAAAACTCATTTTCTGTCATGATTTTTTGTCATAGAAGTAGGAGCCCACCACATCTATGATGATACCGGGTTTTGTCACAATTATCGTCATAGAAGTGTCATAAGCATGACAGAAAAAAAAATCGTTCGGCCCAAAATGTCATGGATGTGTCTTTTTTTTGTAGTGCTGGTCGTGACATTGGAGGCCTCAATGTCTAGCTGCCTTTGTGGGGCCGCCTCCTCCATGTCGATCTTCCTCTTCTTAGCTGTCTCCTCCATCACAAGCTTCTTCCATTGAAGCTCTAGATATAGCTTGATGACCCACAAGTGTAGGGGATCTATCGTAGTCCTTTCGATAAGTAAGAGTGTCGAACCCAACGAGGAGCAGAAGGAAATGATAAGCGGTTTTCAGTATGGTTTTCTCTGCAAGCACTGAAATTGTAGGTAACAGATAGTTTTGTGATAAGATAAATTGTAACGAGTAACAAGTAAATAAAGTAAATAAAGTGCAGCAAGGTGTCCCAATCCTTTATGTAGCAAAGGGTAAGCCTGGACAATTTCTTATAATGAGAAAGGAGCTCCCGAGGACACGTGGGAATTATCGTCAAGCTAGTTTTCATCACGCTCATATGATTCGCGTTCGGTACTTTGATAATTTGATATGTGGGTGGACCGGTGCTTGGGTACTGCCCTTACTTGGACAAGCATCCCACTTATAATTAACCCCTATTGCAAGCGTCCGCAACTACAAAATAAGTATTAAGGTAAACCTAACCACAGCATTAAACATATGGATCCAAATCAGCCCCATACGAAGCAATGCATAAACTAGGGTTTAAGCTTCTGTCACTCTAGCAACCCATCATCTACTTATTACTTCCCAATGCCTTCCTCTAGGCCCAAATAATGGTGAAGTGTCATGTAGTCGACGTTCACATAACACCACTAGAGGAAAAGACAACATACATCTCATTAAAATAACGAACGAATACCAAATTCACATGACTACTAATAGCAAGACTTCACCCATGTCCTCAAGAACAAGCGTAACTACTCACAAAGCATATTCATGTTCATAATCAGAGGAGTAATAATATGCATTAAGGATCTGAACATATGATCTTCCACCAAGTAAATCAATTAGCATCAACTACAAGGAGTAATCAACACTACTAGCAACCCACAAGTACCAATTTGTGGTTTGGATACAGGATTGGATACAAGAGATGAACTAGGGTTTTGAGAGGAGATGGTGACGGAAAAGATGTTGATGGAGATTGACCCCCTCCCGATGAGAGGATCCTTGGTGATGACGATGGTGATGATTTCTTCCTCCCGGAGGGAAGTGTCCCCAGCAGAACAGCTCTGCCGGAGCTCTAGATTGGTTCCGCCAAAGTTCCGCCTCGTGGCGGTGGAGTTTCGTCCCGTAAGCTTGTCCACGATTTTTTCCAGGGTAAAAGCCCTCATATAGCAGAAGATGGACACCGGGGGGCCACCAGGGGGCCCAGGAGACAGGGGGTGCACCCATTAGGGGTGGGCACGCCCCCCACCCTCCTGGCCAGGGTGTGGGCCCCCTGATGTATTTCTTCCGCTCAATAATTCTTATTAATTCCAAAAACAGGTTTCGTGGAGTTTTAGGATTTTTGGAGCAGTGCAGAATAGGTTTCCAATGTTTGCTCCTTTTCCAGCCAGAATTCCAGCTGCCGGCATTCCCCCTCTTCATGGTAAACCTTGTAAAATAAGAGAGAATAGCCACAAGTATTGAGATATAATGTGTAATAACAGCCCATAATGCAATAAATATTGATATCAAAGCATGATGCAAAATGGACGTATCATAGCTTCATTTGCTCGTCCTTGCTTTGCCGCTTCTTCTCATCCCTCAAATCCTTTTGTGACATCATGCCGTGCAAAGTCTCATGCAAGGCCATGGATGACGCATCATGTATGTCGTCCACCTTGGAGTTGGTCTTGCCCCTTGGCCTCTTCAACGCCTCACCATCTCCACCTCCGACAAACGCGGCCGCCTTCTTGCCTCTCTTTCTTTGGAGTTCACGGTATTGATCGTTGAACTTGGGGCAATTGTTGATGAGTGTCCAGCAATGCATAAGAGTGAATGGCTTGTCATTGTGTCAGGCCTTGAATGCTTCCAAAGATTGAAATGCCTACACCACATGATCAACAAGAAATGAACATGCAAACATATACAAGGCCGAAGTTTCATGGCCGTAGCAAAGAACGAACTAGGATGAGGAGAGCATACCAAGTCCCCAATGCCTAGACCACTCACGGGCCATGCTTCAACGCTCTCAAGTGCAGCACAATACTTGTTGCATTCTTGTTGGATGAACAGCCACCTCTTTTGAATCGAGGTGATGCCACGGTTGCTCGTAATTTGGTAGGGCTCAAACATCTTTCTTTCATGGAATGTTTTATGGACTCTCGTCCAAAAAACAAGGCCCTTTTGTTGCGCGTCGCTCCTCGGATCTTGGCTAATCTCCATCCAACATTGGCAAATCAACTTGTCCTCATCTTGTGAATATGAACCCGTGCGAATGCTCTTCTTCCTCTTTTGCGCTTTCGCTCGTTGGGTGAGCTCGTCGATGAACAATGGCTCGCCCGAAATGTCAATATCAATGCCATCTTCTTCATCACCATCGCCTTTGCAATAGATGTCATCGTCTTCATGCCACGAGTCACCATGGTCATAGTCCACATGGTCGTGGGGCTCTTCATCGGCAACGTATTGGGCACGGCCATCCTAACTTTGGGTCTCCTCAGGATCGTACGCAACACCATGCCCACCCTCGTAGATCACTTGCTCCATGAACTCGTTGTAGAAGGAGTCATCGACCGTTGGTGTTGGTGTTGCCATTTCGTCGAATAGGATGCGGGGCGACGGCATGGCGCCCGTAAACGGTGGTCGTGCTTGCTTTCTTTGCATCTCCACGGACCCGGCGTGATGTTGAGGTCGATGACGGCCGAGGGGCGCGGGGTGGACGGCACAATCACGCCAATGTCCGGCGAGCCCGAAAAATGGGTGTGGCCATCGTGCCTTGGCGGAGGAAAGCCGGACGACATAGGCGTGGTCCGCGACGTCGGTGATGAGCAATGTTGAGGCCTGGCGACCGACGAGCCTGTGCTCGCCGGGCCGGCAGCCGCACTAGAGAACCCCGTCGGACGGCACATGCCAAGCATGAGGAGGGTGTGCGCTTTATTGATGATGGCCACCTTCTCGTCGACCTCAGCCTTGCGCCGTGCGGCCTCTACCGCATCGCGCTCGGCGGCGAACTTGGCCACGGCGGCCTTGCCCTTGACGTCTGCCCTCCGGTTCCTCCTCTTCGCCGATTCCGTGTCCAACTTGGCAATCTCCTCCGGCGTGCACTCTGACCGCGGCTTCCTTGCACCCTTGGCCGCCTTCTTCTTCACCTTTGCGCGTGGGTCAACGGCCAGGCCGCCAAAATTCGGTGGGGCGTCGGCCATGGACGGGGGAGGATGGGGCGGGACGTGGGAGGGTTTGGGGGGGAATGGCGCCAAATGGGGCACGGGGGGTTGCTATGTGTCACTGACGGGTGGGCCAGGGGAGGACACGCGCGCGCACCCCGCCCATCCGCGTGCTGTTTGTTTCGCCCCAAAAGTGGTGCAAAGTTGGGCCAAGGATGGGTCGAAAGCGGACAGAAAACGGACAAAGGTCTGTTTGCGCCCGCACGCTGGGCCGCTTGGTTTGTCCGTTTTGCCCCAAACGGACGCACCCGGACAGGATGGGGTCGCGCGTTGGAGTTGGCCTAACCTCCTAGTCCACACCACGCACGCTCACTGGGTGCGCACACACACGCACGCACAGCCTAAGAGCATCTCCAATAGACGGTCCAAATGTAAAAATACCTAACTTTTGAACCACCTGAGGCAAAAAACGCTTCTCCAACAGACGGTCCATATGTAAAAAAAATTGGACCGCGGCCTCCTCGTGATGTAAAATGCAACACCTTGCGATGCAAATTTACATCACGAGGTACATCTGGTCCAAAACCAGCCGCCGCACGTGAACGCCCAACCGCCACTTCATTTCCTTTCCCGCCCGCCCGCCCGCTGCCGCCCCCCGCCATCCGGCGCCGCCATGGCCGAAGGCGATGACCCCGCCGCCTTCTCCGCCACCGCCACAGCCGGTGGGCTGACCCATGTGGCCGTTGCCGCTGCCATCTCGCCCGTAACCGCTGCCATGCCACCGCCCCATGCCCGCCGGCCCGGATTAGCGCCGCCCCGGCCGGTGGCCACCGGCGGCGAAGCCGGCGAAGCGACGAGGCGGCGGAAAACGGGCTGACAACCGCAGCTGCAACCCGACCGACAGTTCTAAGCGGCAGGTGAAGGTCTCCAAGGCGGCCGAGGTGGCTTGGGGTGATGACTCACACCCAATGCGGCCGGCGGCCTCCTCCAGCAGCCATACATCCATTCCTCAACCTCCCCCCCCCCTCCCGCCACTGTCGGCCGTGGAGGACGATGTGGCCACGCCGACGGCCACCGCCTCCAACAAGTTTGACGAAATGTCGCAAAGGTATAAATTTTCCGGTTGTGCTCTCGTTTGTTGTTTCAAATTGTATGTGTTCTTGATTGTTTGTGCGTCCAATTGTAGTCTTGATGATGAAGCTTTCATGCACACGACAAATGTGGCAAATGATGATTACATGTATGCGTCACAAGAATATGAAACCCAATATGATGATGACAATCTTGATGTGGACGATGAGGGATTTGTTGTCGAGTGAAGAAGTGGAAATTATACCACCGCGGAGGATGTGTTGATATGCACCGCTTGGAAGAAAATCTCTCAAAGATGCAAGCATTGGAAGCGACCAAATGGTGAACACCTATTGGCAACACATCAAGGAGTACTTCGATGAGCGCAACACAAGTGGTCACTTCCGTTAGATCGACTCCCTACGCCAACATTGGTCCACCATCAACACCGGATGCCAAAAGTGGTCTGGTTGCTTGTCAAACGTTGCTCGCATGAACCCAAGTGGTTGCGGTGAAAGTGACTTGGTAAATATTCCCTCTTCGTGTGTGCTTTGTCAAATATTTCCTCTTTGTTCCACATGTTGATGATGATGTGTTGCTTGTTTGTAGAAAATGATTGCTTAAGGATTGTTTCGAGAGAGGAACATGAAAGGCGAGAAGAAGAAAAGGAAAGGAAAAGCTTTCACTTTTCATCATTGCTACAAAGAGCTCAAGGATGAGGAGAAGTGGAAAACTAGAGAGACTTTTGAATCGTCGAAGAAGAAGAGTGTGGTGCTTGAGGATGAAGAAGATGTCATTGAGGAGACGAGCCCCACTCCTCACTCCGTGACAAAATCTTATAGGCCCGATGGAAACAAGAAAGCGAAGGGAACCAAGTGTAAGTGCATCTAGTGCCCCTTAGTGATTTTGGTGTATTGAAGACTTATAAGTTAAGTGACTGATGCGTTTGTGAGTGTACACAGGTCTATAAGTCTATGAGGAGTTTGATATTTACAGAGAAAGTCGACCCCTAAAAATGAAGTTCTTCGACTGAAGACTTTGATATTCTGAAGACTTTCTGAAGACTTTGAAAGTGAAGAAATTGGTGTGACCTTGAAGACTTGGTATTCATTCGAGGAATATGAAGCGTGAAGACTTTTGTTTTCGTAGTTTCTTTTTCTCTTTCTTGAGTCATAGGAAACACCGTACTGTTAAAGGGGGTCGAGGAAATACTAAGGAAAATTTTCCATGTGATGCTCAACTCAAAATCCTACACCTACCAATCCCTTCGAGTGAAGCCATTGGAAATCTCATACAGTTCAGTCAATTTCTTCAGTGACAGAGACGCAGTTCTTCTGGTCACTGAGGACTTTGCTCTGACTGAGGAGTTAGGAATTCGCCAGTGCGAATTGCCTACACAGTGAGGAACATGATAGCCCTGAGGAATTTGAGAGTCAAATTTCCGACCGTTGCTGTGCTGCGCGCCGGCTGTCCAAAATATCTTATCCACCTAACGGTCATATCATTGAAGGGCATTTATGTCTTATCATGTCGGGCTGCTCCCTAGGCTATAAATAGCCGCCCCCTACAACCACTAGTTGGCTGGCTGCTCCGAGAGAACTTGACACTTGTCATTTGAGAGCAACCCATCCTCCGAGGACTTTGAGCGAAAATCATCAAGTGAGGAAAATCCCAAAACCAAACCCCCACAAACCCAAGTGATTTAGCATCACTGAAGAAATTGATCCTGCATGGATCCGACGCTTGTTACCTTTGAAGACTGTGCTTCTTCCAAACGGTTAGGCGTCAAGGTCTAGAGCATCCAAGAGGAATTGTGGATCGCCGAGTGACCAAATCTGTGAAGGTTTGGAAGTCACCTGAAGACTTACCATGAGTGATTGGACGAGACCTGCGTGGTCTTAGTTCAAGGAGAATACAGTGAGGACTGGGTGTCCTGAGTTGCGGCTCAAAGACTGGGTGTCCGGGACTGCGTGTCCTCAAGTTTAAATACTCAGCCGCTCCAACCAGACGTACAACTGAGACAGCAGTTGGAACTGGTTTACCAAATCATTGTCTTCACCAACTAACTGGTTCTATTTCCTCAACTCTTTCATTTCCTCATGACTGTGTTGTATGTTGTTCATATATGTGCTTGAAGACTTTGACTGGAGACTTTCACAAATTCCTCAGTTCAATTTCTTCAGTCTGTTTGTCTTCATCTTGTTATCCTGTGTTTACGCTTTCTGTACTCTGTGCTAGTCTTCATTTCATCATGATGACTATGTTTGTATCCTGTTATGTTTACTTCTGAGTACTTATTCTGCTGCAAGTAGTTCTTCGCTAAGGAATTTCCTCACCAGCAAATTCCTCAGTGAAGAATTCATAAAAATCGCCTATTCACCCCCCTCTAGTCGATATAACGCACTTTCAATTGGTATCAGAGCAAGGTACTCCCTTGTTCTGTGTGATTTTGGTTTAACCGCCTGGAGTTTCAGTTATGTCGACCGCAGGTATGATCAAGGTCTCGGCTGGGTGTCCTACCTTTGATGGAATGGACTACCCCTACTGGAAGAACAAGATGCGAATGCATCTTGAGGCAATTGATAACGATCTCTGGTATGTTGTGGAAAATGGTGTCCCCTCTGTCACTCCCTCACTGAACGCTACCGATGTGAAGAGATTCAAACAACTCGATTCTCAAGCGAAGAATATCATATGTGGTCATCTGAGCAAAGGACAGTATGGAAGAGTGAGTGCTTTGGAAACTGCTAAGCTTATCTGGGATAGGCTGTCCAAAGTAAATGAAGGAGTTTCAACTCAGCGTGACTCTCGAGTTGATGTTCTTCGGAATCTCTTCAACCACTTCAAAAGACTCGACAATGAGAATGTCCAACAAACCTTTGATCACCTCACTGACATCTCAAATGAGCTTCAAGCCCTCGGTGCCACTGACATCACTGATCATGAAGTTGTGAAGAAACTGTTGAGATCGCTTGATTCCTCATTTGATACTCTGGGACTGATGATACAAGAACGTGCTGACTACAAGTCGCTTGATCCTGCTGATATCCTCGAAAGGCTAAACACTCACGAGTTCCAGCTTGCTGAAAAGAGAGATCTCTATGGTTCAAACTATGGCAAACCACGTGCCCTGAAGGCCAAGGCTATGTCTGACTCTGAATATGAGGATTCTGTAGTAGCCTTGGTGACCGTGAAGAACTGAGCCAGGATCTAGCACTGCTTGTGAAGAAATTCCAGAAGTTCACAAGACGTGGTCGCTTTGGAAAATCCTCAAGAGGCAATGATTCCTCATCCAGTGACTATAAGAGAAGGCTTTGCCACAAATGCAAGAAGCCTGGTCACTATATTCAAGATTGTCCTCAGTGGGAAAAGGAAATGAAGAAGAAGAAATACAAGGATTACAGTTCTGATGATGCGAAGAAGAAGAAGAAATCGTCAAAATCTTCGTCATCAAAATCCTCGAAGTCTTCATCTCACAAGAAGAGCAGCTCCAAGAAGGCTCGGGCATTCATTAGCAAGGAGATGGACTCTGAAGCTGAATCTGAGGAAAATGATGAAGAGGAGGCGTCTGAAGAATCTGAGTCTGGTGTGGCGAGTCTGGCCGTTGCTACTGCCTTCGTCAGCAAGTCCATCTTCAACACTAAATAAACTCACTCCACCTACAAACCTGATGAAGATAATGATGGCTACGCTCCCACCTATTGCTTCATGGCGAAAGGTGCTAAGGTACTCAAATACAACTCCTCTGAATCTAGTGAAAATGAATCTGATGAGGATCTCAAGCCCAGCTACTCTAAACTTGCTAAGATTGCTGTGAAACAACAACGGGCTCTTGAAAAGGTTCAAAACATGCTAGATAAAAGTGACGATATGTTGGGTGAAGAAATGGATCGCACTAAAGCCTTGACTAAAAATCTTCAAAGACTTCAGTCTAGGTTTGATAACCTTCAAGGTCATCATAACTCTCTCTTGTCTGATCATGAGAAACTTTCTTATGAATTTCTTCAAGAAAAGCAAGATCACGAGAAGCTTTCTCTTGAATCTCTTCAAAGAAAGGAAGATCATGAAAAGCTAAGAGTGTGTTATGAAGATCTTCAGAAGGAGCGCGATTCATTACTAGCTCAACAAATCAGCGCTTCTCAGGAAGAATTTGTTCCCCCATGCTTAAAGTGCATTGAACGTGAATCTGCTAATTCTTCACCTGAATGTTCAAATGCTTCAACTGTTACAAATTCTTCATCTGCCCCTACTACCACTAATTCCTCATCTGAGGACATTGCTAGTATCACTGACAATGCAGGGCTGAAGGAACTGTACACGACAGGCATGTACAAAAGCCTCAAAGGGCATCAGACACTTTGTGATGTGCTCAAAAAGCAGATCCTCAACAGAAACCCTAGGAAAGAGGGGATTGCCTTTGAGAGGAAACTCAATGCTGATGGAACATATTGGAAGCCTGAGCAGTACCCCAAAACCTCATGGGTGGCTGCAAAGGGACCTCCAGTTGATCCATCTAACTTATCTAGCTTTACATGTGAATCTCCTCATTCTTCTGATGAGTCTTTTGACTCCAACTATAAACTGTTCAAAAATCAGAATGGTGGAGTATTTGCTAGATATGTTGGCACTAACTGCAGGAACGGTTGCCCTATGAAGAAAATCTGGGTTCCCAAAAGTTGTGTTGAAAGTCTTTAGGTGAATGTCCTCATGACACCACCTGTGAAGAACAGGAACCCCAGATCAAATTCTTCATATGGACCAAATTCTTCATATGGATCCAAGTCCTCTTATGGACCAAATTCTTCACATGGATCGAATTCCTCAAATGGATCAAAGTCCTCATATGATTATCATCGTGCTAACAACTCTGTCTCGCAGGGTAGAGCTAAGGGCTATGAATATGTGCATTATTCTTCAAACCATTATGTTCATAAGTCCTCGAAGAATTACTCTGCTTATTCATATGCTTACCCTAACCCCTCTTATGTGAAACGAAATGGTTTGGCATCTTTGCCACCTTTCTCATATGGTGCTCGCAGAATGATGAACTCTTTGCCACCCCTCCAGATGTGGGTGGTGAAGAAAAAGAACTAATCTCTTCTGTAGGGTCAGGTCTCCAGACGTGCTTTAACGTCTGAAGAATTTGCTGGGGACCTGACAAAAATGCCTGAAAGGACGCAGGCAAATCATGATGAAATGAACTTTCATTTCACACGTCCTCATACTGCTATATATCTGTTTACTGCTTGATGAAATTCATCTGATGAACTTGATATAATATTCTTCACTGATGAAGCATATGAGATTGTAAGTTACACTAATTCATCTGCAGGATGATCAACCCAAAACCACTGAATGGGTCCTCGATAGTGGATGTACAAATCACATGACTGGTGACAAGAGTCTATTGATGGATGCTCCCTTATCACCGTCACCTCTGAAGCATATCATCTTTGCTGACAAAGGCAAAAGTCAGGTATTGGGTCTTGGTAAGGTTGCTATCTCTAAGGATAAGCACATGGACAAAGTCATGCTTGTTGAGTCCTTAGGATACAATCTCATGTCAGTCTCAATGCTTTGTGATCTTGATATGGTTGTTGTGTTCGGCAAATATCGCTGTGTTGTGATTATGGAAGCTGACAATTCCAAAGTCTTCGAAGGCTTTAGGAGAGGAGATCTGTATATTGTTGATTTCTCTACAGGACCACAACCAGCCGTGTGTCTACATGCAAAAGCTTCAGAAGGCTGGCTATGGCATCGACGACTTGGTCACGCAGGCATGAGGAATTTGAACACGCTTGCGAAGAAGAAGCATGTCATTGGCATTGAGAATGTCAAATTCCTCAAGGATCACTTATGCGGAGCCTGTGAAGCTGGAAAAATGACCAAGGCCAAGCATCCAGCAAAGACTATCATGACCACTACCCGTCCATTCGAATTGCTTCACATGGACCTCTTCGGACCTAATCATTACTCAGCAGTCACTAATGATGCATCTCTATATGGTTTTGTCATTGTTGATGATTATTCTCGATATACATGGGTACACATTGTTACTTACAAACATGAAGTGCAGGAAGTCTTCAAACGATTTTCCTCGAGGGCTTCAACCAACTTTGGTGTGAAGATTAAGCATATCAGAAGTGACAATGGAACTAAGTTCAAGAATTCCGGTCTTGATTCTTATCTTGATGAACTTGGTATTACTCATGAGTTATCTACTCCCTATACTCCTCAGCAGAATGGCGTCGTGGAGCGCAAGAACAGAACTCTTGTTGAGATGGCTCGCACTATGCTTGATGAATACAAAACGCCTCAGCGTTTTTGGATTGATGCAATTGATACTGTGTGCCACATCATCAACAGAGTATATCTTCACAAATTCTTCAAGAAGACTGCATATGAACTCCTCACTGACAAGAAACCCAATGTGAGTTATTTCAAAGTCTTCGGTGCTAAATGTTGGATTAGAGATCCTCACCACAACTCTAAATTTGCACCGAAAGCACATGAAGGTTTTATGCTTGGTTACGGAAAGGACTCGCACACCTACAGAGTCTTCAACATTGTTCTTCACAAGATTGTTGACACTGTAGATGTGCGGTTCGATGAAACTAATGGCTCGCAAAGAGAGCACCTACCTTCTGTGTTAGATGAACCAGCACCTGAAGATGCTATCAAGCTCAAGGCAACTGAGGATGTCATTCCGACTGAAGAATCTGCTGAAGAATTCATCCCTATTCATGAAGAACGTCGAGCTGATGCACCTGAAGAACATGATGAGGAAAATGGTGCTGAAGAAAATGCTGATCAAAATCCTCAGTGACAGCCAACTCATCCACGCGTTGCAAAAGAAGTGCAAGTGGAGAAGATCATCGATGACATTAGCGCACCAGGTCCTCTCACATGCTCAAAAGCTTCACATCTATCTAACTTTTGTGGGCACTATGCTTTTGTCTCTATCACAGAGCCCACTAAGGTAGATGAAGCATTTCTAGAGCCGGAGTGGATTCAGGCTATGCAAGAAGAATTACATCAGTTCGAGCTGAACAATGTCTGGGAATTGGTCAATTGCCCAGATCCTCGCAAGCATAATATCATTGGCACAAAGTGGATCTACCGCAACAAGCAAGATGAAAATGGCCTTGTGGTGAGGAATAAGGCACGACTAGTAGCTCAAGGCTACACACAGGTTGAAGGAATTGATTTCGATGAAACTTTTGCACCTGTTGCTAGACTTGAGGCTATTCGCATATTACTTGCTTATGCTAACCATCATGATATCATCTTATATCAAATGGATGTGAAAAGTGCATTCCTCAATGGTAAGCTTGAGGAAGAAGTATATGTTGCTCAACCCCCAGGTTTTGAAGATCCCAAGAATCCTGACAAAGTCTTCAGACTCAATAAGGCTCTCTATGGCCTCAAGCAAGCCCCTCGGGCGTGGTATGACACATTGAAGGAATTCTTCGTGAAGAATGGCTTCACACCCAGTTCACTCGACCCTACTCTCTTTACTAAATCATATGATGGTGAACTGTTTGTGTGCCAAATATATGTTGATGATATTATCTTTGGCTGTACTGACCAACGTTATAGTGATGAATTTGCCTATATGATGAGTGAAGAATATCAAATGTCCATGATGGGAGAGTTGAAATTCTTCTTAGGTCTTCAAATTCGTCAGCAGCGCAATGGCATATTCATATCTCAGGAGAAATACCTCAAAGATGTACTGAGGAAATTCGGCATGCAAGATTGCAAAGGCGTCAAAATTCCTATGCCCACAAATGGCCATCTATGCACTGATGAAAATGGTATTGACTTCGATCACAAGGTATACCGCTCCATGATTGGTTCCTTATTGTACTTATGTGCATCTAGGCCAGATATAATGCTTAGTGTTTGCATGTGTGCCCGATTTCAAGCTGCACCGAAGGAATCACACCATAAGGATGTGAAGCATATTCTTCGATATCTAGCTCACACACCAACACTAGGATTATGGTACCCCAAGGGCTCTGCTTTTGATCTCATCGGATATTCTGACTCTGACTATGCTAGTGATCGTGTGGACCGCAAGTCAACATCTGGCACTTGTCATTTTCTCGGACGATCTTTGGTCTGTTGGTCCTCGAAGAAACAGAACTGCGTATCACTGTCTACTGCTGAAGCTGAATACATTGCTGCTGGCTCATGCTGTGCTCAACTGCTTTGGATGAAGCAAACCCTCAAGGACTATGGCGTCAACGTGAAGAATGTGCCTCTCCTCTGTGACAATGAGAGTGCCATCAAGATTGCTCACAACCCAGTTCAGCACTCGAAGACAAAGCACATCCAGATTCGTCATCATTTTCTTCGTGATCATGTGTTGAAGGGCGACATCTCCATCGAGCATGTGAAGACTGAAGAACAGCTAGCTGATATCTTCACTAAGCCCTTGGACGAGAAGAAATTTAGCAAGTTGCGGTGTGAGCTAAATATCTTAGAATCTTCGAATGTTCTTTGAAAAGGACACACATCCTAACCCTTATGCAGAATTGATGACTTAGATGTGCAACACATGAAGAAACGTTTTTCTTCAAATCAATGAAGAATAACACTCTAAGTATGAAGAAATTAATGAAGAATTTGATTCTCAGAACCCTACGACAATTGTACGCGGTGTCTGAAATCATCATTCTTATACGGTGGGTCACGCCACCACAAAAAGTTGAAAATCTTCAATTTGAGTTTTTCCTCATTTTTGAAATACTTCAGTTTTTCAAATTCTTCAACTTTGCAAAATCTTCACTGTTTCCGACGTTTGTCTTCATTGGATATATATACATATATATGAGTTTATGTCCTCTATAGCATTCACTTATTGCTATTTCTTCAAGTTGTGATTTCTGCTAAGTGAATGTGATCGGACCCTTCCCCCTCTATGCTATACTCAACCCAATCTATTCACAAATTCTTCATGTGCGTTCTATTTGAAACTCGTTCAAAGTCTTCACTGTGTCCTTGTCAGCTGAAGAAATTGCGAACAAAACTTTAAAACAAATCTTATCCAGATTTTCGGTTTTGCCGCTAAAACCGTTCCGCATCCCACGATACATTATTTTATTCACCCACGATCTTACACGATCTCATCTGCACAGTACGTGGGTGACACATGTCGCGTGAAGAAGAAAGGGCAGGGGCATGTTCGTCCCAAAATCTTCGGGCGAACAGTTTTTACCGTGGCTATAAATACCCCTCCTCCCTTCCTTACTTCATTTACTCCGCTCGGTCGCTGTCTCTCGCTCGAGCTCTCCTCAAACCCTAGCGCCGCCGCTACTCCATCGCCGCCAGTGAGGAAGAGCTTCACTGCCTTGACCTCGTCGCCGTCGTACTCGCGCCGGCTGCGGAAATCTTCACTCCGCCGCCGCCGTAGCTATCTCCCTCTGCCAAGTTAGGGCGTGGGAGATCTAACTTGACGAACTTCACCGTGGTTCATCTCTGTTCGTCGTGTTCTTCAGTTCGGGTAATTAAAAGTCACTTTTATTACTCGCTTTGATTCTCAAACTGTTCTGAAAATCTTCAAAGGTGTTTTATTCTTCAAATCTTCACATATGAACACCTCACACACTGTATGCTCTTGATCCATCTCTCTAAGCACTCATTTCTTCAAGATTCCTCAATTGTGCGGATTTTCGATCTGTACAACTCTGGAACCTAAGACAAGAACGCTTAGCGAAATTCCTCAAGGCTCAACTGGTCAAATTCCTCAAAACTTGTCTTTTCGAAAAATCTTCTGAGAACGCATATGACCTCTCCAAATTCCTCGCACCTACACTCTGTTCACAGGTACTCATGTCCGCTGCTGAATCACTAGGTTCTCATCAACTTAACTCATTTGCAGCGTTCCTCGAAGAAAAACTGCATACTTCTTCAGAGTGTTCAATTGTTCAAAATCCTCATCTGAAGAAAATGGCTGAAGGCAAGAGACCGCAGAAAGGAGGAAAGAAACCGGAGGTCATGACTGCTTTCGAGATCCCTGATGAAATATACAAGGATTATTGCACACCTGATGAAGCCAAGTTTGGCAAAGGAAACAAGAATCAGCGCAAAGTGCGCATTCAGAGGATTGAACGAAGATGGGCACGAGAATGGAGGGAATATCGATATGTTACTCCTAAGTAGATGAAGAAATTCGTCTTAAATCCTCCATGCCCAAGAGCTCCATTGGCACCTGGCCAAGTCGCTGATCCCACTAGCATCAAAAGTGGTGAAGACTTTCCTGAAGAATGGGCTAGGCGCCAAGCAAAATTGGCAAGACAAGCCAAGGAGGCAGTGAGGAAATTTAATGAGGATTCTGCTGCTGCTGCCGCCGCTGAGACCTCGGTCAAGCCGAGGAAATCAATGCCGAAGAAGCCTGCTCGCAAGCCAAGTGCTTCACCATCAGCGCCCTCACAGCCAAGTTCCTCAGCCGCGCCCTCACGGCAAATTCCTCAAACTACTGCTGCTCCACCAAAGTCCTCAGCAGCTCCCTCCAAGTCCTCAACTCCTGTGCATCTGGCTACATGTCAAAGGACTCAGGGTTTCTCAATTGCTTCTGGTGTCTCAGCGAGTTCCTCAGCTGCACCAATGTCCTCATCAGGCCCCACTCTACTGAAGACAAAAGCAACAGCTGGACGCGGTCCTCGGCCAAGTCCAAGAAAGAAACAGGTTGCGTTCCAAGTGCCCTCTGATGACGAGGCTTCTGATGAAGAACTTGCAGAAATCATCAGAGATAGACAAGCAAAGGCCACCAGAGCCAAAGGAACACATGTGCCTCTGCTTCTGGATCCAAAGAAGATCCTCGACTACATTGACTTATGGCATCAGGATCCAAACACGCCAATGCCCGATCTGCCTCTGACTCCTGGTCAAAGTCATATGCTGACCCATTTCATCTCTCAAGAGAAATGGAAGTTTGAAAAGGCCCGTGAGATAAAAAGAGCTCAAGCTAGAAAGGAGAAGCTTCTGAAGAAGAACGTTGTCAGACTAACTCCTGAAGAACTTCTCAAGGCTCAATCTGAGATCCAAGCCCTCGGCAAGGACTTCGATGCATACAATGCTGATTGGCAAGGAGCCAAAGTGAGATTCGTCAATTTGACGAAGAAAATGACAACTGTTGCAGCCCCATCGCAACAAGAAAATCCTCAGGCTGCAGACTCTGCTCAGCCTGCTGAAGAACATGCCAGCACTGCTGATGACTTTCAGCCTGCTGATGAGAATACAAGTTCCAGGGCTGATGACTCCATTCCAGCCGCTGAAGAAATTCCCAGGGCATCCACTAGTGGTGCGCCTGAAGAAACTGAAGAGATCAGGGCAACTACACCTGTTGCGCCTGAAGAAACTGAACCACAGTCCTCAGCTCCTCCTGCGCCAACACCGACTCCAATTCTTCCTTCTGCTTATGAAGTGAAGAAGACCAAGGCTGCAGAGCGAGCTGCAGTGAAGAAAAGGAAGGCATCAGCTGCGTCAAATTCTTCGGCCGCGAAGAAAATGAAGCCAATGACCAGCTCGCTTGAAAATCCCATTGATGCCGTTCCCATTTCCTCCATGTCGTCTAAGGAAATTGTTCCTTATGGAGAAGACTACAAGATCCCAAGTGGATCTGATGAAGAAAATCATTCTGTTGCTACCTCAGAGCAGTTTGATGAAGAAATTGAAGTGGAAACATTCCCTTCAACGCCAGTCGTTTCCTCACCTATGCCTCAGTTCACAGCTGAAGAGGCTGGTGTTGAGGAAATTGAAAAAGAAGAAGATGTGGATATTGGATGCACTACACCAGTGATGAACAATGACTTTTGGGAAAGTCAGCATCCCAATACTCCTCTCTTCACTCCTATTCAACAAATTCCTCAGTCCCCGGCTACAACTGTTCAAATGGGCTCTGAAGAAACTCATCCCACATCGTCTGTTCATGAAGAAATTCCAACCGCTAGTGCTGAAGAACCTGCTGCTGATACCCAAACTGCACAAGAAGAGGAACCAGAAATTCCTCAGCCTGAAGCACCTGAGATCGCGATTCCTGAGGTTGTGCTGCAAATCACTGACACTCCTCTGCCCAAACCGAAGAATCCATTCTCTAGCAAGCAAAAATTCAAGGCTGAAGACTTCTTTTCTGAGCATGTGTTCTTCACTGACTACAATCCATATGACTCTGCTCGCATAAGGAAGAGACGTTTCTGGACTGCTACACAAGCAAACTTCTATTCCTCAGTACTCTTTGACAAGGACAAAATCTTCGATCATGAACATATTCCTCATGTGGATATGGAATCTCTGCCGTGCTTTGAGCCAGTTCTCCGAGTTATTCACGATGCAGGACTACTGAATTTCTGCACTGATATCTGTGATTGGAATGAAGAACTCATTCTTCAGTTCTATGCCACTTTGCATATCACCGGAGATGCTGAAGATGTCAATTCATGGGTGCTGGATTGGATGACAGAAAACACTCACTATAAGGCACCAGCAACTGAATTGCTTCGTGTCCTTCCTCTTGATCCTCCTCATGCCAGCGCACGTTACATCTACAATGACCGCGAACTAACAGATCATTATATGCAAGTGCTTATGAAGCCTTTGAAGCCAGGGCAGGCCCCACGAACCAAATTCCTCGTCAAGGAATTGCTATATGTGCCTCGAACTGTCTATCGCATCCTGACGAAGACAATGAGTCCTATCAAAGGCCACGACTCAAATGATGAAGATGTCGTTGGCATCATGAAGAACATGCTTTTCAACATCATTCATGGCGTTCCCGTCAACTTCCATGATTTCTTCATGAGGACTCTGGCTAATGTTGCTATGTCACCTTTTGAGCTGAAGCCCTATGCGCCTTGGATTATGAGATTCATAAGGGCAAGATCTTCACTGAATTACAAGGCTGACACTCTGAACCATGGTAGCTACTTGCCGCCCATTGAAGTCCTCAAGCGACCAGTTTCATCATCTGATGATAAGGGCAAGGCAGCTGCTGTGATCGATGAAGGCACTCGTCCATTGGATGGTCAATTCCGTCTCGCTACATCCTACTCCACCAATGACGATTCTGCAACACATGATACTGCCGCAAATACATCTGCCAAGCAAAAGCCTCAAGCAACTGCACCCAGGGTGATGACTGACCGTGAGTTACTCCTCAGTCTTCATCAGAAGGTTGATCGCAATCATAAATGGGTGAAGCGTCAGTTTGCTGCAATTCTTCACAACATGACCTCAACTCATAATGCGGTGAAGAAAAATCAGTATCACCTTCATGAAACCCTCAACCGCACCTGGGCTGTTCTCACTCATGTCTATTCCGCGGAAGAACTGAAGACTATGGGTCTCCAGGAAGCATTTGACTGGTCTGCACCACCTCCGAAGAAATTCAAGAGAGTCAAAGTTCCTGATCTGGTGGCCAGCTCTTATTCTTCATCGCATGAAACTGATGAACATGAAGATTTGTACGACACTGCGACAGGCCCTACTTCAACGAACAACCCCGACAATGCTGGCGCTCCTCCATCGACTTGAAATTCTTCAGGGGCGTTAGTCCTCAGTTTCGATCCTTTTGGTCATTTGATGACAAAGGGGGAGAAATCTGAGTTAGTCTTCAAGCGGGTTTATATTATGGGCATTTTGTTAAGTTACAACTCTCGTTCTTCCGAAACCTTTTATTGGATCGAGTTGTAATCTTAAATCCGATGGTGCCCTGATACTTTTGGATGGTGCATGGTGCTCTAACTTTGATGCACTGTGTTCTGATACTTTTGATGTGTTATTTTGCATGCCTATTCCTCGTTAATATTATTGCACGCATGTTGAATCTCATCAGGCACCATATTTCATCATGCATTTCAAATTCTTCATACTATATATCAAATGCGTGTATGAATTACAAGATATAGGGGGAGATCTCCAAGATTCAATTCTTCAAATGTGCATTGCCTCAAAAGCAAATTCCTCACTATGCACATATTCAGGGGGAGTTCTTCTATATCTTGCAATCAAATTCCTCAATATCAGTATTTACACTTCATATGTTTATCCCCGTTGAAAACTTAACCTATGTTGTCATCAATCACCAAAAAGGGGGAGATTGTAAGTGCATCTAGTGCCCCTTAGTGATTTTGGTGTATTGAAGACTTATAAGTTAAGTGACTGATGCGTTTGTGAGTGTACACAGGTCTATAAGTCTATGAGGAGTTTGATATTTACAGAGAAAGTCGACCCCTAAAAAAGAAGTTCTTCGACTGAAGACTTTGATATTCTGAAGACTTTCTAAAGACTTTGAAAGTGAAGAAATTGGTGTGACCTTGAAGACTTGGTATTCATTCGAGGAATATGAAGCGTGAAGACTTTTGTTTTCGTAGTTTCTTTTTCTCTTTCTTGAGTCATAGGAAACACCGTACTGTTAAAGGGGGTCGAGGAAATACTAAGGAAAAATTTCCATGTGATGCTCAACTCAAAATCCTACACCTACCAATCCCTTCGAGTGAAGCCATTGGAAATCTCATACAGTTCAGTCAATTTCTTCAGTGACAGAGACGCAGTTCTTCTGGTCACTGAGGACTTTGCTCTGACTAAGGAGTTAGGAATTCGCCAGTGCGAATTGCCTACACAGTGAGGAACATGATAGCCCTGAGGAATTTGAGAGTCAAATTTCCGACCATTGCTGTGCTGCGCGCCGGCTGTCCAAAATATCTTATCCACCTAACGGTCATATCATTGAAGGGCATTTATGTCTTATCATGTCGGGCTGCTCCCTAGGCTATAAATAGCCGCCCCCTACAACCACTAGTTGGTTGGCTGCTCCGAGAGAACTTGACACTTGTCATTTGAGAGCAACCCATCCTCCGAGGACTTTGAGCGAAAATCATCAAGTGAGGAAAATCCAAAACCAAACCCCCACAAACCCAAGTGATTGAGCATCACTGAAGATATTGATCCTGCGTGGATCCGACGCTTGTTACCTTTGAAGACTGTGCTTCTTCCAGACGGTTAGGCGTCAAGGTCTAGAGCATCCAAGAGGAATTGTGGATCGCCGAGTGACCAAGTCTGTGAAGGTTTGGAAGTCACCTGAAGACTTACCACGAGTGATTGGACGAGACCTACGTGGTCTTAGTTCAAGGAGAATACGATGAGGACTGGGTGTCCTGAGTTGTGGCTCAGAGACTGGGTGTCCGGGACTGCGTGTCCTCGAGTTTAAATACTCAGCCGCTCCAACCAGACGTACAACTGAGACAGCAGTTGGAACTGGTTTACCAAATCATTGTCTTCACCAACTAACTGGTTCTATTTCCTCAACTCTTTCATTTCCTCATGACTGTGTTGTATGTTGTTCATATCTGTGCTTGAAGACTTTGACTGAAGACTTTCACAAATTCCTCAGTTCAATTTCTTCAGTCTGTTTGTCTTCATCTTGTTATCCTGTGTTTACGCTTTCTGTACTCTGTGCTAATTTTCATTTCATCATGATGACTATGTTTGTATCCTGTTATGTTTACTTCTGAGTACTTATTCCGCTGCAAGTAGTTCTTCGCTAAGGAATTTCCTCACCAGCAAATTCCTCAGTGAAGAATTCATAAAAATCGCCTATTCACCCCCCTCTAGTCGATATAACGCACTTTCACCAAGGCCGGAGACAATGATCTCAAGGAACGCCATTGTCATAGCGAGGAAAGAGTATGCCGAAGAGAAAAGAATCTTGAAGCTCAAGGAAATAGAGGAGAGGGGTGAGGCCAAGCGGCGAAGGGTGGCGGCAGAGGAGAGGAAGGTGGACCTAGAGGCGAAGAAGGCAGCGGCCGACGAGAGGAAGATGGTTGAGGAGAGGACACTCAAGTTTATGTTTATGGACGCATCAACTCTTGATGCCAAGGCAAAGGCATATGTTGAACTTTGTGCGATGAAATGCTCATGAAGAAGCAAATGCTCATGAGGCAAATGATGATGGGAGGAGGCATGGGAGGTGCCATGTGAGGTGCCATGGGAGGAGGCATGGGAGGTGCCATGGGTGGTTGCATGAACATGATTGGAGGTTCCATGAATGGTGCATTTGGCGGAAACATGGGAGGTGGCTTCGGTGGCAACATGGGAGGTGGCTTTGGCGGCATGGGAGGTGGCTTTGGCGGCAACATGATGGGTGGCTTGGGAGGTGGCTATGGCGGCAACATGAGTGGCGTTGGAGTTGGCTTCGTTGGCAACATGACCGGTATGGGACGCAATGAAGATGCTTCCGGTGGTGCTCACGGCAACGAGAGTTCACCGCTTGTTGAGAACGTCGACAAAGGCGGTGGTGAAGATGATGATCGTACCACGGTTCACAAGGCCGGTGGTGTTGATGACCCGCATGAGTAATATTCATGTGCATTTCAATTTCTAGGGCGAAAAACTTTGATTGAGACAATGCTCTTTTGGTAGAGGGATTTGATACTACGATGGTGATGCACTTTTGATTGAAAATGATGATGCACTTTATTTTCAAAAAATTTATGCTAGTTCAATGCAAAACCGCTGTTGAACAGTGGCTGGCAGCAGCCGCGCGGCCGTTTTCAGATTTTTTTACATCTTTGATTTGGACCATCTATTGGAGTTGCTCTTTTGGACCATCAATTTGGACCATCTGTTGGAATTGAGCGTTTTTCGGAGCTTCAAAATGCATTTTTTGGCGGTCCAAATTTTGCATCTTCGATTTTGGACCGTCAAAATCTAAACCATCTATTAGAGATGCTTTAACTCACGCACGCACACACCCCCTAAGCCACGGACCCGGCGCGGTCCAGTCCACGCCCGACGTGCACACGCGGCCACCACGCTCTGGCCGTGGCTCTTATTCCCAACAAGGGAGAGAGATGGAAAGCGGGACCACCACGCAGCATCGATCATGTGATCCCCGTAGCATCCTTTCCCCGTCTGCGTTCTCTTCCTCTGAAGTCTGAACCACCGAAACTGAGTTTTCAGGCCTGAGAACAAGCAAGGATGCCGGCCAACAGCACCCAAATCCAGTGCGTGCGTGCCGCGCTTCGCGGTCCATCCATCCAGTCCAGACCCTATCTATCCCCATCCAGATTTGATCGCATCATTATTCTCTTCCTGCCACATGCTCATATTAGTACTAGTACTAGTAGTGTGCAGGAATCTTCCAGCTTAGTCGCCCTTGATCGATCCATCTGATCTGCACGGTGGCCAAATCGCACAAGAGGACAGCTAAGCCAAGGTTGCGGTTGTTTTCACTCTTCTCGTTACTTGTTCGTGTGAAAGTCTCCCTAGTCTCTTAAATAAAATGCCTGTCTAGGCGACCTGAGAACGGTGACCCTTTCCTCCGGCAACACTAAACCACGTCACACACGCAAAAATACAGAAATACGCGTACTTTGTCGTACAACTGAACAGCATGTTTTGCTAAATAAAAGAACTGCATCAATTATGTACGACTCAAATTATTCTATGCATGTGGCGATTTCATTGATCTTAAAGCTCTACAATTTCGATCGATCTGGTCTTCAATAAACGATGTGTGAGCGTTCCGTGCGTCTATGTTGTAATCGGCATTTCAAAAGAAAAGATTATGTACAACTCGAAGAACGTACCATATGCAACGGGACTTGTGGTGCAAAGGGTGCATTTTAAGCCGAGAACTCTGCTCAAAGTTCTCAAAGAAGATCTAAAGATGAAATGAGGTCACAAAAATCATCTATTGTGAAGTAGAAGTTTCAAAACACGGCTCAAGAAACACGACCAGAAAATTCAGCTGTACTAGTGTTAACAGGCGGAATTAACAACCCAATCCAAATTAACTACTTTTCGTTGCATTCTTTCCTCGAGTCTCCAATCAAATTTGAAGTGAAATGTTTGTGTTAAGATATATGTATGTTGTATCTACCACATGACACATATGGTAAACAAGCCAAACAACTAAAACAAATGTATGTTGTACCTATGTACTAGCACATTTTAATTTGATTAGGTGCACAATATACGATTTCAAGTCCATGAGGTCACGGGTTCAAATCCTGGAAACAACCTCTTACAAAAATGTAGGAAAAGATTGCGTACTATAGACCCAAAATGGTCAGACCCTTTTTCGAACCCCGCGCAAGCGGGAGCTACATGCACCGGGCTGCCCTTTTTTAGGTGCGCAATATACGATTTCTACAAGTCATAAAGGGTTATATATCTTTTTGTAGTTCATCGTTAACATTTCAAATTGAGAAGCCCACAAAATTTAGCAATGGGCTTAAGCGTCGCCACCACCGTTCGACTAGTTAGCTATGACTAACCACAAGCTCCACTACATTGTCAATTAGTAATGTTGTTGCTTCCTAGTCCGATGGGCCTACACTCAACTGTTGCCTCGCCATAGTGATCGTCAAGGAGAGGGTGGGGCAAGGAGGGAAAACAGGCTATCCTGCACTCTAGGAGATCTCAAGGTCCAAGCCTCGGGCCTTCTTGGTCAATGCGATGTACTGGCACTAGTGTTGCCCACTTCAACGAGGATGATGATTGGTCGATGCAGGAGATGATGACATTGTAGATCTAGTTTGTGCGGTCGAGTGAAGAGGAGTGTGGCTCCAGTGAATGACGATGCGTTGTCTAATCGAGGCGATGGTTCTTACTATAACAATGGTGCCATCGACGAGATAATGTTGATCACTGTGAAAATCAAGGCGATATCTGAAGCAGAAAAACACAAAACAAACAAAACATTATTTTTTGGTGGCCTATTAATTTAGCTCATTGATAGCAAAGGTGGCCATATCAATCTCCAGGCTATAATTTGGCAACAAACTAGCATTAACTCGTAATCTTTTGGGCACCAAAAGAGCATGTGCTTTGGTGGTTCCATCCAGAAAATCACTAATTAAGACCCTCTTTTACTGGCAGGATCTCACGGAGCACCCGAAATAGGGGTACATGATTGCAATGCCAAACCTTTTGTAATGCAATCCTATGAGAGTAAAAACCGTCCAGTTATTTTCAAACCACATACAGAGACATGAGAATCGGCACGGGTTGATTTTCCATACACTCGAGAAGAAGAAGAAGAAGAAGAAGAAGAAGAAGAAGAAGAAGAAGAAGAAGAAGAAGAAGAAAAAGGATGCTGGGCCATAGGAGCTTTTTTCGAGATGTCATAGCTCGGTAATTCGATCGAACATGAAAAGATAAATAATCCCCAAACCAAATCGTTCGCGGTCATCGTCGGTTCAACTACAATTTCTTTTTACTGGAGGATCGTCGGTTCTACTGCTTGAACCGTTGGAGAGACGAGGCGCGGAAAGGTGAAGAGACCGGGTGACGTGTTTTTCCGCGCGAAGGAATCGAAATTCCTTTTCTTTTCTTTATCTTTACCTAATAATAAAGCAAATTGGGTTTCTGGTCGTCCGTCATCAGCACTTTTGCAAAATAGTCCTTGTCCTTTTTGGTATTCAACCCGCAGTCCCTTTTAAGTGGATATATGATATACGCTGTTCTTACAAAAAGGACCCTGCGTTTTGTTATTCTGTTGCTGGCGAGCGAGACGAGCTGGAGGTCGAGGCTGGCCGCGATGCAGACGATGCCCGGCTCGGCGGCTACGATCTCCTGCCAGATCCGGTCGAGGAGGCGAGGCCGGGGCGATCTAGGAGGCGTGGGAGGAGGTCCAGCAGCGGAGATTCAACTCCAAGTACATGGCGGCGGCGTTCCTCGCTAGTTCCGAGCGAGATGGGGCTGCGATGCAGACGACGCCGGGCGCGACGGCGGCAATCTCCGGCCAGATCCGGTCGAGAAGGCGAGGTAGGGGGCGGATCCTGTTCCGGGGACGACATGGAGGCGATCTACAAGGCGCGGGAGGAGGTCCAGCGGCGGGGCTTCAACTCCAGCGGGGCCCCTTTCGATGGACGCGGCCGCCCACATCGCCGGCGACTCCCCGGAGGCCGGCAGGGCCTCCTCCCCTGCGTCCTCGACTGACTCGGCCTCCCGGCGCTCCTGGCCACGGAAGGGGATTCACCTGCGGCGGCGCTGGCGACTGTTGTCCGCTCGGAGACAAGAGGGAGGCGAAGCGACGGCAAGGGCGCTGGTGACGACGTGCAGGACCTCGCACTACTGCCGGGGATGTCCTTCACGGTGGTTCTTCCCCAGGTGAGCGTCCACTCCTCCCGGTGTTCGTCATGTGTTCTCCCTCCCCCTCTGCGTCCCCTGTTCGCTATTATCACGTTGCTTTTGTCGCAGCCAGAGGCTCAACATCACGGGCCGCGTCTACCCGGCGATCCTCCCCGTCGACGGCAACAAAGTCCCCGGAAAGGTGCGTGCAATCCCACGCACACACATCCCCTATACTTGGTGTTAATTTCTTAGTTTGTCCACTGCAAGTTAAGATGTGAACAATGGCGAGTACTGTCAGTATGGAACGGTTGAAGTGCAGAACGAGTGACAATCTGTTCATGTGTCTATGCTGCAGGTTTGGAAGGAGATCACTGATGAGGAGCTAGATGTGCTGGACACATTTGAAGATGAAGAGTATGTGAGGGAAGCTGTTGGCATCTCACTGACCGTAAGTCCATTCGCCGGCCTAGGTCTCTGCTTCAGCTCATGGTAGCCGGATTCATGCCGACCTGCAAAATTCAGTGGAATGTTTAGTTCAAATCAGTTATCTTGACACCCCTTTTCATGATTGAGCCTTCTGCTTTGGGGCACGCAGATAGAACTGCTATCAATTGGTTTTGTTCTATCATGAAAGACCACTTTTCATTTGGCACTTAGAGAGCAATTCTTCACTAGGCTGTTCCACGGAAAGAAGATTGAGTACTTCAGATTTGCAGGATTCGTCGGATACAATGATTGCCTATGCATACATATGGGGGAATGTAGATGATCCTGACCTCTATAGTGAATGGGATTTTGATGTGAGTATTTCCCTTCATGCTAATCATAAGCATTTTTCGTATATTGATTGAAAGGCAGACAAACACCGCCACTATCTAACTAAGCGCATGCACCAATCTGGTGATGCTATGAGAAGCAAAGCTGTTGCAACATATGTTTATTAAATTACATGTATAATGCTACTGTTTGTTAAACAGTCTCCATTTTCTCAGCTGGCCCAATACTTTTGGTGATCAGAATTTTGGTACGAAGAATAACATCACTAATTTACTAGCTCTAAGAAAAGCACATGCTTGATTTCCTGAAGATGTCCCTATCCCTATGTGCTGCCAACCGGTATATGCTGTTTGGCAATATCTTATTTTCTTTGGATTCCCGGGGCATATTTCAGTAGTATCTGTTCAAGCACTAACCTGTACCACTATGCTGCTTCTCCATCACTTCTGGTTCGTGAAGGTCGACGGCCCTGCCGAGGCAAGGGATCTTGGGTCGCCGTCGCCCTTTGGGAGCTCCCTCTCCTTCCTGCCTTCTTACTGTGGTGCCAGGGACCAACGGCCAGACGCCAGCACGACGGAGCTACTGTGCTGCTGCGTTTCCTCAGGTCATCTAGGCGTGTCGTCGGTCCCAGCCACCCATCATCAAGATCCGACGTCCTCTGTCCTTTTTTTCCAATTGATGTGAGTAAGCCTCCACTACCCGCTTCCAACTCTGTAAAATTTGCTACTGTAGTTGGCCTGAGAGGCGCCTTGATGCAAAGCTACAGGTTTGTGTGGGTGCTGCTGGCTGCTGCCCCCTTGCCCCCTGGCCAGCAGGGTTGTCCATGACCAGGGCCCCCAAGCAGCCAAGCTAAGGATAACATGCTGCAGCTTCTGCCCACCACCATGTATGAGACATGGAAATCTAGGAAGTTGCAGGTTTGTGTGACAGTCATGCTCACCATGTGTTTTCTGAAATGCTTTCATGTAGATTGATGTTTATATATTATAAGCATTTGTAAAATGTTCATGTACAATGCAGTATGCAACAATAAATCACATCTCCCAGCAATGGCTACTTACCATTACTCTTATCACCTTAGACTAAGTTGTATGAATTAGATGGCTGAGCACTTATGTTTTTGTAGTAGGTTCTGTGTCCTTCGCGCACTTAAAATTCAGAGATAAATTTGGTCATGGCTGATTGACTTTGTTCATGTGGATTACCAGTTTACCAGCAATGATGGACTTTGTTTACGTGGAGTACCAATTTAGGAGCAACTCTGTTGTAACTTTGGCAACACAACCAACATCAAGTGTCACACTGGTAGTCTAGGGTCAGTTCAAAATTCGAATTAGAGATAGTTTAATCTACGTGTAGTTCATCGTCCATTTCCGAATCACCAAGGATTGATTTTATTGACACAAGATTCTCTACCTGTTGTTTTCTATTAGGTAAAAACAGTTATTGGCTCCTCTTGTAATCTACAATAAGTATCCCTTTTGACAGTCATTTAAATAGAATTTATTATTATTATTGTGGAAGCAGAAACACACTTGAGAAGGATTTCATTTAGTATGTACTTTGAGTTTTCAGAGTCTATTATTGACATGGATTTTCCTTCTGCTAGAGAGGCTGGTGCTTAATCTACATCAGAACAACGGCAAGTTAACAAACGAGGAGGCTGGAGTTGTACTGTGACTACTGTTAGATTTGTTTTTGCACTTCTGAATTTTATTTGAGAATGAATCTCGATGGTATAACTTCTGCAAAGTGCTAGCACCCACCGACAGATGACAAGATTTTCTTCTTCCAAATGTAATGAGGCATGAGCCACAAACTCTTCATAGAACTTTGAAGCAAAATATTGATCCCCTGCATGCATATATGATTGCGAACCAATTTTTTTTCAATCCGTTCCTTTTTAACATAATATTTCTCTGGGTGATGTAACATAAGTATATTATTGGTACAATTAAGTGATATTATTAGTACTTGATTTATCTGGGCATAAAATTGTCGAGATAATAGCTCTAGCACTCATGCCCACAATTTGAAAATGATAGGACTATCCTTTACTTTTACCCATATATAGAAGTGATACCCCCTCCTCCTACACATATAGCATTTTTTTTCCGTTGCAACGCATGGGCATTTTTGCTAGTAAGTTTTAATAATTAACACACGGGGGTAAAAAATGGCCGCCACCCCCGCGATGAATAAATCTGAGGAGAGAATACGCATATTCCTCCCCGTCCGTCCGTGGTTTCAAGTTCAACGCAGCAGCACATGCCCCTCCGATCCCGTCGGTTGCGTCACTCGCAGCGGCGCCTCACCGCCCGCATGGACGCCGCCCACGCGCCCCGCCTCGCCGCCGCGACCCTCGTGTCCGCCCGCGACGGGTCCGGTCCACGGACCAGCCCCACGCCTCCCCCGCACCAAAAACCAGCCGTAATTGCAACGCGAACGCAACAACACAAAAACAAACGTGGCTGCCTCTGCCTATCCCCCGGCCTCTGGCCCACCGGCCATCCTCTCTCCCCTCCCTCCCCTTGCGTCCATTTCCCAACTTCCCTTCTCTCTCTCTTTTTTCCTTATCCAATTTTTTTCTCTTCTTTTTGCGCCACTTTTCTTCTTCTCTCTCTCCCTCGAGCAAATCGTTGGCCTCCATAACTTGCGTCCTTGTCCTCTCCGTTCCCCTGCACTCCTCCCCTGCACTCCTCCTCGTGCCCACCGTCGCCGCCCCGCCGTGCCCGACTCCGCCGCGGCCTCGCGCCTGCCCCGCCGCCGGGACCGCCCGGACCCGCGCCCCTCGCCGACCCCGCCGCGGCCTAGGTATATATCCAACTATAGCCCCCTGCCCTGCCTCTGCTTTCCATCGGTCGATTTGGTGGTTGTGGTTTTGGTTTGGGAAGGACGGGGTGAGGCCTGCCCCTCTGGGGCATGGAGTGGTGAGGGACGTGGTTTTGCTTGCGTGTTGCGCTGGGAATTGCGGGGGAACGGCCTCTTCCCGGGGAATTTCGGGCGTTCCGGCGGCGATTCGGGTGCTCTGCGGCTGGTTCACGCGGGAAGGAGGCGGCCCGGGGCCGTATGTGGGGAGCCCAGGCCGTGATCCGGGCGGGCGCTGCCAGGGAGCGGTCTGGGCAGGGGATCTCTGCTGAGGTGACCAAGATTCGTCCTGTCCGTGCGAATTTCGCCCGGGGCGGTGAGGATTTGGGTGCCTGCGGTCACGATCTCTTGGGTCTTTGGCCTAAATTGAAGTTACCCCAGCAAAGGAGGGCTTCTCTTCCGCCAATTGCGACTGGGTGAAGCAGTAAATTTGTCACTTCTGCTTCGTGGCTCTGCGGGTAGTGTAGATTGGAACCATGTGCCACAATGGCGTGATCCATGAATTTGGTGTGCAATTGCGATTGTTGTTGTGTCTGGATTTCTCTTTTTCTGTTGGAAATGATCAACTTGATGCTCATTTCCCTAGGAATGTGAATAATTAGGAGTCTTAAGTGAAGCAGCAGAGCTCCGTTCTCCCGATTTGTTAGCATTCTGCCATGCAGTTCTTCGCCTGAAGTGCAGGAAGGGAGATCTTGCTTAGTTACTACTGCACCATCGAGTGGATAGGGTGCTTTTACATGGAAGGAAAATAAATGCATCCTTCTGCCGCTAATGTTGGCTCGAGAATGCTGGATTTGGGTCCAAGACACCAAGTTGGGGCAAAAGAGATCATTTCCCAGCCTCCTTCCATGTGCTTGCAATCTGCATTTATCGTGTAAGCAGGACCAGGAGCAAAGTGGAACTTAAAGGAGCTACCTTTGCTTCATATTCTTTCCGTGTGCTGGTAACGTAGCATGTCCTCAAAGGATGGAATCTTTGGCCCAAGTGCAGTATCAAATGACTCTCTCCAATTAACAAAGTAGTATGTGTTGTTCCTTGTTTTTTCACATCTAATCTGGCAGATCTGAGACGAGCTGAGATGCTCCATGTGAGTCGCTGGTTTTTTTTTTCCTTTAGCTAGTCTTATCTGGCTCTTAGGTGTGATTTTTTAATGGGGAATGTAGATCACATCTGATGTATTTCATTATTCAATGCTCCTGGTTGTTCCAGCTCCTTGTTTCTTTCTTTATCCGCGTACCCAACTGTACTTGGATCCCAGAAAGTCTATTTGTGACTTCTGGTGCATGCGCTGCTTTGTTAGCCATTCTTGTGGATCTGAAGTTTTATTGCCTGTTTGAGGACAGCTGTTGCAAGAGTAAAGCTGCAATTGTGTGGTAATGTTGCTAAACAGTTTGTTCTTATCTCAATCTAAATCTGGGGGAGGGTCGATTTGGTTATATAAACATGATTATTTGCCTGCAAGTTGATGTGCTTCTTGGTTGTATGTATATTGGCAATCTGTTGATACACTTTCATCAGTAATATGCTTCAGCTTTATTACTTGTGTGCTTTTGACACAATTCACAACCTTCTATGATGTGTTCTTCATCATGAGTGATGCAGATCAAGTAATTTTCAGGGCTTGGCTTTGCATATTCATTTTTCATTCTAGGGTAGAACTTTCTCCTGATGATCTTGGAGGTGTATGATCCCAGTTCCCAGAACCTAAAGAAAGTCTGCTTGATTGTGTTTCATGCTGTCAGCCCCCTTTGCTGCCCTGCTGCTTATGCTGGTGAACCATTCGGGGCAGAGAATATGCTGGATGAGTTGATATCATTTTCTCCTTCGTATTACTTTGATTGTCACTATACTAACATAATTGGAAGGAACTTTCTTTTGTTTGTTCATGTTCCTGGTGTGGTGCTGATCTCTCCCCTCCTTTATTTGCTATTAATCCTCCTGTTTATCAGAAGTTACACTGTTATGAGGTGCTCATGTAGTGATGGTTTTCCAGACAGGTTTCCAAGAAAATGGCAAGAAATGCAAGGGCAAAGAGGCATGCGGCTCGTCGTCTCAGGGCGACGCCGTATCCCATTCCTTCGTACCGCTGGAAGGCAATGAAAGGAGCCAACCGGAAGAAAGCACTGCCAGCTGTGCAGAAGATGGACTGGGAAGATGCCAACTGCTCTGTGTGCATGGAATACCCACACAATGCTGTGCTTCTCCTTTGTTCATCTCATGAGAAGGGCTGTCGCCCTTACATGTGTGGAACGAGCTACCGGCACTCAAATTGCCTCGATCAGTTCAAGAAGGCATACACCAAGGGGGCATTGCTTGAGGAACTGCCTGCCAGCACTGTTGGCAGTACCTTGGACTTTGTGCCATTGACTGCAGTCGAGAAGACCGAGTCCATTGACCTCGCATGCCCATTGTGTCGTGGCAAAGTAAAGGGGTGGACTGTGGTAGAACCAGCTCGAAGCTATCTGAACGGAAAAAGGAGAACATGCATGCAGGATGGCTGCTCGTTTGTGGGGACGTACAAGGAACTCCGCAAGCATGTGAAGTTGGAGCACCCTCTTGTGCAGCCGAGGGAAGTGGATCCCGCCGTCGAACAGAAGTGGAGATCGCTCGAGTTTGAAAGAGAGAGGGAAGACGCGCTCAGCACGGTCACTTCATCAATGGGGAGGGCGGTGGTTTGGGGTGACTATGTGTTGGACCTGGAGGATGGAGCGGACTTGGAGGACGAAGACAGCAACGACGACGATCGTGGCAATGACCGGGAGGCGGATAACGCTCGAAGGTTGATAATATTCATGATGCGTCAAGTTGCTCAGCGACACCGAACACAAAGGCTCCAGAGTCCAAGTGGCATGCCTGGAGATGCCGAGGAAGGTTATGCGGTTAGTAGTGGTGGTGCCAACGGGACCACCCCGTACCCTTTCACCTCGGAAGGCGACGACGAGGATGACATGGCTCTGGCCGGAGGGGAAGGCGCGGGTATGCTTAGATCAGACAGGCGTCGCCGGCGACGCCGTAGGAACCGTGGAAGGCTGTTTTTAGATTCTAATTGAGAAGGCAGGGGCTCTGTCACCAGAGTACATGCACAGCTGATTCCCTGGTGCCTGGCATTCATCAATTCCAACCAAAATTTACTTGTTCATGATCATTGTACCAAAGTAGTTTGTCTTAACCTCAGCTCATCATTGCTTTCCATCAACCATGTATCATTTTCACATTCTTTGCTGAAAAGGGAAAATGCCGCATCCATCTTGTGCGGCTTGTGTAGTTTCCAATTGTTTCTGGCCAATTATTCCAGCTGCTGTGTTTTTTCTTCTTGTGTGTGTGGATCTGCTCTGTTGGATCTTGCGTTGTTCAGCTATTTCATTTGTGACACGGTGTTGGGTTTTAAATACAGCACTCAGTGGACTGCCTAATACAGCACTCAGTGGACTGCCAGGTGAAGCTATGAATAATCGCAGACATGAGAACGATGAAATGCACAGATGCGCTCACATAATAGAGCACATTTTGGCCTAGCACTCCCTTTCATAACATTGTGCGTACAGGCATGTTTCACTAGTCAATGTCAAACATTGTAGAGCTCGACCAAGAATATCTAATAAATACTCCCTCTGTCCGGAAATACTTGTCCCGGGATTGGATGTATCTAGATGTATTTTAGTACTAGATACATCCATTTGTATCCATTTCTTCGACAAGTATTTCCGGACGGAGGGAGTACTACTTTCTCTGTTCTAAAATAGATTTCTTCGACAAGTATTTCCGAACGGAGGGAGTACTACTTTCTCTGTTCTAAAATAGATTTCTTCGACAAGTATTTCCGGACGGAGGGAGTACTACTTTCTCTGTTCTAAAATAGATTTCTTCGACAAGTATTTCCGGACGGAGGGAGTACTACTTTCTCTGTTCTAAAATAGATGACTCAACTTTGTATTAACTTTAATACAAAGTTAGGTCATCTATTTTGAAACGGAGGGAGTACAATATAAAACAAAAATGCTAAAAATCTGGAGTCGGATTTTTAAGCATGGGAGATCGAATGTTTTTTATGTCAAAAATTATATTGTTCTAAGGATGGCAATTTTTTTAGAAGCACAGCAATTCCTGGCAAAAAACTAAGCGTGGCACTGACATCAATTTGTGGCAAAATCCATGTAAAAGCATGTCTCATGAATCACGATGTGCCTGATATAAATTTGGTCAAAGGTTATTAAGCTCGACTTTTGAAGGAGAAAAACTTTGCCAGCTATATTATAGAAGCTACAACGGTGCGAGAACATACAATTAAACCAGCTATATTATAATGTAACAGAAAGAATCAGATCTGTAGTGTACAAAATAATACAAACAACAGTTACCAGTTGCCTTGGGGCTGGTTCAGTTGCTCTACATGCTACTGATTTCCAGAACATAAGATTGCATATGTGCTCAAAATTACATTTGGAAGCACATGTATAACAAATTAACAACATATCAAGGTTCATTTGCTCTACATGCTACTGATTTCCCGGAGCATAATTTTACTCGTATATACCCTGTGTTGGCACAGCACTGAATCTCATCAGAATCGATGAAATTTCGGGCAGCCAATCAGCATTATCTTGTTAGCTCTGCATCTGCTGCTAAGTACAAACAACAGCATAGACATGTCACCAGAACATTTGAGCTTGTGCAATGACATGCCTATCATGGCACTTCCCTCGGTGCGATGCGGTTTGCATCAGTGGCTCAAAGCCCAGAACTACAGCATGCAGTCCTCGATGATCTCCCATTAGAAACACTGCATGTCCATTACTTCTTCCTGATGATAGTAGGCACACCATAACAAACAGGAGATGCACCGATCATAAGAGGAAGCCTGCAAGCACGCCTAGCTTCACTTATATGTGAAGCTATTCGCCTGTGCCCGCAGTTACAGCAACTACTACTGCCGCCCATCTCTACTGTCTGTTGTTGCTTCCTAGCTCGTGAGCCTTTTCGTCTTGACCTATCATTGTCCTTTGCGGCGATGGTCATGGACTCAAATTCTTGTGTCAGAGGGCAACATTTAGAGCAATTCTTGGCAGCCGTGACATTTTCTTGCAGCCATGAATTGAGCAGTGCTTTACTAAATCGATCTATATCTTTATCCGAGACGTCCCAGAGATTTGCAATGACGGACGGAGAACCAGCAAATAAATAAGACAAAGGGGCCCCTTGAGGAGCATACGCTCCTTTGCAATGAAGTGTCCCACTACTGCAACCCATGAGGAGAGCAGCTGCACAATTATCTAACTTCTCAATTTCCTTTCCAGAGACATACTGGCTTCCTGCAACATTTTCTCAGACTAGTTAGAACACTCTGTTAGTACAACAGATACCTGAGCAGTACCCAGTTTATAACAAGTATCTGAATACTGAACGGTACTAAGTGCTGGGAGTTCATATTCCTCAACAATAATAGCACAAGTGGTCATCAAACCATCAGACTTGAAGGCATTTGTTAGCACTAGCATCAGAAGCAATAGTTCCTACTGATACATCTGCCACTATACTACTATACAAGTAATAAGTTCTATAAAAGTATGTGTCATCTACTCCCTCCGTCCTAAAAAACTTGTCCCAAGCTTGTTCCTCAAATGGATGTATCTAGCACTAACTTGGTGCTAGATACATCCATTTGAGGGACAAGCTTTTGGAGTACTAGTTAAAGTTCCTGTGGAAGCTTTCAATAGAAGCTTCGTGAGCATTTTGTACAAAATAACTTAACACGGGTACCTATGCCCATAGAAGAACCAGACACTGTTTTTTAGCTTGCATCCTATAGTGTGGATATTATGGTAATGTGCTACACTTTGATGGCTTCAAAGGTTGAAGGTTGAAGCCGTGGAAGTTCAAATGACTCCGACACAAGCACATTATACAAGCCAGCAAAATGACTTAAACTACCAATATTTATATCCATAGACCATAGTTCATACCACTTCCATGTCCAAAGTAGAGAAAAAGATCATGATTCCTCAGGGCCAAGACAAGCTCTTCAGCTGTTGGAGCATCCCCAGCATTTCCCTGCATGGCATCAATGCATCACAATTATATGCTGGTGATTGCTTTAAGAAAAATCCAAATTTATACTTTAACTAGCTTGCATCATTCTTGGATACATGGCTTATTTCCTTGTGACAGACGTCAAAGCGTTTCAGCAGGTTGCATCATCTATATATAGTATGCTAAACTTGATGCATGCCTGACTACTGAAACTAACAATACACTCAAATGTAGAGTCTACACCAAAAGCTACCAGGAAACCAGATTTCCAACTATTTATATTTACCATTTCTAGAGTTTAAAGAAAACACTAAAGGTTCCACTTCCGCAAGCCAGACTACATTGTTTATACAAGACAGGTGTAGGATTCTTCTTTTGCAATATTCACCATTGAGAAGGTTGTTTAAACAAGCAGCACATTTTCTCATCATCTCTAAGTAGTTAACAGATCATCGTTACCTTCCACTCGTAGTTTCTAAACAACTGATCAAATTCCTCTTGTGTGCTGATCAAATCACCACCAGGATTCAACAGATAGAATGCGTTGAAAGGGTCAATAACAGGAAAAGGAGGGTCTATGACACTGGCATCTTTCTGATGATTAGTGCTTCTAGTCAATGCTAGAAAGATGCTTCTCACTGACGGCATGCGGTACATTTCCTGATTCCTTAACACAGGCAAGTTCTCCCAAGGAAGCATCTGCACTCAATCATTTTTAAGAAGAGGTTAAAGAAGATATATGATGGGGATCGAAAAAAGCTTCTATTGGCAATATTGCTAGACAAAGAATACGAGAAAGCTAGCAGTACAACATTTCCTTTCGAGGTTAAAGAATATTGCTACACTAAAATTTACCATGAAAGATCCTTACAGTGTTGTTTCATCCATTGTTTAATTATTTACCGCAAAAATGAATTACATTAGATCACATCAAGGTAGATGCAAATGATGACACAGCTTTTATTTAATTTATCCCTTCCAGTGGCTAATCAGTAAGGTGGAACATCCGTCAAAACTTATAACAGAGTCAAAAAGACCTTTTTAATAACAGAAGAGATAACCAATAATAAGGATATCATAATGCTCACCTGCACATCAGTATCCAGAACTAAAATCACTGGAGTTCTCTCAACTGGCTCGGCCAGCTCATTCACTACACCATTGCATAAATGCTCAAGGGACACCAGAGCTTCAGCATCAATCTGGCAAGAGAAGGCTCTAAGTCTATCTCTTCCACAACACCCTCCCCTGCCAAAGTAAGCTTTATATGATACAAGCTGAGAAACACATTCTTTCAGTTCATCCACTGATGCAACCCCACCAAGGATGACCTTGATGAGCGCCGGATTTGCTTCAAGTTTGAATTCTGATTCTAGACCAGTGATTAGATTTTCCAGCACTGCCTCACTGTGTTGGTCAGCTGATTGGTGCCCCAGCAGAAGGTATTTCCAGGGTCCTAGCCACAATTTTTCCATGTTTCTGTTCAAAACGGCAAACAAAGACATCAGAACAAAGGAATATTGATTTTTAAAACATAATCCTATAATGAAAACGCAAATCTTCAATAATGTACGGAGCAAGATATCTAGAGACCGTCTTAAAATATTTACAGTTGCACGCGTAGCATACATAAGAAATCTTACTCCAGTATCTCATTAAGGTCGTTGTTGAGCTTCATTCTATCCGACCACCACCTTACTGTATTTGCTTGTCCATCCTTTGGAATATCAATTGCACCAGAGAGGGATCTAAAGTTATCCTCAAGTAGCTTTCTGAAAGTTGGAGCCACATAATCTATAATAGTGCAGCTCCAAGGGCACTTCCAATTCTTATCTGAAGCTCTAGTTGGATTATCCAGTTCTTTGATAGAAGAGTCTTCATTATGTGCTTCTGTCAAACAATAAGCATGTGAATAAAAAGTGCAAGAGACCCAATATTAACTTATAAGACTATGCAACACAACAGGCAATCTACACACCTTTTGAAATAGAATCCACTGGTAGAAGCATTGTGGTAGGCTTGTTTGTTGAATCAAACCTTGAGAGCAACATCCAAGCAGGAAACAGGGAAGGGAGAAGAAGTGCTTCCCCAAGAACATTCACAAAATCACCTCCAAGCATACTAATGCACACAATTGGTACATCAGGAAGTTGATTGAAGAATTCTGATACATGCTTTTCGAGATGTTCCATGTCTGCCGATGAAAACCTGATACCGAAATTGTAGTTTAATTATACATGTACATACACCATATGAAACAATAAATCAGCAAGTTAACTATTTAAAATTTTAAACCTTAGAAACTTTGGGACCTCATCTATCTTGTTTGCGAAATCTCCAACAAGACCCTGAAAACATGAAGGGGAAATTATTACAACAAATGAAGCACGCCAGTATGTGTTAATCTGGTTGTGAACTTCGGAGTGGTACAAACCTTCGAATCTGTTTTTCTGGGCAATGCCTGTAAGCTTGCAAGGTAATGGCAATTGAGATGAGTTCCAACAGAAGCTTGATGAAAGTAAGCAGCCCAATGATTCAAAGAGAGAGATCCCTTGGAATACAAAGGTAATTGAACCGTGGAATCTATCGTTGAGAGTAAGAATATGCATGTGAGTAGCCTGCAAACCTGCAATGGGGGAGTTGGATGTAAAGACAGGAGTAAGTGTATAATTGACGACAAAAGGAAAAAATAGCCTGACTTGAGCAGACACTCACAAAAAGAGGTAGAAAGATATACGAACTAAGCATTTAAAATTACGAGAGCGAATGACTTGAGAATATCACAGACCTCCTGAAGAAGTGAAGGACTCTCTCCAGATAACACAAAAGCTTTCAGCAACCAAGAAACGATATCAGCCGTTTGTACACTAGAGAAGCTGCAGCAACTATCCCTGCAGATAGTGATGATGACAGTTTAGCAAGGGTCGTGAACTGCTACGGTCAGAATGTTATGCATGTGACTGATGCATAATAGGGAATTGATTTAGACAAACCTTGACTGTTCTGAAAGGAAACCCTTCAGCAAAAAGAAACTCATACTACATAGTATTTCCGCATGCTCTAAAGAAAGAAAATCACCAGTATTTTCATTCATGATTAGTCCAATTAAATGAGGCTCATAGGTTCTATAACAACCTTGAGGAAGAGATCTGAAATACAACAATGATATACACTGCCAGTAGATACTATGAACTTCATGAACTCCATGCTTTCCACCCTGAGCTCCCAAGGCTCTTGCTGCAAAGGCAGCACATCAGGACTGAATAATATGAAAGAATTAAGGAACTTAACTAATAAGTAATGATCAACAAGTAGCCCAACTACAGAAGCAAGAAATCAAAATTGATCAAACTACTTAAGCTAACAGATCCATACATTTCCAAGTATCGCATGTAGAAATGTGGAGCGCTATATTTGTGATGTGAGAGCTTTCAGGGAGTGTCTACTTGTACAACTTGTGTAAGAAACTTAGGCTACTGTTTGTTTCACAGGCATTGTTGTGGCCGGTCACACTTTTCGAACTCCATGGACCACCATCATAGACTAATAATTTAGCTAAGCTAAGCACTTGGGGCCCCCATTGTGTTGGCCACGTCTTTTGTGGCAAGGCACACTTCAGCTAACTTAGTTTTGACATAATTAAGCACCAAGTTACCAACCAATGAGATTCCTTAGGTATGTGAAACCTTCAATTGCGTGTCTCATAACTGAAGTATATCACAGATTGGTTTGGCACATAACGGAACATGGATAAAAATAGTACCTGTTTTTAACAGAAGAGACACAAGATGGCGTCGGCGGATGCAGTCTTTTCTGAACTGCAATATATTCTCAATGGACTCAGAATTGAGTGAATTAACAAGAAGGCAATTCCAACACCCAAACATATTGCATATGTCATCTCTGCTGCAGTAAACACCATCAAGGGAGCAGCTTAGCTTCCCACAGACCAAAGCATCTGTGGACAATTTGTCGCTCCCAGATATGTCATTCTCACTATTCAGTTCAGCTAGATCTTTTTCACTTTTCACATGTGCAGTTCGCTTGCTGGATCGGGTGGTTCTAGTCTTTGAATGAGCTGCCGCATTCTGTTCTTTGGCTAAACGTAATGACGTTCTGGATGTCTTCTTAACGTTAACATCCAATGGTGGGGCACTTTCGGCATTCTTCAAGTTTTTCCTTTCAGATTTTAATCCCACAAGTTCATTGTACTGGTCAATAGGTGCTTGACTGAACAACAAACAAGGAGTACATGGAGGTAACACTCCATCCTTGGCTGCTAAGGGTTTTTTCCCACGATTACAAGCTCCACGCTTGGTTTCTGCAATACAGTCTTTGTTGCCCAAAATGCAACTAGTATTAAGTTTACCACAGGACCCAGCAGAAAATTCCAAACTGGTGTCATTCAATTTCTCCATGGCAGATCGGTACATGCCTAAAGCACGAGACAAATTGCATGTTGAATGTTTTTGCAAATCTTTGTCAAATTGATTCCAAAACAGATCCCCAGCTTGCACATCAACTGATATCTCTAGATTCAACCTGCATGCCTCACATGAAATGAATTCACAATTTTCTTTAAGGAGATCCCTAGCATGTTTAAGCTCACCCTCTGCAGCATCCCACAGCTGTCTCTTGCAGTATAGTTGACCTAAAAGATGAGAAAGAAGGGATAAATGAATAAAAACCAACACAGATGAATAAAAACAATAAACCAACAGACAGATCATCGCTAGATGTATGTACCTAACGCTGATGTAAAAACAACAGCAAAAATTGGCAATCCTTGGAAACATGATATCTCCTTTCCTGTCCGTAATAGAACTTCTGCTTCGGCGCCATCACCAACCAACTCATGCATCAGAGCAACCTGAGTACATAGTGAAAAAACATGAATAATATGAGAAAGTCTGTAGCCAACTTGAGACCATGTTTTACATTATGGAAATGATTGCGATATTGCCAAAAGCCAAAGCAGTGTCAACATGAGCCATCACTCATAAGTAGGTTGGACTCATCTTACTATGTTAAAGATGGCTAGCGGTGGTGCACATATTCCACCAACTTTTTCAATCAATTTGCTGGTACTGAACTTAACTCATGCCACACTATTGTCATACCTGTAATATGCTTTCAAGGTAACATTTAAGTACATTCCATGGGGTAAGGAAAGAATCTCTCATGCTGCTTGGCCTGGTGCAATCTGGCCAAATTTCAGCCATTGTTGGTCCCCATGCTTCAAGTGAAACAAAGCCTTGCCCACCAGAACATTCGCTTTCCTTGCTTACAAACTTGCCCAAATTAAATTTGAACTTCTTTTTTAGGAGCTTCTTGCGCAATTGGAGGGCTTCTCTTCCATATGAAATGGCCTGCAAAACAAAACAAAGAGTTGTTCTAATTACAAGGGGCTAAACTATAAAGCAGCTCTACAGTCAAGCAAATTTCATAATAGCTGGAGATTTTCCACCAAAGTAAATTGATGAGAGAGAAAATGATTACCTGGAGAAGTTGTCCTCTTGACAAAAGCCTTTCTGACAAATCATAATACAGACAGCCAGCCAGATAGGTTGACTGATTATTCGAAGGAACCTGCAAAAAGCAATACAAGATGCATAACAGAAAAACTAAAGGACAATAAGAACTACATTTTTGCAATGCAAGTAACTGAGCTTACTTCAGAAACCAGAGATGATGCAACTTTAACAATCCCATCAACACTAGCATTGAAACCAAACTGATTTCCAAGGGAATATTCCCATGGTTGAGAAAAAAATTCAACAGGCCACAACTGCTGAAGAAACATAGAAAGAGAAGGATAATCTCCTTTGAAACAGTTTCTCCAAAACAATGTATTGCGGCAATCAATACCAAGGTGTTCTGCCACATAAGAAACTAATTTCTGGTCCACTGGGAGATGACAGCACGCATGATTAAGGCGCCGGTTGATAAATAACATGGATAATAACTTCTCTATGGGTAAATTTTCTTGCTTCCACATTGTTATGATAAGCTTGCACAGCTCAAACTGAAGCTCAAAGTGACCCTGATATAGGGCAAAAAACACATAAATTATCTTGCTAAAGGCACAGTTACATCTTATCAAACCTAATAAATTTTAGCTTTGACTTACCTTCATGGCCAACAAATCAACAAGAGAACAAAGAAGTGGTACAAGAGTTGCTGATGGCTGTTGAAAGATCACACCAGGAGAAGAATGATGAGAAGAACCCATCTTTGACCACAAGCCAACGGCACTCCTAGCATTATCAAATATTACCTATTCAAAATAACAAATAACCATGAGCAAACAAAGGAAAGGCACGTTCTAGCAAATGTACAACAGTACAAGTGACTACAAGCAATTCCTGTGAACTCAACTAAATGCAGCTCGGATATGAAGCAGTTACCTTGCCGCCACGATTGGCTTCCTGCGCACAATGTGCATGCAAGCAGTATGCAATAGCTAATTCATGCATCACGATCGCATTCCCTCGAGATGAATCCAGTAAGATGCCTCGCTGGTTCGATGGAAGAAAATGATCTTAGATCTCACTTGTGATATGTTATGATGCAACTTATCTCTATTGCGTAGCCCAAGGAGCATATATATATTACACATGACTTGGGGTATAAGGAAAGGAAACATAGCTTAATAGGACTCCTGGACCAATACTAATACTTCCTACCATAGTATACATAAGAAAACAGGACAAGAAGGGGGGTGGTGGGGGCTTCACCAGTAAAGATATGGCTTCAGATAAGGACTCAAGACAGCTGCTTATGTTTTGCACTCCAGATGCACGGAGTGCACGTGCCTTTCTAACTAAAACTTTTGATCTGCCCAGATGGTACTCTTTTGAACAATAAAGTTCATTTAAGAGAATATCTATTATTCTACTCTGCATGTTTCCACAGAGCATGGCGGCACGAGATTCCGTTTCTTCATAAGCTAATAATTCCTGCAAAAACCAATGCACATCCACAAAGCACTTCGCATCAGAAAGAGATCCAAATAAAGATACACTATTTTTAATCTAACAAAACAGAATCTGATACCTGCTCTAAGATTGAGCCTATCAACTTCTTTGGCAAGGGAGATGGGTAGCCCATAAGAGAGTGATATAGAAGTGGGGCACTATCCATATTTTGGTCATTGGCAAAATCCTTAAGTGTTATCTAAAGTTTGCATAAGAAATAAACAAACCCAGATCAGCAAAGTGTTTAAAGTGGGATAGCTTCTCTAGTTTTTTTATGTCAATACCTTCACCCACGACTTGACCAGAACCGAATAGCTTTTGCTATAATCTGATGTGTCACCATGGGCCAACAATTCAGACAAGCTCTTCACAACAATATCTCGTATCACTCTTGAGCCACATCTATGGAGAGTGTTGACCATCTTATCTATCCTAGCAAATGCATCTGTAATGATATCCTTCAGTGTATCCTCAATTATGATGTGACCTTCCGTTCTTGCTGATAGTCTACAGTAAGAAAGTCTGATCTGTGCCCATGTTGCTTGGCAGCATAGTTCTAATGCCTTTGGTGCCTGAAGCAGTTAAAACAGTCAATCGTACAAACTCCGTAGTTAAAAGCAAATTTAAGTAAAAGACCAGCACCTTAGAAGGGTACCTCTTTAAAATGTCCAATATTATAAAGTGCCACGCCGATGTTACCAATTGAAAGGATCAAATATTTGAGCTCCTCATGCTTTATCCATGTACTTGAAATGGCACGATTGATAGAATACAAGCTCTTCTGGACTATGAAAGCAAAATGCATTAATAGGGATTGTAGTAGAAGATAGTAAATTCGGTGATTTAACAGCAATTCTCCACAAATGGACTGGTAAAGGAGAATACACAAAGTTGTTTATTCATAATAACTTATACATGCAACAAAATGCTCCAAAGATGATACCAATAACAGGCTGAATCAAGGGGTTCTACGATGCACAAGTAATAACACCAGCGGTAAATGACTAAATGATCTTCAGTTCCTATTAATAAGATTCAAATACAAGTATAGGACAAGCGACTTAGGTACCTGGATAGCCTCTTTGGTCACAAAGGAAATTTTGATTGCTGACACTAGGGCCCTCAGTAAGGTGTTATTTAATCTCTCCTTCTCTTCGTCAGACATTTCGGTAAAACTGCTACAACACACAAAAGAACAGCTTGCAAAATCAGAAATCACTCGCTTATTGCAGTGATAATACAGTACAATTTTATGGGCTTTACCTATAAGCAAAAAGGCTGGAATCAATAAACTGATCCAGTGCCATTAAGACACATGTCATTTTCCCCGAAGTGGGGACTGTTTTTTCTTTAAAGAAGCTCTCCCAAACTGCATTTGCAGGCTGCAATAGTATCTTGCAAACAAACTCCAAAGAATCCAAATATGCCAAAAAATTAATATGCTCACGTGACTGAGAATAACTATAACTGCGTTTCTTATTGGGATGCCTGGCATCAGTTAGTGTACTTGAATATTTACCCAAATTATCATGTTTACTGGAGTTGCCATCAGCGACACAGAAAATCCGTTCTAGTGTGCCCAGTGCATTGTTCAAAGTTTGTAGGTCCTTTTCATTCTTGAGAAAATCCACTGACATGGAGGGCTGATCTTCGCTTTCCATTTGCTGTCTACCGAAGTGTAATCCAGTAGCATAAAGATGAAGAACTGAGGTGATGGGCGGGGAAATCTATAAGTTGCAAGCAAATTAATTAATCAAAAACAATAATAGCACTGTTATGGTATAAATTAACATCAAGCAATGGTAAAAAAAATTACATAATATACCTCAGAAGAAAAACCACCTTGTCCATAAAGTAGTTTTGAAGCAACAGCATTTACATGCCTATTTGAAAGAAAACTCCGAGAAAAATAATCTATAAACTCCAGGAACTCATTCAAAGCTTTAGGTAAGTAGGCCTGAAAAAAATTGCATGATATTACAACAGTTAACAATGTCTTATTGGTAAAATAACTCATTGCCTCGGTGCAAACAATATATGAGAACTGAGGTACACCAGAAATCTGCTTGCAAGACTTAATTGTCATTTATTCATAACTACCTAAATACCTGTGTGTTGCAACGGGGGCAACTTTATTCTAGTGGTCCGGCGTAGGAAATTTTGATTGGGTTGAGATTGAGATTTGCTGTGTGGAGGGAATCCATAAGCAAAGGTAAGGAAAGATATAATTTGATTGAGATTGTGTACATACAACTACGTGAGTTGATTTTGTTGTTTTCTTGCAAGGGATTTCTTGGTATTGGTGATTTATTTGATTTCTGTTGATTGCTTTGCAAGGGATTTTTTTTCCAAGAAACGAGGAGATGCGGTCATTTTCAAAAGCTTCCCGTCAAACCGGCTCCTGTTTCAATCCGTGCTGGACCGGTCAATTGCTTGTTTGGTTCGAGGTTGAGCTCACCCGCCGCCCTACATCAGTAGTCTTCCTAACTTCTATTCCCTTTTTTTGCTCCAAGGTAAGCTCCTTCAAGAAGAGCATTGAGGTCGCAACAGGGCTCTAGGTTATCGCATGGTTTGGGAAAAAATCGGCGGAAAGGGGCATGTATCGATGAGAGGGTGGGAGCGATGGAAATGAAAACAACAAACTCCCCTTTAATAGTAGAGATGACTTACACCATCAGTAATCACAAGGAGGTAGAATGCTTCAAGATTAAAACAACATACTGAATCAGGACACTTAAACAGCATCTACTGCTCCAAGGCATCTAGCACATTCAGTATCACTACTAAAATAAGTACCACCAGCTCATAGTAAGATGTATTCAAGTGATGCGAGTCTAACAGGTTGACATTATAACAAGGGCACTCTATCAGCCAATAGAGAAGTTTAAACCATAGGTCGGAAACAAGTAACAACGTCTACTAAGATAACTTTACAAAGTTCAGCTATTAACAAGCCTTATCCACTTCTAGTTACACCCGCACATCTCCAAAACAAGGAACCACACTAATAGTTTAAATGTTGAAAGTAAGTTTCATGATCATGTGATGTTGTCAAGACACCGCTTTTTATGCTAAACTTAGGCACAATCATGTGCTTCTAAATTTTAGTGAAAGACAATGTGTTTTATCTGCATGAAATTGCTCAGTCACAGGGAGGAACTAGATGGTTTAAGCAACCAAAACAGGAAGTACCTCGCACAAAATTTACTACATTTGACACGGATGAACAGTTTCTTAAGCCAGCATAAATTAAAAAACAAATGCAGTGTCTAAAGAAGTCTAAACCATGGACAGGAAACTCCATAGCAAGGAATCTCACTAATATAGGGACCATATTTCTAGCTTCACAATCATTTGGTACAGCCAAGTCACGGTTTTTGCCGCTAAACTTTGTATAGTTTAATGTTCTTCTGAATTTTAGTGAAACCAACATGTTTCAGAGGTACATTACCTTGACACGTAAAACAGACTCAAGCACGGCAAGCAAAAGCGATGTGCTCTCACCCCAACTCAAATCCACAGAAAAACAGATCTTGCGTGCAACCTTCAACAACAATAAACAGTAAAACCATTATAACCAACCAATATAATTAAGTTATATTTGTTGAGTTCAATGGCAATCAAATTGATATACACACGTACGATGGGCAAGTGTTCAATCATCGGCGCCTTCTCACACTCCCCTAAGGTTGCAACACAGAATTCACGGACAAGATCAGCGTCGAAAAATGAAGACTCCGCAGCCAGGAAAATGGCACAGCGGCTCAGTGCATTCACAAGCAGAGTCACATACTTCTTGCTCGCCTCCTCAGTCGGAATCCTGCAACCGCACAAATTCGCAGTCACAAACAATATATGCTTCCTTAGTAAAAAAATGCAGAGTTGGCAGAGCGCGTTATCTCACCGGAGCCACGGCCGGAGCTGCTCAACGAGGCTAAGAACGCGTTCGTAGCAGGCATCTTCCTTCACCTTGCCCTTGCTGGCACAATTAGCAAGGCAAACGGTGAGCTCAACCGCAAGGATGGTGACTTCAGGGTCCGCGCCAGCCTCTCCTGCAATGCCAGGCTCGGGGAGGAGGGGAGCAACACTTGCAGCGCCACGAGAAGTCTTTGCGGCCGTCGGTGGCGAGAGCGCGCAGCGGAGGGCGTCGAGAGTGGCGGCGGCCTCCGCCTCGGCGCGGGCGTAGTGGCCGCGCGACTCGAGGCAGCACACGAAGCGGCCGCGGTAGAGCAGCACGGAGTAGGGCTTCCCGGCGAGGCAGGTCGAGATGGCCGCCAGGCAGTCGAGGGTGAGGCCGTAGATCTCGAGCAGCTCGTCGAGGCCCGCCGCGTCGCCGCCCGCGCTAGGGTTCGGGCGGAGGAGCGGCGGGAGGAGCTGGAGCGCGCGGCAGAGGAACGGGAGGAACCGCTTCGCGAGGGGGCGGAGGGCGGCCGCGTCGGGGGGCGGCGGCGGCGGCGGCTGCTGCTTGCCCTGATTCGTCGCCCTCTTCGGCGGCGGCTTGGGGTTAGGGTTCGCGGCGGGCAGGTGGGGGGAGAAGGGCTGGAGGTAGGCGACGAAGCGGGAGTGGAGGCCGGCGCGGGAGCTCGGGGAGGAGAGGGCCGCGAGGAGGTCGGCGGCGGCGGCCTCCATCGCCGTGCGCGGGGTGGTCGGAGCGGGGGCCGTGTGGGGAAAATTTTCGGCCGTTTGGGGGGCGGGAAATGGGGAGGGAGGGTTTTGGCAGAGGCGCCTCTACTCGTCTCGTCGCCTGCGCATTCCAGATTTCTGAAGCGTGCGGCGGAAGATTGGGCGTTTATGGGCCGAACTGGAATTCTGGGCCATTTGGGCCTCAGATGTTGGATTGTTAGCAACTGGTTCAGATTTAACTCCTCAAAAAAAAAACTAGTTCAGATTTTCCCAAAAAAAAGTAATCTGATAACGCGCGAATGTTAGGTACGAGCACATGGCGAATCGAACGTTTTCGATGACAAGTTTAGTGAAGCGAGGATGGCAACTTCGTGCTTCGGTTTATTTTTTGACAGAAAATTGATGTGTTTGTTAACTAACTTATCATCCTTGCGTCATTAAAATTGACATAAAAAATGTTCAGTTTGCCATGTGCTCATACCTAACGTTAGGTACTTATCATTTCTGGAAAAAAAAATGGTTCGGACCATCATTCTAGCAATACCTAGTCTTGTATATCCAACTTAGCTATGCCTCTTCATTACGTAAACAAATATTGAAACCTATTACAGAAAATCGATCAAATATCGATAAAAAGTGGCTTGTGTCGCCTAGTTCGACTAAGACTAGACGTCGACAATGTGAATGACACAACATATAGATACGCATGACAGGTAAGAAATAAATCCGTGAGCTAGTCGCCCACAACCCCAATGAGAGGGGGGACAAGTCTACTACTGGTGACTTGTTGAACTTTTGAGTTAATGCAAGGTCCCTCTAAGAAAAAGGTAAATGCGGGAATGTTATGTTCTGAACTTTCAATTGTCATTTGTATCTATTTTTGCACTTCTGCAAATATTTGTTCTCCAATTATTATTCTAAACTTCGGTTCTAGTAATTGCATAATGGTTTGATCTAACTTAAATTTATGGATCTTTACAAAAATTGGATTTGCTCACTTGGATTGGTTTTAATAAACATCACCTCCCCTCCCCCCCCCCCCCCCCCACACACACACACAATATAGTGTTGAGTTTTAAGCCTTTTGGGTTGTGAGCTAAAATTGCACAAAATTGTTGAAATAGTTACATTCCTTTGAGATGAAATTATCGAATATCTAACATGTGATTCACATGTAGGATTCGAATTTGGGAATACTTTTTAGGTGAAGAGGAAGTCCATGAAGATAGTTTGGGTGCAATAGGTCATTCTAAATAAGAGGATATGACCCCAAGGGAGTCTTCACCGTCCGAAGCGCCTACCGCGTCGCTCTCGACGAGCTGACTATCACATCTACATGCGCCACGAGTAGGGCAACGAAAGCATTGTGGGGGTGCACCTCCCAAGGTACGTGTGTCTGCATGGAGGCTTGTTACAAATTCACTCGCTGCATTGGAAAGTAAAGCTAAAAGGAACATCGTGAAATTTGATATTTGCACGCTCTGCGGAGTGAAATGCGAGGACACATTCCACGTTTTATGCAGATGTCCGATGGCCCAGGGCCTATGGCGCGCAATGAGCGAGCACTGGTGCATGCCGCAAGTGGAAGATATCAAGAACACGGGACCGGAATGACCGCTGCTCCTCAATCAGTGCCACGACGATGAACGACTACCCATCTTGATGACATTCGGGAAAACATGGCATGTCCACAATGAGCTATCTCACAACAAGCCGGCACCTCCTATTGTCGCGTCTTCCTGAACAACTGTATTGATTCCCTGTTGTGTATTAAACAACATACGGAGGCAAGCATAAAGAAGGGCAAGATGGTGATCTCCTATGAGCGGGACGTCCCGGAGGTTCCTGAACATCTACATTGATTCCCTGTTGTGTATTAAATTGTATTATCACACGTGAGGCGTGACCAAAATAAGGTAGCTCATACCCTTGCCCAGATGGGGAGGGTCTCCACTCGTACTCCCGTCTGGCTTCGCCGTGGACCAGATGAGATTGGCCAGTTGTGCGAGATTGGTTGTAATGAACCTCCTTGATTAATGAAAGATCACTATTTTTCCAAAATAAAATAAAATAAGAGGATATGGTGGCTGGAAATGAGCATAAGAAGAAGAAAGGAAATGTGAGGTGATCGTCGAATATTCAGAGTTAGCCTGTGTTTGGTTGCAAAGTATTTCAAGAATACTACAATTTATTTAAAAACTATGGTTTTAACTACTTTGAGGTGTTTGGCTCTAATAAAATTGTTGTATTATAAACCGTAGTATTTTTGCAGTATTAAAATAAGAGTTTGGGACAACTTTTTAAAAAATTGAGAAAAACTCTTTTTGTAATACTAAGAAACGCAACAAAGGCCTTGTCTAGTGGTGGCCTATTGCAACGCTGTATACTTTTGATTGCCAAACATACTTTAAAAGATTGTTGGTTTCATAAACTACAATATTCATTGTCATCGGTATAAAAACCGTAGTATCAAAATACTGAGGTTTGAATAAGACATTGCTTCCAAACAGAGCCTTAATGTGCATATCATCGTGTCAGTATGCATACCGATCTTCCATAAGATTGACCAAATCTTTGAATCGCAATAACTATAGGTCATTTTAAATTTGCTCCATTAGTTGTTGTCTATGTCCACAATCAATTTCATTGCCGATTTTAGAATGGATCAAGTCCATGAGAACAGTAGAGAGGGGTTGATGCCCATAGGGGTATCATCATGGGAATTGGAGACAATGTTATTTTACCAAGTCACTGAATATTCAACCAAGAAATAAGAAAATGTCGAGCGAACTTAGCACCAGATTATGGTTCCCACGAAAGACACATCATATTACTACGTGCCACACATGGTACCCTATCAAGTTGGACTTTTATCGCACATTGCAAAGTTAATATTGTATCAGGTGCAGACGCATGGTAAATATTGTCTCTTCAAATGATGCTCTATTTTTTATTGCTCTAGTGGCATCACCATAGTAATAATACCGTGTAAGCCGAGCTGGTTAGGACTGACATCGCACAACGTGAGAGAATCTACCGTTGCCGCCATCGTCGATCGAGAAAGCTCACCAGCGTCCTCTTGTGGTGGCGAGAGGAGCAAGGGGGAGGAGGGCGGGGGCGGTATTGGATATGTCTATGTCGTGGGACGACATGAACGAAAAAACGCTACTCGTTGATGATAAAATTTTCAGGCGCAAGCTACTCATTGAAGATCGTTTTTTGCAAATGATTCTCCATTTTTATTGCTCTAATAGTGTGAGAAATTCGTACTTATATCGACACAAGGACAATGGGATGCACTCCCATGGTTGATTTGGCCAACAACATTCGATCGACCACCTCCACCAATATGTACCATAACTCAAGAGAATTCCGACTCCTGTGCTTACTATGCTACTGCGTGCTATGTACAACTGAACATTGCCGCGTGTGACGGCCTCTGCTTAGGGCATGTTCAGTACTCCTCCGTGGCCTCAAAATCCTGAACTCCACCACCAGCTTCCCATCACCAGCTTCTCACGAGAGCGCTGCAATCGAGGATCTGTTCGGCAGCATAGCTTCTCTGTCGCTAGCATTGGCCTAGGTCGGCAACCCATATGGGTTGCATATGGCCTGACTAGAGAGGAAATCACTAGGCGTTCGCTGTATGTATCGCTCATGAAATAAGGCTCGAACCGGTACGCTCACTTGGTGGCGACATCCCCAGGTAATTTTGACCAAACTCCAACTCCTGAAGAAGCCGGGAGCCTAGAATGACCAGCTCCGCAACTCCTCAAAAAATGCATTGCGCTCTGCGCCAGCTAAACTCCAGGAATTGACGCGTTCAACTGGACTCAACGCGGATTCGAGGATTTGAGAAGCCAGACCACTACCCAACACGCCCTTAGAAGATGAGGCAATCCTTGTTGAGGTTGTACCCCATCTGCTCCAGCCCCAGGCGCACCCTGCAGTCGAGCATCGCCGGTAGCCCACACACAAGCGCGAGCATCTCGCCGTCGCCGCCCAGAGGCAGGTGCGCCGCTCATTGAATATTCAACCAAGAAATAAGAAAATGGCAAGCGAACTTAGCACCAGATCATGGTTCTCACAAAAAACACATCGTACTATTACTTGCCTCACATGGTACCCTAGTAAGTTGGGCTTTTATTGCACAATTGCAAAGTTAATATCCTGGCAGTTGGCAAACTGCGAGCTAAATGTTGTCTCTTCAAATGATGCTTCATTTTTATTGATCTATTGGCATCACCATGGTAATAATATTCCATGTGAGCCGAGCTGGTAAGGACCGACTTCGCACAACATCAAAGAAACAATTGTTGCTGCCTCGTTGACCGAGAAAGCTCGCCATCGCCCTCTTGCGGTGGCGAGAGAGGAGCAAGCGGGGAGGAGGGCGGGGGCAGTAGTGGATATGTCTTCGCCCCCGTGTCTATTTTTCATCAATACAAAAGTCTCCAAAATTGCTCTATTATTTGCTTTCTTTTACTTTTTTGTTATTTTGCATATCACTATGTGCTTTTATCTTTGTGGCTAGCAATAACAAGGGGAGTGATGACCCCCTTGCCTTTGTTGGGTGCAAGCAATTGTTTTATTTGTGTGCAAGTGTTGTTAAAGTTGTTTGTGTGGTGCATCCTACTGGTTCGATAAACCTTAATTCTTAACTGAAAAAAAAACTATTTGCTACTATACTATTTCACCTTTCCTATTCGAAGAAATCCAACGACTTCATCGTGAGTAGCAGCGATCGTTGTCGCAAATGACACTGCTGGTGCACTCTCGGGATGATGCCCATAGCCGCCAACTCCTTCACTTGACGCTATGGTGTTGATTGTACCTTTTGACTGTGCCTTGATCCTGGAAGACGACAAAGTCAGCGCTGCTGAGCTCGAGCAATGATCTACTCCCTCCGTCCCATAATATAAGAGCGTTTTTGACACTACACTCATATATTATGGGACGGAGGGAGTAGTATATGTTACGATAGGCCCAACTAGCAAGGATATGTACTAACCAAGCTAACCTAATTAACAAGTTCGGATACCTGACTTGATTGTCTCAAAAACAAAATACCTGGCACGATACTAGAGCAAGATTATCGCTAACATTGCCGTAGTCTTTGTGTAATTTTATTTGCCTGATTAGCAAAATATAACAAATCATGCATCTCACGAATTATCAATAAGACATAACCAGTTTGGTGGTTAGCTTGCACTTTTTGTAGGGCAAAGGTCCAAAGTTCGAATCAAAACCCGTAGTATCCGCCTTTCTATAATTCTCAAACCATTTCTCGGGTCAATGACACATGGGTTTCACACTGACGTGGCCCCATGCTGACGCGTGTTACTTGTGGGCCCACCATGTTCTTCTCCCTCCCCCACCTTGACCCGTTCCCCTTTCGCTACCCATCCAGCATAGAGAAATCTCACAACCATCATGTTCTCCTACCTCCTTCACCTTGCAAAATCTGCTCCCTTTCAATCCCATCCAGAACAAAAATTTCGCCAATGCTGGTTTGTGTTAAAGTCGACCCTTGGCAAAGTTTGGCGCGCCATTCCGGTCGTATTGAGCTCTCGCATCCAACGCACCAAATTACCACACTCTGTGGTGGAGCTCGACAGAGGTTGTTAAAGGGGCGTAGCAGCATTGAGGGGGCAAAGAATGCAAATTATGCTTGAATTTTGACTAATTTTTTATATTTAAGCCCAACATCAAGGGAGGGGGCAATTGCCCCCTTTGGCCTTAGGGAAGCTCCGCAACTGACCACATTGATTCTTTTGCTCAGCTCAACAACGTATAAGTCTTCTCGGCGTGATAGGCTGATCCTATAAGCACCGCACACTTGTCGCCTCGCCCAATGAAACCAAAGACACTCCATCGTCGAGAACGTGTACGCCTTCGTCACGGTCATAGGCTATGTCGCCGCGGGGCCGTCTTCTTCCTCAACATCGACGCCCGGAGCACACCGGCGTTCTGGTATCGTATAAGCACCCCACACTTGTCGCCTCACGCAACGACACCAAAGACACTCCATCGCCGAGAACGTGTACGTCTTCATCCCGGTCGTCGACTACGTCGCCCCGGGGTCGTCTTCTTCCTCAAGGTCGATGCGCGGAGCACACCGGCGTTCTAGTGAGTAAGCCAAGCCCCGCCCGATCTGGTTCGTTTTCCTTGCACCGTTGAACGCGAACGCACCCGCAGCGTTGATCTGCGTGTGCTGGTTCTTTGTTTCCCAGCCGTAGCCTCGGCTTCGAGCTCTGCCCTCCTTCGCCATGTGCGCTGTCGGTCATTGCTCGTCGTCCTCTTCTCGAGCGTCCCCTGTTTTGCTCTGTTTCTTGCACATGAGCATATCTAAGCCGTCGGTTCTGCACTCTGCGGCCACGATTAGATCAGAACGTACCGTTTCGCCTCACACACGCGTCACTCCCTCTCGCTGACCTGCACGCCCCGACTGTCTGCGGGCTTCATCTCATAAAGCGGGGCTGCCCATACGTGGCAGACGCCAGATAGAAACCAATCCTACCGGGGTTCAAGTCCCCACGGGGGCAGTGATATCATCTCTGCATTTCAACCTGTGTCGCGCCGGTACTACTATCAGCTTCGTAGTAGCGCGGAGAAAAATCGTTTCGCTCCAGAAAAGTAGGATCGCACGAGGCGATCAAAGGAGGCGACGAGAGGTTCCCTTGCGCGCCGCCAGTGGCGCCTCCGGTTCCCCCTCTCTCTCTCTGTCGGCCGCTCCGGCAGCGGGAGGGAGGGGGGACCTCGGGTCTGTCTGCTAGGTGGGTGTGTGGTAGGGTTAGGGTTGAGGGTGACACTACCCAAGCCGTTGCGGTGGTGTCCCATCAGAATAAATTTCTCTGGGCTCCGTTTGTGATTAGGCGAGGCTTTTGCCTTCGTCTAGGAGCCAGCAGGGTGGGGGATCCCCGGATCTCGTCGAGGTCGCGGGCTATGGTGGCTGGAGGTCCATCGGCGCTGGCCGTTTGGGTCCTCAGATGGGCGGTGGATGCAGGGAGACGAAGAGCTTCTTCTTCCTTGTTGGTATGATTTGCTGTTGTTGTTCTTCTCCTTCCTCTGCGCTGATGTTGGAGGGAGACCCTGCTTTGCCCGGGCGGATGGCCCGGCCGCGGTGCTGGTGTTAGAGTTGTGTCGAATATAGTGTACAAGGTAGGTTACAGTTGGACTTGTAGTTGTATTGTGTTTAGATAGGATATGGAGTCGTGTCCAAGTAGGATACTTGTATCCTAGGCCTGTCATATATAGCAGGGCTAGACACACGATGTAACCTATGCCAACATAATAGCACCGGAACGCAGGGGAAGACGGCGGCATGTGCCGGCGTCCAGGGCGACCGGGTGCGGTATTGTAGCAGTGTCATGGGGAGGAGCGCCCATAGTCAGGCCCCGGGAATGTAGCCATATCGGTGAACCTTGTTAACAAATCTCGGTGTCGTGCTCGTGTGATTGCTTGGTCCTCGAATGATTGACGGTGTGCCTTGGATTTATTCTACAGGTGGTATCATGAGCTAGGTTGTTCGAAGGCTACAGATTGTATTAATCTAGAGGAAGGAAGAGATGGATTCGTCGAATCGGTCGAACTCGGTCGCGGGCGGCGACCGAAGAGAAAACCGATGGCGCGGCGAGATGTTCTGTTCGTGTAGGCAATCGGAATCAGCCAGGTGCTTGGAAGCAGATCGGATCGATCTCGATTGATCAATAGCATGTAGCATCTGCGGCAGCAAGGAGCAGCGCAAGGTAGTGACCCATACTTGGCGCGACCTAGGATGTCCTAGCGGGAGCTTGACCAGGTGGGCTACGTCCCGAGGCAGTTTTGGACATCGGGTAGCACTAAGACAACAAGTTCACGTTGGGAGCTCCGTCCATGACGTGTGCCATTGTGCGTTGCTACTGCCCAGAGTAGAAGCCAAGAGGCAGGCACGTGGAATCATCATGCTAGTATTTGGGCTGTTGTAGACATTGTCAGAGATTTGTTTAACGAAAAAATATGGCACAAGGGCTTAGTCTGATCGTGAAGCTATCATGGAAAAAAGAAATAAAAGAAGGGATCCAGAAGCTACGTACGTGTGGTTCACACGGGAAAGCTATGAGGGAATTTTTTTCTTTGGTTTTCTTTCTCGGTACACATATATGTATGGATGACGGTGGTCATGGTGACGACTTGAGAAGTCTGGAATGTGTCTGCAGTCGGATAAGTTCGGCTGGGTTAGACTTGCCAGTCCGACGGATCGACGCAAGTCGGTTGGTACAAAAGACGGTGGTGGAATCGGCGACGACGACATAGGGGCGTGATGCTGATGGTGACCGACTTCTGGGCGTGGAAACATGTGGCACAGGCCTGAGTGCTTGTGTGGCTTCGACAAGGCTATGGCGCGGGGTTGATTCAAGGTGATGTACACACGGAGCTTGATGTTAACGGGATGCGGGATGGATTGATCCTCTACCATGGAGTCATGTTGAAGGTGGAGCTGGATTGAGGGGCTACGGCGTAAGCCGACAGAGAGTCGAAGCCTATTCAGCAAGGGAAAAGCGAGTGACATGCAGTTCGGACTGGAGCCCAGTGGTCTGATGGAAGCGTGAAACTCGTCATCGGTCGGTGATGACCGATGATACTCTGCAGTGGGGGTTGAGTGGTGTGGGTTCGCGACCCTTGAGACTCGATCAGGACAGCGGAGGCTCGACGCGGTAATAGCGGCGAGGTGTGCGGTACGCACGGGACATGGAGACGGGCCAGGGCTCTGGTGGTCATGCATGTGGTGAGACAACTACGAATTTGACTCGGGATAACTACAAGCAATGGTGAAATTCTTTCAAGTTTCAGACAGACGGTCAAGAAAGGAGCGGCGATGTTGAGTTCAGGTAACTTTTATGTGTGACACCCAATATGTGAGTTGTTCACTTTCACGCAGGTCAGTGATCAGAGTGTGATGGTGTTGGACTGATACTCTGGAAGTTGGGAGCACAAACTAGAGTAACAAGGAACTTAATTTTGCTCGAGTGTTGACCGTGGTCAAGAAAAAAAGGGACTACAAGTTGCAGGTGGAGTCACATGGAGTCTTTGGAGTAGCAGCGGTGCTCATGGGATAAGCTCAAGTCCAATGTACATGGAAATTTAACGCATGGACGAACTCAAGGTGGTGGACAAATATTCGCGAAGGTGGAGTTTGTTAGAGTTGTGTCGAATATAGTGTACAAGGTAGGTTACAGTTGGACTTGTAGTTGTATTGTGTTTAGATAGGATATGAAGTCGTGTCCAAGTAGGACACTTGTATCCTAGGCCTGTCATATATAGCGGGGCTAGACACACGATGTAACCTATGCCAACATAATAGCACCGGAACGCAGGGGAAGCCGGCGGCATGTGCCGGCGTCCAGGGTGACCGGGTGCGGTATTGTAGCGGTGTCGTGGGGAGGAGCGCCCATAGTCAGGCCCCGGGAATGTAGCCATATCGGTGAACCTCGTTAACAAATCTCGGTGTCGTGCTCGTGTGATTGCTTGGTCCTCGAAGGATTGACGGTGTGCCTCGGATTTATTCTAACAGCTGGACCGGTCGGATGACTCGAGTTCTCTTCCTTCCGGAAGGGATATTTTTCGCGGTACTCAAAGCCAAAGATGGCGACGGTTGTTGCAGGTGTGTTGGATTGATGTCCATGCCCTCTCAGCGCTGGTGTCAAGAAAGGAGGAAGCAGCGTGGCGGCAATTGTACCGTGGTCAAAGATGATAACCTGCTTGCGCCTGGTTGCAGATCCTTCTGCTGGCAGGAGTCTTCTCTCAAAATACAGGGATGATATCACAGGGCTCCGAAGATCTTCTTGTGTTATGGTTGGCTTAGGGTACCCTTGGTATTCGTGGTTCTTTGTGTTTGCGTTTCAGTGTGCTTGTAAGGGTCAACTACTTTGTACTGTTTGGTGATTTGAATGAAAAAATTCTAAAAAAAAAAACTGTGCCGCGCCGTTCAGCAGCGCACGCTCGCTGCCGCTGCGCTACTGCATGCTTAGAGTTCGATAGCAGGCGTACATCTATTTATACTGGCAGCCGTTCTGTTTTTTTATACAAGTACGTAATAAAAGAAAACTGGAATAGTAAACACGCGAGCGGCCGACGAGTTTGAGCGACCGTTTCATCATTCGCGTCATAATAGCACGCGTAAACATCTTCATACTTTTTTTTGGGCTGTTCCATTCTTTTTATATATTTTTTATTTCTTTTATGCTGTTTCAGATCTTGATATTCTTCGGCCGTATGCAGTGTACGTATCGTATGTTGAAAAGAATTAGATACATCGTATATTAAAAAATGTTCAATATATATACTATGAACGTTTTTATAATATGAAAAAATTTCATACATGAGCAAGCGACATCCCTAAACTCTGAGCAAATGACTCAAACTTCATCGGCGGCGGTCCTCAACTCAACCCACACCGTAGCGGATGCGTGAAGCTTCATGCAGGTCTCCGCAAAAGCTCAGCCATCTATGACCAAACAACGCAGCTTCGACTCCGGCAAAGAACTCTGAAGGACAAAACCCGGCACGACTGGTGCCACGGAAGATCACCATAGAAGCTCCGTGCAACCAGTCATCATACACCATAGGCCCCGTCTCCCAACTTCGACTCCACAGAAACAAACAAACCGAGGCAATACCGCGAACATGCCGGAGAAGAACCGATTACCGCAACCATTGTCGTGTTGCTGACATCGCTCCCGCCATTATCGTTGCCACAGAAGCCTAGGCGCCACAACTACCATGAAACACCGGTCCCGCTTACCGAAGCCGAGTTCCGAGACGAGCCCCCCAAGAGGGAAAACGACACACCAAAGCGCCACAATTGTCCGATCACAAGATCAAGGGTTTCCCCTGGAGATGTCGCGATGGCCGGATCCGTGAAGGGAGGTCAACAACGGCCACAGCCGCCGCTGTTGGTCGCGGCACAAGTTACCCGCTTCCTGACACGATTGCCTCTTTATCTTTATATAGATAGATTCTATGGGGTTATTACTTAGTAAGTCTATTTTGTACAAAAGCCCCTCCTATCTGATAGAAAAGGGTCCCATGACCCGAGCCGATCTTACCTTGGCTCGCAAACCCCAAGTTTGTCTATGAGGAGCTAATCTAAACTAAAGGAGAATGAATGAAAAAAGACATAGTTTGGAAGTTAGACCCTCTTATAGGACTCTCTTTCAATTTCAAAAAAGAGGACGTTTGAAACTTTTAACAGGCGTAATCGTGAGTCAAACTGAGATAGAGTCTTCACCTTCCCACACCACCTCGCCCACACATCAACCCGCAACGGCGTCGACAATGGAAACATTGTTTGATCGTACAGGTTATGTGGTTCTTTGTGTTCAACCTTCTTCGGTTTTATGGATTTAATTATAGGTGAGTATGATGATAGTCATGAAGAGAGTTTGAAAGATTACTATGTACATGAAGACAAATCAAATTAGGTATAATGGCAATAGAATGGTAATGGCAGATGCAGGGCCGACCCTGAGGGGGGGCAGGGAGGCGGGGAGCTCCTAACGGGCGCCTTTAGCGCCCGTTGGCAGTTCGGGCGCCCACGCGGCTGTGAACTGGGCCGGCCCAGGATCGCCTGCTTCGCTCCCCTTGATCGCCTCCTTCGCTCCCTTCGATCACAGTTCACCGATCAACAGCTGGCCAGTTGACCAGTCAACTGTTGACTTTTGACAAAAATAAATAAAAGAAAATCTTGAATTCCAATTTTTAGTTTTTTTCTGGAAAGAAAGTCCAGAAACATAAAAAGTTAATGAATTTGAAAAAAAACATTGATTTTGAAAAACAAATCAGCAAATATGAAAAAGAGTTCATCGATTTTGGGAAAAAGTTCATAGAAAATGATTAGAAGTTCATCGATTTTGAAAAAAGGTTCATCAAATCTGAAAAAAGTTCATGGAATTTAAAAAAAATGTATTTTTCGTTTTTTGTTCGTGATTTCAAAATGTGTTCATAGTTTTAAATTTATTCACTTTTTCAAATTTTGTTCACAATTTTAAATTGTTCATAGTACATCAAAAAAATGTTCAATGGGTATTTAAATGGTTTTTCAGCACATATCACAAAATTGTTCAATGTGTAGTTAAAAATTGTTCAGATTATATTACAAAAATGTTCAATGTATAAAATTTGTTCATCTTATATCAAAAAAATGTATAAATATGTTTTAAATTATTTCAATGTATACCACAAAAATGTTCGCTGTGCAGTTAAAAGTTGTTCATCGTACACCGAATAAATGTTCAGTGTATATTTGAAAATCGCTCGTCGTATATAAATTTTTGTTCATGTTCTCAACAATTGTTCACGTTTTAAAAATTTATGGAATTTTAAAATTTTAAAAAGTGCACCAACCATGAAAAAAGTTCATCAAGATTAACAAAAAGGTCATCAATTTTGGAAAAAAGTTCATCGATTTGAAAAAGAGTTCACGGGTTTTCAAAAAAGGGTTCACGAATTCGAAAAAGTTCAATTTTTTTGAAAAAAAGTTCATAAAGTTGGAAAATGTTCATCGATTTTGAAAAAAAGTTCATGGATTTGAAAAAGATTTCACGGATTTTCAAAAAGGGTTCACGAATTCAAAAAAAGTTCACCAATCATGAAAAAAGTTCATCAAAAATGGAAAAAGGTTCATCGATTTTGGAAAAAAGTTTATCAATTTGAAAAAAGTTCATTCATTTTTGAAAAATTCACATAAAATCAAAAAGTTCTTCAAATTTGACAAAAAAAAACTCACAAAACGTTCAAAAGACCATCACTCTTTCAAAAAAAATGCTCATGCATTCGAAAAAGAAATAAAACAAATGTAAAGAAATTAAAAGAGAATGAACAATGAAATAAAAAACCATCACAAAAAGCTATCCAGAAAAAAACAAAAATGAAAAAACCGAGTTGGTAGCTTCCATGAACTGAGGACAACATAAGAAGAAAAACGTAGAGATTAGTCACAAGCGTGAAGAAGTCCTGGTGGTTAGTGCCTTTGCTGACGAAACGGGTGGTCTTGTGTTTGTATCTTGTTGCTGCAACATTTTTTGGAATTTAAGAGAAGAAAAAAAAAGTTAAATGGGCTGGCCCATGTTGCATTGATGGAAGGAGGCGGGGTGTGCGCCCGTTTGCGCCGATGCCTGTAACGGGCGCCGTATAGGAAATGCCAGGGGGGCGGTCGCCCCGGGCCCCCCAACTCCAGGGGCCCCCATCCAGGTACGTAAGTGGCAGCCAGGGCCTACCGATGAAAGATTGGCAGATACGCAGCAGTTTCGCAGCTACGCGCTGGCCCTGGGCTGGGCAAGCAGTCACACTCCTTGTAGTCGTCGTAGGTACGAGTTGATCACGTGAGCCTGTTCAAGTTTCCTATAATTCCCTTCCCTAAAAAAAGTATGTTTAAAAAAGTTTCCCTAATTTCATTCCCAGATCAGATCGAGGCTTAAAGTCTTCGAGTATCCCCAGTCGCGATCGCGAGCTCTAAACGGAGTCACCGTTTCATGGCTGAACTCCGCTCTTCCATCTCTAGTGCTCTACTCCATCAACGCCATCACGGGAATCACCCAGCACACTGTGATTATCACATCGCCAAGCGCTTGCCCCAGACGCATACACCGCGTCAATGCCGAGCACCCGATCAGACAATTATCGACACCGATTAAACCGATCTAAGGTAATATCATATTCATGATTTTGTATGGCGGGCGAAACGGCCAAGATTGCGGTGCAATCCTGCGGGAAAATTTCTCCGTGATTGACATGTAGTCCAAGATCATGGGAGATCGTGTTGATTTAGGGTAAAATTTTGTTGTATATTTGGTTGCTGCGTTTTCCTTTCTTCGATGATTTTAATCATTGGTCAAACAATCATTCTTTATTCCTTATATGTTAATGGATAATTAAGTAATTATCTTTATCAACATGATGCATTGTTTGTTTGTCATACTCCTTCCGTTTCTAAATATAAGCCTTTTTTGCGATCTTAATACGGACTATATACGTATATATATATATAGATATATATATATATATATATATATATATATATATATATATATATATATATATATATATATATATATATATATAGACATATTTTAGAGTGTAGATTTATTCAATTTGCTCCGTGTGTAGTTCTATTTGAATATCTAAAAAGACTTACATTTAGGAAAGAAGGGAGTACTTTTGATGCAAAATTTATTTATTTCAGCCTTGTGTGTATAAACAATTTCATATCAATCGGAATTATTACTAGAAAAATTGTAGGCAGATTTACTATATGTTTGTTGGGAATATATATACGCTTATATCTACTATAATTGCTATAACGATTATATCAATATGCCTATAGCCCCGCCAAAACAATATATATTGAGGGCCCCTCAGTTTTAGTTTCGTCCCGGGCCCCAAAAATCTCAGGACCGGCCCTGGGCAGATGGTTTTGTACCATGCAACGTGTGCTCCTTTTGCTTGTTTTTCTTGGTTTTCATGTGACGGTGCGAAGGGCACTTAAAAGATGAGCATAAGCAATAGGTTTTAAAAGTAAATTTGGCATGGTGTGCTTTCTAGCATCATTACTGATGTTGATAATAACTAGTTTGTAGGCTGCATTATTATGCTGAGGAAGTGATTCGGATGACCTACTACCATCACCGGTACAAATAACATTACGGATATTCTGCAAGGAAATGCCTTAGTCATTATTTTGGTTAACTATGGCCTTTCTTAATGCTATTTAGCAGCTAGAAAAGTAGGTACAATGAGTAGCTCACTTGGTAATGCTATGTAGCACATGAAGATCAAACAGATGATAAGAGGAGAGGAAGCAACCTGTGGTAGATAGACTAAGTGGCTTAGAAGGGGGGAAACAAATTAAAAGAGTGTATAACAACCACACTACACAGACGATAGTTCAACTATGCTTGTAATAACGATGAATAAAATTAGCAACAACTATCCATTTGTTACTTGAATGGAATGAGCAACCACTTTTATGTATTGCATATATGACGGCTAGCCCTCTCTGCTCTCCTTTGCCTCATATCATAACTACTTCTACTAATTTTATCTCATTAACTACTTCTACAAATTGTTGACTGGGCTCGATTGTTGTCAAAATCAAGACAATTGCATTCGAACACAATGCAACACCTTATTCAAGAAAGAACAACACGCCTTAAATACAATAGGCGTATCAACTAAATCCATGCACATATATCCGTGGTCACATCACATATCTAGTTTACCAACAAAGGGTTCTCCCAATACACCGTCTCTTAACACGTTATTCCATAAGATATAAAAACTGAAGAGACAACTAGCCCAATGCATCATTTTAGAGGTTGTATCTAAATTTAAGGTTTTTTTCTCGAAAGGGAAGGATTCCTACATCCACTAAGAAGAAAAGAGTTGCTTAGTTCATTAGGGAAAACTGAGAAAAAACTAGATTCCCAGTTAATTACGGAGGAACGGGCTAAAACCATCACAACATAAGAAACCCCAGGCACACCACTCCCAAGAGGGCCTCGTCGATACAACACACATGTGCCATCGTCATCACTCCTCCCCTAGAGGAGTCCTTGACATCCCTAAACTCTGAGCAAATGACTCGGACTTCGTCGACGTTGATCCTCGACTCAACCCACATCGTAGCGGGCGTGTGAAGTTGCATGAAGATCTGTGCCAAAGCTCAGCCACCTGCGACCAGACAGTGCAACTTTGACTCTGACGGAGAACTCTGAAGGACAAATCCAAGCAGGACTGGCGACGCGAAAGATCACCAAACAGGCTACCTGCAACTAGTCATCGTACACCACAGGGGCCATAGCTTCGACTCCACAGAAACAAACAAACCGAGGCAATATCGCGGACACGCCGGAAAGAACCGATTACTGCAATCATTGTAGCGTTGCTGACATCGCTTCTGCCATCACCATTGCCACAGAAGCCTAGACGCCACAACCACTGCAAACCACCGGTCTCGCTCGCCGATGCCAAGCTCCGAGACAAGGCCCCCAAGAGGCAAAACGACACATCAAAGCGTCGTCATTGTCTGATCACAAGATCAAGGGTTTCCCTTGGAGAGGCGACGATGGCTGGATCCGTGCAGTAGGGTTGTGGCAACAAATCAATGATGCCTCCAGGGAGGTCAACAACGTGAAGGAAATATGCCTTAGAGGCAATAATAAAGTTGTTATTTATATTTCCTTATATCATGATAAATGTTTATTATTCATGCTAGAATTGTATTAACCGAAAATTTAGTACATGTGTGAATACATAGACAAAACAGAGTGTCCCTAGTATGCCTCTACTTGACTAGCTCGTTAATCAAAGATGGTTATGTTTCCTGACCATAGACATGTGTTGTCATTTGATGAACGGGATTACATCATTAGAGAATGATGTGATGGACAAGACCCATCCGTTAGCTTAGCATAATGATCATTAAGTTTTATTGCTACTGCTTTCTTCATGACTTATACATGTTCCTCTGACTATGAGATTATGCAACTCCTGAATAGCGGAGGAACACCTTGTGTGTTATGGAACGTCACAACGTAACTGAGTGATTATAAAGATGCTCTACAGGTGTCTCCGAAGGTGTTTGTTGGGTTGGCATAGATCAATATTAGGATTTGTCACTCCGTGTACCGGAGAGGTATCTCTGGGCCCTCTTGGTAAAGCTCATCACTATAAGCCTTGCAAGCAATGTGACTAATGAGTTAGTTACGGGATGAAGCATTATGAAACGAGTAAAGAGACTTGCCGGTAACAAGATTGAACTAGGTATGATGATATCGACGATCGAATCTCGGCAAGTAACATACCGATGACAAAGGGAACAACGTATGTTGTTGTGCGGTTTGACTGATAAAGATCTTCGTAGAATATGTGGGAGCCAATATGAGCATCCAGGTTCCGCTATTGGTTATTGATCGGAAATGTGTGTCTTGATCATGTCTACATAGTTCTCGAACCCGTAGGGTCCGCACGCTTAACGTTCAATGACGATTTGTATTATGAGTTATGTGTTTTGATGACCGAAGTTTGTTTGGAGTCCCGGATGAGATTATGGACATGACGAGGAGTCTCCAAATGGTCGAGAGGTAAAGATTGATATATTGAAAAGTGGTATTCGGACACAAGAAGGGTTCCAGAGTGTATCGGGTACAAACCGGAGTACCGGAGGGTTATCGGAACCCCCCGGTGGAAGATATGGGTCATATGGGCCATGTGAGGGAGGCTAACCAGCCCACAAGGGGCTGGTGCGCCCCCACGAGGGTGGAGGCCGAATTGGAGTAGGGAAAGGGGGGCCACCCCCCTTTCCTTCTTCTACTCCCTCTCCTTTCCCCTTTCCACCTCCGTAAGAAGGAAAAAAAGAAGGGGGCCGAATCCTACTAGGAGTGGAGTCCTAGTAGGACTCCCCCCTCCCTTGGCGCACCCCTGGTTGCCGGCCTCCTCCTCCCTCCTTTATATAAGGGGCAGGGGGGCACCCCAAAGACACAACATTGTCTTAGCCGTGTGCGATGCCCCCCTCCATCGTTTACTCCTCCAATAGTATCATCGTAGTGCTTAGGCGAAGCCCTGCGCGGATCACATCATCAACACCGTCACCACGCCGTCGTGTTGACGAAACTCTCCCTCAACCCTCTGCTGGATCAAGAGTTCGAGGGACGTCATCGAGCTGAACGTGTGCTGAACTCGGAGGTGTCGTACGTTCGGTACTTGGATCGGTTGGATCGTGAAGACGTTCGACTACATCAATCGCGTTAACTAATGCTTCCGCTTTTGGTCTACGAGGATATGCGGACACACTCTCCCCCTCTCGTTGCTATGCATCTCCTAGATAGATCTTGCGTGATTGTAGGATTTTTTTTTGAAATTGCATGCTACGTTCCCCAACACAACGACCACAGCCGCCGCCATCGCTGGTCACGGCACAATGCCGAGATAGGGTCTTCGCTCGAGTTCCCACGCCACCTCGCCCGCACATCATCCCGCACCGGCGTCGGCAAGCCCACTGTTGAAGCTACCACCATCGGAGCTACCCGACACCGATATTGTTGCAACGAACCGCACCTCCCGGAGCCCAGCGACGCTCAACCTCCAACACGAGGGCCCGCGACACCACCCCTACCACCACCACCGCACATGCCACATGGCGACCAACGCGCCCGCACCTCATGGAGGCCACCTTCGTCCCTCCTGCCACGTAGATCAACAGAACCGTCGAAGGAGGATGACCAGACGAAGCACGAGCCGTTGCGCCGTACCGAGCACCATGCCGACAAGGCATGAAGGAGCGCCCCCCGAGGCCATTGACCACCACGGTCCCTGGCCGTAGTCCATGCGCGCGTAGGCGGAGGCTACTCGTTGAAGATTCGTTTTTGCAAATGATTCTTCATTTTTATTGCTCTAATAATGTCATCAATTCATACTTAGATCGACACAAAAAGGACAACAGGCTGCACTCCCATGGCCGATTTGGCCATCACGGTCCAATCGACCATCTCCACTAGTATGTACCAGAACTCAAGAGAATTCCGACTCCCGCGCATACTATGCTACTATTATTACTACGTGTCTACTACTCTATGTACAGTACAACCGAGCATTATCGCGCGCGGCGGCCTGTGCTTTCTGCTTAGAAGACGAGGCAATCCTTGTCGAGGTCGTACCCCATCTTCTCCAGGCCCGGGCGCACCGTGCACTCGAGCATCGCCGGCGGCCCGCAGACGAGCGCGAGCGTCTCGCCGTCTCCGCCCAAAGGCAGGTGTTCTCTGAGGACCTGCTCATCGACCCTGCCGACGCCGTAGTCCCACGCGTCCTCCGGCCGCGCCATCTTGCTCACCACGTACCACACCTTGAGCCGCGCGGGGTGCGCGGCCGCCCACCGGTCGATCTCCTCCCGCAGGAGCATGTCGTCCTCGGTGCGGTTTGCGTAGATCAGGTGCATCTCCGTGGTGTCATCGGGCTGGTCCCTCAGCACGGCCTGGATCACCTGGTACACGGGCGTGATTCCCGTCCCGCCGGCCACCATGGCGAGCCGGCGCGCGAACCGGCGCTCGCCGCCCACCGTGAAAGCGCCGTGGCCGGCGTACTCGATGTGGCCCACCGGGCCCTTGATGTCGACGGGGGCGCCGAGCGGCAGCGCGTCGAGGTACTGCGACATGAGCCCGCCGGCGGGGAACTTGGGGTCCTCGTCCTTGAAGTAAATCTTGATGAGGAGCTCCACGTGGCCGACCTCCTCGACAGAGCTGGTCGGCGTGTACGCGCGCATGCAGAGCTTGCCGCCGGTGGACGCGCACACGTAAACGTGCTTGCCGACGGGCAGCCCGAGCTTCTGGTCAGGAGACGGCAGCGCGAAGCGGAAGAGGCGCACGTTGTCGGACACGCTCTTCTTGTCGACGAGACGGCATCGCACCTTCTCCCGCGGGTTGGCGAGCGCGACGGTGGAGAGCGGGGGCACCACCGGCTCAACAACGGCAGGAGGGGCCTCGACGATGGCGGCGAGGTCGGCGTTGCTGCTCTGCGGCGAGTAGTCGGCGCCGGTGACGATGAGCTCGCCGACGCGGTACATCTCGAGGAGGCCGCGGGCCTTGGCGGAGTGGATGGCGTCGAACTCCTCGGTGCAGTCGGAGCCGGCGTTGATGAGGATGCTGTCGGCGCCGCCGGGGTGGTCCTTGAGGAAGCCGGTGCAGTCGTAGACGTGGCCGTGCACGACGATCCACGCCGACTCCTTGGACGCGTGGCGGCGCACCTCGGACATGGTGTACTGGGCTGACGCGGCGGACATGAAGGGCGTGGAGGCGCTCCGCTTGAGCGTGCCCTGCGTGGTCTCGGACGTCTCGATGTGCCTCTGCCGCGCCATCCAGCCGCCGGACTGGTTCCCCGGCTGCGTGGGGTGGTCGAAGACGAGGCCGATCTCGCCCTTGTGCGGGCGGCAGACGTTGATCTTCACCCGGAACCAGCAGTTGTTCATCATGCCCATGAGGTTCCAGATGAGGCGCTCGGGCTGGGTGTTGAGGGCCTCGTCCCAGGCGCGCACGGCGATCTCCTTGGCGCCGAGCAGGTCGAGCACCTCGACGTCGACGGACCAGAAGCACCAGCACCAGTACTTGCCGTACTTTGTCGGCCGCTCCGGGTGCTCCAGCTCGCACACCTGCCAAGTCTCGCCGCCGTCCAGGGTCACCTCCACCCGCGTAACTTTCCGGCCACCGCCTGGTTAGAAACAACACCGCCAATGTTAGAATAGTCAACCCAGGCCCAGATACTCGTACAAACAGGCTGGAAGTTACGAGGCTTGTCTGTATCGAGCAGGCCCAAGCCCAAAATGAAATGAATTCCTACACGACATGTATCAGACAGGGCCGAGAATTATACTGTACGACAGGGGTGAGTGTGTCAGTCGGGTGACGACGGAGATGAGATGAGGGTCGGAGGAGGGGGGACTCACCGGAGTAGGCATATCCCTTCATCGTATACGGCTTCTGCGTCGTCAGCGCGTTGATGGGCAGCACCTCGTCGTGTCCGGGCGTGGTGATCACCGAGTTGATGTTGAGCTCGTTGATCATGCACTCCGGCTTGTACCACCAGGCTGAAACATCCGGACAACACAGACACCGTCAGGCTCGCCGTCGTCGTCACCTGGCATGCATGTCGGCATGCACGCGACGTACTACATACGCGGCGAGCTATGGCTGGCTAGGAGAGAAGAGAAGGCAAATCGAAAGTAGTACCTTCGGCATTGGCGAGCTCGGCGTCGACGTGTGACGGCAGCACGCGGTTGTCGCGGTAGTGGTAGTAGCTCTCCGACTCGTTGCAGGCCACGACGATGCGCTTCAGCCACTTCACCATGCGCCCGCCGATGAAGCCCGGCACGATGACGCGCACGGGGAAGCCGTGGTCGGGCGCCAGCGGCTCGCCGTTCTGCATGTAGGCGAGGATGACGTCGCGGGCTGGGTCCATGGCCACGGACCGCCGGAGGCTGGTGCCGTACTTGCACCCGCCGCCGCCGGGGAGGTCCTCGGCGCCCTCGAAGCACACGTTGGAGGCGACGCCGGCCCCCATGACGCCGCACCGCCGCAGCACGTCGCGGAGCCGCACGCCGCGCCACACGGAGGTGGAGATGGCCCCGGGCCCCCAGTTGAATCCCGACGACTGGCGCACCATGTTCTGCTCCTTGCGGCGGTTGCCGGCGCACACGAGCGTGACGGGGAACTCCACGGCCTGGAACCCCGTGACGAGCTCCTCCATGGTGAGCTTCACCGGGCGCTTGACGAGGCCGGTGACCTCGACGGTCCAGGTGGACCAGTCGGCCTTGGGCACGGCGCCGTGGTTGCGCACGTAGTGGAGCGGGACCGGGGTGATGAAGCCGTGGGACATGAGGCGCGGCAGCGGGGGCTCGGAGTTGAACGGGTGCTTGCCGGTGAGGCGGACGAGCGCCGGGTGGCGCTTGACCCAGGCGTCGGAGGTGGCCTCGTCGCGGGGGTCCTTGACCGACGGCTCCACATCGAGCCGCGGGCTGTAGAGCGACCGCCAGTCCGGCGGGATGCCGTCCTCGTCGTCCGAGTCGGAGTCCGCGCCCGAGCGGCGCCTGCCGCCGTTGCCGCCCGAGGAGGAGAAGAGGTCGAAGGCGGCCTTGGGCTGCGCAGTGGTCGGCCACGGGTGGGCGGACACCTGACGGTTGTACTCGACGGAGGCCGCCATTGTAAATTGGTTGCAGGCAGGCGAGGTGAGAGTGTCTCGGGATCGTTGAGTTGGAAGGAAGACAAGCTCAGAAGCTCAGGATGGCTGGCGGTAGCGGTGCGCTCTTGGAAGGTGTGGAGTGGTGGCGCGCGGCTTATATAGGGACGGAAACGGGAGGGAAGAGGCGTTCCGTTCGACTATAGTACACCACTGCGTTTGCGTGGTGCCAAATTGCAATGATTTTTTTGACATGTGGTGCCAAATTCAAATTGCCAGTGCTGATGCATGCACGCGTACTGGTACTGGGTGCGACTATAGTAAGTAATCTATGCATCAATCAACACGAGTTGACGTCACCACACGCGCAGGCGAAACGAGCCAGGATTTCCTCTGGATCTTGGACGGGGCATTTCCGGATCCGTACTCCAAACAAACGTCTGTTCAAGGCTCGTGACATCGTTTTGGTTGAGTTGATTTAGTAGCACTTGCTCTTAGCAGACTGCGACCGTTCATTGCGTTACACTACTCCACAATTAGAAAATTCAAACACAGTTTTGTCAGAGTTAAGTTGTCGACAAACGGTACAAAGAAGTCTAATCATACGAACGTACCTGTACAGTTTAGAGCAATTCCAACGCGCCGACTCAAACGGACGGCAATTTTGACCGTTTTTCGTCCGTTTAGATCGGCTGCCTGCTCAGCATCCGCCCTGTTCTTCTTTTAGGTTAGCTGTGCGTCCAACATCGGTGACCCATTCATGTCCGCCCACAAAATTGAAAGGCCCGCGGTCATAGATCATGTCAGCGGCCATGCCATCGCCCAAAGTTCATGCCTGCACCATGCCACTTCAAAAAAACCACCACATAGTTCATGTTGGCTCGCTTGTCAACGGCCGGCACACATGCCAGCACATAAAAAGGGAATGGGAATTCGACCACGTCATCTCGGCTGTGGTCATGGCAGCTTGATGATAGGTCGCCGGCGGGAATGGCGCTCGGCCGTCTTGGCTTTGGGTCTCATCGGGATCGTAGGCAACCGCGGCGGCACCTCCAGCCGAGCCAGCAGCCGCAACACCACCTTCGAAGATGATGTTCTCCATGATGAAACAGTTGGCCGTTTCCTCGTCGCCAGCCGCTGGCATTCTGTCGAACAGGTTGCGAGCGCCAGGGAGCACGTGGCTGGCATCTCCCGCGTGTGTTTCCTCGTCCCTCCGGATGATGATCCGCTGGCCACTGGCGTGGCATTGAGGTCGATGGACATGGGCGCGGGGCGTGGAAGGCGCCACCACCCTCACCTCCGGCGAGCATTCCCCGGAGAGTCGGGAGGCTTGCGGATAGACGTGGAAGCCGGGAATCGGGTGCCAGGTTGACGCGCGGGGCGACTCCGGCGGCACCATCCGAGGAAACGAGCGAGCCCGTGCTGGCCGCGGCCACGACAGCGTTGAAGAGCATGTGCTGGCCAGGGTTTACCCCTAGGTAGATCAGGGCCTCCCTCATTGTCGCCATCACTCGGGCTTTGGTTTCCTCCTGTTGTGCGGCGGCGGTGAGGGCGACGACGGCCGCTGCTTCGTACCTTGCGTCCGCCGCGTGCCTCTGGCCCTTCCTCTTGGCCGATTCCGCGGCCCGCTCCTCGGGCGTCAGCTGCTTCTTCTTGTTGGGCGGCGCAGTAGTCTTGCAGGGGCATGGGGCTTGCCTTTGTCGGATGGGAGGGGGGTGAGGCTGGACGAGGGAGGCGAGGTCGGCAGCGGCATCGAGGTCGTCGTACATGGCGAGCGGGCGGGAGGTTTTGGGAAATTAGAGGAGAATGTTGGTCGCTTTGCCACCGACTGGCGAGCTAGGGGGAGGAGTAGCCATAAAATTGTGCCGGTATGGGCCGGTAGGTGGACGAAAAGCGGATGCGCGTCCGTTTGTGTCAACTTTTCTGTTCGCCGCGACTCGAACGAAGACGCGCGGACGAAATGAGTCAGCGCGTTGAAGTTGCTCCTATGCAGGGACGGATTCAAGGGGGGACGAGGGGGGGCGAGACCCCCCCTAACGATCGCGTCGCCCCGTTATATCGATCAGGGAGCAGCTAATTTTCTGCGTACGCACAGAGTCCATGGCATGTCTCGCCCCCCCTGTGCGGCTGTCCTTCCCATAGAGAGGGCCCATGTATACTGATAAAAGGCCCAAACCTTATAGGTAAGGAGAAAGGGCCAGGCTAGAAACCCTACGCACGTACACATAGTTTCATCCCTAAAAAAACGCACACATGATTCAGATCTCCTCTAATCGCTTCGTTTCCAACCTCCCCACTACTCCTGCCGCCTGAGATCCTGAGTCGAATCCCTTCGTTGAGGGGAGGGGACAGGCAGCCTGAGTGTCGCCGATTCTTGATCACGAGGGCGCTGCCGGCCGGCTGGCCACAGGGAGTGACCAAACCAACAGAAAAAGGGGTTAGTTTTTTTTTGCGGGAAAAGAGTATTTATATTAGCTAACAATAGAGATACAATCAGAGTTCATGGCAGCGGCAATTTCCGGGGGGAAATTACGAAGCCACACTGCCGTTTTCACCTGCTCTCTACCTAGCTTCGCTAAGCCGTGACTCACAGAGTTGGCTTCGCGGTTTATCTTAATAATAGATACATCTCTTTCCTCGATGAGTTCTCGAATAACCTGAACCCTAGACGAATATCGGGATGTGTTGGGCGTAGATGGATTCACCAAAGCGACCGCTTCAGAGCTATCGGTCTCCAACGTCAACGGCAGGGGTGACCAATGTAGGGCAAGGGCGAGGCCTTCCTCCATTGCTGCCAACTCCGCGTCCACCGCGTCTGCACACCCGAAGAGGTACCTGCATGCAACGAAGATAGACGATCCCACAGAATCTCGGAGTGCCATCCCAGTACCTGCTGATCCATCCTGCTTGAAGGAGCCATCCACATTCAGTTTAGCTCGACCTTCCGACGGTGGCATCCACTTCTGCCGTACTTTCTGACGCCCATCCTGCATGTGTCGTGATGATCCACTACTCTGAACATATTGCACCACTTGCTTGCCTTTCTCCACATCCACATTGGGGTATTGCTGGATGAGCATCAGCGAGTTTAAGTAGCCAGTGAGAAAGTTTTTGGAGCCCTCAGTCGTTGGTGGAGGTTTGTTGTGAGTCATCTCATTGTGTGCATGCCAAATACGCCATAAAATCATGAGGCACATGGCTCGTTGTTGATCAGTCATTTCATATAGGGCTTGTAGTATCCACTCTGGACCAGATGGTGTGAACACCTCCTCAGCAGGCAGCAACCATTCCTTACGCATAATCAGCCAAAGCTCCTGCGCATGGTTGCATCTAAGCAAGGCATGGAACGAGTCCTCTTGTTCCCGGCCACATAATGTACAGGTCGGATCCTCCTCCATACCACGTATGCACATGTTCACCTGGGTTGCAAGGGAATCTGACGCAAGCTTCCAGCCAAAAATACGTACTTTTGGCGGCACTGCACATTGCCAGATAAGCTTCCAATCAGGTCTGTCTCCGCTTGGTCTGCTGCTTGAAGCGCCGCTCCCCTGTGCGCGTAACTGTTCATCAAGGGCAAGGTGGTATGCACTCCGTACAGTGAAGGAGCCGTGCCTGTCTGGATGCCATGCAATGAAGTCCTCTTGGTTCCGCATTGATGGTTTGATCTTTACAATTTCGTCCACGTCAATTGTGAGGAAATGCCGCCGCAGTAAGTCCATATTCCAACCGCCACTGGGTTGTATAAAATCTGAAACCCAACGCAGTCGGCAGCGCCCTCTCACGGTGATTGGTCGTAGCTGGTGGCTTCTCGGTATCCAGGGGTCTCGCCATGCGCGGATGCTCGCCCCATTGCCAACACGCCATATGATACCCTTCTTAAGCAGCTCGAGTCCATACTCGATTGCATGCCACGTAGAAGAGCCATTGCCGGTGAAGACCGTATCGGTAAGGACTCCGTTAGGGTAGTATTTTGCCTTAAGTACCTGCGCGCACAAAGAGTCAGGAAATTGCAAAAGCCTCCAAGCTTGGCGAGCCAGAAGAGCTTGATTGAACAAGCGCATGTCTTTGAATCCCATGCCGCCTTGGTTCTTTGGTTTGATCATGTTTTCCCATGCCACCCAGTGTGTTTTTCTCTTCCCTTTTGCTGAGCCCCACCAAAATTTCCGTATCATACTTGTGAGATCATCACACAACCCAAAAGGAAGTTTGAAGACAGCCATGATGTAAGTCGGTAGCGCTTGGGCTACCGCTTTTATTAAGACTTCCTTGCCGCCTTGGGAGGGGTCCCCCCACATAAGGATCCTCTTTGCTAGTCGGGATTGGAGGCTTTGAAACTTCCCTTTATGCATTCGCCCCTCGGGTGTCGGCAATCCAAGATATTTCGCCTCGAACAAGTCTTGGCCAACATTGAGCACTTGTTTGATTTCATTTTGTATCGCTTCTGGACAAGAGCTACCAAACAGAATAGAACATTTGGTGGGGTTAATCAGCTGCCCCGTAGCTCGACTGTACTCCATAAGCACATGGTTAATCCGTTCAGCTTGATTGGTCTCCGCTTTGAAGAAGAGGAGGCTATCGTCCGCAAAGAGGAGGTGTGAAATACCAGGTGCCCGACGACACACCTTAAGGGGCTCAATTCGCTGATTTTGGACCTCTTGTTGAAGCAAACTAGATAACCCATCAGCAACAAAAAGGAAAAGAAACGGAGATAAAGGATCACCTTGGCGAAGCCCGCGGGATGGGGAGAATGACTCCAGGAGGACTCCATTAAATTTCACAGAGTATCTTACCGTGGTCACACATGACATTATCCACTCGACCCACCGGTAAGAGAAGCCCAACCTTTGCATCACTTTCCTCAAGAAATCCCAGTCCACACGGTCATATGCCTTGGATAGGTCCAGTTTGTACGTGCAGAAATTTTTATCCTCTTTGGTGTTATGTTCAATAAAATGCATGCACTCAAAAGCCACTAGGGCATTGTCTGTGATCAGCCGGTCTGGGACAAACGCGCTTTGATTAATAGAGATAAGCTCCCCAAGGATAGGTCGAAGCCGATTAACCAAACACTTCGCCACTACCTTGTACAAGACCGTGCATAAACTGATTGGCCTGAAGTCCTTCATTGTTGCTGGTTGATCACACTTAGGGATTAAAACAATAATTGTATCGTTCACTCCTTCTGGCATAACGCCCGTGGCAAAAAATAATTTTACCGCGTTAGTAACTTCAGCCTTCATAACCTCCCAATTTCTTTGGTAGAAGCGTGCAGGAAATCCATCAATGCCCGGTGCCTTGAGAGGTCCGATTTGAAAGAGGGCATCTCCTATCTCCTCATCTGAGAAATCCTTACATAAAGCATCATTCATATCTCCAGTTACACGTTTCTGGAAGAGGCGTACCACATTGCTAGCATCCAACGTAGGATCACTAGTAAAAAGACTTCGAAAATAAAGATCAGCCAAGCTTTCCATTGACGCCTTTTCCTCATACCAATTACCATTATCGTCCTGGAGGCGGCGGATCCTATTTTTACGCGCGCGCCATATTGCTTTCTGATGGAAGAAATTTGTGTTGCGATCACCTTCGCGTAGCCAGCTGATCCGTGACCTTTGCAGCCATAACATTTCCTCCCTGTATAACAATTCATGCATGTGGTCAGAGAGTCGCCTTATTTCTTTTTGGTTAGCATTACTAGCCCGCAACACCTCCAGCTCCTTGCGTGCACGTTCCAACTCCTTCAGGGTATTTCCAAATCGCTTCTTGCTCCAGCCCTGTAGTTGGTTCATGAGGCTATCAAGCGCAGCCTTAATAGCACCCAAGTCAGTTTTTGTACCCAATGAAGCCCAGGCCATGGCAATGATTTCCGGGAGGTCAGCAGCACGCTCCCAGAATATCTCATACTGTCGACGTTGCGGCCGTGGTGCATTCGCCTGGGAGTCTTGCTGGAGCTTCATAAGAATTGGGCAGTGGTCTGACGCCGGAGAGACTAGATGAACCGTCTGGCCCTCTGAAAAGATATCTCGCCATCTCTCGTCCGCAAGGGCGCGGTCCAGCCGCACTCGCACATTGGCCCTGGCCTGCCTCCCATTATCATATGTGTATGGTATCCCTGAAAAGCCAAGGTCAGTTAATTCACATACCGAGAGAACTTCCCGAAAGGCTGCCATTTGATTTTCCGGCCGTGGAGTGACCGAAAAATGCTCGAATTGCCAGAGTGCCTCGTTGAAGTCCCCCATCAATAACCATGGCAAGTCAGACTCAGCCCGTAGTTGTTGCATAGTTTCCCACATGAAGTGTCGGTTCTCTGTTCTTGGTTCACCATAGACACATGTGAGTCGCCATGGAGGTTTATCCATACCATCATGAACAAAAGCATCGATGTACCGGCTGGAGCTCGAGTTAACTACGATGTTAAGACTCTCATGCCAATACAACGCAAGACCTCCACTGAGACCTTCACTACTAACACCTTCAAAACCACTAAGGCCTAGTCTATTTCTCAATCGAAACATTTTTTCTTTTTTCTGACGTGTTTCACAAAGGAAGACAATAAAAGGATTGTGGACTCTAACTAGGGAAATTAACTCTCGAACTGTCGTAGCGTTCCCCGCACCACGACAGTTCCAACTGAGGCAATTCATTGCTCCTGACGGGGCGCCACATTTGGCCCCGTCAGGTTGCCAGCGGCCCCATGGCTGGCTGCCTCCAAGATGGTTTTATCTGTCTCTTCCTCCATTGCAACGTACTGCGTCTCTAACCCTTCCTCGACCGCCAAAGCTTGCATGACTGGGTCTGCCGCTGCGCTCTCTAGGAGTCCATCTACAGCTGGCTTCGGGCGGGTGACTCCCTCAACTGGTGTTCCGTAATCGCCCCCACCAGCCTTCGATTTCACCACGGGAGCCGCCAGGAGCAGGACCTTATACGCCGGCAGGGTACCGTTGGGGTACTGAAGCGAGTCACGGTCAGGTGGCTTCTTCAATTGTAGATCAAACTGCAGTTGATTTGGAACCCCGGATTTCCTTATGCCTTGCACCCACGAACACATCACGTCCATCAGAGGAATCCCAGACTCTACCCACTCAGGACACGGCTGCGGCAAACCCAGATTCTTTCCATCTTGGATCGATCTTGATTTGCCTATGAACTTCTCACGAGGCCCCCTTGCGCGTTCCTCGGAGACACGGGCGGACGAGGCCGCAACAGGTCCGCCCTGCAGCCCTGGGGCGCATGCGGAAGCGGTGCCCTCCAGCCTCACAGCCGGCCGGGCAAACACGGGCGGCGGCGCCGGGGCGATCGCCCCTGCGTCCCCAAACCCTAACGAAGCAGTACGCATTAATAAATATAGTAGAAAAAGGGGTTAGTTTACTTTCAGCATTAGATTAGTTTATCTATGCCTTCAAATTGTATAAGTGGAATTGTAGAACTGGAAACATTTACAACTAACTGTAAATTCTAATTAGTCTAATTGTCAAAGGAATCTACTAGGGCGCCTGCTATGGTGTGCAGGCGTATTTGCCAATGGCGTGCTGGCAATATGTGTTCGTACTTCGTAATCACGCATTCACGTCGCGCTAGCAAAATCAGATTATGCAAATTCTATCGTGCTAGATGGATATTGCCTGAATGTTCGTTCAATAGACGCCTGATTGTATCTGTGTAGACACAAAGAGAAAGGGCTGAATCAATTCATATTTTTTAAGCCAATTGTTTCCAGCTCGCTGCCATGTGAACATGATGCTAATGCAAAGGAAATGCAACTAAACACCAACTCAAAGTAATAGATTTGAATTTTTTTGCGGAGTAATAGATATGAATTTTTTATTATTACATAACAACAGACATATATTCACTATCTAGATCTTTCATTATTTACTAGGTATATGATCATGTATCCTATTATGATTTTAGTGCTTCGAGTTCTTGCCCCCCCTATCTTCATTTTCTGGATCCGTCCCTGCTCCTATGGATGTGTAAAGCTAGTTGATTCAGGTGAACGCCGTGGAAGAGTGTTGCCCTGAACGACACGGCCTCCTGTGTGTTGAACACATGCTGCTAATTAACTTTGCTACTGTATTTACTAGTACTTTTGGCGTGGAAAATTAGTGTGTGCGCGACCCATGGTCCTGGCTTTGGGTTGGTGCACAGTTGAGCCGAGGCGCACCCCGCCCCGAATGCAGCTCGCCTGGAAGTGACCTTGCCCAGGTGAATCCATATGCACGGGTCTGCGACACCATGCACGCAAAGTGTCGGCCTCTCGCGTGGCTTCTCCCTTGCTTCCCTCCTTTTCACTTCTTCCAATGTATAATGGCCTAGTATAATCGGCTAAACTGCGGCACCCGTTCCCATGGTGGACGCAACGTAGATCGGCGGATCCAACCAGCCGACCACCATTAGCCACGAGATTTTAATTTGATGCACTACCCGTTCCAAGAGAACAACAAGAAGAAAAATGCATGATTGGTGGAGTTCATGATTATATTTATACTCCTATATGGCACGTACACGACAGCTGCTGATCTGCGTGTCGGCATGGCAACAGTGCCAAGCGTACGTGCAACTCGTTACGTCTACGCGTACGGCGACGCCCTAGATGTTTCGACGGAGATCGATCGCGTCTCAAGTCAAGTGACCTCTAGGCTCTACAGAGCAGACACTACGTATACGTATATACTAGGAGTACATACATCTCTCCTTTTAAACAACCGTAAAGGCAACATCGATGTATCTGCATACTTTTCTCCCGCCGAGAAAAACAAAAACGAAGCGAAAAGTCAAACCACCACAAAGTCCTATTCATTTTTCTCTCACAGGAAAAGCTCATATGCACATCACTACTCCATGGCCAACCTGGCAACACCATTGCTTACTTGCACCAATGCAGCTAATTTAAGCATGATGCAAGCCGTATCTTATCGCAAGGCATAGGATATTAGCAGGATACTTCCCACTCCAAAAGTATGATTAATTGACTAAGCACGGAAAGCAAGTTAATGAGTAGTAGTAGTACTACTAGTCCAGCATAACAGCAGCAGAGGGCCAGCGGTAATTGTTAACGAGTCGGTTGGCGCATGGCATTTTCCAATGGCCAGGTAGCAACCGGCCGCGAGGAGCCAGGAGGGATGCTCCACCCTCCTCTCCCTGAAGGCAGGGGTCCAGCATGCTGCATGCAGCGCCAGCTCCTGGTCCGCACGCATCTTCTCTAGGATCCCGGAGCCGGGGAGGGCCTGACTCTCGCCGTCGCCAAGGGGCAGGGGCAGGGCCAAGGTAGCACGTACGCACGCGATGCGTCGTAGCGACCAGCGAGGGAGGTGCACTATGCTGTGCGCTCGCGACCGATGGACCGATGGCTGCTTCCGGAGCTCGAGCCTTCCCCAGTTGGCCACTGCCTCGCGTTGCCAGATCTCGTTGAGCTTTTCATGCACGCCTTCGTTGTTGTTTTGCTAGCTAGTACTACTACTAGCTAGCTGCAACAACCACATCTCCCGGCCCGGTCCTGGCCGAGGCAGCTCTCGCCATCACCATCCAGAAAGGAAACGTGGTGCCGGTCGTGGTTTTGCCTGTGCGGCTGAGAACTTCGGGCGAGCGATCGCTGCGATTGCTACATGCTGCGCGGATCGTGCCGTGGTATTCGTGGAATCTGCTTGGCGCTTTTCAGAGAACGCGTCGTTAAGTACAGATAGAAAAGCGTTGATCCCCTGTAAACAGGTTAGAGGTGTAACTTCTCTACCAGATATCTAGCCGAAATCGCATTTATTCCACCTTATGGCGTGTGAATAACTTCGAACGTTCTTCGTTGGATGAAGCTAATCCAACGATACGAAGATGGCAAATCCGAGCCCTACTCATCATTGGATATCATCTTCACGTCATCGGATTGTGCCACATGTACAATCTAGAAGTGTTCATGGTTGAGCTTAAGCATACTTCACAGACTTCAAAACACGAACACTTCTCCTTTCTTCTAGAATCTTTTATGTTTGAATTATTCAAACCTTTTTCTTCTAAAAGAATTGCCATTCTTGTTTTTTAGCTTATGCTTCACAATGCACAACATGCATGAACCTTAAAATATATTTATTTTTTTCTAGAATCTTCAATACTTCAATTATCCAAACTTTTTTACTTCTAAATTATTTATCATTCTGTTTTTTTTACTTTACGATATACACTACACAATATGCACAAACCTCAAAACACAAACACTTCTCCTTCGTTTCAGAATATTTCATATTTTAGTTATCCAAAGCTTATTCTTCTAAATGATTGATATTTTTTTACTTTATGTTTTGCAATGAACAATATGCACAAATCTCACATTGTACACACTCTCATTTGTTCTAGACTCTTTCGTACTTATTTCCCCTATATTTTCTTCTGAAAGAATTGCCATTCACACCCTAATTTATAAGTTTTTTTTTTCAAGGCTACGACAACATGTTCATAAAATCTGTTTGTCTTTGAAGATATAATACTAGCTACTCAAAATTGTAATACAAGATACCTAAAATAATGTGCTAGATATATTCACATGAGTTTCATATAGTATTATACCATGTAGTCATCGATATTTTGTAGTACTTTGATTTTGAATGGGATGAACTGTGTCGGTGTCAAAACCGACAGATCTCGGGTAGGGGGTCCTGAACTGTGCGTCTAAGGATCAAAGGTAACAAGGAGGTAGGGGACACAATGTTTACCCAGGTTCGGGCCCTCTTGATGCAGGTAATACCCTACTTCCTGCTTGATTGACTTTGATGAGTATAGGGGTTACAAGAGTTGATCTACCTCGAGATCGTAATGGCTAAACCCTAAATGTCTAGCCTGCATGATTGTGTTCTTTCCCTACGGACTAAACCCTCCGGTTTATATAGACACCGGAGGGATCTAGGGTTGTACAGAGTCGGTTACAGAGAAAGGAAGGTAAATGATCCGAACGCCAAGCTTGCCATCCACGCAAAGGTGAGTCCCATCCGGACACAGGGAAGGTTCTTCTATCTCGTATCTTCATGGCCCATCAGTCCGGCCCATATCACATAGCCCGGACGCCCGAGGACCCCTTAGTTCAGGACTCCCTCAGTAGCCCCTGAACCAGGCTTCAATGACGATGTATCCGGAGCGCAGATTGTCTTCGGCATTGCAAGGCGGGTTCCCCTTTTCAAATACTCCATCATAGTTTTCCACACACAAGAGCCGTGTCCGGCCTTGCTTAACACATACAACCCTAAGCTGTAAACAACAATACTTAAAATAAGTCACGTCCACGGGCCACTTTTTCGGCGAGACATTATGTTCTGGCCTTATTATTATTCTGAACCGTTTTACAGCCTCGGTTCATATTTCGAAGAATGGTCAATGACACGTCTTGTCAAAGCAGAGATCATGTCCCCTTATTACAAGATTCTCATCAATAGGTTTTTTTTGGGTAATCCAACCGTGCCGTTCACACGTCCCCTTGGGAACAGGCGAGATTTTAGGCTTACGAGGGGACGCTTGATATTCGCTACCTCTATAAGAGAACAAAAGACTCATCTATTCACCTCATGCCTTCTCCTTCCTCTGCCTTTCAATCCTCGAGCTCCAGCGCCCAAGTCCCAAACTTTCTTTCCGCCCCATCTTCTCCAGCAATGGCCGGATCTGGCTTTCAGGGGCAAGTGGATGGCCTCCTCCGTAATGGAGAAGAACATCCAGGACCTGCGGGAGGCGAGGTACCTGACGATGGAGATCAAACACAGGCTTCCCACCCCAGGGAAGATCATCCCCACCCCAGAGCCCAGCGAAAGGGTGGTTTTTATTCCTCACTTCCTCCGAGGACTCGGGTTCGCCCTTCACCCCTTCGTCTGAGGTCTCATGTACTATTATAGGCTGGATTTCCACAATCTGGCCCAGAATTCCTTCCTCCACATCTCAGCATTTATCGTCGTGTGTGAGGCTTTTCTCCGTGTCCCTCCACACTTCGGCTTATGGCTCAAAGTATTCAATGTGAAGCCGAAGGTGGTTGAAGGCCAACTCGTCGAGGGCGGCGGCGCCATGGTGAGCAAGCTCAACCGCGTTTCTTGGCCCAAAGGAAGATTCGTGGATACTGTCAAGGTGTGGCAGTAGAAGTGATTCTATATCACCGAACCCCGTGGCACCAAATGGGATGCTGCACCTGCCTTCAGATCTGGACCTCCACTGCGGCTCGCATCCTGGACCAACAAGGGCCTGGATTGGGGGTCCCCAGATGACATGTCGGTGCTGCAGAAGCGTTTCAAGAGCATGATAAAAAATGACATCACTCTTGCTGATGTGATTCAGGTGATGCTCATCCGACGAACTCTCCCTTGCCAATGACGACCTCTCAAAATGTGGGAGTTCAATCCGGAGGGGCCACGGACTCTACAGCACTTCTATGGCACGAAGCACAAAAAGATATGGAAGCTGCTTTTTAAGAAGCAGAAGACGTGGCCACGGACGTCCGAGACACCGGCCTTGACTGCAACAATCCGGCATCCCCTGTAAGTATTATATTTCCGCACACTACTTAGCTTGTCAATCTTAGGGAGCGCCCCTAAAAATTCCATCTCCCGAACATGACTGGCTAAAGAAGGCCAAGCGGATCAAGTGTCCGGCCCCGCTCCCCGAAAACCCAACCGATCCTCTGTTAATGAAGATGCTGGTCTCGGCGCCCTATCAGGCGCCGGCAAAGAAGGACAAGAAGACCAAGGAGGCCCAAGGGGACCTCCATCCCGAAGAGACTTCGGGCGCCGGGTCCGGAGGAACCGAAGCTCCTTCCTCTAACGAGGAAGACGAAAACAAGGACGATGAGGAGGAGTAGGAGGAAGAAAGCCCTCCTCCCAAGGGGTAAAAGAGAATGACCTCCGTAGATCCAGAGGAGGGGGCGTCCAAGAGGGGAAGGGTGTTCCTTTCCGATGACTCGGATTCGGGCACCGAAGCTGTTCCCAAGCACCGCCCCCGCACCAAGCCCCTCGCTGAATCGTGAGTTTCCTAAGATGCCTTATATACATCTAATTATTTTTATAGATTATAAGAATATCAAATTTCATATCACAGTCCGGCCCGTGACGTTCCTCAAGGATCGTCGTCAGCGGGGGATCTTTTGCCGGACAAGATGGAGAGTGAGATGCCTCCACGAGCTTCCTTGCCTCCTAGGGCGGACGATCCTGAGGTGTCATCCCAAAGGATTTCTCCGGGCTTCGGAGAAGTACGGGAGAGGACCAATGCGGTACCGGAGGCTGCCGATAACATGGAGGGCGCAACCCCTATGGAGACCGGCCATGGGGGTCCAGGGTCATCGGTCCCTCAGCCGGATACTGTTCCGGAGACCCATACGGTCCCGAAATCGGATCGGCAGCACCCTCTACAGGAGGGGGGAATGGCGACCTCTACCAATACAAAGGCGCCGAACAAGCTGATGGATGCACTACAAGGTGCATCCGTCTCGGAGGAGCATCGTACCTAAATGGGTACAGTGGTTGAAAAAGTTCAGTCCGCTACGAGCGGATTGGATGAAGCCTTCACGAGCCTACTAACAAGCTTCGAGGTATGTGATGTAATGTCTTTTAGCCGCTTTTCATAACAAATCCGTCTATATATAGATAGTAGTCCCTGAGACTCTGTTTGGCCAACGAAGGAGGGCGAATAGAGGGTCTATAGTCACCCGCAGTAAATAACATTTTAGCCTTTTTGATAATCATCAGGCTTCTCTGTTAGCGGCGACCACTCAGGCCGCCGAAGTTTCCGAACTGAAATGGAGACTGCAGCTGGTCAATGAGGACAATATCCGGATTAACAAGTGGCTCGACTAAGTGCAAGGTATGTTTCAAGTTCTGCATATTCCATTGAATTAATTTGCAAATGCTTAAGTGAAGCTCACGCGCTGCTATATGCATAATTGCGGACGGCGCTGCTGAGATCGAGACCCTCAGGAGTGACCTTGCCCGTGCAAAGGAGTAGGCAAGGGTGAGCGATGCGGCCGCTGAGAAGGCGGCTGCCGATTTGAAGGAGGAACAGGCCACCCGACGCCAGTTCGAGGAGCGCGTATCCAAGATTGAGCAAGAGCTCAAGGACGCAACTTGCAATTGCGAGCTCCTCGAGGAGGGCAATAAAGCGAAGGCGGCCGAACTTGCCAAGGCCCTTCAGGACGCCGAAGAGGCGAGGTCTGAATCCCACGCGGCTCGCGAGGAGCTCTGATAGGCCGGACAGATAGCAGCTGGTAAGCCCTTTCTTTTACAGTCTAAGTTTGGCGATCAGAGGTATGCCTTACTTAATCGACTATGGAGTTCTCCAGACTCCTTTGCAGATCTACCCAAGAGCGCAGCTGACACAGTGCAATTCCACCGGGCCCAGGAGGGGCATGCGACAGAGAAGCTGTTCTGGTTGCAATATGCGACGCAGGAGCGTATGATGCTGCTGAACGACCAAATGGCACAGTGGGTCGAGCTGCACAAGATGTCCAGCGCGGCCATGAAGGAGGTTATACTCTGGCGGTGGCCGACTGAATCCGTTCCGAGCAGTTATTTTGGCCTAGTGCGGCGACTCGTTGATGCCGTGCCCCGCATTGATGCTATCAAACGGTCGGTGTGCATAGAAGGTGCACCGAGGGCTTTCGCCCGTGTCAAGGTCCATTGGGCCAAGATGAAAGCCGCCGTTGTCGCGGTGGAGGTTCCTCCCGAAGGCAAGGACCACCGCACACATGAGCGTTATTTGAGTGACGTCCTAGAGGGTGCTCGTTTGATAGAGGGTCAATGCTCAAAGGACATCATATTCGAATGAATGTAATCGAACGACCCGGTCGTGTGTATTATAGATATTAAGGCTTTGTAATATATTTGCACCATTATCTAAAACTGCTTTCCTCCTGTGCGACCGTTGTTTGAATGCCTGAGAGTTTTCCAGTCGTTGGCTTTGACCCCCACGTAGATGCTACGGGGGTGTTCGGAATGGCACATTAACACTCTTGACTCAACGTCTTGGTCCATGACGAAGGTGTTAGTGCGTCGAACCAGGCAATCAGACTATACGTCTTTACCGCTCTCACTTAGCCATATGAGTTTGACGATGGGACTATAAAATAGCCCCTGGTACGTATGCGACTTATCCGAATGCGGACGCGTTACGTGTATGACTAGAAAAATAGTCCTTCATTTAAACGGAAAAATCGTTAAAGATTTAGTAAGTCATTGAACGGCTGACCGGCTCTTGCTGCATCATGACAGTCAGTTTTTGGCTTTCTCTACTGAGGTGATTGATCGGATGAACCAGAAACACAATCGCAGTAATTCTCCCTTTACTACCCTAGCCGAACAAACAGAACGTAAGGTAGCAAACACAGGAGCCGGGCAACCCAACTATTTACCAAAGACATGATTCAGAGCTGATGCATATAATGGCAAGCTCGGGACACCGAAGTGTGCTACAAAGCTGTTCGGGCTTTCATTTAATGGCTCATAAGTGGCTGTATAGAGCACCTAGCAATGGGTGTCGAAGTACGTGTGACAACTGGAGAGGCGGACTACAGTTTTATAGATAAAGTAGATACCAAAAAAATTGTTGCTACTAGAATCTGATTGATACGTCAAGACGTGATCTTACAGAGGGTACCATAAGCACCAAAACCATTTTACATGTCGGGGGTTTAATAACAAGGAAAAAGCTAAGTACAGGTCCTTTTAAATAAGGTTTGGTCTGAAGAGTCCTTTGGATGTCCTACCGCACGTCTGTGCTGCTTTCGTCCTATAGAGAGGGGTTCCTTGAAGGAAACGGTCTTCTGTTTGCCGTGCGGAACCGGGCCATGTGCGAGCCCTTGTAAGTCCGTAGGATACATGGGCTTGAACACACCTGTGGTAAAAAAGTAAGTGAAAAAAAGTAGAAGATCATATAGGGTCGAGCCATACTATAGACCTTCCCGTATTGTGCCTCCAACGATGCCCAAGGTATTTTGAGTGCGTAATGATGCATGCAAGGTACAAATTCTGCGGGTTTGCGCGGCGATCGACAGAGGCGAAACTGCTAGTGTAGCTCTGGATGTATCGAGCTGCTAGCTTGTGGGACTCTTTTAATAAAGTCCAGCGGCTTGATGGACGAGGAGGTGTGCGGCTTGAGGGGGGCGCTCTGTACCTCGGCTGCGAGAGCTGCCATGTGCTCCTCCATGCGGAGGGAGCGTTTCGTGTTTCCATTGACTGTTATAACCCGCGTGGACCGAGCATCTTTAGATTTAAATAAGCACAGTGCGGCACCGCGTTGAATCGAGCAAAAGCGGTCCATCCGAGCAGTGCGTGATAGCCACTTCGGAAGGGTACGATATCGAAGATCAAATCTTCACTGCGGAAGTTATCGAGCAGCCGAAGACGACTTCCAACGTTATTGAGCCCAAGCAACGGGCCTCTACGCCAGGTATTACTCCTTTAAAGGTAGTTTTAGTGGGCTTGATCCTTGACGGATTGATACCCATTTTGCGGACGGTATCCTGAAGAGCAGGTTAAGGCTGCTATCGCTGTCCATGAGGACTCGCATGAGATGGAATCCATCGATGATCGGATCGAGGACCAAAGCTGCCGATCCTCCATGACGGATACTGGTCGGGTGGTCCTTTCGATCGAAGGTGATAGGGCAAGCCGACCATGGGTTGAATTTTGGAGCGACCAGCTCTACGGTGTAGATGTCCCTTAATGCGCGTTTGTGCTCCCATCCGGGGATGTGTGATAGATCATATTCACCGTTTTGACCTAGGGGGGAAATTGCTTCTGCTCCCCTGTGCTCGGTGGCCGAGGCTCTTCCTCGTCGTCCTTGTTGGGCGGCCTTTACCCCTTGTGCTTGGCGTTGAGCTTGCCGGCCTATTTAAACACCCAACAGTTTCTGTTGGTGTGATTGGCAAGTTTATCGGGGGTGCCATGAATCTGGCAAGGCCGTTCAAGTATTATGTCCAAACTAGATGGACCATCTTTGTTTCCTTTGAATGGCTTCTTCCGCTGACCGGATTTTGAGTCGCTGAATCCGACATTCACCCCCGTATCTTCTGTATTGTTTCGACGCTTGTTCTTGTCGCGCCGTGGTTTGCCATTGCCGTCTTTAACTTTAGAGGTGCCTGGGTCGCTTGTTGTAGGATTGAAAGTATGTCTAGAGGGGGGGGGGGGTGATTAGACTACTTGACCAAATAAAAATCTAGCCTTTTCCCAATTTTAAGTCTTGGCAGATTTTAGCAACTTTACAGAAGTCAAGCAATCAACCTACACATGCAATTCTAAGAGTATAGCAGCGGAATGTAAAACATTGCACATGAAGGTAAAGGGAGGAGTTTGAGGGAGCAAACACAATTGGAGACCCGAAGATTTTGGGCGTGGTTCCGATAGGTGGTGCTATCGTACATCCACGTTGATGGAGACTTCAACCCACGAAGGGTAACGGCTGTGCGACTCCACGGAGGGCTCCATGTTGGAAATATGCCCTAGAGACAATAATAAATTAGTTATTATTATATTTCCTTGTTCATGATAATCGTTTATTATCCATGCTATAATTGTATTGATAGGAAACTCAGATACATGTGTGGGTACATAGACAACACCATATCCCTAGTAAGCCTCTAGTTGACTAGCTCGTTGATCAACAGATGGTTACGGTTTCCTGACCATGGACATTAGATGTCGTTGATAACGGGATCACATCATTAGAAGAATGATGTGATGGACAAGACCCAATCCTAAGCCTAGCACAAAGATCGTAGTTCGTATGCTAAAGCTTTTCTAATGTCAAGTATCTTTTCCTTAGACCATGAGATTGTGCAACTCCCAGATACCGTAGGAATGCTTTGGGTGTACCAAACGTCACAACATAACTGGGTGGCTATAAAGGTGCACTACAGGTATCTCCGAAAGTGTCTGTTGGGTTGGCATGAATCGAGACTGGGATTTGTCACTCCGTGTGACGGAGAGGTATCTCCGGGCCCACTCGGTGGGACATCATCATAATGTGCACAATGTGATCAAAGAGTTGATCACGGGATGATGTGTTATGGAACGAGTAAATAGACTTGCCGGTAACGAGATTGAACAAGGTATCGGTATACCGACGATCGAATCTCGGGCAAGTACTATACCGCTAGACAAAGGGAATTGTATACGGGATCGATTGAGTCCTTGACATCGTGGTTCATCCGATGATATCATCGTGGAACATGTGGGAGCCAACATGGGTATCCAGATCCGGCTGTTGATTATTGACCGGAGAACGTCTCGGTCATGTCTACATGTCTCCCGAACCCGTAGGGTCTACACACTTAAGGTTCGATGACGCTAGGGTTATAAAGGAAGTTTGTATGTGGTTACTGAATGTTGTTAGGAGTCCCGGATGAGATCCCGGACGTCACGAGGAGTTCCGGAATGGTCCGGAGGTAAAGATTTATATATGGGAAGTCCTGTTTTGGTCACCGGAAAAGTTTTGGGTTTTATCGGTAACGTACCGGGACGACCGGGAGGGTCCCGGGGGTCCACCAAGTGGGGCCACCATCCCCGGAGGGCTGCATGGGCCAAGTGTGGGAGGGGACCAGCCTCAGGTGGGCTGGTGCGCCCCCCCACAAGGCCCAAGGCGCAGGGAAGTGTGGGAAGGGGGCAAACCCTAGGGCAGATGGGCCCTAAGGCCCACCCCAGGTGCGCCTCCCCTCTCCCCCTTCTGGCTGCCACCCAGATGGGATCTGGGGGCTGCCGCCACCCCTGGGGAGGGAACCCTAGAGGGGGCGCAGCCCCCTCCCCTCCTCCTATAAATAGTGGGGGTTTTGGGGCTGCCAGGGACACGAGAACCTCTCCCTCTAGGCGTAGCCCTACCTCTCTCCCTCCTCCACTCCCGCGGTGCTTGGCGAAGCCCTGCTGGATCACCACGATCCTCCATCACCACCACGCTGTTGTGCTGCTGCTGGATGGATTCTTCCTCAACCTCTCCCTCTCTCCTTGCTGGATCAAGGCATGGGAGACGTCACCGGGCTGTACGTGTGTTGAACGCGGAGGTGCCGTCCGTTCGGCACTAGGATCTCCGGTGATTTGGATCACGACGAGTACGACTCCTTCAACCCCATTCTCTTGAACGCTTCCGCTTAGCGATCTACAAGGGTATGTAGATGCACTCTCCTTCCCCTCGTTGCTGGTTTCTCCATAGATAGATCTTGGTGACACATAGGAAAATTTTGAATTTCTGCTACGTTCCCCAACAGTGGCATCATGAGCTAGGTCTATTGCGTAGATTCTTTGCACGAGTAGAACACAAAGTAGTTGTGGGCGTTGATTTTGTTCAATATGCTTACCGTTACTAGTCCAATCTTGTTTCGACGGTATTGTGGGATGAAGCGGCCCGGACCGACCTTACACGTACACTTACGTGAGACAGGTTCCACCGACTGGCATGCACTTGGTTTTTATTCCTCACTTCCTCCGAGGACTCGGGTTCGCCCTTCACCCCTTCGTCTGAGGTCTCATGTACTATTATAGGCTGGATTTCCACAATCTGGCCCAGAATTCCTTCCTCCACATCTCAGCATTTATTGTCGTGTGTGAGGCTTTTCTCCGTGTCCCTCCACACTTCGGCTTATGGCTCAAAGTATTCAATGTGAAGCCGAAGGTGGTTGAAGGCCAACTCGTCGAGGGCGGCGGCGCCATGGTGAGCAAGCTCAACCGCGTTTCTTGGCCCAAAGGAAGATTCGTGGATACTGTCAAGGTGTGGCAGTAGGAGTGATTCTATATCACCGAACCCCGTGGCACCAAATGGGATGCTGCACCTGCCTTCAGATCTGGACCTCCACTGCGGCTCGCATCCTGGACCAACAAGGGCCTGGATTGGGGGTCCCCAGATGACGTGTCGGTGCTGCAGAAGCGTTTCAAGAGCATGATAAAAAATGACATCACTCTTGCTGATGTGATTCAGGTGATGCTCATCCGACGAACTCTCCCTTGCCAATGACGACCTCTCAAAATGTGGGAGTTCAATCCGGAGGGGCCACAGACTCTACAGCACTTCTATGGCACGAAGCACAAAAAGATATGGAAGCTGCTTTTTAAGAAGCAGAAGACGTGGCCACGGACGTCCGAGACACCGGCCTTGACTGCAACAATCCGGCATCCCCTGTAAGTATTATATTGCCGCACACTACTTAGCTTGTCAATCTTAGGGAGCTCCCCTAAAAATTCCATCTCCCGAACATGACTGGCTAAAGAAGGCCAAGCGGATCAAGTGTCCGGCCCCGCTCCCCGAAAACCCAACCGATCCTCTGTTAATGAAGATGCTGGTCTCGGCGCCCTATCAGGCGCCGGCAAAGAAGGACAAGAAGACCAAGGAGGCCCAAGGGGACCTCCATCCCGAAGAGACTTCGGGCGCCGGGTCCGGAGGAACCGAAGCTCCTTCCTCTAACGAGGAAGACGAAAACAAGGACGACGAGGAGGAGTAGGAGGAAGAAAGCCCTCCTCCCAAGGGGTAAAAGAGAATGGCCTCCGTAGATCCAGAGGAGGGGGCGTCCAAGAGGGGAAGGGTGTTCCTTTCCGATGACTCGGATTCGGGCACCGAAGCTGTTCCCAAGCACCGCCCCCGCACCAAGCCCCTCGCTGAATCGTGAGTTTCCTAAGATGCCTTATATACATCTAATTATTTTTATAGATTATAAGAATAATATCAAATTTCATATCACAGTCCGGCCCGTGACGTTCCTCAAGGATCGTCGTCAGCGGGGGATCTTTTGCCGGACAAGATGGAGAGTGAGATGCCTCCACGAGCTTCCTTGCCTCCTAGGGCGGACGATCCTGAGGTGTCATCCCAAAGGATTTCTCCGGGCTTCGGAGAAGTACGGGAGAGGACCAATGCGGTACCGGAGGCTGCCGATAACATGGAGGGCGCAACCCCTATGGAGACCGGCCATGGGGGTCCAGGGTCATCGGTCCCTCAGCCGGATACTGTTCCGGAGACCCATACGGTCCCGAAATCGGATCGGCAGCACCCTCTACAGGAGGGGGGAATGGCGACCTCTACCAATACAAAGGCGCCGAACAAGCTGATGGATGCACTACAAGGTGCATCCGTCTCGGAGGAGCATCGTACCTAAATGGGTACAGTGGTTGAAAAAGTTCAGTCCGCTACGAGCGGATTGGATGAAGCCTTCACGAGCCTACTAACAAGCTTCGAGGTATGTGATGTAATGTCTTTTAGCCGCTTTTCATAACAAATCCGTCTATATATAGATAGTAGTCCCTGAGACTCTGTTTGGCCAACGAAGGAGGGCGAATAGAGGGTCTATAGTCACCCGCAGTAAATAACATTTTAGCCTTTTTGATAATCATCAGGCTTCTCTGTTAGCGGCGACCACTCAGGCCGCCGAAGTTTCCGAACTGAAATGGAGACTGCAGCTGGTCAACGAGGACAATATCCGGATTAACAAGTGGCTCGACTAAGTGCAAGGTATGTTTCAAGTTCTGCATATTCCATTGAATTAATTTGCAAATGCTTAAGTGAAGCTCACGCGCTGCTATATGCATAATTGCGGACGGCGCTGCTGAGATCGAGACCCTCAGGAGTGACCTTGCCCGTGCAAAGGAGTAGGCAAGGGTGAGCGATGCGGCCGCTGAGAAGGCGGCTGCCGATTTGAAGGAGGAACAGGCCACCCGACGCCAGTTCGAGGAGCGCGTATCCAAGATTGAGCAAGAGCTCAAGGACGCAACTTGCAATTGCGAGCTCCTCGAGGAGGGCAATAAAGCGAAGGCGGCCGAACTTGCCAAGGCCCTTCAGGACGCCGAAGAGGCGAGGTCTGAATCCCACGCGGCTCGCGAGGAGCTCTGATAGGCCGGACAGATAGCAGCTGGTAAGCCCTTTCTTTTACAGTCTAAGTTTGGCGATCAGAGGTATGCCTTACTTAATCGACTATGGAGTTCTCCAGACTCCTTTGCAGATCTACCCAAGAGCGCAGCTGACACAGTGCAATTCCACCGGGCCCAGGAGGGGCATGCGACAGAGAAGCTGTTCTGGTTGCAATATGCGACGCAGGAGCGTATGATGCTGCTGAACGACCAAATGGCACAGTGGGTCGAGCTGCACAAGATGTCCAGCGCGGCCATGAAGGAGGTTATACTCTGGCGGTGGCCGACTGAATCCGTTCCGAGCAGTTATTTTGGCCTAGTGCGGCGACTCGTTGATGCCGTGCCCCGCATTGATGCTATCAAACGGTCGGTGTGCATAGAAGGTGCACCGAGGGCTTTCGCCCGTGTCAAGGTCCATTGGGCCAAGATGAAAGCCGCCGTTGTCGCGGTGGAGGTTCCTCCCGAAGGCAAGGACCACCGCACACATGAGCGTTATTTGAGTGACGTCCTAGAGGGTGCTCGTTTGATAGAGGGTCAATGCTCAAAGGACATCATATTCGAATGAATGTAATCGAACGACCCGGTCGTGTGTATTATAGATATTAAGGCTTTGTAATATATTTGCACCATTATCTAAAACTGCTTTCCTCCTGTGCGACCGTTGTTTGAATGCCTGAGAGTTTTCCAGTCGTTGGCTTTGACCCCCACGTAGATGCTACGGGGGTGTTCGGAATGGCACATTAACACTCTTGACTCAACGTCTTGGTCCATGACGAAGGTGTTAGTGCGTCGAACCAGGCAATCAGACTATACGTCTTTACCGCTCTCACTTAGCCATATGAGTTTGACGATGGGACTATAAAATAGCCCCTGGTACGTATGCGACTTATCCGAATGCGGACGCGTTACGTGTATGACTAGAAAAATAGTCCTTCATTTAAACGGAAAAATCGTTAAAGATTTAGTAAGTCATTGAACGGCTGACCAGCTCTTGCTGCATCATGACAGTCAGTTTTTGGCTTTCTCTACTGAGGTGATTGATCGGATGAACCAGAAACACAATCGCAGTAATTCTCCCTTTACTACCCTAGCCGAACAAACAGAACGTAAGGTAGCAAACACAGGAGCCGGGCAACCCAACTATTTACCAAAGACATGATTCAGAGCTGATGCATATAATGGCAAGCTCGGGACACCGAAGTGTGCTACAAAGCTGTTCGGGCTTTCATTTAATGGCTCATAAGTGGCTGTATAGAGCCCCTAGCAATGGGTGTCGAAGTACGTGTGACAACTGGAGAGGCGGACTACAGTTTTATAGATAAAGTAGATACCAAAAAAATTGTTGCTACTAGAATCTGATTGATACGTCAAGACGTGATCTTACAGAGGGTACCATAAGCACCAAAACCATTTTACATGTCGGGGGTTTAATAACAAGGAAAAAGCTAAGTACAGGTCCTTTTAAATAAGGTTTGGTCTGAAGAGTCCTTTGGATGTCCTACCGCACGTCTGTGCTGCTTTCGTCCTATAGAGAGGGGTTCCTTGAAGGAAACGGTCTTCTGTTTGCCGTGCGGAACCGGGCCATGTGCGAGCCCTTGTAAGTCCGTAGGATACATGGGCTTGAACACACCTGTGGTAAAAAAGTAAGTGAAAAAAGGTAGAAGATCATATAGGGTCGAGCCATACTATAGACCTTCCCGTATTGTGCCTCCAACGATGCCCAAGGTATTTTGAGTGCGTAATGATGCATGCAAGGTACAAATTCTGCGGGTTTGCGCGGCGATCGACAGAGGCGAAACTGCTAGTGTAGCTCTGGATGTATCGAGCTGCTAGCTTGTGGGACTCTTTTAATAAAGTCCAGCGGCTTGATGGACGAGGAGGTGTGCGGCTTGAGGGGGGTGCTCTGTACCTCGGCTGCGAGAGCTGCCATGTGCTCCTCCATGCGGAGGGAGCGTTCCGTGTTTCCATTGACTGTTATAACCCGCGTGGACCGAGCATCTTTAGATTTAAATAAGCACAGTGCGGCACCGCGTTGAATCGAGCAAAAGCGGTCCATCCGAGCAGTGCGTGATAGCCACTTCGGAAGGGTACGATATCGAAGATCAAATCTTCACTGCGGAAGTTATCGAGCAGCCGAAGACGACTTCCAACGTTATTGAGCCCAAGCAACGGGCCTCTACGCCAGGTATTACTCCTTTAAAGGTAGTTTTAGTGGGCTTGATCCTTGACGGATTGATACCCATTTTGCGGACGGTATCCTGAAGAGCAGGTTAAGGCTGCTATCGCTGTCCATGAGGACTCGCATGAGATGGAATCCATCGATGATCGGATCGAGGACCAAAGCTGCCGATCCTCCATGACGGATACTGGTCGGGTGGTCCTTTCGATCGAAGGTGATAGGGCAAGCCGACCATGGGTTGAATTTTGGAGCGACCAGCTCTACGGTGTAGATGTCCCTTAATGCGCGTTTGTGCTCCCATCTGGGGATGTGTGATAGATCATATTCACCGTTTTGACCTAGGGGGGAAATTGCTTCTGCTCCCCTGTGCTCGGTGGCCGAGGCTCTTCCTCGTCGTCCTTGCTGGGCGGCCTTTACCCCTTGTGCTTGGCGTTGAGCTTGCCGGCCTATTTAAACACCCAACAGTTTCTGTTGGTGTGATTGGCAAGTTTATCGGGGGTGCCATGAATCTGGCAAGGCCGTTCAAGTATTATGTCCAAACTAGATGGACCATCTTTGTTTCCTTTGAATGGCTTCTTCCGCTGACCGGATTTTGAGTCGCTGAATCCGACATTCACCGCCGTATCTTCTGTATTGTTTCGACGCTTGTTCTTGTCGCGCCGTGGTTTGCCATTGCTGTCTTTAACTTTAGAGGTGCCTGGGTCGCTGGTTGTAGGATTGAAAGTATGTCTAGAGGGGGGGGGGTGATTAGACTACTTGACCAAATAAAAATCTAGCCTTTTCCCAATTTTAAGTCTTGGCAGATTTTAGCAACTTTACAGAAGTCAAGCAATCAACCTACACATGCAATTCTAAGAGTATAGCAGCGGAATGTAAAACATTGCACATGAAGGTAAAGGGAGGAGTTTGAGGGAGCAAACACAATTGGAGACCCGAAGATTTTGGGCGTGGTTCCGATAGGTGGTGCTATCGTACATCCACGTTGATGGAGACTTCAACCCACGAAGGGTAACGGCTGTGCGACTCCACGGAGGGCTCCATGTTGGAAATATGCCCTAGAGACAATAATAAATTAGTTATTATTATATTTCCTTGTTCATGATAATCGTTTATTATCCATGCTATAATTGTATTGATAGGAAACTCAGATACATGTGTGGGTACATAAACAACACCATATCCCTAGTAAGCCTCTAGTTGACTAGCTCGTTGATCAACAGATGGTTACGGTTTCTTGACCATGGACATTAGATGTCGTTGATAACGGGATCACATCATTAGAAGAATGATGTGATGGACAAGACCCAATCCTAAGCCTAGCACAAAGATCGTAGTTCGTATGCTAAAGCTTTTCTAATGTCAAGTATCTTTTCCTTAGACCATGAGATTGTGCAACTCCCGGATACCGTAGGAATGCTTTGGGTGTACCAAACGTCACAACATAACTGGGTGGCTATAAAGGTGCACTACAGGTATCTCCGAAAGTGTCTGTTGGGTTGGCATGAATCGAGACTGGGATTTGTCACTCCGTGTGACAGAGAGGTATCTCCGGGCCCACTCGGTGGGACATCATCATAATGTGCACAATGTGATCAAAGAGTTGATCACGGGATGATGTGTTATGGAACGAGTAAATAGACTTGCCGGCAACGAGATTGAACAAGGTATCGGTATACCGACGATCGAATCTCGGGCAAGTACTATACCGCTAGACAAAGGGAATTGTATACGGGATCGATTGAGTCCTTGACATCGTGGTTCATCCGATGATATCATCGTGGAACATGTGGGAGCCAACATGGGTATCCAGATCCGGCTGTTGATTATTGACCGGAGAACGTCTCGGTCATGTCTACATGTCTCTCGAACCCGTAGGGTCTACACACTTAAGGTTCGATGACGCTAGGGTTATAAAGGAAGTTTGTATGTGGTTACTGAATGTTGTTCAGAGTCCCGGATGAGATCCCGTACGTCACGAGGAGTTCCGGAATGGTCCGGAGGTAAAGATTTATATATGGGAAGTCCTGTTTTGGTCACCGGAAAAGTTTTGGGTTTTATCGGTAACGTACCGGGACGACCGGGAGGGTCCCGGGGGTCCACCAAGTGGGGCCACCATCCCCGGAGGGCTGCATGGGCCAAGTGTGGGAGGGGACCAGCCCCAGGTGGGCTGGTGCGCCCCCCCACAAGGCCCAAGGCGCAGGGAAGTGTGGGAAGGGGGCAAACCCTAGGGCAGATGGGCCCTAAGGCCCACCCCAGGTGCGCCTCCCCTCTCCCCCTTCTGGCTGCCACCCAGATGGGATCTGGGGGCTGCCGCCACCCCTGGGGAGGGAACCCTAGAGGGGGCGCAGCCCCCTCCCCTCCTCCTATAAATAGTGGGGTTTTTGGGGCTGCCAGGGACACGAGAACCTCTCCCTCTAGGCGCAGCCCTACCTCTCTCCCTCCTCCACTCCCGCGGTGCTTGGCGAAGCCCTGCTGGATCACCACGATCCTCCATCACCACCACGCTATTGTGCTGCTGCTGGATGGATTCTTCCTCAACCTCTCCCTCTCTCCTTGCTGGATCAAGGCATGGGAGACGTCACCGGGCTGTACGTGTGTTGAACGCGGAGGTGCCGTCCGTTCGGCACTAGGATCTCCGGTGATTTGGATCACGACGAGTACGACTCCTTCAACCCCATTCTCTTGAACGCTTCCGCTTAGCGATCTACAAGGGTATGTAGATGCACTCTCCTTCCCCTCGTTGCTGGTTTCTCCATAGATAGATCTTGGTGACACATAGGAAAATTTTGAATTTCTGCTACGTTCCCCAACAGTGGCATCATGAGCTAGGTCTATTGCGTAGATTCTTTGCACGAGTAGAACACAAAGTAGTTGTGGGCGTTGATTTTGTTCAATATGCTTACCGTTACTAGTCCAATCTTGTTTCGACGGTATTGTGGGATGAAGCGGCCCGGACCGACCTTACACGTACACTTACGTGAGACAGGTTCCACCGACTGGCATGCACTTGGTTTTTATTCCTCACTTCCTCCGAGGACTCGGGTTCGCCCTTCACCCCTTCGTCTGAGGTCTCATGTACTATTATAGGCTGGATTTCCACAATCTGGCCCAGAATTCCTTCCTCCACATCTCAGCATTTATCGTCGTGTGTGAGGCTTTTCTCCGTGTCCCTCCACACTTCGGCTTATGGCTCAAAGTATTCAATGTGAAGCCGAAGGTGGTTGAAGGCCAACTCGTCGAGGGCGGCGGCGCCATGGTGAGCAAGCTCAACCGCGTTTCTTGGCCCAAAGGAAGATTCGTGGATACTGTCAAGGTGTGGCAGTAGGAGTGATTCTATATCACCGAACCCCGTGGCACCAAATGGGATGCTGCACCTGCCTTCAGATCTGGACCTCCACTGCGGCTCGCATCCTGGACCAACAAGGGCCTGGATTGGGGGTCCCCAGATGACGTGTCGGTGCTGCAGAAGCGTTTCAAGAGCATGATAAAAAATGACATCACTCTTGCTGATGTGATTCAGGTGATGCTCATCCGACGAACTCTCCCTTGCCAATGACGACCTCTCAAAATGTGGGAGTTCAATCCGGAGGGGCCACAGACTCTACAGCACTTCTATGGCACGAAGCACAAAAAGATATGGAAGCTGCTTTTTAAGAAGCAGAAGACGTGGCCACGGACGTCCGAGACACCGGCCTTGACTGCAACAATCCGGCATCCCCTGTAAGTATTATATTGCCGCACACTACTTAGCTTGTCAATCTTAGGGAGCTCCCCTAAAAATTCCATCTCCCGAACATGACTGGCTAAAGAAGGCCAAGCGGATCAAGTGTCCGGCCCCGCTCCCCGAAAACCCAACCGATCCTCTGTTAATGAAGATGCTGGTCTCGGCGCCCTATCAGGCGCCGGCAAAGAAGGACAAGAAGACCAAGGAGGCCCAAGGGGACCTCCATCCCGAAGAGACTTCGGGCGCCGGGTCCGGAGGAACCGAAGCTCCTTCCTCTAACGAGGAAGACGAAAACAAGGACGACGAGGAGGAGTAGGAGGAAGAAAGCCCTCCTCCCAAGGGGTAAAAGAGAATGGCCTCCGTAGATCCAGAGGAGGGGGCGTCCAAGAGGGGAAGGGTGTTCCTTTCCGATGACTCGGATTCGGGCACCGAAGCTGTTCCCAAGCACCGCCCCCGCACCAAGCCCCTCGCTGAATCGTGAGTTTCCTAAGATGCCTTATATACATCTAATTATTTTTATAGATTATAAGAATAATATCAAATTTCATATCACAGTCCGGCCCGTGACGTTCCTCAAGGATCGTCGTCAGCGGGGGATCTTTTGCCGGACAAGATGGAGAGTGAGATGCCTCCACGAGCTTCCTTGCCTCCTAGGGCGGACGATCCTGAGGTATCATCCCAAAGGATTTCTCCGGGCTTCGGAGAAGTACGGGAGAGGACCAATGCGGTACCGGAGGCTGCCGATAACATGGAGGGCGCAACCCCTATGGAGACCGGCCATGGGGGTCCAGGGTCATCGGTCCCTCAGCTGGATACTGTTCCGGAGACCCATACGGTCCCGAAATCGGATCGGCAGCACCCTCTACAGGAGGGGGGAATGGCGACCTCTACCAATACAAAGGCGCCGAACAAGCTGATGGATGCACTACAAGGTGCATCCGTCTCGGAGGAGCATCGTACCTAAATGGGTACAGTGGTTGAAAAAGTTCAGTCCGCTACGAGCGGATTGGATGAAGCCTTCACGAGCCTACTAACAAGCTTCGAGGTATGTGATGTAATGTCTTTTAGCCGCTTTTCATAACAAATCCGTCTATATATAGATAGTAGTCCCTGAGACTCTGTTTGGCCAACGAAGGAGGGCGAATAGAGGGTCTATAGTCACCCGCAGTAAATAACATTTTAGCCTTTTTGATAATCATCAGGCTTCTCTGTTAGCGGCGACCACTCAGGCCGCCGAAGTTTCCGAACTGAAATGGAGACTGCAGCTGGTCAACGAGGACAATATCCGAATTAACAAGTGGCTCGACTAAGTGCAAGGTATGTTTCAAGTTCTGCATATTCCATTGAATTAATTTGCAAATGCTTAAGTGAAGCTCACGCGCTGCTATATGCATAATTGCGGACGGCGCTGCTGAGATCGAGACCCTCAGGAGTGACCTTGCCCGTGCAAAGGAGTAGGCAAGGGTGAGCGATGCGGCCGCTGAGAAGGCGGCTGCCGATTTGAAGGAGGAACAGGCCACCCGACGCCAGTTCGAGGAGCGCGTATCCAAGATTGAGCAAGAGCTCAAGGACGCAACTTGCAATTGCGAGCTCCTCGAGGAGGGCAATAAAGCGAAGGCGGCCGAACTTGCCAAGGCCCTTCAGGACGCCGAAGAGGCGAGGTCTGAATCCCACGCGGCTCGCGAGGAGCTCTGATAGGCCGGACAGATAGCAGCTGGTAAGCCCTTTCTTTTACAGTCTAAGTTTGGCGATCAGAGGTATGCCTTACTTAATCGACTATGGAGTTCTCCAGACTCCTTTGCAGATCTACCCAAGAGCGCAGCTGACACAGTGCAATTCCACCGGGCCCAGGAGGGGCATGCGACAGAGAAGCTGTTCTGGTTGCAATATGCGACGCAGGAGCGTATGATGCTGCTGAACGACCAAATGGCACAGTGGGTCGAGCTGCACAAGATGTCCAGCGCGGCCATGAAGGAGGTTATACTCCGGCGGTGGCCGACTGAATCCGTTCCGAGCAGTTATTTTGGCCTAGTGCGGCGACTTGTTGATGCCGTGCCCCGCATTGATGCTATCAAACGGTCGGTGTGCATAGAAGGTGCACCGAGGGCTTTCGCCCGTGTCAAGGTCCATTGGGCCAAGATGAAAGCCGCCGTTGTCGCGGTGGAGGGTGCTCCCGAAGGCAAGGACCCTCATTGATGCTATCAAACGGTCGGTGTGCATAGAAGGTGCACCGAGGGCTTTCGCCCGTGTCAAGGTCCATTGGGCCAAGATGAAAGCCGCCGTTGTCGCGGTGGAGGGTCCTCCCGAAGGCAAGGACCACCGCACACATGAGCGTTATTTGAGTGACGTCCTAGAGGGTGCTCGTTTGATAGAGGGTCAATGCTCAAAGGACATCATATTCGAATGAATGTAATCGAACGACCCGGTCGTGTGTATTATAGATATTAAGGCTTTGTAATATATTTGCACCATTATCTAAAACTGCCTTCCTCCTGTGCGACCGTTGTTTGAATGCCTGAGAGTTTTCCAGTCGTTGGCTTCGACCCCCACGTAGATGCTACGGGGGTGTTCGGAATGGCACATTAACACTCTTGACTCAACGTCTTGGTCCATGACGAAGGTGTTAGTGCGTCGAACCAGGCAATCAGACTATACGTCTTTACCGCTCTCACTTAGCCATATGAGTTTGACGATGGGACTATAAAATAGCCCCTGGTACGTATGCGACTTATCCGAATGCGGACGCGTTACGTGTATGACTAGAAAAATAGTCCTTTATTTAAATGGAAAAATCGTTAAAGATTTAGTAAGTCATTGAACGGCTGACCGGCTCTTGCTGCATCATGACAATCAGTTTTTGGCTTTCTCTACTGAGGTGATTGATCGGATGAACCAGAAACACAATCGCAGTAATTCTCCCTTTACTACCCTAGCCGAACAAACAGAACGTAAGGTAGCAAACACAGGAGCCGGGCAACCCAACTATTTACCAAAGACATGATTTAGAGCTGATGCATATAATGGCAAGCTCGGGACACCGAAGTGTGCTACAAAGCTGTTCGGGCTTTCATTTAATGGCTCATAAGTGGCTGTATAGAGCCCCTAGCAATGGGTGTCGAAGTACGTGTGACAACTGGAGAGGCGGACTACAGTTTTATAGATAAAGTAGATACCAAAAAAATTGTTGCTACTAGAATCTGATTGATACGTCAAGACGTGATCTTACAGAGGGTACCATAAGCACCAAAACCATTTTACATGTCGGGGGTTTAATAAAAAGGAAAAAGCTAAGTACAAGTCCTTTTAAATAAGGTTTGGTCTGAAGAGTCCTTTGGATGTCCTACCGCACGTCTGTGCTGCTTTCGTCCTATAGAGAGGGGTTCCTTGAAGGAAACGGTCTTCTGTTTGCCGTGCGGAACCGGGCCATGTGCGAGCCCTTGTAAGTCCGTAGGATACATGGGCTTGAACACACCTGTGGTAAAAAAGTAAGTGAAAAAAGGTAGAAGATCATATAGGGTCGAGCCATACTATAGACCTTCCCGTATTGTGCCTCCAACGATGCCCAAGGTATTTTGAGTGCGTAATGATGCATGCAAGGTACAAATTCTGCGGGTTTGCGCGGCTTTCGACAGAGGCGAAACTGCTAGTGTAGCTCTGGATGTATCGAGCTGCTAGCTTGTGGGACTCTTTTAATAAAGTCCAGCGGCTTGATGGACGAGGAGGTGTGCGGCTTGAGGGGGGCGCTCTGTACCTCGGCTGCGAGAGCTGCCATGTGCTCCTCCATGCGGAGGGAGCGTTCCGTGTTTCCATTGACTGTTATAACGCCGCGTGGACCGAGCATCTTTAGATTTAAATAAGCACAGTGCGGCACCGCGTTGAATCGAGCAAAAGCGGTCCATCCGAGCAGTGCGTGATAGCCACTTCGGAAGGGTACGATATCGAAGATCAAATCTTCACTGCGGAAGTTATCGAGCAGCCGAAGACGACTTCCAACGTTATTGAGCCCAAGCAACGGGCCTCTACGCCAGGTATTACTCCTTTAAAGGTAGTTTTAGTGGGCTTGATCCTTGACGGATTGATACCCATTTTGCGGACGGTATCCTGAAGAGCAGGTTAAGGCTGCTATCGCTGTCCATGAGGACTCGCATGAGATGGAATCCATCGATGATCGGATCGAGGACCAAAGCTGCCGATCCTCCATGACGGATACTGGTCGGGTGGTCCTTTCTATCGAAGGTGATAGGGCAAGCCGACCATGGGTTGAATTTTGGAGCGACCAGCTCTACGGTGTAGATGTCCCTTAATGCGCGTTTGTGCTCCCATCCGGGGATGTGTGATAGATCATATTCACCGTTTTGACCTACGGGGGAAATTGCTTCTGCTCCCCTGTGCTCGGTGGCCGAGGCTCTTCCTCGTCGTCCTTGTTGGGCGGCCTTTACCCCTTGTGCTTGGCGTTGAGCTTGCCGGCCTATTTAAACACCCAACAGTTTCTGTTGGTGTGATTGGCAAGTTTATCGGGGGTGCCATGAATCTGGCAAGGCCGTTCAAGTATTATGTCCAAACTAGATGGACCATCTTTGTTTCCTTTGAATGGCTTCTTCCGCTGACCGGATTTTGAGTCGCTGAATCCGACATTCACCGCCGTATCTTCTGTATTGTTTCGACGCTTGTTCTTGTCGCGCCGTGGTTTGCCATTGCCGTCTTTAACTTTAGAGGTGCCTGGGTCGCTGGTTGTAGGATTGAAAGTATGTCTAGAGGGGGGGGGGGGGTGATTAGACTACTTGACCAAATAAAAATCTAGCCTTTTCCCAATTTTAAGTCTTGGCAGATTTTAGCAACTTTACAGAAGTCAAGCAATCAACCTACACATGCAATTCTAAGAGTATAGCAGCGGAATGTAAAACATTGCACATGAAGGTAAAGGGAGGAGTTTGAGGGAGCAAACACAATTGGAGACCCGAAGATTTTGGGCGTGGTTCCGATAGGTGGTGCTATCGTACATCCACGTTGATGGAGACTTCAACCCACGAAGGGTAACGGCTGTGCGACTCCACGGAGGGCTCCATGTTGGAAATATGCCCTAGAGACAATAATAAATTAGTTATTATTATATTTCCTTGTTCATGATAATCGTTTATTATCCATGCTATAATTGTATTGATAGGAAACTCAGATACATGTGTGGGTACATAGACAACACCATGTCCCTAGTAAGCCTCTAGTTGACTAGCTCGTTGATCAACAGATGGTTACGGTTTCCTGACCATGGACATTAGATGTCGTTGATAACGGGATCACATCATTAGAAGAATGATGTGATGGACAAGACCCAATCCTAAGCCTAGCACAAAGATCGTAGTTCGTATGCTAAAGCTTTTCTAATGTCAAGTATCTTTTCCTTAGACCATGAGATTGTGCAACTCCCGGATACCGTAGGAATGCTTTGGGTGTACCAAACGTCACAACATAACTGGGTGGCTATAAAGGTGCACTACAGGTATCTCTGAAAGTGTCTGTTGGGTTGGCATGAATCGAGACTGGGATTTGTCACTCCGTGTGACGGAGAGGTATCTCCGGGCCCACTCGGTGGGACATCATCATAATGTGCACAATGTGATCAAAGAGTTGATCACGGGATGATGTGTTATGGAACGAGTAAATAGACTTGCCGGTAACGAGATTGAACAAGGTATCGGTATACCGACGATCGAATCTCGGGCAAGTACTATACCGCTAGACAAAGGGAATTGTATACGGGATCGATTGAGTCCTTGACATCGTGGTTCATCCGATGATATCATCGTGGAACATGTGGGAGCCAACATGGGTATCCAGATCCGGCTGTTGATTATTGACCGGAGAACGTCTCGGTCATGTCTACATGTCTCCCGAACCCGTAGGGTCTACACACTTAAGGTTCGATGACGCTAGGGTTATAAAGGAAGTTTGTATGTGGTTACTGAATGTTGTTCGGAGTCCCGGATGAGATCCCGGACGTCACGAGGAGTTCCGGAATGGTCCGGAGGTAAAGATTTATATATGGGAAGTCCTGTTTTGGTCACCGGAAAAGTTTTGGGTTTTATCGGTAACGTACCGGGACGACCGGGAGGGTCCCGGGGGTCCACCAAGTGGGGCCACCATCCCCGGAGGGCTGCATGGGCCAAGTGTGGGAGGGGACCAGCCCCAGGTGGGCTGGTGCGCCCCCCCACAAGGCCCAAGGCGCAGGGAAGTGTGGGAAGGGGGCAAACCCTAGGGCAGATGGGCCCTAAGGCCCACCCCAGGTGCGCCTCCCCTCTCCCCCTTCTGGCTGCCACCCAGATGGGATCTGGGGGCTGCCGCCACCCCTGGGGAGGGAACCCTAGAGGGGGCGCAGCCCCCTCCCCTCCTCCTATAAATAGTGGGGGTTTTGGGGCTGCCAGGGACACGAGAACCTCTCCCTCTAGGCGCAGCCCTACCTCTCTCCCTCCTCCACTCCCGCGGTGCTTGGCGAAGCCCTGCTGGATCACCACGATCCTCCATCACCACCACGCTGTTGTGCTGCTGCTGGATGGATTCTTCCTCAACCTCTCCCTCTCTCCTTGCTGGATCAAGGCATGGGAGACGTCACCGGGCTGTACGTGTGTTGAACGCGGAGGTGCCGTCCGTTCGGCACTAGGATCTCCGGTGATTTGGATCACGACGAGTACGACTCCTTCAACCCCATTCTCTTGAACGCTTCCGCTTAGCGATCTACAAGGGTATGTAGATGCACTCTCCTTCCCCTCGTTGCTGGTTTCTCCATAGATAGATCTTGGTGACACATAGGAAAATTTTGAATTTCTGCTACGTTCCCCAACAGTGGCATCATGAGCTAGGTTTATTGCGTAGATTCTTTGCACGAGTAGAACACAAAGTAGTTGTGGGCGTTGATTTTGTTCAATATGCTTACCGTTACTAGTCCAATCTTGTTTCGACGGTATTGTGGGATGAAGCGGCCCGGACCGACCTTACACGTACACTTACGTGAGACAGGTTCCACCGACTGGCATGCACTTGGTGCATAAGGTGGCTAGCGGGTGCCAGTCTCTCCCACTTTAGTCGGAACGGATTCGATGAAAAGGGTCCTTATGAAGGGTAAATAGCAATTGACATATCATGTTGTGGTTTTTGCGTAGGTAAGAAACGTTCTTGCTAGAAACCCATAGCAGCCACGTAAAACATGCAAACAACAATTAGAGGACGTCTAACTTGTTTTTGCAGGGTATGCTATGTGATGTGATATGGCCAAGAAGAATGTGATGAATGATATGTGATGTATGAGATTGATCATGTTCTTGTAACAGGAATCACGACTTGCATGTCGATGAGTATGACCAGGAGCCATAGGAGTTGTCTTTATTTATTGTATGACCTGTGTGTCATTGAACAACGCCATGTAATTACTTTACTTTATTGCTAACCGGTAGCCATAGTAGTAGAAGTAATAAGTTGGCGAGACAACTTCATGGAGACACGATGATGGAGATCATGGTGTCATGCCGGTGACGATGATGATCATGGAGCCCCGAAGTTGAAGATCAAAAGGAGCAATATGATATTGGCCATATCATGTCACTATTTGATTGCATGTGATGTTTATCATGTTTATACATCTTATTTGCTTAGAACGACGATAGTAAATAAGATGATCCCTCATTAAAATTTCAAGAAAGTGTTCCCCCTAACTGTGCACCGTTGCGAAAGTTCGTCGTTTCGAAGCACCACGTGATGATCGGGTGTGATAGATTCTTACGTTCACATACAACGGGTGTAAGCCAGATTTACACACGCGAAAACACTTAGGTTGACTTGACGAGCCTAGCATGTACAGACATGGCCTCGGAACACAAGAGACCGAAAGGTCGAGCATGAGTCGTATAGTAGATACGATCAACAAGAAGATGTTCACCGATGATGACTAGTCCGTCTCACGTGATGATCGGACACGGCCTAGTTGACTCGGATAATGTAATCAGTTAGATGACTAGAGGGATGTCTATTTGAGTGGGAGTTCATAAGATGAACTTAATTATCCTGAACATAGTCAAAAGATCTTTGCAAATTATGTCATTAGCTCGCGCTTTAGTTCCACTGTTTAGATATGTTCCTAGAGAAAATATAGTTGAAAGTTGACAGTAGCGATTATGCGGACAGCAGAAAGCTTATGTCCTTAATGCACCGCTCAGTGTGCTGAACCCCAAACGTCGTTTGTGGATGTTGCGAACATCGGACATACACGTTTTGATAACTACGTGATAGTTCAGTTAAACGGTTTAGAGTTGAGGCACCAAAGACGTTTTTGAAACGTCGCGGAACATATGAGATGTTTCGAGGGCTGAAATTGGGATTTCAGGCTCGTGCCCACGTCAAGAGGTATGAGACCTCCGACGATTTTTCTTAGCCTGCAAACTAAGGGAGAAAAGCTCAATCATTGAGCTTGTGCTCAGATTGTCTGAGTGCGACAATCACTTGAATTGAGTGGGAGTTGATCTTCCAGAGATAGTAATGTTTCTCCAAAGTCATTGCCACCAAGCTGCTAGAGCTTCGTGATGAACTATAACATATCAGGGATAGATATGATGATTCTTGAGGTATTCACGATGTTTGACACCGTGAAAGTAGAAATCAAGAAGGAGCATCAATTGTTGATGGTTGGTGAAACCACTAGTTTCAAGAAGGGCAAGGGCAAGAAGGGATACTTCATGAAACGGCAAATCAGCTGCTGCTCTAGTGAAGAAACCCAAGGTTGAACCCAAACCCGAGACTAAGTGCTTATGTAATAAGGGGAACAACCACTGGAGCAGAATTACCCTAGATACTTGGTAGATAAGAAGGCTGGCAAGGTCGATAGAAGTATATTGGATATACATTATGTTAATGTGTACTTTACTAGTACTCCTAGTAGCACCAGGGTATTAGATACCGGTTCGGTTACTAAGTGTTAGTAACTCGAAATAAAAGAGCTATGGAATAAACAGAGACTAGCTAAAGGTGAGCTGACGATATGTGTTGGAAGTGTTTCCAAGTTTGATATGATCAAACATCGCACGCTCCCTCTACCATCAAGATTAGTATTAAACCTGAATAATTGTCATTTGGTGTTTGCATTGAGCATAGACATAATTGAATTATGTCTATCGCAATACGGTTATTCATTTAAGGAGAATAATGGTTACTCTATTTATTTGAATAATACCTTCAATGGTCTTGCACCTAAAGGAATGGTTTATTGAATCTCGATCGTAGTGATACACATTTTCATGCCAAAAGATATAAGATAGTAATGATAGTACCACTTACTTGTGGCACTGCCATGTAAGTCATATTGGTATAAAACACATGAACAAGCTCCATATTGATGGATCTTTGGACTCACTCATTTTTGAAAAGTTTGAGACATGCGAACCATGTCTATTGGTGTATACGCATGAAGAAACTCCATGCAGATGGATCGTTTGGACTCACTTGATTTTGAATCACTTGAGATATGCAAATCATACCACATGGGCAAGATGACTGAAAAGCCTCGTTTTCAGTAAGATGGAACAAGATAGCAACTTGTTGGAAGTAACACATTTTGATGTGTGCAGTTCAATGAGTGCTGAGGCATGCAGTGAATATCGTTATGTTCTTACTTCACAGATGATTCGAGTAGATGTTGAGTATATTTACTTGATGAAACACAAGTCTGAATTATTGAATGGTTCAGGTAATTTCAGAGTGAAGTTGAAGATCATCGTGACAAGAGGATAAAATGTCTATGATATGATCATAGAGATGAGTATCTGAGTTACGAGCTTTGGCACGCAATTAAGACATTGTGGAAGCTGTTTCACAATTAATACCGCCTGGAACACCATAGTGTGATGGTGTGTCCGAACATCATAGTTGCACCCTATTGGATATGGTGCGTACCATGATGTCTCTTATCAAATTACCACTATCGTTCATGGGTTAGGCATTAGAGACAACCACAATCACTTTAAATAGGGCACCACGTAATTCCGTTGAGATGACACCGTATGAACTATTGTTTAGAGAAACCTAAGCTGCCATTTCTTAAAGGTTTGGGGCTGCGACGCTTATGTGAAAAAGTTTCAGGTTGATAAGCTCGAACCCAAAGCGGATAAAATGCATCTTCATAGGACACTCAAAACAGTTGGGTATACCTCCTAATTCAGATCCGAAAGCAATAGGGATTGTTTCTTGAATCGGGTCCTTTCTCGAGGAAAAGTTTGTCTCAAAAAGTTGAGTGGGAGGATGGTGGAGACTTGATATGGTTATTGAACCGTCACTACAACTAGTGTGTAGCAGGGCACATGAAGTTGTTCCTGTGGCGCCTACACCAATTGAAGTAGAAGCTTATGATAGTGATCATGAAGTTTCGGATCAAGTCACTACCGTACCTCGTAGGGTGACAAGGATGCATACTGCTTCGAAGTGGTACAGTAATCCTGTCTTGAAGGCCATGTTGCTAGACAACAATGAACCTACGAGCTATGGAGAAGTGATGGTGGGCCCAAATTCCGACAAATGGTTAGAAGCCATGAAATCCGAGATAGGATCCATGTATCAGAACAGAGCATGGACTTTGGTGGACTTGCCCAATGATCGGCAAGCCATTGAGATAAATGGATCTTTAAGAAGAAGACGGACATGGATGGTAATGTCACCATCTATGAAGCTCGACTTGTGGCGAATAGTTTTTCACAAGTTCAAGGAGTTGACTACGATGAGATCTTCTCATCCGTAGCGATGCTTAAAGCCCGTCGGAATCATGTTAGCATTAGCTGCATTTATGAAATCTGGCAGATGGATGTCAAAACGAGTTTCCTTACCAGTTTTTGTAAGGAAAGGTTGTATGTGATACAATCAGAAAGGTTTTGTTGATCCTAAGGATGCTAAAAGGTATGCTAGATCCAAGGACCCTTCAATGGACTGGAGTAAGCATCTCGGAGTTGGAATATGCACTTTGATAAGATGATCAAAGATTTTTGTTTATACAAAGTTTATGAGAAACTTGTATTTCCAAAGAAGTGAGTGGGAGCACTATAGAATTTCTGATGAGTATATGTTGTTGACATATTGTTGATCAGAAATGATGTAGAATTTCTGGAAAGCATATAGGGTTATTTGAGAAGTGTTTTTCAATAGAAAACCTGGATTAAGCTGCTTGAACATTGAGCATCAAGATCTATAAGGATAGATCAAAAGCTTAATAGTACTTTCAAATGAGCACATACCTTGACATGATCCTGAAGGTGTTCAAGATGGATCAGTCAAAGAAGGAGTTCTTGCCTGAGTTGTAAGGTATGAAGTTAAGACTTAAAGCTCGACCACGGCAGAATAGAGAAAAAGGACGAAGGTCGTCCCCCATGCTTCAGACGTAGGCTCTTTAGTATGCTATGCTGTGTACCGCACCGGAAGTGTGCCTTCCCATGAGTCAGTCAAGGGGTACAAGAATGATCCAGGAATGGATCATTGGACAGCAGTCAAAAATTGTCCTTGGAGTAAATAAGGACATGTTTCTCGATTATGGAGGTGATAAAGAGTTCGGCGTAAAGGGTTACGTCGATGCAAGTTTTAACACCTATCCGAGTGACTCTGAGTAGCAAACCGGATACGTATAGTGGAGCAACCATTTGGAATAGCTCCAAGTGGAGCGTGGAAGCAGCATTTACAGAATGACCTAGAGATTTGCGAAGTACATACGGATCTGAAAGTTGCAGACCCGTTGACTAAAACCTCTCTCACAAGCAAAACATGATCAAACCCCAGAACTCATTGAGTCCTAATCACATGATGATGTGAACTAGTTTAATGACACTAGTAAACTCTTTGGATGTTGGTCACATGGCGATGTGACGTGTGAATGTTAATCACATGATGATGTGAACTAGATTATTGACTCTAGTGCAAGTGGGAGACTGTTGGAAATATGCCCTAGAGACAATAATAAATTAGTTATTATTATATTTCCTTGTTCATGATAATCGTTTATTATCCATGCTATAATTGTATTGATAGGAAACTCAGATACATGTGTGGGTACATAGACAACACCATGTCCCTAGTAAGCCTCTAGTTGACTAGCTCGTTGATCAACAGATGGTTACGGTTTCCTGACCATGGACATTAGATGTCATTGATAACGGGATCACATCATTAGAAGAATGATGTGATGGACAAGACCCAATCCTAAGCCTAGCACAAAGATCGTAGTTCGTATGCTAAAGCTTTTCTAATGTCAAGTATCTTTTCCTTAGACCATGAGATTGTGCAACTCCCGGATACCGTAGGAATGCTTTGGGTGTACCAAACATCACAACGTAACTGGGTGGCTATAAAAGTGCACTATAGGTATCTCCGAAAGTGTCTGTTGGGTTGGCACGAATCAAGACTGGGATTTGTCACTCCGTGTGACGGAGAGGTATATCTGGGCCCACTCGGTGGGACATCATCATAATGTGCACAATGTGATCAAAGAGTTGATCGCGGGATGATGTGTTACGGAATGAGTAAAGAGACTTGCCGGTAACGAGATTGAACAAGGTATCGGTATACCGACGATCGAATCTCGGGCAAGTACTATACCGCTAGACAAAGGGAATCGTATACGGGATCGATTGAGTCCTTGACATCGTGGTTCATCCGATGAGATCATCGTGGAACATGTGGGAGCCAACATGGGTATCCAGATCCCGCTGTTGGTTATTGATCGGAGAACGTCTCGGTCATGTCTACATGTCTCCCGAACCCGTAGGGTCTACACACTTAAGGTTCGATGACGCTAGGGTTATAAAGGAAGTTTGTATGTGGTTACCGAATGTTGTTCGGAGTCCCGGATGAGATCCCGGACGTCACGAGGATTTCCGGAATGGTCCGGAGGTAAAGATTTATATATGGGAAGTCCTGTTTTGGTCACCGGGAGGGGGGCAAACCCTAGGGCAGATGGGCCCTAAGGCCCACCCCAAGTGCGCCTCCCCTCTCCCCCTTCTGGCCGCCACCCAGATGGGATCTGGGGGCTGCCGCCACCCCTGGGGAGGGAACCCTAGAGGGGGCGCAGCCCCCTCCCCTCCTCCTATAAATAGTGGGCGTTTTGGGGCTGCCAGGGACACGAGAACCTCTCCCTCTAGGCGCAGCCCTACCTCTCTCCCTCCTCCTCTCCCGTGGTGCTTGGCGAAGCCCTGCTGGATCACCACGCTCCTCCATCACCACCACGCCGTTGTGCTGCTACTGGATGGAGTCTTCCTCAACCTCTCCCTCTCTCCTTGCTGGATCAAGGCATGGGAGACGTCACCGGGCTGTACGTGTGTTGAACGTGGAGGTGCCGTCCGTTTGGCACTAGGATGTCTGGTGATTTGGATCACGACGAGTACGACTCCTTCAACCCCGTTCTCTTGAACGCTTCCGCTTAGCTATCTACAAGGGTGTGTAGATGCACTCTCCTTCCCCTTGTTGCTGGTTTCTCCATAGATAGATCTTGGTGACACGTAGGAAAATTTTGAATTTCTGCTACGTTCCCCAACACTCCACCCATGAAGGGTCCACGAAGAAGCAACCTTGTCTATCCCACCATGGCCATCGCCCACGAAGGACTTGCCTCACTAGGGTAGATCTTCACGAAGTAGGCGATCTCCTTGCCCGTACAAACTCCTTAGTTCAACTCCACAATCTTGATGGAGGCTCCCAAGTAACACCTAACCAATCTAGGAGACACCACTCTCCAAAAGGTAATAGATGGTGTGTTGATGATGAACTCCATGTTGTTGTACTTCAAATGATAGTCTCCCCAACACTCAACTCTCTCCCATAGGATTGGATTTGGTGAAAAGATGATTTGAGTGGAAAGCAACTTGGGGAAGGCTAGAGATCAAGATTTATGTGGTTGGAATGGAATATCTTGACCTCAACACATGAGTAGGTGGTTCTCTCTCAGAAAATGAATGCGGGAAGTGTAGGCACGTTCTGATGGCTTTATCCATGAATGAAGAGATGGTGGAGGGGTATATATAGCCTCCACACAAAATCTAACTGTTACACACAAATTTACCAAACTCGGTTAGACTGAATCATGAAACTAGGTCAGACCGATTTAGTTAATAATGTGACCGTTAAGCATTTCGATGGGACTGACATGTCAACTCAGTGGGACCGATTTCTTTAGGGTTAGGGCATAAGGTAATCTCGGTGAGACTGATTACACAAACTCGGTGGGACCTATTTTGGTAATAAGCTAATCAGAGAGTTGGTCAAGCAAACTCGGTGGGACCGATTCGCTCATCTTGGTGAGACCGAAACATTATGAAGGGGAAACAGAGAGTTTGCATTGCGAACTTGGTGGGACCGATCGCTCATCTCAATTAGACCGAAACGTTACGAAGGGAAACAAAGAGTTTGCAATCCCATCTCGATGAGACCGAGATCCCTATCGGTGAGATCGAAGTGACTAGGGTTTCTGGCAGTGGCTATGTCAAATGAACTCGGTGGCGCCGGATAGATAAAATTGGTGGGGCCGAGTTTGACTTTTAGTTTGGGACATATGTGGATATGAGAAAGTGGTTGAGGGTTTTTGGAGCATATCACTAAGCATCTTGAGCAAGCAAGCCATTAAGCAACACCCATCCCCTTTTAATAGTATTGGCTTTTCCTATGGTCTCAATGTGATCTTGGATCACTAAAAGTAAAATGAAGAGTCTTGAGCTTTAGAGCTTGAGCCAATCCTTTGTCCTTTAGCATTTTGAGGAGTCCACATTCCTAATCCATGCCATGCCAATCATTGAACTTTCCTGAAATATTCATCTTGAAATAGCATTAGTTCAATGAGCTATATGTTGTTAATAATTACCAAAACCACCCAGGGATAGTTGCACTTTCAATCTCCCCCTTTTTGGTAATTGATGACAACATATAGATCAAAGCTTCAACAAATGATAATAAGATTGAAATACATCGTCGCTTTGAGAAGTATGTGATAAGCAAGAGCTCCCCCTAAATTTTTGCATTATTTAAGACTTGCTTTTGAATGCAAATGCACAATTGATTAGTATCATGGGTTACTCTTCCATGTCACATACATCTTGGTGGAGCGCTCAAAATGATAGCAATTAAAAGCATGCACTCATCACCAAGCAAAGTGAATGATCATATATGGATATAAGAGATAATATCATCCAAGCAAACATTAAAGTAGCATATGAACAAACACATGATCATACAAGTATCTCACACAAGGACATAAGGTATCAAACAAGCACACAATATAGTTCAACCAAACAAATAGCAAGAGAGACAAAAAGCAACACTCTCTCTCGAAGCCTATGATCTATACATATCCCCCCTTTGGCAACAAGTTACCAAAAAGTTCAAATATGCATAGTGCTATGCGTCTCTCAGGCTTGGTCTTCGGGAGGTGGTGTAGAGAGAACTCCAAGGATGAAGGAATCAGTCGATGTAGCTGGAGCTGGTGGAGTGGCTGCTGGAGGTGGCACTAAAGCTGTAGCTGCTGGTGCTGATGTGGTAGCTCTAGTATCTAGTACTGGCACTGTAGCTGACCTCTGACCTCTTAGCACTCACTGAAAATCATCTGTAGTTTCCTTCCCTTTCCTCTCCTCTGCTTCCTCCTGGAGCTGCTCAACTGCTGTCTGCATCTCAGTTACTTTCATATCAAGATCATAGAATTTTTGTTCAATGATCCTCTCCAAGCTCTCCTGATTCCGAGTCAGGGTGGCCAAGCCCTTCTCAATCCTCAAAGTTGATTGGATCATATATCCAAGTTGATCTTGTTTTCTCTTCAAGAATACTTGAGATGCCTCTTCAGCACTTGGCATCTTTGCAGCTTTTTCTATCTTTGCCTTAGCTCTCTTTTCTTGTGCTTGCACTGATGAATGTTCATTCTCATCCATTACAACTGTGTTGTCTTCAAATTCTGGGTAGAGAGGTAAATGCTCCTTGTCCAACAAGTAAGTGCCTGTGCCCATCTTTGAGTTGATGAGCACCTAAATGTGTGGAACATGCCCACAAGATCTTTTCTGGTCAGCAGCTGTCCTCTTGATTGTCTCTACAATCAGACTCATGACCTTGAATTTTTGAGGCACATCAAAAATGTGCAGCAAGTTGATTGAATGTCCTCTTATCATCCTATGATCTCCAGATTTGGGCAACAGAGTATGCCTTAAGATGGTGTTGATAGTAGGCAGACCAGACAACAAATATTTCACTGAGCCCAACTTATGAGTTTCCAGGGCTTTATCAGGAATTTCCTTATACATATTTGCCATGGAGTTGTGGTCTTTCTTCTTCTTGGCATACACATCCAAATCATCCTCATGGTCTTCTAGGGCATTGATCAACTTTGCCCATTCTTCAACAGTTGCCTGGTACCTTGTACCTTCAGACATCCACACTATCCTTCCATCTGGATAGAAATGAGCAGTGGAGTAGAATTGCATGATTAGCTCATCATTCCATTTGGTGAGCTTCTGTCCAATGAACTTGTCAACTCCACAAGCTTTGAAACTGTCATGTACACCTGGAAAGTGATCTTCATTCTCTTTAATATATTTCCAATCAACCCATCTCATATCACAGACAATTGGCTTCTTATCAAGCAGAATGGTCTCATAGAAATCTTGCTGTTCTTTGGTGTCGAAACTATAGTCCACAACAGTTCTCCTTCTCACAGCATATGTATCAGACTGTCTCCAAAGTCTCAATCCTGCATCCTTTCTGATGTTCATGTCCCCTGACACTGGATGGGTATCATTGTGGTCTGTAATCTTTGGTTTAAGCTTTCTGAGCACTTGGGCTTCAACATCTTCTTCTTCATCCATCTCAGGCACTGGGGCCTTGTTCTTCCTCAGCAGGAATGTTTCTGGTGCTTCTCTCGGGTGCAGACTTGGTGGTTTGAGCAGCAGCTTTGGGAGCATGTTTGGGCTTAGAAGTAGCAGCCCCTGACTTGATTGCATCTCCCATAAGCTTTTGTGACTTGGGTGCTGGTGCAACATCCTCTTCCTCTTCATCATCAGATGGATCTCTCATCATGGAGGACTTGCCAATGACTCTGGCAATGGTCTTCCGGACCCTCTCCTTTCTCTTCTTGCCTTCTCCTGTCTCTTTGGGTTCAAGAGTGAACACCATAGTTTCCTCTACAACAACTTTCCTAGGATTGGATGTTGGCAGTCTCTTGGCAGGTGATTTCTTGTGCATACCATGCTTTGTTGCAGCAACAGTGCCATACTCTTTCTTCAACACTTTCTTCTTTGAGGTGGCCTCATCCTCAACAGCCACACAGTCCTCATCCTCAGAGTCTGAGGTTCTCTTCTTTCTTGTCCTGGTGGCTGCGTTTGGCAAGTTGCTTGGAGTGCTCCTGCTGCCCTCATCATAGCTGCTTGAGGGACTAGTGCCCTCACTCATTTTTACTTGCTCTTCAGATTTATTCTGGCTATCACTTTGGTCAGACATCTTGGCAGGTAAACTGTCAGCAAACCCTGTGAATAGATATAGATGAGGTAGAGTAGATGAGCATCACAAAGTGCAGAGATTTTTCCAAAACAAATGAGTCAAAAACTTAGTTTTAGTTCTCTACTAAAATGATTTCGGAGCTACCGAATTGATAAACTCGGTGATACCGAAGCAACATTTGGAACCTAAACTAGTGAACTCGGTCAGACCGAGTCACAGTTCGGTGGCACCAAGATTGCTAGGGTTTCACAAAGAATTGAACTCAGTCACACCGATTTGCAGTTTTCGGTAAGACCCAAAAGCGCATGTGCAATGGCCTAAGCCAAATCGGTGAGAACGATTTCTACTATTCGGCCAGTCTGAGATGAGTTCAGCGAAGACCTAACCCTAAATTTCGAATCAAACTTAACCTAAAGGAAGTTTTCTCTGGATAGATTGATTTCATACATGGAAAATATCATGGCATTGACCTTGTGCTCAGAATCGGATGTAAAAAGAGAGCACAAGGGGTCGAACTCATACCCTAGTTCGGCAGGAGTTTGCTACAGCGGCAACGGCGGAGCAGATTCCCATTGATGGCGACAAAAACCAGCGGCGTGAGGTCGCTGGCGGCAAGGAGACGATCCAGAAACCCGAGGAGGCAGAAATTTCCAAAATCTCACCCGTGGATATATATATGTCCCGACCCTGTCGGTGTGACCGAGTGGAACAACTCAGTGGCACCGAGATGCAGAATCACAAGTGGTTTCTGCAACTCGGTGTGACCGAAATGTTCGAATCGGTTGCACCGAGATGAAAACCTAGATCAACTTAGTGAACTCGGTGTGACCAAAATGGATGACTCGGTCATACCGAAATGCACAAAGAGATTTTGGAAGTTTAAGTCTATGATGAATCGGGGACTCCGAGTGCTCCTCACACAGAGTGGTTTGAATCTGACTTGATCAAACTTTGTGATGTAGCATGAATAGAGTTTGAGACGAGAAAAACATAGATAGCTAGAGGAGGTTCTTAGGCAATCTTGTCCACCCACTTCGCAAAAGAGAAAGAACCAAACAATCAAAGCAACAAGTGGATGTCCTCGAATGAGTAAAATATGCAACCAACATGCTCACACAATAAAATGGTAAATGAAATATGTGGCAAAGCATGCACAAACACTCTAGCATCTATCAAGCAATTTGCGATGACTAGGTCATCTATATATGAGTATATTGTAGGAGTCAAATGAGAACATTTGATCATAGGTCATACTCATCGTTTAAGCACAAGTGGGGTTACCACTTTTACATAAAGCATTGTTGTGTTCACACCGTTAGAGTTGCTTTAGCTCATTTCTTAAGAGTAAATCTTCCCCTAGATGTGATATCCCCCCTAAGAGGGATGAACTAACCTTGGGTTTTGTCGATGATGACTTCATGTAGGTGTTGAAGATGTGGACGCTCAATGTTGATGTAGATCATTCGGAGCAATCCATTGGAGTGAGTTGCACTTTCAATACCTACACGGGTTAGTCCCACAAGGAACAAGCAAGGATATCCATAGACATAGAACGATGTACACACAAGATGATGTCCATGAAAGCATTAGGTTGCCTTGTCCCTTGTCTTACCAACAAGAGGGTTTGTGACTCCTTGAACTAGTGCAGGATATGGAAGTTGTTTGCACTTGTTCTTGCCAAAATGATATGAGTGAAGTGTGTTGGCGGAGTCACCCTCAATAACTCTCTAGTTCTTCTTGTTCGGAATCAACATCATCTTGATGGGAATCCTTGGGGTTGTAGTCGTACTTGATGAAGTAGAACTTGATGTAGTCTTGGGAACCCACTTGACCAAGGCCTTGGGAGCTTCTTCAAATGCATCAATCTCCTCTTGAAGCTTATCCTTGCCTTTTTGCTTGTGGTCTTATGGTGGAAGATCATCTTGAGCTTGTGTCCCTTAGAAAGAAGTAGGATCATACCTATCTCGTTGAGGAACAAACTTTGTCTTGGGGTATTGATCTTCTTCCCACTCAACTCCATTGGCATTGAACTTTCGTTCAAAACCAACACCTTGGTTCTTCCAGTGCCTTCCTTGCTTGCGTACAATTTCCTCAAATTGCTTACTTCCGGCAAGGCTCTTGTAAACACCTTTCTCTATAATTCCCTTCAATAAGCTATTTTCTTGCTCAAGTGTAACTTGGCTAAGAGAATCATTAGTGGAATCAAGAGAACAACTAGAAGCAACAACATTGGTTTTAGCATGATTATTGTTACTACTAGAAGAATAATCTTTGTTACTTTTGTTGCTAGATTTAACTTGTGGCATGTAAGTAGACAAGAGTAAACGCTTGGCAATGTAAGAAGAACTTTTCTTGCGAAGATCATTATTGATTGCCTTTAAAAACTTATGCTCTTGCTCTAGGTTGAGCTTTTCAAAGTGTAGCTTCTCACGAGTCTTTAAAAGTTCTCGATGACCTTCCAAGGTAGTTTCATGAGCTAACTTAAGAGTATTTAGTTCTTTAGTTAGACGATCAATATCCTTCTTATCATCATCATTCGTTTTATCTTGATTAGCATGATTAATAGCAAATTCATCATAGTTTTCATAACTAGAGTTATCAACAAGTAAATCATCATCACCTAAGAAATCATCTTCATCACTATTGAAATCAACATACTCGGGGTGTGATACCTTTGGGCCTTTAGACATGAAGCATCTTCCAATTCCTTCATTTGGTGAGTCAAATATGTCATAGGAGTTGGTTGACACAAGTGCTAGACTAGCAACACCTTCATCTTGAGTATATTCGAAGTCGGAGTGATAACTTCTTTTGGAGTGATGGTCGGAATCGGAGCCGGATACCCATTCACCAACGTGAGCTTGATGTCTTTGTTTTGTGTAGCTCTTTGATGATTTGTCCTTCCTTTTTGAATCCTTGCTTCTCCGGGAGGTTCTTCGTTCATAACGATCATCTCTACTCCTTCTCTCTCTTGGTGGTGATTCTTCTCTTCTACTTCTTCTTTTAGGTGAATCTTCTCTTCTTTTGTAGGGAGTCGTACACTCATTGGAGTAGTGTCCAGGTCTTCCACAATTGTAGCAATTACGTTCACGACTCGAAGATCTTTTGTCATTGTAGGACCTTGACTTGGAACTTCTTTCCTTGCTTCTACTCTTGTAGAACTTGTTGAAGTTCTTCACCATTAGGCTCAATTCTTCATTGAAGGTTTGTTTCTCACTTGACGATGTAGGAGCATCACATGAGGCTTTCTAAGCACCACTTGACTTGTTGTGAAGCTCTTCTTTATCCTTGAGTGACATCTCATGAGCAACAATTCTTCCAATGACTTCCGTTGGCTTGAGATCTTTGTAATTGGGCATCATTTGGATCAATGTGCACACGGTATCATATTTTCCATCCAAGGCTCTTAGGATATTCTTGATGATGAATCTATCAGTCATCTCTTCACTTCCTAAGCCGACAATCTCATTTGTGATGAGAGCATGCCTAGAATACATTTCAGCGACACATTCACCATCCTTCAGCTTGAACTTGTCAAGCTGACTTTGAAGCACATCCAATTTGGATTCCTTGACGGAGTCAGTACCATTGTGCATCTCAATCAAAGTATCCCAAATTTCTTTTGCATTCTCAAGACGGCTGATTTTGTTGAATTCTTCGGGGCACAATCCGTTGAAGAGAATATCACAAGCTTGAGCATTGTATTGCAGCATCTTCAACTCTTCCGCGGTAGCTTCACGGTTCGGTTCTCTTCCATTGAATAACTCACCTTGCAAGCCAATGCACACAATAGCCCAAACGGTGGGGTTATGTCCAAGAATATGCATTTTCATCTTATGCTTCCAACTAGCAAAATTAGTACCATCAAAGTAAGGACCTCTACAGTGGTAATTTCCCTTGCTAGATGCCATACTCTCCTAGGTTGTGAAACCAAGGCTATGATCACCAAAAGCTACGGAAATCAAGGCAAATGGAGACCGTAGCTATGATACCACTTGTAGGATCGAAAGTATGTATAGAGGGGGTGATTAGACTACTTGACCAAATGAAAATCTAGCCTTTTCCCAATTTTAAGTCTTGGTAGATTTTAGCAACTTTACACAAGTCAAGCAAATCAACCTACACATGCAATTCTAAGAGTATAGCAGCGGAATGTAAAACATTGCACATGAAGGTAAAGGGAGGAGTTTGAGGGAGCAAACGCAATTGGAGACACGGAGATTTTTGGCGTGGTTCTGATAGGTGGTGCTATTGTACATCCATGTTGATGGATACTTCAACCCACGAAGGGTAACGGCTGCGCGAGTCCACGGAGGGCTCCACCCACGAAGGGTCCACGAAGAAGCAACCTTGTCTATCCCACCATGGCCATCGCCCATGAAGGACTTGCCTCACTAGGGTAGATCTTCACGAAGTAGGCGATCTCCTTGCCCGTACAACTCCTTGGTTCAACTCCACAATCTTGACGGAGGCTCTCAAGTAACACCTAACCAATCTAGGAGACACCACTCTCGAAAAGGTAATAGATGGTGTGTTGATGATGAACTCCTTGCTCTTGTACTTCAAATGATAGTCTCCCCAACACTCAACTCTCTCTCATAGGATTGGATTTGGTGGAAAGATGATTTGAGTGGAAAGCAACTTGGGGAAGGCTAGAGATCAAGATTTATGTGGTTGGAATGGAATATCTTGACCTCAACACATGAGTAGGTGGTTCTCTCTCAGAAAATGAATGCTGGAAGTGTAGGCATGTTCTGATGGCTTTCTCCACGAATGAAGAGAGGGTGGAGGGGTATATATAGCCTCCACACAAAATCTAACCGTTAAACACAATTTACCAAACTCAGTGAGACCGAATCATGAAACTGGGTCAGACCGATTTAGTTCATAATGTGATTGTTAGGCATTTCGGTGGGACCGACATGTCAACTTGGTGGGACCGATTTCTTTAGGGTACGGGCATAGCGTAATCTCGGTGAGACCAATTACACAAACTCGGTGGGACCGACTTTGGTAATAAGATAACCAGAGAGTTGGTCAGGCAAACTCGGTGGGACCGATTCGCTCTTATAAGTGAGACCGAAAAGTTATGAAGGGGAAACAGAGAGTTTGCATTGTGAACTCGGTGGGGCCGATCGCTCATCTCGTTTAGACCGAAACGTCACAAAGGGAAACAGAGAGTTTGCAATCTCATCTCACTAAGACCGAGATCCCTATCGGTGGGACGAAGTGACTAGGGTTTCTGGCAGTGGCTATGTCAAATGAAATCGGTGGCGCAGGATAGATCAAATCGGTGGGGCCGAGTTTGACTTTTAGTTCGGGACATATGTGGATATGAGAAAGTGGTTGAGGGTTTTTGGAGCATATCACTAAGCATCTTGAGCAAGCAAGCCATTAAGCAACACCTCATCCCCTTTTATTAGTATTGGCCTTTCCTTAGCATTTTGAGGGGTCCACATTACTAATCCATGCCATGCCAATCATTGAACTTTCCTGAAATATTCATCTTGAAATAGCATTAGTTCAATGAGTTATATGTTGTTAATAATTACCAAAACCACCCAGGGATAGTTGCACTTTCACTGGTGCTATGCTTCTACGAGCGAGCCAGCTATCTTCTCCCACGCAAAAGCGGGTCATAAGTGCGGTAAGGGCAGCCATGGACTTTGGTTTCTCTTGGCTGAGGTGTCAGGCTAGCCACTCGTCTCGGACGTTGCGCTTGAAGGCCGCGTGGGCTTCGACGTCCGAAAAAATCCACAACCTGGTTCTTTATAATTAAGAACCTGGTCCAGAGCTTCCGGGCTGATTCACCGGGTTGCTGGATTATGTTACTAAGGTCATCGGCATCCGGGGGCCGAACATAGGTACCTTGGAAGTTGTCTCTAAAGGTGTCCTCCAAGTCCTCCCAGCTTCCAATAGAGTTTTCTGGGAGGCTATTCAGCCAATGTAGTGTTGTTCCCTTAAGTTTTAGGGGGAGGTACTTGATGGCATGGAGGTCATCACCGCGGGCCATGTGGATATGGAGAAGAAAGTCTTTGATCCATACTACGGGATCTCTGGTGCCATCGTATGATTTAGTGTTTACGGGTTTAAACCCTTCTGGGAACTGGTGCTCCATTACTTCATCGGTGAAGCATAGAGGGTGTGCGGCTCCTCTGTATCGGGCGACGTCCCGACGCAGTTAGGATGGAGTCCGTATGCGGTTTTCGGCCCGTGTAAGGTTTTGTTTATCGCGCCAGGCTTGATGGTCGTCTTCTCGCGCTGGTGCACGCCCTCGTGATCCATAAATTGATCTGGTATGACTAGCTCTATTGTCCAGGTCCTGTCGCAGGTCGTGCGTGCGTCCTGCGGCCGCTGTTTCTCTGCCTCTAGGGCAAGGTGGCGCAGGTTGGTGTTTGGCTTGGGTTGCCGCTCTGTCCCGACCACGAGGTGGCCGGTCAGGTCCGTCAGCTACGTTGTGTTCTCTCGGTATAGGCTCTAGGACCTCCTCGTCGAATTGGGAGAGCAACCTACGCTTTGGATAACTTTTACTTGGGCGCTCGAGGCTGTATTCCTCGGCTGCCAGGACATTAGTCCATCTGTCATTGAGTAAATTCCGATCGGCTTGAAGTTGCTGCCGCTTCTTTTTCAGCCTTCTTGCTGTGGCTATTAGCCGGCGCTTGAAACACTCTTGTTCAAGGGGGTCCTCTGGTACAATGAAGTCTTCGTCGCCCAGGCTCTCATCCTCTTCGGATGTTGGTAGGTAGTTACTATCCTCTGAGCCCTCGTCCTCAAGGGGGTCGTCAGGGTTTACTTGCCCTTCCTCCCAATCATCGTGTTTGGATGTTGGTTCAATAGGGGCTTCTTGGTCTTCGGCGTTATCCGGAGTATTGTTGTCTTTGGTGTTGGTATTGCTGTCTTTTTCTCGGCGTGGTTTAGAGTGACGCTTTGGTGGTGCCACAGGAGAGTTATTATTGACTGGGTCCTTCCCACTTTCGCCATCATTCTCGTTGAGTGTGTCCACCATATACATGTCATGTGTGTAAGTAGCCGTCCAGCGTCCGATAAGCGGCGGGTTTTGGCTTTGCTCTTCTCCGGCATCGTCGTCCATGCCATTGTGTCCTCGGAAGCGTATTCGAGCATGCCGGTTAAGTCCTTTACAGTGGCTATGAAGTGGGTGGTGGGTGGGACGTAAAATTCCCCGCTCTCAGCCCCTAGTGCGGGCTGGGCATAGTTCGACAGCGATCCTTCTGTAATGGCGAGAGATCGCATTAAGTCCAGAGCCTTGTTTAAGAGTGGGGTCTGGACAGGGAAGCGAGAATCCATGGAGCGGGGTGGGACATGAGTTCCCTGGCCGAGCTCGTATAACATAGACCTCGAGAGTTCGGAGTTGGTGTACGGAGGCGAGTCCGGCTCGATGAGGATAGAGGGAGCCAGGAGTGATTCCGGGCCGCCTGTGAAACAATCCTCTCCGTGTCTCCGGTGCTGAGCTCTATGGCTGCAAAGAGTCCGGCGGGCTCTAAACTCCCGTCTTTGGACTCGGCGAGGAGTTCCGGATCTGAGTCCGAAGCTGTGGTTGAGGTCGCGAACCCTTGGAAGATCAAGTCTCCCCGGATATCAGCGACATAGTTTAGGTTTCCGAAACTGATCTAATGACCAGGGGCGTAGCTGTCGATCTGCTCAAGATGGTCAATTGAATTGGCACGCAGTGCGAAGCCGCTGAATACGAAGATTTGGCCGGGGAGAAAAGTTTCCCTTAGGGCGGAATTGTTGTGGATGGTTGATGGATCCATCGAGCCTTCTGGTGACGACACAGTGGAACTCTCATTGAAAGCACCAATATCAGTGTCAAAACTAGCAGATCTCGGGTAGGGGGTCCCGAACTGTGCGTCTAAGGATCGAAGGTAACAAGGAGGCAAGGGACATGATGTTTACCCAGGTTCGGGCCCTCTTGATGGAGGTAATACCCTACTTCCTGCTTGATTGACTTTGATGAGTATAGGGGTTACAAGAGTTGATCTACCTCGAGATCGTAATGGCTAAACCCTAGATGTCTAGCATGTATGATTGTGTTCTTGCCCTACGGACTAAACCCTCCGATTTATATAGACACCGGAGGGATCTAGGGTTGTACAGAGTCGGTTACAGAGAAAGGAAGGTAAATGATCCAAACGCCAAACTTGCCATCCACGCAAAGATGAGTTCCATCCGGACACGGGGAAGGTTCTTCTATCTCGTATCTTTATGACCCATCAGTCTGGCCCATATCACATAGCCCGGACGCCCGAGGACCCCTTAGTCCAGGACTCCCTCAAACTGCGAGAATTAAATCAACATCTATATCATGCATATATGACTCCAAACTTACATGTTTACATGATATTATGTGGTTCTTATTTACAATTTGTTTAGCAAATACCTTGCGTGCAATGTGCGTATACCTTACTAGTAACCTTAGGGGTGTCGTGTAAAAAATGTTCGCTACACGCAGCTCACCTACCATCGCATCCCACCGTGTAATCCACCACCACGCCCGCTCAATCTATGTGGTGCGACACCTACATCAACTCCATTGGTGAGAATGACCGGATCCAAACGCCGCCCTGTTGGGGAACACGGTAATTTCAAAAAAATTCCTACGATCACACAAGATCTATCTAGGTGATGCATAGCAACGAGAGGGGAGAGTGTGTCCATGTACCCTCGTAGACCGAAAGCGTAAGCGTTTCAATAAGGCGGTTGATGTAGTCAAACTTCTTCGCGATCCAACCGATCAAGTAACGAACATACCGCACCTCCGCGTTCAACACACGCTTAGCTCGATGATGTCCCGCATGCTCTTGATCCAGTTGAGCACAAGGGTGGGTTCCGTCAGCACGACGGCATGGCGAAGGTGATGATTATGCTACTGGCGCAGGGCTTTGCCTAAGCACTACGATGGTATGATCGAGGTGTGTAACTGTGGAGGAGGGAACCACACACGGTTAAGAGAAACTTGTGTGTCTTTGGGGTGCCCCATGCCCACGTATATAAAGGAGGGAGGGAGGGAGGCCGGCCCCCTAGGGGTGCGCCTAGAGTATGGAGTCCTATTAGGACTTGCAAGTCCTAGTAGGAGTCCCTTTCCCTTTTGGAGTAGGAGAGAAGGAAAGAGGGAAAGAGAGAGGGAGTAGGAAAGGGCAAGGGGGGCGCCGCCCCCTTCCCCTAGTCCAATTCGGACCCATGGGGGGCGCCACCTCCCCTTTGGCCTGCCTCCTCCTTTCCCGTATGGCCCAATAAGGCCCATTACTTCTCCCGGTGAATTCCCATAACTCCCCGGTACTCCAAAAAAATACCCGAATCACTCAGAACCTTTCTGATGTCCGAATATAGCCTTCCAATATATGAATCTTTACGTCTCGACCATTTCGAGACTCCTCCTCATGTCCGTGATCTCATCCGGGACTGCGAACAAACTTCGGTCAAAACACATAACTCATAATACAAATCCTCATCGAACGTTCAGCGTGCGGACCCTACGGGTTCGAGAACTATGTAGACATGACCGAGACACATCTCCGGTCAATAACCAATAGCGGAACCTGGATGCTCATATTGGCTCCTACATATTCTACAAAGATCTTTATCGATCAAACCCCATAACAATATACATTGTTCCCTTTGTTATCGGTATGTTACTTGCCCGAGAGTCGATCGTGGGTATCATCATACCTAGTTCAATCTCGTTACCGCAAGTCTCTTTACTCGTTCCGTAATGCTTCATCCCGAACTAACTCATTAGTCACATTGCTTGCAAGGCTTATAGTGATGAGCATTAGCGAGAGGGCCCAGACATACCTCTCCGATACACGGAGTGGCAAATCCTAATCTTGATCTATGCCAACCCAATAAACACCTTCGGAGACACCTGTAGAGCATCTTTATAATCACCCAGTTACGTTGTGACGTTTGATAGCACACAAGGTGTTCCTCCGGTATTCGGGAGTTGCATAATCTCATAGTCTGAGGAACGTGTATAAGTCATGAAGAAAGCAGTAGCAATGAAACTGTAACGATCATAATGCTAAGCTAACAGATGGGTCTTGTACATCACATCATTCTCCTAATGACGTGATCCCGTTCATCAAATGACAACACATGTCTATGGTTAGGAAACTTAACCATCTTTGATTAACGAGCTAGTCAAGTAGAGGCATAATAGGGACACTATGTTTTGTCTATGTATTCACATATGTACTAAGTTTCCGGTTAATAAAATTCTAGCATGAATAATAAACATTTATCATTATATAAGGAAATATAAATAACAACTTTGTTATTGCCTCTAGGGCATATTTCCTTCAGTCTCCCACTTGCACTAGAGTCAATAATCTAGTTCACATCGCCATGTGATTTAACATCAATAGTTCAGATCTGTATGTGATTAACACCCATAGTTCACATCGCCATGTGACCAACAACAAAAGGGTTTATTAGAGTCAATACTATACTTCACATTGCTATGAGATTAACACCCAAAGAGTACTAAGGTGTGATCATGTTTTGCTTATGAGAGAAGTTTAGTCAACGGGTCTGTCACATTCAGAGTCGTATGTACTTTGCAAATATTCTATGTCTACAATGCTCTGCATAGAGCTATTCTAGCTAATTATTCCCACTTTCAATATGTATCCAGATTGAGACTTAGAGTCATCTGGATCGGTGTAAAAGCTTGCATCGACGTAACTCTTTATGACGAACTCTTTATCACCCCATCACCGAGAAACATTTCCTTAGTCCTCACAAAGGATAATTTTGACTGATGTCCAGTGATCAACTCCTAGATCACTATTGTGCCCCCTTGCCAAACTCATGGCAAGGTACATAATAGGTCTGGTACACAGCACAACATACTTTATAGAACCTATGACTGTGGCATAGGGAATGACTTTCGTTATCTTTCTATATTCTACCGTGGTCGGGCTTGAGTCTTACTCAACTTTACACCTTGTAATACAGATAAGAACTCCTTTGACTGATCCATTTTGAACTCTTTCAAAAACTTGTCAAGGTATTTACTCATTGAAAAATCTTATCAAGCGTCTTGATCTATCTCTATAGATCTTGATGCCCAATATGTAAGCAGCTTCACCGAGGTCTTTCATTGAAAAACTCTCATTCAAGTATCCCTTTATGCTATTCGGAAATTCTATATCATTTCCAATCAACAATATGTAATCCACATATAATATTAGAAATGCTATAGAGCTCCCACTCACTTTCTTGTAAATACAGGCTTCTCCAAAAGTTTGTATAAAACCACATGCTTTGATCACACTATCAAAGCGTTTATTCCAACTCCGAGAGGCTTGCACCAGTCCATAAATGGATCACTAGAGCTTGCACACTTTGTTAGCACCCTTTGGATCAACAAAACCTTTTGGTTGCATCATATACAACTCTTCTTCCAGAAATCCATGCAGGAATGCAGTTTGACATCCACCTGCCAAATTTCATAATCATAAAATGCAGCAATTGCTAACATGATTCAGACAGACTTAAGCATCACTACGGCTGAGAAAGTCTCATTGTAGTCAACCCCTTGAACTTCTCAAAAACCTTTTGCGACAAGTCGAGCTTTGTAGATAGTAACACTACTATCAGCGTCCGTCTTCCTCTTGAAGATCCATTTATTCTTAATGGCTTGACGATAATTGGGCAAGTCCACCAAAGTCCACACTTTGTCCTCATACATGGATCCCATCTCAGATTTCATGGCCTCAAGCCATTTCATGGAATCTGGACTCATCATCGCTTCCTCATAGTTTGTAGGTTCATCATGGTCTAGTAACATGACTTCTAGAATAGGATTACCGTACCACTCTGGTGCAGATCGTACTCTGGTTGACCTACGAGGTCCGGTAGTAACTTGATCTGAAGTTTCATGATCATCATCATTAGCTCATAATCCCCAAGTGCAGGGAACCATCATAGCAATTCCCAAAGGTGGAAGTGATAAGTATGGAGTGTCGCACCCACAAGGATCTAAAGGTAAGATAAATATTCTCTCAAGCCCTATATGCCACTGATACGACTCTACATGCATCGAACGTTTGCTTCCAACTAGAAACAAGAAATAAAACTGTGTTGTGGGTATAAAGAGGATAACTTTGCATGATATCGGAGAGATAAAATATGAAAGTAGGTGCTGTTATCATAAAGTTAGAATATATTACTAAATATTATAAATAGTGAGTGTGGAATAATGGTGGATCGGTGTGCGGAATTGTCCTAGGCGATTGTTAACAAGACCGGTGATCACTATTGTAGTTTCATATGAGGGAGAGGCATAAGCTAACATACTTTCTCTACTTGGATCATATGCACTTATGATTGGAACTCTAGCAAGCATCCGCAACTACTAAAGATCATTAAGGTAAAACCCAACCATAGCATTAAAGCATCAAGTCCTCTTTATTCCCATATGCAACAATCCCTCTTACTCGGGTTTGTGTTTCAGTCACTCACCAACCCACTATAAGCGAATCATGAATGTATTGCAACACCCTACAGCGGGGATCCCTCACGCTTGCGCGACACGGAGGGCACCATAGGACAACATCAAAGTAAAACATACAACTCATACCAATCTAGATCATCAATCAACCCAAAGACAAAAGATATCTACTCAAAACATCATAGGATGGCAACACATCATTGGATCATAATATGTGGCATAAAGCACCATGTTCAAGTAGGGATTACAACGGGGTGCGGGAGAGTGGACCGCGTAAAATAGATGAGGATGGTGATGATGATGGTGATGTTGATGAAGACGATCACCGCGGCGATGATTCCCCTCCCAATGGCACTCTGGTGCCACCAAGAGAGAGGAGGAGAGGTTCTCCCCCTTGTGCTTCCTCCTCCATGGCTTTCCCCCTCTGGTCCTTGGCCTTCATGGCGACGATGGCCCCTCCGAAATCCTCCTCCATGGCCTCCGGTGATGATGCCCCCCACCGGCAGGGTGCCGGAGAGGGCCTAGATTGACTTCTCGTGGCTATAGAGGCTTGCGGCGGCGGAACTTCCGATCTAGGTTATTTCCTGAAGGTTTCTGTATTTATAGGAATTTTTGGCGTATGTTTCATGTCAGGGGGGTCTCCTTGCTGTCCACGAGATAGGGGGCGCGCCCTTGGGGGGTGGGCGTGCCCCCCACCCTCGTGGGCAGCCCGGGACTCTTCTGGCCCAACTCCGGTGCTCCGTGGTCTTCTTTTGGTCCATAAAAAATCATCAAAAATTGGCACGTCAATTGGACTCCGTTTGATATTCCTTTTCGGTAAAACTAAAAAATAAGGAGAAAAGAGAAACTGGCACTGGGCTCTAGGTTAATAGGTTACTCCCAAAAATCATATAAAATGGCATATAAATGCATATAAAACATCATAGATGGATAATATAATAGCATGAATACTTCATAAATTATAGATACGTTGGAGACGTATCATTAGCTTCCTCACTAATTAGTGTAGGAATCACTGGAACTGATTTCTATGATGAACTACTTTCCAATTCGGGAGAAGGTACAATTACCTCATCAAGTTCTACTTTCCTCCCACTCACTTATTTTGAGAGAAACTCCTTCTCTAGAAAGGATCCATTCTTAGCAACGAATATCTTGCCTTCGGATCTTGTGATAGAAGGTGTACCCAATAGTTTCCTTTGGGTATCCTCTGAAGACGCACTTCTCCGATTTGGGTTTGAGCTTATTAGATTGAAGCTCTTTCACATATATTATTTCCAATAAGTCATTAGCTTGTTCCATTGTTCCGAAGAACGGAGTTTTAGTCATCTTGCCCATAAAGCACGGTTCACAAGTGTCAAATGATTCATAATCAAGTGATTCCAAAAGTCCATCTTTATGGAGTTTCTTCATGCGCTTTACACCGATATGACCCAAACGGCAGTGCCACAAATAAGTTGAACTATCATTATCAACTTTGCAACTTTTGGCATCAATATTATGAATATGTGTATCATCACGACCGAGATTCAATAAACCATCAACATTGGGTGTATGACCATAGAATGTTTTATTCATGTAAACAGAATAACAATTATTCTCCGTCTTAAATGAATAACCGTATTGCAATGAACATGGTCTAATCATATTCATGCTCAACGCAAACACCAAATAACATTTATTTAGGTTCAACACTAATCCCGAAAGTATAGGGAGTGTGCGATGATGATCATATCAATCTTAGAACCACTTCCAACATACATCGTCACTTCATCCTTAACTAGTCTCTATTTATTCCGTAACTCCTGTTTCGAGTTACTAATCTTAGCAACCGAACAAGTATCGAATACCCAGGGGCTACTATGAACACTAGCAAGGTACACATCAATAACCTGTATATCAAATATACCTTTGTTCACTTTGCCATCCCTCTTTTCTACCAAATATTTGGGGTAGATCTGCTTCCAGTGACCATTTCCTTTATAGTAGAAGCACTCAGTTTCAGGCTTAGGTCTAGCTTCGGGAGTGACAACTTGCATGCCATTCTATTTGAAGTTCCCTTTCTTTCCCTTTGCCCTTTTCTTGAAACTAGTGGTCTTGTCGATCATCAACACTTGATGCTTTTTCTTGATTTCTACCTTCGTTGATTTTAGCATCACGAAGAGCTCAGGAATCATTTTCGTCATCCCTTGCATACTATAGTTCATCACGAAGTTCCAGTAACTTGGTGATGGTGACTAGAGAACTTTGTTAATCACTTTCTTATCCGAAAGATTAACTCCCACTTGATTCAAGCGATTGTAGTACTCATACATTCTGAGTACATGCTCACTAGCTAAGCAATTCTCCTCCATCTTTTAGGCGAAGTACTTGTCGGAGGTCTCATACCTCTCGACACGGGCATGAGTCTGAAATACCAATTTCAGCTCTTGGAACATCTCATATGCTCTGTGGCGTTCAAAACTTTTCTGAAGTCCCAATTCTAAGCCATAAAGCATGGAGAACTAAACTATCAAGTAGTCATCATATTGATCTAGCCAAACGTTCATAACGTCTGCGTCTGCTCCTACAATAGGTCTGTCACCTAGCGGTGCATCAAGGACATAATTCTTCTGTGCAGCAATGAGGATAAACCTCAGATCACGGACCCAGTCCGCATCATTGCTACTATCATCTTTCAACTTATTTTTTTCTAGGAACATATCAAAAATAAAGGGAAGCTACAACGCGAGCTATTGATCTACAAATAATTTGCAAAATACTATCAGGACTAAGTTCATGATAAATTAAAGTTCAATTAATCATATTACTTAAGAGCTCCCACTTAGATAGACATACCTCTAGTCACCTAAATGATCACGTGATCCATATCAACTAAACCATGTCCGATCATCATGTGAGATGGAGTAGTTTTCAATGGTGAAATGACTATGTTGATCATATCTACCATATGATTCACGCTCGACCTTTCGGTCTCCAGTGTTCCGAGGCCATATCTGCATATGCTAGGCTCGTCAAGTTTAACCCGAGTATTCTGTGTGTGCAAAACTAGCTTGCACCCGCTGTATGTGAACGTAGAGCCTATCACACCCGATCATCACGTGGTGTCTCAACACAAAGAACTGTCGCAACAGTGCATACCAAGGGAGAAGACTTATACCTTGAAATTTAGTAAGGGATCATCTTATAATGCTACCGCCGTACTAAGAAAAATAAGATGCATAAAAGATAAACATCACATGCAATCAAAAGATGTGACATGATATGGCCATCATCATCTTGTGCTTATGATCTCCATATCCAAAGTACTATCATGATCTCCATCATCATCGGTATGACACCATGATCTCCATCATCTTGATCTCTATCAACGTGTCATCACATGGTCGTCTCGCCAACTATTTCTTTTGTAACTATTTCTATCGCATAGCGATAAAGTAAAGAAATTATATGGCGCTTGCACCTTATGCAATAAAGAGACAACCATAAGGCTCTTTCCAGTTGCCGATAACTTTGTTACAAAACATGATTCTCATACAACAAATTATATCACATCATGTCTTGACCATATCAAATCACAACATGCCCTGCAAAAACAAGTTAGACGTCCTCTACTTTGTTGTTGCAAGTTTTGCATGGCGGCTACGGGCTTCTAGCAAGAACCGTTCTTACCTACGCATCAAAACTACAATGTTTTTTCATCAAGTGTGCTGTTTTAACCTTCAACAAGGACCGGCCGTAGTCAAACTCAATTCAACTAAAGTTGGAGAAACAAACACCCGCCAGCCACCTGTGTGCAAAAGCACGTCGGTAGAACCAGTCTCATGAACGCGGTCATGTAATGTTGGTCCGGGCCACTTCATCCAACAATACCGCCGAATCAAAGTAAGACATTGGTGGTAAGCAGTATGACTATTATCGCTCACAACTCTTTGTGTTCTACTCGTGTATATAACATCTATGCAAAAACCTGGCTCAGATGTCACTGTTGGGGAACGCGGCAATTTCAAAAAAATTCCTACGATCACGCAAGATCTATCTAGGTGATGCATAGCAACAAGAGGGGAGAGTGTGTCCATGTACCCTTGTAGACCGAAAGCGGAAGTGTTTCAATAATGCGGTTGATGTAGTCGAACTTCTTCGCGATCCAACCGATCAAGTACTGAATGTACGGCACCTCCACGTTCAGCACACGTTCAGCTTGATGACGACCCTCGTGCTCTTGATCCAGCTGAGGACAAAGGTGAGTTCCGTCAGCACGACGGTATGGCAACGGTGATGATGATGCTACCGGCGCAGGGCTTTGCCTAAGCACTACGATGGTATGATCCAGGTGTGTAACTATGGAGGGGGCCACCGCACACGGTTAAGAGAAACTTGTGTGTCCTTGGGGTGCCTGTTGGGGAACGTAGTAATTACAAAAAAATTCCTACGCACACAGAAGATCATGGTCACGCATAGCAATGAGAGGGGAGAGTGTCGTCCACGTACCCTCGTAGACCGTAAGCAGAAGCGCTATGACAACGCGGTTGATGTAGTCGTACGTCTTCACGATTGACCGATCCTCAGTACCGAACGCAAGGCACCTCCATGTTCAGCACACGTTCAGCTTGGTGACGTCCCGCGAACTCACGATCTAGTAGAGCTCGAAGGAGAGTTTCTTCAGCACGACGGCGTGATGACGATGTTAATGAACTTACGGATGCAGGGCTTCGCCTAAGCACCGCTACGGTATGACCGAGGTGGATTATGGTGGAGGGGGGCACCGCACACGGCTAAGAGATCAATGATCAATTGTTGTGTCTCCAAGGGGTGCCCCCTCCCCGTATATAAAGGAGTGGAGGTGGGGGAGGGGGCCGGCCTCCTATGGCACACCCCATGAGGAGTCCTACTCCCATCGGGAGTAGGACTCCCCCCTTCCAAGTAGGAGTAGGAGAGGGGAAGGATGGGAGAGAAGGAGAGAAGGAAAGGGGGGCGCCGCCCCCCTCCTTGTCCAATTCGGACTAGAGGGGGAGGGGGCGCGCGGCTGCCCTGTCCGCCCCTCCTCTTCTCCCACCAGGGCCCATTAGGCCCAATATACTCCCCGGGGGGTTCTCGTAACCCCCCGGTACTCCGGTATATGTCTGAAACCTCCCGAAACACTTCCGGTGTCTGCACATAGTCGTCAAATATATCGATCTCTATGTCTTGACCATTTAGAGACTCCTCGTCATGTCCATGATCATATCCGGGACTCCGGACTACCTTCGGTACATCAAAACATATAAACTCATAATACCGATCGTCACCGAATGTTAAGCGTGCGGACCCTACGGGTTCGAGAACTATGTAGACATGACCGAGACTCGTCTCCGATCAATAACCAATAGCGGAACCTGGATGCTCATATTGGCTCCCACGTATTCTAGGAAGATCTTTATCGGTCAAACCGCATAACAACATACGTTGTTCCCTTTGTCATCGGTATGTTACTTGCCCGAGATTCAATCGTCGGTATCATCATACCTAGTTCAATCTCGTCACCGGCAAGTCTCTTTACTCGTTCCGTAATGTATCATCCCGCAACTAACTCATTAGTCACATTGCTTGCAAGGCTTATAGTGATGTGCATTACCGAGAGGGCCCAGAGATACCTCTCCGACAATCGGAGTGACAAATCCTAATCTCGATCTATGCCAACCCAACAAACGCCATCGGAGACACCTGTAGAGCACCTTTATAATCACCCAGTTATGTTGTGACGTTTGGTAGCACACAAAGTGTTCCTCCGGTATTCGGGAGTTGCATAATCTCATAGTCATAGGAACATGTATAAGTCATGAAGAAAGCAATAGCAACATACTAAATGATCAAGTGCTAAGCTAACGGAATGGGTCAAGTCAATCACATCATTCTCTAATGATGTGATCCCGTTAATCAAATGACAGCTCATGTCTATGGCTAGGAAACTTAACCATCATTGATTCAACGAGCTAGTCAAGTAGAGGCATACTAGTGACACTCTGTTTGTCTATGTATTCACACATGTATCAAGTTTCCGGTTAATACAATGCTAGCATGAATAATAAACATTTATCATGAAATAAGAAAATAAATAATAACTTTATTATTGCCTCTAGGGCATATTTCCTTCAGTCTCCCACTTGAACTAGAGTCAACAATCTAGTTCACATTGCCATGTGATTCAACACCAATAGTTCACATCACCATGTGATTAACACCCATAGTTCACATCGCCATGTGACCAACACTCAAAGGGTTTACTAGAGGCAGTAATCTTAGTTCACATCGTCATGTGATTAACACCCAAAGAGTACTAAGGTGTGATCATGTTTTACTTGTGAGAGAAGTATAGTCTGCCATATTCAGATCCGTAAGTATTTTGCAAATTTCTATGTCTACAATGCTCTGCACGGAGCTACTCTAGCTAATCGCTCCCACTTTCAATATGTATCTAGATTGAGACTTAGAGTCATCTGGATCAGTGTTAAAACTTGCATCGACGTAACCCTTTACGACGAAACTTTTGTCACCTCCATAATCGAGAAACATATCCTTATTCCACTAATGATAATTCTAACCAATTGATACGTCTCCAACGTATCTACTTTTCCAAACACTTTTACCCTTGTTTTGGACTCTAACTTGCATGATTTGAATGAAACTAACCCGGACTGATGCTGTTTTCAGCAGAACTGCCATGGTGTTGTTGATTGTGTAGAAAACAAAAGTTCTCGGAATGACCTGCAAATCCACGAAGATAACTTTTGGAAAATATAAAAAATACTCGCGAAAGAATCAAGGCCATGGGGCCCACACCCTGTCCATGAGGGTGGGGGGCGCGCCCCTCCCCCTGGGCGCGCCTCCCTGTCTCGTGGGCCCCTTGGAGCTCCACCGACTTCAACTCCAACTCTATATATTCCGTTTCACGGAGAAAAAAAATCAGAGAGAAAGTTTCATCATGTTTTACGATACGGAGCCGCCGCCAAGCCCTAATCTCTCTCGGGAGGGCTGATCTGGAGTCTGCTCGGCGCTCCGGAGAGGGGGATTCATCAGCGTCGTCATCATCAACCATCCTCCATCACCAATTTCATGATGCTCACCACTGTGCGTGAGTAATTCCATCGTAGGCTTGCTAGACGGTGATGGGTTGGATGAGATTTACCATGTAATCAAGTTAGTGTTTTTAGGGTTTGATCCTTAGTATCCACTATGTTCTGATATTGATGTTGCTATGACTTTGCTATGCTTAATGCTTGTCACTAGGGCCCGAGTGCCATGATTTCAGATCTGAACCTATTATGTTTTCATGAATATATGTGAATTCTTGATCTTATCTTGCAAGTCTATAGTCACCTATTATGTGTTATGATCCGAGAACCCCGAAGTGACAATAATCGGGATACTTCTCGGTGATGACTGTAGTTTGAGGAGTTCATGTATTCACTATGTGTTAATGCTTTGGTCCGGTACTCTATTAAAAGGAGGCCCTAATATCCCTTAGTTTCCATTAGGAACCCCCTGCCACGGGAGGGTAGGACAAAAGATGTCATGCAAGTTCTTTTCCATAAACACGTATGACTATATTCGGAATACATGCCTACATTACATTGATGAATTGGAGCTAGTTCCATGTCACCCTATGTTATAACTGTCACATGAGGAATAGCGTCCGACATAATTATCCATCACTGATCCAATGCCTACGAGCTTTTCACATATTGTGCTTTGCTTATTTACTTTTCTGTTGCTACTGTTACAATCACTACAAAACTGCTACCGTTACTTTTACCACTGTTACTGTTACTATCATACTACTTTGCTACTAAATACTTTGCTGCAGATACTAAGTTATCCAGGCGTGGTTGAATTGACAACTCAACTGCTAATACTTGAGAATATTCTTTGGCTCCCCTTATGTCGAATCAATAAATTTGGATTGAATACTCTACCCTCGAAAACTGTTGCGATCCCCTATACTTGTGGGTTATCAAGACTATTTTTTGGCGCCGTTTTCGGGGAGCATAGCTCTATTCTTTGAGTCACTTGGGATTTATATCTGCTGATCACTATGAAGAACTTGAAAGACGAAAGAACTAAGATTTTTCCTTCAACTATGAGGGGAGGTAAGGAACTGCCATCTAGCTCTGCACTAGATTCTCCTTCTGTTTTGAGTAAGCTTGTGACACCTAAACCTGCTACTGCTATGAATTCTGATATGTCGCATGTTATTGATGATGCCACTTCTGCTATGCATGATACTTCTGATGAAACTACTTCTATGCTTGATACAATTGTGCCATTAGGTGAATTTCTTGATGAACAACTTGCTAGGGTTAGAGAGAATGAAATTATTGAAGATGATATTATTGAAGATAGTGATGATGAAGGTTCTCCCCCTAAGTATGAATTGCCTGTTGTTCCTGAGGGTTATGTTATGGATGAAGAAACTGCTAGAGATTTTCTTGCTTGCAATGATAGATTTGATCTTAAGAAGTTACCAGCTAAACTTAAACAGAAAACTCTGAATGCTAGAATGAAATATGACCCTGCTTTTGCTACTTCACCTATCTTTGTTACTGATAAGTATTATGAATTCTCTGTCGATCCTGAGATAATTACTTTGGTTGAATCTGGTCCTTTTTATGGCTATGAATCTGAAACTGTCCTGGGCTTGTGGCACATCTTACTAAGTTAAATGATATAGCCACCCTGTTCACTAATGATGAGAAATCTCGCTACTATTATATCCTTAAGATATTTCCGTTCTCATTAAAGGGTGATGCTAAAACTTGATTTAATTCTCTTGATCCTGGTTGTGTGCGTAGTCCCCAGGATATGATTTATTACTTCTCTGCTAAATATTTCCTTGCTCATAAGAAACAAGCTGCCTTGCGGGAAATATATAATTTTGTGCAAATCGAAGTAGAGAGTCTCCCGCAAGCTTGGGGGAGGCTTCTCTTATTACTTAATGCTTTGCCTGATCATCCTCTTAAGAAAAATGAAATACTTGATATCTTTTATAATGGACTAACCGATGCTTCCAAGAAGCACTTGGATAGTTGTGCTGGTTGTGTTTTCAGGGAAAGAACAGTCGACCAAGCTGAATTGCTATTGAATAATATGTTGACTAATGAAAATAATTGGACTCTTCCTGAGCCAATTCCTGAGGTAACTCCTAAGCCAATTGAGCCAACTCCCGAGCCTATTCCTAAACCAACTCCGAAGAATAGGGGTGTTCTATCTCTCAATCCCGAAGATATGCAAGAGGCAAAGAAATCTATGAAAGAAAAGGTATTAAAGCTGAAGATGTTAAGAGTTTACCTCCTATTGAAGAAATGCATGGTCTTAATATACCGCCTGTTGAAGAAACACATTGTCTTGATAACCTGACACAGGTAGTAAAGGTAAATTCTCTCTACAGATATGATAAGGTTGAAATCCCGTCTACTATATTTCCTAGCCAATGCTTAGATGAATTTGATGACTTTATGGCTAGGCAAGAAAGTTTTAATGCTTATGTTGGTAGAGAATTAAATAGTAATGCTCACATGATTGGATGCTTGAGTGATTATATGGCCAGAGTTAAAGATGAACTTAAACTCATTAGCAAATATGCTTCCATGATTACCACTCAAGCTGAACAAGTACTTAAAGATCAAAATGATTTGCTTGATGAATTAAATAATAAACATGATTTTGCTGTTAGAATGGCTACTAGAAATGGTAGAATGACTCAGGAACCTCTGTATCCTGAAGGCCACCCTAAGAGAATTGAGCAAGATTCTCAGAGAAATAATTTAGATGCACCTAGTCCTTCTAAAAAGAAGAAAAAGAAAAATGATAGGACTTTGCATGCTTCTAGTGAACCCGTTGTAGACACACCTGAGAATCCCAATGATATTTCTATTTCTGATGCTGAAACACAATCAGGTGGTGAACATGAACCTAGTGATAATGTTAATGATAATGTTCATGTTGATGTTCAACCTAGCAATAATAATGAAGTAGAGATTGAACCTGCTGTTGATCTTGATAACCCACAATCAAAGAATCAACATTATGATAAAAGAGACTTTGTTGCTAGGAAGCACGGTAAAGAAAGAGAACCATGGGTTCAGAAACCCATGCCTTTTCCTCCTAAGCCATCCAAGAAAAAGGATGATGAGGATTTTGAGCGCTTAGCTGAAATGATTAGACCTATCTTCTTATGTATGCGCTTAACTGATATGCTTAAAGTAAATCCTTCTGCTAAATATATGAAGGATATCATTACAAATAAAAGAAAGATACCGGAAGCTGAAATTTCCACCATGCTTGCTAATTACACTTTTAAGGGTGGAATACCTAAGAAACTTGGAGATCCATGAGTACCAACTATACCATGCTCCATTAAAAGAAATTATGTTAAAATTGCTTTATGTGATCTTGGAGTCGGTGTTAGTGTTATGCCTCTCTCTTTATAGAGTAGACTTGAATTGAATAAGTTGACACCTACTAAAATATCTTTGCAAATGGCTGATAAATCAACTGCTATACTTGTCGGTATTTGTGAGGATGTGCCTGTTGTGGTTGCAAATGTCGCTATCTTAACGGACTTTGTTATTCTTGATATTCCCGAGGACGATAGTATGTCGATTATCCTTGGTAGACCCTTTTTGAATACTGCAGGGGCTGTTATTGATTGCAACAAAGGCAATGTCACTTTTCATGTTAATGGTAATGAGCATACGGTACACTTTCCGAGGAAGCAACCTCAAGTTCATAGCATCAATTCTATTGGAAAAGGTCCAAATATTATTATAGGAGCTTTTGAATTTCCTCTTCCGACTGTCAAGAAAAAATATGATATTCTTATTGTTGGGGATGTTCATATCCCCGTTGAGGTAACCTAGTGTTATTCGAAATTTCTCCGGTTCCATGCTATTCGGAATGAGTTTGTTAACAAGACTTGATCAACCTTGTTAGTGGATTCCTTTTGATGATCATGGGATGGATGAAACTAGAAGGCACGACCTTCTGTACCTTCTTTTTACTTTCTGTTATTTAGAATAAATAAAGCAAAAATAATATTACCCGTCTATTTTCTGAATTATCCATGCAATAAAAATATCCCGAAAATAAAAGTTCTCAAAATGCCCTGCCAATTTAGTATGATTTTTATGGAATATTTGAGGATTTTAGGCACTGAGAACACAGCAGGGGGGGCAAGCACCTGGCCACGAGGGTCCAGGGCGCGCCCACTCCCCCTGGGCGCGCCCCCTGCCTCATGGGCCCATGGTGGCCCTCCTCCACTTATTCCTGCACCCACACACTCCATCTTCCTCCCAAAAAAATCCCCATCCAGCTCAAGCACGAGTTCTAGCTCATTTTGCTGCGATTTTCGATCTCCTTGCTCAAAGCTCCATTCACAAAACTGCTTTGGGAGATTGTCCTTTGGTATGTGACTCCTCCAATGGTCCAATTAGTTTTTGTTCTAGTGCTTTATTCATTGCAAATATTTGCTGCCTAGGTGACCCTGTTCTTGAGCTTGCATGTCAAATTTATGAGGTCCCAAGTAATTCTAATGCATGATATAGGCTCTAGGCACTTGTGGGAGTAGTTGCTATCAATCTTCTTTAGTTTGATTCACTTTATTTTGAAGTTACTAAGAATTTCAGAAATTTTCAGAAAAAGATGAAGATGTTGTTTTTGAGGGGCACTTCTAGCCAAAGCTGCAAGGATAAACAAGCTAAGGAGAAAGAAAAGGCCAAGTATAATATTCCTCGTGTAGCGGAAGTACGGCCGTGTGAATGGCCTTGTGATAATCTCCTGAGAGCAGCCAGGATTTATGAAGACTTTTACTCTTTGGCTGAAAATGCGGGCCTCACCGACTTCCTCCACGACCGGATCAAACAGTATCTCTTGCTTACCAATACTTTCATGCAAAACTTTTACTATTATCCTAAGAATTCACCTCCTTCAGTATCTTTTCATTTATATGATGAGACTAAGGAAATGTCATTACGCAATTTTTGCACGGCTTGTAGAATACCCTTTGAGGGCATCTTAGATGAGCCACATCCTAAAGATGTGGAGGGTTTTAGTGACACTATTGCTGTAGGGGAATCGAGGAAGGGTTCTGTCGTGGATTTGTCACGGTATATGTCCTAGAGAAAGGACTTAGTCGTGGAGCCATCGCTACGGGTTAACTTGAAGGGGTTAAAGCGGACACAAAGACACGAGGGTTTATACTAGTTCGGCCCCTTCGATGAAGGTAAAAGCCTACGTCTAGTTGTGATGGAATTGATGTGGTCTCGATGGCTAGGGAGCAAACAAACTTCGCCTAGGCTCGAGTTGTAGTTGTCTCTCTTGAACCGCCGCTGGGTCGTCCCCTTATATACACGGGTGACGCCCGTCGGTCCATAGAGTCCCAACCGGTTCATACTCGTATCCCGGTTGGTATCCCTCTATTCCTAACTTACAATACAAGTTTACATACCATGCCGGTTTATGGCTACAGCTTCTAAACCGACTACAGGCCATGGGCCTTCATCTGCTTACATTACTAATGAAGTGAACCGGCCCAAATAGGCCGGTTTACGCCTAGTGGTAATATCCCCAACACTAGGCCCCAGATTGATTTGAACTGGTTCATGTCAATCCTTCACAAAATCTTGTCTTGGACATCCTCTGGTAATTGGTAAACCGCCATGTCACCATCATCTCTAATTGCTGTAAACCGGCATGATGTCATCACGAAGCTATCATTTATGATGCCCTCCTTTATTAATAGATCCGTGATATCCAGGTCATCAGCTTGACTTCCAAAAATTTAGCTCCTGGATTCGCGCGCCTGACCTATGTCTGTTGCCTTATAAATAAGACCGAAGGGTCATTTCCTTTTCTTCCCTTCGTCGCTTCTTCTTCGTCTTCCTCGCGTCGCCAGCCTTGGAGCTCCGCTGCCGCCGTCGACTTCTGCATCGTCTTGGGTCGCTGCATCAACCTGAACGCACCAGAGTACTGCGGTATCCTTCCGCGTCTTCTTTGTTTCTGGTAAGCTTTTTTCTCTTCTTGACCTAGATCTGTTCTTAGGGTTTCATGTTCGCGCCGTGTTCGTCGTTTGTTCATACTCGTACTCTGACTCTTGAATGAATCTGTGAACCTCTGCTCTGTTTAGTAGTAATCTTTAGCATCCACTTGTAATTTCACACCTAAGTCCATAAATCTCACGTATATATCCGCACATTGGTTCACTTCCATTCTGCCTCACTCTTTTGAATATTTTCTGTTTTTCTGAGCTTGCTTTAGATCCACTACTGCAATAGAATCTTGTGAAACCTGTTTCTGCATACTTAGCCATCCACAACTTCGATTGCTTCCGATGTTCAGATCAGGCGGTTTAACTTAATATAGAAAAAGTTAGTAAACCGGTATACACCATTAGTCCCCTTGTTGAACTGCCAGAATCCATATGATGCCACTTCATAGAAATCCGGTTTATGTGTACTGCCTCCGGTTTAACATTTGCTCAGATCAGCACCTTCGTTTATCCAACATATTCTTGAACCGGAATCACCTATTTCTTGTAGATCTCACCATGGCCAAACAAGTATATGAGTGCAATTGGGTTCCTTCTCGCGTCACAGAAACTCAGCTGGATGACTTAGTCCTGATCGGCGCTTTAGACGGCAAAGATACTATCCACTGGAGGGTTCCTGGTGATGAATGTCCTCCCACACCTCAAGAGGGGGAGGTTGTGGTCTTCGCAGATCATTTGGCCCGGGGCTTCAAACCGCCTGGTTCGAAGTTTTACCGGGATGTATAAGCTAATTTTCAGCTCCGCCCGCAAGATATTGGCCCCAATTCTGTTACCAATTTATGCCACTTCCAAGTGCTATCTGAGGTATACCTTCAAGAGGAGCCTTCGGTCGAATTTTTTAGAGACTGCTTCCACTTAAACTGCCGCACTGAATTTACTGACGGCCCCAATACCGAATTGGGCGGTATGGCAATTCAAAAAAGAAAAGAAATCACTTATCCCCACGTCAAACTACATACTCACCCCAAGGAGTGGAATGCAACTTGGTTTTATTGCAAAGACACCTCCCCTGACAATGAAAATCCCTTGCCTGGCTTCCGTTCGGAGCGGCTCAGCAACACTCACCACTTTCCACAAAGACTAAGTGCCAAGGAGAGAAGTAAATATGCTCCGCAACTGTCCAAGCTCCGAGCCTTTATGGCCAACGGTTTAACGGGAATAGACCTTGCACGCTGTTGGATATCATGGAGCATACTGCCTCTCAGCCGGCGCTCCGGTTTGATGTGCAAGTATACTGATAGCGTCGATGACCCACTCCGACACACTAAAATCCAACTCTCTGATGATGAAGTCACAGATTCTGTAAAGAAGATGTTGAATGAACCGGAGCACCTCTGCGCTCAAACTGGTCTGCTTCCTTACTGCGCCACCAACAAACCGCCAGCGGTAAGATTTTGATTGTTCTGTTATTGAACCTGTTATGGCTTTCTCTGTCTGACATTAATTACTGCTGAACCAGGGTGATAATCCGTTTTGGAGCAAGAAGCTTCCACAAGACAAAACGGAGAAAGCAGGACGGTCAACCCGGCCCAAGACCAAGGTTATCAAGAAGCCAGCTTACAAAAGGAAAACCACCGCTTCATCTGATCCAGCTATTGATGATGATGTGGGTAACCCGGACCTTGAGGTAGAACTTGATTCACTAGGCTTACTTTTTACACGCCTTATTGATGATGATACTTGTCAGGACGACGCTGAAGCCAGCAATGCTGAAGTCGCTGAGGTAACTATTCTCTCTTCCGATTCAGAAATTTTGCCTTTGCCAAAATTTCGCCAGGCAAACCGGAAAGTTAAATTTTCTCATCCTCTTGCTTACTTGGATCCCAAATTTCTTATGAAGACTCAGCAACATGAAGCTCGCCGCACAACTCGGCACAGTGGCCAGGTAGTTACCTCCGCCGGTTTACCAAACAGTCCGGTTCGAAAACGCCGCTCCGAGGTCTCCGACCTTTTTATTGATTTATATCCTAAAGCGGGTTTCTTCCGTAAACCTCTTAATCCGTCTGACTCCGATTATCAGGTTACTTCTCATTCATCCTCTGGTGAATCGTCGGCCACTCAGCTGCCGCCACTGAAAACGGTTCTTGGGTAAGCTAGGCTGAACATATGCTTCGGGTATACCGTATAATAACTTATGCTGTTCCTTGACTCTTTATTTTTCTTTCGGGGCTAAACCTAAACCGAGCAAGAAGGCCCGCCTGGACAAAGCGGCTGAAGAAGATTTCGCCCCAGAACAGGATAAAGCGCCAGATCTTGAAGCGTTTGCTCATGAGGATATTCCCAATGATCCTCCTTTGCAAGATGATGCTATTCCTGAGGAAAGGCCTATCAATACCTCAGTCTCTGCTGACCCGCCTGCCAGCTCCGTCCGGATTGAAAAATCTCGCAGTTCTGCTGATAAACCGACCGCACCAACGCAAACCGGTGAGTCTAAGGATGATGATGTTGTAATTACCGGCATAGGTCGCTTTGAACCAGGGAATCCTGTTGCTCTAACCAAGCATACAGTGAAAGAGGATTTTTCTGCCAAGAATAAAGGCAAATGGGATGTAGAACTGGAAACATATGCTGCTCTGAGCGCCCAAGACCTGCATTCTGGTTACTTGAACCGGCTATATACTAGCCGCGACTGTGAAGCTGGCTTGGTAAAGATGATGAGAGACAAATTTGAGGTAACTACCTTGTGTTTCTTCTTTACTTCCTGCCACTGTATTAGTCCTCCTAGCCCCCAAGGACCGGTTTGTATCCTTCTTCAAACCGGGAGTTGAGCATAATCCTCAGTACTTTGAAATCCATCAATATAGCCCCCAAGGGCCGGTTCAACTTAACATAGTTAAACCGGGACTCCAATAATGATTGTAACATCAGAACATAATTGAGCAAATAGCCATTAGCCCCCAAATGCCAAGTTGAATACCTGTATTGAGCTTGGGACTTTGTAATAGATGAAAATTGAAGGTGCATTAGCCCCCAAGTATCAAGCGTATAACTTGTTATGTGGTTGATACTTCAAATTGTTGTATCGTTTTGTTTAAAGCCAAGCACTATCTGTATGCAGGCTGAAGTAAGGGTCAAAGAGGACCGGATTACTGATCTGTAGGAAACCTTGAAAACCCAACAGGCTGAAACAAACAAGGCAAGGGAAGAATTAACCAGCGCCTTGAGCATCACTGAACAGCTGAAGGAGGGCTTCAAGAAAGAGCGGGCTGATTGGGCCACTGAGAAGGCCGCTTTAACAAAAAGAGCTGAAAATGCTGAAGCTGCCCTTAAACCGGTGGTAGATGAGCTGACCGCCGTAAAGCGGCAAATACACTCCATGACCGCTGCTATCTTTGGTAAGCTCCTTTTAGTTTCTGTGACAACTCTGGCTTGCTTATAATAAATCCGGTTTGAGATCATCCCTGTATTGTTGCAGGTACACGCATTGGGCACTTAGGGTCAGATGTGCGGAAGAAGCTGAAGGCTGCCTACACCTTAGTTGAACAACTGTATACCAGAGCACAGCGGATCATCACCACAGCCTCTCATAACAATCCGGCACCCTCTTTAATCCAGGACACTCTTAATAGGTTGTCTATGCTTCCTGCCCGGATTGAAGAGCTGAAAAAATCTGCTGCTCGAACCGGAGCCATAAATGCCCTGATTTGGGCAAAAGCATGGGTGCCGGATTTCGATCCTGTTGAGGCAGCTCAAGGGTATCCCAACCTGAAGGAAGATGGCTCCGAGTTTAATGAAGATGATTTGAGGGCAATAAACCGTGCAGTGCGCCCTCTGGCTTGTCAATTAGCTGAAGAGGCGGACTTGACGCATTATCAAGCTCAATACAATGATCATAATAAGCAAGTGCCTACCCCAACTCTTGAAGCGGGGAATCTGATTCCTCCAATCCGTAAGCATACTTACGCTCCTGATATTGAACCGTCTTCTCTGATCCATGAAGAGGCTGTCTTTCAAGCTTTAATGGGAATCGACTGGACCACTGTTGATTTCCAGCCAATGGATAGAGACGAGGAAGCTGAAGCGGCGCAGGACGATGAGCAGGCTTGAACCGGAAGTCGGTTTAAACAGCTGCCTTACGATGATTCGCCAAAATAACAATGACCTTATTTGGGCACCGTGTTGCCTTGTAATAGGATAGTTAATACTTCTGCTTTGAATATGCCTTCGTGCATAAGTACTGATGCTTTTGCTTCAAAAACCTTAATCTATATTTCCTGCAATCAAAAAATTTTGAACTTCGGTGGCGGTTATACCGCCAGCCGGTTTACGATCTGGATATACATATATCATCAACATTTTTAAAGTATATAACCATATAAGCGATACAAAGTACCTGCCATCGCCGGGCATGAAGTTGGCTTAGCCAAGCTTGAAGCGGGGGTTGTATAACCGCTACCGTCAAAGGGGAGAAAACAGCTCCCATGTAAACCACGCTGGGTTATTATGAACCCCCCTGTTACTCCATGATGTTAACAGGAATAGTAAACCGGGCATATTGCGCCGGATTAAAATGAACCGAATCCGTCAGCTGAACCGGCAAAAAGTGTTGTTGGTTTAAAAGGAAACACAACAAAAATTAAGAAATATCCATAAAAGAAATTTGGAAGCAAAGGCAATGATAAAAACCATTTGCAAAAGACATGCTATACTGAGCTGATCAGATGGTGTTACCATGGTCGGACAGGACCAAGCCCCCAATAGGAGTGACAATGGTTCGAGTCAGCCAGGTCCCCAAATGAAACCGTGGCATATATGCCAATCAAAAGGCGTGGCAATGGTTCGGGTTCGACCAAGCCCCCAAGTGATTTTGTGGCCTTAGGCCGATCAAGAGGCGTGACTGGTTCAGACTTGACCATGTCCCCAAGTGATCTGGTGGCTGTCGCCTATCAAAAGGTGTCGCGTTGGTTCGGACGTGACCAAGGCCCCAAGTGATATAAAAAAGCAAAATTCAAGGGGTAAACCGGAGGTCGCTTTAAAACAGAACCACTCCATGTAACCACGCATGATAAGAAAAGACAGAGACCCCGATTTAGCTAAGGCTCCAGTTTTATTATATCAAAGATAATATATACACTGTCATAATATGTACAAGATAGAGCCAATGGCTCAAGTGTAGTAAGGTCGAAGATGAGCTATGTTCCACGGCCTGCTGGTCTCCTCCTCTGATGTGCGTGAGTCTTTATGCTCTCGAATATCAATCAGATAGTATGACCCGTTGTGCAGATTCTTGCTGACCACGAAAGGTCCCTCCCAAGGTGGGGATAACTTGTGCATATTTGTCTGGTCTTGGATGATTCGAAGCACCAAATCTCCTTCTTGAAAAGTTCTGGTTCTAACCCGGCGACTGTGATAGCGACGAAGATCTTGTTGATAAATCGCCGAACGGGCAGCCGCTATATCACGCTCCTCGTCCAATAGGTCCAAAGCGTCTTGCCATGCTGTCTCATTGTCCGCTTCAACATAAGCTGTCACACGAGGTGTCGGAGTAATGGGCCACGGGTAGGCTGACCCGGGACCCAGGATCTTTCAAGACATCGGGGCAGGCCACGCCCCTCCAGCTGAGTCTCAGCTGGCGACCTCCAGCGAGGCCGAGTCCCAGCTGGCGATCTCCCGAGAAGCCGAGTCCTAGATGACGACTTTGAAGCAAGCCGACTCCAGGCTGGCGACCTCCGGGAGTGCCGACTATGGGAGTCGGCCCATGATGCTTCACGACGCCCGATGCGAGGTACGGTCACAGACGTGGCTGTCCCTCCTTGCCTACGAGGGGCTGGCATGGCTACAGTGAGCCGTATCGCTGGGAGATCTCCGGCGAGGCGCGGCACTGTTGCCATGCCTGCCCTGACCTCAGCCACAGTGCGCGATGCACTGTGCCTATGACGCCGGACTGTACGGTCCGAAGACCGTGGGGCCTCCTGTCAGTGGGTGAATCAAAGGCGGCCAGAGCGCCCGAAGACGACCCTGTGGGAGTCGGCCTCCTTGGAGTCGGCCGTCTCCCCTCCAGGGCCCCACAAGCCATAAACCAGATTGGATGGGGAGTGGCGACAGTGATCGCCTGATAGACGGCGGCACTGTTGCCACGACCCCATGACCAAGCCTGCGTCATTAGGAGTACCACACAGTGTCTGGCCTGTCCGCGGGACCCACCAGTCGGCGGGCCCCAGAAGCCGGCGGGAAGGACGACAACATGAGAAACAGACGGCTGGGACCCACGCCCAGTCGGATTACCATTGTACCCTCGGGGGTAGGCCTATATAAACCCCCCGGGGCACCCATGCAAAGGGTTCAGACCTTGATAGAGTTAGATACATAGACCAGGGAGGAGAGAACTAGCCTCGCTCTCTCCTGCCTCCCGATACAGCTCTAGGAGCACCATTGTAGCCACCTTGCTATAGTGACCATGCGGAGACCCCGCAGAGCAGCAGTAGGGGTGTTATCTCCCCGGAGAGCCCCGAAGCTGGGTAAGATTCGCCGGCGTGCATGTCTACGCCTTATCCCGTTTCCAGGCACCGGCGACGTTCTACTCGCCCCCACCATGATAAGCCATCCTTTGGCATATGTCGCACCCAACCCCCGACATTTGGCGCCCACCGTGGGGCGAGGTGCACTGTCGTCCGGAGATCTGTTCTGGACGGGAACCTTCTTCCTCCCTGGCGAGCGCAGCCATCCAGGCTCGCCAGATGGAGTCTGCATCGACACGCTGCGCGGTGCTGAAGCCGCCTGCGCCGCTAGCGGCCTCGCCGAGCTCATTGGCGAGGTGCGCCTCTCCGATGAACCTACACCCGACGCAGGCACGTGTGGCCCCGAGAGCCTTCTCGCGGGCCTCCTCGACCAACTCCACATCGCTGACGAGCCTGCCGTAGACTTGGACTCCGTAGGCTCCTCCGACCCGATGCTGGTCAACTCCGACGCCGTGTCGCTTGACATCTTCCCCACCAACGTGGTGGTCTACGACGAGCCGCTTCCGTACGAGGAGAGCGGCGGAAGCGCCGTCACGGAGGTGCTCGTCATCAGCCACGGCGAGCACTCCGGCGAAGAAGCCCAGGACCTGCTAGCCGCGGCCCTGCAAGACCTGACCGCGCCCATACCAGAGGGCGCAGACGCCGAGACGCTGGAGGGGCGCCGCCTTCAGATCATCGAAGGCGCCAAGAAGCTGGCAAGCATGAGGCGCTTGTCAGAGGCATACCAGCGCGAGATGGATCGCGCCGTAGGCGGCTCGCCGGCTCCAACTGGGCCGAGCCGTCTAGGTGCGGTCCGACAGCGCGGCGCAGCCATCGCCGACTTGCTCGGGGCGAAACGCCCCGTGTACGCCACCCCAGCGGAGAACATCCGCGCCGCCCAAGCGGCGACTGACGAGCTGAAGAACTTCGAGGGCGAAGAGCGCCGTGTGATGACGGAGCGAGTCCAGCAGCTCCTTGACGCGGTTGCTGCGCAAAACGCGGCCGGCGGCCACGTAGATGCGCTGCAGCAGCCGAACGACAACATACCTCCCCGCCGAGATCAAGGCATGACCTCCCGGACGCCGACTGGCGGAGTCCGCGGAAGGAAAGAGAAGGAGCCGGCTGCCAGTCACAATCGGACTCATATCACCATCGAGCGCGACCAAGACGGCCGCCCAAGAGCAGTAGAGCGGCGGGACGATTATCTACCTCCCCCGCCCAGAGGAGAACGGCGAGTTTCCCCGCCGCCTGTTGAGCATCCGACCCTCGGAGTTCGCCTTGGCCGCCAAGAGGGAGTCGGAGAGAATGACGCCCGCCATCGGATCGACCGACTCCACCGATCCCTAGCGCTGGAAGAAGAAGATGAGCTGGGTCCGCCCTGCTTCAGGCCCCGCATCAGAGACAAGCCCTTCCCCAAAGGGTTCACGCTCCCCCGAGACACCCCCAAGTACACCGGCTCCGTGAAGCCGGAGGACTGGCTGATCGACTACTCCACGGCCGTCAGCATAGCAAACGGCAACAAGCGAGTTGCTGTGAAGTACGCTCCTCTCATGCTCCAGGGCACGACCCGGACATGGCTGAACAGCCTGAAGCCCCGCAGCATCAATAGCTGGGTCGACTTCACTGAAGCCTTCATCCGCAACTTCACCAGCATGTACAAGCGACCTCCCAAGCCGCGCCAGCCCTCCTTGTGCGTGCAAGGCCCTGAAGAATCAACAGCGACTACCTCACGCGCTGGGGCGAGCTTCGAAACTCCTGCGAGGGCATGCACGAGGTGCAGGCTATCGAGTACTTCACCGCCGGGTGCCGAGAGGGCACCCTCCTCAAGCACAAACTCCTCTGCGACGAGCCAGAGACCCTCGACGAACTGCTAGTCATAGCAGATAAATACGCCATGGCCGACTCTTCTATGAAGACGGAGATTCAAGTCAACGCAGCTGGCAAAGTGACTCCCCAGGCTCCCAGAACTCCGGCTGGAGACACCAGTCGGCGACAGCAAGAAAACGACAACAAACGCAAGGCCCCACCGCCAACTTCCAACAGTCGGCAGGTCGCGGCAGTTGAAGATCAGCAGCCGGAGGGGCAGCTTCCGGCCAAGCGGCAGAAGGGCGGCAAGTCCAATTGGTTGCCGGCTTTCTCCTATGAGCAGACTTTGGATGGTCCATGCAAGTTCCACAGCGGCGCGACGCCGTCGAACCACACCACCAGAAAGTGTCACTGGCTCACCAGGATCGTCAAGGGAGACGGCCTCGCTCCTCCGCCGCCTGCTGGGCCGCCGCCTCCGCCGTCGCCCCAGCAGCCGGCGGCTCGGCCAGTCGGCGCAGTGCAAGACGAGTTCCCAGAAGAGCATGGAGCCTATGTAGTGTTCACCAGTGTGGCAGATGACCAGCGCAGCAGGCGCCAACAGCAACAAGAAGTTAATGCAGTAGCAACAGATGCCCTAGAATTCATGCATTGGTCCGAAAGGCCTATCAGCTGGAGTCGGGCGGATCACCCAGAGGTGATGCCGAGTCCGGGCTCTTACGCTCTGGTCTTAGGTGCGACCTTGGCCACTGATAGGCGGGCCGCCCATTTTTCACGGGTCCTGATAGATGGAGGCAGCAGCATAAACATCCTGTACAAGGACACCATGGAGAAGCTGGGAATTAGGCGAAGACAGCTGCAGAGCAGCCGCACCGTGTTCCATGGAATTGTACCCGGCCTTTCCTGTTCACCGATTGGTAAAATCCTGATAGATGTCCTCTTCGGAGACAAAGATCACTTCCGCCGAGAGCCGGTCTGGTTCGAGGTGGTGGATTTGGAGAGCCCGTACCACGCTCTGCTTGGCCGACCTGCCTTGGCCAAGTTCATGGCGGTTCCCCACTACGCCTACCTCAAGATGAAGATGCCGAGTTCCAAGGGGATTCTGACCGTAGCCGGCGACTACAAGAAGTCGTCCGCCTGCGCGGCCGAGGGCAGTCGGCTGGCCGAATCCTTGGTGATCGCGGCCGAGAAGCGGCTCCTTGACCGAGTCGTGGCGATGGCCGGAAAGCAGCCAGAGATGTCGCCCGACCCCAAGGAGTCGGAGGCAGAAGGATCATTCAAGCCGGCCAAAGAGACCAAGAAGATACCCTTGGACCCGGACCGCCCAGAGAGATACGCTGTCGTGGGCACAGGCCTTGACAGCAAATAGGAAGGCGAGCTCGTTGATTTCCTCCGTGAGAATCGGGACATCTTTAAATGGTCCCCCAAAGACATGCCGGGTGTACCGACGGAATTTGCCGAGCACAAGCTACACGTCAGGCCAGATGTGAAGCCCGTCAGGCAGCCCTTGCGCCGCCTGTCAGAAGAGAAAAGAAGAGTTGTGGGAGAAGAGATAGCCCGGCTCTTGGCAGCCGGTTTCATCATGGAAGTGTTTTTTCCAGAGTGGCTGGCAAACCCGGTTTTGGTGTTGAAGAAGAACAAGCAGTGGCGGATGTGCATCGACTACACAAGCCTCAACAAAGCCTGCCCGAAGGACCCGTTTGCTCTGCCAAGGATTGATCAGGTGATAGACTCCACAGCCAGATGCGAGCTGCTGAGTTTCCTAGACGCATATTCAGGATACCACCAGATCAAGCTGAATCCAGGGGACAGACTGAAGACCGCATTCATCACGCCATTTGGAGCCTTCTGCTACCTAACAATGACGTTCGGCTTGAGGAATGCCGGTGCCACCTTTCAGCGTTGCATGCAGAAGTGCCTCCTCAAGCAACTCGGCAGGAACGCCCACGTCTATGTGGACGATGTGGTGGTGAAGACGGAAAAGCATGGGACGCTGCTGGAAGACCTCAAAGAGACCTTTGAGAATCTGCGCCGATTCCGGATCAAGCTCAACCCCGAGAAGTGCATTTTCGGAGTACCAGCCGGCCAGCTCCTTGGCTTCCTGGTCTCCGAACACGGCATAGAGTGCAACCCCGTGAAGATCAAGGCCATCGAGAGAATGGAGGTACCCAGCCGACTGTTGGATGTGCAGAAGTTCACCGGCTGCCTGGCGTCCATCAGCCGATTTATCAGTCGGTTGGGCGAGAAAGCTCTGCCCTTGTATCAATTGATGAAGAAGACCACCTTTTTTGAGTGGAACCACAAGGCAGATGAGGCATTTCTCCAGCTGAAGAAGATGTTGACTACTCCCCCCGTATTGGCGGCTCCGACTCCCAAAGAGCCCATGCTCTTGTACATCGCCGCCACCAGCCGAGTAGTCATCACAGTCATTGTAGTCGAGCGCAAGGAGGAAGGCAAGGCGCTCCCTGTCTAGAGACCGGTATATTACCTGAGCGAGGTACTGTCGACCTCCAAGCAGAACTACCCTCACTACCAGAAGATGTGCTACGGCGTGCATTTTGCCACCAAGAAGCTGAAGCCCTACTTTCAATTGCATCCAATCACTGTGGTTTGCACCGCTCCACTCGCCGAGATCATTGGAAGCCGAGATGCCTCCGGCCGAGTGGCCAAATGGGCTATAGATCTAGCTCCTTATACCATCTACTACCAGCCCCGCACCGCCATCAAGTCGCAAGCGCTGGCCGACTTCCTCGTCGACTGGGCCGAGACCCAGTACCTGCCGCCAGCGCCTGACTCCACCCATTGGCGGATGCATTTCGACGGCTCCAAGATGTGCACCGGCCTTGGAGCCAGCGTCGTCCTCACCTCCCCTAAGGGCGACAAGCTCAAGTATGCGCTGCAGATCCACTTCGCCGCCTCCAACAACGTCGCCGAATATGAGGCGCTCATTCATGGGCTCCAGCTTGCCAAAGAACTCGGCATACACCGGATCCTATGTTACGGCGACTCCGACTTGGTGGTTCAGCAATCATCCGGCGACTGGGACGCCAAAGACGCAAACATGGCGAGCTACCGCTTTCTGGTGCAGCAACTCAACGGATACTTCGAGGGGTGCGAATTCCTTCACGTGCCAAGAAATGACAATGAGCAAGCAGATGCCTTGGCACGAGTCGGCTCCACTTGCCAAGCGATACCTTCCGGCGTCGCCCTTCAGCGGCTCCTCAAGCCGTCTATCAAGCCTTCACCAGAGTCGGATTCCATCTTCGTGTCGGCTCCTCCAGAAGTAGTCGGATCCGAATCCAAAGCCCCAGCAGGCGACCTCAAGAAAAGCACAGTTGAAATCGGCCAGGGGACTTCAGAGCCTGGCCCGGGGTCTGCGCCAGTCGGCCCGGGGACTTCAGAGCCCAGCCCGGGAACTGCGCCAGTCGGCCCGAGGGCTTCGGAGCCCGGCCCGGGGACTGCGCCAGTTGGCCGGGGACTTCAGAGCCCGGCCCGGGAGCTGCCCCAGTCGGCCCAGAGACTCCGTTAATCCAGCAAACGACCGCAGACTCCAACCCGCCGCCTCCCAGTCCAGCCACCCTTGTCCAAGTCGCTGTGGTAGCAGTTGAAGAGATAGCAGCACCTTCATGGGCGCAGCCCGTCCTCAAATTTCTAGTCAACAAAGAATTACCAACAGATGAGATCCTGGCTCGGCAAGTGCAGCGCCGAGCGGCATCATACACCATAGTCAACAGAGAGCTAGTCAGGCGCAGCGTCACCGGTGTCTACCAGCGCTGCGTAGAATCAGATCAAGGCCAAGCGATTCTCAAAGACATCCATCAGGGCGAGTGCGGCCACCATGCGGCTTCAAGGGCACTCGTGCCCAAAGCCTTTCGGCATGGTTTCTTTTGGCCGACTGCCCTGGAAGAAGCTAAAGAGCTAGTCCAAAAATGCAAGGGGTGCCAGATGTTCCGCTCCAAGCCACTTCAGCCGGCTTCCGCGCTGAAGACAATCCCCATCGCCTGGCCCTTCGCAGTTTGGGGCCTGGACATGGTAGGACCATTCAAGACGGCCCGAGGCGGCCTAACTCATCTGCTTGTCGCGGTGGACAAATTCACCAAGTGGGTGGAAGCAAAGCCCATCAAGAAGTTGAACGGGCCGACTGCAGTAACCTTCATTGCCGACATCACGGTGCAGTACGGCATACCGCACAGCATCATCACCGACAATGGCACAAACTTTGCCAAGGGCGCCTTGGCTCGTTTCTGCGTGACGCAGGGCATCCGACTGGACTTAGCGTCCGTTGCCCATCCGCAGTCAAATGGCCAGGTGGAACGAGCCAATGGCCTCATCCTGTCCGGCATCAAGCCTCGATTGGTCGAACCACTCGAGCGTTCGGCCGACTGTTGGGTCGAGGAGCTGCCAGCCGTCCTCTGGAGTCTGCATACGACTCCAAACAAATCAACCGGCTTCACGCCTTTCTTCCTCGTCTACGGTGCCGAGGCCGTCATCCCGACAGATATAGAGTTCGACTCTCCACGAGTCACCATGTACATCGAAGAGGAAGCCGAAGAAGCACGCCAAGACGGCGTTGATCTGCTGGAAGAGGGCCGACTGTTGGCACTCAGCCAGTCCAGCATCTACCAGCAGAGTCTGCGCCGATAATACAACTGCAAGGTCAAGCCAAGATCGTTCCAAGAGGGCGACCTTGTGCTCCGGCTGATTCAGAGAACGACCGGCCAGCACAAGTTGTCGGCACCTTGGGAAGGTCCCTTCATCATCAGCAAGGTGCTAGGGAACGACGCCTACTATCTGATTGACGCTCAGAAGCCTCGAGCGCGCAAGAGGGACGACTCCGGCAAAGAAATAGAGCGCCCGTGGAACGCGAATCTCCTTCGAAGATTTTACAGTTGATGCAGTATGTATCGCACTACCCCCTTTGTATTAAAGTACTAAGACCTTAGGCCCCCCCGGGACGAGCTCGGGGACTGCCTTTTTGTTATCTGTATGATAAGAATTACGCTTCCGAACATGCTATTGTTTTTATCATACCGTCTGGCACCGGGTTCGACTAGTCGACCCGGGGACTTGCCGTCTTGCGCTATGAAAAGCTTCCTGCAGTCGGACAAGTAATGTGTTGCGCTCAAGCTGTCTCCTGTCGAAAGCCGCAGCTCGCAGAGCGACTGCCGGTAGGCAGAGAACAAGCAAGAACGAGCGCACGCATGAAAAATGGCTAAGGACCTAAAAGCTTATGCATAGCAAAGCCGGCTACCAGCCTCCCCCCACAGAGCCGACTCATGAGTAGTCGGCTCGCCGTCTTAAATTTTATCAAAGGACAGCCGATTCTCGGATAGTCAGCCCGTCACTTTCTAGCCGACTTGCTAAAGAAACTCTAAAACGGCTAAGTACTTGCCTTCCTGAAGTAGCCAAGCACTTGACCTAGCGACAGTCCGCAGAGCGGCTGTCCAGCTGGCAAGACGGCAACTAAAGGAAGGCGGCAAAGGAAAAAAGTCTAAGGGGCAATAAGCAAGGAAAGGCGGAAATCAGATAAATACTTACATAGGCCCTCGGCCGAATCGCAGAATAGAAATTCAGGATACATCCCGCGGGTGGAATTGTTCGAACTTAACAAGTCTTTCAAAAAGATTACTGAAGACAGATAAACAGAAGCAGTCTAGGAGGCGGCCTCCGGGGCCGGAGGATCGGAGGTGACCGCGGTGTCGGATGCCGGGGCAGTCGGCTGGGCGGTCTCAGCATGGTCGCCTCCGGCGGCAGTCGCCTTGTCTCCGCGCGGCTCGTTGCTGGAGGCGCGATCGGGCTGAGGCTGGCCGCTTGCTTCGTCTTCTGGCGCCTCCTCCTCGCCTCCATCCTCCGACTCGTCCTCCTCCTCGGTGCTGGAGTCGATCACCTCCGCCGAATCTTCCTCGTACTCCGGGTTCATCCCGAACCAGTCCAGCGGTGCTTCCTCGCCGCCTTCAGTCCGCTCGGGCACGAAGACGCTGGTATCCGTGTACTCGGGGATGGCCGCCGCGCGCTCGACAAGGGCGCCTTCTACGGCCTCCAGCTCGGCCTGGGCTTCTGACCGGAACGCGGCCAGGCGGTCCAGGTCCAGCCCCGGATACCACGCCTTGACGAATTCCAAGGCCCGGTGTGCTCCGTCCCGGGCCGAGGAGCCCTTCCAAGCCTCAAGACGGCCGGCGGCGACTTCCAGCCAGTCGGCGGTCCGACTGGCGGTGCGCAGAGCTGGCATGTCCGGCCACAGGGCGGCAACCACCTAGGCACCGGCATGCTGAAGACGGCACAGCAGCCGGTGAGCCGGACAAATACGGGCCCCGATGCTCAGGAGCTTCTCGTTGATGGTTCGGGGGGCGTTGGCGGCAATCACCTCACCCTTCGCCCTTCGCGCCTCCCGAGCCACCTCGATGGCCAGAGGGACGGCCTGTGAATGACCAGGAAAGAAGTCTGCCAAGACAAAAAAGAAGATAGTCGGAAAATCAGAAATCGGCCTAACACGAAGTCGGAAGACCAAAGAAGCGAAAGAGACTTACCATCGACGATGTCCTCGAGTTCATGGTAGCCGGAGGTCAGCATCGCCTCCCTGTCAGTCTAGGCGGAGCGCTCGATCTCGAACTCGGCCATGAGGGCGGCCTCCCGCGTCTTGGCCTCGTCCTGCGCCTTCTGGAGCAGCTCCTTCTGCTCGGCCAGCTGCGTCGCCAGCAGATCGCGCTCTTTGGCGAGCCGGCCACACTCCTCCTCCTTGACACGACGAGCAGTGTTGGCCTCGCCCAGCTGCTCCTGAAGGGCGGCGTTGGCGCCTGAAGAACGAAGAAGAATACAAGAAAAGTCATCAGTAAATAAGATCGCCGGGGAGATCCGGCCCGACTGCTCAGCAGTCGGCCCGAATCTCGGGGACTACAGCCTGCGGGCGCACCCGCGCGCCCCCGCGAAGAAGAAAGAAATTAGATCGCCGGGGAGATCCGGCCCGACTGCTCAGCAGTCGGCCCAAATCTCGGGGACTACAGCCCGCGGGTGCGCTAGCGCGCCCCCGCGAAGAAGGAAGAAAAGAGCTCACCCCGACTTTCCGTCAAGTCGGCGGTCCACTTGTTCAGCTCCTCGACGTTGCGTTTGAAGGCAGTGGCGTGGAGGTTATGGTATTCCTACAAAAAGCCGGCAAAGGCAAAAGTTAGTATTCAGAGCTCGCCAGAGGGAGTTCCGAACCGCCTGCTCAGCAGCCGGCCCGGAACTCGGGGACTACACCCAGTGGATGCACTGGCGCGCCCCCACAGAGAAAGACAGGAATTAAAAAAGAGAAAGGAAGCATACTCGGACGGATGTCCGCACGGCCAGATGCGCTCTGGTGCAGACTTGGAGGGCGTCGCTTTTCGCGCACAGCTTTGCCTGGACGTCCAGGAGGGCTTGGTTCAGCGGGCCGGTGCCGCCTCCGCGCAACCACCCGGTGGGCGCGGCACTGGAGGCCTCGACGTCCAGACTCGCCGAGCTGGCCGCGCCAGTCTCCCGAGCTCGCGGCGCCGAGCTCGTCCTCTCAAGGCGGCGGCGGGCCGGCACGGTGATTTGAAGAAGCAGCCGCGCCTCGGCATCGTCCGTGATCGATGGACCCTGCGGGCCCACCGGCTGCTTGCCGTGCGGCCTCCCAGACGGTGGCGGAGGCGGCGGAGGTGGCGCGAGGGTGTCCGAGCCTGAAGCCTCGCCGCCCTCCTCCACGAGGGGGTTCTCGGTGCCGACCTCTCCGGTCTGCCCCGTGAACTCTGGAGCCGGCGGCGCCGACGACAACGGAGGGGTGAGCATCGCCGAGCGGCGATGCGCGGCCTCCTCAGCACGCCGCTTCACCGCGGCGGCGTTTTCGGCCTCCTCCAGCTTCTTCTGGGCGTTGGCGGCCGCCTTCTTGGCCTGCGCCTTCTCCAGGCGGTCGGCCTCCTCCTCGTCGCGCTTCTCCCGCGCGTTCCGTTCCGTCGCCTCCCGAAGGTCGGCGGCGGTTTCGACCCGCCGGGTGTTGGCGGACGTCTCTACCGACCCCATGACAGAGGGGACGGCGGCCCTCTCAAGGGAGAGGGGGGCTCTGGAGAAGAATGAAGGAAAAATCAAAGAAGACTCGAACAAGATCCAACAGAGAAAATAAAAGAGCAAAAAATACTTACGCGGAAACTGACGGCGGCCTCCTCACTTCCCTCCGGAAGCGGTTGGCCTTCGCGGCTGCCTCCTCCCGCTTGGTCGCGGCGGCCGCCCCCTTAAACTTCTTCTGCTTGCCGCCGAGCGCGCTCGGCCCGGCGTGGCGCCTCTTCGCACCGCCTTGGCCGGAGGAGCCGGCCCTCGGCTGGGGCCGTGGGACGACTTCCACGTCGGCGTCGTCATCGGGCCAGTCGGCAAAGGTGGCCGATGGCCTAAGGCCGCCGTCTGCCCCTTCTTCGCCGCCTTCGACGTCGGCCTCCAACGCCGCCGCCCCCAAGTCGGGGTCGTCGACGTCGCTATCCTCGCGGTCGGGGACGTAGTCGCGGGGCTCTCTCATGGCGCCGGCTGCGGGCTCCATGAGGGGGTTCTGCTCAGAAGGAACCAATGATGATTAGAAGCCGGAGTCGGCTGCAAAGAAGATCAAACTACATGGAGATGCGACTTACCACTGGAGGGGGGTTGTCGCGCGAGTACGGCTCCTTGCCGAACTGCCAGTCCTCCGTGAACTCGCAGTGCGCGATGTGGTTCACCAAGTTCGCCACCTCTCTGCGGGGCATCTCCTTGGTGCACAGTCGGCTCGGGTCGTGGCGGCCGCTCATCTGACTGATGAGGTGAGGCCGGCCCTCGAGTGGGAGGACTCGGCGCGCCACGAAGGCGGCCAGAAGTTCGGACCCGACGAGGCCCTCCGACTGTAGCAGAACTCGGAGTCGCCCCACGGCGGCGGCTCCGGAGGGAGTCAGTGACTTGGACCGGTGGGACCAACTGGGAAGCCTCCCAGTTAAGGGCTCGGGGTTGAAGGGCGGCAGGTTGACCCAGTCGCCGTCGGTGCAGAGGTTCTTCACGTAAAAGTAGGAGCACTGCCACATCTTCACCGATTTCACCAGCGAGATGAGAGGGAAAGGGTTGTCGGCCGTCGAGCGCCGCACCGCGATGTAGGTGCCGCACTGAGCCGGCGTGCCGGCGGCCTGCGTGCCGAGCTTTGAAGAGAAGAATTCTCCCCACAACTCGAGGGTGGGGAGAACGCCGAGGAAGCCTTCGCACAGAGTGGCGAAGGCGGAGAGCAGCACCACCGCGTTCGAGGTGAGGTGGTGCGGCTGAAGATTATGGAACTCCAGGAACGAGCGGAAGAATCCGCTCGCCGGTAGCCCCAGCCCGCGCATAAGGTGCGAGCGGAAGATGACCCGCTCGCCCTCCTCCGGCGCGGGCCGGATCTCTCCCGCCGGCGCGGCACGGGCGTGCACAAGGTCCGCGCTGGGGAGGCGGCGGGTCCGGCAGAGGAACTCGATATGCTCCGCCTCCACGTCCGAGCCATCCCACACGCCGGAGCGCGAGGCAGGGGGCGCGGCGGAGGAAGAACTCATCGCCGACGAGGGAGGTGCTTTCGCTCGCGGCGGAGGAAGAAGAGAAGGCAGGAGAGCGGGGGAGAGGGTGTGCGTGAAGTGCCGCCCCGCTCCTCCCCGCCTATTTATAGCCCTACGGGCTGAGGAGCCGAGGGGGTGGGCGTGGGATTAACTGCGCACGAAGCCCCACGCCGCTCACGATTTACCCCACGAAGTTACTGCGCGCAGTAACAACATGGGGAAGCCAACCGTCCGCGACCGCAATGGATCCGCTCGGAGGCCGAGGCGCGGTAGTGGTGGGCCCCGCCTAGCGGCCCGTCCCGTCGCGCGCGTGGGTGGGCATACTATCCTCCCCACGTGGCGCTGCGCGATAGGACCGCCTCGAGGGCAGCAGGGAAGCGTATCCGATACGCCGCCTGTTTTCCCGGCTCGACTTACAAATAGTGGCCCCTCGCTGAACAAGTCCGACTTCGGCGAGTCGGCCCGAAGAAGATAACGGCCGAATCTCAGAGTCGGCGCTGGGAAGTTTGAAACTGTTGAAGCCCCACGAGGCGGCGTCCGCAGGGCTTCACCAGCTTCGGGGACTACTGTCGGAGTAATGGGCCACGGGTAGGCTGACCCGGGACCCAGGATCTTTCAAGACATCGGGGCAGGCCACGCCCCTCCAGCCGAGTCTCAGCTGGCGACCTCCAGCGAGGCCGAGTCCCAGCTGGCGATCTCCCGAGAAGCCGAGTCCCAGATGACGACTTTGAAGCAAGCCGACTCCAGGCTGGCGACCTCCGGGAGTGCCGACTATGGGAGTCGGCCCATGACACTTCACGACGCCCGATGCGAGGTACGGTCACGACGTGGCCGTCCCTCCTTGCCTACGAGGGGCTGGCATGGCTACAGTGAGCCGTATCGCTGGGAGATCTCCGGCGAGGCGCAGCACTATTGCCATGCCTGCCCTGACCTCAGCCACAGTGCGCGATGCACTGTGCCTACGACGCCGGCCTGTACGGTCCGAAGACCGTGGGGCCGCCTGTCAGTGGGTGAATCAAAGGCGGCCAGAGCGCCCGAAGACGGCCCTGTGGGAGTCGAACTCCTTGGAGTCGGCTGTCTCCCCGCCAGGGCCCCACAAGCCATAAACCAGATTGGATGGGGAGTGGCGACAGTGATCGCCTGATAGACGGTGGCACTGTTGCCATGACCCCATGACCAAGCCTGCATCATCAGGAGTACCGCACAGTGTCCGGCCTGTCGGCGGGACCCACCAGTCGGCGGGCCCCAGAAGCCGGCGGGAAGGACGGCAACATGAGAGACAGACGGCTGGGACCCACGCCCAGTCGGATTACCATTGTACCCCAGGGGGTAGGCCTATATAAACCCCCCGGGGCACCCATGCAAAGGGTTCGGACCTTGATAGAGTTAGATACATAGACCAGGGAGGAGAGAACTAGCCTCGCTCTCTCCTGCCTCCCGATACAGCTCTAGGAGCACCATTGTAGCCACCTTGCTATAGTGACCATGCGGAGACCCCGCAGAGCAGCAGTAGGGGTGTTATCTCCCCGGAGAGCCCCGAAGCTGGGTAAGATTCACCGGCGTGCATGTCTACGCCTTATCCCGTTTCCAGGCACCGGCGACGTTCTACTCGCCCCCACCATGATAAGCCATCCTTTGGCATATGTCGCACCCAACCCCCGACACGAGGCGAATCGTGCCGGATATCACTAGGGAGAACTGGCTCCGCTCCGTAGACCATAAAAAACGGCGTGTATCCTGTGGATCGGTTGGGCGTAGTATTGATACTCCATAGCACAGATGGTAGTTCTTCAACCCAACATCCTGGTGTTCTTTGCAATGGAACCATAAGCCGGGATTTGATGCCTCGCAAGATCTCTTGATTAGCCCATTCTGCCTGCCCATTGGACTGGGGGTGAGCCACTGATGATACGTCAAGTCGGATGTGCTCACGTTCACAGAACTCCTTCATAGCGCCCTTGGATAAATTGGTACCATTGTCAGTAATGATACTGTGTGGAAAGCCAAACCGGAAAATCACCTTTTTGATGAACTGCACCGCTGTTGCTGCATCACACTTGTTGACAGGCTCCGCTTCAACCCACTTGGTAAATTTGTCAACTGCCACCAAGAGGTGGGTTTTCTTATCCTTGGATCTTTTAAAAGGTCCGACCATATCCAGCCCCCAAGTTGCAAACGGCCAAGTGATTGGGATCATCCTCAATTCTTGAGCCGACACATGAGCACGCCTTGAAAATTTCTGATAGCCATCACACCGTTTAACCAAGTCCTCCGCATCAGCATGCGCTATCAACCAGTAGAACCCGTGACGAAACGCCTTTGCCACCAGAGACTTTGAACCGGCGTGGTGTCCACAATCTCCTTCATGGATTTCTCGTAAGATTTCACAGCCTTCTTCAGGAGAAACACAACATTGAAACGCCCCTGATACACTGCAATGATGCAATTCGCCATTGACAATCGTCATAGACTTGGATCGCCGGACTATCTGCCTGGCTAAAATCTCATCCTCTGGCAACTCCCCCCGGTTCATGTACGCAAGATAAGGAACTGTCCAATCCAGAATGACATGCATGGCTGCCACCAATTGAGCCTCCGGATCAGGAATAGCCAAATCCGCTTCACCTGGGAGCTTGACTGACGGGTTGTGCAACACATCAAGAAAGACATTAGGCGGGACCGGTTTGCGCTGAGAGCCCAACCGCCTTAAAGTGTCCGCTGCTTCATTCTTTCGACGGTCTACATGATTCACTTGATAACCCTTGAAGTGACCCGCAATATTATCCACTTCACGACGATATGCGGCCATGAGCGGGTCCTTAGAATCCCTAGTGCCAGACACCTGTTGAGCCACGAGGTCCGAGTCACCGAAGCACTTAACCCGGCTTAAGTTCATCTCTTTAGCCATCCGGAGACCATGGAGCAAGGCTTCATACTCAGCTGCATTATTAGTACAAGGGAACATTAGGAGGAGAACATAACAAAACTTATCACCTTGTGGGGAAGTTAATACGACTCCAGCCCCCGAGCCTTCCAATTGCCTGGATCCATCAAAATGAATAGTCCAATATGTGTGATCCGGCTTCTCCTCTGGTGCTTGCAACTCCATCCAATCATTGATGAAATCAACAAGTGCTTGAGACTTCACCGCCGTCCGAGGCACGTACTTCAATCCGTGTGGCCCAAGCTCGATAGCCCACTTGGCAATCCGGCCAGTCGCCTCCCAGATCTGTATGATATCGCCCAAGGGAGCTGAACTGACCACTGTGATGGGGTGCCCTTGAAAATACTGCTTCAACTTCCGGCTTGCCATAAAAATTCCATATACCAGCTTGTGCCAATGCGGATACCTTTGCTTGGATTCAATAAACACCTCGCTGATATAATAAACCGGCCGCTGAACCAGATATTCCTTGCCTGCCTCCTTGCGTTCCACCACAATAGCCACGCTAACTGCCCGAGAATTGGCCGCTACGTATAATAATAACGGCTCCTTGTCGACCGGAGCCGCAAGAACGGGCGGATTGGCTAATTGCCACTTCAAGTCCTCCAATGCTTCATCAGCAGCCGGACTCTAGATGAATTGATCTGTATTTCTCAGCATCTGGTACAAAGGGATAGCCTTCTCTCCGAGGCGGCTGATAAACCGGCTCAGCGCGGCGATCCGGCCCGCCAAACGCTGAACATCGTTGATACACTTCGGTTTAGCCAGGGAGGTGATAGTCGTAATCTTCTCCGGATTAGCCTCAATTCCTCTATTGGACACAAGAAAACCCAGTAACTTGCCTGCCGTAACACCAAAGACACACTTGGCCGGGTTAAGCATCATCTTGTAAACTCGCAAGTTGTCAAAGGTTTCCTTCAAATCATCCACCAGCGTCTCCTTCTGCCTTGACTTGACTACAATATCATCCACATAGGCGTGCACATTGCGGCCGATCTGTTTATGCAGGCAATTCAGTACACACCGTTGATAAGTGGCTTGGGCACTCTTGAGCCTGAAGGGCATAGATACATAGCAGAAGGCTCCAAAAGGAGTAATAAACGTTGTCTTCTCCTGGTCCTTAACCGCCATTTTGATCTGATGATATCCAGAATATGCATCCAAAAAACTCAAACGCTCACAACCCGCCGTGGCATCAATGATCTGGTCAATGTGGGGGAGGGCAAAAGGATCCGCTGGACAAGCCCTGTTAAGATCCGTGTAATGCATACACATACGCCAAGTGCCGTTTTTCTTAAGAACCAGCACCGGATTAGCAAGCCACTCTGGATGGAACACCTCAATGATAAAACTAGCTGCTAAGAGCCTGGCCACTTCCTCTCCAATGGCTTTGCGCCTTTCTTCATTAAACCGGCGGAGAAATTGCTTTACCGGTTTATACTTAGGATCCACATTAAGAGTGTGCTCAGCGAGTTCCCTCGGTACACCTGGCATGTCAGAAGGTTTCCATGCAAAAATGTCCCGATTCTCACGGATGAACTCGATGAGCGCGCTTTCCTATTTAGGGTCCAAGTTGGCATTGACAGTGAACTGCTTGGATGAATCGCCGGGCACGAAGTCAACAAGCTTGGTCTCAGCTGCCCATTTGAACTTCAGATCCGAATCATGCTCTATGGTTGGCTTCTTCAAAGGGGTCATGTCCGCCGGATCAACATTGTCCTTATAATATTTCAACTCTTCCGTGGCACAGACCGACTCTGCATAAGCCGCATCACCTTCCTCATATTCCAAAGCAACCTTACGGCTCCCATGAACCGTTATTGCCCCCTTGTAACCCGACATCTTGAGCTGCAAGTAGATATAACAAGGCCATGCCATGAATTTGGCATAAGCCGGCCGCCCAAACAAGGCGTGATACGGGCTCCGGATCTTCACCACCTCAAAGGTTAATTTTTCGGATCGGGAATCATGCTCGTCCCCAAAAGCCACGTCCAGGGCTATCTTACCAACAGGATATGCCAATTTGCCAGGCACCACACCATGGAACATCGTGTTAGACGGTCTGAGATCTTTGTCTGTTAGCCCCATGCGGCGGAATGTCTCATAGTATAGGATGTTAATACTGCTCCCTCCATCCATGAGTACCTTGGTGAATTTATAACCTCCCACCTGAGGGTCTACCACTAATGCTAGCTGGCCCGGATTGTCAACCCGGGGTGGGTGGTCCTCTCTGCTCCACACGATAGGCTGCTCCGACCAGCGTAAGTAACGTGGTACGGCCGGTTCAACAGAGTTCACTGCTCGCTTGTGGAGTTTTTGGTCGCGTTTATCCAAGCTAGTTGTGAAAACATGATATTGCCCATTGTTTAACTGTTTTGGCTGGCTCTGATAACCCGACTGCTGCTGCTGCTGCTGCTGCTGTTGACCGTTCTGATTATTCTGGTTGTTGTGACCGCCCTGATTGAGACCTGAACCGGAAAGCTCCATCGTGACCCGGCCCATGGAAACCGGATCCTGAACCGCCACCTGACCCGTGGTCATACCGGAAGGCATTAGAGTTTTTAAACTCCTGCATAATATAACAATCCTTCCAAAGGTGGTTAGCTAGCGCCTCCTTCGTCCCGTGCTTTGGGCAAGGCTGATTCAACAAATAATGCAAACGATCCGCGTTAGGATTTGGAGCCCCATTACGATTCGCCGCTTTACCTCTGCACCGCTGACCCCTGTCCTGCGCATTAGTGTTAGCCACAAAATCCATGCTGCCATCCGCTTTACGCTTGCCTCCGTTTCCATGACCCGCCGGTTTGTACTGTTGCCCCTTGGAGTTGCTATTCTTCTTTCCCTTCCCTGCTTCCTCATCGTCAGTCTCGGGATCCTTGGTATTATCCGAATCAGCATATTTCACCAAAGCGGCCATGAGAGCTCCCATGTCATTACAAAACCGCTTCATGCTCCCCAATTTCAATTTTAAAGGCTTAAACCGACAGTTGCCCTCTAGGGTTAAGATCGCAGAATCAGCATTGATCCTGTCAGACGAGTGAAAGACCTCCGAAACGCGGCGTACCCAATGGGTTGTTGATTCTCCGTCCTCCTGAACACAAGCCGCCAGGTCTACTATGGACTTGGGCTGCTTACACGTATCTTTGAAATTCTGGATAAACCGGGCCCGCAACTGGGCCCATGAGCTGATAGAATTGGGCGGCAGGCTCTTCAACCAAGTACGGGCCGTGCCTTCAAGCATCATGGTGAAGTACTTTGCACACGCGGTCTCATCCACATCTAGCATCTCCATGGCCATCTCATAACTCTCTACCCACGCTTATGGAGATAAATCAGCGGTGTAATTCGGCACCTTGCGTGGACCCTTGAAATCTTTGGGCAGGCGTACATTGCGTAAAGCGGGGACTAAACAAGGCACTCCCAAAGCGGATGCGACCCCTGGCCCGGCAGAGGTGGTAGGATGAACCGGTGTAAGCTGACCCGCCTCGTTCTGTGCTGCTAACTCGGCCTCCCTTCGTGCCCGGGCCCGGTCCACCACATCCTGAGCATCACGAACTCCACCTGCCGGGTTATTGCCACGGGCCGCTTCGCGGCCTCGTGCGTTGCTCGATATGGCCGGTTCATCCATGCACCTGCTATAGCTCCGGCTTGGACGGGGTGTGGAGCGAATCCGATCGCGGCTGTATGAATATGCCTCCTGTTGAATCAGCGCGGTCCGGAGAAGTTCCTTAACCCGGCGCGTCTCTATCGCTTGCGGAGAATCCCCTTCGACCGGGATAGCCTCTAATCGCGCAGCAGCTGCAACAAGATTGTCCATAGGATTAGAATAATGACCCGGAGGTGTCTGAACCGGCGGAGGGACCACAATGTTCTGTTGAGGAGGTTCCATCAGGCGGGGTTGGACCGTTGCCCTGGCCCTGGTGCCTTGATCCGGTTTGCCTCCAGGTACCCCGACGGATTACTGGCCCCAGCTCCCAGAGTGTGAAAGAGATTTCGAGGGTCGAACCATAATGGCAGGCGTGATCTGTGCTTCCGCTTCAAGACTTCCTGTGACGCGTTCTGGTCAAGCATGAGCTTATAGGCCTGGGCGTCCAAAGCGGCCCGCTCTGCGGCCATCCTGTCCTTTTCTACTGCCAGATCTGCTTTGGCTTGTACGATCTGCTCTCTCATCTTTGCAATCTCTGCATCATGGGCCTCCTGATCCGCCGGATTGGTCTCTGCCATAAGCGCGGCTAGTGCATCAAACAGGTCAGACAGAACTTGAACCGGCGGGCGCACAAGGCCTCCTGCCCCTGCTGCCGCTGCCGCTGCTGATCTGGAGAGCATTGCTGCAGCGGTCGAAGAGTGATTCGCCGCCTGTGTGCCGGCCATAAAAATTCCAACCCGGTTGATCTGATCTGGGGGGTCCGGAATACTGTCGCCATCGGAACAGCCCCTAATCTGGTCGTCTTGCAATTGGTATAGCGATTCGGTCTATCCAGTCGAGGACTCGTCGCGGGAATAGACGACGGTCTCGCTATCGTGTTCTAACTCGTCCTCACGCTCTCCTCCGTGGATGACTCCAACAAAGGCACGCTTTACGGCCGGTTTAGCCTGGGTAGATCTCGCACGCTAAGCCGTCTCGACGAGGTCGGTGCAGATGTCCGGCTCAGGCCCAGGCTCACCGATCTTGCCGATGAAAACGTGTATGCCGCCAAAGGGGACCCGGTACCCGTACTCGATCGAATCGGCCTCGGGACCCCATCCTGAATCGTCGATGTAGATCTTGCCACGACGACTCTTGGTCATCCGGCCCACATCATAGCCTTTGAGTCCTTTGAGCTTGCCCTCCAAGATCATCAAACCATCGTGCAATAGCCCCACGGTTCCGATGCGAGAATCACTAGCATACATTTTCCTGTTTTACGCTACTTTGCCATATTTGCTAGTCGATGTTTAATTGGTTGTGGAAATAGTGGAAACTTCAGTGTTCCTGATATTATTATTCTGCTCCATGCCTTATTCGGTGATAACACTATTAGTATGGGTGTCGTTATTGCTAAATGGTTAAGCCTAAACCGTACAAAGGGCCACATCTTTGGAGGTATCTATGATGCACGCCTTGCTAAACATTTTGAGATACCTATTAGGCATTATGAGAAAGAGGAGACACTTCTACCCCCTATCTTTCTAGATTACAGGAGCATGGTAGCGCATGAATTTATTGTTGACAATGATTGAGGGAGTCCTGGACTAGGGGGTGTCCGGATAGCCGGACTATCATCGTCAGCCGGACTCCAAGACTATGAAGATACAAGATTGAAGACTTTGTCCCGTGTCCGGATGGGACTTTCCTTGGCATGGAAGGCAAGCTTGGCGATACGGATATGTAGATCTCCTACCATTGTAACCGACTCTGTGTAACCCTAGCCCTCTCCGGTGTCTATATAAACCGGAGGGTTTTAGTCCGTAGGACAACATAACCATTACAACAATCATACCATAGGCTAGCTTCTAGGATTTAGCCTCCTTGATCTCGTGGTAGATCCACTCTTGTACTACCCATATCATCAATATCAATCAAGCAGGGGTAGGGTTTTACCTCCATCGAGAGGGCCCGAACCTGGGTAAAAACATCGTGTCCCTTGTCTCCTGTTACCATTCGCCTAGACGCACAATTCGGGACCCCCTACCCGAGATCCGCCGGTTTTGACACCGACATTGGTGCTTTCATTGAGAGTTCCTCTGTGTCATTGCTGATAGGCTTGATGGCTTCTTCAATCAACAACAACTCAGTCCAGGGTGAGACTTTTCTCCCCGGACAGATCTTCGTATTCGGCGGCTTCGCACTGCGGGCCAATTCACTTGGTCATCTGGAGCAGATCGGAAGCTACGCCCCTGGCCATCAGGTCAGGTTTGGAAGCCTAAACTTCACGGCAGACATCCGCGGAGACTTGATCTTCGATGGATCTGAGCCACATCCGAGTGCGCCGCACTATCACGATGGGCAAGATCTAACTCTGCCGCCGGACAGTACTTTGGAGGCCGCACACTAATCCGCTCCGACCCATGGTTCGGAGCTGATCGCACAGACCGAGGACGGATGGTTGGACACCGCCTCGGGGGCTGCAACCGCTACGGCGATGGAGCCGAATACTGACCTTGTCCCTTATAAAGCCCATGACTCCGAGGCGCCAGACTCCTTGCCGGACTCCGAACCTCTACGCCCCGGCCAATCGAATCCGATTGGGCGCCGATCATGGAATTCACTGCCGCGGACATCTTTCAACACTCACCCTTTGGCGACATCCTAAATTCGCTAAAGCATCTCTCGCTATCCGGAGAGCACTGGCCGGACTACGGCCAGGACGGTTGGGATGCGGACGACGAAGAAATTCAAAGCCCACCCACCGACCACTTTATAGCCACTATCGACGACCTAAACGACATGCTAGACTACGACTCCGAAGACATCGACGGTATGGACGACGATGCCGGAGACGATCAAGAACCAGTGCTCACCCAGCACGGGAACGCCACCCCAACCCATGGTGTATATATGGTGGACACCCCAAAAGGAAGCGATGACGAGGAACAACGGGAAGCGGCAAAGGACAATTCCGCCGAAAAACAACCAAAATGGCGACGTAGGCGCCGCCCTAAGTCCCGCCTCGACAACAACAACACTCCTAATGACCCAGCAATAGAGCAGGGCAAACCAGTGGGCGACAAACATGCAACCAAACAACCGTTCGAACAGGACGAATCGGATAATCAACCCATGCCCGGCGAAACCAACAGTCCAGACGACCTCACGCCAGACACACCACCGGAGCATAAGGACAATCACAAAAGACTCATCGCCACTGCAAGAAGTCTGAAGAAGGAAAAACGGAAGCTCAAAACAGCGGAAGACACACTCAGAATGAGGTGGAGCAAAGTACTCAAGACCGCAGACAAATAGGGCAATGGCCATCAATCAAAGAGCTACCCGAAGCGCAAGCTACTGCCAGACTTTGACGAGGAAGCCATAGAGCCCCCACAGTCAAAAAACAAAGAGGCCGCCTGGCCGGATAGACGACCAGATGACAGGCCAAAAGCGACAAGCGGCGCCGCCCACAAGCCGACTCATGATCCTCGCAAAACAAATGGCCCGGTCAGGTCCATTTACAGGCCAAAAAAGAGGGCCCCAGGAAGCAACACAACACGCCAAGTGTTCGAAGACAACGACACACCCAAATACAGGGGCGCCGCACACCCACTATGTTTCACCAATGAGGTGTTGGATCATGAATTTCCAGCAGCGTTCAAACCCATAAACATAGAGGCATACGACGGAACAACAGACCCTGGAGTCTGGATAGAGGATTACATACTACACATACACATGGCTAGAGGAGATGATCTCCACGCCATAAAGTATCTACCTCTCAATCTCAAAGGGCCAGCTCGGCATTGGCTCAAAAGCCTCCCAGAAAACACTGTAGGAAGTTGGGAAGAGCTCGAGGACGCGTTTAGAGCAAATTTTCAAGGGACTTATGTCCGCCCTCCGGATGCAGACGATCTAAGTCATATAACTCAACAGCCCGGAGAGTCAGCGCGCAAATTCTGGAACAGGTTCCTTACCAAAAAGAACCAGATAGTCGACTGTTTGGACGCCGAAGCCCTAGCAGCTTTTAAACACAACGTCCGAGATGAATGGCTCGCCAGACACCTCGGCCAAGAGAAGCCGAGGACAATGGCCGCGCTAACAAGCCTCATGACCCGCTTTTGTGCGGGGAAAGACAGCTGGCTCGCAAGATGCAGCACCAGCGACCCGAGTACATCCGAGATCAGGGATGGAAACGGAAAATCACGGTGCCGAAAGGTTCAGCGCTGGAATAAAGAAAAAAGGCCAAAGAACACGGCGGTCAACGCCGGATTCAAAAGCTCGCGGCCGAACACTAAAACACTGCCTCTTAAGGACAACAGTGATGAGCTATCCAACTTAAACAAAATTTTGGATCGGATATGTCAAATCCACAGCACCTCCGGAAGGCCTGCAAACCACACCCACCGAGATTGTTGGGTTTTCAAACAGTCCGGCCGACTCAACGCCGAACACAAGGGGCTCGAAGCGCCGAGCGAGGATGATGACGAACCCCACCAGCAGAGCACCGGAAAACAAAAGACTTTCCCACAAGAAGTCAAAACAGTAAACTCACTTCATGTGATAGTACGGAAAAACAATGCGGCACCCGCTACGGTAGGTGTCGCACGGTCCACCCCAGCGGAACCTTGCGATTGGATGTCAAAACCAATCACTTTCGACCACCTGGATTATTCCAGAAGTATCCGAAACGCAGGATGGACTGCACTAATATTGGATCCTATAATCAACAGACTACAATTTACACAAGTCCTGATGGACGGCGGCAGCGATTTAAATCTGCTATATCAGGACACAATCCGCAAGTTGGGTATAGACCTTACTAAAATTCGATATAGCCACACTTCCTTCAAAGGAGTGACGCCAGGCCCTTACGCCAAGTGCACAGGCTCCTTACTACTCGAAGTCGTATTCGGGTCACCCGACAACTTTCGACGCGAAAGGCTAACCTTCCATATCGCCCCATTCAAAAGTAGCCATCAAGCACTATTGGGACGTGAAGCTTTTGCCCGCTTCAACGCAATACCACATTATACGTCTCTTACACTTAAAATGCCCGGTCCACGTGGCATCATTTCATTAAAAGGTCGTTTCAAGACCCCGGACATGGCTAGACAAGTCCGGCATAAATAGGCTAGGGGCTCCCTAGCCGCACACCCCTTCGCAAGGGGCTGTGTGTACAAGCAATAATGAGCTAATATCGGCTCAGCCTTATTCATTCCTTAATATTCCCATTTTTTATGCACTTTTCGCACGACTTCCTTTCAAACTAAGTTCCTCTCTTTTTACAGATGAACAGACGTGCACACCCGTCCAGGATACGGCACAACAGAGACACAGGCGCAGACGTGCAGTAGGGACCCGTGGCAAGGATTCTTTTCAGATTAAGACCCTGCGTAAACCTTTTTTACTGTCTCTTGTTGCTATAATCCCCTGGTTCCTCATTATAACCAGAGAGGAGACTGACGTTTTGGCATCGGCCGCGTCAGAGGATCTCGCCCGTACCTGGACACTAGGGGCTCAGGGCATTGTTCTGCCCATTATTATAAAGACCGAACACCTTAGGGAGTGTTCGGCGTCTCGAGTTAGGCCTTATATGCATCAACTCCGAATCATGTCTTTGGTCAAATGTTGGGTTTGCCCGGCTCCTGTGTTTTGCTGCCTTACGTTCCGTATCATCGGCTAACGCGGCACCAGGAGAACTACTGCGATTGTGCCCCAGTTCGGCTGGGCAAGCACCTCAGTAGAGAAAGCCGAAAACTAACTGTCATGATGTAGCGAGAGACTGGTCAACCACTCGATCGACCACTAGAATGTTTAGAATTCCTCCGCTTGGACGAAGGGCCGTTTCCTGGTCAGGCACACATGCGCCCCGAATCCAGAGAGCACGGTGCCACTAGGGGCTATATCGTAGCCCCACCCTCGAACTCCTATGGCTAAGTGAAAGTGATAAAGCATTATTGTCTGGTTGCCTCGTTTGCTACGCTACCACCTCCTTCACAGGACCGAGACGTCGGATTAAGTGTGAAAATGCGCTATTTTTGCGAACACCCCCGCACCTTGTGCGTGGGGGCTGAAGCCGATGACTGCATCTTTCAGGTTATACAAACATATACATAAACGGCCACACAGGAGATATATCACTACTTGGACGCACAAGTGTACAAGACGCTTACATCATAAATATCGTCTTACAAACCAAAACGTTCATTTGAACGTGACATTTTTTGAGCACTGCGACTCTATTACACGAACACCACGCAGAACTTCACCAAAATAGTGCTCGGCGGGTAACCGGCTCTCATCCGAACCCTGGGTCGCAACAATGGTGGCATCCATCTCTGTCCAATGTGTCTTTACACGGGCGAGGGCCATCCGTGCACCCTCTATGCAGGCCGACCGCTTCATCGCCTTGATATGCGGCACCGCCCCAAGAAACTGCTGCAATAAGCCAAAATAGCTCTTCGGCTTGGGCCTATCCGGCCAAACATGAGTCACTATATCCGTCATGGAAAGTCCGGACAACCTATTCAGCTCAGCCCATTCGGCCAACCGATCGGTCAGCGGAAGTGACCGCTCCGGACTATGGAATTGAAACCAAAACAGCTCTTCCGTCTTGTGATCCTTCTGACTTCGGGAGCGCACGACGGCATCCGCCGCACTCGCCGCTAAGTCCATATAAGGATCCTCTGGACCCCACAGCTGGCCGAGCTGAGCATACTTTGGATCCGTGAACCTTCGGCGCAGCAGAAAAGGCTTGCCAGCCACAATGTCCCCGGCTTGGCGCAGCTCCTCCTTTATAGCCCGCATTGCAGAACGGGCATCCTTGGCTTCGGCGGTGGCCTTCCCCAGGTCTTCTCGCTCTGATAGGCGCTCCTTTTCAAGAGCCTCCCTGCGGTCGGTAGCATCCTTTAACTTCACGGCCATTTCGGCCATCTCTTCCCTGCTTCGGTAGTGTGCAACCCTTTTGGCCTCTAACTCCTCGGCCGCCCTCGAGGCAGCCGCATCACTCCTTCTGGCTTGCTCCTTCGCTTGAGCAAGTTCTGCCCGAAGGCTCTCCACAGCAGCGGCACCATCTGCGTCAAGCACACATATTGTAAGAGGTGGGCTTCGGCTCCCTTACTAGGTGACCACGGAGAAACAACTTACCTTGCGATTCGTCAAGTCGCCTGTTGACTAGCGCGATGTCCGCATCCGCAATGTCGAGTTACCGCTTCAATTCAGCAACTCCATCAGTCCGGCTGGCCCCCAGACTATCCGCCACCTGCACAGGAAAGGCGAAAGTTAATACCTGCGATTTTGATCCTCGGCACGCTGTCGCTTTCGACAACCTTCCGAGTCTCAGGGGCTACTATCTATACAGGGCGCACGTTATGTGCAAAACTGTCAAAAAAGGTGTGTCATTTTTACGTACCTCAAACCCCACCAGCAAACTCCTGACGGCATTACGCAATCCGCTTTCGGCGGATGAGATCCTTCCAATCACCATACTCATCAATGCATCGTGATCTTCTGAGATGGACGCCCTCTCAAGCAGATCCTTCATCTCCCCCGGCCGAACACTAGTCGGCGCCGAACTCTTCGGCTCTGCCGGGCTCGGGGACACCCTCCGTGATGACACTTCAGGCTCGTCCGCCCTATCTAAACCTGGGAATAGTTTGGATTGAAACCTTAGTTTCAGTTCGGTTTTCCTACAAGACTGTCTTTGGATTGGATTGAATGGGCTGAGGCCCTAGCGTAATCTGGTGTGGTCTGGGTTTTGTGTATTGTTGGATTAGTTTGGTTCAGTTTGGACACAAACAAAATGGTTTCAGACTGTTTCAACCCACGGTCAAAGACCAAATCCAGCGACCAAACTGTATTTCGCGATGGGGGCGTGCTTGCGCACGACGCAGGCCTAGCGCATGCTGCGAGTTCACTTTCGTCCCGGTGTTCGCACCGAGCAGAGGCGGAGGCTGCCGTGAGCGCGTCCCCTGCGGTGGAAGCCCTCGGTGTCTCGGAGCCGCACGGAGTGCGACGACAGTGGCACCCATGCATCCTGGAGCTCCAGGAGATGAGGTCCTGACGGCACCGCATGGTCCAACATGCATGGCAACGATGGGACCGGTCAACCTGCACCGCACCGGCTGGTACGTGCCGCACGGCTGTTCGACGAGGAGGACAGGTCGAACACGCTGTTCGTCCCGCCGGCTGCTGCTGGCGGTGCCGGTGCCGGAGATGCAGAACCGTTGGTGCATCTGAGCCACACGAGGTCGCTGCCGGTGTCGACGAGGGCCAGCATCCCGGTGCGCGGCGTGCCGATGTTGACGTACATGAAGAACTGGACGTGCCTGAGATCACCTCCGACACCGCGTCGTCAGCGTCAGGAGAGCCTGAGCCGGCGTACGAGCGCCGCACGGCGGCAAGCAGGCGGGCGTGCGGGGTGAGCGACGGGTCGTGGAACGGCGACCTGGGGGAGTCGCGGTGGATGAGCTCCACGCTGAATCCGCCGTCAGTGCACCCATACAACAGCGGCGTCAGGATGAGGAAGAGGCCAAGGAGCAAAATGGGGCGACACATGGTACACTCCAATGCTTTGCCGGTGTCACTAGCGGCATGATGGCGTGTGAAATCAGCTGGTTCTACTTCTACCTCCCCTGTGTTGCGTTTGCTGATTTCAGTACAGGATTCTTACTAGAGTACCAGTCTGTTAGATACGCATGTGCATATGGATCTGTCTATGGTTTGAATCTGTGGATTCCATCCAAAAATAGGAGACAGTTTGGATTGGTTTGGGTGAAAAGCTCATACAGTTTGGTTTGGTCTGGACTCTAGTCAACAAAGTTTGGTTTGATTTGGTTTCAACGATGGACATGCAGTCCTATGGTTTGGCTTGGATTTAGTTTGGATGTCAAACTATTCCCAGGTTTAGCCCTATCCGACGGCGCAGCGGACGGAGGCGTCTCGCTCTCCATCATCTCCGGACGAAGGTCCCCCGAAGATGAGCTCATTTGAGAAGGTCGGAGATCCGAACTACAAGGTAAAAACCTCAGTTATCCTCAGAAGCACAAATAAGGACGTCTCTTATTGCCAAACTCCCTTTTCTCTACTTACGGCTCGCTGGAGGGCTGATTCTTCAGGGGAGACTGTGCGGCCGGGGCCTCCCCGGACGCAGGACTCTCCGGCGAAGATCTCTTCCCCCTCTTAGGGGCTTTGGCCTCCGGGTCTCCGGAGGCGGTCCTCTTCTCCCCCTGGAGGGAGGGATTCTTTATCCCCCCTTTTTCAAGCGCCTCCTTGGGCGAGGCAGTAGCTCCCTTATTTTCCCCTTCGCCTTCTTCTGAAGGCGCAACCTCCAGCATCCTGACCACGACGGGATCCGGCACGGTCTCCGAGAGGGGGGCCGGACACCGTATCAGCTTTGCTTGCGCTATCCACTCCTGTTAAAGGATAACGGGTTAAAAGGCGAATCATAGAAAGGCAAACAAACGGTATGTCCGAATACTGAGCTACTTACTTGAGTATCCGGGCGATTGCAGCTTAGGCCAGCGTCCTCGGTAAATTCCGGACACAGCTCTTGTGATCCGAAGAACAATTTGTACATCTCCACGGGTGTCGAACCCATGAAGTGTTGGAGAATCCGTGGTCCCTCTGGATTAAATTCCCATAGCCGGAGAGGGCGGTGTTTGCAGGGCAGGAGACGCATAATCAGCATAACCTGCATCACCACGACCAGATCGATCTGCCTCACTTGGAGGTCTCGAATCCGGCCCTGCAATAGGGGCACGTCCTTTGACGGCCCCCAGTTGAGCCCTTGGTTGACCCACGACATCAACCGTTGTGGAGGTCCCGAGCGGAATATGGGCGGTGGCTTCTGCCTGCTGCCCTTCGGAACGGTAATATAGAACCACTCCTGCTGCCACAAGCCGAGCTCCTCTTGGAAGGAGCCCTCGGGCCACGGGGCGTCAGCCCTCCTCCTTGCGACCGCCCCGCCGCCCTCTGCTTGACGCCCCTCGATCATCTTCGGCTCCACATTGAAGGTCTTCAGCCACAGGCTGAAGTGGGGGGTGACGCGGAGGAAGGCTTCGCAGACAACAATAAATGCAGAAATATGGAGGATGGACTCCGGAGCCAAGTCGTGGAATTCCAACCCATAATAGAACATGAGCCCTCTCACAAAAGGATCCATCGGGAAGCCTAAACCCCGAGGGAGGTGGGATACAAAGACGACATATTCGCCAGGCTCGGGGGTGGGGATGGCCTGCCCTTCGGCGGGCAACCTGTGCGAAATCTCGTAAGACAGGTACTTGGCCTCTCGTAGCTTTAGCACGTCCTCCTCCGTGACGAAGGAGGGCATCCACCGGCCCTGAAGGTCGGAGCCGGACATTGTTGAAGATCCGAGGCGCTCGAATCTGGGGCTCTGGGTGTTGGAACTCGGGGCAAGGAGAAGATTCGATGGAGGATTGAAGAAAAGAAACGAGCCTTGGTCCCATTATAAAGAGGAAGAATACCAAGAGCCGTCTCCATGACCGTTCGGGACTCGCCTTCGATAGAGGAGGCGTGGCGACGGGCGCGGTTGGGTTACCCACGTCCGTATTGATGAGAATCCCGGAATAAGGGGAACACGATCTCTGCTTCGACAAGACGTGCCAAGGAAACCGCTTCGCTAAACGCGCTGAGGTGGTATAATAAAAAAAGATTCCAGTAAAGGCTTGGTGGTGGTGTAACGTCGTGCCACAAAACACGTCAGCAGATTGAACTTGTGTACATAATATTCTCTCTTCGGTGGCATGTGGAATTTATTTTGAAGAGCCGGACACTATCCTGGTGTTCACAATCTTCTATGAATTATTCGGAGGAGGAACCCGCCTTGCAATGCCGAACAATATGCGCACCGGACTCATCGTCATTGAAGCCTGGTTCAGGGGCTACTGAGGGAGTCCTGGACTAGGGGGTGTCCGGACAGCCGGACTATCATCGTCAGCCGGACTCCAAGACTATGAAGATACAAGATTGAAGACTTCGTCCCGTGTCCGGATGGGACTTTCCTTGGCGTGGAAGGCAAGCTTGGCGATACAGATATGTAGATCTCCTACCATTGTAACCGATTCTGTGTAACCCTAGCCCCTAGAAGCTAGCCTATGGTATGATTGTTGTAATGGTTATGTTGTCCTACGAACTAAAACCCTCCGGTTTATATAGACACCGGAGAGTTTAGCCTCCTTGATCTCGTGGTAGATCCACTCTTGTACTACCCATATCATCAATATCAATCAAGCAGGAGTAGGGTTTTACCTCCATCGAGAGGGCCCGAACCTGGGTAAAAACATCGTGTCCCTTGTCTCCTGTTACCATCCGCCTAGACGCACAGTTCGGGACCCCCTACCCGAGATCCGCCGGTTTTGACACCGACAATGATGATAAGATGCTTCTATATAACCTGAGATTTAATAAGAAACACAATGAGATTATTACCTTGCCCGCGCCTTCTCTGTTTGATTTAACTACAGGACATTACCTCGTCTTGCCGAAGGCCGTGTACGCGTACTGAGGCCAGACATCAGCCCCAGAGCCTGAGCCAGAATCACCACTGGACCCTTATCGTCCATCATGTTATCAGTGGGATCCGGAGGAGATCGCTAGCCAATGGTATCCAGATGACACTCCTCTGTACACCAGGGAGAATAGCCGCGATCCTTGGGCATAGACCAACTTAGGCTAAAAGCCTAAGCTTGGGGGAGTACGTAATTCTCACCGACTTTACATTCATGTTCACACATTATTCTAGTTGTCGGTGCTCATACTCTTTCATTTTATTATCCATGCTAGTTTAATTTATTTTTCTAGCTTTCTTCTTGTGTGTTTGATAAACCTTAAGAAAAACAAAAAAAAAATAGTTAGTTTAATTTCCATGCTTGTAGTAGTAAATAAAATGAAAACCCAAAAATATTTCTCGTTCTTCTTTTACTTGTTGGGAGCTTTCCCGTGTAAATAGTTTTATTTCTTTTCTTTCCTTTGGGGGTCGAGAGGAGAAGACCATAATGAAAATGTTTAGTGGCTCTTATATGCATGATTGTTGATTTAACCAAGAGCCCATATTACCTTGTCTTCTCCCTTGAATTGAGTGCTTGCAGATTCCAGCTTAGTCCAATGCACGTGCACTATTATTATTATACACATCGTTCGGTTGTGCAAGTGAAAGGCAATAATGACGATATATGAAGGACTGATTGAGATGAGAGAAGCTGGTATGAACTCGACCTCTTTTGTTTTTGTAAAAATGATGAGTTCATCATTCTTGATTTAGCCTATTATGAATAAACATGTTTGCAATGACAATTAGAGATTATAGTTGCTTATGCCATGCTTAATTAGCTATGAGTTTATAATGGTTTACCTTGCGTGCCAACATGCTATTAAAATGGTTGTGATGTGGTATAATAGGGTGGTATCCTCCTTTGAATGAATTGAGTGACTCGACTTGGCACATGTTCACGCATGTAGTTGAAACAAAATCAACATAGCCTTCACGATATTTATGTTCATGGCGAATTATATCCTACTCATGCTTGCACTCGGTGTTGATTAATTTTAATGCATGTTCATGACTGTTGTCGCTCTCTCAGTTGGTCGCTTCCCAGTCTTTTGCTAGCCTTCACCTGTACTAAGCGGGAATACTGCTTGTGCATCCAAACTCCATAAACCCCAAAGTTATTCCATATGAGTCCACCATACCTTCCTATATGCGGTATTTACCTGCCGTTCCAAGTAAATTTGTATGTGCCAAACTCCAAACCTTCAAATAAAATTCTGTTTTGTATGCTCGAGCAGATCATGTTCCAACTAGGGTTGTCTGTATCTTCCATTCTAGGTGGGTTATTCTCAAGAGGAGTGGACTCCGCTCCTCATTCACGAGAAAATGGCTGGTAACCGGGATGCCCAGTCCCATGCTTCATGCAAATCAAATCAAAATAATATTAAACAAAACTCCCCCAGGATTGTTGTTAGTTGCAGGCACTCATTATTTCGAGCAAGCCATGGATTGATGCTTGTTGGTGGTGGGGGAGTATAAACTTTACCATTCTGTTTGGGAACCGCCTATAATGTGTGTAGCATGGAAGATATCGAGATCTCATAGTTGTTGCGTTGACAGTGAAAGTATACCGCCCAAAATGTTATTCATCTCTATTTCAAAATCGAGCTCTGGCACCTCTACAAATCTCTGCTTCCCTCTGCGAAGGGCATATCTATTTACTTTTATGTTGAGTCATCACCCTCTTATTAAAAATCACCCGCTGGAGAGCACTGCTGCCATTTGCATGCATTACTATTAGTTTATATCGGGTATGACTTGACTGGATCTCTTTTACCATGAATTAGTTTAGTCAGTCCTTGATCTTTAAAGGTGCTCTGCATTTATGTTTTGCGGTCTCAGAAAGGGCTAGCGAGATACCATCTTGTTATATCATATTATTATTATTTTGAGAAAGTGTTGTCATCCGAGTTTTATTATTATTGCTCGCTAGCTGATTATGCCATTGATATGAGTAAACATAAGACCTAAGTGTTATTGTGAATATGGTTAGTTCATAATCTTTGCTAAAACTTGAATGCTGGCTTTACATATTTACAATAGTAAGAGCAAACAGAGTTTGTAAAAGTTTATCTTTATCACTTCCAGTTTATCAACTGAATTGCTTGAGGACAAGCAAAGGTTTAAGCCTGGGGGAGTTGATACGTCTCCAACGTATCTGCTTTTCCAAACACTTTTGCCCTTGTTTTGGACTCTAACTTGCATGATTTGAATGAAACTAACCCGGACTGACACTGTTTTCAGCAGAACTGCCGTGGTGTTGTTTATTGTGCAGAAAACGAAAGTTCTCGGAATGACCTGCAGATCCACGGAGATAACTTTTGGAAAATATAAAAAATACTGGCGAAAGAATCAAGGCCAGGGGGCCCACACCCTGTCCACGAGGGTGGGGGGCGCGCCCCCTCCCCTTGGGTGCGCCCCCTGTCTCGTGGGCCCCTGGAGCTCCACCGACCTCAACTCCAACTCTATATATTTCGTTTCGCGAAGAGAAAAATCAAAGAGAAAGTTTCATCGCGTTTTACGATACGGAGCCACCGCCAAGCCCTAATCTCTCTCGGGAGGGGTGATCTGGAGTCCGCTCGGGGCTCCGGAGAGGGGGATTCGTCGCCGTCGTCATCATCAACCATCCTCCATCACCAATTTCATGATGCTCACCGCCGTGCGTGAGTAATTCCATCGTAGGCTTGCTGGACGGTGATGGGTTGGATGAGATTTACCATGTAATCAAGTTAGTTTTGTTAGGGTTTGATCCCTAGTATCCACTATGTTCTGAGATTGATGTTGCTATGACTTTGGTATGCTTAATGCTTGTCACTAGGGCCCGAGTGCCATGATTTCAGATCTGAACCTATTATGTTTTCATGAATATATGTGAGTTCTTGATCCTATCTTGCAAGTCTATAGTCACCTATTATGTGTTATGATCCGACAACCCCGAAGTGACAATAATCGGGATACTTCTCGGTGATGACCGTAGTTTGAGGAGTTCATGTATTCACTATGTGTTAATGCTTTGGTCCGGTACCCTATTAAAAGGAGGCCTTAATATCCCTTAGTTTCCATTAGGACCCCGCTGCCACGGGAGGGTAGGACAAAAGATGTCATGCAAGTTCTTTTCCATAAGCACGTATGACTATATTCGGAATACATGCCTACATTACATTGATGAATTGGAGCTAGTTCTGTGTCACCCTATGTTATAACTATTACATGAGGAATCACATCCGACATAATTATCCATCACTGATCCAATGCCTACGAGCTTTTCACATATTGTGCTTTGCTTATTTACTTTTCCGTTGCTACTGTTACAATCACTACAAAACTGCTACCGTTACTTTTACCACTGTTACCGTTACTATCGTACTACTTTGCTACTAAATACTTTGCTGCAGATACTAAGTTATCCAGGTGTGGTTGAATTGAATACTCAACTGCTAATACTTGAAAATATTCTTTGGCTCCCCTTGTGTCGAATCAATAAATTTGGGTTGAATACTCTACCCTCGAAAACTGTTGCGATCCCCTATACTTGTGGGTTATCACCAATGTACAGTGATCTACTCCTAGACCAAGATTGCACTCCCTTGCCAAACTCAGAGCAAGGTATACAATAGGTCTCGTACACAGCATGGCATACTTTATAGAACCTATGACTGAGGCATAGGGAATGACTTTTTATTCTCTTTCTATATTCTGCCATGGTCGGGTTTTGAGTCTTACTCAACTTCACACCTTGCAACACAGGCAAGAACTCCTTCTTTGACTGTTCCATTTTGAACTACTTCAAAATCTTATCAAGGTATGTACTCACTGAAAAATCTTATCAAGCGTCTTGATCTATCTCTATAGATCTTGATGCTCAATGTGTAAGCAGCTTCACCGAGGTCTTTCTTTGAAAAACTCCTTTCAAACACTCCTTTATGCTTTTCCAGAAAATTCTACATTATTTCTGATCAACAATATGTCATTCACATATACTTATCAGAAAGGCTGTAGTGCTCCCACTCACTTTCCTGTAAATACAAGCTTCACCGCAAGTTTGTATAAAACTATTTGCTTTGATCACACTATCAAAGCGTACATTCCTACTCTGAGATGCTTGCACCAGTCCATAGATGGATCGCTGGAGTTTGCACATTTTGTTAGCACCTTTAGGATCGACAAATCCTTCTGGTTGCATCATATACAACTCTTCTTCCAGAAATCCATTTAGGAATGTAGTTTTGACATCCATCTGCCAAATTTCATAAAATGTGGCAACTAGCTAACATGATTCAGACAGACTTAAGCATCGCTACGAGTGAGAAAATCTCATCATAGTCAACACCTTGAACTTTTTTCAAAAAACCTTTTTTGACAAGTCTAGCTTTTTAGATAGCAATACTACTATCAGCGTCCGTCTTCCTCCTGAAGATCCATTTATGTTCTATGGCTTGCCGATCATCGGGTAAGTCAACCAAAGTCCACACTTTATTCTCATACATGGATCCCATCTCAGATTTCATAGCCTTAAGCCATTTCGAGGAATCTAGGCTCATCATCGCTTCCTCATAGTTCGTAGGTTCGTCATGGTTAAGTAACATGACCTCCAGAACAAGATTACCGTACCACTCTGGTGCGGATCTTACTCTGGTTGACCTACGAGGTTCGGTAGTAACTTGATCTGAAGTTTCATGATCAATATCATTAGCTTCCTCACTAATTGGTGTAGGTGTCACAGGAACTGGTTTCTGTGATGAACTACTTTCCAATAAGGGAGCAGGTACAGTTACCTCATCAAGTTCTACTTTCCTCCCACTCACTTCTTTCGAGAGAAACTCCTTCTCTAGAAAGGATCCAAATTTAGCAACAAATGCCTTGCCTTCGAATCTGTGATAGAAGGTGTACACAACAGTTTCTTTTGGGTATCCTATGAATACGCACTTCTCCAATTTGGGTTTGAGCTTATCAGGATGAAACTTTTTCACATAAGCATCTGCTACGTCTTGAGCTTGCGTTGGTTTTCCTCGAAGAGGAGAGGGTGATGCAGCAAAGTGTAGCGTAAGTATCTCCCTCAGTTTTGAGAACCAAGGTATCAATCCAGTAGGAGGCTCCTCAAAAGTCCCACACACCTACACAAACAAACTGAGAACTCGCAACCAACACAATAAAGGGGTTGTCAATCCCTTCACGGCCACTTGCGAAAGTGAGATCTAATAAAGATAGTATGATAAGATAAATATATTTTTGGTATTTTATAATATAGATGCAAAAAAGTAAAGATGCAAATAAAGTAGATTGAAAGCAAATATGATAAGAGATAGACCCGGGAGCCATAGGTTTCACTAGAGGCTTCTCTCAAGATAGCATAAGTATTACGGTGGGTGAACAAATTACTGTCGAGCAATTGATAGAAAAGCGCATAGTTATGAGATTATCTAGGCATGATCATGTATATAGGCATCACGTCCATAACAAGTAGACCGACTCCTGCCTGCATCTACTACTATTACTCCACACATCGACCGCTATCCAGCATGCATCTAGAGTATTAAGTTCATAAGAACGGAGTGACGCATTAAGCAAGAAGACATGATGTAGAGGGATAAACACATGCAATATGATATAAACCCCATCTTTTTATCCTCGATGGCAACAATACAATACGTGTCTTGCAACCCTTTCTGTCACTGGGTAAGAACACCGCAAGATTGAACCCAAAGCTAAGCACTTCTCCCATGGCAAGAAAGATCAATCTAGTAGGCCAAACCAAACTGATAATTCGAAGAGACTTGCAAAGATAACTCAATCATACATAAAAGAATTTAGAGAAGATTCAAATATTATTCATAGATAAACTTGATCATAAACCCACAATTCATCGGATCTCGACAAACACACCGCAAAAAGAGATTACATCGAATAGATCTCCACAAGAGAGGGGGGGAACATTGTATTGAGATCCAAAAAGAGAGAAGAAGCCATCTAGCTAATAACTATGGACCCGTAGGTCTGTGGTAAACTACTCACAACTCATCGGAGGGGAAAGGATGCTGATGTAGAGGCCCTCCATGGTTGCTTCCCCCTCTGGCAGAGTGCCGACAAGGGCTCCAAGATGGGATCTCGCGGATACAGAAGGTTACGGCGGTGGAAATTGTGTTTCGTGGTGCTCCTGGATGTTTTCGGGGTACGTAGGCATATATAGGAGGAAGAAGTACGTCGGCGGCCGCCCGAGGGGCCCACGAGACAGGGGGCGCGCCCTCCTATCTCGTGGGGCCCTCGGAGGCTTCTTGACTTGCACTCCAAGCTCTCCGGATCAGATTTGTTCCAAAAATAACGATCCCGAAGGTTTCATTCCGTTTGGACCCCGTTTGATATTCCTTTTCTTCGAAATACTGAAATAGGCAAAAAACAACAATATGGGCTGGGCCTCCGGTTAGTAGGTTAGTCCCAAAAATGATATAAATGTGTAAAATAAAGCCCATAAACATCCAAAAGGGGTAATATAATAGCATGGAACAATCAAAAATTATAGATACATTGGAGACGTATCAAGCATCCCCAAGCTTAATTCATGCTCGTCCTCGAGTAGGTAAATGATAAAAAAGAAATTTTTGATGTGGAATGCTACCTAGCATAATTCATAATGTAATTTTCTTTATTGTGGCATGAATGTTCAGATCCAAACGAATACAAAATAAAAGTTCATATTGACATAAGAAATAGTAATACTTCAAGCATACTAATCAAAGTAATCATGTCTTCTCAAAATAACATGGCTAAGGAAAGTTATCCCTACAAAATCATATAGTCTGGCTATGCTCTATCTTCATCATACAAAGAATTTAATCATGCACAACCCCGATGACAAGCCATGCAATTGTTTCATACTTTAATAATCTCAAGCTTTTTCAACTTTCACGCAATACATGAGCGTGAGCCATGGGCATAGCACTATATGTGGAATAGAAGGTTGGTTGTGGAGTAGACAAAAAAGGAGAAGATAGTCTCACATCAACTAGGCGTATCAACGGGCTATGGAGATGCCCATTAATAGATATCAATGTGAGTGAGTAGGGATGCCCATGCAACGGATGCACTAGAGCTACAAATATATGAAAGCTCAACAAAAGAAACTAAGTGGGGTGCATCCAACTTTCTTGCTCACGAAGACCTAGGGCACTTTTGAGGAAGCCCATCATTGGAATATACAAGCCAAGTTCTATAATGAAAAATTCCCACTAGTGTTTGAAAGTGACAACATATGGGACTCTCTATCATGAAGATCATGGTGCTATTTTGAAGCACAAGTGTGGAAAAAGAGATAGTAGCATTGTCCCTTCTCTCTTTTTCTCTCATTTTCTTTTTTCTTTCTTTTCCTCTTTTTCTCTTTTTTTTCTTTGGCCTTTCTCTTTTTTTGCCTTTCTCTTTTTTTTTCTCTTTTTTTCTCTTTTTGTAAAGTCCGAAGCCTCATCCTGACTTGTGGAGGAATCATAGTATTCATCATCCTTCCCTCACTAGGACAATGCTCTAATAATGAAGATCATCACACTTTTATGGATTTACAACTCAAATCTAGAACAAGATATGACTCTATATGAATGCCTCCGGCAGTGTACCGGGATATGCAATGAATCAAGAGCGACATGTATGGAAATTATGAAGGTGGCCTTGCCACAAATACGATGTCAACTACATGATCATGCAAAAAGCAATATGACAAAAGTAATGCGTGTCATATGAATGGAACGGTGGAAAGTTGCATGGCAATATATCTTGGAATGGCTATGGAAATGCCATAATAGGTAGGTATGGTGGCTGTTTTGAGGAAGGTAAATGGTAGGTGTAAGGTACCGGCGAAAATTGCGCGGTACAAGAGAGGCTAGCAATGGTGGAAGGGTTGAAAGAGTGCGTATAATCCATGGACTCAACATTAATCAAAAGAACTCATATACTTGTTGCAAAAATTTAGAAGTCATCAAAAACCAAAGTACTACGCGCATGCTCCTAGGGGGATAGATTGGTAGGAAAAGACCATCGCTCGTCCCCGATCGCCACTCATAAGGAAGACAATCAATAAATAAAATTGTGCTCCAACTTCATCACAAAGCGGTTCACCATACGTGCATGCTACGGGAATCACAAGCTTCAACAAAAGCATTCTTTAAATTCATAATCACCCAACTAGCATGACTTTAATATCACTACCTCCATATCTCAAAATAATTATCAAGCATCAAATTGATCATAGCATCCAATTCACTTTCTATGATAGTTTTTATTATACCCAACTTGGATGCTCATCATTCTAGGACCAACTTTATGATCATAGCAAATACCATGCTGTTCTAAAAGACTCTCAAAATAATATAAGTGAAGCATGAGAGACTAGCAATTTCTTCAAAATTAAGACACCACCGTGCTCTAAAAGATATAAGTGAAGCACTAGAGCAAAAACTATCAAGCTCAAAAGATATAAGTGAAGCACATAGAGTATTCTAGCAAATTCTAACCAAATAGGCTTCTCCCAAAAGGTGTGTACAGCAAGGATGATTGTGGTAAACTAAAATGCTAAGACTAATATAATACACGACGCTCCAAGCAAAACACATATCATGTAGCGAATAAAAATATAGCTCCAAGTAAAGTTACCAATGAACGAAGACGAAAGAGGGGATGCCTTCCCGGGGCATCCCCAAGCTTAGGCTCTTGCCACTCCTTATTCCATAGTCCATAAAAGCTTTACCCAAAACTTGAAAACTTCACAACACAAAACTCAACAGGAAATCTTATAAGCTCCGTTAGTGAAAGAAAAGAAAACCACCACATAAGGTACTGTAATGAACTCATTCTTTATTTATATTGGTGTTAAACATACTGTATTCCAACTTCTTTATGGTTTATAAACTAATTTACTAGCCATAGATGCATTGAAATAAGCAAACAACACACGAAAAACAGAATCTGTCAAAAACAGAACAATCTGTAGCAATCTGTAACTAACGCAAACTTCTGGAAGTCTAAAAATCCTACCAAAATAGGAAGTCCTGGAAAATTTGTCTATTGAACAGCAGAAAAAAGAATCAATGCAAAATCACGTTCCTGTGAATTAACAAAATTATATTCGTGCGCGCAAAGTTTCTGTTTTTCAGCAGAATCAAATCAACTATCATCGTAGGTTATCCTATAGGTTCTACTTGGCACAAACACTAACTAAAAGATAAAAACACATATAACCAGAAGGTAGATGCAAGATTTATTGAATAACAACAAGGAAAATTATTGGGTTGTCTCCCAACAAGCGCTTTTCTTTAAAACCTTTTAAACTAGGCATTGATAATTTTAATGATGCTCACATGAAAGACAAGAATTGAAGCACAAAGAGAGCATCATAAAACACGTGATAAACACATCTAAGTCTAACATACTTCATATGCATAGGCATTTTATAAGCAAACAAATTATCATGGCAAGCAAAAACTAGCATATGCAAGGAACTGGAAAGAAACAATAGCAATCTCAACATAACTAGAGGTAAATTTGTAACATGAAAATTTCTACAACCATATTTCCCTCTCTCATAATAATTACATGTGGGATCATAAAAAAATTCAACAAAATATCTATCACAAAACATATTCTCAACATGATCCACATGCATGCAAAGTTGACACTCTTCCAAGATAGTGGGATTAACATTAACTAAAGTCATGACCTTTCCGAACCCACTTTTATCAAAAATATCATAAGATTGAACATAGTCCAAATATGTGGGATCTAAAGTTGACACTCTTCCAAACCCACTTTCAATATTATTGCAAACACTATTATCAATCTCATATTCATCATGGGGCTTAAATAAATTTTCAAGATTATAAGAAGAATCACCCCAATCATGATCATTGAAACAAGTAGTAGACATAGCAAAACTAGCATCCCCAAGCTTAGAGTTTTGCATATTATTAGCACAATTGAGATCAAGAGAATTTATAGTAAAATCATTGCAATCATGCTTTTTATTCAAAGATCTATCGCAAATCACTTCATAAAGTTCTTCATCACAATTTTCAGATTCACGAATTTCAAGCAAAACTTCATAAAGATAATCTAGTGTACAAAACTCACTAGCAATTGGTTCATCATAATTGGATCTCTTAAAAAGATTAGCAAGCGGATGAGCATCCATAGATCTTAGTTTCTGTTTAGTAATAAATAAGCATCTAATCCAACCAAACGAGCAAATGAAAGGGCAAGCGAAAAAGAGAGGAGGAGATTGGGAAAGAGAGGGCAAATAAAATGGCAAGGGTGAAGTGGGGGAGAGGAAAACGAGAGGCAAATGGAAAATAATGTAAATGCGAGGGAGATCGGTTTGTGATGGGTACTTGGTATGTCTTGACATGAGCGAAGACCTCCCCGGCAACGGCGCCAAAAATCCTTCTTGCTACGTCTTGAGCTTGCATTGGTTTTCCTCGAAGAGGAGAGGGTGATGAGCAAAGTGTAGCGTAAGTATTTCCCTCAGTTTTGAGAACCAAGGTATCAATCCAGTAGGAGGCTCCTCAAAAGTCCCACGCACCTACACAAACAAACTGAGAACTCGCAACCAACGCAATAAAGGGGTTGTGAATCCCTTCACGGCCACTTGCGAAAGTGAGATCTAATAAAGATAGTATGATAAGATAAATATATTTTTGGTATTTTATAATATAGATGCAAAAAAGTAAAGATGCAAATAAAGTAGATTGAAAGCAAATATGATAAGAGATAGACCCGGGGGCCATAGGTTTCACTAGAGGCTTCTCTCAAGATAGCATAAGTATTACGGTGGGTGAACAAATTACTGTCGAGCAATTGATAGAAAAGCGCATAGTTATGAGATTATCTAGGCATGATCATGTATATAGGCATCACATCCATAACAAGTAGACCAACTCCTGCCTGCATCTACTACTATTACTCCACACATCGACCGCTATCCAGCATGCATCTAGAGTATTAAGTTCATAAGAACAGAGTAACGCATTAAGCAAGAAGACATGATGTAGAGGGATAAACACATGCAATATGATATAAACCCCATCTTGTTATCCTCGATGGCAACAATACAATGTGTGTCTTGCAACCCTTTCTGTCACTGGGTAAGAACACCGCAAGATTGAATCCAAAGCTAAGCACTTCTCCCATGGCAAGAAAGATCAATCTAGTAGGCCAAACCAAACTGATAATTCGAAGAGACTTGCAAAGATAACTCAATCATAAATAAAAGAATTCAGAGAAGATTCAAATATTATTCATAGATAAACTTGATCATAAACCCACAATTCATCGGATCTCGACAAACACACCGCAAAAAGAAATTACATCGAATAGATCTCCACAAGAGAGGGGGAGAACACTGTATTGAGATCCAAAAAGAGAGAAGAAGCCATCTAGCTAATAACTATGGACCCGTAGGTCTGTGGTAAACTACTCACAACTCATCGGAGGGGAAAGGATGCTGATGTAGAGGCCCTCCGTGGTTGCTTCCCCCTCTGGCAGAGTGCCGACAAGGGCTCCAAGATGGGATCTCGCGGATACAGAAGGTTACGGCGGTGGAAATTGTGTTTCGTGGTGCTCCTGGATGTTTTCGGGGTACGTAGGCATATATAGGAGGAAGAAGTACGTCGGTGTCCGCCCGAGGGGCCCACGAGACAGGGGGCGCGCCCTACAGGGGGGGCGCCCTCCTATCTCGTGGGGCCCTTGGAGGCTTCTTGACTTGCACTCCAAGCTCTCCGGATCAGATTTGTTCCAAAAATAACGCTCCCGAAGGTTTCATTCCGTTTGGACTCCGTTTGATATTCTTTTCTTCGAAATACTGAAATAGGCAAAAAAAAAACAGCAATATGGGTTGGGCCTCCGGTTAGTAGGTTAGTCCCAAAAATGATATAAATGTGTAAAATAAAGCCCATAAACATCCAAAAGGGGTAATATAATAGCATGGAACAATCAAAAATTATAGATACGTTGGAGACGTATCAGCATCGCAACCCCAAACTTTAAGAAACGACAGCTTAGGTTTCTTGCTAAACCACAGTTCATATGGTGTCGTCTCAAAGAATTTAGATGGTGCCCTTTTTAATGTGAATGCAGCTGTCACTAATGCATAACCCCAAAACAATAGTGGTAAATCCGTAAGAGACATCATAGATCGCACCATATCTAGTAAAGTACGATTACGACGTTCGGACACACCATTACATTGTGGTGTTCCAGGTGGCGTGAGTTGTGAAACTATTTCACATTGTTTCAAATGAAGACCAAACTCGTAACTCAAATATTCGTCTCCGCGATCAGATCGTAGAAACTTTAGTTTCTTGTTACGATGATTTTCCACTTCACTCTGAAATTATTTTGAACTTTCCAAATGTTTCAGACTTATGTTTCATCAAGTAGATGTACCCATATCTGCTCAAATCATCTATGAAGGTCAAAAAATAACGATACCCACCACGAGCCTCAACACTCATCGGATCGCATACATCAGTATGTATTATTTCTAGTAAGTCAGTAGCTCGCTCCATTGTTCCGGAGAACGGAGTCTTAGTCATCTTGCCCATGAGGCATGGTTCACAAGCATCAAGTGATTCATAATCAAGTGATTCCAAAAGCCCATCAGCATGGAGTTTCTTCATGCGCTTTACACCAATATGACCTAAACGGCAGTGCCACAAATAAGTTGCACTATCATATTAGCTTTGCATCTTTTGGCTTCAATATTATGAATATGTGTATCACTACGATCGAGATCCAACAAACCATTTTCATTGGGTGTATGACCATAGAAGGTTTTATTCATGTAAACAGAACAACAATTATTCTCTAACTTAAATGAATAACCGTATTGCAATAAACATGGTCAAATCATATTCATGCTCAACGCAAACACCAAATAACACTTATTTAGGTTCAACACTATTCCCGAAAGTATAGGGAGTGTGCGATGATGATCATCAATCTTGGAACCACTTCCAATACACATCATCACTTAACCCTTAACTAGTCTATGTTCATTCTACAACTCCCGTTTCGAGTTACTACTCTTAGCAACTGAACTAGTATCAAATACCGAGGGGTTACTATGAACACTAGTAAAGTACACATCAATAATCTGTATATCAAATATACCTTTGTTTACTTTGCCACCCTTCTTACCCGCCAAATGTTTGGGGTAGTTTCGATTCTAGTGACCATTCCCTTTGCAGTAGAAGCACTCAGTTCCAGGTTTGGGTCTAGCTTTCGGCTTCTTCATTGGAGCAGCAACTTGCTTGCTATTCTTCTTGAAGTTCCCCTTCTTCCCTTTGCCCTTTTCTTGAAACTAGTGATCTTGTCAACAATCGACACTTGATGCTTTTCTTGATTTCTACCTTCGTCGATTTCAGCATCACGAAGAGCTTGGGAATCGTTTCTGTTATCCCTTGCATATTATAGTTCATCACGAAGTTCTAATAACTTGGTGATAGTGACTAGAGAACTCTGTCAATCACTATCTTATCTGGAAGATTAACTCCCACTTGATTCAAGTGATTGTAGTACTCACACATTCTCAGCACATGCTCACTAGTTGAGCTATTCTCCTCCATCTTGTAGGCAAAGTACTTGTCAAAGATCTCATACCTTTCGACACGGGAATGAGTATGAAATACCAATTTCAACTCTTGGAACATCTTATATGCTCCGTGGCATTCAAAACAATTTTTGAAGTCCCGGTTCTAAGCCGTAAAGCATGGTGCACTAAACTATCAAGTAGTCATCATACCGAGCTTTGTCAGACGTTCATAACGTCTGCATCTGCTCCTGCAATAGGCCTGTCACCTAGCGGTGCATCAAGGACATAATTCTTCTGTGCAGCAATGAGGATAATCCTCAGATCACAGATCCAATCTGCTTCATTGCTACTAAGTACTAACATCTTTCAACATAGTTTTTCTCTAGGAACATATCAAAATAAACATAGGGAAGCAACAACGTGAGCTATTGATCTACAACATAATTTGCAAAATACTATCGGGACTAAGTTCATGATAAATCAAAGTTCAATTAATCATATTACTTAAGAACTCCCACTTAGATAGACATCCCTCTAATCATCTAAGTGATCACGTGATCCAAATCAACTAAACCATGTCCGATCATCACGTGAGATGGAGTAGTTTTCAATGGTGAACATCACTATGTTGATCATATCTACTATATGATTCACTGTCGACCTTTCGGTCTCAGTGTTCCGAGGCCATATATGCATATGCTATGCTCGTCAAGTTTAACTCGAGTATTCTGCGTGTGCAAAACTGTCTTACACCTGTTGTATTTGAACGTAGAGCTTATCACACCCCGATCATCACGTGGTGTCTCGGCACGAAGAACTGTCGCAATGGTGCATACTCAGGGAGAACACTTATACCTTGAAATTTTAGTAAGAGATCATCTTATAAAGCTACCGCCGAACTAAGCAAAATAAGATGTATAAAAGATAAAAATCACATGCAATCAAAATATGTGACATGATATGGCCATCATCATCTTGTGCCTTTGATCTCCATCTCCAAAGCATCGTCATGATCTCCATTGTCACCGGCATGACACCATCATCTCTATCATCTTGATCTATATCAATGTGTCGTCACATGGTCGTCTCGCCAACTATTGCTCTTGCAACTATTGCTATCGCATAGCGATAAAGTAAAGCAATTATTTGGCACTTGCATCTTATGCAATAAAGAGACAACCATAATGCTTCTGCCAGTTGCCGATAACTTCAACAAAACATGATCATCTCATACAACAACTTATATATCATCACGTCTTGACCATATCACATCACAACATGCATTGCAAAAACAAGTTAGACGTCCTCTACTTTGGTGTTGCAAGTTTTACGTGGCTGCTATGGGCTGAGCAAGAACCGTTCTTACCTAAGCATCAAAACCACAACGATATTTCGTCAGGTTAGTGCTGTTTTAACCTTCGCAAGGACCGGGCGTAGCCACACTCGGTTCAACTAAAGTTGGAGAAACTGACACCCGCCAGCCACTTGTGTGCAAAGCATGTCGGTAGAACTAGTCTCGCGTAAGCGTACGCGTAATGTCGCTCCGGGCCGCTTCATCCAACAATACCGCCGAACCAAAGTATGACATGCTGGTAAGCAGTATGACTTGTATCGCTCACAACTCACTTGTGTACTACTCGTGCATATAACATCTACACATAAACCAGGCTCGGATGCCAATGTTGGGGAACATAGTAATTTCAAAAAAATTCCTACGCGCACGCAAGATCATGGTGATGCATAGCAATGAGAGGGGAGAGTTTCGTCCACGTACCCTCGTAGACCGTAAGCGGAACCGTTATGACAACGCGGTTGATGTAGTCGTACGTCTTCATGATCGACCGATCCTCAGTACCAAACGTACGGCACCTCCGTGTTCAGCACACGTTCAGCTCGGTGACGTCCCACGAACTCATGATCTAGTAGAGCTCAAAGGAGAGTTTCGTCAGCACGAAGGCGTGATGACGATGTTGATGAAGTTACCAACGCAGGGCTTCGCCTAAGCACCGCTACGATATGACCGAGGTGGATTATGGTGGAGGGGGGCACCGCACACGGCTAAGAGATCAATGATCAATTGTTGTGTCTCCAAGGGGTGCCCCCCTCCCCGTATATAAAGGAGTGGAGGAGGGGAAGGGGGCCGGCCTCCTATGACGCGCCGCATGAGGAGTCCTACTCCCACCAGGAGTAGGACTCCCTCCTTCCAAGTAGGAGTAGGAGAGGGGAAGGAAGGGAGAGAAGGAGAGAAGGAAAGGGGGGCGCCGACCCCCCTCCTTGTCCAATTCGGACTAGAGGGGGGGGTGGATACCCTGGCCGCCCCTCCTCTTCTCCCACTAGGGCCCATTAGGCACAATATACTCCCGGGGGGTTCCGGTAACCCCCCGGTACTCCGGTATATGTCCGAAACCTCCCGAAACACTTCCGGTGTCCGAACATAGTCGTCCAATATATCGGTCTTTATGTCTCGACCATTTCGAGACTCCTCGTCATGTCCGTGATCATATCCGGGACTCCGAACTACCTTCGGTACATCAAAACATATAAACTCATAATACCGATCGTCACCGAACATCAAGCGTGCGGACCCTACGGGTTCGAGAACTATGTAGACATGATCGAGACTCATCTCCGGTCAATAACCAATAGCGGAACCTGGATGCTCATATTGGCTCCCACATATTCTACGAAGATCTTTATCGGTCAAACCGCATAACAACATATGTTGTTCCCTTTGTCATCGGTATGTTACTTGCCCGAGAGTCGATCGTCGGTATCATCATACCTAGTTCAATCTCATTACCGGCAAGTCTCTTTACTCGTTCTGCAATGCATCATCCCGCAACTAACTCATTAGTCACATTGCTTGCAAGGCTTATAGTGATGTGCATTGCCGAGAGGGCCCAGAGATACATCTCTGACAATCGGAGTGACAAATCCTAATCTCGATCTATGCCAACCCAACAAACATCATCGGAGACACCTGTAGAGCACCTTTATAATCATCCAATTACGTTGTGACGTTTGGTAGCACAAAAAGTGTTCCTCCGATATTCGGGAGTTGCATAATCTCATAGTCATAGGAACATGCATAAGTCATGAAGAAAGCAATAGCAACATACTAAACGATCAAGTGCTAAGCTAACGGAATGGGTCAAGTCAATCACATCATTCTCTAATGATGTGATCCCGTTAATCAAATGACAGCTCAAGTCTATGGCTAGGAAACTTAACCATCTTTGATTCAATGAGCTAGTTAAGTAGAGGCATACTAGTGACACTCTGTTTGTCTATGTATTCACACATGTGTCAAGTTTCCGGTTAATACAATTCTAGCATGAATAATAAACATTTATCATGAAATAAGAAAATAAATAATAACTTTATTATTGCCTCTAGGGCATATTGCCTCTAGGGCATGAAGTAAGGAAACAAATCCTAATCTTGATATATGCCAACCCAACAAACACCTTCGGAGACACCTGTAGAGCATCTTTATAATCACCCAGTCACGGTTAGAAATGACATCTTTTTAGAGGAGCAAATGTGTTCCTTTAAAATATACTCGGACGTTTATCCTCTAAAATTCATGAGAACGGCTAGAGTTGCTCTTAGGACACTGGTTCATTACGGAGTGGACTCTAGCTAGTCGATGTCCCGTCACAGTGGTGGATTTAGGATCCTTGCAATGGAGTATATATACAAGGCATAGACTAATTTCAATGCATCGGTTTAAAGTTTACAAAAGATGCATTACAAAAAGGTATATCAATACCTTTTCAATTATTTTCCCACAAAATGCAAAAATGGAGATGCTTTTAAAGTCTAAGTAAGTAGTTTCTAAAATTCTAAGTAGAAGTTTCACAATTCAATTTTTGTGTGCATGTGTGAAATGTTTTAAAATGATTGAAATATGGCTAAAATAACTAAAATTTGTGTGAATATGTTGAATTATAGTTGTAAAAAAATCTTAATCAATTAAAAATGATTGAAATATTTTTAAATAGTTGAATAATATTTTTTTACTTGATTAAACTATTTTAGTGTTAAAAATCAGTTTTGATTTATGTTGTATTACCCAAATGAGTTCTAGTTGTTTCCAAACAATACAAAAGTAAATAAATAATCACACAAATTTCAATTATTGTGGTTACTGTCCCACGAAATTCAATTGTTCGGTGCATTTCCCGAGTCTATTTGAGAAAATCTGCGACTTTTGTTGTTTTTCTCAATGCGGATCCGACCCAAATTAATTTGTAATTTGTGATAAAATATTGAATACGGAGGGGTACAATAAAAAATATAAATACATTGAGGTGTAAACAGGAGATGTGTACCCGAAAGCACCATGGAGGGACACACGGGTCAGTATACCATAAAATAAGCCCAAGAATAAGAAATGATCAGGGTAGAGCGGACAACAGCTAGCAAACCATTTGAGAATACAAAACATCACCGTTGTTGGGCTGGACGGACACTTGAGTCAGTACATCACATTCACCGTTGATCGAGCATGTTCGTCCAATGTCCGCAACTGACTGATTCCACTCGAGTCAGAAATCCAGAATAAGCGAACGATCCACATGGCAGATCACCAAGCCGCACCGGGAAAGCTCAGGCGTCGCTTAACAAAACGCCCTGCCCTTTGGCGCAGTATATAGATACGCACCCCCGGTTTCATCCATCATCATCGCCGAGCTAGCTAAGCTACTTGTCGTAATAATAGTATAGTAAAAGAAAAAAGGGGGGGACTACAATCGGTTGGCGGGATTCGAAATGAGCGAGCCGTTGGAGCCAGGGTCGGGCGAACGGGTGTGCGCGGTGCGCGCGTCGGCGGGGCCGGCGTCGGCGACCGGTTGGCAGCTGGTGCGTAGGGGCTCGGGGAGCTCGCCGGGGCGCGGCCCGCAAGCCCCGGCCCCGGAGTCGCCGGCGTGCAGGGCGGCACGGCCGGGGGGCAGCCGCTTTTGGGCCCTTGCGGGGTCGGAGTCGGAGTCGGAGGTGGAGTCGGAGTGCGAGTCGGCAGATTGCGTCGCGGGGGGCCGAAGGGCGGCGCCGGCGGGACCAACGATTGGCGACTTTGTGGCGTTTGCTGCGAGGGAGCAGCCTGGGTCGGCGCGGCGGCGGCGTAGGTTCGCGCCGGGAGGCAGGGGCCACCGGGCGTTGGCTGCGCGCGTATGGAAACCGGCGACGCCGCCCAGTGGAAACGCTGCGGCGGTGGCAGCCGGGGCCATTCGGTCCAAATTGGCGGAGCTGCTGGTTGGAGCAGGGGAGGCGTCGTCGGCGGCGGCAGGCGAGCGGGAGTGGCCGCGTCTGGCCTGCCCCCCCACCCCCTGCTGCAGGGTGGCGGCGGCGGAGGCGACGCCGGCGGCGGGGTCCGGGGCAGGAGCGTCCCTGGCGCTGGAATCTAGGGTTGCGGGTACCGGGTGCCAGGCCGTCGTGGGCCCTGGTGGTGCGGGGCCTGTTTCGGCATGCGCGGGGCCGCACAATCTGGAAGTGGCTGTGGTGGAGGGCCCGGGGCGGCCTGCGCTGGGCCGAGAGCGGCCCAGCCCACCTGGTCAGCCTAGTCGCGCTGCGCTTGGGTATAAATGGGTGGCAAAGGGCAGTCGGGAGCCCTGGTTAGGGTTTCCTGCTGCCAAAAGAGAAGTGCGGCGCTGGGCTCACTTGGCTCGGCGCATCAAGCTTGGTCCCCCACTCTCTCCCCTTCGCAGATCCTTCGCGGAGGCGGTGATGGGGGACCGGCGGGCTGAGAAGAGGCCGATGGAGGCGGCGGATCGGCGGGCGGAGAAGAGGCCGATGGAGGCGGCAGATCTGGAGGCGGAGCGCAGGCGGGAGCGGGATCTGCGCGAGAAGGCGAAGAGGGCGATGCGCGGCAGAGGAGATGACAGAGGCGAGAGGGAGCTTCGTGCGGCGCGGGAGGAGCGCGGCACGCAGGCGGAGCCACAGGGACGCGAGGGGGATTGGGGTCCTCCTCCGCCATGGTGGATCCAGCAACAGCAAGAAAAGAAGCAGAGGAAGAAGGCCGCGCAGCGGCATCAGGAGCTGGAACGCAAGGCGGTGGCGCACCCCTTGTGCGGCGGGGGTCATGGGGATCCCCTGGCACAGCAGCAGCGGGCGTCGGCCGAGGCGCGCGGGGGGGGGGGGGGGGGGCGATCCTGACAGCGAAGGGAACGGCGGGGGAGCCAATCCCGGTGGAAGATGTGCCGGAGGTGGAGTGCTTCAAGTGCGGCAGACTTGGACACTACCAATCCAAGTGCACTTTCAAACCACTATGTGTGCTGTGCAAGGAAGAGGGCCATGCCTCCGTTGCTTGCCCTTCGCGTGGCAAGGCGGTTAAGCTTCAGATTATGGGGAGTGCTATTACGGGAGAGGGCTTCTTTTGTCTCGAATTTGGTGAAGATGCGGAGGAGGAATGGCCGGTGGACCAGAAGGTGGCTAATGCGGCAATCCTCTCGGCGGATCCGGGCAAACTTAACCTGAAGATTCTGAAACAAGAACTCAAGAACATCGTCACGAGTGATTGGGACTGGCAGGTTACGCAGGTGGGCGACGATGACTTCCTGGTGGTGTTCCCCTCTGCGGATCTTCTGCACATGGCCAAGTCAAGTGGAAAACTTTTCCTTCCCTCTCATGACATCACCGCAAGGGTGCGGGACAAGCTGTATGAGGTGATCCAACCGATGAGCATGCCGGAAGTGTGGGTTAAGCTTCATGGCATCCCACAAAAACACCGTAGGGAGGACAGGGTCAAGGAAGGCTTTAAGATGCTGGGGCGCCCAATTGTGGTGGATGAACTGTCGCTTATCCGGTTGGGGCCGGTCAGGATGAAACTTGCTTGCAAGGCACCAAAGAAGTTGAATGGCACGGTGGAAGTTTGGTTTAACCATGAAGGGTATCAAGTTAAGGTCGAGGTGGAACGGCCGAACCCGCGTAGGGGCGTGGGTGGAGCGGGGTCGGGTGTGGGGGGCTCGGGCTCGGGCGCGTCCCAGCCTCCACCCCCACCCAAAGAGGGGGCCACGCATCCGGCGGCTCCTTGTGTTGACAAAGGCAGGTAAGAGGTTGGGCAGGGCTCTGGGCGGCAGCGTTTGGATGTGGTTATGGGAGGGGAAGAAGAGGATCTCGAAGACAGCATGCTGGACACCTCCATTGACACATAGACATGGAACCAGCTGGGCGTGATGGAAGGGCAGGCGATGGTGGTGGCGACCCAGGACATGGCAGTTAGCGGCCCGAACCTGGCGCGTGACTTGGCAGGTGCCTTTGACGAGTATGGATCCAACTTACCGCAGCTGCTACCTACGCCTCGCCCCTCTCTGGCACTGGTGTCAGGGATGGTGGTTGGCGCATGTCGTGGTTCTAAGTCTGACAGTAGAGTGGGGGGTAGGTATGGAGAGGCAAGGTCCTAGCTATGGAGAGGTTGTAAACACAAGCGATGTACGAGTTCAGGCCCTTCTCGGAGGAAGTAAAAGCCCTACGTCTCGGAGCCCTGAGGTGGTCGAGTGGATTATGTGTATAGGTGTTACAAGAGTGCGAACCCTTCTGCCTGTGGAGGGGGTGGCTTATATAGAGTACGCCAGGACCCCTGCCAGCCCACATAATGGAGGGTTTAAAGTATATTAAGTCTGGGGCGTTACTGGTAACACCCCACATAAAGTGCCTTAACTATCATTAAGTCTATTCAATTACAGGCCGTTGCAGTGCAGAGTGCCTCCTGACCTTCTGGTGATCGAGTGTATCTTCATGGTCGAGTGAATCTCCATGGTTGAGTCCTTCTGGTCAGTCGAGTGGGTTCCTCGTTGGTCGACTGGAAGGTGATCTCTTCTAAGGCTGTCCCTGGGTAGGACATTCAGGTCAGGCCTATGACCCTACCCTAGGTACATGAATCCATCATTAGCCCCCGAATGGATTGAGGCTTGAATGAGGAAGGAGTTGATGTTGTTTCCGATTGACTTTTCCATACTGGCTATGCGTCGTTCTGGATTAAGATCTTCTTTGTTGATAACGAACAACTTTTCTTCAGTCGACTCGATCCATTCTTGTCTTTCGTCGAGTGATCTTTTAGACTTTGCTGGTTCCCGAGCGATGGATCGCAGGAAATCTTGCGTCTGACAGACCGATCTGCTGTTCGCGGATTCCACGGGATACGGAATTTGGGGGAGCGCGCGAAGCGGAACGGACCGTGGCGCTCGGACGGGACGGGACATAGACGCCTCGATCTCCGTGCCGCTTTTTCCGCCACGTATCGTGTCGATGCAACTGTTTCGGGATATGATTAGGTTGCCTGGGTCCACCTGTCATCCACTCGGAAGGGATGTTATAAATGCAACCGGCGAGGGTTTTCTGAACAGTGCTCCATTCTTTCTCTTCTGCTCTCCTCGTCTCCGCCCAACGCGCTTGCTTTCGCCCCCGCAAAGCTCTCCCTCGCGCACCTCACCGGCAGCCATGGTCAAGGAGAAGACGGCGGCGCTGGAGCGCGCAAAGAAGGCGTCGGCGATGGAGAAGGCGTCGGCGGCGGAGAAGGCGAAGGGGAGATCCACCAGCCGCAGTGGGTCTTCGTCGAGATCCCGCTTGCCGAAGGGCTGGGTCCAGGGAGATTGGATCCAGTCGACCATCAGGGAGAAGGATCTCCTCGACATGGCCGACGACGGGCTGATCCCCCATGGCGCCGCAAGACTTCCAGGGAAAGAGTGGCAACCTCAGCCGGAAGAGGGTGAGTGTGTGCTCCTGGCCACTCATATTGATCGAGGGTTTTCTTTGCCACTGAGCATTTTCTTTCGTGGTTTTTTGAACTTCTTTGGAGCCCAACTCCACCACTTTACCCCGAACTCCATCGCGTATCTTGCTGCATTCGTATCCATGTGCGAGAGTTTCCTGGGCTGTCGACCGCACTGGGGCTTGTTCAAGCACATCTTCACGTGTCGTTCTCAGACCGTGAAGAAGGCGAGTCCAGGCGATGAGAAGACCCAGATTGTCCAAATGTGCGGGGGTCTGGGAATTCAAGGGAGGAACAAGAGCACCTTCCCTGCTATGACGTTTCCCGAGTCGGTCAGGGGCTGGCAGTCGACTTGGTTCTACTGCCGGAACGAGCTGACGCCGGGGCAGTCGAGTGGACTCCCCCCATTCACCATGAGTCGAGTGAACAAGCCCTCCTCTCTGAAGGTGGTCCCGGAGGAGAGGGCTGATGTGAAGATGTTGATGGACCGCGTGGTGCAGTTGGTTCGGGACGGCGTGACTGGCATGGACCTTCTGGAGGTTTTCCTTCGGCGGCGGATCCAGCCTCTTCAGTTCCGGAGCCATGGCATGTGGTTGTACTGCGGGACTGAAGACGATACCTGAGTCCACCCGGAAGCAGTCGACGACGCCACGGTGGAAAGATGGATGGCCGCGGTCACTGGGAATAAGGATAATCCCCGTGGATCCAGGAGGGTTCCTCCACTCGACCATCACACCGTTCCAGATAAGGTATATTTGCTCTGCCTTCCATTGTATATTTGTCGAATTTGTTTCTGTATGTTCTGCGACTTGGTCGAGTGATCTCTGTCTTGACGTCTTCTAGGCCCTCACCGACCTGTATTCGATGCCCAATGGAGCTCAGGCTCCGACTGAGGAGGGAGAAGCCAGCGGGGGCGAGAGCCAGGAGGAGTGGGATTCAGACGCTGCCGAAGATGACGATGACGACGACGATGACGAGGACGAAGAGGAGGAGGAGGAGGAGGAGGTTGCACCACCGCGCTCAGAAAGACGGTCGAAGCTTGTCCATGACCCCGCGACTGAACGCGGTAAGGGGGTGGCGACTGCCTCGCAGTCGACCAAACGCCCTCGGACGGCTTCTCCGGTGCCGAGTGAAAGGGCTCCGAAGCAGTCGAAGGTGGCTCCGCCGAAACCCACCAAGCTCCTGCCGAAGATGAAGGTGTCCATCCCCACCATATCCGGGTAAACATGTTACTTGCGTTCTCTTGTTTTGTATAAGTTTTATCTCCGGTTGATACTTGAGTTGGTCGACTGATTCTTTGGAACTTCAGTGCTGCAACTTCTGAGACCTCAGGCAAGGCTGACGACCATGAGATGGAGGACGCAACAACCTCAAATCCTGGTACTGTACTCTCAATTTTTTCCTTAGTCGACTGACTCATGATTTCTAACTTTGATTCCTTTTCTGAAGCTCCACCCCATGACATTATCACCCTTCCTGAGGATGATGATGATGAGGATGAAGAACCGCTGAGGCGCAGGATGAGCAGGAAGGCGTCTACTGGTACGGCAACCCCGGCTGCGACGGCGCACGAGACTGTGGTCACGGAGGGGGAGAACCCCACTCGACACACCGTGTCTTTCGCGGTGCCGTTGACGGGTGCTCATCCCACTTCGTCGAGTGCTGCCCAACCTTCGCTCTTCACAACACATCACGTCCCAGAAGACCAGGCCAGCGCTGCTAAGGAGGCGATACGCCAAGCGGGGATTATGATGGAGGAGGTGAAGATCATCCGGGATGCAAGCCAAGCAGCTTATGACGCTAGCTCCGCCCTTCAAAGCAATGTTCAGGTCAGTCGACCACCGCTTGTTCTGTTAGGATATGCTATCAAAACTTTTTCTTTCTGATTTCTGAAATCCATAGCAATCACCCACTGGGTGTGTCGATAAAAAACTCCGTGTTAGCGGGGGCACGCTGAGTGCACCCGCTGGGTGTAGTCCCCAAGGCTAAGGTCGACTGCTGGCAGTCGGCCTTAGGCTTTATAAGTAAAGGTTGTTCATCATTCGATTTGGTCGACTGGTCGACTCTGCCTTGAACAAAACTAGTGGGGGCACGCTGAGTGCACCCACTGGGTGTAGTCCCCGAGACTGTGGTCGACTGCTTGCAGTCGACTACAGTCTGAAGACCACGTCTCTCTTTTTTTTTTGGTCGACTGGTCGACTCTGTCTTGAACAGAACTAGTGGGGGCACGCTGAGTGCACCCACTGGGTGTAGTCCCCGAGACTACGGTTGAATGCTTGCATTCGACTGAAGTCTTAGAAACGTATGATTTTTCCCTATTCACTCGGAAGTGAACCATCTTTGATATTTTGTCGATTGGTTCTTCGTAGAAATCCTGTGATCTTGCGGCTCGCTATACGGAACTGGAGCAGAAGCACATTCAGCTCGAGCTGGATCTGAAGCTGGTGCAGGAGAATCTGACGAAGGCGAAGGAGGAGACCAAAGGTATGTTCGGTGAGACCTCGACGACTCCTTTTTCCTTCCATTTGTTTCAAAATCTGACTTTGCTGTAACTTGCAGACAAGGTGCGGGAGGCCCAGAAGAAGAAGGACCTTGAGCTAGCTGAGAAGACCAAGCTTGCTGACGAGAAGTTAGCTTCAGTCACCAAGCTTGAACAGGAAAATACCAATCTGAGAGCTACTCTGGCAATTGCCTCCAAGGATGTCGACCGACTGAAAGCTGACAAGACTACCCTGACTGAGAAGATCAACCAATTGACTGGGAAGAAGAATGACCTTGAAAGCTTCCTGGGCGGTCTTGCCAAGAAATTGTTCCTTATGCTCGAAGGTAATCTTTTCACTCGACCAGCATTTTCAACTGTGATGCTTCCATTCGACCATTGTCTTGACTCGGTGTTTTGTCCTTGCAGAATTCTGTCGGAACTTTGAAGATGAGACTAGCCAGTTGGAGCCGAACCTTGACCCTATCAATTCTCCGGTGAATGATGAAGTTGCTATGAATGTCTTCCGACTGGAGTCCCGCGTTGCAGCTGTTGTGGACTATCTTGCAAGGCTGAAGGCCGCCACTTCTCGCATCGACTCGACGCTTTGGCCCGGGGCAACATTTCAGAATGACCTCGAGTCGTTGATGGCTCGACTAAACGCGGTCCCCGACCGTGTGCAAGAGTGGAAGAAGTCCTCGGCTCGGTGCGGCGCAGATGTTGCCCTGTGTCTGGCCCGGGTCCACTGCAAGGACGCGCGAGAAGAGAAGCTGGCGGCTCTCCGAGTGGCCAACACCAAGAAACACGACTTCAGATCTTTCATGGAAACTTTCATCGCTGCAGCTACCCGGATCGCAGATGGGATTGACCTCGACGAGTTCGTTGCTCCTTCCAGCCCTCCACAGGAGGGGTAAAAAACTTTTCTTTAAGCCCGACCCTTTAAATTTGCCTCGGTATGCCGAGTGGAATTGTAACCGGTAAACCTTAACAGGCTTAGTGCCTGAGCACTCTCGGTTCCTTTAGGTATCGACCTAAACTTGGATTTGATATTTGGATATGATTGCTCTTGGTTCGAATTGTCCTTTGCAGGTTCACAGCAAGATGCCCACTGCAGTCGACTTATTCCTTAGGCGAGCACTGGGCTGCAGCTAAGCCTCCGAGTGAGAGGTTTGCTCTTCACTCGGTAGGATTTTTATAACTTAGGCGAGCGCTGGGCTGCAGCTAAGCCTCCGAGTGAGAGGTTTGCTCTTCACTCGGTAGGATTTTTTATAACTTAGGCGAGCGCTGGGCTGCAGCTAAGCCTCCGAGTGAGAGGTTTGCTCTTCACTCGGTAGGATTTTTTATAACTTAGGCGAGCGCTGGGCTGCAGCTAAGCCTCCGAGTGAGAGGTTTGCTCTTCACTCGGTAGGATTTTTTATAACTTAGGCGAGCGCTGGGCTGCAGCTAAGCCTCCGAGTGAGAGGTTTGCTCTTCACTCGGTAGGATTTTTTATAACTTAGGCGAGCGCTGGGCTGCAGCTAAGCCCCCGAGTGAGAGGTTTGCTCTTCACTCGGTAGGATTTTTTATAACTTAGGCGAGCGCTGGGCTGCAGCTAAGCCCCCGAGTGAGAGGTTTGCTCTTCACTCGGTAGGATTTTTTATAACTTAGGCGAGCGCTGGGCTGCAGCTAAGCCCCCGAGTGAGAGGTTTGCTCTTCACTCGGTAGGATTTTTTATGACTTAGGCGAGCGCTGGGCTGCAGCTAAGCCCCCGAGTGAGAGGTTTGCTCTTCACTCGGTAGGATTTTCACGTTGTATTTGTGGCGAAGCTCGGAGGAGAGAGACGCAGTCTATCTGCACCTCGTCTTCTTTGCGAGCCCACATTATACTTATGGCGTAGCTCAGAGGAGAGGGTCGCAGTCGACCTGCACCTCGTCCTCCTTGCAAGCGTATGTGGTACTTAGGCGAGCACTGGGCTGCAGCTAAGCCCCCGAGTGAGAGGTTTGCTCTTCACTCGGTAGGATTTTTTATAACTTAGGCGAGCGCTGGGCTGCAGCTAAGCCCCCGAGTGAGAGGTTTGCTCTTCACTCGGTAGGATTTTATATAACTTAGGCGAGTACTTGGACTGTAGCTAAGCCCCCGAGTGGAAGTCTGGCTTACCACTCGGTAGGATTTTTATAACTTAGGCGAGCACTGGGCTGCAGCTAAGCCTCCGAGTGGAAGTCTGGCTTACCACTCGGTAGGATTTTTATAACTTAGGCGAAACAGATTCGCGGCTAAGCCTCCGAGTGGAAGTCTGGCTTACCACTCGGTAGGATTTGTACAAACTTAGGCGAAACGGATTCGCGGCTAAGCCACCCACTGGGGGAAAAAGTGACAAAAATTATGAAGGAATTATGGCACTATTATTTCGAGATCCATGAACTACAGAAGTATTTTATTACAACTCATCCGAGTGGAAAACTTTTAAGTGTAAAACGGGCGGAGCAGATCCGCATTCCAAGCTCGGGGCTCTTCGATGTTGTGTTCGACGTTGTAGAGACGGTATGCCCCGTTGTGGAGAACTTTGGTGACGATGAAGGGTCCTTCCCAAGAAGGAGCGAGCTTATGTTCTTTCTGCTGATCCACTCGGAGAACTAGATCTCCTTCTTGGAAGGCTCGACCCCTCACATTCCTGGCGTGAAAGCGACGCAAGTCTTGTTGATAGATGGTCGATCGGATCAGAGCCATCTCCCTTTCTTCCTCTAGAAGGTCGACCGCGTCCTGACGCGCTTGCTTAGCTTCTGCTTCGTTGTAGAGTTCAACTCGAGGAGCATTGTGAAGAAGATCACTCGGCAAGACTGCTTCAGCTCCATAGACCAAAAAGAATGGAGTTCTTCCAGTCGACCGATTGGGTGTGGTCCGCAAACCCCAAAGCACCGAGGGAAGTTCGTCGACCCATGCTCCAGCCGCGTGCTTGAGATCACGCATCAGTCGGGGTTTTAAACCCTTGAGGATTAAGCCATTGGCTCGCTCCGCTTGTGCATTCGACTGGGGGTGAGCGACTGAAGCGTAGTCGACTCGTGTGCCTTGAGTGTTGCAGAAATCCTTGAATTCTTCCGAGTGAAAGTTCGACCCATTATCCGTAATGATGCTGTGCGGGACCCCATATCTGAACGTCAGCTCCCTGATGAAGGTAACTGCAGTACTGGCGTCAAGATTCTTGATTGGTTTAGCCTCGATCCACTTTGTGAACTTGTCGACTACGACCAGTACGTGCGTGAAACCACTTCGACCCGTTCTCAAGGGACCGACCATATCCAACCCCCATACTGCGAATGGCCAGACGAGTGGAATGGTCTTCAGAGCTGACGCGGGCTTGTGTGACATATTGGAGTAGAATTGACATCCTTCGCATTTCTCCACTATTTCCTTTGCCATCTCATTCGCCCTTGGCCAGTAAAATCCAGCTCGGTATGCTTTGGCTACAATGGTCCGAGAGGACGCATGGTGACCACAGGTCCCCGAGTGGATATCATTGAGAATGATTCGACCTTCTTCTGGCGTTATGCATTTTTGACCAACTCCAGTCGGGCTTTCTCTATACAGCTGTCCTTTGATAACGGTAAAGGCTTTGGATCGACGGACGATCTGCCGAGCCTCTTCCTCATCCTCTGGGAGCTCTTTTCTCAGGATATACGCGATATAGGGAATTGTCCAGTCGGGAGTGACCACTAAAACCTCCATGACCAAGTCGACCACTGCTGGGACCTCAACCTCAGTCGGATCTGTGGCACTCTTGGGCTGTGGAGCTTCCTCTGTGAAGGGATCTTCTTTAACTGACGGTGTGTGTATATGCTCCAAAAACACACCACTCGGAATGGCTTCTCTTTTGGAACCTATCTTTGCCAGATCATCTGCTGCTTGATTTTTCAGTCGGGGCATGTGATGGAGCTCCAACCCTTCGAACTTCTTTTCCAGCTTCCTCACTGCATTGCAGTATCCAGTCATGGCTGGGCTTCTCACGTCCCACTCCTTCATCACCTGGTTGACCACTAAATCTGAATCGCCATAAACCATCAGGCGACGGACGCCGAGTGAGATGGCCATGCGCAATCCATATAAAAGGGCCTCATACTCTGCCTCATTGTTGGAGGAATCAAAGTGGATCTGGAACACATATCTAAGCTTATCTCCTCTGGGGGGAACCAGAACAACCCCAGCACCAGAACCATTTAGCATCTTAGAGCCATCGAAGAACATGGTCCAATGCTCCGAGTGAACTTCAGTCGGCTGCTGTTGTTCAATCCACTCGGCGAGGAAATCTCCTATTGCCTGGGACTTAATGGCTTTCTTTGCCTCAAACTTGATATCAAGGGGAAGAAGTTCGATCGCCCATTTCGCCACTCGACCAGTTGCATCTCTGTTGTGCAGAATCTCTGATAGTGGGGCGTCGCTGACGACTGTGATAGAATGATCAGAGAAATAATGAGCAACTTTCTTCGTGGTCATGTATATTCCATATACAAGCTTCTGATAATGAGGATATCTCTGCTTGGATGGAGTCAAGACTTCAGACAAATAATACACCGGGCGCTGAACTTTGAAGGCTTTTCCTTCTTCTTCCCGCTCGACCGTAAGTACTGTACTGACGACTTGTCCTGTGGCTGCAATATAAAGCAACAAAGGCTCTTTGCTGATTGGAGCAGCAAGCACCGGCTGGGTGGAGAGTAGAGCTTTTAGCTCGGCAAACGCTGCATCAGCTTCTGGAGTCCACTCGAACTTGTCTGCCTTCTTCATCAGTCGGTAAAGAGGCAATGCCTTTTCACCGAGTCGTGAGATGAATCGACTTAATGCGGCCAAGCATCCAGTAAGCTTCTGGACATCGTGCACTCGCATAGGGCGTTTCATTCGGAGAATAGTGCCGATCTTTTCTGGATTAGCGTCGATCCCTCGCTCGGAAATGAGAAAACCGAGTAACTTTCCACCAGGAACTCCGAATGTGCACTTCGACGGATTGAGCTTGATATCGTACCTTCTGAGGTTGGCAAATGTTTCGGCGAGGTCAGCAAGCAGGTCGGAACCTTTTCGCGACTTAACGACGATATCATCCATATACGCTTCCACATTCCGACTGATTTGAGTGAGAAGACACTTATGAATCATACGCATAAATGTGGCTCCGACATTCTTGAGGCCGAATGGCATGGTGATATAGCAGAAGCACCCGAATGGAGTGATGAAAGCTGTTTTTACTTCGTCGGGTCCATACAGATGGATCTGATGATACCCGGAATATGCATCTAGAAAAGACAATCTCTCACATCCCGCAGTCGAGTCAACAATTTGATCTATGCGAGGGAGAGGAAAATGATCTTTCGGGCAGGCCCGATTGATGTGCTTGAAGTCAATGCACATGCGGAGTGATTTGTCCTTCTTGGGAACCATGACGACATTGGCGAGCCACTCGGAGAAGTATATCTCTCGGATAAATCCTGCTGCCAACAGTCGAGCCACTTCCTCACCAATAGCTTTTCTCTTCTGGACGGCGGACCGTCGAAGATGCTCTTTGACTGGTTTTGCTGATTTGTCGACTCTGAGGCGATGCTCAGCCACTCCCCTGGGAACACCTGGCATGTCAGCTGGCTTCCATGCAAAAATGTCCCAGTTCTCACGGAGGAACTGGATGAGCGCTTCTTCCTATTTCGGGTCGAGTGTCGTGGAGATGTGGGTCGGGGCTGCATTGGGGTCGGTCGGGTGAATGTGAACAGGCTTTGTCTCTCCAGACGACTGAAATGCAGACTCTGTGGCTGGTTTCTTGGATCGCAACAAATCACTCGGATCTGCGTTTTGCTTGTACTCTTCGAACTCGACCGCTGTCACCTGGGAATCGGCAATCTTCGAGCCCTTCTGAAAGCACTCTTCTGCCTTTTTCCGATCGCCAGTGACAGTGATCACCCCTTTGGGACCTGGCATTTTCAGTTTGAGGTACACGTAACATGGTCGAGCCATGAACTGTGCGTAGGCGGGCCTCCCCAAAATGGCGTGGTACGCGCTCTGAAAATCCACAACCTCAAAGGTCAACTTTTCCTTGCGAAAATGTTTTGAGTCGCCAAAAACTACGTCTAGGGCTATTTGGCCGAGTGAGTTGGCTTTCTTCCCTGGTATGACTCCGTGGAAACTCATGTTGCTGGTGCTCAGTCGGGACATCGGGATGCCCATTCCCTTCAGTGTGTCAGCATACAACAAGTTCAGCCCACTGCCACCGTCCATCAGCACTTTCGTCAGTCGAGTGCCTTCGACAACTGGATCGACCACCAAAGCTTGCCTCCCAGGGGTGGCAATATGAGTCGGGTGATCAGATTGGTCGAATGTGATGGGTGTTTGGGACCATTTCAGATAACTTGGTTTTGCTGGCGCAACCATATTCACCTCACGGTTAATGACTTTCAGTCGACTCTTGCTTTCCACATCCGCGAAGATCATCAGAGTGGAGTTGATATGCGGATATTCTTCCTCACTGTCCTCTTTGTCTCCGGCCTTGTCTGACTCTTTCTCCTTGTCCTTAGACTGTTTTCCCTGAAACTGCTGGATCAGGAGTCGACACTGGCGAGTGGTGTGCTTTGGGTAAATAATGTTGCCCTCTTCATCTTTCTTCGTGTGGATGTGGCACGGCATATCCATCACGTCGTTTCATTCTTTATCCTTTACTTTCTTAGGATTCCAGGATCCTTTTGGCTTCCCTTTGAACTTTCCCTGAGTCACGGCCAGGGCCTCTCCAGGAGCTGCTGGCTCGGCTTTCCGCTTCTGTTTCCGACTGGAATTTCCCTTCTCCGACTGACTTGGCTTATACTTGCCGCTTCGGAGTCGGTCCTCTTCCTCGCCATTGGCGTACTTGGTAGCAATCTCCATCATCCGACTCAGAGTCATGTCTCCGGTTCGACCAAACTTCAGACTCAATTCTCTGTTCTTGACGCCATCTTTGAAGGCGCAGACTGCTTGATGATTAGACACATTTTCCACAGTATGGTGCAGAGTGATCCACCTCTGAATGTACTCTCTGAGAGTCTCATTGGGCTTCTGCACACAAACTTGCAGCTCTGTCAAACCAGCTGGTCGCTTGCAGGTTCCTTCAAAAGTTCTGACGAACACTCGGAACAAATCTTCCCAAGTGTAAATACTGCTAGGAGGTAACTGATTCAACCACGCTCTGGCTGAACCCTCCAGCATGAGGGGCAAATGCTTCATGGCCACCTCGTCATTCCCACCACCAATCTGAACAGCCATTCGGTAGTCCTCAAGCCAAGTTTCAGGCTTGGACTCCCCAGTGAACTTGCTGACTCCTGTCGCCAACCTGAAATTGGGGGGAATCATTGCGGCTCTGATAGCCCTGCTAAAACACTCTGGACCAGAAACATGCACTCGACTGCCCGTGGGTGCATCTCTCTCGGGTCCACCCCGATGGGCTCTGTTCCGGTCGACCAAGCTTTGCACGATAATGGATCGCGCGTCGAAGCCTGGTCCCCTGGGGTCGACTGGAACTCTTCGCCCCGCACTGAACTGACGCCTGTCATCCTGTCGCCGAGGAGCGTAAGACCCTTCCCTCGGAGGGGAAACGGGCACCCGACGCCTGTCATCATACTGGTCGAGTCGGTCTCCATACTGATCCCGCTGATTGTCGCGCCCTTCCCGCCGCGGAGGCGATCTGGGACTGTGAGCCGACTGAACCGTATTCGCAGCGACGGATCGACTGTGAATTCGGTTGCGTGACTGCGACACGGCTGAGTTCTGGTCCCCAGCTGCTCGGAGCAAATCTCTGATCTGCATCAAGCCTCTCCCAGCTTCCGACTGTGAAGGCTGGATGGACTCTGCTATACGGGTTGCAGCTGCTAAATTCTAAATTGGCGTGCGGTATACCTGAGTCGGCGGGAAGAGTCGACGTCGACTGGCTTCGGGGAATCGTTGCCGCGCGCGCTCGTCGAGTGCTCGCTGAAGGTTCTCCAGACGAGCGCGTTCAGCCACATTGGCCAAACGTTCCTCCTCCAAGGCGCGAGCCTCGGGGGTTTTTCCCGTAATGGGAGTATGCATGGCATCCATGTTCCTGCGGCGAAGCTCTTCTCTCTGCAGAGAGTCGAGTGCCTCGGGCTGGTACTCTTCGTGGTCCTGTGCGGGGCTACCTCCACCGCCCGCTCCGCCTCCATGGGCGAAGCCGGGAGGACTGCGGGGCCCGTCGACCATGAGAATTTCCGCCGCTGGATCACTGCTATCGCATTCGGATGCAGTCTCTACGGAGCCAGTCGACAGATCGAACAGGCCGTAGAGAGATTCGTCGGGCTCGATTGCCGCAACTTGTGCGATGGCCGTCTGGCGAGCCACCGCGTGCTTCACCCACCGCTGAAGCCTCGACCGACCAGAGCGCTTGCGCTGGTGGGAGACCGGACGGGCGACCGATAAAGGAGTCGGCCAATGGGGGGCCGACGGTTGCCGCAGTAGAACGCCGCGGACACATGCGCGAAATTGCGTCGCACCGCGGACGGGGAGCGCATCAACGTCGAGTGGAGCCTCCTGGAGCCACGCGGAGTCGTCGACGACGAAGGTGAGAGCGCCAAGACGGATCTCGCGCCCCTCGACCAAAACTCCAGCAGTCATCATGATGAAAGTACTTGGAAATACTGCAACTTCTCCACAAAATCGCTAAAACACCTGCCCCACGGTGGGCGCCAACTGTCGTGGTTCTAAGTCTGACAGTAGAGTGGGGGGTAGGTATGGAGAGGCAAGGTCCTAGCTATGGAGAGGTTGTAAACACAAGCGATGTACGAGTTCAGGCCCTTCTCGGAGGAAGTAAAAGCCCTACGTCTCGGAGCCCTGAGGCGGTCGAGTGGATTATGTGTATAGGTGTTACAAGAGTGCGAACCCTTCTGCCTGTGGAGGGGGGTGGCTTATATAGAGTACGCCAGGACCCCTGCCAGCCCACGTAATGGAGGGTTTAAAGTATATTAAGTCTGGGGCGTTACTGGTAACGCCCCACATAAAGTGCCTTAACTATCATTAAGTCTATTCAATTATAGGCCATTGCAGTGCAGAGTGCCTCCTGACCTTCTGGTGGTCGAGTGTATCTTCATGGTCGAGTGAATCTCCATGGTTGAGTCCTTCTGGTCAGTCGAGTGGGTTCCTCGTTGGTCGACTGGAAGGTGATCTCTTCTAAGGCTGTCCCTGGGTAGGACATTCAGGTCAGGCCTATGACCCTACCCTAGGTACATGAATCCATCAGCGCAGGGCTGGAGGGGGGAGGACTGCAATCCCCTCCTCTCCGTTGGCGGCGCAGGACGGGGTTGCTGAGCTCAACAAGGATGGCCCTTCTCCTGGCTCTGGAAAGCGGGGTTCCGGGGGAGCGGGCAGGTCGCCCAAGAAGACGGCGGGCAGGAAGCCGGGTCCCAAGTCCGCGGCTCAGCCCGCGGCAAGCATGGCGGCGTCTCTGCGTGGCGAGCTGGGGTCGGAGTTGGCGGCGGGTGATGTGGGCTGCAAGGCCAAGCGCTCCAAGGCCACGCCGGTGGCGACGCGGGAACCAAGCAGTAGGGAGAAGGCCAAGCTGGGCGATCTGTCTTCTCTGGAGAGCGCGAAGCTGAGGGTAGCGGACAAGAACTTGGACGTGTTAGGTAACCCCCTTCCCTCTTTTAAAATTATCAGCGCGTTCTCAGATGACCATCTTGCGTCGATTTTACATGATAGTGGAGTGGAGCTGGGGTCTAGCCCTGCTGATATTATCCCGTTAGTCCGGGCGCGTGAGGAGGCTCAGGCTGCCTTGGCCGAGGCGGCAGCGCGTTGCCAGGCCTCGGATGCACAGGAAAACTGCCCAGGGGGGCAGGTGGTGGCGGTGGTACCCGAAGAGGAAGCAGAGCCGAGGGAAGGCTCTGACTTACCCTCTTCCAGCCGTGTGTCGGCTAGGAAGCGCGTGCAAAAGGCGGTGAGCTCGCGAGGAGTTCGCCTCCGTAACCGTGTGTTGTAATGCGATTCTTATTCTGGAATATTCGGGGTTGTGGGCACGTAGGGCGTCGCACGCAGCTCCGGGAATATATGTCCAAGGAGCGCATCGATATAGTTTCGTTATAGGAAACTATTAAGGCCGACTTTGCGCCTAGGGGTCTTCTGGCGATTGATCCTTTACAGCGGTTTAACTGGAGCTGGGTGCCTTCTGCGGGCCATTCGGGTGGCCTGCTCATGGGTTGTAATGAGGATGTTTGTGAGGTCCTGGAGTGGGATTTTGGGGTTTTTTGCATTATGGCCACGGTTAGGAAGCGGGCTTCGAACCTGGTTTGGGTTGTCATTGGGGTTTATGGGCCTGCGAATCACTCGAGGTCGGCAGGTTTCCTAGATGAGGTTTCCGCGATGGTAGGGGCTAAGCGGGCAGCGAACCTCCCGGTCATTGTGGGAGGCGATTTTAACTTGATCCGAGCGGGGTCGGATAAGAACAATGGCAATGTGGACTGGGCTAGGGTGTCCCTTTTCAACAATGTTATTGCGGCAGCCTCGCTTCGGGAGGCTGCCCGGACCGGAGCGAGATTTACGTGGACCAACAAACAGCTCCGCCCGGTTAGGTCAGTTCTTGATCGTGTCTTCTTCACCCCGGAGTGGGAAGCGCTTTTTCCGATGTGCTCTTTAGTGGCTGAAACTAGGATCGGATCTAATCACATCCCTCTGATCTTCTCCTCAGGGGAGGAGCAGAGACGCCGTAGCAGCAGATTCTTTTTCGAATCTGCCTGGTTCAAAGTAGAGGGCTTCGAGGCCATGGTGCATGAGAGGTGGGCGGCCATTGTGTCGCAGGTGGGCCCCCAAAGGGGCCCGGCTGAGTTTTGGTTGGCGGCGGCAGCTAAGCTCCGCGCTTTCCTTAGGGGATGGGGAGCGAATTTTGGTAGCGAATCCAAAAAGGAGCGGGCCAAGATTTTGGCCCAAATAGCAACGCTTGATGCGGAAGCAGATGTGCGCATGTTCTCCGAGCAGGAGTGGGTGCTGCGATATGCGCTGGAAGACCAAGTGCTCTCCATCCTGAGAGCGGAAGAGGAGTACTGGCGCCGTAGGGGCGGCATCAAGTGGGTCACCAAAGGTGACGCGAACACAGGGTACTTCCATGCGTTCGCCAATGGGAGAAAACGTAAAGGTTCTATCCTGCGCCTTAACCACGGGGATAGGGTTTTGGTCACCCAGGCAGAGATTTGCAATCACATTTATGAATTCTTCATTGGCCTGTTGGGGACGGCTGAGGAGAAGCAGCTCTGCCTTCGGGAGGATTTGTGGGGTCCTCACGAACGGGTTTCTCAGGAAGAAAACGCAGGACTTGTCTTGTCTTTTCTGCCGGAGGAGATTGATCGTGCGCTGTCTTCCATGAAGACGGGCACGGCCCCAGGTCCTGATGGGTGGCCGGTGGAGTTCTTCAAAAAATTCTGGCCTAGCCTAAAACATGTGTTCCACGCAATTGTCAATGGCTTCGCGTTGGGACAGGTGCACCTGGCTCGTTTAAATTTTGGGGTGATTAGTCTTATCCCCAAAGTTAAGGGCGCGGACAGCATCAGGTTATTTAGGCCTATCACGCTCATTAATGTTCCATTCAAGTTGTGCGCCAAAGCCTATGCTGTCAGGCTGACTCCTATTGCTCAAAGGGTGACCAGTAGGTGTCAGACTGGGTTCATCAAGGGGCGCAATATTTTGGAGGGACCAGTTGCGCTTGCGGAGATCGTGCACGAGCTAAAACGTACGAAAGGGCAAGGAGTATTGCTCAAGCTTGACTTCGAGAAAGCCTATGACCGCGTGAACTGGGAGTTTGTGCGGGAGGTGCTGCTCAAAAAGGGTTTTGACGCAGGCTTTGTTCATAGGATGATGCACTTGATTAGTTGTGGGAATACAACGGTGTCGATCAACGGGGAGATGGGCAAATTTTTCCGTAACAAAAGGGGTCTTCGGCAAGGAGACCCTAGCTCCCCTTTGATCTTTAACTTTGTGGCAGACGCACTTGCTGCGATGGTCGCGAGGGCCCGAGGGGCGGGTCACGTGAAAGGCGTAGTGCCACACCTCATCCCCGGGGGGGTGACGCATCTGCAATACGCGGATGATACAATGCTGTTATTTCAGCCTGACGATCACAACATCGCTACTATCAAGCTGCTCCTCCTAGCTTTTGAAATGCTATCAGGGCTCAAGATTAATTTCCTCAAAAGTGAGGTAATTATAATGGGTTTGGACCAGCTCGAGCGTGTCCGAATAGCCAATCTCCTTAATTGTAAACTAGGGAGTTTTCCAATTAAGTACCTAGGGCTACCGATCGCGCCTAAAAACCTTACCATCTCCGAATGGGAACCGCTGTATGGTAAGGTCGCCAATAGGGTTAGCCCATGGCGGGGACGCTTTATGTCCTCGGCGGCTCGGTTGATTCTTACCAACTCGAGCCTGTCTTCCCTCCCTCTTTTTACGATGGGGATGTTCTTGTTAGCTGATAGGGTGCATGGGAAGTTAGATACGCTGCGCTCAAAATTCTTTTGGGAAGGAGCGGGTCACAAAAAGAAATACCATATGTTAAAATGGGCGGCGGTCTGCCATCCTAAGAAGTATGGTGGGCTAGGGATCTAATTCTAAACTTATGAACGTGGCGCTACTATCAAAATGGTGGTGGAAGCTAGCGACTAAGAAAGAGGGTCTGTGGGCAGACCTTCTGCGGGCCAAATACTTCTCGGACGGGGATGTATTTAACGCCAAGGCTTCGGGCTCGCCGTTTTGGAATGGGCTCCAGGCGGTTAGACCAGCTTTCTCGCTGGGGGCGAGATTTGAGGTGAATAGAGGCAACTCGACTAGGTTCTGGTTGGATCGCTGGTTGGGAGACAAGCCGCTTTGGCAAGAGTTCCCGTAGTTATATCAGGCGACGGCGGACCCGCTACTCATGGTGGGAGAGGCTCTTTGCGCTACGCCGCCTCTGATTAACTTTCGGAGACAGTTGAATGCGGCGGAATTAGCAAGTTGGGACTTGCTTCAGGCGCGGTTGGAACACATTTCGGTAAATCTAGATGAGGATACGGTTTCTTGGGACCTCTCCGTGTCTCGGAAATTCTCAGTGAAGTCCCTTTATAATAAGCTGACGGAGGGCACTGCGTTGGATATTGCCAGGAACCTTTGGAAGGCTAGGGTGCCGTTAAAAATTAAGATCTTTCTGTGGCAGTTATTTCACAATAGGCTACCGACGGCGGAGAACGTAGCTAAACGGAATGGGCCTTCGGACGGGACGTGCGTGGTATGTGAGTCGCTAGAGGACGCGAATCACGCCATGTTCCAATGCGCTCTGGCCCGCTTTGCCTGGAGCGCGGTGCGTCAGGTTTTCCAACAGAATAGGAATCCTAGTACTGGGTCTGAGTTGCTGGCTATTTTACAGGCACAGAGGGGTGCCAAGGCCATGATCTTGTGGACCTGCGTAGGGGCTTTACTCTAGTCCCTTTGGACTGTGCGTAATAAAATGACTATGGAACATAAGTTTCCTTCCAATCCTACTGATGTTATCTTCAAATGTCATTTATTTTTACAGAGTTGGGCACCGCTGGGGAAGCAATGTGATGTAGACCATCTGAAGAGCACTATGGAGAAGATCGCTACATGTATCCCAAGACTACGGCAAGCGAATTGAAGCGTATCTTGTTCCTTTAGGGTCTTGTTTGTGAGCTAGAGTGGGTCGGGTCCCCTCTTAGTTTGTTGTTTTCAATATGGCGTGCGTGGCTGTTGTAGCCTCTTGAGACTGTGATGTTATGTGTGGTATGTGGCGTGCAAACCTTGGATGCTGCCTAAGTGGCTTTATTAATTTAAAGCCGGACGCGTCTAGCGTCTTCGTTCCAAAAAGAAAAAAGGGGCTCTTTTTGTACCGTAGAGACGACTAGAATATTCTCGCTTTCCACTGTTCAGCAAGAGATCTTTTGTTTCGCTGATTGAAGAGAACAAAAAATGCGATGACGTCCGGGCGAATCATAGATCTGGGAGGTCGACCCTTTTTTTTCTTTTCGAAAACAGAGGGAGCTGGACCGGAGTGCTGAAAGCGGCGTCTCGGGCAACGGCCTCTCGGAGCGGCCGAACCGCTGCTGCCTGGGATCACGCCGCAAAGGGCATCCAGAGTGATAAAGCGTAGCTTAAATATGGATCCAAGTAGCTGATCTGTTCCGTGAGATCCATCCGAGCTAGAGCTAATCAATCATGGGCATGTGAGGCTTTGAGGCTCTGAATGTTCGAATGATTGTTTCTCACCGCGGGTCAAGCAGGGGAATGGACGGACACGACCGGGGCACGGGTACCATGCATGCCGGAACATACAGCGTGAGCCAGCCCGTTGAACCCAAGGCTGGGAATGGAGCACGTCGGGCGCGCGTGTACGCTGGACCATGCCGAATCGGACGCGCCAAGGATATGAAGCGTGCGTTGTCGTTCAGTGCAGTCCTTCTGGCCGCCGTGCTCCGCGGCGCGGCTGGCGGGGTAACATGCAGGGCGTGAGAGTTGCAGCGACCAGCGAGACACAAGTACATACGCCGCCTCTTGGCCAGGAGTCGAAGCCATATGTAATGGGAAACGTTCCCAGACGGTGCACCGGCCGAAGCTTCGGCCGGTCGCACGCCTCATCACGCGCCCAGCGCGAGCGTAGTGGGCCGCACCTTCTTTTTTTTGGCCCATGTAACCATCCTTCCTCCTCCCCCGATTCAATCTTTCCTTTTTTCACCTCAATGCCGCGAGCTCACCCTCCGTTCGCCGCCGGCCAAGCTGCGTGCCTCCACCGCCACCTCCCAGCGCTCCGTCCCCACCCCGCCCCCACCCCGCTCCTCCGCCGACAACGATGCTGCGTTTTTGCTGCAACCGGTCTTGAGGAAGCTAGCACCGACGCTTGATTTTGTTGCAACCAGGACGACGGCGAGCGTCGCCGGCGGCGATGGCGCCTGACTTTTTTTTTGCTACAACCAGATTTTTTTCAAGTGTAAAATGTTGCAACCGGCGAAAACAAAAGCTAGAACGGGCATTCACGTTTGCTGGAAGCGTTTTTCAATTTTGCTTCAACCGCCTACCGTAGCTCTTGACACCCTCGCCGACGACGCCGTGAAATGTTACAACCGACCAAACAAAAGCTGGAACGGGTGTTCAATTTTGCTGGAAGCGTTTGTCGATTTTGCTTCAACCAACCCCCGCAGCTCTGATTTTGTTGCAACCGGCAACCTGCAAAGCTTCCACCGATGAGTTTTTTTGCTTCAATGGCGACAGATGGAAGTGGCGACCAGAGATACGGCGCCGATGCGAGCGGCATGCACCAGGCGGCGAGGGTCGGCGAGGGCGCCTGGGCGCGCACCTGGTGTTGCAACCATGGGGGCGGCGAGGTGCAACCGCTGTTGGCCGGTGCTACATAGGCGTGATGTGGAAGCGGCGACCCGCCATGGCGAGGAGATGCAAGGAACACGACGGACGGCGATGAGGGATGCGAACGGCGGCGAAGAGGTTGCAAGCGCAGCGCGGGAAGGCTAGTGGTGCGGCTCGCGTGCGGGGGCGGCGCTCTCCTTCCTTCTCCTTTTCCCCGCGTGGGAGGTTGACGATGGGTGCTGGAGAAGACGGGATCTCGCACAGATCCGATGGCCCAGGCTCGCGCATTGGACGGCTGGGCCTGGACCGGCCGAACCGTTTGGGCCGGCGCACCGGCGCCTAGCGTCGCCCATATGTAATTGTGTGTTCGTATACACATGTGAACACGGCCACTGCATACGTTGTCCCACCTTTCCTTGTTGGGGTAACTCGTATCCCGGTATCCGCCGAGCCGTGACAGCGACGCGCCCGTCTGTCGAGCCGAAATGAGATGCTCTGTGGCATTTTTTTACTCAAAAAAGTGACATGCGAAAGTCAATTATTACCACTCACGAGCCGTGGTGTCCATGCCATACACCGTTGCACGACAGGACGAGGCACGAGCCGACTAGTTTTTTCTTTGTTTTGGATTGGATTGGAGGCCGGTCCGTGTTCCTCCGCGCGCTCCTGGTCCGTTGGTTCGGCCGCTCAAACCGCATAGGCCGTTGGGCATCCGAAAGGCCACCCCCGGCTCTCCCTGTCTTGGCTCCGCTGCGTACGATTGGTGGGAGCTGCGACGCGGCACACTGCCCGCCATGCACCGCGCCGTGTGACCTTTTTCCGGCCGGTGATTGGTCGGAGGTTCTCAGAGTTCAGATCTGTGGGTGAAAGTCTGGAAAACCGGAGGCGGCTGGCTGCCCGTGCGGGAGAGCGCGGCCCAAGGCCCTCCGGCGCCACGGGGAAGGAAGGTGGCCCAGGGCCAGGGGGAGGCTGCTGTTCGGCACGGCCTGGTCACGTCAGCTGGACCGGCTTCCGGGACACGCGCGACAGCAAGAATGGCCATGGGAACTTCTCCTTAACACTTCCCAGCCATTTTTATTCACGTAATGCATTTTTGGAGTGCAAAAGCAAATTTCAAAAAATTCAGTACTATTCTTTTCCGTATGATGATACATATCATGAATTTACTTCGGGGAAACTTATTGGAAGGGAATTTGGTGGTCGCAGAGAAAGCATTGGACATTTTTTCCCAATGTTTTAGACCGAGAAAAGAGACTGAACATTTTTTAAAATTGTTATTTGGCATAACATACATTCTGTTGGGAAAAAACATTTACGTGTAACATGAACGCTTTTTAAACAAAAAGCAATTCATCGGAACATAAACTTATGAGCTAGGGAAAAGTGGTTTTTGCAAGAAAAATGTGACAATCCTCTTTTTCTTTCTAAGAACTTTTTTTCACAAACAAGTTAAGTTTCAGTAATACATGTGTCAAGAACTTTATTTGAAAAAAAGTAAGTTTACCATCAACATATTTCCGGGCAGGAAAATGTCTTTGTCGCACTGATAGTGTGGGATATTATTGAATGCTTTTTGACTATTTTCTAATATATTTTCCTATTTATTATTATTATTATTATTATTATTATTATTAATATTAATATTATTATTATTATTATTATTATTATTATTATTATTATTATTATTATTATTATTATTATTATTATTATTTGGGTACAACAACTGTGTCTAGAATGCACCTTTTGTAAGAAACATGTAATCCCTTTGAACATAAAATTGTTATGCGGACAAATAAACATTTGTACAAGTCAAATATTACAATCCTATTTGCTTTTGAGAATATACTTTACAGAAATAATACGTTGTTCCATAATATATATGTCATAGATATATGTATTTTCCACTTAGTAATTGTACTGCTGAAGGAACGCATGCAGTCCTAGCAGATGATCCATTCGTCATTGACACAGAGACCAACTGTAGCCTAAAAGTTAACTGAACTTTCAATCATAAAATGTAAGTTAAGTGAACTATTTGAAGAGACTAACTGCAGCTATGGGCGCAAAGACAAATGCAGCCAAGAAAAGAAGCAACTAATACAACCAAAAATTAAGGTGAACTATTTTAAGGATGTTGGTCATGAATGGACTGCAAGTGATTATGTTCGTATATCGTTTGTATCTGCCATGTATATTTACCAATGACAGACAACGATGATCGTTGCCCATGTCTTTCTGTGGCCCTCTAGGGAAACCCAACACCCGTGTCAATAGAAAGGTCGACCCCTCCCCCTACGGTATAGGATCTGAACCGTCATAACCGGGGACTCTTACTTGAAACAACCGAGGCGAGTCGAGACCATCCGGGAAGATAACATAGTTCAAATGCCGTGCAGACATCCAAAGCACAACATCCTGCCAGAGGAACGCGGCGGCAAGAAGCCGTCGCGCACAACCCGACAACCACCTAGCATGAACGGAACAACCCTTATGGATGCGACCGATACACAAGCCGAGCCATGCGCTCGCGCATGCTCGGCGTATTATTGGATGTGAGCCCAGTATTTCAGCGATGTGATCTACTCCCTCCGTCCCATAATGTAAGACATTTTTTGACTATGGAACGGAGGGAGTAGTTGGTAGGGGTGTTCTGGGAGTCTTCTCTGACTTTCAAAGCTCACTTTATGAACTCATCAACATTGATGAGCGGGAGATGAAATCTACCCTACCTCCATTAGTTCTTTGTTTTACTAACATAGTGCATGGACTCTTATTGGAGAGGGGATAATTACATGAAGCCGCCATCACTGTTAGTTACACAATATAATGGTAGCTGCCAAACATATGTTGTGTCCTTGACACTCAATAGGCCACTATTTTTGTTGGTTTAGCCGCAAAGGGTCTTTGTGCAAGGACATAGTGGATAAAACATGTTCCTTTTAAGTAGCGCTCATTAGAGCTTATTTTATATACATGACACGTTGCATCATTAGCGCAGAGATCAACTACAACCATAAAGTTAAGCAACTAATTGAAACATGAAACGGAAGTTAAACAAACCATTTCTCATGAATGGTCTCAGAGTGGTTATGTTCATATAGTTTTCTGTATCTTTCCCTTACATTTACCAACGATAGACAACAATGATCGTTGCCCATGTCCTTCTTTGTCGGCCAGGTCAACCCAATAGCCGAGTGGATAGAAAGGACGCCCGCACCCCCCATGGTACATGACATGAACCACACCCTTCTTTGTCGGCCAGGTCAATCGACAGAAAGGCTGACTGTACCCCCCACGGTAGATGACCTAAACCACTGAAACCAGAGACTCTTACAAGAACAATCAAGACGTTTCGGGACCATCCATACAAACCACATAGTCCAAATACTGTGCATCTGAGACTATCTGGAGCCAAGAAGCAAAACAACTTACGAATAACATTATTTGCCGACTAGATCAACCGAATAGCAGAGTCAACAGAAAGACCGACCCCCCCTCCCATGGTACGTCACTCGAACCATCGAAACCAAGGATTTCTACTCGGAACAACCGAGGCGGCTCAAGACCACGCGTGCACACCAGAGAGTCCACATACCCGGCAACTAAGCCCACCTAGAGCCGAGGAATGAAGCAACCCATGAATAACATATTTTACGAATAATCCCCTAAGTGGCAAAAAACAGATGGAACCGAGAACTTAGCGCCCTATTTGAATGTTGTTTTTCAGTAATTGCCTACAAGCGATTATGTTCGACCACACCGCCTACAACAAAAGACCTAAACCATAAAAAACGGGCATCCCCACCTGGAACCACATGGCAGACAAACTAGAAGAATCGACCAAAGCGATCAACGGGTCAGAGAAGAGAGCGATCAGCGACACGTGCAACATTCACGCCATACAACCAGCCCACAAGGGTCAAAGGCAAGTGAAACATGAGAAAAGACACTGTCCGGGCAGCCGCATCGGTCAGAGGCCGGCTAGACATGGTAAAACATGTCATCCCTCCAAGGGGACGCGATGGCAAGAGGCCGTGACACGACCCGACACCACATTTAGTAGAACACAAGCAAAAGGAAGCCCAATTTTGGAGTTTCGTTTCTATCAATTACTATTTAAAAGAAGTTCATACCAAAAATTGTCAATGAAGAGATGTTTTGTGGTGTCTCCTTGGCTTACACCCGGCTGCCCGCCCATTGCGTGTAACCCACCAACAATGACAGGCAAGGCTAACCGGACAAAAAGAGCCAACACTCACAGTCGTACGCTACAAGCGTCCGTTAAATGGCACGGCCAATCCCCTAGTCGGCAACAATGCCCCATAAATGGTCCACAATGGGGTAAAATCCAAATACAACCGAGAAGCTAGATGAACTATTATAAGGATGTTTCTCCATACAATGCCTCCTGAACGCTGCATGGCTGAAGGTGTTATCCGTGTGCACCTTGGCGAGAGCCAACTACCGGACATGTTCATTGATCATGGGATCAGCCTCCTCAATGATCAGATTCTAGAACTCTTCCTTGGCCTAATAAAGTTGACCGAGGAAATCACCAAGGTCTCCAGGGTTTGCCCCTCTCGCGCCACGTATGATGCGGTCGTTGTCAGTGTCAAAACCGGCGGATCTCGGGTAGGGGGTCCTGAACTGTGCGTCTTAGGCTAATGGTAACAGGAGGCGGGGGACACGATGTTTACCCAGGTTCGGGCCCTCTATATGGAGGTATTACCCTACTTCCTGCTTGATTGATTTTGATGAATATGAGTATTGCAAGAGTTGATCTACCACGCAATCATAATGGCTAAACCCTAGAAGTCTAGCCTATGAGATTATGATTGTTGTCCTACGGACTAAACCCTCCGGTTTATATAGACATCGGAGGGGGCTAGGGTTACACAAAGTCGGTTACAGAGAAAGGAATCTACATATCCGCATCGCCAAGCTTGTCTTCCACGTAAAGGAGAGTCCCATCCGGACACGGGATGAAGTCTTCTATCTTGTCTTCATAGTCCAACAGTCCGGCCACAGTACATAGTCCGGCTATCCGAGGACCCCCTAATCCAGGACTCCCTCAGTAGCCCCCGGACCAGGCTTCAATGACGATGAGTTCGGCGCGCAGATTGTCTTCGGCATTGCAAGGCGGGTTCCTTCTCCGAATACTTCAAAGTACCTGCCTTAAATAGTAGTGTCCGGCCCTTCATTTAATGACGCGCTCATCGGCTTCTGTACATTCATGATTTCAGCTTCCACTTCGAGTGAATACGAGAGGTCGGGGCATTTTTGCATTTACCACCCTGACAGTATGAGAAAATTGTCTATTAAAGAGTCGGGGATCTTCAGATCTAATCCACACCATCTCCCCCAAACGAGGAATCCTCAGAGCTTGTTCGCCAAAACCACCCCAACATGGCTAGCACTCCCAGCTCTTCCTCCCGCCCTCACGGCCCCAAGCAGGGTGATTGGGAAAAGTGTTCCATATCCCATGGCCAACTGGTGAAGCTGCAGACCCAGGGATTTCTTCCCCCTGCAGATCTAGTCCCCGTCCGAGCCGGACTGGCTTCTTTGGACGGCGGGGAACAGGCGGAGAAGTTCCCCAACCCATCCATGGGGGAACGAGTATGCTTTGTTCCCTATTTGTTGAGAGGCATCGGATTTCCAATCCATCCGTTCCTCCGAGGGCTTCTGGAGTACTATGGCCTCCAACTGCATAACTTCACACCTGCCTCCATCCTACATATTGCGGGTTATGTTGCTCTTTGCGAGCTATTTCTGGGTTGCGAGGCTCATTTTGAGTTATGGAAGAAGTTGTTTTCCCTCGTCCCTCGTAATTAAGAGGGATCAATATTCCAAGTGGGCGAAGCCGAGATATGATGCATCCCGAGACCGGATACCTATTCGATACGCCGAAGAAGGCATCCGAAGAATGGCCTTCCGAATGGTTTTATGTTGAAGACATATCCCTTCCTGACCCAATCCGGAGGGGTATTCCCGAATATTCAAGTACTCCATTGAAGAAGCGCCTCAGCTAGCGTCCTTCGAGCCCCAGGGAGAAAGATAGCATGGAAGTCCACCAATTGATGAGCAAGATAAAGACGCTCACTCAATCCGGATTGTCAATAGTCGAGGTTATGGCAATATCCATAATGTGAGGGGTTCAACCACTCTAATACAGAGGGCGCCCCATGTGGCACTTCAACAGAGAAGATGATGCCACCCGCTATGGTCGTAAGGGTCCAGACACCCACGCTGCTTTGGCGAAAATACTGTCCGAATTATACAAAGGGGAGGAGGAGGAGTTCATCCACGTTAAGCCCATGGATGGATTTTCCATGTACAACCCTCCCAGCTGGGTGAGTTTTTGCCCTACTACTCTACTCAATCAACTCCCTGAATCCTTTTTCCATAAATATTAATCAATCATTCATAACAGGAATGTCGGAAGGTCATCAGGGAGATCCACAGCCCCGCACCACAACCAGAGGACCACAACCAGGCCCTCGACCCCGGATTCGAAGAGGATCTGGGTATATTTGTGGAGCTCGGGGAAGGGGTGTTTTACCAGGCGAGCTATGACGGCACCGAAGTGGCCATCATTGCCGACTATCCCGGCCTTCTCCCTGGGACACATGTAAGTAAAAAGGAGACTTGTCCTTTGATAGAATTCCCTCTTTTTTCCTCACCCACCGCACTATATTATGCTCTAAAGGGGTGGCGATCGGCGCGCAAGAAGGCGGCGCCTACGACGGGCAGGCCTATGAAGAGGAAGGCAAATAGAAATATGGCCGAGCCTTCATTGAAGAGGTATGGTTTTAAATACGCCCCATGGTCATCATCTTAAAGTATGACACTACCCGTTGTGTCTTATCAGGAATAACATTCGCCGGACTGTGTTCGGGGATCCTGCCGGGCATGTCTCTACTAGCCGGATTTCGGACCCTGCCACGAGGACAGAGGCTAACGCGGAAGTGACACCGGATTGTCCTTCTATGGAGGATTCGGATAAAGTATCCTCCACAAACTCTGAAGTGGAAAGCGCCATGAATCATCGGCGCCGGCGGGCCGCTCTCGTCGACCCTGGTTTTTCAGAAGAAGTTTTCAATGCCTTCAACTTGGGTGATGCATACATCCGAGCTGCTCGATATGGGCTTTCCAGAGCCACAGATCAGTATTTGAAAGATATGCGGGTAAGTACACATTTGTGCAGAACTGATAATCATATACCGGTAGCCCCAGAGACTTGAAACAGTTGGTACAACTGATTTAAGGATCTTTATATGACCAGGTGCTCACAGAGAAGAACAATCTGTTGTCTCAAGAGCTGGAAAAGTGTCAGGCCCAGCTGACTAAAGCTACCGCCGAACTGGAGAAATCCAAGAAGGAGGCATCTGGTAATGTTCCCCTCTATCGAGAGAACATAATCATGTACCAGGGTTATTAATATAGGCACAAATCTTATTGTAGAAGCACCGAAAGTCGCACCAGCGGGAGGTCCAGGAGCTCAAAGGCAACTGGCTGCGGGCGAACGTATCCTGACACAGGTCAGGGCGGGCAAGAACAAACTCCAAGATGCCAACACCAAGCTTGGCGAAGAGCTAAAAGATGTGCGAGCCCAGCTAGCTGACTCCGTGAAGGAGAATAAGAAGCTGCAAGGCGGCATATTTGGTATGTGTTTGGACTTACCTTTATATAATTTGGCAAGTGAAGGAACTGGCATAATTAAGTCTGTAGGTATATTGACGGGTCGTCCCGAAGAGGAGGTGTCCGGATCGTCGAGCGATCTGCTACAAGAGCTGTCGAAAATGCACGAGCGAGCTCGGCAGGCGATGCAAAGTATTGCTAAGGCTTTATGGCCATCCGACTCCCCTCCAAGAAGTATGGAGGGGCTTGTACAACTACTCCAGGGAGCGCGGCGGCGCCTCCGATTATGGAAGATATCGGCCTGCCGAGAAGGTGCGTGAGAGGCCTGGGCAATGGTGAAAACGCGGTATACCAAGCTCGACCCGGATCACATGGCCCGGGTCAGAACTGTAGGGTCAAATGGAGAAGAAATTCCTGTTAGTTTGGTATATGACCAGATTCAAGTAGCCGCCAAGTATTCCCAGCAAGATTGTAGGCTAGATAGCTTGTTAGAATGTGTAAGGGCATATTTATCTCCAAGTTGTTTTGGTGATTGATGACAATGCTTTTGCGGACTAATCGTGTGCGTTAAGTTCTTTCAGAGATTCATCCATTGGCACGAGACGATTACCTCCCCTCGGTGTTTTATTCAAGACAGTGTAGCTCTTTCGTTTCGTTGTTGGTGGACTAGTTTCGTAGGAGTCACCGTACTATCAAGAGGGGATCCGCTTTGGTGAGGCTAGGGTGGAATCAACACGTACACATACTTATCACACCCGACGTCTTCCTTCCGCATCATTGGAGCTGCCTTTCCCTCCGTACCTGCTCCGTCCTGTCCCAGCAGTAGTACCGCGGTCCTCAGCGGTAGTACCGCCGAAGCTCACCAAGCGACAGTACCGCTCCACGAGCGGTAGTACCGCTCTCAGCGGTAGTACTGCTCCCAGAGCGGTAGTACCGCTTGTGGTCTTCGGCCGTAGTACCGTAGTGGTTCCGGGCTACTACCGCCTCGATTCGAGACCGATGATTTTTGTGTCAAGTTTTACGGTACTAGGAGCGGTAGTAGTAGCGGTAGTACCACTCCAAGCGGTAGTACCGCACTTACTCCCGCAGTAGTACCGCTCTAGGGCCAGGACCCTGTCTTCCTCGTCAGCACGGTAGTACCGCTGGGTGGGAGCGGTAGTACCGCTCTCAGCGGTAGTATCGCCCTGCCCTAGCGATAGTACCGCTCTGTGCGTGGATGTTCAGTGGGGTAACGGTTGGATTGGTTCCACCACTATATAAAGGTGTCTTCTTCCCCAAAGTTGACTGACCTCTTTCCCCCAAAGCTCCATTGTTGCTCCAAGCTCCATTTTTGCCCGATCTCTCTCCCTAGCCAATCAAACTTGTTGATTTTCTCGGGATTGGTTGAGAAGGCCCCGATCTACACTTCCACCAAGAGAAATTTGATTCCCTCTCTTGTCCCTAGCGGATCTTGTTACTCTTGGGTGTTTGAGCACCCTAGACGGTTGAGGTCACCTCGAAGCCATATTCCATTGTGGTGAAGCTTCGTGGTATTGTTGGGAGCCTCCAATTGTTGTGGAGATAGCCCCAACCTTGCTTGTAAAGGTTCGGTCGCCGCCTTCAAGGGCACCAATAGTGGAATCACGGCATCTCGCATTGTGTGAGGGCGTGAGGAGAATACGGTGGCCCTAGTGGCTTCTTGGGGAGCATTGTGCCTCCACACCGCTCTAACGGAGACGTACTTCCCCTTAAAAGGAAGGAACTTCGGTAACACATCCTCGTCTCCACCGGCTCCACTCTTGGTTACTTCGTGCCTTTACTCTTGCAAGCCTACTTGTGTTGTATTCATTACTTGCTTATGTGTTAGTTGTTTTTGCATCATATAGGTTGTTCACATAGTTGCATATCTAGACAACCTATTTTGTTGCAAAGTTTAAATTGGTAAAGAAAAGCTTAAAAATAGTTAGTTGCCTATTCACCCCCCCTCTAGTCAACTATATTGATCCTTACAATTGGTATCAGAGCCTCATCTCTTTTTAAGGACTTTACCATCCGAAGAGTATGGTTGACGTCGTAGATGATGTGGGAGAGCACTCCGGTGCTAATCCAATATCATCTACGGGAGATGGGGGTAACTCGATCTCACGTGAGGAATTCAATGTGGCGTTGGACACATTGAAAACCTCCATGACGACCGAGGTCAAGGACATGTTTAAGGATTTCTTAGAAGGGCTTAAACTTTCCACCGCGCCCGTGAAAGTGGGTGATCCCGCCAACACGGTGACGGATGCTAACCCCGAAAAGGGGGAAGCTACTAGTGAGAAAGCTCCTATGTCTAGTGGTAAAAATGGCACCGGCATCTTTGCCCATGTGGAACCTCCAATTTATGGAGGGCCGATTCCCTCTACTCATTTAAATCATGCCGGTCCTCCTCGTAAGTATGAGAAACATGAAGATTTTGATTCATGGGTTTATCGCTTCAAGCGTCATTTAAAACATGTGAATACTAACCTTTGGAGAATCATTGAAGAAGGTTTCTATCTCATGACCCAAGCAACTTCACTCCTCGAGAAGCCGTGGATAATCAATTCAATGAGAGTGCTCTCTTCATCATCCAAGATGCAATCCTTCCCGAAGATCTCCCTCATCTTCGACCTAATGCCATGGCTAAGGACGCATGGAAATGTGTTGTGTCTCTCTACCGAGGAAGTGCTAGCATTCAATGCTCCAACTATGAAGTGGTGCAAGATGAAGCCGATGAGTTTGCAATGAAAGAAGATGAAGAACCACATGAGCTCTTTCAAAGAGTGACCAAACTCGCGGTCTCACTCCGAGATCATGGAAGCAAGGACACGGATGACAATTGGATCAAGCGCAAATTCCTCAAGGCCATGATGCCCTACAACAAGGCCATGTCCTCCGTCACTCGTCAAAGACCGGACTTCCACTCCATGACCTCAAGTGAAGTGTTGGATGAGTTCGTTGCAATGAGCATCTTGGACAAGACCGCCGACAATGCGGTGCTCCGTTCTTAAAGAGCTAAGAAGCCCAACCTTGCTTTGAAGGCCAAGGTTATTATGGAAGAAGAGGAAGAAGTAGAAGATGAGGAGAGCAACCCCGAAGACACCAAGTATGATTATCATGAGCACATGGCCCTTGCTTCAAGACAATTTTGGAGCAAGAAGAATACAAGACCCAACTTCAACAAGAACAACTCAAGTGGCGTCAAGGGCAAGCAACGAGTTAGAACTTGCTTCAACTGTGGCAATGTGAGCCATTTCATTGCAGATTGTCCTTACGAGAAGCGGGAAGACAATGGTGGCAAATTCATCCGAAAAGACAAAGCCAAGTCCTTCCCAAACAAGAACAACTTCGCCAAGAAGAATCCCACTCGTGGGTTGGTGGTTCAAGAAGAATACCAAGAGGATGACGACGATGATGAAAATGGAGAAGCAATGGCCATGGCATCCATTGCCATTGCTACCACTCCCCCGGTGTCTCTCTTTGATTCACCCAACGAAAACATCACCGCCAAGTGCCTCATGGCTAAAGCTTCAAACAAGGTAACCCCCAACATCACAACCACCATCATTACTAATCCCTCCTTGGAGGATTGCATTGATGAACATGATGGGTCTAATGAGGAAGTGAATGAATTTGAGTCTTTTATGAGTAAGCTCAAGGGCAAGTCCAAGAAGCATTTTGTTGCTCTCTTGGAACAACTTGGTGAGGCCAATGACATGATCGAGGCTCACAAAGAAACCATCTCTAAGATGGAAGGTCATAGTCGGACTATGCCGATGAGATATCGGATCTCTCTAATGCTCTTGAGGAAGAGCGTGTTCATCGTTTGACTTTTGAGGAGTCACACAACGATGACCATGCTAAGTTAAAGAAAGATCTTGATTATGCTTTTGCCGTGTCTCGTGTGCTAACTTCCGAGAAGGCTAAACTTGGGGTTGATCATGCTAGACTCAAAGAGGAGTTTGAGATACTTGACAAGGCCCACAAGGTCTTGAAGGGTGTTCACGCTAACCTGAAGGAGTCTCATGCTCAACTCCAAGTTAAGCTAACCAAGGAAAAGGCCATCTTCCCTCATATGGTATTAATTGATAATGCATGTGCTACTAACCCATGTTGTGAGCATGTGCATCTTGTGGAGGAGAATGCCAAATTGAAGGATCAACTTGAGAAAGGCCTTGTGACATGCATTCAAGGTGAGAAGAACCTCAACGACCTTTTGAGCAATCAAAAGGAAGTTGTGGCCAAGGAAGGAATTGGGTTTGCACCCAAGTCCAAGAGCAAGAAGAAGAAGAACGACAAGACCAAACGTCCTCCTCCTCTCAAGCAAATGTTTGTGAAAGAGGGAGAGGGTGCTCCTAAGGAGAAGAAGGAGAAAGTGAAGGGAGTTGACGTCCAAAAGGGCAAAAGCATTTCCTCCAACAAAGCCGGCGACTTTAACCCGTCATATGTGTTGTGCCGTGCGAGTGATGGACATGTTTATGCTAAATTTGTTGGTTCTCCTTATGAGTACACTGAGTGGTCTATTTGGGTTCCTAAGACCCTTGTTACTAACATCAAAGGACCCATTGCTAAATGGGTACCTAAAACCAAGCATTGATCTCTTGTAGGTGTTTGCTTCCGGTGGGGGGTCATGGTTGCTTGATAGTGGAGCAACAAATCATATGACCGGAAGCAAGGACTTGGTGGTGGACGTGCAAAAGATTCCATCTATGCCCACCAATGTTGAGTGGGGTGATGCCTCACATTCTAAGGTATTGGGTCTTGGTAAGTGAGGGAGTCCTGGACTAGGGGGTGTCCGGACAGCCGGACTATCATCGTCAGCCGGACTATCATCGTCAGCCGGACTCCAAGACTATGAAGATACAAGATTGAAGACTTCGTCCCGTGTCTGGATGGGACTTTCCTTGGCGTGGAAGGCAAGCTTGGCGATACGGATATGTAGATCTCCTATGTAACCGACTCTGTGTAACCCTAGCCCTCTCCGGTGTCTATATAAACCGGAGGGTTTTAGTCCGTAGGACAACATAACCATTACGACAATCATACCATAGGCTAGCTTCTAGGGTTTAGCCTCCTTGATCTCGTGGTAGATCCACTCTTGTACTACCCATATCATCAATATCAATCAAGCAGGAGTAGGGTTTTACCTCCATCGAGAGGGCCCGAACCTGGGTAAAAACACCATGCCCCTTGTCTCCTGTTACCATCCGCCTAGACGCACAGTTCGGGACCCCCTACCCGAGATCCGCCGGTTTTGACACCGACATTGGTGCTTTCATTGAGAGTTCCTCTGTGTCGTCGCTGATAGGCTTGATGGCTTCTTCAATCAACAACAACTCAGTCCAGGGTGAGACTTTTCTCCCCGGATAGATCTTCGTATTCGGCGGCTTCGCACTGCGCGCCAATTCGCTTGGCCATCTGGAGAAGAACGAAAGCTACGCCCCTGGCCATCAGGTCAGGTTTGGAAGCCTAAACTTCACGGCAGACATCCGCGGAGACTTGATTTTCGATGGATCCGAGCCACAACCGAGCGCGCCGCGCTGTCACGACGAGCATGATCTAACTCTGCCGCCGGACAGTGCTTTGGAGGCCGCACACGGATCCGCTCCGACCTATAGTCCGGAGCCAATCGCGCAGATCGAGGACGGATGGCTGGACACCTCCTCGGGAGCTGCAACCGCTATGGCGATGGAGCCGTATACTGACCTTGTCCCTTATAAAGCTCAGGACTCCGAGCCGTCGGACTCCTTGCCGGACTCCGAACCTCCTGCGCCCCGGCCAATCGAATCCGATTGGGCGCCGATCATGGAGTTCACTGCCGCGGACATCTTTCAGCACTCACCCTTTGGCGACATCCTAAATTCGCTAAAGCATCTCTCGCTATCCGGAGAGCCCTGGCCGGACTACGGCCAGGATGGTTAGGATACGGACGACAAAGAAATTCGAAGCCCACCCACCACCCACTTAGTAGCCACTGTCGACAATCTAATCGACATGCTAGACTACGGCTCCGAAGACATCGACGGTATGGACGACGATGCTGGAGACGATCAAGAACCAGTGCTCACCGAGCACGGGAACGCCACCCCAACCCATGACGTATATATGGTGGATACCCCAAAAGGAAGCGATAACAAGGAACAACGGGGCGCGGCAAAGGATAATCCCGCTGACAAACAACCAAAACGGCGACGCAGACGCCGCCCTAAGTCCTGCCTCGACAAAAACAACACTCCTAATGACCCAGCAATAGAGCAGGGCAAATCAGTGGGCGGCGAACATGCAACCAAGCAACCATCCGAACAGGATGAATCGGATAATCAATCTATGCCCAGCGAAAACAATAGTCCAGATGATCTCACGCCGGACACACCACCGGAGCATAAGGACAATCACAAAAGACTCATCGCCACTGCAAGAAGTCTGAAGAAGGAAAAACGGAAGCTCAAAACAACGGAAGGCACACTCAGAATGAGGTGGAGCAAAGTACTCAAGACCGCAGACAAATATGGCAATGGCCATCAATCAAAGAGCTACCCGAAGCGCAAGCTGCTGCCAGAATTTGACGAGGAAGCCATAGAGCCACCACAGTCAAAAAATAAAGAAGCCGCCTGGTCGGATAGACGACCAGAAGACAGGCCAAAAGCGACAAGCGGCGCCGCACACAAGCCGACTCATGATCCTCGGAAAACAAATGGCCCGGTCAGGTCCATTTACGGGCCAAAAAAGAGGGCCCCGGGAAGCAACACAACACGCCAGGTGTTCGAAGACAACGGCACACCCAAATACAGGGGCGCCGCACACCCACTATGTTTCACCAATGAGGTGCTGGATCATGAATTTCCAGCAGGGTTTAAACCCATAAACATAGAGGCTTACGACGGGACAACAGACCCTGCAGTCTGGATAGAGGATTACATACTACACATACACATGGCTAGAGGAGATGATCTCCACGCCATAAAATATCTACCCCTCAAGCTCAAAGGGCCAGCTCAGCATTGGCTCAAAAGCCTCCCAGAAAACACCGTCGGAAGTTGGGAAGAGCTTGAGGACGCGTTTAGAGCAAATTTTCAAGGGACTTATGTCCGCCCTCCGGATGCAGACGATCTAAGTCATATAACTCAACAACCCGGAGAGTCAGCGCGCAAATTCTGGAACATGTTCCTTACCAAAAAGAACCAGATAGTCGACTGTCCGGATGCCGAAGCCCTAGCAGCTTTTAAACACAATGTCCGAGACGAATGGCTCGCCAGACACCTCGGCCAAGAGAAGCCGAGGACAATGGCCGCGCTAACAAGCCTCATGACCCGCTTTTGTGCGGGGGAAGACAGCTGGCTAGCAAGATGCAGCACCAGCGACCCTAGTACATCCGAGATTAGGGATGGAAACAGAAAATCACGGCGCCGAAAGGATCAGCGCCGGAATAAAGAAAAAAGCCCAAAGAACACGGCGGTCAACGCCGGATTCAAAAGCTCGCGGCTGAACAATAAAACACTACCTCTTAAGGACAACAGTGATGAGCTATCCAACTTAAACAAAATTTTGGATCGGATATGTCAAATCCACAGTACCTCCGGAAGGCCTGCAAACCACACCCACCGAGATTGTTGGGTTTTCAAACAGTCCGGCCGACTCAACGCCGAACACAAGGGGCTCGACGCGCCGAGCGAGGATGATGACGAACCCCACCAGCAGAGCACCGGAAAACAAAAGATTTTCCCACAAGAAGTCAAAACAGTAAACTCACTTCATGTGATAGTACGGAAAAACAATGCGACACCCGCTACGATAGGTGTCGCACGGTCCACCCCCGCGGAACCTTGCGATTGGATGTCAAAACCAATCACTTTCAACCACCTGGATTATTCCAGAAGTATCCGAAACGCAGGAGGGACTGCCCTGATATTGGATCCTATAATCAACGGACTACAATTTACACAAGTCCTGATGGACGGCGGCAGCGATTTAAATCTGCTATATCCGGACACAATCCGCAAGTTGGGGATAGACCTTACTAAAATTCAACATAGCCGCACTTCCTTCAAAGGAGTGACGCCAGGCCCTCACGCCAAGTGCACAGGCTCCTTACTACTAGAAGTTGAGTTCGGGTCACCCGACAACTTTCGACGCGAAAGGATAACCTTCCATATCGCCCCATTCAAAAGTAGCTATCAAGCACTATTGGGACGTGAAGCTTTTGTCCGCTTCAACGCAATACCACATTACGCGTCTCTTACACTTAAAATGCCCGGTCCACGTGGCATCATTTCATTAAAAGGTCGTTCAAAGACCCCGGACATGGCTAGACGAGTCCGGCATAAATAGGCTAGGGGCTCCCTAGCCGCACACCCCTTCACAAGGGGTTGTGCTTATAAGCAACAATGAGCTAATATCGGCTCAGCTTTATTTATTAATATCTCCATTCTTTTATGCACTTTTCGCACGACTTCCTTTCAAACTAAGTTCCTCTCTTTTTACAGATGAACAACGTGCACACCCGGCCAGGATACAGCACAACGGAGACACAGGCGCAGACGTGCAGCAAGGACCCGTTGCAAGGATTCTTTTCAGATTAAGACCCTGCATAAACCTTTTTTACTGTCTCTTGTTGCTATAATCCCCTGGTTTCTCATTATAACCAAAGAGGAGACTGACGTTTTGGCATCGGCCGCGTTAGAGGACCTCGCCCGTACCTAGACACCTGTAGGGGAACGTAGTAATTTCAAAAAATTTCCTACGCACACGCAAGATCATGGTGATGGCATAGCAACAAGAGGGGAGAGTGTTTGTCCACGTACCCTCGTAGACCGTAAGCGGAAGCGTTAGCACAACACGGTTGATGTAGTCGTACGTCTTCACGATCGACCGATCCAAGCACCGAACGTACGGAGCCTCCGAGTTCAGCACACGTTCAGCTCGATGACGATCTCCGGCCCTCCGATCCAGCAAAGGCTCCGGAGATGAGTTCCGTCAGCACGATGGCGTGGTGACGATGATGATGTTCTACCGGCGCAGGGCTTTGCCTAAACTCCGCGACAATATGACCGAGGTGGAATATGGTGGAAGGGGGCACCACACACAGCTAAGGAACGATCCGTAGATCAACTTGTGTGTCTATGGGGTGCCCCCCGCCCTCGTATATAAAGGAGCCAGGGGGGAGGAGGCCGCCGGCCTAAGGGGGCGCGCCAAGGGGGGAGTCCTACTCCCACCGGGAGTAGGACTCCCTTTTTCCAAGTTGGAGTAGGAGAGAGAGGGAAAGAGGAGGAAGAGGAGAAGGAAGGGGGGCGCCGCCCCCCTTCCCTTGTCCTATTCGGACTAGGAGGGGGAGGGGCGCGCAGCCCCCTCCTTGCTCCTTCCTCTTCTTCCTCTTGGCCCATGTAGGCCCATTAACCCCCCGGAGGGTTCCGGTAACCTCCCGGTACTCCGGTAAAATACCGATTTCACCAGGAACCATTCCGATGTCCAAACATAGGCTTCCAATATATCAATCTTTATGTCTCGACTATTTCGAGACTCCTCGTCATGTCCGTGATCACATCCGGGACTCCGAACAAACTTCGGTACATCAAAACTTATAAACTCATAATAAAACTGTCATCGAAACGTTAAGCGTGCGGACCCTACGGGTTCGAGAACTATGTAGACATGACCAAAAACCATTCTCGGTCAATAACCAATAGCGGGACCTGGATGCCCATATTGGTTCCTACATATTCTACGAAGATCTTTATCGGTCAAACCGCATAACAACATACTTTGTTCCCTTTGTCATCGGTATGTTACTTGCCCGAGATTTGATCGTCGGTATCCAATACCTAGTTCAATCTCGTTACCGGAAAGTCTCTTTACTCGTTCCGTAATATGTCATCTCATAACTAACTCATTAGTTACATGCTTGCAAGGCTTAGGTGATGAGTATTACCGAGAGGGCCCAGAGATACCTCCCCGACAATCGGAGTGACAAATCCTAATCTCGAATTATGCCAACCCAACATGTACCTTCGGAAACACCTGTAGAGCACCTTTATAATCACCCAGTTACGTTGTGACGTTTGGTAGCACACAAAGTGTTCTTCTGGTAAAGGGGAGTTGCACAATTCTCGTAGTTGTAGGAACTTTGTATAAGTCATGAAGAAAGCAATAGCAGTACACTAAACGATCAAGTGCTAGGCTAACAGAATGGGTCATGTCAATCACATCATTCTCCTAATGATGTGATCCCATTAATCAAATGACAACACATGTCTATGGTCAGGAAACATAACCATCTTTGATTAATGAGCTAGTCAAGTAGAGGCATACTAGTGACTATGTGTTTGTCTATGTATTCACACATGTATCATGTTTCCAGTTAATACAATTCTAGCATGAATAATAAACATTTATCATGATATGAGGAAATAAATAATAACTTTATTATTGCCTCTAGGGCATATTTCCTTCAGTCTCCCACTTGCACTAGAGTCAATAATCTAGATTACATAGTAATGATTCTAACACCCATGGAGTCTTGGTGTTGATCATGTTTTGCTCGTGAGAGAGGCTTAGTCAACGGGTCTGCAACATTCAGATCCGTATGTATCTTGCAAATTTATATGTCTCCCACTTGGACTTGGCCCCAAATGGAATTGAAGCGTCTCTTGATGTGCTTGGTCCTCTTGTGAAATCTGGATTCCTTTGCTAAGGCAATTGCACCAGTATTGTCACAGAAGATCTTCATTGGTCCCGATGTACTAGGTATGACACCTAGATCGGAAATGAACTCCTTCATCCAGACTCCTTCATTCGCTGCTTCAGAAGCAGCTATGTATTCCGCTTCACATGTAGATCCCGCCACGACGCTTTGTTTAGAACTGCACCAACTTACAGCTCCACCGTTTAATAAAAACACGTATCCGGTTTGCGATTTAGAATCATCCGGATCAGTGTCAAAGCTTGCATCGACGTAACCATTTACGACTAGCTCTTTGTCACCTCCATATACAAGAAACATATCCTTAGTCCTTTTCAGGTATTTCAGGATGTTCTTGACCGCTGACCAGTGATCCACTCCTGGATTACTTTGGTACCTTCCTGCCAAACTTATTGCTAAGCATACGTCAGGTCTAGTACACAGCATTGCATACATGATAGAGCCTATGGCTGAAGCATAGGGAACATTTTTCATTTTCTCTCTATCTTCTGCTGTGGTCGGGCATTGGGTTTGACTCAACTTCACACCTTGTAGCACAGGCAAGAATCCTTTTTTTGCCTGATCCATTTTGAACTTTTTCAAAATTTTATCAAGGTATGTACTTTGTGAAAGTCCTATTAAGCGTCTTGATCTATATCTATAGATCTTGATGCCCAATATGTAAGCAGCTTCACCGAGGTCTTTCATTGAAAAACTTTTATTCAAGTATCCCTTTATGCTATCCAGAAATTCTATATCATTTCCAATTAATAATATGTCATCAACATATAAAACTAGAAATGCTACAGAGCTCCCACTCACTTTCTTGTAAATACAGGCTTCTCCAAAAGTCTGTATAAAACCATATGCTTTGATTACACTATCAAAGCGTTTATTCCAACTCCGAGATGCTTGCACCAGTCCATAAATGGAACGCTGGAGCTTGCACACTTTGTCAGCACCTTTTGGATCAACAAAACCTTCCGGCTGCATCATATACAACTCTTCTTCTAGAAATCCATTCAAGAATGCAGTCTTGACATCCATTTGCCAAATTTCATAATCATGAAATGCAGCAATAGCCAACATGATTCGGACAGACTTAAGCATCGCTACGGGTGAGAAAGTCTCATCGTAGTCAACCCCTTGAACTTGTCGAAAACCTTTCACAACAAGTCGAGCTTTATAGACAGTAACATTACCATCAGCGTCAGTCTTCTTCTTAAAGATCCATTTATTCTCAATGGCTTGCCGATCATCGGGCAAGTCAACCAAAGTCCATACTTTGTTTTCATACATGGATCCCATCTCAGATTTCATGGCCTCAAGCCATTTTGCGGAATCTGGGCTCATCATTGCTTCCTCATAGTTTGTAGGTTCATCATGGTCAAGTAACATGACTTCCAGAATAGGATTACCGTACCACTCTGGTGCGGATCTTACTCTGGTAGACCTACGAGGTTCAGCAGAAACTTGATCTGAAGTTTCATGATCAATATCATTAGCTTCCTCACTAATTGGTGTAGTCGTCACAGGAACCGGTTCTCGTGATGAACTACCTTCCAATAAGGGAGTAGATACAGTTATCTCATCAAGTTCTACTTTCCTCCCACTCACTTCTTTCGAGAGAAACTCCTTCTCTAGAAAGGATCCATTCTTAGCAACGAATGTCTTGCCTTCGGATCTGTGATAGAAGGTGTACCCAATAGTCTCTTTTGGGTATGAAGACACATTTCTCCGATTTGGGTTCGAGCTTATCTGGTTGAAGTTTCTTCACATAAGCATCGCAGCCCCAAACTTTAAGAAACGACAACTTTGGTTTCTTGCCAAACCACAGTTCATAAGGCGTCGTCTCAACAGATTTAGATGGTGCCCTATTTAACGTGAATGCGGCCGTCTCTAAAGCATAACCCCAAAACGATAGCGGTAAATCGGTAAGAGACATCATAGATCGCACCATATCAAGTAAAGTACGATTACGACGTTCGGACACACCATTTCGTTGTGGTGTTCCGGGTGGTGTGAGTTGCGAAACTATTCCGCATTGTTTCAAATGTAAACCAAACTCGTAACTCAAATATTCTCCTCCACGATCAGATCGTAGAAACTTTATTTTCTTGTTACGATGATTTTCCACTTCACTCTGAAATTCTTTGAACTTTTCAAATGTTTCAGACTTGTGCTTCATTAAGTAGATATACCCATATCTGCTCAAATCATCTGTGAAGGTGAGAAAATAACGATATCCGCCACGAGCCTCAACATTCATCGGACCACATACATCTGTATGTATGATTTCCAACAAATCTGTTGCTCTCTCCATAGTTCCGGAGAACGGTGTTTTAGTCATCTTGCCCATGAGGCACGGTTCGCAAGTACCAAGTGATTCATAATCAAGTGATTCCGGAAATCCATCAGTATGGAGTTTCTTCATGCGTTTTACACCGATATGACCTAAACGGCAGTGCCACAAATAAGTTGCACTATCATTATCAACTCTGCATCTTTTGGCTTCAACATTATGAATATGTGTATCACTACTATCGAGATTCAATAAAAATAGACCACTATTCAAGGGTGCATGACCATAAAAGATATTACTCATATAAATAGAACAACCATTATTCTCTGATTTAAATGAATAACCGTCTCGCATCAAACAAGATCCAGATATAATGTTCATGCTCAACGCTGGCACCAAATAACAATTATTTAGGTCTAAAACTAATCCCGAAGGTAGATGTAGAGGTAGCGTGCCGACCGCGATCACATCGACCTTGGAACCGTTTCCCACGCGCATCGTCACCTCGTCCTTGGCCAGTGCTCGCTTATTCCGTAGTCCCTGTTTCGAGTTGAAAATATTAGCAACAGAACCAGTATCAAATACCCAGGTGCTACTACGAGCTCTAGTTAGGTACACATCAATAACATGTATATCACATATACCTTTGTTCACTTTGCCATCCTTCTTATCCACCAAATACTTGGGGCAGTTCCGCTTCCAGTGTCCAGTCTGCTTGCAGTAGAAGCACTCAGTTTCAGGCTTAGGTCCAGACTTGGGTTTTTTCTCTTGAGCGGCAACTTGTTTGCTGTTCTTCTTGAAGTTCCCCTTCTTCTTCCCTTTGCCCTTTTTCTTGAAACTAGTGGTCTTTTTGACCATCAACACTTGATGCTCCTTCTTGATTTCTACCTCCGCGGCTTTCAGCATTGCGAAGAGCTCGGGAATAGTCTTGTTCATCCCTTGCATATTATAGTTCATCACGAAGCTTTTGTAGCTTGGTGGCAGTGATTGGAGAATTCTGTCAATGACACTATCATCAGGAAGATTAACTCCCAGTTGAATCAAGTGATTGTTATACCCAGACATTCTGAGTATGTGTTCACTGACAGAACTATTCTCCTCCATCTTGCAGCTGTAGAACTTATTGGAGACTTCATATCTCTCAATCCGGGCATTTGCTTGAAATATTAACTTCAACTCCTGGAACATCTCATATGCTCCATGACGTGCAAAACGTCGTTGAAGACCCGGTTCCAAGTCGTAAAGCATGGCACATTGAACTATAGAGTAGTCATCAGCTTTGCTCTGCCAGACGTTCTTAACGTCGTCAGTTGCATCAGCAGCAGGCCTGGCACCCAGCAGTGCTTCCAGGACGTAACTCTTATGTGCAGCAATGAGGATAATCCTCAGGTTACGGACCCAGTCCGTGTAATTGCTACCATCATCTTTCAACTTTGCTTTCTCAAGGAATGCATTAAAATTCAACGGAACAACAGCACGAGCCATCTATCTACAAACAAACATTGACAAGCAAGATACTATCAGGTACTAAGTTCATGATAAATTTAAGTTCAATTAATCATATTACTTAAGAACTCCCACTTAGACAGACATCTCTCTAGTCATCTAAGTGATCACGTGATCCAAATCAACTAAACCATAACCGATCATCACGTGAGATGGAGTAGTTTTCAATGGTGAACATCACTATGTTGATCATATCTACTATATGATTCACGCTCGACCTTTCGGTCTCTGTGTTCCGAGGCCATATTTGCATATGCTAGGCTCGTCAAGTTTAACCTGAGTATTCTGCGTGTGCAAAACTGGCTTGCACCCGTTGTAGATGGACGTAGAGCTTATCACACCCGATCATCACGTGGTGTCTCGGCACAACGAACTTTGGCAATGGTGCATACTCAGGGAGAACACTACTTGATAATTTTAGTGAGAGATCATCTTAAAATGCTACCGTCAATCAAAGCAAGATAAGATGCATAAAGGATAAACATCACATGCAATCAATATATAAGTGATATGATATGGCCATCATCATCTTGTGCTTGTGATCTCCATCTTCGAAGCACCGTCATGATCACCATCGTCACCGGCGCGACACCTTGATCTCCATCATAGCATCGTTGTCGTTACGCCATCTATTGCTTCTATGACTATCGCTACCGCTTAGTGATAAAGTAAAGCAATTACAGGGCGTTTGCATTTCATACAATAAAGCGACAACCATATGGCTCCTGCCAGTTGCCGATAACTTCGGTTACAGAACATGATCATCTCATACAATAAAATATAGCATCACGTCTTGACCATATCACATCACAACATGCCCTGCAAAAACAAGTTAGACGTCCTCTACTTTGTTGTTGCAAATTTTACGTGGCTGCTACGGGCTTAGCAAGAACCGTTCTTACCTACGCATCAAAACCACAACAATAGTTTGTCAAATAGACTCCATTTTAACCTTCGCAAGGACCGGGCGTAGCCACACTCGGTTCAACTCAAGTGAGAGAGACAGACACCCGCCATCCACCTTTAAGCACGAGTGCTCGTAATGGTGAAACCAGTCTCGCGTAAGCGTACGCGTAATGTCGGTCCGGGCCGCTTCATCTCACAATACTGCTGAACCAAAGTATGACATGCTGGTAGGCAGTATGACTTATATCGTCCACAACTCACTTGTGTTCTACTCATGCATATAACATCAACGCATAAAACCTAGGCTCGGATGCCACTGTAGGGGAACGTAGTAATTTCAAAAAATTTCCTATGCACGCGCAAGATCATGGTGATGGCATAGCAACGAGAGGGGAGAGTGTTTGTCCACGTACCCTCGTAGACCGTAAGCGGAAGCGTTAGCACAACGCGGTTGATGTAGTCGTACGTCTTCACGATCGACCGATCCAAGCACCGAACTTACGGAGCCTCCGAGTTTAGCACACGTTCAGCTCGATGACGATCTCCGGCCCTCCGATCCAGCAAAGGCTCCGGAGATGAGTTCCGTCAGCACGACGGCGTGGTGACGATGATGATGTTCTACCGGCGCAGGGCTTCACCTAAACTCCGCGACGATATGACCGAGGTGGAATATGGTGGAAGGGGGCACCGCACACGGCTAAGGAACGATCCGTAGATAAACTTGTGTGTCTATGGGGTGCCCCCCGCCCCCGTATATAAAGGAGCCAGGGGGGAGGAGGCCGCCAGCCTAAGGGGGCGCGCCAAGGGGGGAGTCCTACTCCCACCGGGAGTAGGACTCCCTTTTTCCAAGTTGGAGTAGGAGAGAGAGGGAAAGAGGAGGAAGAGGAGAAGGAAGGGGGGGCGCCGCCCCCCTTCCCTTGTCCTATTCGGACTAGGAGTGGGAGGGGCGCGCGGCCCCCTCCTTGCTCCTTCCTCTTCTTCCTCTTGGCCCATGTAGGCCCATTAACCCCCCGGAGGGTTCCGGTAACCTCCCGGTACTCCGGTAAAATACCAATTTCACCCGGAACCATTCCAATGTCCAAACATAGGCTTCCAATATATCAATCATTATGTCTCGACTATTCCGAGACTCCTCGTCATGTCCGTGATCACATCCGGGACTCCGAACAAACTTCGGTACATCAAAACTAATAAACTCATAATAAAACTGTCATCGAAACGTTAAGCGTGCGGACCCTACGGGTTCGAGAACTATGTAGACATGACCTAAAACCATTCTCGGTCAATAACCAATAGCGGGACTTGGATGCCCATATTGGTTCCTACATATTCTACGAAGATCTTTATCGGTCAAACCGCATAACAACATACTTTGTTCCCTTTGTCATCGGTATGTTACTTGCCCGAGATTTGATCGTCGGTATCCAATACCTAGTTCAATCTCGTTACCAGCAAGTCTCTTTACTCGTTCCGTAATATGTCATCTCATAACTAACTCATTAGTTACATGCTTGCAAGGCTTAGGTGATGAGTATTACCGAGAGGGCCCAGAGATACCTCCCCGACAATCAGAGTGACAAATCCTAATCTCGAATTATGCCAACCCAACATGTACCTTCGGAAACACCTGTAGAGCACCTTTATAATCACCCAGTTACATTGTGACGTTTGGTAGCACACAAAGTGTTCTTCTGGTAAACGGGAGTTGCACAATTCTCATAGTTGTAGGAACTTTGTATAAGTCATGAAGAAAGCAATAGCAGTACACTAAACGATCAAGTGCTAGGCTAACAGAATGGGTCATGTCAATCACATCATTCTCCTAATGATGTGATCCCATTAATCAAATGACAACACATGTCTATGGTCAGGAAACATAACCATCTTTGATTAATGAGCTAGTCAAGTAGAGGCATACTAGTGACTATGTGTTTGTCTATGTATTCACACATGTATCATGTTTCCAGTTAATACAATTCTAGCATGAATAATAAACATTTATCATGATATGAGGGAATAAATAATAACTTTATTATTGCCTCTAGGGCATATTTCCTTCAACACCAGGGGCTCAGGGCATTGTTCTGCCCATTATTATAAAGACCAAACACCTTAGGGAGTGTTCGGCGTCTCGAGTTAGGCCTTATATGCATCAGCTCCGAATCATGTCTTTGGTCAAATGTTGGGTTTGCCCGGCTCTTGTGTTTTGCTGCCTTACGTTCCGTATCATCGGCTAACGCGGCACCAGGAGAACTACTGCGATTGTGCCCCAGTTCGGCTGGGCGAGCACCTCAGTAGAGAAAGCCGAAAACTGATTGTCATGATACAGCGAGAGACTGGTCAACCACTCGATCGACTACTGGAATGTTTAGAATTCCTCCGCTTTGACGAAGGGCCGTTTCCCGGTCAGGCACACACGCGCCCCGAATTCGGAGAGCACGGTGCCACTAGGGGCTATATCGTAGCCCCACCCTCGAACTCCTATGGCGAAGTGAAAGTGATAAAGCATTATAGTCCGGTTGCCTCATTTGCTACGCTACCACCTCCTTCACAGGACCGAGACGTCGGATTAAGTGTGAAAATGCGATATTTTTTGCGAACACCCCCGCACCTTGTGCGAGGGGGCTGAAGCCGACGACTGCATCTTTCAGGTTATACACAAGTATACATAAACGGCCGCACAGGAGATATTTCACTATTTGGACGCACAAATATGAAAAGTGCTTACATCATAAACATCATCTTACAAGTCAAAAGCGTTCACTTGAACGTGACATTTTTTGAGCACTGCGACTCTATTACACGAGCACCACGCAGAACTTCTCCAAAATAGTGCTCGGCGGGTAACCGGCTCTCGTCCGAACCCTGGGTCGCAACGGCGGTGGCATCCATCTCTGTCCAATGTGTCTTCACACGGCCGAGGGCCATCCGTGCACCCTCTATGCAGGCCGACCGCTTCATCGCCTTGATATGCGGCACCGCCCCAAGAAATTGCTGCAATAAGCCAAAATAGCTCTTCGGCTTGGGCCTATCCGGCCAGACATGAGTCACGATATCCGTCATGGCAAGTCCGGACAACCTATTCAGCTCAGCCCATTCGGCCAACCGATCGGTCAGCGGAAGTGAACGATCCGGACTATGGAATTGAGACCAAAACAGCTCTTCCGTCTTGTGATCCTTCTGACTTCGGAAGTGCACAACGGCATCCGCCGCACTCGCCGCTAAGTCCATATAAGGATCCTCTAGACCCCACAGCTGGCCGAGCTGAGCATACTTTGGATCCGTGAACCTTCGGCGCAGCAGAAAAGGCTTGCCAGCCACAATGTCCCCGGCTTGGCGCAGCTCCTCTTTTATAGCCCGCATTGCAGAACGGGCATCCTTGGCTTCAGCGGTGGCCTTCCCCAGGTTTTCTCGCTCCGATAGGCGCTCCTTTTCAAGAGCCTCCCTGCGGTCGGTAGCATCCTTTAACTTCACGGCCATTTCGGCCATCTCTTCCCTGCTTCGGCAGTCTGCAGCCCTTTCGGGCTCTAACTCCTCGGCCGCCCTCGAGGAAGCCGCATCACTCCTTCGGGCTTGCTCCTTGGCTTGAGCAAGTTCTGCCCGAAGGCTCTCCACAGCAGTGGCACCATCTGCGTCAAGCACACATATTGTAAGAGGTGGGCTTCGGCTCCCTTACTAGGTGACCACGGAGAAACAACTTACCTTGCGATTCGTCAAGTCGCCTATTGACTAGCGCGATGTCCGCATCCGCAACATCGAGTTGCCGCTTCAGTTCAGCAACTCCATCAGTCCGGCTGGCCCCCGGACTATCTGCCACCTGCACAGGAAAGGCGAAAGTTAATACCCGCGATTTTGATCCTCGGCACGCTGTCGCTTTCGACAACCTACCGAGTCTCAGGGGCTACTATCTATACAGGGCGCACGTTATGTGCAAAACTGTCAAAAAGGCGTGTCATTTTCACGTACCTCAAACCCCGCCAGCAAACTCCTGACGGCATTACGCAATCCGCTTTCGGCGGGTGAAATCCTTCCAATCACCATACTCATCAATGCATGGTGATCTTCTGAGATGGACGCCCTCTCAAGCAGATCCTTCAGCTCCCCCGGCCGAACACTAGTCGATGCCGAACTCTTCGGCTCTGTCGGGCTCGGGGACACCCTCCGTGATGACACTTCAGGCTCGTCCGCCCTATCCGACGACGCAGCGGACGGAGGCGTCTCGCTCTCCATCATCTCCGGACGAAGGTCCCCCAAAGATGAGCTCATCTGAGAAGGTCGGAGATCCGAACTACAAGATAAAAACTTCAGTTATCCTGAGAAGCACAAATAAGGACGCCTCTTATTGCCAAACTCCCTTTTCTCTACTTACAGCTCACTGGAGGGCTGATTCTTTAGGGGAGACTGTGCGGCTGGGCCTCCCCGGACGCAGGACCCTCCGGCGAAGATCTCTTCCCCCGCTTAGGGGCTTTGGCCTCCGGGTCTCCGGAGGCGGTCCTCTTCTCCCCCTGGAGGGAGGGATTCTTGATCCCCCCCTTTTCAAGCGCCTCCTTGGGCGAGGCAGTAGCTCCCTTATTTTCCCCTTCGCCTTCTTCTGAAGGCGCAACCTCCAGCATCTTGACCAGCACGGGATCCGGCACGGTCTCCGGGAGGGGGGCCGGACACCGTATCAGCTTTGCTTGCGCTATCCACTCCTGTTAAAGGATAACGGGTTAAAAGGCGAATCATAGAAAGGCAAACAAACTATATGTCCGAACACTGAGCTACTTACTTGAGTATCCGGGCGATTGCAGCTTAGGCCAGCGTCCTCGGTCAATTCCGGACACACCTCTTGTGATCCGAAGAACAATTTGTACATCTCCACGGGTGTCGAACCCATGAAGTGTTGGAGAATTCGTGGTCCCTCCGGATTAAATTCCCATAACCAGAGAGGGCGGCGTTTGCAGGGCAGGAGACGCCTAATTAGCATAACCTGCATCACCATGACCAGATCGATCTCCCTCACTTGGAGGTCTCGAATCCGGCCCTGCAATAGGGGCATGTCCTTTGACGGCCCCCAGTTGAACCCTTGGTTGACCCACGACATCAACCGTCGTGGAGGTCCCGAGCGGAATATGGGCGGTGGCTTCTGCCTGCTGCCCTTCGGAGTGGTGATATAGAACCACTCCTGCTGCCACAAGCCGAGATCCTCTTGGAAGGAGCCCTCGGGCCATGGGGGGTCGGCCCTCCTGCTTACGGCCGCCCTGCCGCACTCTGCTTGACGCCCCTCGATCATCGTGGCTCCACATTGAAGGTCTTCAGCCACAGGCCGAAGTGGGGGGTGACGCGGAGGAAGGCTTCGCAGACAACAATAAATGCAGAAATATGGAGGATGGACTCCGAAGCCAAGTCATGGAATTCCAACCCATAATAGAACATGATCCCTCTCACAAAAGGATCCATCGAGAAGCCTAAACCCCGATGGAGGTGGGATACAAAGACGACATACTCTCCGGGCTCGGGGTGGGGATGGCCTGCCCTTCGGCGGACAACCTGTGCGAAATCTCATAAGACAGGTACTTGGCCTCTCGCAGCTTTAGCACGTCCTCCTCCGTGATGGAGGAGGGCATCCACCGGCCCTGAAGGTCGGAGCCGGACATTGTTGAAGATCCGAGGTGCTCGAATCTGGGGCTCTGGGTGTTGGAACTCGGGGCAAGGAGAAGATTCGATGGAGGATTGAAGAAAAGAAACGAGCCTTGGTCCCGTTATAAAGAGGAAGAATACCAAGAGCCGTCTCCGTGACCGTTCGGGACTCGCCTTCGATAGAGGAGGCGTGGCGACGGGCGCGGTTGGGTTACCCACGTCCGTATTGATGAGAATCCCGGAATAAGGGGGACACGATCTCTGCTTCGACAAGACGTGCCAAGGAAACCGCTTCGCTAAACGTGCTGAGGTGGTATATTAAAAAAGATGCCAGTAAAGGCTTGGTGGTGGTGTGACGTCATGCCACAAAACACGTCAGCAGATTGAACTTGTGTACATAATATTCTCTCTACGGTGGTATGTGGAAATTATTTTGCAGAGCCAGACACTATCCTGGTGTTCACAATCTTCTATGAATTATTTGGAGGAGGAACCCGCCTTGCAATGCCGAACAATATGCACGCCGGACTCATCGTCATTGAAGCCTGGTTCAGGGGCTACTGAGGGAGTCCTGGACTAGGGGGTGTCCGGACAGCCGGACTATCATCGTCAGCCGGACTCCAAGACTATGAAGATACAAGATTTAAGACTTCGTCCCGTGTCCGAATGGGACTTTCCTTGGCGTGGAAGGCAAGCTTGGCGATACGGATATGTAGATCTCCTACCATTGTAACCGACTCTGTGTAACCCTAGCCCTCTCCGGTGTCTATATAAACCGAAGGGTTTTAGTCCGTAGGACAACATAACCATTACGACAATCATACCATAGGCTAGCTTCTAGGGTTTAGCCTCCTTGATCTCGTGGTAGATCCACTCTTGTACTACCCATATCATCAATATCAATCAAGCAGGAGTAGGGTTTTACCTCCATCGAGAGGGCCCGAACCTGGGTAAAACCACCGTGTCCCTTGTCTCCTGTTACCATCCGCCTACACGCACAGTTCGGGTCCCCCTACTCGAGATCCGCCGGTTTTGACACCGACAGCAAGGTTGTCGTTTCTCATGATCTAACGATCGAGAAAGTCATGCTTGTTGAGTCCCTTGCATAAAATTTGCTTTCCGTTCATCAACTTGCACTCATGGATTTTGCTACTTTCTTTGACATTGATACCGTGGCCCTCTTGTGGAGAAAGACTCTTAAAGTAGCCTTTGTTGGGCATGTCGAGAATGGTCTCTATGTGATTAACTTTTCGGAGCGACCCACTAAGACCACGACATGTCTAATGGCTAAAGTTGACGTAGGATGGCTTTGGCATCGCCGTTTGGCCCACGTCAATATGAGATCTTTGCAAAGTCTTCTCAAGGGGGACCATGTCCATGGACTAACAAATGTTAGTTTTGCCAAAGATCGTGCTTGCAGTGCCTGTATTGAAGGAAAGCTTCATGAGAAGGCTCACCCTCCATCAACCACCATATACTCGAAGAGACCCTTGGAGCTCCTTCACATGGATCTCTTTGGGCCTCCATCTTTTGATAGTCTTGGAGGAAGAAAGTATTGCTTGGTGATTGTGGATGACTATTCAAGATACACTTGGGTATACTTCTTCAAGAGGAAGAGTGAGACTCAACAAACCGTCATCGACTTTGCTAATGAAGCTCAACGTCAACATAATGCAAAAATCTTGACAATAAGAAGTGACAATGGCACCGAGTTCATGAAATACACCTTGGATGAGTTCCTTAGTGATGAGGGGATCAAGCATCAATATGCTGCACCTTATACCCCTCAACAAAATGGTGTAGCGGAGAGGAAGAACCGGACATTGATGGATGCGGCAAGGACCATGATGGCGGAGTTCAAGTCTCCATACAACTTTTGGGCCGAAGCCATCAACACCGCATGTCATGCATCCAATCGGCTCTATCTCCGCAAAGGCTTGAACAAGACTCCTTATGAGATACTCACTGGCAACAAGCCCAACCTCAAGTACTTCTGGGTGTTCGGTTGTAAGTGTTTCATTCTCAAGAAAGGCGTTCTTTGTCTAAATTCGAGGATAGAGCTCATGAGGGCATATTTGTTGGTTATGCTACAAACTCTCATGCTTACCGTGTTCTCAACAAGTCCACCGGACTCATTGAGGAGACGTGTAATGTGGAGTTTGACGAAAATAACGGCTCCCAAGTGGAGCAAAGTGGTACTTGTGATGTAGGTGATGAAATTCCTCCCCAAGCCATAAGAAGAATGGGTATTGGTCATATTCTACCCATTGAGGAACCCCTTGTGGCCGAAGGAGAAGGACAACGCTCTACTCAAGTGGAGCCATCACCTCACCAAGACCCACACGCTTCCGAAGAACAAAGTGAAGGCCCTCAACCTCGTGAACAAGACCAAGGGCAAGATCAACCTCAAGATGGTGGTGAAACTCTAAATGATGCCCAAGGTCAAGTTCTCCCCCTCGAGCAAGTTCAAGATCATGAGCAAGCTCAAGATCAAGAACAAGCTCAAGACGGCGCTCAACATGATCAAGTCAACCCTCCTCCTTCCACACCCGAGGAGGAATTAGAGCGTCGTGCCGCGAAGATTGCTTCCAAGCTCACCAGCCAAGGACATCTCATGGAGAATGTGGTTGGAAGCCTAAGAAAGGGGGTAAGAACTCGTAGACAATTAGCAAACTATTGTGAACATCACGTGTTTGTCTCTTGTGTTGAACCCCAAAAGGTCTATGAGGCACTCGAAGACTCGGATTGGCTCAATGCCATGCATGAAGAACTCAACAACTTCAAGTACAACAAAGTATGGAGATTGGTGCCAAAGCCATCGGGGGACCACAACATCATTGGAACCAAGTGGATCTTCAAGAACAAGCAAGATGCTCATGGGAACATCGTTCGCAACAAGGCAAGATTGGTAGCACAAGGCTACTCCCAAGTCGAGGGTATCGACTACGGTGAAACCTTTGCTCCCGTTGCTCATCTTGAATCCATACGTTTGTTGATTGCTTATGCTTCCCATCACAACTTTAAGTTGCAACAAATGGATGTGAAAAGTGCTTTTCTTAATGGTCCTATTAATGAGTTGGTCTATGTCAAGCAACCCCCCGGGTTTGAGGATCCCTACTTCCCGGATCATGTGTATCAACTCGATAAGGAACTCTATGGCCTTAAACAAGCCCCACGTGCGTGGTATGACCACCTTACCGAGTTGTTACAAGATCGTGGATTTGAGGTGGGGCTAATTGATCCCACTCTTTTTACTAAGAAGGTCAAAGGGGAGTTGTTTGTATGCCAACTATATGTTGATGATATTATCTTTGGTTCTCCTAACAAAGCTTTCAATGAGGAATTTGCCGCTCTCATGACCTCCAAGTTCAAGATGTCTTCAATGGGAGAGTTGAAGTTCTTCCTTGGTTTTGACATCAAACAAAGAAGAGAAGGAACCTTCATCAACCAAGCCAAATACACTCAAGACATGCTAAAAATATTCAAGCTAAGTGATGTCAAGCCGGCTACTACTCCAATGCCTACCAAGTGCCAACTTGACATTGGTCCCAATGGTAAAGCGGTGGATCAAAAGGTATATCGCTCCATGATTGGCTCCTTGCTTTACCTTTGTGCATCTAGACCGGATATCATGTTGAGTGTGGGGATGTGTGCACAGTTTCAAGCCGCACCGAAGGAAAGTCACTATGTGGCGGTCAAGCGAATCTTTCGATATTTGGCTCATACCCCAAACTTTGGCTTATGGTACCCAAGAGGGGTAAACTTCAAGCTTGAAGGATTTACGGATTCCGATTGGGCGGGAGATAAAGTGGATAGGAAGTCCACTTCCGGAGGGTGCCAGTTTCTTGGGTGCTCTTTGGTGAGTTGGTCTTCCAAGAAGCAAAGTTGTGTGTCTCTCTCGTCCATCGAAGCAGAGTATGTGGTGGCCGGTAGTTGTTGTGCACAACTCTTATGGATGAGGCAAACTTTAAAGGAATACGGTGTCATTTGTGACAAAGTGCTTCTTTGGTGTGACAACGAAAGTGCCATCAAGATTTCTCTCAACCCGGTGCAACACTTCAAGACGAAGCATATTGAGATTCGGTATCATTTCATCTGGGATCACATGAGGCGAGGGGAGATCGAGCTCAAGTATGTCAACACTCATGATAACCTTGCAGATATTTTCATGAAGCCCTTGGATGAAGCAAGATTTCGCGAGTTAAGGCATGAGCTAAATATCATTGATTCAAGCAATGTGACTTGAACCCTTGCACCCCCCACCACACTCAACTTGTTGTCTAGTTTAGGTGTAGGCATGGACATAGGGGGAGTGTTGTTCTCTCAATGAACTCTCCCTCCCCCCATTATGCATAAAACGATCAACTCTTTCACATTAGCCATTTTTGATGGTACTTGTGCTTCAAAGACGAGGTTTGGTCATGGGCCCAAGGATAATTCTTCGCGGTGCCATACCAATTGACTCAAACATAGGTGGCTCCGGCCACCGCCCTCTCTTGAGAGAGGCCAGAGCTCACTCAGCATTCGTGTGGTTGTCTTGAAGGAGTGGGTTCTGGACCATTGTTAGTGTGTGTGTTGCCTTGTTGGTATTTCTTTTTCTTGGCCTTGCTTTATCGTTCTCTTTTTGTGCTTGAGCCGCTTGCTTAGAGGCATTTTTGTTGCTGAGCGGTACTACCGCCCTCCAGCGCGGTACTACTGCTGTGAGGTGCGGGCAGGGGGTTATATCGGGGCAGGGGGAGTTTTCTTCTCCCCCATACCCATTCGCACGCCCCCTCGCTCTGTTCCTCTCTCTCCAGCAACCAGCGCCGCGGGAGGGCTCCGGCGGATCTCCCTCTCCAGGGCGTTCCTCTCCATTTCCTTTGGTGGAGTCGATCCCCACCCTGTCCTCTTGCCATGGATGCCGGTATTGCCCCCATTTCCTCTTTCTTCTTGTCTAGATTTCCAATCTGGCATCTTAGGGGCAGTAGCAGTTGCATCCCTAGATTTTTGGCCAAATCTAGGCTTGAGTAGGATGGAGAAAGCTTCTAGGCAGTTTGGATTGATGTCTGGTTGGAGTATTTTTGAATTTGGTAGGACGGTAGTGCCGGATCTGATCACGGTAGTAGGAAACTGCTGTTTCCCCATCTCGAGCGGTACTACCGCTCTCTCCAGAGCGGTACTACCGCTTGGAGCGGTAGAGTGGTACTACCGCTCTCTGTGGAGCGGTACTACCGCTGGGGGCGGTACTACCGCTCGCAGGTCGTGGTACTACCGCCCTCTACCAGTTTCCATCATGCTCTTACCTCTCAGTGATCTTTTTGCTCGTGTTTTGTGGCTTATGCTCGTTCTTTCTGGTTGTTTGCGTGTTCGTTTGTGTGGTTCTAGGTGATTAGCTTCCTGAGCATCCGGCTCGTCGTGTCAATCCCGGTCGTGCCATGTCCAAGTGTTACCGCACCACTGAGTCTGCCGGAGGTTCCTCAAGTGCTCCACCTCCACCTCAACTCAAAAAGAAGACTGGTGTCAAGCCGAAGCACTCTGGCAAAACCGTGACAGACATGCAACCCAAGGAGTTCTGGGCAAGGCATCGCCGCAACCCCTATGAGGCAGACCAAGATCCCACTTTGGTCAACCGTCCGTTCTGGAACAGGTTCCAGTTTGCCATATTCTTTGATGTTCTCAAAGCCAAGAAGAACCTCTTTGTCAACGTGCACTCCATCGACACCGACCATATGGAGAAGGATCCTGAATACTTTGGTGAAGCTCTTCAGATGTGCACTCAACTAAACATTCTTGGGGTCATGCAATTCAACAAAGATTATGATGCTGATATTGTGGCTCAATTCTATGCCACGGTTCATCTCGGGACTGATGAGGACAGGACACTGACTTGGATGACCAATGGCAAGTTGCTTTCAGTCAAGTGGAAAGCTTTCATGGAGTTGATTGGGGTGCAAGATCTAGGACTTGAGTCTCCTGTCGGCTTTCGCCCACACCGCAACACCAACGCCACTCACAAGCAAGCTCTATGGCCCTACTGCACTTTGAGGATCAACCTTGAAACGAAGAAGGAAACTTATGAGCTGCCTGCCTATCTGGATATCCTTCACCGTGTCTTCAGAGAGACTCTTTTCCCTCGCATCGGGGATCTGGATCAGGTTCAACCCTATCTCGTGGACATGCTTCTCTTCTGCCAGCGTCAGAAGGAACAGAACACCGAAGAGTCCCTGGATATTTCTCATGTTATGTGGTCTGAGCTGTTATCTGCTATCTCCGAGCGCAAGTGCCTGATTTACGGTCCGTTCATCATGTTGCTTATTGAGAAGGCCTGGGCTCGTGTCTATCCCAAGGTGATGCTGGAAACTGGAGAGTTGGTTTCTCACGACATCAAGCGTCTGAGGAAGAAGGATAACTGGGGCTCTCAGGCCCCTAAGACTGGAGTTCCTTCGTCTGCTACTGCTATGGAGACCGAGGAGGAGACTGGGGCTGAGGCTGAGGATGATGATGATGACTACGTGCCTTCTGAGGCAGAGCCCTCTTGGGCAAAGAAGCTCCAGCTCAAGATGAAGAAGCTGTTCTACATGGAGTCTCACGGTCAGTACATGACTCATGTGGCTGAGAAGAAGGCCCGAAGTCATCACAAGGAGCTCATGCGTCAGTTGGGTGCTACAGTCAACAGTGGATCTGAGGACCAGCTTACTGAGGAGGAGGAGTGGATTCAGCAGCACTGCCCGTGGACCGATTCTGATACCAAGCACTTCCCGACCGATGACGGTGGCGCAAATGATCCCGCTGAGATCTGATGTGTGTGTCCCTCTATTGCTATCACCTGGAGCCGTAGCAACACTCCCTCTCCTTTTTGGTGTCTCGATGCCAAAGGGGGGAGAGAGTTTAGGGATTTGTGCTTTGTGTCTTCCGTCTTCTGTGTCTTCTGTGTTTTGTGTTTTCCTCGCTATTTGGTTTGGTTGGTTTCTGTCAGTGAGACCTAAGTTGGTTTGTGTTTGTGAGACCTAAGTTCTCGTCATATGGTGTGAGACATATGCTACCTTATCTTTCCAGTATCATTTTCTATGTCACTATCTAGCTTATGAGTTGCATGCTTATCCTGTTAAGTTATTTATGCTCCTCTCATATACCCTGCTTAGGTGTTTGGTCGGTCTCTAAAATGTAGGGGAAGCATTGATCCTAGTATGTGTGCCGTGCAGTCCAAAGCACTTATCGAGATAGCACACATCTAGGGGGAGCCCATCTACATTTTAGAACGGTGGGGTTTTGTGCTTGTCCTATATCTCTCGTGTTTGTGCAAATCCCGTATTGTCATCAATCCACCAAAAAGGGGGAGATTGTAAGGGCATATTTATCCCCAAGTTGTTTTGGTGATTGATGACAATGCTTTTGCGGACTAATCGTGTGCGTTAAGTTCTTTCAGAGATTCATCCATTAGCACGAGACGATTACCTCCCCTCAGTGTTTTATTCAAGATGGTGTAGCTCTTTCGTTTCGTTGTTGGTGGACTAGTTTCGTAGGAGTCACCGTACTATCAAGAGGGGATCCGCTTTGGTGAGGCTAGGGTGGAATTAACACGTACACATCCTTATGACACCCGACGTCTTCCTTCCACATCATTGGAGCTGCCTTTCCCTCCGTAAATGCTCCGTCCTGTCCCAGCGGTAGTACCGCCGAAGCTCACCAAGCAGCAGTACAGCTCCACGAGCGGTAGTACCGCTCTCAGCGGTAGTACCGCTCCCAGAGCGGTAGTACCGCTTGTGGTCTTCGGCCGTAGTACCGCAGTGGTTCCGGGCTACTACCGCCTCGATTCAAGACCGATGATTTTCGTGTCGAGTTTTACGGTACTAGGAGCAGTAGTAGTGGCGGTAGTACCGCTCCAAGTGGTAGTACCGCTCTTACTCCAGCGGTAGTACCGCTCTGGGGCCAGGACCTTGTCTTCCTTGTCAGCGCGGTAGTACCGCTGGGTGGGAGCGGTAGTACCGCTCTCAGCGGTAGTACCGCTCTCAGCGGTAGTACCGCCCTGCCCTAGCGGTAGTACCGCTCTGTGCGTGGATGTTCAGTGGGGTAACGGTTGGATTGGTTCCACTACTATATAAAGGTGTCTTCTTCCCCAAAGTTTACTGACCTCTTTCCCCCAAAGCTCCATTGTTTCTCCAAGCTCCATTTTCGCCCGATCTCTCTCCCTAGCCAATCAAACTTGTTGATTTGCTCGGGATTGGTTGAGAAGGCCCCGATCTACACTTCCACCAAGAGAAATTTGATTCCCTCTATTATCCCTAGCGGATCTTGTTACTCTTGGGTGTTTGAGCACCCTAGATGGTTGAGGTCACCTTGAAGCCATACTCCATTGTGGTGAAGCTTCGTGGTATTGTTGGGAGCCTCCAATTGTTGTGGAGATAGCCCCAACCTTGCTTGTAAAGGTTGGGTCGCCGCCTTCAAGGGCACCAATAGTGGAATCACGGCATCTCGCATTGTGTGAGGGCGCGAGGAGAATACGGTGGCCCTAGTGGCTTCTTGGGGAGCATTGTGCCTCCACACCGCTCTAACGGAGATGTACTTCCCCTTAAAAGGAAGGAACTTTGGTAACACATCCTCGTCTCCACCGGCTCCACTCTTGGTTACTTCGTGCCTTTACTCTTGCAAGCCTACTTGTGTTGTATTCATTACTTGCTTATGTGTTAATTGTTTTTGCATCATATAGGTTTCTCACATAGTTGCATATCTAGACAACCTATTTTGTTGCAAAGTTTAAATTGGTAAAGAAAAGCTTAAAAATTGTTAGTTGCCTATTCACCCCCCCCTCTAGTCAAGTATATCGATCCTTTCAGAATGCATAGAAGAAGAAGTGTTTGAGTCTAAGTGACTATGTACTTCATTTGACAAATTAATGTTTCGAGCTGAATTGTAAAACGCTTGTCATGGCAGACCTTTTCGCTTCAACCTCTGGACCCGAAGGTGCGGAGTGCTTCCAAATACCCGCTCAGTAATGTAAACCTGGGTACACGTGGAAGCCAGGCGTAGGGGTCATAGTTGCTTGAACAGAAAAGTATCAGGCTAGTTATGTTATATTACATTTTGATCGTAAGAAACATCTTTCAGAGAGAATAGTTTGGGTTCCTTTCCCTGGGTAAGCATGCATTAGTGTGCATGTCCGCACTGTGTTTGAAAAAACCACAACATACATAACATCTGGGGGTTCATAAAGTGACAAGTAAAAAACATCTTTAGTCCACCGACCGAATATTCCCTTAAGAACGCTAGCTTTCGGCTTCACCCAGTACACATCCGGATGACCCGGCAGTAACAATCACAGAGGTGCTCCCTTTATGCCCTAGCCGAACTAACGGGAACGTAGGGCATAAGCACAGGAGCCAGGCAACCCAGCTTGGCCAAAACTTAAGTCATATCGATGCATATAATGGCGAAGAAAAGGTACATACATGGAAAAGACACATATGTGGTGAGCTTGATGCTCGAAAAATAATAGTAATAAGCTTATGTACAAGAAGCCCCCAGGTAATTGACATACATATTAAGAATTGTATGCGTTATAGGTGTACGGTTTAACCGTAAAAGAGCTTTACAGCATAAGAAATAAAAGTGAAAAGAGAGGAAAAATAAATAAGGGAGGGAAAAGGGGAAAAGGAGACGTACGAAGAGTCCGGCGCTAGGCATAGAATCTTCGGAGTCTGGCCACGATCCATGGGTTAGGCTCGCAGTTGTCTGATGCATCATGTAGGCGGTATGCTCCTCCGGTGAGAACGTCGTCGATGATGAAGGGACCCTCCTACTTGGGCTTGAGTTTGTCCTTTTTCTTCTCCGACAAGCGTAGAACGAGTTCACCAATGTTATAAGTATTGGCCCGTACTTCTCTCCTTTGATATCCGTGAGCCTGTTGTTGATAGAATGCGGAACGGGCCTTAGCGACGTCGCACTCGTCCTCCAGGGCATCTAAGCTGTCCTGCCGATCCAGCTCGGCTTCTCTCTCTCTCTTCATACATGCGCACTCGAGGTGAGTCATGAATAATGTCGCAGGGCAACACGACCTCTGCGCCGTACACCATGAAAAGAAGGTGTATATCCGGTAGAACGATTGGCGTGGTCCGCAGCCCCCAGAGTACGGAGTCGAGCTCCTCCACCCAGTGCTTGTCTGATTCCTTCAAAGACCACGCTAATCTGGGTTTGATGCCACTCATAATAAGACTGTTAGCTCGTTCGACTTGACCATTGGTTTGTGGGTGGTATACGGAGGCGTAATTGAGCTTGATGCCCAGGTTAGCACACCAGGCTTTCACCTCATCGGCTGTGAAATTGGAGCCGTTGTCAGTGATAATGCTGTGTGGAACACCATAACCGTGCACAATGCCGGATATAAAATCTATCACTGGCCCGGCTTCGGCCGTTTTGACTGGTTTGGCCTCTATCCACTCATTGAATTTATCCACCATGACCAACAGGTATTTTTTCTTGTGCCTTCCTCCTTTAAGGTGTCTGACCATATCAAGCCCCCAGACCGCAAAAGGCCATGTGATGGGGATTGTTTGTAGAGCGGTGGGTGGCATATGGCTTTGGTTGGCGAAAAGCTGGCATCCGACGCAATGTTGGACGAGGTCCTGCGCGTCTGCTCGGGCCGTTGACCAATAGAAACCTGTACGGAAGTCCTTGCTTACGAGGGCCCTAGCCGCGGCGTGGTGACCACCGAGACCGGCATGAATTTCAGCCAAGAGCTGCCGCCCTTCCTCCTCGGAGATACATCTTTGAAATACTCCGGTAGCGCTTTTCTTATAGAGTTCTCCCTCGTGAACCTTGTAGGCTTTAGAGCGCCGCACAATGCAGCGTGCCTCATTCTGGTCCTCAGGAAGCTCTCTCCTATTAAGGTAGGCCAAGAAGGGTTGGGTCCATGGGGCGATGACTGTCATGATGAGATGGGCCGATGGTGTAATTTCGGTGGCTGAGCCCCCGATGATGTCGGTGTGTTCGGATTCTGGGGTTGTATTCGGGTCTGGATTTGTAGTGCTGCTCTCCCCATGCCACACCACGGATGGCTCGAAAAGCCTTTCCAGAAAGATGTTAGGTGGGACGGGGTAATGCTTGGCGCTGATGTGAGCCGACATTTTGAAAAGACCGGCATGAATTTCTCGAGCCACATGGTGAAACTCGAGCCCCTCGAACCGAGCCGACATTTTGAGAACGGTGTTACGGTAAGCCGCCATCTTCGGATCTTTGGCATCGAAATCTCCATTTATTTGAGATATTGTGAGGTTTGAATCCCCGCGCACTTCCAGGCGTTGTATGCCCATGGAGACGGCCATCCGAAGACCATGCAATAAGGCTTCGTATTCGGCTGCATTGTTAGAGTCCATGAACAATATTTGTAGGACGCACTGAACAGTATCTCCGGTAGGGGATGTTAGGACAACGCCTGCCCCTAGGCCTGCCAGCATGTTAGGGGGATGACCCCCGGGTAGGCCTAAGACGACGAACGATGCTTCAAAAACATCGGGGCCAGCAACGCCCCTCAACCCAGCTCGCACTTGGCCGGGTTGCTCAACCTGGCTCGCACTTGGCCGGGTTGCTCAACCCGGCCAAGTCCCTCAACCCGGCCAGACTCCTCAAACCGGTCGCCCGGCCGGCTCCCTGTCCGGCTGCTCCAGTCGGCCTGCTACGCGAAGTCAACCACGACGCCCCATCTGACCCGACACCGACAAGACGGCCATATTGTGACCACTGTTGCTGATAAAGCACACACTGTTCACTCATCACGCGCGACATCATCTACAGTGTACTTTGTCCCCGCGCATTGATTTATAAAATGCCCCAGGAACAAAACTTAGCCTAGCATGCAACAGTATTGTACTATCACACATCAAACTACACTCGGCAGGACTAGGGGTGTTATCTCTCCGGAGAGCCCCGAACCTGGGTATGTCCGGCGTCCCGCGCCCGCTCATGCCAACCTCGCCTCTGTAGCCCACCAGCGCCCTCGAGCCTCCTCCTCTCTTTAGCCATCCCTTGGCTTCTGCCGTGCGCCCACCGTGGGGCAAGCTGCCGCGGAACCATGGTCCGGGCGGGACCATTTTCGTCATCACCATCGCGATGCCGTCATCTCTCCGGCAGCGCTCAGGGGCTCTACACCGACACGTCCCCGGAGCGGCCGCGCGGGACGACGCATCCTCATCGACAGCCTCGGCTCCGTCCGCCTCGCTCTCTTCTTCGCGGACGCTCCGCACTGTGCACCTCACCAGCTCCTTGCGAGCGACCGCGGCCTCGTGCCCCACTGTCCAAACAGCAGCGACATTGCTGCTCAACGTCGTCACGAGTCCGGCCAGTACACACTCGTCTTCCTCCTGCTGCTCCCTGCTCACCCTCGTGCCCTCGTACCCACGCTACAGCCGCTCCTGCCCGCTTACGCGCTGGTCGTACACCACTCATACACTACCCAGATGATAGCCATACATGCCCCGTAATCCCCATATATTGGCCATGCAATTCCAGACGCAAGTCGGACCATGGTCGTACCTTGCTCGTGCGCTTCCCAGAGAATGACTATACGCGAAGCGCAAGGCCGACCAGCTACTCCGGGCCTCTTCCCGCACCGCCCCGATCCGTAGCTGCGCACCCCCGCCTCAGCGCCCAGCTTGTCCGCCTCCGCACGCGAAGTGTCCGCCGCGCGCCTCCTCCGCCGTGTGTCGCCCACGCCTGGCCGCGTCTGCACGTCCGCCCTCACCGGCTCCGCTGCTGGCGCCGTCGGCCTGCTCTGCCTCCACGCGCTCCCATGCGAGCCGGCTCGCTGCCCTGTCCCGGCCGGCTCCGGGACCGCGCCGGCTTCGCCTCCACGCCCACCCGCCGGTTTTCCTGCGCCCCGCCGCCTCCACCGGCTGGCCGGCTCGCCGCGTGCCGGCCCTGCCTCCGCCCTTGGCCGGGTCGCACGTGCCGGCTCCGCCCCCAACCCTGCCGCCGGCTTCGCCTCTGCCCGGGGCCAGGTGCTCCGACCCGGCCCCGGCATCCCGCGCCTCCACGCGCTTGCCGGCAACGGCCCGCCGCGCCAACCGGCTCCGGGTCCCCTGCGCCGCCCCCGCGCGGCCGGCTGTTGCCGCTGCCGTCTTCGGCTTCCCCGCGGCCGGGTTGCGCCCGCCGGCTCCGGCTCCGGCTTCCCACACGGACGGGTGCGTGCTCCTGCCGGCTCCAGCATCCCTGCGGTCGGGTCGCCGCCAGCCGGCCCCGCACGAGCGCGCCGGCTCCCCCTTCGGCTGGCTGCATCCCACTCTCAAGAAAAGAACAGAGGGAAGAAAAGTCAAGCCAGTAGCTGAAAAAAAAAGTTCCCAAGCCGGTTGAGAAAAAAAATGTTGCCGGATAGAAGAAGAAAAAGACCGCGAGCTACACCCGCTTCGCTCGTTTGGACTACCGGCCTGCCCGCCTACTTCAACATCGGGCCGGCTGGAGAGCCCACCCGCCTCGACGCCTGGACGGCCGTGCCAAGCCGGCTCAGACGCGTCCGGCTCCGTCGCCTGGTAGGTCGGGCCCGACCGGGCGGGACCCCCCTTCGAGCACTCGGAGGCTTGAAGGCTACCGCCAGTGGGTGCGCCGGCACGCTCCGCGAGCGCCAAGCCACGCCGGCTGCCTTCGACAATCTTCGCCTCGTCCGCGTCAAAGCAATGTAAGCCTCTCACCCACATACTTTCGCGCCACACGCAAACACGGATAACCCCAAGCAGCCCTCGGGGACCACCTCTGCCTTTATTACAGTTGCATTACTGTTAGCCCTAGCGCCGGCTAGTCTCGGCCCGGAGGCTGGCCGCTCGGCCCGATACGTTCGTTCTTGCAGACGACTTAGTAGCGCATACGGCACCGAAGGCCCACTCTCAGCCACAGACCACAACGCGGCTGTCCGGCAAGCGAGAGCAAAAGCTAGAGGTCACCCCACGCGAAAATGTCTGGGAGAAGATGGCTTGGGCGACCCGGCCGTTTCCTTTATGAGTATCTACTCGGTCGAATCTGCTCCTATAGTCCGACTACTGTACGCTTCACTCCGCAGCCACTCTTCGTAACAGCTAGAGGCCGGCTCCGAGCTGTCTAGCTAACAAGAGGCAAAGCCAAAGAGCGGAGGGGACATGAAGAAGACTGAAGGGGGCTGGGACGAAACCGAGTCGGCACCCTCCGCATAAAACTTACAATGCTGAAAGCAAACATTTGATATATCTGCACGGACTAACCTTGTCTTCTGCGCGATCATCGTTGTGGGGAACCACCTCCTCGCCCGGAGGCTCAGAGGCTACACACGGGTTGCGGGCCTGACACCGGCCGCAACCGGAGACCCTCCGCCCAACTTTTCCAAGTTGCCCGGAGACTCGGAGGCTACACCCAGTGGGTGCGCTCGCGCGCCCCCACTCAACCGGCGGACTCCGCGTCTGCATCCGGCAGGGTCCCGCGCCCTCCAGTCGGCGGACTTCGCGTCCGCGCCAGGCAACCTCGACGTCACCGTCGGCTTCATCAACAACAGCGAAGACCCTCCGCCCAACTTTTCCAAGTTGCCCGGAGGCTCGGAGGCTACACCCAGTGGGTGCGCTCGCGCACCCCCACTCAGTCGACAGACTCCGCATCCGCGCCCAGCAGGGCCCTATGCCCCTTAGCCGGCGGACTCCGGGTCCGCGCCTGACGCCCTCGACGTCACCGTCGGCTTCTTCAACAACGGCAAGATCCTCCGCGCAACTTTTCCAAGTTGCCCGGAGGCTCGGAGGCTACACCCAGTGGGTGCGCTCGCGCGACCCCACCAAAAGCAAGCCGCGCCGGCTGCGGCCCGCGGCCGGCCATCATCAACATCTACTGCTTCATCGACACCCGCTAAAACCCTCCGCGCAACTTTTCTAAGTTTTCCGGAGGCTCAGAGGCTACTGTCGGGGGGATGACCCCCGGGTAGGCCCAAGATGGCAAACGACGCTTCAAAAACATCGGGGCCAGCAACGCCCCTCAACCCGGCTCACACTTGGTCGGGTTGCTCAACCCGGCCAAGTCCCTCAACCCGGCTCGCACTTGGCCGGGTTGCTCAACCCGGCCAAGTCCCTCAACCCGGCCAGACTCCTCAACCCGGCCGGCCGGCCGGCTCCCTGTCCGGCTGCTCCAGTCAGCCTGCTACGCGAAGTCAACCACGATGCCCCATCTGACGCGACACCGACAAGACGACCATATTATGACCACTGTTGCTGATAAAGCGCACACTGTTCCCTCATCACGCGCGACATGATCTACAGTGTACTTTGTCCCCGGGCATTGATTTATAAAATGCCCCAGGGACAAAACTTAGCCTAGCATGCAAGCAAGCATGGCTTGGAATGTAAGCTACACACTGTAGCTTACATCCCAAGCACACACCCATGCCTACATGGCTTACACCACAAGCTAGCCACACTATATAAGCTAGCTCACACCCATCCATCCAGGAGCCCATGCTCATACGGGCATGTAACGAGAGAAAGGCCAGCAAGCACTGAACTAGCCACCAAGACAGGAACGCCAGAGAGAAGGAGCAGCCTAAGCCTTGGCCAGCCTCCTTCCTCCCCCATACAGCTCCAAGAGCAGCATTGTACTATCACACATCAGACTACACTCGGCAGGACTAGGGGTGTTATCTCTCCGGAGAGCCCCGAACCTGGGTATGTCTGGCGTCCCGCGCCCGCTCATGCCAACCTTGCCTCTGGAGCCCACCAGTGCCCTCGAGCCTCCTCCTCTCTTTAGCCATCCCTTGGCATCTGCCATGCACCCACCACGACACAGCATTTTGGAGCCGTCGAAGTGCATGATCCAGTTAGAGTATGTGCCGTACTCTTTAGGGAGTTCGGCTTCTGTCCATTCGACAAAGAAGTCAGCCAATACTTGAGATTTAATGGCCCTGTGTGGTTTGTATGATATGTTGAATGGAAGGAGCTCGATGGCCCATTTGGCAATCCGGCCCGTAGCGTCGCAGTTGTTTATTATGTCATTGAGAGGTAGCTCGGAGGCCACCGTAATTGAACACTATTGAAAGTAGTGTCATACCTTCCAGGATGCCATGAAAACTGCATATGCTTTTTTTTGGTAATGAGGGTACCGGGATTTGCATGGTGTGAGGACGGTGGATACGTAGTACACCGGCTTCTGGAGCGGGAATTTGTGTCTGTTCTCCTCTCGTTCGACGACGAGCACCGCGCTCACAATTTGGTGTGTGGCCGTTATGTATAATAACATGGGTTCGCCGACGTTTGGCGCAGCGAGGATTGGGTTTCTTACTAGAAGAGCCTTTATTTCTTCCATCCGGCCGTTGCCGCGTCCGTCCACTCGAAGTGTTCGGTGCGTCGAAGAAGGCGACATAGCGTCAATGCCTTTTCTCCTAGTGTGGAGATAAAGCGGCTTAAAGCTGCCACGCATCCGGATAATTTTTGGACCTATTTAAGGTCTGTTGGGGTAGCCAACTATGACAGAGCTTGGATTTTAGCTGGGTTTGCCTCAATTCTGACATTGGAAACGGTGAAGCCCAGAAGTTTTCCAGCGGGAACGCCGAAAACACAGTTTTCCTGATTGAGCTTGATGTCATATGTTCAGAGGTTGTCAAATTTGAGACGCAGATTGTCTATTAAGGACTCGACGTGCCTGGTTTTGATGACTACGTCGTCCACGTATGCTTCAACTATCTTGTCGATTTGTTTCTCCAGGCATGTTTGAATCATGCGTTGACAGGTGGCACCGACATTTTTGAGCCCGAAAGGCATAGTGTTCAAGCAGAAAGGCATGTATGGGGTGATAAATGCCGTTGCGGCTTGATCGGACTCCTTCATCATGATTTGATGCTATCCGGAGTATGCGTCGAGGAAATATAGTGAGTCGTGTCCTACGGTAGCATCGATGATCTGATCAATGCGGGGGAGGGGAAAGGGATCCTTAGGGCAAGCCTTGTTGAGGTCTTTGAAATCGACGCATAGGCGCCAGGATTTATCCTTCTTTGGTACCATCACCAGGTTTGCTAGCCAGTCCGGGTGTTTTATCTCTCTGATGAATCTGGCCTCTAGTAACTTGGCTAGCTCCTCTCCCATGGCTTGTCGTTTGGGTTCGGAAAAGCGCCGTGATGTTTGCTTGACCGGCTTGTATCCCTTCAATATGTTTAGGCTATGTTCGGCCAGCCTGCGTGGGATTCCTGACATATCAGAAGGGTGCCAGGCAAATATGTCCCAGTTTCCGCGTAGGAACGCTCGCAGTGCGACGTCGACTGTGCGGTCCAGCTGTGCCCCGATGGATGCTATGTTCGTGGAGTTCGTTGGGTGGACCTTGAATTTGACTATTTCGTCTGCTGGTTTGAAGGAGGTGGATTTGGGTCGCTTATCAAGTAGCACATCATCCCTATCCACCGTGGAGCGCAGTGCGGTTAATTCTTCGGCCGCGAGGGCTTCAGACAATACCTCGAGGGCCAAGGCGGTGGTTTTGTTTTCAGTGCGGAGTGCTATGTTCGGATCACTGGCAAGAGTGATGATTCCATTGGGCCCGGGCATCTTGAGGTTCATGTACCCGTAATGGGGTACAACTTGGAAGCTCGCAAATGCATCTCGCCCTAAAAGGGTGTGATATCCACTATTAAAAGGGGCCACTTCAAAGGTTATCTCTTCGGACCAATAGTTCTCCGGCGTGCCGAATACCACATCAAGGGTGATTTTTCCCGCACACCGTGCCTCCCGACTGTGAATAATTCCTCGAAAGGTCATGCTACTTTGCTCAATGCGGCTCCTGTCTATTTCCATTTCGTTGGGAGTTTCCTCGTAAATGAGGTTTAGTTTGCTGCCGCCGTCCATGAGCACTTTGGTAAGCCGAAAGCCGTCCACAATTGGACTGAGGACCAGTGTGGCAGGTGCCCGGACTGTTCTGAATTTTGGTTTGTCTCTGGCATTGAAAGTTATGGCCGTGTTGTTCCAGGGGTTTATTGCTGCAAGTTGGCAGACTTCGGCGAGGCCGCGGAGTTCCCTTTTGCGCCTATTGTTTGAGGCGAAAGTCTCGAAGGCTGTTAGCACTATAGGGTTGTTGTCCTCCGTGGGATGTTGCTCTGCGGTATTTTTGGTGAGGAGATCCTCGCCGCTCTTGGCCACCTGCCGGAGTATCCAACATGCTCTAAGGCCGTGGGTTGGTATGATATCCGGCGTAGTGTGTATCTTGCATGGCCTATCGAGCCATCCCTCCAGAACGGTTTCGCGCCCCGTAATGGGCTTTGAATTTTTTGTTGTTGGATCGGGCGATCGATGAGGGCGCATCCTTTTTGTCCGTACGAGGATTTTAGTGGAAACCGGTGGCTCCCAAGAGGCTGCCTGAGTTTTCCAGGCGCTTTCCATTGCGCAGTACTTCTGTACTATGGTTGCCAAGTGAGCGAAGTGTGATACATGACGGCGATTGATTGCATTGAGGATTCCCTTATCCGTACAATTTTTGCAGAATAATGAGATTGCGTCTTCATCACGGCAGTCTTTGATCTTGTCCTTGACAAGGAGGAATCTGGCCCAAAAGTGATGGACCATTTCCTGGGACTGCTGTGTGATGTGGGTAAGATCGCTTATATCTGGGTGGGTGGGTGTCTTTAAGTCCGAACCCTGACCCAATCTGGGATCCGGAGCTTGAGAAACTTCCGAGCTTAACCGTTTGGGCTCCGGGATATCAACCAATTTTTCAGGCCCACTGTCCGATTCTAAGTTCGGAGTACGGGGCATGCCTTCCCGCGGGTGAGTATCCGGCTCTGTGAGCTCGGAGATCCGAACATAGTTCGTCCTCAACATAGAGGAAGAGTCATCACATTGTTCCTCCACTACCGCTATCTGATGGGTGATCAGTGGAGATTCAATTTCTCTCTGATCGGGTTTAAGCCCAATCCGCTCGTAGTCCGTAGCGACTCCCAAGGCGGCGATGCGATCTAGGAGTTCGTTTAAAGACGACAACTCCATCGCATCCATCTGTTCGGAGTATTCTGAGCTGGCGTGAAGGCGATTTTCGATGACCCGAGAAGTCATTGTCGGCCCGACGGGTGGCCATGGTAAAGCCGCCCAGCCGGAGGGTTTGGCCTGAAGCCAAGGCTCCCCCGGAGATGATTTTGTCCTTGATAGCAAGGCGAGCCATCAAGCCCATCTTCGACGCCACAGCGGAACTCTCAATTAAAGCATCAATATCGGTGTCAAAATCGGCGGATCTCGGGTAGGGGGTCCCGAACTGTGCGTCTTAGGCTAATGGTAACAGGAATCGGGGGACATGATGTTTACCCAAGTTCAGGCCCTCTCTATAAAGGTAATACCCTACTTCCTGCTTGATTGATCTTGATGAATATGAGTATTACAAGAGTTGATCTACCACGAGATCGTAAGGGCTAAACCCTAGAAGTTTAGCCTATGAGATTATGATTGTTGTCCTACGGACTAAACCCTCCGGTTTATATAGACACCGGAGGGGGCTAGGGTTACACAAAGTCGTTTACAGATAAAGGAATCTACATATCCGCATCCCCAAGCTTGCCTTCCACGCAAAGGAGAGTCCCATCCGAACACGGGACGGAGTCTTCTATCTTGTGTCTTCATAGTCCAACAGTCCGGCCACAGTACATAGTCCGGCTATCCGAGGACCCCCTAATCCAGGACTCCCTCAGTCGCCATCCCGCAGGGGAGAGATAGCCGCGATCGAACGAAAGGAAAGAATTCAGTGACTGTTGAAGTCGTCGAGAGGAAAGTAAACCCTGGATGTTAGCATAGGGGAGTTGCATTACTATTGGTCCATTATAGTTGAACCGGATAATACTAATCTTGAACTTTGCACACCCATTCTTCTGAACCTAGCTCCACCACGGGTTCTTACATATGTTCCTCGTCATATGGCATGCTCGAAGAACCTGCAACATTGTGCAGCGGACATAAATTCCGTGGATACCGCCCAGGCAGGCGCTGGATGATTCCGAGGATGTATCAACATGGCAGGACCCGACACCTTCGGCATGTGCTCCGTTACGAGAAGTTTCTACGGCAATGACATACGTGGTATATAGGCTAGCTTGGTTCGAGACTTGGCAAAAAATTTCATGGTCTGGACCTTGTCTGAGACCTGCCTGAAAATTGTTTGGTTGGTGCCTAGAGAGTGAAACACTAGCCTATCCTGGAGCTTCTGGTATAGTCATTAGCCCGACTGAAACATCAGGCACGTTCGTTAGCCTGGACCAGGTGTTCTGCACCGGTCGCCTGGCTCGAGCCTGGGGTTCTAATCCTACTTTTTTCTTGTGGACGAGAACCTATGTACATTCTAACACAGAAATAATTGCTACTACACAGGCACAAGACACGAACCAAACACATAACACTCAAGCTGGCCTAGCCAGGCAATTATTTTCATGTGTCCAGGCCAAGGCCAGGTTCCATCTTCTCCCTCGCATGAAGTCCAGGCCTCAAACCAAACTAGCTCTATAAGCGCTCTCTGCGGTGGAAATCGTTGCTTGGCCACCAAATTCCTCTACAGAAAACAACCATGTCAACTATTGACGACTTCGTGAACCAATCTATGGTTGGATTGTTAGGAGGACAATGGTATCCCCAGCCCATCAGGGTTCAAGTCTTGGTGCTCGCATTCCTGAATTTATTTCAGGATTTCCGGCAATGCGCGATCAGTGGGAGAAGACGTTCCCGTCGACTACGAGGCGGTGACTTCGTAAAATCTCAAGATGATATACCAGTTCATTCCCTCGCATCGGTCGTAAAATCACATGCGTCCAACTGCAAGGAAAATTGAGCATCGCCAAAGATGGTATATATGCGGGCTCCCTGGACGCGGCTGAGATCGTCACCGGTCGTCGATGGAGGACGCACGGCAGTCATGCATCACACCTGGAGCAAATTAAGGAACGGTATGCTGCCGCAGCACACTGGTCATGAACCACACCACACACACCAACCTGCACTGGTTTGGTTAATTTCTTCGGGGGGTACGTAATTCAGGTGAGATAGACGATGGCGACGTACGTGCATTACTTCCATCGGTCATCGTCACCTTTTTCTTCTTTTCATTCACACCTCTCTGTAGTAGTTGTGCTACCCTTATTTTTGTCTGTGGAAGGCAAAACCGTGTAGGCTTTGGAGCCCCACCCACCTTCTATTCTTGTGCATGTATGCTTGCATGCATGCGCGTGTGCGTCCACTGTCTATGGCCGGCGGCTGGGATCATCTCATCACCGGCAGTCCACTGTCCTGCTCGACACGTCGTTTCCCCACCCGCGCGCGCATCTTCGCCTTTGCATCACGGCCTCACGATCACGGGCTCGCTCTACTTAAACAGCCGCACCCACCGTGAGCCATTGCCCTCCACCTCGCCTCCAACCCTGCCTTCACGTACTGTAGAAGCACAACAAGACCTAGCATGGACGGCGACAAGTCTGCCGCCCGGCCGGAAAGCGTACGGGCGTTCGCCCTCGCCCGCGCCACCGTCGTCGTCTTCGCCTTGGCCACAGCGGCCGACTACGTACTCGATCGCTACCAGCTCTGCAGCAGCCACAGCCAGGTAGCCAACCTAGCTTTCCGATCCGATCAACTGTCAGGCTAGATGCCTTCTAGACTTTCCGATCCGATCATCACACGCCAAACTGCCCATCTGCGTTCAGGCTTCCTTCATCCTGCCGTGCGTCAGGGTGACGGCCGCGGCGGCCGCCGAGTGGAGGGCCCTCTGGCTCGTCATGGTCTGCTGCGCGGTGCTCGAGGTGACTGTCGCGGCGCTGGCGCTGCGGCACCCACGCCGCGCCCTGGCCCTCGCCTACCTCCAGCTCGCGCTCACCATCGTCCGCCACTACATGTACGCCCGCGCCGTCTGCATCCTCCTCGCCGCCGACCCAGGACGCCACCTCCGCGGGATATGCATCGGGAGCATCTCTTGCTTCTTCGCGCGCGACGTCACCAGCTTCATGTTCATGGACATTCTCCTTGGAGGCGAGGAGTGAGGAGTTCAGCTAGCTGCGCCTGCACTGCAGGGGATCATGCCCATGCCCATCAATCAGCTCAGGAGGTACTGCGAGTAGTTCTAACTTCCAAGGGATAATAAGTATCAAACGGAATGAAACCTTCGGGAGCGTGATTTTTAGGAAGAATATGATCCGGGAGACTTGGAGTTCACGTCAGAAGATCCACGAGGAGCCCACGAGATAGGGGGGGCGCGCTCACCCCCTGGGTGTGCCCTACCCTCTCGTGGGCCCCTCGAGGCTCCCCCGACCGACTTCTTTCGCCTATATAAGCCTATGTACCCTAAAAACATCAGAAATCAAGATAGATCGGGAGTTCCGCCGCCGCAAGCCTGTGTAGCCACCAAAAACCTCTCGGGAACCCATTCCGGCACCCTGCCGGAGGGGAACCCATCACCGGTGGCCATCTTCATCATCCTGGCGCTATCCATGATGAGGAGGGAGTAGTTCACCCTCGGGGCTGAGGGTATGTACCAGTAGTTATGTGTTTGATTTCTCTCTCTCTCTCTCTCTCTCTCGTGTTCTCTCTATGGCACGATCTTGATGTATCGCGAGCTTTGCTATTATAGTTGGATCTTATGATGTTTCTCCCCCTCTACTCTCTTGTGATGAATTGAGTTTTCCTCTTGAAGTTATCTTATCGTATTGAGTCTTTAAGGATTTGAGAACACTTGATGTATGTCTTGCCGTGTTTATCTGTGGTGACAATGGGATATCACGTGCCACTTGATGTATGTTTTGGTGACCAACTTGCGGGTTCCGCCCATGAACCTATGCATAGGGGTTGGCACACGTTTTCTTGACACTCCGGTAGAAACTTTGGGGTACTCTTTGAAGTACTTTGTGTTGGTTGGATGAATTTGAGATTGTGTGATGCATATCGTATAATCATGCCCACGGATACTTGAGGTGACAATGGAATATCTAGGTGACATTAGGGTTTTGGTTAATTTGTGTCTTAAGGTGTTATTCTAGTACAAACTCTTGAATAGATTGATCCGAAAGAATAACTTTGAGGTGGTTTCGTACCCTACCATAATCTCTTCGTTTGTTCTCCGCTATTAGTGGCTTTGGAGTGACTCTTTTTTTCATGTTGAGGGATTGTTAGATAATCTATCTATGTTATTATTGTTGAGAGAACTTGCACTAGTGAAAGTATGAACCCTAGGCCTTGTTTCCTATCATTGCAATACCGTTTACGCTCACTTTTATCATTAGTTACCTTGCTGTTTTTATATTTTCATATTACAAAAACCTATATCTACCATCCCTATTGCACTTGTATCACCATCTCTTCACTGAACTAGTGCACCTATGCAATTTACCATTGTATTGGGTGTATTGGGGACACAAGAGACTCTTTGTTATTTGGTTGTAGGGTTGTTTGAGAGAGACCATCTTCATTCTACGCCTCCCACGGATTGATAAACCTTAGGTCATCCACTTGAGGAAAATTTTCTACTGTCCTACAAACATGTGCACTTGCAGGCCCAACAACGTCTACAAGAAGAAGGTTGTGTAGTAGACATCAAGCTCTTTTCTGGCGCCGTTGCCGGGGAGGCTAGGTAAGCGTCACTCACACCCCGTCAACTAAGCTATTTTCTGGCGTCGTTGCCGGGGAGGTGAGTGCTTGAAGGTATATCTTTAGATCTTGCAATCGAATCTTTTTGTTTCTTGTTTTATCACTAGTTTAGTTTATAAAAGAAAACTACAAAAAAATGGAATTGAGTTTGTCTCATACGCTTCATCTTTTTAGTATCTTTCGTGAGTATGATGAAAAGGAAAATTGTGCTCAAGTGATAGAAGAAGAATTACATAGAATGCTTGACATGAAATATGTGAATGATGAGCATGATTGCAATGTTGTTAGTATGAATTTCTTGAATATCCATTATGCTAATGATATGCAAAGCCACAAGCTTGGGGAAGCTATGTTTGATGAAGATGATATTTTTTGTCCCCCAAGTTTTAATGAGAATATTTATTATGATGAAAGCATGCCTCCTATTTATGATGATTATATTGATGAAAGTGGGTTTGGAGAGGTCATGACTTTATTTAGTGATGAATCCACTATTTTAGAAGAGGTTCCAATTGATTATGAGAACAAAGTTGCTATCTATGATGATTATTGTGATGACTTGTATGCTATTAAGAATAATGATAACCATGAAACTTGTCATCATGATTTTAATTTTCAATTGGATTTTGCCCTACATGATAATTATTTTGTTGAATTTGCTCCCACTACTATTCATGAGAAGAAGTTTTCTTATGTGGAGAGTAGTAAATTTTCTATGCTTGTAGATCATGAAAAGAATGCTTTAGGTGCTGGTTATATTATTGAATTCATTCATGATGCTACTGAAAATTATTATGAGGGAGGAATATATGCTTGTAGGAATTGCAATAATGTCAAGTTTCCTCTCTATGTGTTGAAAATCTTGAAGCTATGCTTGTTTTACCTTCCTATGCTAGTTGATTATTGTTCCCATAAGTTGTTTGCTCACAAAATCCCTATGCATAGAAAGAGGGTTAGACTTAAATGTGCTAGTCATATGCTTCATGATGCTCCCGTTATGTTTCAATTCTTATCTTTTATGTGAGCATCATTGTCATCATCATGCCTAGCTAGAAAGGCATTAAAGAAAAGCGCTTGTTGGGAGACAACCCAATATTTATCCTTACTGTTTTTGTGTGTTCACATGATTATGCTACTGTAGTAATCATGTTTTATATCTTTTGTTTCAATAAAGTGCCAAGTAAGACCTTTAGGATAGCTTATGGTGATAGTTGTGTTGATCCTGCTGAGAATCAGAAACTTTTGCACCCAGTAAATTAGTTTTGTTAATTCACACGAATGTGCTTATGATCTTATTATTTTTGCTCTGGATTGGTATACGAATTTCTTAGGACTTCCTAATTTTGTAGGATTTTGGAGTTCCAGAAGTATACGTTTGGTACAGATTACTACGGACTGTTCTGTTTTTGACAGATTCTGCTTTCTGTGTGTTGTTTGCTTATTTTGATGAATCTATGAGTATTATCAGAGGGTATGAACCATAGATAAGTTGCAATACAGTAGATATTACACCAATATGAATTTATAATAAGTTCATTACAGTACCTAAGTGGTTGTTTTATTTTCTTATACTAACAGAGCTTACGAGTTTTCTGTTGAGTTTTGTGTTGTGAAGTTTTCAAGTTTTGGGTAAAGATTCGATGGACTATGGAACAAGGAGTGGCAAGAGCCTAAGATTGAGGATGCCCAAGGCACCCCAAGGTAATATTCAAGGACAACCAAGAGCCTAAGCTTGGGGATGCCCCGGAAGGCATCCCCTCTTTCGTCTTCGTTCATCGGTAATTTTACTTGGAGCTATATTTTTATTCGCCACATGATATGTGTTTTGCTTGGAGCATAATTTTCTTTTGTTAGTATTTGCTTGCTGTTATTTAGAATATTTTCATCTTTACTTTTAATAAAAATTTCAAGGATGGCCTTTACCATGCTTATTTTGCTAGTATACATGTTGCTGTTTGAAAACAGAAAGTTTACCGCTGTTGCAAAAATTCCCTAGAAAAGTCAGAGAATGATATAATGTTGAAACTTTTTGCATATTGAGCTCTGATAAATTTATTACAGTGAGTTAGGGAAGTATGATGAATCTTGCATTCTTTACAGACTATACTGTTTTGACAGATTGCTGTTATGGTTGCATTGTTTGCATATGATTGCTTGTTTAATGATTCTATTTGAGGATAGGAGTATTGAATATGCAGAGGCATTTAGTATGCAATGTTAAATAATAATTTTAGTGATTTGTTACAGTAGAGAATGATAAGGTTTTGCATTGGTTTATACTAACCTATCTCACGAGTTCTTGTTGAGTTTGGTGTGGATGAAGCTTTTGAAAAAAAGACAAACCATGATATGAGAGGAATTAAGGAGACACAAAAGTTCAAGCTGGGGGGTGCCCAAGGCACCCCAAGATAATATTTCAAGAGGTCCCAAGCATCTAAGCTTGGGGATGCCCCGGTAGGCATCCCACCTTTCTTCTTCAACAACTATCGGTTAGTATCGGTTGAGCCTAAGTTTTCGCTTCTTCACATGAGTTCTGCTATCCTTGCAATGTCATTTTATTTTGCTTTGCTTGCTGTTTGAATACAATACCAAGATCTTAAATTCTTTAATGAGAGAGAGTCTTCACATAGTTACATAATTATTTAGCTACTCATTGATCTTCACTTATATCTTTTTGGAGTAGTTTTGATTTACTCGTGTGCTTCACTTATATCCTATGAGTAAATTGTTGAATGAGTTGATTGTCATAAATCTGAAATTATATATGTCTCATTTGCTTATCCCATGGGGAGTAATGACTTCACATCTAAGAAGTAGAGGTTGTAAATTTATTGAAGGTTAGCAAGCATTGTATTGGCCATTTGAACAATTCATGAAAGAATATTGAAGGAAGAAAGATTTCACATATAAATACACTATCCTAGACATCTTTTATAATTGGTAGCACTCATTAAGTATGACATGCTAAAGAGTTGATGTTGGACAAGGAAGACAACGTAATGGTTTATGTTTTCCGACATCTCAGTTAAAGTATATTGTCATGGATCATTCAAACATGTTGAGCTTGCCTTTCCCCCTCATGCTAGCCAAAATTCCTTGCACCAAGTAGAGATACTACTTGTGCTTCCGAATATCCTTAAACCCAGTTTTTGCCATGAGATTCCACCATACCTACCTATGGATTGAGTAAGATCCTTCAAGTAAGTTGTCATCGGTGCAAGCAATAAAAATTGCTCTCTAAATATGCATGACTTATTAGTACGGAGAAAATAAGCTTTGTACGATCTTTTTATGGAAGCAATAAAAGCGATGGACTGCATAATAAAGGTCCATATACAAGGGGCAATATAAAGTGACGTTCTTTCGCATTAAGATTTTGTGTATCCAACCCTAAAAGTGCATGACAACCTATGCTTCCCTCTGCGAAGGGTCTATCTTTTACTTTATGTCTTTTACTTTTATGCAAGAGTCAAGATGATCTTCACCTTTCCCTTTTTCATTTCATCCTTTGGCAAGCACTTTGTGTTGGGGTGATCCTGATATATATATGATAAAACTCCCTTAAGACCTTATTCTGCACACCGGGGCTTATTCTGCTAACACCCGTCGAGACAAAAAAAAAAACAAAAACCCGACCCCTCCCCGCACCTTATCCACCCCACGCCCCCACCTTCCCTGCCAGATCCCTACACCGCCTCACCTCCACCTTCTTCCCCACTCCCCTCCGCCGCCCCATGTCCCTCTCGGCCGAGGCCAACTCCAATGGCACGCCTCGCCGGCTACCTCCCCGCGCTGCCCCACCCTGCAGGCCCGCGCCAGCGGCTAGCCATGGCCGCCGTGCCTCCTCTCCATCCCGGCCGGCGCGCCTCCCTTTCCCCAACCCATAGCGCCACCACTCCTCCAGCCAAGCTGACGGCCGCCGCGCGCCACCGTGTCCAGACACCTAGATCCGCCCCCTTCCATCACGCTCCCGCCGGATCCACGAGTCTCGCCGCCGCTCATGCTCCGACTCTCGACTCCCCGATGCCCCTCCCCAAGCCCAGCGATGCGCAGGTCCCCGACGCCCTTTGGCTCCCGATGTGGACCTCCCCTGGCGGCCCTCCCCCAGCGTGATCACCTCCCGCCTCGGGGGCCACCGGATCCCGACAGGATCCAAGCGAGCACTGCTCGCCACAAGAGGCGGCGGCGCGCCAGTGGGCCTTCCAAGCAGGAGCCTTCTAAACAGCACCGTCAACGGGCGCCTTTCCCTGTCATCGACGGGCGCCTCACACCTACCTCGCCTCCACATCCCGACCACGCCGGAACCTGACGCACCGCGGATGAGTTCTCCACCACTAGATACAAGCACGACAATCAGCATCGGGATGCAGCCACTGCGGGCGGCGCCGCCGGAGTCCTGCGCCTCCCCTTATTCTCGTGCTTGTCTGCGTCCAGGCGTGGCCATCAGCAGCAGTGCGCTGCGAACGATGCTGCAGCTCGGCTCGCATGGGCGAGGAGTTCATCCCACGGGACAGTGCAGTACTGGTGTGGGATCCAAGTACTGGATTATTTTTTGTTGATCGTTTTTCCTCCGCAGGCTCCCAGACGACGGTGGCACACTTGGTTCAATTTTTGCATTTTTTCGGATTTTGTTTTGCAAGTTCAGTGCAGTTCGCGTGGAATTACCCGTAGTGCAGTTTCAGACGGCGAAAAAGAGCGCACCTCGCCAAGCGGCATGAAGCAGGGTTGTGCGGGCGTGCGGCTCGGCCAGCTTGTTTGTGCAGTTTGCTTGATGCGTGTGTGATGCAATACTGGATTTCTCTTTGTAAAGTAGTAGTCTTCTGTAAAAAGATTACATGGTCCTATTTGTGCAATGATTGCGGTTTGCGCCGCTCGTGTGTGTGAAATTCACTAATGTTCACAGTGTAGTTTCAGACGTGTTTAAAAAAGGTTAGGAAAACGACAAAAAATGGCATGCAGTTCGCTTCAATTTGTGAAGGGCAATCGTTCCATGTGTTATTGTGTGTTCAAAATCAGTAAAAAATGCATCGAAGTGGTTTGCGCCTGCAGTGCACTTCGTCGTTGTGTGAAGTTCCCTGTGTCGCTATTGCGGTTGCCCGTATTTTCAGAAGAAGTTTGTTTCTTTTTAGATGAAGTCCACTTGTTTCTGCCCTGCGATTCACTTTCACCAACCGAAACAATGCAGTTCTCTAGTCCGGGCCACACGGTGCACTAACTCTGACCATGAGGTTCACAAATAAGCGTAAAAAAGTTTGAAAAAAGAGAAAACTTACGGGGTTCACTTGCCCGTTCGATACAGTGCGGTTTTCATTCTGAAGCAGTGCAGTCGGTCGTATGATGTTGTTCATCCCGTAAGTGCAAAAAAATTGTTACGGAAACAAAAAAAAGTAATGCGGTTCATTTCTTGAGAGTGTTGTGGTTCATTTACACCCGATGTGAAGTGCACTCTACTTTCTCGTTCTTGAAAAAATTACGTTTGAATAAAAAGAAACCATGCAGTTCTCTTACCCCGTGTGATGCAGTGCGGTTTTTCGTCCGTTGCAGTGCGGTTTTCAATCGGATGAAGTACCCACGTCGATTTGGGTGTCGTGAAAAACAGTGTCCGCATTTCGGTAAATTCGAAACTGCTCTTAAACCGTAAGGAATTAGAGAGAGTGTTGTACATGAAAAAGTTGCGTCTCGTCGATATCTTTCCAATGGCGTATGATTTGAATCATTTCAACCAGCGGTTTGTAAAATTTCTCGAAAAACGGCCGCTGCCTCTCGTACTCAGCCGCACGATTTTCAAAATTAACTAAAAACCGTAAGGAATCTCAAAACCATTTCTACATATGAAAGTTGCGCCTTGTCCATAGCTTTCTAATGACGTATTACACGCCTCGTTTCGACAAACGGTTCAAAAACTAGAGTGAAAACAGTACCGAAAATTGCAAAAATTTCAAAAAAACGTAAATCCGCGATTTAGTAAATTTGAAACTGCTCTTAAACCGTAACGAATTAGAAAAACATAATACATATGAAAAAGATGCACCTTGATGATATGTTTCCAACGGCGTATCATTTGCTTTATTCTGATGAGCGGTTTAGAAAAAATCACGAAAATACGCTCGCTGCCACTCGTCATCCGCCGCGCCGTTTTTGAAACTGCTCTTAAACCGCGAGGAATCTCGAAAAGTGTTCAACGTAGCGAAGTTGCGCCTAATCCATAGCTTTTCAACGGTATATTATACGCCTCGTTCCGATAAACAATCAAAAAATTAGAGCGAAAATAGTACCGAAAAAACACTGCGTGCAGTTTTTTCCGACGAGAAGTTCACTAGTCTCAATTGCAGTGCTCGTCGTCAAAATGATGCAGTGCGCTTCTGTTGAGCGTGTTGTGCCGAAGTGATGTGCAGAATAGTTATTCTGCTAATATTAGCAGAATAGACCGTCTGTATATATATATATATATATCCAATTGGATGTAAGTTAGCATGAACTATTATGTTGACATCACCTAAAAGTGAATACGTTGGGAGGCAACACTATAAGCCCCCATCTTTCTCAGTGTTCGATTAAGACTTCATAACCACAAGTATTGCGTGAGTGTTTGCAATTATAGAAGACTATATGATAGTTGAGTATGTGGAGTTTGCTATTCCTGAAAATAAGATGAATTGCAATTGTTTGATGACTGAGAATGAAGTTTGCTAATTTTGAAGAAAGTTTATGGTCTATGCTTTGACATGTGAATTGCTTGTTACTTTATCGTGAGAAGTTTTATGAACTACTGTTATGACATATTATCATGCTAGAAAAGGTCATTGAAATTATCATTAATCAAACTTGTGCACCTTCTAACATTCACACTTCATAAATTCTTTCTTAATCATTTACCTACTCGAGGACGAGCAGGAATTAAGCTTGGGGATGTTGATATGTCTCCAACGTATCTATAATTTATGAAGCATTCATGCTATTTTATTATCTGTTTTGAATGATTATGGGCTTTATTATACACTTTTATATTACTTTTGGTACTAACCTATTAACCGGAGGCCCAGCCCATATTGCTGTTTTATTGCCTGTTTCAGTATTTCGAAGAAAAGGAATATCAAACGGAGTCCAAACGGAACGAAACCTTTGGGAGCGTGATTTTTAGGAAGAATATGATCCGGGAGACTTGGAGTTCACGTCAGAAGATCCTCGAGGAGGCCACGACATAGGGGGCGCCCACCCCCTGGGCGCGCCCTACCCTCTCGTGGGCCCCTTGAGGCTCCCCCGACCGACTTCTTTCGCCTATATAAGCCTACGTACCCTAAAAACATCAAAAGTCAAGATAGATCGGGAGTTCCGCCGCCGCAAGCCTCTGTAGCCACCAAAAACCTCTCGGGAGCCCGTTTCGGCACCTTGCCGGAGGGGGAACCCATCACCGGTGGCCATCTCCATCATCGCGGCGCTATCCATGACGAGGAGGGAGTAGTTCACCCTCGGGGATGAGGGTATGTACCAGTAGCGATGCGTTTGATCTCTCTCTTTCGTGTTTTATCTATGGCACGATCTTGATGTATCGCGAGCTTTGCTATTATAGTTGGATCTTATGATGTTTCTCCCCCTCTACTCTCTTGTGATGAATTGAGTTTTCCTCTTGAAGTTATCTTATCGAATTGAGTATTTAAGGATTTGAGAACACTTGCTGTATGTCTTGCCGTGTTTATGTGTGGTGACAATGGGATATCACGTGCCACTTGATGTATGTTTTGGTGACCAACTTGTGGGTTCCGCCCATGAACCTATGCATAGGGGTTGACACACGTTTTCTTGACTCTCCGATAGAAACTTTGGGGCAATCTTTGAAGTACTTTGTGTTGGTTGGATGAATTTGAGATTGTGTGATGCATATCGTATAATCATGCCCACGGATACTTGAGGTGACAATGGAGTATCTAGGTGACATTAGGGTTTTGGTTGATTTGTGTCTTAAGGTGTTATTCTAGTACGAACTCTTGAATAGATTGATCCGAAAGAATAACTTTGAGGTGGTTTCATACCCTACCATAATCTCTTCGTTTGTTCTCCGCTATTAGTGGCTTTGGAGTGACTCTTTGTTGCATGTTGAGGGATTGTTATATGATCTATCTATGTTATTATTGTTGAGAGAACTTGCACTAGTGAAAGTATGAACCCTAGGCCTTGTTTCCTATCATTGCAATACCGTTTACGCTCACTTTTATCGTTAGTTACCTTGCTGTTTTTATATTTTCAGATTACAAAAACCAATATCTACCATCCCTATTACACTTGTATCACCATCTCTTCGCCGAACTAGTGCACCTATACAATTTACCATTGTATAGGGTGTGTTGGGGACACAAGAGACTCTTTGTTATTTGGTTGCAGGGTTGTTTGAGAGAGACCATCTTCATCCTACGCCTCCCACGGATTGATAAACCTTAGGTCATCCACTTGAGGGAAATTTGCTACTGTCCTACAAACCTGTGCACTTGCAGGCCAAAAAACGTCTACAAGAAGAAGGTTGTGTTGTAGACATCAGGCACTGGAGCCCGCCCTACCAGCGCATAATGCGGCTGACCGACCACCACGTGGCCGAGACAAGGCGGCACCTCGGGCCGAACACCAGCCCACACTACCTCGCAGAAGAAACAGAAATGCAACAGCTCGGGGATACACATGTGACCTGCTGCGTGACTTGGAAAACAGAGCAGGTCAGACAAGATCGATCTACGGATCGCGGGGGTGTGCCCCTACGAGCTATGGCAGCCACTTGGCCGGACATGACAAATATAATCACGACCGAGATCCGAGCTACGTCACGACCTGGCCTGATACAGAGGCGCCGCACACCCCCTCTGCTTCACTGATGAAGTAATGGAACACGATTTCCCAGAAGGGTTTAAATCTGTGAACATCGAATCATATGATGGGACAACAGACCCCGCGGTATGGATTGAGGATTTTCTTCTCCATATTCATATGGCCCGTGGTGATGATCTTCATGCCATCAAATACCTCCCGCTACAACTCAAGGGACTAGCCCGACACTGGTTGAACAGTCTGCCCGAAAACTCCATTGGCAGGTGGGAGGACTTGGAAAATGCCTTCCTTGACAACTTTCAAGGCACATATATCCGATCTTCGGATGCCGACGACCTAAGTCATATAGTCCAACAGCCCAGAGAGTCAGCCAGGAAATTCTGGACCTGGTTCTTAACTAAAAAGAACCAGATAGTCGACTGTCCGGATGCCGAAGCCCTAGTGGCCTTTAAGCATAGCATCCATGATGAATGGCTCGCCCAACACCTCGGCCAAGAAAAGCCAAAGCCCATGGCATCTCTCACGACACTTATGACCCACTTTTGCGCTGGCGAGGATAGCTGGCTAGCCCATAGCAATAATCATGCAAGTGAACCTGGCACTTCTGAGGCCAGGAACAGCAACGGCAAGCCACGACGCAACAGACACAAGCGTCGAAGCAACAGTGACAACACCGAAGACATGGCTGTCGACGCCGGATTCAGTGGCTCTAAGTCCGGTCAGCGGAAAAAGCCATTTAAAAGAAACAATCCGGGCCCGTCCAGTTTGTACCGCATACTCGATCGTCCATGTCAAATCCACAGCACTCCTGATAAAACCAGCCAACCATACCAACAGAGAGTGTTGGGTCTTCAAATAGGCCGACAAGTTAAATGCCGAAAACAAGGAGAAGGGGTCGCAAATCAATGACGATGCCCGACCACCGAACACAGGGGGACAGAAGAAGTTTCTCCCTTAAGTTAAAATGGTGAATATGATATACGCTACCCATATCCCTAAGAGGGAGCGCAAGCGCGCACTCAGGGACGTCTACGCGATGGAGCCAGTCGCCCCAAAGTTCAACCATGGTCGTCCTGTCTGATCACCTTTGATCGCAGGGACCATCCAACCAGTATCCGTCATGGCGGTTCAGCCGCATTGGTCCTGGACCCAATCATTGATGGATTCTACCTTACACGAGTCCTCATGGACGGTGGCAGCTGCCTGAACCTACTCTATTAGGATACAATGTGCAAAATCGGTATAGATCCTTCACGGATCAAGCCCACAAAAACCACCTTTAAAGGTGTCATACCAGGTGTAGAGGCCTGTTGTACGGGCTCAATCACACTGGATGTGGTCTTCGGATCCCCGGATAATTTTCGAAGCGAAGAATTGATCTTTGATATTGTCCCCTTCCGCAGTTGCTATCACGCACTACTCGGACGAACCGCATTTGCTCGATTCAATGCGGTACCGCACTATGCTTACCTCAAGATCAAGATGCCTCGGCCATGCATCGTTATAACAGTCAATGGAAACACGGAATGCTCCCTCCGTACCGAGGAGCACACCGCGGCCCTTGCAGCAGAAGTACAGAGCGGCCTTTGCAGGCATAACCGCAATTCGGCGGCCAAGCTCCCGGACACTGTCCAACGAGTCCGAACTACTCCGCAGCAGGACAGTCCAGTTCGTCAAGAGCACGACTAGCAATTCGGCCTCCGTCCCAGTCCCGACCAAACAACGACATTTGTACCGCGTGTACATAACTACGTACTGAAAATACCATGGACATAGACGGAGGCACTGCTAGACCGCGGTCCACAATACGGCTCAACCGCTCCTGGACCCGCATACTTTTACTATGTGCGGCAAGGAGCTTTGACGTACAAGGGAACTCCTAGGTGGTCTCTGCTAACGATCGTTATACCTGTTTAAAAAACCCGCACGCAGCTCGCCCTTGGTTGTGGCATGTCAAATAGCCCTATCTGCCTATCGCATTACTTGTACAAATACGCCCTGACGTATTAATCAAATTACAATTGAAAACAGTTTGCAGCTCAATATTTGCGGCGTCAGCTTATTACTTGATTTTCTCCCTTTTATTTTATTCTTATCAATTGCCCCCGTACACTCTGGTACGCCTTAATTCGCCAGGGGCTTCATTACACCCCACAATACGACAATAAAGTCCGAAAACTTTTAAAGCATAGTTCGGCACCCCGAACTTATAGCATTATATGCATCGGCTCCGAATCATGTCTTTGGTCAATAGTTGGGTTGCCCGGCTCCTGTGCTTACTACCTTACGTTCCGCTATATCGGCTAGGGTAGTAAAGTGAGAACTACTGCGATTGTGTCCCTGTTCTTCCGGACGAGCACCTCAGTAGAGAAAGCCGAAAACTGAATGTCATGATGCAGCAAGAGCCGGTCAGCTGTTCGAGAGGTTACAAATCTTTAGCGATTTTTTTCTGCATTATGCGATGAATCGGTTTTTATCCGATCAGTTGTGTATAGTGCCCCAAGTTCGGACTTCCGAACACCAGGGGCTACGCCTAAATTTTTCTTGTCAAACTCCTATGGCTAAGTGGGAATAATAAAGCTGAATAGTCTGATTGCCTGGTTCGTTGCGCTAAACACCTCCTTAAAGGACCAAAACCTTGGATAAAGAGTGTTTAGATTTATCCCAAACACCCCCGTACTACCTATGTGGGGGCAGAAGCCGAAGACTGGCCAATTCTCAGATTTAATATAATGGCCGCACAGGAGGTAAAATTTTAAATAACAGACATTATATTACATAACGGATCTGTTTCATAGTACATGGCAGAATAACATGAATGTATTCATGGGAATATGATATCATTAGCACATTGCTTCGCCACAAGGCGGGATCCCTCCAGAACACTGTCATAATACAGTTCGGGCGTGCGGTACTCTTTGCCCGCGGGCGATCCCTCGGTCATCAGCTTCGCGGCGTCCATCTTCGCCCAGTGCATCTTGGCGCAGGCGCAGGCCATTCACGCGCCTTCAATGCAGACCGACCACTTGATGGCATCCAGCCGAGGGCAGGCACTGACAAGCCGCTTCATGAGTCCGAAGTAGCTACTAGGAATAGCTTCGGCAGGCCATAGCCGGATTATTAAATCCTTCATGGCTAGCTCGTCCACCCTATGCAGCTCGACCAGCTGTTTTAGCTGATCGCTAAAGAGCATCGGATGCTCTGGCACAAGGTATTGCAACCAGAACAGCTTCTCCATAGAGCTCCCCTCTTTGGCTCGGTAGAATTCCGCAGCATCTGACACACTGCACGGCAGATCCGCAAATGCCCCTGGAGAACTCCAAACCCGGGTCAGTAAGAGGAACCTTTCCTTCACGTACTTGCTCTGCATTATAAAAGCCTTACCCGCCGTGATTTTCTTGGCCGCGTGGATTTCCTGGAGGGCGCCCTGGGCTTCGGCTCGGGCATCTTGTGTGCTCTGGCGGGCCTTGGAAAGTTAGGACTCTTGATCTGTAAGGTTGCATTCCAAGGAACCACACTTCTTGACGGTGTCCTGGAGCTCTTGCTGGACCTCATTGACCCGGGCCTCATGCTTTTCACGTGCGGCCTGTGCCTTGGCCGCTCTATCCTCAGCCTCGGTCAGCACCTTCTTGAGGGCCTCTACTTCGGTCGTTGCCCCTAACAAATATTATGACACTTCAGTCAGAACAAATCGTTCATCATATCTGAATTCAGATAAGGTTAATGCATACCTTTGTTTTCCTCTAGCTGCTTCTTCACGCGGTCGAGCTCTTCCTCGGCACGCTCTAGACTCTGCTTTAGTCCAGAGACTTCCGCAGTGTGAGAGGTCGCAGCTAGCAGCGATGCCTGCTTATTCACATAGACATTTTAGATAAGACTCCTGCGAAAATTATTTGATCTTATGTTCGGCTTTTCTTTCCGAACACTGGACAGAGTATCAGGGGCTATTGTCTATATTGTGACATTCTTTTTAAAGTTGCGTTGCTTACCTCAAAGCCTGTTAGAAGGCTCATGCACGCTTCAGTCAGTCCGCTCTTTGCGGACTGGATCCTCTCAATCACCGTACCCATAAGGGTACGATGTTCTTCAACAATGGAAGCGCCTTGCAGCGCTTCCAGCGGACTGTCCGGTGCCTCTAGATGGAAAGATGTCACCGGTGGTGTAGGCGCACCTTCCCCTTTCGAAAGGGGCGGCCTGCCTGATTCCGGAGCCACATGGGTCTCTATAATTATATTCGAATGAGGGCCAAATTGGATACGGCCCCCATCGTCAGTATCCATGGGGGTTTGCTCCCCCATGTGTCCGATAGCCAAGGCTTCACCCTCCGGCGCCTCCTTAACAGCCTCCGAATTCTCTCACGGACCTAGGATCCTTCGGGACGACGCCTCGGCACCATCTATGTCCTTGGGGGAGGAGGCCAAGGGAAGGGTCCCGCTCTCCATCGTGGCCACATCCAGCGAGTCCTCCAAAGATAAGGACCGCTCGAGGTTGGACCGAGGCGGACTGCAAACACATGATTCAACATGACAAAACAATAAAATAGAAAGGTCGAATATACAAAGGTGTCCGGACACTTACGATTTGGCCAGGGAATTCTCCCTCAGCTCCCACTACCAGCTGCTGTCGGTGGCCGTTGCGGAGCTGTCCGAAAGGGAAGCTTTCCCCTTCTTGGATGCCTCGGCCTCCAGATGCATGGAGGCTGTCCTCTTCTTTCTCCCCCCTACAGGGGGAGTGGCTTTCTTCTTCCTTCTTCTCTTCCTCGTCGTCTTCGGCGGCGGAGGAGTGCGCCTTGGCGTCTTCGGACGTCACATCCGAATTTCCCTTGCGGCGGAGACCACCTCTGGTCCCCTTGGCCTTATTCTCCGGCACCTGATAAGGCACCGAAACTAGCATCTTCGTCAGAAGTGGGATTTCTAGGCCTTCGGGCAGCAGAGCCGGACAGTTAATCCGCTCCGCTATCTCTGTCCAGTCCTGAAAAAATTGATAGGAAGGCTTAGATGCCTTCCTTGGGTGTGCAAGTAAAGAGCATACCTTGAAAATATGGAAGAACTAACCGGATTAGCAGGATGAGTTAGGTCATGCCCACGATCCTCGTTCGTGGCCGGCAGCACCTTGTTGGCCTTGAAGAGCACCTTCCAGATATCTTCGTGCGTCATGCCGAAGAGCTCCAGTAGGGTCTGGTGCTTGGCCGGATCGAACTCCCATAGATAGCAAGTCTGGCATTGGCACGGAAGGATCCGACGAACGAGCATCACCTGGATCACGTTGATGAGCTTGATTCTCTTGTTTATCATGCTTCGAACACGCGTTTGGAGCACTGTCAGCTCGTCTGAAGAAGACCAGGTCATGCCCTTCTCTTGCCAGGAGGTGAGCCGCATCGGGACTCCGAACCAGAATGTGGGAGATGCCGCCCAGTTGGTGCCTGCGTGGCTCGGTGATGTCGAACCACCCCGACTGCCACCCTTCGACAGTCTCCATGAAGGAGCCTTCGGGCTAGGTGACATTGGGCATCTTTCCTACCATGGCACCTCCGCACTCTGCTTGTTGACCACTCACCACCTTCGGCTTCACATTGAAGATCTTCAGCCATAGCCCAAAGTGAGGTGGGATGCGGAGGAAGGCCTCACACACGACAACAAATGCCGAGATGTTGAGGATAGAGTTGGGGGCCAGATCATGGAAGGCTAACCCGTAGTAGAACATTAGTTCACGGATGAACGGGTGGAGAGGGAATCCCTGCCCGCGGATGAAGTGTGAGAGGAACACCACCCTCTCCTGGGGCTCCGGGCTAGGGATGATTTGTCCCTTGGCCGGAAGACGGTGAGCGATTTCCGTGGCCAAGTACCCGGCCTCCCGGAGCTTCATGATATCCTTCTCCTTGATGGAGGAGGTCATCCACTTGCCTCCTGCTCCGGATCCGGACATGGTTGGAGTACTTTTTGGGAGAAGAAGGTGAGAGCTTGGGCGCTGGAGCTTGAGAATGGATGGGCAGAGGAAGGAGAAGGCGTGGGTGAGAAAGAGTGAATCCTTATCCCTTTATAAAGGCAGTGAATATTATGCGCCTCCCCACTCGCCTTGAAACTCGCCTATTCCCCAAGGGCCGTGCAGATGGCACGGTTGGGTTACCCATGCTTGTATTGATGAGAATCCCGTGATGGGGGGACATCATCTCTGCTTTGACAAGACGTGCCAATGAAACCACACCTCGAAATACGGAGCGGTAGGCTAAAAATGGTTCGAATAATGACCGGGCGGTGGCATGATGTCATGCTATGAAAAGTTGTCAGCGGATTGAACTCGTGGAATATTATACTCTCTACGGTGGTATGTGGAATTTGTTTTGCAGAGCCGGACACGATTCTTGTGTTCAAAATCTACTTTGAAGTATTCGAAGAAGGAACTCGCCTTGCAATGCCGAAGACAATCTACGCGCTGGACTCAACGTCATTGAAGCCTGGTTCAGGGGCTACTGAGGGAGTCCTGGATTTAGGGGTTCTCTGAAAACCAGACTAAATACATGGGTCGGGCTGTTAGGCTATGAAGATACAAGATAGAAGATTTCTTCCCGTATCTAGATGGGACTCTCCTTTGCATGGAAGGAAAGCTTGGAGATTCGGATATGTAGATTCCTTTCTCTGTAACCGACTTTGTGTAACCCTAGCTCCCTCCGGTGTCTATATAAACCAGAGGGTTTAGTCCATAGAGACAACAACAATCATAATCATAGGCTGGACTTCTAGGGTTTAGCCATTACAATCTCGTGGTAGATCAACTCTTGTAATACTCATATTCATCAAGATCAATCAAGCAGGAAGTCGGGTATTACCTCCATAGAGAGGGTCCGAACCTGGGTAAAACATTGTGTCCCCCACCTCCTGTTACCATTAGCCTTAGACGCACAGTTCAGGACCCCCTACCTGAGATCCGCCGGTTTTGACAACGACAGAGACCAATTCTTCCACACCAAAAGTGGCATATCCGTGTTGACAAGGCAAAGAAATTGTGTGGTGTACGCTGTAGCCATCGAATAATGGCCATCATTTGTGAGCTTCCAGGAAATTGATTCAGCCAGGTCGGGGTTGAGTTGAACGTGTGATAGCATAGCCCAAAGGTTTATGAACTCAGTTATGTGGTTGATAGTGAGGTTCCTACCACTGTCCACTCTAGAAATCCATGAGTTGTTGTGTAAGGCTTTCTCGACGGTGCAGTTTTTTCTTGTAGAGATCTTAGAAATCCTTGACGCGATGTCTTTGTGTCTCATACCGTTCAGCCAAGCAAATTCACAAAATGAGGCCCTTAGCCCATCGCTAACTAGAACCTTGGTGACAACAACAAATATGTCTTTACCTTTGTCATCATAAGGGTTCCCCATGTTTACCCAAGGCTTTCTCGGGTCTGTTCAAGCTCCCCATAGACACCGGATGTGAAGGGCAGCAACAAATTTTTCCAAGCTGAGAATACCTATGCCACCATGTACTTTAGATTTGCACACTTAATCCCCGTTGATCTTGTATTTCCAGAAACCTTTTCATAACTAGCGAAAAAATATGCATGCCAAAGGGAGTTGGTCTTTTTTTCAGGACTTCAACGGGGAGGTTTAGCGCCGTCAAGTAATATACAACAATTGTTGTTACAACTGACTTGACAAGCATTACCCTTCCAGGCGATGCAACTTGTCTGCACATCCAAGGCGTAAGTTCAATCACAACCTTATCTTCTAGGGGAACTGGATTCTATTTAATCTCGATCGACAATGGCAGCCCCAGATATTTCATAGGAAAAGACAAGCGGTTGGCCGTGAAGGAGAGGAGGATATCATCCAAATCAAAGTTGGCGCACATGATGGGGGAGCTAGGATTTTTGAGTAGTTGATAGTCAGGCCCCTAACCTTCCAAAGTGATCAAGCATGTCCACAAAGAAGTTGAATTTGGTTTTGATGGGAGCAAGGAAAATAGCTGTCATGGGAATTATTTTGACAGTAGAGATTAGGGGTACGTAGGAGAGGGCAGAGCCTAACTATGGCGAAGGTGTACACTCGGATTTACGAGTTCAGGCCCCTCTCGGAGGAGGTAAAAGCCCTACGTCTCGATGCTGCGGCAGCTTTGTTTCTTTGGAGTGTTGAGTTACAGGGGGTGTGAACCCTTATGCAGGAGGAGAGGGGCGGCTTATATCGAGTCCGCTGGCCCCTCATAGACTTCAGTTACGCAAGGGTTCAATGCGATGGTAAGGTCGAGTACGTTACTGGTAATGCCCGTAATTAATGATCTTTACAACAATGAATTGATCGCCTGACTGTTGCCATCCCGGTGGGGCTCTAGGTCTTCTGTTACTCGAGTGAAATCATGTACTTTCGAGTGAATTACTATGGTCGAGTGGCGATGGAGTTTAACCGAATGGATCTACTGTCGAGTGACTTGCACACTGTGTCATTCCAGTCGGTATCCTCCTCCTAGCTTTGTAGGTCTTGGATTCTTCGTGTAGTGTCCTTGGGTAGGGCATGTAAGTCAGGCCTAAGACCCTACCCTAGGTACATGCCATCATCATTAGCCCCCGAATGGATCGAGGTTCAAGTGAGGAGGGGTTGGAGCTGATTTCAACCCGACTCAATGTCTCGGAGACATTTTCTAAGAGTCTGAAGATATGCGTGAAGGAAATATGCCCTAGGGGCAATAATAAAGTTGCTATTTTACATTTCCTTATTCATGATAAAGGTTTATTATTCATGCTAGAATTTTATTGATTGGAAACTTAAATGCATGTGTGAATACATAAACAAATACCGTGTCCCTAGTAAGCCTCTACTAGACTAGCTCGTTGATCAATGATGGTTAAGGTTTCCTAACCATAGACATGTGTTTTCATTTGATAACAGGATCACCTCATTAGGAGAATGATGTGATGGACAAGACCCATCCGTTAGGTTAGCATATTGATCGTTCAGTTTATTGCTATTGCTTTCTTCATGTCAAATACATATTCCTTCGACTATGAGATTATGCAACTCCCGAATACCAGAGAATGCCTTGTGTGCTATCAAACGTCATAACATAACTGGGTGATCATAAAGATGCTCTACAGGTATCTCCGAAGGTGTTTGTTGAGTTGGCATCGATCGAGATTAGGATTTGTCACTCCGAGTATCGGAGAGGTATCTTTGGGCCCTCTCGGTAATACACATCATAAGCTTGCAAGCAAACGACTAAGGAGTTAGTCATGAGGTGATGTATTATGGAATGAGTAAAGAGACTTGCAGGTAACAAGATTGAACTAGGTATAGAGATACCGATGATCGAATCTCGGGCAAGTAACATATCGATGGACAAAAGGAATTACTTATGTTGTCATAACGGTTCGACCGATAAAGATCTTCGTAGTATAGGTAGGAGCCAATATGAGCATCCAGGTTCCGCTATTGGTTATTGACTGGAGAGGTGTCTCGGTCCTGTCTACATAGTTGGTGAACCCGTAGGGTCCGCACGCTTAATGTTCGATGACGATATAGTATTATATGAGTTATGTGATTTGATGACCGAATGTTGTTAGGAGTCCAAGATGAGATTACGAACAAGACGAGGAGTCTCGAAATGGTCAAGAGGTAAATATTGATATATAGGATGATGGTATTCGGACACCGGAAGTATTCCAGAGGCTACCGGGTACATATCGGGTCACCGGAAGGGGTTCCGGGCACCCCCGGCAAAAGATATGGGCCTTATGGGCCAAGAGGAGAAACGCACCAGCCACAAGGGGCTAGTGCGCCCCCCATATGGGTCGGCCAAGGTGGATAAGGAAAGGAGAAAGAGGAAAGGAAAGATAGGGAATAGGATTCCCCCTCCCCCCTCTTTCCTTCCCCCTCCGATATATACGGGAGGGGCGCACGCATCTTGGGAGGAGCCCAAGTAGGATTCGGTCCTACTTGGGGTGCCTCCTGGCCTCTCCCCTCCCCTCCACCTATATATATGAGGAGGGGGGCGCCTAGCACACCCCAGACATTTGCCTAGCCATGTGCGGCGCTCCCCTCCACCGTTTACACCCCGATCATATTTTCGTAGTGCTTAGGCGAAGCCCTGCGGAGATCATTTCACCATGACTGTCACCATGCCATCATGCTAACAGAACTCATCTACTACCTCGACATCTTACTGGATCAAGAAGGCGAGGGACGTCACCGAGCTGAACGTGTGCAGAAGGCGGAGGTGCCGTGCGTTCGGTACTTGATCGGTTGAAGCGCGAAGAAGTTCGACTACATCAACCGCGTTGTGAAACACTTCCGCTTACGGTCTATGAGGGTACGTAGACACAGTCTTCCCCTCGTTGCTATGCATCTCCATGGATTTATCATTGCGTGTGCATAGAAATAATTTTGTTTTCCATGCAATGTTCCCCAGCAGTGGCATCATGAGTCAGGTCTATGCATAGATGATATGCACGAGTAGAACACAAAGAAGTTGTGGGCGGTGATGTTCATACTGCTTACCACCAATGTCTTATTTTGATTCGTAGGCATTGTGGGATAAAGTGGTCCGGACCAACCTTACATGTCCACGTACATGAGACCGGTTCCATCGACTGACATGCAACTTTTTTGCATAAAGGTGGCTGGCGGTTGTCTGTTTCTCCTACTTTAGTTGAATCAAATTTTACTGCGGCCGGTCCTTGAAGAAGGTTAAAACAGCAAACTTGATAAACCACCATTGTGGTTTTTGCCGTAGGTAAGAACGGTTCTTGCTAGAAGCCCGTAGCAGCCACGTAAAACTTGCAACGACAAAGTAGAGGACGTCTAACGTGTTTTTGCAAGGCATGTTGTGATATGATATGATCAATACATGATGCGATATACGTTGTTGTATGAGATGATCATGTTTTGTAATTTTATCGGCAACCCACATGAGCCTTATGGTTGTCTCTTTATTGTATGAAATGCAAATGCCATGTAATTTCTTTACTTTATCGCTATGAGTTAGCAATAGTTGTAGAAGCAATAGTTGGCGGGACGACCACGATGCAAAAATGGAGATCAAGGTGTCGAGCCAGTGATGATGGAGATCATAACGATGCTTTGGAGATGGAGATTAAAAGCACAAGATGATGATGGCCACATCATGTCACGTATTTTGATTGCATGTGATGTTTATATTATATGCATCTTATTTTGCTTAGAACGATGGTAGCATTATAAGATGATCCCTTCACTAAATTTCAAGGTATAAGTGTTCTCCCCGAGTATGCACCATGGCCAAAGTTCATCATTTTGAGACACCACATGATGATCGGGTGTGATAGACTCTAAGTTCACATACAACGGGTGTAAGACAATTTTACACATGTAGAATACTTGGGTTAAACTTGACGAGCTTAGCATGTACAGACATGGCCTCAGAACATTGGAGACCGAAAGGTCGAACGTGAATCATATAGTAGATATGATCAACATATAGATGTTCACCATTGATGACTACCCCGTCTCACCTGATGATCGGACATGGGTTAGTTGATTTGGATCACGTATCACTTAGATGACTTGAGGGATGTCTATTTTAAGTATGAATTAATTAGTAATTTGATTAATTCAACTTTAATTTATCATGAACTTAGTCCTGATAGTATTTGAAAATTATGTTGTAGATCAATAGCTCGCGTTGTAGCTCCCCTATGTTTTCGATATGTTCCTAGAGAAAACTAAGTTGAAAGATGTAAGTAGCAATGATGCGGACTGGGTCCGTGATCTGAGTATTATCCTCATTGCTGCATAGAAGAATTACGTCCTTGATCCACCGCTAGGTAACATACTGATTGCAGGAGCAGATGCAGACGTTATGAACGTTCAGCAAGTTCGGTATGATGACTACTTGATAGTTTAGTGTGCCATGCTTTACGTCTTAGAACCGGGACTTCAAAAACGTTTTGAACGCCATGGAGCATATGAGATGTTCCAAGATCTGAAATTGGTATTTTAGATTCATTCCCATGTCGAGAGGTAAGACCTCTGACAAGTACTTTGCCTACAAGATGGAGGAGAATCGCTCAGCCAGTGAGCATATGCTCAGAATGTCTGGGTAGTACAATCGCTTGAATCAAGTGGGATTTAATCTTCCAGATAAGACAGTGATTGACAAGAGTTCTCTAGTCACTATCACCAAGCTACTAGAACTTCATGATGAACTATAATGTACAAGGGATGACAAAAACGATTCTCGAGCTCTTTGTGATGCTGAAATCGGCAATGTAGAAATCAAGAAAGAACATCTAGTGTTGATGGTTAAACAAGACCACTAGTTTCAACAAAAAGGGCAAAGGTAAAATAAAGGGAACTTCAAAAAGAATGGAAAACAAGTTGCCACTCCCGTGAAGAAGCCCAAAGCTAGACCTAAGCCTGAAACTGAGTGCTTCTACTTCAAAGGGAATGGTCACTAGAAGCGAAACTACCCCAAATACTTGGCGGATAAGAAGGATGGCAAAGTGAAAAAAGGTATATTTGATAGACATGTTATTGATGTGTACTTTACTAGTGTTCGTATTAACCCCTGGGTATTTGATACCGGTTTTGTTGCTAAGATTAGTAACTTGAAACAGAAGTTGCAGAATAAACAAAGACTAGTTAAGGGCGAGGTGACGATGTGTGTTGGAAATGATTCCAAGGTTGATACGATCACCATCGCACACTCCCTCTACCTTCGGGATTAGTGTTGTACCTAAATAAATGTTATTTGGTGTTTGCATTGAGCACGGATATGAGTAGATCATGTTTATTGCGATGCAGTTAATCATTTAAGTCAGAGAATAATTGTTGTTCTGTATACATGAATAAAACCTTCTATAGTCATACACCCAATGTGAATGGTTTACCGAATCTCAATCATAGTGATACACATATTCGTAATATTGATGCCAAAAGATGCAAATTTGATAATGATAGTGCAACATACTTATGGCACTGCCGCTTAGGTCATATTGGTGTAAAGCGCATGAAGAAACTCCATGTGAATGGGCTTTTGGAATTGCTTGATTATGAATCATTTGATACTTGTGAACCATGCCTCATGGGCAAGATGACTAAAACTCCGTTCTCTGGAACAATGAGCAAGCTAATGACTTATTGGAAATAATACATACCGATGTATGCGGTCCGATGAGTGCTGAAGCACGCGGCGGGTATCGTTATTTTCTGACCTTCACATATGGTTTGAGTAGATATGGGTATATCTAGTTAATGAAACACAAGTCCGAAACATTTGAAAAGTTCAAAGAATTTCAGAGTGAAGTGGAGAATCATCATAACAAGAAAATAAGTTTCTATGATCTGATCACGGAAGCGAATATTTGAGTTACAAGTTTGGCCTTCATTTAAAACAATGTGGTATTGTTTCACAACTCACGCCACCTGGAACACCACAGCATACTGGTGTGCCGAACGTCATAACCGTACTTTATTAGATATGGTGCGATCTATGATGTCTCTTACCGATTTACCACTATCGTTTTGGGGTTATACATTAGACACATCCGCATTCACGTTAAATAGGGAACCATCTAAATCCGTTGAGACGACACCGTATGAATTGTGGTTTGGCAAGAAACCTAAGTTGTCGTTTCTTAAAGTTTAGGGATGCGACGCTTATGTCAAAAGGCTTCAGCCTCATAAGCTCGAACCCAAAGTGGAGAAGTGTGTCTCCATAGGATACCCTAAAGAAACAATTGGGTCCTACTTCTACCACAGATCCAAAGGCAAGATCTTTGTTGCTAAGAATGGGTCCTTTCTAGAGAAAGAGTTTCTATCGAAAGAAGTGAGTGGGAGGAAAGTATAACTTGATGAGGTAATTGTACCTTCTCTTTAATTGGAAAGTAGCTCATCACAGAAAACCATTCTCGTGATGCCTACACCAACTAGAGAGGAAGCTAATGATGATGATCATGAAACTTCAGATCAAGTTACTACTGAACTTCGTAGGTCAACCATAGCATGATTTGCACCAGAGTGGTATGGTAATCCTGTCCTGGAAGTCATGGTACTAGACCATGGCGAACCTATGAATTATGGAGAAGCTATGATGAGCCCAGATTCTGACAAATGGCTTGAGGCCATGAAATCTGAGATATGATCCGTGTATGAGAACAAAGTACGGACTTTGGTGGACTTGCCTTATGATCGGCAAGCCATAGAGAATAAATGTATCTTCAAGACAAAGACTCACACTGATGGTAATGTTACTATCTACAAAGATCTACTTGTTGCAAAAGGTTTTCGACAAGTTCAAGGGGTTGACTACGATGAGACCTTCTCACCCGTAGAGATGCTTAAGTCCGTCTGAATCATGTTAGCAATTGCCGCATTTTATGATTACGGAATCTGGCAAATGGACATCAAAACTGCATCCCTCAATGGATTTCTTAAAGAAGAGTTGCATATGATGCAACCATAAGGTTTCGTCGATCCTAAAGTTGCTAACAAAGTGTGCAAGCTCCAGGGATCCATCTATGGACTGGTGCAAGCATCTGGAGTTGGAATATAAGCTTTGATGAGGTGATCAAGGCATATGGTTTTATATAGACTTTCGGTGAAGCCTGTATTTATAAGAAACTGAGTGGGAGCTCTGTAGCATTTCAGATATTGTATGTAGATGACATATTGTTGACTGGAATTGATATAGAATTTCTGGATAGCATAGAAGGATACTTGAATAGGAGTTTTTCAATGAAAGACCTCAGTGAAGCTGCTTATATATTAGGCATCAAGATCTATAGAGATAGATCATGACGCTTAGTAGGACTTTCAGAAAGCATATACCTTGACAAAGTTTTGAAGAAGTTCAAAATGGATCAATCAAAGAAAGGGTTCTTGCCTATGTTACAAGGTGTGAAGTTGAGTCAGACTAAAAGCTCGACCACTGCAGAAGATAGAGAGAGAATGAAAGTCATTCCCTATGCCGCAGCCATAGGTTCTATAAAGTATGTCATGTTGTGTACCAGACCTATTGTGTACCTTGCCATGAGTTTGGCGAGGGGGTACAATAGTGATCAAGGAGTAGATCACTGGACAACGGTCAAAAATTATCCTTAGTTACCTAAGGGGACTAAGGAAATATTTCTCGGTTATGGAGGTGATAAAGAGTTCGTCGTAAAGGGTTACGCTGATGCAAGCTTTGATACCAATTTGGATGACTCAGAGTCTCAATCTAGATACATATTGATAGTAGGAGCAATTAGCTAGAGTAGCATCATGTGGAGCATTGTAGGCATAGAAATTTGCAAATATACATACAGATCTGAATGTGACAGACCCGTTGACTAAAGTTCTCTCACATGAAAAACATGATCACACCTTAATACTCTTTGGGTGTTAATCACATGGCGATGTGAACTAGATTATTGACTCTAGTAAACCCTTTGGGTGTTGGTCACATGGCGATGTGAACTGTGGGTGTTAATCACATGACGATGTGAACTATTGGTGTTCAATCACATGGCGGTGTGAACTAGATTATTGACTCTAGTGCAAGTGGGAGACTGAAGGATATATGCCCTAGAGGCAATAATAAAGTTGTTATTTTATATTTCCTTATCCATGATAAAGGTTTGTGTCGGTGTCAAAACCGGCGGATCTCGGGTAGGGGGTCCCGAACTGTGCGTCTTGGTGGATGGTAACAGGAGACAAGGGACACATTGTTTTTACCCAGGTTCGGGCCCTCTCGATGGAGGTAAAACCCTACTCCTGCTTGATTGATATTGATGATATGGGTAGTACAAGAGTGGATCTACCACGGGATCAAGGAGGCTGAACCCTAGAAGCTAGCCTATGGTATGATTGTTGTAATGGTTGTTTGTCCTACGGACTAAAACCCTCCGGTTTATATAGACACTGGAGAGGGCTAGGGTTACACAGAGTCGGTTACAATGGTAGGAGATCTACATATCCGTATTGCCAAGCTTGCCTTCCACGCCAAGGAAAGTCCCATCCGAACACGGGACGAAGTCTTCAATCTTGTATCTTCATAGTCTTGGAGTCCGGCCGATGATGATAGTCCGGCAGTCCGGACACCCCCTAGTCCAGGACTCCCTCAGTAGCCCCCGAACCAGGCTTCAATGACGACGAGTCCAGCGCATATATTGTCTTCGGCGTTGCAAGGCGTGTTCTCCTTCAAATTCCATGTGCCTGCCGAATAGTGTCCGGCACCCTTACAAATGTTGCGCTCCTTGGCTTCCACGCCCAATAATGGCCCTCTTCCACGCGTCGCACGAATGCGAAAGGCCAGGGTGTCTTTTATATTTTACCCCCTAGCTGCGCAAATAACCTGCCTATAAGAGAGGCAAGAATCTAGATCCAAATCATACCATCTTCCTTCCGCGAGTACTCATCGGAGCGCTTCTAACCAAAAATCCATTCCATCATGGACCGTCGATGCGGCTCCTCCTCTCGCGCTCCCAGCCCTCCGCCAGGAGATTGGAGGAGATGTTCTGTTCCGCACAACGAGCTGGTGACGTGTAACGCCCCGGATACAACTTTCCATATTCGTAACTCTAACTCTTGCCTTTTTCCGGAGATGCCATATGATATTTCCTTCGTGGTTGGGTTTTTGTATTTTGTTTTGCATTTTGTTCTTGGCGTGCATCTCATCTCATAGCATCATGCACATTGCATTTGCATGTTTTCATAAAAACTCGTAGCCGTTCGCAGTTGCCCTTTTCTCTCTTTGCCTCCGTTGTCATTTTGTCGGTCCCTTGTCCTTGTTGACCGCTCTTGACCCCTCTCACGCGTGTCCGAAACCTGCCCCGAACCTGACCCGTTCTGTCATTACCGATGGGTTCAGATCATCCCCAAACATCTATAAAACATCTCTGTTTTGTTATTTGGGCTCCCTAACTATTTTTTTCGCAACCGTCCGATTACGATCGTAGGGATAAGGTAGTCCCTAACCTCATCCATTGCTTTATATACCTGACCAATCCCTAATTTCTAGGAATCCTCCTAGCTGCCGCCGCCACTCCTCTTGTCTCCTCCCACCTCGGGTTCTTTCCCGATCCAAATCCTCCCTCGATTTGCCAATCGGACCAACCACTCGTCGCCTGCCCGATCCACCAACGCAGCAAGCCGCCGCACCAGCAGGACCCCGCGTCCCCGCTACGCCCCTCCTTCTCCCTGTTCAACTCGTTGCTCCCTCCCATCTCAAATCTCTCCCGTTTCTCTCTTTCTACAGGAACATGAGGAGGCCATGGAAGCCGACCCCAAGCTCTGCTCCATTCCGTCGTCCCCGCGCCAAGTTCCCTTGCTCGGACCCGCAAGCCGTTCCCGCACCGACGTGCTCCTGCAGCGCGCCGGCCAAGTTCCTCGACCCGCCGACCGGAGCCGCCTCCTTGCTGTCCCCGTCGACCGACGCCACCTGCTTCCTCCACAACGAGCAGGAGCTCACCTGCTAGTTCCGCTCGAGCTCCCCGTTGGCCGCCAAGCAGTCACCTTCCCCGCGCCCTCCGGCGACCTCGCCGCAGGCGACCACGGCAAGGACCGGCCTCGTCCCGCTCCTCTCCTCCCATGTCGTTCCCTTCCTCCCCGTGCTTCCCTCCCCTTTCTCACATCTCTCTCTCACACAGGGAACCACCATGGCCGCTGCACGTTCATCGCCCCGCTGCCGGATCCGGCTAGCTCGGCCCGTCCTGCGTTAGACCCCGGCGTCCCAAGCTTGCCTGCTGCTCCGCCGCCCTTGCCTGTTCCCGGCCGGATCCTGCTGACAAGGCCCCGTCCCTGCCTCCGGTGCGCAAGTTCCAGGCCGCTGCTGTTCTGTTTCTTCTTGAGCAGAGGACCGCGCCTGCTATCCTCTGTCTCGCCCGCTCGGTCCAGCCGTGCGTTGACCTCCAGCGTCGACCGCGCCTAGGCCAGCAACCTCGAAAGCCCAGCCAACCGGCCAAGGCCCAGCGCAAGCCTCCTCCACCGACCGGCCCAACTCCAGATTCGGCCCGCTGGGTGAGCCTCTAGGGCCCGCGCCCTGGGCCAGATCTCAGATTCGGCCCGCTTCTTTTTTTTCCTGCGAACGAATTTGCCTAATATTCCAGTGAATTACAGTTTTACAGTTTGGACCCTAAACTTCATGCATTTAATAACTCATCAACCGTGCATTACATGTAAAAACTTAATATATGAAAGTTGCTTAGAATTTTGTGTAGATTAATAATATGCTGTTTTCATCCATGTTAAAAATGTTTAACTTGCTGTTTGCATTTAATTTGCTTAAATAGCATGTTAAAATGATTTATTTCATAACTAAATAACCGTAGCTCGGTTTTAAATAAACTTTATATGTAAATGGGGTGGAAAAATGCCTAGTTTAACATGGTCCACTTTATTTTCCTGTTTAACAACAATAAAATATGTTTTAGGGCAGAACAGTAGCAAATTCATAAATTGCATATGAGGATTTTCCGGAATTGTTGTTTGTTGTTCCGGCCTCATTTAAACTTGCCTAGATAGGTAGCTTTATTATGCTTCACCCCTTGCCATGTTTAATAACATTTAATATTATTGAGTAGCTTATAACGAGATCAAACTAAATAATTACATGTGGTGTTTCGTCAATATGCAATTCGTTGCATATTGAGCTCCACTTAACTTGTAGTTTTGTGTGTTGCAGTTTGCCATGCCATGCATTATTAAACCAGACATGCATCATACTTGATTGTGCATCATGCCATGTTTATGCTTGTGTGTTTACCATGTTGTTTGTTTCTTTCCGGTGTTGCTTCCTAGTTCCGGTAATGTTGCGATTGTGAGGATTCGTTCGACTACTCCCACTACTAGGAAAAGGGCTATAGATGGAAATGACACTAATGGCGCACCAGACAAGTGGTGCGCCATTAGTATATACTAATGGCGCACCACCTTCTGATGCGCCATTCGTGTTGAAACTACTAATGGCGCACCTTGACCACGGTGCGCCATTAGTACCAATTTTTTTTTGAACTAGTGCGCCTGTCCAAACATACTAACGGCGCATCCCCTGGTGGTGCGCCACTACTAGTTGTAACTAGTAATGGCGCACCAGCCAGAAGGTGCGCCACTAATGTTATTTTTTTATTATTGCTTTTATTCCTTTTTTTTGCAAAAGTTCTAATGGCGCACCACCAGTGGGTGCGCCATTAGTAACCTGGATTACTAATGGCGCATTTGTTGCTGGTGCGCCATTAGTAAGTGGGCAGCAACAAGATATTTTGGACAGCCTCTCCTCCCACACTCACTTTCTCCCCACTTCATTCTCTCCACCGCCTCCTCCTTGTCTCGGGTGCCTCCTCTTTTTCACCTCATTTCCACCATAGATTCATTCAAATTAAGTGGTTAAGTTACCTTGTTTTGCTAGGTAAGTAAGGGGGGAAGCTATATTTATGTTGTTCTCCCTACAACAATGTGCACATGCACTTTTTATGGCCTAGCTAGATCTATGTATGTTCGTGGTGTTGCATATGTTTGTGGTGTTGCATATGTGTTTGTGTTTGGAGGTGTACCGGTATTTGAAATGCGATAGTTGCCAATATTTTGCCGGAATGTTGATTCATTTCCGTTTCGGCGAGAATTTTGGCATTAAGCATTCTTTTTGGTCCTATTTTTAGGGAAAGTCATGCCAAATTTTTTCTTGGTTCTAAAATATCGTTTTGCTCTACCCCGTAGGCGACCATGGTCCGCACGATGACCGAAGGCATCGTGAATAGGTTTTTGAGGTCCGCGAAGGCCGAGATGCTTCAAAAGAACGAGACAGAGATAAGATGTCTATGTCGAAGATGCAAGCTGAATAGCCTTATTGCGGACCCGGATTCCGGGCAGGTGCGGGACCACCTGCTCTTGTGTGGTTTCATGGATGGCTATCGGTGGCAAGGTGATGAAGATGACTACGAAGTCGTCCATGGGGGCCGGGCAAGAAATGAGGAAGGGCAGCAAGACAACCACCGCGGCTCGGGGGGGCGAGAAGACGAAGAATCCCCAGGAGATGATCACGACGGTGATGCAGTACATAGTCATCATGTAGAAGATGTAGGACATGATGATGATGCCGGCGGAGCAGACGACGCTGGACCATCGATGGGCTGGGTGCAGGACCCTCATATTCAAGAGGTGCTTCTCAAGCAGACGGATAACGCAAGAGCTGCCGCCCGAGAGAAAGCCAAGATGGATCAACTTGAGTTAGACGCGGTTACTCCATTGTATGAAGGATGCAGGCCCGAGGATACCCGCCTGAAAGTAACGCTCATGGCTCTGGAGATGAAGGTAAAACACAAAATGACCGACGCATGCTTCGACGAGAACATGTCATTCTGGCACGAACGTCTTCCCAAGGGGAACAAGTGCCCGACCAGTTTGGAGGAGGCGAAGAAAATCGTGTGTCCTCTGGATTTACCGCATGTGAAATACCATGTGTGCATGAACAATTGCATCATTTATCGGGACGAGCACGCGGAGTCTACCATATGTCCGGTGTGCGGTGTCACTCGATACAAGAAGAGGAAGAAAGCTCCTCGAAAAGTGGTGTGGTACTTTCCGATCACTCCTCGTCTGCAGCGGTATTTCGCGGACCCTAAGGTAGCAAAGCTCTTGCGTTGGCACGCGGATAGGGAGGAGAAGAAGCGAGAAGATGACGCAAATGATCCGGAGATAGATAAAAAAGACAAGATGCTGAGTCACCCTAAGGATGCGATCCAGTGGCAAGCGTTGAACTTCGAATACCCAGAATTTGGGAACGATCCAAGGAACATCATGCTGGGCGCGAGCACCGATGGAGTCAATCCGTTTGGCAGCCAGAGAAGCACACATAGCACCTGGCCTGTGTTCGTGTGGATGTACAACCTTCCCCCCTGGTTGTGCATGAAGAGGAAGTACATTCACATGAGTATGCTAATTGAAGGGCCGAAACAACCAGGGAACGACATCAATCTGTATCTGGGGCTGCTGAAAGAGGAGATTGACACGCTGTGGAAAAATTGGAAAGACTGCCCACTGCCGGGAAAGAAGCAAAAGGCGCCAGAGCCGCTGCTGAAGGTATGGAAAACGAGGTCTGTTTTCCGGGACTTGCCGTACTGGAAGATCCACCGTGTGCCTCACAGCCTTGATGTCATGCATATCACGAAGAACGTGTGCGAGAGTCTGCTTGGTACCCTGCTCAACATGCCAGAGAGGACCAAAGATGGGCCGAAAGCAAGGGCAGACTTGAAATCAATGGGCATCAGGCAGGAGCTTCACGCTATATATGATGATGATGATGATGATGATGATGATGATGATGATGATGAGGCGAAGCAGGACACAGAAAGTCGTCGCAAAGGCAAAAAGGCCAAGAAGACCGGAAATGACTACCCTCCCGCGTGCTTCACTCTAAGTCAGGAGGAGATCGAGCAGTTTTTCACCTGCCTCCTAGGAGTAAAACTTCCTTACAGTTATGCGGGGAAGATAAGCAGATACCTAGACCCAGCGAAGCAGAAGTTCAGCGGGATGAAGTCTCACGACTGTCACGTGCTGATGACGCAGATACTTCCAGTTGCAATCCGTGGGATCATGGACGCGCACGTCCGTGAAACGCTATTTGGCCTATGCAACTTCTTCGACGTCATCTCTCGGAAGTCGATTGGCGTGAGGCAACTCAGAAGGCTACAGGAAGAGATCGTGGTGATACTATGCGAGCTTGAGATGTACTTCCCGCCCGCATTCTTCGATGTTATGGTGCATCTGCTGGTCCATATAGTGGAGGATATCATCCAACTCGGGCCGACGTTCCTGCACAGCATGATGCCGTTCGAAAGGATGAATGGTGTCATCAAAGGATACGTTCGCAACATGTCACGTCCAGAGGGAAGCATAGCCAGGGGCTTTCTGACCGAAGAGTGCATCTCCAACTGCACGAATTATCTAGGCATCGAGAACCCCGTTGGTCTGCCCGTCAACAGGCACCTCGGCAGGCTTGCTGGATGGGGTCACCGTGAGGGTCGCCGCGAAATGCATGTCGACTTCGAGGGTCGACTCGCCGACTTTGAAAGAGCAAACCTAGTCGCGCTACAACACATAGACGTGGTCGATCCTTGGGTGATAGAGCACAAAACCTTTATTAAGAAGACGTACAATGACCGAGGCCAACAGAGGACGGACGGAGATATACTCAAAGAGCACAACTCATGTTTCACGCGTTGGTTCAAGCAGAAGCTTCTGTCGTACCCTTTACATGAGGATTCTTCCATGGAAGAACAACTCATATTCGCCTTGTCACAGGGCGCCGAGCACAACCTGATGACCTACGAGGCGTACGATATCAACGGCTACACATTCTACACCGAGGCCAAGGACATGAAGAGCGATGGTTATCAGAACTCCGGGGTAACGATGGAATCCTACACCGGTAACGACAAGGACAGATACTACGGAAGGATCGAGGAGATCTGGGAGCTGAGCTACGCTGGAGAGAAGGTCCCGATGTTCCGTGTCAGATGGGCCAAGAGCGTCCTAAAAGAAGACCAGTATTTCACCACCATGGTTATACCCGAAGCCAAATCCAAGACCGCGGGTGCAAACGTCATCGCGAAAAATGAGCCATGGGTACTGGCTTCCCAAGTGGACCAATGCTTCTTCATTACCGACCCGTCAAAGACCAGTCGTGTTGTCATGAGGAGAGGCAAAAGGAAGATCATCGGAATGGATGGAGTAGCCAATGAGCAAGACTTCGACAAGTACGGCGAACCGAGGATCGAACATGACGACGATGATGAAGTAGCAGCATACACCACAAGAAGAAGCAGGACCACCCTACCTAAAGGACGTCCGTTCCACAGAAGAACTCCATTTGCGAAAAAGAAGGGCAAGAAGATTGTTAATAGATAGCTAGCTAAGATTGATTGTATTTAAATCGTAGCCTTCATTTCTCGATTGTATTTCATGGGCACTTTTTGAACTATCATGAATATTTTTAAATTTCATGGACACTCGATCTCGATCCCCCTCCATCTCGATCGCTATCCCACCTCGCCAGATCCGGTCCCCCTCGCCGCCGAGCACCCCCCGGTCCACCGGCCGCCGCCGCCGACCCCCCGCACCCTCGATTCCCCTACTCAACCGCCGCCGCCGACCCCCCGCACCCCTCCCCTACACAACCGCCGCCACCGACCCCCCGCACCCTCCCCCGCTCCACCGGCATTACTGTTTGATGATATTTTTTAAAAAATTATTGCTGTCTTATAAAAAAATTACTTTTATGATTTAAACAAGTTTGAACATATTTAAACACAAAAAAGTATCAAACAGCATTTTAAATGCATAAAAAAATTGTGGAGCCTGGGAATCGAACCCAGGACCTCCTGGTGTGAGAACGGGCACCTGACCAGTCGAGCTAGTAGAGGGGAGTTGATGTGAATAAGGTCAGGTGGGAGATAACCTGTTGGCTCGAAAAAATACTAATGGCGCACCAGGTCGAGGTGCGCCATTAGCATGTATATACTTATGGCGCACCGAGGGATGGTGCGCCATTAGTATTGTGCCCCCCTACTTCTGATCCCCTCTCTCTCCCTCGCCCGAGCCCTCGCCCTCGATCCCCTCTCTCTCCCTTGCCCGAGCCCTCGCCCTCGATCCCCTCTCTCTCCCTCACCCTCGCTCTCGCCCTCGATCCCCTTCCCCTCTCCTCTCCCGACGCCGCCGCCCCGCCGCCCTCGACGCCGGCCAGATCCGCCGCCACCTCTGCTCGAGCTGCTCCCATCGACCACGCCGCTGCTCGCGTGCTTCTTCTCTCCCGCGACCCCGCCATTGAAGGTCTCGCAAGGTCCTCTTCTCCTCCCCTCCCCCTTTGTTCGATTCGATTGTGCCGCCGTCAAGGTTCCCTGATGATGCTGGTTCCTCTCGCGCGCAGGATGCACGCACCTCGGACCGCGTGTGCCTAGTTCTTCCCGGGACGCTGCCCCGACCCTACTACCCACGCCATCAGGGGAGCTCATCAAGGTATCACCCCCCCTCTCTCTCTCTGCTCTCTCCATCTCTCATGCTCTGGCGTAGTTCTTGCAGTAGTTCTTGCAGTAGTTCTTTTAATCCCGTCAAGGAAGCATCTGTATACACAAACTGCAGTATTTCTTCCTGTTCCACAACCATAACTGGGCATTGTAGCCTGACACAAAGAGAATCATGAGGCATTTTTCTTTTAATTAAACATTTGCAGTAGTATACTGGACTGAATTTAAACACTTGCAGTAGTACTTTGACGAGGCTCTGTTTGATCAACTGGAGCTTAAACACTTGCATTAGTACTTGCAGTTGTACTTGACTGAATTTAAACACTTACAGTCTTTCTACTGCTGCTTGATCAACTGGAGTACTCTGGACTTGATCAGTAACTGTTTTGGTGTAGCAAGTGCAGGAGCTGTAGTACTCCATTTGGTACTCCATTTGGAGACTTTAACTGGATCCGATTAGGTACTCCATTTGCTGTAGTACTCCAGTTAACTGAAACTAGTGACATCACTTGAAGCAACTTAAGTCTGAATAATCAAATTCATCATACACTATTACTTGAATCAAAGATCAGGTATTCCATTACAGTAGCAAGTGTACCAGTATTATTGGAGTAAAATAATTCAGTTAAGTTGTGCAGTAGTGTACTCCATCAGGGGAGTTTCTCTTTGTTGATATATTATTCCAAGAACAATTGTATCAAGCAAGAATATTGACTAAGGCATTGTTGCAGAGATTCTGAGAATTAGCCAAACACTAAGCATTCATTGCTCCACTAGAGTTTCTACCTCTTATCTGATGAATGGTTTTATGAAAATGCCTTCATGGGTATATAGTCATGCAATCTGAATTTATGTTCAGCACTTGAAGGAAAAAACTATACACTCTTTCATCTGCCTGTTTGTGATTTGATAGTTGTAACTGTTCACCCGCATCTTGTATGTCATAGTGATGATTTACTCAAGTGGTAATTGGACACTAATATGATTCTGAAGTCATATGATAGTTGGTGTTTTGGTTTGTGATTAACATTTGACAATAATTAAATTGTTGTGAAGTAGTGAGACCCTGGAAATGTTTTCAAAATGTTTTCTATTTCCATGGGGATAAATTTATCTTATGCCTTATGTTCATGCGATTCAGTTCATTTGTTTTGAGTTGCGCAGTAGGGCAAAGCCCCACACCCCCTGTTATATTTATTTAAATTAAGATTACAAGGCTACAAGTAGAAAATAAAATGCACATTAGAACTATACATGGAAGCAGGTGCCTTTGTGTTCTGGTAGTCCTTTAGAACTATACATGGAAACATAATCTTCCTTATCAAGACAAACATAATAGAAGCAGGTGCAGGAGCTGTAGTACTCCATTTGGAGACTTTAACTGGATCAGATTAAACTGGATCAGATCACTGTTGAACTGGGTGTAAAATCACTACTGTTGATATTCAAATTTAAACTTGAAAATGAAAATTGAATTGGAGAATTAAATCACTGTTTTTTAGTCCCCATTTCTGAAGCTATGCTAACCTTGCAAGCAGCATAACAGGCAATGTACTCCAAAATACTATAAGAACTGGAGTAAAAGATGACTGCATCTCACAGAATATAAGAAATGGGGACTCTTGGCTAAGTATGGCAATGCCACAGAGTAATAATTAACTAACTGAAAATTTGACATTATGGACTATGCTTGGCTCTGGTTTTGTGAAATCTCATCTCTTTTCTAGTGCCATGACTAGTCATGAATTTTATTTTACTTTCCCCACTTTATAACATTCAGAAATTGTTTACTAGCTCAAGCTTCTCCTTTGCACTTTATCACTTCAATCTGCTGCTACCTCAAGCTTCTCGTTTACACTTGTGCCAAGTAGCATTTTTTCCTTGTATAATTATATGGTGGTTGACTGAGCTGCTACTTTTTCCTTGTAGAAGATCGCAGGTCGAGTGGGAGGGATCCAGTTGCGACGACACCGAATCACTAGCAAGGCAGCTGCCTAGAATAATAGGTATTTTTGTTACGCTTTCAGTTCGTGTCAGCAGGGACATATAATGTTTTACAATCTTTCTGGTTATATTGGAGTTAGGTTTTTTGAATATGAGTAGCAGTGACTTGGATATACCTTATGGAGTTGTAACAGTTCCTCTTGGTGCTTAGGTGCATTTTCTTTGTGTAACTTGGTAGTTCAAACGGAATGTATCTCATTTTGTAGACAGATTATTTTCTAGAATATCATATATTCAAATTTGTAATGAATGATGGCTTCTACCTTGGGGTGTGGTTTCATGGGCAGTCTCCTTGGCTAGCCTGAGTGGCTCTTGCTGCCCATGCTAGGCTGTCTCTTTCATAAATCAATGCATACTGATGTTCATATGTCATGTTTCATGCATGGAGAAAATTAGCTCCGTGCGGTCGCAAAGATGTACAAAATGGAGGATACCATCTTCTAACTCAAGGGGTTTTTTGTGATGCTAGTAGAGGCACATTGTGGCCTTTTCATCCATATGAAAGTAGAGGCACATTGTGGTGCTAGTTTGCTGGGTTTTGTCTCCGACCATCGTGTCGTGATGATATTGCAGGTACCCCGAGAGGCCCTTGAGTTTGCCGGTATGTCGATTAACTTCCGTTCTGGCAAATTCGGGTACTCCATATGTCCTATTTTCAGCAAAGGTCATGCTGAAATTTTCCGTGAATTTTAGCATGACTTTGCTAAAAATAGGACATATGGGGTACTTGTGACTAATGCATGGGCCGGGGTATCTTAGTAGTTAATTAAGTAGGATCAAGTGCCCCGGCGTACTTATGACTAATGCATGGCTTTTAGGGTGCCTCGGTGTCGATAAAAACCGAAATGATGAAAGGTTAGGATTTTAGGGTGCCTCGGCGTCGAAAAACCCTCAATGATAAAAGCTTAGATTTTAGGATGCCTCGGTGTCGACAAACCCTAAATGATGAGACCATGATCTTGTTCCTTGACAATAACCAACTTTTTGACCAAACTTTGTTTCTATTTAGAGAGAAACATGGACCACAACGATGAGGCCGGGGGTTCAGGCGGCAAGGCATTCTGGGAGCTGTCCCAGGAGATGGAGGAACAACCTCACTTGTATCAGGCCGCCGCCTTCCCCACCGATCCTGAGACCACGGATGGTGCCGCCGAGGATGACCACACTGATGCCACCACTGATGGTGCCGCCGAGGATGCCACCACTGATGATGGCGGCGCACGCACAGATGGCAGCCAACCGAAGAGGCAATGGAAGGACCGGCGCCCGATCGTGCTCCGCACCCTCAAGGAGGAAGTTACTGAAGTGGACTCCAATGGGAATCCAACGGCGCCCGAACGAATAGTCAAGGGGTACTCGCTTCAGCTCGGGTGCATTCTCCGAAGCACCGTCTCGATCAACACCGAGAACCTTAGGCATAAGGACCGAGGGAATTTGCGCAACCTCCTCTTCACGAAGCTGCACGAACGATACAAGTTCCCCGCTGAATTTGAAAACACAAGCCTCAAAGGGAATAAAGTGAACAATGCTGCCCTCACGAAGATGAGCACGGCCCTGTCTACTTGGAAAAGCAATGTGAAGAGAATGATCGAGAAAGGTGAGAGTTATCAGAAGATCAAGGAGAAAAATTCTTCGATCACCGAAGATGACTACAACGACTTCAAGATCAATTGCTCGAGCACCGCAAGCTCCCAATCAAGTGAGTGGGGGAAACAAATGCGGGAGCTGAACATAGGGGAACACACACTCGGTCCCGGCGGTTACAGAGTGGCGGAGCCTATATGGGACAAGGAGGAGGCGGACCGTGCCGAGCAAGGCCTACCGCCCCTCTTCAATAAATACGGTGACAAGCAGACCAGGAACTTTGTCAGGGCCCGGTACAAGAAGGACCCGAAAACAAAGGAGCTTACCACGGATCCAAAGACCAGGCAGCTTGAGCTTGTTCTGGTAAGGAATACACCCCCGCGTAATTAGCTCCATATGGTTGCATTCTAATTAATGAAGCCAAATTTCTAAATGGTTCACATTCCTTCCGCAGGCGACTGAAAGCAGTAGCGCGAGGTCGACTAAGAGCAACCCTTGGGACACCACTCTAAATAGGGGGTTGAATGTAATGAAGAACAAGGATAAGCTCAGTAAGCCGACGTCAGCTGGTCGTGTGGCCGGCAAAGGCTTGTCGACAAAATGGGCGTCATACTATACCGCTGGTGTGCGGAAGGAGAAAAAGACCAGCTCGGAAAGCCAGGCGCGAGAGGTTCAAGAACTCAAGGCACAGGTGGCGCGGATTCCGGAGATTGTCCAAGAGCAAGTGGGACAACGACTCGGAGCGACGATCACCGCCCTTGTGCCTACCTTGATCTCGGGGTTGAGTGCGTGGATTGCGGGCGGCCAACAGGGGCCGCCCCCGATTCCTAGCTTCACGGCCAGCAACTCGCATAATGCGATGGCGGGGCCATTGGTGCCTCCGGCAGAGGCGACATTGGTGTCTCCGACGCCGACACGGGAGCTTAATGCACCCGGGTGTACGCCGGCCGGCACCTCTTCAGCAAGCGGCCCCTCCGTCAACTGCACGCCCGCCGTTGGCGGTGCCTCGACATTAGCCGAGCTCGACGCCATCATCACGGTAACTAATTAAGCCTCTCTCGGCCGAGGACTTCATCTCCTTGCCTTTGACTGGGCATCCCTGACGCCCTACATGTTTTCGCAGGGCGCCGCCGACGTTCCGTGCACTCTCCTCCACTTTGTGAACAACGAGTTGGTCGATGTCGCCAAGGGCAAAATCGTTCAACCGGGCAACCCCTTGTTCCACGGTACCCAGATGCCACCCAACTTGTTTAGCGTTCAACTGGCTCGGGTGCTGCCAGGCTGCGACGACTTGTTACCTCCGATTCGACCCGTCGGGGCCGACGATGAAGACGTGATGACCCTCAGCGCCTGCCTGAGCTGGCCCCTGCTTTGGCCGAAGAGCCAGATTCATTTGGGGGCGGGGGACACCACCCCAAAGACAACACCGCCAGTCGTGCCGGCGCCAAGTCGGCCCCATGGCAAGACCGCCGTAACGGTGCCGGACATCCCTATGCCACTGGATCCAAACATGCATATGGCACAGGATCAGAACGACGACGACTACGACGATGATACATTTGGCAACGTCGATCAGTACTTTGCCGAGCATGGGTACGATGGCGACTTCATGGGGCCTCCTTCTCAAGAACCAAACCCAACAAAAGACGTGTGCGATCTAGCTTGTACCGCGGAGAAGCCAAGTTGCAACAGGCGCCGTCTGGCGTTCAGCTCTCAGGAGACACCTCCAGCTGCCGACTTCACCGAGCCTCAGATAGGCGAGGTGCGAAATATTATCAGCCCCAACACACTCAAGAAGGCGGTCTGTGAGCAGAACTCGGTCCCATTACAGGAGAAGAAGAAGGCACGCAAAAGAAAGACTAAGAAGGGTGCGAGCCAGCCGGCACCGAGTATGATCCGTGCTCAGGACGGGCCACCTTCACCGCAGGATATCTCGAGGAGGGTGCATGTGGCGGGTAGGGCGATGCTACCGACAAATATGCTCAATGCTGCAACCGGTGCTATGCGGAGTCTCCATGACAATGTTCTTGCTTTGGAGAAGCGGCGTCTTAGGGAGAAGGATGTGGCATACCCGGTTTTCGCGGCCAAGGTGCCAGAGGGCATGGGCTTTATGGATAACTCCATCGGGCGTACGATCGTCCTGCATTTTGATGACATCCACGCTATGTTGAACCTTCATCCGCTGCACTACACCTTCGTTCGGCTATTTTCGCTGAGTATGGAGATGCGGATCATTCGCGACAAGACCCCGGACATCGTGATAGTCGACCCCTTCTACATGCGTGCCAAGATCTTGGGCAGCGCTGGGGACCGGCAAGTCGCGAGTTCTTACCTCGAAGGCGTCATTCTGGCAAACCAAGACAAGGATAACTTCCTCGTGCCTTACTTTCCCGAGTAAGTCCTCCCCTCAACCGGCCCGTAACATATGAATTCTTACATTTCGATCGTTTTTCTTTTAACATTCCGTGTTTTCTGCAGTGACACACATTGCACGCTCATCCTCCTAAGCCCCAGATATTCCATGGCCACGTATTTCGACCCGGACCGTCAGTCGAACGTAGACTACACAAATGTCAAGAAGGTTCTTGATGATGTTCTCCCCGGCTATGCCCAATCTGGAGGCACCTTCACCAGGCCTATTCGTAAGTACGGCAAGCACGTGTTCTCCCACAATACGACGTTCTGCTGCGTCAAGCAGCCGCCTGGCGGTCAGAAGGGTGCCTACTACGCCATCCATCACATGCGGGTGATCGTACGGGACCATCATCAACTTCTGCTACCGAGTAAACTCAAAGATTGGGCCGCGAGCGTGTCGGCAATCCAAGACGCGGACCTCCGACAAGAATTCTTTCACATCCAGTCGGAGTTTGTGGAAATCATCCATCAAGATGTCCTTCGTACCTCGGGGTAGTTCTACCTCAGAAATCAACCGTCCAACAGTGACATCGACACAATGCTACAAATGCAGGATGACAACGCCCGTTCTTTCATGACTCCCACGATAGACGGCGGCTTCATCCACGCTCCAGTCCCTTGAGTCGAGTTGTCTAGTTCTGAAACATCGATTGGTTCATGTTGTAATTAAACTTTAATGAACTTGTAGTATGTCTCTTTGGTTTCGAGAGTCGTTCAACTTAGATGTAGTCGATGCTATTAATGTCTTGCTTTTCTCTTCCGATCGTTCTGTTGCATAATTATATATTGCTTATGTATTGTCTGTGAATTGGTACTAACGTTTCGTTTGGCTAGTGCATAGCGATGCCGACGTATGTCGTGTACAAGGGTAAGGTTCCCGGAGTCTACGATGACTGGGAGGAGTGTCGGAGACAGGTTCACCGATTCAGCGGTAACAGTTACAAAGGGTACACTACTAGGGCCGAGGCCGAATCTAGATACGCCCGCTATCTAGCGGGAGAGGGGAGGGAGTGTTGGAGGAACCGGATGAAGACGAGTTTCATCGTGATGATGCTCATCGTGATGACCGCAGCTCTCTTCTATGTGATGGTACTTTAGATGATCGATATCGACTTGTAATGTGAAGACAAACTCGCTACTCGCGGTCTCGAGACTTGTAATATAATGTTCTATCTTTGTTCGGTCTTTTTAGTTCGGAGACTAATATGATGAATTATATTCGGAGACTAATATGATGAATTGTATTCAAAGACTAATCTTCTTTTGTATTCGATGAATCTGTTGTTGATGTGTGTTGTCTATATTTTGTCAAATTATACATTTTGTAACCTGTGCAAAAAACAGAAAATAAAAAAATAAAAAAAACCTAATATTCATACTAATGGCGCATCACATGATAGTGCGCCATTAGTATGACAGTGCATACTAATGGCGCATCACAGGGCAGTGCGCCATTACTATGCCGCGGTTACTAATGGCGCATCCAGTGGTGGTGCGCCATTAGTATGCCAAAGCACCTGGGTATACATGGCCCCTGGGAGGCATACTAATGGCGCACGCTGGCCTATACTAATGGCGCACCCGCGGTGCGCCATTAGTATACCAGATATTAATGGCGCACCAGGTGGTGCGCCATTAGTAAAAATTACTAATGGCGTGCTGTTAATGGCGCACCACAGATGCGCCATTAATGGCCATATTAGGTGCGCCATTAGTAGTGGTTTTTCTAGTAGTGTCCCGTTCGTCTTCTTCATGGACTCGTTCTTCTTCCTAGCGGGATTTCAGGCAAGATGACCGCTACCTTGGATCTCATTACTATCATTGCCATGCTAGTTGCTTCGTTCTATCGCTATGATGCGCTACCTATCATTTTGTTCTATCAAGCCTCCCAAATTGCCATGAACCTATAACCCTTCCTAGCAAACCGTTGTTTGGCTATGTTACCGCTTTTGCTCAGCCCCTCTTATAGCGTTGCTAGTTGCAGGTGAATATGAAGATTGCTCCATGGTGGACAGGGTTATGTTGGGATATCACAATATCTCTTATATTATTAATGCATCTATATACTTGGTAAAGGGTGGAAGGCTCGGCCTTATGCCTGGTGTATTGTTCCACTCTTGCCGCCCTAGTTTCCGTCATACCGGTGTTATGTTCCCGGATTTTGCGTTCCTAACGCGGTCGGGTGATTTATGGGACCCCCCTGATAGTTCGCTTTGAATAAAACTTGTCCAGCAAGGCCCAACCTTGGTTTTACCATTTGCCTCACCACCACCTATACCCTTCCCTTGGGTCGGCCAACCCGAGGGTCATCTTTATTTTAGCCCCCCCCCCCCCGGGCCAATGCTTGTCTAAGTGTTGGTCCGAACCGAGTAGACTGCGGGGCCCCCTCGGGGAAACTCGAGGTTTGGTTTTACTCGTAGGATGTCTCATCCGGTGTTGCCCTGAGAACGAGATATGTGCAGCTCCTATCGGGATTGTCGGTGCATTGGGCGTCTTTGCTGGTCTTGTTTTACCATTGTTGAAATGTCTTGTAAAACGGGATTCGGAGACTGATCGGGTCTTCCTGGGAGAAGGTCTATTCCTTCGTTGATCGCGAGAGCTTGTCATGGGCTAAGTTGGGACACCCCTGCAGGGTTATAAACTTTCAAGAGCCGTGCCCGCGGTTATGTGGCAGATGGGAATTTGTTAATGTCCGGTTGTAGATAACTTGACACCAGATCCGAATAAAAATGCATCAACCGTGTGTGTAGCCGTGATGGTCTCTTCTCGGCGGAGTCCGGGAAGTGAACACGGTTTCTGTGTTATGTTTGACGTAAGTAGGTGTTCAGGATCACCTCTTGATCATTGCTAGCTTCACGACCGTTCCTTTTGCTCCTCTTCTCGCTCTCATTTGCGTATGTTAGCCACCATATATGCTTAGTCGCTGCTGCAACCTCACCACTTTACCCCTTCCTTTCCCATTAAGATTTGCTAGTCTTGATACCCATGGTAATGGGATTGCTGAGTCCTCGTGGCTCACAGATTACTACAACAACAGTTGCAGGTACAGATTATGCGATGATCACGACGCGAGAGCGATGTTGCTTGTTTTGGAGTTTCTTCTTCTGCTTCTTCGATCAGGGGATAGGTTCCAGGTCGGCAGCCTAGGCTAGCAGGGTGGATATTGTTTGAGTTTCTGTTTATGATTCATCCGTAGTCGGATGTTGTTCTTGTATGTTGTATTGTTGTATTCATGTGACATTGTATGTATTGGATGTATCCCCACTATTATGTAATGTTGATGTAATGATATCCACCTTGCAAAAGCGTCTTCAAGATGCGCTTCTATCCTTGGTGGGACCTTCGAGTTCCTTTAGGATAGGGTCGCATCTTGGGCGTGACAAGTTGGTAATCAGAGCCTCGACCGACCATAGGAGCCCCCTTGATTGTTGGCCGTTGTTGAGTCTAGAAGAAAACTATTTTGAGTCTTAGGATTATATATATCGGAGAGTAGGATTCTTTTTACTCCTCAGCCCCCTTCGTCGCTCTGGTGAGGACTCCTGACGTAGATGTTTTGTCTTTCCTCTCCTCAAATTTCACTAAATTTTTTTAGGATCACGCGGGTATCTTGGAATCGTTCCCCTATTCTTATGACGAGAACATTGTTCTTGGTGCCTCCTGACATTTAGGGGTTGTGGCAGTGTCCCGGGGAGTTGAGCTCCGAGGTGTTGTCGTCATAATTTTATCGTTGCAGTTCTGGCATACCTGAGTTTTTCCGACATCGAAAATCTCTTTTATGCAGTTGTTGGTGAGATAACCTCGACGTCACCCAGTACTGGGGAGTTCGGGAGTATTGCCATAACTCGTATAACGGATGCTTTTCGAAGGTTGAGGTACACGATTTCCGAAGTTTTCTTGGTTATGTGTTGACGGATGGATACAGCTTGGATGTAGGTATTGTTAGTTTGGGTGAGATATATTGCTTCCCCTGTATCCCCAACACCAGATTGCATAACCAGAAAGTTTCGGGAGTTTATAGGTGGGAATTCAAGTAGCTCCTAGAATATCTTTCCAACAGATGCATGATATGGGATTGGGTAAATCTCTATCATATGTTTGTTTCCGGCTTATTCTGCAAGCCAAATCCTTTGTTTTGTTTTATTTGTGGTATTCGAGTTGCTTCGAAGTCAAATGTTGAATCCATACCTTTTCTAAACGGTGTTCTCATATTGCTATGTGAATACTATTCCTTTTTGATCATCGAGAGTGTCATGACAATTCTTCTCTAACCGGCGTGATTCTCTCCAGGCTAATACTATCATTTTTACCATTCACAAGATCAATTCTAAGTTTTCTCAACGGTGTTTGTTTCATCCGTCCCAAGTTTCCTTTGTTTTCCCGCCCTCCCACCCTTTTTCTTCAAGGACTCAGATTTCTTAATCAAGTATCATTTTATTGATGGGAAGTCTCTTCATTCTTTTCTTTCAATGTTCTTATCCGGTGATTTCCCATGAAGATGCTCAGCAGTTTCAAGTTCATCATCCTCTGTTCTTTTTTTGCTTCTCCGGTGGATCCAATTCAAGCTTTCAGTGTTGATCATATTCCTTTCCTCGTGTCAAATGCTTTCTCATGCCGGTGCACCTCTCAATCACTCACCTCTTGCTATTCATTTGTTCCAGAGTGTTGAAGATATCTCAGAAGATTTGTGTTTCCATTCTTAATCCGTTCAAGCTATTTGGAGATTATTATCCCATTCAAGTCATTTAATTCAACCGGTGCAATCCCCCCTTTTCAATCAATCGTTCAACAGTGTTTCCTTTTGAGTGGGCCCTAACCCACAGGTTGTTTCCCAGGATCTTACCTAACTCTTCTAATTCAAATAGCTTGAACGATTGGCAAATCGAGGGAGGATTTGGATCGGGGAAGAACCCGAGGTGGGAGGAGACAAGAGGAGTGGCGGCGGCAGCTAGGAGGATTCCTAGAAATTAGGGATTGGTCAGGTATATAAAGCACTGGATTAGGTTAGGGACTACCTTATCCCTACGATCGTAATCGGACGGTTGCGAAAAAAATAGTTAGGGAGCCCAAATAACAAAACAGAGATGTTTTATAGATGTTTGGGGGTGATCTGAACCCATCGGTAATGACAGAACGGGTCAGGTTTGGGGCAGGTTTCGGACACGCGCGAGAGGGGTCAAGAGCGGTCAACAAGGACAAGGGACCGACAAAATGACAACGGAGGCAAAGAGAGAAAAGGGCAACTGCGAACGGCTACGAGTTTTTATGAAAACATGCAAATGCAATGTGCATGATGCTATGAGATGAGATGCACGCCAAGAACAAAATGCAAAACAAAATACAAAAACCCAACCATGAAGGAAATATCATATGGCATCTCCGGAAAAAGGCAAGAGTTGGAGTTACGAATATGGAAAGTTGTATCCGGGGCGTTACATGACGCTCCAAGCGGAGGGATACCTCCCTCCGGCCTTTATGGTCCCGGTCCGAGCCGGGCTGGCCACTTACAAAGGTGGAAAGCAAGCGGAGGCCACCCCTAGTCCCTCCAAAGGGGAGCGGGTGTGCTTTGTCCCTTATCTAATAAGGGGGCTCTTGTTTCCCATACACCCGTTTCTCCGGGGGCTCCTGGAGTTCTACGGACTCCAGCTTCATCACCTCACGCCCGCCTCTATTCTGCACATCGCGGGTTTCGTAGCTCTTTGTGAGTTGTTCCTGGGCATCGAGCCCCATTTTGCGCTGTGGAAGAGACTGTTTTGCCTCGTACCCTGTTCTCACGAGGGGTCAATATATCAAGTGGGCAGAGCCGAAATATGGCGCATCGCCGGGACCGGATATCCATCCGGAACCCCAAAGAAGGCGTCCGAAGACTGGCCTTCGGAATGGTTTTATGTGGAAGACGCTCCACTGCCGGACCCAGTTCGGATCGGCCTCCCGGAGTTCAACAAGGCTCCTCTGAAGAAGCACCTAAGTTGGCACCCACGGAGCCCTCAACAGGAGGAAGACAGGAGCGTCCATTACTTGATGGGCCGGATTAGGTTGCTGGCCCATTCCGGATTAACCATGATCGGAGTCATGGCCATATGCATCATGCGAGGGGTGCAGCCGCTTCAATATAGGGGCCACCCCATGTGGGATTTCAACAGGGAGAACGACGCCACCCGTCATGGCCATAAGGGGCCGGGATCGGCCGCGGATCTAGTAAAGATCATGTCCGGCCTATACAAGGGGGAGAAAGAGGACTTCCTCCAAACGAGCCCAATGAATGGGTTCTCCATGAATAACCCTCGGAGCTGGGTAAGCGGACGTTTACTTATCCGACCCGTGCTTTCAAAGTTAAATACCTTACTTTATGGTTTTGACGCAGGAACTGCACCGGAATGTGGAGAGCATACATAGTCCGGCTCCACAACCCGAGGATCCGGAAAGATCCCTTGATCCGGCCTCCGAAGAGGATCCGGACATAAAGGTGGAGCTAATTGATGGGGTGTTCCATCAATTCAGCATGGACAATGCTCTAGTCGCCACCACGGCTGACTACCCCGGCCTAACTCCGGCTTCCCAGGTAACTATGACCGGAATCCTGACACTATTACTTCCTCCTTGCGTATTTCTGACCACCGTATACAACGGTGTCTTACAGGAGGTGCCTTCAAGGCGGGAAGCCGAACCCGCGGCGGCAGACCAACAAGGGTCAGTCCGGCCCCGCAAGCGGAATAGGGGTGCGGTGTGAATCGAAGCGTCACCGCAACGGTATAACTCGCGACCGTTATTCAGGAAAAGGGTTCCCAGGAGGTGTATTAACGCTCATGACCTTTCCAGGAGAAAGAGCACTCGCTGGACTGTGTCCGGAGAGGTTGCCAATCAAGCCTCCGCCCGCCAGGCTCCAACACCTAGTCCGGAGGGGGAGGCGAGTGCAAGGCGCGAGCCGGATACTCCTCCAGCGGAGGATGCCGACAGGCTGTCCGCCACCAGGTCTGAGGTGGAGAGCACCATGAATCATAGGCATCGCCGAACAGTTCTGCGTGACGCATGTTTCTCCCCAGAGGCGTTGAATGCCTTTAACGCGGGAGACGCGCACCTCTGTGCCGCTCAAGATGTTTAACCAGAGCCACGGAGCAGTATGTAAAAGACATACGGGTAAGGGATTATAATAGTCGTATATGCCAGTAGCCCCCGAGACTTAAAGTAGTTAAAATAACTGATTTAAGGAGCATATAATGTGCAGGATCTTACAAAGAAGAATACCCAATTTTCCCAGGAGCTACAAGAGTGCAAGGCCCAACTTGAGGCCGCACTAGCTGCCGCAGAAGGAGGCACAGAGACCCCCTCTGGTAACACATTATTTCAAAAAGATAAGCAGTGTGTGGTGTACGCTATAAATCTGACAATGGTATTGCAGATGTTGCCGGACTTGATCCAGACAAGCAACAACTACTGCGCCAGCTGAAGGCTGGTGAGAGGGTGCTTACGAAGGTGCAGCAAGAGAGGAACAAACTCCAGGATGCCCACACCCAGCTGGGAGAAGAGCTAAAGGGTGTTCGGGCCGAGCTGTCTGGCTCCGTGAAGGAGAATCAGCGGCTTCGTCGCGGCATCAATAGTAAGTGCGTGAACGAACTCCTTTGAAAAGAAGAGTTCGGCGAGGAAGTCAATTGACAGAAATATGTCTGTAGGTGTGCTCACAGGTCGCCCTGCGGAGGAGATGCCCGTTTCAATGGGTGACCAACTTCCCGAGCTAGTGCAACTGCTCGAACGTGTTCGGCAGGCAATGAGCGGTGTCGTCCAGGCCTTATGGCCGTCACTCTCCCTACCCGAGGGCCTTGGAGAGCTTGCGGAGAAGCTTCAGGGAGCGTGGCAGCGCTTCCGTTTATGGAAGATATCGGCCTGCCGTCAAGGTGCCAGGGAGGCCTGGGCCATGGTGAAGACGCGGTACAAGAAGGCGGATCCAAACCACATGGCCGAGGTCAAACCTGTGGGGCCCGATGGGAAGGAGATCCCTGTGAGCTTAGTGTACGGCCGAGTAGAGTTGGCTGCTAAATATTCCCAAAGGGACTGTAAATTAGACAGCCTGTTAGACGGGATTGAGGAGGAGTACAGTCAGTCGATTTGACGATGTATTTAAAATGACATGTAAAATGCCTTCTAGCCGGATTGTAGATCGTTTGTCTTTGCCGACCTTTTCGCTTCAACCTCGGGGCCCTAGAGTCCAGAGTGTGTCCGAATACCTTCTCGGTTAAGAAAAACCGGGGTATGCATGGAGACCAGGCGTAGGGGTCATTAGTGCTTTATCAGACAAGTGCCCAACTAGTTACGTTATATTACATGGTTAGTAAGAAACATCTTCCAGGGAGAATAGTTCTGTTAAGGGTTCCTTTCCCTGGGAGGCATGCCCTAAAGTGCATGTCCGGACTGCGAAAAGAGCAGGAAAACATCTGGGGGCAGATAAATAAATATGTAAAAAAAATCATCTTTCAAGTCACCGAACGAATATTCCCTTAAGAATGCTAGCTTTCGGCTTCACCCAGTCTGAGGTACACATCCGGCTGACCCGGCAGTAACAATCACAGAGGTGCTCCCTTTACCTCCTAGCCGAACAATCGGGAACGTAGGGGTAAGCACAGGAGCCAGGCAACCCAGCTTGGCCAAAACTTAAGTCATATCTATGCATATAATGGTGAATAAAAGGTACATGTGGAAGTTTGACACATGTGCTGGGCATGAAGCCCGTATAAGTAAGCTTCTGTTAAAGAAGCCCCCAGGTATGATGAGTGCGGGTAGCACATCAAGTGTGTGCGAACGATGCGCAAATAGGCCCTTAAGGGCTTTTATGAAAAAGGTGGGATAAAAGAGAGAAACGAAAGACAGCTGAATTGTAAAAATGTGGACGGAGGAAGGAGATGAACTCTTAGTCCGGCGCTAGGCGTAGAATCTTCGGAGGCGGGCTGCATTCCATGGGTTCGGCTCGAGTCGGTTGTCCGATGCATTTCGCAGACGGTATGCTCCACCGGTCAGGACTTGGTCGATGAAGAAGGGACCTTCCCATTTGGGCTTGAGTTTGTCCTTTTTCTTGTCCGGCAGGCGTAGAACTAGTTCGCCAACATTGTAAGTTTAAGCCCGTACTTCTCTGCTTTGATATCTTCGAGCCTGCTGCTGATAAAATGCGGAACAGGCCTTTGCCACATCGCGTTCCTCCTCCAATGCGTCCAAGCTGTCCTGCCGATCCAGCTCGGCTTCTCTTTCTTCGTACATGCGCACTCGAGGTGAGTCATGAATTATGTCGCAAGGCAAAACTGCCTCTGCGCCGTATACCATAAAGAATGGTGTGAATCCGGTAGTACGGTTTGGCGTGGTTCGCAGCCCCCAGAGTACGGAGTCAAGCTCCTCTACCCAGTGCGTGTTAGATTCCGTAAGGGACCGCACTAGTCTGGGCTTGATGCCGCTCATTATCAGACCATTTGCTCGCTCAACTTGACCGTTGGTTTGAGGATGATAGACTGAAGCATAATCGAGCTTAATGCCCATATTTTTGCACTATAGTTTGACCTCATCGGCCGTGAAGTTTGTGCCGTTATCGGTAATGATGCTATGGGGGACGCCATAACGGTGTAATACCCCGGATATGAAGTCTATCACTGGTCCGGACTCTGCCGTTTTAACTGGCTTGGCCTCTATCCATTTGGTGAATTTGTCCACCATGACCAATAGGTACTTTTGCTTGTGGGCTCCCCCTTTAAGGGGTCCGACCATGTCAAGCCCCCAGACCACGAACGGCCAGGTAATGGGTATGGTTTTGAGGGCGGTGGGTGGCATATGGCTCTGATTAGCAAAGAGCTGACAACCGACGCATCTTTGGACTAAGTCCTGAGCATCTGCCCGGGCCGTCGGCCAATAAAATCCTGTACGGAAGGTCTTACCTACAAGGGCCCGGGCTGTAGCGTGGTGTCCGCGTAGTCTGGCGTGAATTTCAGCCAGAAGATTTTGCCCTTCCTCTTCGGAGATGCACCTTTGAAGGACTCCGGTTGTGCTTTTCTTATAAAGTTCTCCCTCATGGACCTTGTAGGCTTTAGATCGCCGAAATATGCAGCGGGCCTCATTTTGGTCTTCGGGAAGTTCCTGCCTAATTAAGTAGGCTAGGAATGGTTCTCTCCACGGGGCAATTACCGCCATTATTTCGTGGGCTGAAGTTGTGATTTCATCGTCTGAACCGCCGATTATGTTAGATTGTTCTGTGTTGGGTGGCGCGGTTGTTTCCGGGTTGTTATTTCCGGACTCCTCTTCCCATAGTACGGTTGCCATTCCAGGAAGATGTTTGGAGGGACAGCGTTGCGTTTCGCGCCGATGCGTGCCAACACGTCGGCTGCTTGGTTATTATCCCGGGCTACATGGTGGAATTCGAGTCCTTCGAACCGAGCTGACATTTTTAGGACAATGTTACGATAGGCTGCCATTTTCGGATCCTTGGCGTCAAAGTCTCCATTTACTTGGGATATTGCAAGGTTTGAATCCCCGTGCACCTCTAGGCGTTGAATACCCATGGAGATTGCCATCCGGAGACCATGTAGGAGGGCCTCGTATTCGGCTGCATTGTTGGAGTCCGTGTACATTATCTGAAGTACGTATTGGACTATGTCTCCGGTTGGGGACGTCAGTACGACGCCAGCCCCCAAGCCGGCCAACATTTTGGAGCCGTCGAAATGCATAATCCAATTGGAGTATGCGCCGTACTCTTTAGGGAGTTCGGCTTCGGTCCATTCAGCGATGAACTCAGCCAAGACTTGCGACTTTATAGCTCGCCGAGGTTTATAAGTTATATCGAATGGTAAGAGCTCAATGCCCCATTTTGCAATCCTGCCCGTCGCGTCGCGGTTGTTTATAATGTCATTGAGGGGCACTTCGGAGGCCACTGTTATCGAACACTCTTGAAAGTAGTGTCGGAGCTTCCGGGATGCCATGAACACTGCGTACGCTATCTTTTGATAATGCGGGTACCGGGACTTGCAGGGAGTTCAGACAGTGGATACGTAGTACACTGGTTTTTGAAGAGGGAATTTATGCCCTTCTGTTTCTCGTTCGACGACGAGCACCGCGCTTACAACTTGATGTGTTGCCGCGATATATAACAACATTGGTTCGCCCAGGTTAGGCGCAGCCAGGACCGGATTTGTTGCCAATATGGCTTTTATTTCTTCGAGTCCGGCAGTGGCAGCATCCGTCCACTCGAAGTGTTCGGTGCGCCTGAGGAGGCGATAGAGGGGCAACTCCTTTTCTCCCAAACGGGAGATGAAGCGGCTTAGAGCTGCCACGCATCCAGTCAATTTTTGTATTTGTTTGAGGTCTTTTGGAATATCCAGCTGTGACAGAGCTCGGATCTTGGCTGGGTTTGCTTCAATTCCTCTACCGGATACAATGAAGCCCAGGAGCTTTCTGGCTGGTACGCCGAAGACGCATTTTTCCGGATTCAGCTTAATGTCATATGCTCAGAGGTTGTCGAATGTGAGCCTCAAATCGTCTACTAGAGTTTCGACGTGTTTGGTTTTGACGACTACGTCGTCTATGTATGCCTCTACTGTTTTGCCGATCTGGGTAGCCAGACATGTCTGAATCATGTGCTGATATGTTGCGCCGGCGTTTTTGAGTCCGAAGGGCATCGTGTTAAAGCAGAATGGTCCGTATGGAGTAATGAATGCCGTTGCGGCTTGGTCCGCCTCCGCCATCTTGGTTTGATGGTAGCCGGAGTATGCATCGAGTTAGCACAATGAATCGTGCCCTGCAGTAGCATCGATTATTTGGTCGATGCGGGGAAGGGGAAAAGGATCCTTTGGGCAGGCCTTGTCGAGGTCTTTAAAATCGACACATAGGCGCCAGGATTTGGCCTTCTTTGGTACCATTACCAGGTTTGCTAGCCAGTCCGGATGTTTGATATCTTTGATGAATCCGGCTTCTAGTAGTTTGGCTAGCTCTTCTCCCATTGCCTGTCTTTTTGGTTCGGAAAATCGCCGAAGAGCCTGTTTGACTGGCTTGAATCCTTTTAGGATGTTTAGGCTGTGTTCTGCCAATCTGCGTGGGATTCCTGGCATATCTGAAGGGTGCCAGGCAAAGATGTCCCAATTTTCTCGAAGGAATTCTCGCAGTGCGGCGTCTACATCAGGGTTTAACTGTGCCCCGATGGAGGCCGTCTTTGTTGGGTCCGTTGGATGGACCTGGAATTTGAATATTTCATCCGCTGGTTTAAAGGAGGTGGACTTGGATCTCTTATCGAGTATCACATCATCCCTATTCACCGTAGAGTGCAGCGCAGTGAGTTCCTCCGCCACTAGGGCTTTGGATAGTGCCTCCAGGGCTAATGCGGCTGTCTTGTTTTCGGCACGGAGTGCTGTGTCCAGATCACTGACGAGAGTGATTATTCCGCCGGGCCCGGGCATCTTAAGCTTCATGTACCCATAATGGCGTATGGCTTGAAAAATTGTGAATGCTTCTCGTCCTAATATAGCGTGATATCCGCTGCTGAACGGGGCCACTTGGAACGTGACCTCCTCGGACCTGTAATTGTCCGGCGAGCCGAGCACCACATCAAGTGTGATTTTTCCTGTGCAGCTTGCTTCCCGGCTAGGGATTATTCCTCTAAAGGTTGTGCTACTTCGCTCAATGCGGCTCCAGTCTATTTCCATTTTTTGAAGAGTTTCCTCGTAGATGAGGTTTAATCTGCTGCCTCCATCCATGAGTACCTTGGTAAGACGAAAGCCGTCCACTATTGGACTGAGGACCAATGCGGCTGGTGCTCGGGCTGTTTGGAATTTAGGTTCGTCGCTGGCGTTGAAGGTGATGGCCGTGTCGCTCCATGGATTTGTTGTTGCTACTTGGTAGACTTCGGCGAGGCTGCGGATTGTTCGTTTCCGCATATTATTTGATGCGAAAGTCTCGAAGACTGTTGACACCGTACTGGTACTGTTAGAGTGGTTCTCTGGGGTTAGAAGCTCTTCGCCACTTTTGGCCACCTGCCGCAGTATCCAACATGCTCGAAGGCTATGTGTTGGAGTGGCGCCTTCTGTACTGTGAATTTTACAGGGTCCGCTGAGCCACCCCTCCAGTACGGTTCCATGCCCTTTATGGGGTTTTTGCTTTTTGGTTTTTGTACCTGGTGCCTGAGTATGATGCACCCTTTTGTTTCGGACTAGGGTTGTATTCAGAGCCGGATTGTCCCAAAACTTAGTTTCGGTTTTCCGAAAACTCTCCATCGCACAGTACTTGCGTACTATGGACGCCAGGTCGGCGAATCGTGTAATTTCACGATGACTTATGGCGTTCAAGATTCCCTTGTCCGTGCAATTATTGCAGAAAATTGAAACTGCATTTTCCTCACGACAGTCTTTTATCCTGTCCATAACCAGGAGGAATCTGGCCCAGTAATGATGTACTGTTTCAGCGGGCTCTTGCCGGATTTGAGATAGATCGCATATGTTTGGGTGCGTGGGTGGAATTGAGTCCGAAACCCTACCCATCTCGAGGCTCAAGGGCCGGAAGATTTCCGAATTTGGAAGCTTGGATTGCTGGACGTTGTCCAACGAGTCTGGTCCGATGTCTGACTTTAGGTTCAGTGCTTGATCGACGTCCGTCCCTCCGCGGGAATCCGGCATGGAGGGTTCGGGAGTCCGAACATAACTAGTTTTCAATGTAGAAGAAGAATCGCCGCGTTGTTCCTCTACCACAGCAACATGGTGGGTAACCTGGGGAGAGTTAATCTCTCTCAGATCGGTTTTAAGCCCAATCTGATTGTAGTCTGTAGCGACTCCTAGGGCGGCGATGCGATCCAAGAGCTCTATTGGATCCAGCTGCTTGGCGAATTCCGAGTTGATGTGAAGATTGCTTTTGACGACCCGAGAGGTCATCGTCAAAGCGGTGGCCGAATAGGCGGTCATGAGAAAACCACCTAACCGGATAGTTTGGCCGGCGGCCAGGGCTCCTGTAGTGATGATACCGTCTTTAAAGACGGGAAGACGCATCCTTCCTGATCGCGACGGCACAGAGGAACTCTCAATGAAAGCACCAATGTCGGTGTCAAAACCGGCGGATCTCGGATAGGGGGTCCCGAACTGTGCGTCTAGGCGGATGGTAACAGGAGACAAGGGACACAATGTTTTTACCCAGGTTCGGGCCCTCTCGATGGAGGTAAAACCCTACTCCTGCTTGCTTGATATTGATGATATGGGTAGTACAAGAGTGGATCTACCACGAGATCAAGGAGGCTGAACCCTAGAAGCTAGCCTATGGTATGATTGTTGTAATGGTTGTTCGTCCTAGACTAAAACCCTCCGGTTTATATAGACATCGGAGAGGGCTAGGGTTACACAGAGTCGGTTACAATGGTAGGAGATCTACATATCCGTATTGCCAAGCTTGCCTTCCATGCCAAGGAAAGTCCCATCCGAACACGGGACGAAGTCTTCAATCTTGTATCTTCATAGTCTTGGAGTCCGGCCGATGATGATAGTCCGGCAGTCCGGACACCCCCTAGTCCAGGACTCCCTCAGTTTGTTATTCATGCTAGAATTGTATTGATCGAAAACTTAAATACATGTGTGAATACATAAAAAAATATTGTGTCCCTAGTAAGCCTCTACTAGGCTAGCTCATTGATCAAAGATGGTTAAGGTTTCCTAACCATGGACATGTGTTCACATTTGATAACGGGATCACATCATTAGGAGAATCATGTGATGAAAAATACCCATCCGTCAGGTTAGCATAATGATCATTTAGTTTATTTCTATTGCTTTCTTCATGTCAAATACATATTCCTTCGACTATGAGATTATGCAACTCCTGGATACCAGAGGAATACCTTGTGTGCTATCAAATGTCACAACGTAACTGGGTGATCTTAAAGATGCTCTACAGGTATCTCCGAAGGTGTTTGTTGAGTTGGCATAGATCGAGATTAGGATTTGTCACTCCGAGTATCGGAGAGGTAACTCTGGTCCCTCTCGATAATACACATCATAATCAATCAAGCAAATGACTAAAGAGTTAGTCACGAGGTGATGTATTACGGAACAATTAAAGAGACTTGTCGGCAACGAGATTTAACTAGGTATAGAGATACCGACGATCGATTCTCGGGCAAGTAACACACCGATGGACAAAGGGAATTATGTATGCTGTCATAACGGTTCGACCGATAAAGATCTTCGTAGAATATGTAGGAGCCAATATGGGCATCCAGGTTCCGCTATTGGTTATCGACCAAAGAGGTGTCTCGGTCATGTCTATATAGTTCTCGAACCCGTAGGGTCCGCACGCTTAACATTCGTGACCAAATGTTGTTCGGAGTCCAGAGATCACGCACATGACGAGGAGTCTCAAAATGGTCGAGAGGAAAAGATTGATATATAGGACGGTGGTATTCGGACACCGGAAGTGTTTACCGGGTACATATCGGGTCACCGGAAGGGGTTCCGGGCACCCCCGGCAAAAGATATGGGCCTATGGGCCAAGAGGGGAAACGCACCAGCCAGAAGGGGCTGGTGCGCCCCCATATGGGCCGACCTAGTGAGGGAGTCCTGGATTAAGGGGTCCTCAGATAGCCGGACTATATACTTTGGCCAAATTGTTGGACTATGAAGATACAAGATTGAAGACTTCGTCCCGTGTCCGGATGGGACTCTCCTTTGCGTGGAAGGCAAGCTTGGATATTCGGATGTGTAGATTTCCTTCTCTGTAACTGACTTTGTGTAACCCTAGCCCCCTCCGGTGTCTATATAAACCGGAGGGTTTAGTCCGTAGGACAAGAACAATCATTATCATAGGCTAGCTTCTAGGGTTTAGCCTCTACAATCTCGTGGTAGATCAACTCTTGTAATACTCATATCATCAAGATCAATCAAGCAGGAAGTAGGGTATTACCTCAATCGAGAGGGCCAGGACCTGGGTAAAACATCGTGTCCCCTGCCTCCTGTTACCATTAGCCTTAGACGCGCAGTTCGGGACCCCCTACCCGAGATCCGCCGGTTTTGACACCGACATTGGTGCTTCCATTGAGAGTTCCACTGTGTCATCACTGTAAGGCTCGATGGCCCCTTCGATCATCTTCAACGACGCAGTCCAGGGGGAGGTTTTCCTTCCCAGACAGATCTTCATATTTGATGGCTTCGTACCCGAGATCCGCCGGTTTTGACATCCACAGCTACGCCCCTGGCCATCAGGTCAGGTTTGGAAGCTTAAACTACACTGCCGACATCTGCGGAGACTTGATCTTCGATGGGTTCGATCCCATGACAGGTGCGCCGAACAGTCACAACGGACATGACTTTGATCTGTCATCGGGCAGTATTCAGGAGATCACACCCGCATTGGTGCAGGGAATCAATCCGGAGCAGATCGTGCCTTCCGAAGATGGGTGGATGGACCCCGCCACGGAGGCCGCACACTCATCGGCATTGGAGACGAACACTGATCCCACCTCCTGTGAGAGCGGTGTCGTTGGACCCCCGGACTCTTCCCCGGTTGCAGGATCCGAACCGCGTGCGTCCGTGCCTATCGAAGCAGATTGGGCACCCGACATGGTGTTCACCGCTGCGGATATTTTTCACCACTCACCCTTGGGAGATGTGCTGAACTCATTAAGGTCTCTGTCCTTGTCAGGAGACTCTTAGCCGAACTATGTCCGGCTCGAGTGGGGAGCAGACGATGAAGAAATTCGTCCCCCACCCACCACCCACTTTATAGCCACTGTCGATGACTTAACCGACATGCTTGACTCCGACTCCGAAGACATCGACGGTATGGACGACGATGCAGGAGAAGAACAGGACGCCTATAGGGCACTAGACCGCCACCTCCTCATATGATTTATATGGTGGATACCCCTAAAGAAAACAATGGCGATGAGGCAGCAGAGGATAACCCCTTGGGGAAGCAATCTAGACAACGGCGTCATTGGCGCCGCTCCCAACCCTGCCATAGCAAAAATAGTGATACCGGCACAAGGGATGACAATCTGGATGGTGCCGAAGATGAATACAATCCTGCCTAGCCAAGCTTCGAGCAGGCCGAGCAAGAGGAGGGGCAAGCTAGCCCTAAAGAAAAGGCAAAGGATGGAGAATCAGAGGACGATAACTACATGCCTCTCTTCGAAGACGAGGTGAGCCTTGGCGATGAAGAATTCATCGTACCTGAGGACCCCGTCGAGCAGGAGCGCTTCAAACGCCGGCTTATAGCCACTGCAAAAAGCTTGAAGAAAAAATGGCAACAGCTTGAAGCTGATCAGGATCTGCTAATGGACAGATGGACCAAGGTCCTGGCTGCCGAGGAATACGGACTCGAGCGCCCTAGCAAAAGCTACCCAAAGCGCAGGCTGGTACCTCAACTCAAGGAGGAGGCCTTAAAGCCCATGCTACCAGCGCATGATGCGGCTGACCGGCCACCCCATGGCCACGACAAAGCGGCTTACCAGCCCGACGTCCAGACCGCACCCCGTCGCCAATCAAATGACAATACTAAGGCCCAGGGCTACACGAAGGACCTGCGAGAAGTATTGCAAAACAAAGCAGGACAGTCAAGATCAATCTATGGATCACGGGGGCGCACCACAAGACGTGATGATGACCGTCACACAGGATACAATAAACAAAAGTCCGGCTGAGCCAAATACAATAGACCGGACTCATTCGAACTACGTCGGGATGTAGCCCGGCATAGAGGCACCGCACACCCCCTATGCTTCACTGATGAAGTTATGGATCATGAATTCCCAAAAGGGTTTAAACCCATAAATATTGAATCATATGATGGCACAACAGACTTCGCGGTATGGATCGAAGACTTTCTTCTCCACATCCACATGGCCCGCGGCGATGACTGACATGCCATAAAGTACCTACCACTTAAGCTCAAAGGACCGACTAGGCATTGGCTTAATAGCCTGCCAGCAAGCTCCATTGGCAGTAGGGAGGATCTGGAAGACGCATTCCTTAATAACTTCCAGGGCACTTACGTGCGACCACCGGATGTTGATGACTTAATTCACATAACCCAGCAGCCCGGAGAGTCAGCCAGGAAATTCTGGACTCGGTTCCTAACCAAAAAGAACCAAATTGTCGACTGTCCGGATGCCGAAGCCTTAGCGGCCTTCAAGCATAACATCCAAGACGAATGGCTCGCCCGACATCTCGGCCAAGAGAAGCCAAAGTCCATGGCAGCCCTCACGACACTCATGACCCGCTTCTGCACAGGCGAGGATAGCTGGCTGGCTTGCAGCAACATCACACCCAAAAACTCAGGCGATTCAGATGCCAGGGATAGTAATGGCAAGCCACGACGGAATAGACATAAACATCGCAATAATGGCGACAACACCGAAGACACGACAGTCAATGTCGGCTTCAGAGGCTTTAAATCCGGATAGCGGAAAAAGCCATTCAAGAGAAATGGTCTGGGCTCATCCAGTTTGGACCGCATACTCGATCGCTCATGTCAAATTCACGGCACACCGGATAAACCAGCGAACCACACTAACAGGGAATGTTGGATGTTTAAACAGGCCGGCAAGTTGAATGCTGAAAACAAGGAAAAGGGGCTGCATAGCGATGACGACGAAGAGCCCTGACCGCCGAACACGGGAGGACAGAAGAAATTCCCTCCCTAGGTGAAAACAGTGAATATGATATACGCAACCCATATCGCCAAGCGGGAACGGGAGCGTGCACTAAGGGATGTCTATGCGATGGAGCCAGTCACCCCAAAATTTAACCCATGGTCCTCTTGTCCGATCACTTTCGATCGCAGGGACCATCCTACCAGTATCCGTCATGGTGGTTCGGCCGCATTGGTCCTTGACCCCATCATTGACGGATTCCATCTCACACGAGTCCTCATGGACGGCGGCAGCAGCCTGAATCTGCTCTATCAGGACACAATATGCAAAATGGGCATTGACCCCTCAAGGATCAAGCCCACAAAAACCACCTTCAAGGGTGTCATACTCAGTGTAGAGGCCTATTGCACGGGCTCAATCACATTGGAAGTGGTCTTCGGATCTCTGGACAATTTCCGGAGCGAGGAGCTAATCTTCGACATCGTCCCCTTCCGCAGCGGCTATCATCCACTGCTCGGACGAATCGCATTTGCCAAATTCAATGCGGTAACGCATTATGCATATCTCAAGCTCAAAATGTCAGGACCTCGCAGGGTTATTGCAGTTAATGGAAACACAGAGCGCTCGCTTCGTACGGAGGAGCACACTGCGGCCCCTTGCAGCGGAAGTACAAAATAGCCTTCTTAGGCAAACAGCCATCTCAGCGATGAAGAACCCGGATACTGCCAAGCGAGTCCGGAGTACTCGGCTACAGGATCGGCCGGCATGACCAAAGCTCGACTAGCAATTCGGCCTCCACCCTAGTCCTAGCCAAGCGGCGATATTCGTGCCACGCGTACATAACTACACACTTAAAATACCATGGGCATAGGCGGAGACACGACCATGAAACAGTCCATAATGTGGTTCGACCGCCCCAGGACACGCACATTTTTGCACCCCTTTCTTCTTTCAGGTCCCTACCTTCAGGAGGCTCTTCCGAAAGACCGGCTATCGGACACATAGCGGGACGGACACACCATGAGGACAAGAAGCTTTGGCGTGTGAGGGAATCCTCAGGTGGTCTCTGATAACAATCGTTATACCTGTTTTACATAACTGCATACCGCCCGCTCCTAGTTAGGATGTGTCAAACAGCCCTATTCTGCTTATCGCACTACTTGTATATGTACGCTTTGACGTATCATTTTAAAGGGAAAATAGTATACAGCGTCAACTTGCTATTAAGTTTATTTGCCCCTTTTTCTTTACTGCTTATTTATTTTACCCGTGCATTTTGGCACGACCAGTCTGCCAGGGGCTTCAGTACCCCATAACCTGGCAAGACAAGTCCGAACACTTTCAACAGTGCGGCACCCCGAACTTATAGCACTATATGCATCAGCTCCGAATCATGTCTTGGGTCAATAGTTGGGTTTGCCCGGCTCCTATGTTTTGGTACCTTACGTTCCGCTATATCGGCTAAGGTAGCGCAGGGAGAACTACTGCGATTATGTCCCGGTTCTTCCAGACGAGCACCTCAGTAGAGAAAGCCGAAAGCTGACTGTCATGATTAGGCGAGAGCTGGTCGCTGTTCGAGAGGTCTCAAATCCCTAAAGATTTTTTCCGCGTCAGGCGAGGAATCGGCCTCGTCCGATTTAGGCATGCATAGCGCCCCAAGTCCGGTCTTCCGGATACTAGGGGCTTCGCCAAAATTTAAAATTATAGACTTCTATGGCTAAGTGAGGGCGATAAAGCCGTATAGTCTGATTGCCTCGTTCGTGGCGCTAAACACCTCCTTAAAAGGACCAAAAACTTGGATAAAGAGTGTTTATACTTATCCCGAACACCCCAGTACTAGTTACATGGGGCGGAAGCCGACGACTGGCCAACTCTCAAGAATTTTTACAACGGCCGCACAGAAGGTAATATTTTAAATTAACAAGCGCCTACATAGCACACATGAACTGGTTTTCATAATACAGGATGACATGATTACATTCATTCAAATATCACATCCTTCGTACATTCATCTGCCACAAGGCGGGCACCCTTAATGACATTGTCATAGTACTGTTCGGGGTGGCGATGTTCCTTGCCCTTTGGTGGCCTCTCCGTCACCAGCTTCTCGGTGTCCATCTTCCCCCATTGCACCTTCGCACGGGCCAAAGCCCTGCGTGCACCCTCAATACAGACGGACCGCTTGACGACTTCAATCCGCGGACAGGCATTCACCATCCGCTTGATAAAGCCGAAGTAACTGTTGGGTAGGGGCTCGTCGGGCCATAGTTGGACTATGAAGTCCTTCATGGCCAGTTCGGCCGCCTTGTGGAGTTCGACCAATTGCTTTAGCTGGTCGCTCAAGGACATCGGGTGTTCGGCCCCAATATACTGGGACCAAAATAGCTTCTCTGTCGAGCTTCCCTCCTCGGCCTGGTAGAACTCTATGTCATTAGAGATGTTGCGTGGCAGATCTGCAGATGCTCCTAGAGAGCTCTGAATTCAGGTAAGTAAAAGGAAAGCCTCGTCCACATGCTTCCTTTGCATAATGAAAGCCTTACCCGCAGCTATCTTCTTGGCCGCCCCAATTTCCTGGAGGGCCTTCTGGGCTTCGGCCTTAGTGTCTAGTGCACTCTGAAGGGCCTTCGCAAGCTCTGACTCTTGTGTCTTGGAGTCACGCTTCAAGGACTCAAACTTTTTGATGAAGTCCTGAAGCTCTTGCTGGACCTCATCTACTCGTGCCGCTTGTTTTTCGCGCTCGATGCTCTCCTTGGCCGCTATGCTTTCGGCCTCGGATAGTGCCTTCTTGAGGGACGCCACTTCAGTCACGGCCCCTAGTAAAATCCATCGTGCTTCTATTAGCATCAACGATGTTTTCCTTTGAATATAACGCTCAGACGGGGTATTACTTACCTTTGTTCTCCTCGAGTTGCCTCCTCACGAGGCCGAGCTCTTCTTCAGCCTGCCCAAGGCTCTGCCTCAGTCCGGCGACCTCCGCAGTGGAAGCAACGGCGGCCAGCTGTGACGCCTGCTTATTCACAAAGACATAATATGATTAGACTCCTGGGAAAACATATTTGACCCTTTGTTCGGCTTTTCTTCCCGAACAACAAACAGAGCATCAGGGGCTATTGTCTGTACTGTGATACGTTCTTATAACTTAAAACACTTACCTCAAAGCCTATCAGGAGGCTAGCGCAGGCTTCGGTCAATCCACTTTTCACGGATTGGACATTCGCAATCACCGTACTCATAAGAGTACGGTGTCCTTCATTAAGGAAAGCGCTCTGAAGCGCTTCCACCAAGTTATCCGATGCCTCTGGATGAGTAGAGGTCATCGGCACAGACGGCTCGCCCTCCTTGACGGGCGGCTGCCAGCCTGAATCCGGAACCACTGGAGGTTCTGGTGCAGTATCCGGCTGGGGGCCAAGCCTACTGCAGCCCCCTTCGTCCAATCCATGGGGATCTTCCCCATGAGCCCAGCATCGGGAGTCTCGCCTTGAGGCGTATCCAGGACTACCTCCTCCTGGCCCAGCATCCTTTGAGATAACACCTCGGTGTCATCTGCGGGCCGGGGGGTAGAAGCCGTTGGGAGCGAATAGCTATTCATCTCCGACGAACTCAAGGACCCATCCGAGGAGGGCAAGTCGATGTGGGCTTTGGGTGGACTGCACAAGCAAGTCTAGACATAGTGAGTAAAGATAAAAACATGCAAAGGGTGTTATGGCATCTGGATACTTACAACTTTGCCAGGGGCTTGGCCCTTGGTAGCCACTCCTCCTCGCTGTAGGCGGCGGTTGTAGAGTGGTCCGGAGGGAGAGTCCTTCCCCTCTTGGACCCTTCGGTCTCCCCGGAAGGGGCGGCCTTCCTTTTCTTCTCCCCCTCGTTTTGGGGGAGAGGGTTTTCTTCTTCCTCCTCCTCGTTGTCGTTGGAGGAGTGCCCCTCGGTGTCTTCGGATGACGAGTCCGGCACCACATTGTGGCGGAGACTTTTTCTGGTCCCCACGTCCTTCTTCTTGGCCTTCTTCTCCGGCACCTTATAAGGCGCCGGAACCAGCATCTCCGTCAGGAGAACGGTTGCTGGATCTTCAGGCAACGGAGCCGGACAGTCGATACGCTCCGCCATCTCCACGTATTCCTGTTAGATCGGTGCGATGGCTTAAGTTCCTCCCACGAATATGCTGAGGAAAGGCACACCTTGCAAAATGTAGAATGCGCACCGCATTGGCGCGGCGCTTGGCGCCGAGTCCGCGGTCCTCGAAAGTGGGAGGAGGGACTTCGCCGGACTTGAACAACACCTTCTAGACGTCTTTGTGCGTCATGTCAAAGAGCTCTTGCAGTGTCTGGTGTTGGGCCGCGTCGAACTCCCACAGATTGAATGCCCGTCTTTGACACGGGAGAATCCGCCGAAATAGCATGACCTGGACCACATTGACAAGCTTGATATTCTTGGTTATCATATTCTTGACGCAGTTCTGGAGTCTAGTCAGCTCCGCAGATGCGCCATAGGCTAGGCCTTTCCCGTTCCAGGAAGTAAGCCGCATAGGGATGCCAGATCGGAATTCGGGGACCGCCACCCAGTTGGCGTCGCGCGGCTCGGTGATGTAGAACCACCCTGATTGCCACCCCTTCATGGTCTCCGCAAAGGAACCCTCGAGCCAGGTGACGTTGGGCATCTTGCCCACCATGGCACCACCACACTCCGCCTGCTGGCCGACCACAATCTTCGGCTTCACGTTGAAGATCTTTAGCCACAGGCCGAAGTGGGGCCTGATGCGGAGAAAAGCCTCGCACACGACAATGAACACCGAGATGTTGAGGATGAAGTTAGGGGCCAGATCATGAAAAGCCATCCCGTAATAGAACAAGAGCCCGCGGACAAATGGGTGGAGGGGGAATCCCAGTCTGTGGACGAAGTGGGTGAAGAACATGACCCTCTCATGGGGTCCTGGAGTCGGAATGATCTGCCCTGCGTCCGGGAGCCGATGGGCAATATCTGCGGCCAAATATCCGGCCGCCCGGAGCTTCGTAATGTTCTCCTCCTTGACAGAGGAGGCCACCCACTTGCCTCCCGCTCCGGACATGTTTGGCTGTGCAGAGAAGGTGGGATCTGGGGCGCTGGAGCTCGAGTGTGCGAGAATGGATGAGTGCAGAAGGAAGAGGGCGTGGGTGAAAGATGAGAATTCTTATCTCTTTATAAAGGCGGTAGAAACTGTGCGCCTCCCCACTTGCCCGTTAAGATCGCTTATTTCCCCAGCGCCACGACTGATGGCGTGGTTGGGTTACCCATACCCGTATTGATGAGAATCCTGTGATAAGGGGACACGATCTATGCTTCGACAAGACGTGTCAAGGAAACTGCCTCGCATTATGTGCAATAGCTGGTTGTGAAGAACGGTTCGAATAATGACCGGACTGTGGCGTGATGTCATGCTATAAAAAGCTATCAGCAGATTGGATTTGTGGAATATTATACTCTCCACGGTGGAATGTGGAGTTCATTTTGTAGAGCCGGACAAGATCCTTGTGTCCTAAATCTTCTATGGAGTATTCGGAGATGGAACCCGCCTTGCAATGCCGAAGACAATCTGTGCGCCGGACTCATCGTCATTGACGCCTGGTTCAGGGGCTACTGAGGGAGTCCTGGATTAAGGGGTCCTCGGACAGACGGACTATATACTTTGGCCGAACTGTTGGACTATGAAGGTACAAGATTGAAGAGTTCGTCCCGTGTCTGGATGGGACTCTCCTTTGCGTGAAAGGCAAGCTTGGATATTCGGATGTGTAGATTTCCTTCTCTGTAACCGACTTTGTGTAACCCTAGCTCCCTCCGGTGTCTATATAAACCGGAGGGTTTAGTCCATAGGACAAGAACAATAATAATCATAGGCTAGCTTCTAGGGTTTAGCCTCTACGATCTCGTGGTAGATCAACTCTTGTAATACTCATATCATCAAGATCAATCAAGCAGGAAGTAGGGTATTACCTCCATCAAGAGGGCCCGAACCTAGGTAAAACATCGTGTCCCCTGCCTCTTGTTACCATTAGCCTTAGATGCATAGTTCGGGACCCCCTACCCGAGATCCGCCAGTTTTTACACCGACACCTAGGAGGAGAAAGAAAGAGGGGAAGGGAAAGGAAAGAGTGGAATAGGATTCCCCCTTCCTTCCCTCTCCCCCATCTTTCCTTCCCCCTCCGACAAACATTGCCGGGGAGAGGGGCGCGGCCAAGGGCAGGAGCCCAAGTAGGATTCAGACCTACTTGGGGCGCCCCTTGCCTCTCCCATCTCCATCCCACCTATATATATGAGTAGGGGGGTGCCTAGCACACCCCAGACAATTACCTAGCCATGTGCGGCGCCCCCTGCACCGTTTACACCCCTGGTCATATTTTCGTCGTGTTTAGGCGAAGCACCGCGAAGATCACTTCACCACCACCATCACCATGTTGTCCTACTGACGGAGCTTATCTACTACCTCGACGTCTTGCTGGATCAAGAAGGCGAGGGACATCACTGAGCTGAAGGTGTGCAGAACGTGGAGGTGCCGTGTGTTTGGTACTTGATCGGTTGAAGCGCGAAGAAGTTTGACCACATAACCCGTGTTGTGAAACGCTTCTGCCTACGGTCTGCGAGGGTACATAGACACACTCTTTCCCTTGTTGCTATGCATCTCCATGGATAGATCATTGCGTGTGCATAGAATTTTTTTGTTTTCCATGCAATGATTCCCAACAATGCGAATTGCTTCATCCTCCGTCAGTCGCCTTGATCGATTCTGGCTTCTTGAATGTTCAAGTGAAATGAGCAACTGATAACCCACAAGTACAGGGGATCACAACAGTTTTCGAGGGTAGAGTATACAACCCAAATTTATTGATTCAACACAAGCGAAGCCAAATAATATTCTCAAGTATTAGCAGCTGAGTTGTTAATTCAACCACACCTGAAAGACTTAATATTTGCAGCACAATATTTAGTAGCAAAGTAGTATGGAAGTAACCATAATGGTGGCAAAAGTAACAGTAACAGTAATGGTGGCAAAAGTAACAGTAACGGTTTTGTAGCGATCGTAACAGTGGCAACGGAAAAGTAACTAAGCAAAGATCAATATGTGAAAAGCTCGTAGGCAATGGATCAGTGATAGATAATTATGTCAGATGCAATTCATCATGCAATAGTTATAACATAGGGTGACACAGAACTAGCTCCAGTTCATCAATGTAATGTAGGCATGTATTCCGAATATAGTCATACGTGCTTATGGAAAAGAACTTGCATGACATCTTTTGTCCTACCCTCCCGTGGCAGCGGGGTCCTATTGGAAACTAAGGGATATTATGGCCTCCTTTTAATAGAGTACCATACCAAAGCATTAACACCTAGTGAATACATGAACTCCTCAAACTACGGTCATCACCGGGAGTGGTCCCGATTATTGTCACTTTGGGGTTGTCGGATCATAACACATAGTAGGTGACTATTGACTTGCAAGATAGGATCAAGAACTCACATATATTCATGAAAACATAATAGGTTCAGCTCTAAAATCATGGCACTCAGGCCCTAGTGACAAGCATTAAGCATGGCAAAGTCATAGCAACATCAATCTTAGAACATAATGGATATTAGGGATCAAACCCTAACAAAACTAACTCGATTACATGGTAAATCTCATCCAACCCATCACCGTTCAGTAAGCCTACGATGGGATTACTCACTCATGGTGGTGAGCATCATGAAATTGGTGATAGAGGATGGTTGATGATGACGATGGCGATGGATTCCCCTCTTCGGAGCCCCGAATGGACTCCAGATCAACCCTCCCGAGGAAGATTAGGGCTTGGCGGTGGAATCCTTCTCTTTGATTTTTTCTCCCCGAAAGCGAATATATGGAGTTGGGGTTGAGGTCAGTGGAGTCCCAGGGGGCCCACGAGGCAGGGCGGCGCGCCCCAGGGGGGCGCGCCTTGCACCCTCCTGGACAGGGTGTGGGCCCCCTGATGTTGATTCTTTCACCAATATTTTTTATGAATTCCAAAACGTGCCTCCGTGGATTTTCTGGTCATTCTGAGAACTTTTATTTCTGCACAAAAATAACATCATGGCAGTTCTGCTGAAAACAGTGTCAGTCCGGGTTAGTTCCATTCAAATCATGCAAGTTAGTTATCCAAAACAAGGGCAAAAGTGTTTGGAAAAGTAGATACGTTGGAGACGTATCAACTCCCCCTAGCTTAAACCTTTGCTTGTCCTCAAGCAATTCATTTGACAAACTGTAATTGATAAAGAGAAAACTTTTACAAACTCTGTTTGATCTTGTTGTTGCAAATATGTAAAGCCAGCATTCAAGATTTCAGTAAAGATTAGGAACTAACCATATTCACAATAACATTTAGGTCGCATGTTTACTCATATCAATGGCATAATCAACTAGCGAGCAATAATAATAAACCTCGGATGGCAACACTTTCTCAAAATAATCATAATATGATGTTACAAGATGGTATCTTGCTAGCCCTTTCTGAGATCGCAAAACATAAATACAGAGCACCTCTGAAGATAAAGGACTAACTAGACATTGTAAATGATGGTAAAAGAGATCCAGTCACAATCATACTCAATGTAAATTAATAGCAATGCGTGTAAATGACAGTGGTGCTCTCCAACTAGTGCTTTTTAATAAGAGGATGATGACTCAACATAAAAGTAAATAGATAGGCCCTTCGTAGAGGGAAGCAGGGATTTGTAGAGGTGCCAGAGCTCGAGTTTTGAAATAGAGATAAAAATATTTTGAGCGGTATACTTTCATTGTCAACATAACAACTGAGAGATCTTGATATCTTCCATGCTACATACATTATAGGCGGTTCCCAAACAGAATGGTAAAGTTTATACTCCCCCACCACTAACAAACATCAATCCATGGCTGGCCCGAAACAACGGGTGCCGTCCAACTAACAACAATCCTGGGGGAGTTTTGTTTGCATTTATTTTGATTTGATTTGAGCATGGGACTGGGCATCCCAGTTACCGGCCATTTTCCCGTGAATGATGATCCTAGTCCACTCATCGTGAGAATAACCCACCTAGCATGGAAGATATAGACAACCCTAGTTGATACATGAGCTATTCGAGCATACAAAACAGAATTTCATTTGAAGGTTTAGAGTTTGGCACATACAAATTTACATGGAACGGCAGGTAAATACCGCATATAGGAAGGTATGGTGGACTCATATGGAATAACTTTGGGGTTTATGGAAGTGGATGCACAAGCAGTATTCTCGCTTAGTACAAGTGAAGGCTAGGAAGAGACTGGGAAGCGACCAACTAGAGAGCGACAACAGTCATGAACATGCATTAGGATTAATCAACAATGAGTGCAAGCATGAGTAGGATATAAATCACCATGAACATAAACATCATGGAGGCTATGTTGATTTTGTTTCAACTACATGCGTGAACATGTGCCAAGTCAAGACACTCGAATCATTCAAAGGAGGATACCACCCTATCATACCACATCACAACCGTCTTAATAGCATGTTGGCACGCAAGGTAAACCATTATAAACTCCTAGTTGATTAAGCATGGCATGAGCAACTATAATCTCTAATTGTCATTGCAAACATGTTTCATCCATAATAGGCTGAATCAGGAACGGTGGACTAATCATATTTACAAAAACAAGATAGGTCGAGTTCATACCTGCTTCTCTAATCTTAGTTAGTCCATCATATATCGTCATTATTGCCTTTCACTCGCACGACCGAACGGTGTGGATAATAATAATAGTGCACATGCATTGGACTAAGATGGAATCTGCAAGCATCTAATACAAAGGAGAAGACAAGGTAATATGGGCTCTTGGTTAGATTAACAATAATGCATATGAGAGCCACTCAACATTTTCATCGTGGTCTTCTCCTCTCGACCCCCAAAGAAAAGAAAAGAAATAAAACTATTTACACGGGAAAGCTCCCAGCAAGCAAAAGAAGAACGGGAAATCTTTTTGGGTTTTCTTTTAATTACTACTACAAGCATGGAAAGTAAACTAGCTAAAAGCTACAACTAATTTTTTTTGTTTTTTCTTAAGGTTTTTCAAACACACAAGAAGAAAGCAAGAAGGAAAAATAAACAAGCATGGATGGTACAATGAAAAAGTATGAGCACCGACAACTAGCATGAGTGTGTGAACATGAATGTAACGTCGGTGAGAAATACCTACTCCCAAGCTTAGGCTTTTGCCCTAAGTTGGTCTATGCCCATGGATCGAAGATACTCTCTCCGGTGTACTGAGGAGAGTCCTCATCTCCTCCGGATCCCACTGATAAACATACTATCGATAGGGGTCAAGTGGTGGCTCTGGCTGAGGCTCTAGAACTTGTGTCAGATTCCAGTATGCATAAATGGCCTCAGGCAAGATGAGGTGCGTGCCTGAAAGTATGTTAAACAAAGAGGGTGCATGCAAGGTAATAGTCTTAGAGTGAGTTTTATCAAATATCAAGTTATACTTAAGCATCTGCTTCTTATTTTTAACAATAAAGTCATGTGCTACCATACTCTTATAATCTAGAAAAATAGTGGGCAACAACTTTTCCTCTTTCTCATGATGCCTAATAGGTATCTCAAAGTGTTTAGCAAGGCGTGAAGCAAAGATGCATCCGAAGATGGGGCCCTTTGTACGGTTCAGACTTAACCGTTTAGCAGCAATAGCGCCTAAGCTGAAAGTTGTATCACGAAACAAAGCATGGCGCAAACTAACATGGTCAGGAGCACTAAGGTGTCCACTGTTCCCGCGACCAATTAAGCATCTAACTAGCAAATATCGCAAAGTAACGTAGAACAGGAAAATGTATACTAGTAGTTCTTGCATCGGAAACTTTCCTCGCTTCCCCTACAACAATTCTATCAATAAATCCATACACATCGCTAGGATGTGGTTCCTCTATGCTGCCCATAAAGGGTATCTTGCAAACCCGACAAAAATCATGGAGTGACATCTCCTTAACCTCATCATATAGGTGAAACTCCACTGAAGGTGGTGATTTCTTAGCATGGAAATAAATTTTTTGCATGAAATAATAGTGAGTAGGAGATATTGTTCGTGCTGGTCGTGGAGGAAGTCGGTGAGGCCTGCATTCTCACCCAAGTAATAAAAATCGTCGTGAATTCCGGCGGCCCTCAAGAATGCATCACAAGGCCATTCGCACGGCCGGACCTCCGCGGTGCGAGGAAGATTGTATTTGGGATTTTATTCTCCTCATTCTGCTTATCCTTCGAGATTCGGCTCGAGGAGCCCCTCAACAATCTCTTCATCATTTTCTTTCTCTGAAATTTTCTGAAATTTTTAGTGACTCAAAATAAAAGTGAACCAAACTCAACAAGATTGATAGCAACTACTCCCACAAGTTCCTAGAGGCTATATCATGCATTAACACTACTTTGGACCATATAAATTTGACATGCAAGCTCAAGAACAGGGTCACCTCGGCAACAAGAAATCGCAATAAATAAATCACTAGAAAAAAACTAATTGGACCATTGGAGGAGTCACATACCGAAGAACAATCTCTCAAAACAGTTTTGTGAATGGAGCTTTGAGCAAGGAGATCGAAAATGTCAGCAGGATGAGCTAGAACACGGGTTTGAGCTATGGGAGGATTTTTTCCTGGAGGAAGACGAAGTGAGTGGGTGCTGGAATAAGTGGAGGGGGTCCACATGGGGCCCATGAGGCAGGGGGCGCGCCCCAGGGGGCGCCCTGTGCCCTCGTGGCCAAATGGTGGGTCCCCCTGGTGTGTTCTGAGTGCCAGAAATTCTTAAATATTCTACAAAAAATCATACTTCATTTTCAGGGCATTTGGAGAACTTTTATTTTCGGGGTATTTTTTATTGCATGGATAACTGAGAAAACAGACAGAAAAATACTATTTTTGTTGTATTTAATCTAAATAACAGAAAGTAAAATGAGGGTACAGCGAGTTGTGCTTTCTAACTTCATCCATCTCATGCTCATCAAAAGAAATCTACTAACAAGGTTGATCAAGTCTTGTTAACAAACTTCTTCCGAATAACATAAACCAGAGAATTTTCGAATAACACTAGGTTACCTCAACGGGGATATGCATGTCCCCAACAATAAGAATGTCATATTTATTTTTGATAGTAGGAAGAGGGAATTCAAAACCTCCAATAGTAATCGTTGAAATTTTTCCAATAGAATTGATACTATGAACTTGACGTTGTTTCCTCAGAAAGTGTAATGTATGCTCATTACCATTAACATGAAAAGTGACATTACCTTTGTTGCAATCAATAACAGCCCCTGCAGTATTCAAAAAGGGTCTACCAAGGATAATCGACATACTATCGTCCTCGGGAATATCAAGAATAACAAAGTCCGTTAAAATAGTAACGTTTCCCACCACAACAGGCACATCCTCACAAATACCAACAGGTATAGCAGTTGATTTATCGGCCATTTGCAAAAAGATTTCAGTAGGTGTCAACTTATTCAAATCAAGTCTACGATATAAAGAGAGAGGCATAACACAAACATCGGCTCCAAGATCACATAAAGTAGTTTTAACATAGTTTCTTTTAATGGAGCATGGTATACTTGGTACTCCTGGATCTCCTAGTTTCTTTGGTATTCCCCCTTTAAAAGTATAATTGGCAAGCATGGTGGAAATTTCAGCATCCGGTATGTTTGTTTTATTTGTAATAATATCTTTCATATACTTAGCATAAGGATTTGTTTCAAGCATATCAGTCAAACGCATACACAAAAAGATAGGTCTAATCATTTCAGCAAAGCGCTCAAAATCCTCATCATCCTTTTTCTTGGATGGTTTAGGAGGAAAAGGCATGGATTTCTAAACCCATGGTTCTCTTTCTTTACCATGTTTCCTAGCAACGAAGTCTCTCTTATCACAACGTTGATTCTTTTATTGTGGGTTATCAAGATCAACAGCAGGTTCAATTTCTACATCATTATTATTACTAGGTTGAGCATCACCATGAACATCATCATTAACATTATCACTAGGTTCATGTTCATTACCAGATTGTGTTTCAGCATCAGAAATAGAAATATCGTTGGGATTCTCAGGTGTGTCTGTAACAGGTTCACTAGAATCATGCAAAGTCCTATCATTTTTCTTTTTCTTCTTCCTAGAAGGACAAGGTGCATCAATATTAGTTCTATCAGAATCTTGCTCAACTCTCTTAGGATGGCACTCAGGATACAAAGGTTCCTGAGTCATTCTACCATATCTAGTCATGACTCTAACAACATTATCATTTTTCTTGTTATTAAATTCATTGAGCAAATCATCTTGTGCCTTAAGCACTTGTTCTACTTGAGTGCTAACCATAGTTGCATGTGTACTAATGAGCTTAAGGTCACCTTTAACTCTAGACATATAATCACTCAAGTGTTCAATCATATAAGCATTACATTTCAATTGTCTACCAACATAAGCATTGAAGTTTTATGTTTAATAGTGAAATTATCGAACTCATCCAAGCATTGGCTAGCAGACTTATAACGAGGGATATCACCTTCATCAAATCTATAGAGAGAATTTATCTTTACTACATGTGTTGGGTTATCAAGACCTATTGGGGAACATAGTAATTTCAAAAAAATTCTACGCACACGTAAGATCTGGTGATGCATAGCAACGAGAGGGGAGAGTGCTGTCCATGTACCCTTGTAGACCGAAAGCAGAAGTGTTATGACAACACAGTTGATGTAGTCGTACGTCTTCACGATTGACCGATCCTAGTACCGAATGTATGGCACCTCCGCGATCTGCACACGTTCAGCTCGGTGACATCCCACGAACTCCGGTCTAGCAGAGTTTCAAAGGAGAGCTTCAACAGCACGACGGCGTAATGATGGTGATGATGAAGCTACCGGCACAGGGCTTCACCTAAGCGCTGCAACGATATGACCGAGGTGGATTATAGTGGAGGGGGGCACCGCACACGGCTAAGAGATCAATGATCAACCTGTGTGTCTATGGGGTGCCCCCCTTTTCCGTATATAAAGGAGTGGAGGAGGGGGAGAGGGCCGGCCTCCTAGGCGCGCCCAAGGGGGGAGTCCTACTCCCGGTGGGAGTAGGATTCCCCTTTCCCTAGTTGGAGTAGGAGAGGGAAGGAAGGGGGAGAAGGAGAGAAGGAAAGGGGGGCCGACCTCCCTCCCAACTCGGATTGGGCTTGAGGGGGCGCCCCCACCTTGGCCGCCTCCTCCTCCTTTCCACTAAGGACCAATAAGGCCCATTGACTCCCCGAGGGGTTCTGATAACCTCCCGGTACTCTGGTAAATGCCCGAACTCACCCGGAACCATTCCACCGTCCAAACATAGCCATCCAATATATCAATCTTTATGTCTTGACCAATTCGAGACTCCTCATCATGTCCGTGATCATATCCGGGACTCCGAACTACCTTCGGTACATCAAAACACATAAACTCGTAATACCGATCATCACGGAACATTAAGTGTGTGGACCCTACGGGTTCGAGAACTATGTAGACATGGCCGAGACATGTCTCTGGCCAATAACCAATAGCGAAACCTGGATGCTCATATTGGCTCCGACATATTCTGCGAAGATCTTTATCGGTCAAACCACATAACAACATAAGTTGTTCCCTTTGTCATCGGTATGTTACTTGCCCGAGATTCGATCGTCGGTATCTCAATACCTAGTTCAGCCTCGTTACCGACAAGTCTCTTTACTCATTCCGTAATGCATCATCCCGTAACTAACTCATTAGTCACTTTTCTTGCAAGGCTTATAGTGATGTGCATTACCGAGAGGGCCCAGAAATACCTCAACGACAATCGTAGTGACAAATCCTAATCTCGATCTATGCCAACTCAACAAACACCATCAGAGACACCTGTAGAGCACCTTTATAATCACCCAGTTATGTTGCGACGTTTGGTAGCACACAAAGTGTTCCTCCGGTATTCGGAAGTTGCATAATCTCATAGTCATAGGAACATGTTTAAGTCATGAAGAAAGCAATAGCATTATACTAAACGATCAAGTGCTAAGCTAACGGAACGGGTCTAGTCGATCACATCATTCTCTAATGATGTGATACCGTTCATCAAATGACAAATCATGTCTATGGCTAGGAAACTTAACCATCTTTGATTAACGAGCTAGTCAAGTAGAGGCATACTAGTGACATTCTGTTTGTTTATGTATTCACACATGTACTAAGTTTCCGATTAATACAATTCTAGCATGAATAATAAACATTTATCATGATATAAGGAAATATGTAAATAACAACTTTATTATTGCCTCTAGGGCATATTTCCTTTAGTCTCACACTTGCACTGGAGTCAATAATCTAGATTACATTGTGATGATTCTAACACCCCTGGAGTCTTGGTGTTGATCATGTTTTGCTCGTGAGAGAGGCTTAGTCAACGGGTCTGCAACATTCAAATCCATATGTATGTTGCAAATCTCTGTGTCCCCTTCCGACACTTGATGACGGATGGAATTGAAGCGTCTCTTGATGTGCTTAGTTCTCTTGTGAAATCTGGATTCTTCACCAAGGCAATGGCTCCAGTATTGTCACAAAAGATTTTCATTGGACCAGATGCACTAGGTATGACACCTAGATCGGATATGAACTCCTTCATTTGCTGCTTCCGAAGCAGCTATGTACTCCGCTTCACACGTAGATCCCGCCATGATGCTTTGCTTAGAACTGCACCAACTTATAGCTCCACCATTCAATAAAAATACGTATTCGGTTTGTGACTTAGAGTCATCCGGATCAGTGTCAAAGCTTGCATCGACGTAACCATTTATGACGAGCTCTTTGTCACCTCCATAAATGAGAAACATATCCTTAGTGCTTTTCAGGTATTTTAGGATGGTCTTGACCGCTGTCCAGTGATCCACTCCTAGATTACTTTGGTACCTCCCTACTAAACTAACAGCAAGGCACACATCAGGTCTGGTACACAACATTGCATACATGATAGAGCCTATGGCTGAAGAAGAGGGAACATCTTTCATTTTCTCTCTATCTTCTGCAGTGGTCAGGCATTGAGTATGACTCAACTTCACACCTTATAACACATGCAAGAATCCTTTCTTTGCTTGATCCATTTTGAACTTCTTCAAAACTTTATCAAGGTATGTACTTTGTGAAAGTCCAATTAGGCGTCTTGATCTCTCTCTATAGATCATAATGCCCAATATATAAGCAGCATCACCGAGGTCTTTAATTGAAAAACTCTTGTTCAAGTATCCTTTTATGCTATCCAGAAATTCTATATCATTTCCAATCAATAATATGTCATCCACATATAATATTAGAAATGCTACAGATCTCCCACTCACTTTCTTGTAAATACAGGCTTCTCCAAAAGTCTGTATAAAACCATATGCTTTGATCACACTATCAAAACGTTTATTCCAGCTCCGAGAGGCTTGCACCAGTCCATAAATGGATCGCTGGAGCTTGCACACTTTGTTAGCATCCGTTGGATCAATAAAACCTTCGGGTTGCATCATATACAACTCTTCTTCCAGAAATCCATTCAGGAATGCAATTTTTACATCCATTTGCCAAATTTCATAATCATAAAATGCAGCATGTGCTAACATGATTCGGATAGACTTAAGCATCTCTATGGGTGAGAATGTCCCATCGTAGTCAACTCCTTGAACTTGTCGAAAACCTTTTGCAACAAGTCGAGCTTTGTAGACAGTAACATTATCATCAGCGTCAGTCTTCTTCTTGAAGATCCATTTATTCTCTATGGCTTGCCGATCATTGGGCAAGTCAACCAAAGTCAACACTTTGTTCTCATACATGGATCCCATCTCAGATTTCATGGCCTCAAGCCATTTCGCGGAATATGGGCTCATCATCGCTTCCTCATAGTTCGTAGGCTCGTCATGGTCAAGTAACATGACCTCCAGAATAGGATTACCGTACCACTCTGGTGCGGATCTTACTCTGGTTGACCTACAAGGTCCGGTAGTAACTTGATCTGAAGTTTCATGATCATTATCATCAGCTTCCTCACTAATTGGTGTAGTGATCACAAGAACTGATTTCTGTGATGAACTACATTCCAATAAGGGAGCAGATACAGTTACCTCATCAAGTTCTACTTTCCTCCCACTCACTTCTTTCAAGATAAAATCCTTCTCTAGAACGGATCCATTCTTAGCAAAGAACATCTTGCCTTTGGATCTGTGATAGAAGGTGTACCCAACAATTTCCTTTGGGCATCCTATGAAGACACATTTCTCCGATTTGAGTTCAAGCTTATCAGGTTGACACTTTTTCACATAAGCATCGCAGCCCCAAACTTTCAGAAATGACAACTTTGGTTTCTTGCCAAACCACAGTTCATACGGCGTCGTCTCAATGGATTTAGATGGTGCCCTATTTAACGTGAATGTCGCTGTCTCTAAAGCATAACCCCAAAATGATAGCAGTAAATCAGTAAGAGACATAATAGGTCACACCATATCTAATGAAGTACGGTTACGACGTCCGGACACACCATTACGTTGTGGTGTTCCGGGTGGCGTGAGTTGCGAAACTATTCCACATTGTTTCAAATGAAGACCAAACTCGTAACTCCAATATTCTCCTCCACGATCAGATCATAGAAACTTTATTTTCTTCTTACGATGATTTTCCACTTCACTCTGAAATTCTTTGAACTTTTCAAATGTTTCAGACTTATGTTTCATCAAGTGATATACCCATATCTGCTCAAATCATCTGTGAAGGTGAGAAAATAACGATACCCGCCGCGAGCCTCAATATTCATTGGACCACATACATCAGTATGTATGATTTCCAACAAATCTGTTGCTCGCTCCATTGTTCTGGAGAATGGAGTTTTAGTCATCTTGCCCATGAGGCATGGTTTGCAAGTACCAAGTGATTCATAATCAAGTGATTCCAAAAGTCCATCAGAATGGAGTTTCTTCATGCGCTTTACACCAATATGACCCAAACGGCAGTGCCACAAATAAGTTGCACTATCATTATCAACTCTGCATCTTTTGGATTCAATATTATGAATATGTGTGTGACTACTATCAAGATTTAATAAAAATAGACCACTCTTCAAGGGTGCATGACCATAAAAGATATTACTTATATAAATAGAACAACCATTATTCTTAGATTTAAATGAATAATCGTCTTTCATCAAACAAGATCCAGATATAATGTTCATGCTTAACGTTGGCACCAAATAACAATTATTCAGGTCTACAACTAATCCGGAAGGTAGATGTAGAGGTAGCATGCCGACTGTGATCACATCGACTTTGGAACCATTTCCCACGTGCATCGTCACCTCGTCCTTAGCCAATCTTCGCTTAATCCATAGTCCTTGTTTCGAGTTGCAAATATTAGCAATAGAACCAGTATCAAATACCCAGGCACTACTACGAGCATTAGTAAGGTACACATCAATAACATGTATATCACATATACCTTTGTTCACCTTGCCATCCTTCTTATCCGCCAAATACTTGGGGCAGTTCCGCTTCCAGTGACCAGTCCCTTCGTAGTAGAAGCACTCAGTCTCAGGCTTAGGTCCAGACTTGGGTTTCTTCACTTGAGCAGCAACTTGCTTGTCGTTCTTCTTGAAGTTCCCTTCTTCCCTTTACCCTTTTTCTTGAAACTGGTGGTCTTGTTGACCATCAACACTTGATGCTCCTTCTTGATTTCTACCTCCACAGCCTTTAGCATTGCGAAGAGCTCGGGAATTGTCCTGTTCATCCCTTGCATATTATAGTACATCATGAAGCTCCTGTAGCTTGGTGGCAGTGATTGAAGAATTCTGTCAATGACACTATCACCAGGAAGATTAACTCCCAGTTGAATCAAGTGATTGTTATACCCAAACATTTTGAGTATATGTTCACTGACAGAACTATTCTCCTCCATCTTGCAGCTATAGAACTTATTGGAGACTTCATATCTCTCAATCCAGGCATTTGCTTGAAATATTAATTTCAACTCCTGGAACATCTCATATGCTCCATGATGTTCAAAATGTCGTTGAAGTCCCGGTTCTGAGCCGTAAAGCATGGCACACTAAACTATCGAGTAGTCATCAGCTTTGCTCTGCCAGACGTTCAAAACGTCCAGCGTTGCTCCTGTAGCGGGTCTTGCACCTAGCGGTGCTTCTAGGACGTAATTCTTCTGTGCAGCAATGAAGATAATCCTCAAGTTATGGACCTAGTCTGTGCAATTGCTACCATCATCTTTCAACTTAGCTTTCTCTAGGAACGCATTAAAATTCAATGGAACAACAGCACGGGCCATCTATCTACTACAACATAGACATGCAAAAAAAACTATCAGGTACTAAGTTCATGATAAATTAAAGTTCAATTAATCATATTACTTAAGAACTCACACTTAGATAGACATCCCTCTAATCATCTAAGTGGTCACATGATCCAAATCAACTAAACCATGTCCGATCATCATGTGAGATGGAGTAGTTTTCAATGTTGAACATCATTATGTTGATCATAACTACTATATGATTCCCACTCGACCTTTCGGTCTCGGTGTTCCGGGGCCATATCTGCATAAGCTAGGCTCGTCTAGTTTAACCCGAGTATTCTGCATGTGCAAAACTGGCTTGCACCCGTTGTATGTGAAGGTAGAGCTTATCACACCCGATCATCACGTGGTGTCTTGGCACGACGTACTTTCGCAATGGTGCATACTCAGGGAGAACACTTGTACCTTGAAATTTAGTGAGAGATCATCTTATAATGCTACTGTCGAACTAAGCAAAATAAGATGCATAAAAGATAAACATCACATGCAATCAATATAAGTGATATAATATGGCCATCACCATCTTGTGCCTTTGATATCCATCTCCAAAGCACCCTCATGATCACCATCGTCACCGGCACGGCACCTTGATCTCCATCGTAGCATCGTTGTCGTCTCGCCAAGTATTGTTTCTGCGACTATTGCTACCGTTTAGTGATAAAGTAAAAACAATTACAGGGCGATTGCATTGCATACAATAAAGCGACAACCATATGGCTCCTGCCAGTTGCCGATAACTTTGTTAAGTCATCTCATATAATAAAATTTAGCATTACGTCTTGACCATATCACATCAATACATGCCCTGCAAAAACAAGTTAGATGTCCTCTACTTTGTTGTTGCAAGTTTTACTTGGCTGCTACGGGCTTAGAAAGAACCGTTCTTACCTACGCATCAAAACCACAACAATTTTTCCTCAACTATGTGGTGTTTTAACCTTCAACAAGGACCGGGAGTAGCCACACTTGATTCAACTAAAGTTGGAGAAACTGACACCCGCCATCCACCTGTGTGCGAAGCACGTCGGTAGAAGCAGTCTCGCGTAAGCGTACGCATAATGTCGGTCCGGGCTGCTTCATCCAACAATACCGCCGAATCAAAGTATGACATGCTGGTAAGTAGTATGACTATTATCTCCCACAACTTACTTGTGTTCTACTCGTGCATATAACATCTACGCATAAACCTGGCTTTGATGCCACTGTTGGGGAACATGGTAATTTCAAAATTTTCCTACGCACACGCAAGATCATGGTGATGCATAGCAACGAGAGAGAGTGTTGCCCACGTACCCTTGATACATCTCCAACGTATCTATAATTTTTGATTGTTCCATGATATTATATTACCCCTTTTGGATGTTTATGGGCTTTATTTTACACAATTATATCATTTTTGGGACTAACCTACTAACCGGAGGCCCAACCCATATTCCTGTTTTTTGCCTATTTCAGTATTTCGAAGAAAAGGAATATCAAATGGAGTCCAAATGGAATGAAACATTCGGGAGCGTGATTTTTGGAACGAACGTGATCCAGAGGACTTGGAGTGCAAGTCAAGAAGCAACCGAGGCCCACACGAGATAGGAGCCCCCCCCCCCCCCGTAGGGTGCGCCCCCTATCTCGTGGGCCCCTCGGGTGGCCACCGACGTACTTCTTCCTCATATATATACCTATGTACCCCGAAAACATCCAGGGGCACCACAAAACACAATTTCCTCCACCGTAACCTTCTGTATCCGCGAGATCCCATCTTGGAGCCTTCGCCGGCACTCTGCCGGAGGGGGAATCGACCATGGAGGGCTTCTACATCAACATACTTGCCCCTCCGATGAGTTGTGAGTAGTTTACCATAGACCTACGGGTCCATAGTTATTAGCTAGATGGCTTCTTCCCTCTTTTTGGATCTCAATACAATGTTCTGCCCCTCTCTTGTGGAGATCTATTCGATGTAAACTCTTTTTGCGGTGTGTTTGTCGAGATCCGATGAATTGTGGGTTTATGATCAAGTTTATCTATGAATAATATTTGAATTTTCTATGAATTCTTTTATGTATGATTGAGTTATCTTTGCAAGTCTCTTCGAATTATCAGTTTGGTTTGGCCTACTAGATTGATCTTTCTTGCCATGGGAGAAGTGCTTAGCTTTGGGTTCAATCTTGCGGTGTCCTTACCCAGTGATAGAAAGGGTTGCAAGGCACGTATTGTATTGTTGCCATCGAGGATAACAAGATGGGGTTTATATCATATTGCTTGAGTTTATCCCTCTACATCATGTCATCTTGCTTAATGCATTACTCTGTTCTTATGAACTTAATACTCTAGATGCAGGCAGGAGTCGGTCGATGTGTGGAGTAATAGTAGTAGATGCAAGAAGGAGTCGGTCTACTTGTTATGGACGTGATGCCTATATACATGATCATGCCTATATAATCTCATAACTATGCGGTTTTCTATCAATTGCTCGACAGTAATTTGTTCACCCATCGTAATAATTATGTTATCTTGAGAGAAGCCACTAGTGAAACCTATGGCCCCTGGGTCTATCTCTTATCATATTTGCTTTCAATCTGCCTTTATTTGCATCTTTACTTTCTGCATCTATATTATAAAATACCAAAAATATATTTATCTTATCATACTATCTTTATTAGATCTCGCTTTTGCAAGTGGCCGTGAAGGGATTGACAACCCCTTTATTGCAATGGTTGCGAGTTCTCAGTTTGTTTGTGTAGGTGCGTGGGACTTTTGAGGATCCTCCTACTGGATTGATACCTTGGTTCTCAAAAACTGAGGGAAATACTTACGCTACTATTGTTGCATCACCCTCTCCTCTTCGAGGAAAACCAACGCAAGCTGAAGACGTAGCAAGAAGGATTTCTGGCGCCGTTGCCGGGGAGGTCTTCGCTCAAGTCAAGACATACCAAGTACCCATCACAAACCCATCTCCCTCGCATTTACATTATTTGACATTTGCCTCTAGTTTTCCTCTCCCCAACTTCACCCTTGCCGTTTGATTCGCCCTCTCTTTCCCAATCTCTCTCTCTTTTTCGCTTGTCGTTTTTCTGTCTGCTTGTGTGCTTGTTTGACCTTATGGCTTCACCAAAGGGTCCTGACCACCTTCTTAGAAGGATGGATGAGATTTAATCAAATATTAGAAGCTTTATGAATTTGCAGTTTGAGCATAATAATTTCTTTAGAAAAGAGCTTAAGGAACAAAAAGGTTTTTTGGGGTTTATGAACAAAGAGCTTGATGATATGAACAAATAATTTTATGGTGTTAATGCTCAAATTACCCGTCTTGAAAATGCTATAGCCAAAATTTCTGATAAGCAAGCCACCTTAGTCAATAAGATGGCCGCTAAACCAGAAAAATTACATGAAAATAATGATGAGGATCTTAAAGTTATTGATGCATCTCCTATTAGATCTATGTTTTTCAATATGAATTTTGATGATTATGGGACTGATGATGAATCAACTTTGCGTAGAAGGAGTCTTTAGATCTTGATGCTAAAATTGGTAAAAGTGAGATTGGAGAGTCTTCAACCTCTAATGACATTGAACCTACTATCTCGGATTTCAAGGAATTTGATTATGATAATTGCTCTTTAAAAGGTTGTATTTCCTTGTTGCAATCCGTTGTTAATTCTCCTCATGCTTACAATCAAAATAAAGCTTTTACCAAACATTATCGTTGATGTCTTGATGCAATCTTATGATAAAAAACTTAATTTGGAAGTTTCTATACCTAGAAAACTTAATGATGAGTGGGAACCTACTATAAAGATTATAATTAAAGATTGTGAGTGTTTTGCTTTGTGTGATTTGGGTGCTAGTGTTTCCACGATTCTGAAAGCTTTATGTGATATTCTAGGTTTCCATGATCTTGATGATTTCTCTTTAAAATTGCACCTTGCGGATTCCACCATTAAAAAACCAATGGGAAGGATCAATAATGTTCTTATTGTTGCAAATAGAAATTTGGTGCCCGTGGATTTTATCGTTCTCGATATAGATTGCAATCTTTCTTGCCCTATTATTCTTGGTAGACCTTTCCTTAGAATGATTGGTGCGATTATTAATATGAAGGAAGGGAATATTAGATTCCAATTTCCATTAAAGAAAGGCATGGAGAACTTTGCAAGAAAGAAAGTCAAATTATCTTATGAATCTATCATGCGTGCTACTTATGAATTTAGTGCCAAAGATGGCACCCGTTAGATCTATCTTCGCTTTTATGCCTAGCTAGGGGCGTTAAACGATAGCGCTAGTTGGGAGGCAACCCAATTTTCTTTTTGTTTTTTGTTTTTTCTCATATTTAGTAATAAATCTTGCATCTACCTTCTGTTTAGATGTGTTTTTATATTTTAATTATTGTTTGTGCCAAGTAGAACCTATAGGATAACCTACGATGATAGTTGATTTGATTCTGCTGAAAAACAGAAACTTTGCACGCACGAATATAATTTAGTTAAATCACAGGAACGTGATTTTGCGTTGATTCTTTTTTCTTCTGTTCAATAAACAAGTTTTCCATGACTTCCGATTTTGGTAGGCTTTTTAGAGTTCCAAAAGTTTGAGTTAGTTACAGATTTCTACAGACTGTTCTTTTTTGACAGATTCTGTTTTTCGTCTGTTGTTTGCTTATTTCAATGCATCTATGGCTGGTAAAATAGTTTATGAACCATAGAGAAGTTGGAATAAAGTAGGTTTAACACCAAAATAAATAAAGAATGAGTTCATTACAGTACCTTATGTGGTGGTTTTGTTTTCTTTCACTAACAGAGCTTATAAGATTTCCTGTTGAGTTTTGTGTTGTGAAGTTTTCAAGTTTTGGGTAAAGCTTTTATGGACTATGGAATAATGAGTGGCAAGAGCCTAAGCTTGGGGATGCCCCGGGAAGGCATCCCCTCTTTCGTCTTCATTCATTAGTAACTTTACTTGGAGCTATATTTTTATTCGCCACATGATATGTGTTTTGCTTGGAGCGTCATGTATTATATTAGTCTTTGCTTTTTAGTTTACCACAATCATCCTTGCTGTACACACCTTTTGGGAGAAGCCTATTTAATTATAATTTGCTATAATACTATATGTGCTTCACTTATATCTTTTGAGCTTGATAGTTTTTGCTCTAGTGCTTCACTTATATCTTTTAGAGCACGGTTGTGTCTTAATTTTGAAGAAATTTCTAGTCTCTCATGCCTCACTTATATCTTTTTGAGAGTCTTTTAGAACAGCATGGTATTTGCTATGGTTACAAAGTTGGTCTTAGAATGATGAGCATCCAAGTTGGGTATAATAAAAACTATCATAGAAAAAGAATTGGATGCTATGATCATGCTTGATAATTGTTTTGAGATATAAAGGTAGTAATGTTAGGGTCATGCTAGTGGGTAATTATGAAATTGAGAAATACTTTTGTTGAAGTTGGCAAGTCCTGTAGCATGCACGTATGGTAAAAGTTGTGTGACAAATTTGTTGCATGAGATGCTCTTTTGATTGTCTTCCTTATGAGTGGCAGTCGGGGACGAGCGATGGTCTTTTCCTGCCAATCTATCCCTCTTGGGGCATGCGTAGTAGTACTTTGCTTCGAGGGCTAAGTAGGCTTTTGCAATCAGTATATGAGTTCTTTTGACTAATGTGAGTCCATGGATATATGCACACTCATCCTTTCACTTTGCTAGCCTTTATTATTACCGCGCAACTTTCGCCGGTATCATAAACCCTTTATTTACCTTCCTCAAAACAGCCACCATACCTACCTTTATGGCATTTCCATAGCCATTCCGAGATATATTGCCATGCAACTTTCCACCGTTCCGTTTATTATGACACGTTCCATCATTGTCATATTGCTCTTTGCATGATCATGTAGTTGACATCGTATTTCTGGCAAGGCCACCTTCATAATTTTCATACATGTCGCTCTTGATTCATTGCATATCCCGATACACCGCCGGAGTCATTCATATAGAGTCATATCTTGTTCTAGCTTTGAGTTGTAATTCTTGTGTTGTAAATCCATAAAAGTGTGATGATCTTCATTATTAGAGCATTGTCCTAGTGAGGAAAGGATGATTAAGGATATGATTCCCCCACAAGTCGGGATGAGACTTCAGACTTTACAAAAAGAAAAAAAGAAAAAAAGAGAAAGGCCAAAAAAAGGCCAAAGAAAAAAAGAAGAAGAAAAAAAAGAAAAAAAAGAAAAAAAGAAAAAGAAAAAAGAAGAGAAAAAAAATAAAATGAGAGACAAAGAGAGAAGGGACAATGCTACTATCTCTTTTTCCACACTTGTGCTTCAAAGTAGCACCGTGATCTTCATGATAGAGAGTCTCCTATGTTGTCACTTTCATATACTAGTGGGAATTTTTCATTATAGAACTTGGCTTGTATATTCCAATGATGGGCTTCCTCAAAATGCCCTAGGTCTTCGTGAGCAAGCAAGTTGGATGCACACCCACTTAGTTTCTTTTGTTGAGCTTTCATATATTTATAGCTCTAGTGCATCAGTTGCATGGCAATCCCTACTCACTCACATTGATATCTATTAATGGGCATCTCCGTATAGCCCATTAATACGCCTAGTTGATGTGAGACTATCTTCTCCCTCTTTTTGTCCTCACAACCACCACCGTATACCACTATAGTGCTATGTCCATGGCTTGCGCTCATGTATTGCGTAAGAGTTGAAAAAGCTGAAGCGCGTTAAAAAGTATGAAACAATTGCTCGGCTCGTCATCGGGGTTGTGCATGATGGGAGTATTTTGTGTAATGAAAATGAAGCATGGCCTAACTATACGATTTTGTAGGGATAAGATTTCTTTGGCTATGCTATTTTGATAGGACATGATTATTTGTTAGTATGCTTTGAAGCATTATTATTTTTATGTTTTATAAGCTTTTATTTTAAATCATTTGGATCTGAACATTCATGCCACAATAAAGAAAATTACATTGAGAATTATGCTAGGTATCATTCCACATCAAAATTTTCTTTTTTATCATTTACCTACTCGAGGACGAGCAGGAATTAAGCTTGGGGATGCTTGATACGTCTCCAATGTATCTATAATTTTTTATTGTTCAATGCTATTATATTACCCCTTTTGGATGTTTATGGGCTTTATTTTAGACACTTATATCATTTTTGGGACTAACCTACTAACCGGAGGCCTAGCCCATATTGCTGTTTTTTTGCCTATTTTAGTATTTCGAAGAAAAGGGATATCAAACGGAGTCCAAACGGAATGAAACCTTTGGGAGCGTGGTTTTGGAACGAACGTGATCCATAGGACTTGGAGTGCAAGTCAAGAAGTAGCCGAGGCTCCCACGAGATAGGAGGCCGCCCCTTGTCTCGTGGGCCCCTCGGGTGGCCACCGACGTACTTCTTCTTCCTATATATACCTACGTACCCCGAAAACATCTAGGGGCACCACGAAACACAATTTCCTCCACCATAACCTTCTGTATCCGCGAGATCCCATCTTGGAGCCTTCGCCGGCACTCTGCTGGAGGGGAAATTGACCACGGAGGGCTTCTACATCAACATCCTTGCCTCTCCGATGATTTGTGAGTAGTTTACCACGGACCTACGGGTCCATAGTTATTAGCTAGATGGCTTGTTCCCTCTTTTTGGATCTCAATACAATGTTCTCCCCCTCTCTTGTGGAGATCTATTCGATGTAAACTCTTTTTGCAGTGTGTTTGTCGAGATCCGATGAATTGTGGGTTTATGAACAAGTTTATCTATGAATAATATTTGAATCTTCTCTGAATTCTTTTATGTATGATTGAGTTATCTTTGCAAGTCTCTTCGAATTATCAGTTTGGTTTGGCCTACTAGATTGATCTTTCTTGCCATGGGAGAAGTGCTTAGCTTTAGGTTCAATCTTGCGGTGTCCTTACCCATTGACAGAAAGGGTTGCAAGGCACGTATTGTATTGTTGCCATCGAGGATAACAAGATGGGGTTTATATCATATTGCTTGAGTTTATCCCTCTACATCATGTCATCTTGCTTAATGTGTTACTCTTGTTCTTATGAACTTACTACTCTAGATGCAGGCAGGAGTCGGTCGATGTGTGGAGTAATATTAGTAGATACAGGCAGGAGTCAGTCTACTTGTTATGGACGTGATGCCTATATACATGATCATGCCTAGATAATCTCATAACTATGCGCTTTTCTATCAATTGCTCGACAGTAATTTGTTCACCCACCGCAATACTTATGCTATCTTGAGAAAAGCCACTAGTGAAACCTATGGCCCCCGGGTGTATCTCTTATCATATTTGCTTTCAGTCTACTTTTATTTGCATCTTTACTTTTTGCATCTATATTATAAAATACCAATAATATATTTATCTTATCATACTATCTTTATTAGATCTCACTTTCGCAAGTGGCCGTGAAGGGATTGACAACCCCTTTATTGTGTTGGTTGCGAGTTCTCAGTTTGTTTGTGTAGGTGCGTGGGACTTTTGAGGAGCCTCCTATTGGATTGATACCTTGGTTCTCAAAAACTGAGGGATATACTTACGCTACTATTGATGCATCACCCTCTCCTCTTCGAGGAAAACCAACGCAAGATCAAGATGTAGCAACCCTCGTAGACCGAAAGCGGAAGCGTTATGACAACACGGTTGATCTAGTCGTACGTCTTTACGATAGACCGATCCTAGTACCGAACGTACGGCACCTCCACGATCTGCACACGTTCAGCTTGGTGATGTCCCATGAACTCCAATCTAGCAGAGTTTCGAAGGAGAGTTTCGTCAGCATGATGGCGTGATGACGGTGATGATGAAGCTACCGGCACAGGGCTTCGCCTAAGCGTTGCAACGATATGACCGAGGTGGAATATGGTGGAGGGGGGCACCGCACACGGCTAAGAGATCAACGATCAACTTGTGTGTCTATGGGGTTCCCCCTCCCCTGTATATAAAGGAGTGGAGGAGGGGGAGAGGGTCGGCATCCTAGGCACGCCCAAGGGGGGAGTCCTACTCCCGGTGGGAGTAGGATTCCCCCTTCCCTAGTTGGAGTAGGAGAGGGAACGAAGGGGGAGAAGGAGAGAAGGAAAGGGGGCCGGCCCCTCCCAATTCAGATTGGGCTTGGGGGGGGCGCCCCCATCTTGGCCGCCTCCTCCTCCTTTCCACTAAGGCCCAATAAGGCCCATTGACTCCCTAGGGGTTCCGGTAACCTCCCGGTACTCCGGTAAATGCACGAACTCACCCGGAACCATTCCGATGTCCAAACATAGCCATCCAATATATCGATCTTTATGTCTCGACCATTTCAAGACTCCTCGTCATGTCCATGATCATATCCGGGACTCCGAACTACCTTCGGTAAATCAAAACACATAAACTCATAATACGGTCTCATCACCGGACGTTAAGCGTGCAGACCCTACGGGTTCGAGAACTATGTAGACATGACCGAGACATGTCTCTGGCCAATAACCAATAGCGGAACCTGGATGCTCATATTGGCTCCCACATATTCTACGAAAATGTGTATCGTTCAAACCGCATAACAACATACGTTGTTCCCTTTGTCATCGGTATGTTACTTGCCTGAGATTCGATCGTCGATATCTCAATACCTAGTTCAATCTCGTTACCAGCAAGTCTCTTTACTTGTTCCGTAATGCATCATCTCGTAACTAACTCATTAGTCACATTGCGTGCAAGGCTTATAGTGATGTGCATTACCAAGAGGGCCCAGAGATACCTCTACGATAATCGTAGTGACAAATCCTAATCTCGATCTTTGCCAACTCAACAAGCACCATCGGAGACACCTGTATAGCACCTTTATAATCACCCAGTTACGTTGCGACGTTTGGTAGCACACAAAGTGTTCCTCCGGTATTCGGGAGTTGCATAATCTCATAGTCATAGGAACATGTATAAGTCATGAAGAAAGCAATAGCAACATACTAAACGATCAAGTGCTAAGCTAACGGAATGGGTCAAGTCAATCACATCATTCTCTAATGATGTGATCCCGATCATCAAATGACAACTCATGTCTATGTCTAGGAAACTTGACCATCTTTGATTAACGAGCTAGTCAAGTAGAGGCATACTGTGACACTCTGTTTGTCTATGTATTCACACATGTACTAAGTTTCCGGTTAATACAATTCTAGCATGAATAATAAACATTTATCATGATATTAGGAAATATATAAATAAAAACTTTATTATTGCCTCTAGAGCATATTTCCTTCAAGACCAATGTATTTGTTCAATCGATGGTAAATTCTCAACATCTTCAGCTTTAATACCTTTTTCTTTCATAGATTTTTTTGCCTCTTGCATATCTTCAGGACTAAGAAATAGAATACCCCTTTTCTTCGGAGTTGGCTTCGGAGTTGGTTCAGGAAGTGTCCAATCATTATCATTGCTCAATATATTATTCAATAGCAATTCAGCTTGCTCAACAGTTCTTTCCCTGAAAACACAACCAGCACAACTATCCAGGTGGTCTCTGGAAGCATCGGTTAGTCCATTATAAAAGATATCAAGTATTTCATTTTTGTTAAGAGGATGATCATGCAAAGCATTACGTAATTGGAGAAGCCTCCCCCAAGCTTGTGGGAGACTCTCTTCTTCAATTTGCACCAAATTATATATTTCCCTTAAGGGAGCTTGTTTCTTATGAGCAGGGAAATATTTTGCAGAGATGTAAAAAATCATATCCTGGGGACTATGCACACAACCAGGGGCAAGAGAATTGAACCATATTTTAGCATCACCCTTTAATGAGAACGGAAATAACTTAAGGATATAGTAATAGCGAATTTTTTCCTCATGAGTAAATAGGGTGGCTATATCATTCAATTTAGTAAGATGTGCCACAACAGTTTCAGATTCATAGCCATAAAAAGGATCAGATTCAACCAAACTAATTAACTCAGGATCGACAGAGAAATCATAATTCTTATCAGTAACACAGATAGGTGAAGTAGCAAAGCAGGGTCATATTGCATTCTAGCATTCAAAGACCTTTTCTTTCAGCTTAGCTAACAGTTTCTTAAGATCATATCTATCATTGCAAGCAAGAAAGTCTCTAGCAATTTCTTCATCCATAACATAACCCTCAGGTACAACATGTAATTCATATCTAGGGGGAGAATCTTCATCATCACTTTCATCAATATTATCAGTTTCGATAATTTCATTCTCTCTAACCCTAGCAAGTTGTTCATCAAGAAATTCACCTAATGGCACAGTATTATCAAGCATAGAAGTAGTTTCATCATAAGCGTCATGCATAGCAGAAGTGGCATCATCAATAACATGCGACATATCAGAATCAATAGCAGGTGCAAGTGTATGTGTCGCAAATTTACTCATAACAAAAGGTGAATCAAGTGTAGAGCTAGATGGCAGTTCCTTACCTCCCCTCGTAGTTGAGGGAAAAATCTTGGTTCTTTCATCTTTCAAGTTCCTCATAGTGATCAGCAGATATAAATCCCGAGTGACTCAAAGAATAGAGCTATGCTCCCCGGCAATGGTGCTAGAAAATAGTCTTGATAACCCACAAGTATAGGGGATCGCAATAGTTTTCGAGGGTAGAGTATTGAACCCAAATTTATTGATTCGACACAAGGAGAGCCAAAGAATATTCTCAAGTATTAGCAGCTGAGTTGTCAATTCAACCACACCTGAAATACTTAATATCTGCAGCACAGTATTTAGTAGCAAAGTAGTATGGAAGTAACAGTAACGGTGGCAGAAGTAATAGTAACGGTTTTGTAGCGATTGTAACAGTGGCAACAGAAAAGTAACTAAGCAAAGATCGATATGTGAAAAGCTCGTAGGCAATGGATCAGTGATGGAGAATTATGTCGGATGCAATTCATCATGCAATAGTTATAACATAGGCTGACAGAGAACTAGCTCCAGTTCATCAATGTAATGTAGGCATGTATTCTGAATATAGTTGTACGTGCTTATGGAAAGAACTTGCATGCCATCTTTTGTCCTACCCTCCCGTGGCAGCGGGGTCCTATTGGAAACTAAGGGATATTAAGGCCTCCTTTTAATAGAGTACCGGACCAAAGCATTAACACTTAGTGAATACATGAACTCCTCAAACTACGGTTATCACCGGGAGTGGTCCAGATTATTGTCACTTCGGGGTTGATGGATCATAACACATAGTAGGTGACTATTGACTTGCAAGATAGGATCAAGAACTAACATATATTCATGAAAACATAATAGGTCCAGATCTGAAATCATGGCACTTGGGCCCTAGTGACAAGCATTAAGCATGGCAAAGTCATAGCAACATCAATCTTAGAACATAATGGATACTAGGGATCAAAACCTAACAAAACTAACTCGATTACATGGTAAATCTCATCCAACCCATCACCATCCAGCAAGCCTACGATGGGATTACTCACGCATGGTGGTGAGCATCATGAAATTGGTGATGGAGGATGGTTGATGATGATGATGGCGACGGATTCCCCTCTCCGGAGCCCTGAACGGACTCCAGCTCAGCCCTCCCGAGGAAGATTAGGGCTTGGTGGCGGCTCCATATCGTAAAATGCGATGAATCCTTCTCTCTGATTTTTTTCTCCCCGAAAGAGAATATATGGAGTTGGGGTTGAGGTCGGTGGAGTCCCAGGGGGCCCACGAGGCAGGGGGCGCGCCCCGGGGGGCATCCTGCACCCTCATGGACAGGGTGTGGGCCCCCTGATTCTGATTCTTTCGCCAATATTTTTTATTAATTCTGAAACGTGCCTCCGTGGATTTTCAGGTCATTCCAAGAACTTCTATTTCTGCACAAAAATAACACCATGGCAGTTCTGCTGAAAACAACGTCAGTCCAAGTTAGTTCCATTCAAATCATGCAAGTTAGAGTCCAAAACAAGGGCAAAAGTGTTTGGAAAAGTAGATATGTTGGAGACATATCAGCAATAGGTCGTTGGCCGGACTAAATATGGATATCCCCAACGCAATCGATTGATTTGCTGGATCCGGATTTCACGAGGTTCGGAAATTTGGAGAAGCACGCGGGCAGGATGCAGCGTCGTAAGTGGGGCAAGTGGGGAGGGACTCCTCGATCTTTGTGCCCCTTTATTGCCACGTATCGAGAAGGCATTAGTTGCGGGATGTGCTGAGATTGCGCTGGGCCACTAGTCAGTCACTCGGAGATGAGGGTATAAAGGACGATGCGCCGAGGCGTGCCACGGTATTCTCCACTCCCCCCTTCTTGGCTCCCCACCCCTTTCGCCCTTGCACCGCGCTGCTCTGCTCGGCTCCGTCGACCACCGTGGAGATCGTGAAGGACAAGATGGCGACGTTGGAGTGCAAGAAGAAGAAGGCGGCGATGGGGAAAAGGCCTTGACCTGATCTCGAGGGGCTCGTCGTCGACGGCCTGATAGCTCCCAGATCCTGGAGGTTGCCGGAGGGGGACATCAAGCCTGCGCCACGTGACGGAGAGCGGGTTCTTCTTCTCACCCACATGGTGAGACGTTTTTCTTTGCCTACTCGTCCCTTCTTGCGTGGTTTCTTGAAATTCTTTGGCGCACAAATCCACCACTTTCCTCCAAACACCATATCGTATCTTGCTGCCTTTCTTTCATTGTGTGAAAACTTCTTGGGATGTCATCCTCATTGGGCACTGTTCAAACATTTCTTTACCTGTCGATCTCAGTCGGTTAAGAAAGCCAATCCGACTGACGAAAGAACCCACGTGATCCAGATGTGTGGGGGTTTAAGTGTTCAGATGAGAGGTAGAAGTGCCTTCCCTTCCATGACTTTTCCCGAGTCAGTTAGGGGTTGGCAGTCGACCTGGTTTTACTGCACTGACATTTCGACTCCCGGTGCGTCGACTGGCCTTCCCCCTTTCTCGCTGGAGAGAATTAGCGCCCCTTGTTCATTGATTGTGGATGAGGAGGAGAATACTGAGGTGGGAATCCTGGTATAAGCGGTAGTTGAACTGGTCCGGGGCAGAGTAACATGCTTGGACTTGCTGGAGGTGTTTCTTAGTCGACGCATCCAGTCTTTGCAAGCGCGTGACCACCCCATGTGGTTGTATTCGGGTGCGGACGACACCTCCAGGATCCACCCGGAGGAAGTCAGTGAGGAGACTGTGGCACTATGGCTCAGGAGCATCGCTGGAGCCCGCGACAACGCACGTGGAGCCAAGCGTATTCAGCCTTTCGACGCCAACAACCTTCCAGGAGAGGTGGGACATAGCTTATCGAGTGTGTTACCCTTGTTTTCAATATGTCGCCGACTAATTTTGAAATCTATGTCTTGCAGGTATTCACGAAGATGTACTCGCCCTTACCGAACGGGGAACAACTCAATGAAGGAGTGGAAAGCGAGGGCGAGAGCGCCAACATCGATTATGCTGATGATAGTGAAGACGATAATGACGACTCTGAAGAGAGCAAAGAAGTCGAGTCACCACCACGCACCGAACGTCATACTAAGCAGACTCCAGATCCAGCGGCCATCCATGGAAAGGTTGTGGTGTCGAGTGTAAGGAACCCCAATCCCACTCGGACAGTGACCCCAAACCCGACTGAGAAAGCTGCCAAGCAAGCCAAGACTGGTCCACCTAAGACTCGGAAGGCCCTGCCAAGGATAAAGGTTACTGTGCCCATTGCTTCAACGTGAGTGTTTCTTCTTTTTCACTTTCTATCTTATTGTTGTAGTCCTTCATGTTTTTGTTGACCGAGTGAAAATTGTGTGCTAGGACTGCCACTTCGATGACGTCGCCCGTGCAAATTGATGAGGAGCACGCGAAATCGGATACTGTAGACGCGGCCACCTCTTGGCGAGGTATGTTGAACTTTCGCTCTGTTTAGCTTCAGTGGTTGACTTGACAATTGAATGAATTGCCCTTGTTGTGTAACTGCAGTGCCAACAGACACCATCCATCTAACTGATGATGAAGAAGACGCACCTCAGACGGGTGCAGGTGACGCGGGAACAACCTCGGCAGCTCCCCGAGGCCTTGCTCAAAGAGTGTCGTCGAGCCAAACACCCCATGTACCACCTGCAGCTGCACCTCAGGAACCTGGTGGTTCGTCTAGTATTGGTACATGGAGACTCTTGCGAGATCGGGACTCAGTATGTCACTTTGGAGAAGGATAAGATCCAACATCAAATAGACTTGGAGTTGGCGAGAAGAAACTTGGAGCAAGCTCAAGCGGAGGTAAAGACCATGGGAGGTAACGCTTCGCTGACCGCGCATTTTGTCGCTCTTTCTTTCCGTCCTTTAAACCGAGTGATGTCACTTGAACAGATGTACATAGTGAGAACTGTAAACTCCAAGCACAACTCAAGAATGTTATTTCTTTAGACACTATGAAGCAGGCATTGGAGATGGAGGACAACGAACTCGCGGGAGCGCAGAAGGTGGCTCGGGAGAAGACTGAATCAGCTGAGAGGAAACTAGCTTCAGTCGGCAAGCTTGAAGAGGAGAATGCAACCCTGAAGACTATCATTGAGGAGGTGAAAAGGGAAGCTGCCCAACTTAAGGAGGAGAAGGTTGTCTTGACTGACAAGGTGGACCAACTCACTCAAAAGAGGGACGAGTTGGAGGAATACTTGAGGGACCTTGCGAAGAAGATGTACATCATGCTTGAACGTATCCTTCTTCGTCCAAGTGAATTCCTGAGAGCTTCAAAAACAATGCCACTGCTAACTCATTCCTTCTTCCTTGTGCAGAATTTTGCCAGAATTTCGAGCAAGAGACAGAGCAAATTGAGACAGGCCTGGACCCCACCAAGTCACTCGTCAAAGATGCTGCCTCTCTGAATGTACTACGACTCGAAGCCCGTCTTGACAGTGTCTTGGGGTACATCGCCCGACTGAAGGTTGTGCTGATAAGGATAGACAAAGAACTGTGGCCAGAGGATACGCTTTAGAATGACCTCAAGTGACTAATGACTCGGCTAAATGAGATCCCTCGTCGAGTGCAAGCATGGAAGAAATCATCTTCTCGCTACAGAGCTGATGTGGCGCTCTCACTCGTTTGTGTCCATTGCAAGGAGGCTAGGGAAGACAAGCTGAAGGATTTTCAGGTAGCAAATATGAAAAAGCTCTAGTTTGAGGACTTCATGGAGACATTCGTTGAGGCAGCCACTTGGATTGCCGATGGCATTAACCTGGACACCTTCGTCGAGCCAGCGAGTCCCCCTGGAGCGTGACAAACTTTGTACTCAAAACTTATTTGCCTCGGAATGCCGAGTGATCCTATAACCGCTAAACTCGTTTGGGCCTTTTGCCCGAATACTTTTATTTGCCTTTTGAGAACTTGAGGTTGCGAATTTATCTAATCATTGATTTCCAATCGTTGCATGTTATTCAGACAAGTTCTTTAACTTAGGCGAGGGTTGGCTCGCAGCTAAGCTTCTGAGTGAATGGGATGCTTTCACTCGAAGAGATTTTTAGCTTAGGCAAGGGCGGGCTCGCGGCTAACCCTTCAAGTGAAAGGGATGCTTTCACTCGGAGAAATTTTTAACTTAGGCAAGGACTGGCTCGCAGCTAAGCCCCCGAGTGAAAGGAATCCCTTTCATTCGGAGAGATTTTTAACTTACGCGACGGTTGGCTCACAGTTAAGCCTTCGAGTGAAAGGGATGCTTTCACTCAGAGAGATTTTTAACTTAGGCGAGGGCTGGCTCGCAGCTAAGCCCCCGAGTGAAAGGGACGCTTCATTCGGAGATGTTTTTAACTTAGGCAAGGACTGGCTTGCAGCTAAGCCTCCGAGTGAAAGGGATGCTTTCACTCGGAGTGGTTTTTAACTTAGGTGAGGAATGGCTCGCAGCTAAGCCTCCGAGTGAAAGGGACGCTTTCACTCGGAGAGATTTTTAACTTAGGCGAGGACTGGCTCGCGGCTAAGCCCCTGAGTGAGAGGGATGCTCTCACTCGGAGAGGTTTCTAACTTAGGCGAGGACTGGCTCGCAGCTAAGCTTTCAAGTGAAAGGGATGCTTTCACTCGGAGAGATTTTTAACTTAGGCGAGGACTGGGTCACGGCTAAGCCCCCGAGTGAAAGGGATCCTCTTACTCGGAGAGTTTTTTAACTTAGGCAAGGACTGGCTCACGGCTAATCCCCCGAGTGGGAGGGATGCTCTCACTCGGAATGTTTTTTAACTTAGGCAAGGACTGGCTCATGGCTAAGCCCCCGAGGGAAAGGGATGCTCTCACTCAGAGAGTTTTTTAACTTAGGCGAGGACTGTCTTGTGGCTAAGCCCCCGAGTGGGAGGCATGCTCTCACTAGGAGTAGTTTTTTTACTTAGGCGAGGACTGGCTCGTGGCTAAGCCCCCGAGTGAAAGGAATGCTTTCACTTGGAGTGGATTTTAACATAGGCGAGGGATGGCTCGCGGCTAAGCCACCCACTGGAGTGGGGTTTTTGAACATACGTGATTGCGTGAATAGAATTATTGAAAGACTGCTAGAGTCGTGTCTTTGATAAACAATCTAAAAAGTACCCTTATTACATCTTGACAATTCAATCGTCAAGTATAAAATTGACAGAGAAGATCTGCGTTCCAGGAGTGTGTCTCATCCTTCTTATTTGCTAGGTCGTAGAGGTCATAAGCCCCATTCTGAAGCACCTTGGTGACGATGAAAGGGCCTTCCCATGCGGGAGCGAGCTTATGCGGTCGCTGCTAGTCCACTTGGAGCACAAGGTCTCCTTCTTGAAATGCTTGACCTTTGACGTTCCTTGCATGGAATCGGCGAAGATCTTGCTGATAAACAGTCGACCAAATCAGGGCCATCTCTCGTTCTTCTTCCAAAAGGTCAATGGCGTCCTGCCGTGCTTGGTCTGCCTCAGCTTCTGAATAGAGTTCCACTCGGGGCGAATTGTGAAAGAGATCACTAGGCAGCACAACTTCAGCTCCATACACCATGAAGAAAGGTGTTCGGTCGGTGGATCAGTTAGGACTCATCCTTAAACCCCACAGAACGGACGACAGTTCAGTTACCCAAGCTCTAGCTACATGCTCGAGGTCACGCATGAGCCGAGGCTTCAGCCCTTGGAGGATCAGGCCATTTGCTCTCTCAGCTTGACCATTTGACTGCGGGTGCGCAAAGGATGCGTAATCTACCCGAGTGCCATGGGAAGCAGAAAACGCTCTGAATTCTTCTGAATCAAAGTATGAGCCGTTGTCTGTGATATTGCTATGTGGGACTCCATATCATAATATCAACTCTCTTATGAACATGATGGTCGTGCGTGAATCTAGCTTCCTGATTGGTTTGGCTTCGGTCCACTTGGTAAATGTGTCGACTGCTACGAGAAAATGAGTGAAGCCACTCCTGCATGTCCTGAGTGGCCCGATCATGTCCAATCCCCATACGGCAAACGGCTAGACGAGTGGAATGGTATTCAAGGCAGATGCAGGCTTATGGGACATGTTTGCGTAGAACTGGCATCCTTTGCAATGCTGAACAATCTCCTTAGCAGATTCATTGGCACACGACCAGTAGAACCCCGCTCGGTATGCTTTGGCCACGATTATCCGAGAGGACGCATGATAACCACAGGTCGCCGAGTGGATCTCTTCCAAAATCAGTCAACCCTCTTCTGGGGAAATACATCGTTGGGATACGCCTGTGACACTCTCTCTGTAGAGCTGTCCAGTTATCACTGTAAAAGCCTTGGATCTGCGGACAATCTGACACGCATCAACCTCATCCTTTGGGAGTTCTTGCCTGAGCAAATATGAAATGTACGGCACTGTCCAATTAGGGGTAATCACCAATATCTCCATAACTAAGTCGATTATAGCAGGGATCTCGATTTCAGTCGGATTAGTAGGACTTATCACTTGGCGAGGCTCTTCAGTGAAAGGGTCTTCTTGTACCGACAGTGAATGGAGGTGCTCAAGGAACACATTGCTAGGGATAGGTTTCCGAGTGGAACCATTTTTTTCCAGGTTGTCGGCTGCTCGATTCTTTATTCGGGGAATGTGGTGAAGTTCCAAACCCTCGAACTTTTTCTCTAGCTTCCTCACAGCACTGCAGTATCCTGTCATAGTAGGGTTTCTGACATCCCACTCCTTCATCACCTGATTGACCACCAAATCAGAGTCACCGTAGACCATCAAGTGACGGACGCCGAGTGAGATGCCCATACGCAACCCGTAGAGCAGTGCTTCGTACTCAGCCTCATTATTGGAAGAATCAAAATGAATCTGAAGGACATAACTAAGGCGATCACCTTTGGGGGATACCAAGACCACTCCGGCACCAAAACCATTCAACATCTTGGAGCCATCGAAGAACATAGTCCAATGTTCCAAGTGAATTGAGTTGGTTGTTGCTACTCTATCCACTCAGCCATTAAATCAGCGAGTGTTTGAGATTTAATTGGTTTCTTCGCTTCAAATTTAATATCAAAAGGGAGGATCTCGATAGCCCATTTAGCCATTCGACCAGTTGCATCCTGATTGTTCATGATTTCAGATAGCAAGACATCACTCACAACTAAGACTGAGTGCTCTTGGAAATAATGCGCAACTTTTTTTGCTGTCAAGTAAATACCATAGACGAGCTTTTGATAATGAGGATATCTCTATTTGGACAGAGTCGGGACTTAAGAGATATAATAAATAGGTCGCTGAACTTTGTAAGCCTTGCCTTCTTCTTCCCTTTCCACCTTGAGGAACGTACTGACAACTTGGCCAGTCGCTGCTATGTACAGAAGCAGTGGCTCGTTGCTGTTTGGAGCAGCGAGCACCGGTTGGGTGGAAGGCAGGGCTTTGAGCTCAACAAACACTGCTTCTGCTTCAGGAGTCCACTCGAACATATCAGATTTCTTCATCGGTCGGTACAAAGGCAGCGCCTCTTCTCCAAGGCGAGAAATGAACCGAGTGAGAGCTGCGAGACAACTTGTGAGCTTCTGGACGTCCCGCACTCGCACAGGACGCTTCATTTGGACAATTGCGCTAATTTTCTCGGGGTTGGCATCGACTCCTTGTTCGGAAATGAGAAACCGAGTAATTTGCCTCCCGGTACTCCGAAGGTGCACGTGCAAGGGTTCAACTTGATGTCATATCTTCTCAAATTGGCAAAAGTTTCAGCGAGGTCAGTCAGCAGGTCGAAACCTTTGTGCAACTTGACCACGATATCATCCATATATGCCTCACCATTCCGACTGATCTGAGTGAATAGGCAGTTCTGGATCATGCACATGAATGTGGCGCCAACATTTTTTAGACCAAAAGGCCTACTGACATAGTGCTACGTCTCGAGCTTGCGTTGGTTTTCCCCGAAGAGGAGATGATGATGCAACATAGTAGCGTAAGTATTTCCCTCAGTTTTGAGAACCAAGGTATCAATCCAGTAGGAGGTCACACGAAAGTCCCTCGTACCTGCACAAAACGATAGCTACTCGCAACCAACGCGATTAGGGGTTGTCAATCCCTTCACGGTCACTTACGAGAGTGAGATCTGATAGAGATAATATTTTTGGTATTTTTGGTATAAAGATGCAAAGTAAAAAGTAAAAGCAAAGCAAGTAAATAAAGTGATGGAGATTGATATGATGAGAATAGACCCGGGGGCCATAGGTTTCACTAGTGGCTTCTCTCAAGAGCATAAATATTCTACGGTGGGTGAACAAATTACTGTTGAGAAATTGATAGAATTGAGCATAGTTATGAGGTTATCTAGGTATGATCATGTATATAGGCATCACGTCCGTGATAAGTAGATCGAAACGATTCTGCATCTACTACTATTACTCCACTCATCGACCGCTATCCAGCATGCATCTAGAGTATTAAGTTAAAAACAGAGTAACGCCTTAAGCAAGATGACATGATGTAGAGGAATAAATTCATGCAATATGATAAATACAACATCTTGTTATCCTCGATGGCGACAATACAATACGTGCCTTGCAACCCTTTCTGTCACTGGGTAAGGACACCGCAAGATTGAACCCAAAGCCATGCACTTCTCCCATTGCAAGAACTACCAATCTAGTTGGCCAAACCAAATGGATAATTCGAAGAGACTTGCAAAGATAACTCAATCATACATAAAAGAATTCAGAGAAGAATCAAATATTTTCCATAGATAATACTGGATCATAAACCCACAATTCATCGGTCTCAACAAACACACCGCAAAAAGAAGATTACATCGAATAGATCTCCACGAGAGAGGGGGAGAACATTGTATTGAGATCCAAAAAGAGAGAACAAGCCATCTAGCTACTAGCTATGGACCCGAAGGTCTGAAGTAAACTACTCACACTTCATTGGAGGGGCTATGGTGATGATGTAGAAGCCCTCCATGGTGGATGCCCTCTCCGGCGGAGCTCCGGAACAGGCTCCAAGATGGGATCTTGTGGATATAGAAGGTTGCGGCGGTGGAATTAGGTTTTTGGCTCCTGTTCTGATCGTTCAAGGATACGTAGGTATATATAGGAGGAAGGAGTACGTCGGTGGAGCTCCGAGGGGCCCACGAGGTAGGGGGAGCGCCCAGGGGGGCGCGCCCTCCACCCTCGTGACCTCCTCGGAGGCTTCTTGGAGTAGGGTTCAAGTCTCCTGGATCACGTTCGGTTGGAAAATCACGATCCCGAAGGTTTCATTCCGTTTGGACTACGTTTGGTATTCTGTTGCTTCGAAATACTGAAAAAGGCAAAAAACAGCAATTCTGGGCTGGGCCTCCGGTTAATAGGTTAGTCCAAAAGTAATATAAAAGTGAAAAATAAAGCCCAATATAGTCCAAAACAGTAGATAAAGTAGCATGGAGCAATCAAAAATTATAGATACATTGGAGACGTATCAGGCATCCCCAAGCTTAATTCCTACTCGTCCTCGAGTAGTTAAATGATAAAAAGAGAATTTTTTATGCGGAGTGATACTATTGCATAATTTCAATGTAAATCTTATTAATCATGGTATGAATATTCTGATCCGAAAGATTCAAGAGAAAAGTTCATATTGACATAAAAATAATAATACTTCAAGCATACTAACAAAGCAATTATGTCTTCTCAAAATAACATGGCCAAAGAAAGTTATCCCTACAAAATCATATAGTCTTGCTATGCTCCATCTTCCCCACACAAAGTACTTAAATCATGCACAACCCCGATGACAAGCCAAGCAATTGTTTCATACTTTAACATTTTCAAAACTTTTTCAATCTTCACGCAATACATGAGCGTGAGCCATGGATATAGCACTATAGGTGGAATAGAATGGTGGTTGTGGAGAAGACAAAAAGAGGGAAGATAGTCTCACATCAACTAGGCGCATCAACGGGCTATGGAGATGCCCATCAATAGATATCAATGTGAGTGAGTAGGGATTGCCATGCAACGGATGCACTAGAGCTATAAGTATATGAAAGCTCAACAAAAGAAACTAAGTGGGTGTGCATCCAACTCGCTTGCTCACAAAGACCTAGGGCATTTTGAGGAAGCCCATCATTGGAATATACAAGCCAAGTTCTATAATGAAAAATTCCCACTAGTATATGAAAGTGACGAAATGAGAGACTCTCTATCATGAAGATCATGGTGCTACTTTGAAGCACAAGTGTGGTAAAAGGATAGTAGCATTGTCCCTTCTCTCTTTTTGTCTCATTTTTTTATTTGAGCCTTTTCTCTTTTTTTATGGCCTCTTTTTTTTCGTCCGGAGTCTCATCCCGACTTGTGGGGGAATCATAGACTCCATCATCCTTTCCTCACTTGGGACAATGCTCTAATAATGATGATCATCACACTTTTATTTTTCTTACAACTCAACAATTACAACTTGATACTTAGAACAAAATATGAATCTATATGAATGCCTCGGTGGTGTACCGGGATATGTAATGAAACATGAGTGACATTTATGGAAGAATTATGAAAGGTGGCTTTTGCCACAAATACGATGTCAACTACATGATCATGCTAGCAATATGACAATGATGGAGCGTGTCATAATAAACAGAACGGTGGAAAGTTGCATGACAATATATCTCGGAATGGCTATGGAAATGCCATGATAGGTAGGTATGGTGGCTGTTTTGAGGAAGGTTTATGGTGGGTGTATGATACCGGCGAAAGGTGTGCGGTATTAGAGAGGCTAACAATGGTGGAAGTATGGGAAAAAGTGTGTATAATCCATGGACTCAACATTAGTCATAAAGAACTCATATACTTATTGCAAAAATCTAGAAGTTATCAAAGCAAAGTATTACGCGCATGCTCCTAGGGGGATAGATTGGTAGGAAAAGACCATCGCTCATCCCTGACCGCCACTCATAAGGAAGACAATCAATAAATAAATCATGCTCCGAGTTCATCACATAACGGTTCACCATACGTGCATGCTACGGGAATCACAAACTTCAACACAAGTATTCTTTAAATTCACAACTACTCAACTAGCATGACTCTAATATTATCACCTTCATATCTCAAAACAATTATCAAGCATCAAACTTATCTTAGTATTCAACGCACTCAAAAGAAAGTTTCACATATCTTGAATACCAAGTATATTATCATTAAGCAAATTACCATGCTATTAACAACTCTCAAAATAATCTAAGTGAAGCATGAGAGATCAATTTTATTTAAAACAAATGCACCACCGTGCTCTAAAAGATCTAAGTGAAGCACTAGAGCAAAAATTATCACGCTCAAAAGATATAAGTGAAGCACTATGAGCAAACTATCAAGCTCAAAAGATATAAGTGAAGCACATAGAGTATTCTAACAAATTTCAACTCATGTATGGATCTCTCAAAATGTGTGTACAGTAAGGATGATTGTGGTAAACTAACAAGCAAAGATGCAAATAATACAAGACGCTCCAAGCAAAACACATATCATGTTGGTGAATAAAAATATAGCTCCAAGTAAATTACCAATGAAAGTGGACGAAAGAGGGGATGCCTTCCGGGGCATCCCCAAGCTTTGAATTTTTGGTGTCCTTGGATTATATTGTGGGTGCCATGGGCATCCCCAAGCTTAGGCTCTTGCCACTCCTTGTTCCATAATCCATCAAAAGAATTCACCCAAAACTTGAAAACTTCACAACACAAAACTCAACAGAAATCTCGTGAGCTCCGTTAGAGAAAGAAAACAAAAGACTACTTCAAGGTACTGTAATGAACTCATTCTTTATTTATATTGGTGTTAAACCTACTGTATTCCAACTTCTCTATGGTTTATAAACTATTTTACTAGCCATAGATTCATCAAAATGAGCAAACAACACACGCAAAACAGAATCTGTCAAAAATAGAACAGTCTAGTAATCTGTAACTAACGCAAACTTCTGGAACTCTAAAATTTATAACAAAATAGGAAGTCCTGGACAATTAATTTATTGACCAGCAGCAAAAAGAATCAACGCAAAAGCACGTTCCTGTGATTTATCATAACTAAATTCGTGCATGCAAAGTTTCTGTTTTTCAGCAGAATCAAATCAACTATCATCGTAGGTTATCCTATAGGTCCTACTTGGCACAAACACTAATTAAAACATAAAACCACATCCAAACAGAAGGTAGATGGATTATTTATTCCTAAACAGAAGCAAAAACAAAAAACACAAAATAAAATTGGGTTGCCTCCCAACAAGCACTATCGTTTAACGCCCCTAGCTAGGCATTGAGAATTTTAATGATGCTCACATGAAAGACAAGAATTGAAGCGCAAAGAGAGCATCATGAAACACATGACAAAACACATCTAAGTCTAACATACTTCCTATGCATAGGCATATTATAAGCAAACAAATTTGCAAGGCAAGTAAAAACTAGCATATGCAAGGAAGAACAAAGAGATGATAGCAAACTCAACATGAAGAGAGGTAATTTAGTAATATGAAAATTTCTACAACCATATTTTCCTCTCTCATAATAATTACATGTAGGATCATAAGCAAATTCAACAAAATATCTATCACATAACATATTCTCAACACGATCCACATGCATGTAAAGTTGACACTCTTCCAAAATAGTGGGATTAACATTAACTAAAGTCATGACCTCTCCAAACCCACTTTTATCAAAAAATTCATAAGATTGAATATTCTCCAAATATGTGGGATCTAAAGTTGACACTCTTCCAAACCCACTTTCAATATTATTGCAAACAATATTATCAATCTCATATTCATCATGGGGATTAAATAAATTTTCAAGATCATAAGAAAAATCACCCCAATCATGGTCATTGCCACAAATAGTGGACACAACAAAACTAGCATCCCCAAGCTTAGGGTTTTGCATATTATTAGCATAATTGACATCAAGAGGATTTATAGTAAAATCATTGCAATCATGCTTTTCATCGAAGGAACTATCAAGTATGGGCGCAATAGCAACAATCTCATGTTTAACATAAGGAACTATAGCAAATTCATCTTCATGAATATTGGCATCATGGCCACAAGGATAGCAAGCATCATGTTCATCAAGGGATATTTCAATCAAATCATCGGAATCATCATTATCTATAGATTCATGCATATCATTACTTCCTTCCAAAGCAGCGGTCATTCTCTCAATAAATTCTTTGACACAGACATTATGAGCATAGTTTTCATAGCAATATTTAAGTATGTCAAAAATTTCAGATTCGTAGAGAGTAATATCATACTTTTCAATCAAAGAAGCAACTTCATAAGCACCCTTAAAAGCAACAAATTCTTCAATTTGTTCGATATCATAGTAACTATAAACACCCTTTGCATAAGAAGATAAGATTCCATTATCAATAAACTCACATTGGTAGGGAAGGTGTTTTTTAGGGTTTTCAGAACAACAAGTAAAATCATATTCCCAACATAAATTCCAAGCATAGCATTGCAAACGTTGAATTTGACTCCATAATAGTTTCCCTTTTTCAGATATACAGTGTCGCACATAACAAGCATGCTCATCTAAAGATTTGCCCTCAACTAAGCTAGTTGGGGTTTTAGCACGAGCACATAGGGATAGAAGATGATCCAAGTAGAACACTTTAAGTGGATCTATATCAATAGATTTTCAGCGAGCGAAGATGCAAGCATATAGAAGGCACAAGGAAACACAAACAAAGATACATACGGGAAGAAGGCGAACGAAAAAGAGAGGGCGAATAAATCGGCAAGGGTGAAGTGGGGGAGAGGAAAACGAGAGGCAAATGGCAAATAATGTAATGCGAGAGATAGGGATTGTGATGGGTACTTGATATGTTGACTTTTGCGTAAGCCTCCCCGGCAACGGCGCCAGAAATCCTTCTTGCTACATCTCGAGCTTGCGTTGGTTTTCCCCGACGAGGAAAGGATGATACAGCACAGTAGCGTAAGTATTTCCCTCAGTTTTGAGAACCAAGGTATCAATCCAGTAGGAGGTCACACGCAAGTCCCTCGTACCTGCACAAAAGGATAGCTACTCGCAACCAACGCGACTAGGGGTTCTCAATCCCTTCACGGTCACTTACGAGAGTGAGATCTGATAGAGATAATATTTTTGGTATTTTTGGTATAAAGATGCAAAGTAAAAAGTAAAAGCAAAGCAAGTAAATAAAGTGATGGAGATTGATATGATGAGAATAGACCCGAGGGCCATAGGTTTCACTAGTGGCTTCTCTCAAGAGCATAAATATTCTACGGTAGGTGAACAAATTACTGTTGAGCAATTGATAGAATTGAGCATAGTTATGAGGTTATCAAGGTATGATCATGTATATAGGCATCACGTCCGTGACAAGTAGATCAAAACGATTCTGCATCTACTACTATTACTCCACTCATCGACCGCTATCCAGCATGCATCTAGAGTATTAAGTTAAAAACAGAGTAACGCCTTAAGCAAGATGGCATGATGTAGAGGAATAAATTCATGCAATATGATAAATACCCCATCTTGTTATCCTCGATGGCAACAATACAATATGTGCCTTGCAACCCTTTCTATCACTGGGTAAGGACACCGCAAGATTGAACCCAAAGCCATGCGCTTCTCCCATTGCAAGAACTACCAATCTAGTTGGCCAAACCAAACGGATAATTCAAAGAGACTTGCAAAGATAACTCAATCATACATAAAAGAATTTAGAGAAGAATCAAATATTTTCCATAGATAATACTGGATCATAAACCCACAATTCATCGATCTCAACAAACACACCGCAAAAAGAAGATTACATCGAATAGATCTCCACGAGAGAGGGGGAGAACATTGTATTGAGATCCAAAAAGAGAGAAGAAGCCACCTAGCTACTAGCTATGGACCCGAAGGTCTGAAGTAAGCTACTCACACTTCATCGGAGGGGCTATGGTGATGATGTAGAAGCCCTCCATGGTGGATGCCCTCTCCGGCGGAGCTTCGGAACAGGCTCCAAGATGGGATCTCGTGGATACAGAAGGTTGCGGCGGTGGAATTAGGTTTTTGGCTCCTGTTCTGATCGTTCGGGGATACGTAGGTATATATAGGAGGAAGGAGTACGTCAGTGGAGCTCCGAGGGGCCCACGAGGTAGGGGCGCGTCCTCCACCCTCGTGACCTCCTCGGAGGCTTCTTGGAGTAGGGTCCAAGTCTCCTGGATCACGTTTGGTTGGAAAATCACGATCCCGAAGGTTTCGTTCCGTTTGGACTCCGTTTGGTATTCTGTTTCTTCGAAATACTGAAAAAGGCAAAAAAAACAGCAATTCTGGGTTGGGCCTCCGGTTAATAGGTTAGTCCCAAAAGTAATATAAAAGTGAAAAATAAAGCCCAATATAGTCCAAAGCATTAGATAAAGTAGCATGGAGCAATCAAAAATTATAGATACGTTGGAGACGTATCACATAGCAGAAACACCCGAAAGGGGTGATGAAGGCAGTTTTTATTTCATCTAGCCCATACAGTCGAATTTGATGGTACCCGGAGTACGCATCAAGAAAAGACAGACGCTCGCATCCCGCAGTCGAGTCAACTATTTGATCGACGTGGGGGAGAGGAAAATGATCCTTCGGGCATGCCCGATTGATATGCTTGAAATCAATACATGTACAGAGTGATTTGTCCTTCTTGGGTACCATGACGATGTTGGCGAGCCACTTGGAGTGGTAAATCTCACGTATGAACTCTGCTGCCAGGAGCCGAGCCATCTCCTCGCCAATCGCCTTCCTCTTTTCTGTCGCAGATTGACGCAAATGTTCCTTCACAGGTTTCGCCTTCGAATCAACCCTTAAACGGTTCTCAGCCAGTCCCCTGGGTACACCTGGCATGTCAGAAGGTTTCCATGCGAAGATGTCCCAGTTCTCACGGAGGAACTAGATGAGTGCGGCTTCCTATTTACTATTGAGTGTTGATGAGATGTTGGTAGGAGCTGCCGCAGGATCTGTCGAGTGAACGTGAACTTGTTTTGTTTCTCCTGTCGACAGGAATGCAGATTCAGAAGCTGGCTTCTTGGAACGAAGCAAATCAGTCGGATCTGCGTTTTTCTTGTATTCTTCCAGTTCTACCATAGCCATTTGTTCATCGGCAATCTTGGATCCTTACTGAAGACACTCCTCACCTCTTTGCATGTTCCATGTGACCGTGATCACGCCTTTGGGCCCTGGCATCTTAAGCTTGAGGTACACATAACATGGACGGGCCATGAAACGTGTGCAAGTAGGTCAGCCTAAGATGGCATGATAAGCACTATGGAAATCTACCACTTCAAATGTCAGCTTCTCCTTCCGAAAATTCTTCGAGTCACCAAAAACCATGCCAAGAGCAATTTGACCGGGTAGTTTAGCTTTCTTCCCCGGAATGGCTCCATGGAACTACGTGTTGCTTTCACTGAGTCGGGACATCGGAATGCCCATTCCTTTCAGGGTCTTAGTGTAAAGTATGTTTAAGCCACTCCCACCATCCATGAGAACCTTGCGCAATTGAGTGCCTCCAACAACTGGATCAACCACCAGCGCTTGTTGCCCAGGGGTGGCAACGTGGGCCGGATGGTCCGACTGATCAAAGGTTATGGGAGTCTTCGACCACCTGAGATATGTCCGACTGATCAACGTGGGAGTCTTCGCCATATTCGCCTCTCGGTTAATGACTCTCAATCGACTCTTACTCTCAACATCAGCAAAAACCATCAGAGTGGCATTGACTTCGGATTATGCTCGGATTTTTCCTTGTCATCATATTTTTCAGAGCCCTTTTCACTCGGCTGGCCCTCACGAAACTGCTGAATCAGGAATCTGCACTATCGAGTGGTATGTTTGGGTAAAATCAGATTACCTTCTGCGTCTTTCTTCGCGTGAATGGCACATGGTAAATCCAAGACATCCTAGCCTGATGGGTCTTTCTTATTCTTTGGAACCCAATGTTCTTTGGCCTTTCTTTTGAACTTGCCCTGAGCGTAAATTGCCGCTTCCGCCGGACCTGCAACATCAACTTTGTGCTTCTGTTTTCGACTAGGATTGGGGTTGTTAGTATCGTGTTCATTAGCCTTTCCTTTACTGCTACGGAGGCAGTCTTCTTCTTCACCATTCGCGTACCGAGTGGCAATCTCCATCATTCAGTTCATGGACAGGGTGCCAGACCGCCCAAACTTCAGATTGAGTTCTCTGTACCAGACGCCTTCTTTAAAGGCACAAACGGCTTGATGCTCAGAAACATTCTCAACCACACAGTGAAGTGTAGTCCAACGTTGGATGTAGTCTCTCAAGGTTTCATCCGGCTTCTGGACACAAAGTTGCAATTCAGCATGCCTGGAAGGACGCTTGCAAGTGCCTTCGAATGTATTGATGAACACTCGGGCCAAGTCTTCCCAACAGTATATGCTAGCAGGGGCAAACTGGTTTAACCACGCCTGGGCTGATCCTTCAAGCATCAACGGTAGGTGTTTCATTGCAACATAACCATTTTCTCCACCGATCTGCACTGCCACTCGGTAATCTTCTAACCATGTGTCTGGCTTCGTCTCGCCAGTGAACTTGTTCACACTTGTGGCCGATCTGAAGTTAGGTGGAATCTCAGCAGTCCAGATGGCTCTGCTAAAACACTCGGGGTCTAGACATGTGAATGCTACTTCCACTCGAAAAATCTCTGTCCAAACCTTCTTGGTGAGCTCTCCCTCTGTCGACTAGATTCTGCACAAGGACTGACCTTGCGTTAAATCCTGGGCCGCAAGGGTCGAGTGGTTCTCTCCACTCATCACCATACAGGCGCCTGTCATCATACTACAGAGGTGCGTATGACCCACGTCTCAGAGGAGGTGACAGCGCTCGATGGCGGTCATGGTGGTGATGTCGAGGAACAAACTTACCATGGCCCTGACCAATGTATTGATCTTGGTGATAATCACAGTCTCTCCTCCTCGGAGGTGACCTTGGACTGTGAGCTGACTGAACAATATCTGCCCTTACTGACCTGCTGTGGATCCTATTGCGCGACTGGGATACGACTGAATTATGTTCTCCGGCTGCTCTGAGCAGCTCCCGGATCTGCTAAAGACCTCTCCCAGCTTCGAACCGGGAAGGCTGAATTGAATCTGCTATCCTAGCGGCAGGTACAACATTCTGAATTGGAGTGCAGAATACCTGATACACATTTTGCGATCCACTCAGAAACAATTGTCGTTGCCGTCAATTGAAACTTGGGGGCTGTCTGCGGGCGCGGTCTTCGAGTGACTTTTGGAGATCCTCCAGGCACGCTCGCTCATTCAGAGTGGCTATGCGCGCGGCCGCCAAAGCATGGGCTTCGGTGGTCTCTCCAGCGATGGGAGTCTGAAGGACTTGCTCGTTCATGCGCTGCAATTCTACTCTCTGTTCCACGGTGAGGGCCTGCGGATAATACTCGTCGTTGCCGTGCGAAGGGCCGCAAATTTCGCCCCCGCGACGGGGGAAACCTGGCGGACTATGCTGGGAGCCAATAACGAGGACCTCCGCCGCTGGGTCGTAGCTCTCCCACTTAGAAAGCGTATCTGAATGACCAGTCGACAGATTGAATAAGCCATAGAGAGACTCATCGGGCTCGATTGTCGCGATCTGTGGGGAGGAGGACTGCCAAGCCACCGCGTGGTTCACCCACCGCTGGAGCCGCGAGCGACCGGGGCGCTTGCGACGATGATCAGCGGGGAGGAGAAACATCGTCGGAGCTGACTGATACTGAGTCGATGGCTACCGGAGAAGGACACCGCAGGGCCCAGCGCGGAAGTGCACCGCCCCACGAATAGGGAGAGCCTCAACATCCAGAGGGGCTTCTTGGAGCCACGCCGAATCATCAGCGACAAAACTGAGAGCGCCGAGACAGATCTCGCGACCCAGGAACAGTCCGCCACCGTAAACCATGATGATGGTGAAGGAAAATCTGCAACTTTGCCATAAGTCGCTAGACGCCTGCCCCACGGTGGGCGCCAACTGTCGTGGGAACAATTATGACAGTAGAGATTAGGGGTACGTAGTAAAGGGCAGAGTCTAACTACGGCGAAGGTGTACACTCGGATTTATGAGTTCGGACCCCTCTCAGAGGAGGTAAAAGCCCTATGTCTCGGTGCTGCGGGAGCTTTGTTTCTTTGGAGTGTTGAGTTACAGGGGGTGCGAACCCTTGTAGAGGAGGAGAGGGGCGTCTTATATAGAGTCTGCTGGCCCCTCGTAGCCCTCAGTTATGCAAGGGTTCAATGAGATGGTAAAGTCGAGTACGTTACTGGTAACACCCATAATTAATGATCTTTACAACGATGAATTGATCGCCTGACCGTTGCCATCCCTCGGGGCTCTAGGTCTTCTGTTAGTCGAGTGAAATCATGTACTTCCGAGTGAACTACGGCGGTCGAGTGGCGGTGGAGTTTAACCGAGTGGATCTATAGCCGAGTGACTTGCATACTGTGCCGTTCCAGTCGTATCCTCCTCCTAGCTTTGTAGGTCTTGGATTCTTCGTGTGGTGTCCTTGGGTAGGGCATGTAGGTCAGGCCTAAGACCCTACCCTAGGTACATGTCATCGTCAACAGCCGCGTCATCCGCGTAGAGGGAAGCTTGATCATCATAGTGTTACCACTTAGTGTTGGACATCATTTTGGCAATAATTTTCGTGATGGCATGGATAAGACTGATGGGGCGATCCTCAACACCATCCTTCTTAGGAATGAGGGCGACATCCGCAGAATTGAGCCAATGAAAATGGGAGGCGTGCAAGTTAGAGAAGTGACAAATGGCCGACATGAGATCTCTCTTGATTGTGTTCCAACATGCTTTAAGGAAAGCACCAATGAAGCCATCAGGGCACAGCGCTTTGTCACTAGGCAAGGCAAAAACCGCAGCCTTGACCTCCCCCTCGGTGATGGCTGCATCCAACTCCCGAAGGTCGCAACTTGGAGTTGGAATGATCCCCCAATTGATGTCAGTGTTGCGCGTGGGACCTTTTGTTAGCGATGCTCTTGAAGTGGCTATGAATCACCTGCTCCTTCTGATTGTGTTATGTGATCCGGCCATTATTGTGCTTGAGACAATGAATGAATTTTTTTCTTCTTCGATGGTTAACCATGAGATGGAAGTGGCGAGCGTTAGCAACACCCTCCTTCAGATTGGTGATTCTGGAGTTTTGCCTCTTCCTAGATTCGTTCCTCTTTAGATTGCTCCTTCTGATTGTGTTCTGCGATCCAGCCATTATAGTGCTTGAGACGATGGATGAATTATTTTCTTCATCGATGGTTAACCCGGAGATGGAAGTGGCGGGTGCTAGCATCACCCTCCTTCAAATTGGTGATTCTGGAGTTTGCATCTTCCTAGTAGCGGCATCTGATCCGTTTCAAGAAGTTTCAACGGCGACGACATACCTAGTATATATGCGCGCCCCATCGTGGAAATTCTCGTTGATAGCGCCACAAAATTTCTCTGCAGAAACAACCATGCCAACTGCAAAAAATCCTGAACTTGCGGGCTCATGTTAACCGTTGACGACATCAACTAGTAATGATATAGGGATCCAAATAGAGCGAAAGTCTTTTCTTTGCAAAAATAAAGGGAGCAGAAATTGGCAGCAGCGCTGCAAACAACGTGGTACACCTTGATGCAACACTTTGAGTGACCGGCAACGGCCCACAGCGCCGCGCCTGTGGCGGCCTTGTGCGGAAGCACGGCACTCACCCTGCACCTGCATGGATCACACCTGCAGCAAAGGAACCCTATGCTACATGCACCACACACACCAACCTGTAGTGCTGCAGCCACGACAGACGACACCCTCCTCAACAGTTCAGTATAGGTTTGCATTGGTTTGGTTAATTTCTTCCGGGGGTAATTAAGGTTAGATAGACGATGGCGACGTACGTGCTTCAATTCCATCGTTCATCGTCACCTTTTTCTTCTTTTCATTCACACCTCTCTGGAGTAGTAGTGCTTTATTTTTGTCTGTGGAAGGCAGAACCGTGTAGTAGAGCTTTGGAACCCCTCCTAATCTATTCTTGTGCATGTATGCATGCATGCGCGTGTGTGGAGCCACACTCACATCACATGTCTTTACCTAGTCTGTACATCCAGTTGAAAGGTAGACGCACGCACGCAGCTTCCCATGGCCATGCATGCCGGCGGCTGAGATCGTCTCATCACCGGCTGTCCACTGTCCTGCTCGACACGTACGTCGTTACCCCGTAAATCATCGATCGCCTTTGCATCACGGCCTCACGGGCTCGTTCTACTTAAACAGCCCCACCCACTGTGAGCCATTGCCCTCCACCTCGCCTCCAACCCTGCCTTCACGTAGAAGCACACCAAGACGTTCATCCTCGGATCCGACCACCACGACCAGAGAAGGTGAGTCTCCTCCCACTCCGGCCGTCTCCCCCAAGCCTCCGGCACGGCAGTCAATCATTTCTTTCTCCGTCCCTTCCTCCTCCTCCTCGGATCGATTCGGGTCTACTCCTTGTCGTCGATCGTTTCTTTTTCCGACTGATGATTGAACAAGCGAACCAACTGGCAACTGACCGTGTGCTGCTTGCCTGCCTTGCCTTGCCCTAGCTCCATCCCACCCCACCATGGACGGCAACAAGATTGCCGCCCGGCCGACCAGCTTCGCCATCGCCCGCGGCACCGTCGTCGTCATCGCCTTGGCCACAGCGGCCGACTACGTACTCGACCGCTACCACCTCTGCAGCAGCCACACCCAGGTACGTGCCAACCTAATAACCCGTCTACTCAACTGTCAGGCTAGACTTTGCGGTCCGATCATCACACGCCAAACTGGCCGTCTGCGTGCAGGCTTCCTTCATCCTGCCGTGCGTCAGGGTGACGGCCTCGGCGGCCGCCGAGTGGAGGGCCCTCTGGCTCACCATGCTCTGCTGCGCGGTGCTCGAGACGGCCGTCGCGGCGCTGGCGCTGCGGCTCCCATGCCGCCGCCGCGCCCTCGCCTACCTCCAGCTCGCGCTCGCGATGGTCCGCCACTACATGTGCCTCCTCGCCGCTCTCATTCTCCTCGCCGCCGCCGACGCGGGATACCACCTCATCGGGATCTGCGTCGGGAGCATCTCCTGGTTCATAGGGCGCAACTTCGCCAGCATCATCGTCCTTCTCCTTTTTGGAGACGAGGAGTGAGGAGTTCAACTCATGAGTACTGCGAGTAGTTCTAACTTCTAAGGGATAATATGTACGTACTGTATGTGTGAATCGATCTAGTAGTTTGATGTTAATCGGACCGATCGACTATACTAGCTGGTTACTCCATTGTTGGGCTGTATAATTAGCCTTGATAATCCTGGTCAGTCTTGGATGTATGAGACATCAGTTATCAGCATGCATGCTGTTTCTTCCGGTCTTGAGTCAGTATGTGAGCCATTGTTTTGCATTCATTCTGGCAGCCAACCCCTCTCTCTCTCTGAGAGGCCACTCGTTGGGCTGCAACCTATGTACATAAATAAATGCTGAACCCCTGTCGAGCCGGGGTTTCAGATTGTACTATAGTACATTTTTTTTGGGTTGAATGTACTATAATACATTGACACGTTGTATTTGTGAAAAAAAGAATTGTCAAATGGACCAACCTTGGGCCAAGCCTTACGAGTGGAGTCCGTGCTAGTGTGCACAAGTGCAACGCAACACACAAGGAAATGGTTCTACGGTCGATAGAAATGGCTAGTATACAATGCAAGCCAACTACTTCATGGTCATCATCTACTCCGGAGCCGAAATGAATGGCGAGTGAGCACAGCAGACGCTACCAAATCAAGTTTCCAAATGAGCGAAACAATCCACGGCTGGCGCGGCAATTGTAGAAACGCCATTGGATCAAAGGGGAGATGCGTCGCCGGCATTTCTACTTCTCTACCTTTAATAATGAAATAAGACCCTTTCGGTGGTCTAGGTGAGGTGCAACATCACGATCGATGGTTGATTGATTTATTTCTTTTAATTTTGCAAGAAAAACTTATTATATATGGCGAGCTGACAAGCAAGACCCTTCTGGTTTTGGGGCGCCACGTCCAACTGTCGTTGTTTTTTTCTCTTTTGATATTTATTAGGCTTTGAAATTAATGTGTTGTTTTCGTATTGCAAAGAAACTCCGTCCCCCTATGGACCCGGCTCCCAAGTTTGGCATGTAAAGCTTTGAAACCCTACTCCCTATTGTTGGCAAAGATAGAACAATGCATTGCTTGTCTTACATCAACTTTGACAAGAATCAATATGTGCATAGCAATGATGCAAAGACCAAGGGTTGTAGCCTCTTCTTTTTTAAAGGTGCATTGCTCTTTGAAGTAGATGAATGTGTTTAGTCCATTATCTTTGTGAAAGGAAAAACCGTGTAGAGCTTTGGAGCCCCACCTCCTATTGTTGACAAGCATAAAACGGTGCATTGCTTGTCTTGTATCAACTTTAATAAAGATGACTGTGTGCATCGTAAAGATGCAAAGACCAAGGGTTGTAACATGCTTTCCAAAGAAAGAAAAAATGCTGGTGCAATGCATACTTGATGAGACGCATGTACTCATTAATTAGCAGGGAAAACCGGCAATGGCATGCTACATGGGCTTGTAAAATGGGCAAGGTGGTGCCGCAACTTACATAAATATGGATCAGTTGCCAAATTAACTTTTTAACAAACAGGCAAGTAGATTACAGGCCACTAGCAGACGATCACGTAATAAGTCGATGAATGGTTCTCCAGTCAGAACCTAATCCATGATTAGCAACGTAATACACAATAATGTACTCCCTCTGTAAGCAAATGTAAAATATTTTAGGTTTTACTAAAGTAGTGGCCTACAACGTCTTATATTTGTTTATAGAGGAGTAATTCAAAGCCGATGTTAAGATCCGTGCAAAATCAATTGGATTTTTTTTCTCTTTCACATGTTATGTCACTTGACTGAGACTTCCTTGAATCTCTACATGGGCTTGAAAGAGCATCTTCAGCCGTTCGGCCCCCCAGGGGCTTGAAATAGCGCCGCCTGGGGGCGCGCCGGCGAAAAAATCAGCATAGGGGCGGTCGGTTTCCCAACCGCCACCCCAAGCCATTTTTAAAAAACCGAACTCGGCCAAAATTTGCCACGACACAAATTTGGAGAAAATTTAGGCGTTCCATTGACATTTGTACAAATCTTAGTCAACGTGTAATTTCGTGTAAGTCTTTGTATGTTTAGCATTATTGCACGCGGCACTCTGCAGTTTTCCATGCTAAAAACACCAAAAATGCTACACACACAGATCTCTACAGGAGGATTACGGGCTCCTTCCTTCTCACTAAACCTGCCCTTCCTCCTGATTTTCAGCTGGGTGGGGCCAGCCCTCCCCCCTTAATCCAATCACAGTATCTCACCTCTAATCCACCCCGTAATGAGCCAGTAATGGTCCGTGAATGTAGCATTGCCGGAAAAAAAAACACCCACACCTGCGGCAAAGGAGCGCTATGCTGTAGGTTTCTTCGGTGCTTTTCTCTTCTTTTTACACGGTCTTTGAAGTAGATGATTTTTATTTCTTTCTCAAAAAGGAGAACCACCGGTCTCTGCATCGGTCTTTGGAGTAGATGAACGCAAAGAGCTTTGGAGGCCCACCCCCTATTATTGGCAAGGATAGAACACGGCATTGCTTTGTCTTGCATCAACTTTAGTAAAGATGACTACATGCGTCACAATGATGCGAAGACCAAGGATTGTAACCTATTTTTCTAAGAAGAAAAAAGCTGGTGCAATGCACACAAGATGACAGGCATGTAGTCATGAGCAGGGCAAACCTGCAATGGCATTCTACATGAGCTTGTAAAATGGGCAAATTAGCTTTCTAACAACCAGGCAAGTAGATTACAGGCCACTAGCAGGCGCGATCAAGTAATAAGTTGATGAATGGTTCTCAAGATCGATCTAGTCAGAACCTTAATCCATGGTCAGCAACGTAAAACGCAGCAATGTAACCCGAAGGTGAGGCCGCGAACGTAAAATTAATAAATGAACCAAATGATGCAGTCAATATGTTGTACTGGCTACCTGCGTGAGTAAACCTGTCCAAAATGCTGGACGAACCACCGGTTGTGAGATTGGGTATGAGCCGGTGTTGGGGGAAGCAACTCTACTACCGCCAACGGAATGGCCTTGGCCCGTGGGGTAGCTGGCATCAGTAGCTAGCTTTTTACTGCGATGCATACATGTCCTATGCGTGTGAGTGTGTTGAGCTTCACTCACATCACATGTCTGTACGTACTAGTACATCCAATTGCAAGGAAAATTGAGCGTCGCCAAAGATGGTATATGCGGGCTCCCCGGATGCGGCTGAGATCGTCACATGTCGTCATGCATCACACCTTCAGCAAATTAAGGAACGCTATGCTGCAGTACCCTGGTGGCCAAATTTCGTGTTTTGACCCTTTTGTCAAACAAAATCGGGATTTGACCCCAGTTTGAAAAAAAATCGACATTTGACCCTTTTTGCTACTGCTAGGAGGCCCGGCGGTAGGATTACCTAGGCTACCGCAGGACACTGCGGCGGTAGGAAATTTATCCACGCCAGCAGCGTTAACGGCCTCCGTCCCCCCTCCGTCCCACCCTACCGCCGCCGGACATGGCGGTAGCCTGTCCGATCCTACCGCCGGGGTGCCTGGCGGTAGGGTGCGGATAGTTATAAGCCGTCGGCCGCCCCACCCCTCCCCTTCTCCCCCAACCACCCGCCCCAAGAACAGAGGAGTTCTTCCTCTCGCCCCTCTCTCTTCTCCTCCACTCCCCCCCCCCCCCCCCCTCAGATCTTCGTCGTTTCTTCACCGTTTTTGCGGATCGAGATGGCCCCGAAGAAAGAAAAGTAAGCTCCTTCGATCCCTCCAATTAGTTTTAGTCAAATAGCTTCCGATTCGTCGCATTATTTGATTCAAATCACTCCCCTTCTTGAACTAGATTTAAATATTTTGAACCCTAGGATTGATTTAGGTTGATTATAGATGTTATATTGTGTTAGATATGAACTCTAATCACTACTTGGTATGATTATGTGAAGATGAACCCTAGTTCATATTATTTTTGGAGGATTTTTTTTTATATGATGCATGTTGGAGGAATATATTGTGATATGATGATGCATGTTGATATGCTATGATGCAAGTAGTGGATATAGTTGGAGAACAAATGTTGAACCCTAAAGATGAACCTAGTTCATAATTTTTTGTGTTAAAAAAATTTATGATATGATGAATATTGGAAATATTTGTTTTGATATAGGATGCATGTGGATCTTATATGATGCAGGTAGTGGATTTTGTTGGAGTAAACATGGTTAATCCCTCAAGATGAACCCTAGTTCATGGTTTTTGTTTTTGATATATGTATTGTATTTAGTTCATGTTCATGATAATCTAGATATATGATTATTCAAATATTGAACTCATAGGTTTTTTTGGATGTGATGAACCTTTGTTATGCATCGATATCTTTTGATATGCTTATGCAATTCTTTTAGGAGGCCACCTCTTGCGGACGACATGGGCACGAAGTACATCATGCTTGACCCTAGGTTCGACAAGCGTCACCATGCCCGTTTCATTGAGAATGGAGTGGTAATTACCATTTGAAACCAAATCTTTTGAATTGATGAAAACAAGTTGCTAACTATTATGTCCATGCTAATTATGCTTTGGTTATTGATTTTCACATATGCTGCCACCACTGCGGATGAGGGCTCACAAGATGACGGTTAAGATGGAGTACGACGAGCGGTATGCACCGTTCTTCAGGAGAGCCCGACTATTGGGTTTCGTCCTGCAGTTCAAGCGTAAGCCGCCGACGCTCGTCCACTCAGCTCTCACGGCTTTGATCGACCGGTGGCGGCCAGAGACGCACAGCTTTCATCTTCCATGTGGGGAGATGACCGTGACCCTCGAGGATTGGGCGATGATTACGGCACTACCGCTCGAGGGTCGTGCTCTCACAGGAAGAGTGGAGAAGGCGAACTGGCACGAGAGGGTTGTCAGCCTCATCGGCGACTGCCCCCCCCCCCCCCCCCCCCGCTAAGAGCAACCGGACTTCCGGCATACCGCTGTCATGGCTCCTCGAGCACCGGAGCAAGTGCCCGGTAGATGCCGAGCCCCGGGTGGTGGAGCAGTACGCCAGGGCCTACCTGTGGTACATTCTCACGGAGGTAGTGTTTCCGGACTGCTCTGGGAACTCTGCCCTATGGATGTATCTCGACTTCCTAAAGGACTGGGATGCGGGGTACAACTTGGGGGCCGCCGGACTCGCCTACCTATACCGTTCGGTAAGTGAATATCACTTTCTTTCGAATATCAGACGTGTGCTGCTTTACATTTTGACAACTTATCATCTGAACATGGCTTGTAGCTTGACGACGCGACCCAGAGAGCGGAAGTCACGTCCGGTATGTGCGGATGTGTATGGGGCCTCTCCATTTGGATGTGGGAGCGAATCCCGGTGGACCGTCCGGAGAAGCTGCGCTCGCGTGCATGGACGGACTATGGCGGAGATGACAAAGATGATCGGAACCCGACCGTCGCATACGCTTGGGACGTGGTGCGTGTCTACACAGGCGAATCGAAGGCCTTGTACAAGGTCTTCTGCAACGAGCTTGATGCTCTCACGCCTTTCCAGGTATAAGAACTACATTTTCACTTGAGCTTACCATTGTTTCGATAACACTTTCACTTGATCCTAACATTGTTTGGTTATAGGTTACTTGGCGGCCGTATAGTCATGATCGAGAGTGGGGGTTCGAGCTGAACAACATGTGCAAGTAGGATCGGCTTCTCTTCCGGTGCATCGTGCCCATGATTTGTGTCTATGCCGTGGAGTACCACTTGCCACAGCGCGTTGCCGCACAATTTGGTAAGGCGCAACACACACCACCAGCCGGCCACGATACCGGTGGCTACGACCTACACCAATGAGTACCACAAGCCGTCTTCATCGATTCTAAGTTCTTGTTTTGATGTTTTACATTCATACAAGAAGGATGTTTTACATCCTTTCTTATGCATTACAGGATGAGCAAGCAGAAGAATCAATCAATCACGGATTGGGAAGCCGAACATGCGAAATACGTGCAGGAATGGAACGAGTGGAAAGGATGCAAAGACACGGAGAGGAGAGTGATTGACTGGGATGACTACGAGGATCACATGCTGTGGTACGACGATGGCATCAAGCATCGTCTGCGTCTGAGGCCCCAATGGACGACAGCAGATGCCGAAGACCTGTTCGATGACGCCTCAGAGAATGAAGCCTACAACGAGAGCATCAGACAGCTTCAAGGCGGGTTTAGGGAGTATGGACCCCTCATGAACAGAGTGGTATGTTGTTTTTACCTCTTTCGAACCGACGGTTGGATGAAAACAGCTTTTCGTGCTATTGACTCATTTTATTACTTTGCAGTCTTCGGAGCTGAACGAAAGCATTTTTCATGCCTCTGATGCGCTTAGTGTTGTCCTTGGGACTCGAGCTAGTGAGAACAAGTTGAGGGAAACGGTGAAGGTAATACGGAGTTCATTTTTGTTATCATTGGACATTCGAGAAGTTCATATTGTTTCGTTATCATTGCAGAAATACGTCAACAAAGCACGCCGGCTTGTGGGCCTGCTTGGGTGCGCTACAAACACCGAGGATGTTTTTCCTCCTGTACAGATGTGTAGCCTCGCTTCATCGAGCCATGCAGCCTCGTCGTCTAGGGCGGTTCAAGATGACGAGGAGGAGAGCGACGACGATGATGATGCAGAGGAAGATGAAGAAGAGGGCGCAGAAGAAGAACATGGTGAGAAAGAGGAAGAGGACGATGAGGAGGAGGAGGAGTACGATGATGACGACGGACCTCCAGCAACTCAGCCAACCCAGCGTGAGAAGAGGAATGTGCCGAAGAAGGATTGGAAGAGTCTGTCCCCCTTTCAGAAAGCACGTCCTGTGGCACGCAAGAAGACGGCGGCCGAGAAGCGATCTAAGGATAACGAGGACCGAAAGTCGAAGAGGGGAAGGAAGGACTAAAGTTGCTGCCGTGTGGTTGAACCTAAAACTTGCATATTTGCTTCGTGAACCATATGGATTTGCTCGTGAAACTGTTTCGTTAATTTGCTATGTATAACTTGGTGAAAACATTTATGGATGTCTACTTGCTATGTATCGAACCTACCTTATTTATAGATTTGTACTGTGTGCATCATATATCATACATTGTGTGCTTCCTATGTCATGCATATGCTGTTTAAATGTTGTCCGCCAAAAACTTGAAGACAAAAGAAGTTAGAAAGTGCAAAAAATGCACACTGGGCCACCCTACCGCCACAGACTAAGGCGGTAGGATACCACAACCTACCGCCATTAGAGCCGGCGGTAGGGTGCCTCCCCCACGCCCCCCCCCCCCCCCCCCCCCTCCTGTGACCAGAGAATCGAGCAGCTCAGCGGTAGGGTTGTACATCCTACCGCCAGGGCTCTTGGCGGTAGGTTGCTACCGCCGAGCGCCTCGGCGGTAGGATGTACAACCCTACCGTTGAGCTGTTCGATTTTTTGGTCACAGGAACTTAACACATGCTCCCACCCTACCGCCAGGGCTCTCGGCGGTAGGTTTGTGTTGTGTACCGCCGTGGCTTATGGCGGTAGGTCCGTAAGCAGCCGTTAACGGTTTAACGGCCGTCAGCCACACCTACCGCCAGACCCTGCGACGGTAGACTGTGCAACCCTACCGCCTGAATGTCTGGCGGTAGCAAAAGGGTTAGATCTCGAAAAGGTTTCAAACTGGGGTCAGATCTCGATTTTGTTTCAAAAAAGGGTCAAAACATGAAATTTAGCCTACCCTGGTCATGGAACCACACCACACACACGAACCTGTAGTACTGCAGCCACGACAGACGACACCCTCCTGAACAGTTGAGTAGGTTTGCATTGGTTTGGTTAATTTCTTCCGGGGGTAATTAAGGTGAGATAGACGATGGCGACGTACGTGATTCAGTTCCATCGTTCATCGTCACCTTTTTCTTCTTTTCATTCACACCTCTCTGGAGTAGTAGTGCTTTGTTTTTGTCTGTGGAAGGCAACACTGTGTAGTAGAGCTTTGGAGCCACACGCCCACACCTTCTATTCTTGTCCATGCAAGCGCGTGTGTGCCTGTGTGGAGCTGCACTCACATCCAGCCGCTGAGATTGTTGGGCTGGATAATTAGCCTTGATGACCCTGGTCAGTCTTGGATGTATGAGACATCAGTTAGCTGCATGCATACAGTTTCCGGTCTCGAGTCAGTACGTGAGCCATTGTTTTGCATTCATTCTGTCAGCCAACCCCCCCCCCCCCCCCCCCCCCCCCTCTCTCTCTCTCTCTCTCTCTCTCTCTCTCAGAGGCCACTAGTTGGGGTGCAACCTATGTACATAAATGCTGAACCCCTGTCGAGCCGGGGTTTCAGATTGTACTATAGTACATTGACACGTTGTATTTGTGCAAAAAAGAATTGTCAAATGGACCAACCTTGGGCCAAAGCAACTCTGCCTTCCCACGCACTGGAGTCTGTGCTAGTGTGCACAAGTGCAACGCAACACACAAGGAAATGGAATTCTACGGTCGATAGAAATGGCTAGTATACAATGCAAGCCAACCACTTCATGGTCATCATCTACTCCGGAACCGAAATGAATGGCGAGTGAGCACAGCAGACGCTACCAAATCAAGTTTCCAAATGAGCGAAACAATCCACGGCTGGTGCGGCAATTGTAGAAACGCCATTGGATCAAAGGGGAGAGGGTTCTGTCTTGGGGAGATGCGTCACCGGCATTTCTACTTCTCTAGGAGCACCTTTAATGAAATAAGACCCTTTTGGAGGTCTAGGTGAGGTGCAACATCACGATCGATGGTCGATTGATTTATTTCTTTTCATTTTGCAAGAAAAACTTACTATCTATGGCGAGCTGACAAGCAAGACCTTCTGGTTTTGGGGCGCCACGTCCAACTGTCGCTGTTTTTTTCTTCTCTTTTGATCTTTATTAGGCTTCGAAATGTGTTGCTTTCGTATTGCAAAGAAACTCCGTTCCCCTGTGGACCCGGCTCCCAAGTTTGGCATGTAAAGCTTTGAAGCCCTACTCCCTATTGTTGGCAAAGATAGAACAGTGCATTGCTTGTCTGACATCAACTTTAATAAGAATCAATGTGTGCATAGCAATGATGCAAAGACCAAGGGTTGTAGCCTCTTTTTAAAAAAACGTTAGATTGCTCTTTGAAGTAGATGAATGTGTGTGGTCCATTATCTTTGTGAAAGGGAAAACCGTGTAGAGCTTTGGAGCCCCACCTCCTATTCTTGACAAGGATAGAACGGTGCATTGTTTGTCTTGCATCAACTTTAATAAAGATGAATGTGTGCATTGTAATGATGCAAAGACCGAGGGTTCACTAGTAGAAAACAGGGCTTTCGTTCAGGCCAGATAAGCCCATTAGTCCCGGTTCAGTCACGAACCGGGACCCATGGGCCCATTGGTCCCGGCTCGTGAGGCCAGGGGGCCTGTCGGGCCTCGTGGGGGCATTGGTCCCGGTTCGTCTGGCCCCTTTGGTCCCGGTTGGTGGGACGAACCAGGACCAATGGGCTTCGCTCCTGGCCCACCACCATTGGTCCCGGTTGGTGGCTTGAACAGGGACCAAAGGCTGGTCTTTAGTACCGGTTCAAGCCATGAACCGGGACCAATGATGTGCCTATATATACCCTCTAGCGTAAGAGCAGAGCACACTGCTCTGTTTTTTCTGGCCGACGAGTGGAGAGGGCTTTGTGGTGCTCTAGCTCACCTCCTATGCACACGAGGTGTTCGATGGAATGTCCAAGCCACACTACTTAAGCTTTCTCCTCTCCAAGCTCCATTTTCCTTAATATTTGTCTAGGTTTAGCGGTCCGTCATGTCCCGTCCCTGTCTTCACCGCCGTCGATCGCCCGCGCCGATCTCGTCGCTGGCACCACCGTGGTGAGCCTCTTGTTCTTATCTTCTTTCTGAAAGGAAAAAATTCTTATTACCTGTATGTTTAGATAGATACTTGTATAATTTTCTTACTTTTATTATTGCTTCTTATTATATAGTGTGATGGTTTTGGTATCCGCCCCCGTCGGCCCTCGTCCTGTCTATGATTCGGATGTGGTATATATTATCTTTATAACTATTTGGTTCATTTATTGTTTATGGCAATTATGCCGACCAATGTGACATAGATTTTATTTATCTAGGAGGTATGTGAACCGGAAATTCCAACCGACCATATTGTCGAGAGGTTAAATTTAGTTGAAGAAGAAAACAATTTCTTGAAGAAAATAATAAAAAAATTGAGGAGGAGAAGATGATATTGGAGTTGCATGTTGCGGATGTCGTCGATGATCACAAGATCAAGATGGATGCAATGCGCTTGAAGATTAGAAAGACTAGAAAATATGTCATTCATACCGAGGCTTGGTATCATTATGCCATTGGACCAATTGTTAACTTGGTTGCGATTATGATCGCATTTGTTTTCGCGTTGAAAAGTTTTACATAGTTTCAATATATGGTTTAATTAATTAGATGCTCTGGAGAGCTATATGTTGTTAGATGAGAATTATGTATGTACTTTGGTTTTAATATGATGATGAACTTCTATTAATTTGATCACTTAATTATCTATTCATGATGTTTTGTAATGGTTTTTGACACACTTAATTATATATAAAGCATGCAGATGAACCGGCAATGGATGTACGGTGACAGACACACCTCCGAGTACATTAAGGGCGTGCATAATTTTCTCGAAGTGGCTGAGGCAAACAAGAAGAGTGGTTATATGTGTTGTCCATGCCCTATATGTGGGAATACAAAGTCTTACTCTGACTCAAAAACCATTCACACCCACCTGCTTTATAAGGGTTTCATGCCACACTATAATGTTTGGACCAAGCAAGAAGAAATAGGGGTTATGATGGAAGACAACGAAGAAGAAGAGGACGATGACAGCTATGTGCCCCCTGAATACGGTGATGCTGCAATGGGGGAAGCTGATGAAGATCAAGAGGAACCAGACGATGTGCCCGATGATGATCTCCGCCGGGTCATTGTTGATGCAAGGAGACAGTGTGAAAGTCAAAAGGAGAAGCTCAAGTTCGATCGCATGTTAGAGGATCACAAAAAAGGTTTGTACCCCCAATTGCGAAGATGGCAACACAAATCTCGGTACCATACTGGAATTGCTGCAGTGGAAGGCAGAGAATGGTGTGTCTGACAAAGGATTTGAGAAGCCACTGAAAATATTGAAGAAGAAGCTTCCAAAAGATAACGAATTGTCCGGCAGTACGTATGTAGCAAAGAAGGTTGTATGCCCTCTAGGATTGGAGGTGTAGAAGATACATGCATGCCCTAATGACTGCATCCTATACCGTGGTGCGTACGAGGATTTGAACGCATGCCCGGTATGCAGTGCATTGCGGTATAAGATCAGACGAGATGACCCTGGTGATGTTGACGGTGAGCGCCCCCGGAAGAGGGTTCCTGCCAAGGTGATGTGGTATGCTCCTATAATACCACGGTTGAAATGCCTGTTCAGAAACAAAGAGCATGCCAAGTTGATGCGATGGCACAAAGAGGACCGTAAGAAAGACGGGAAGTTGAGAGCACCTGCTGATGGGTCGCAATGGAGAAAAATCGAGAGAACGTACTGGGAGGAGTTTGCGGGTGACGCAAGGAACGTATGGTTTGGTTTAAGCACGGATGGCATTAATCCTTTTGGGGAGCAGAGCAGCAATCACAGCAACTGGCCCGTGACTCTATGTATCTATAACCTTCCTCCTTGGTTGTGCATGAAGCGGAAGTTCATTATGATGTCAATTCTCATCCAAGGCCCTAAGCAACTCAGCAATGACATTGATGTGTACCTAAGGCCATTAGTTGAAGAACTATTACAACTGTGGATTGGAAACGGTGTACGTGCATGGGATGAGCATAAACAGGAGTAATTTGACCTGCATGCGTTGTTGTTTATCACCATCAATGATTGGCCTGCTCTCAGTAACCTTTCAAAACAGACAAACAAGAGATACCACGCATGCACGCACTGTTTAGATGACACCGAAAGTATATACATGGACAAATGTAGGAAGAATGTGTACCTGGGGCATCATCGATTCCTTCCGACCAATCTTCAATGTCGAAAGAAAGGCAAGCATTTCAAAGGCGAGGCAGATCACAGGAAGAAGCCCGCCATGCGTACCGGTGATCACGTACTTGCTATGGTCAATGATTTAAAAGTAATCTTCGGAAAGGGTCCCGGCGGACTATCTGTTCCGAATGACGCTGAGGGACACGCACCCATGTGGAAGAAGAAATCTATATTTTGGAACCTACCCTACTGGAAAGACCTAGAGGTCCGCTCTTCAATCGACGTGATGCACGTGACGAAGAACCTTTGCATGAACCTGCTAGGCTTCTTGGGCGTGTATGGGAAGACAAAAGATACACCGGAGGCATGGGAGGACCTGCAACGTTTGCACAAAAAAGACGGCATGCCTCCAAAGCAGTATGAAGGTCCTGCCAGCTATGCTCTTACCAAAGAAGAGAAGGAAATCTTCTTTGAATCCATGCTCAGTATGAAGGTCCCGTCTGGCTACTCGTCGGATATAAAGGGAATAATAAATATGGCAGAGAAAAAGTTCCAGAACCTAAAGTCTCATGACTGCCACGTGATTATGACGCAATGCTACCTCTTGAGCACTGCATTGGTTTTCCCTTGAAAAGGAAAGGGTGATGCAGCAAAGTAGCGTAAGTATTTCCCTCAGTTTTTGAGAACCAAGGTATCAATCTAGTAGGAGGCTCCTCACAAGTCCCTCGTACCTACAAAAACAAACAAGAACCTCGCAACCAACGCGATAAAGGGGTTGTCAATACCTTCACGGACACTTGCGAAAGTGAGATCTGATAGAGATAATAAGATAAGATAAATATTTTTGGTATTTTTATGATATAGATTGGAAAGTAAAGATTGCAAAATAAAGTAGATCAAAAACTTATATGACAAAAGATAGACCCGGGGGCCATAGGTTTCACTAGTGGCTTCTCTCAAGATAGCATAAGTACTACGTGGGTGAACAAATTACTGTCGAGCAATTGATAGAAAAGTGCATAGTTATGAGATTATCTAGGCATGATCATGTATATAGGCATCACGTCCGCAACAAGTATACCGACTCATGACTGCATCTACTACTATTACTCCACACATCGACCGCTATCCAGCATGCATCTAGAGTATTAAGTTCATAAGAACAGAGTAACACATCAGGCAAGATGACATGATGTAGAGGCATAAACTCAAGCAATATGATATAAACCCCATCTTTTTATCCTTGATGGCAACAATACAATACGTGCCTTGCTGCCCCTGCTGTCACTGGGAAAGGACACCGCAAGATTGAACCCAAAGCTAAGCACTTCTCCCATTGCAAGAAAGATCAATCTAGTAGGCCAAACCAAACTGATAATTCAAAGAGACTTGCAAAGATAACAAATCATACATAAAAGAATTCAGAGGAGATTCAAATATTTCTCATAGATAAACTTGATCATAAACCCACAATTCATCGGATCTCGACAAACACACCGCAAAAAGAGTTGCATCAAATAGATCTCCAAGAAGATCGAGGAGAACTTTGTATTGAGATTCAAAGAGAGAGAAGAAGCCATCTAGCTAATGACTATGGACCCGAAGGTCTGTGGTAAATGATACGTCTCCGTCGTATCTACTTTTCCAAACACTTTTGCCATTGTTTTGGACTCTAACTTGCATGATTTGAATGGAACTAACCCGGACTGACGCTGTTTTTAGCAGAACTACCATGGTGTTATTTTTGTGCAGAAATAAAAGTTCTCGGAATGACCTGAAAATCCATGGAGCAAATTTTCAGAATTAATAAAAAATACTGGCGAAAGAATCAGCATCACGGGGCCCACACCCTATCCACGAGGGTGGGGGCGTGCCCCCTCCCCTAGGGCGCGCCCCCTGCCTCGTGGCCCCCCTGGACGTCCACCGACCTCAACTCCAACTCCATATATTTGCTTTCACGGAGAAAAAAATCACAGAGAAAGTTTCATCGCGTTTTACGATACGGAGCTGCCGCCAAGCCCTAATCTCTCACGGGAGGGCTGATCTGGAGACTGTTCGGGGCTCCGGAGAGGGGGATTCGTCGCCGTTGTCGTCATCAACCATCCTCCATCACCAATTTCATCATGCTCACCGCCCTGCTTGAGTAATTCCATCGTAGGCTTGCTGGACGGTGATGGGTTGGATTATATTTACCATGTAATCAAGTTAGTTTTGTTAGGGTTTGATCCCTAGTATCCACTATGTTCTGAGATTGATGTTGCTATGACTTTGCTATGCTTAATGCTTGTCACTAGGACCCGAGTGCCATGATTTTAGATCTGAACCTATTATGTTTTCATGAATATATGTGAGTTCTTGATCCTATCTTGCAAGTCTATAGTCACCTATTATGTGTTATGATCCGACAACCCCGAAGTGACAATAATCGGGATACTTCTCGGTGATGAACGTAGTTTGAGGAGTTCATGTATTCACTATGTGTTAATGCTTTGGTCTGGTACTCTATTAAAAGGAGGCCTTAATATCCCTTAGTTTCCATTAGGACCCCACTGCCACGGTAGGGTAGGACAAAAGATGGCATGCAAGTTCTTTTCCATAAGCACGTATGACTATATTCGGAATACATGCCTACATTACATTGATGAATTGGAGCTAGTTCTGTGTCACCCTATGTTATAACTATTACATGAGAAATCGCATCCGACATAATTATCCATCATTGATCCAATGCCTACGAGCTTTTCACATATTGTTCTTTGCTTATTTACTTTACCGTTGCTACTTTTACAATTACTATAAAACTGCTACTTTTACTTTTACCACTGTTACCATTACTTCCATACTACTTTTCTACCAAATACTATGTTGCAGATACTAAGTTATCCAGGTGTGGTTGAATTGACAACTCAACTGCTAATACTTGAGAATATTCTTTGGCTCCCCTTGTGTCGAATCAATAAATTTGGGTTGAATACTCTACCCTCGAAAACTGTTGTGATCCCCTATACTTGTGGGTTATCAAGACTATTTTCTGGCGCTGTTGCCGGGGAGCATAGCTCTATTCTTTGAGTTGCTTGGGATTTGTATCAGCTGGTCACTATTAGGAACTTGAAAGACGAAAGAACTAAGATTTATCCCTCAACTACGAGGGGAGGTAAGGAACTGCCATCTAGCTCTGCACTAGATTCTCCTTCTGTTATGAGTAAGCTTGTGACACCTAAACCTGCTTCTGCTATTAATTCTGATATGTCGCATGTTATTGATGATGCCACTTCTACTATGCATGATACTTATGATGAAACTACTTCTGTGCTTGAAACTACTGTGCCATTAGGTGAATTTCTTGATGAACAACTTGCTAGGGTTAGAGAGAATGAAAGTATTGAAAATGAAATTATTGAAGATAGTGATGATGAAGGTTCTCCCCCTAAATATGAATTACCCGTTGTTCCTAAGGGTTATGTTATGGATGAAGAAACTGCTAGAGATTTTCTTGCTTGCAATGATAGATCTGATCTTAAGAAGTTATTAGCTAAGCTGAAACAGAAAACTCTGAATGCTAGAATGAAAGATGACCCTGCTTTTGCTACTTCATCTATCTTTGTTACTTATAAGGATTATGAATTCTCTGTTGATCCTGAGATAATTACTTTGGTTGAATCTGATCCTTTTTGTGGCTATGAATCTGAAACTGTTGTGGCACATCTTACTAAGTTAAATGATATAGCCACCATGTTCACTAATGATGAGAAATCTCGCTACTACTATATCCTTAAGATATTTCCATTCTCATTAAAGGGTGATGCTAAAACTTGTTTTATTTTCTTGATCCTGGTTGTGTGCATAGTCCCCAGGATATGATTTATTACTTCTCTGCTAAATATTTCCCTGCTCATAAGAAACAAGCTGCCTTAAGGGAAATATATACTTTTGTGCAAATTGAAGAAGAGAGTCTCCCACAAGCTTGGGGAGGCTTCTCCGGTTACTTCATGCTTTGCCTGATCATCCTCTTAAGAAAAATGAAATACTTGATATCTTTTATAATGGACTAACTGATGCTTCCAAGGACCACTTGGATAGTTGTGTTGGTCGTGTTTTCAGGGAAAGAACAGTCGATCAAGCTGAATTGCTATTGAATAATATGTTGACTAATGAAAATAATTGGACTCTTCCTGAGCCAACTCCTAAACCAACTCCGAAGAAGAGGGGTGTTCTATTTCTCAGTCCTGAAGATATGCAAGAGGCAAAGAAATCTATGAAAGAAGAAGGTATTAAAGCTGAAGATGTTAAGAATTTACCTCCTATTGAAGAAATACATGGTCTTGATATACCACCTATTGAAGAAAAACATAGTCTTGATAACCCGACACGGGTAGTGAAGGTAAATTCTCTCTATAGATATGCTAAGGTTGAAATCCCGTCTACTAAGTTTGCTAGCCAATGCTTGGATGAATTTGATGACTTTATGGCTAGACAAGAAAACTTTAATGCTTATGTTGGTAGAGAATTAAAGAGTAATTCTTACATGATTGGATGCTTGAGTGATTATATGGCTGGAGTTAAAGGTGAACTTAAACTCATTAGTAAATATGCTTCTATGGTTACCACTCAAGCAGAACAAGTGCTTAAGGTTCAAAGTGATTTGCTCAATGAATTAAATAATAAATATGATTTTGCTATTAGAGTGGCTACTAGAACGGGTAAAATGACTCAGGAACCTTTGTATCCTGAAGGCCACCCTAAGAGAATTGAGCAAGATTCTCAGATAAATAATGTAGATGCGCCTAGTCCTTCTAAAAAAAAGAAAAAGAAAAATGATAGGACTTTGCATGCTTCTAGTGAACCTGTTGTAGACACACCTGAGAATCCCAATGATATTTCTATTTCTGATGCTGAAACACAATCTGGAGACAAACATGAACCTAGTGATAATGTTAATGATAATGTTCATGTTAATGCTCAACCTAGCAATAATCATGATGTAGAAATTGAACCTGTTGTTGATCTTGATAACCCACAATCAAAGAATCAACATTTTGATAAGAGAGACTTTGTTGATAGGAAGCACTGTAAAGAAATTGAACCATGGGTTCAGAAACCCATGCCTTTTCCTCTCAAGCCATCCAAGAAAAAGGATGATGAGGATTTTGAGCGCTTTGCTGAAATGATTAGACCTATCTTCTTATGTATGCGCTTAACTGATATGCTTAAAGTAAATCCTTATGCTAAATACATGAAAGATATTATTACAAATAAAAGAAAGATAACAGAAGCTGGAATTTCCACCATGCTTGCTAATTACACTTTTAAGGGTGGAATACCTAAGAAACTTGGAGATCCATGAGTACCAACTATACCTTGCTCCATTAAAAGAAACTATGTTAAAACTGCTTTATGTGATCTTGGAGCCGGTGTTAGTGTTATGCCTCTCTCTTTATATCGTAGACTTGAATTGAATAAGTTGACACCTACTAAAATATCTTTGCAAATGGCTGATAAATCAACTGCTATACCTGTCAATATTTGTGAGGATGTGCCTGTTGTGGTTGCAAACATTACTATTTTAACGGACTTTGTTATTCTTGATATTCCCGAGGACGATAGTATGTCGATTATCCTTGGTAGACCCTTTTTGAACACTGCAGGGGTTGTTATTTACTGCAACAAAGGCAATGTCACTTTTCATGTTAATGGTAATGAGCATACGGTACACTTTCCGAGGAAACAACCTCAAGTTCATAGCATCAATTCTATCGGAAAAATTCCAACTATCATTATTGGAGGTTTTGAATTTCCTCTTCCTACTGTCAAGAAGAAATATGATATTCTTATTATTGGGGATGTTCATATCCCCGTAGAGGTAACCTAGTGTTATTCGAAATTTCTCCAGTTCCATGGTATTCGGAATGAGTTTGTTAACAAGACTTGATCAACCTTGTTAGTGGATTCCTTTTGATGATCATGAGATGGATGAAATTAGAAGGCACAACCTTCTTTACCCTCCTTTTACTTTCTGTTATTTAGATTAAATAAAGTAAAAATGGTATTTTCTGTCTGTTTTCTGAATTATCCATGCAATAAAAAATTACTCCAAAAATAAAAGTTCTCCAAATGCCCTGCAAATTTAATATGACTTTTTCTGGAATATTTGAGAATATCTGGCACTGAGAACACAGCAGGGGAGCTGGCACATGGCCACGAGGGTCCAGGGCGCGCCCACCCCTACAGGGCACGCCCCCTGCCTCGTGGGCCCACGGTGGCCCCCCTCCACTTATTCCTGCACCCACACACTTCATCTTCCTCCCAAAAAAATCACCATCCGGCTCAAGCACGAGTTCTAGCTCACTTTGCTGCCATTTTCGATCTCCTTGCTCAAAGCTCCATTCACAAAACTGCTTTGGGAGATTGTTCCTTGGTATGTGACTCCTCCAATGGTCCAATTAGTTTTTGTTCTAGTGCTTTATTCATTGCAAATTTTTGCTACCTAGGTGACCTTTTCTTGAGCTTGCATGTCAAATTTATATGGTCCCAAGTAATTCTAATGCATGATATAGGCTCTAGGCACTTGTGGGAGTAATTCTAATGCATGATATAGGCTCTAGGCACTAGGTGATAAACAATACAACTTGGGGGCAATTGTTGCACGTAGGTTGCATAATAATGGTTTAGTTGGAGATTTGTTTGGTGGGATTTATGCGACCCGTGTGGCTAACTATCTTGGTATACCTGCACATGAAAATGATAGGGAGTTGCCTCCCACTTATTTAGATTATAATGCCATGGTTAATCATCATTTTCTTGAGAGGAATGAACAATTCCTCCAGTATTGACTAATCTTTGACAGATGTCACGCTATCCATATTACTCTCCCTGCTCCCGCCCTCTTTGATTATCAGGCAAAAGGAAGATATGTTATAACCAGGGAGGAGGCAAACAAGTACGAGAGGAGGATGGAGGCAGCTCGCCGCCATGCTGCAGCTCAGGAGGCAATGGCTGCTGCATCTCAGTACGACCCCAGTTACAACTTCGGATATCAGCCAGGCTACCCATGGACATAGACCAACTTAGACCAAAAGCCTAAGCTTGGGGGAGTACGTATTTCTCACTGACATTATATTCATGGTTCACACACTCATTCTAGTTGTCGGTGCTCATACTTTTTCATTGTACTATCCGTGCTAGTTTAATTCTCTTTTTCTAGCTTTCTTCTTGTGTGTTTGATAAACCTTAAGAAAAACCAAAAAAATAGTTAGTTTACTTTCCATGTTGTAGTAGTAGTAATTAAAAGAAAACCCAAAAAGATTTCTCGTTCTTCTTTTGCTTGCTGGGAGCTTTCCCATGTAAATAGTTTTATTTCTTTTCTTTCCTTTGGGGTCGAGAGGAGAAGACCATAATGAAAATGTTTAGTGGCTCTCATATGCATGATTGTTGATTTAACCAAGAGCCCATATTACCTTGTCTTCTCCCTTGAATTGAATGCTTGCAGATTCCAGCTTAGTCCAATGCATGTGCACTATTATTATTATCCACACCGTTCGGCCGTGCAAGTGAAAGGCAATAATGACGATATTTGATGGACTGATTGAGATGAGAGAAGCTGGTATGAACTCGACCTCTCTTGTTTTTGTAAATATTATTAGTTCATCGTTCCTGATTTAGCCTATTATGAATAAACATGTTTGCAACGACAATTTGACATTATAGTTGCTTATGCCATGCTTAATTGGCTGGGAGCTTATAATGGTTTACCTTGCGTGCCAACATGCTATTAAAATGGTTGTGATGTGGTATGATAGGGTGGTATCATCCTTTGAATGATTCAAGTGACTTGACTTGGCACATGTTCACGCATGTAGTTGAAATAAAATCAACATAGCCTTCACGATATTTATGTTCATGGTGGATTATATCCTACTCATCCTTGCACTCGGTGTTGATTAATTTTAATGCACGTTCATGACTGTTGTTGCTCTCTCAGTTGGTCGCTTCCCAGTCTCTTTCTAGCCTTCACCTATACTAAGCGGGGATACTACTTGTGCATCCAAACTCCATAAACCCCAAAGTTATTCCATATGAGTCCACCATACCTTCCTATATGCAGTATCTACCTGCCGTTCCAAGTAAATTTGTATGTGCCAAACTCCAAACCTTCAAATGAAATTCTGTTTTGTATGCTTGAGCAGCTCATGTATCAACTAGGGTTGTCTGTATCTTCCATGCTAGGTGGGTTATTCTCAAGAGGAGTGGATGATACGTCTCCAACGTATCTATAATTTTTGGTTGTTCCATGCTATTATATATCCCGTTTTGGATGTTTATGGGCTTTACTTTACACATTTATATCATTTTTGGGACTAACCTACTAACCAGAGGCCCAGCCCGTATTGCTGTTTTTTTGCCTATTTTAGTATTTCGAAGAAAAAGAATATCAAACGGAGTCCAAACGGAATGAAACCTTCGAGAGCGTGATTTTTGGAACGAACGTGATCCAGAGGACTTGGAGTGGAAGTCAAGCAACAGCCGAGGCAGCCACGAGGGTGGAGGGCGCCCCCTTCCCCCTACTGGGCGTGCCCCCTATCTCGTGGGCCCCTCGGGAGTCCACCGACCTACTTATTCCTCCTATTTATACCCATGTACCCCGAAAACAGCAGAAGCAACCACGAAAACCTAGTTCCACCGCCGTAACCTTCTGTATCCGCAAGATCCCATCTTGGAGCCTTCGTCGGTGCTCTGCCGGAGGGGGAATCGATCACGGAGGGCCTCTACATCATATCCAAGGCCTCTCCAATGAGTTTTGAGTAGTTTACCACAGACCTTCAGGTCCATACTTATTAGCTAGATGGCTTCTTCTCTCTCTTTGAATCTCAATACCATGTTCTCCTTGATCTTCTTGGATATCTATTCGATGTAACTCTTTTTGCGGTGTGTTTGTCGAGATCCGATGAATTGTGGGTTTATGATCAAGTTTATCTATGAGAAATATTTGAATCTCCTCTGAATTCTTTTATGTGTGATTAAGTTATCTTTGCAAGTCTCTTCGAATTATTAGTTTGGTTTAGCCTACTAGATTGATCTTTCTTGCAATGGGAGAAGTGCTTAGCTTTGGTTCAATCTTGCGGTGTCCTTTCCCAGTGATAGCAGGGGCAGCAAGGCACATATTGTATTGTTGCCATCGAGGATAAAAAGATGGGGTTTATATCATATTGCATGAGTGTATCCCTCTACATCATGTCATCTTTCTTAATGTGTTACTCTGTTCTTATGAACTTAATACTCTAGATGCATGCTGGATAGAGGTCGATGTGTGGAGTAATAGTAGTAGATGCAGACAGGAGTCGGTCTACTTGTCACGGACGTGATGCCTATATACATGATCATTCCTATATAATCTCATAATTATTCGCTTTCTATCAATTGCTCGACAGTAATTTGTTCACCCACCGTAATACTTATGCTATCTTGAGAGAAGCCACTAGTGAAACCTATGGCCCCCGGGTCTATCTTTTATCATATAAGCTTTCAATCTACTTTTATTTGCATATTTACTTTTCCAATCTATATTGTAAAATACCAAAAATATATTTATCTTATCATACTATCTCTATCAGATCTCACTTTCGCAAGTGGCCGTGAAGGGATTGACAACCCCTTTATTGTGTTGGTTGCGAATTCTTGTTTGTTTTTGTAGGTGCGTGGAACTTTTGAGGAGCCTCCTACTGGATTGATACCTTGGTTCTCAAAAACTGAGGGAAATACTTATGCTACTATTGTTGCATCACCCTTTCCTCTTCAAGAAAAACCAACGCAAGCTCAAGATGTAGCAAGAAGGATTTCTGGCGCCGTTGCCGGGGAGGTCTTCGCTCAAGTCAAGACATACCAAGTACCCATCACAAACTCATCTACCTCTTACATTATTTGTCATTTGCCTCTCATTTTCCTCTCCCCCACTTCACCCTTGCCGTTTTATTCACCCTTCTTCTATTCGTCTTTTCCTTTGCTTTGATGTCTTACTTGGCTCGTTTGGTCGTTTAGTTGGAACAGTTGTTTATTTATTGCTAAATAGAGAAGCTAAGTTCTATGGATCCTCATCCGCTTGCTAATATTTTTAAGAGATCCAATTATGATGAACCAATTGCTAGTGAGTTTTGTGCACTAGATTATCTTTATGAAGCTTTGCTTGAAATTCATGAATCTAAAAATTATGATGAAGAAATTTATGAAGAGATTCACGATAACTCTTTGAATAAAAAGCATGATTGCAATGATGTTACTATAAATTCCCTTGATGTCAATTGTGCTAATAATATGCAAAACCCTAAGCTTGGGGATGCTAGTTTTGCTATGTCTACTACTTGTTGCAATGATCATGATTGGGGTGATTCTTCTTTTGATCTTGAAAATTTATTTAACCTCCATGATGAATATGAGATTGATAATAGTGTTTGCAATATTATAGAAAGTGGGTTTGGAAGAGTGTCAACCTTAGATCCCACATATTTGGATTTTGATCAATCCTATGAAATTTTAGATAAAAGTGGGCTTGGAGAGGTCATGACTTTAGTTAATGTTAATCCCACTATTTTGGAAGAGTGTCAACTTCGCATGCATGTGGATCATGTTGAAAATATTTTATGTGATAGCTATTTTGTTGAATTTGCTTATGATCCTACATGTAATTATTATGAGAGAGGAAAATATGGTTGTAGAAATTTTCATGTTACTAAATTACCTCTCTTCATGTTGAGATTGTTACCATCTCTTTGTTCTTCCTTGCATATGCTAGTTTTTGCTTGCCTTGATAATTTGTTTGCTTACAAGATGCCTATATATAGTAAGTATGTTAGACTTAAGTGTGTTTTTCACATGTTTTATGATGCTCTCTTTGTGCTTCAATTCTTGTCTTTCATGTGAGCATCATTGAAATCTCAATGCCTAGCTAAAAAGGCTTTAAAGAAAAGCGCTTGTTGGGAGACAACCCAATATTTTTCCTTGATGTTATAAATATTTCATATACCTTCTGTTTAGATTTGTTTTTATGTTTTAATTAGTGTTCGTGCCAAGTAGAACCTATAGGATAACCTATGGTGATAGTTAATTTGATTCTGCTGAAAAACGGAAACTTTGCGCGCACGAAAATAATTTTAGTAATTCACAGAAACGTGCTTTTGCGTTGATTATTTTTGCTGTAGATCAATAGAAAAATTGCCCAGGACTTAATATTTTGGTAGGATTTTTAGATTTCCATAAGTATTCGAGAGTTACAGATTGCTACAGACTGTTCTGTTTTTGACAGATTCTGTTTTTCGTGTGTTGTTTGCTTATTTTGATGCATCTATGGCTAGTATTAAGTGGTATGAACCATAGAGAACTTGGAATAAAGTAGGTTTAACACCAATATAAATAAATAATGAGTTCATTACAGTACCTTATGTGGTGGTTTTGCTTTCTTGCACTAACGGAGCTTATGAGATTTCCTGTTGAGTTTTGTGTTGTGAAGTTTTCAAGTTTTGGGTAAAGATTTGATGGACTATGGAATAAGGAGTGGCAAGAGCCTAAGATTGGGGATGACCATGGCACCCCCAAGATATTCAAGAATAGCCAAAAGCCTAAGCTTGGAGATGCCCTCGGAAGGCATCCCCTCTTTCGTCTTCGTTTATCGGTAACTTTACTTGGAGCTATATTTTTATTCGCCACATGATATGTGTTTTGCTTGGAGAGTCTTGTATGATATTAGTATTTGCTTTTTAGTTTACCACAATCATCCTTGCTGTACACACCTTGTGGGAGAAACCCACTTGAAGAAATTGTTAGTCTCTCATGCTTCACTTATACCATTTTGAGAGTCTCTTAGAACAGCATGGTATTTGCTATGGTTATAAAATTGGTCCTAGAATGATGGGCATCCAAGTTGGGTATAATAAAAACTATCATAGGAAGTGAATTGGATGCTATGATCAATTTGATACTTGATAATTGTTTTGAGATATGGAGGTAGTGATATTAGAGTCATGCTAGTTGGGTGATTATGAATTTAAAGAATGCTTGTGTTGAAGTTAGCAAGTCCCGTAGCATGCACGTATGGTGAAAGTTGTGTAACAAAATTGAAACGTGAGGTGTTCATAGATTGTGCATCCTTATGAGTGGCGGTCGGGGACAAGCGATGGTCTTTTCCTACCAATCTATCCGTGTTTGGTTTTTGATGACTTGTAGATTTTTGCAATAAGTATATGAGTTCTTTTTTGACTAATGTTGAGTCCATGGATTACACGCACTCTCACCTTTCCATCATTGCTAGCCTCTTCGGCACCGTGCATTGCCCTTTCTCACCTTGAGAGTTGGTGCAAACTTCGTCGGTGCATCCAAACCCCGTGATATGATACGCACTATCACACATAAACCTCCTTATATCTTCCTCAAAACAGCCACCATACCTACCTATTATGGCATTTCCATAGCCATTCCGAGATATATTGCCATGCAACTTTCTATCGTTCCGTTTATCATCATGACACGCATCATTATTGTCATATTGCCCTGCATGATCATGTAGTTGACATCGTATTTGTGGCAAAGCGACCATGCATAGTTTTTCATACATGTCACTCTTGATTCATTGCCCAACCCGGTACACCGCCGGAGGCATTCATATAGAGTCGTATCTTGTTCTAGTTCTGGGTTGTAATTCATGAGTTGTAAATAAATAAAAGTGTGATGACCATCATTATTAGAGCATCGTCCCCAAATAAAAAAAGAAGAAGAAAGGCCAAAAAGAAAAAGGAAAAGGGGCCAAAGGAAAAAAAGGAAAAAAAGAAAAAAAGGAAGGCCAAAAGATAAAAAAAGAAAGGCCCAAAGAAAAAAAGAGAAAATAAAAATAAAAAGGGGGCAATGTTACTATCCTTTTCCACACTTGTGCTTCAAAGTAGCACCATGTTCTTCATGTAGCGAGTCTCATATGTTGTCACTTTCATATACTAGTGGGAACTTTTCATTATAGAACTTAGCTTGTATATTCCTACGATGGGCTTCCTCAAAATGCCCTAGGTCTTCGTGAGCAAGCAAGTTGGATGCACACCCACTAGTTTCTTTTGTTGAGCTTTCATACATTTATAGCTCTAGTGCATCCGTTGCATGGCAATCCCTACTCCTCATGTTGACATCAATTGACGGGCATCTCCATAGCCCGTTGATTATCCTCGTCAATCTGAGACTTTCTCCTTTTTTGTCTTCTCCACACAATCCCCATCATCATGTTCTATTCCACCCATAGTGCTATATCCATGGCTCACGCTCATGTATTGCATGAAAGTTGAAAAAGTTTGAGATTATTTAAGTACAAAACAATTGCTTGGCTTGTCATCGGGGGTTTATAAGATGGGAGCATTTTTGTGTGACGAAAATGAAGCATAGCCTAACTATATGATTTTGTAGGGACGAACTTTCTTTAGCCATGTTATTTTGAGAAGACATGATTGCTTTGATTAGTATGCTTGAAGTATTACTATTTCTTATGTCAATATGAACTTTTATTTTGAATCATTTGGAACTGAACATTCATGCCACAATAAAGAAAATTACATTGAGAATTATGCTAGGTAGCATTCCACATCAAAAATTCTATTTTTATCATTTACCTACTCGAGGACGAGCAGGAATTAAGCTTGGGGATGCTTGATAAGTCTCCAACGTATCTATAATTTTTTATTGTTCCATGCTATTATATTACCCATTTTGGATGTTTATGAGCTTTACTTTACACATTTATATCATTTTTGGGACTAACCTACTAACCAGAGGCCCAATCCGTATTGCTGGTTTTTTGCCTATTTCAGTATTTCGAAGAAAAGGAATATCAAACAGAGTCCAAACGGAATGAAACCTTCGGGAGCGTGATTTTTGGAACAAACGTGATCCAGAGGACTTGGAGTGGAAGTCAAGCAACAGCCGAGGCGGCCACGAGGGTGGAGGGCGCCCCCCCTTTAGGCGCGCCCCCTATCTCGTGGGCCCCTCGAGTGTACACCGACCTACTTCTTCCTCCTATATATACCCATCTACCCCGAAAACATCAGAAGCGACCACGAAAACCTAGTTCCACCGCCGTAACATTCTGTATCCGCGAGATCCCATCTTGGAGCCTTTGTCGGCGCTCCGCCGGAAGGGGAATCGATCACGGAGGGCCTCTACATCATCTCCAAGGCCTCTCCGATGAGTTGTGAGTAGTTTACCACAGACCTTCGGGTACATAGTTATTAGCTAGATGGCTTCTTCTCTCTCTTTGAATCTCAATACCATGTTCTCCTTGATCTTCTTGGAGATCTATTCAATGTAACTCTTTTTGCGATGTGTTTGTCGAGATTCGATGAATTGTGGGTTTATGATCAAGTTTATCTATGAGAAATATTTGAATCTCCTCTGAATTCTTTTATGTGTGATTAAGTTATCTTTGCAAGTCTCTTCGAATTATCAGTTTGGTTTGGCCTACTAGATTGATCTTTCTTGCAATGGGAGAAGTGCTTAGCTTTGGGTTCAATCTTGCGGTGTCCTTTCCAAGTAATAGCAGGGGCAGCAAGGCACGTATTGTATTGTTGCCATCGAGGATAAAAAGATGGGGTTTATATCATATTGCATGAGTTTATCCCTCTACATCATGTCATATTTCTTAATGTGTTACTCTGTTCTTATGAACTTAATACTCTAGATGCATGCTGGATAGCGGTCGATGTGTGGACTAATAGTAGTAGATGCAGGCAGGAGTCGGTCTACTTGTCACGGAGGTGATGCCTATATACATGATCATGCCTAGATAATCTCATAATTATTCGCTTTTCTATCAATTGCTCAACAGTAATTTGTTCACCCACCGTAATACTTATGCTATCTTGAGAGAAGCCACTAGTGAAACCTATGGCCCTCGGGTCTATCTTTTATCATATAAGCTTTCAATCTACTTTTATTTGCATCTTTACTTTTCCATTCTATACTATAAAATACCAAAAATATATTTATCTTATCATACTATCTCTATCAGATCTCACTTTCGCAAGTGATCGTGAAGGGATTGACAATCCCTTTATTGCGTTGGTTGCGAGTTCTTGTTTGTTTGTGTAGGTGCGTGGGACTTTTGAGGAGCCTCCTACTAGATTGATACCTTGGTTCTCAAAAACTAAGGGAAATACTTACGCTACTATTGCTGCATCACCCTTTCCTCTTCAAGGAAAACCAACGCAAGCTCAAGACGTAGCAGTGGACTCCGCTCCTCATTCACGAGAAAATGGCTGGTCACCGGGATGCCCAGTCCCATGCTCAAATCAAATCTAAATAATTAAACAAAACTCCCCCAGGATTGTTGCTAGTTGGAGGCACCCGTTGTTTCGGGCAAGCCATAGATTGATGCTTGTTGGTGGTGGGGGGTATAAACTTTACCATTCTGTTTGGGAACTGCCTATAATGTGTGTAGCATGGAAGATATCGAGATCTCATAGTTGTTATGTTGATAGTGAAAGTATACCGCTCAAAATGCTACTCTATTTCAAAATCGAGCTCTGACACCTCTACAAATCTCTGCTTCCCTCTGTGAAGGGCCTATCTATTTACTTTTATGTTGAGTCATCACCCTCTTATTAAAAAGCACCCGCTGGAGAGCACTGCTGTCATTTGCATGCTTTACTATTAGTTTATATTGGGTATGACTATGACTGGATCTCTTTTATCATGAATTACAATGTTTAGTCAGTCCTTGATCTTTGAAGGTGCTCTGCATTTATGTTTTACGGTCTCAGAAAGGGCTAGCGAGATACCATCTTGTTATATCATATTATGATTGTTTTGAGAAAGTGTTGTCATCCGAGTTTTATTATTATTGCTTGCTAGTTGATTATGCCATTGATATGAGTAAACATGAGACCTAAGTGTTATTGTGAATATGGTTAGTTCATAATCTTTGCTGAACACTTGAATGCTGACTTTACATATTTGCAACAACAAGAGCAAACAGAGTTTCTAAAAGTTTTTCTTTATCACTTTCAGTTTGTCAACTGAATTGCTTGAGGAAAAGCAAAGGTTTAAGCTTGGGGGAGTTGATACGTTTCCGTCGTATCTATTTTTCCAAACACTTTTGCCCTTGTTTTGGACTCTAACTTGCATGATTTGAATGGAACTAACCCGGACTGACGTTGTTTTCAGCAGAACTACCATGGTGTTATTTTTGTGCAGAAATAAAAGTTCTCGGAATGACCTGAAAATCCACGGAGCAACTTTTCAGAATTAATAATAATTTTGAGAAGTTTTCCTTAAGCCCACAACAAGCTTATTCTTTGGTGGTTGATTTTCTCAACAACTCCATTCAATCCTTCCTTCTAAGTTCTTTTCATTCAATTCTTTTAGTTCTTCCGGAGGCATTGCGTGGGTCATCTCATCAAGTGTCTGTTCTTTTGATTCTCGTCATGTGTCATCCCATCTTGCGAAGTTCATGTTCTATTCCTTCCATTTTCAGTCGGAGTGTTGCCGGAATTCTTATGTTCTTATTCCTTTCCTATCTTATTCTAACCGGAGTGGTTTCAGAGTCTATCTTGTTTCTTGAGCTTTTCATTCTCGCCATATTCGCCGTTCATCTTTTCTAACCGAGAGCTCTTGACTTGTTCATCTTCTCTCTTGCGTTCTTACTTCACCTCATCCTCTTTCTCTTCCGTCTCGTTCCTAAGATCTCGGGACGAGATCTCTTGTTAGTGGAGGAGAGTTGTAACGCCCCGGATTCGACGCGCCATGTGTCTTCCAGCTATTCGTCGTTGTTGCCATGTCATTTTCTTGTGTGTTGCATTTTGCCATGTCATCATCTGCATTTCATCTGCATGTTTTTCAAAACTTGCATCCGTTCGGGTTCCGCCGGTTCTCTCCGTTGTCCGTTTCGCAATCCGACACTCTCACACGCGCCCGTCGCCCCTCTCAGACATTGTTCCGTGAGTGGCCGAAAAATGTTCTCAGAATGGGATGAAACTTGGCGTGCGGTGTTGTTTTAGAGTAGGTAGACCGCCTGTCAATTTTCGTCGCATTCCAAGTCCGTTTGACGCCCCAACGGTTAACCGTGTGGCCCGAAACCCCTCTCTCTTTTCAGCCAGCCCCTCTTCACCACAGCTCATGAGCCCATCCATACCCCCTCCATGCTCTCGGCCGTTCGATCACGATCGTGTGGGCGAAAACCGTGCCTCATTTGGACTCTCCTAGCTCCCTCTACCTATAAATATGTGTGTTCTCCCCGAAAATCCTGCAGTCCAACCCTAGCCTTCTTCCACCCCGCGCCGCCGGACACGTCCAACTTCGCCGGACGCGTCCACCGGCCACCTCACCCGAACCAATCCCCGCTTGCCACATCACCTCCGCCACCGCTCCTGGCCAACCAGGCGCCGCCACCTCACCCCGCCGGCTCCCCTCCACTACGCCTCTCCACCGCAGGCCCGCGGGGCCCAGATCCGGCCCGCCCGGGCCCGGATCCTGCGCCTGCGCCGCCCGCGCGCCGCCGGCTGTCTCGTCCCGCTGGCGTGGCTCCGCCTCCGCCCGCCACCACGAGCCCCGGCGCCCCGCGCCTCGCTCGTGCCCCGCCGACCCCGCCGTCGGCCGGCTCCTTGCCGGAGCACCTCGTCGCCGCCTCCCCGAGCTCCTGCGCTGCCGCTCCTCCGCCGCGGAGCCCGTCCGCCGCCTGAGCGTGCCCTGCCGCCTCCTCGCCAGCGCCCGGCCTCACCTCGCCTCCGCGCCGCCCCAGCTCCTCTCCCCGCCGCCGCTCCTCGTCGTCCCGTGCCGGATCCGGCGAGATCCGGCTAGAGGGCCGCCCCCGCGCCTTTCCCCGGCCTCCCCGACCTCTCCCTCGACTCCGGCCGCCGTCACCATCATCTCCGGCGAAATTCCTGCCACCCCGCCGCCGTTGAATTTTCCCCCCTCGAGGTCGATTTCTTTCGTCCTGTAATTTTTGCATTATGTACCCATGTTTGCCATGCCATAATTTCTTGCATGTAGATCCGTTTTGTGCGTATGATATATCAAAATGTTCATCGGGAGATGCTATTCATTTTTTCCATTCTGCCATGATTGTTTGAGTTCATCTTGATGCCCTAATCATCGTTGCAAGTGCTATATGATGTTAACTGCTGCATGTTATCATAACTTGCTGTTTTGTCTTTTTCGTTGCATTTTGTGCGTGAATCCTATGAGATACATGTATACATGAGTTTTGAGCTACATCATGCCATCTTTACAGTGGTGCCATCCATGTATTTTTTTTGTGCCTTGTGGTGAGTGCATCAAGCTCGTGAAGTAGGGTACTTGTTGTTACTGTTTTGCTAGCCTGAATCTGCTATATCATGATGCTATGTAAACTTGCTGCTACAAGTCATTCTATGCATAATCTGGAGATGTTTACTAAGTATGTTTTGTTATAAATGTCATGATCTATCCATCCATGCCCCTGGTTGCATTTATAGCCTGTTGTAGCTTGTTCTAATCTTGCTCCCAAATTGCTAAATAATGTTGCTGTCAGCCTGTTAACATTAAGTTCAGTTTTGCCATGAGCTTTGCTAGTGATCCATGCACCCTATGACCATGCTATTGCCATGTTTGGCTTCATAATTCTGCCATATTACTGTTGGTCACCTTGTCATGTCATGTATTGCTCTCTGGTGAGTTTTACAAGCTCACCAACATGCCTACTTATCATTGTTTCTGCCATGTACTGTTATTCTGAATCTGTCATATCATTTGCCATGTTTGCATGGATGCTACCATATTTTCTGTTGATCTTTGGATTAAGTTCAGTATGGGAGTTTTGTTCTTTCTCTTTAGTATTAGCACGCCATGCTTTTGTTTGCCATGTTAAGTTCCTGTAACATGTTGTTTGATAGCTCTAAATGTTGCAACCTGATGTTATTTCTGCTAAGTCTGTAAACTTTTATTATTTGCAATCTTGCCATGTGCTTTTGAGCATGTGCTAGTGTTTTCTCGAGATAGCTCAGTGTTCATGTTTTGTCATGATTTACCTGTACTTCATGCCCATGCCTTTTGTTCTTATGTTGAGGTGCTGTAGCATATAGTTTTGATGCTTGCTAGATGTCTAGTTGCTATTTTGGACAGCTTGTCCTTTAAACTTGTTTCATGTGTATGTGTTGAACCGTTGCTCCGTTTTGAGTGTGCTCTATATGAAACTTGCTTGATTTTGCATGAAGTTTCATATTACCTTGTTGCATCCATGTTTTGAGAGTGTTTTCTTGATGTTTGTATGCATTTTGCATCAATGCCATGTTTAACTTGTTTTGCTCATATCTTCTAGGTCGTAACTCCGAATTAAATGAACTTTATATGTAACTTGACTAGAATCTCATGTAGATCATCTTGGTGCATTTTAACTTGCTGTTTAACAACTTGAACATAAGGTTTATTCAGTTCTGGACCAATTTCTAAATTTGCATATGAGGACTTACCGGAATTGTTATATGTTGTTTCCGGCCTCATTTAAACTTGCCTTGATATGTTGTTCTTGTTTGCACCATCTCTTGCCATGAGTAGCTTCATGTAGTCTTGTCTTGCATCATACTTGGTTGAGCATCATGTCATGTATATGTGTGGTGTGTTTACAATGTTGTGTGCTTCTTCTCGATAGTTCCTATTTCGTTGCGATCGTGAGGATTCGTTCGTCTACACTTGGTTCGGCTTCATCCGTTCGTCTTCTTCATGGACTCGTTCTTCTTCCTTGCGGGATTTCAGGCAAGATGACCGTCACCTTGGATCTCATTACTATCATTGCTATGCTAGTTGCTTCGTTCTATCGCTATACTGCGCTTCCTATCACTTGTTCTTCAAGCCTCCCAAAACTGCTACAGCCTCTAACCTTTTCACCCTTCCTAGCAAACCGTTGCTTGGCTATGTTACCGCTTTTGCTCAGCCCCTCTTATAGCATTGTTAGTTGCAGGTGAAGTTGGAGATTGCTCCATGGTGGACAGGATTATGTTGGGATATCACAATATCTCTTATTTAATTAATGCATCTATATACTTGGTAAAGGGTGGAAGGCTCGGCCCTATGCCTGGTGTTTTGTTCCACTCTTGCCGCCCTAGTTTCCATCATACCGGTGTTATGTTCCTTGATTTTGCGTTCCTTACGCGGTTGGGTAATTTATGGGACCCCCTTGACAGTTCGCTTTCAATAAAACTCCTCCAGCAAGGCCCAACCTTGGTTTTACCATTTGCCTACCTAAGCCTTTTTCCCTGGGGTTTCCGGAGCCCGAGGATCATCTTATTTTACCCCCCGGGCCAGTGCTTGTTATGAGTGTTGGTCCAACCTGTCAGCCGCCGGTGGTCACCAGGGGCAACTCTGGGCTGGCCTACCGGAAGTTTGGACAATCCGGTGTGCCCTGAGAATGAGATATGTGCAGCTCCTATCAGGATTTGTCGGCACATTCGGGCAGCTTTGCTGGTCTTGTTTTACCATTATCAAAATGTCTTGTAAACCGGGATTCCGAGACTGATCGGGTCTTCCTGGGAGAAGGAATATCCTTCGTTGACCGTGAGAGCTTGTGATGGGCTAAGTTGGGACACCCCTACAGGGTATAAACTTTCGAGAGCCGTGCCCGCGGTTATGTGACAGATGGGAATTTGTTAATATCCGGTTGTAGAGAACTTGACACCAGATTCGAATTAAAACACATCAACCGCGTGTGTAGCCGTGATGGTATCTTTTCGGCGGAGTCCGGGAAGTGAACACGGTTTTGGGTTATGTTTGAATGTAAGTAGTTTCAGGATCACTTCTAGCTTCTCGACCATTCCGTTTGCTTCTCTTCTCGCTCTCATTTGCGTATGTTAGCCACCTTATATGCTTAGTCGCTGCTGCAACCTCACCACTTTACCCCTTCCTTTCCCATTAAGCTTTGCTATTCTTGATACCCATGGTAATGGGATTGCTGAGTCCTCGTGGCTCACAGATTACTACAACAACAGTTGCAGGTACAGGTTATGCGATGATCATGACGCGAGAGCGATGTTTGCTTGTTTTGGAGTTTTTCTTCTGCTTCTTCTTTGATCAGGGGATAGGTTCCAGGTCGGCAGCCTGGGCTAGCAGGGTGGATGTCGTTTGAGTTTCTATTTGTGTTTCATCCGTAGTCGGATGGTGCTCTTATGTAAGATGATGTTGTATTTGTGTGGCATTGTATGCCTATTATATGTATCCCCATCTATTATGTAATGTTGATGTAATGATATCCACCTTGCAAAAGCGTATCAATATGCGGTTCTATCCTTGGTGGCACCTTCGAGTATCTTTAGGATAGTATCGCATATTGGGCGTGACAAGTTGGTAATCAGAGCCTTCCCCGACTAAGGAGCCCCCTTGTTTGATCGTGTAGTTTGGCCGTTGTTGAGTCTAGAAGAAAACTGTTTTTGGAGTCTAGTTATATCAGAGAGTAGGGATTCTTTTTATTCCTCGGCCCCTTCATCGCTCTGGTGAGGAATCTTGACTTAGGTGTTTTGAAATACTCCTCTTCCCCTTCAAACTTTCTTTAGGATCATGTAGTTGTTTTTTTCGATTGTTGTTCCTTAGCTCTTTTTATCCGGTGCATTTCTCATCAAGTTGACTCGAGCCTCTTCATCTTTGAGTTCAATCCTCAGTTGTTTTCTTTTTCCCACCCGCCCACCCCTTTTTCATCTCAGAGTCCGAGTCCGTAATCGAGTATCCATCCTACTCGTGTGAAGTCTTTGCTTTCTTTCCTCAATGATTTCAACCGGTGTTTTCCCTTCAAGATATTCATTGGTTCCCCGTCCAAGTTTCCTTTGTTTTCCCGCCCTCCCACCCTCTTCTTCCCGGAGCCTGAGTCTCATTCGAGCATCAATTTTCATTCGTACGGAGTCTCTTCAGTCTTCCCTCAATTATTTCAACCGGTGAATTCTCGTCTCGTTCGTCATTCTTCATCCCTTTCTTTTTCCGGTGCACTCAATTCAAGTTTTTCGGGTTGATCACATTCTTTTCCCTCGGCTCAAGTGTTCTTCTTGCTCATTTGCCTCCCGCCATTCAATCATTCCGGAGTTCAGAAGACGTCTCAGGAGATTCGTCTGTGTTCCAATTAATTCAAGGTTGTCACCTCATTCAAATATTTCAATTGTTTTGGTGCATCATCTATCTGTTCAACAATCCTTTCCAACAGTGTTTTTCTCTTTAGTGGGCCCTAACCCACAGGTCTTTTCCCAGGATCTTACCTGACTCTTCTAATTATTCCAGAGTTATCCTCAAATCCTTTTCGAAGTTTGACGTAAGTATGAATTTCATCAGTCAGATCTTTTCCAAAATCAATTTCAAATCATTTCATTGTTGGCTCAACCTCTTTGCATGTCATTCTTCCGGAGTGTCTCAACAACTTTTGGTGGTGTTTCTCGTCGTCATTTGAAGATCGAAGAAGAGTTTTTCCTCTAAATTTTTCCCGTTCTCTCGAGGATTCATGGTTCTAGTTTCATATTATCCTCTTGAATTATTCCATTTGTCAGATATTCTTTTCTTATCCATCCGGAGTATGTCAGGAGTTGTTTTTCCATTTCGTTTCGCCGGAGGCCATAATTCCAGCTATCGTTCTATATTTACCCTGGCGCACCTATCAAGTATTCTTTAATCAGCTTGTTATCTCTTCGTTCTTCTGTATCTAAGTCCCCTCAAGCATATTTGTTCTTCTAATTCTTTCCGGTGATTCATTCTCTTTCATCAGTCATTTTTGAATTCTTATGGTGGTTCGTTCAAGATTCTTTTTCTTTGATTATCATATTAATTCATTTGTTCTTTCCAATCCTATTGGTGGTTCATGAAGACTTTCTCAAGTTTTGCGCTATATTCCCCTAATCCTTTTCAACAAGAATAATTTCAATGCAAAATCCGGTTGTCATCAATTAAATTCGATGAGGATAAGCATAACGTAATTCTTATTCTTATTTCATCGTCGTCAAGTAATCCCTTCCTTCAGAGTTTGTTCTTGAGGAATAAATTCTAGTTCCAAGTGTTTTCATCTTTTCTTTTCCGGAGTTAAAGATTTTCTCGGCCATTTCGTCGAAACCCCCATCTAAATCACCGCAAGGCTCATCCTATTCTTTCTTCCTTCATTCTATCTCATCATCTTTTTGTCACCGGAGTTCTTCATGATGGTTCTTCATGATTTAATTCATTCTTCTCAGCTATTCAATCTTTTCCGTTTGTGGCCGGTTGTCACCTCACAATTTTGAGATGTTTTCCTTAAGCCCACAACAAGCTTATTCTTTCGTTGTTGATTTTCTCAACAACTCCATTCAATCCTTCCTTCTAAGTTCTTTTCATTCAATTCTTTCAATTCTTCTGGAGGCATTGCGTGGGTCATCTCGTCAAGTGTCCGTTCTTTTGATTCTCGTCACGTGTCATCCCATCTTGCGAAGTTCATGTTCTATTCCTTCCATTTTCAGTCGGAGTGTTGCCAGAATTCTTATGCTCTTATTCCTTTCTTATCTTATTCTAACCGGAGTGGTTTCAGAGTCTATCTTGTTTCTTGAGCTTTTCATTCTCGTCATATTCGCCGTTCATCTTTTCTAACTGAGAGCTCTCGACTTGTTCATCTTCTCTCTTGCGTTCTTACTTCACCTCATCCTCTTTCTCTTCCGTATCGTTCCTAAGATCTCGGGACGAGATCTCTTGTTAGTGGAGGAGAGTTGTAACGCCCCGGATTCGATGCGCTAGGTGTCTTCCAGCTATTCGTCATTGTTGCCATGTCATTTGTGTTGGAAATATGCCCTAGAGGCAATAATAAAAGCATTATTATTATATTTATTTGTTCATGATAATTATCTTTATTCATGCTATAACTGTATTATCCGGAAATCATAATACATGTGTGAATAACATACACCAACATGTCCCTAGTAAGCCTCTAGTTGACTAGCTCGTTGATCAATAGATAGTCATGGTTTCCTGGCTATGGACATTGGATGTCATTGATAACGAGATCACATCATTAGGATAATGATGTGATGGACAAGACCCAATCCTAAGCATAGCGTGAGATCGTGTAGTTCGTTTGCTAGAGCTTTTCTAATGTCAAGTATCTTTTCCTTTGACCATGAGATCGTGTAACTCCCGGATACCGTAGGAGTGCTTTGGGTGTATCAAACGTCACAACGTAACTGGGTGACTATAAAGGTGCACTACAGGTATCTCCGAAAGTGTCTGTTGGGTTGACACAGATCGAGACTGGGATTTGTCACTCCGTATGACGGAGAGGTATCACTGGGCCCACTCGGTAATGCATCATCACAATGAGCTCAAAGTGACCAAGTGTCTGGTCACGGGATCATGCATTACGGTACGAGTAAAGTGACTTGCCGGTAACGAGATTGAACGAGGTATTGGGATACCGACGATCGAATCTCGGGCAAGTAACATACTGATTGACAAAGGGAATTGCATACGGGGTTGCTTAAATCCTCGACATCGTGGTTCATCCGATGAGATCATCGTGGAGCATGTGGGAGCCAACATGGGTATCTAGATCCCGCTGTTGGTTATTGACCGGAGAGCGATCTCGGTCATGTCTACATGTCTCCCGAACCCGTAGGGTCTACACACTTAAGGTTCGGTGACGCTAGGGTTGTAGGGATATGTATATGCAGTAACCCGAATGTTGTTCGGAGTCCCGGATGAGATCCCGGACGTCACGAGGAGTTCCGAAATGGTCCGGAGGTAAAGATTTATATATGGGAAGTCCTGTTTCGGGCATCGGGACAAGTTTCGGGGTCATCGGTATTGTACCGGGACCACCGGAAGGGTCCCGGGGGGTCCATCGGGTGGGGCCACCTGTCCCGGGGGGCCACATGGGCTGTAGGGGGTGCGCCTTGGCCTGCATGGGCCAAGGGCACCAGCCCCAAAAGCCCATGCGCCTAGGGTTCCACTTGAGGGAAGAGTCCAAGTGGTGGAAGGCACCTCTAGGTGCCTTGGGGGGGAGGGAAACCCCCCCCCCCCTTGGCCGCACCCCCCCTAGAAGATTGGATCTCCTAGGGCCGGCCAACCCCCCTTGGCCCTCCTATATATAGTGTGGGAAGGAGGGCTCTTCATCCACGCCTTTGGTTGCCTCCTTCTCCCTCTCCAACACCTCCTCCTCCTCCATAGCGCTTGGCGAAGCCCTGCCCGGAGTACTGCAGCTCCATCAACACCACGCCGTCGTGCTGCTGCTGGTGCCATCTCCCTCAACCTCTCCTCTCCCCTTGCTGGATCAAGAAGGAGGAGACGTGGCTGTTCCGTACATGTGTTGAACGCGGAGGTGCCGTCCGTTCGGTGCTAGGATCTCCGGTGATTCGAATCACGTCGTGTTCGACTACATCATCCCTGTTCTTTGAACGCTTCCGCTCGCAATCTACAAGGTACGTAGATGCATCTAATAACTCGTTGCTAGATGAACTCATAGATGGATCTTGGTGAAACCGTAGGAAAAATTTTGTTTTCTGCAACGTTCCCCAACAGTGGCATCATGAGCTAGGTCTATGCGTAGTTATTCTTGCACGAGAAGAACACAATTTGTTGTGGGCGTAGATTTGTCAACTTTCTTGCCGCTACTAGTCTTATCTTGCTTCAGCGGTATTGTGGGATGAAGCGGCCCGGACCAACCTTACACGTACGCTTACGTGAGACCGGTTCCACCGACTAACATGCACTAGTTGCATAAGGTGGCTGGCGGGTGTCTGTCTCTCCTACTTTAGTTGGAGCGGATTCGATGAAAAGGGTCCTTATGAAGGGTAAATAGAAGTTGAAAAATCACGTTGTGGCTTTCACGTAGGTAAGAAAACGTTCTTGCTAGAACCCTACTTCAGCCACGTAAAACATGCAACAACAATTAGAGGACGTCTAACTTGTTTTTGCAGCAAGTGCTTTGTGATATGATATGGCCAAAGTTGTGATGAATGATGAATGATCTATATGTCATGTATGAGATGTTCATGCTATTGTAATAGGAATCACGACTTGCATGTCGATGAGTATGACAACCGGCAAGAGCCATAGGAGTTGTCTTTATTTTTTGTATGACCTGCGTGTCATTGAAGAACGCCATGTAAACTACTTTACTTTATTACTAAACGCGTTAGTCATAAAAGTAGAAGTAGTCGTTGGCGTGACAACTTCATGAAGACACGATGATGGAGATCATGGTGTCATGCCGGTGACAAGATGATCATGGAGCCCCGAAGATGAAGATCAAAGGAGCTATATGATATTGGCCATATCATGTCACTACTTTATATAATTGCATGTGATGTTTATTATGTTTTATGCATCTTGTTTACTTAGGACGACGGTAGTAAATAAGATGATCCCTTACAAAATTTCAAGAAGTGTTCTCCCCTAACTGTGCACCGTTGCTACAGTTCGTCGCTTCTAAGCACCACGTGATGATCGGGTGTGATGGATTCTTACGTTCACATACAACGGGTGTAAGACAGTTTTACACAGCGAAAACACTTAGGGTTAATTTGACGAGCCTAGCATGTACAGACATGGCCTCGGAACACGGAGACCGAAAGGTCGAACACGAGTCGTATGGAAGATACGATCAATATGAGAATGTTCACCGACGATGACTAGTCCGTCTCACGTGATGATCGGACACGGCCTAGTCGACTCGGATCGTGTAACACTTAGATGACCAAATGGATGTCAAATCTGAGTGGGAGTTCATTATAATTTGATTAGATGAACTTAATTATCATGAACTTAGTCTAAATATTTTACAATATGTCTTGTAGATCAAATGGCCAACGTAGTCCTCAACTTCAACGCGTTCCTAGAGAAAACCAAGCTGAAAGACGATGGCAGCAACTATACGGACTGGGTCCGGAACCTGAGGATCATCCTCATAGCTGCCAAGAAAGATTATGTCCTACAAGCACCGCTAGGTGATGCACCTGTTCTCCCTGCAAAACAAGACGTTATGAACGCTTCGCAGGCACGTTCCGATGACTACTCCCTCGTTCAGTGCGGCATGCTTTACAGCTTAGAGCCGGGGCTCCAAAAGCGTTTTGAGAGACATGGAGCATATGAGATGTTCGAAAAGCTGAAAATGGTTTTCCAAGCTCATGCCCGGGTCGAGAGATATGAAGTCTCCGACAAATTCTTCAGCTGTAAGATGGAGGAAAATAGTTCTGTCAGTGAGCACATACTCACTATGTCTGGGTTACATAACCGCTTGACTCAGCTGGGAGTTAATCTCCCGGATGATGCGGTCATTGACAGAATCCTCCAGTCGCTTCCACCGATCTACAAGAGCTTTGTGATGAACTTCAATATGCAGGGGATGGAAAAGACCATTCCTGAAGTATTTGCTATGCTGAAATCAGCAGAGGTAGAAGTCAAGAAGGAACATCAAGTGTTGATGGTCAATAAAACCACTAAGTTCAAGAAGGGCAAGGGTAAAAAGAACTTCAAGAAGGACGGCAAGGTAGTGGCCGCGCCCAGCAAGCAAGCTGCCGGGAAGAAGCCAAAGAATGGGCCCAAGCCCGAGACTGAGTGCTTTTATTGCAAGGAAAGTGGTCACTGGAAGAGGAACTGCCCCAAATACTTAGCGGACAAGAAGGCCGGCAAAACCAAAGGTATATATGATATACATGTAATTGATGTGTACCTTGCCAGTAATCGTAGTGACTCCTGGGTATTTGATACCGGTGCCGTTGCTCATATTTGTAACACACAGCAGGAGCTGCGGAATAAACGGAGACTGGCGAAGGACAAGGTGACGATGCGCGTCGGGAATGGTTCCAAGGTCGATGTGATCGCCGTTGGCACGCTACCTCTACATTTACCTACGGGATTAGTTTTGAACCTCAATAATTGTTATTTAGTGCCAAGTTTGAGCATGAACATTGTATCAGGATCTCGTTTAATTCGAGATGGCTACTCATTTAAATCCGAGAATAATGGTTGTTCTATTTATATGAGAGATATGTTTTATGGTCATGCTCCGATGGTGAATGGTTTATTCTTTATGAATCTCGAGCGTAATGCTACACATATTCATAGTGTAAGTACCAAAAGATGTAAGATTGATAGTGATAGTCCCACATACTTGTGGCACTGCCGCCTTGGTCACATAGGTGTCAAACACATGAAGAAGCTCCATGCTAATGGACTTTTAGAGTCTCTTGATTATGAATCATTTGACACGTGCGAACCATGCCTCATGGGTAAAATGACCAAGACTCCGTTCTCAGGAACAATGGAGCGAGCAACCAACTTATTGGAAATCATACATACTGATGTGTGCGGTCCAATGAGTGTTGAGGCTCGCGGTGCCTATCGTTATGTTCTCACCCTCACTGATGACTTGAGTAGATATGGGTATGTCTACTTAATGAAACACAAGTCTGAGACCTTTGAAAAGTTCAAGGAATTTCAGAGTGAAGTTGAGAATCAACGTGACAGGAAAATCAAGTTTCTACGATCAGATCATGGAGGAGAATACTTGAGTCACGAGTTTGGTACACACTTAAGAAAATGTGGAATAGTTTCACAACTCACGCCGCCTGGAACACCTCAGCGTAATGGTGTGTCCGAACGTCGTAATCGCACTCTATTAGATATGGTGCGATCTATGATGTCTCTTGCCGACTTACCACTATCTTTTTGGGGCTATGCTTTAGAGACTGCTGCATTCACTTTAAATAGGGCACCGTCGAAATCCGTTGAGACGACACCATATGAATTATGGTCTGGGAAGAAACCTAAGCTGTTGTTTCTAAAAGTTTGGGGATGCGATGCTTATGTCAGGAAACTTCAACCTGAAAAGCTCGAACCCAAATCGGAAAAATGCGTCTTCATAGGATACCCTAAAGAAACTATTGGGTATATCTTCTACCTCAGATCCGAAGGCAAGATCTTTGTTGCCAAGAATGGGTCCTTTCTGGAGAAAGAGTTTCTCTCGAAAGAAGTAAGTGGGAGGAAAGTAGAGCTTGATGAAGTATTACCTCTTGAACCGGAAAATGGCGCAACTCAAGAAAATGTTCCTGAGGTGCCTGCACCGACTAGAGAGGAAGTAAATGATAATGATCAAGATACTTCTGATCAAGCTCCTACTGAAATTCGAAGGTCCACAAGGACACGTTCCGCACCAGAGTGGTACGGCAACCCTGTCTTGGAAATCATGTTGTTAGACAACAGTGAACCTTCGAACTATGAAGAAGCGATGGCGGGCCCGGATTCCGACAAATGGCTATAAGCCATGAAATCCGAGATAGGATCCATGTATGAAAATGAAGTATGGACTTTGACTGACTTGCCCGTTGAACGGCGAGCCATAGAAAATAAATGGATCTTTAAGAGGAAGACAGACGCGGATGGTAATGTGACCATCTATAAAGCTCGGCTTGTCGCTAAGGGTAATCGACAAGTTCAAGGGGTTGACTACGATGAGACTTTCTCACCGGTAGCGAAGCTGAAGTCCGTCCGAATCATGTTAGCAATTGCCACATTTTACGATTATGAAATATGGCAAATGGACGTCAAAACGGCATTCCTTAATGGTTTCCTTAAGGAAGAATTGTATATGATGCAGCCGGAAGGTTTTGTCGATCCTAAGAATGCTGACAAGGTGTGCAAGCTCCAACGCTCGATTTATGGGCTGGTGCAAGCATCTCGGAGTTGGAACATTCGCTTTGATGAGATGATCAAAGCGTTTGGGTTTACGCAGACATATGGAGAAGTCTGCGTTTACAAGAAAGTGAGTGGGAGCTCTGTAGCATTTCTCATATTATATGTAGATGGCATACTTTTGATGGGAAATGATATAGAACTCTTGGACATCATTAAGGCCTACTTGAATAAGAGTTTTTCAATGAAGGACCTTGGAGAAGCTGCTTATATATTAGGCATCAAGATCTATAGGGATAGATCGAGACGCCTCATAGGTCTTTCACAAAGCACATATCTTGATAAGATTTTGAAGAAGTTCAAAATGGATCAGTCCAAGAAAGGGTTCTTGCCTGTTTTGCAAGGTGTGAAATTGAGCTTAGCTCAATGTCCGACCACGGTAGAAGATATAGAAGAGATGAGTGTCATCCCCTATGCCTCAGCCATAGGTTCTATTATGTATGCCATGCTGTGTACCAGACCTGATGTAAACCTTGCCATAAGTTTGGTAGGAAGGTACCAAAGTAATCCCGGCAAGGAACACTGGACAGCGGTCAAGAATATCCTGAAGTACCTGAAAAGGACTAAGGAAATGTTTCTCGTTTATGGAGGTGACGAAGAGCTCGTCGTAAAGGGTTACGTCGACGCTAGCTTCGACACAGATCTGGATGACTCTAAGTCACAAACCGGATACGTGTATATTTTGAATGGTGGGGCAGTAAGCTGGTGCAGTTGCAAGCAAAGCGTCGTGGCAGCCTCGGAGGCAGCACATGAAGCAATATGGGTGAAGGAGTTCATCACCGACCTAGGAGTCATACCCAATGCGTCGGGGCCGATCAAACTCTTCTGTGACAACACTGGAGCTATTGCTCTTGCCAAGGAGCCCAGGTTTCACAAGAAGACAAGGCACATCAAGCGTCGCTTCAACTCCATTCGTGAAAATGTTCAAGATGGAGACATGGAGATTTGTAAAGTACATACGGACCTGAATGTAGCGGATCCATTGACTAAACCTCTCCCTAGAGCAAAACATGATCAACACCAGAATTCCATGGGTGTTCGATTCATCACAATGTAACTAGATTATTGACTCTAGTGCAAGTGGGAGACTGTTGGAAATATGCCCTAGAGGCAATAATAAAAGCATTATTATTATATTTCTTTGTTCATGATAATTGTCTTTATTCATGCTATAACTGTATTATCCGGAAATCGTAATACATGTGTGAATAACATACACCAACATGTCCCTAGTAAGCCTCTAGTTGACTAGTTCGTTGATCAATAGATAGTCATGGTTTCCTGGCTATGGACATTGGATGTCATTGATAACGGGATCACATCATTAGGATAATGATGTGATGGACAAGACCCAATCCTAAGCATAGCGTGAGATCGTGTAGTTCGTTTGCTAGAGCTTTTCTAATGTCAAGTATCTTTTCCTTTGACCATGAGATCGTGTAACTCCCGGATACCGTAGGAGTGCTTTGGGTGTATCAAACGTCACAACGTAACTGGGTGACTATAAAGGTGCACTACAGGTATCTCCGAAAGTGTCTGTTGGGTTGACACAGATCGAGACTGGGATTTGTCACTCCGTATGACGGAGAGGTATCATTGGGCCCACTCGGTAATGCATCATCACAATGAGCTCAAAGTGACCAAGTGTCTGGTCACGGGATCATGCATTACGGTACGAGTAAAGTGACTTGCCGGTAACGAGATTGAACGAGGTATTGGGATACCGACGATCGAATCTCGGGCAAGTAACATACCGATTGACAAAGGGAATTGCATACCGGGTTGCTTAAATCCTCGACATCGTGGTTCATCCGATGAGATCATCGTGGAGCATGTGGGAGCCAACATGGGTATCCAGATCCCGCTGTTGGTTATTGACCGGAGAGCGATCTCGGTCATGTCTACATGTCTCCCGAACCCGTAGGGTCTACACACTTAAGGTTCGGTGACGCTAGGGTTGTAGGGATATGTATATGCAGTAACCCGAATGTTGTTCGGAGTCCCGGATGAGATCCCGGACGTCACGAGGAGTTCCGGAATGGTCCGGAGGTAAAGATTTATATATGGGAAGTCCTGTTTCGAGCATTGGGACAAGTTTCGGGGTATCGGTATTGTACCGGGACCACCGGAAGGGTCCCGGGGGGTCCACCGGGTGGGGCCACCTGTCCCGGGGGGCCAAATGGGCTAGGGGGTGCGCCTTGGCCTGCATGGGCCAAGGGCACCAGCCCCAAAAGCCCATGCGCCTAGGGTTCCACTTGAGGGAAGAGTCCAAGTGGTGGAAGGCACCTCTAGGTGCCTTGGGGGGGAGGGAAACCCCCCCTTGGCCGCACCCCCCCTAGGAGATTGGATCTCCTAGGGCCGGCCAACCCCCCTTGGCCCTCCTATATATAGTGGGGGAAGGAGGGCTCTTCATCCACGCCTTTGGTTGCCTCCTTCTCCCTCTCCAACACCTCCTCCTCCTCCATAGCGCTTGGCGAAGCCCTGCCCGGAGTACTGCAGCTCCATCAACACCACACCGTCGTGCTGCTGCTGGTGCCATCTCCCTCAACCTCTCCTCTAGGTGCCGTCCGTTCGGTGCTATGATCTCCGGTGATTCGAATCACGTCGTGTTCGACTACATCATCCCCGTTCTTTGAATGCTTCCGCTCGCGATCTACAAGGTACGTAGATGCATCTAATCACTCGTTGCTAGATGAACTCATAGATGGATCTTGGTGAAACCGTAGGAACAATTTTGTTTTCTGCAACGTTCCCCAACAATTTGCTTGCGTGTTGCATTTTGCCATGTCATGATCTGCATTTCATCTGCATGTTTTTCAAAACTTGCATCCGTTCGGGTTCCGCCGGTTCTCTCCGTTGTCCGTTTCGCAATCCGACACTCTCACACGCGCCCGTCGCCCCTCTCAGACCTTGTTTCGTGAGTGGCCAAAAAATGTTCTCGGAATAGGATGAAACTTGGTGTGCGGTGTTGTTTTAGAGTAGGTAGACCGCCTGTCAATTTTTGTCGCATTCGGAGTCCGTTTGACGCCCCAACGGTTAACCGCGTAGCCCGAAACCCCTCTCTCTTTGCAGCCCAGCCCCTCTTCACCACAGCCCATGAGCCCATCCATACCCCATCCATGCTCTCGGTCGTTTGATCACGATTGTGTGGGCGAAAACCGTGCCTCATTTGGACTCTCCTAGCTCCCTCTACCTATAAATATGTGTGTTCTCCCCGAAAATCCCGCATTCCAACCCTAGCCTTCTTCCACCCCGCGCCGCCGGACACGTCCAACTCCGCCGGACGCGTCCACCGGCCACCTCACCCAAACCAATCCCCGCTCGCCATGTCACCTCCGTCGCCGCACCTGGCCAACCAGGTGCCGCCACCTCACCCTGCCGGCTCCCCTCCACCGCGCCTCTCCACCGCAGGCCCGCGGGGCCAAGATCCGGCCCGCCCGGGCCCGGATCCCGCGCCCGCGTGCCGCCGGCTGTCTCGTCCCACCGGCATGGCCCCACCTCCGCCCGCCGCCGCGAGCCCCGGCGCCCCGCGCCTCGGCCGTGTCCCGCCGACCCCGCCGTCGGTCGGCTCCTTGCCGAAGCACCTCGCTGCCGCCTCCCCGAGCTCCTGCGTCGCCGCTCCTCCGCCGTGGAGCCCGTCCGCCGCCGCCCGAGCGCGCCCCGCCGCCTCCTCGCCGGCACCCGGCCTCACCTCGCCTCCGCGCCACCCCAGCTCCTCGCCCCGCCGCCGCTCCTCGCCGTCCCGTGCCGGATCCGACGAGATCCGGCCGGAGGGCCGCCCCCGCGCCTTTCCCCGGCCTCCCCGACCTCTCCCTCGACTCCGGCCGCCGTCACCGTCATCTCCGGCGAGATTCCGGCCACCCCGCCGCCGTTGACTTTTCCCCCCCTCGAGTTCGATTTCTTCCAAGTCCTGTAATTTTTGCATTATGTACCCATGTTTGCCATGCCATAACTTCTTGCATTTAAATCCGTTTTGTGCGTATGATATATCAAAATGTTCATCAGGAGATGCTATTCATTTTGTTCCATTCTGCCATGATTGTTTGAGTTCTTCTTGATACCCTAATCATTGTTGCAAGAGTGCTATATGATGTTAACTGCTGCCTGTTATCATAACTTGTTGTTTTGTCTTTTTCCTTGCATTTTGTGTGTGAATCCTATGAGATAGATGTCTACATGAGTTTTGAGCTACATAATGCCATCTTTACAGTGGTGTCATCCATGTATTTTTGTGTTCCTTTTGGTGAGTGCATCAAGCTCGTGAAGTAGGGTAGTTGCTGTTACTGTTTTGCTAGTCTGAATCTGCTATATCATGATGCTATGTAAACCTGCTGCTACAAGTCATTCTATGCATAATCTGCAGATGTTCACTAAGGATGTTTTGTTATACATGTCATGCTCTATCCATCCATTCCCCTGGTTGCATTTATAGTCTGCTTTATCTTGTTCTAATCTTGCTCTCAAATTGCTAAATAATGTTGTTGTCAGCCTGTTAACATTAAGTTCACTTTTGCCATGAGCTTTGCTAGCGATCCATGCACCCAATGACCATTCTATTGCCATATTTAGCTTCCTAATTATGTCACCTTACTGTTGGTCACCTTTTCATGCCATTTATTGCTCTGTGGTGAGTTTTACAAGCTCACCAACATGTCTATTTATCATTGTTTCTGCCATGTACTGTTATTCTGAATCTGTCATATCATTTGCCATGTTTGCATGGATGCTACCATCTTTTCTGTTGATCTTTGGATTAAGTTTAGTAAGAGAGTTTTGTTCTTTGTCTTTATTATTAGCATTCCATGCCTTTTTTGCCATGTTAAGTTCTTCTAACATGTTGTTTGATAGCTCTAAACATTGCAACCTGATGTTATTTCTGCCAAGTCTGTAAACAGTTATTATTTGCAATATTTTCATGTGCTTTTGAGCATGTTCTACTGTTTTCTGGAGATAGCTCAGTGTTCATGTTTTGTCATAATTTACCTGTACTTCATGCCCATGCCATTTGTTCTTATGTTGAGGTGTTGTAGCATATAGTTTTGATGCTTGCTAGATGTCTAGTTGTTGTTTTGGACAGCTTGTCCTTTAAACTTGTTTCATGTGTATGTGTTGAACCGTTGCTCCGTTTTGAGTGTGCTCTATATGAAACTTGCTTGATTTTGCATGAAGTTTCATATTACCTTGTTGCATTCATGTTTTGAGAGTGTTTGCTTGATGTTTGTATGCATTTTGCATCAATGCCATGTTTAACTTGTTTTGCTCATATCTTCTAGGCCGTAGCTCCGAATTAAATGAACTTTATATGTAACTTGGCTAGAATCTCGTGTAGATCATCTTGGTGCATTTTTAACTTGCTGTTTAACAATTTGAACATAAGGTTCATTCAGTTCTGGACCAATTTCTAAATTTGCATATGAGGATACCGGAATTGTTATATGTTGTTTTCGGCCTCATTTAAACTTGCCTTGATGTGTTGTTCTTGTTTGCATCATCTCTTGCCATGAGTAGCTTCATGTAGTCTTGTCTTGCATCATACTTGGTTGAGCATCATGTCATGTATATGTGTGGTGTGTTTACCATGTTGTGTGCTTCTTCTCGATAGTTCATGTTTCGTTGCGATCGTGAGGATTCGTTCGTCTACGCTTGGTTCGGCTTCATCCATTCGTCTTCTTCATGGACTCGTTCTTCTTCCTTGCGGGATTTCAGGCAAGATGACCGTCACCTTGGATCTCATTACTATCATTGCTATGCTAGTTGCTTCGTTCTATCGCTATGATGTGCTTCCTATCACTTGTTCTTCAAGCCTCCCCAAATTGCCATGTCAGCCTCTAACCTTTTCGCCCTTCCTAGCAAACCGTTGCTTGGCTATGTTACCGCTTTTGCTCAGCCCCTCTTATAGCATTGTTAGTTGCAAGTGAAGTTTAAGATTGCTCCATGGTGGACAGGATTATGTTGGGATATCACAATATCTCTTATTTAATTAATGCATCTATATACTTGGTAAAGGGTGGAAGGCTCGGCCCTATGCCTGGTATTTTGTTCCACTCTTGCCGCCCTAGTTTCTGTCATACCGGTGTTATGTTCCTTGATTTTGCGTTCCTTACGCGGTTGGGTGATTTATGGGACCCCCTTGACAGTTCGCTTTCAATAAAACTCCTCCAGCAAGGCCCAACCTTGGTTTTACCATTTGCCTACCTAAGCCTTTTTCCCTTGGGGTTCCGGAGCCCGAGGGTCATCTTATTTTACCCCCCCCCCCCCCCGGGGCCAGTGCTTGTCGTGAGTGTTGGTCCAACCTGTCAGACGCCGGTGGTCACCAGGGGCAACTCTGGGCTAGCCTACCGGAAGTTTGGACAATCCGGTGTGCCCTGAGAACGAGATATGTGCAGCTCCTATCAGGATTTGTCGGCACATTCGGGCGGCTTTGCTGGTCTTGTTTTACCATTGTCGAAATGTCTTGTAAACCGAGATTCCAAGACTGATCGGGTCTTCCTGGGAGAAGGAATATCCTTCGTTGACCATGAGAGCTTGTGATGGGCTAAGTTGGGACACCCCTGCAGGGTATAAACTTTTGAGAGTCGTGCCCGCGGTTATGTGGCAGATGGGAATTTGTTAATATCCGGTTGTAGAGAACTTGACACCAGATTCGAATTAAAACGCATCAACCGCGTGTGTAGCCGTGATGGTCTCTTTTCGGCGGAGTCCGGGAAGTGAACACGGTTTTGGGTTATGTTTGAATGTAAGTAGTTTCAGGATCACTTCTTGATCACTTCTAGCTTCTCGACCGTTCTGTTTGCTTCTCTTCTCGCTCTCATTTGTGTATGTTAGCCACCTTATATGCTTAGTCGCTGCTGCAACCTCACCACTTTACCCCTTCCTTTCCCATTGAGCTTTGCTAGTCTTGATACCCATGGTAATGGGATTGCTGAGTCCTCGTGGCTCACAGATTACTACAACAACAGTTGCAGGTACAGGTTATGCGATGATCATGACGCGAGAGCGATGTTTGCTTGTTTTGGAGTTTTTCTTATGCTTCTTCTTCGATCAGGGGATAGGTTCCAGGTCGGTAGCCTGGGCTAGCAGGGTGGATGTCGTTTGAGTTTTTGTTTGTGTTTCATCCATAGTCGGATGGTGCTCTTATGTAAGATGATGTTGTATTCGTGTGGCATTGTATGCCTTTTGTATGTATCCCCATCTATTATGTAATGTTGATGTAATGATATCCACCTTGCAAAAGCGTATCAATATGCGGTTCTATCCTTGGTGGGACCTTCGAGTCTCTTTAGGATAGTATCGCATATTGGGCGTGACATAGCAGTTTCAACCAAATCCATCTTCTTTCTCGCCGACGCCCCCTGCTCCTCCTCATCTCCGTCGCCACCAGGCCGCCCCTGCTCCACCTTGTCGTCGCCGCCGCCACCGACGCCATCAATATATATGAAAACTTAGTCAATTTTTCTGTATTAGATGATGATGATAATGATGATGATATATATGATGATATATGAAAACTAGCTTGGTCAATTTTTTGTACTAGATGATATATATATATATATATATATATATATATATATATATATATTGATGATATATATATATGTGAAAAAAATTAGATGTATATATATGATAATGATGATGTAATTTTGTCGATATATATACCCCCTCCCCGATAACTTCGACATGAGGGGGGGTCGATATACTCCCTCCCCGATAGCATTTTTTCTATGTATATGTCGTCGTTGTCGATATACCCCCTCTCCGATAACTTCGACATGAGGGGGGGTCGATATACCCCCTCACCGATAACATTTTTTCCTATGTATATGTCATCGTTGTTGATATACCCCCTCCCGATAACTTCGTTATATCCATCTCTCATGTTTGTATATTAATTGTCATGTTGTAATATTTGCAGAAACTATGGATCATCAAAAAGACTTGGAACAAGAAGAGATATTGGGGGACATAATCCATGGCGAAGGTGATGTCTTGTTGTTTCTCAACGACCTCGAAGAAGGTCTGGAAGGAGCGGGAGGAGGCGGTGATCAAACAATGGAGGAGGAAGGTCATGATCGTGACGGTGGCTCCGGCGACCGTGATGACGGCTCCGGTGACCGAACGGAGTCGGGATCAGCTATTGCAAAGTCTGGCGAGGTATATATATATATATATATATATATATATATATATATATATATATATATATATATATATATATATATATATATTAAGCCTGTGCTAACTAGCTAATTGATGCATTCATTGTTTTGGTATGTCATATATTAACTCTTCTTTCTTCTTTTATAGCCCTCCGAATCAAGCAAAACTTTAGTAACGAAATGAGGCCCGAAGAAAAAGTTGTGCCCGGATGAAAGGTTCACGATCACAGAGCGCGCGATGGCCAACTGATTAAACCCCTCCGGACCAAGGAAGCATTTTCTGCTCAGTGCGGGGTTCTTGTTAGGGACATGATCCCAATCAGCATCGAGCTAGGAATCAGCCTAAGAAGGAAGAGCTTCAAGTTTCTTTTGTCGAAGATAGACAGAAAGCTGATCTTTGGACCGCGGTGAAGGTAAATTTCACCCTACCGGAAGAGGAGGATCCGGAGAATCCAGTTATAGAGCCATTGATCAAGTCTCATGCTCTCAAGAAGATGACAGATCTATTCAGGAGGTGGAAGAATGAGTTGAAAGCAACGTATGTCGACAAAGGGAAGACTCCAGAATTCACCGGCCGATTTGAGAAGATAAGAGATCACTGGCCCGCATTTGTGGCCAACAAGACATCGGAGAGGAGTAAGAAGATGTCAGCGATTAACAAGATAAATGCTGCAAAGAAGGAGCGACACCATCGCACGGGGTCAGGTGGCTACCTCAAAGCCCGGCCATTGTGGGACAAGGCTAAGCAGGACCTGATAGCTAAAGGGGTCGAACCAGAGACATTGCACTGGCCAGACCATTCAAGGACTTGGTTCTTCGGGGTTGGTGGAACTTTGGACACTGAAACAGGGAAGTGCTATTGGACGGACAAGCAACTTAAAACACCCGTCATGAAGCTTCGGAAAGCAAACAAGGAAGTGCAGGAAGGGAAGTTCGTTCTCGACAGAGAGAATGACGAGCTCACAAGGGCCCTCGGGAATCCTGAGCACCCTAGATGAACTCGAGGCACGCCAAGCTCCGTTGCGTGGAAGGTTGGGTTTCCCGACGCAGGCGGTTACAAAACCCAAGAGAGGAGGAGGAAAGTGGAGTAGAGCGAACTGCAGGAGCTTAAAGCAAGGGTACGAAAGCTAGAGGAACGACAAGATGTTGAGAACCACCAGCTGTGAGATCCTGCCCAAGAAGCTACCCCGCCATCTCAGCGGAGAAGTAGCGTGGCTTCCACCGAGCTCGTTCAGCAGCCTGACTTGACGGGTCCTAGCTACCCCGTGGATTTTATCAAGGATCCACACTAGTGCCACCTTATGATGCAATGGCTTCAGCTCAAAGTCAAGGCGGCTGTCGGCTTTGTGTACCCTCCTTCACCCGGAGCAACTTTTCACTGTCGTCCGATTCCACAAGGCTATGTTGTGATGGTGGACGAAATAACGGAGGGATTTGAGGAGCTCCATCTTGAGAACCCTACAGGTGATGGAGAGACTCAGCTCGGTCTTGCTATGAAGACTCCGTGTTTATGGCAGAAGGAGAACATCAACCTTCTGAACTTCAGGGCTCCGGCGAGTCAGCTGGGCACTCCGCCTCCTCCTCCTCGTCCAGCGAGTTATCAGGGCACTCCGCCTCCTGCTCCGACGTATGAGGGCGGCAGTACTTTGCCTCCTTCTCCGCCTGCTCCGGCGCGTCCGAGTAGCCTGCCTCCTCCTTCGCCGCCTCGTAAGCGACGGCGGAACACAGACGCTGTTGCTTCGGCTGCTCTGGTGCGTCGTAGCAGTCCACCTCCGGCTGCTCCGCTTCTTAAGCAATGAAAGAAGACAGCCGCAGCCGCTCTGGCTGCTCCGGCGTCTAGCAGTACAGATACGGTCCATCGTCTCTCAAGCCTCTAGACAAGTTACCATACGAGAGGAGCGATGAGGAAAACCAGAAGATCTCTGAAGGCCAAGTGAATGACTTCTTTCAATCGGTAAAAGCTAAGATACATCCACCTCCGGCGGAGAAGATAGATCCGGTGAAAGCGAAGCGCACTTTGGATGCCCTGCAGCGACCACCACCGCCTCCGCCGCAATCCAACTATGACCGACATATAAGTAAGCGGAGCGATCGGGAAGTACTTGCACTGATCAAAGGCTAGCAGAATGAAGAAAAGGGAAAAAATTCCCCAGCTCGGCGAACAAGCGAAGCAATCGTGCCCCCCGCTCAATGTGTCTAGCGATAGCGTCCCTAATCTTCCGGGGATGCTGCCCGGTACCAATCCTGGAGATTACATGCCCGACGATGATGCACTTCTTGAAACAATGGAGGTGGACACATTAAGATTCCATCATGAGAAGCCTCTCGTCAGACCTGGTACTTTCCTAACAACGATGATGCGAAGATTCCATGATTGGCACATGGACATCTGTAGGAAGTCTGGGAAAAATACTTTGACACTGAGAGTTAAAGAGGAGCACGACCTCGTTGGAATTGATTTGTTGTCTGTTCCATATGAGGAGTTCTTCCAGTTTTTCAATCAAAATGCCCTCGATAAAACAATCATCACTTGCTACTGTCTGTAAGTACTACTTCTCTATAATTAATTAAGTCTCTATATATAGCTCAGCTCTTTCATTGCATGTATATATAATTATCCTCACTATATTATGCAGATTGAAGATCGCCGAATTGAAGAAAAGGCAAGTAGGTGATATTGGGTTCATTAACACAAATCTCATGGATGAATGGAATGTTAAACATGATCCCAAAGATACCGAGGCCAACTTGCTACGATCGTTACTTCTAAATGAAAACAAAGCTACAATACTCTTTCCTTATGAATACAAGTGAGTGTTACTGTCTTGTGCATATTCGGTTTCCCTTATTACTCGAGGTTATAGTAATGTAATTGATGAGTTATGCATGTGTGCACAGCTTCCACTTTATTCTGCTAGAGATTAAGCTTGAGCAGGGACTAGTAACCGTCATAGACTCCAAACGAAAAAATCCAGAGGAGTATGCGACCATGACTAAAATGCTCGAGAAGTAAGTTCAATCGATCATTATCACACCATATCAGCAATTTTGTTCATTTCCTGATATCAAGTAATTGTTTTCTTTGTCTGGCAGGGTTTGGAAAATGTTCACCGCACAAGCTCCGGATCTGCCGGCGCAGCTGCGACTTAACCACCCGAAAGTAAGTACTAGCTACTAGCTAGTTTCGCGCATCTCCCATTGATTCTAGCTAGTTTCATCAATACCATTTAGCATGCTTGCTTATCAGTTTGATTGACCTCTATTTCTTGTAAAGTGGTTGTGGCAGGAACCCGGGAATGATTTCTGTAGATACTACATTTGCGAGTTCATCCGCCACACCACCTGTGAGCGGGGCTACTCTAAACAACAATATGAAATGCGTAAGCAATAATATTCATAATTTTATTTTATTAGCATCATTTGTGTTGAGTTTCATTCATATATATGTATTGCCCCCCTTCTTCAAATTAGATGTGGCAGATGCGGGATGAACTCCTACCACAAGATCGCATACGAGCAATTCAAGAGGAATTGGCGGGATTCTTTCTTGACCACGTCATCGACAAACACGGAGAATACCATGTGGAAGTTGAGTTCAGATATTAGGGGATTTTGTAAGAGATCTTATTATATATATATATATATATGTGTGTGTGTGTGTGTGTGTGTGTGTGTGTGTGTGTGTGTGTGTGTGTGTGTGTGTGTGTGGAGCCAATAGCGTCGGATAGATATATGAAAACTTGTTGTTCGACCAATCTATCGGAGAAGGAGAGGTCGATCACTTCTCTCTGTGTATATGTTCATGACGATCTTCTGTACTTAATGGTTTCCTTCATTTGCTTACTAGCTAGCTAGCGTGTCGAGTCCTCTCTATACGTATAGTACATAGCGTCGACCAAGCACGGAGATAAGAGAGGACACTTCTCTCTATTAGCTATCTAACACAATAATTAACCCTACAAAAACCCCAAACCCCCCAAACCCCCCCCCCCCCCCTCCCCCCGTTCAGAAAAAAAAACAAAAACCCCAGCCCATGAACTGCTAACGCGTGGAAGCCTTTTGATCCCGGTTGGTAGCACCAACCGGGACAAAAGGCCCTCCTGCCTGGGCAAGCCGCAGCGGCCACGTGGAGACCCATCTGTCCCAGTTCCTGGGCGAACCGGGACGAAAGGTATTGGGCTTTAGTACCGACCCTTTCGTCCCGGTTCCGCAACCGGGACAAATGGGCCTCATGAACCAGGATAAATGGCCCATTTTCTACTAGTGGTTGTAACCTGCATTTCGAAAGAAAGAAAAAAATGCTGGTGCAATGCATACATGATGAGACACATGTAGTCATTAGCAGGGAAAACTGGCAATGGCATGCTGCATGGGCTTGAAAGAGCATCTCCAGACGTTCGCCCCCCCCCCCCCCCCCTCCTCCGGGGCTTGAAATAGCACCGGCGAGAAAATCAGCGTGGGGGCGATCGGTTTCCCAACCACCACCCCAAGCTCGCCCCGACGTTTTTTAAAAACCGAACTCGGCCAAAATACGCCAAACACGACACAAATTTGGAGAAAATTTAGGCGTTCCATTGATATTTGTACAAATTGAAAACATAAATTTAAAAGCAAACTAAAAACTACTACTACTAGCCGTCGCCCGCCTTCTACATGCTGAGGAGCCTGTAGAAGTTGGTGTAGCCGCCGCCGCCGCCGTCGTCGTCGTCGTCCTTGCTGCACCCCTGGCATGCGTCGTCGATTCATGGGGGTTGGGCGGCCAGGGCGCCTCCTCGTCGCTGTCGTCGAGGATGACAATGTTGCCCTCCTCGCGGCCGCGGCGCCGGGCGGCGATCTCCTAGAGGGCGCGGCGCTGGCGCTCCATCTACTGCCGGACGTAGTGGTCCCGCGCCCATTTCAGGCCGGTCTCCTCGTCGGCGGCCATGGCCTCGTGCTCCTTCTTCAGGGCGAGGAGCCCCGACTCGATCTTCGGCCAGGCGAGGCGGGAAGAGTGAGAAGAGGGGCCACGGCCGCCCTCGTTGATGACGAGGGCGTCGCCGCGGGTGCGCCGCCCGAGCGGCGTCTCTTGTGGCTCCGGCTTGACGGGCCGGAGCGCCGGCGATCCGTAGGAAAGGGAGCACGACGAGGAGGAGGACGCCGTCTCCATTCTCTGCGGCGTCCAGGAGCTGCCGTGGCGGCGAGAGAAGGAGGGGTGTCGGGTACTTCAAGCGCGGTGTGTTGTCGGCCTCGATGTACTCGAGGACGGCTTCAAGGGTGCGGCCGGGGACAGCCCACCATTGGCATCGCCCTTCGGAGTTGAGGTGGCCGCGGGGCTCGACGCCATTGGTGGAGGTGAGCTGCTCCTCGTGGCGGTGGTCGAAGTACGTCATCCAAAGCGTGTTGCTGTCGGGGGCGTACCTCGGCTGGTTCCACGCCTGCTCCGGCAGCGACGACCGGCGCGTGATCTCGGCGCGCCGATCAGCACCGGTGGGTGCTGGAGGCACCGGGACGCCGGCGACGCTGAGCCTCCAGGAGCCCGGCACCCGCATGTCCGGCGGGGCCGAGTAGTCCGCCTCGTAGAGGTGGCGGGGCTCGTCCTCGTGCAGGTGGCGGCGGCCGAAGCCATTGACCGGCGCTCCGTCGCCGGGGAAGCGCTTGGCCATGGTCGTCGGAGGAGGAGCATCGGCTGGGAGAGAGGGGGCTTTGGCGGCGAGAGGGTGAGAGGGTCATCTTCGGCGAGGGGGGAGAGGAGTGTGTGCGGCCACCGCCGAAGGGGAGGTGTCTTTTAAGTGGCGGGTGGGCGGCATGTGTGTGTTCGCGTGGCGGGAGGGGCGGAAGCGCGTCGGTGCTCCTTCACTGCACCGCCCATGAGGAATCAATGGAAGGCTGACCAGCGGCAGCCTTGGCATTGATTCCTCGCGGGAAACCGAGGCGATAAGGACAACAAACGCGCCTGGTCACTGACTCGGCGGATCCACCAGGCTTTCTCGCCAAAAATATTTCCCGCGGCGCACCCGGGCGCCCCCCAGCGCACCGGGTTCGGCCTGGGTCCGCAGGCACCAAATTCGGCCCTAGCCGGCGAAAAGTGGGCTTCTAGGGGCGCAACGAACCCTTTTTTTAGCACCGGCGATAAAAAAGGGCATTGGGAGCTTGTTTTGGAGGGGGGGGGGGGGGGCACGACGAGTGGAGATGCTCTAAAATGGGCAAAGGTGGTGCCGTAATATACGAATATATGGATCAGTTGCCAAAATAACTTCAGGCTAGATTACAGGCCACTCGCAGGCCATCAAGTAATAAGTCGATGAATGGTTCTCTAGTGAGAACCTAATCCATGATTAGCAACGTAATACACAATAATGTACTCCCCCGTGAGCAAATGTAAAATATTTTAGATTTTACTACTAAAGTAGTGGTCTACGACGTCTTATATTTGTTTAGAGAGGTGTAACTCAAAGCCGAGGCCGCTAAGATAAAATAAATAAACGTCTCGCTAAGTCTCAGCATGCTATATCCGCGAGATCTTACATTAAGATTCATGCAAAACTTTCTTTTCGGAATTTCTTTTTTTTGTCTTTCACATGTTATGTCACTTGACTGAGACTTCCTTAAATCTCTCTCGACTGAGATCCATAAATAAATGAACCGAATTGATGCAAGTCAAGATATTGTACTGGCTACCTGCCTGACCAAAATGCTGGACAAAGCACCGGTCATCATAGCCATATGGGTGTTGGGGGAAGCCTTTGGCGTTTGGAGTGTGTGCTTTATTTTTGTTTGTGGAAGGCAAAACCGTGTAGTAGGGAATTGGAGCCCCACCTTCCATTCTTGTGCATGCATTCACGTGTGTGCCTGTGTGGAGCTACACTGCACATCACATGTCTGTGCATCCAGTTGAAAGGTAGACGCACGTACGCACGCAGCTTCCCATGGCCATGCCAGCGGCTGAGATCGTCTCATCACCGGCGGTCCACTGTCCTGCTCGACACGTACGCCGTTTCCCCGCGCATCATCGATCGCCTTTGCAACACGGCCTCACGGGCTCGCTCTACTTAAACAGCCCCACCCACCGTGAGCCATTGCCCCGATAAGCCATTGCCCTCCACCTCGCCTCCAACCCTGCCTTCACGTACAAGCACACCAAGACCAAGCTATCTGACGTTCGTCCTCGGATCCGACCGACCACGACGGCTGAAGGTGAGTCCCCTCCCGCTCCGGCCGTCTCCCCCAAGCCTTCGGCACGGCAGTCAATCGTCTCTTTCTCCGTCCCTGCGTTGTTGTTGTTGATCTCCTCGCAGGCGAATCAATTAACCTGCGTTGTTGTTCATCTCCTCGCAGCAGCTCCACCCACCATGAGGACTGCCGTCAGGCGCGCCAGCGTAACGGCGCTCGTCACCGCCTGCGTCACCGTCGTCGCCTACGCCTTGGCCACAGCGGCCCAGTACGCACTCGGCCGCTACCACCTCTGCAGCCAGGTAATACCAACCTAATAACCCGTCTACTCTGCTGTTATGCTAGATGCATGCTAGACTTTCCGGCCGATCATCAGATCACACGCCAAACTGGCATCCCGGCCGTCTGAGTGCAGGCTTCCTTCCTCCTGCGCTGCGTCAGGGTGACGGCCGCGGCGGCCGCCGAGTGGAGGACCCTCTGGCTCGCCATGCTCTGCTGCGCGGTGCTCGAGGCGGCCGTGGCGGCGCTGGCGCTGCGGCTCCCATGCCGCCGCCGCGCCCTCGCCTGCCTCCAGCTCGCGGTCGCCATGGCCCGCCACTGCATGTGCGCCCGCGCCGGCCTCCTCCTCCTCGCCGCCGACCCAGGATACCTCTTCGGCAGGATGTGCGTCGGGTTCGCCTTCTGCTTCGCAGCGAACGACGTCGCCAACTTCGTGGACTTTCTCCGTCGAGGTGACAAGTGAGGATCATGCTCATGAAGTACTGCGAGTAGTTCCAAGTGATAATAAGCACAGTATGTGTGAGTCGATTTAGTAGCATGCATATGAGTGCCATATGTGTGAATCGATCTGCTAGGTGCAGTGTGTGGTCTGTGGTGTTAATTATATTGGACCGATCGATCGACTATACTAGTTACTCTATTTGGGCTGTATATATAATTAGCCTGGATCCTGGTCAGTATTGGATGTATGAGACATCAGTTATACTATATGCCATGCATGTTGTTTATGAAGAGATGCTTCAGATTGATCAATTATAGTTTCAGATGGATGCATCTCTTCTCAGTTATAGTTTCAGATTGATCAGTGGAGTATATGCATTCCATTCCTTGGGCCAAATTAAAACAACTCTTCCTTTCACTGGAGTCCTGCTTGCCACGTCTAAGCTGGAGCACATACGATCGGCCGTGCAAGTGTGCAAGTGCAAGCGCAACGCAACACACGAGGAATGGAATACTACGGCAGAGAGAAACGGCTAGTAGAATGCAATGCAAGCACACTAGAGGGTCATCATCTGTTCAACCCGGCTCCCAAGTTTGAGGGGCGCATGGAAGGAGAAAAAAAAACAGCAACAGCTGTCCGAACCTCGAAGCTACACCAGTGATTTTGATCCATACCGCTGACCATGTGAAAAAGAAGTGTGACAAACCAATAAAATGCCAAGTACAAAAGTTTCCCAGTTCAGTACTAGTAGTAAGCTGAATTGGCAACGTTTTCAAATTTCGTTTTGGGGCGCAATTCAGCTCAGCAAGCCACGTGTTCAGTCAGTCACTCAGAAACCAAGCCGGACTCTTTATTCAAGATTTATTTTCTCACGTTACAGATGTAGTACTATAATAGACAAGCCGACTGCTTTGCACCTATACAACAGGGTCACCACCACTATGCACATTCCGAGCCCTTGGAACCCTACGTCAGACGATTACCTCCACAAAAATTCCGCGCCCTAGGCTGGAGATCAATATGCCTCCACTCCCACTTCGGGACATATAATGGCACAACAATGAAACGATGGGATACATAGGATATACAAGCTAGCTACAGATCTCCCCTGATCACATCAAGGAGCGAGCACGAGAACCTTAATGGTCCCCTGGCTGTTAGCAGTTAGCATAGTAGGGCTATCGCTCTTCCAGCAGACAGCGCTGATGAAATAAGACCCGGGATCATCTTCGGCGTCGTCCAGGTCCGTGGATAGAAACCTATGGCTGGAAGCAGGTTTTGAGATAGCCTGCAATTGGTGCGGAGTGGCTTCAAGTTAGACTGAGAGAAAGAGCACCAGAAGAAGATTGATCTAGCTGCTCAGTTAAGCAACAGCACAGCATATGAAGCACGTGACAGGAAAAGAGCATGCCAGATGCTCGCAATTACCTTGTGGTAAACAAAAACCTCATTTGTTTCACTCCCGCAAGCAATATATTCGTTATTTACAGATAGTCCTACGAAGTTCTTCTCATTTTTGTGCCCTCTGAAAGTCCTTAGCTGCAAGATATTACCAGTTTAACATCAAGGTCAACTACGACATACTATTTTACAGTACTCCCTCTGTAAACAAATATTACATGTTTCAAGCCAAGCACGAAATAATAGCTGAACAAGGCCATTGGACAAAGCTAAGAGACAACAGTGAAAACACATACTATGATCAATCACACAAATGAATTCACTTTAAAATGGGGCCAATGGGTAATGAACACAGCAAGCTAATTGCAAATCCAAAGAAAAATGCCCCGATGTCGCATGAAAATTCAATTTGCAAAGTTGATATTTCCTATGCATGTCACTGATATTCTTTTATCATTTACCCAGAGCAAAGATAATACGACATATAATTCTGGATTTGACCCATGAGCTATGGAGAAGTTCAAAATACTACTCCCTCCGTTCCAAAATAGATTACCCAACTTTGTATTAACTTTGTACTGAAGTTAGTATAAAGTTGAGTCATCTATTTTGGATCGGAGGGAGTATATATCTCCACTTTTATTACTTCTAAGATAAAAGAGTACTCCCTCCGTCCCATAATGTAAGATGTTTTTTCACACTAGTGTAGTGTCAAAAAATGTCTTACATTATGGGGCGGAGGGAGTACATCCAAACATGGAACTATCCCTATGCTATACAACCGTCAAAGGCAATAATATAATAAAAGCAAGGCTGGGATGATCTCACTTACTGGGCAATTGTCCTTGACATCCCATAACCGTAACGTGCTATCAGTCGATGCAGATGCAAGCTCATTATTAGATAAGAATTTCACATAAGAAACAGCTTTCTTGTGCCCACCAAAAACATGGAGAGGTGCACTTGGATTTCGTAAATCAAAATAATGAATATGGTGATCAGCAGATCCGACCTGAAATATTGTAGCATCCTATGAGTAAAGAGATCTTTCTATTTATTACTATAATACAAATCAAGGAGATGGATGCAACATACTGCGACATAGTAGCTCGATCCAGGATTATATTTAACAGAGCAAATATTTGCCTTCATATCAATGTTAATGGCACTCGCTTCCTGATTTGTGCACCACACTTTGACCTGGCATACACAGTAGTAGATTCCGGTCAGTTATTGCAGAACCACTATAGAACTGCAGTGCAGATATGCAACATTAAGAGGTTTCAACCTGATGACAAAATATCCCATTATTACCCAACCAAGGAAGGTTACAATCAAGCTTTCTTCCTTATGGGAATAGAAAAATAACTGAACCATTTTGGCTCTGAAATACCTTGCAATCATCACTACCAGATACTAGCATCTTGGGCTCTGTACGTGAAAAATCAACACTCCATGCTCTTTTCTCATGCTCTTCATACTCCATTACACTCTGTCAAAAGCAGTACGCAGATAGCATAAATTACTGAGAACTACACAGCATTTTACAAAATAAACTGTGGAGCGGAGCAAGGTTACCTGGCGGGTTTGAACATCCCAAACAGTAACTATGCCTTCATAATCACTACTTGCTATAACATTTTTTGAGTACTTGTTCCAGCTAAGGCAGCTGAGTTTAGATCTGGTAGCCATTTCAACAACTGGACAGTGGACATCTGATGGCTCATTAACAACCTAAGAAGCAGGATAAATCAAATTTGACTAACTCCAAATTCTGGCTACATGCTTATGGTGAACACAAGTACCCTGCAAAAGTTTACTTACTGTAGAAAATTCGAAGACTTTAATACGCTTCGAGACTCCAGCAGTAGCAAATAGCTCATCATCACGGTCAAATTCGATACTGCATTTAAAGAATATCAATATTGTCTTCATTTTTCATGTAAAGCAGGCAAATGCATAACATTAAGGACTACAATGATAACAAATGCAGTGACTTGTGGATCCTTAAGCCAGAAAAATACTCAAATGATGTCAGCAATCAATTTTTTGGTAGATTTGTCCCTTGTTGTACACTGTAATGATCAGCAATAAACTTTGGTAGATGATTATTTATTTATTTTGCTAACTGAACACCCTTCAAGTTGATGAATAGGAGCCTATAAATCCCTCACTCTACCCCTATGCTGGCTTTGGAGCTCTGCTACAGCACTACCTGCCTCAGATAAAATTATGCACAGAAAATTATACGCTGATAAAATTACCGATGCTGAATTTTTTTAAAACACTCACCTGGATACAATATTTGCTGAGTGGAACAGATCTCCATGTCTAAGTTCCGCAATTACACGTAAGCGACTGAAACATACATGAAACAGGACAAAAACATGATAAGCTCGATGAACACCATAAAAATTACTCGGAGCATATTATGTTACTAAGAACAAATAATCAGCAGACCTATATCGAGTGAATGTTGTAAGCACAGACTGAAAATCTTCAAGACCTTCATGATAACCTTCTCTATTCATCGTAACAGCATCCTCCTGCCTGTGAGACTGCGCTCCAGTACGCCGTCTTTGCAAATAGTATTCTTGAAGCTCGTTAAACTGCAATTTTAAGTCATTGCATTAGATAATAACAATAGCATGGGATTAGCACGCATCATTTCATCTAACACGTTACAAAAAGAATGTGCCTACTACTAGTCTATGTTCTCGACTACTATTTTGCATATAGTAATAACCTACTTGGTGTGTGCAACAAACAACAATAATGTTTAGACATAGAAGAGTACACATTTTCTTAAATAAAGAGACAAACCTGCGCTTGAACTCGCCTCTTCCGAGCAATAACATTACCCGACTGTAGAGGGGGATTGGGAGGGTCTGAGCTAGCAAGGGCATCTCTTCTTTGATGTCCTTGATGGCTTGCCGGAGCTCTCAAATCAAACCTCCTATTATTTAACCCCCCTGGAGATGATGTGCTAGGTGGTGCCCGAGAGTTGGGAACAAAGGGACTACTAGGTTTGTCCATAGGCGAAGGCCACATCTTTGATGCAGCAGGTTCATCCAAAAGCATGCGCAGTCTCATGGAGTACCTTTCTTTTGTTCGATACAGATCTAACCTATGCCTCTCCACACTGCTTATATCATCTTTGATGTACTGCAGGTCAGTTTGAATCTGTTTAAAAGGAGCCAACATTATTAACAAGAATATACTTCATGTAAAAAAAACTACACCAAAAAGTAAGTAGGCATTTTTCAATAATAGCAAGATGAAAAAAAAACTGATATAAAATTTAATTAGCATGTACTCCCTCCGTCCCAAAATATAAGACGTTTTTGCAGCTCAAATTGAACTACAAAAACGTCTTATACTTCGGTACGGAAGGAGTATGAAGAACCAGAAAATAAACGCTTATATCTATATTATCAGTAGTTAGGACAAACCTCATTCAACTCTTCAAGCTTTTGCTTTCTAAGGCAGTGCAAGAAGACTAGCAATATTTGCATATTTGTCTCTGACTCTTGTTGTTCCATTTGCCTCTTCTTCTCAGCAATCAAAGTCATAAGGCTGTCTAGCTCTTTAACTGTCATGTCATTTCCCTGTAAATAAGATGAATTAAATCTCAACTCAACATACTAGTGATATGTCATGATTCATCGGTAACTTCTTTTTAGTGCATGTGTATAAATAAGCGCGTGATAAGGGGTTTAAAAGTTATGGAAGTCATGTTGATAAGGGAAAATGGAGTGTTGCACAATGCAAAAGCCAGAAAATAAAAGCATAAATATATGACGCTCCTATGCCAAAAGTTTAGAACTAACTAACTTGATCGAGTTCTTAGTATGTGATAACAGAGAACCAGCAAGGCACATTGATAACTAACTAATTTGCAAACTTGTTGCTAATTTTTTATTACATATGCCATTTCGATCATGTTAGTACAAATTCATCTTTCGTGATGCTTGGTTTATCATCTGAAGATTTTCTTGTACCAGTGAGGAGAAAGATAGATAGGTGCCCCTGAAGGGGAACAGATGACTGTATGGCAGGTACAATTTGTTTCCTAACTTTCCTTGAAGTATATTTTTTTTAATCAAAAGGGGCCTAACCCCCGGCTGCATTTCATCCTTGGTATATACTTAGACATGGATTGGTGGTTACATAGATTCGGCAGTGGCAAAACATGCAACGAGGAAAGTTTGTTAAGATACTTAGATATGGATTGCATTGCAGCTACTTAGATTCGAGCATTTGATAGTGGACGCAGGAAGATAGCCTGTTCACCACAAAAGTAGTTGCAGCCTGAAGATACAGCTAAAGGCGCATACAAGGTGAGCATTCTAGTAACTATATTTGCTCAGAACAATGCATATAGTCATTATCTGCATACTGCAATGAACATTAAAGAAGCTGAAATTTGCAACTATATGTCAGGAGTGGACAAACATTACACAGGAAAGCAACACATGTGGAGTGACTGACCTGTTGCACAACATGTCGGAATTGATCAATGGGAGACGCTGTTTTTGCAACTTGCCGGGCCGACATTTTCTTCACGACCTATGTAGCCATAAGTTAAAAAAAAAAAGAACTTAGTGATTTTCTATGTAATGGCAGTTTCAATAAGCATAAACAGGCATAACATGATAGATAGCTTGAATGTACCAAGGGAACCATACACAGAGACATATTCAATTTCCCACAGAAAAAAGAGACATACTATTCAACTGTAACAAAACTAGAAAAACCATCAAAGCCATAGCAAGCGTACATAACAAGCATTGTTGACAAACAGAGCAAACGCGAGTAATGCACACACACATTTACTACTGATCAAACCTGGCATCTACAACAAACTGCAATTCATCACACAAGTCAAATAAACAGTGCTATCTGACCAGTGCTTTCACCCTATATCTGCAGAAGTACCGCCAAGTTTAGTTAAAAATTTGCATCACACTTGAGATCCAGTGACTTGCAGAAAACTCAGAGGGCATTGTATGGGGCAATCACCAAACAGTAAGTGTCACACTTGGGCAAGTCACTGGATCTCAGTCCCACGCACTTTACTGTTTGATGATGCGTTTGATACTGTTTGATGATTGCTCCATATACACAGCTTAAACCTCGTGACTTAAACAAAACTTAAAGAGGGCATTATATGCATTCTACTGAAATTAAACCCAACTGGCCTCAAGCCCAAATCACGTCCAAATGCAAGGACATTAGAACCCTAACATTTCTAAATTACACAGAAAAAGTTTCTGCCACGCTTGTGGACCTAAGGACGCAGCCCAAATCGGTCGCGAGAGCGTCGCGAGCACGGCCAATTTGATGGCACGGTACCGAGGGCCTCGGGAAGAAGCAAGGAGCTGACCTTGTCGAGGAGGAAGTTGGGGTAGAGCTGCGCCTTGGTGAGGTAGTTGGCGCAGCAGGGGCAGTCGCTCTTGTGGTTGAGGTGCGTGACGATGCACATGTAGCAGAAGCTGTGGCCGCAGGCGGTGAGGAAGGCGTCCTTGATGAGCGCCATGCAGATCGGGCAGAGCAGGTCCCTGTCCCCCGCTGCATCCGCCTCCGCCCCCTCCGCCGCCTCCGGCGACGACGACGGCGAGGCCCCCGCGCCCGCGCACGCGTCGTCCGCCGCCGCCGCCAGGGCCTGGAGCTGGGCCGCCGCGTCCCCCGCGGACGGCGCGTGCTCCGGCTTGGGCACCGACGGCACCAGCGCGCCGGCGGGGGCCACCGAGGAGTCGCCCATCGGGGAGAAGGAAGACGATGTGGTGGTGGTGCCGCGGCCAAGTGTGTGTGAGGGGGGAATAATTGCGTACGGATGGTGGTGGTGGGATGTGTGATGGGGGAGGGAGGAGGGAGGAGCGCGAGCGAGGGAGGGAGGAGGTGGTGGTGGAGGGAATTTGGTTCTGTGGGCGGCGAGACCCGAGAGTGGGAGCGGCGCGTATGGGTGGGAGGAGACCACGTCGGGGAAGAGAAGACCGACCCACCCCCCACCCCGGCCGTGCCGCCGCTTCCTCTCCCTCCCCGCCTGCACGCAAGGCCCACGACGACAGACAGGACGGCGACCCAACCCAACCCGACCCGACCCAACCCAACCAAATCAAAATCGCTCACGCTCGCGGGCAAGGGGAGGAACGGCCCACACGCGACGAACGGTGTTGGCACGCTGGAATGCTGTGGAGTCTAGAGCAGCCACGATGCGCAGCACAGTTGCAGCTGCATCAACCCCTCAAAAAAAAAAAGGTGCAGCTGCATCAGGGTGAAAGATGTTAGGTGGACGGCGGGTGGACACGGCGTGTCCCCGTTGACGTGACCGCGTGTGCGTGTGCTGGCTGGCCTAGGTGTGTGTATCTGCATGCATGACCAGATGCTCCTCCGTTGTTGTCACGAAATGAATACTGCTGTGCTGCTAGTGCTCGGTGGGCAGGCACGTCGCCACCTCCGACGTCTACCGATGGATGGCCACTGCTCGGGTTCGGCCGAGGGTAAAATAACCGTGGTTCGGTATCCGGTCGCCAAGTTGGGGCAAAGCAGTCACGCAAGAGTATAAATAAAAAGGTTGTCTAAATTGAAGATGTAAGAGCAACTACACCCGGATTTGGCAAATCCCCCCAAACGCCCCTGGACAGTGATCGATCACGCCTTAAATATTTGATCTACAATCGAACACCTCAAATCCATATTATTACATGCAACATGAAACCTACTCTAAGCGGAGCTCGCTCGGTTTCATCGTGTCCGGCGGCCGGCTGCGCTCCCTAGAGTGTTGGTCCAGTCGCCAACAAGGTAGAGTAGGGCATGAGACGCAAGCCGGCTCATGCGACTCAAGGCGCCGCCGTCTCCCATGCACTACTCTTTCTCGTCGGAGCCCGAAACACGAACAATGCTGGTGGACGTCAGATCGATGATGGATCTGTCCTGAGACGAGCCGACGACATCCACACGACGCGGTTGCGGCGCCCGGACTGGTGCATCATACAGGGCGCCGAAGAATGCGACTTCGCGTCGACGACGTCCAACGCCGCGAGGGCTGCCGCCGCCTCGCACGGCGGGCACGCCGCACCATGTTTGCGTCGGACGACGCCCCCGGTGCGTTCATGGTCTTGGCACACGAACAAAGGTCCATCGCATCCGGATGCCGGACGAACCGCACCGCCTCCAGTGAGACAGCGATGGCACACCTAGCGCAAGATTCATGTGCCATTTGGACGGACCAATGAATTACCGACGAAAGAAGTTCGAGCAATGCCTTGCACGGGTCTTCTCTCGGGATATGAGGGGTGCTGGTCAGCTCGGACGTTTCGGAACCGTTTGAGGCGCCCGTCTGGGTCGCATTTTCGTGACCGGACCGTCCACCTCGTTTAAGGCGTGTTTGGAGCGTCTGGCTGAACTTCTGGATGTTCATGTTAGTGCATGCAGTAGCGAAATAAAAGAAAAATGGTTCTAAAACGTTGCACGTGAGAATACGATGCTAATTCTATTCCGTAGACGTAAAATGTGCTAACGTGGCACCGTACTTTAGTTGGTGCGCAGTGTGGCATGGAGCCTGCTTGCAGCGGCGGAACGGGATGGCTCAACATCTCTAGGACCAGTGAGTCCGAACTACCAGTACAAAGGGAAAAATCGCATGAAAAATGGTGGCCTGCTAGCGAGCAGGCGGTGCTAGCAACTCCACCCTTCACGTTTTGATTTTTTTCTAGAAGACCTTCACGTTTTGATGTTAGTAAGGAAAACTAACAATAATTTCATGTAAACGAACACGCTCGTGGGGCTTAAATGAGTTGTAGCCAGTGCGGCTCATTTTGCCCATGTTATTTTTTTCTTTTCTAAAATTTGTAAAAAAATAGTTATAATTATAGTAATAAAGTTACGTTGGAATATTCATGTCTTAGAAATAATAACATAAAAATAAAATAAAATTCATGTCAATTTTGAAAATATGCACTTATTGTGTTTTAAAATACTATTTTGAATTTATGCCACTGGTGTATAAAAATGTCTAGTAAATGCAAACACTTAAAATATATGCTCCTGTATTATATTAAAAAATGTTTAATAAATACAAATAATTCAAATGTTTAGTGAATACAAAAATTATACCCTCATGGCATATATTTAAATTATACAAAACTGTGAATCGAACCTTTACTAAATATTTATGAATATTCGGTTGTGTATTTTTTTTACTCTTGGCTTATATTCATACAGTTTATATATTTAGAATATAAGCCACGAATGAATACTCACAAAAAACATTTTTAATCGTAAAATATATTTTAAAATTATATAAATATATTTAATTAAACAGAATACTTATGATTATAAAAATGTGCATATAATTAATCAAATGTTTGTATAATAAAAATAAAAATTATGAGATGTGATTTTAGAAATGTTGTATTATTTTAAATGATATAAAAAATATAATTCATAAATACGTACTATTTAAATTATACTTAATTATTTTTAAAATTACATGACTATTTTTTAAAGTACTAAGTTACTTTAATTGTATGTATAATATTTGTAACACACGAATATTAAACTTTACTTTTGTTATTGTGGTTATAATTTACATGTTTTTACAATCTAAAAAGAACACCATGTGCTAAATGGACACACTGACTGCTGCACTTCATATTTTTTTTGCGGGTAGACTGCAGCCCATTTAAACCGCATGAGAGTCTTCGTTTACAATACATTAAAGCTTTCTATGCATTATATATATCAAACTTCATCTGGTCAGGTCTCGAGGTGGGGTGAAAATGAACAAAACTGGCCCTTTTTTGAAACTTCATTACGAAATGGCCCAAATCCAAAAACATTTCACAAAATGGCCCTCTTTTGCATGACGCCCTGGGCTACGACGCCATGCTAGAGAGCATGACGCTCCGGGCTAGGGCGCCATGGCTGTGACATGTAGTATGACACCCCGGGTGTCATGCAAAAGGGCCACTTTGTAAAATATTTTCAGATTAGGGCAATTTTGTGTTGAAGTTCCAAAAAAAGGTCAGTTTTGTCCATTTTCACCGAGGTTGGCACACCAAGCGAAAATACGGTGTTGTGTCAGCGCATTTTAAGCTTGGGCGCATAAGTTTTGAAACCACTGGCAACTACAAGCTCTAAAATGAACATCCATGACAAGTTCAAGCACCAGCGGTGCAATTACCTCTAAATTAAACATCAGAAAAGTAGCACTCCCTTTAAACATCAGAAAAGTAGCACTCCCTTTGTAAACAAATGTAGGACGTTTTTGCAGTTTAAATTAAATTGCAAAAACATCTTATATTTGTGTACAAAGGGAGTATAACCCAACAACAGAAAAGTAGTATGTATAACCCAGCGCCATGCCCTGGTAACATTCATCTAATTCAGACTCACGACTCCAGCCTGCACCCAAACCCTGAAACAGCCAAAACAGCAACGAGCCCCTGCATAAACGAGCTGTCAAAACTAACAACAGAAATGCTTTACTGAACCAAAACTACAAATTCAGCGACCGTTTCATACATAACCTCACACCATCGATGGAACCAGTGGCAAGAAAGGTTCGCGCAACAACAGCACAATTTGCCAGTTCTAGCGCACTTCTCTAGCCACACAGGAAAGCATTCTTAATCCACCAGCACAACTTGCAGTTCCAGCACATGTCTCATCATGCTTACACTATAAAGACACCCCTAATTTGCTAATTATGCTCTGGCCACACGAAAAAAGCATTTCTTACAAACAGGAGGCCCAATCTGCAGATTCTAGCTCATAGCTTCAGAAACATTCTTGCTCCACCAAAACGCCGCATTTCATCGCACCAACTTCAGGTGATCACAGATACAGTTTCAGTTTGTAACCTGTAAACCCATGACGCTCCGATCAGTCGACCAGGTCGATGATCGCCTTGGTCACCTCCCTGGCCAGGTCGTGGCGGCGCAGCTCCACCTTCATCTGCGCCACCCGCTGCCTCTTGATCTTCTCGTCCATGGCGCGCGCCTTGTCGTCGTCCATCATCCCGAACTGCCTCTTGAAGATGCCCGGGTTCGCCGCATCCAGCTCCTTCACCTGCTCCGCTAGGTAAGGATACAGCTCGCACATCTCCTCGAACCCCTTTGGCTCCTGGCCATTTGCCGCCTTCGCAGGGGCAGCTGCGCCCATGTCACCGCCTTCCCAGACCATCTTGGAAAGTTCCAGCACCCGGCGATCATGCTCCTTGCTCAGGGGCTCGCCCTTCTTGCTGAGAAGGAGGTACCGACGCCTCAGGGCCAAGACCTTCCCCTGGAGCTCCTTGCTGCCGTAGGCACGGTTGTCAAGCTTTCCTGCAAGGGCGTCGACGAGGGCGTCGGGCTGCGGCAGCGTGCCGTGCTGCTTTTGGTGAGCCGCGAGGGCCTCGAGGATACGCACCTCATCGTCGGTGGACCAGATGCGGTTGAAAGCGGTCGGCTTCTTGGTCTCCGCCGCTGCCTGGGGCTTCCGGCCCTCTGGCGCCTGCTTTGGAGCAAGCTTCGGCGGCGGCGGCGGCGGCGCCTCCTCCTCCTCGGACTCACCCTCCTCTTCTTCCTCGTCGGAGGCGTCGGATTCCTCGCTCTGCCGCGGCGGCGGCGGCGGGGGTTGTTTCTTCAGGGCGGAGGGAGGGGCCGCCTTGGTGGGCTCCTCCTCGTCCGAAGAATCGGAGTCACCTCCCTGTTGCGGCGGCGGAGGCTTGTTCTTGGGGGTGGCGGCGGCGGCTGGGGCCGCGTGGGCGGGCTCCTCATCAGACTCCTCCTCGTCTTCCTCTTCAGACTCCTCCTCCTCCTCCTCTCCCTCCTGCGGGGGCGCCGGCGTGCTCTTGGGGGCCGGGGTGGGGGCGGGGGGAGGGGACTCGGCGTCTTCGTCCTCTGACTCCTCGGAGCGCGAGCGGGATTCGCTCTCCTCAGAGGAGGCAGCCGGAGGCGGAGGCGGAGGCGGGGGTGCCGCCTTCTTCGCGGCGCGCTTGGGGGCCATCGCCGGAGACAGACTAGGGTTTGGGAGAAGAAGAAAGGTGGGCGGCGGCGGCGGCGGACTCGGTGGTTCGCTCTCTCAATTTGGGGGGTTTATTAGGGGAAGAAAAGTATCAGCGTACTCCCTACGATAACCCTTTCTCTCTCCTGCGAGGCACTCGGGCTTACCAGGCCTATGTCCATTTGGGCCTCATGGCTTTATCCGGTCCATCGTTCATCCTTCTGGCTAGACTAACTCACAGGCCCACAGCTCTAAAAAAAAAACTAGACTCACTGTATTTTAGGCAAAAGGAAAAAAAACAAGACTCACTCACAAGCTGGAGAAGTAGTTAGTTGTCAAATGGCATCAGTAAACAATAAACATTCAGTCCATACACCAGCATTTTCAAAATAACATCTCGGAAATCCTATCAGATCGGTCATTCAATGGTGTTCTACCATTTTTTGCGGGAATAATGATACTGTGCCATACACTTTGAAAAAATATTTTTTTTGAGCATTCAAGGAGTACATCTCTCATTGGCCCCCTTGTATCTCTCATAGATATGGCCCATGATTGTTCTAGTAACATTATTCTCTGTAAATCACCGCGGGAAAACACAGGTCGTCGCAGCCGCATGGTGGCAGGATCGGGACAGGCTAAAAGAGAAACGAAAAACGCTCGCTCGCTCTCAACACTGCGAGGCCAGCAGATGCACCAAGCTTGACGTGTCGAAGAGCTCCATGAACCTCTGGTCGGTTTTCCTCGCCTTGGCCGCGGCGAAGTGCAGGTACTCGTCGAAGACGGAGGACAGGCGCCACTTCTGCAGCTTCCTCAGGCAGCCCACCACGCAGCCGGTACGGTGCTGAAAGACGTTAAATGATATGATTTCATTAGGAAAGTGTTATATGAGGTGTAGGGTGCAAGATGGATGATCAATGGAGGCCTACCTTGCCTCTCTTGCAGTGGATGAGCACCGGGTGGTTTCTCACGTCTGAATCCATGGATATAGGGAGAAATGTTGGTTAGAGAATGTCATGTGTGATTTTGCGGCCTTCGATCGGTGAAGATGTTTGTAAGTGAATGTATGAAATATTACCAAGGATGACTTTGAGCGCCTCGCGGATCATTTCTTCGGGGATGCCGACAAACGGTTCCTGCACTCGCAACAAGGTACGTGCATTTCAGTTATTTGTTGGCATTTCGCACACATAGTATAGGTTTTCAAAAGGGAGTTTGCATTGCAGTTGCAGCGCACAAATGGATGATTCTGAACTAAAGTTGGTGAGCTCGAGGATAGGGTGCATTGTTAATCGCCGACAGAATAAGCTGTGACCGAACGTCAACTTGCCAGCGTCGACGGCCTTTAGCGTTCCACTAACTAGCAGGTCGTAGCTGGATGAGCAAAGAGCCGACAGTGGAATATGTTCTCGTCGAGTCACCGTTGCAGTAGATACCGGATAAAAACTAGAGCTGTTGATAGGCAAGCACCAAGCAATAGCAACATCCGTTTTTCCATGTGTATGCAGACATGTACAGAGAGTAATGGTGCAGAGAGTAACATGGCAGGTGAAAAGGGGAGATGGCCGATCACGTAATGCCTCTAATGGAAAACATGAAAGTGAAAAGTGTCAGGATATATATACTGTTTCTCATGAAAGAGACGGGTAAATAAATAGACTTTGCAAAGAGCCAGTAAGCCAGTTGCCCAAGCAAAGTACAGCATGCTGTAGAAAAGGCAAGTGCTGCCGAAAGCAAGCTATTCATCCACAACCGGGACAGCCCACGGCTACTCTGAACCAAAAGATTATTTACTGCCACACTTATACGCGGAGCGCACCAGAATGCAGTTGGATGCAAATACGGTTTCGCCGTCCTCGGAAATGCGACTGGATTGTTCATCGACGTGCGTGCGTGCGTGCGTACCTTGCGGCCCTGGATTCCGAAGTGGTGGAGCTTGATCCCGCTGCGCCCCAGGAACCGCGCGTTCTGCTCCGGGTACGGCTCCGGGCACAGGTACCTGCAGAAGCAAGCAAGCAAGCAACACGGGGCGTTAAGAAGAGAGAAGTCTGGGTGCATGGTGGCCGGAGATGTGGGCGTGGCACAGAGCAGGGAGCTCACACGACGGAGCGCAGGTTGAGGGACGCGAGGAACCGGAAGTTGGCCGCGTCGGGGAAACCCGACCGGAAGACGCCGTCGTCGACCATGCCGAAGTTGAGCGGCGGCACCAGCCGTGACACCTCCGCCTCCTCGTCCTCGTACCCCAGACTAGCACAGAGCTGCTTCGGGTGCTTCCATGCCTCAACGCCCTCGTCCTGCTCTGCTTCTTGGGTCCTCTGCCTCGGCGACACCTCCAGCTTCATGGCCCGTGGTGTCGCGGCAGAGGCGGGAAGTGTCAGCCTCGGCCTCAGTTGAGTGCGAGAGTGTGCTGTGTGCGCGTGTGGAAGGAGACCGCGATACGGCAGGTTATTTATAGAGGGCGAGGAGGAGCAGGGTTGCCATGTGATCGACGGTGATTTGGGGAGAAGTTTTAGGTGAAAACGACATGGATCCATCGATGCACTTGCTGACGGCGGGGGACTCTACCGACGTGCGACGATAATTGGTGGCCGGAGCCAGATTTTCACCGGATGAGACGAGGCTGGACGTAAACGTTTGTTTGTTTGACTGTCAGTGAGTCTGTGCTAGCAAAGCTCAGCTCAGACTCTAAAATATCAGAAAATGTAGGATCTATGGCATGGAGTGACACTCGAGACTTCTGCCCATCATGCGAGCCGCCGTGGCGTGGTCGATCTGGGGCTCTGGATCCCGTTGTGGCGTGGTCGATCGGGATTCCGGGCCATCTCGCTCCCGGCTGGTCGTGGTTTGGTGCCGACAGGAAAGCGACATACGTGCCCTGCGGGTGTAACGGGGAGCACGTATGTGAAGTGATTCCGTCGAGCAAGCGGGTCAATGTCCTCGGTGTGCAAGCCAAGAACTTCCGGTTTCGTTCCTCGATAAGGAGTTCAACGATGGCGGCCGGCAAGAGCAGCCAAGAGGATGACGGGGGAGGCAATGTTAAACTTCTCTTTTAGAGAAAAGCGCAAAGTCTATTGCCAGTAGATCCAGGCCTTTTTTACCAACTTGATGGTAAGAAATCCGGTGACCTAGAGATTCAAGGCATTGATAGAAAAGAGTAGATGTTTAGCCACACGAGCTGAAAATCATGCACACACCAAAGCAAAATAGCAGTCACCCAAAGCTGAGCGGAGCCACTGGCTGCAGACGGCACCATCGAAATCCCACTGTGGAGACGATCCGGCAATCCCACACGTTCGTCGTAAGTGTCTGCCAGTGGTAAATCTAGGCACCCCAGAGAAAACACCACGTGTTGTCACTGTCCCCGAAGACTGCGATTATCACTGACAAAATTGCGGCCCACCATCTTCATAACGCGACGTCGTTCTTTGCCTTGGTGCCTCGGCCACCCAATACATGGCACCGGCGACACATGGAAGCGCCAGCCATAGCGAGAACCTGCCATCATCCACTTATCCCCTAACAAATGCAACTCCAAAACAATGCTTCCAAAAGAGAGAAATGACACCTTTGACGATATCGCCCATTCCGATATCACTCGGACCTAGGGTTTCCCTCGGAGCAACGGGCAGGTAGGCGAGAACAACATCGACGACTCCTTTAACAAAGTAACAACACCAAAAGGCACCGTCAGCATCGGCCCAAAAAATTCCAAGCACGGCCTTCTTCGTCCATCCCGCCACATCCGAACAATCTGTTTTGCGGCATCAGAGCACCGTTGGTCGCCACTGAGATCTGTCGCCTGCAAGTCCCTAGGTGTCACAAGAAAGCCCCCCCTCCCGTCGCCTTCAGACGCACGAGATTCGCCTGGAAGCTTCCTCCGATGGTGGCGCGGGGCGGGGAGGGCTGGGGCGGCGGTGCCTAGGTTTGAGGGGAAACAGCGAGCTGCCCTCGTTTGCTATATCATAGCGGTCGTTTTGTTGAATCCGCTAACAAAAATTGATGTAATTCCCCCCTTTTCTTACATGCAACCTTGACAGATCCTCAATATGTGGAATTAGCAAATGCATTGCTTTGAGAGCCTAAATTCATTTGGACCTTGAGTAAGAAGGTGTCAAAGCTCTGATATTTTTGTTGCAATCCCTTCAAGTTGGACAAACCAAAACCTCTGTGGGCCTCTTTGATTTGCATCATTTAAGAAAAAGTAGGAATAGGACAAACCTAGGATTGTGATGTCATGACCTTTGAATAAGCACAAAATTATGGTTTGTTTGACTGCATGAGAAAGATACGTGATTCTTTCCAAGAGGTTTGATTGTGCTAAAAATTTCTATGGAATGCAGTACAAAGGAATCTTCAGAAAAAAATATCGGTTCAATCAGACGAATTAAGCAATCAACATAACAAAAATTCCTAAGGATTTTGATCCTTCAAAATTCTTATTAAAATTCTTTGTATCAAATATGCCCTAAAACAACCACAGATATTCAAGAAAATTAGGGTATTTTTGCCTGCTCGCTGGACCGTCGTTTCCTGGGTTAATTTTTTTCTAGATAAATCATGAGTAGATATATGCACATTGAGAAATTCATTTTGCTTTAAGCATTTCTTATTCTACTAGTTTGGGTACGACCCACATGTGTTTGGGGGGGGGGGGGGGGGGTAGTTCTTGAAGAGAGGCATAAAACCTTAGCCGCTAAGGTTAGGTTGTGATCAGAAGCAATAAAAATGCGTGTGATCAGAACCAATTAATTCACTTGAATTGGGAGCAGAGAATTCCTATTTTTTGTTCCTACAAAGCTCGTGCATTTCAAAACGAGACATTATTGTGCCAAAACCTATGGCAAGACAAAGCTTTTCTGTGCGGCACTGCTGTTACAAGTTCCACCAGCCAAAATTCTAGAGGATACAATGATACAATATCTTATGACGACGGGCAGAGCATGATTTGTCTTTGGTGTGCTGTCTCATCTCTTTACGCTATATGGAAACCACTTCCAGAAAAGGGCATCTGCAATTTGCATACCATAATCAGGCAAAGCAACGGGCTAAACATGCATTATTGCACGGCTCCTCCTAATAAGCGCTAAGCTATTGCACGGCCAACCAAAGTTTCCCGTTTGTTAGGTTAGGTTTAGGCCAAGTGAGGAGGATGGGTGTGTTGCCAGTGGCGTTCCAGTATAGTGCACATCAGATAGAGCCAACCTCCATCCAAGCTTCTGGCTAGGCAAAGGGATTCCTCTTTGCTGAAAGCTTATTTGTCCTCCTGTTCTGCTCTGCAATCTGCATGGCTGAATGCTAAATATAGGAACATGATAAGTACCGAACGTCACGTACAAGCACATGGCAACTTCGAACGTTTTCGACGGCAAGTTTAGTTACACAAGGATGACAACTTTAGTTGTCAAGCATGGCAAGTTTCGTGCTTCAGTATATTTTTGACAGAAACTTGCCGTGTGTCACTGAAAATTGTCATCCTTGCATGACTGGAATTGCCATCAGAAAAGGTCAGGGCTGGAGTGCCACACACCTGATGGGTGGCACTTATCATTTGGGTAAATATAAACAGGACTAAGTGTCAACAAACATAACGTTTGAAGCAGTGTAACCAAGACAACTGATCAAGCATTTCAAAACCCACAAGCTTACATGCTTGAGGCTGCTAAATAGTTTTGCATTGATTGCTTGGTCAATTGACACTTTTTTGACAGCAAAGAAAAACCATCACTATAAAAGCGGTGTTAAATCAGTCAGCAAAATGTTTTGTTGATGAACATGCGGGCATTCTTTATATTTCTACACCAAATATACAACATATGAAGTTAGATTCTCAACAACAGATGGTACCCATCCATTCAGGTGTTATAGTATAGTTATGTAGAGGTTCATTCAATTAATTCATTTTCCCAATATAAAGGTAAAAGTAGTGTAACTATTTTACTCGAGCCTGCTAACAAATATGATGTACTTCACTCAACCTGGCCTATAATTAATAATCCAAGATTCTAACCAGCTGGTGTTAGTAGTTGCCTACATCAAGACAAGTGTAGTGCACACAACTAATTATGAAACATTGTCAAACATGCTTCACAAAGTGATAAATCTACAGCTCTAAACACATAAACACTAAAATGAAATCTTCATGAAGTAGGCAGGGACGGCCCTAGCATTATGGAGGCCCTAGTGCGATTGAGACACAATAAACCTTAACAAAATAACATATATATATTTTCAATAATATATATCATATATCATGAAAAATATACAGGCATAAACATAAAAAACATGATTTTAGTTAGCAAATAAAGTCTCAATACACCGTCTATATGTGATTATATGATGCAATAATAATTATATGATACATGTACTCAAATATAATTAACTATTAAATAAATGTAACATGGTAAAGTGGGGGGGGGGGGGGCAATTGCCCCTTGTCCACGTTAATTTTATGTTATACAAATCAATTTTTTAATAATTTATTTAAGTATGTAGATATAATGAGCCCTTATTTAAGATAGGCCCTAGGCCACCGCACCTTTTGCCATGCCCTAGGGCCGGCCTGGAAGCAGAGACATCGGAAAAAACTTACTCGTAGACTAAACCGAAGGATCCACTCCCGATATGCGCTCCCTTGAGGGTGTGATGTTCCTTCTAAACCGTCTATTCAGCGACGGCGAGACCAAATGCTCAACATCACATAAAGTGGACTCTGCAACAACGAGAGCCAACGCACCAGTAGTCTTCTCTCTTGTGGCCTCCACAACCACTTCTCTTGTCATCTCCTCTCGTAGTGTGTCCACTTTGGCCAATTTGCCATTCCCCTTCACTTCACTTGTATTCTCAGGCCTTGACCCAGTAGTGGCCTCTCTTGTAGTAGAGGTCTCCACTATCTCCAACTCGACCAATATGCCTTTGGATTAAGCCCATGCGTGCGAGCTTCTCATTGAACAGGAGATCACCCTACCTAAACCGGTTGGTTAGACTTTAGCAAGAATTTTGGAACTTCGATCCATATGATTTCTACACAAGATTTTAGCAAGTCACGCCATTTATGTTTCTTAGACTACCCACAGTGGGAGTAACATAAGTAGTAACATCACACATATCTAGATAAAATAGATGATGTGGCAAATAATAAATGAAGAAAGAGAGGTAAGTGGTAACATAGCTAGTTATTAATAGTATGAGTAACATCACACATATCAAAGCAAAATGAGTCTATAGCCTAATAAATAAAGTGTTGCATGTTACCACATATATGTTACTCCCCACTATAAAGGTAGTAACATAGACTAGTAACATAGGCATGTTAACTAGTAACATAGGCATGTTACTACTCTATGTTACTATCCATTATGGCTAGTCTTAAGAAAAACATGAAAGATCATGCATGTAGAGAATGGATATAAGTACGTGCACGGTAAGTTCCAAACTGAACATGACTATTTGCGAGCAGTGCAAAAATTACAATATAAGCTACGTAACTCGCTGTGAAGACAATCATCTCCACATTTTTGCACAATTCGCGAATGGTCATGTTTAATCTTCAAAATTTACATGCACATACTTGTATCCTCATTTACATGCAAGTTTTTTTTACCTTTTTGAAACTTAAACACGTGGATTTGCTACAATTTTGAGCTAGGATCATATGGACCCAAGTCCGGATTATGACTTTACGGGCATACTTCAGAATTTTAGTAAGGAAAAGGCAATCAAAGAATAGGATTAAAGAGATCGACAACTTTGGTGCACATGGTGTTTTGACTTAATGTCAGTTATACTAATTTTCAAATATCAATGTTATAATACTCGATTGGCCAAAGAAAGGTCAAAGCCCTTATTGTAGTGCAATAAGGTGCTTCACAACCAACAATTTGAGTTATGTGAATCTCTGTCACATCCTTGCTTCGTGCTTGATGGTGTCGCCCTCGTCAGTCCATGCTCAAGTACTCCCAAGTCCAAAATGGGATGCACGACCTGAATTGTGTCCTTCCTAATCATACGCACAAGGTGGCCCGATGTTTCATCGGTTGTGTCGGAGGAGAGTTTTACGACCCGACTACGATGAACACTCAGTGGTGTTTCTTAGCAAAGCCAACTCCGGTATGATTATTGACGGTCTGGAAACACAGCCAACCTGATCACAAAGATCAATCCATGCATGCAACCGAAGAACAAGCAATACTTTGAGATATACAATTGTAGCGACCCGACCTCAGATGGTCAAGTCTCTGTGCTTCTGTGTCATCCCTGGATCGTAATGCTGACACACACAGTACTCGAAGGATTTATAACAAAGTAGCAATCACACACTTATTACGTCGAATGTCTCAAAAGAGAACTTATTACAATAATATGGCTTAAGGCCATCTAATGCGATAACAGCGGAAGGCTTGGACGATAAAGTGAGTCCATCAGCTCCAACGGCATAGCTGAGCTGCACGGCAACGACCTACGAACCTTACTCCTCGTCTGAAAAGTCTGCAACATAATACGTTGCAGCCCGAGAACGGGTCAGCACATGGAATATGCTGGCAATGTAACACAAAAGAGCAATAACAGAATAATGCTACCACTACATGCATATTTGGCTGGTGAAAAGCTCTACGGTTACAGTTTTGCGAAAAGTCAATTTTTCCCTACTGCAAAGGAATCAGTTTTAATTTAACTATCATGGTGGTTGAAACATCATTTGAGAAGGTAACCCCAACTCAATGATCCCAATTAAAATAATTAACATCCCAGCAAGATTAATTTAAGAGTGTTGAGATACATGCGAATACTCAAGTACTAGATACTCAGAATTGTCCATAACCGGGGACACGGCTAACCATGATTAGATTGTACACTCTGCAGAGGTTTGCGCACTTTTCCCCGCAAGACTCGATCGCCTTCGTTGGATTTCTCGCACTACATGGTGTTTGAGAAACGGATGACCGAGACACAGTCTTTCAGAAACATTAACTCTCTACTCCGGGCAGACCATACCAAACCTACAAACCCACTACCTGCTGATCCACCTCTTCAAGAGCTTCACGTAACTTACTCAACTATGCTAGAGCCCATAATAGCTTGCGGCTGCACATAGAAGTTTCTAGCATGAATAGACTCAGTTCCCTTTGAGCCTGGGTGGCGGTCCATAGGAGAATCACACGGTAACCCCGGGATTTCCAAAAATAAAACAGGCAATCACTGGATACCCCAGGTGCCTCAATCTACCCAGATGTGTATTAAAGTTGCCACCTTAAGTAAACCATTAATTAATAATCTCACATCTGTCATGGAGTGCACTCAAACCCAATCCACGTCTACGAGCATAGCATGGCAAAATAAGCATAACGTAGAAGTAACTCCCAAGGGTTTGATAATAAATAGGGCAATAGGTTCTACCTCAGCAACTACTTCCCAACCCACAAGTTAAAGGCATCCTAGTCATGCAATGTTTGAGGATTGAAACTAATGCATAAAAACTGGGTATGAAAGGAGTATGATCAATGTGTTACTTGCCTTGCTGACGATCCGTGAATCCTAGAGACTCGTAGTAACACGCTTCGCACTCCGGGAATTCTATCGCAAGCAAACAATAACATACATAAGCAACAAACAAAGATGCACAAGTAGAACTCCAAATAAAAGAGTTTGACCGGAGAGTTCAACTTAAGAACTCCGGTTTGCAAAAAGAATCAAATCAAACGGAGCAACGAAACTCAAACGGCAAAAGAAACAAGATCCGTTAACTAATCTGAACTAAGGTCAAATTTTACAGAGATAAAAACTTGTTTGAGTTGATTATTCGGAAAGAGGGTTTCGAGACGAAACTCCGGGCGCTTGAATCGCCTGATTCCGATAAACGAGCGAAAAGATAAACAGGTTTAAACATCGGATCAGAAATCGCGATCAGAAAAATCGCGGAATAAATCCGATAAAAAGAAAAACGACGAACGGCTAAACGAAGGAACGTTCGTTAACAGAAACTAAACGGTGAACGCGTTCGTTAGAATGAACGGACGAGCGAACGCTCGCTAAGTAAATAAACCGACGAATAAAACCGATCTATATAAAAAACAAACTAGGGTTTTTCAAAAAAAAAACGAAGGGGTTTATTTTAAAAAAACGGCGGCGAGGGTGGGTACCTCCGGCGAGGTCGTCCGGCGAGGCGGGCGGCTCCGGCGGGGCTCGGCGAGGCGGCGGGGCTTGGGGAGGGCGCGGGGTGGCGGTGTGAGGCGGCGGCGGCGCTAGGGCGGCGGCTGCTCGGGGCTCGGCTCCGAGCTCCAGGGCGGCGGCGATGGTGGCGGGTGGTGGCGGGGCGGCGGCGGTATTTATGGAGAGGGGGGGCTGCTCCGACTTGGGGAAGGGGCGCCCGGGGCAGAGTCCGGCTCGGACTCCCCTCGGCGTCCGTGCGGCGCACGGCGGCGCGCGCGGGGAAGGCGGCGGCGGCGGCGGCTGGGCCGGCCTGCTCGGCTGGGCCTTTGGCCCAGTCGGGCGCGGGTTTTTTTTTAAAACATTCCGCCGAGAAAAATTCCTAGAAAAATAAATAAAAATCTAAAAAAAATTCCAAAACAAGTTTTCTCCGTCTAAATAAAATATTTAGAACAAGATGAACTTTTCTTGGCCCCTAAAATGCAATTTTTAAAACATGCAAATTTTTCTAGGGCAAATAAAAATCCCGAATAAACTCAAATAAAATCCAAAAATGATTTTAACATTTTTCCTCTGATATTTCAATTGTTTTGGAGAAGTCATATTATCTCCCCTCATTTATTATTTTAAAATGAAATATTTTCCGGAGAGAAAAATAATTAAAACCAAAATCCTCGTCTTCACTATTTGATAAAAATTTCAAATATGAAAATTGGAAAATCCCCAACTCTCTCCGAAGGTCCTTGAGTTGCTTAGAATTTCGAGGATGGCAAACGAAAAGCAGTAAAATATGATATGCATGGATGTCCTATGTATAACATGCCAAATTGGAAATTTGGGATGTTACAAACCTACCCCCCTTAAGATGAATCTCGCCCTCGAGATTCGGGTTAGCTAGAAAATAGGTGCGGATGGTCCTTGCGAATATCCTCTTCCCGCTCCCAGGTGGCTTCCTCCTCAGTATGATGACTCCACTGTACTTTGCAAAACTTGATCACCTTGTTGCGAGTGACTCGACTATCAAACTCAAGAATCTTTACTGGCTTCTCCTCATAGGCCAGGTTATTATCCAGCTGAATCGCCTCCAAAGGTACTGTATCATTCAACGGTATATCGGCCATCTTAGCATGGCACTTCTTCAGCTGTGATACATGAAACACATCGTGAACTCCTGACAATCCTTCAGGTAACTCCAGCTTGTAGGCAACTTCTCCCATCCTTTCCAAAATACGATACGGTCCTACAAACCTTGGGGCTAACTTTCCCTTAACTCCAAAACGTTTTACTCCCCTCAAGGGTGATACTCGTAGATAAGCTCTGTCTCCAATTTCATAGGTTACTTCCTTGCGTTTTGAATCTGCGTAACTCTTCTGTTTGGACTGAGCAATCTTAGTCTGTCTCTGATCAGTTTAACCTTCTCCTCTGATTCCTTGATCAAATCTGGTCCAAACAACTGACGATCTCCTACCTCGTCCCACATCAAGGGCGTTCTACATCTGCGTCCATACAGAGCTTCGAACGGTGCCATCTTCAAACTGGCCTGGTAGCTGTTGTTATAACAGAACTCTACGTACGGCAAATTGTCATCCCAACTAGATCCATAATCTAGCGCACAGGCTCTCAACATGTCCTCCAGAATCTGATTAACTCTCTCTGTCTGCCCATCTGTCTGCAGGTGAAAAGCGGTACTGAATTCCAAACGGGTACCCAAAGTCTGGTGTAAATGATGCCAAAACTTTGAAGTAAACTATGTTCCTCTATCTGATACGATGCTCCTCGGAACTCCATGTAAACATACGATCCTGGTCATATATATCTTGGCCAACTTTGCACTTGTATACGTTGTTTTCACCGGGATGAAGTGAGCTACTTTAGTCAATCGATCCACAACTACCCATATAGAATCATATCCTGCCTTGGTTCTGGGTAATGCGGTAATAAAGTCCATACCAAGTTTGTCCCACTTCCATTCGGGTATTGGCATAGGCTGTAACAGTCCTGCTGGCTTCTGATGCTCTGCCTTCACTCTCTGACATACATCACATACGGCTACATACTCGGCAATATCCTTCTTCATTCCAGTCCACCAGAAACGTTCCTTCAAGTCCAGATACATCTTGGTGTTTCTGGGGTGAATCGAGTATGGTGAGTCATGGGCCTCCTGAAGTATCAACTTCCTGATCTCCGAATTGTTGGGCACATAAATCCGGTCCTCAAACCACAAGGTATCGTGCTCATCCTCGCGAAAACCTTTGGCTTTACCTTCGCCCATCCTCTCTCTTATCTCAGCAATCTCTTTGTCCTCCTTCTGAGCTTCTCAAATCTTGTCCAACAACGTCGACTGAACCTCCATTGCTGCTAGAAAGCCCTTTGGAACAATCTCCAACCGTAGTTCCATGATTTCCGCGGTTAACTCTTTTGGCATTCCCTTGCTCACAAGAACATTAGCATAACTCTTCCGGCTCAAAGCGTCTGCTACGACATTGGCTTTTCCTGGATGATAATGTAGCTTCATATCATAATCCTTTATAAGTTCCAACCATCTCCTCTGCCTGAGATTCAACTCCTTCTGTGTGAAAATGTACTTCAAGCTCTTATGATCCGTGTACACATCACAACGGTTTCCAATAAGATAATGTCTCCAGGTCTTTAGCGCATGCACTACGGCTGCTAACTCCAAATCATGCGTGGCATAGTTCAACTCGTGTGGCTTCAGTTGTCGTGCGGCATACGAAACAACTTTTCCTTCCTGCATAAGCACACAACCAAGTCCCAAGCGAGAGGCGTCACAATACACTTGAAACTCCTTATGTATATCTGGCAAGGTCAGTACTGGGGCTGTAGTCAATCGCTCCTTCAGCTCTTGAAAACTTGTCTCGCACTCCTCCGTCCATTTGAACTTAGTATCCTTTTTTAACAATTCAGTCATTGGTTTAGCAATCTTGGAAAAATTATCAATGAATCTCCGATAATATCCTGCCAGTCCAAGGAAACTGCGGATCTCGCCAACTGAAGTGGGTGCCAACCATTCAGTGACCGACTGAACCTTACTGGGATCCACTGCTATACCCTCTCCGGATATAACATGCCCAAGAAATTCAACTTCTTTCAACCAAAACTCGCACTTACTAAATTTGGCGTATAACTGGTGTTCCCTGAGTTTCTCGAGAACCAAACGCAAGTGTTCTGCGTGCTACTCTTCGTTCTTCGAGTATATCATAATATCATCAATGAATACCACAACAAACTTGTCCAAATACTCCATGAACACCTTGTTCATCATGCTCATGAAATAGGCAGGGGCGTTAGTCAGTCCAAATGACATGACCGTATACTCATATAATTCATACCACGTGGTAAACATTGTCTTAGGTATATCCTTCTCTCGGATCTTCAACTGATGGTATCCCGATCGTAGGTCAATCTTGGAAAACACCTTAGCTCCTTGTAACTGATCAAACAGATCATTAATCATCGGTAAGGGATACTTATTCTTTATCGTTACTTCATTCAGAGCTCGGTAATCAACAACCATCCTCAGGGATTTATCCTTCTTCTCCACCAAAAGTACTGGGGCTCCCCAAGGTGATGAGCTTCTATGAATGTAACCTTTCTCCAACAATTCATTAATCTGCTTCTTAATTTCCTCCAGGTCATTTGCTGGCATCCGATAGGGTCTCTTGGATATCAGCCCTGTACCTGGCAATAGCTCTATCAAAAACTCGATGTCTCTATCCGGTGGCATACCTGGTAACTCTTCGGGGAAAACATCCGGAAAATTCTTTACTACAGGTACTTCCTCCTGTACAACTCCCGTGAGGGCGTTTACTTGGCTCCTCCTAGGCACATGCCTAGATACATACTTAGTCCTTTTTCCCGCCGGGGTGGTCAGATAAATTGACTTACTAGCACAGTCACTACTTCCTTCATACTTTGACATCCAGTCCATACCTAATATCACATCCATTCCTTGTGACTCCAAAATAATTAGGTCAGACGGAAATACATGTGTGCCAATGATTAGGGGTATCTGGGTGCACCATCTGCTAGCCATGTACTCTGCTCCCGGCGAGCTCACTAAAAGGGGTGTCCTAAGGGTTTGGATTGGTAACTTAAACTTTTCCACAAATCCCCTTGATATGTATGAATGCGATGCACCAGTATCGAGAAGAACAATTGCGGTAAATGACTGAACCAAAAACTTACCTATTACCGCGTCCGGCTGCTCTTCACCTTCCTCCACGTTAACGTGGTTCACTTGTCCTTTGTTGAATGGATTGGGCTTCTTCCCTGCGCTCCCATTTCCATTTCCATTCTTTCCTTCAGAGCAGTCATTGGCATAATGCCCTGTTTTCCCGCACTTGTAGCAAACAACTTGGCTTAAGTCCCTCTTTGCGGGTGTAGATGGTTAGAGCGGTTCTGATTATTGTTGGCTCCATTCCCATTCCTGTTTTTCGCACCATTATGGTTATGCGATCCTCCTCCAGCATGGTTGTGACCTCCATGGTTATGAACAAGTCCTCCCGAGTTCGGGGTTAAGCGAGGCTTCTGGTGAGCTCCTGAGTTGTATTTCCCTTGTCCATACTTCCTCTTACGATTATCAATCTGCTGCTGCTTTCCTTCAATCATTGAGGCCTTATCTACCAACTCCTGATAGTTGTTGAAGGTTGCTACCATCAACTGCATACTCATCTCATCATTCAGCCCTTCCATAAACTTCTCCTGCTTCGCGGCATCTGTGGCCACATCATCAGGGGCATAACGTGATAACTTACTAAACTCATCCACGTACTGGCCAACAGTACGGTTCCCCTGGCGTAGATTGCGAAACTCACGCTTCTTTATCTGCATAGCTCCAGTCGAGACATGGGCAGTGCGAAAAGCCTGCTGAAACTGAGCCCATGTGACAGTGTCGATAGGATAGGTGGCTATGAAATTCTCCCACCATGTTGCTGCAGGTCCATCCAGTTGGTGTGCGGCAAAGCGCACCTTCTCAGCATCTGTGCATCCTACGGTGGTTAACTCCCTTCCAATATGACGTAGCCAATCATCTGCAACTATTGGCTCGATGCTACTGGAGAACACCGGCGGCTGTAACCTTAAGAAACGGGCGAGGTTATCCACTGGCGGCGGGTTGTTGTTGGCATTGTTGTTATTGGCATTGCCTTGGTTCTGAACTAGCAATTGCATCAAGGCATTCTGCTGCTGGATCAACTGGGTGATCTCCGGTGGGAAAACAAAATCGGGGTCTCTTCTCGGAGGCATCTGATGGGTTTAGATGGAAGAGATTAGAATAGAAAAGGATCTAGGGGAGAAACACTACCCATATGTATATGAGGCAAACACAAGCATTCATTCAATCAATCAAGCAAAAGCATACAAAACGGTCTAGAACTATCGCAAAAGTGCTCACTACTACTAGTTACATGGGGGAATACTATTATCATATGGTGGTCATCTAGAAGTTTTGATCGGTGGAAGACTCCATAATGTCTGCTCTAGCTTCATCTTCGTAGTCATCATCACTTGAATCTGAATCGGTGTCGTCAATGATGATGTAGTTGTCCGGACGAATGGGGTCTTCTCTTGGAACTGGTCCTCCCATGAAAATTCCGATCTTCTCGACTAGGTCGTAATTCTTCTCCAATAGGGTCTTGATTTCCTCCTCATATCCATCGCACGTGGACTTAAGTTCTTCCTCCAGCTCGATGATTCTAGTTTTCGCCTTCTTCAACTCCATCATGTCTGCGCACATCTGGTTCTGCTGACGTCGAATGTGCTGGTTTTGTTCCTGGATAAAGGCTGCGACAGATCTATCCTTCCTGGTGCTGATCATCTCCCATTGTTCTCTCGGTGCCCACATATTTGATAGGTGGTATCCTCAAGTTCCTTGTTGTAGATTTCTCCAATGCGTCCCATGGTGATATGAGCTGCCATACTCTTGCCAAGACTCCAAGTGGGTGCTTCGAAAGAAAACTCTATGGGTTTGGAATTTGGCGAGAACGTCCTTCCTGGAACTCGTACTTGAATCATCCAGCGCTCTTCTTCCGGTAGAGTGGCGTTGTACGTCCCGGTGAAGCTTGGTATTCCAATATTCAAGTACCTAGTGACTTCCTTCAAGTGGCGTCCAAAAGGTGTGTCTTCATCCGGTTGTGCAAACTTGTTCTTCTTCTCCGTCATCCTAAAGAGTGGAAAAAGAAGAGGAGTCAGAAATGATAAGAGAAGTGTGACCTATGGTTTATCTTAGTGGTCGTGTCCTACACTCAACGTGTGCTCTGATACCATCTTGTAGCGACCCGACCTCAGATGGTCAAGTCTCTGTGCTTCCGTGTCATCCCTGGATTGGTAATGCTGACACACACAGTACTCGAAGGATTTATAACAGAGTAGCAATCACACACTTATTACATCGAATGTCTCAAAAAGAGAACTTATTACAATAATATGGCTTAAGGCCATCTAATGCGATAACAGCGGAAGGCTTGGAAGATAAAGTGAGTCCATCAACTCCAACGGCATAGCTGAGCTGCACGGCAACGACCTACGAACCTTACTCCTCGTCTGAAAAGTCTGCAACATAATACGTTGCAGCCCGAGAACGGGTCAGCACATGGAATATGCTGGCAATGTAACACAAAAGAGCAATAATAGAATAATGCTACCACTACATGCATATTGGCTGGTGGAAAGCTCTATGGTTACAGTTTTGCGAAAAGCCAATTTTCCCTACTGCAAAGGAATCAGTTTTAATTTAACTATCATGGTGGTTGAAACATCACTTGAGAAGGTAACCCCAACTCAATGATCCCAATTAAAATAATTAACATCCCAGCAAGATTAATTTAAGAGTGTTGAGATACATGCGAATACTCAAGTACTAGATACTCAGAATTGTCCATAACCGGGGACACGGCTAACCATGATTAGATTGTACACTCTGCAGAGGTTTGCGCACTTTTCCCCGCAAGACTCGATCGCCTCCGTTGGATTTCTCGCACTACATGGTGTTTGAGAAACGGATGACCGAGACACAGTCTTTCAGAAACATTAACTCTCTACTCCGGGTAGACCATACCAAACCTACAAACCCACTACCTGCTAATCCACCTCTTCAAGAGCTTCACGTAACTTACTCAACTATGCTAGAGCCCATAATAGCTTGCGACTGCACACGGAAGTTTCTAGCATGAATAGACTCAGTTCCCTTTGAGCCTGGGTGGCGGTCCATAGGAGAATCACACGGTAACCCCGGGATTTCCAAAAATAAAACAGGTAATCACTGGATACCCCAGGTGCCTCAATCTACCCAGATGTGTATTAAAGTTGCCACCTTAAGTAAAAAATTTTACAGAGATAAAAACTTGTTTGAGTTGATTATTCGGAAAGAGGGTTTCGAGACGAAACTCCAGGCGCTTGAATTGCCTGATTCCGATAAACGAGCGAAAAGATAAACAGGTTTGAACATCGGATCAGAAATCGCGATCAGAAAAATCGCGGAATAAATCCGATAAAAAGAAAAACGATGAACGGCTAAACGAACAAACGTTCGTTAACAGAAACTAAACGGTGAACGCGTTCGTTAGAATGAACGGACAAGCGAACGCTCGCTAAGTAAATAAACCGACGAATAAAACCGATCTATATAAAAAAACCGAACTAGGGTTTTTCAAAAAAAAACCGAAGGGGTTTATTTTAAAAAAAACCGGTGGCGAGGGTGGGTACCTCCGGCGAGGTCGTCCGGCGAGGCGGGCGGCTCCGGCGGGGCTCGGCGAGGCGGCGGGGCTTGGGGAGGGCGCGGGGTGGCGGTGTAAGGCGGCAGCGGTGGCGACTCGGCGGCGGCGGCTCGGGGCTCGGCTTCGGGCTCCGGGGCGGCGGCGATGGTGGCGGGTGGTGGCGGGGCGGCGGCGGTATTTATGGAGAGGGGGAAGGGGGCTGCTCCGACTTGGGGAAGGGGCGCCCGGGGCGGAGTCCGGCTCGGACTCCCCTCGGCGTCCGTGCGGCGCACGGCGGCGCGCGCGGGGAAGGCGGCGGCGATGGCGGCTGGGCCGGCCTGCTCGGCTGGGCCTTTGGCCCAGTCGGGCGCGGTTTTTTTAAACATTACGCCGAGAAAAATTCCTAGAAAAATAAATAAAAATCTAAAAAAATCCAAAACAAGTTTTCTCTGTCTAAATAAAATATTTAGAACAAGATGAACTTTTCTTGACACCTAAAATGCAATTTTTAAAACATGCAAATTTTTCTAGGGCAAATAAAAATCCCGAATAAACTCAAATAAAATCCAAAAATGATTTTAACATTTTTCCTCCGATATTTCAATTGTTTCGGAGAAGTCATATTATCTCCCCTCATTTATTATTTTAAAATGAAATATTTTCCGGAGAGAAAAATAATTAAAACCAAAATCCTCGTCTTCACTATTTCCAACTCTCTCCGAAGGTCCTTGAGTTGCTTAGAATTTCGAGGATGGCAAACGAAAAGCAGTAAAATATGATATGCATGGATGTCCTATGTATAACATGCCAAATTGGAAATTTGGGATGTTACAACAATCTGAATTGGGATATAAGATGAACTACGTTTAACACACTGGGGTTCCGATGACGCATGGTACATGAGGTTTCGCCGACTCTTGTGTGATGAGGTCACCTACTACAGGTAGGGTCAAGAACCCATCATATGGGACCCACATGGGGCCCATCACCACCTTGGGTAGGTCCCTGAGCCAGACCAACATTCAGATGCGTATATTAGGAAGTCCACTCGGCCAGCTTGACAGCACTCGGACGACCATCTGCCACTCGGCTGACGAACCATCACTTGGACCAAGGAGGCGAGCGGGAGGATGGGAGCTACGATGGTCGAGGAATCCTAAGTCATCCATTAAACAGAGTCAAGGCTCCCGTTACCTGTAACTGCCATAATAGAGGCTCATCACACCTGTAACTGATGCATTCAATGTCATTTAATGCCCCAGCGACATGGAGGACACGGGGCTGCGGCGCACTCAATATAAGCCGCACCCCCCTCCATAACCATGCACGAGCAATCTTTGTAACGGTACCCAACAAATCAAAACAAGCCTTAGGGCACGAGACGTATGGTCGTTACCTCCGCCGAGAGGGGCCTGAACTCGTTAAACACTAAGTGTTACACCTACGCCATAGCTAGGATCTACCCCTTATTCGTACCCCTAGTACTCATTGTCAGGATCGTAACCCCGACATTGTGTCTATGGTAAGAGTAGCAAATACTAAGTTTCAATCAAACAAAAGCCAAAAGCTAATTCAATGCCCTAAGGGGGGTATTTAAGGAGGGACAAAGGTCAGGTTCATCCAGAAGAAGGAGGGGGAGGGGCAAACCAACCTCTAGTCGGCCTCCTATCTAAAAACGGACTCTAAAGCCTACACATAGTCTTCTATGTCGAAAATACATGGTCCTGGCCCAAAACTAACGTGACGGAACACCTATAAATGACTATGGATGAAATTATAAAGTTTTATCTTGTATATTTTGTCCATGCCCCTCACATGTCACCATGGTGGCTTCAGAGTCTTGAAATCATCACCTGAACATTTGTATTCACTCCTTGTACTCTTGTTACCTTCACCATGCTTGATCATACTCAAATGACTGACATGCTTGTTTGTGCTAGATCCTTCATTCATAAGCAATACAAATATATCCGACTAACTGAAGTACCTGATATTTGAGTTGATGTGTGAGAGTTGCACTCAAGGTTGTTGTATCTCTAGAACTTGAGCTATTGGAGGGTTGTGGGTGTAATCGTAGTAGGGGTGCCCTCATCATCCGCCGACTGGATTAGGTCTGGAGTTGGGTCATCTTCCTCTGATGAAGGAATGTGTGGAGGTCGATGCACAACCGCTTCTCAGTGCTCATCTGTAGCTGCCAAACTGCCTATAAGCCAAGTCCTCCTCATGCAACTAATCTTGCAACATCTTTGTGATGTGATCCAATTAAACCACTGATGACCCACAAGTATATGGGATCAATCATAGTCCTTTTGATAAGTAAGAGTGTCGAACCCAACGAGGAGCAGAGGAAAATGACAAGTGGTTTTCAGCAAGGTATTCTCTGCAAGCACAGAAATTATAAGTAACGGGTAGTTTGATAACAAGATAATTTGTAACGAGCAAGTAACGGCAACGGTAACAAAAGTGCATCAAGGTAGCCCAATCCTTTTGAGGCAAAGGACATGCCAAAATGGTCTCTTATGATAAGCAAAGCGTTCTTGAGGGTACACGAGAATTTCATCTAGTCACTTTCATCATGTTGGTTTGATTTGTGTTCACTACTTTGATAATTTGATATGTGGGTGGACCGGTGCTTAGGTGCTGTTCTTACTTGAACAAACCTCCTACTTATGATTAACCCCCTCGGAAGCATCTGCAACTACGAGAAAAGTATTAAGAATAAATTCCAACCATAGCATTAAACTTTTGGATCCAATCAGTCCCTTATGGAATAGCGCATAAACTAGGGTTCGCAACCCATCATCTAATAACTACTCCATAATGCATTCCCTTAGGCCCAAATATGGTGAAGTGTCATGTAGTCGACATTCACATGACACCAATCACAACATACATACCATCAAAATATCGAACACATATCAAGTTCACATGATTACTTGCAACAAGATTTCCCCCGTGTCCTCAAGAACAAAAGTAACTAGTCACAAATAATAATCATGCTCAAGATCATAGGGGTATTAAATAGCATAATAGATCTGAATATATAATCTTCCATCGAATAAACCATATAGTAATCAACTACAAGATGTAATCAACACTACTAGTCACCCACAAGTACCAATCTATAGTTTTGGTACAAAGATTGAACACACGAGATGAACTAGGGTTTGAGAGGAGATGGTGATCTTGAAGATGTTGATGGAGATTGCCCTCCCCAAGATGGGAGAATTGTTGGTGATGATGATGACGATGATTTCCCTCTCCGGGAGGGAAGTTTCCTTGACGGAATTGCTGCGCTGGAGGGCAAAAGTGCTCCTGCCCAAGTTCCGCCTCGAGACGGTGGCGCTTCATCCCAAAAGTCATCTCCTTATTTTTTTCTAGGTCAAAATAACTTATATACCAGAAGAGGGGCATCGAAGGTGGGCCGAGGAGGGCACAACCCACCAGGGCGCGCTTGGGCTCCCTGGCGCACCCAGGTGGGTGTGCCCACCTGGTGCCCCCCCCCCTCTGGTACTTATTGGTTCCAGTATTTCTTATATATTCCATAAAATATCTCCGTGAAATTTCAGCTCATTTGGAGTTGTGCAGAATAGGTAGTCTGACGTAGCTTTTCAGGTCCAGAATTTCAGTTGCCGGTATTCTCCCTCTTTGTGTGTACCTTGCATATTATGAGAGAAAAGGCATTAGAATTACTCCAAAAAGTATTATTATATATAAAAGCAATATAAATAACAGTAGGAAAACATGATGCAAAATGGACTTATCAACCACCAAAAAGTGCACGACCGAGTTCAAGCTAGGATTTAGCCTTGCGGTACTATCATAGTTGCCCGAATTTGATCCAGAGGTTCCCACGACTACGTTGTAGCCTTATCCGCTATTGGCAAGACATACTGAATCTTTGGTGTGATGGCTTGAAAGGTGTCATGGTGATCTAACCACAAGTCGAGCAAATTAAATTCCCTTAGTACAAAAATGGGCATTAGAAGCGGCCCTGGGAAGCGATTGTGACCAAAGAGAATGAAGCTACATGTAATACCCTCAGGGGAGGCAGTTATTCTTGTTATAGAAAACTCCGGATGTGGTTATAATTCTGAAACTGGCTATAGGAAAAATTAGAGGCAATTAGTACTACGAAACAAACTCTAATTTCTCGCCAACGCATGCGGTTTTGCTCTGGAAACCGCCCACGGTTATTTAGTACCTCGGGGCATGACCTTTCCCTTCTCTTTGTCTATGGGTCCTCATGCACCATACCTTCCTTTTTTTGTCCATTTCCCTTCGAGTCCCCAATACACAGTCAAACCCTAGCCAAACTCTAGGACCACTATTGCAAAGTTCACCTCACCAAGCACACAGGGTCTTCAACGCTTCTTCGCTAGTGATTGTGGTCAACCTATTCCTCCGTTGAATGAGGTCGACATGATGGAAGATCCAGTCCAACCACGGTGTTGACAAGGGACTCCTCCATCGACTGAGGACATTGACCATCGATCATAGATCCGATGCGCTATGCTACGACGTCGACGGAGGTGGTGCGAGGAGGAGGCGGGTGGTGAGGGAGTCCTGGATTAGGGGGTATCCGGACGGCTGGACTATATACTTTGTCCAGGCTATTGGGGCGTGAAGATACAAGACTCAAGACTCCGTCCCGTGTCCGGATGGGACTCTCCTTTGCGTGGAAGACAAGCTTGGCGATCCATATATTATGTTTCCTTCCTTGTAACCGACTCCATGTAAACCCTAGCCCTCTCCGGTGTCTATATAAACCGGAGAGGTTAGTCCTTAGAAGGCCGATCACGATCACAATCATAATCATCATAGGCTAGCTTCTAGGGTTTAGCCTCTACGATCTCGTGGTAGATCTGCTCTTGTACTACTCATATCATCAATATCAATCAAGCAGGAAGTAGGGTTTTACCTCCATCGAGAGGGCCCGAACCTGGGTAAACATCTTGTCCCTTGCTTCCTGTTACCATCAGCCTAAGACGCACAGATCGGGACCCCCTACCCGAGATCCGCCGGTTTTGACACCGACATTGGTGCTTTCACTGAGAGTTCCTCTGTGTCGTTGCTGCAAGGCTCGATGGCTCATCTCGTTGTCAAGCACAACATCACCTCTGGGGGAGCGCTGGCTGTAGGCCAAACTCTCTGACTTGGTGGCTTCATCATGGCTGCCCCATCGGCTGTCGCGCCAATGATGACCTCTCGGGTCATCACGCATAACCTTCACATCGATTCGGAACTCGCTGCAGATGGATCCGATAGAGCTCTCCTCCCTTAATGAGCTCTTGGATCGCATCGCCGCTTTGGGAGTCGCTACAGACTATGACCGGATCGGGCTTAAACGCGACCAAAGGGACATTAAATCCCCGCCGGCCACCCACGAGATAGCGGTGGTAGAGGAGCCACATACGGATCACTCCTCTATTTTGAGGACAAATTATGTCCGGATCACCGAGCTCTCTGAGCCGGACACCCGCTCAAGGGAAGACATGACCCAGACCCCGGATTTAGAATCGAGCATTGGGCCGGAAAAATTGGGCAGCACCCCGGATCCCGAGCTATCGAACTCGGAAGCTCCCCTGCCCCTGGGCGCTAGATCGGATCAGAATCCGGATTCAGCTACAAACACCCGCCCGAACTTAAGCCATCTCTCCCATATCAGACAAGAGCCCCATGAGACAGTACATCGTTACTGGGCCAGATTCCTCCGTGTGCTAAATAAGGTCAAGGACTATTGTGAGGAGGATGCGGTCTCACTTTTCTGCAAAAATTGTACGAACAAAGAAATCCTTAATGCCATAAGTCGCCGTGACATAGTGCACTTTGCCGACTTGGCAACCATAGTACAAAAGTACCGTGCGATGGAAAGCGCCTGGAAGACCCAAACAGAATTTTGGGATAGTCCGGCTCTCACCAAAACCTTTGTCCGAGCTAAACGGGCAAACTCTCGTAAGTCGGCCGATCCAATCCCGAAGAAACCAAAGCCCACCCCAGGGCGTGGAACCGTATTGGAATAATGGCTCAATGGGCCATGTAAACTCCACAATATGCCGGACACAACACCAACCCATAGCCTTAGGGCATGTTGGATACTCCGGCAGGTAGCAAAAAGTGGCGAGGATCTTCTTGTAAGCCATAAAGCAGAACAACATCCCGCCAAAGAGCACAATACGATACTAACAGTCTTCGAGATTTTCGCCTCAAACAATAGGCGTAAGAGAGCTCATCGAAGTTCCGCTTAAATCTGCCATGTGGCAAAGATAAATCCGTGGAACAACACTGTCATAACTTTTAATGCCAGTGATGAACCTCGATTCCAGACCGTCCGGGCACCAGCCCCTCTGGTCCTTAGCCCAATCGTGGACGACTTTCGGCTCACTAAAGTACTCATGGACGGCGGAAGCGGATTAAACTTGATCTACAAAGAAACACTCAACAAGATGGAAATTGATAAAAGCCGCATTGAACAAAGCGGCATAACGTTCAGGGGAATCATCCCTAGTCGGGAAGTGCGGTATGCGGGAAAAATCACACTCGATGTGGTATTCGGCACCCCGGAGAATTACATGTCCGAAGAAATCACATTCCAAGTGGCTCCTTTCAGCAGTGGATACCACGCCCTTTTAGGGCGGGACGCGTTTACAAGCTTTCAAGCCATACCCCATTACGGGTACATGAAGCTTAAAATGCCCGGACCCAATGGAATCATCACTCTAGCCAGTGATCCAGACGTCGCACTTCGCGCCGAAAACAAAACCGCAGCACTAGCCCTAGAAGCATTATCCGAAGCCCTAGCAGCCGAAGAACTAACAACGTTGCGTGCCACCGTGGACAGGGACGACGTGATACTCGACAAGCGACCCAAGTCCACCTCATTGAAACCCGCAGACGAGATAGTCAAATTCCAGGTCCATCCAACGGACCCCACGAAGACAGCTTCCATCGGGACACAACTGAGCCCCGCAATGGACACCGCGCTGCGAGATTTCTTACGCGAGAATTGGGACATTTTCTCCTGGCACCCATCGGACATGCCGGGCATCCCACGCAGATTGGCCGAACACAGCCTCAATATACTAAAAGGATACAAACCTGTCAAGCAGACTCTAAGGCGGTTTTCGGAGCCCAAACGCAAGCCACGGGGGAAGAACTAGCCAAGCTGCTCGAGGCCGGATTCATCAGAGATATCAAACATCCGGATTGGCTGGCAAATCTGGTAATGGTACCAAAGAAGGACAAATCCTGGCGCCTATGCGTCGACTTCAAAGACCTCAACAAGGCTTGCCCCAAGGATCCCTTTCCCCTCCCTCGCATTGATCAAATCATCGACGCCACAGCAGGACACGACTCGCTGTGTTTCCTCGACGCATACTCTGGATACCATCAAATAAAGATGGCAGAGTCCGACCAAGCTGCAACAGCTTTCATAACGCCATATGGTCCTTTCTGCTTCAACACTATGCCTTTCGGGCTTAAAAATGCCGGCGCGACCTATCAACGCATGATCCAAACATGCCTGGAAAAGCAAATTGGCAAAATAGTGGAGGCATACGTGGACGACGTGGTCATAAAAACAAGACACATCGAAACCCTAATAGACGGCTTGAGGATTACATTCGATAACCTCCAAACATACGACATCAAGCTGAACCCAAAAAAATGCGTCTTCGGCGTCCCCTCCGGGAAACTGCTGGGCTTCATTGTTTCCAATAGAGGAATTGAAGCGAATTCGGCAAAAATCCGAGTTCTGTCGTAGTTGGCTATACCAACAGACCTCAAGCACATCCAGAAACTAGCTGGATGTGTGGCTGCTTTAAGCTGCTTTATCTCCAGGCTAGGAGAAAAGGCATTACCTCATTACCGCCTTCTTCGGCACACCGAGCACTTCGTGTGGACGGATGCAGCCGCGGCCGGACTGGACGAAATAAAGACCTTATTGGCCAGTAATCCAGTCCTAACAGCGCCAAATATTGGCGAACCTATGCTGCTGTACATAGCTGCAACACATCAAGTTGTAAGCGCAGTGCTCGTTGTCGAACGAGAGGTTGACGGATACAAATTCCCGCTCCAGAAGCCGGTTTATTACGTATCCACTATCGTCACCCATGCAAATCCCGATACCCACACTATCAAAAAATAGCATACGCGGTCTTCATGGCATCCCGGAAGTTACGACACTACTTTCAAGAGTGTTCGATTACGGTGGCCTCCGAAGTACCACTCAACGACATAATAAATAACCGCGATGCTATGGGCCGGATCGCTAAATGGGCAATCGAGCTCCTTCTGTTCGACAAAACATACAAACCACGGCAGGCCATCAAGTCGCAAGTACTGGCTGACTTTGTCGGCGAATGGACAGAAGCCGAACTCCCTAAAAAGTACGGCGCGTACTCTAACTGGATCATGCACTTCGACGGCTCTAAAATGCTGGCCGGATTGGGAGCAGGTGTAGTCCTGACGTCTCCCACCGGAGACACGGTCCAGTACGTCCTCCAAATATTGTACACAGACTCCAACAATGCAGCCGAATATGAGGCTCTGTTACACGGTCTTCGGATGGCAGTCTCTATGGGCATTCAACGCCTAGAGGTGCGCGGGGATTCAAACCTCGCAATATCACAAATAAACGGAGACTTTGATGCCAAGGATCCGAAAATGGCGGCCTACCGCAATGTCGTCCTCAAAATGTCAGCTCGGTTCGAGGGGCTCGAATTCCACCATGTGGCTCGAGAAAACAATCAAGCGGCAGATATCCTTGCCCGCATCAGCGCTAAACGCGACCCTGTCCCACCTAACATATTCCTGGAAAGGCTGTTCAAGCCATCCATGGTATGGGAAGGGGAGTCCGGCAACACTAGCACGGATCCGAATATACCCCCAGATTCCGAACTATCAGACATAATCGGAGGCTCAACCACCAAAATAACATCTTCGGCCCAAGAAATAATGGTTATAATCGCCCCGTGGACTGAGCCTTTCTTGGCCTACCTAAATAGGCAGGAGCTCCCCAAAGACCAAAATGAAGCACGTTGCATCGTTCAGTGTTCTAAAGCTTACAAAGTCCATGAAGGGGAACTCTATAAGAAAAGTGCGATCGGAGTGCTCCAAAGGTGCATCCTCGAAGAGGAAGGGCGGCAGCTCTTGGCTGAAATCCATGCCGGACTGGGCGGGCACCACGCCGCGGCTCGAGCACTAGTTAGCAAGGCCTTCCGTACAGGCTTCTATTGCCCGACGGCCCGAGCAGACGCACATGACCTTGTCCAACACTGCGTTGGTTGCCAGCTCTTTGCCAATCAGAGTCATATGCCCCCTACCGCTCTCCAAACAATCCCCATAACTTGGCCCTTCGCGGTCTGGGGGCTAGATATGGTCAGACCTCTTAAAGGGGGAAGCCATAAGAGAAAATACTTATTGGTCATGGTGGACAAATTCACTAAATGGATAGAAGCCAAACCAGTCAAAACGGCCGAATCCGGACCAGTAATAGACTTCATATCCGGGGTCATACACTGATACGGCGTCCCCCACAGCATCATCACTGATAATGGCTCAAATTTCACAGCCGATGAAGTGAAAACTTGGTGCGGCAAAATGGGCATTAAGCTCGACTACGCTTCCGTCTACCATCCCCAAACAAACGGCCAGGTCGAACGGGCAAACGGTCCCATCATGAGCGGCATCAAACCCAGACTAGTGCGATCCCTGACAGAGTCGGACACACACTGGGTCGAAGAGCTCGACTCCGTACTCTGGGGGCTGCGGACCACGCCGAATCGCACCACCGGATAGACACCATTTTTTATGGTGTACGGCGCGGAAGTAGTACTAGCCTGCGACATAATACATGATTTGCCTCGCGTACGCATGTACGAAGAGAAGGAAGCCGAGTTAGATCGGCAGGATAACTTGGATGCCCTGGAGGAGGAGCGGGACGTCACAAAAGCCCGCTCCGCATTCTATCAGCAGCAGGCTCGACGGTACCAAAGCAGAGAAGTACGGGCCAAAACTTATAATATTGGCGACCTCGTTCTACGCCTACCAGAGAAGAAGAAGGACAAGCTCAAACCTAAGTGGGAAGGTCCCTTCGTCATTGATAAAGTTCTCACCGGAGGAGCGTACTGCTTACGTAATGCATCCGATAACAGACTCGAGCCGAACCCATGGAACGCAGCCAGACTCCGGAGATTCTACGCCTAGCGCCGGACTTAGTGTTCGTCTCCTTACCCCCTCCTTTTCTAATTATGCTCCATCCCTTTTCCTTTCTCGACCTTTTTTCCTCTTCACACAAAGTATTTAATACAATACGGACTCCCGGATTACTCCGGCCACACTATGTGTGTAAGCAATACCTGGGGGCTTCCTATACGGAAGCTAAATATAATTACTTTAATGGCTTTTTGCCCATCACATATGCATTCTTTTTCCATATGTGCCTTTTCTTCACCATTATATGCATCGATATGACTTAAGATGTGGCCATGCTGGGTTGCCTGGCTCTTGTGTTTATGCCCTACGTTCCCGTTAATTCGGCTAGGGCATAAGGGGAGCACCTCTGCGATTGTTACTGCCGGTTCAGCCGGATGTGTACCTCAGACTGGGTGAAGCCGAAAGATAGCATCCTTAAGGGAATATTCGGTCGGTGAACAAAAGATGTCTTTCGTTTATTACAACGCAAATCCCCAGAAGTTTTGTATCCTGCATCCTTGTTCGCAGTCCGGACATGTGCATCGTCGCATGCGTACCCAGGGAAAGGAACCTATAACGGAACTATTCTCCCTGGAAGATGTTTCTTACTATCCATGTAATATAACATAACTAGTTGGGTACTTGTCTGTTCAAGCACTAATGACCCCTACGCCTGGTTTCCATGCATACCCCGGTTCTGCATAACTGAGCGGGTATTCGGATACACCCCGGACTATCGGATCCGGGGGCTGAAGCGAAAAGGTCCGCCATGACAAATGATTTTAATCTGGCTAGGGACTACTTATGTCCATTGAATTACACAGTCACTTGGACTGACTATATTCCTCCTCTATACCATCCAACAGGCTATCTAGCTTACAATCTTGTTGGGAATACTTTGTGGCTAACGCTACCTGGTCATACACCAGACTCACGGGAATTTCTTGCCCATCTGGCCCCGCCGGTCCGATTTCGGCCATATGGTTCGGGTCCAGCCTGGTGTAGTGCGTCTTCACCATAGCCTAGGCTTCTCTTGCACCTTGCCGGCAGGCTGACATCTTCCACAATCGGAAGCGCCATCGTGCTCCTTGAAGCATATCCACAAGCTCCCCCATGCCCTTCGGCAGGAAGCTTGATGGCCACAGGGCCTGAGCAACGCCCTGCATCACCTGTCGAGCTCGCTCATGCAGTTGTGAGAGGTCTTGCAGTAAATCGCCTATAGACGAGGGCATCTCCTCCTCAGGGCGGCCCGTTAACATTCCTGCAAGTAAAAATTCTTTCAATATGCTTCCTCGCCGAGCTGTACTACAGTCCGTCTAGGCACTTACCATAAATGCCACGTCGAAGCCTTTTGTTCTCCTTCACGGAGTCCGCCAGCTGAGCGCGGACGTATTTTAATTCCATGTCCAGCCGGACATTGGCATCTTGAAGATTGTTCTTCTCCTGCCTAACTTGTGTAAGAACGCGCTCGCCAGCCTTTAGCTGCCTTTTGAGATGCGACTCGTCATCTCTTACGCCCTCCGGATTCACCCCAGGATTGTCTGCAGAATTTTCTGTTAGACTTGTCATACCAGCCACTTACTAACTGGTGCATCTTCGTACAATTGAGACAAATGTTACCAGATGAGGCCTTCTGGGATTCCTCTAACTTGGCAACCGTGGCCCTCAGCTGGACCTTGCACTCCTCCAGCTCCCGAGACAATTGCTCATTCTTATCTACAAGGACCTGTGCATAAATTGATCCTTAAAACAGTTGTCCCCACCGTTTCAAGTCTTAGGGGCTACTACTATACATGCTTATCAAATTTTCTTACCCATATATCTTTGGTATACTGGTCCGTCGCTCGGGCAAGCCTGCCTTGAGCAGCTCGGATGTATGCGTCTCCCGAATTGAAAGCATTAAATGCCTCTTCGGAAAAGATGTTGTTGCGAAGTACGACCCGTCGGCGCCGGTGATTCATGGCGCTCTCCTTCAGAATTCATGGCAGAGAGCACATCCGCGTCCTCTGTCAGAGAACTATGCGGCATCGACCCCACGTCCGCGTCCTCTCTCGAAGCCGGTCCTGGAATCCGGCTGGTGGAGGCGTGATTGGCAGGATCCCCGGATATAGTCCGACTACTCCTCTTCCTGCCAGGACACGAAGGGCGCTGTTACACTTCAAATACAATAATCGCAAAACAGGTTTTCACCTTACCTCTGTAGCGGCGTTTCGACCCTAACCGCCTTCCTCTTAAGCCTGCCCGATCCGGACGCCCGTTGCCGACGGGTCCCTAGGGGCTCGGCCCCGCGCTCTGACCTTCGTCTCTGCAAAAACACGACACTTCAGGGGTAAGGCATGACATCAGAAAGGAGTCCTCTTCGGAGGATAGAGTTTTCGGCTTGGCTTACACGCGATGAAGGTAGCAGTCCGGGATAGTCGGCAATAATAGCCACTGAGGCACCATCGCAACTCGCCTGATAAAATATCCTGTTGACGAGCTCCACAGTAATATCCGGATCTTCTTCGAGTCCTGGATCGAGGGCCCTTCCGGGGTCCTCTGGCTGCGGGGAAGGGCTGGAGATTCCTTCTACGGCCCTCCTCAGTTCCTGCTCGAAAATATCGAGGCAGATAATCTTAGCGAAGAACGCCACAATAAGTGAAGCGAGAAAAAGAATAACGACTTACCCAGCTTGGGGGGTTGTACATAGAAAACCCATCCCGCGGTTTAATGTGAAGGAATTCTTCTTCTTTCCCTTTATACAGGTCGGATAATATCCTCGCCAGAGAAGTGGCGGAGTCCGGACCCTTACGGCCACAGCGGGTGGCATCATCTTCCCCGTTGTAGTGCCACATGGGCTTCCCCTGATATTGAAGCTATTGCACCCCCCCCCCCCCCCCGCGTTATGCATATTGCCATAACCTCGACTATCGTCAGTCCGGATTTGGCCAGTAACTTTATCCTGTTCATCGGGAAGTGTATTTCCCTAGTATCCTCCTCTTGGGGGCCCTGAGGGCGCCAACTTCGATGTGCCCTCGGCGGGGTGTTACTGAACTTGGGGAGACCTATCCGGATTGCATCCGGAAGGGGAACGTCATCAACGTAAAACCATTCCGAAGGCCAGTTCTATGGTGCCTTCTTGGGAGTGCCGGATAGGTATCCGGTCTCGGCAATGCGCCATACTTCGGCTCCGCCCACTTGACATAGGGATTCTCCCTGATTGCGAGGGACGAGGCAGAACGGTTTCTTCCATAACTCGAGGTGAGCCGCGCAGCCTAGAAATAGCTCACAAAGGGCAACGTATCCTGCTATATATAGAACGGAGGCAGGGGTGAAATTGTGCAACTAGAGGCCGTAGAACTCCAGGAGCCCGCGAAGAAATGGGTGGATAGGAAACCCGACGCCCCTTAGCAGATGCGGGATGAGGCATATTCGCTCCTCTGGAGATGGATTAAGAGATCCCTCCGCTTGCTCCCCGCCATTATAGGTGGCTATTCCGGCTCGGACGGGGACCATGAACGCCGGTGGGAGAAACCCTTGGGTTTGTAACTCTATCAAACGACTATGAGGAACTGAACACTCTTCCCAGTCCCCCGGCTTGGAGCGAGGAGAGCGAGAACAGGAGCTGCGACGATCGGCCATGTTGAAATGGTTCTTCCAGAGCGCTCTGTTCGATGCTTGCTCGAGGGAGGAGGATGAGGTTTGGATCTGAGAATCCCCGTCTCCTCAAATAGACGGTCAACCTGCCGGATCGGGGGGGGGGGGGTGGCAAATGCAAAAATACCCCGGCTCCTCGCATTCGCTCGACACGTGGAGAAGGTCATTATTGAGGCACAGAAGCCGATGAGTATAACATTGATGGGAAGCCGGACACTATTCATCGTAACAGGTACTTTGGAGTATTCGGAGATAGAACCCGCCTTGCAATGCCGAAGACAGGACCGCGCGCCGGACTCATCGTCATTGAAGCCTGGTTCAAGGGCTACTGAGGGAGTCCTGGATTAGGGGGTATCCAGACGGCCGGACTATATACTTCGTCCGGACTACTGGGGCGTGAACATACAAGACTCAAGACTCCGTTCCGTGTTCGGATGGGACTCTCCTTTGCGTGGAAGACAAGCTTGGCGATCCATATATTATGTTTCCTTCCTTGTAACCGACTCCATGTAAACCCTAGCCCTCTCCGGTGTCTATATAAACCGGAGAGGTTGGTCCTTAGAAGGCCGATCACGATCACAATCATAATCATCATAGGCTAGCTTCTAGGGTTTAGCCTCTACAATCTCGTGGTAGATCTACTCTTGTACTACTCATATCATCAATATCAATCAAGCAGGAAGTAGGGTTTTACCTCCATCGAGAGGGCCCGAACCTGAGTAAACATTGTGTCCCTTGCTTCCTGTTACCATCAGCCTAAGACGCACAGATCGGGACCCCCTACCCGAGATCCGCCGGTTTTAACACCGACAGGTGGCGACTGCCAGAATATATCACCGGCACCGACCTCCACCAAGGCCTCCACCCATGAAGTTCATCACCTGGGAGGAGCCCTTAGCACAACATCGACCTGAATCTCTGGCTTATCATAGGGGTGCATTATCTTTTACTTGCACTGCACAAATAACTAATTGGATTATAGTAAGTACAAATGAGTTTGTCGTCTCATCAGTGTGTCGGCGCACAAGTCATCAGAGTTTAAGGTTAACTAATTATTTATTTTTAATACCAATTGATGATTACTTATTAATAATTAGTTTTATTGCATATTCCATGTCTAATAAGTTGATTGTGTTTTTCATATGTAGTAGATCAATTTTAGTTGCACCACACAGGCTATTTGAGTGCCCTGGAAATAAACAGGCTATTTTGCCGCATTTATTCGCATCCTAGCTCATTAGCAATGAATGGATTTTTTATAGAAGGAGGATAATCCCCCTCTGCATCCGAAGATGCATAGATTCATATATCATTAAAAATATCCATCAGCTCAAAAAAAATTGACCCGAACAAAAATCCTCAAGCCGTGTGCCTCGCAACCGTAGGTCCACCAGCCAACCGTGAACTGAGCATACCTCGTGATGGTTAGTTATTTTGTGGTGGAACCAAACCCACTAGGGTTCACGTCCTAGACATGGCATTGATGATCGCATTTTTTGGATTTATTTTAGACCTTCCGACGACGTGCGTACAGTGGGAGGAGATATTCTCGTCGACTACGAAGGCGTCTATGGTGGCTTTGTCAATTCATGATGATGTATATGCCCAGTCTCTTCAAAGTGCTCATAGGGATAGAGTGTGCGTGCATGCGTTCATAGGGATAAGTGTATGTGCGCATGTATGAGCGTCCGCGTCCGTACTATGTTCAAAAACAAATGCTCCCTCCGACCCTATAAGCCAACCGTTAACCCTATGATATAAGACAAAAACAAATGAAAAACACACATCTTCTAGGCTAAGCCTTCAAGAAAGGATCATTGCGCGTGCGCCGATGGTGACAACTGACAAGCCCAACCATAGGCCGGTCTCAGGATTTTAATCCCGAAAGTCAAGTTTCGATCAATCACCTTCAGTAAGACACGACATAGGTGCATGTCGACATAGCCTGATCAAAGATCTTGTGTTTCCATCAAAGTGCGCATACTCGTCGTTGATGCCACCCCTACCATCATCCCTTGTTTGGCTACCGACTTATTGATAACCCGATACCTCCGAAGGAGATATCGGAAGATAAAGATGTCTCATACCGCCTGCCTCTCGTCACTGTGGCACCACCTTTAATCTGACAACAATAGGATCCATCGTGCGTAGCACTTGCCGTAGCAGGCATGCTTTGATGCCTTCACATGAGTCACCGTGCGTAGGACCTGCTGGCGACATGCATAACATGGCGCACCCGCAAGAGCCGCCATGCATAGCACCTACCGAGACGGATTGAACCCGATCCTGAATTGAAGGGGGCATCCCATACCGTCGCCGGCCTCGAAGAAGGCCAACACCATCTTCATATCTGACTGTCGTGTTGTCCACAGAACCACAATCTCGCTATTGTCGAAGTACCAGGGCCGTCACCCTAATCCCCAAACTCGTGCATCGCCATCAGATGAGGACGGCCGCTGTTGCGCCACGTCGCGATATGTGTGAGAGCCTAGCTTAATAAAAATAATATAGACTACCCATATGAATAGGGAATTTCTACTTTTCTTGGAGCCCATCCGAAAGAACCTCAAAGTTAAGTGTGCTTGGCTTCGAGCGATTTGAGGATGGTTGACCGACCGGAAAGTTGATTCCGGGTTTGCACGAGCAAGAACAAAGTGCGCTAGAAAGACTAGTGTTGGTCCGTGGGATAGTCTAGATCCTGCCAAATGTAACGGCCAGGAACCGATGGATATAGCCTGCGCGTTACAATATGATGTTTTTAACTACAAGTTTTAATAAACCAATTAATATCTTGTATTGATTGCCTTGACAAATTTCTTTTGTGCAGAGTTATATATACATTTTATTTTATTTTGCGGGGGAGAGTTATATTTTGATGACATTGAAAAGAAAAATAACCACTGGCATGAAAGTGCAAAACGGAGCAATGAGTGTGACGCGTCGTTGCGCCACAGCTTGTAATGTCCCCTGAAAAAAGCGATATCCCGGTGGCGGGACGGGGCAAATCGTGTGCGTGCGTGGGTTCGGTCTGAAGCAAGCGACAGTGGAGAAAGCAGAGACGAGTCGGCGCATTCTGCAGTGACAGAATGATTGCCACAGTGCCACTGAACCAAATGCAGGCTACGCCAGTCATGGTGTCAACCGACGCGATATACCCAATCCCAAATCGCTGCTCACGCTCAAGCATCCGCATTCGTCGCCGGGCCACCTTCTTTAAGGAGCGAGCTTTTGGTCCGCTGAACGAATGGGAAAAATCGAAGAGAAACCAAAGGTGCCGGTTCTGCTCCATATAGGGCATCTTTAATTAGTTGCTGTATGTATCCTACATTATCTCTCTCGGCTCGGCGGCCATTTGCAACAACCTTATCCTGCGCCCTCCAATGGCGCAGCCTGCACCCGTTCGGGTGCTCCGCTTTTGCGAGATCCATCGGTGCAAGCACGAAACCAACCTCTGCTGCTCCAAGATTGGCGCCCTCCTGCACGCTTTTTCCCATTGCTAACCCTTTTTAGAGGATTACCATTGTTAACCAGCCTCAAAGTGTGCATGTCTTATCAGTTTCAGTAATGAAATTCTGAAATTGTGGGGCAGCCCCTTGTGATTTTAAAAGAAACGGGCCTTTCAGAGCTTTTTGATTGGTTGGTCGCTTTTGCTGCTGCGAATATGCGGCCTTTCGGAGCTGGTAGGTAAAGCAGTACGGGTCGGTTTGTGATTTGTCTGGCTCCTCGGTTAATTAGCAGGGGCAGTGTGGGCTGTGGCGAGAGAAAGAGCTGGAGAAGGCGTGAACTGAAGCGAGGTCGAATGCAACAGTTGGTGCACCCACGGCCACCGGCCACGGGTGCTTTCTTTCCGCGACGGGAGGTATACTCGGCGGCCACTGCTTACAAGGCCCAATTTCTTGCCCTAACCCCTTCTTCCATGGATCGCATGGCTTGAAAAATATGGGCTTCTCAAAAGGTCAAATTCTTTGCATGGCTAGCTTTGCAAGATAGAATTTGGACCGCCGATCATTGGGAGAAGCGCGGTTGGCCAAATTGCATCTTATGCCCTCTTTGCAAAAGGAAACGTCGGTACACCTTTTCTTCAAATGACGGTACACTATTAGGCTCTGCAGATCTGTCATCGCGAAGCTTGGCCTCGCACACTTGAACTCATCGGACTGGCATCTTCACACATCCGTTTACGAGTGGTGGGACAAGAGAATCGACAACCGTAACCCCAACCGGCATATGCTATGGCCTCCCTCACCATGCTTGTCACTTGGACCATTTCGAATGAGAATAATGCTCGGGTTTTCCGCCACAAATCCACACTACCACCAATCCTACTTTGCATCATCTGGGAGGAGGCCAAGCTTTGGGTCACAGCAGGCACGAAAAGACTAGGGCATATAATTTTGCGTGAGTAATTATCATGCCGTGTATATGAGTGTGTTATAAAACTCTTAACTCTATTCTTCCTTATTTAATGGAGGATGCGGCAAATCTTATGCCTCCGTTTAAAAAAATCATCGATCACGCCATCACGGGACGGACGGAACGACGGAAGCACGACGAGCACTGCAACATGGACGATATTATACGGCTGATTCACGCAGAGACACAAACCTGTAGCCATGTATTCCCTGTAGATCAGTGGGCTGCAGCCGTTGATCACAGTGCCGTGTGATTTTCGTCCGGCAAAGATCGTGTGTACAGTAATTTCGGGCTTCATTAGGCCAACTGCAACACGGGACCCCAAACGGATGTGTTCGAATTTTATCCGTTTGAGCCCGATAAAGAGGCGCCGTCCGACCTCTTTTCTGGATGTGTTGCCAGTGCGTCCGCAGCTGACGTATTTGATCCGCCTAGCCGGCTGTGGTCAAATGTAGACAAATTTTTTAACTAAAAGGAAACATTGCATTTAAAATCAAGAAAATAAATCCATAGTATCATAATCATAAATGGTTTTACAAGCGAATAAAACACACAAAATTTACTACAAAATTTAAACTGTCATGAATACATTGAAAGAAAATGACCCGATACATCTAATGGTTGCCAATGTGATTTCACATGTGCTCAATCAAGTTATTTTGGAGTTGCATATGTGTATGCCATTCACGCATTTTATAATGAAATTGGATGAACTGTTTAAATGTTGTCGGTTCTTGGTGCTCAGGCACAACATTTTCATCATGTTATTCAAACCATTGGTCATAGATGTTGTTATCTCGCTCATCCTCCACGATCATGTTGTGCATGATCATACAAGCAATCGTCACCTCCCAAAGCTTCTCAGTGCTCCATGTCAGTGCAGGGTGTCGAACGATAGCCCATTGAGATTGAAGCACACCAAAAGCACGCTTGTGGAGACCCCAACTTACACCGTCGAAGCCACCGGTTACATGTGCACAATGATCCCATGGATCAATGCTCACTGTACACCACAGACCGAATATCAAGAGTTTACATCCATTACATACCGTCTTACACAAATAGGACCATTATGGTCAAGCCTTGAGTATATCATCGCAGCGAAAATCTTCGCTGACAAGTTGGACCCATGCTATCTGCCTTAACCCTACAGGCATTCTGACTGGGAAAGCGTCCTAGCTCGCATGTTCGTCACCAAAGAATTCTTCTACGCATTCCTGCTCTTCCAGGCATGTCCAAGTAAATAGCCAGGGAAAAGCCAGTGAGTACGTTTGAATGTACTCACAAGCAACCCATGTTTTGGAACAAGGTACAACAATGCATGATATAGCTCTAAGTAGGAAATTTGGCAGAAAGCTAGTTTTGAGTGCAATGATATGTCCTAACACCTTGTAAAGCATGCATCATAAGAATTCAGATGTCCGTGTGAACAGGTTACAAATATCAACATAAACAGAGTTTGGATCAACTCCAACTTAATCAACATGTCAAGTCATTCGACTCGACTCAAGTAGATTCCCCCCCCCCCCATACACACACACACACACACACACACACACACAGGTTCTTGTAAACAATTGACGTAGCCCAAGAGCGGTTATCCAACTGTCATTGACCCTGGACATGTCTATTCGAATAGTTTTACACTCTTCAGAGGTTGCACACTTTACCCACAAGATCCGGGGAACTTCCGTGTCATCCACGACCCGCGGTACCTCAAGTACCCATAATAAGCACCCGATCACTACCTTTCCCCAGCCGCGACTAACATAGAGTCCACTCGATTGGTAGCAGCCCCCGTGCCAAACATTGTCACATAATAAATTTTGTGGAGCCACGCTCCCATATTCTTCACATAACACAAGCACGGGGTACCAACGGTGTGTACGGTGCCCTGTGAAAACAGTCATGGCCGCCTATCCAAGCGCGACCACGTCCCGAGAGTAACCATGCCACTCCCGTCACTAGTAATGCGGGCATCCATGCTAGCACGAACTAGGTAATCAGCAATGCCCTTTCCCACATAAGGGTAGAGTGGTTGCGCATGTTTGGTTGGAGTAACGGTCGCAACTTAAACCAATCCATTTTCAAAAACAACACACTCACTTGCCTCAGTACACTACTTCGTCATCAAGTGGTTACTTAGCTCAACATCTCCCCCGGGCATTAGTGGCACCCAACGGGGTTTTCGAAAAGTCTTTTGAAAATACCTTTGTCTCCATCACCATGCATATACCCGTCCCATTTGCGTAGCAACTACTTTAGCATCCTATCTACTCCCATCCGCATAACCCTCATAGGAATGTAGGGTCATTCGCAATGCAAGTATCAACAAGAAGTAACAGAGGCAACCCACCTAAGTGGTTACAAGCTCATCATGATTAAGATGCAACAATAATAAAGTGCTATATGACATGCATAAAAAGGGTTTCGTGGTCAAGGGGTGTTGGGGAACATAGTAATTTCAAAAAAATTCCTACGCACACGCAAGGATCATGGTGATGCATAGCAACGAGAGGGGAGAGTGTTGTTCACGTACCCTCGTAGACCGAAAGCGGAAGCGTTAGAACAACGCGGTTGATGTAGTCGTACGTCTTCACGATCCGAACGATCCAAGTACCGAACATACGGCACCTCCGAGTTCAGCACACGTTCAGCTCGATGACGATCCCCGGACTCCGATCCAGCAGGGTGTCGGGGAAGAGTTCCGTCAGCACGACGGCGTGGTGACGGTGATGATGTTCTACCGACGCAGGGCTTCGCCTAAGCACCGCTACGATATGACCGAGGTGGAATATGGTGGAGGGGGGCACCGCACACGGCTAAGGAACGATCACGAAGATCAACTTGTGTGTCATGGGGTGCCCCCTGCCCCCGTATATAAAGGAGGGAGGGGGGAGGTGTAGCCGGCCCCTAGGGGTGCGCCTGGAGGAGTCCTACTCCCACCGGGAGTAGGACTCCCCCCTCTTGCCTTGTTGGAGAAGGAAGGGTGAAGGGAGAAAGAGGAAAGGGGGCGCCCCCCTTCCTTGTCCTATTCAGACTACGGGGGGAGGGGGCGCGCGGCCTTCCCTGGCCGGCCCTCCTCTTCTCCCCCGGTACTCCGGTAAAATCCCGATTTCACCCGGAACGATTCCGATATCCAAATATAGGCTTCCAGTATATCAATCTTTATGTCTCGACCATTTAGAGACTCCTCGTCATATCCGTGATCACATCCGGGACTATGAACAACCTTCGGTACATCAAAAACTATAAACTCATAATATAACTGTCATCATAACGTTAAGCGTGCGGACCCTACGGTTTCGAGAACTATGTAGACATGACCTAGAACTGTTTCCGGTCAATAACCAATAGCGGAACCTGGATGCTCATATTGGCTCCTACATATTATACGAAGATCTTTATCGGTCAAACCGCATAGCAACATACGGTGTTCCCTTTGTCATCGGTATGTTACTTGCCCGAGATTCGATCGTCGGTATCCAATACCTAGTTCAATCTCGTTACCGGCAAGTCTCTTTACTCGTTACGTAATACATCATTTCGTAACTAACTCATTAGTTACATTGCTTGCAAGTCTTATAGTGATGTGCATTACCGAGAGGGCCCAGAGATACCTCTCCGACAATCGGAGTGACAAAACCTAATCTCGAAATATGCCAACTCAACATGTACCTTTGGAGACACCTGTAGAGCTCCTTTATAATCACCCAGTTACGTTGTGACGTTTGGTAGCACACAAAGTGTTCCTCTGGTAAACGGGAATTGCATAATCTCATAGTTATAGGAACTTTGTATAAGTCATGAAGAAAGCAATAGCAACATACTAAACGATCAAGTGCTAAGCTAACGGCATGGGTCAAGTCAATCACATCATTCTCCTAATGATGTGATCCCGTTAATCAAATGACAACACATGTCTATGGCTAGGAAATATAACCTCTTTGATTAATGAGCTAGTCAAGTAGAGGCATACTAGTGACATTTAGTTTGTCTATGTATTCACACATGTATCATGTTTCCGGTTAATACAATTATAGCATGAATAATAAACATTTATCATGATATGAGGAAATAAATAATAACTTTATTATTGCCTCTAGGGCATATTTCCTTCAGTCTCCCACTTGCACTAGAATCAATAATCTAGATTACATAGTAATGATTCTAACACCCATGGAGTCTTGGTGCTTATCATGTTTTGCTCGTGGAAGAGGATTAGTCAACGGGTCTGCAACATTCAGATCCGTATGTATCTTGCAAATCTCTATGTCTCCCACCTGGACTTGGTCCCGGATGGAATTGAAGCGTCTCTTGATATGCTTGGTCCTCTTGTGAAATCTGGATTCCTTTGCCAAGGCAATTGCACCGGTATTGTCACAGAAGATCTTCATTGGTCCCGATGCACTAGGTATGACACCTAGATCGGAAATGAACTCCTTCATCCAGACTCCTTCATTTGCTGCTTCCGAAGCAGCTATGTATTCCGCTTCACATGTAGATCCCGCCACGACGCTTTGTTTAGAACTGCACCAACTGACAGCTCCACCATTCAATATAAACACGTATCTGGTTTGCGATTTAGAATCGTTCGGATCAGTGTCAAAGCTTGCATCGACGTAACCATTTATGACTAGCTCTTTGTCACCTCCATAAATGAGAAACATATCCTTAGTCGTTTTCAGGTATTTCAGGATATTCTTGACCGCTGTCCAGTGATCCACTCCTGGATTACTTTGGTACCTCCTTGCTAAACTTATTGCTAATCATACATCAGGTCTGGTACACAGCATTGCATACATGATAGAGCCTATGGCTGAAGCATAGGGAACATCTTTCATTTTCTCTCTATCTTCTGCTGTGGTCGGGCATTGAGTCTGACTCAACTTCACACCTTGTAATACAGGCAAGAACCCTTTCTTTTCCTGATCCATTTTGAACTTTTTCAAAACTTTATCAAGGTATGTGCTTTGTGAAAGTCCAATTAAGCGTCTTGATCTATCTCTATAGATCTTGATACCCAATATGTAAGCAGCTTCACCGAGGTCTTTCATTGAAAAACTTTTATTCAAGTATCCCTTTATGCTATCTAGAAATTCTATATCATTTCCAATTAACAATATGTCATCTACATATAATATCAGAAATGCTACAGAGCTCCCACTAACTTTCTTGTAAATACATGCTTCTCCAAAAGTCTGTATAAAACCATATGCTTTGATCACATTATCAAAGCGCTTATTCCAACTCTGAGATGCTTGCACCAGTCCATAAATGGATCGCTGGAGCTTGCACACTTTGTCAGCACCTTTTGGATCGACAAAACCTTCCGGTTGCATCATATACAACTCTTCTTAGAGAAATCCATTCAGGAATGCAGTTTTGACATCCATTTGCCAAATTTCATAATTATAAAATGCAGAAATTGCTAACATGATTCGGACAGACTTAAGCATCGCTACGGGTGAGAAAGTCTCATCGTAGTCAACCCCTTGAACTTGTCGAAAACCTTTCGCAACAAGTCGAGCTTTGTAGACAGTTACATTACCATCAGTGTCATTCTTCTTCTTGAAGATCCATTTATTCTCGATGGCTTGCCGATCATCGGGCAAGTCAACCAAAGTCCATACTTTGTTCTCATACATGGATCCCATCTCAGATTTCATGGCTTCAAGCCATTTTGCAAAATCTGGGCTCATCATCGCTTCCTCATAGTTCGCAGGTTCGCCATGGTCAAGTAACATGACTTCCAGAATAGGATTACCGTACCACTCTGGTGCAGATCTTACTCTGGTAGACCTATGAGGTTCAGTAGTAACTTGATCTGAAGTTTCATGATCAATATCATTAGCTTCCTCACTGATTGGTGTAGTTGTTACAGGAACCGGTTCTTGTGATGAACTACTTTCCAACAAGGGAGCAGGTACAGTTACCTCATCAAGTTCTAGTTTCCTCCCACTCACTTCTTTCGCGAGAAACTCCTTCTCTAGAAAGGATCCGAATTTAGCAACGAAAATATTGCCTTCAGATCTGTGATAGAAGGTGTACCCAATAGTCTCTTTTGGGTATCCTATGAAGACACATTTCTCTGATTTGGGTTCAAGCTTATCTGGTTGAAGTTTCTTCACATAAGCATCTCAGCCCCAAACTTTAAGAAACGGCAACTTTGGTTTCTTGCCAAACCACAGTTCATAAGGCGTCGTCTCAACGGATTTTGATGGTGCCCTATTTAACGTGAATGCGGCCGTCTCTAAAGCATAACCCCAAAACGATAGCGGTAAATCAGTAAGAGACATCATAGATCGCACCATATCTAGTAAAGTACGATTACGACGTTCGGACACACCATTTCATTGTGGTGTTCCAGGTGGCGTGAATTGCGAAACTATTCCGCATTGTTTGAAATGTAAACCAAACTCGTAACTCAAATATTCTCCTCCACGATCAGATCGTAGAAATTTTATTTTCTTGTTACGATGATTTTCCACTTCACTCTGAAATTCTTTGAACTTTTCAAATGTTTCAGACTTGTGTTTCATCAAGTAGATATACCCATATCTGCTCAAATCATCTGTGAAGGTGAGAAAATAATGATACCTGTCGCGAGCTTCAATATTCATTGGACCACATACATCAGCATGTATGATTTCCAATAAATCAGTTGCTCGCTCCATAATTCCGGAGAACGACGTTTTAGTCATCTTGCCCATGAGGCACGGTTCGCAAGTACCAAGTGATTCATAATCAAGTGATTCCAGAAGTCCATCAGTATGGAGTTTCTTCATGTGCTTTACACCGATTTGACCTAAACGGCAGTGCCACAAATAAGTTGCACTATCATTATCAACTCTGCATCTTTTGGCTTCAACATTATGAATATGTGTATCACTACCATCGAGATTCAATAAAAATAGACCACCCTTCAAGGGTGCATGACCATAAAAGATATTACTCATATAAATAGAACAACCATTATTCTCTGATTTAAATGAATAACCGTCTCGCATCAAACAAGATCCAGATAATGTTCATGCTTAACGCTGGCACCAAATAACAATTATTTAGGTCTAAAACTAATCCCGATGGTAGATGTAGAGGTAGCGTGCCGACCGCGATCACATCGACTTTGGAACCATTCCCCACGCGCATCGTCACCTCGTCCTTAGCCAATCTTCGCTTAATCTGTAGCCCCTGTTTCGAGTTGCAAATATTAGCAACAGGACCAGTATCAAATACCCAGGTGCTACTGCGAGCATTAGTAAGGTACACATCAATAACATGTATATCACATATACATTTGTTCACTTTGCCATCCTTCTTATCCGCCAAATACTTGGGGCAGTTCTGCTTCCAGTGTCCAGTCTGCTTGCAGTAGAAGCACTCAGTCTCAGGCTTATCCAGACTTGGGTTTCTTCTCTTGAGCAGCAACTTGTTTGCTGTTCTTCTTGAAGTTCCCCTTCTTCTTCCCTTTGCCCTTTTTCTTGAAACTGGTGGTCTTATTGACCATCAACACTTGATGCTCCTTCTTGATTTCTACCTCCGCAGCCTTTAGCATTGCGAAGAGCTCAGGAATAGTCTTGTCCATCCCTTGCATATTATAGGTCATCACGAAGCTCTTGTAGCTTGGTGGCAGTGATTGAAGAATTCTGTCAATGACACTATCATCAGGAAGATTAACTCCCAGTTGAATCAAGTGATTATTATACCCAGATATTTTGAGTATGTGTTCACTGAGAGAACTATTCTCCTCCGTCTTACAGCTATAGAACTTATTGGAGACTTCATATCTCTCAATCCGGGCATTTGCTTGAAATATTAACTTCAACTCCTGGAATATCTCATATGCTCCATGACGTTCAAAACGTCGTTGAAGACCCGGTTCCAAGCCGTAAAGCATGGCACACTGAAGTATCGAGTAGTCATCAACTTTGCTCTGCCAGACGTTCTTAACATCGTCAGTTGCATCTGCAGCAGGCCTGGCACCCAGCGGTGCTTTCAGGACGTAATTCTTCTGTGCAGCAATGAGGATAATCCTCAAGTTATGGACCCAGTCCGTGTAGTTGCTACCATCATCTTTCAACTTAGCTTTCTCAAGGAATGCATTAAAATTCAACGGAACAACATCACAAGCCATCTATCTACAACAAACATAGACAAGCAAAATACTATCAGGTACTAAGTTCATGATAAATTTAAGTTCAATTAATCATATTACTTAATAACTCCCACTTAGACAGACATCTCTCTAGTCATCTAAGTGATCACGTGATCCATATCAACTAAACCTTGTCCGATCATCACGTGAGATGGAGTAGTTTCAATGGTGAACATCACTATGTTGATCATATCTACTATATGATTCACGTTCGACCTTTCGGTCTCCGTGTTCCGAGGCCATATCTGTATATGCTAAGCTCGTCAAGTTTAACCTGAGTATTCCGCGTGTGCAACTGTTTTGCACCCGTTGTATTTGAATGTAGAGCCTATCACACCCGATCATCACGTGGTGTCTCAAAACGAAGAACTTTCGCAACGGTGCATACTCAGGGAGAACACTTCTTGATAATTTAGTGAGAGATCATCTTAAAATTCTACCGTCAATCAAAGCAAGATAAGATGCATAAAGGATAAACATCACATGCAATCAATATAAGTGATATGATATGGCCATCATCATCTTGTGCTTGTGATCTCCATCTCCGAAGCACCGTCGTGATCACCATCGTCACCGGCGCGACAACTTGATGTCCATCGTAGCATCGTTGTCGTTACGCCATCTATTGCTTCTACGACTATCGCTACCGCTTAGTGATAAAGTAAAGCAATTACAGGGCATTTGCATTTCATACAATAAAGCGACAACCATATGGCTCCTGCCAGTTGCCATAACTTCGGTTACAAAACATGATCATCTCATACAATAAAATATAGCATCACGTCTTGACCATATCACATCACAACATGCCCTGCAAAAACAAGTTAGACGTCCTCTACTTTGTTGTTGCAAATTTTACGTGGCTGCTATGGGCTGAGCAAGAACCATTCTTACCTACACATCAAAACCACAACGATAGTTCGTCAAGTTAGTGTTGTTTTAACCTTTGCAAGGACCGGGCGTAGCCACACTCGGTTCAACTAAAGTGAGAGAGACAGACACCCGCCAGTCACCTTTAAGCACGAGTGCTCGTAACGGTGAAACCAGTCTCGCGTAAGCGTACGCGTAATGTCGGTCTGGGCCGCTTCATCTCACAATACCGCTGAACCAAAGTATGACATGCTGGTAAGCAGTATGACTTGCATCGCCCACAACTCACTTGTGTTCTACTCGTGCATATGACATCTACGCATAAAACCAGGCTCGGATGCCACTGTTGGGGTAACGTAGTAATTTCAAAAAAATTCCTACGCACACGCAGGGATCATGGTGATGCAGAGCAACGAGAGGGGAGAGTGTTGTCCACGTACCCTCGTAGACCGAAAGCGGAAGCGTTAGAACAACGCGGTTGATGTAGTCGTACGTCTTCACGATCCGACCGATCCAAGTACCGAACGTACGGCACCTCCGAGTTCAGCACACATTCAGCTCGATGACGATCCCTGGACTCCGATCCAGCAGGGTGTCGGGGAAGAGTTCCGTCAGCACGACGGCGTGGTGACGGTGATGATGTTCTACCGATGCAGGGCTTTGCCTAAGCACCGCTACGATATGACCGAGGTGGAATATGGTGGAGGGGGGCACCGCACACGGCTAAGGAACAATCACGAAGATCAACTTGTGTGTCATGGGGTGCCCCCTGCCCCCGTATATAAAGGAGGGAGGGGGGAGGTGCGGCCGGCCCCTAGGGGTGCACCTAGAGGAGTCCTGCTCCCACTACTCCCCCTCTTGCCTTGTTGGAGAAGGAAGGGTGAAGGGAGAAAGAGGAAAGGGGGGCGCCCCCCCTTCCTTGTCCTATTCAGACTAGGGTGGGAGGGGGCGCGCGGCCTGCCCTGGCCGGCCCTCCTATTCTCCCTTAGGGCCCATGTAGGCCCATTAACCCCCCGGGGGGGTTCCGGTAACCTCCCGGTACTCCGGTAAAATCTCGATTTCACCCGGAACGATTCTGATATCCAAATATAGGCTTCCAATATATCAATCTTTATGTCTCGACCATTTCAAGACTCCTCGTCATGTCCGTGATCACATCCGGGACTCCGAACAACCTTCGGTACATCAAAAAATTATAAATTCATAATATAACTGTCATCTTAACGTTAAGCGTGCGGACCGTACGGGTTCGAGAACTATGTAGACATGACCTAGAGTTGTTTCCGGTCAATAACCAATAGCGGAACCTGGATGCTCATATTGGCTCCTACATATTCTACGAAGATCTTTATCGGTCAAACCGCATAACAACATACGTTGTTCCCTTTGTCATCGGTATGTTACTTGCCCGAGATTCGATCGTCGGTATCCAATACCTAGTTCAATCTCGTTACCGGCAAGTCTCTTTACTCGTTACGAAATACATCAAATCGTAACTAACTCATTAGTTACATTGCTTGCAAGGCTTATAGTGATGTGCATTACCGAGAGGGCCCAGAGATACCTCTCCGACAATCGGAGTGACAAAACCTAATCTCGAAATACGCCAACTCAACATGTACCTTTGGAGACACCTGTAGAGCTCCTTTATAATCACCCAGTTACGTTGTGACGTTTGGTAGCACACAAAGTGTTCCTCCGGTAAACGGGAGTTGCATAATCTCATAGTTATAGGAACTTTGTATCAGTCATGAAGAAAGCAATAGCAACATACTAAACGATCAAGTGCTAAGCTAACGGAATGGGTCAAGTCAATCACATCATTCTCCTAATGATGTGATCCCGTTAATCAAATGACAACACATGTCTATGGCTAGGAAACATAACCATCTTTGATTAATGAGCTAGTCAAGTAGAGGCATACTAGTGACATTTAGTTTGTCTATGTATTCACACATGTATCATGTTTCCGGTTAATACAATTATAGCATGAATAATAAACATTTATCATGATATGAGGAAATAAATAATAACTTTATTATTGCCTCTAGGGCATATTTCCTTCAAGGGGCTGCTTGCCTGGCTCTGCAAAGTATTCAAATCTTCTGGTCCATCTGCGGGTATTCCGTCTACCTCGTCAACTATCGTCGAAAGCAATCACAATAAGCAACACGAAAAGGCAGAGAATAAAAATGTTCTAAAAATAGGGTTTTGACTTTTCTAGGACATCTCTGGTTGTATGAAAAATAACCAGAGTGATTTCAATGGATTTGGACCAGTGGATATTTCTGAACATTTCAATATGTTGGAATCAAAGGATTTGTGGATTTGCAAGAAGTGCACAAAAACATTATTTTGGAACATGAGTAGAGGCACCCACTTAACAAAACATGACTTTATAAGCATCTAGGAGTTGGTTTCACTGGATTTGGAGTTGAAATGAATATAATATGAATTTTTGAAGTTGGCATAAGTGAATAAATGGACTATTAAATAGATCCAGTGGAAAATAGGCATAGTAAAAATGTGCACTGTTTCCTATTAAATAGGGCATGATACATGGAGTCACTAGAAATTTGAATCACCACATTTGAAGATAATATGAATATTTGGGAGATTTTACAAAACTCTAGAAGAAGAAAAAGGAAAAGAAAAAGGAAGGGGTTATACCTATACTGCGTACTGAGCGCAGCATAGCGCCGCAGCGCACTGGGCCGGCCCTGCTACATGGCCACACGCGCGCCGGAGGCCACATCGATGGCGCCTTCTCCGGAATACGCTTTCGCCTTGGGGAGGCAAATTTTCGCGGGTACGCCTCCACTTAAATGGGCGGGGCCCGCTGGCTGGGTCGCTGACCTGCGGGGTCCACCCACAGGGTCGTATCCCTCCTCCCACAGGAGCAGAGGCAGAGGGGATCGGCCGTCGACCGTGTCGGTGACCCAGGCGATCCCCAGCGGCGTTCTGCAGTTCTGAGTTTTTCTCGAAAACTAAGATATATTTTCCTTATTGATCTCTTCCCCTTCAAAACTTTTGCAAATGGTCGCTAGTACCCTTATGCCCCTGACCATTGGATTCCTTGTATTCCTCGTGGATAACCTAGAAGGAAGTCTCAATTCAGGGGTTTTTAGAAAACCTAATTTAGAAAAATGTTTTTTGGCCAAATTATTTTTTGTAAGAAAATACTATTCTGTCCTATACACATGGCATGATCATTGGACAAAATTTTAGATCAAGGAGAAGAGGTATAAGAGTTGGAAGATTTGTTTGATTTTTAGAGCACTTGAAAGCAGCAGACAAAAATCCAACCAAGCAAAGTTCAAAACACTGAAGACTTTTTTTAAACCACATTTTATCATGACTTATTAGCTTAAATATTGTGGCATGAAAATGAGGGTGTGACAACGCTCCACATACTTTCTAGTACTCTCTTGTGCTTGGGCAAATATCTGCCTCTTCTCTCCTTCCGGATTGGATATTGTCTCCACAAGTGTTGACCACTAAGGATAAATACCATCAGCTAGGTAGTATCCTTTTTGTACCGATGGCCATTGGTCTCAAAGTTGACCTCTGGGCAATGATCTTCTGCAAGAGGCAATGGTCTTCTACAAGCCTTGCGAATGCTGGCGAACGCTGAATCATGTTGATATCATTGTGAGAACAAGATAAGCGGCGAAGCCAGTGCCCGGTCACCCCATGCACTTGCCCGGGCTTGTTAGGTACACGTACATGTACATGCTCTCTCACGGCCGGGCAAATCCACATCGGAATCGTTGTTTCCGGGGCGGAATTGTGTTGGGCTAGGTTTCCTTTAGTAGTGGGCCTCGTGTGAAGTAGGCCTAGCAAGCAATAAAGGCCTCTTCAGCTGTTCGTTAATCTCTATACGACTCTAGGGGCATCGCTATTCCTCGCGTTCAGCTAGTCGAGGCGTCCCAACGGGACCTTCTATCTGTCGCATTATGCGACAGACAGGCGGGGCTTCGCACAGGCGCTGAACGCACGGGCCGACCCAGGTAGCGAACCCCTCAATGCGGGAAAAATCAACAAGGATGTGTGCTACTTTGGGTTCAAACTTGCGCTACCTGACTCTCATTTCATGGACCAAGCCACTTGACCTGAAAACCTTTTGTGAACAATATGCAGCGCATTATTTTAAGTAGTCGGATTGGCATAAAATTCCTAAAAAAGATGGACACACGAGGATTCAACCTAGGCACCAACTAGTAGTACGCAGTGATACATAACCAGTGGAATACATTATCTTGGTGTCTAAACATTGCAGCATGGCCTAAAGAACTATGAGCGTCGACAGATATAAATATTATTTGGAAATTTGAACGTGTTTTTATTTAGGAAAGTGAATATTTATTGAAACAAAAACATTTCAAATTCATGAACAAATTCTACAAATTGCTAAATTATTTGAAAACAAGCATATTTTATGGAAAAGTAAAATATTTTTCAATCTTGGACAAACTTTTGGAAAAAGGGGACACTCTTGAAATTAACTGAAAACATTAACTTTTAAAGAAACTATTTTCTTTGGAAAAAATGAAGCATTTATTGAAAATACAAAGGAAAAAATTGAAAGCGAACAAATTTTGAAACTGTGAACAAAACTAAGAAAAGGCGAAGATTTTTTAATATCAAGAATTTTTTTTGAATTTGTAAACAAAAATTGAAAAAACCAGGGACATTTCTGAAATTCTGACCTATTTTTTAAACCCTGAACAAAACATAGAAAAATGAGTATTTTTTTCCAACTTGTGACCTTTTTTGAAAATTGGAAACATTTTATGAATTTATGAACAAAACGGTAAAAAAGAACATTTTTTTAACTTTTGAACAAATTATTGAAACCCCCGAACTATATTTGGAAAAGGCAAATAGTTTTATTATTTGGAAAGATGTGAACAAAAATTTAAAATCAACATTTTTTGAACTTTTGAAGATAAAATAAAAGCGTGAACATTTTTTAAAAATCAGGGACAAAATTTGAAAATAAGAACATTTTGTGAAGCTTTGAATAATTTTTTAAAAAAGAAAATAACCTCGAAAACAGAAAAAGGGAAAAAATAAAAAAAAAATAACGAAAAAACAGAAAACGGAGAAAAAAACATCAAAATGAACTAATAAGATAAAAAGGAAAAAAACAAACCGTTCAGGAACCTCCTAGAAGGTCCCAAAAGCGGAGAAAACCGGCTGAGAAAGTTTCCAAAACCTGAGACGCTCAAGCATTTAACGGGCTGGGCCATCCCAAGCACTCGTTCAGATCGCCCTGTGCGTCGCTCAGGCAATTTGCCGCAGCGAGCGGCAATAGAAAAACAGCGTCCGACATACTGAAGCGCGCGAGCGTCTGAACTAGCCCACCCGCGCGGGCAACACCAGTCTGATTCTCTGTTTTTTTTCTTTTTTCGTTACTTTTGTTTATACTTTAAAATATTCTAATTAAATATATATATATATTAGAAAAAAAATATTCAAAAAGAAATTTTAAATAATGTTGAATATGTATTATAAAATATTGGACAAGTATTAGAAAATTGTTGAATAAGTATTAAAAACCTTGAACAAATACTTGAAAAATGTTGAATAAGTATTAAAAAATGTTGAACGAGTATATGGAAAATGTTGAACAAGTATTTAAAAATGTTGAACAAGAATTTGAAAAACTTTGAACAAATATTTGAAAATATAGAATAAGGATTAAAAATGTTGAGCAAATATTTGAAAAATGTTGAATAGGTATTAAGAAATATTGAATGAGTACATAAAAATGTTGAACATGAATTTGAAAATATTTAATTAGTAATTAAACTGTTGATCAAATATTTGTTTTTTTAATAACTATGAAAATGTTAAAAAAGTTTTTGAAAAATGTTGAAATAGCATTCGGACAATGTTGAACGTGTATACAAAAAATGTTGATCACTTGTTACAAAAAATGTTTTTGACATGTGGGAAAATGTAGAGTGTAAAAGAAAACAAACATAAGGAAAAACAAAAAATGAAGAAGGTAAAAGAAAACCAAACAAAAAATGGAGAAGAAAAAAGAAAACTAAACAAAAAATGGAGAAGAACAAAAAAAGTGGAGAACATATTTGAAAAATGTTGAACAAGTATTTGAAAAAAGGTAGATCATGTATACAAGAATGTAGAATTAAAAACAAAAGGAAACAAACAGAAAGGAAAAAGGAAAAATAGAGAAAAAAAAAGAAAAAAAAAGAAAAAGAGAGAAAAAAGAAAAAAAAAGGGAGAAAACCTTCTCGACTTGGTTCAAAGAAGGTCGCGTCCCTTTAGTTAAGTTGTGCGTGAGCACGGTGGCTAGTCGTGCTTGGTTCGTACGCGACGGGAGGGATCGATCATTCACGCCTCCCCCTTTTCCTTCTCTTTTTCTTCAGCTGTGCGCGAAAAAATGGTCCGCCCAGTAATAAAATGTTCGATGCGAGTCTTCATGGGACTCTCACTTAATGCGAGAAATAGCCCCCGCGCGAGCCTAGGACTGGCGGTTATCACACATACACACAAAAAAAATAACATGACTGTGTATCATGGAGACAAACTGGTGGCGGCGAGCGGAGGCTAGCCTTGGCCTGGGCGCGCGGCCACCTGCGAGGAGGAACGGCTTGATCCTCGCCTACTCATCCCCTCCTTCCTAAGGTTGCTAAGTTATCTGACCATCTACATGGATAGATTAAGCGTGGTGAGGGCGCGGGAACTTATCTATTGGGGCTGATCATGACTTCATGGACCTAGTATTTTCCTTAGGGGTTTGTTCTAGATAAGTACATGTTAACTTAAAATTTAATTCAACTAAAAAAATGTAAGTGATGTGCAACTGGAAACAGAAGCAAAGCTATACATTCAGATGGTAATTTGGGTAGCTAAACTTTTGTTGGCAACATGACGAATTTGGTTATATGCATGGCTTGGTTCCATGACTTTTGTTTTCACAATTTTATTTTGGTCTATGATACTGAATATCGATATATTATATTATATATTAGTTCATAGATTTATATGATTACTATGTTTATATTTTTCACTTCATTATTAATGCGGATTGTCGTTTTGAGGCTATTTTGTATGTTGTGTACTCGAACATTCCATTTCAATTTCCAAATTAGACATTTAGCCTCAAGTTTGCCCAGGCTCCACAAAAGTTCTGACTTCGCCACTCGAATCAGCCATGCCGAAGAAAGAATGTCTTATCCAAATATCTTGTGAAGCCCTTGCTTCTAGTATGATAGTGCAATCTTTAACATGCCCCTTGTACTGCCCCTGTCAAGAAAATGGACAGCTCTTCCACTTTCAGTGCATACAATCTATGCTGCCAAGCATGCCTGTCAAGCCTTTATCTGCATTGGTAGCCGACAATACTGACACTCTTAGATATTTAGGGCCAAACACTGCCACCCAGGTCTTGCAGAACATGTACATTGATGTGAGACGTGTGGACTCACTCATGTGGACGTACTCATCCACAAGATCACCGGGAATTCCGTATGTGTCACATCCCTGGTCCTGGTATGCAGTAGGCTAGCCCTTCATGTGTGCGTCATGTTTAACTTTTCAAATGAACTTGAAATGGGGACTGCTCAAACCCTAGCACCAGATCAAATCAAATAGGTTCAACCTAAAATCATTTTCAATGAACCTGAAATGCCCTTCTAAAATGTTCATCATCTTTGCCTTGGTCTTAAACCTCTGACAAAAATGGTGCACAATTTTCTAGGTCATCCTAAGGTCACTGAATTAAATCATAAGTATTTGAATTTGGACATTTAAATTCTATAACCTATTTTAAATGTCCAAATACTTCTAAACTGAAATGTTCCATGTTGGATATATTCTATACAGTGGACATGTGCAGTTTAGTGATTTTTGAAAGAGTCTAGGTATTTTTAGAAAAGCCCTAAAGATTACAGAATAATAGAAAACAGAAATTAAAATAGAGAACCAGAGAGAGAGAGAACTTACCTGGCGCTCACCTGGCAGCCCAGCTAGCCCAGCACTGTAGCTGAGGCCCAGCCCACCAGGGCGAAGCGGTCGTCTTCAACCTCTGCCAGTAGGCAGAGGCATGTCGACGCGCGCGCGCCCGAGCTCCACCTCCTGCTTCCACCTCGCCCTGTTCTCGTGCCTGGGAAACGGCCAGCACACCCCCCTCGGCCGCTCCCTTGCCTCCCTGCTCTCTCCCTCTCACTCCCCTGCTCTTCTCCCCTCATGGCCGAAGCCGCCATGGCCACTCCGCTGAGAAACACCGCGGCCAGCCACTCCCTCGCTCCCTCTCCGCGTTCCCGAGATCCGTATCGTCGCCAGCTTCCTCCTCACCGGGCCACTTGGTGCTTGAAGCCCCTGGACGCCGCCAGCACCGCCGTTCCCCTCGTCGGTCGTCGTGGATCATCGTCGTTGATTCGGGAGTTACAGAGCGTCCCCGACCTCTCCTTCACACTCGTTGGCCTCGCTATGAGCCTCCGCACCGAACCTCTCTCCCCCCGATGCCGATTTCTTCCTGTAACCGCGGGCTCCGTCGAGCCCGAGAGTTCCTCGCCGCCGGCCATGACGCCGCCATGGCTAGAGCCCACCCGCACCGTGTATGAGCGCGCCAATGCGACCATAGCGTCAGCAGGAGCCCGTAGCACCCAGCTATTCTTCCTCCCGTCCACCACAACGCCAAGCCCGAGCTCGCGGAGCTCCGGTCGCCGCGGCCGAGCTCCCCGCCGTCGCCTCCGGCCGCCCCAGGCCCGGCTGGCTCCACCACCCGACGCGCGCTGGTCTGGGCTCTCGAAAGAGCCCAGCCACGCTGCAAACAGGGCACCACAGACCGTGCCCGAGAGACCAGCCGCGTCTGCTGCCGCCGGTGGCTAAACGCCGACGTGTTTGACCTGGTGGTTTGACCTTCCCTAGGTCAATGACAAGTGGGCCCAGGCCCCAGCTAATTTTAGTTAAGTGTTAATTAAACTTAATTAGCCCGCTGATACTGACATGTGGGCCCGGGGCCATAACTAAGCTGGATTAGGATTAGATTAGTACTAATTAACTTAGGTTAGTTGGTTAGACACTGACATATGGGTCCCATTAGTCAGGTTTGACCTGGACCGACCCGTTGACCTGCTGACGTCACTTTGACATCATGCTGACGCAGTATTTGATTTGTGGATTTAAAATAATTCAGAAATTCCAGAAAATAGTATAAACTTCTAAAATTCATATAAATTCAACGGTAGCTCAGAATGAAATAAATTATATATAAAAAATGATCAGAAAAATCCAATCTATCCATCTGTTCTGGTTTCATGCATGTTAGAACAACTTATGGCTACTGTTTAGGACAAATGAAATGAATGGCATTTAAATAACTACATGTGTAGTTTGAATTTGAATCTTGGATTCAAACCAACTTCATTTAACTTGCTGCTAGTTGCATTAGCTCAAACCACAGCATATTGCCATGTCATGATCATGCATCATATTGTGCATTGCATTGATTGTGTTTCTTTCTCAGTTGCCGGTACTTGCCCCTCTCGATAGACGCATTTCGACGATGTGATCAATGAGACCAATGAAGAACTATACTATCTTCAGAAGTGCCAGGCAAGCAAAACCCCCTTGTTCATTCCGATACAATCCCACTCTCTCGCTCCTGCTCTCTTTTACTGCATTAGGACAACAACGACATAGTTGTTACTTGCTGCGGTAGCTGAACCCCTTTTCCTCTGCATGACCTGTCATTGCCATAGTAAATAGATGAAACCCACTAGCATGAGTAGGAGTTGTTTGAGCCCTGATGTGCCTACTCATTCATGCTTGTTTGTCATGCCTGCTACTGCTTAGAGTTGAGTCGGGTCTTATTCATCGGGTGAATTGGAATGGTGTTGAACATGTCCTACTGTGTGTGAGCTAAGTGTGTGAACACGATTTGGTAAAGGTAGCGGTGAGAGGCCATGTAGGAGTACATGGTGGGTTGTCTCATTGAAACTGTCCTCAAGAACTGAGTTCTGTGTTTGTGATCCATGAACAGTTACTACCACACATTGGGTTCCGGTAACTCGACCCCTCTCGACTTATTAATTAACATGATCTCTGTCCAGGAGTTGCATCTAGTTTCTGGTGTTTGTAGGTAGTGTTAGTAGTCTACTAGGTGGCACCCGGTACAAGTGGGCTTGGGACAGACTAGGCACAGTGGCACGGTGTACCAAGTGGCACCCGGATGGTGGGCTTGGGAACCCTGCTCACATCATTTGGGGCCGTGAGCGACACCCCGGTTGGATCTCTTTGCGGATGGAACTCGAATAGGCGATAAACCTGGACCAGAGACTTGTGTGGTTAGTCAGGTCGTGGCTGACTCCCTCGCCAGGCTTCCGCTTGAAGGTTGCCGAGATACACGAGGTGTACATGGCGGTAAGTGGCGAGAGCGTATGTGAAGAAGTACACCCCTGCAGGGTTAATATGTTCTATTCGAATAGCCGTGTCCGCGGAAAAGGACTTCTGGGTTGCCTGTACAGTTCATAGACAAGTGAAAGTGGATACTCTAAAATGTGCAAGATAAGCGTGAGTGCTATGGATGGCGTTCTCGTAGGGAGACGGGAGCGGATCAATAGTGGTGTATTGATATGGTGAATATGTGGACACGTGTGCGCCACCTCAAAAGAGTTACTTGCAGTCGTAGTTCAGGATAACCACCGAGTCAAAGCTGGCTTGCTGCAGTTAAACCCCACCATCCCCTTTGTTGATAATGATGCATGTGTAGTTAGTTCTGATGTAAGTCTTGCTGGGTACATTTGTACTCACGTCTGCCTATTTTATGTTTTTGCAGAGACTTTCGTCTCACTAGTAGTTCCGCGTGGACTTCGATGTTTAGCTTGTTACCTCAGCTACGATCTTGTGCCCTCGGCAGGATCTAGTAGATAGTCAAGCTTCTCAGCCTTTTTCATTTGTAGATGTCTGTACTCAGACATGTTGAGCTTCCGCTTGTGCTTTGACTTGTATGCTATGAATGTTGGGTCATGAGACCTATGTTTGTAATACTTGGCTCCTCGGAGCCTATTGAATAAAATACTTGAGTTGTAGAGTCATGTTGTGATGCCATGTTGTATTTGCACATATCGAGCATATTGTGTGTATGTTGTTGAAATGCTTGGTATGTGTGGGATCTGACTATCTAGTTGTTTATTCTTGGTAGCCTGTCTTACCGGGAAATGTCTCCTAGTGCTTCCACTGAGCCTTGGTAGCTTGCTACTGCTCCGGAACACTTAGGCTGGCCGGCATGTGTCCTTCTTCGTTCCTGTGTCTGTCCCTTCGGGGAAATGTCACGCGGTGTTTACCGGAGTCTTGTTAGCCCGCTACAGCCCGGTTTACTGGAGTCCTGCTAGCCCAGTTGCTACAGCCCGGATTCACTCGCTGATGACCGACACGTTCGTTGCTGGGTCATGTATGCCTGTCCCTGTAAGTTAGTGCCACTTTGGGTTTACGACTAGCCATGTCAGCCCAGGCTCCTTATCATATGGATGCTAGCGACACTATCATATACGTGTGCCAAAAGGCGCAAACGGTCCCGGGCAAAGGTAAGGCGACACCCGTGGGAATACCGTGCGTGAGGCCGCAAAGTGATATGAGGTGTTACATGCTAGATCGATGTGGCATTGAGTCGGGGTCCCGACAGCTTTGGTATCAGAGCTTGAATGCCTGTAGGATTACCAAGCCAAACTGGTCGAAGTTAAGTCTAGAAATGCTTTGGTTATATAAGGGAATTGATTGTGGGATGGAACGTAAGGCTCTTTTTACTCCTTATAACTTATGCCTTCTGATCCGAGTCATCTTATCTTTCCTACGGGGTTAAGGAACTAGGCCTTCTCTTCTTTCTATCAGGATCACGTGTTACTATTCCGTAGACTTATAGGATTGATGGTTCTAAGCTTCAGTTCGGTTCCTACTACTCCCCTGTATTCATAGCTGGCCTCAGAATCTTGATATTGTGCTTCTGAGTGGTTATGCCACCATTTTTGCAGGATGTCTCAAATCTTTTGAGCATTTACAACCGTTATGCTGTCCGAGTCATCCCAGGTTTCTAAATAGTCTGATGCATTTGCAAATCCCTTCTTACCGTTCTGATGTTCCTTTGGCCAGGTTAACCACAGTAACTAGTGTGTTGAGGTACTTCCTTGCCTCGGCATTTATGTTGGAGCTATTATTATGACCCTAGGTGTCTAGAGTCTCACCTAGTAATCTAGCCATGCTCTGTGTTCCGAGTGTGATCATTCTGGCCAACATTCTCGAAAGCATCCCGTGATGCAATTTAGCTAGTAGGTATTCTATTCCTGGGTTTTGAACCCAAGATTCACCCTACTTACTTCATGTTGATAGTGTTTGATAGTTCCTTTAGGTTATTAGCAACCTTGCGATAGTTCTCGAGGTTCGTGGTATATCGTTCTTCCAAATACCATGAACTGCTTATGGCAGAAGTTCCTCGCTGATCAAAAGATCACAATCAGAGTGCTCCTGATGAGTTCTCGATTCTATATTGTGACTCTGCCAGTTCTACCTCTCTGCATGAATTGTCCGGAAGAAATATGTTGAACTCGTTCGACATTCTAATCCATGCATCCACAACTCAGAAAATCATATGTTCTTTTGAGTTGTCCCCCTTTAGTTGTCTTATGACCTCGTCTACCAATTAATAGTCAAGAGTATGCGTGCATTCGATCAGCGATGCCTATTATTCTTGTGGTCCGTCAAGCCATTCTAATCGGAATGACTAGGAGAAACAAACTCCAGTACCTCTTCCATATCCGGGATTGGGTCAAAGTTGTTGTATTCCTTAGATCAAATACTAATCCAGTTTTGGTTCGGCTCTACCTTGGAGTATTACCATCTTTATATCAAGGATATCGTGGGAATTGCACACCATCCTAAGAACTCTTGATAAAGTGATACTTCTCGCCGTCATCATTCATCCCTTGGTCCCCATGTTATTGTAACCGGAATGCCGACAAGTGAATCATGATGTGTGAAATCAATAATCCTAATAACCATGTTGCTTGGTAGTAAATGGACAATAATCTCATTATTAGCATGTTGGTTATTGAATTATCATTCTAAGAGCGATTGTGCTACCTAGTCCATATTTCCGATGCACTCTTCGATCAATGAGTTAGGAATGTGTCAATCCTTGCTTATTTGGTCATATCGCCTTGCCCTGAAAAGCAAGATTGATCTTGAGCTTAGAAACATACCGGTGGTTCGTGATTTTCGGAATATCTTCTCGAAAGTATCACCAGGTCGTCACCTGACCGCTATGTTGAGTTCGTGATCAAGTTGGTTTATTCCTGTAAACCACCCTTTCTCCAAGAATCCGTGTTGGATACCCCTGAGCTAGTTGGTTAAGGTATACATTCAACTTGGAGAGCTGGAAGATAAAAGCTTGTCCGACTTAGTTCATGTTAAGGGATATCTTGTATGTATGTTGAAGAAAGATGATATCTTCATAGATTGGTCCTCGTGATCAGTTGTTGGATCTGTTATCTTCTCAAAACTTTGATGTGAGTGTGGGCTATCCTCAAATCAAGTCAGAACCAACGATGTTCATAATGTTGTCTTACTCGTGGTTGATCCCTCGAGCATACACCATTACATCTTTGGTCTGACCAATACCATCACATTGTTCACATAGTGGTGGAAGTCCAGTGACATGGAAATTCCGATGAGTTGCTGTTGAGCCCATCAACAGCATTTTGTCTCCTCCTTGATTTGTGTTGAACATCCAGCTGGTGTTGGAAACTTGTGTAAGCATTTTCTTCATGCCCCGTTCATGAAGTATATGTTTGGATGAAAGAAGTGACTTCCTCTCATTCATGTGCATTCGATGCAAGTTGCCGCAGGTGAATTTGAGAAAGTTAGTTTTGCTTCCGTTGGAACCATCCCAAGTCAGTTATGCATGTGCGAATGTATTCTATGGTTTGGTAGATTAATTACCTCTACTCCATATGTATTCCCTAGCACACCAAGCCACTGACTGATTTGTTCCAGGAGAAGGAGTTCCTTTTAAGAGCTAACCCGGGCTTAATCAAGGACTTTGATATCCTCGATGATGGTTCCCCACCTGAACTCGGTAGCGTTTAACTATAAGACTACTATGTGGCCATGCTTGTCTGGGACAACGTGTTCACATGTTTGTAGCAGAACCAGCTCATGTTTTGGAGCTTACTACCGTACTCCATTTCCCGAGAATCTTGCAACGTCATCTCGTCGATTTGAGTTGCAAACTTTCATTTTCTTTCTAGACTTGACGAGTCTGGATTATCCTGACACCAACCAGATCTGAATCTCAGGCAGATATGATGGTTGGAACGTTTCCCAAGAACTATAATAGTGGTCTCTCTGTAACCCGGTAAATTGGATGTCGTGGCCAACACACCCAGCCGGAAGACCTATTATTGTAGTATCTTGATTGAGGAAGTTGGCCACCTCCCCATAAGGATTTCGTAGGATTTACTCCAGCAGTTACTCCTTATGGATTCTTGTGCTCCCGAAGTCCGACCTTTAACTTGATGTCCTAGATACCAAACCATATCTATAAATGGGTTACGCTAGCACATCAAGGAGAACATTAGAAGCGGAGTGCTAAATGTCTCTCGATCGATCATCCAGATTTTGTTTCCTTGGCCTCGCTAAGGTGAAATCTGAGAAGGTGTTATCTTCCTTTGCATCTGCATCATCCACCAGTATTCATCATGGTAGCATGTTGTGTTGCCAGGATCTTTGACACTAATATTGGTAAAACCTTGATGAATATGGAGATGCTCAAGTTCTTGAGAGCACACACAAGTGCTAGGTGTTATCATCGGCACTAGCTGGGATTGCTCTCAGTTCCTCGGTTATGCTATAACTTTTCAAACAGTGGACTCACTCCCTACTGTTGAGCTTCTCCCTAGTTACCAAAATCATCCCTTGTGTTTTTTTTCCAACAAGGTAATCCACATCATCCATTCTAATCCGGGTATGCCATTCTACCGAACCCCTCCAAAAGATCGCTCGAGAATTGCCTTAGGATGTTATAAAGAGTTTCAATAATATCTGAATCAAAGGTAATTCTTTTTGCCACTTAAGGGGATATTTTTGCGAGCCACCTTCCCTAAGGTGCCCCGTTATGGTATCATGGCAACTCAATTCCTCGCTACGTTGACAACCGTTCACCACCTTCTTAAGTGTGGACTTGATTTCTACCTAGTGAATCCTCGTCATCTGTTCCACTCCATCCCTCTAGATGTGTGCTTCATGTCTCGGCTTGAGACATGTTGCTATGTCTCATTCCCTGAGTTGATCCTAAGTTGTTCGACCTTCAATAAGATTAATCCTTTTAGATTTTTTCCCTATCCTCTCTTTGTCATGTTGGCTGGAGTTCTCAGAGCAAGACGACGAGACAAGATGGTGATTGAATCAACGTTCATTTGAAGTGCAACCTGGGTCGTGAAGATTGCGTTAGTTGCATTTCCCCTTTATTCTACCCTATGCTTGAATCTCGGGACGAGATTCTTGTTTAGTGGGGGCGAGTTGTCACATCCCTGGTCTTGGTATGCAGTAGGCTAGCCCTTCATGTGTGCATCATGTTTAACTTTTCAAATGAACTTGAAATGGGGACTGATCAAACCCTAGCACCAGATCAAATCAAATAGGTTCAACATAAAATCATTTTCAATGAACCTAAAATGCCCTTCTAAAATGTTCATCATCTTTGCCTTGGTCTTAAACCTCTGACAAAAATGGTGCACAATTTTCTAGGTCATCCTAAGGTCACTGAATTAAATCATAAGTATTTGAATTTGGACATTTAAATTCTAAAACATATTTAAAATGTCCAAATACTCCTAAACTGAAATGTTCCATGTTGGATATATTCTATACAGTGGGCATGTGCAGTTTAGTGATTTTTGAAAGAGTCTAGGTATTTTTAGAAAAGCCCTAAAGATTACAGAATAATAGAAAACAGAAATTAAAATAGAGAACCAGAGAGAGAGAGAACTTACCTGGCGCTCACCTGGCAGCCCAGCTAGCCCAGCACTGTAGCTGAGGCCCAGCCCACCAGGGCGAAGCGGTCGTCTTCAACCTCTGCCAGTAGGCAGAGGCGTGTCGACGCGCGCGCGCCCGAGCTCCACCTCCTGCTTCCACCTCGCCTTGTTCTCGTGCCTGGGAAACGGCCAGCACACCCCCCTCGGCCGCTCCCTTGCCTCCCTGCTCTCTCCCTCTCACTCCCCTGCTCTTTTCCCCTCATGGCCGAAGCCGCTATGGCCACTCCGCTGAGAAACACCGCAGCTAGCCACTCCCTCGCTCCCTCTCCGCGTTCCCGAGATCCGTATCGTCGCCAGCTTCCTCCTCACCGGGCCACTTGGTGCTTGAAGCCCCTGGACGCCGCCAGCACTGCCGTTCCCCTCGTCGGTCGCCGTGGATCATCGTCGTCGATTCGGGAGTTACAGAGCATCCCCGACCTCGCCTTCGCACTCGGTGGCCTCGCTGTGAGCCTCCGCACCGAACCTCTCTCCCCCCGATGCCGATTTCTTCCTATAACCGCGGGCTTCGTCGAGCCCGAGAGTTCCTCGCCGCCGGCCATGACGCCGCCATGGCTAGAGCCCACCGGCACCGTGTATGAGCGCGCCAATGCGACCATAGCGTCTGCAGGAGCCCGTAGCACCCAGCTATTCTTGATCCCGTGCACCACAACGCCAAGCCCGAGCTCGCCGAGCTCCGGTCGCCGTGGCCGAGCTCCCCACCGTCGCCTCCAGCCGCCCCAGGCCCGGCTGGCTCCACCACCCGACGCGCGCTGGTCTGGGCTCTCGAAAGAGCCCAGCCACGCTGCAAACAGGGCACCACAGCCCGTGCCCGAGAGACCCGCCGCGTCTGCTGCCGCCGGCGGCTAAATGCCGACGTGTTTGACCTGGTGGTTTGACCTTCCCTGGGTCAATGACAAGTGGGCCCAGGCCCCAGCTAATTTTAGTTAAGTGTTAATTAAACTTAATTAGCCCGCTGATACTGACATGTGGGCCCGAGGCCATAACTAAGCTGGATTAGGATTAGATTAGTACTAATTAACTTAGGTTAGTTGGTTAGACACTGACATATGGGTCCCACTGGTTAGGTTTGACCTGGACCGACCCGTTGACCTGCTGACGTCACTTTGACATCATGCTGACACAGTATTTGATTTCTGGATTTAAAATAATTCAGAAATTCTAGAAAATAGTATAAACTTCTAAAATTCATATAAATTCAACGGTAGCTCAGAATGAAATAAATTATATATGAAAAATGATCAGAAAAATCCAATCTATCCATCTGTTCTAGTTTCAAGCATGTTAGAACAACTTATGGCTACTGTTTAGGACAAATGAAATGAATGGCATTTAAATAACTACATGTGGAGTTTGAATTTGAATCTTGGATTCAAACCAACTTCATTTAACTTGCTGCTAGTTGCATTAGCTCAAACCACAGCATATTGCCATGTCATGATCATGCATCATATTGTGCATTGCATTGATTGTGTTTCTTTCTCAGTTGCCGGTAATTGCCCCCTCTCGATAGACGCGTTTCGACGATGTGATCAATGACATCAATGAAGAATTATACAATCTTCAGAAGTGCCAGGCAAGCAAACCCCCCTTGTTCATTCCGATACAATCCCACTCTCTCGCTCCTGCTCTCTTTTACTGCATTAGGACAACAACGACATATTTGTTACTTGCTGCGGTAGCTGAACCCCTTTTCCTCTGCATGACCTGTCATTGCCACAGTAAATAGATGAAACCCACTAGCATGAGGAGGAGTTGTTTGAGCCCTGATGTGCCTACTCATTCATGCTTGTTTGTCATGCCTGCTACTACTTAGAGTTGAGTCGGGTCTTATTCATCGAGGATGAATTGGAATGGTGTTGAACATGTCCTACTGTGTGTGAGCTAAGTGTGTGAACACGATTTGGTAAAGGTAGCGGTGAGAGGCCATGTAGGAGTACATGGTGGGTTGTCTCATTGAAACCGTCCTCAGGAACTGAGTTCTGTGTTTGTGATCCATGAACAGTTATTACCACACATTGGGTTCCGGTAACTCGACCCCTCTCGACTTATTAATCAACATGATCTCTGTCCAGGAGTTGCAACTAGTTTCTGGTGTTTGTAGGTAGTGTTAGTAGTCTACCAGGTGGCACCCGGTACAAGTGGGCTTGGGACAGACTAGGCATAGTGGCACGGTGTACCAAGTGGCACCCGGATGGTGGGCTTGGGAACCCTGCTCACATCGTTTGGGGCCGTGAGCGACACCCCGGCCGGATCTCCTTGCGGATGGAACCCGAATAGGCGATAAACCTGGACGAGAGACTTGTGTGGTTAGTCAGGTCGTGGCCGACTCCCTCGCCAGGCTTCCGCTTGAAGGTTGCTGAGATACACGAGGTGTACATGGCGGTAAGTGGCGAGAGCTGTGTGAAGAAGTACACCCCTGCAGGGTTAATATGATCTATTCGAATAGCCGTGACCGCGGAAAAGGACTTCTGGGTTGCCTGTACAGTTCATAGAAAAGTGAAAGTGGATACTTTAAAATGCGCAAGATAAGCGTGAGTGCTATGGATGGCGTTCTCGTAGGGAGACGGGAGTGGATCCATAGTGGTGTATTAATATGGTGAATATGTGGACTCGTGTGCGCCACCTCAAAATAGTTAGTTGCAGTCGTAGTTCAGGATAGCCACCGAGTCAAAGCTGGCTTGTTGCAGTTAAACCCCACCATCCCCTTTGTTGATAATGATGCATGTGTAGTTAGTTATGATGTAAGTCTTGTTGGGTACATTTGTACTCACGTTTGCCTATTTTACGTTTTTGCAGAGACTTCCGTCTCACTAGTAGTTCCGCGTGGACTTCGACGTTTAGCTTGTTACCTCAGCTACGATCTTGTGTCCTCGGTAGGATCTAGTAGATAGTCAGACTTCTCAGCCTTTTTCATTTGTAGATGTCTGTACTCAGACATGTTGAGCTTCCGCTTGTGCTTTGACTTGTATGCTCTGAATGTTGGGTCATGAGACCTATGTTTGTAATACTTGGCTCCTCGGAGCCTATTGAATAAAATACTTGAGTTGTAGAGTCATGTTGTGATGCCATGTTGTGTTTGCACATATCGAGCATATTGTGTGTATGTTGTTGAAATGCTTGGTATGTGTGGGATCTGACTATCTAGTTGTTTATCCTTGGTAGTCTGTCTTACCGAGAAATGTCTCCTAGTGCTTCCACTGAGCCTTGGTAGCTTGCTACTGCTCCGGAACACTTAGGCTGGCCGGCATGTGTCCTTCTTCGTTCCTGTGTCTGTCCCTTCGGGGAAATGTCACGCGGTGTTTACCGGAGTCCTGTTAGCCCGCTATAGCCCGGTTTACCGTAGTCCTGCTAGCCCAGTTGCTACAGCCCGGATTCACTCGCTGATGACCGACGCGTTCGTTGCTGGGTCATGTATGCCTGTCCCTGTAAGTTAGTGCTACTTTGGGTTTACGACTAGCCATGTCAGCCCGGGCTCCTTATCATATGGATGCTAGCGACACTATCATATACATGTGCCAAAAGGCGCAAACGGTCCCGGGCAAAGGTAAGGCGACACCCGTGGGAATACCGTGCGTGAGGCCGCAAAATGATATGAGGTGTTACATGCTAGATCGATGTGACATTGAGTCGGGGTCCTGACAGCTTGCAAGCATATGAATAGCCTCAATGCATTTCCGATAAGAGGAAAAACCAATCTTGCCAAGGGCATACTCCTTGCACTCAAAGTAATTATCATATGGCACTCAAAGTAATCATCGTAGAACAGGGCATGACTGCTCTCTCTACTATGGTTCAACATATCCCCGTTGCCTAGCAATGTGTATGTATCGCCCGCTGCAACCTATACACCTTGCGTCGCTCACACACATCGCTTCATTGCTCTACCGCTCGCATCCTCGCGCCCTCGCGTGTCGCTCTCCTACATGGCCCAACCAAGAGCGAGGCATGAACAATACAACCCTCCGTTAGTTCAATTTTTCTCTAATTTGTAAATGTGAGTGACGCAAGCTTCACACAAAATTGTAAGTGCGTTTTTATTACTAGTTGGAACACATAATTAGTAACTATGCATTTAGTTACCACAACATTTTCCCATTTATAAACCTGTTTTTGAGTAAATTCACAAATTCAACAAATATTAACGAGTATGAAAAAATATCGGGAATTAAATATTCACAAAACTGAGAAAAGTATTAAAGAATTCAGAAAATGTTTGTGAACTAAAAGAATTAAAAAATCTTCATGAAATTCAAAGGATGTTCGCAAATTCAAAAATAAATAAATAATGAAATTATAAAAATATTCACATATTCTAAAAATGTTCATGACATCAAAAAATGTTTGCAAAAAATTTCTTGAACTGGAAAAATGTCCATGAACTAAAAAAACCCAGAATTAGACAAACTTCAAGGCTTCAGAAAATATTTGTAATTAAGAAAATGTTTTGATATGTGGAAAAAATTTGAATTCAAATAAAGTGCGCAGATCCAATCAAATCTTCATGAATTCAAAAATAGTTCTCGGAATTAAAGAAAGTTCATGAATTCAAAAGAAGTTTAAGGAATTAAGAAAATTTACAATTGCCAAAAAACATGGAATTGAAAAAGATAATGAATTCAACATATGTTCATGCATTTTAAAAATCTTCATTAATTCAAGAAAGTTTATGCTTTTAAAAATGACCGTCAATATGAAAATTGTTTGTGAATTCAAGTAAAGTGTACATGTTAGAATAATGTTTGCGAATTCAAAAAGTTCGTAAAATTAAAGAAATTCATGAATAAAGAAAATACTTGTGAAATTAAAATTTTGAATTTGAAAAAAAAGGATAAAGAAAAATAAGCATATATGGAAAAGAAAAGGATAGAAAAAACTAGGAGAAAACCGGTTAAAATTCAAAGAATGATGAAGAACCCCAAAATAAGGGGTTCTGAGAACTAGATGAAACCTTTGTAGGTTAGCGACCGATCATACATTATGTATCGCTAATTATACATATCATATGGGTGATTCCTATTCGGCGCTTCAGGCGGCCGTTACTGTGTATTTACAAAAGAGCGTCTGCAGTGCTCCGCGCTGGGCCGGCCCATCTAGCTGTGTTTTAATCCGCCAAAACAAGTGCGTCGATTGAGATTCAAATCGATAACCTTCTGTATATAGTTACGCTGGTTTAACCACCACGCCAAGTAGGAGGATCTGTTAAGACTTAACTTTTTTATTCTTTTATTCTTTATTTTTCCTTTTTTCCTATTTCCCTTTTTGTTTTTCCTTTTCTATTCTTCCTAGTTCGATGAACTATTTGCAAATACTTAAAAAATTTCTTCAATCGATGAACTTTTCTTTTGAAATTCAATGATTTTTTCGAAACTCGATCAACTTTTTTAAAATTAGTTTTTTTTTCAAATTTGTGCACATTTTGACAACCCATGAACTTTTTTTCAATTTCAATGAACTTTTTAAAAATACATGAACTTTTTTTCAAATGTGCTGAACTTTTTAAAAATTTGATGAAGTTTTTTCAAATTCAATGATTTTTTTTCAAAATCGGTGAACTTTTTTTTGAATACGATGAACTTTTTTCCAATTCAATGACCTTTTTCCAAATTCAATGAAATTTGTTTCAAATTGATGAACCTTTCTTTAAGTTCATGATTTTTTTAAATCCGTTATATTTTTGAATTCTAGAATTATTTTGTTTTTACAACTTTTTGGAATTTTTTTCTTCTCAAATATCAATGTGCACATTGGCTGGCCCACTAGCGCCGACGCATGAGCACCAGGGAGCCTGGTGCCTGAACCACTCAATAGGAGCTCCCTATCATTTGCGCTGAAGTGTTGATTACCGAAATCACTAATTAAGTAGTACTCCTTTCATAGGTCACTCCCACCTCCTCAGGTTGCGACAAGTGGCGCACTGCATGCACGTCACTTGTTGCAACCTGGGAGTTCTCCCTTTTTTTGTACATCTATTTATTTAAAACGTTTTATTTCTTAAACCGTGCATACAAATCTCGAACCGTTTTCATAGTTGGTTTCCTCAAGGTGAGATCTTTAAAACTGGATCCCATGTTGATAGGTTTTGACGAACTTTTTTTATTAAAAAAATAGGACGAAAAAACCAAACCGGAATCACGTTTTTTCCTTTCCGAAAGAGGCACGGCCATGCCTCTCGTGGAAGGGGAAAACGCGTTTTCCCCTTTTCTGAGAGGCACGGCCGTGCCTCTCGCAGAAGCAAAACCGTGCCTCTTGCGAAAGGGAAAAAAATTAGAAAAAGTTTTTTTCATTTCCGACTCTCGCGAAATCACGACCGTGCCTCTCGTGGTAGGAAAAAAGAAATAGAAAACTTGTTTTTTTTGTTTCCAAGAAGTACGGCCGTGCCTCTCGTGAAAGCAAAATCGTGTCTCTCACTAAAGGAAAAAACAGAAAAAACGTTTTTTTTCGTTTTCAAGAGGCACGACTGTGCCTCTTGCAAAAGCAAAGCCATGCCCCTCGTGAAAGATAAACAAGAAAACACGTTTTTTCACGCAAAATTATTTTTGCAAAATATTTTTCTGGGTCCAAAGTTAAGGAAGACCGGTGAAAAACCAAAAAACAAAAAAAACCCGCAAAAAAATTAAAAGCCGAAAACGCGTATGGGAAAATTAAAAAAATTCGGAGGGAGCGGTCAGAGCGCGACACGGGCCGGCGGCTGAGAGCGCGCCAAGTGATCGTTGTGAGGCTCATCAAGGAGCGCTCGTCAACTTGTTGCTCTCATTTTTTTAGGGGAACTAGTTGCTCTTGTTGATTACTGTATGTAAACATACATTTGTTCAAAAAAAAAAAAAACATACACGGCAGCCACGTGTGTTTCGTATTGGCAAGTCCATGTATTCATCCAGTCGGTTATTTCTGTTTCTCTCAGTTGGTTTAAGAGAAGAGCAAGCATCCGACGAAGAAAAAATCTTATCAAAAATCTTCAAAAACCAGATGGCTCTCTAACCCAAGATCCTACGGAGATGGCGGCCCTCACTAATGAGTTCTACAAGGATTTGTTCCACTCTAAAGGTACTTCGCGTATGGAGAATGTTTTGAATGCATAACCCGTTGAAGTGACAACGGAGATGAACATGAACTTGACGGCGCCGTTCACTCAGGAGGAAGTAAAAAACGGCCCTTTTCTAGATGTACCTCACGAAAGCACTCGGTCCTGACGGATATCCAGCACATTTTTTTTAAAGGCACTGGGAACTGTGCGGGGGAGATGTAACCAATGTGGTCCTTCGTGTTAAACTGTATAGATAAACCTGATACGGTTAGTATTTAGGTTGTAGTTATTTGTATAACAACTTGTACTTATCCCGGTTGTAAACCTTAGCGGCTGCTCCTAGAGGCGCCCTATATAATGCAATCACGACCACCGGCCTATGTGTGTCGATCCAATCTATCTCCTCTCGTTTCACATGGTATCAGGCCATCTCGCATAAACTGCTCGATGGGTTCTCCCTCCACCGCCGCCATGACCTCCTCAGCCCTTGCTTCTCTGCCCATGCCGTCCGGTCTCGCGGCACCGCCGTCTTCCGCTGTTCCCCAACCCTCTGCTAGCCTCATTACTGCCAAGCTCACCTCCTCCAACTATCTTCTCTGGAATGCTCAGATCCTCCCTCCCCTTCGCATCGCCGGTGTCACCGGCTATGTCGACGGCACCACCCCCACTCCTGCTCGCCTCCTTCCTGCCGATGACAAGGGGGAGCGCGCTCCTAATCCGGAGTACGCTACTTGGTTCCGTCAGGATCAGATCATCCTGAGTTACCTGCTGGCCTCGCTCACCGACGATGTGCTTCAGCATGTCCACCTCTTCGACACCTCCCGCGCCATCTGGGCGCACCTCGAGGAGATGTACGTCACGCACTGCCGTGCCAGCGTGGTGCAGATCAAGATGGATATGATGAACTTCCGCAAGGGCAACCTCTCCATGGTCGACTACTTCGCCAAGATTCGCTCCAACGCCGATCAGCTCGCTGCGGCGGGCCGTCCCATGCGAGAGGAGGACATCATCACCGCCTTCATCACCGGCCTCGACAGCGACTATGAGCCACTCATCACGGCTATCACCACCCGAATCGACGTCATGACGCTGGGCGAACTTTACTCCCACGCCATCTCCTTCGAGCGCCGCCGTGAGTACCACGCGGCTCGTCTTCAACTCCACACGGGTGGCTCTTCTGTCAACTACGTCACACGCGACAACAACGGCAACTCCAACAACCGTGGCAAAGGCAACTACCGCGGCAAGGGTCGCGGCAACTCCGGTGATCGCGGTGACTACAACAACAATAACCGCGGCGGCTACCGCGGTGATCGTGGTGGTGGCGGCAATTGCCAAAATGCAAACGGCAACCGCGGCGGTGGTGACCGCGGTGACCACGGTGGTGGCAGTGATGCACGCCTGCAGTGCCAGCTCTGCCGGGGCCCTGGGCACTATGCCTGGGAATGTGCTCAACGTTACAACCACGCCTTCCAGCCTCAGCACTCCAAGATGGCGGGTCTCGCAGCTGCATCACCACCATCCATCCTCGGTGATCCTACCTGGTTCACTGACATGGGGGCCACCGATCACATCACGTCGGATCTTGACCGCCTCACCGTGAGGGAAAAATACCCTGGACAGGACCGCATCCACACCGCCGACGGATCAGGTTTGCACATAGCTCATCGTGGTCATGCTCTTCTTCCTACTCCCTCTGCCAATCTCAAACTTCGTAACATACTACATGTCCCAAATGCCGATAAGAATCTTCTTTCTGTTAATCGCCTTGCCACTGATAATCATGCTTATCTAAAATATTATCCTACTCATTTTCTTATGAAGGATTTGACAACCAAGCGGGTCCTTCTTCAAGGCAGATGTGAAAATGGGCTCTATCCCATTCGGCCCTCACGCTCTCATGTCCTGTCCTCAGTTAGGCTCTCTGCTGAAGATTGGCATGCTAGGCTCGGCCATCCATCCACACAAGTAGTTCAACATGTTTTGGCATCCAATAAATTAGCATCGTCGAGTCGGGCTTTGACCCATGTGTGTAATGCTTGTCAACAAGGCAAAGCACATCAGCTACCCTTTCCTAGATCCTCAAGTGTGTCTTCAGTTCCTTTAGAACTTATTTTTTCAGATGTGTGGGGACCTGCCAAAACATCTTCTGGTGGGTTCCAATACTATGTTTTATTCATTGATGATTATAGTAAATTTGTGTGGATTTATCTTCTTAAACGAAAGTGTGATGTGTTTGATGTCTTTCGTGATTTTCTTGCCCATGTTGAACGCCTTCTTTCTCGTAAAATCTTGTGTGTTCAATCCGACTGGGGTGGGGAATACGAAAAACTTAGCAACACATTCTTTCCTCAACTTGGCATTGCTCATCATGTCTCTTGTCCACACACACATCAACAAAATGGATCGGCCGAAAGGAAGCACCGTCACATTGTTGACATGGGTCTCTCATTGTTATCACATGCGTCCATGCCCCTCCGTTTTTGGGACGAGGCGTATTTATCTGCATGTTATCTTATCAACCGATTACCCAGCCGCGTCATTGGCAATATGAGTCCCATGGAAAAATTGTTTTCCACCAAGCCAGACTATGTCTCTCTTCGCACATTTGGATGTGCATGTTGGCCCAACTTGCGCCTGTATAACACCCACAAACTCGCGTTTAGATCCCAACAATGTGTTTTTGTCGGGTACAGTATTCGTCACAAAGGCTACAAATGTCTTCACGTCCCTACAGCTCGTGTATATATATCACGCGATGTTATCTTTGATGAAAAAATATTTCCCTTTGCCAATGACCAACCCTCCCCAATACCACCTCGCATTGCTGAACATGCCATTCTTTTATTTCCATATGACCACATGAACTATGGTGCATCTGTTTCTCGGACTAATCTGGATGCAGGTACTGCTTCGGCGCAGAAAATCCCTTCAACGGAATCCCAGGCGAATCCTGTCTCCCGATCCGCCGCCGTATCCACCTCGGATCGCGTGTCGCCTGACGATAGCGACGTGGCGGCAGCCGTACGAGGGGAGCCAGGCGACAGTGCGCCAGTCGTCCGCATCGGGCCCGCGTCTCTGCCGCCCGCCAATCCCGTGGCTCCTGAGGGCGAGCGGGCCGAGACGTCTCCTGTGTCGGCTTCTGCATGCGCACGACCGGCCCACGCTGAGGCGGGGCCCACCCCTGCACGGACTGCTGTGTCCACTGCCTCGCCCTTGGATGTGGCCCAGCTGGCGACTGCGGAGCGGGCCGTTACCGCTGACGGCGCTGGATCCGAGGGAGATCTGGTGGCAGCTCCTGCTTCCTCGTCTGACACGGGATCCTAGGGGGATTCGCCTGGGCGCTCGTCTGCATGTGCCTCGCCTGGATCTTCTGTGGCTGGTGGATCCGCTGCTCCGCCTGCTCATACAATGACGACGCGCACACGCGATCACACCGGAAACCAAAACAACGTACGGATGGTACTATCGCATATAATCCGTATAGTCGTGCCTTCCTGGCTCAGCGGGAACCAGTTGATCATCGTGAAGCAGTTTCATCTCCGGAGTGGCGGCTGGCTATGCAACTTGAGCTCGATGCGTTACGACAGAATGGTACATGGACTTTGGTTCCTCCTCCTCCTCGTGTCAACGTCATCGACTGCAAATGGGTGTTCAAAATCAAACACAAACCAGATGGCACTATTGATTGGTACAAGGCACGTCTGGTTGCAAAGGGGTTCAAACAACGCTATGGCTTGGACTATGATGATACGTTCAGTCCGGTCATTAAACCTGTCACCGTGCATCTGGTTCTCTCCATTGCAGTCTCTCGTGGATGGTGTTTACGTCAGTTGGACGTTCAAAATGCTTTTCTTCATGGCATTCTTCAAGAAGAGGTATACATGCGCCAACCTCCTGGATTTGTGAATCCCTCGGCGCCTCACCATTTGTGCAAACTCCACAAAGCTCTATATGGCCTCAAGCAGGCTCCTCGAGCGTGGTATTCTCGGCTGAGTTTTAGGCTTCAACAACTTGGTTTCCTTGCATCCAAAGCTGACACGTCTTTGTTTGTCTACAACCGAAGTGGTGTCACCATTTTTATGCTTGTGTATGTAGATGACATTATTGTCGCCAGCTCTTCTACCACTGCTACTACCAAGCTACTTGCTGATCTTCAAGCCTCCTTTGCTCTCAAGGATCTCGGTCCCTTGCATTATTTTCTTGGAGTACATGTGGAGTCATCGCCAGGGGGAATAGTTCTGTCTCAGCAGAAGTATATTAGCGACATTCTTCGCCGTGCAAACATGGAGAATTGCAATGTCTCTACCACGCCCATGTCCTCCAGTGAGAAACTCAGCAAGGAAAGTGGATCACCATTGTCTCAGGAGGATAGTACCAAGTATCGCAGCTTGGTTGGAGCTCTTCAGTACCTAACACTCACGAGGACAGATATCTCCTTTGCAGTTAATCGTGTGTGTCAGTTCCTCCATGCACCTACGACGGCACATCTCTCTCCAGCAAAGAGGATTTTGAGATACTTAAAGTATACTCACAGTATGGGTCTGTCTATTCGCAAGTCACCCTCTATGCTGTTGAGCTGTTTTTCAGATGCAGACTGGGCGGGATGCAGTGATGATCGCCGATCCACAGGTGGTTTTGCGGTCTTTCTTGGACCCAATCTTGTTTCCTGGAGTTCAAGGAAGCAAGCAACAGTATCTAGGTCAAGCACGGAATCTGAATATAAGGCACTTGCAAATGGAACAGCTGAAGTAATATGGATACAGTCAGTTCTTGGAGAACTTGGGTTTTTTCTCTCTCGAGCCCCTGTTCTGTGGTGTGACAATTTAGGAGCCACTTACCTATCTGCGAATCCAGTGTTTCATGCCAGAACCAAGCACATAGAAGTGGACTTCCAGTTTGTTCGTGAACGAGTTGCAGCCAAGGCACTTGATGTTCGTTTCATATCTTCCAAGGAGCAAGTTGCAGATATATTCACCAAGCCTCTAGCTGAGATGCCGTTTGTCTTAAATAGGCACAATCTGAATCTTTGTGTAGGAAGTTCAGATTGAGGGGGAATGTTAAACTGTATAGATAAACCTGATACGGTTAGTATCTAGGTTGTAGTTATCTTGTATAACAACTTGTACTTATCCCGGTTGTAAACCCTAGCGGCTGCTCCTAGAGGCGCCCTATATAATGCAATCACGACCACTGGCCTATGTGTGTCGATCCAATCTATCTCCTCTCGTTTCACACTTCGAATCCTTAAGAGGGGAGGAGATCCCTGACGTAATTAACAATACTTTGTTAGTACTTATCCCTAAGGTCAATCCGGTTCAGTTATCGCAATTTTGTCCTATCAGCTTATGTAATGTGGTATAAATATTGCCTCAAAGGTCTTAGCTAATAGATTGAACCAGATTTTGCTAGACATTATTTCGGAGGAGCAATCCGCTTTTGTCCCGGGGCATTTGATCATTGACAACATCATAACAGCCTATGAATGTCTGCACTTCATGAGGAGAAATAAAGCAAAGACGAATAGGTTTTGTGCTATGAAGTTGGACATGATGAAAGCCTATGATCGTGTAGAATGGAGTTATCTTGAGGCTATTATGATCAAGCTGGGATTTGCACTATCTTGGGTGGCCTTGGTAATGAGGATGGTAAGCTCAGTTAAATTCTCAGTTCTTTTTAATGGTGGCAAGTTGGATGAGTTTACACCAACGAGAGGGATCCATCAGGGGGACCCAATTTCTCCATACCTGTTTTGCTTGCAGCGGAGGGCCTTACGTGCCTCTTAAAAACATAAGATGAATCATCGCACCTCAGTGGAATACGAGTTGCTCCATGGGCTCCGCAGGTAAGCCACTTGCTCTTCGCAGATGATAGCGTGCTGTTTGTCAAAGCCAGTTCTAATGGAGCAAATGAGTTGTCCTCCTTGATGGAGACTTACTGCCAAGCTTTGGGTCAAAGAATTAACTTGGCCAAGTCATCAGTCTTCTTTAGCAAGGGCTGCCCTAATACCTTGCAGGTAGAGGTGATGAACTCTCTCAATATTGCTAATGAATCACTCTCAGATAGATATCTTGGGATGCCCACTGATGTTGGTAACATCCATAATGGTGCCTTCAAGTTCCTAAAGGATAGAGTGTGGAGCAAGATAAAAGGATGGATGAAAAAACTCTTATCTTCAGGTGGCAAGGAGGTCTTCATTAAATCAGTAGCATAGGCTGTCCCAGTATATTATATGTCTTGTTTCAAGCTTCCACGGGGATTACGTGAACACATCATCACATTGATACAAAAAATTTGGTGGGGGAGTAAGGAAGGACAAAGGAAACCAAGTTGGGTTTCATGGAGCATAATGACAAGGCCCAAGTTTTGTGGAGGGCTTGGGTTCCGGGACATAGAACTTTTCAACCTCGCCTTACTTGCCTAGCAGGCTTGGCGAGTGCTATGGAACCTAGCTCCCTAAGTGCCCGGGTCTTCAAAGCCAAGTATTTTAGCAATACTGATTTCCTATCAGCTGAATTGGGCGCGGCTCCTTCACAGATCTGGAGATCCATCTTGGAAGGACGTGATTGATAACCCACAAGTATAGGGGATCACAACAGTTTTCGAGGGTAGAGTATTCAACCCAAATTTATTGATACAACACAAGGGGAGCCAAAGAATATTCTCAAGTATTAGCAGCTGCGTTGACAATTCAACCACACTTGAAAGACTTAATATTTGCAGCAAAGTATTTAGTAGCAAACTAGTATGGAATTGACGGTAACAGTGGAAAAAGTAATAGTAGCAGTTTTATAGTAATCGTAACAATGGCAACGGAGAAGTAACTAAGAAAAGATCAATATGAAATGAGCTCGTAGGCAACGGATCAATGATGGATAATTATGTCGGATGCAATTCATCATGCAACAGTTATAACATAGGGTGACACAGAACTAGCTCCAGTTCATCAATGTAATGTAGGCATGTATTCCGAATATAGTCATACGTGCTTATGGAAATGAACTTGCATGACATCTTTTGTCCTACCCTCCCGTGGTAGCGGTGTCCTATTGGAAACTAAGGGATATTAAGGCCTCCTTTTAATAGAGTATCGGACCAAAGCATTAGCACTTAGTGAATACATGAAATCCTCGAACTACGGTCATCACCGGGAAGTGTCCCGACTATTATCACTACGTGGTTTTCCGGATCATAACACGTAGTAGGTGACTATAACTTGCAAGATAGGATCAAGAACTCACATATATTCATGAAAACATAATAGGTTCAGATCTGAAATCATGGCACTCGGGCCCTAGTGACAAGCATTAAGCATGGCAAAGTCATAGCAACATCAATCTTAGAACATAATGGATACTAGAGATCAATCCCTAACAAAACTAACTTGATTACATGGTAAACCTCATCCAACCCATCACCGTCCAGCAAGCCTATGATGGGATTACTCACGCACGGCGGTGAGCATCATGAAATTGGTGATGGAGGATGGTTGATGATGATGACGGCGACGGATTCCCCTCTTCGGAGCCTCGAATGGACTCCAGATCAGCCCTCCCGAGGAAGATTAGGGCTTAGCGGCAGCTCCGTATCATAAAACACGATGAATCCTTCTCTCTGATTTTTTCTCCCCGAACGTGAATATATGGAGTTGGAGTTGAGGTCGGTGGAGGTCCTGGGGGGCCACGAGGCAGGGGGCGCCCCCCAGGGGGGTGGGAGCGCCCTGCACCCTCGTGGACAGGGTGTGGGCCCCCTTACATTGATTCTTTCGCCAATATTTTTTATTAATTCCCAAACATGACTCCGTGGAGTTTCAGGTCATTCCGAGAACTTTTATTTCTGCACAAAAATAACACCATGGTAGTTCTGCTGAAAACAACGTTAGTCCGGGTTAGTTCCATTCAAATCATGCAAGTTAGAGTCCCAAACAAGGGAAAAAGTGTTTGGAAAAGTAGATACATTGGAAACGTATCAAATCCCCCAAGCTTAAACCTTTGCTTGTCCTCGAGCAATTCAGTTAACAAACTGAAAGTGATAAAGAAAAACTTGTACAAACTCTGTTTGATCTTGTTGTTGCAAATATGTAAAGCCAGCATGCAAATTTTCAGCAAAGATTATGAACTAACCATATTCACAATAACATTTAGGTCTCATGTTTACTCATATCGATGGCATAATCAACTAGCGAGCAATAATAATAAATCTCGGATGACAATACTTCCTCAAAACAATCATAATATGATATAACAAGATGGTATCTCGCTAGCCCTTTCCGAGACCGCAAAACATAAATGCAGAGCACCCTTGAAGATCAAGGACTGACTAGACATTGTAATTCATGGCAAAAGAGATCCAATCATAGTCATACTTAATGTAAATTAATAGTAATGAATGCAAATGACAACGGTGCTCTCCAACTGGTGTATGATGACTCAACATAAAAGTAAATAGATAGGCCCTTCGCAGAGGTAAGCAGGGATTTGTAGAGGTGCCCGAGCTCGAGTTTTGAAATAGAGATAAATAATATTTTGAGCGGCATGCTTTCATTGTCAACATAACAACCAAGAGATCTCGATATCTTCCATGCTACATACATTATAGGCGGTTCCCAAACAGAATTGTAAAGTTTATACTCCCCCACCACTAACGAGCACATTCCACGGCTGGTCCGAAACAATGGGTACTGTCCAACTAACAACTATCCTGGGGGAGTTTTGTTTGCAATTATTTTGATTTGATTTGAGCATGGGACTGGGCATCCCGGTTACCGGCCATTTTCTCGTGAATGATGACCGGAGTCCACTCATCGTGAGAATAACCCACCTAGCATGGAAGATATAGACAACCCTAGTTGATGCATGAGCTATTCGAGCATACAAAACATAATTTCATTTGAAGGTTTAGAGTTTGGCACATACAAATTTACTTGGAACGGCAGGCAAATACCGCATATAGGAAGGTATGGTGGACTCATATGGAATAACTTTGGGGTTTATGGAAGTGGATGCACAAGCAGTAATCCCGCTTAGTACAAGTGAAGGCTAGAAAGAGAATGGGAAGTGACCAACTAGAGAGCGATTATAGTCATTAACATGCATTAAGATTAACCAACAATGAGTGCAAACATGAGTAGGATATAAATCACCATGAACATAAATATCGTGAAGGCTATGTTGATTTTGTTTCAACTACATGAGTGTACATGTGCCAAGTCAAGCCAATCATTCAAACAAGGATACCACCCTATCATACCACATCACAACCATTTTAATAGCATGTTGGCACGCAAGACAAACCATTATAAACTCCTAAGCTAATTAAGCATGGCATGAGCAACTATAATCTCTAATTGTCATTGCAACGATGTTTCATTCATAATAGGCTGAATCAGGAAAGATGAACTACCCGTATTTACAAAAACAAGATAGGTCGAGTTCATACCAGCTTCTCTCATCTCAATCCATCATATATCGTCATTATTGCCTTTCACTTGCACGACCGAATGGTGTGGAAAATAATAATAGTGCACGTGCATTGGACTAAGTTGGAATCTGCAAGCATTTAATTCAAAGGAGAAGACAAGGTAATATGGGCTCTTGGTTAGATCAACAATAATGCATATGAGAGCCACTCAACATTTTCATCATGGTATTCTCCTCTCGACCCCAAAGAAAAGAAAAGAAATTCAAGGAAAAAGAAAACTATTTACACGGGAAAGCTCGCAACAAGCAAAAGAAGAGCGGGAAATCTTTTTGGTTTTTCTTTTAATTTTACTACTACAAGCATGGAAAGTAAACTAGCTAAAAGATACAACTATTTTTTTTGGTTTTTTGCAAAGTTTTTCAAACACACAAGAAGAAAGCAAGAAAAGAAAATAAACTAGCATGGATACTACAATGAAAAAGTATGAGCACCGACAACTAGAATGAGTGTGTGAACATAAATGTAATGTTGGTGAGAAATACGTACTCCCCCAAGCTTAGGCTTTTGGCCTAAGTTGGTCTATGGCCGCGGCTGGCCTGGTGGATATCCAAAGTCGTAGTTGGGGTTGTACTGAGATGCAGCAGCTACTGCCTGCAGAGCTGCTGCTTGAAGGCGAGCTGCCTCCGTCCTCCTCTCATATTCATTTGCCTCCTCCCTGGTTATAAAATATCTCCTGTTTACCTAAAAGTTGAAGAAAGTAGGAGTAGAGAGAGTAATATGGACAGTACGCCGTCTGTCAAAGATTAGTCGGTACTGGAGGAACTGATCGTTCCTCTCAAGAAACTGATGGCGAACCATAGCATTGTAATCTAGATAAGCAGGTGGCAACTCAATATCATCTCCATTTATGGGTACACCAAGATAGTTAGCTAAACAAGTTGCATAAATTCCACCAAACAAATCTCCACTTTTACTGTTAAGATATAACCTTCGTGCAACAATGGCCCCCAAGTTATATTGTTTATCACCTAATACCGCACTCTTGAGGACACTAAGATCTGGGACGCACATGTGACAAAGCTCATCTTTACCGTTAATGCATCTACCTATAAAGAGAGCAAAGTAATGTATGGAAGGAAAATGAATGCTCCCTATGGTAGCTTGTGTGATCTCTCTAGTTTCTCCCACAGTGATACTAGCAATAAAATCTTTATATTCAGATTTGCGAGGTTCACTAAAGTTGCCCCACTGTGGAATTTTACAAGCAATGTTAAAATCTTCAAGGTCCATGGTGTAAGATTTATCATAAAGGTCAAATAAAATAGTGTGAGTGTTGCGCGTGGATGAAAATTTAAACCTCCTCACAAAGGAATCAGTGAGGTAATAGTATTGTCGGCACTTATCTGATACGAAGTCCTCAAGATCAGCATTATGTACATATGCATCAAATTCATCCTTCAAGCCTGCTTGGACCATAAACTCTTCCGACGGACATTCACAAGGCCGCACTTGCGCTTCCCTTGGTGGTTCAAGGTCCGGCTCACGTATCGTGAGCCTTGGTTCTTGCTTCCTTGAAGAGCCTCCTTGGTACATTTTCTTAAACATTTTTCTTCCTCTGAAAAATTTCTAAAATTTTTAGTGACTCAAAATAAAAGTGAATCAAACTCAACAAGATTGATAGCAACTACTCCCACTAGTGCCTAGAGGCTAAATCATGCATTAAAACTACTTTAGACCATATAAATTTGACATGCAAGCTCAAGAACATGGTCACCTTAGCAGCAAAAATTTGCAATAAATAAAGCACTAGAACAAAAACTAATTGGACCATTAGAGGAGTCACATACCGAAGAACAATCCCCCAAAGCAGTTTTATGAATGGAGCTTTGAGCAAGGAGATAAAAAATGGCAGCAAAACGAGCTAGAACACGGGTTTGAGCTACGGGATGATTTTTTCTGGAGGAAGACGAAGTGTGTGGGTGCTGGAATAAGTGGAGGGGGTCTACGTGGGGCCTATGAGGCAGGGGCGCGCCCCAGGGGGGTGGCCATGCCCTGTACCCTAGTGGCCAAATGGTGGGTCCCCCTGGTGTGTTCTAAGTGCTAGAAGTTCTCAAATATTCTACAAAAAATCATACTCTATTTTCAGGGCATTTGGAGAACTTTTATTTTTGAGGTATTTTTTTGATTCCATGGATAATTCAGAAAACAGACAAAAAAATAATACTATTTTTACTTTATTTAATCTAAATAACAGAAAGAAGATGGAGGGTGCAGAAGGTTGTTCTTTCCAACTTCATCCATCTCATGCTCATCAAAAGGAATCCACTAACAAGGTTGATCATGTCTTGTTAACAGACCTCTTTCGAATAACATGAAATCGGAGAATTTTCGAATAACACTAAGTTACCTCAACGGGGATATGCATGTCCCCAACAATAAGAATATCATATTTCTTTTTGACACTAGGAAGAGGGAATCCAAAACCTCCAATAGTAATCGTTGAAAGTTTTCCAATAGAATTGATACTATGAACTTGAGGTTGTTTCTTCGGAAAGTGTACCGTATGCTCATTACCATTAACATAAAAAGTGACATTGCCTTTGTTGCAATCAATAACAACCCCTGCAGTATTTAGAAAAGGTCTACCAAGGATGATCGACATACTGTCGTCCTCGGGGATATCAAGAATAACAAAGTCCGTTAAAATAGTAATGTTTGCAACCACAACAGGCACATCCTCACAAATACCGACGGGTATAGCAGTTGATTTATCGACCATTTGCAAAGAGATTTCAGTAGGTGTCAAACTTATTCAAATCAAGTCTACCATACAAAGAGAGAGGCATAAGACTAACACCGGCTCCAAGATCACATTGAAGTCTTCTTGTTTAACAATAAAATTATCAAACTCATCCAAGCATTGGCTAGCAGACTTATTATGAGGAATATCACATTCATCAAATCTATAGAGAGATTTTACCTTTACTACCTGTGTCGGGTTATCAAGACCATGTATTTCTTCAATAGGTGGTAAATTCTTAACATCTTCAGCTTGAATACCTTTTTCTTTCATAGATTTCTTTGCCTCTTGCATATCTTCAGGACTGAGAAATAGAATACCACTTTTCTTCAGAGTTGGCTTAGGAGTTGGTTCAGGAAGTGTCCAATCATTATCATTACTCAATATATTATTCAATAGCAATTCAGCTTGCTTAACAGTTCTTTCTCTGAAAACACAACCAGCACAACTATCTAGGTGGTCTCTGGAAGCATCAATTAGTCCATTATAAAAGATATCAAGTATTTTGTTTTTCTTGAGAGGTTGATCAGGCAAAGCATTAAGTAATCGGAGAAGCCTCCCCCAAGCTTGTTGGAGACTCTCTTCTTCAATTTGCACAAAATTAAATATTTCCCTTAAGGCAGCTTGTTTGTTATGAGCGGGGAAATATTTTGTAGAGAAGTAATAAATCATATCCTGGGACTACGCACACAACCAGGAGCAAGAGAATTAAACCATATCTTAGCGTCACCCTTTAATGAGAAAGGAAACAATTTAAGGATATAATAATAGCGAATTTTTTCCTCGTGAGTAAATAGGGTGGCTATATCATTCAATTTAGTAAGATGTGCCACAACAGTTTCAGATTCATAGCCATAGAAAGGATCGGATTCAACCAAAGTAATTAAATCAGGATCAACAGAGAAATCATAATCCTTATCAGTTACACAGATAGGTGAAGTAGCAAAAGCAGGGTCATATTTCATTCTAGCATTCAAAGACTTTTTTCATCTTAGCTAACGGTTTCTTAAGATCATATCTATCAATGCAAGCAAAAAGGTCTCTAGCAGTTTCTTCATCCATAACATAACCCTCAGGCACCACAGGAAATTCATATCTAGGGGGAGAATCTTCATCATCACTTTCATCAATATCATCATTTTCAATAATTTCATTCTCTCTAACCCTAGCAAGTTGTTCATCAAGAAATTCACCTAATGGCACATTATTATCAAGCAGAGAAGTAGTATCATCATAAGCATCATGCATAGAAGAAGTGGCATCATCAATAACATGCGACATATCAAAAACAATAACAGGTGTGGGTGTTGCAAGTTTACTAAAAACAGAAGGTGAATCAAGTGCAGAGCTAGATGGCAGTTCCTTACCTCCCCTCGTAGTAGAGGGAAAGATCTTGGTTCTTTCATTTTTCAAATTCCTCATAGTGATCAACAGATATAAATCCCAAGTGACTCAAAGAATAGAGCTATGCTCCTCGGCAATGGCGCCAGAAAAGAGTCTTGATAACCCACAAGTATAGGGGATCAGAACAGTTTTCAAGGGTAGAGTATTCAACCCAAATTTATTGATACAACACAAGGGGAGCCAAAGAATATTCTCAAGTTTTAGCAGCTGCGTTGACAATTCAACCACATCTAAAAGACTTAATATTTGCAGCAAAGTATTTAGTAGCAAACTAGTATGGAATTGACGGTAACAGTGGAAAAAGTAATAGTAGTAGTTTTGTAGTAATCGTAACAATGGCAACGAAGAAGTAACTAAGAAAAGATCAATATGAAATGAGCTCATAGGCAACAGATCAATGATGGATAATTATGTCGGATGCAATTCATCATGCAACGGTTATAACATAGGGTGACATAGAACTAGCTCCAGTTCATCAATGTAATGTAGGCATGTATTCCGAATATAGTCATACGTGCTTATGGAAATGAACTTGCATGACATCTTTTGTCCTACCCTCCCGTGGCAGCGGGGTCCTATTGGACACTAAGGGATATTAAGGCCTCCTTTTAATAGAGTACCGGACCAAAGCATTAGCACTTAGTGAATACATGAACTCCTCGAACTACGGTCATCACCAGGAAGTGTCTCGACTATTATCACTACGTGGTTTGCCGGATCATAACACGTAGTAGGTGACTATAACTTGCAAGATAGGATCAAGAACTCACATATATTCATGAAAACATAATAGGTTCAGATCTGAAATCATGGCACTCGGGCCCTAGTGACAAGCATTAAGCATGGAAAAGTCATAGCAACATCAATCTTAGAACATAATGGATACTAGAGATCAATCCCTAACAAAACTAACTTGATTACATGGTAAATCTCATCCCACCCATCACCGTCCAGCAAGCCTACGAATGGATTACTCACGCACGACGGTGAGCATCATGAAATTGGTGATGGAGGATGGTTGATGATGACGACGGCGATGGATTCCCCTCTTCGGAGCCCCGAACGGACTCCAGATCAGCCCTCCCGAGGAAGATTAGGGCTTAGCGGCGGCTCCGTATCGTAAAACGTGATGAATCCTTCTCTCTGATTTTTTCTCCCCGGACGTGAATATATGGAGTTGGAGTTGAGGTCGGTGGAGGTCCTGGGGGGCCACGAGGCAGCGGGCGCGCCCCAGGGGGGTGGGCGCGCCCTGCACCCTCGTGGACAGGGTGTGGGCCCCCTTACATTGATTCTTTCGCCAATATTTTTTATTAATTCCCAAACATGACTCCGTGGAGTTTCAGGTCATTCCGAGAACTTTTATTTCTGCACAAAAATAACACCATGGCAGTTCTGCTGAAAACAACGTTAGTCCGGGTTAGTTCCATTCAAATCATGCAAGTTAGAGTCCAAAACAAGGGCAAAAGTGTTTGGAAAAGTAGATACATTGGAGACGTATCAGTGATGTCCTTGTTCAAGGACTTATCAGAAGAATCGGTGATGGTGTTTCGACCAATGCTTGGAGGCACAACTGGCTCCCGCGCCCCCATAACATGAGGCCAATTGTATGCAGAACACAACATCAACCATAAGTAGTGGCCGAGTTGATGCTGCCGGGAGTGGAGTGGAATAGACTGTTGACCAATGAGGTCTTTCTGCCCTCGGATGCCAGAGCTATAATTGAGATTCCGCTGTGTACAATTGAAAGGATCGATATAGTTGACTAGAGCGGGGGGGGGGGGGGTGAATAGGCAACTAACAATTTTTAGCTTTTCTTTACCAAATTAAACTTTGCATCAAAGTAGGTTGTCTAGAAATGCTGCTAGGTGAACAACCTATATGATGCAACAACAACAAGCACACAAGCAAGCAAGGGATATAATACAAGTAAGCTTGCAAAAGTAAAGGTGTGAGATAACCAAGAGTGGAGCCGGTGGAGACGAGGATGTGTTACCGTAATTCCTTCCTTTTGAGGGGAAGTACGTCTCCGTTAGAGCGGTGTGGAGGCACAATGCTCCCCAAGAAGCCACTAGGGCCACCGTATTCTCCTCACGCCCTCACACAATGCGATGTCGTGATTCCACTATTGGTGCCCTTGAAGGCGGCGACCGAACCTTTACGAACAAGGTTGGGGCAATCTCCACAACTTAATTGGAGGCTCCCAACGACACCACAGAGCTTCACCACAATGGACTATGGCTCTGAGGTGACCTCAACCATCTAGGGTGCTCAAACACCCAAGAGTAACAATTCGCTAGGGATTAGTGGGGGGAATCAAATTTCTCTTAGTGGAAGTGTAGATCGGGGCCTTCTCAACCAATCCCGAGCAAATCAACAAGTTTGATTGGCTAGGGAGAGAGATCGGGCGAAAATGGAGCATGTAGAAACAATGGAGCTTGGGGATGGAAGAGGTGGTCAACTAGAGGAAGAAGACACCCCTTATATAGTGGAGAGACAAATCCAACCGTTATCCACTTACTCAGCCAGCGACCTGCGGTACTACCGCTCCAGACACGCGGTACTACCGCAGGGGCTCACGGTACTATCGTGGTGGGCCGCGGTACTACCGCTGCAGCGGCAGGGGCTAGTCCAGGCCAGAGCCGCCAAGGCTGAGAGTGGTACTGCCGCTGACGCGGTACTACCGCTCCCCCTTGCGGTACTACCGCAAGGCCAGGATGGACTAGGCTGGGAAGGGCACAGATGAATAAAAATACATCCGTGTCTACTTCCGCTGAAAATTGAATGGTGCAAAAATCCGACACGGTACTACCGCGCCTGGCTTGCAGTACTACCGCGCAGGGAGCGGATGTAAAAAAATTACAACCGCCCCTGCTTCCGCTCGTGCTACTGAGCCGGACCAGGACTCACGGTACTACCGCGCACCTGGGGCGGTACTACCGCGTAGGGCACGGATGTAAAAAATTACATCCGCCCCTACATCCGCAAGAGGGCTGAGCCTGGCCTGAGGCCACGGTACTACAGCTCCATAGGAGCGGTACTACCTTGTGCGCCTATGGTACTACCGCTCCTAGGAGCAGTACTACCGCATGCCTCAAACAGCAGCACTTAGTAATCCTTATTTTTGCACAATAAAGGAGATAACGGAGGAAGCTCCAGAGCGTAAAAGGAAAGTCGGGGAAATGGGAGAAAACATGTACGTGATGATTCCACCCAAACCTTTCCACCGCGGACCCCCTCTTAATAGTACGGCTATCCTACGACTCAAATCCACCAAAAGAGACGTAGAACACCACCATCTTCAATAGTCTTCGAGGGGTACCAAACCGTCTTGTGCCTAACGATGAAGCGACTGAAATACTCAAGGCACACGATTAGTCCGCAAAAGCATTATCATCAATCACCAAAACACCTTAGGGATAAACATGCCCTTACAATCTCCCCCTTTTTGGTGGATTGATGACAATACGGGATTTGCACGAAGGGAAAGAATATAGCACAAGCAAACCCCACATCTCTAGAATATAGGCGAGCTCCCCCTAGATTTGTGCTAGAGAGTAAAGTGCTTTGGACTGCATGGCACGAATACTAGGATCACCACTCCCCCTATATTATAGAGACAAAGCATATCTTGCAATAATAAGGCTAACACTAAACAAGATAGTAAATATGAGCATAACATAAATAGCACGAAATAGCATAGGCTCAATAAGGTAAAAAGGTACGATAGAGTGCATATGTCTTACACCACATGATAGACCAAGTCTCACGAGCAAACTAAACCAAAGCAAAGCAAGGTTCAACGGAACAAACACGAGCAAAGCAAACACAAGCACGAAACAAGACTCTCGCAAATCCCTACACTCTCTCCCCCTTTGGCATCGAGACGCCAAAAAGGCAGAGAGGACACCTACACACAAGTGGTGGCTCAAGCGGAGTAGTCAGATGCACGGTCCTCGTCAGACTCGGCAGCAGGAATGGTCTCCTCGACGTCGTCCTCAGAATCGGTCCACTTGAAGCCTTGTTTCGCCATCCACTCAGCCTCTGGAGTGATGCGATCCTCAGAACCGCCAGAAATGTCCTCTCCAAACAGCCTCATGATCTTCTTGTCCCAGCAGCGGCTCTCCTTGGAGGCAACATGAGACCTATACTGACCCTTGGCCTGCATGTAGAACAAGGTCTTCATCTTGTTCTTCAGCCTCTTGTCCTAAGATGGCTCAGAAGTGGGAGGGGTGTAACCCTCAGAGCTGACCTCATCTGCTGGCTCCTCCTCATCCTCATCTGCATCCACATCCATGGCAGCCGCAATCTCAGCACGAGAAGTGGTGTTAGCCCACTGAGGCTTGACACGGAGCCGGACGGAATCATGTCGAATCCAATCAGGGGCCTCAAAGTCATCATGAGGGTAGAGCTTCTCCCAAGTTGCAGAGATCAACAGAAATAGATACGGTCCATAGATGGGGACCTTGCGGTTGAAGATGGCAAACCGAAGCTCACACCACATGATGTGTGAGACATCAAGTGGTAACGTCTGAGAGTTGCGCGCTTCTTCACATAGGAGCAACATGTCCACAAGATAAGTGTGTACCTTGTCCTTATCCCCAATGCGTGGGAAGAGTGAGTTGCGGAAGATCCGGTACATGATGTCAAGGAAAGAGTTGAGCACCCACGAAGACTTGCCACTAGAGAGCTTCTTCTCAACAAGGAAAGGCTAAAGCTTGTTCTTGTTGGCAGACTCGGTATTGGCATGAGGATGAACACCTTGGGGTGTGGCGAGCCCCTCATCCGAAACACCAAGCAAAGTCATGAACTCCTTCCAGGTAGCCGTCAGCCGCCGACCATTGGTCATCCAAGTCATCGTCCTGTCCTCATTAGGATGAAAGTACACCAAGGTGAAGAACTGAGCCACAATCTTCGGATCATAGTCTTTGTGAAAAGAGATGATATGCTCAATGCCAAACTGCTCCACTAGATCCAGAGCCTCACCAAAGTATGCCCAGTGCTTCTCTTCCCTCATATGATGCATGACGATCCAATGCACATCCACATAGATATTACGCTTGGCCTTGATCACATCCAAATAAATGAGATTTTGCTGCTTGGTCCAGAACAACTCATTCCCTCAAAGGTTGGCACGAGGATTCACATAGGGATTGATCTTCCTTCGAGAGACGAACTCAGCAAGCGACATCTCATCCATACTCATGGCGGGTTCCTTGTCCTTGGTGGCAGTGGTCTTGGTCCTGCGTTGGGGGGCACTAGAGCCCTCAGGAGCTTCATCTTGGTTGTGCAGGCGCTTGGAGCCCGTGTCATGGCTTGGATTGGAACAGCGAGCATGAGCACCTGAGCCACACACCACAAAACAAACACGCAAGAAACGCGAGAAGGATCAGTGCAAAGAACACAACAAAACAGTGAAACAAGTAGAATTCGCACATAATAATTGCCACACGAGAGATTTGACAGCAACTGTAGCACCGCTGGGTCACGCGGAACTAAAAAATTAGTGCCGCTCCAAATCACGGTAGTACCGCGCGCGCGGTAGTACCGCGCTGGAGGTACGGTAGTACCGCACCAGAGGTGTGGTAGTACCGCGCGTTTTCAGATCTGAAATAGCAGTTGAATCTGGGAACTACCGTGACGACAAAGCGGTACTACGGCTGATCAAATCTACCACGGGACAACATATTATGTATAAAGTCTACGCATTACTACTCTCCTCCAACCTACTCTTGCAAAGATTTAGCCTAAAATCTCAAGAACAACTAGCATCTCCCCAAAAACCTAGAAGCAAAAGAACAAACCAAAAAGCGAGGGATTTGGGGAAAGACCTTGGTCCATGGCAAGAGGAAGTGGTGGGGAACGATCCCACCGGTCGGAATCCGAGGAGAGCAGCCGGAGAAGGAGATCCGGCGAGGGTCTCCGGCGCCGTTCGTGCGCAGGAGAGAGAAAGGCAGCGTGGGAAGAAGGAGTGAATGGGTATGGGGGAGTTGGAACTCTCCCTGCCCGCTCTTAACCCCCACGCGTTTGCTACGCCATGGTAGTACCGCGACTCATTGCAGTAGTACCGCCCAGGCGGAAGTACCGCGCCGTGGGCGGTAGTACTGCTCCACCAGCGGTAGTAAAAAATTACTGTCGTGCTGGTTGCGGTAGTACCGTGGCGGACCACGGTAGTACCGTGAACCCAAGAAAATGCAGTTTCAAGCACGGGAGAAAGACGACTTTGCACGGAACCTTCAACAGAACACACACACCAACGAGCTAACAAGCGAAACACCGCAACCAAACAAGAGGCAACAAAGACCAAAACGAGACACAACCTCTCCAAGGAGGGGGCGGTGGCCGGAGCCACCTATGTTTGAGTTGATTGGTATGGCACCGCGAAGAATTATCCTTGGGCCCATGACCAAAACTCGTCTTTGAAGCACATGTACCATAAAAAATGGCTAATGTGAAAGAGTTGATCAATTTATGCATAATGGGGGGATGGAGAGTTCATTGAGAGAACAACACTCCCCCTATGTCCATGCCTACACCTAAACTAGATAACAAGTTGAGTGTGGTGGGATGTGCAAGGGTTCAAGTCACATTGCTCGAATCAATGATATTTAGCTCATGCCTTAACTCGCGAAATCTTGCTTCATCCAAGGGCTTCGTGAAATATCTGCAAGGTTATCATGAGTGTTGACATACTTGAGCTTGATCTCCCCTCGCCTAATATGATCCCGGATGAAGTGATACCGAATCTCAATAGCTTCGTCTTGAAGTGTTGCACCGGGTTGAGAGAAATCTTGATGGCACTTTCATTATCACACCAAAGAGGCACTTTGTCACAAATGACACCATAATTCTTTAAATTTTGCCTCATCCATAGAAGTTGTGCACAACAACTACCGACCGCCACATATTCCGCTTCGGTGGACGAGAGAGACACACAACTTTGCTTCTTGGAAGACCAACTTACCAAAGAGCAACCCAGAAATTGGCACCCTCCGGAAGTGTACTTCCTATCCACTTTGTCTCCCACCCAATCGGAATCCGAATATACTTCAAGCTTGAAGTTTTCTCCTCTTGGGTACCATAAGCCAAAGTTTGGGGTATGAGTCAAATATCGAAAGATTCGCTTGACCACCACATAGTGACGTTCCTTCGGTGTGGCTTGAAACCGTGCACAAATTCCCACACTCAACATGATATCCGGTCTAGATGCACAAAGGTAAAGCAAGGAGCCAATCATGGAGCGATATACCTTTTGATCCACCGCTTTACCATTGGGATCAATGTCAAGTTGGCACTTGGTAGGCATTGGAGTAGAAGCCGGCTTGACATCACTTATCTTGAATCTTTTGAGCATGTCTTGAGTGTATTTGGCTTGGTTGATGAAGGTACCTTCTCTTCTTTGCTTGATATCGAAGCCAAGGAAGAACTTCAACTCTCCCATCGAAGACATCTTGAACTTAGAGGTCATGAGAGCAGCAAATTCCTCATTGAAAACTTTGTTAGGGGAACCAAAGATAATATCATCAACATATAGTTGGCATACAAACAACTCCCCTTTGACCTTCTTAGTAAAAAGAGTGGGATCGATTTGCCCAACCTCAAATCCACGATCTTGTAACAATTCGGTAAGGTGGTCGTACCACGCATGTGGGGCTTGCTTAAGGCCATAGAGTGCCTTATCGAGTTGATACACATGATCCGGGAAGTAGGGATCCTCGAACCCGGGGGGTTGCTTGACATAAACCAACTCATTAATAGGACCATTAAGAAAAGCACTCTTCACATCCATTTAACTTAAAGTTGTGATGAGAAGCGTAAGCAATCAACAAACGAATGGATTCAAGGCGGGCAACGGGAGCAAAGGTTTCACCATAGTCGATACCCTCGACTTGGGAGTAGCCTTGTGCTACCAATCTTGCCTTGTTGTGAATGATGTTCCCATGAGTATCTTGCTTGTTCTTGAATATCCACTTGGTTCCAATGACTTTGTGGTTCCCCGACGGCCTTGGCACCAATCTCCACACCTTGTTGTACTCGAAGTTGTTGAGTTCTTCATGCATGGCATTGAGCCAATCCAAATCTTCGAGCGCCTCATAGACCTTTTGGGGTTCAACACAAGAGACAAATGCATGATGTTCACAATAGTTTGCTAATTGTCTACGAGTGCTTACCCCCTGTCTTAGGCTTCCAACCACATTCTCCACGAGATGACCTTTTGTGGTGAGCTTGGAAGCAATCTTCGTGGCACGACGCTTTAATTCCTCCTCGAATGTGGAAGGAGGAGGGATAACTTTATTTTCTTGAGCGCCGTCTTGAGCTTGTTCTAGATCTTGAGCTTGCTCTTGATCTTGAACTTGCTCGAGGGGGAGAACTTGACCTTGGACATCATTTGGTGGTTCACCACCATCTTGAGGTTGATCTTGCCCTTGGTCTTGTTCACGAGTTTGAGGGCCTTCACTTTGTTCTTTGGAAGCGTGTGGGTCTTGGGGAGGTGATGGCTCCACTTGAGTGGAGCATTGTACTTCTCCTTCGGCCACAAGGGGTTCCTCAATGGGTAGGTGTCGGTGTCAAAACCAGCGGATCTCGGGTAGGGGGTCCCGAACTGTGTGTCTAGGCGGATGGTAACAGGAGACAAGGGACACGATGTTTTTACCCAGGTTCGGGCCCTCTCGATGGAGGTAAAACCCTACTCCTGCTTGATTGATATTGATGATATGGGTAGTACAAGAGTAGATCTACCACGAGATCAAAGAGGCTAAACCCTAGAGGCTAGCCTATGGTATGATTGTTGTTCGTCCTACGGACTAAAACCCCTCCGGTTTATATAGGCACCGAAGAGGGTTAGGGTTACACAGAGTCAGTTACAATGGTAGGAGATCTACATATCCGTATCGCCAAGCTTGCCTTCCATGCTAAGGAAAGTCCCATCCGCACACGGGACGAAGTCTTCAATCTTGTATCTTCATAGTCCAGGAGTCTGGCTAAAGGCTATAGTCCGGCCATCCGAACACCCCCTAATCTTGGACTCCCTCAATAGCCCTTGAACCAGGCTTCAATGACGACGAGTCCGGCGCGCATATTGTCTTCGGCATTGCAAGGCGGATTCCTCCTCCGAATACTTCATAGAAGATTTTGAACACAAGGATAGTGTCCGGCTCTGCAAAGTAAGTTCCACATACCACCGTAGAGAGAATAATATTTACACAAATTCAATCTGCTGATGTATTCTGTGGCATGACATCACACCACGGCCAAGCCCTTATTCGAATCATTTTTACTGTCCCACCTCAACGCGTTTAGCGAGGCGGTTTCCTTGGCATGTCTTGTCAAAGCAGAGATCGTGTCCCCTTATTCCAGGATTCTCATCAATACGGGCGTGGGTAACCCAACCGCGCCATTGATTACGGCGCTTGGGAGATAAGCGAGTTTTACCAGGCTGGTGGGGACGCATAGCTTCGTCCGTCCATATAAGGGGATAAAGATCCTACCTTTTTACCTACGCCTTCTTCCTCCTTTGCTTATCCATTTCCGCGCACTCGAGCTCCAGCGCCCAAGTCCGCACATCTCGCCTCAACCTTCCCCAGCCATGTCCGGAGTGGGAGGCAAGTGGATGGACTCCTCCATCACGGAGGGGCACATCAAGAGGCTGCGGAAGGCCGGATACTTGTCCAGCGACATCGCGCATCGGCTCCCCGACAAGGGGCAGCTCATCCCCACCCACGGGCCCCATGAGAGGGTGGTGTTCCTCACCCACTTCCTCCGTGGACTAGGTTTTCCACTTCACCCATTTGTCCGGGGGCTCATGTTCTACTACGGCCTGGATTTCCACGATCTGGCCCCGAATTTCATCCTCAACATCTCGGCGTTCATCGTCGTGTGCGAGGCCTTCCTCTACATCCAGCCCCACTTCGGCCTATGGCTGAAGACTTTCAATGTCAAGCCGAAGGTAGTGGGCGACCGCCAAGCGGAGTGCGGAGGTGCCATGGTGGGCAAGATGCCCAATGTCCTATGGCTCGAGGGCTCCTTCGTGGAGACCATAAAGGGGTGGCAATCGGGGTGGTTCTACATCACCAAGCCGCGTGACCCTAAATGGGCAGCGGCCCCCGAATTCCGATCTGGCTTCCCTAAACGGCTCACCTCTTGGAAAGAGATGGGCCTAACATGGGGTAGTTCGGAAGAGCTGACCGGACTCCAATCCTGCGTCAAAAATCTGGTGAGCAAGAAGCTCAAGCTCGTCAACGTAGTCCAGGTCATGCTCATCCGCCGGATCCTCCTGTGCCAATAACGGGCCTTCAACTTGTGGGAGTTTGATCCGGCACAACACCAAACCTTGAGCAGGCTCTTCGACACTACGTACGAAGATGCCTGGAAGGTGCTATTCAAGGGCGCTGAGGCTCCCGCATCCGCTACCGAAGATCGTGAATTTAGCTGGCAGCGTCAAGCCGGCGAGGTAAGCCATTTTACCCTTTATAGGACACTTGTTTTTCATAGTTTGACTCTATGCGGGATCTAAACTCCCTTACCTTTGACAGGCCTGGCAAAAGACGTCCGGGCAGGTTAACTGTCCGGCTCCCTTGCCAGAAGACCCAGCGGACGCCCAATTAATGGGGCTGCTGGTTCCGGCGCCTTACGTGGTGCCGGAGAAGAAGGCCAAGAAGATGGCCATGGGAACTCAAAGGAGTTCCCGGCGCCAGGTGTTGTCGGTCTCATTGTCCGATGACTCCGAGGCGGACTCCTCCTGCGAAGACGAGGAGGAGGAAAAAGAGGCCTCTCCCCCAGTGGGGGGAGAGAAGAAAAGGAAGGCCACCCCAACTTGGGAGGCCGGATGGTCCAAGAAGGGAAGGACCCTTCCTCCGGACTACTCCACCAATGCCGACGACGGCGAAGAGGAGTGGCCACCGAGGGCTAAGCCCCTGGCGAAATTGTAAGTGTCCGGATACCAGAATAACTCATGGCATTTCATTTGTCGCACAGTATCTCCTAACGCCGAATATAACCCTGCAGCCCGCCTGAGGGAGTCCTGGACTAGGGGGTGTCCGGACAGCCGGACTATCATCGTCCGCCCGACTCCAAGACTACGAAGATACAAGATTGAAGACTCCGTCCCGTGTCCGGATGGGACTTTCCTTGGCGTGGAAGGCAAGCTTGGCGATACGGATATGTAGATCTCATACCATTGTAACCGACTCTGTGTAACCCTAGCCCTCTCCGGTGTCTATATAAACCGGAGGGCTTTAGTCCGTAGGACATAACATCCATACAACAATCATACCATAGGCTAGATTCTAGGGTTTAGCCTCCTTGATCTCGTGGTAGATCCACTCTTGTACTACCCATACCATCAATATTAATCAAGCAGGACGTAGGGTTTTACCTCCATCAAGAGGGCCCGAACCTGGGTAAAACATCGTGTCCCTCGTCTGCTGTTACCATCCGCCTAGACGCACAGTTCGGGACCCCCTACCCGAGATCCGCCAGTTTTGACACCGACATTGGTGCTTTCATTGAGAGTTCCTCTGTGTCGTCACCGATAGGCTCGATGGCTTCTTCAATCAACAACAACGCCGTCCAGGGTGAGACTTTTCTCCCCGGACAGATCTTCGTATTCGGCGGCTTCGCACTGTGGGCTAATTCACTTGGCCATCTGGAGAAGATCGAAAGCTACGCCCCTGGCCATCAGGTCAGGTTCGGAAGCCTAAACTTCACGGCCGACATCCACGGGGACTTGATCTTCGACGGACTCAAGCCACAGCCAAGCGTGCCGCGCTGTCACGATGGGCATGATTTAGCCCTGCCGCTGGACAGTGCCATGGTGGCCGCACACGAATCCGCTCCAACCCTTAGTCCGGAGGCGATCGCGCAGATCGAGGACCGGTGGCTGGACACCGCCTCGGGGGCTGCAATTTCCACGGCGATGGAGCCGAACACTAACCTTGTCTCCTGCAAAACTCGTAACTCCGAGGTGCCGGACTCCCTGCCGGACTCCGAACCTCCCGCGCCCCTGCCAATCGAGTCTGATTGGGCGCCGGTCATGGAGTTCACCGCCACGGACATCTTCCAACACTCGCCCTTTGGCGACATCCTAAATTCGTTAAAACATCTCTCGCTATCCGGAGAGACCTGGCCGGACTATGGCCAGGATGGTTGGGATACGGACGACGAAGAAATTCGAAACCCACCCACCACCCACTTTGTAGCCACTGTCGACGATCTAACCGACATGCTAGACTATGACTCCGAAGACATCGACGGTATGGACGACGATGCCGGAGACGAACAAGAACCAACGCCTACAGGGCACTGGAAGACCACCTCATCATATGACATATACATGGTGGACACCCCAAAAGATTGGGATGGCGAAGAAGCAGCGGAGGCAGATTCCTTAAAGAAACAACCCAAGCGCCGGCGTCAGCGGCGCCGCTCTAAATCCCGCCACAACAAGAATGGAGATTCCGGCACAGGAGATAATATTACCCCAGAAAGTGCCGAAGACAATCCCCTCCAGCAAGATTCAGCACAGGAGGATGCAGAAGCAAGCCCTCATGAGAGAGTGGCAGATGAAGAGGTCGAGGATGATAATTACATACCTCCCTCCGAAGACGAGGCAAGCCTCAATGATGACGAATTCGTCGTACCCGAGGATCCCGTCGAATAGGAGCGTTTCAAACGCAGGCTAATGGCCACATCAAACAGCCTAAAGGAAAAGCAGCAGCAGCTTCAAGCTGATCAAGACCTGCTGGCCGACAGATGGACCGAGGTCCTCGCGGCCGAAGAGTATGAACTCGAACGCCCCTCCAAAAGCTACCCAAAACGCAAGTTGCTCCCCCGATTAGAGGAGGAAGCATACATACCTTCATCACCAGCGCACAATACGGCCGACCGACCACCCCGTGGTCGCGACAGAGATGCATCCAGGCCCTCCACAAAGACCGTACCCCGGCATCGCTCGAAAAGTACAAAGCCACGAGGGAACGCGCTGGACTTGCGGGACATATTGGAGGATAAGGCAAGACAATCCAGATCTATCTATGGATCACGTGGGCGCCCCACGACCCATGACGAACACCGTCGCGCCGGATACGACAACTCCGGCCGGGCCGAACACAGCAGACAACGCTCACTCGAGCTACGTCGTGATATTGCTCAATATAGAGGCGCCGCACACCCGCTATGCTTCACTGACGAAGTAATGGATCATCAAATCCCTGAAGGGTTTAAACCCGTAAACATTGAATCCTACGATGGCACAACAGACCCCGCGGTTTGGATCAAAGATTATCTCCTTCACATCCATATGGCCCGCAGCGACGATCTCCACGCCATCAAGTATCTCCCACTCAAGCTTAAAGGACCAGCTCGGCATTGGCTTAACAGCTTGCCCGCAGAGTCAATTGGGTGTTGGGAAGACCTGGAAGCCGCATTCCTCGACAACTTCCAGGGCAGATATGTGCAACCACCAGACGCCGATGACCTAAGCCACATAATTCAGCAGCCAGACGAATCGGCCAGACTGTTCTGGACACGGTTCCTAACAAAGAAAAATCAAATCGCCGACTGTCCGGATGCGGAGGCCCTCGCAGCCTTCAAACATAACATCCGCGACGAGTGGCTAGCCCGGCACCTAGGACAGGAAAAACCGAAATCCATGGCAGCCCTCACATCTCTAATGACCCGCTTCTGTGCGGGAAAGGACAGCTGGCTAGCTCGCAGCAACAACCTCAGTAAAAATTCTGGCAGTCCGGATACCAAGGACCACAATGGCAGGTCGCGTCGAAGCAAAAATAAACGCCGCACTAACGGCGATGACAAGGAGGATACGGCGGTCAACGCCGGACTCCGAGGCTCTAAACCCGGTCAACGGAAGATGCCATTCAAAACAACCACTCCGGGTCCATCCAATTTGGACCGAATACTCGACCGCTTATGGTAGATACATGGCACCCCCGAAAAACCAGCTAATCACACCAACAGAGACTGTTGGGTATTCAAGCAGGCAGGCAAGTTAATTGCCGAAAGCAATGACAAGGGGCTGCATAGCGATGACGAGGAAGAGACCCGGCCGCCGAACAGTAGAGGACATAAGGGTTTCCCCCCACAAGTGCGGACGGTGAACATGATATACGCAACCCATATACCCAAGAGGGAGCGGAAGCGTGCACTAAGGGACGTATATGCGATGGAGCCAATCGCCCCTAAGTTCAATCCATGGTCCTCTTGCCCGATCACTTTCGATCGAAGAGACCATCCGACCAGCATCCGCCACGGCGGATTCGCCGCATTGGTTCTAGACCCAATCGTCGATGGATTTCACCTCACAAGAGTCCTGATGGACGGCGGCAGTAGCCTGAACCTGCTTTATCAGGATACAGTGCGCAAGATGGGCATAGACCCTCAAGGATTAAACCTACAAAGACGACCTTCAAAGGCGTCATACCAGGTGTTGAAGCCAATTGTACAGGCTCAGTCACACTAGAAGTGGTCTTCGGATCCCCGGACAATTTCCGAAGCGAGGAGTTAATCTTCGACATAGTCCCGTTCCGCAGCGGCTATCACGCCCTGCTCGGACGAACCGCGTTTGCAAAGTTCAATGCGGTGCCGCATTATGCATACCTCAAGCTCAAGATGCCAGGCCCTCGTGGAGTCATCACGGTCAACGGAAATATGGAACGCTCCCTCTGAACGGAGGAACATACAGCGGCTCTCGCGGCAGAAGTACAGAGCAGCCTTCTAAGGCAATTTTCGAGTCCGGCCGTTAAAATGCCGGACACGGCCAAACGTGCCCGGAGCAACATCAACCAAGACCACCTGGCACATTCCGAGCACGCATAGCAATGCGGCCCCAACCCCAGCCCTCGCATGATTGCAAGACCAACCCTCTGCGTACATCATTACGCTTTGGAGATACCATGGGCCTAGGGGGAGGGGCACGACCACAACAGACACAGAGTGCAGCTCGACCACACCAGGGGCTCACAAGCGTGTCTCTCTTTTCCTTTTTATGTTTTCTTTGTATACACAGGACTCCATTCAACAGAGCCCTGTCCGGCAGCGAACCCGCCGAACTCACGATGCAACAGCCAGGGAGGGAAAAAGGCTGCGATGAACAATCAGGTGGTCTCCATTACGAGCATTAAATTCGATTATATACACCAGTCCGCAGCCCACCCCTGGAGGGGGACATGTTTATTTAGTCCAATCCCTTGCTTACCGCACTATTTGTATCTTTCTGCACTCATAGCAGAATTCCTTCAATAAATAAAGCATTTTTTGCCTATTATCGCATTACTACACATATGTTCATTAATGACATCTTGCACCCATATATTTTGATATGGCCGAATACACCAGGGGCTCATGTTCCCCGCATTATGGTGTGATAAGTCCGAACACTTTCACAAGTGCGGCACCCCGAACTTATAGCATTATATGAATCGGCTCCGAATCATGTCTCGGGTCAATAGTTGGGTTTGCCCGGCTCCCACATTTTGGTGCCTTACGTTCCGTTCTGTCGGCTAAGGTGGCACTGGGAGAACCACTGCGATTGCGCCCCGGTTGAGTTGGGCGAGCGCCTCAGTGGAGAAAGCTAAAACTGACTGGCATGATAAGGCGAGAGACTGGTCGCTGTTCGAGAGGTCTTTTCGGGTCCCTAAAGACTTATTCCGCTTCGAGCGAAGTTCCGGATAATGTCCGAGGAAGGCGTGGATAGCGCCCCGAATTCGGTCTTCCGAATACTAGGGGCGTCGCCGAAATTTAAAATTATAGAATTTTATGGCTAAGTGAGAGTGTTCAAGCATTATAAGTCCGGTTGCCTTGTTCGCTGTGTTGAGCGCCTCCCTAGATGGACCCAAATATGGGAACAAGAGTGCTCAAGTTTATCCCGAACACCCCAGGACTCGTGGCTTGGGGGCTGAAGCCAACGACTTGCCATCTCTCAGATTTTATAAACGGCCGCACAGAAGGTAATATTTTAAATTAAACAAGCGTTGCGTAGCGCATATGAACAAAGTTTTCAGCGCACAGGATAATACATAGCGAGTTTACTCAATAATTACATCTCTAGGGCACTCATCCGCAATCTTGCGGGCACCCTTCAGGACAGTCTTATAGTACATCTCGGGCGTACGATACTCCTTGCCCGCTGGCGGCGCGTCAGTGATGAGCTTCTCCGCATCCAGCTTGCCCCAGTGCACCTTTGCGCGGGCAAGGGCCCGGCGAGCACCTTCAATACAGGCGGAGCGCTTGATGACCTCCACCCAGGGGCACGCATCCACCAGCCTCCGCACGAGGCCGAAGTAGCTCCTAGGCATGGCCTGTCCAGGCCACAGCCGGACTATGAGGCCCTTCATGGCCTCCTCAGCTACCTTGTGGAGCTTGACCAGCTGCTTCAGCTGGTCACTAGGGGGCACCGGATGGCCGGCCTCAGTGTACTGAGACCAAAAGACCTTCTCCGTTGAGCTCCCCTCCTCGCCTCGGTAGAATGCGGCGGCATCGGATACACTGCGAGGTAGATCTGCAAACGCCCCTGGAGAGCTCCGAATTCGGGTAAGTGTCAGGTAGTTTACATTAACATGCTTGCTTTGCATGAAAAATGCCTTACCCGCCGCTATTTTCTTCATATCCTCAACCTCCTGAAGGGCCTTACGGGCCACGGCCTTGGCGGACTTGGCACTTTCGAGAGCCGAGGCGAGCCCGGACTCTCGAGTCTTTGAGTCGCGCTCCAAACTCTCATGCTTTTCCATGAGAGCCTGGAGCTCTTGCCGCACCTCTGCCACCCGTGCCTCCTGCTTTTCTCGCTCTAACCGCTCCGCGGCCGCATTGCGTTCGACCGCGGACACAGCCTCCTTCAGGGCTGCCACCTCGTTTGTGGCCCCTGTAGTACCCATGTTATCCTTGTTATTTTTTGCAACCTAAATCCTTTTCTGTAAGGTAATTATTCAAAGTGGTGTTACTCACCTTCTTTGTCCTCGAGCTGCTTTTTGGCACGGCCGAGCTCTTGCTCGGACCGCTCGAGATCCTGCTTCAATGCACCGACCTCCGCAGTCAGTGCGGCAGAGGTCAGTAGCGCAGCCTGCAAACCCATATTGACATACTTTTTAACAACCCTGCGTATATCTTTTTAGATCCTCAGTCCGGCTTTTCTTTCGGAACGTCGAACTGAGCATCAGGGGCTACTGTCTATGTGGTACTACATTACATAATTTTAACTTCTTACCTCAAAGCCTATTAGAAGGCTGCTACAGGCTTCGGTCAGCCCGCTCTTGGCGAGCTGAACCTTCTGAATCACCGCAGTCATGATAGTGCGGTGTTCCTCCTCGATGGAAGCGCCTTTGAGCGCCTCCAATAAGTTGTCTGGCGCCTCCGGTTGGACGGGGGCCACCGGTGTCACGGTCTTTCCCTTCTTGCGAAGGGGCCGCCTGCCGGACTCTGGAACCACTGCAGGTTCCGGCGTAGAGTCCGGCGCAAAGTCCGGGAGGCTGCCTTGCGGCGCCTCCGGAGCCTCCTCCTGATGGGCCCTCTCTTGGGATCCCACCTCGGCGCCTCAGCGGCGCGAGGGGTAGAGGCAGTCGGAATGGAATCCACATCCGACGCAGCCAACGACCCGCTCGACGAAGCGGGGAGATCATCATCGGCCGGACTGCGGGCAGTATGCGGCATTAGAAGGACACTATGCGACATGACAAGAAATTATAAACCATTTAGGAATCCGGATACTTACGATCTCGCCGGAGGCCTGGCCCTTGAGGGCCATTCTTCTTCGCCAACGTTGGTGTTGGCGGAGCTGTCCGGGGGAATAGTTCTTCCCCTCTTGGACCCTCCGGCCTCCCCTATTGGGGAGGCCTTCCTCTTTCTCTCTCCCTCCTCTGGGAGAGAGTCTTCTTCCTCCTCCTCATCTTCGGGGGAGGAATCCGCCTCGGAGTCATCGGACACCTGAAAACGGGAACTCTTTCGAGTCCTCGTGGCCACCTTCTTGGCCTTCTTCTCCGGCACCACGTGCGGTGCCGGAACCAGCAGCCCCGCTAGACGGGCGTCCACTGGGTCTTCTGGCATGGGAGCCGGGCAGATGAGCTGCTCGGCCTTCTTCATCCACTCCTGTCAAGGGAAAAGGGAGATTGAAACCCGCTTAGGATCGAACTATTAACAACAAGTGTCCCATAAAGGGGTAGAATCACTTACCTCGTCAGCTGGACGCTGCGAGTGAAATCCGCGATCTTCCGTCGCGGATGCAGGGGCTTCGGCGCCCTTAAACAGCACCCTCCAGGCGCCTTCGCACGTCGTGTCGAAGAGCCCGCTCAACACCTGGTGCTGTTCCGGATCGAACTCCCACAGATTGAATGCCCGTTCTTGGCATGGGAGAATCCGGCGGACGAGCATGACTTGGACCACGTTAACCAGCCTGAGCTTCTTATTCACCAGCTTCTGGATACAGGCTTGGAGTCCCGTCAGCTCCTTCGAGTTACCCTACAGCAAGCCCTTCTCTTTCCAGGAGGTGAGCTGCGTAGGGATTCCAGATCTGAACTCGGGGGCCGCCGCCCACGTAGGGTCGCGCGGCTCGGTGATGTAGAACCAGCCCGACTGCCACCCCTTGACGGATTCCACGAAGGCCCCTTCGAACCAAAGGACGTTGGGCATGTTGCCCAACATGGCGCCTCCGCACTCCGCTTGAGTGCCCTTCACTACCTTCGGCTTGACATTGAAGGTCTTGAGCCACAAGCCAAAGTGGGGCTGGATGCAGAGAAGGCCTCACACACGACGATAAACGCCAAGATGTTGAGGATGAAGTTCGGCGCCAGATCATGGAAATCCAGGCCGTAGTAGAACATGAGCCCCCGGACGAAGGGGTGAAGTGGAAAGCCCAGTCCGCGGAGGAAATGGGGAAGGAAAACGACCCTCTCATGGGGCCTGGGGGTGGGGATGAGCTGCCCCTCGTCGGGCAGCCGGTGCGCGATATCGCCGGAAAGGTATCCGGCGCTGCGCAGCTTTGTGATGTGCTCCTCCTTAATGGTGGAGGCCAACCACTTGCCTCCCGCTCCGGACATGGTCGGAGAAGGTTGAGACGAGATGTGCGAACTTGGGCGCTGGAGCTCGAGTGCGCAGAGATGGATAAGCAAAGGAGGAAGAAGGCGTAGGTGAGAAGGTGAATCCTTATCCCTTATATAGGCGGACAAAGACTATACGCCCCCACCGACCTGGTAAAACTCGCTTATCTCCCAAGCGCCACCATCAATGGCGCGGTTGGGTTACCCACGTCCGTATTGATGAGAATCCCGGAATAAGGGGAACACGATCTCTGCTTCGACAAGACGTGCCAAGGAAACCGCTTCGCTAAACGCGCTGAGGTGGTATAATAAAAAACGATTCAAGTAAAAGGCTTGGTAGTGGCGTGACGTCATGCCGCAAAATACGTCAGCAGATTGAACTTGTGTACATTTATTTATCTCTACGGTGGAACGTGGAATTTATTTTGCAGAGCCGGACACTATCCTGGTGTTCACAATCTTCTTTGGATTATTCGGAGGAGGAACCCGCCTTGCAATGCCGAACATTATGCGCGTCAGACTCATCGTCATTGAAGCCAGGTTCAGGGGCTACTGAGGGAGTCCTGGACTAGGGGGTGTCCGGACAGCCGGACTATCATCGTCCGCCGGAGTCCAAGACTACGAAGATACAAGATTGAAGACTCCGTCCCGTGTCCGGATGGGACTTTCCTTGGCGTGGAAGGCAAGCTTGGCGATACCGATATGTAGATCTCCTACCATTGTAACCGACTCTGTGTAACCCTAGCCCTCTCCGGTGTCTATATAAACCGGAGGGCTTTAGTCCGTAGGACATAACATCCATACAACAATCATACCATAGGCTAGCTTCTAGGGTTTAGCCTCCTTGATCTCGTGGTAGATCCACTCTTGTACTACCCATATCATCAATATTAATCAAGCAGGACGTAGGGTTTTACCTCCATCAAGAGGGCCCGAACCTGGGTAAAACATCGTGTCCCTTGTCTCCTGTTACCATCCGCCTAGACGCACAGTTCGGGACCCCCTACCCGAGATCTGCCGGTTTTGACACCGACACCGCCCAAGGACGAGCTCGACGCTTCAACGAGCGGCTCCCTGGATTCGTCGGACGTGAATAGCACCTCACTTCCGGCTGCTTTCTCTCCTCATGTTGCAGATGACGCTGAGGTGGGGTCCCAAAAGGGGCCCAGCCAGGAGGAGGAGGTCCCGGAGGCGCCGCAAGGCAACCTCCCGGACTCTGGGCACAAGGGGGATCAAACCCCAAAGGGCTCTAAGTCCGGCCCTGGGTCGGACTCCGCACCGGAACCTTCAGTGGTTCCGGAGTCCGGCATGCGGCCCCTTCGTAAGAAGGGCGAGGCTGCGACACCGGTGACCTCTGTCCAACCGGAGGCACCGGATAATTTGCTGGAGGCGCTTAACGGCGCCTCCATCGACGAGGAGCACCGCACTGTTATGAGTGTGGTGATCCAGAAAGTTCAGTCCGCCAAGAGCGGGCTGACTGAAGCCTGTGCCAGCCTTCTAAAGGGCTTTGAGGTATGTATTTAAGATATGTAAAAATATTACCGCATAGACAGTAGCCCCTGCTGCTTAGTTTGGTGTTCGGAAAGAAAAGCCGAACTGAGGATCTAAAAAGATGTACGCAGGATTCTAACATAAGTATGTCAATATGGGAAATGCAGGCTGCACTGCTGACCTCTGCCGCACTGACTGCGGAGGTCAATGCATTGAAGCAGAGCCTCGAGCGGTCCGAGAACGAGCTTAGCCTTGCCAAAAAGCAGCTCGAGGACAAGGAAGGTAAGCAAGACCTTATGGAAGTATATAAAAGATGTGGTTGCAAAAAATGACAGGAATAACGTGAGTATTGCAGGGGCCACGAATAAGGTGGCGACCCTGAAGGAAGCGATGTCCAAGGCCGAAAGCAATGCGGCCGCGGAGCGTACTGAGCGAGAGAAACAGGAGGCGCGGGTGGCAGAGGTGCGGCAAGAGCTCCAAGCTCTCATGGAAAAACACGAGAGTTTGGAGCGTGACTCAAGGACTCGGGAGTCCGAGCTCGCCTCGGCCCATGAGAGCGCCAAAGCCGCTAAGGCCGATGCCCAAAAAGCCCTTCAGTAAATTGAGGCGATGAAGAAGATAGCAGCGGGTAAGGCATTCTTCATGCAAAGCAAGCACGTGAAAGTGATTTACTTGTTACTTACCCGAATCCGGAGCTCTCCAGGAGCATTCACAGATCTGCCCCGCAGTGTGTCCGACGCTGCCGCATTCTACCGGGCCGAGGAGGGGAGCTCGACGGAGAAGGTATTCTGGTCTCAGTATGCTGAGGCCGGACACCCGGTGCCCTTGAGCGACCAGCTGAAGCAGCTGGTCGAGCTCCATAAGGTGGCCGAACAGGCCATGAAGGGCCTCATAGTTCGGCTGTGGCCTAAGGAAGCCATGCCTGGGAGCTACTTCGGGCTGGTGAGGCGGCTGGTGGACGCCTGTCCATGGATTGAAGTCGTCAAGCGCTCCGTCTGCATCGAAGGTGCCCGTAGGGCCCTTGCCCGTGCTAAAGTGCACTGGGGCAAGATGGACGCTGAGAAGCTTGTGACGGACGCTCCATCGCCGGGCAGGGAGTATCGCAAGCCCGAGATGTATTATTAGGGCGTCCTGAAGGGTGCCCGCCTTATAGCGGGTGAATGCTCCAAAGATGTAATTTTTGAGTAAACTCGCATTTGTTATCCTGTACGCTTGAAAACTTATTCATATGCGCTAAGCAACTCTTGTGAATTTAAAATATTACCTTCTGTGCGGCCGTTTATGAAATTTGAGAGATGGCGAGTCATCGGCTTCTGCCCCCATGCCACGAGTACTGGGGTGTTCGGGATAAACTTGAGCGCTCTTTTTCCCATTCTTGGGTCCTTCGAGGGAGGCGCTCAACGCAGCGAACAAGGCAACCGGACTATAATGCTTGAACACTCTCACTTAGCCATAGAATTCTATAATTTTAAATTTCGGCGAAGCCCCTAGTATTCGGAAGACCGAGTTCGGGGCGCTATCCACGCCTGGGCCGGACAAAGCCGACTCCTCGCTCTAAGCGGCATAAGTCTTTAGGGACTCGAAAACCTCTCGAACAGCGACCGGCTCTCTCCCTATCATGACAGTCAGTTTTAGCTTTCTTCACTGAGGTGCTTAACCCAGTTCAACCGGGGCACAATCGCAGTGGTTCTCCCAGGGCTACCTTAGCCGATATAATGGAACGTAAGGTACCAAAACATGGGAGCCGGGCAAACCCAACTATTGACCCAAGACATGATTCGGAGCCGATGCATATAATGCTATAAGTTCGGGGTGCCACACTTGTGGAAGTGTTCGGACTTATCACACCATATTTTGGGGTACTTAAGCCCCTGGTGCATTTGGCCGTACCAAAGTATATGGATGCAACATGTCATAAGTGAACATATATAGATAAGAAAAAGGAATGTAATAATAGGCAAAAGCTGTGCATTGTTTATTAAAAAAGCTGCGGTAAAAGCAGAACGATGCAAATAGTGCGATAAGCAAGGGACGGGACTATTTGACATGTCCCCCTCCAGGAGCGAGCTGCGGGATGATATGTGAAACAAGTATACTGCTTGTTATAGAGACCACCTGGACACTCGACGTAGCTTTCTGCTTCCCTGGCTGTTGCATCTTGTGTTTCGGCAATTCTACTGCCGGGCAGGGCTTCTTGAGAACGGAGTCCTGAAAGTAAGAAAAAAAAAGGAATGACACAATCGGGAGCCCCTGGTGCGGTTGAGCCGCATTCTGGGCCTGCCGTGGTCGTGCCCCTCCCCCTATGCCCATGGTATTTGAAGAGCGTAATTATGTACGCGTAGTACTAGTTTCGCCATTTCGCGAGGGCTGGGGTTGGGGCCGCATTGCTACGTGTGCTCGGAACGTGCCAGGCGGTCTTGTTATAGGTTACTCCGGGCGTACTTGATGGTGTCCGGATGTTTGATAGCCGGACTCGAGAATTGCCTTGAGAGGCTGCTTTGGACTTCCTCCGCAAGGGCCGCCGTATGCTCCTCCGTTCGGAGAGAGCGTTCGGTGTTTCCGTTCACCGTAATGACTCCTCGAGGGCCTGGCATCTTGAGCTTGAGGTATGCGTAGTGCGGCACCGCATTGAACTTTGCAAATGCGGTTCGTCCGAGCAGTGCGTGATAGCCGCTGCGGAACGAGACTATGTCGAAGATTAACTCCTCGCTTCGGAAGTTATCCGGAGATCCGAAGACCACTTCAAGTGTAATTGAACCTGTAGAGTTGGCCTCTACACTTGGTATGACGCCTTTGAAGGTCGTTGTCGGTGTCAAAACCGGCGGATCTCGGGTAGGGGGTCCCGAACTGTGCGTCTAGGCGGATGGTAACAGGAGACAAGGGACACGATGTTTTACCCAGGTTCGGGCCCTCTTGATGGAGGTAAAACCCTACGTCCTGCTTGATTAATATTGATGATGTTTATTACAAGAGTGGATCTACCACGAGATCAAGGAGGCTAAACCCTAGAAGCTAGCCTATGGTATGATTGTTGTAATGGATGTTGTGTCCTACGGACTAAAGCCCTCCGGTTTATATAGGCACCGGAGAGGGCTAGGGTTACACAGAGTCGGTTACAATGGTAGGAGATCTACATATCCGTATCGCCAAGATTGCCTTCCACGCCAAGGAAAGTCCCATCCGGACACGGGACGGAGTCTTCAATCTTGTATCTTCGTAGTCTTGGAGTCCGGTGGACGATGATAGTCCGGCTGTCCGGACACCCCCTAGTCCAGGACTCCCTCAGTAGCCCCCGAACCAGGCTTCAATGATGATAAGTCCAGCGCCGTATATAGTCTTTGGCGTTGCAAGGCGGGTTCTCCCTTTAAGTTCCATGTACCTGCCGAATAGTGTCCGGCTTCCTTATCAATGTTGCGCTCCTTGGCTTCCACGCCAAATAATGGCCATCTTCCACACGTCACACCAATGTGAAAAGCCAGGGTATCTTTTATGTTTTACCCCCTAGCTGTGCAAATAATCTGCCTATAAGAGAGGCAAGAATCCAGATCCAAATCACACCATCTTCCTTCCGCGAGTACTCATCGGAGCGCCTCTGACCGAAAAATCCATTCCATCATGGACCGTCGACGCGGCTCCTCCTCTCGCGCTCCCAGCCCACTGCCAGGAGACTGGCAGAGATGTTCTGTCCCGCACAACGAGCTGGTGACGCTCCAAGCAAAGGGATATCTCCCTCCGGCCTTCATGGTCCCGGTTCGTGCCGGGTTGGCCACCTACCAAGGTGGGAAGCAAGCGGAGGCTACCCCAAGTCCCAACAAAGGGGAGCGGGTATGCTTCGTCCCCTATCTGATAAGGGGACTCGGATTTCCTATACATCCATTCCTCCGCGGGCTCCTGGAGTTCTACGGACTCCAGCTCCATCACCTTACGCCCGCCTCTATCCTGCATATCGCGGGTTATGTAGCTCTTTGCGAGCTATTTCTGGGCATCGAGCCCCATTTTGCACTGTGGAAGAGGTTGTTCTGCCTCGTACCCCGTTCTCACGAGGGGTCCATATATCAAGTGGGCGGCGCCGAAATATGGCGCATTGCCAGGACCGGATATCCATCCGGAACCCCCAAGAAGGCGTCCGAAGACTGGCCCTCGGAATGGTTTTACATAGAAGACGCTCCGCTGCCGGACCCTGTTCGGATCGGCCTCCCGGAGTTCAGTACTGCTCCTCTAAAGAAACTCCTTAGTTGGCGCCCGCGGAGCCCCCAACTGGAGGAAGACAAGAGCGTCCATTATCTGATGGGCCGAATAAGATTACTGGCCCATTCCGGGTTAACCATGATTGGAGTCATGAAAACATGCATTACGCGGGGGGTGCAGCCACTGCAATACAGGGGCCACCCCATGTGGGATTTCAACGGGGAAGACGATGCCACCCGTCATGGCCGCAAAGGACCGGATTCGGCCGAGGATCTGGTGTAGATCCTATCCGGCCTGTACAAGGGGGAGAAGGAGGACTTCCTTCAGACAAACCCATTGAATGGGTTCTCCATGAATAACCCTCGGCGCTGGGTAAGCGAACACTATTAAGGTCCCGACCCATGCTTTCAAAGTTTAAGCTTCTTATATTATGTCTTCGACGCAGGAACTACGTCGGATTGTGGAGGAGATGATAAGTCCAGCTCCACAACCCGAGGATCCAGAGAGATCCCAGGATCCGGCCTCCGAAGAGGATCCGGACATTCAGGTGGAGCTAGTCGATGGGGTGTTCCACCAGCTCAGCATGGATAATGCTTTAGTCGCCATTACGGCTGACTACCCCGGACTATATCCGGCTTCCCAGGTGATTGTGACGGAAGTCCTGACACCATTATCTCTTCCTTGCTCATTTCTGACCTTCGCGTGCGATGGTGTTTTGCAGGAAGCGCCTTCAAGGCGGGAAGCCGAGCCCGCGGCGGCTGACCAACAAAGGCCAGTCCGGACTAGTAGGCGGAAGAGGAGCGCGGCGCGGACTGAAACATCACCACAAAGGTATAGCTCACAGTTCATTATTTGGAGCAACATTCCTAGGAAGCGTTTGAGTGCTCATGGCTTTTTGTAGGAGAAAAAGCGCCCGCCGAACTGCGGGCGTGGAGGTTGCCAATCCAACCTCTACCAGCCAGGCTCCAGCACCTGGTCTGGAGGGGGAGGCGAGCGCAAGGAGCGAGCCGGACACTCCTCCAATGGAGGATGCCGACAGACAGTCCGCCACCAAGTCTGAGGTGGAGAGCGCCATGAACCATAGGCGCCGCCGGACAGTATTTCATGACGCGTGCTTCTCCCCTGAGGCGTTGAATGCCTTTAACGCGGGGGACGCGCACCTCCGTGCTACTCAAGATGGTTTTACCAGAGCCACGGAGCAATATGTAAAAGACATACGGGTAAGAGAATTTAACAGTTATATATGCCAATAGCCCCCGAGACTTAAAGTAGTTATGTTAACTGATTTAAGGATCATTTGAAATGCAAGATCTTACCGAGAAGAATACCCAACTGTCTCAGGAGCTGCAAGAGTGCAAGGCCCAACTTGAGGCCGCACTTGCTGCCGCAGGAGGAAACACAGAGACCCCTCCTGGCAACACATTTTTTTAAAAATATAAGCGCTGTGCGGCGTGCGCGCAAGTCTAATAATGACATTGCAGGTGCTGCCGGACAAGATCCGGACAGGCAAGAACTACTGCGCCAGCTGAAGGCCGGCGAGAGGGTGCTGAATAGAGTGCAGCAGGAAAGGAACAAGCTCCAGGATGCCCACGCCCAGCTTGGAGAAGAGCTGAAAGGTGTTCGGGCCGAGCTGTCTGGCTCCGTTAAGGAGAATCAGTGGCTTCGTCGCGGCATCTATAGTAAGTTCTTAAGCGAACTCCTTTGAAAAGAAGAGTTCGGCGAGGAAGTCAATTGACAAAATATGTCTGTAGGTATACTCACAGGTCGCCCTGCAGAGGAGATGCCCGTATCGACGGGTGATCAACTTCCCGAATTGTTGCAGCTGCTCGAACGAGTTCGGCAGGCGATGAGCGGCGCCGTTCAGGCTTTATGGCCGGCCCTTTCCCTGCCCGAAGGCCTTGGGGAGCTTATGGAGAAGCTTCAGGGAATGCGGCAGTGCTTCCGTTTGTGGAAGATTTTGGCCTGCCGCCAAGGTGCCAGGGAGGCTTGGGCCATGGTGAAGACGCGGTACAAGAAGGCGGATCCCAACCACATGGCCGAGGTCGGACCTGTGGGGCCTGATGGGAAGGAGATCCTTGTGAGTTTAGTATACGGCCAAGTAGAGTTGGCCGCTAAATTTTCCCAACGGGACTGTAAATTAGACAGCCTGTTAGACGGGATTGAGGAGGAATACAGTCAGTAGATTTGACAATGTATTTTAAAATGACATGTGAAATGCCTTCTAGCCGGATTGTAGATCGTTTGTCTTTGCCGACCTTTTTGCTTCAACCTCGGGACCCTAGAGTCCGGAGTGTGTCCGAATACCTTTTTGGTTAAGAAACAACCGTGGTATGCATGGAGACCAGGCGTAGGGGTTATCAGTGCTTTATCAGACAAGTGCCCAACTAGTTATGTTATATTACATGGTTAGTAAGAAACATCTTCCAGGGAGAATAGTTCCGTTAAGGGTTCCTTTCCCTGGAAGGCATGCCCTAAAGTGCATGCCCGGACTGCGAAAAAAGCAGAAAAACATCTGGGGGCAGATAAATAAATAGGTAAAAAATCATCTTTCAAGTCACCGACCGAATATTCCCTTAAGAACACTAGCTTTCGGCTTCACCCAGTCTGAGGTACACATCCGGCTGACCCGGCAGTAACAATCGCAGAGGTGCTCCCTTTACCTCCTAGCCGAACAATCGGGAACGTAGGGTAAGCACAGGAGCCAGGCAACCCAGCTTGGCCAAAACTTAAGTCATATTGATGCATATAATGGTGAGTAAAAGGTACATGTGGAAGCTTGACACATGTGCTGGGCATGAAGCCCTTATAATTGAGCTTCTGGAAAAGAAGCCCCCAGGTATTATGAGTGCGGATGGCACATCAAGTATGTGCGAACAATGCGCAAGTAGGCCCTTAAGGGCTTTTTAGGAAAAGGGTTAAGAGAAGAAAGAGAAACAAAAGACAGCTGAAGTGTAAAAATTTGGACGGGGGAAGGGGACGAACTCTTAGTCCAGCGCTAGGCATAGAATCTTCGGAGGCGGGCTGCGTTCCATGGGTTCGGCTCGAGTCGGTTGTCCGATGCATTTCGTAGACGGTATGCTCCGCCGGTCAGGACTTGATCGATAATGAAGGGGCCCTCCCATTTGGGCTTGAGCTTGTCCTTTTTCTTGTCCGGCAGGCGTAGAACTAGTTCGCCAACGTTGCAAGGCTTGGCCCGTACTTCTCTGCTTTGATATCTTCGAGCATGCTGCTGATAGAATGCGGAACGAGCCTTGGCGACATCGCGTTCTTCCTCCAATGCGTCCAAGCTGTCCTGCCGATCCAGCTCGGCTTCTCTTTCTTCATACGTGCGCACTCGAGGTGAGTCATGAATGATGTCGCAGGGCAGAACTGCCTCTGCACCGTATACCATAAAAAATGGAGTGAATCCGGTAGTTCGGTTGGGCGTTGTCCGCAGCCCCCAGAGTACGGAGTCGAGCTCCTCTACCCAGTGCGTGTCAGATTTCGTAAGTGACCGCACTAGTCTGGGTTTGATGCCGCTCATTATTAGACCGTTCGCTCGTTCCACTTGACCGTTGGTTTGAGGATGATAGACTGAGGCGTAATCGAGCTTAATGCCCATATTTTGCACCATGATTTAACCTCGTCGGCCGTGAAGTTCGTGCTGTTATCGGTGATGATGCTGTTGGGGACACCATAACGGTGTACTACCCCGGAGATAAAGTCTATCACTGGTCCGGACTCTGCCGTTTTTACTGGCTTGGCCTCTATCCATTTGGTGAATTTATCCACCATGACCAATAGGTACCTTTGCTTGTGGGTTCCCCCTTTAAGGGGTCCAACCATGTCAAGCCCCCAAACCGCGAACGGCCAGGTAATGGGTATAGTTTTGAGGGCGGTGGGTGGCATATGGCTCTGATTAGCAAAGAGCTGACAACCGACGCATCTTTGGACTAAGTCCTGAGCATCTGTCCGGGCCGTCGGCCAATAAAATCCTGTACGGAATGCCTTTCCTACAAGGGCCCGAGCTGCTGCGTGGTGTCCGCCTAGTCCGGCATGAATTTCAGCCAGGAGGTTTCGCCCTTCCTCTTCGGAGATACACCTTTGAAGGACTCCGGTTGTGCTTTTCTTATAAAGTTCCCCCTCATGGACCTTGTAGGCTTTAGATCGCCGGACTATGCAGCGGGCCTCATTTTGGTCTTTGGGAAGTTCCTGCCTAAGCAAGTATGCTAGGAATGGTTCTGTCCACGGGGCGATTACTGCCATTATGTCGTGGGCTGAAGGTGTTATGTCATCGGCTGAATCGCCGGTTGGCGCGGTTTTTTCTGGTTTGTCATTTCCAGACTCCTCTTCCCATAGTACGGATGGCTTGAAGAGCCGTTCCAGGAAGATGTTTGGAGGGACAGCGTCATGTTTTGCGCCGATGCGTGCCAGTACGTCGGCTGCTTGGTTATTATCTCGGGCTATGTGATGAAATTCAAGTCCTTCAAACCGAGCTGACATTTTTAGGACAGCGTTGCGATATGCTGCCATTTTCGGATCCTTGGCGTCAAAGTCTCCATTTATTTGGGATATTGCAAGGTTTGAATCCCCGCGCACCTCTAGGCGTTGAATGCCCATGGAGATTGCCATCCGGAGGCCATGTAAAAGGGCCTCGTATTCGGCTGCGTTGTTGGAGTCCGTGTACATTATCTGAAGTACGTATTGGACTGTGTCCCCGGTTGGGGACGTCAATACGATGTCAGCCCCCAATCCGGCCAACATTTTAGAGCCGTCGAAGTGCATAATCCAATTGGAGTATGCGGCGTACTCTTTAGGGAGTTCGGCTTCGGTCCATTCGGCGACAAAGTCAGCCAAAACTTGTGACTTTATAGCTCGCCGAGGTTTGTAAGTTATATCGAATGGTAAGAGCTCAATGGCCCATTTTGCAATCCTACCCGTCGCGTCGCTGTTGTTTATAATGTCGTTGAGTGGTACTTCGGAGGCCACTGTTATCGAACACTCTTGAAAGTAGTGTCGGAGCTTCTGAGATGCCATGAACACCGCGTACGCTATCTTTTGATAGTGCGGGTAATGGGACTTGCAGGGGGTTAACACAGTGGAGACGTAGTACACTGGTTTTTGAAGAGGGAATTTATGCCCTTCTATCTCTCGTTCGACGACGAGTACCGCGCTTACAACTTGATGTGTTGCCGCGATATATAATAGCATTGGTTCGCCCAGGTTGGGCGCAGCCAGGACCGGATTTGTTGCCAATATGGCCTTTATTTCTTCGAGTCCGGCAGTGGCAGCATCCGTCCACTCGAAGTGTTCGGTGCGCCTAAGGAGGCGATAGAGGGGCAATGCCTTTTCTCCCAAGCGGGAGATAAAGCGGCTTAGAGCCGCCATGCATCCAGTCAATTTTTGTATCTATTTGAGGTCTTTTGGAATATCCAGCTGTGACAGAGCTCGGATTTTGGCCGGGTTTGCTTCAATTCCTCTACCGGATACAATGAAGCCCAGCAGCTTTCCGGCTGGTACGCCGAAAACGCATTTTTCCGGATTCAGCTTGATGTCATATGCTCTGAGGTTGTCGAATGTGAGCCTCAAATCGTCTACTAGAGTTTCGACGTGTTTGGTTTTGACGACTACGTCGTCTACGTATGCCTCTACTGTTTTGCCGATCTGGGTTGCCAGACATGTTTGAATCATGCGTTGATATGTTGCGCCGGCGTTTTTAAGTCTGAAGGGCATCGTGTTGAAGCAGAATGGTCCATATGGAGTGATGAATGCCGTTGCGGCTTGGTCTTCTTCCGCCTTCTTGATTTGATGGTAGCCGGAGTATGCGTCGAGGAAGCACAGTGAATCGTGTCCTGCGGTAGCATCGATTATCTGGTCGATGCGGGGGAGGGGGAAGGGATCCTTTCGGCAGGATTTATTGAGGTCTTTAAAATTTACACATAGGCGCCAGGATTTGTCCTTCTTTGGTACCATTACTAGGTTTGCTAGCCAATCCGGATGTTTGATATCTCTGATGAATCCGGCTTCCAATAGTTTGGCTAGTTCTTCTCCCATTGCCTGTCTTTTAGGTTCAGAAAATCGTCGAAGAGCCTGTTTGACTGGCTTGAATCCTTTTAGGATGTTTAGGCTGTGTTCTACCAATCTGCGTGGGATTCCGGGCATATCCGAAGGGTGCCAGGCGAAAATGTCCCAATTTTCCCGAAGGAATTCTCGCAGTGCGGCGTCTACATCAGGGTTCAACTGTACCCCGATGGAAGCCGTCTTTGTCGGGTCCGTTGGATGGACCTGGAATTTTATTATTTCATCTGCTGGTTTAAAGGAGGTGGACTTGGATCTCTTATCAAGTATCACATTGTCCCTATTCACCGTAGAGCGCAGCGGGTGAGTTCTTCTGCCGCTAGGGCTTCGGATAGTGCCTCCAGGGCTAATGCAGCTGTCTTGTTTTCGGCGCGGAGTGCTATGTCCGGATCACTAACGAGAGTGATTATTCCGCCGGGCCCAGGCATTTTGAGCTTCATGTACCCGTAATGGGGTACGCCTTGAAAAATTGTGAGTGCCTCTCGTCCTAATATAGCGTGATATCCGCTGTTGAACGGGGCCACTTGGAATGTGACTTCTTCGGATCTGTAATTGTCCGGCGAGCCGAACACCACATCGAGTGTGATTTTTCCGGTGCAACGCGCTTCCCGGCTAGGGATTATTCCTCTGAAGGTTGTGCTGCTTCGCTTAATGCGGCTCCAGTCTATTTCCATTTTTGAAGAGTTTCCTCGTAGATGAGGTTTAGTCTGCTGCCGCCATCGATGAGGACCTTTGTAAGTCGAAAGTCGTCCACTATTGGACTAAGCACCAGTGCGGCTGGTGCTCGGGCTGTTCGGAATTTAGGTTCGTCGCTGGCGTTGAAGGAGATGGCTGTGTCGCTCCATGGATTTGTTGTTGCTACTTGGTAGACTTTGGCGAGGCCGCGGATTGTTCGTTTCCGCATATTATTTGATGCGAAGGTCTCGAAGACTGTTGATACCGTACCGGTATTGTTGGAGTGGTTTTCCGGGGCTAGAAGCTCCTCGCCACTTTTGGCAACCTGCCGTAATATCCAACATGCTCGAAGGCTATGTGTTGGGACGGCGCCCTCTGTACTGTGAATTTTACAGGGTCCGCTAAGCCATCCCTCTAGTACAGTTCCGTGCCCTCTATGGGGTTTTTGCTTTTTGATTTTTGTATCTGGGGCCTGAGTGTAATGCACCCTTTTGTTGTGGACTAGGGTTGGGGCCGGATTGTCCCAAAACTTATTTTCGGTTTTTTGGAAGCTCTCCATCGCACAGTACTTTCGTACTATGGACGCCAGGTCGGCGAAGCGTGTAATTTCACGATGGCTGACGGCGTTCAGGAGTCCCTCGTCCGTGCAGTTATTGCAAAAGATTGAGATTGTGTTTTCCTCTCGGCAGTCCTTTATCCTGTCCATAACTAGGAGGAATCTGGCCCAGTAATGATGTACTGTTTTAGCGGGCTCTTGCCGGATTAGAGATAGATTGCATATGTCTGGGCGGGCGGGTGGAATTAAGTCCGGAACCCTACCCATCTCAAGGCTCAAGGGCCGAGAAGTTTCCAAATTTGGAAGCTAGGATTGTTGGACGTTGTCCAACGAGTCCGGTACGATGCCTGACTTTAAGTTCAGTGCTTGATCGAAGTCCGCCCCTCCGCGGGAATCCGGCATGGAGGGTTCGGCAGCCCGAACATGACTAGTTTTCAATACAGGGGAAGAGTCGCCGCATTGTTCCTCTACCACTACAACGTGGTGGGTGACCTGGGCAGAGTTAATCTCTCTCAGATCGGTTTTAAGCCCAATCTGATTGTAGTCTGTAGCGACTCCCAGGCGGCGATGCGATCCAAGAGCTCGTTTACGGACGAGAGCTCTATTGGATCGAGCCGCTCGGCCAATTCTGAGCTGACGCGAAGATTGCTTTTGATGACTTGAGAGGTCATTGTCGAAGCGGCGGCTGGACAGGCGGTCATAAGAAAACCACCTAGCCGGATAGTTTGGCCAGCGGCCAAGGCCCCTTTGGCGAAAATACCGTCCTTGAAGACGGGAGGAGGCATCCTTCCTATCGGCGACGGCACAGAGGAACTCTCAATGAAAGCACCAATGTCGGCGTCAAAACCGGCGGATCTCGGGTAGGGGGTCCCGAACTGTGCGTCTAGGCGGATGGTAACAGGAGACAAGGGACACGATGTTTTACCCAGGTTCGGGCCCTCTTGATGGAGGTAAAACCCTACGTCCTGCTTGATTAATATTGATGATGTGTATTACAAGAGTGGATCTACCACGAGATCAAGGAGGCTAAACCCTAGAAGCTAGCCTATGGTATGATTGTTGTAATGGATGTTGTGTCCTACGGACTAAAGCCCTCCGGTTTATATAGGCACCGGAGAGGGCTAGGGTTACACAGAGTCGGTTGCAATGGTAGGAGATCTACATATCCGTATCACCAAGCTTGCCTTCCACGCCAAGGAAAGTCCCATCCGGACACGGGACAGAGTCTTCAATCTTGTATCTTCGTAGTCTTGGAGTCCGGCGGACGATGATAGTCCGGCTGTCCGGACACCCCCTAGTCCAGGACTCCCTTAGTCGTCTTTGTGGGTTTAATCCTTGAGGGGTCTATGCCCATTTTGCGCACTGTATCCTGATAAAGCAGGTTCAGGCTGCTGCCGCCGTCCATCAGGACTCTAGTGAGGTGAAATCCGTCAACGATTGGGTCTAGAACCAATGCGGCGAATCCACCATGGCGGATGCTAGTGGGGTGGTCCCTTCGATCAAAAGTAATCGGGCAAGAGGACCACAGATTGAACTTTGGGGCGACTGGCTCCATCGCATATACGTCCCTTAGTGCGCGCTTCCGCTCCCTTTTGGGTATGTGGGTTGCGTATATCATGTTCACCGTCCGCACTTGTAGGGGGAAGCCCTTCTGTCCTCTATTGTTTGGCGGCCGGGGCTCCTCCTCGTCGTCGCTATGCAACCCCTTGTCATTGTTTTCGGCATTTAACTTGCCTGCCTGCTTGAACACCCAACAATCCCTGTTGGTGTGGTTGGCTGGTTTTTCGGGGGTGCCGTGTATCTGGCACGAGCGGTCGAGTATTCGGTCCAAGTTGGACGGGCCCAGAGTATTTCTTTTGAATGGTTTTTTCCGCCGACCGGGTTTAGAGCCTCTGAATCCGGCATTGACTGCCGTATCCTCAGCATTATCGCCATTAATGCGGCGCTTGTGCTTGTTGCGATGCGACCTGCCATTGCTTTCCTTGGTATCCGAATTACCAGGGCTCTTGGTCATGTTGTTACTACGAGCTAGCCAGCTATCCTCTCCCGCGCAAAAGCGGGTCATGAGTGTTGTGAGGGCTGCCATGGATTTCAGCTTTTCCTGTCCTAGGTGCCGGGCAAGCCACTCGTCGCGGATGTTATGTTTGAAGGTTGCAAGGGCCTATGCATCCGAACAGTCGACGATTTGATTTTTCTTGGCTAGGAACCGTGTCCAGAATTGTCTGGCTGATTCCTCTGGCTGTTGAATTATGTGGCTTAGGTCATCGGCGTCTGGCGGTCGCACATAGGTGCCCTGGAAGTTGTCGAGGAATGTAGCTTCCAGGTCTTCCCAACAACCAATTGACTCTGATGGCAAGCTGTTAAGCCAATGCCGAGCTGGTCCTTTAAGCTTGAGTGGGAGGTATTTGATGGCGTGTAGATCATCACCGCGGGCCATGTGGATATGAAGGAGATAGTCCTTGATCCAGACCGCAGGATCTGTTGTGCCATCGTATGATTCAATGTTTACGGGTTTGAAACCCTCAGGGATTTGATGATCCATCACTTCGTCTGTGAAGCATAGTGGGTGTGCGGCGCCTCTGTATTGGGCTATATCACGACGCAGCTCAAATGAGCTTTGTCTACTGTGTTCGGCCCGGCCGGAATTGCAATATCCAGCGTGATAGTTATCATCACGTATCATGGGGCGCCCACGCGATCCATAGATCGATCTTGTTTGCCTTGCCTTGTCCTCCAGTATATCCCGCAGGTCTAGCGCATTTTCCCGCGCCTTGGTATTTTTTGAGCGGCGCTGGGGTGCGGCTTGAGTGGAGGGCTGAGAGGCCTCTCTGTCGCGGCCACGAGGTGGCCGGTCGGTCGGTCGTATCATGCGTTGGTGATGTAGGCTTAGGTGCTTCCTCCTCTAATCGGGGTAGCAGCCTGCGTTTTGGGTAGCTCTTGGAGGGGCGTTCGAGTTCATACTCTTCGGCCGCAAGGACTTCACTCCATCTGTTGGGTAGCAAGTCTTGGTCAGCTCTAAGTTGTTGCTGCATTTTCTTGAGGCTGCTTGCCATGGCCATAAGCCTGCGTTTGAAACGCTCTTGTTCGACAGGATCCTCAGGCATGACAAATTCATTGTCGTCGAGGCTTGCCTCGTCTTCGGAGGGAGGCATGTAATTATCGTCCTCTACCTCTCTGCCTGCCGCTCTCTCATGAGGGTTGGCTTCTCCATCCTCCTGCACTGAATCTTGCTAGAGGGGGTTGTCTTTGGCACTGTCCGGGGTGTTATTGTCTCCCGTGCTGGAATCACCGTTTTTGCTGTGGCGGGATTTAGAGCGGCGCCGCTGACGCTTAGGCTGTTTCTTGGAGGGGTCATCCTCCGTTGTTTCATCGCCATTCCCATCTTTTGGGATGTCCACCATGTAAATGTCGTATGACGAGGTGGCCTTCCAGTGCCCTGTAGGCGCTGGTTCTTGGTCGTCTTCTGCATCGTCGTCCATACCGTCGATGTCTTCGGAGTCGAAGTCGAGCATGTCGGTTAAATCATCGACAGTGGCTATGAAGTGGGTGGTGGGTGGGCTTTGAATTTCTTCGTCGCCCGCATCCCAACCTTCCCGACCATAGTCCGGTCAGGGCTCTCCTGATAAAGAGAGAGACTTTAGTGAATTCAGGATGTCACCAAAGGGCGAGTGCTGAAAGATGTCCGCGGAGGTGAATTCCATGACCGGTGCCCAATCGGATTCGATTGGCAGGGGTGCGGAAGGTTCGGAGTCCGGAGAGGAGTCCGGCACCTTGGAGTTACAAGCCTTGCAAAGGACAGGGATGGTGTTCGGCTCAATCGCCGAAGAGATCGCAGCCCCCAAGGCAGTGTCCAGCCACCCGTCCTCGATCGGCACAGTCGGCTCCGAGCTAAGGGTCGAAGCGGACACTGGTGCGGCCTCTAGGGCACTGTTCGGTGGCAGAGCTAGATCATGCCCATCGTGACAGTGTGGCGCGCTTGGCTGTGGCTCGAACCCGTCGAAGATCAAGTCTCCGCAGACGTCAGCCGTGTAGTTCAAACTTCCAAATCTGACCTGATGGCCAGGGGCGTAGCTTTCAATCTACTCCAGATGGCCAAGCGAATTGGCCCGCACTGCAAAGCCGCCGAATACGAAGATCTGTCCAGGGAGAAAAGTCTCACCCTGGACCGCATCGTTGTTGATGATCGGAGGAGCCATCGGGCCTAAAGATGACGACACAGAGGAACTCTCAATGAAAGCACCAATGTCGGTGTCAAAATCGACGGATCTTGGGTAGGGGGTCCCGAACTGTGCGTCTAGGCAGATGGTAACAGGAGACAAGGGACACGATGTTTTTACCCAGGTTCGGGCCCTCTCGATGGAGGTAAAACCCTATTCCTGCTTGATTGATATTGATGATATGGGTAGTACAAGAGTAGATCTACCACGAGATCAGAGAGGCTAAACCCTAGAGGCTAGCCTATGGTTTGATTGTTGTTCGTCCTACGGACTAAAAACCCTCCGATTTATATAGGCACCGAAGAGGGTTAGGGTTACACAGAGTCGGTTACAATGGTAGGAGATCTACATATCTGTATCGCCAAGCTTGCCTACCATGCCAAGGAAAGTCCCATCCGGACACGGGACGAAGTCTTCAATCTTGTATCTTCATAGTCCAGGAGTCCGGCTAAAGGCTATAGTCCGGCCATCCGAACACCCCCTAATCCAGGACTCCCTCAGTAGGATATGACCAATACCAATTCTTCTTATGGCTTGGGGAGGAATTTCATCACCTACATCACAAGTACTACCTTGCTCCACTTGGGAGCCGTTATTTTCGTCAAACTCCATGTTACACGTCTCCTCAATGAGTCTGGTGGACTTGTTGAGGACACGGTAAGCATGGGAGTTTGTAGCATAACCAACAAATATGCCCTCATAAGCTCTAGCCTCAAATTTTGACAAACGAACACCTTTCTTGAGAATGAAACACTTACACCCGAACACTCGGAAGTACTTGAGGTTGGGCTTGTTACTGATGAGAATTTCATAAGTAGTCTTGTTCAAGCCTTTGCGGAGATAGAGCCGATTTGATGCATGACATGCTGTGTTGATGGCTTCTGCCCAAAAGTTGTATGAAGACTTGAACTCCGCCATCATGGTCCGTGCCGCATCCATCAACGTCCGATTCTTCCTCTCCGTAACACCATTTTGTTGAGGGGTATATGGTGCAGCATATTGATGCTTGATCCCCTCATCACTAAGAAACTCATCCAAGGTGTAGTTCTTGAACTCGGTGCCGTCGTCACTTCTTATTGTCAAGATCTTTGCATCATGTTGACGTTGAGCTTCATTTGCAAAGTCGATGACGGTTTGTTGAGTCTCACTCCTCCTCTTGAAGAAGTATACCCAAGTGTATCTTGAATAATGATCCACAATCACCAAGCAATACTTTCTACCTCCAAGACTATCAAAGGATGGAGGCCCAAAGAGATCCATGTGAAGGAGCTCCAAGGGTCTCTTCGAGTAGATGATGGTCATGGGAGGGTGAGCCTTCTCATGAAGCTTTCCTTCAATACAAGCACTACAAGCACGATCTTTGGCAAAACTAACATTTGTTAGTCCACGGACATGGTCCCCCTCGAGAAGACTTTGCAGAGATCTCATATTGACGTGGGCTAAATGGCGATGCCAAAGCCATTCCACATCAACTTTAGCCATTAGGCATGTCGTGGTCTTAGTGGGTTGCTCCGAAAAGTTAATCACATAAAGACCGTTCTCGACATGCCCAACAAAAGCTACTTTAAGAGTCTTGCTCCACAAGAGGGCCATGGTATCAATATCAAAGAAAGTGGCAAAGCCCATGAGTGCAAGTTGACAAACGGAAAGAAGATTGAATGTAAGGGACTCAACAAGCATGACTTTCTCGATCGTTAGATCATGAGAAATGGCAACCTTGCCAAGACCCAATACCTTAGAAGACGAGGCATTACCCCACTCGACATTGGTGGGCATAGAAGGAATCATGTGCACGTCCACCACCAAGTCCTTGCTTCCGGTCATATGATTCGTTGCTCCACTATCGAGCAACCATGATCCCCCACCGGAAGCAAACACCTACATGAGATCAATGCTTGGTTTTAGGTACCCATTTTGTGATGGGTCCTTTGATGTTAGTAACAAGGGTCTTAGGAACCCAAATAGACCATTCAATGTACTCATAAGGAGAACCAACAAATTTAGCATAAACATGCCCATCACTAGCACGGCACAACACATAAGAAGGGTTAAAGTCGCCGGCTTTGTTGGAGGAGGTGGTTTTGCCCTTTTTGACATGAACACCCTTCACATTTTTCTTCTTCTCCTTAGGAGCACCCTCTCCCTCTTTCAGAAAAGTTAGCTTGAGAGGAGGAGGTCGTTTGGTCTTGTCGTTCTTCTTCTTGTTCTTGGACTTGGGTGCAAACCCAATTCCCTCCTTTGCCACAACTTCCTTTTGATTGCTCAAAAGGTCGTTGAGGTTCTTCTCACCTTGAATGCATGTCACAAGGCCTTTATCAAGTTGATCCTTCAACTTGGCATTCTCCTCCACAAGATGCACATGCTCACAACACACGGGTTAGTGTCATATGCATTATCAATTAATGCCATATGAGGAAAGGTGGCCTTTTCCTTGGTTATCTTAACTTGGAGTTGAGCATGAGACTCCTTGAGGTTAGCATGAGCACCCTTCAAGACCTTGTGGACCTTGTCAAGTACATCAAACTCCTCCTTGAGTCTAGCATGATCAACCCCAAGTTTAGCCTTCTCGGAAGATAGCACACGAGACACAACAAGTGCATGATCAAGATCTTTCTTTAACTTAGCATGGTCATCATTGTGTGACTCCTCAAGAGCCAAACGATGCCCACGCTCTTCCTCAAGAGCATTAGAGAGATCCAATATCTCATTGGCATAGTCACGACTATGACCTTCCATCTTAGAGATGGTTTCTTCGTGAGCCTCGATCATGTCATTGGCTTCACCAAGTTGTTCCAAGAAAACAACAAAGTGCTTCTTGGATTTTCCCTTGAGCTTACTCATAAAGGACTCAAATTCGTTCACATCCTCATTAGACCCCTCATGTTCATCAATGCAACCCGTCAAAGAGGGATTAGTAATGATGGTGGTTTTGATGTTGGGGGTTACCTTGTTAGAGGCTTTGGCCATGAGGCACTTGGCGGTGATGTTCTCGTTGGGTGAATCGAAGAGAGACATCCAGGGAGTTGTGGCAATGGCAACGGATGCCATGGCCACTGCTTCACTATCTTCATCATCATCGTCATCCTCACGGTATTCTTCTTGAACCACCAACCCTCGAGTAGGAGTCTTTTTGGTGAAGTTGTTCTTGTTGGGGAAGGACTTGGCTTTGTCTTTTCGGATGAGCTTGCCACCATTGTCTTCCCGCTTCTTGTAAGGACAATCTGCAATGAAATGGCTCACATTGCCACAGTTGTAATAAGTTCTTACTCGTTGCTTGCCCTTGAAGCCACTTGAGTTGGTCTTGTTGAAATTGGGCCTTGAGTTCTTCTTGCTCCAAAATTTCCTTGAAGCAAGAGCCATATGCTCATGATAATCATATTTTGTATCTTCGGGGTTGCTCTCCTCATCTTCCTCTTCTTCCACAATAACCTTGGCCTTCAAGGCAAGGTTGGGATTCTTTGCCCTTTGAGAGTGGAGCACTGCGTTGTCGGCGGTCTTGTCCAAGATGCTCATTGCAACAAACTCATCCAACACTTCACTTGAGGTCATGGAGTGGAAGTCCGGTCTTTGACGAATGACGGAGGACATGGCCTTGTTGTATGGCATCATGGCCTTGAGGAACTTGCGCTTGATCCAATTGTCATCCGTGTCCTTGCTCCCATGATCTCGGAGTGAGACCGCGAGTTTGGTTACTCTCCGAAAGAGCTCACGAGGTTCTTCATATTCTTTCATTGCAAACTCATCGGCTTCATCTTGCACCACTTCATAGTTGGAGCGTTGAATGCTTGTACTTCCCCAATAGAGAGACACAACGCATTGCCATGCGTCTTTGGCCAGGGCATGCGGTCGGAGATGAGGGAGATCTTCGGGAAGGATAGCATCTTGGATGATAAAGAGAGCATTCTCATTGAATTGATTGTCCACTGCTTTTCTAGGGGTGAAGTTGCTTCGGTCATGTGGATAGAAACTGAAAGAACATGCGGTGCCCCCATGTTTGGTTTTGGTAATTGATGACAATCTCTATGGACTAATGGTTTTCTTGAGTTATATTTGAAGGATTTGTCCATAGGCTTTTCTTCAAGTCCATGTGTTGGTTTCAAGGAGTTTATGAGTTGACCAGGGTGCTATTAAGGAATTATCCAAAGATTGGTCATGTGAGTGTTGAGCTTATTGTAAGCATGTCTTGAAGAAGAAGATTGTGTGATCATTCATGTTTAACTTCAAGACATCATCCAAATGAAGAGAGTTGGAAAGATTGAAGGTTGATCAAGACTAAGTCAAGAGTGAATCAAGTTGATCAAGACTAAGTCAAGAGTGAATCAAGTTGATCAACTCACAAAGCATAGAAGATGTACCTAGAGGGATCAAGTGATCCCATAGTATGGTAAGCTTTGTCCATTGCACTTTGTGTACTAACGCATGGTCTATGTGAGAGTTCTATGTGGGGTTAGGTACATGTCCATGGGCTTGCGTCAAGAGGAAGATATGATACAACCCATGGAAAGGATGACATCAAGTGGTGATCGTCATCAAGATTGCCGTGTGCAAGTTCAAGTGGAGCATCACGAAGAGATCAAGTGCTTGAATCTTGCCATCCATTATGGTGTCAATGGACTTGTGAAGATGTGCTGAAGAGTGGCTCACCCATAGTGGACTATGGGGGAGCAATCATCTAGTCTTCATCGAGCCAACGCAATCAAGAAAGATGGTCCATCTTGAGGGAGTCAAGATCGTCATCATCTATCTCAAGTGGACCATGTGCAAGGCAATGGTTTGGCCTTGATAGGTTTTCTATTTTATCGGTCTCGTGGTAGTAGTTGGGAGACCGGGTTATAGGATCGTTTGCCGTACTATCAAGGGGGCTCTCAAGTTGGCAGCTTGATCGTATCGTTAGTACAGAGCTCAAACCATTGCATCCTTGCATCATGTTTCTTGGTTCTTGTTTGGTTATCTTTATGAGTCTTAGAGCTTATGGTCATCTTGATGACAAGCTTGAGTTCATCGAAAACGGAGTTTGCATGCGTCTTCTTTGATGTTTTCGCTATTGGAGGTTTTACCGATCTTTTCTGAGGAAGGGTGTCGGTGTCAAAACCGGCGGATCTCGGGTAGGGGGTCCTGAACTGTCTGTCTAGGGGGATGGTAACAGGAGACAAGGGACACGATGTTTTTACCCAGGTTCGGGCCCTCTCGATGGAGGTAAAACCCTACTCCTGCTTGATTGATATTGATGATATGGGTAGTACAAGAGTAGATCTACCACGAGATCAAGGAGGCTAAACCCTAGAAGCTAGCCTATGGTATGATTATTGTTCGTCCTATGGACTAAAACCCTCGAGTTTATATAGACACCAGAGAGGGCTAGGGTTACACAGAGTCGGTTACAATGGTAGGAGATCTACATATCCGTATTGCCAAGCTTGCCTTCCACGCCAAGGAAAGTCCCATCCAGACACGGGACGAAGTCTTTAATCTTGTATCTTCATAGTCTTGGAGTCTGGCCAATGATGATAGTTCGGCTATCCGGACACCCCCTAGTCCAGGACTCCCTCAGTAGCCCCTGAACCAGGCTTCAATGACGACGAGTCCGGAGCGCATATTGTCTTCGACATTGCAAGGCGGGTTCCTCCTCCAATAATTCATAGAAGATTGTGAACACCAGGATAGTGTCTGGCTCTGCAAAATAAATTCCACATACCACCGTAGAGAGAATAATATTTACACAAGTTCAATCTGCTGACGTATTTTGTGGCGTGACGTCACACCACAACCAAGCCTTGACTCGAATCGGTTTTATTATTCCACCTCAGCGCGTTTAGCGAAGCGGTTTCCTTGGCACGTCTTGTCGAAGCAGAGATCGTGTCCCCTTATTCTGGGATTCTCATCAATACGGACGTGGGTAACCCAACCGCGCCCGTTGGCACGCCTCCTCCATTGAAGGCGAGTCCCAAACGGTCACGGGGACGGCTCTTGGTATTCTACCCCTTTATAATGAGACCAAGGCCCGTTCCTTTTCTTCGATCCCAATCGAATCCGCCCCTTGCCTCGAGTTCCAACACCTAAGGTTCCAGATTCGGGCACTTCGGACCTTTAACAATGTTCGGCTCCGACCCACGGGGCCGGTGGATGCCCTCTTCCGTCACAGAAGAAGACGTGCTAAAGCTGAGAGACGCCAGGTACCTAACCTACGAGATTTCGCATAGGTTGCCTGCCCAAGGGCAAGTCATTCCCACTCCCGAGCCTGGTGAGAGCGTCGTGTTCGTGTCTCACTTTCGTCGGGGTTTATGCTTCTCGATGGACCCCTTCGTGAGGGGGCTCATGTTTTATTACGGGCTGGAATTCCATGACTTGGCTCCGGAGTCCATCCTCCACATCTCATCGTTGATTGTCGTCTGCGAAGCCTTCCTCCGCACTACCCCTCACTTTGGTTTGTGGCTCAAGACCTTCAACGTGGAGCCGAAGATGATCGAGGGGTGACAGGCAGAGTGCAGAGGGGCAGTTATAAGTAAGAGGGCCGATGCTCCATGGACCGAGGGCTCTTTTCAAGAGGAGCTCGGCTTGTGGCAACAGGAGTGGTTCTATATCACCGCTCCCAGGGGCAGCAGGCAGGTGGCGCCACCCGCCTTTCTCTCGGGCCCTCCACAACGGCTGGCGTCATGGGTCAACAAAGGGCTTGATTGGGGGCCGTCCAAGGACGTACCAATATTGCAGGGCCGGATTCGAGACCTCCAAGAGAGGGAGATCAATCTGGTCGTAGTGACGCAGGTTATGCTGATTCGGTGCCTTCTGCCCTGCAAACGTCGCCCTCTCTGCCTGTGGGAATTCAATCCGGAGGGACCACGAGCTCTCCACCACTTCATGGGCGCAACGCCTGTGGAGATGTATAAACTGTTCTTCGGATCACAAGAGATGTGTCCGGTCTTGACCGAGGACGCAGGTCTGAGTTGCAATCGCCCGGATACTCAAGTAAGTGGTTCGTGTGCCCGGACGTGCTATCCGTACATTTATCATAGATTTGCCTTTTAACCAGCTATCCCTTGAACAGGAGTGGATAGCGAAAGCAAAACTGATACGGTGTCCGGCCCCCCTCCCTGAGACCATGCCGGATCCCGTGTTAGTCAAGATGCTGGAGGTTGCGCCTTCAGAAGAGGGCGAAGGGGAAAACAGGAAAACTACCGCCTCCGCTAAAGAGGCTCTCAAGAGAGGGGGAATTGAGAATCCCTCCCTCCCGGGGGAGAAGAGGACCGCTTCCGAAGATCCGGAGGCCAAGGCCTCAAAGCGGGGGAAGAAATCTTCATAGGAGGGTCCTGCGCCAAGAAAAGCCCCGGCCGCACTATTTCCCCAAGGGAATCAGCCCTCCAGCGAGCCGTAAGTAGAAAAAGGGGAGTTTTGTAATAAGGGACATCCCTGTTTTTATTTCTGAGGATAACCGAAGTTCTTACCTTGTAGTTCGAATCTTAGCCCTTCTTAGTAGAGCTCATCTTCGGGGGATCTTCGTCCGGAGATGATGGAGAGCGAAACGCCGCCATCTGCCGCACCGTCAGGCGGGGCAGACGACCCTGAGGTGTCGTCGCGGAGGGTCTCCCCGAGTCCGGCGGGGCCGGGGAGTTCGGCACCAAATGGTGTATGGCCGGAGGAGCAGAAGGATCTGCTCGAGAGGGCGTCTATCTCAAAAGATCACCGTACATTAATGAGTATGGTGATTGAAAGGATTTCATACGCTGAGAGCGGGTTGCATGAGGCTGTCAGAAGTTTACTGACGGTGTTTGAGGTACGTAAAAATGATATACCTTTTGACAGTTTTGCACATAGAGTGCGCCCTGTATAGATAGTAGCCCCTGAGACTTGGTATGTTGTCGAAAGCGACAGCGTGCCGAGGATCATAATCTCAGTTATAAGGTGTCGCCCTTCCCGTACAGGTGGCGGGGCGTTCGGTGGCCAGCCGAACTGATAGAGTTGCCGAACTGAAGCGGCAACTGGACATTGCGGATGCGGACATCGCGCTGGTCAATAAGCGACTTGACGAGTCACAAGGTATGTGGCTTTTCCGCGGACACCTGGTAAGGGAGCTTGACGCCCATGCCTTACTACGTGTATGCTGAATGCAGATGGTGCCGCTGCTATGGAGGATCTTCGGGCAGAGCTTGCCCGAGCCAAGGAGCAAGCCAGAAAGAGTGATGCGGCTGCCTCGAAGGCGGCCGAAGAGCTAAAAACCGAAAAGGCTGCTCATTGCCGAAGCAGGGAGGAGATGGCCGAAATGGCCGTGAAGCTGAAGGATGCTACCGACCGCTATGAAGTTCTTGAAAGAGAACGCCTAGCGGAGCAGGAGGACCTAAAAAAGGCCACCGCCGAAGCCAAGGATGCTCGCTCCGCGATGAGGGCTATAAAGGAGGAGCTGCGTCAGGCCGGGGATATTGCGGCTGGAAAGCCCTTTCTGCTGCGTAGGAAGTTCACGGACCCGAAGTATGCTCAGTTGGGCCAGTTGTGGGGTGCGGAGGATGCTTATCTGAATTTGGCGGCGAGTGCGGCGGACGCAGTCGTGCATTTCCGAAGCCAAAAGGATCACGGGATGGAAGAGCTTTTTTGGTCTCAATTCCATAATCCGGAGCGTCCACTTCCGTTAACCGATCGGTTGGCTGAGTGGGCTGAGCTGAACAGGTTGTCCGGACTTGCCATGAAGGATGTCGTGGCTCATCTGTGGCCGAAAAGGCCCGAGCCGAAGAGTTATTTCGGCTTAGTGCGGCAATTCCTTGATGCGGTGCCGCATATCAAGGCGATGAGGCGGTCGGCATGCATAGAGGGTGCACGGATGGCTCTTGCCTATGTCAAAACATACTGGGCAGAGATGGATGCCACCGACGTTGCATCCCGGGATTCGGACAGAAGCCGATTACCCGCCGAGCACTATTTTGAGGAAGTCCTACAGGGCGCTCGTTTAATAGAGTCGCAGTGCTCGAAAAATGTTATGTTCAAATGACATGTATGATTTGTAAAACCATATTTATAATATAAGGGCTTTTTATACTTGTGCATTCAAGTATTGAAATATCTCCTGTGCGGCCGTTAATGTATATGTATATATAACCTGAAAGATGGCAGTCTTCGGCTTCAGCCCCCACGCACATGGTGCGGGGGTGTTTGCAAAAAAGTGCATTTTCACACTTAATCCAACGTCTTGGTCCTGTGAAGGAGGTGATAGCGTAGCAAACTAGGCAACCGGACTATAATGCTTTATCACTTTCACTTAGCCATAGGAGTTCGATGGTGGGGCTACCATATAGCCCCTAGGGGCACCGCGCTCTACGAACTCGGGGCGCGTGTGTGCCTGACTGGGAAACGGTCCTTCGTCAAAGCGCAGGAATTCTAAACATTCCGGTAGTCGATCGAGTGGTTGACCAGTCTCTCGCTATATCATGACAGTCGGTTTTCGGCTTTCTCTACTGAGGTGCTCACCTGGCCGAACTGGGGCACAATCGCAGTAGTTCTCCTGGTGCCGCGTTAGCCGATAGAGCGGAGCGTAAGGCAACAAAACACAGGAGCTGGGCAAACCCAACATTTGACCAAAGACATGATTCGGAGCTGATGCATATAAGGCCTAACTCGAGACGCCGAACACTCCCTAAGGTGTTCGGTCTTTATGATAACGGGCAGAACAATGCCCTAAGCCCCTAGTGTCCAGGTACGTGCGAGAACTTCTGACACGGCCGATGCCAAAATGCCAGCCTCCTCCTCGGTTATGGTAAGAAACCGGGGGATGTGTATCAACAAGAGACAGTAAAAAAGGTTTACGCAGGGTCTTAATCTGAAAAGAATCCTTGCAACGGGTCCTTGCTACACGTCTGCGCCTGTGTCTCTGTTGTGCTGTATCCTGGACGGGTGTAGCATGTTGTTCATATGTAAAAAGAGAAGAACTTAGTTTGGAAAACGAGCGTGCAAAAAATGTATTTAAAATAGAGTATGATTAAAAAATGAATAAAATTGAGCTTTATTGGCTCTCATTGTTCATGCGTGCAGCCCCTTGTAAAGGGGGATGCGGCTAGTAAGCCCCTTGTTTATTTATACCGGACTCGTCTAACCGTGTCTGGGGTCTGAATGACCTGTTTTAGGAGCTTTGATCATCAAAGCCGGATTAGTGTGTGGCTGTCAAGGCAGTCGCACGTTCTTCCGCGGTCGAGGAACACTCGAAGTTACCTTTTAATGAGATGATACCGCATGGACCGGGCATTTTAAGTGTAAGAGACGTGTAATGCGGTATTGCGTTAAAGCGGGTGAAAGCTTCGCGTCCCAATAGTGCTTGATGGGTACTTTTAAATAGGGCGATATGGAAGATTAGCTTTTCGTGACGGAAGTTGTCGGATGAACCGAACACGACTTCGAGTAGTAAGGAGCCCGTACAATAGGCATAAGGGCCTGGCGTTACTCCTTTAAAGGAAGTGTTGCTATGGCAAATTTTGGTAGGGTCTATCCCCATTCTGCGGATTGTGTCCTGGTATAGCAGGTTTATATCGCTGCCGCCATCCATTAGGACTTGTGTAAATTGTAGTCCGTCGATTGTAGGATCCAATATCAAAGCAGTCCATCCTGCGTTTTGAATACTTCTGGAGTAATCCTAATGGTCGAAAGTAATTGGTTTTGACATCCAGTTTCGGGACTCCACTGGGGTGGACCGTGCGGCGCGTACTTTAGTAGGTGCCGCCCTATTTTTCCCTGTTATCACTTGAAGTGAGTTCACTGTTTTGACTTCTTGTGGGAAATTCTTTTATTTTCCTGCGCTCTGCTTGTGGGGTTCGTCATCGTCCTCACTTGGTGTGTCGAGCCCCTTGTGTTCGGTGTTAAGTCGGCCGGACTGCTTGAAGACCCAACAATCTCTGTGGGTATGGTTTGCAGGCTTCCCGGGGGTACTGTGGATTTGACATATCCTGTCCAAGATTTTGTTTAGGTTGGATAGCTCGTCACTATTGTCCTTAAGAGGCAGTGTTTTGTTGTTCGGCCGAGAGCTTTTGAACCCGACGTTGACTGCCGTGCTCTTTGGGCCATTTTCCTTAGTCCAGCGCTGATTTTTTCTGCGTCGTGGTTTCCCATTTCCATCCCTGACCTCGGATGTACTCGGGTCGCTGGTGCTGCATCTTGCCAGCCAGCTATCTTCTCCCGCGCAAAAGCGGGTCATGAGGCTTGTTAGCGCGGCCATTGTCCTTGGCTTTTCCTGGCCGAGGTGTCTGGCGAGCCATTCATCTCGGACGTTATGTTTAAAGGCTGCTAAGGCTTCGGCGTCCGGACAGTCGACTATTTGGTTCTTTTTGGTGAGGAACCTGTTCCAGAATTTGCGGGCTGACTCTCTGGGTTGTTGAGTTATGTGACTTAAATCGTCTGCATCCGGAGGGCGGACATAAGTCCCCTGAAAATTTGCCCGAAATGCATCCTCGAGCTCTTCCCAACTTCCAATAGTTTTTTCTGGGAGGCTTTTGAGCCAATGTCGGGCTGGGCCTTTGAGCTTGAGGGGTAGGTATTTTATGGCATGGAGATCATCTCCTCTAGCCATATGTATGTGTAGGATGTAATCCTCAATCCAGACTCCGGGGTCTGTTGTTCCGTCGTATGCCTCTATGTTTACGGACTTGAATCCCGCTGGAAATTCATGATCCAGTACCTCATCGGTGAAACATAGGGGCTGTGTGGCGCCCCTGTATTTAGGTGTACCATTATTTTCGAACACTCGACGTGTTGTGTTGCTCCCTGGAGCCTTCTTTCTTGGCCCATAGATGGACCTGACCGGGCCATCCTTTTTACGAGGATCCTTATGTGGATCGTGTGCCGGCTTGTGTGCGGCGCCGCTTGCCGATCTTTGCTTGTCATGTGGTCGTCTATCCGACCAGACGGCCTCTTTGTTTTTTGACTGTGGGGGCTCTACGGCCTCCTCGTCAAATTCGGGCAACAACTTGCGCTTCGGGTAGCTCTTTGCTTGATGACTATCGCCGTATTTGTCTGCGGTCTTGAGTACTTTGCTCCATCTCATTTTGAGTACGTCTTCCGCTGTTTTGAGCTTCCGCTTCTGGTTCTTCAAACTTCTTGCAGTGGCGACGAGCCTTTTGTGGAGGTTCTTATGCTCCGGTGATGTGTCCGGCATGAGATCGTCTGGACTGTTGTTTTCGCCGGGGATGGGTTGCTCGTCCAATTCATCCTGTTCGGATGGTTGCTTGGTGGCATGTTCGTCGTCCACTGGTTCATCCTGCTCTATGGCTGGGTCTGTATGAGTGCTGTTGTGGTCGAGGCGGGACTTCGGGCGGCACTTGCGTCGCTGTTTTGGCTGTTTTTCAGGGGAATTATCCTTCGCCGCGTCCCGTTGTTCCTCGTTATCGCTTCCTTTTGGTGTATCCACTATGTATACATCATGAGTTGAGGTGGCTTTCCAGTGCCCTGTGGGCGCTGGTTCTTGGTCGTCTCCGGCATCGTCGTCCATACCGTTGATATCTTCGGAGTTGAAGTCTAGCATTCCGGTTAAGTCGTCGACAGTGTCTACGAAGTGGGTGGTGGGTGGGTTTTTAATTTCTTCGTCGTCCGCATCCCAACTGTCCTGGCCATAATCCGGCCAAGGCTCTCCTGACAAAGAGAGACACTTTAGCGAATTCAGAATGTCGCCAAAAGACGAGTGCTGAAAGATGTCCGTAGCGGTGAACTCCATGATCGGCGTCCAATCGGATTCGATTGGCAGGGGCGCGGAAGGTTCAGGGTCCGGATAGGAGTCCGGCACTTTTGAGTTATGAGCTTCGTGAGGGACAGGGTCAGTATTCGGCTCCATCGCCGTAGAGGTAGCAGCCCCCGAGGCGGCGTCTAGCCACCCATCCTCGATCGGCGCAGTCGGCTCCGAGTTAAGGGTCGGAGCGGACTTTTATGCGGCCTCCAGGGCACTGTCCGGTAGCAGAGCTAAATCATGCCCATCGTGACAGTGCGGCGCGCTCGGCTGCGGCTCGAATCCGTCGAAGATCAAGTCTCCGCGGATGTCGGCCGTATAGTTCAAACTTCCAAATCTGACCTGATGGCCAGGGGTGTAGCTTTCGATCTGCTCCAGATGGCCAAGTGAATTGGCCCGCAGTGCGAAGCCGCCGAATACGAAGATTTGTCCGGGGAGAAAAGTCTCACCCTGGACCGCGTTGTTGTTGATGATCGAAGGAGCCATCGGGCCTATATGTGATGACACAGAGGAACTCTCAATGAAAGCACCAATGTCGGTGTCAAAACCGGCGGATCTCGGGTAGGGGGTCCCGAACTGTGCGTCTAGGCGGATGGTAATAGGAGACAAGGGACACGATGTTTTTACCCAGGTTCGGGCCCTCTCGATGGAGGTAAAACCCTACTCCTGCTTGATTGATATTGATGATATGGGTAGTACAAGAGCAGATCTACCACGAGATCAAGGAGGCTAAACCCTAGAAGCTAGCCTATGGTATGATTATTGTTCGTCCTATGGACTAAAACCCTCCAGTTTATATAGACACCGGAGAGGGCTAGGGTTACACAGAGTCGGTTACAATGGTAGGAGATCTACATATCCGTATTGCCAAGCTTGCCTTCCATGCCAAGGGAAGTCCCATCCAGACACGGGACAAAGTCTTCAATCTTGTATCTTCATAGTCTTGGAGTCCGGCCAATGATAGTTCGGCTATCCGGACACCCCCTAGTCCAGGACTCCCTCAAAGGGTTCTCACCATTTTCTTATGGGCCTTTCCTCATTGGCTTCTTTTTTATATTTCTATCAAGATTGCATTAGCCCATGTCGTTAGCTTTCCAACAAACTTGGTTTCGTTGAATTCGGAGTCTGTTTGCAAAAGTTGTGGCTGTTTTGCTAAAGGCTGCAGCGGTACTACCGCGACTAGAGCGGATGTAATTTATTACTACCGCTCCAGAGCAGTACTACCGCGGCTCATGAGCGGTAGTACCGCTCCAGAGCAGTACTACCGCGGCTCCTAAGTGGTAGTACCGCTCCGGACCAAAATCTCGTGTTTTGATCAGCGGAAGTAGGCACGAAAGTATTTTTTTAGTACTGCTCGCAAGCAGTAGTACCGCTACCATTTGCGGTAGTACCGTGAGGTCGAGCGGTAGTACCATGAGGACGAGCGGTAGTACCGCTCCGGCGGTTCTACTGGCCTTTTGCCTCCTCTCTGTTGTTTTTCAAAGGGGTACTACCGCCCTAGCGGTAGTACCGCTCCTTGGAGCAGTAGTACCGCTCTGTGCGGGCTGTGAGCATAACGGTTGGATTTTTTCCCCACCTATAAAAGGGGGACTTCTTCCCCATTGAACCTTATCCTTTGAGCTCGTGTTCTTCCCCCATTGTTGACCTTCTTCGAGCTTGCTAACTCTCAATCCCTCCTATGATTCTTGCTAGTTCTTGAGGGAAAAGGGAGAGGAGATCTTGATCCACATTTCCACCAATCACTTTCTCCTCTAAGTGAGGGGAACCCCTTGGATCTATATCTTGGAGTTTTTCATGTTCTTCTTTCGTTCTTCCTCTCATTTTCCTCCCTAGCATTAGTTGCTTCGGTGGGATTTGGGAGAGAAGGACTTGGGCCCTCCGTGTGCCCTTGCCATTGCATTTGGTGCATCGGTTTGAGTTCTCCACGTGATACGTGGAAGTTACAAGTTGAGAAGCTTATTACTCTTGGGTGCTTGGTGCCCTTGAGCTTGTTCCTCTTGGGTGCTTGGGCGCCCTAGACGGTTGGTAGTGTTCGGAGCTCAATCATTGTGGTGTAAAGCTCTGGGGAAGCGTCGGGGTCTCCAATTAGGTTGTGGAGATCGCCTTGAGCAATTTGACGGGTTCCGATGACCGCCCCCAAGGGTTGCCAAAGTGTACGGGTTCGGTGACCGCCCCCAAGGGTCGCCATTTGTACGGGTTCGGTGACCGCCCTCAAGGGTCCCTTAGTGGAATCACGGCATCTTGCATTGTGCGAGGGCGTGAGGAGATTACGGTGGCCCTGGTGGCTTCTTGGGGAGTATTGTGCCTCCACACCGCTCCAAACGGAGATTAGCATCCACAAGGGTGTGAACTTCGGGATACATTGTCGTCTCCGCGTGCCTCGGTTATCTCTTACCCGAGCCCTTTACTTATGCACTTTACTTTGTGATAGCCATATTGTTCTTTGTCATATATCTTGCTATCATATAGTTGATTATCTTGCTTAGCATAAGTTGTTGGTGCACATAGGTGAGCCTAGTTGTTGTAGGTTTTGTGCTTGACAAATTAACCGCTAGGTTTATTCTGCATTTGTTCAAGCCTAAACCGTAATTATTTTAAAGCGCCTATTCACCCCCCTCTAGGCGACATCCACGATCTTTCAATTGGTATCAGAGCCTCGTCTCTCTTTATTAGGCTTTACCGCCTAGAGAGTAAAGATGTCGACTAGGGGATTAGGATTCTCTGACACTCTTAGTTTCGATGGCACAAATTTTGATGTTTGGGTAATTCACATGCTTCATCTCTTTAGGGTCATGGACCCAAATTTAGAGAGAATTGTAGATATGGGTTTTTCTCCTCCAAAGGATCCCCAAATATTATCTTTAGAGGATGAGAAAAACTCTTATCTCAATGCTCAAGCTTCTAATGTGCTTTTCGATGCTTTAAGTAATGTAGTTATATTTCAACTCATGCCGTTCCGGGATGCTCATGAGTTGTGGACGAAGCTTCAAGATAAATATGGTGTGTCCAAGATTTGTGGGGATGATTGTTCTCCCTCCACCTCCGGTTGTATAGTCTTCTCAACTTCTTCTACTTCACCTACATGTGGTTTGCCACAAGGTAATGATATGGTGAGTAGTGTTGGTCATTGCAATGATGATAGTATGCTTATTGTGGATGATCCTTCATCACTATATTATTGCAATGCTCCTTCTTTGGGCTTTAATACTTCGAGCACTCCAAATGTTTCACATGCTTGTGTTGATAGTCCTTGCATATCATGTAGAAATTGCTTGACTAAATCTCATGATGATATGCTTGCTATGTCTTGTTGCCATGATAAAAATGCATCTATTTCCTCGAATTGTTGTGCTAACAATGTAGAGAAAACCGAACACTCCATGGAACAAGATGTGGTGTTTAATGGTGCCTGAAGGGATCCTACATCATCATCTATTGCTTTTTGCCTTATGGCTAAGGCATCAAAGGTATCTCCTACTTTGTACCCCAATATGTCTCTTGATGATGATGTTGATGCTAATGATGATGAGGATAATGATGAAGAGAATGATAATGTTGCCTCCTTAAAAACTAAGGGGGAAATGATTTTTAAAGCTCTTCATAAAAATAAAATTGCTCGTTCCAACTTCATGGAAATAATGTCCATTGCCATTGATGGCAAGAAATACATTGAGGAGTTGGAATCTCATCTAGAGGAGCATGAGGCCACCATTGAGAAAATGGAAGCTCATGGGCGTGATTACGCAAATTAGATCGCGGAGCTATCTCAAGCTCTTGAACATGAACAAACGACCTCCAAATCTCTTGAGGAGACTTTTGCTCTAGAATTATCTAGAGTGAGGGAATCTCGTGATAGAGCTCTTGAGGTGGCCAATGATTTCAAAACTAAAAATGCTAAGCTTGAAGTTTCTCATGCTAGACTCCTTGAGGATTTTGAGCACCTCGAAAATGGCTCAAGGGTCATCAAGGGTGAGCTCATCAAACTCACCGAGTCTCATGCCCAAATTGAAGCTTCTTATTTAAAAGAGCTTGTCAAGTTGTCCTCTCCTATTGTTGTAAATGATGATGCTTGTGCTACTAACTCTATTACTTGTGAAGCATCCATTTTGAAGGAGAATGTTGAGCTACGGGCTCAACTGGAGGTGCTATCTAGCAATTATGGGAAATTGGAAGAAAGTCATGAAAAGCTCTCAAGCTCTCATGATGATCTTCTAGTATCCCATAGTGTGCTAAAGATAGCTCATGAGGCCATGATTGCTAAGGTAACATCTAGTGAGCCTCATGTGGATACTAGCACTACTTCTAGTCAAAATAGTATAGTGCCATGTGCTAGTCCTTGTAATTCATCTATTCACAATGTTGGTACATCTTGTGATGAATTTCTTTCCTTGCCTTGTTGCTCTAACGATGAAGCTTATACTTCCTCTAGTACTTGTGTTGAGACTAACCATGTAGAGGAAATCAAAGAGCTCAAGGCCCAAGTCACTTCTTTGAAGAAAGACTTGGAAAAGAGTCATCAAGGGAAATCCACACTCAACAATATCTTGAGTGCGCAAAAATCCCCCAATGACAAAGGTGGACTTGGATTCAACTCCAACAAGAAGAAGAAGTCCAAGATGAACAAAAGGAAGGGCCAAGAACAAGTCAAGAATTCTGCCAAGATTGTTTGCTTCAAGTGCAAAGTAGAAGGGCATCATGTTAGATCTTGCCCATTGAAGAAGAAGCTCATTAGTGACAAGCAACAAGGGAAGCGGCCACAAGTTCACTTTCATGCTCAACCTCAAGTTGAAGAAAGGCCTCTTCCCAAGAAAACTCGAGCTAATGCTTCTCAAGTTGAGAAATCAAGTGAGAAGAAAGTGAAGAGTAGACGTTGCTACTTAGGTCGTGAGAAAGGCCACGTCGCTTCTTCATGCACTAGTGGTAACTTATCCAACCCAATTACTATTGATGATATCTATTCTCTTGGGAAGGATAAGGTTGGCAATGTGTTTGCCAAGTTTGTTGGTACTCAAAAGTGGTGTCAAGAAAAGAAGCATTTGGGTTGCCAAGCCTATTGTGACTAACCTCTTAGGACCCAACTTGGTTGGGGACCAACAAGCTCAAACTTGATCAATAGGTGTTGTTGGAGGGCATTGGAGACTTGGCTACATTATGAAGAATTAAGGGGACTTCATCATTCTTTTTGTCACAAGCCAAGTCAATTGGATTATCAAGTTTCTATCTTATATCCAATGTGCCTCCTTGCGGTAACTTGTACTTAAATTGTTTACTTTGAAAGTTACTTGCCCCCTTGCATGTTTTGGTTTTGTTCCTTGCATGTTTTGGTTTTGTTCCTTGCATGTGCTTGTATATGTTGCGCTTCCAACTTGCTTATGTATCATGTACGTGTGAGTTGTGTGTTGAGCCTTTGTGCAACTTGTTTGTATCTTAGTTGGCTCTTGTGAGAGATTAATGGAATATCCCATTATGGGGGAGTGATGTGCTTTGTGCACCTCACACTCCTATAAGTGTGTGTACATGAGGAATACCATCTAGTATTGATATTACAAGATTATCTAGTCACTATGTGGTATGTCTTCTCATGAGAAATTCAAATTCTAAATTGTCCATTAATTATCTCTTGTTGGATCCTCTTATTGCCTCTTGTTAAGTTTTCTTCATCGGTATCACATTATGGGGGAGTAATATGCTATGTATATTACTAGCCTAGAAAATGTGTACATTTGAGATATTGTCACCTAGTGTTGATATTGTAGATTATGTTGTTTCTAGGTGGCATGTTAGCTCTACAAGTTGCAATTTGCTTGTGTTTGGTGTGAAGATGATGTTGGATATCCTTGCTATCTACCAACGGGAATAATTTCCAAATACTTCTTGTCTTATGACAATTGGTACTCACTTATGTGTGGTAGAAATTATTGATCATCTTTACATTGGCCTTTGCTTTTATTGGCCTTATCTCATGCCTAGGATTGTGTCAACTCCCATTGTTTTCCATACCACTTGTGGATCTTGTTATTTTCTTGATCTTGTTTAGTGTTTTCTAGATATAGTGAAAGTGGTGATCCCACCTTGTGCATTTTGTATTCAAATGCAAATTCTCTATAATGCACTAGTCTTGGGGGAGCTATCCTATTTTCTATAAAAAACTCATATTGTGATCCATATTAAGTGTGTGTTGGTGGATGGCAAGTCGTTTCTTTTGGTACTTTGTGCCAACATGAAACTTTGTAGAGAGCTTGGTTTGTTTGGAACCATCCTCTCCTTTGGGAGTTTGACATCTTTTTGTGTGTTCCAATGCATATCTCACTCCTTGATGTATCTTTTAATGATATCTTCCAAGTGATGATTTCTCCATTTGGTATCCTTTTCACTTGGTTTTTCCTTGTATTTTGGTATCGATTCTTGAAAGTCTTGAGCATGCATTTTAACTTCATGTAGTTCCTTTGGCATGTTTTCTTTCTTTGACCCAATATATAGGGGAAACTCCTCCAAGTCTCAAATTGGATGAGATGTGCATGAGATTCATTTTCATATCTATATGCACATATCTATGTGGAGTTTGTCCTATGTATTGTTGGTTCTCTAACTCTTTGGTCCCAATGAGTTTGGGTGCCATTTTGTTTGTGTTGTTGTTCTAGGAACAATTGGAGATGCATTGGATACTTGGCTCATTCAAAAGGAAGGTGTTGTCACCATGTGCTTATTGGAGTCAAGATAGGATGATCAATGAACTACTTTCTACCTTCAACTGGTATCTACTACATCCTTCCAATGCTATCTCGGTAACAAGTATCATCATCTACTACATGCACACATTATTGCATCAATCGTGTGTGGGTTGTATCATGGCATGTTATTCTTTCTTTCTTGTGATATTTGTTTCCTTTCTCAAAGCATCCCAACAATGGTCTATTGTTGCTAGTTGTGATGTCTTTGATGTTCGTGCGGTAGGAATTCATTTATATACAATAAGACCATATCTAGCCATGTGCTATGCTTCCAGGCAAATATCTTATTGGTATATGTATGACTTCGTTTTGGATATCTTGTTCCTTCGTGCTGTAACTATTTCGGGTGTACATCCTTCTTTGTAGATATATATCATCATGATTTCGTCTACCTAGAACCCTATACACTTGAGAGAATTTACATCTCTAGTTGATATCCTTTCTTTCACGTCCACCTTGTCTTTCTTATGTTATTTCTTTGGTGTCTCCATGAAAGCTTTTGCCTTGAGTGTGTGTCCTCTATTGTAGCATCTTGATGCACTCTTGTGTGGTGAAGATTATTTTCCTCATGCTTGTCTTTACGAGGCTTTTTCCATCTTTATTGGTATCCCTCGTCTTGATGAGGCTTTCATCTTCTATCTTCACCACGGGTTGTCACAAGCATAGGTTCTTTATATGCTTATTAGTAAGCTTGTGAACCCATTTGCTAGTTGTGTGTGGGAATGATAGGCCTTGCACCGTGTGCCTCATTCTTTCAAGACTTTATTGATGCTTTATGCTCATCCGTACATTAGTCTTCTCAAGTGCATTGCCTTGACTCACACACATCTTTTTGGTTGAGCCCATTCTCAAGTTGCCACTTTTACTTGTTGCTCAACCTTGTGTTTGTTGCAAGTACTAGGCTTAGTTTCCTATATGCTCACATGCACTTGTTGTAAGTTTCTATTGATTTTGGGGGAGCTATGATCCTATTTTGTGTACTTTGTATCCGAATACAAAAATTCTTGATGTGCACAAATCATGGGGAGCTTCTCTAGTTCCTTTAGAACACTCCTCGGCTCATATCATAATATCCTTCATTCATGTGGCTCATATGATCTTTGGTCTAGTTGGTTCAATTGATATCCTTTGATTGCTTGCTTCAATTTGTATCTTTTGATTGCTCGATTTCTTGTTTCTCTCTTTGTTATGTCTTTGTGGCATATCATTCTTTTGCAATCTTTGGGCCTCAATATATTTTGTCTTCCTCCAAGTATTTACCATTGGATATGCCTATTGAATTCCACTCTCTTTTTGAGAGATACACAATTTATGGAGGAACACTCTTTATATTGGAATTCTAAGCTTTTCACCCATTTTGGCAATCGATGCCAATGGGGGAGGAGTTTCAGAGAGTTTTGTGGAGAAGTTTAGAGAGTTATCTCCTCTTGCTTCGGTTTTGTTCCTTAGCATTTGCATCTCATATGCATGCACTATTGGTTGTTGCATTGCATAGTGAAGCATGATTCCTTATATAAACTCTCTTGAAAGTGATTGTCATCAATTACCAAAATGGGGGAGATTGAAAGAACATGCGGTGCCCCCATGTTTGGTTTTGGTAATTGATGACAATCCCTATGGACTAATGGTTGTCTTGAGTTATATTTGAAGGATTTGTCCATAGGCTTTTCTTGAAGTCCATGTGTTGGTTTCAAGGAGTTTATGAGTTGACCAAGGTGCTCTTAAGGAATTATCCAAAGATTGATCATGTGAGTGTTGAGCTTATTGCAAGCATGTCTTGAAGAAGAAGATTGTGTGATCATTCATGTTTAACTTCAAGACATCATCCAAATAAAGAGAGTTGGAAAGATTCAAGGTTGATCAAGACTAAGTCAAGAGTGAATGAAGTTGATCAAGACTAAGTCAAGAGTGAATCAAGTTGATCAACTCACAAAGCGTAGAAGATGTACCTAGAGAGATCAAGTGATCCCATAGTATGGTAAGCTTTGTCCATTGCACTTTGTGTACTAACCCATGGTCTATGTGAGAGTTCTATGTGGGTTTAGGTACATGTCCATGGGCTTGCGTCAAGAGGAAGATATCATACAACCCATGGAAATGATGACATCAAGTGGTGATCGTCATCAAGATTGCCGTGTGCAAGTTCAAGTGGAGCATCACGAAGAGATCAAGTGCTTGAATCTTTCCATCCATTATGGTGTCAATGGACTTGTGAAGATGTGCCGAAGAGTGGCTCACCCATAGTGGACTCTGGGGGAGCAATCATCTAGTCTTCATCAAGCCAACGCAATCAAGAAAGATGGTCCATCTTGAGGGAGTCAAGATCGTCATCATCTATCTCAAGTGGACCATGTGCAAGGCAATGGTTTGGCCTTGATAGGTTTTCTATTTTATCGGTCTCGTGGTGGTAGTTGGGAGACCGGGTTATAGGATCGTTTGCCGTACTATCAAGGGGGGCTCTCAAGTTGGCAGCTTGATCGTATCGTTAGTAGAGAGCTCAAACCATTGCATCCTTGCATCATGTTTCTTGGTTCTTGTTTGGTTATCTTTGTGAGTCTTAGAGCTTATGGTCATGTTGATGACAAGCTTGAGTTCGTCGAAAACGGAGTTCGCATGCGTCTTCTATGATGTTTTCGGTGTTGGAGGTTTTACCGGTCTTTTCTGAGGAAGGGTTCTCACCATTTTCTTATGGGCCTTTTCTCATTGGCTTCTTTTTGACATTTCTATCAATATTGTGTTAGCCCATGTCGTTAGCTTTCCAACAAACTTGGTTTCGTTGAATTCGGAGTCCATTTGCAAAAGTTGTGGTTGTTTAGGTAAAGGCTGCAGCGGTACTACCGCGACTAGAGCGGATGTAATTTTTTACTACCGCTCCAGAGCAGTACTACCGCGGCTCCTATGTGGTAGTACCACTCCAGAGCAGTACTACCGTGGCTCCTAAGTGGTAGTACCGCTCCGGACCAAAATCTCGTGTTTTGATCAGCGGAAGTAGGCACGGAAGTATTTTTTTAGTACCGCTCGCAAGCAGTAGTACCGCTACCATTTGCGGTAGTACCGTGAGGACGAGCGGTAGTACCGCTCCGGCGGTTCTACTGGCCTTTTGCCTCCTCTCTGTTGTTTTTCAAAGGGGTACTACCGCCCTAGCTGTAGTACCGCTCCTTGGAGCAGTAGTACCGCTCTGTGCGGGCTGTGAGCATAACGGTTGGATTTTTCCCCACCCATAAAAGGGGGACTTCTTCCCCATTGAACCTTATCCTTTGAGCTCGTGTTCTTCCCCCATTGTTTACCTTCTTCGAGCTTGCTAACTCTCAATCCCTCCTATGATTCTTGCTAGTTCTTGAGGGAAAAGAGAGAGGAGATCTAGATCCACGTTTCCACCAATCACTTTATGCTCTAAGTGAGGGGAACCCCTTGGATCTAGATCTTGGAGTCCTTCGTGTTCTTCTTTCGTTCTTCCTCTCATTTTCCTCCCTAGCATTAGTTGCTTTGGTGGGATTTGGGAGAGAAGGACTTGGGCCCTCCGTGTGCCCTTGCCATTTCATTTGGTGCATCGGTTTGAGTTCTCCACGTGATACGTGGAAGATACAAGTTGAGAAGCTTATTACTCTTGGGTGCTTGGTGCCCTTGACTTGTTCCTCTTGGGTGCTTGGGCGCCCTAGACGGTTGGTGGTGTTCGGAGCTCAATCATTGTGGTGTAAAGCTTCGGGAAAGCGTCGGGGTCTCCAATTAGGTTGTGGAGATCGCCCCGAGCAATTTGACGGGTTCCGATGACTGCCCCCAAGGGTTTCCAAAGTGTACGGGTTCGGTGACCGCCCCCAAGGGTCGCCATTTGTACGGGTTCGGTGACCGCCCTCAAGGGTCCCTTAGTGGAATCACGGCATCTTGCATTGTGCGAGGGCGTGAGGAGATTACGGTGGCCCTAGTGGCTTCTTGGGGAGCATTGTGCCTCCACACCGCTCCAAACGGAGATTAGCATCTGCAAGGGTGTGAACTTCGGGATACATCATCATCTCCGCGTGCCTCGGTTATCTCTTACCCGAGCCCTTTACTTATGCACTTTACTTTGTGATAGCCATATTGTTCTTTGTCATATATCTTGCTATCATATAGTTGCTTATCTTGCTTAGCATAAGTTGTTGGTGCACATAGGTGAGCCTAGTTGTTGTAGGTTTTGTGCTTGAGAAATTAACCGCTAGGTTTACTCTGCATTTGTTCAAGCCTAAACTGTAATTATTTTAAAGCGCCTATTCACCCCCCACCCCCTCTAGGAGACATCCACGATCTTTCACAAACCTTCTTCAATGATTCTCCAAAGATTAGTATTCACATGATTTAAATGACGCTTGAAGCGATACACCCAAGAATCAAAATCCTCATTTTTCACAATCTTAGGAGGAGGGCCGGCATGATTTAAATGAGTAGAGGGAATCGGTCCTCCATAAGTTGGAGCTTCCACATGGGCAAAGATGCCGGTGCCATTTCTACCACTAGTAGAAGGACCCTTCTCACTATTAGCTCCCCCCTTGTCGGAGTTAGCATCCATAACCTTGTTAGTGGGCTTACCCACTTGCAATGGCGAGGTGGATAGTTTAAGTCCTTCTAAGAATTTATTAAACATGCTTTCAACCTTGGTTTTCATGGAGGTTTCCAATGTGTCCAAGGCCACATTGAATTCCTCAAGGGACACCGAGGTTTCCCCATCACCCGTAGACGAGATCGGATTCACACCGGAGTGCTCCTCCTCCCCACCGTCTACGGTGTCAACCATACTCTTTGGATGGTAAAGTCCTTAATAAAGAGACGAGGCTCTAATACCAATTGAAAGGATCGATATAGTTGACTAGAGGGGGGGGGGGTGAATAGGCAACTAACAATTTTTAGCTTTTCTTTACCAAATTAAACTTTGCATCAAAGTAGGTTGTCCAGAAATGCAACTAGGTGAACAACCTATATGATGCAACAACAACAAGCACACAAGCAAGCAAGGGATATAACACAAGTAAGCTTGCAAAAGTAAAGGTGCGAAATAACCAAGAGTGGAGTCGGTGGACATGAGGATCTGTTACCGAAGTTCCTTCCTTTTGAGGGAAGTATGTCTCCGTTAAAGCGGTGTGGAGGCACAATGCTCCCCAAGAAGCCACTAGGGCCACCGTATTCTCCTCACGCCCTCACACAATGCTAGATGCCGTGATTCCACTATTGGTGCCCTTCAAGGCGGCGACCGAACCTTTACAAACAAGGTTGGGGCAATCTCCACAACTTAATTGGAGTCTCCCAACGACACCACGGAGCTTCACCACAATGGACTATGGCTCCGAGGTGACCTCAACCGTCTAGGGTGCTCAAACACCCAAGAGTAACAAGATCCTCTAGGGATTAGTGGGGAAATTCAAATTTCTCTTGGTGGAAGTGTAGATCGGGGCCTTCTCAACCAATCCCGAGCAAATCAACAAGTTTGATTGGCTAGGGAGAGAGATTGGGCGAAAATGGAGCTTGGAGCAACAATGGAGCTTGAGGATGGAAGCGGTGGTCAACTAGAGGAAGAAGACACCCCTTATATAGTGGAGAGACAAATCCAACCGTTATCCACTTACTCAGCCCGCGACCTGCGGTACTACCGCTCCAGACACGCGGTACTACCGCAGGGGCTCACGGTACTACCGTCATGGGCCGCGGTACTACCGCTGCAACGGCAGGGGCTAGTCCAGGCCAGAGCCGCCAAGGCTGAGAGCAGTGAGGGAGTCCTGGATTAGGGGTTATCCGGACAGCCGGACTGTATACTTCGTCCGGACTGTTGGAGCGTGAAGATACAAGACTCAAGACTCCATCCCGTGTCCGGATGGGACTCTCCTTTGTGTGGAAGACAAGCTTGGTGATCCGGATATTATATTTCTTTCCTTGTAACCGACTCCATGTAAACCCTAGCCCTCTCCGGTGTCTATATAAACCGGAGAGGCTGGTCCTTAGAGGGACGATCACAATCATAATCATCATAGGCTAGCTTCTAGGGTTTAGCCTCTACGATCTCGTGGTAGATCAACTCTTGTACTACTCATATCATCAATATCAATCAAGCAGGAAGTAGGGTTTTACCTCCATCGAGAGGGCCCGAACCTGGGTAAACATTGTGTTCCTTGCCTCCTGTTACCATTAGCCTAAGACGCACAGATCGGGACCCCCTACCCGAGATCCGCCGGTTTTGACACCGACATTGGTGCTTTCATTGAGAGTTCCTCTGTGTCGTCGCTGCAAGGCTCGATGGCCCGTCTCGTTGTCAAGGACAGCATCACATCTGGGGGAGCGCTGGCTGTAGGCCAAACTCTCCGACTAGGCGGCTTCATCATGGCTGCCCCGTCGGCTGTCGCGCCAATGATGACCTCTCGGGTCATCACGCATAACCTCCACGTCGATTCAGAACTCGCCGAACAGATGGATCCGATGGAGCTCTCCTCCCTTAATGAGCTCTTGGATCGCATCGCCGCTTTGGGAGTTGCCACGGACTATGACCGTATTGGGCTTAAACCCGACCACGGGGACATTAAATCCCCGCCGGTCACCCACGAGATAGCGGTAGTGGAGGAGCCACATACGGATTACCCCTCTATTTTGAGGACGAATTATGTCCGGATTACCGAGCTCCCTGAGCCGGACTCCCGCTCAAGGGAAGACATGACCCAGACCCCGGACTTAGAATCGGGTATTGGGCCAGAAAAATTGGGCAGCACCCCGGATCCCGAGCTGTCAAACTCGGAAGCTCCCCTGCCCCTGGCCGCTAGATTGGATCAGAATTCGGATTCAGCTACGCCCACCCACCCGGACTTAAAACGTCCCTCCCATATCAGACAAGATCCCCAAGAGACAGTACATTGCTACTGGGCCAGATTCCTCCTTGTGCTAAATAAGGTCAAGGACTGTCGTGAGGAGGACGCAGTCTCACTTTTCTGCAAAAACTGCATGAACAAAGGAATTCTTAATGCCATAAGTCGCCGGGACATAGTACACTTTGCTGACTTGGCAACCATAGTACAGAAGTACTGCGCGATGGGAAGTGCCTGGAAAACCCAAATAGGATTTCACCAAAACCACTTTGCTGACTTGGCAACCATAGAGATAGTCCGGCTCTCACCAAAACCTTTGTCCGAGCTAAACGGGTGAACTCTCGTAAGTCGGCCGATCCAATCCCCAAGAAACCAAAGCCCACCCCAGGGCGTGGAACCGTATTGGAAGAATGGCTCAATGGGCCATGTAAACTCCACAATACACCGGACACTACACCAACCCATAGCCTTAGAGCATGTTGGATACTCCGGCAGGTGGCAAAAAGTGGCGAGGATCTTCTTGTAAGCCATAAAGCAGAACAACATCCCGCCAAAGGAAACAATACGGTACTAACAGTCTTCGAGACTTTCGCCTCAAACAATAGGCGCAAGCGAGCTCATCGAAGCTCCGCTAAAATCTGCCATGTGTCAAAAATAAATCCATGGAGCGACACTGCTATAACTTTCAATGCCAGTGATGAACCTCAATTCTAGACCGTCCAGGCACCAACCGCTCTGGTCCTTAGCCCAATCATGGATGGATTTTGGTCCACTAAAGTACTCATGGACGGCGGAAGCGGATTAAACTTGATCTACGAAGAAACACTCAACAAGATGGAAATTGATAAAAGTCGCATTGAGCAAAGCGGCACTACCTTCAGGGGAATCATCCCTAGTCGGGAAGTGCAATGTGTGGGAAAAATCACACTTGATGTGGTATTCGGCACCCCGGAGAATTAAAGGTCCGAAGAAATTACATTCCAAGTGGCACCCTTCAGCAGCGGATACCACGCCCTCTTAGGGCGGGATGCATTTACAAGCTTTCAGGCCATACCCCATTACGGGTACATGAAGCTTAAAATGCCCGGACCCAATAGAATCATCACTCTAGCTAGTGATCCGGACGTCGCACTTCACGCTGAAAACAAAACCGCAGCACTAGCCCTGGAAGCATTATCCGAAGCCCTAGCGGCCGAAGAACTAACAACGCCACGTGCCACCGTGGACAGGGACGACGTGATACTCGACAAGCGACCCAAGTCCACCTCATTTAAACCTACAGACGAGATAGTCAAATTCCAGGTCCATCCAACGGACACCATGAAGACAGCTTCCATCGGGACACAGTTGAACCCCACAATGGACACCGCATTGCGAGACTTCCTACGCGAGAATTGGGACATTTTCGCCTGGCATCCATCGGACATGCCGGGCATCCCACGCAGACTGGCCGAACACAGCCTCAATATACTAAAAGGATACAAGCCTATCAAGCAGACTCTAAGGCGATTTTCAGATCCCAAACGACAAGCCATGGGAGAAGAGCTTGCCAAACTACTCGAGGCCAGATTCATTAGAGATATCAAGCATTCGGATTGGCTGGCAAATTTGGTAATGGTACCAAAGAAGGAAAAATCCTGGTGCCTATGCGTCGACTTCAAAGACCTTAATAAGGCTTGCCCCAAGGATCCCTTCCCCCTCCCTCACATCGACCAAATCATCGACGCCACAGCAGGACACGACTCGTTATGTTTCCTCGACGCATACTCTGGATACCATCAAATAAAGATGGCAGAGTCCGACCAAGCTGCAACAACTTTCATAACGCCATATGGTCCTTTCTGCTTCAACACTATGCCTTTCAAGCTTAAAAATGCCGGTGCAACCTATCAACGCATAATTCAAACATGCCTAGAAAAGCAAATCGGCAAAACAGTGGAGGCATACGTGGACGACGTGGTCATATAAACAAGACACATTGAAACCCTAATAGACGACTTGAGGCTTACGTTTGATAACCTCTAAACATACGACATCAAGCTGAACCCGGAAAAATGTATTTTCGGCGTCCCCTCTGGGAAACTGCTGGGCTTCATTGTTTCCAATAGAGGAATTGAAGCGAATCCGGCAAAAATCCGAGCTCTGTCGCAGTTGGCTATACCAACAGACCTCAAGCACATCCAGAAACTAGCTGGATGCGTGGCTACCGTAAGCCACTTTATCTCCAGGTTAGGAGAAAAGGCACTACCTCTTTACCACCTTCTTCGGCGCACCGAACACTTCGTGTAGAAGGATGCAGCCGCGGCCGGACTGGACGAAATAAAAAACTTATTGGCCAGTAACCCAGTCCTAACAGCACCAAATATTGGTGAACCTACACTGTTGTACATAGCTGCAACACATCAAGTTGTAAGCGCAGTGCTCGTCGTCGAACGAGAGGTGACGGATACAAATTCCCACTCCAGAAGCCGGTGTATTACGTATCCACGGTACTCACACCATGCAAATCCCGATACCCACACTATCAAAAAATAGCATACACGGTCTTCATGGCATCCCGGAAGCTATGACACTACTTTCAAGAATGTTCGATTACGGTGGCCTCCGAAGTACCACTCAACGAAATAATAAATAACCGCGACGCTACGGGCCGGATTGCTAAATGGGCCACCGAGCTCCTACCGTTCGACATAACATACAAGCCACGGCGAGCCATCAAGTCGCAAGTACTGGCTGATTTTGTCGCCGAATAGACAGAAGCCGAACTCCCTAAAGAGTATGGCGTGTACTCCAACTGGATAATGCACTTCGACGGCTCTAAAATGCTGGCCGGATTGGGAGCAGGTGTAGTCCTGATGTCTCCCACCAGAGACAAGGTCCAGTACGTACTCCAAAGATTATACACAGACTCCAACAATGCAGCCAAATACGAGGCTCTGTTGCATGGTCTTTGGATGGCAGTCTCTATGGGCATTCAACGCCTGAAGGTGCGCGGGGATTCAAACCTTGCAATATCACAAATAAACGGAGACTTTGATGCCAAGGATCCAAAAATGGCGGCCTACCGTAATGCTGTCCTCAAAATGTCAGCTCGGTTCGAGGGGCTCGAATTCCACCATGTGGCTGGAGAAAACAATCAAGCGGCAGATATCCTCGCCCGCATCGGCGCTAAACGCGACCCTGTCCCACCTAACATATTCCTAGAAAGGCTGTTCAAGCCATCTGTGGTATGGGAAGGGGAGTCCGGCAGCACTAGCATGGATCCGAATACACCCCCAGATTCCGAACCATCAGACATAATCAGAGGCTCTACCACTGAAATAACATCTTCGGCCCACGAAATCATGGCTGTAATCGCCTCGTGGACTGAACCTTTCTTGGCCTACCTAAATAGGCAGGAGCTCCCCAAAGACCAGAATGAAGCACGTTGCATCGTGCGGCGTTCTAAAGCTTACAAAGTCCATGAAGGGGAACTCTATAAGAAAAGTGCGACCGGAGTGCTCCAAAGGTGCATCTCCGAAGAGGAAGGGTGGCAGCTCTTGGCTGAAATCCATGCCGGACTAGGCGGGCATCATGCCGCGGCTCGAGCGCTAGTCAGCAAGGCCTTCCGTATAGGCTTTTATTGGCCGACAGCCCGAGCAAATGCACAGGACCTTGTCCAACACTGCGCCGGTTGCCAGCTTTTTGCCAATCAGAGTGATATGCCCCCTACCGCTCTTCAAACAATCCCCATCACTTGGCCTTTCGTGGTTTGGGGGCTGGATATGGTCGGACCCCTTAAAGGGGGGAGCCATAAGAAAAAATACTTATTGGTCATAGTGGACAAGTTCACCAAATGGATAGAAGCTAAACCAGTCAAAACGGCTGAATCCGGACCAGTAATAGACTTCATATCTGAGTTTGTACACCGATACAGCGTCCCCCACAGCATCATCTCTGATAATGGCTCAAACTTCACAGCCGATGAAGTGAAAACCTGGTGCGGCAACATGGGCATTAAGCTCGATTACGCCTCCGTCTACCATCCCCAAACAAATGGCCAGGTCGAACGTGCAAATGGTCTCATTATGAGCGGCATCAAACCCAGACTAGTGCGATCCTTGACAGAGTCGGACACACACTGGGTCGAAGAGCTCAACTCCGTACTCTAGGGGCTGCGGACCACGCCGAATCGCACCACCGGATACACACCATTTTTCATGGTGTACGGCGCAGAAGCAGTACTACCCTGCGACATAATACATGATTCGCCTCGCGTGCGCATGTACGAAGAGAAGGAAGCCGAGTTAGATTGGCAGGATAACTTAGATGCCCTGGAGGAGGAACGCAACATCGCAAAAGCCCGTCCCGCATTCTATCAGCAGCAGTCTCGACGGTACCAAAGCAGAGAAGTGCGGGCCAGAACTTATAATATTGGCGAACTTGTTCTACGCCTACCGGAGAAGAAGAAGGACAAGCTCAAACCTAAGTGGGAGGGTCCCTTTGTCATTGATAAAGTTCTCACCGGAGGAGCGTACCGCTTACGTAATGCATCCGATAACAGACTCGAACCGAACCCATGGAACGCGGCCAGACTCCGAAGATTCTACGCCTAGCGCCGAACTCAGTGTTCGTCTCCTTACCCCTCCTTTTTAATTATGTTCCCTCCCTTTTCCTTTCTCGACCTTTTTCCTCTTCACAAAAAGTACTAAATACAGTACGAACACCCGGATCACTCCGGTCGCACTATGTGTGTAAGCAATACCTGGGGGCTTCCTATACGGAAGCTAAATATAATTACTTTAACGGCTTTTTGTCCATCACATATGCGTTCTTTTTTCATATGTGCCTTTTCTTCACCATTATATGCATCGATATGACTTAAGATGTGGCCATGTTGGGTTGCCTGGCTCTTGTGTTTATTCCCTACGTTCCCATTAATTCGGCTAGGGCATAAGGGGAGCACCTCTGCGATTGTTACTGCCGGTTCAGCCGGATGTGTACCTCAGACTGGGTGAAGCCAAAAGCTACCGTTCTTAAGGGAATATTCAGTCGGTGGACAAAAGATGTTTTTCGTTTATTACAACGTGAATCCCCATTTTGTATCCTGCGTCCTTGTCCGCAGTGTGGACATGTGCATCGTCGCATGCGTACCCAGGGAAAGGAACCCCTAACAGAACTATTCTCCCTGGAAGATGTTTCTTACTATCCATGTAATATAACATAACTAGTTGGGTACTTGTCTGTTCAAGCACTTATGACCCCTATGTCTGGTTTCCATGCATACCCCGGTTCTGTATAACTGAGTGGGTATTTGGATACACCCTGGAGTATTGGATCCAGGGGCTGAAGCGAAATGGCCCGCCATGACAAATGATTTTAATCCGGCTAGGGACTACTTATGTCCTTTGAATTACACAGTCACTTGAACTGACTATATTCCTCCTCTATACCATCCAATAGGCTGTCTAGCTTACAATCTTGTTGGGAATACTTTGCAGCTAACGCCACCTGGTCATACACCAGACTCACGGGAATTTCTTGTCCATCTGGCCCCGCCGGTCCGACTTCGGCCATATGGTTCGGGTCCAGCTTGGTGTAGCGCATCTTCACCATAGCCCAGGCTTCTCTCGCACCTTGTCGGCAGGCTGACATCTTCCACAAACGGAAGCGCCGCCGTGCTCCTTGAAGCATGTCCACATGCTCCCCCATGCCCTTCGGCAGGAAGCTTGATGGCCACAAGGCCAGAGCAACGCCCTGCATCACCTGCCGAGCTCGCTCGTGCAGTTGTGAGAGGTCCTGCAATAAATCGCCTGCAGAAGCGGGAACCTCCTCCTCAGGGCGGCCCGTCAACATACCTACAAATAAAAAAAATTCAATATGCTTCCCCGCCGAGCTATACTGCAGTTCGTCTAGGCACTTACCATAAATGTCGCGCCGAAGCCGTTTGTTCTCCTTCACGGAGTCCGCCAGTTGAGCGCGAACATCTTTTAACTCGACGTCCAGCCAGACATTGGCATCTTGAAGATTGTTCTTCTCCTGCCTAACTTGCGTGAGAATACGCTCGCCAGCTTTTAGCTGCCTTTGGAGATGCGACTCGTTATCTCCTACGACCTCCGGATTCACCCCAGGATGGTCTGCAGAATTTTCTGTTAATAAAAGCCACTTTCTAACTAGTACGTCTCCGTACAATTAAGATGAATGTTACCAGATGAGGCCTTCTGGGATTCCTCCAACTTGGCAACCGTGGCCCTCAGCTGGGTCTTGCACTCCTCCAGCTCTCGAGACAATTGCTCATTCTTATCTACAAGGATCTGTGCATACATTGATCCTTAAAACTGTTGTTCCAACTGTTTCAAGTCTCAGGGGCTACTGCTATACATGCTTATCAAATTTTCTTACCCGTATATCTTTGGTATACTGGTCCGTCGCTCGGGCAAGCCCGCCTTGAGAAGCTCGGATGTATGCGTCTCCTGAATTGAAAGCCTTAATAGCCTCTTCGGAAAAAATGTTGTTGCGAAGTACGGCCCGTCGGCGCCGGTGATTCATGGCGCTCTCTACTTCAGAATTCATGGCAAAGAGCATATCCGCATCCTCTATCGGAGAACAATGCGGCATCGGCCCCACGTCCGCCGCCTCTCTCGAAGCCGGTTCTGGAACCCGGCTGGTGGAGGCGTGATTGGCAGGATCCGTGGATATAGTCCGACTGCTCCTCTTCCTGCCAGGACACGAAGGGCGCTGTTACATCTCAAATACAATAATCACAGAGCGGGTTTTTACCATACCTCTGTAGTGGCGTTTCGGCCCTAACCGCCTTCCTCTTAAGCCTGCCCGATCCGGACGCCCTTCGCCGATGGATCCCTAGGGGCTCGGCCCCGCGCTCTGACCGTCGTCTCTGCAAAGACACAACACTTCAGGTGTAAGGCATGGCATTAGAAAGGAGTCCTCTTCGGAGGACAGGGTTTTCAGCTTGGCTTACACACGATGTAGGTAGCAGTCGGGATAGTCGGCAATAATAGCCACTGAGGCACCATCGCAGCTCGCCTGATAAAATATCCTGTTGACGAGCTCCACTGTAATATCCGGATCTTCTTGAAGTCCTGGATCGAGGGCCCTTCCGGGGTCCTCTGGCTGCGGGGAAGGGCTGGAGATTCCTTCTACGACCCTCCTCAGTTCCTGCTCGGAAATATCGAGGTAAATAATCTTAGCGAAGAACGCCCCAACAAGTGAAGCGGGGGAAAGAATGGCGACTTACCCAGCTTGGGGGGTTGTACATGGAAAATCCATCCCGCGGTTTAATATGAAGGAATTCTTCCTCTTCTCCTTTGTATAAATCAGACAATATCCTCGCCAGAGCCGTGGCAGAGCCGGACCTTTACGGCCACGGCGGGTGGCATCATCTACCCCGTTGTAGTGCCACATGGGCTTCCCCGATATTGAAGCGGCTGCACTCCCCGCATTATGCATACTGCCATGACCTCGACTATCGTCAGCCCGGATTTGGCCAGTAACTTTATCCTGCTCATCAGAAAGTGTATTTCTCTGGTATCCTCCTCTTGGGGGCCCCGAGGGTGCCAGCTTCGACGCGCCTTCGGCGGAGCGTTATTGAACTTAGGGAGACCTGTCCGGACTGGATCCGGAAGGGGAACATCATCGACATAAAACCACTCCAAAGGCCAGTTCTCCGGTGCCTTCTTGGGAGTACCGGATAGGTATCTGTTCTCGGCGATGCGCCATACTTCGGCTCCGCCCACTTGACATAGGGATTCTCCCTGGTTGCGAGGGACAAGGCAGAACAGCTTCTTCCATAACCAAAAGTGAGCCACGCAGCCTAGAAATAGCTCACAAAGGGCAACGTATCCTGCTATATGCAGCACGGAGGCCGGGGTGAGGTTGTGCAACTGGAGGCCGTAGAACTCCAGGAGCCCGCGAAGAAATGGGTGGATAGGAAACCCGACGCCCCTTAGCAGATGCGGGATGAGGCATATTCACTCCTCTGGGGAAGGATTAGGAGATCCCTCCGCTTGCTCCCTGCCATTATAGCTGGCTATTCCGGCTCGGACGAGGACCATGAACGCCGGTGGAAGAAACCCTTGGGTCTGTAGCTCTATCAAACGGTTGTGAGGGACTGAACACTCTTCCCAGTCACCCGGCTTGGAGCGAGAAGAAGAGCTGCGGCGACCGGCCATGTTGGAATGGTTTTTCCGGAGCACTCTGTGGGATGCTTGCTCGAGGGAAGAGGATGAGGTTTTGGATCTTAGAATCCCCGTCCCCTCAAATAGACGGTTAATCTGCCAGACTGGGGGATGGCAGATGCAAAAATGCCTCGGCTCCTCGCATTCGCTTGACACGTGGAAATGGTCATTATTGAGGCATGGAAGCCGATGAGTACAACATTGATGGGAAGCCGGAAACTATTCGTCGTTACAGGTACTTTGGAGTATTTGGAGATGGAACCCGCCTTGCAATGCCGAAGACAAAACTGGGCGTCGGACTCATCGTCATTGAAGCCTGGTTTAGGGGCTACTGAGGGATTCCTGGATTAGGGGGTATCCGGACAGCCGGACTGTATACTTCGTCCGGACTGTTGGAGCGTGAAGATACAAGACTCAAGACTCCGTCCCGTGTCCGGATGGGACTCTCCTTTGCGTGGAAGACACGCTTGGCGATCCGGATATTATATTTCTTTCCTTGTAACCGACTCCGTGTGAACCCTAGCCCTCTCCGGTGTCTATATAAACTGGAGAGGTTGGTTCTTAGAGGGACGATCACAATCATAATCATCATAGGCTAGCTTCTAGGGTTTAGCCTCTACGATCTCGTGGTAGATCAACTCTTGTACTACTCATATCATCAATATCAATCAAGTAGGAAGTAGGGTTTTACCTCCATCGAGAGGGCCCGAACCTGGGTAAACATTGTGTTCCTTGCCTCCTGTTACCAGTAGCATAAGACGCACAGATCGGGATCCCCTACCCGAGATCCGCCGGTTTTGACACCGACAAGCGGTACTGCCGCTGACGCGGTACTACCGCTCCCCCTTGCGGTACTACTGCAAGGCCAGGATGGACTAGGCTGGGAAGGGCACGGATGAATAAAAATACATCCGTGTCTACTTCCGCTGAAAATTGAATGGTGCAAAAATCCAACACGGTACTACCGCGCCTGGCTTGCGGTACTGCCGCGTAGGGAGCGGATGTAAAGAATTACATCCGCCCCTACTTCCGCTCGTGCTACTGAGTCGGACCAGGACTCACGGTACTACCGCGCACCTGGGGCGGTACTACCGCGTAGGGCGCGGATGTAAAAAATTACATCCGCCCCTACAGCCGCAAGAGGGGCTGAGCCTAGCCTGAGGCCACGGTACTACAGCTCCGTAGGAGCGGTACTACCGTGTGCACCTACGGTACTACCGCGAGGGCTTGCGGTACTACCGCAGGGGCCTGCGGTAGTACCACTCCTAGGAGCAGTACTACCGCATGCCTCAAACAGCAGCACTTAGGAATCCTTCTTTTTGCACAATAAAGGAGATAACGGAGGAAGCTCCAGAGCGCAAAGGGAAAGGCGGGGAAAAGGGAGAAAACGTGTACGCGATGATTCCACCCAAACCTTTCCACCACGGACCCCCTCTTAATAGTATGGCTATCCTACGACTCAAATCCACCAAAAAAGACGTAGAACACCACCGTCTTCAACAGTCTTCGAGGGGTACCAAACTGTCTTGTGCCTAATGACGAAGCAACTGAAGTACTCAAGGCACACGATTAGTCCGCAAAAGCATTGTCATCAATCACCAAAACACCTTAGGGATAAACCTGCCCTTACAACAATACATATGAAGGATTTCTGGAGCTGGGTACACGTGAAAAATGGTGTTTTCTCGGTGAGGCCGCCTTATCGCATGCTCATAGATACAAAAATGAGGAGGGAATCTTGGCTTGAGGGCCGTTCTGACTCCTCTAATACTGAGAGCGGGCAGCGAGCATGGTCCAAGCTTTGGAAGATGGATGTCCCATCAAAGGTAAAAATCTTCTTCTGATGCCTGGCACAGAACTCCATGCCAACGACAGACCTTCTACATAGCAGAAACATGTCGACGACCACAACTTGCAAGCTATGTGGAGCTGAAGATTCTTTGCAACATTCTCTACTACATTGTAGCGTCATGAGATGGGCCTTGCATGACCCCGATACTTATGAAGTTTTGAACACTTCAAATGAGCCGGATGCAAAGAGATGGATTTTCGCTATCATGGACAAACTATCCCCTGCTAATTCACGCAAGTGTTGGTGACACTATGGGATATTTGGTATTCGAGAAGGCCGACATTCCTGAAAACATTTTTCGGAGCCCTATGTCTACTCACATCTTCATCATGCGGTACATCCGGGGCCTACATGAGTGTAGACCGAAGCAGCAGCCTTGTGTGGCAGTGGCCAGATCTCTTGGTAATCGCACGGGCTGGATCCCCTTGGAGCCTGGTGTTGCTAAGATCTGGGTAGAAGGTGCGGTAGCGAGAAACCAAAATGAAGGATCTTTTAGCGTTGTTTGCAGGAGTTCGGAAGGTGTTTTCCTGGGAGCCTCATGCATGAAATGTATAGGCATTTCAGAGCCAGCTACTCTGGAGGCTCTTTCCTGTCACGAGGCTCTAGTTCTAGCAACTGACCTCCACCTGGACAGAGTGCTGATTGCTTCCGACTGTTAAGCCGTGGTACGAGACATCCAGAGTCAGACGAGAGGCGCATATGCGAGTGTCATCAAGGAGGTTAATGCGAGAGCGACAAATTCTCAGCATTGCTCCTTCATCTTTGAAGGAAGAGATTCTAATGTCGAGGCACATAGCCTTGTTAAGCATGCTTTTGGTCTGGAACCGTGGTGCCATGTGTGGTTCTTAAACCCCCCAGACTTAGATTGTATTCCTATGAACATTATTAATCAATAAAGCAAGTGTGTTTAGAGTAAAAAAATTATTTGTTAGTCTAGTTCTCCCTTTTTTAGTGTTTGGTTTATTTTTATCTTTCGTCTTTCTTTTACTTTTATTCTTTTTTTTGTTTTTTCAAATCAATGTACTTTTTCAAATTCATGATCATTTTTCAAATCCCTGAACTTTTATTGAATCTATGAAATCCATGATCTTTTTTCAAATTTGTGAATGTATTTTTAAATCCATGAACTTCTTTACAAATTAGTGAACATTTTTATCAAATTTGTTAACTTTCTTCAAATGTATGAAGTTTTCCCAAATTTGTTAGCTCTTTTTTAAAATTTTGTGAAATTTTTCCAAAGTTTGTGAATTTGAAACATTTCATCAATTTTAAAAAAGGTTTAGAAATTTGGTTGAGTGAATGAAAATGATTTCAAATTCATGAACATTTTAAATTTCATGAACTTCTTTCAAATTTGTAAAGTTTTTTGAACTATTTCCTAGACTAATAAACATTTTATGAAATTCGTGAACTTTTTCCAAATTCTTAAAGTTTTTTCTTCTAAATTTATGGCTTTTTTAAATTGTGAACCTTTTTGAATTCTTGAAGTTTTTAAAGTCAACGGCAAATGGTTTGTGGTCAACGGTCAACGTTCATTGGTCAAAGGACAAGTGGCAAAAGGTCAAACGGACAGCATCGTGAACTCCTTACAAAAGCGACTGAGCGAAGAAAATACCTAGCTAATGGGCCACCTCCCACCAATCGCATGCGCAAGCGCCATTTTGACGGTCTTTTTGACAGCGATAGTCGTGGCTCTCGGTAGGGAGATCTTCTAACTGTCGTTCCATTATTTCAGACCTTTTCATGTGTCCAAGGTGGAAAATATGTCCTACAAGCTCAATATGCTAGAGGCGAGTCCGGTTCATTTTGTGTTCCACGTCTTGTTGCTTCGGCAAGCTCTGCCACCATCTTCAGCGGTTGAACTAGAACTCCCAACACTACTCCCGGCTAACATGGCCCCTCCAGTACTGGAACAAGTTCTACAATGCCGCATCATCAAGCATGGTGGTAGAGATATCCCTCAAGTCTTGGTCAAGTGGCTGCCGCAACTAGCATCATTGGCGTCATGGAGTACTACTTCGAGATTTAATCACGCTTCCAAGGGGCCCTTTGATACGTCCATTTTGCAACATATTTTCCTACTGTCATTTATTATGTTTTGGATTGTTATTTCACTTTATGAAATAGTTCTTATGCCTTTTCTCTTTAATTTTGCAACTTTCACATGAAGAGAGCGAGATTGCTGGCAGGTGAAATTCAGGACCTGAAACGATTACATCAGAGATACCTATTATGCCCAACTCCAAATTACCTGATAGTTTACAGAGAATTATTTTGGAATATATAAAAGTTATTGGCGAAAGAAACACCAGAGGGGAACCCACCAGGTAGCCACAAGCTTGGGAGGCGCACCCCTGGACTTGTGGGGCCCCTGGCTGGCCTCTGAAGCCCATCTTCTGCTATATCAGGGGTTTTGACTTAGAAAACAAAATCAAGGAGAAGGTTTCAGGATGAAGCGCCACCGTCTCGAGGCGGAACCTGGGCAGGAGCATGTTTGCTCTTCGGTAGAGCGATTCTGCAGGGGAAACCTCCCTCTGGGAGGGGGAAATTGAAGCCATTGACATCACCAACGATCCTCTCATCATGGGAGGACTAATCTTCATCAACATCTTCACCAGCACTATCACATCTCAAAACCTGCTAGTTCATCTCTTGTATTCAGTCTTTGTCTCAAAACCTCAGGTTGGTACCTGTGGGTTGCTAGTAGTGTTGATTACATCTTGTAGTTGATGCTAGTTGGTTTATTTGGTGGAAAATTATATGTTCAGATCCTTAATGATATTCAACACCCCTCTGATCTTGAACATGTATATTATTTGTGAGTAGTTACTTTTGTTCTTGAGGACATGAGAGAAGTCCGGTTATAAGTAATCATGTGAATTTGGTATTCGTTCGATATTTTGATGATATATATGTTGTTGCTTCCTTTAGTGGTGTCATGGGAACGTTGACTACATGACACTCCACCATACTTGGGCCTAAGGGATGACATTGTGTAGTAGTAATTAGATGATGTGTTGCTAGAGTGACAGAAACTTAAACCCTAGTTATGCATTATTCTGTAAGAGGCTGATTTGGATCCATATGTTTCATGCTATGTATAGATTTATCTTAACTTTTCTTTCGTAGTTGCGGATGCTTGCAAGAGGGGGTAATCATAAGTGGGAGGCTTGTTCAAGTAAGAACATCACCCAAGCACCGGTCCTCCCACATATCAAATTATCAAAGTACCAAACGCGTATATCAAACAAACATAATGAAATTGACTAGATGAATTCCCATGTGTCCTCAAGAACGCTTTGCTTAGTATAATAGAAAGTTCCGGCATGTTGTCGGTGTACTAAAGTAGGGGTACCTTAGTACCCCGAACTCGTGCACGGGCAGTCGTAGCACCCCGCGGCAAGGCTTGCCGGACGCCTGCCAGAACCCTCCGTCATTTCCTATTACTACCATTCAAGAACAGAGTACTCGAGCTAAAGCCCCGGCAAGAGGAGCTTGCCGGGAAGGCCAACCAAGGCCCCGGCAAGAGGAGCTTGCCGGGAAGGCCAACAAAGACCCCGGCAAAAGGAGCTTGCCGGGAAGGCCACTCAAGGCATTCCAAGAAAACTTGCCGCGATGCCCCGCGCGTCCCGGCGAGGCCTGACGGCCGGCAAGCTTGCCGGCACGACAAGAGAAGGGCCGCGGCAAGGCACTTGCCGTGGCAAGGCGGCCACCCAAAATCCAGCGCATCCAGCGACGTGTCACCCCAGGGCCACCCCAGGGGCACGTGGCGGGGCGTTGCGTAGCCATGCAGAGCGAGGTGGCAAACGGAGCTGACGGAGACGCCATCGTGGCAATCGGTGGCGCCCCTAACGGTCGTTTCCTTGCACTGTTGGGGCGACCAGACGGGCATTGAATGCCCTTGTCCCCTGCTGTCAGAGTTAGGTAGGGGACACTGTTGGTAGTAGTTGTACCAACCCGCATTTTTACCTTTCTACCCCTCTTTCTACGCTGCCACCTGTCGGTGACCCCTTTAACCAATAAAAAGGAGGCCCATGCGCACGTAGAGGGGGTTCGGAATCTTGGTTCCGGAGCTTAGGGTTCGGTCCATTCGACACACGCAACACCACTGTACGCTCACTCTCGAGCAAGATCAAATACAAACACAAAGCAGCAGTAGGAGTTTTATCTCTCCGGAGAGCTCCGAAGCTGGGTAAAAATCGCCCGTCTCCCTGCGCGCGCGCACGCACCTCGATCTGCTCTGCGCGCGGCCTCCGCCCCCCTCGCTAGACCAGAAGGGGCCCCCCGTGCCCCATAGGTGCTCGCGGCCGCGGGAAGAGACCGTGCGCCCCGACATCTTTGGCGCGCCAGGTAGGGGAGCGTCGAGATCGTGAGCATCTGATCCGGTCTCCGCGCGCGCTGCATCAACGCCTTCATTAACATGCCACTGAAGAAGAAGCCTTTGGAGGTGGCCGCTCCGTCTACATCGATTCCGCCACCGCCGCCGGAGCAAACGGGCGGTGGAGTGGACGCCGGCGGAGGAATGGGCGCCGACGGTGGGACTCACGTCATCACCAGACCCAAAAACAAGGCCCCGCAAGCGTCGGCGACCATGCAGACACCGCACCCTTCTCAGGAAGTGCAAGGTCGACAACGCCCCGGTGCTCCTAGCACCGTGCTCGCGTTGGAACAAGGCCAAGCTGGTGGGTCGCGGGACGCTCGAGGTCAGCATGCACGCCCGCATGGTGGCGCGAGCGAGGTACGGTCACCCGGGCGGGGTGTTGCACCTCCCAATCCAGTTGGGAGTCCGAGCACATCCCGCTCCTCGCGCCGCTCGTCGCCACCACCACCCAAGACAGCAGAGGAAGTGCTGGCCCGAGCCCAGCTGCTCCTAGACTACCCTCCGGCGCCGCACAAGATCGACGACTGGAGGATGACCATATACAGTCTCATCAGCTTCGCCAACGGCGACAAGCCCCGGCAACCGAGCGCATCGAGGCCCCGGCAAGGTGCCCAGGCGCAAGCCGACGCCGACAAGACCGCTGGGGGTGCCACCTCCGTGCACTCCCAGCCCCGAAGGCCAAGATCGCCGGCTCGTCGGGCCAACCCCGACGGCGACTCCACCGCGTCGTCGGACCCGCGAACCCGACGCGATCAATGCCACGTTCTCCAAGAACGGCGGCACGAAGACGCTCGCACTCGCATCGAGCGCAGAAGGGAAGCGCGACATCAATCCGACCAGCGCGCTGGGCCCACTGTCGATATGCATGCACCAGGGGAACCAAGCGACTTGCCGTACGCGGCAGGTTGCCCTGCGTTCACCCGCGAGCTGCGGCAAGTCCAGTGGCCCAAAACCAAAAACTTCAAGCCAGACGTGCCCGAGAATTACGATGGCAGGATACATCCATCGGAGTTCCTCAGCATCTACACCATCGCGGTGCAGGCTGCCGGAGGGCGCGATGAGAAGATCCTCGCCAACTACTTCCCGCTGGTGCTCAAGCCCAACGTCAGATCTTGGCTCATGCACTTGCCGGACGGTTCCATCTCTTCATGGGCGGACCTGTGTCATCAGTTTGTCGGCGCCTTTACAGGTGGCCACAAGCCTCATGGCCAGGAGAGTGACCTCCACTTGCTCGTCCAGAAGGAGGGAGAACCCCTGCGCAAGTACATACAGAGATTCAGCCAAGTGCAGCGCAACATCCCAGACGTCCACCCTGCCGCAGTTATCAGCGCGTTTCATCAGAACGTGCGTAACCGCAGGATGAGGGAGGAGATGGCGATGTGCAAAATCAGAGACGTCAGCGAGCTCTATGCTCTGGCCGACAAGTGTGCACGGGCTGAGGAGGGGAGGAAAATCCCCGGAGAGGTTGCAGGAGCAGAAGGATCTGACAGTGAGGATGCCGCCCCGGCAAGGAAGAACCGGAGGCGGAACAACATGAAGAGAAAGGCTAGGGGTGTGCTAGCTGTTGAGCATTCCGGCAACGGAGGCGGCTCCGACAAGGCCAAAGCCGATGACTCCGGCGAGGCCGTGGTGGCCGCCGGCAAGCAGGATGGCTCCGGCAAGCGGTACTGCAAGATCCACCGCACCAAGGGCCATGATCTCCAAACCTGCAAGAAAGTGGAGCAGATGGCGGAGCTACAGAAAGCCGAATACGAGCGCCGTGATAAGGAGAGAGCCCAGGGAGGTGGCGGAGGATCCGGCAAGAAGCTTCCCGCCCGGGGAGGACACCGCGGCAAGGAGATAGGCCTCCCCGCGGCCGCGACAAGGACGAAGATGAGGATGAGGATGATGAGATGGAGGAAGATGAGACCGATGACCAAGAGTTTCAGAAGGCGACAGAGGTGTTGTGCATCGACGGCGGCGCCTCTCTACACGCCTCGCACCGCCAACTCAAGCAGTGGGTGCGAGAGGTGAATGCAGCGGAGCCGTCCGTCGAGGCACGCAAGCCTCTGAAATGGTCCAGCGCGCCCATCATCTTCGATGTTGAGGACCACCCTGATCGCATCACTGCGGTCGGGTGCTTGCCGATGTTGGTCTCACCAACAATCCGCAACCTCAAGGTCACGAAGATATTGGTTGACGGCGGGGCCGGCCTGAACCTGATTTCCTCCGCAGTGCTCAAGAAGCTCCAGATCCCCGACAGCGAGCTCGAAGAAACTGGTACCTTTCAAGGGATAAATCCGGGAAGGAGCAAGCCCAAGGGGAAGATCATGCTGCCAGTAACGTTTGGCAGCAAGCTGAACTTCAGGACAGAGAGGGTCGCCTTCGATGTTGCTGATTTTCCATTACCCTACAATGGGATACTCGGCCGACCCGCGCTTGCCAAGTTCATGGCAGCCTCTCACTACGCATACAATGTACTTAAGATGCCTGGTCCGATAAGTGTCATCTCTGTCCAAGGCGACAAGAAGGATGCACTTATCTGCACCGACAAGATCTACCGGGAAGCAGCAGCCGCAGCAGAGTGCAAGCCACTTGCCGCTGAAGCTCCCCGGGGGAAGAAGAAAGTCAAGTCCGGCAAGAGCAACTCTGATGCCCACTCCGGCAAGCGCACCTCCCCGGAGTGCTGCGCTGCCGTCGAGGATGCACCATCGAGCTCCACCGGCAAATGCAAGAAGGCGAAGGTAGCTTCACCAGAGACCAAGAAGGTGGCCGCCAAGGAGGACGGCACTGGTGGTACCTTCACCATCAGCGCCACGCTTGATCCTAAATAGGAAAGCGCGCTCGTTGCTTTCCTGCGGGCGAATGTCGATGTGTTTGCGTGGCAACCATCTGACATCCCCGGTGTTCCCAGGGAAGTAATCAAGCACCACCTTGCCGTCTGCCCTCACGCGCGGCCCGTCAAGCAAAGAGTCAGGAAGCAAGCAGTAGAGCGTCAAGAGTTCATAGCCGAGGAAATCAGGAAGTTGGAAGCAGCAGGATTGGTCCGAGGAGTACTCCATCCAACGTGGCTAGCCAATCCAGTAGTCGTGTGCAAGGCGAACGGCAAGTGGAGGCTTTGCATTGACTTCACTGATGTTAATAAAGCCTGTCCCAAGGATCCATTCCCCTTGCCGCGCATCGACCAGATTGTTGACTCCACAGCAGGATGTGATCTGCTTTCGTTCCTTGATGCATACTCAGGATATCATCAGATCTTCATGGCAGAAGGGGATGAAGAGAAAACCGCATTCATCACTCCATGTGGCACATACTGCTTCGTACGGATGCCTTTCGGACTGAAGAATGCCGGTTCAACATTTGCAAGAGTAGTCAGCCATGCTTTTGAGCCGCAGTTGCACAGGAATGTAGAAGCTTACATGGATGACATAGTGGTTAAGAGCAAGGACAAGGAGACCCTAATCCAAGATTTGGATGAGATTTTTACAAATCTGCGAAAAGTCAATCTCAAGTTGAACCCCGAGAAGTGTGTATTCGGAGTCCCCTCCGGCAAGCTTCTCGGGTTCTTCGTGTCTCAGAGGGGGATTGAAGCCAATCCCGACAAGATTAAGGCCATTGAGCAAATTGAAGCACCAAAGCGAGTCAAGGACGTACGGAAGCTTGCCGGCTGTGTTGCTGCTCTCAGTAGATTTATTTCCAAGTCCGCTGAACGCGCCCTGCCATTTTTCAAAATCCTGAAAAAGGCAGGTCCCATGAAATGGACCCCGGAAGCGGAGGCTGCGCTGCAAGACTTGAAGAAATATTTGTCTTCCACTCCCACACTTGTCGCACCTAAGCCACAAGAGAAGTTGCTACTATGCCTGGCGGCAACCAATCAAGTGGTTAGTGCTGCGTTAGTGGCGGAGAGGGAGACAGATGATGAACCAGCAACCGCGGCGAGCGAGTCTAGCGACAAGTAGGGGGCTTCTCCGACAATCTCTGGCCCGGCGAGCCCTGATCCGACGAATTCTGGTTCCGCCAAGGACGGATCCGCGCAGTTGCCCGAAGAAAAACAGAAGAAGAAGGTGCAGCGCCCAGTTTACTTTGTCAGTTCCCTTTTACAGGGGGCTAGATCAAGATACTCTGGTGTGCAGAAGTTGCTTTTCGGCCTACTCATGGCCTCAAGAAAGCTGCGCCATTATTTTCAAGCACATGAGATCACGGTTGTTACTCGCTTTCCACTGAAGAGGATACTGCAGAATCCAGAAGCAACGGGCAGGATTGTCGAGTGGGCATTGGAATTGTCAAGCTTTGGCCTCAGATTCGAAAGTACTTCGACTATTCAGAGCCGGGCTTTGGCAGAATTTATAGCGGAATGGACGCCAACACCGGACGAAGAATCTCCGGAGAAGAGCATCCCTGTCAAAGAGGTTAGCAAGGAATGGATCATGTACTTTGACGGTGCCTTCTCGCTGCAAGGCGCCGGTGCGGGCGTACTACTTGTCGCCCCCACCGGAGAACACCTCAAGTATGTGATCCAAATGCACTTTCCCAAGGAGCAAGCCACAAATAATACTGCAGAGTATGAGGGACTGCTTGCCGGACTCAGAATAGCAGCAGAGTTTGGGATTAAGAAACTTATTGTCAGGGGCGACTCACAACTTGTCATCCGCCAAGTCAACAAAGATTACCAGAGTCCGCTGATGGAAGCATACATTGATGAAGTGAGGAAGCTAGAGGAACATTTTGACGGCCTGCAAATGGAGCATGTTCCGAGAGTTCAGAACGACATTGCAGATGGCCTATCAAAATGTGCCGCACTTAAATTGCCTGTGGAACCAGGGATTTTTGTGCTCAAGCTGACTCAGCCATCCGTCACACCATCAACTGGACCGAGCAAGAAGAGAAATGTGCCTGCTGGCGACCACTTTCCGGCAGAGCTCCCCGAGGCCGCCGCCAAGAAGGTTCCCAGGACCAGCACAAAAAGAGCTGAGGAGCAGTCTGCTCCGACAAGCCCCGAGGCTTGCTTCGTTGAAGCAGGCGCTCCCGACAAGCTGTGTCCCGACACGCTTGCCGGGGAACATCACGCTCCGACAGGGTCCCTGATCCTCGCCGTTGAGGCGGATGTTCCTGCAGCAACCTTTGCGCCTTTAGTCCTCGCTGTCGAGCCGCAAGCTCCAGCCTGGGCACGGCCAATAGTCCATTTCCTTCAGACAGGAGAACTTCCCGAAGAACAGGAAGAAGCGGAAAGAGTAGCCCGGCAATCAAGTATGTATCAGTTTGTCGATGACATACTATACAGAAAAAGATTCAACGGAGTGAAATTGAAGTGCATTTCCTGGGAAGATGGACAAGAACTGTTGGCAGAGATACATGGAGGCATATGTGGTCACCACATTGGCGTAAGAGCACTTGCCGGCAAAGCTTTCCGGCAAGGCTTCTTCTGGCCGACAGCCCTCCAGGATGCAACTGCACAAGTAACCAAGTGTGAAGCGTGCCAGTTCCATTCCAAACAGATTCATCAACCAGCTCAAGCTCTCCAAACAATCCCTTTGTCCTGGCCATTTTCGGTCTGGGGGCTCGACATCCTCGGCCCCTTCCCCCGAGCTGTCGGGGGCTTTGAGTACTTGTACGTTGCAATCGACAAGTTCACAAAGTGGCCTGAAGTGGAGCCAGTGAGGAAGGTGACAGCACAATCAGCAGTCAAGTTCTTTAGGTCGATTGTTTGCCGTTTCGGGATCCCTAACAGGATCATCACCGACAATGGCACACAGTTTACGAGCCGCACCTTCATGCAATATGTCCAAGATCTTGGCACCAAGATCTGCTTCGCTTCTGTTGCTCACCCAAGAAGCAATGGTCAAGCGGAGAGGGCAAACGCTGAAGTGCTGCGCGGGCTCAAGACCAGAACTTTCGATAGGCTGCATAGGTGCGGAAAGAATTGGATCGAGCAGTTGCCGGTGGTTCTCTGGTCGATCAGGACGACACCAAATCGAGCCACTGACCAGACACCTTTTGCTCTTGTCTATGGAGCAGAGGCAGTTCTCCCCACAGAACTCGTATAAGGATCGCCACGAGTGCTCGCTTATGATGAGCTTGAGCAAGAGCAGCTGCGACAAGATGACGCGCTGCTCCTCGAGGAGGATCGTCTTCAGGCTGCTGTGCGAGCTGCTCGCTACCAGCAAGCTTTGCGCCGCTATCATAGCCGTAAGGTTAACGCCAGAAGCTTCGAGGAAGGCGACCTTGTTCTTCGGCGCGTTCAATCCGCCAAGAATTCAAACAAGTTGACGCCGAAGTGGGAGGGCCCTTATCGGGTGAAACGAGTCACTAGGCCCGGCGCTGTCCTCCTTGAGACAGAAGATGGCATTCCGGTGAGCAACTCCTGGAACTTAGAACATCTTCGCAAGTTTTGTCCATAAGGCGCGGTTGCCGGACCCGTTCCGGCAACCACCTTTTGTACAAGCCTTGCCGCTGTCGCATGTAACACTTTGTACAAAGCCGGGCGCAGCTCCCGTGCGTAAATAAAACTCTATGTGCCCTGCACATCTTGTCAAATTCAGTGCATATTTATTTTTCTTGCATGTATATCTGACACTTCGTGCAGCACTTTCCCCCGGTAAGCAATAAAGAACCTTAGGGTTCTATTTCATTATTTTCTCTTCTTTCTTCTCAAAAAAGAAGACTCCTCCGCCCACAAGTTCACCAGGGGAGGGGAGATAAAGGTCAGGTCTGGACCAGGTCTGGACCAGGCGCTGTTCAAAAGAATCTAGCCTTACCGGGACGAAGAAGACAAAAAAAAGCTAAGTGGCTAAAGTTTGAGCCCAGTCAATTTCAAATTTTTTCGAGTTATATCCCTTGAACGTTCGTGCCTTGTATGGAAAACCTGTGCGCGGAGGAATCGACTCGCGGCTAAGTTGCGGCCCTGCATTGTCTCCGAGCCCGCTCGACAATTCAAGCGAGCTACAACTTGTCCCGACAAGATTTCTTGCCGGAGGCAGCACCGCCGGCAGGCTGCTGATGTTCCGCACTCAGCAAGTGTGCTCGCGCCGGCAAGATCCCTCGAAGCGTAGGGTAAAAGCATACAAGGGATGCAACAGAGTAAAGGGAATAACATAGCGAGCAGTACCCATAATAGAGTTATATTACAAGAATGACTTATTGTGGCACTGAATAAATTGTTCTTGTAACCAAAATGGCAGCAGCTAGAAAACGGGAGAAGAAGAGCGGCCTAATCCGCGCGCCCGCCGTCGACCCTCCTGACCTCGTTCACCTTGTCCACGATGGGTGCGACGATGGCCCTGAGTTCTTCAAGATCAGCGCCCTCCGGCAGCTTCTTGGTGACGCGGGAGAGGTCGATGCCCGGATTGCGGAAGAGGACCTTCACCAACACCTTCTCCAAGACCCCGGCGCAGATCGCGCGCGACTCGTCGGCCAGCTGCTTCGGGATCCTTTCCCGGAGCTGCCAGAGAGCCGTCACCACATCCTTGAAGAAGAGCGTGAGCTTGGCGCTGGGCTGGAGATTCTCCTCAGTGGAGTACCCGAAACCCGTCAAGTTCAGCTCCGCCAACTCCTCGCCAATGAGCGCGGCGATGTTGATGAGGCCCTCCGTCCAGAGCTCCACCGTGGTCTTGAAGGTGTTCTGGGTCTCCGCGGCCCTCGTCAGCAGCTCCTCGTTGCCCTTGAGGTCTTTCCTCAGGATATTCTCGCTTCTTGGCGGCGTCCAGCGCCTCCGTCAAGGTGGCCAATTTCAGCTCTAGATCAGCGCTCGAGTCCTTGGCGACATTCAGCTCCTTGATCTTCTCGGAGAGCTGGACTTGCAGATCACCGTGGGCGCGCGCATCCTTCTCGCGATCGCGCTGGAGTGCGGCAAGCTCTTCGTTTTTCCTTGTCGCGTCCGCCTCCAGCTGCGTCACCTTCTCCTCCAACTCCTTCTTGGCGGCTTCGGCAGCCGCGGCGGCATCCTTCGCCTTCTTGAGTGCCCCGCCAAGTGATTGTTCCCGGACGGCGAGCTCCTCGTCATGGCTATCCAAGTACGCCTTCCTCTGTATCAGCTCGCCGTCCCGCTTGGACAGCTCCTCGGCAACGAGCCTCTGCTGCTCCTCGGCTTCAGCCTTCTCCAGGATGAACGCCTTCTTCGCTTCATCGAGCTGCGCCCTCTCCTCAGCAATGGACTGGAGGGCCTCCTGGTTGCGCTCCTGAGTTCTTGCGCATGCTTTTCTATGTCAACTCCCGTCTGCGCGACAAGCGCTTCCCGGGACTCGAGCTTCGCTTGCCGGACGCGGTAGAGTGACACCAGCTTTCGGAGCAGCTGCTCCTCCTCGGACTCGCCACTGCTGCAGCTTGGCCTGTCGACCACTGCTAGCCCGGCAGAGGCAAGTACCTCCCCGTCAAACTCCTCTCCTTCAACCGGTGCCCTGGAGCTTGACGCCCAGGGAAGCTTGATGTATACGCCCTCACCGGCTTTCAAATATGCGCCGGGCTGAGGCTCCTCGGAGCCCAGCGCCGCGTCAGCGGCGGAGGGGTTGGCAGTCGGTGCAGCGCCTCGCGCTCCTGTTTCCTCTGGGTCGTCAGTGCGGTCGCCGGACCCCTCGCCGGCCCCTGTGCCAGCGGCCTTGGCGGCCTCTTCGCCGGCGGGCTCCTCCGCGCCGGCCTCTTCCTTAGCGGCGGCGGCATCCCCAGTGTTGCCACGCCCGCGCTCCTCGCCGATGGCCTCAGCCTCCATCGGGTCCCCAAGAGGAAGATCTGAAGGCAGGGAAAGGAAGGGACAGTCAAGCAAATGCCCAAAAGAAGGGAAATGAAGATCAGCAGAACCCGAGGGAGAGTCCCCGACAAGGAGGGTCACCTGTGCTGGGCTCTGAGATCGTGGGCTCCACCACCGGGGGCTCACTGGTCCCACCCCTTGCCGGAGATGGCTCCCATATCGGGGAATCGGCCCTTGGTGGCGTAGTCGAGGCCGACGACACCTCCGGGTCAGCCCCCGACTGCTCCTGGTGGGCCTGTTCTTCTCCTGTATACAAAAGAGTCAATAACCAAGATATTGGCAGAAGAAGAGGCGACCATGCGCACCCCATGGCAGGAAGTGAATCAAGGCACTTACGCTGGGGGCTGTGTTGGGAGCTGCTGCGAGGGGAAGGGACCGGGTCCGTCAAAGTGGTCTCGGACGCATCTTCTGCCACCACAGCAGGATCGTCCTCGATGTTAAACACAGGGACCTTGGCCCTCTTCGCCGCTCTCTCCGCCAAAGTCCTGAGACAGAACAGGAGTTTGGAGAGAAAAACAGATTAGATACAAGACAAACAACAACAAGGATCAAGCGAAAGGCGAGTGCAGTACGGAGGAAGCCTTACTCCTCTTCATCCTCCTCCTCCTCGTCGTCATCAGAGCTCAGCGCGGAGAGGTTAAACTCCGGTGCCCTCCCTGCGCGGCGTGGCGGAGGGGTAGGCTCCCTCTAGCGCTTGCCAAGGGCTGCGGCAGGGTCAGGCGTGGCGGCCCGGGAAGACCCCGCCTCAGTTTCCGGCGCGGCTTGGGACCCTCCCGCGGCGACGAAACTTGCCGCGGCAGAGCACGTCCCGCGGCGCCGCGGCTGCTGATCGGCCTGCGCCTCTGCCAGCTCTCCAACTCGACGGAGACGCCTTCTCGGTCGGAACTGGGGCTGCGCTGAGGGCTCCATCGGCGGCAAGTTGCTCGAATACGGCTGGCCGCTCGCGCCCTCGGCGGGCTGGCTCGTTTCGGCCGCGGCCTCCCCTTCGTCGTCGCCCTCTCCGGCAAGATCTTCCCAGGCGGCAAGGCTTGCCGCCTCAGCTGCTTCCGCCTCCGCCAGCGTGAAGCCAAACTCGCCCGCGGCAGCGGCTGCCGCCGCCTCCTCGGCCCTGCTAGCGATGTACGCCAGCTCGCTGGCAGTGGTGGCGCGGGTGAGGAGCTTCTGCTCGTCAGAATTGACTGCCGCCTCCGACAAGTCGTCGAAGAATTGCTGCATGACCTCGGCGGCGGGCTCTATCCAGTTGGCACTTACCCCGTGCGAGTCGCACTCTGGCATCATTGCGCAGATGCGATCGCGCTGAGAGTTGTTGCACAAGGGGATGACGCCCTGCGGCAGCCGGAACCACTCTGGATGATTGGCGTCGTGCTTGAACGTCTCCCTCAGCATCGCGTCAAGCTCCAGGACCGTGAAGTTGAAGTTGAGGCCTGGGCGCAGCCTCATGAAATCCGCCGGGCCGCTGAACAGCCAGGCGGGCCTCCCCCTTGCCTGCAAAGGGGCGATACGACGGCGAAGGAAATCTGCGCCGACCTCCCCTGTTGTGAGTCCGGCGTGCCTGAGCCGGAGGATTCGGGTGGTGGCGATCGTCAGTTTGGCGTCGTCCGGCGACAGAGCGCTCCAGTCGCCGCCGCGCACCACCCGAGTCTTGCGCAGCTTGGTGAACGACGGCAGATCGGCATCGCAGATCCAACACCACTCCGCCCTCCACTCGTCCCACTTGTCGCGGAGCTCGCCCGTCAAGTACACCTCCTTCATGCCCATCCGGGAGGTCCAGGCAATTCCGCCAGCCAGTGGCTCCCCTTTCTCGGCCCGAGGGGAGAAATAGTGGCAAAAAAGAGTGACATTGGGGAGGATACCAACGAAGTTCTCACAGAGGTGCGCGAAAACCGCCATTGTCAGAACGGCATTGGGGGTGAAATCAAGCAGATGGAACCCGTAGGTGTTCATGATGTCGCAAAAGAAATCGGAAAAAGGCGGGCAGAGCCCGCAATAGAAGAACACAGGGAAGAAGTAGTACCCTCTGGGGCACTTCTTCGATTTGGAGGCTTCCGCGGAAAGCACCGGCGTGCGCGGGTGCGCCCGCGTTTCCGTCGACCAAAAGAGGTAGAACCCCGACCGCAACGCCTCCGGGGTGAGCTCGGGGAGAAAAGCACCTGCTTCTTGCGCAGCGCCTCGAGCTCTAGTGCCTCGGCCGACTTCGCGGCCTTCGCGGCCTTCGCAGCCTTCGTGGCCTTCCCGGCCTTCGGAGCCATGGCGGGGGCAGCAGGGGGAGGCGAAAGCGACGATGGCGACGACGGCGACGGCGGCGACGAGCAGCGGAGTGCTGTTTTTCTCTCGATTCAGGGGACGGAGGAGAGCGGCGGAGCTTTCGGAGGAAGGAACTGCAAGTGGCGAAAGTGGGGGAACGGCCCCATTTCCTCTGCTTATAAACAGGGGACGCGAACGTTACGCATTTCCTGGAGTTAAGTATTGACCACGTTCTCTCCCACGACGCCGCAATCGACGCGTGCCGTTGCGGGAGGACGCGGTGGCCACGGAGTCCGATTCTGTGTGGCCCCAGGCCACGCGTGCCCGTGCACTGTTTTGGGCCTGACCCAACAACGCTCGGCACCGTGTATGGCCCAGGCCCGGGGGCTCCTATCGGTGTACTAAAGTAGGGGTACCTTAGTACCCCGAACTCGTGCACGGGCAGTCGTAGCACCCCGCGGCAAGGCTTGCCGGACGCCCGCCGGAACCCTCCGTCATTTCCTATTACTACCATTCAAGAACAGAGTACTCGAGCTAAAGCCCCGGCAAGAGGAGCTTGCCGGGAAGGCCAACCAAGGCCCCGGCAAGAGGAGCTTGCCGGGAAGGCCAACAAAGACCCCGGCAAGAGGAGCTTGCCGGGAAGGCCACTAAAGGCATTCCAAGAAAACTTGCCGCAACGCCCCGCGCGTCCCGGCGAGGCCTGACGGCTGGCAAGCTTGCCGGCACGACAAGAGAAGGGCCGCGGCAAGGCACTTGCCGCGGCAAGGCGGCCACCCAAAATCCAGCGCATCCAGCGACGTGTCACCCCAGGGCCACCCCAGGGGCACGTGGCGGGGCGTTGCGTAGCCATGCAGAGCGAGGTGGCAAACGGAGCTGACGGAGACGCCATCGTGGCAATCGGTGGCGCCCCTAACGGTCGTTTCCTTGCACTGTTGGGGCGACCAGACGGGCATTGAATGCCCTTGTCCCCTGCTGTCAGAGTTAGGTAGGGGACACTGTTGGTAGTAGTTGTACCAACCCGCATTTTTACCTTTCTACCCCTCTTTCTACGCTGCCACATGTCGGTGACCCCTTTAACCTATAAAAAGGAGGCCCATGCGCACGTAGAGGGGGTTCAGAATCTTGGTTCCGGAGCTTAGGGTTCGGTCCATTCGACACACGCAACACCACTGTACGCTCACTCTCGAGCAAGATCAAATACAAACACAAAGCAGCAGTAGGAGTTTTATCTCTCCGGAGTGCTCCGAAGCTGGGTAAAAATCGCCCGCCTCCCCGCGCGCGCGCCCGGACCTCGATCTGCTCTGCGCGCGGCCTCCGCCCCCCTCGCCGGACCAGAAGGGGCCCCCCGTGCCCCATAGGTGCTCGCGGCCGCGGAAAGAGACCGCGCGCCCCGACACATGTCCTTTGCTATAAAAAGGATTGGGCTGCCTTGCTGCACCTCTTTTACTATTGCTACTTGTTGCTCGTTACAAATTACCTTGCTATCAAAGTACATGTTACCGATAATTTCAGTGCTTGTAGAAAATACCTTACTGAAAACCGCTTCTCATTTTCTTCTGCTCCTCGTTGGGTTCGACACTTTTACTTATCGAAAGGACTATGATTAATCCCCTACACTTGTGGGTCATCAACCTTGCTAGGGGACAAGCAGCATTTGAAGGGGGAAGGGATGTCACGGCTACTACGTCCACCCCAACTACACAAGAAAGCCGAGCCCGACCCAAGATAACACAGTTCTCACCATCATTATGATCTACCAACCTGAGTTACCATTTCTTAAATAAAGCAACTTGGGTTACCTGAAGACTACTTCGGTATACAGGATAGACAGGAGAGTTGGGTGTGATGTATGAACCGAAGACCTGTTTCTTTGTATCACCTTCTTCTTTCTCTCTTCCTGAACTCAATCTACTACCAATCTTCCCTCTATACTCCAGCAAAACCTTGAATTATTGCTATATCTAGAATAGAGCAATAGTGGTCAGGGACCGTGACAATGGGTAGATATCAGGTGATACCACCCTTCACATGCTTCGATGATCCAAATTCTAAAAAGTCACATCTAGGTGTTTCATTTAAAAAAATTGTGGACGTTCACAAGACATATATTTATATTTCCTAAAAAATTCAAATCAAAATTCGAAATATACATGCTTTCAAGAGAGATGCCTCTAGGGTACTGCCAGGTGCCATCTTTGTGTGTGGTCTGGAGGTAGTGTGAGTCATGATGGCACAGGGAAAAAGCGACGCGAAGGGTAGGGCACACGTGGGAGGCACCCTCATGGAGCGGGGTAGGATCCCGCCGTCATGGAGCGCCAGGACGGCGACAACGCGCCACCAGTTCGCTAGTCGCTAGAGAGAGGTCTCGAGGATGTCTCGTCGGGGAAGGGAGTCGCTCAACCACCCGCGCCTCAGGCCCATCGCCGCATACAAGGATAAAGATGGGCAAAGGGACAGACGGTGGCGGAATTACAGCAACGCACGATCTCCCACTCCGCGTGCGCGAGAGGGTGAGAGAGAGAGGGGGTGAGGGGTCGGAGGGAGAGACGTGGGAGGGAGAGAGAGAGATGGGAGGAAGGGAGAGGGAGATGGAGATGGAGAGAGAGGTCAGGAAGGGAGGTGACTTTCTATCGGTCTTCCTTTTTTTGATAATTTTCTACATGGTCTTTTTCTCTAATGGGCCAGGAGAAAAGGCCCATGCAACCACAAATCTTAGATTTTTCGTGTGGAGCAGCAGCCTTTATGACAGTTGGCCCAAGAAAAAAGACCAGCGATGGAGGCCCAAATGGACAACAGATCTAATGGTCAAGGTTGACCAAATCACGCGAATAGACGGCCAGAAACGCTCACGTCGCAAGAGGGCTAGAAAGTGATTCAGTTTTACTGTACTAAGTAAATATACTCTACAGTGTACACTGTTTCTTGAAAAAGTTCTACTCTCTTTAGAGTACAGAATAGACAAAAATGATTAACTCGACCTTGTTTGCTATACATCTCTTTAAATTAACAATTATATCATACTAAGGGCATCTTCAACGGCACCCCGCAAATTTTCTCCCGCATCCGTCTGCGAATAGGGGGGACCAGTCCCCGGATATGGATGCAGGAGGCCGCCATCCAACACTGCCCACATACATTTCAACCAGAATGCGAATTAACCGAAAGAAATTCGTTCAAACACTATCGGATTTCATATAAACATGTCGGATTTCATTACATTTACATAAGCGGTGCTCGTCCGGCTCTGGATGTATAATTAATACACCTAATGTATGATCGCCCATGTCCGTTCCCCGTGTCCGGCCATGAGCCCCGAGAATTCAATCTTTGCCTTCTCTAGTTTTGCCTCGACGCTCTCCAACTCCGCCTCGTAACCTCCGCCTCCGAAGACCCGGGAAGTGAAGCAGTTTGCCTCCACGTCATCGCCAAGCGGCTAATCGGTCGCTGATGTTGAGCGCACCAAGCTTGGCTTCAATGGGAGGGGAGGAGCCGTGGCTTTCTTGGGACCCGAGCTGCGGTGACCTACTGTGCTCTACTCTTCCTCGTTGCCGGTGACGCTTGCGGACATGTCGGCTTCGTGATCTTGGCGGCGGGGCACGACCTCGGTGGAGCCTGCGATGTCCTTTGCCTCGTCATCGATATTGCCCCACGCCTCGTCCGCTGCCTCATCGAATTCCTTGTAGGCGGCTTCCAGTTCCGCCTGACGCTGGCAGTAACGCCAATGGGCGAGGCAGATCTTGTGGGTGGAGTGGTAAGACTCAAGTAGCACCGCCTGCTCCGCCAGATTCACTTCCAACACGATCACCGTGCCGACGGTGAGCTGCTCCTCCACCTACTAGTGCTCCTGGAGGAGCTGGTAGTTGTAGGCGGCGTCGGCCTGCGCCTCCCAGAACTGCTCCTCCCGCTCCTCCCGCACCATGCATATCCATGTAATGGGCACGGGCCTCGCCGTCATGGTGCAATGCACTAGCAAGGATGGTGCGGAGAAGGAGGAGGGTGGCGCAAACAAGGAGGGGTATATATGCAGGCACGGGGTCATTTTAGGGTTCCTATCTGTCATTCCCCGCATCCATCTCCGCCGCAAAATTCACCCCCCCCGGCGAGAAATCTACACCCCTCCGGCAGCGATTTCCGGCGCCTCCGGTCAATGGGTCTTGGCGGCGATGGTGTCCGTGGGTGCAGGGCGTGGCGGCTGCTGGCGGTTCGGCAGGCGCGATGGGTTCGGGTGCCGCGGGGGGTTCGACGGCTGCTAGCCGCAAGTGGTGCAACGACGATGAGGCCGGCAGCTCCATCCTCCGCCCATTGGTGTCGGACAGGCAAAGGGAGGCGGCGTGCACCCACGGCGTGATGTCTTGCAGCGTCGGCTTGCGGGCGTGGGCTACTTTCCTGCAGGTCGTGAGGCTCTTCGATCCTTCCATCTAGCGCCTTCGGGCGACCGAGCACGCATGGTTGGAAGGCAAAGGCTGCCGCCGCTGCCACCCAAGATGCAGCTGCGACCGCGCAGTTGACGACGCTTCGGGAGGAGTATCAGCTCCAAGAAACCCTCTCCGGCACGCTGATCTACTACACGCTGCATGACAACGTGCCCCCGCCCCAGGAGGCCATCTCCGGCAATGAGGGCGATGCCAGCAACGACGGCGAATCAAGCGATGAGTAGATGCTGGCAGTTTTAGGTTTAAGTTTATCTACTATGCTTTTAAGTTTGTGTGTAATGTGTGAGATAAACTCCGCTGAACTATGATAACGCGAAATTTAAGTTTAAATTATACAGTATCGTATACCAGATCTGTTCTGTCGTGCATTCCGCGGTACCGCAAATTTATTTTACAGGATTCCTTAACTGAAATTTGCGGTAGGATGTTTTACGGGTCAAGGAGCCCAGCGAGCACCCACACACACCGTAACGTGGCCCTACCAAACACAGGAGGCGAGCAGCTTGCATGGGGGCGCGCCGGTATTTCCGATTCCTTGGTTCACATTGACCGGTTGAGTGTTAACTTTCTGAGAAAATGTGAGTTGTTAATAAAGGAAACACAAATTTGGAAAAAAATTACGAGATTCAAAAAAACTTAAAAAAATCAGAAAAGATCATGAATATGAATAAAAGGTCGTGGATTTTAAAAAGTTCATCAATTTTGGATTTTTTTTGCAGATATAAAAACAAATCATCGATTTTTGGAATAAAAAATACCTGGTTTGAAAAAAGTTCATCAATTTTGAAAAAAAAAATCATGAAATTAAAAAAAGTTCATGAATTTCATAATAAAGTTCATGAAATCAAAAAACTTTCGTGGTGATTTTGAAAAAAAGTTCCCCTATTTGAAAATTTTGATCGATTTTTCTAAAAAACTCACGAATTTGAAATATTTCACAGATTTTGAGAAAAATAGTCTCCAATTTGAAAAAATTCATCAATTTTGAAAAAAAAAGTTCACAGGTTTTGAAAGAAGCTGACTAATTATTTTATCAAAAACTGAAAAATAAAAATAAATAGAAAAACCAAACATAACTGGTCTAGAAAAACCAGAGTTAAAAAATAAAAAACAACAAAAGGCTTCTAGAAGCTTCCCAAAAGCGGGAACAACTCTCTCCGCTGCAGCCTTATATGGGCTGGGCCATTAGTATCGAAGGAAGGGAGGCGGTGTTCGCCCATTTGTGGGATAGCTTGTAACAAGCGCTTACGACACAGAATAGGCGTTGGGTCCCGCTCATGCCAACTTGTAGTTGCCTCGACGAGCCTCGAGGCCAACAATTCTAATTTGTCGCTCATTGTGGCAAATTACCATTGAATGAGGAAGGGAACCTTCCAGAAGGTTCCGACATTAACTGGGCCGACCCGTTTTAGCTAGGTTCTTCGTTTCAGATTCTTTGTTTTGGAAACCTTCCAGAATGTTCCGACCTGGTTTTCTTCGGTTTTTACCCTTTTTTCAAGGTTAACTTTCTTTTCCAAAATATGTGCTACCATTTTAAAGATGACCGCATTTTGATTTTTTGGCTTTCATTTAAAAATTTGGTAGTTTTGAAAATTGTTTGGACAATTCAAAAAATATCCACACTTTGAAATAATGGTCGCGTTTCAAAAATAATTAGGACTTTCAATCTTTTGCCATATTTTCAAAAAAATTTGGAATTCCAAAATTGGTCCACATTTCCTAATATTGTTTGTGTTTTCCCAAAATACCGTGTTCCAGAAAACTGTTCAAAAAGATTGAAATTGTTTTTCTTAAAACTGACCGAAAAGTTTTTTGTTTTTGGTGCTAGAGTACTGCGCAGATAGCTGTAGTTTCCTGATTGGTTCGCTACAAAAAACCGTAAGTAACGAAAAGCAGCTGGTTGGCGACGGGCTGCAACCAGCGACTAGGCCGGCCCAGTCGAGTGCCTTGTGGGTTTCCCGGTCAATTTGGCGCAGACAGCGCCATATAGGGCCTTGTGGGTTTACTAAAAAAAAAAGAGGAGAATGCATCTCTCTCTCAACAACCGCAACAAAAAAACAAACAAACCACTATAGAACGCACCTGATCGTCGCGCACGCACATCCGTGACCTCTGGAGAAGGCCACATGGGTGGATGCTCGCCAGAAACACCAATAATTCACCGCACCCTCCTCGATCGATCAGGTCCTGATTCATCCATTCCGGGGACCGGCGCATCTACTGTTGCCCGAAGTGACGAAACCATGTCGATCAGGTGGACGTGGATCCATCCGGCCGAATCACGCCGGCAGGCAGGCAGGAGTGCAAGTGCGCCGCAACTTTTGTAAACCAGCTGTCTAACACACGTATGCGCTGCTCTCGGATGCGCGAGATTTACTACAGAGCACATCTTCCCCTTCTTCTCTTTCAGTTCATTCACATTTCATTTGCTTTGCACCAAGAGGGAAGGCGTCCAGATAAACATCCCGTGCTTAAACTGGTCTCGGCTGCGAATTTCAAGTTTCAACGGGAGGACCGGAACCTGGTTGAGCACATTCACCCGCACATGCAGTACGCATGGATGATACTGTAGGCAGGCATGGCCGCCCGTCACTCGTGCACATGAACGCTACAGTGTTCATTCAGTGACAAAAGGACACCGTATCAATCGTAATCTCGCTCACTCATTGATGGGCCCGGTTTATCGGAGCCCTCGTGGGGAACGGGCCTACTGCACGGGAGCAGCGCATGGGCCGCAGATCCGCCATCCACCTGATCTCCTGATCTAGATTTTTTTTAGTAGCGCAGTGCTCTTCTCTCCTTGGCCGTCTCTCCTCCAGCTTTCCCGGAGGGATGGATCGAGATGGTATGATTCGTTTCCAAAAGAAGAGAGACGTCGACAAAGTTAGGCTGGTTGGTGCATGGATAAGATGATGAGACTGGCCACATATAAGTATATCTTGCTATGTACACCAAGCTCGTTTGGACTTCATTTTAAATGTTTTCTGAAGTTACAATTGCCAGGCGTTCATATTCTCTTTCCCGATGAGCTCTAGTTTGTCATGGCCGGCTGAAAAGTTACAGGTGTGCTTGTGAAGAAACTTAGGCGGCGAAAGTAGTGGTAATGTCTCATTTTTTTAAGAAAAAGTGGTCATAAATAATTTGTTGCGATTGTTTTTACAAAAAGGAATTGCATATGTCTGTACTCTGTAGTGGTGCAGAGGCCAAAATTCTCGATCCTAATCTGGAATTCCCGCCAACAGGTTAACCGAGCGCATATGCAAATATTATTTGCATGCAGCTGCAAGAAGACAAAGTTATTCGACCACTGCTATACCACACAAGTGTTAGCATTTGCCACACAGATAACAACACTAAACGAAGCTACCGGGTTTGTTCACAAGAGGAACAATCTTATCCGGAGGGAATCGCGGCTAGCATTCTGCTTTTGTAAAGCGATCTGTTATAGAACAGGAGAAGAAATTCGTTCTGGTTACGTTTGCCGATTAAGGTTTGTGCGTACAGGAGCCCTGCAGGATTTGGATTCCCGGCCGTTTGCCAAAGTTTTCCCTGGAAAGAATATGTACCTAGAAATATATAGATCACAATCCCGGAAATCTCACGTGCTTATACTTGGCCTGCAACCAACTAATAGAAAGGCGTACGTTGGTTCGTAGGGATCGAATATGTTTTTTTGGACCATCTGGCTGTACATCGAGTGGGTTTCCTGCGAAAGAAAAAGGCGCCAGCAGGGCTGGTAACTGCAAACGCTGGGGTGGCAATTTATGTGGTCGGCATGGCATTTTACAAAACTGCCATGGTTGTTTGTTTAATTTACGCGGATTATTTGACAAAAATTACCACTGTGCGATACAAATTGGATAGCTCTAGGGGTGTTCCATAGGAGTGCGAGGCGCTCGTTGGAATCTCACCCCAACGGTCGCTAGATAGCTCGACAAAAAAAATTAAGTGGGTTGGTTAAGAATATATTGAACGCACTGAAGAAGAACACATACAGCTCGTTCGTGCAAGAGGTGCTTGAAGTTTGAACATGAATGTGGCCACCATCAAGCTGATAAGAAGTACGACTACTAGCTAAAGGGCATCTCCAAAGCAACCCCACACTTTGCTCAAAGCGAGGGAGGAGTAGGGGAGTCCTGGATATCTGCCACGTCGACCCAATAAGCCATCCCCCTCTTTTTAATCGTCCACTCTCTGCATGTCTGCTATCCGCTCTCTGCCGTCTATCCAAACAACAGTCGTCGCTCACCACCTTTTCCCCGCTGTAGTCGTGCCATGATGGCTTGCAAGATAGCCGTGGAGGATCGGTGGGCCGTCGAGCTATGTGATTACTCGGCGGGTACAAAACCGTTCAGCTGACGTCCCGACATGATGATGCTTTTGATAGCAGATAGGGCTCCTGTCGCGTTGCCGCTTGTTGCCAAGCCCCTCCTCCTTATCCGTGTGGCTGTCGTGCTCCTACGCTCAGGCATCCTCCTTGGTCGAGAAGGAGCCCCGCACCAGACCATTGTCTGCCTAGATACGTAGATTAGGCTAAGTTTAAAGGACATTGCTAACGTCCAGACGTGCGGACCATTAGCGAGAGATCCGGACAATCCACATGCAACTCGTTCTGTGATAATTAAATTAGTGCTTCTTTTTCTCATCATTTACGTGCATGGCAGAAAGCTAATTACATGCATGCATGTGAGACGAAATTGATGACATCACTATAGATTTCCTCATGATTTAAAAATTCAAAATGTTTCATAGGCCAAACCGTCGCTCCGATTGAACAATTGTTTTCACATAAAAGAACCGTCGCGGCGAGACCTTCGAAACTAGATCCCATGTTGATATGTTCCGACGACTTTTTTTTTCGGGTAAAAATTTACCACACATAGGGTATGCTAATTATCACGTATATGGTACATTAGTTATCGCGATGTTTACATAGACAAATTCCGGGCATAAAAACGAGTTCTTCCAACTTTCTCCCCACATGCAAATGCACTAAAAGTGTAGAAAAGCTAATGTCATCGTGGATTCTTTTTGTTTTGAATTTCAAAATGTTTTATCGCTCGAATCACCTGTTCGATCCAAAATCTGTTTTCACAAAAAAAATCCACCGCGGCGAGACCTTCGAAACTAGATACCATGTTGGTATTGTTCCGAATAATATTTTTGTGGGTCAAAAGTTATCATATCTGAGTAAATAAGGTATCAACTCTGGTGTGCATATATTACCATGTTATTTACACAGATTCTACCGAGTGTGTTTTCAACAACTTTTATTCACGGGTCAAAAGTTATCGAGGTGCTTATACCTAAGTTATCAGGTCTGGGAGCCTATATTACCATATTATTTATACGGATGTTATCGGAGTATGTTTCCAAACAACTATTTTACATGGGTCAAAGTAACGTGGTGTTTGTACCTAAATTATCAGGCCCGAGAGCGTATATTGTCATGTTATTTACACGAGAAGTTATTAGTGGTATGTTTTCAATAAAAAAAATTCAAGGGTTCAAATTTATCGTGTTGTTTGTACCTAAGTTATCAGGACCGGAAGTCTATATTATCATACTATTTAGACACAAAGTTATCGGTGATATGTTTTTAACATCTTTTTCCCCGGGTCAAAGTTATCATTGTGTTCGTACCTAAATTAGCATATATTACCATGTTATTTACACAGATGTTACCGAAGTATGGTTTCAATAACTTTTTTCACGCGTCAAAGTTATCGTGGTGGTTGTAACTTAGTTATCAAGTATGGAAGTGTATATTATCATGCTATTTACAAAGAAGTTATCGGTAGTATGTTTTCAACAACAAAAATTCCACGGGTCAAAGTTATCAGGTGTTTGTACCTAAATTATCAGGTCCGGGAGCCTATATTACCATGTTATTTACACAGATGTTATCGGAGTACATTTTCAACATTTTTTTCAAAGGTCAATGTTATCGGAAGTTAGCTTTTTCGTTATATAAAAATTATCAGGTGCAAGTTCAATAAACTTTTTTTTGGTCAATGTAACCACAGTGTTGCATGCAAGTTATCAGGTCCGTATTGCGTAAAATACCATGTTATTTACACATAAAATACTGAGATATCTTCTTTTTAAAATAGGGTCAATAACATTTTTCCCACGTCGAAGTTATCACTGTGTTTGTATCCTAGTTACCGGGTCTGTGGTGTGCAAATTACCGCGTTATTTACATAGAAGTTACGGGGAGTATGTTTAAACAAAAAGAATTCCCCGGTCAAAAGTTTCTAGGCCCGGATTAAGTTATTAGGTCCGCGTTTCGGAAATTAGCATGTTATTTACAAAAAAATAACAGAGTATAATTCAATAACATTTTCCCTGGGTCAAAGCTATCACAGTGTTTATGCGTAAATTATCAGATAGGCGGTGCATAAATTATCGTAGTTCAATCCCAATTTCAAACACTTTGTTTCTTAAAAAAGAAGATTAAAAATCAATATAAACATGACCTATAAATACGTATGTACAAAGACGGTATGCCTCTTCCCTATAGTCAGCAACATGATGCCAATGATGCACTAGTGCGAAAATCAGAAGATATAAGGCTTTTTCCCCATTGTTGTAATAAAAAAGGGTCAAATACTTAGTTTCTTTAAAGTATACAACAAAGGACTGTGCTAACGATTGGACGGCAGGATTTTAGCTATAGGCACGGACGATCGCCGCAAAGACGCATGCATACAGGTGAAGGAAATATGCCCTAGAGGCAATAATAAAGTTATTATTTATTTCCTCATATCATGATAAATGTTTATTATTCATGCTAGAATTGTATTAACCGGAAACATGATACATGTGTGAATACATAGACAAACACATAGTCACTAGTATGCCTCTACTTGACTAGCCCATTAATCAAAGATGGTTATGTTTCCTGACCATAGGCATGTGTTGTCATTTGATTAATGGGATCACATCATTAGGAGAATGATGTGATTGACATGACCCATTCCGTTAGCCTAGCACTTGATCGTTTAATATACTGCTATTGCTTTCTTCATGACTTATACAAAGTTCCTACAACTATGAGATTGTGCAACTCCCGTTTACCGGAAGAACACTTTGTTGGGGAACGTTGCAGAAAACAAAAATTTTCCTACTCGTTTCACCAAGATCCATCTAGGAGTTCATCTAGCAACGAGTCATTAGATGCATCTACATACCTTTGTAGATCGCGCACGGAAGCGTTCAAAAGAACGGTGATGATGTAGTCGTACTCGACGTGATCCAAATCACCGATGACCAAGCGCCGAACGGACGGCACCTCCGCGTTCAACACACGTACGGGACGGGAGACGTCTCCTCCTTCTTGATCCAGCAAGGGGGAAGGAGAGGTTGATGAAGATCCAGCAGCACGACGGTGTGGTGGTGGATGCAGGGCGTCACAGAAGCAGGGCTTCGCCAAGACTACGAGAGAGAGACGTAACGGGGAGAGAGGGAGGCGCCAGGGGCTGGTCTGTTTCCCTCCTCCCCCCCCCCCACTATATATAGGGGTGCCATGGGGGGGGGGCGCCGGCCCTAGTAGATGAGATCTACTAGGGGGGCGGCGGCCAAGGGGAGGTTTCCCTCCCCCCCAAGGCACCTAGGGGTGCCTTCCACCACATGGACTCTTCCATGGTGGGAACCCTAGGCGCATGGGCCTATAGGGGCTGGTGCCCTTGGCCCATGAAGGCCAAGGCGCACCCCCTACAGCCCATGTGGCCCCCCGGGACAGGTGGCCCCACCCGGTGGGCCCCCGGGACCCCTCCGGTGGTCCCGGTACAATAACGATAACCCCGAAACTTGTCCCGATGGCCGAAACAGCACTTCCTATATATAATTCTTTACCTCCGGACCCTTCCGGAACTTCTCGTGATGTCCGGGATCTCATCCGGAACTCCGAACAACATTCGGGTTTCTGCATATACATATCTTCATAACCCTAGCGTCACCGAACCTTAAGTGTGTAGACCCTACGGGTTCGGGAGACAAGCAGACATGACCGAGACGACTCTCCGGTCAATAACCAACAGCGGGATCTGGATACCCATGTTGGCTCCCACATGCTCCACGATGATCTCATCGGATGAACCACGATGTCAAGGATTCAATCAACCCCGTACGCAATTCCCTTTGTCAATCGATATGTTACTTGCCCGAGATTCGATCATCGGTATCCCAATACCTCGTTCAATCTCGTTACCGGCAAGTCACTTTACTCGTACCGTAATGCATGATCTCGTGACCAGACACTTGGTCACTCTGAGCTCATTATGATGATGCATTACCGAGTGGGCCCAGTGATACCTCTCCGTCATACGGAGTGACAAATCCCAGTCTTGATCCATGTCAACCCAACAGACACTTTCAGAGATACCCGTAGTCTACCTTTATAGTCACCCAGTTACGTTGTGACGTTTGGTATACCCAAAGCACTCCTACGGTATCCGGGAGTTACACGATCTCATGGTCTAAGGAAAGGATACTTTGACATTGGAAAACTCTAGCAAACGAACTATACGATCTTGTGCTATGTTCAGGATTGGGTCTTGTCCATCACATCATTCTCCTAATGATGCGATCTCGTTATCAATGACATCCAATGTCCATAGTCAGGAAACCATGACTATCTATTGATCAATGAGCTAGTCAACTAGAGGCTTACTAGGGACATGTTGGTGTCTGTTATTCACACATGTATTACGATTTCCGGATAACACAATTATAGCATGAATAAAGACAATTATCATGAACAAGGAAATATAATAATAATGCTTTTATTATTGCCTCTAGGGCATATTTCCAACAGTCTCCCACTTGCACTAGAGTCAATAATCTAGTTACATTGTGATGAATCGAACACCCATGGAATTCTGGTGTTGATCATGTTTTGCCCTAGGGAGAGGTTTAGTCAACGGATCTGCTACATTCAGGTCCGTATGTATTTTACAAATCTCTATGTCTCCATCTTGAACATTTTCACGAATGGAGTTGAAGCGACGCTTGATGTGCCTTGTCTTCTTGTGAAACCTGGGCTCCTTGGCAAGTGCAATAGCTCCAGTGTTGTCATAGAAGAGCTTGATCGGCCCCGATGCATTGGGTATGACTCCTAGGTCGGTGATGAACTCCTTCACCCATATTGCTTCATGTGCTGCCTCCGAGGCCGCCATGTACTCCGCTTCACATGTAGATCCCGCCACGACGCTTTGCTTGCAACTGCACCAGCTTACTGCCCCACCATTCAAAATATACACGTATCCGGTTTGTGACTTAGAGTCATCCAGATCTGTGTCGAAGCTAGCGTCGACGTAACCCTTTACGACGAGCTCTTCGTCACCTCCATAAACGAGAAACATTTCCTTAGTCCTTTTCAGGTACTTCAGGATATTCTTGACCGCTGTCCAGTGCTCCTTGCTGGGATTACTTTGGTACCTTCCTACCAAACTTACAGCAAGGTTTACATCAGGTCTGGTACACAGCATGGCATACATAATAGAACCTATGGCTGATGCATAGGGGATGACGCTCATCTCTTCTATATCTTCTGCCGTGGTCGGACATTGAGCTGAGCTCAATTTCATACCTTGTAACACAGGCAAGAACCCCTTCTTGGATTGATCCATATTGAACTTCTTCAATATCTTATCAAGGTATGTGCTTTGTGAAAGACCTATGAGGCGTCTCGATCTATCTCTATAGATTTTGATGCCTAATATATAAGCAGCTTCTCCAAGGTCCTTCATTGAAAAACTCTTATTCAAATAGGCCTTAATGCTGTCCAAGAGTTCTATATCATTTCCCATCAAAAGTATGTCATCTACATATAGTATGAGAAATGCTACAGAGCTCCCACTCACTTTCTTGTAAACGCAGGCTTCTCCATAAGTCTGCGTAAACCCAAACGCTTTGATCATCTCATCAAAGCGAATGTTCCAACTCCGAGATGCTTGCACCAGCCCATAAATCGAGCGTTGGAGCTTGCACACCTTGTCAGCATTCTTAGGATCGACAAAACCTTCCGGCTGCATCATATACAATTCTTCCTTAAGGAAACCATTAAGGAATGCCGTTTTGACGTCCATTTGCCATATTTCATAATCGTAGAATGCGGCAATTGCTAACATGATTCGGACGGACTTCAGCTTCGCTACCGGTGAGAAAGTCTCATCGTAGTCAACCCCTTGAACTTGTCGATAACCCTTAGCGACAAGCCGAGCTTTATAGATGGTCACATTACCATCCGCGTCTGTCTTCCTCTTAAAGATCCATTTATTTTCTATGGCTCGCCGTTCAACGGGCAAGTCAGTCAAAGTCCATACTTCGTTTTCATACATGGATCCTATCTCGGATTTCATGGCTTCTAGCCATTTGTCGGAATCCGGGCCCGCCATCGCTTCTTCATAGTTCGAAGGTTCACCGTTGTCTAACAACATGATTTCCAAGACAGGGTTGCCGTACCACTCTGGTGCGGAACGTGTCCTTGTGGACCTTCGAATTTCAGTAGGAGCTTGATCAGAAGTATCTTGATCATCATCATTAACTTCCTCTCTAGTCGGTGCAGGCACCTCAGGAACATTTTCTTGAGTTGCGCCATTTTCCGGTTCAAGAGGTAATACTTCATCAAGCTCTACTTTCCTCCCACTTACTTCTTTCGAGAGAAACTCTTTCTCTAGAAAGGACCCATTCTTGGCAACAAAGATCTTGCCTTCGGATCTGAGGTAGAAGGTGTACCCAATGGTTTCTTTTGGGTATCCTATGAAGACGCATTTTTCCGACTTGGGTTCGAGCTTTTCAGGTTGAAGTTTCTTGACATAAGCATCGCATCCCCAAACTTTTAGAAATGACAGCTTAGGTTTCTTCCCAAACCATAATTCATACGGTGTCGTCTCAACGGATTTTGACGGAGCCCTATTTAAAGTGAATGCGGCAGTCTCTAAAGCATAGCCCCAAAAAGATAGCGGTAAATCGGTAAGAGACATCATAGATCGCACCATATCTAATAGAGTGCGATTACGACGTTCGGACACACCATTACGCTGAGGTGTTCCAGGCGGCGTGAATTGTGAAACTATTCCACATTTTCTCAAGTGTGTACCAAACTCGTGACTCAAGTATTCTCCTCCACGATCTAATCGTAGAAACTTGATTTTCCTGTCACGTTGATTCTCAACTTCACTCTGAAATTCCTTGAACTTTTCAAAGGTCTCAGACTTGTGTTTCATTAAGTAGATATACCCATACCTACTTAAATCATCAGTGAGGGTGAGAACATAATGATAGCCACCGCGAGCCTCAACACTCATTGGACCGCACACATCAGTATGTATAATTTCCAATAAGTTGGTTGCTCGCTCCATTGTTCCTGAGAACGGAGTCTTGGTCATTTTTCCCATAAGGCATGGTTCGCACGTGTCAAATGATTCGTAATCAAGAGACTCTAAAAGTCCATCAGCATGGAGCTTCTTCATGCGTTTGACACCTATGTGACCAAGGCGGCAGTGCCACAAGTATGTGGGACTATCATTATCAACCTTACTTCTTTTGGTACTCACATTGTGAACATGTGTAGCATCACGTTCGAGATTCATAAAGAATAAACCATTCACCATAGGAGCATGACCATAAAACATATCTCTCATATAAATAGAACAACCATTATTCTCGGATTTAAATGAGTAGCCATCTCGAATTAAACGAGATCCTGATACAATGTTCATGCTCAAAGCTGGCACTAAATAACAATTATTAAGGTTTAAAACTAATCCCGAAGGGAGATGCAGAGGTAGCGTGCCGACGGCGATCACATTGACCTTGGAACCATTCCCGACGCGCATCGTCACCTCGTCCTTTGCCAGTTTCCGCTTATTCCGTAGCCCCTGCTTTGAGTTACAAATGCGAGCAACTGCACCGGTATCAAATACCCAGGAGCTACTACGGGCACTAATAAGGTACACATCAATTACATGTATATCACATATACCTTTTGTTTTGCCGGCCTTCTTATCCGCTAAGTACTTAGGGCAGTTCCGCTTCCAGTGACCGCTTCCCTTGCAATAAAAGCACTCAGTTTCGGGCTTGGGTCCATTCTTTGGCTTCTTCCCGGCAGCTTGCTTGCCGGGCGCGGGAACCTCCTTGCCGTCCTTCTTGAAGTTCTTTTTACCCTTGCCTTTCTTGAACTTAGTGGTTTTATTGACCATCAACACTTGATGTTCCTTCCTGACTTCTACCTCTGCTGATTTCAGCATAGCAAATACTTCAGGAATGGTCTTTTCCATCCCCTGCATATTGAAGTTCATCACAAAGCTCTTGTAGCTTGGTGGAAGCGACTGGAGGATTCTGTCAATGACCGCATCATCTGGAAGATTAACTCCCAGCTGAGTCAAGCGGTTATGTAACCCAGACATAGTGAGTATGTGCTCACTGACAGAACTGTTTTCCTCCATCTTACAGCTGAAGAACTTGTCGGAGACTTGATATCTCTCGACCCGGGCGTGAGCTTGGAAAACCATTTTCAGCTCTTCGAACATCTCATATGCTCCATGTCTCTCAAAACGCTTTTGGAGCCCCGGCTCTAGGCTGTAAAGCATGCCGCACTGAACGAGGGAGTAGTCATCGGAACGTGCCTGCCAAGCGTTCATAACATCTTGTTCTGTAGGGAGAACGGGTGCGTCACCCAGCGGTGCTTGTAGGACATAATCTTTCTTGGCAGCTATGAGGATGATCCTCAGGTTCCGGACCCAGTCCGTATAGTTGCTGCCATCGTCTTTCAGCTTAGTTTTCTCTAGGAACGCGTTGAAGTTGAGGACTACGTTGGCCATTTGATCTACAAGACATATTGTAAAATATTTAGACTAAGTTCATGATAAATAAGTTCAACTAATCAAATTATTAGTGAACTCCCACTTAGATTAGACATCCCTCTAGTCATCTAAGTATTACATGATCCGAGCTAACTAGACCGTGTCCGATCATCACGTGAGACGGACTAGTCAACATCGGTGAACATTTTCATGTTGATCGTATCTTCTATACGACTCATGCTCGACCTTTCGGTCTTCTGTGTTCCGAGGCCATGTCTGTACATGCTAGGCTCGTCAAGTCAACCTAAGTGTTTGCATGTGTAAATCTGTCTTACACCCGTTGTATGTGAACGTCTGAATAAAACACCCGATCATCACGTGGTGTTTTGAAACAGCGAACTGTCGCAACGGTGCACAGTTAGGGGGAACACTTCTTGAAATTAGTATGAGGGATCATCTTATTTACTACCGTCGTTCTAAGTAAACAAGATGCAAAACATGATAAACATCACATGCAATCAAATAATAAACGTGACATGATATGGCCAATATCACATAGCTCCTTTGATCTCCATCTTGGGGCTCCATGATCATCTTGTCACCGGCTTGACACCATGATCTCCATCATCATGATCTCCATCATCGTGTCTCCATGAAGTTGCTCGCCAACTATTACTTCTACTACTATGGCTAACGCGTTTAGCAATAAAGTAAAGTAATTTACATGGCGTTTCTCAATGACACGCAGGTCATATAAAAGAATAAAGATAACTCCTATGGCTCCTGCCGGTTGTCATACTCATCGACATGCAAGTCGTGATTCCTATTACAATAGCATGAACATCTCATACATCACATATAGATCATTCATCATTCATCACAACTTTGGCCATATCATATCACAAACCACTCGCTGCAAAAACAAGTTAGACGTCCTCTAATTGTTGTTGCAAGTTTTACGTGGCTAAATTAGGGTTCTAGAAAGAACGTCTTCTTACCTACGTTAAAGCCACAACGTGATTTGTCAACTTCTATTTACCCTTCATAAGGACCCTGTTCATCGAATCCGCTCCAACTAAAGTAGGAGAGACAGCCACCCGCCAGCCACCTTATGCAACTAGTGCATGTTAGTCGGTGGAACCGTCTCACGTAAGCATACGTGTAAGGTTGGTCCGGGCCGCTTCATCCCACAATACCGTTGAAGCAAGAAAAGACTAGTAACGGCAAGAAAGTTGACAAATCCACGCCCACAACCAATTGTGTTCTACTCGCGCAAGAAGAACTACGCATAGACCTAGCTCTGATACCACTGTTGGGGAACGTTGCAGAAAACAAAAATTTTCCTACTCATTTCACCAAGATCCATCTAGGAGTTCATCTAGCAACGAGTCATTAGATGCATCTACATACCTTTGTAGATCGCGCACGGAAGCGTTCAAAAGAACGGTGATGATGTAGTCGTACTCGACGTGATCCAAATCACCGATGACCAAGCGCCGAACGGACGGCACCTTCGCGTTCAACACACGTACGGGACGGGAGACGTCTCCTCCTTCTTGATCCAGCAAGGGGGAAGGAGAGGTTGATGAAGATCCAGCAGCACGACGGTGTGGTGGTGGATGCAGGGCGTCACAGAAGCAGGGCTTCGCCAAGGCTACGAGAGAGAGACGTAACGGGGAGAGAGGGAGGCGCCAGGGGCTGGTCTGTTTCCCTCCTCTCCCCCCCACTATATATAGGGGTGCCATGGGGGGGCGCCGGCCCTAGTAGATGAGATCTACTAGGGGGGCGGCGGCCAAGGGGAGGTTTCCCTCCCCCCCAAGGCACCTAGGGGTGCCTTCCACCACATGGACTCTTCCATGGTGGGAACCCTAGGCGCATGGGCCTATAGGGGCTGGTGCCCTTGGCCCATGAAGGCCAAGGCGCACCCCCTACAGCCCATGTGGCCCCCCGGGACAGGTGGCCCCACCCGGTGGGCCCCCGGGACCCCTCCGGTGGTCCCGGTACAATACCGATAACCCCGAAACTTGTCCCGATGGCCGAAACAGCACTTCCTATATATAATTCTTTACCTCCGGACCCTTCCGGAACTCCTCGTGACGTCCGGGATCTCATCCGGGACTCCGAACAACATTCGGGTTTCTGCATATACATATCTTCATAACCCTAGCGTCACCGAACCTTAAGTGTGTAGACCCTACGGGTTCGGGAGACAAGCAGACATGACCGAGACGACTCTCCGGTCAATAACAAACAGCGGGATCTGGATACCCATGTTGGCTCCCACATGCTCCACGATGATCTCATCGGATGAACCACGATGTCGAGGATTCAATCAACCCCGTACGCAATTCCCTTTGTCAATCGATATGTTACTTGCCCGAGATTCGATCATCGGTATCCCAATACCTCGTTCAATCTCGTTACCGGCAAGTCACTTTACTCGTACCGTAATGCATGATCCCGTGACCAGACACTTGGTCACTCTGAGCTCATTATGATGATGCATTACCGAGTGGGCCCAGTGATACCTCTCCGTCATACGGAGTGACAAATCCCAGTCTTGATCCATGTCAACCCAACAGACACTTTCGGAGATACCCGTAGTCTACCTTTATAGTCACCCAGTTACGTTGTGACGTTTGGTATACCCAAAGCACTCCTACGGTATCCGGGAGTTACACGATCTCATGGTCTAAGGAAAAGGATACTTTGACATTGGAAAACTCTAGCAAACGAACTATACGATCTTGTGCTATGTTCAGGATTGGGTCTTGTCCATCACATAATTCTCCTAATGATGCGATCTCATTATCAATGACATCCAATGTCCATAGTCAGGAAACCATGACTATCTATTGATCAACGAGCTAGTCAACTAGAGGCTTACTAGGGACATGTTGGTGTCTGTTATTCACACATGTATTACGATTTCTGGATAAAACAATTATAGCATGAATAAAGACAATTATCATGAACAAGGAAATATAATAATAATGCTTTTATTATTGCCTCTAGGGCATATTTCCAACACACTTTGTGTGCTACCAAACGTCACAACGTAACTGGGTGATTATAAAGGTGCTCTACGGGTGTTTCCGAAGGTACATGTTGGGTTGGCATAATTCAAGATTAGGATTTGTCACTCCGATTGTCGGAGAGGTATCTCTGGGCCCTCTCGGTAATACTCATCACCTAAGCCTTGCAAGCATGTAACTAATGAGTTAGTTATGAGATGACGTATTACGGAACGAGTAAAGAGACTTGCCGGTAACGAGATTGAACTAGGTATTGGATACCGACGATCAAATCTCGGGCAAGTAACATACCGATGACAAAGGGAACAAAGTATGTTGTTATGCGGTTTGACCGATAAAGATCTTCGTAGAATATGTAGGAACCAATATGGGCATCCAGGTCCCGCTATTGGTTATTGACCGAGAATGGTTTTAGGTCATGTCTACATAGTTCTCGAACCCGTAGGGTCCGCACGCTTAACGTTTCGATGACAGTTTTATTATGAGTTTATAAGTTTTGATGTACCGAAGTTTGTTCGGAGTCCTGGATGTGATCACGGACATGATGAGGAGTCTCGGAATGGTCGAGACATAAAGATTGATATATTGGACGACTATATTCGGACACCGGAAAGGTTCCGGGAGTTTTCGGAGAAAACCGGAGTACCGGAGGGTTACCGGAACCCCCCCCCCGGGAAGTAATGGGCCTTGATGGGCCCTATTGGAGAAAGAGAGGGGCCGGCCAGAGCAAGTGGCGCGCCCCCTCTCCTTGAGTCCGAATAGGACAAGGAAGGGGGGGGGGCGGCGCCCCCCTTGCCTTCCCCCTCTCCTACTCCTTCCTTCCCCCTCCTTGGATTAGGAAAAGGAGGGGGGAAACCTACTTGGAGTAGGTTTCCCCCTCCTTGGGTGCGCCTCCCCTTAGGCCGGCCCCCTCCTCCCTCCCTCCTTTATATACGGGGGCGCGGGGCACCCCATAGACACACAAGTTGATCTACGGATCGTTCCTTAGCCGTGTGCGGTGCCCCCCTCCACCATATTCCACCTCGGTCATATTGTCGCGGAGTTTAGGCGAAGCCCTGCGCCGGTAGAACATCATTATCGTCACCACGCCATCGTGCTGACGGAACTCATCTCCGGAGCTCGGCTGGATCGGAGGCCGGAGATCATCATCGAGCTGAACGTGTGCTGAACTCGGAGGCTCCGTACGTTCGGTGCTTGGATCGGTCGGATCGTGAAGACGTACGACTACATCAACCGCATTGTGCTAATGCTTCCACTTACGGTCTACGAGGGTACGTGGACGAACACTCTCCCCTCTCGTTGCTATATCATCACCATGATCTTGCGTGTGCGTAGGAATTTTTTTTGAAATTACTACGTTCCCCTACAACAGGATGAGCGATGACGACTTTGCATACGCGCGTATAGATTGCAGCTGCATTGTTAAATATGCATGCATATAAAAACAAAACTGATGATGTCATCAAAGATTTCTTTGAAATTCAAATTTTAAAATGTTTTGTAGCACAAACCATAGCTCTGATTGAAAAACTGTTTTCACATAAAAGATTCATCGCAACGAGATCTTCGAATCACGATCCCATGTTGGTATGTTTCGATGACTTTTTTTTTCGGGGTCAAAAGTTATCAAGCCCAGGCTAAGTAAGTTATCACGTCCATGATACGTAAGTTACTTCTCCCGCTTCGTTCCCCTCCCCTTCTCCCTTTTTTCTAGCGACGATCCTCACGATCGAGTCGATCTCCTTGGATTCACTTCTCCCGCTTCGTTCCCCTCCCCTTCTCCCGTTTTTTTCTGGCGTAGTAAAAAAAAGATGTACCAAGTGGGAGTCAAACCCACTACCTATGGTTCACCATAGATGTGCGCAACCAGCTGACCTAGCTTAAATTCTATCTATAATGAGATCGGACAATATTTATACCTGTACATGACGCGACCATGAGAAAAATAAACCATTTTCATTCTTTTCTTTTTTACCAATTTTTTTGTTCCCTTTTGTACTGTTTTTTGTTTTGTTTTTCTAGATAGTCAGCTACTTTGTTAGTATATACAACATAGTGGTAATTATTTTTTCTAAAGTACATTGTGGTAACTTTACTCTAAAAAAAGTTGTTGACATACCTCGGTAACTTATGTGTAATAACATGATAATTTTTGCACCATAGACCTGGTAATTATGTGCAACACAGACCTAGCAACTTGGGCACAAACACCGAGAAAAATTTAACCCTAGGGAAAAAAATTGTTGTAACACACTTCCATAACTTTCTCCGTAAAGAGCATGGTAATTTATAAGCTCCGAGCCTGACTCACATACAAACATCACGGTAACTTTTGACCTAGAGAAAAAAGGTTGTTGTAGCACACCCCGATAACTTTTTCGTAAAAAAGCATGGTAATTTATACGCCATGAACCGATAACTCATGGACAAAAACAACATAAGTTATCGAGGGTATGTTTTCAAACAACTCCCTCCCTACGATCAAAGTTATCACGGTGTTTGTACATGAGTTATCAAGTCCACGGTGCGTACGAAGTTATCAGGAGGGGGGGTATGTTTTCAAACAACTTCCTCCCCTCCCACCACCCCCCGGACCAATGTTACCATGGTATTTACGCGCAAGTTATTACATATACGGTGCGTACAGTACCACACTATTTAAACGGAAGTTATCAGTGATGTTTTTAAACAGCTCCTCCCCGGGTCAAAGTTATCGCGTTGTTTGCGCATGAGTTATCAGGTTTGTGGTGTGTGAAATATCATGCTATTTACGCAGAAGTTGTAGCCTGTAGGAGGATGTCTTCAACTTTTTCTCCTAGGTCAAAGTTATCGCCGTGTTTGCGCATGAGTTATCAGGTTTGTGGTGTGTAAAATATCATGCTATTTACGCAGAAGCTGTAGGGCGATGTCTTCAACATTTTCTCCTGGGTCAAAGTTATCACTGTGTTTCTGCATGAGTTATCAGGTTTATGGTGTGTAAATTATCATGCCATTTGCGCAGAAGCTGTAGGGGATGTCTTCAACTTTTTCTCCTGAGTCAAAGTTATCACCGTGTTTGTGCATGAGTTATCAATTTTATGGTGTGTAAAATATCATACTATTTGCGCAGAAGCTGTAGGGGATGTCTTCAAATTTTTCTCCTGGGTCAAAGTTATCACCGTGTTTGTGCATGAGTTATAAGGTTTATGGTGTGTAAATTATCATGCTATTTACGCAGAAGCCGTAGGGGAAGTCTTCAACTTTTTCTCCCTGGGTCAAAGTTATCACCGTGTTTGTGCATGAGTTATCAGGTTTATGATATGTAAATTATCATGCTATTTACACGGAAGCTGTAGGGGATGTCTTCAACTTTTTATCCCGGGTCAAAGTTATCAGGTTTATGGTGTGTAAATTATCATGCTATTTATGCACAAGTTATTGAAGGGTGTATTATCCCACATGTAGCTTGATAACTACAAAAATTAACCATGTTGATAGTTATATTACATCTAACCCAATAACTGCATAGTAACCATGTTGGTAACTATAATACATCTAGTCCGATAACTACAAAATAACCTTGTTGGTTACTATTACGCATAGTAGCTATGTTGTGAGATGGTGCACCTACTCTTCAAAATTTTGGTGCGGGAGAGGACGGGCCGTGGACACTCCCAATCTACTCAATTCCTCCCAAATCAAGTACACGCAGAAGCATTGTTTTCATAATTGATTGAACATTCTTTTCCTTGATCTAAGATTATTTCGTATGAATCCTCCTCATCACCTGATTACAGAAAAATAAAAAATAAAAAAATCTCCTGAGTTAAAGTAACCGCGGTATTTATACTAGTTTGTTATGACTACGTCAATTAAATTACCATGCGTTTTACATCAAAATTACTGAGGGTATGTTTCAACAATTTGCTTGGATCAACATTTGTGTAGGTACAAAGCCTCGACGATAGCTTTAAATTTCAGAATTGACTAAGGTAGATGCTTCGCTCTGTTTTTAGCAAGATCAAATCTGAAGACATTTGTTGTCTGTATAGCATACAATTGAAATGTGTAGTTTTGATGTGCATCAAATGTTGTGGTAGCGTAGTGGCCAGTGCCTCTTTATCTCACGTAGTTGACATGGGTTCGAATCCTGTCATTAACATCATTTTTTTACTGTTAAAACAATACAACGGCAAAGAGAAAATGGGCTACCTCGCCCAAAAATCACGGCGACCTCCCACTAAACGCTCCCTGCGAAAATCGCGGCGACCTCCCACTAAACGTGGTCAATGCCCACCGGCCCCGCCGCGCAAAATCACCAACTAATTAATAGCCATGCGATCACGATCTCGGATCTGTCGCCCTGAAACGTTGCGATCCGTTAGATTAAAAACGTGCGGCATCTGGGTCGTGCGGACCTGTTGCAAAAACCAGGACGGCAGGATTTTAGCTTTGTCGAAGTTTAAATAAATTATATCTAGTTTGTTGTAATATACTCGAATCTAGTTTGAATCACATTTGAATCATCTGAATATCAAAAGATACCAATGTGCGGGCTCTCGCAGGGCATTCGTGGACCCATCTGAATCGTGTTTGCGGACAAATGAGTGTCTCATTTTGGATTTTTGCCTTGGAGATGCCTTGCCGACAATTTTAGTGTCGATCGATCTATAAGTAATCAAGTGAAACGTTGCGATCCGTTAGATTAAAAACGTGCGGCATCCGGGTCGCGCGGACCTGTTGCAAAAACCAGGACGGCAGGATTTTAGCTTTGTCGAAGTTTAAATAAATTATATCTAGTTTGTTGTAATATACTCGAATCTAGTTTGAATCACATTTGAATCATCTGAATATCAAAAGATACCAATGTGCGGGCTCTCGCAGGGCATTCGTGGACCCATCTGAATCGTGTTTGCGGACAAATGAGTGTCTCATTTTGGATTTTTGCCTTGGAGATGCCTTGCCGACAATTTTAGTGTCGATCGATCTATAAGTAATCAAGTGAAACGTTGCGATCCGTTAGATTAAAAACGTGCGGCATCCGGGTCGTGCGGACCTGTTGCAAAAACCAGGACGACAGGATTTTAGCTTTGTCGAAGTTTAAATAAATTATATCTAGTTTGTTGTAATATACTCGAATCTAGTTTGAATCACATTTGAATCATCTGAATATCAAAAGATACCAATGTGCGGGCTCTCGCAGGGCATTCGTGGACCCATCTGAATCGTGTTTGCGGACAAATGAGTGTCTCATTTTGGATTTTTGCCTTGGAGATGCCTTGCCGACAATTTTAGTGTCGATCGATCTATAAGTAATCAAGTGAAACGTTGCGATCCGTTAGATTAAAAACGTGCGGCATCCGGGTCGTGCGGACCTGTTGCAAAAACCAGGACGGCAGGATTTTAGCTTTGTCGAAGTTTAAATAAATTATATCTAGTTTGTTGTAATATACTCGAATCTAGTTTGAATCACATTTGAATCATCTGAATATCAAAAGATACCAATGTGCGGGCTCTCGCAGGGCATTCGTGGACCCATCTGAATCGTGTTTGCGGACAAATGAGTGTCTCATTTTGGATTTTTGCCTTGGAGATGCCTTGCCGACAATTTTAGTGTCGATCGATCTATAAGTAATCAAGTGAAACGTTGCGATCAGATTAAAAACGTGCGGCATCCGGGTCGTGCGGACCTGTTGCAAAAACCAGGACGGCAGGATTTTAGCTTTGTCGAAGTTTAAATAAATTATATCTAGTTTGTTGTAATATACTCGAATCTAGTTTGAATCACATTTGAATCATCTGAATATCAAAAGATACCAATGTGCGGGCTCTCGCAGGGCATTCGTGGACCCATCTGAATCGTGTTTGCGGACAAATGAGTGTCTCATTTTGGATTTTTGCCTTGGAGATGCCTTGCCGACAATTTTAGTGTCGATCGATCTATAAGTAATCAAGTGAAACGTTGCGATCCGTTAGATTAAAAACGTGCGGCATCCGGGTCGTGCGGACCTGTTGCAAAAACCAGGACGGCAGGATTTTAGCTTTGTCGAAGTTTAAATAAATTATATCTAGTTTGTTGTAATATACTCGAATCTAGTTTGAATCACATTTGAATCATCTGAATATCAAAAGATACCAATGTGCGGGCTCTCGCAGGGCATTCGTGGACCCATCTGAATCGTGTTTGCGGACAAATGAGTGTCTCATTTTGGATTTTTGCCTTGGAGATGCCTTGCCGACAATTTTAGTGTCGATCGATCTATAAGTAATCAAGTGAAACGTTGCGATCCGTTAGATTAAAAACGTGCGGCATCCGGGTCGTGCGGACCTGTTGCAAAAACCAGGACGGCAGGATTTTAGCTTTGTCGAAGTTTAAATAAATTATATCTAGTTTGTTGTAATATACTCGAATCTAGTTTGAATCACATTTGAATCATCTGAATATCAAAAGATACCAATGTGCGGGCTCTCGCAGGGCATTCGTGGACCCATCTGAATCGTGTTTGCGGACAAATGAGTGTCTCATTTTGGATTTTTGCCTTGGAGATGCCTTGCCGACAATTTTAGTGTCGATCGATCTATAAGTAATCAAGTGAAACGTTGCGATCCGTTAGATTAAAAACGTGCGGCATCCGGGTCGTGCGGACCTGTTGCAAAAACCAGGACGGCAGGATTTTAGCTTTGTCGAAGTTTAAATAAATTATATCTAGTTTGTTGTAATATACTCGAATCTAGTTTGAATCACATTTGAATCATCTGAATATCAAAAGATACCAATGTGCGGGCTCTCGCAGGGCATTCGTGGACCCATCTGAATCGTGTTTGCGGACAAATGAGTGTCTCATTTTGGATTTTTGCCTTGGAGATGCCTTGCCGACAATTTTAGTGTCGATCGATCTATAAGTAATCAAGTGAAACGTTGCGATCCGTTAGATTAAAAACGTGCGGCATCCGGGTCGTGCGGACCTGTTGCAAAAACCAGGACGGCAGGATTTTAGCTTTGTCGAAGTTTAAATAAATTATATCTAGTTTGTTGTAATATACTCGAATCTAGTTTGAATCACATTTGAATCATCTGAATATCAAAAGATACCAATGTGCGGGCTCTCGCAGGGCATTCGTGGACCCATCTGAATCGTGTTTGCGGACAAATGAGTGTCTCATTTTGGATTTTTGCCTTGGAGATGCCTTGCCGACAATTTTAGTGTCGATCGATCTATAAGTAATCAAGTGAAACGTTGCGATCCGTTAGATTAAAAACGTGCGGCATCCGGGTCGTGCGGACCTGTTGCAAAAACCAGGACGGCAGGATTTTAGCTTTGTCGAAGTTTAAATAAATTATATCTAGTTTGTTGTAATATACTCGAATCTAGTTTGAATCACATTTGAATCATCTGAATATCAAAAGATACCAATGTGCGGGCTCTCGCAGGGCATTCGTGGACCCATCTGAATCGTGTTTGCGGACAAATGAGTGTCTCATTTTGGATTTTTGCCTTGGAGATGCCTTGCCGACAATTTTAGTGTCGATCGATCTATAAGTAATAAAGTGAAACGTTGCGATCCGTTAGATTAAAAACGTGCGGCATCCGGGTCGTGCGGACCTGTTGCAAAAACCAGGACGGCAGGATTTTAGCTTTGTCGAAGTTTAAATAAATTATATCTAGTTTGTTGTAATATACTCGAATCTAGTTTGAATCACATTTGAATCATCTGAATATCAAAAGATACCAATGTGCGGGCTCTCGCAGGGCATTCGTGGACCCATCTGAATCGTGTTTGCGGACAAATGAGTGTCTCATTTTGGATTTTTGCCTTGGAGATGCCTTGCCGACAATTTTAGTGTCGATCGATCTATAAGTAATCAAGTGAAACGTTGCGATCCGTTAGATTAAAAACGTGCGGCATCCGGGTCGTGCGGACCTGTTGCAAAAACCAGGACGGCAGGATTTTAGCTTTGTCGAAGTTTAAATAAATTATATCTAGTTTGTTGTAATATACTCGAATCTAGTTTGAATCACATTTGAATCATCTGAATATCAAAAGATACCAATGTGCGGGCTCTCGCAGGGCATTCGTGGACCCATCTGAATCGTGTTTGCGGACAAATGAGTGTCTCATTTTGGATTTTTGCCTTGGAGATGCCTTGCCGACAATTTTAGTGTCGATCGATCTATAAGTAATCAAGTGAAACGTTGCGATCCGTTAGATTAAAAACGTGCGGCATCCGGGTCGTGCGGACCTGTTGCAAAAACCAGGACGGCAGGATTTTAGCTTTGTCGAAGTTTAAATAAATTATATCTAGTTTGTTGTAATATACTCGAATCTAGTTTGAATCACATTTGAATCATCTGAATATCAAAAGATACCAATGTGCGGGCTCTCGCAGGGCATTCGTGGACCCATCTGAATCGTGTTTGCGGACAAATGAGTGTCTCATTTTGGATTTTTGCCTTGGAGATGCCTTGCCGACAATTTTAGTGTCGATCGATCTATAAGTAATAAAGTGAAACGTTGCGATCCGTTAGATTAAAAACGTGCGGCATCCGGGTCGTGCGGACCTGTTGCAAAAACCAGGACGGCAGGATTTTAGCTTTGTCGAAGTTTAAATAAATTATATCTAGTTTGTTGTAATATACTCGAATCTAGTTTGAATCACATTTGAATCATCTGAATATCAAAAGATACCAATGTGCGGGCTCTCGCAGGGCATTCGTGGACCCATCTGAATCGTGTTTGCGGACAAATGAGTGTCTCATTTTGGATTTTTGCCTTGGAGATGCCTTGCCGACAATTTTAGTGTCGATCGATCTATAAGTAATCAAGTGAAACGTTGCGATCCGTTAGATTAAAAACGTGCGGCATCCGGGTCGTGCGGACCTGTTGCAAAAACCAGGACGGCAGGATTTTAGCTTTGTCGAAGTTTAAATAAATTATATCTAGTTTGTTGTAATATACTCGAATCTAGTTTGAATCACATTTGAATCATCTGAATATCAAAAGATACCAATGTGCGGGCTCTCGCAGGGCATTCGTGGACCCATCTGAATCGTGTTTGCGGACAAATGAGTGTCTCATTTTGGATTTTTGCCTTGGAGATGCCTTGCCGACAATTTTAGTGTCGATCGATCTATAAGTAATCAAGTGAAACGTTGCGATCCGTTAGATTAAAAACGTGCGGCATCCGGGTCGTGCGGACCTGTTGCAAAAACCAGGACGGCAGGATTTTAGCTTTGTCGAAGTTTAAATAAATTATATCTAGTTTGTTGTAATATACTCGAATCTAGTTTGAATCACATTTGAATCATCTGAATATCAAAAGATACCAATGTGCGGGCTCTCGCAGGGCATTCGTGGACCCATCTGAATCGTGTTTGCGGACAAATGAGTGTCTCATTTTGGATTTTTGCCTTGGAGATGCCTTGCCGACAATTTTAGTGTTGATCGATCTATAAGTAATCAAGTGGGCAGTGGAGGATGACATGAAACGCACGGACCTGTCTATCATCATCGTCGTGGTGGTATGAACGAGCCGCCGACGAAGCGGTCAACCATGGCCGGAAACCTATTGTCGTTCTTCATCTGGCTTCGCTCTCGGACTGTACGTGTGCTCCGATGCACGCGTGCTTCTGCTCCGCGACCGAGTGACGAGGGCATCGCCTCTGTCCTCGATGTCTACTGTTCTTCAGCGTGCCGTGAACAATTGTCATCTCGTTGATCTCGATCTCTTTCGGCTGCGATCTCCCCGACTAGCTTGCGGTGGATTCCAAGGGAAGATCTTCCCGGCGTCGTCCCTAGATCTCCCTCTTTGTTTTCTCGCAGTGGAATTATAATGATAAGGCCCACTTGAGCTAGCTAGCTAGCGGCCAAGATGCAAATGATCAAGACCGTCCGTCCATTGCACCGCTCGCCTGAGGAGTGACTTCTTCCCGGAGTACGTAGTAGTACTACAGATCGACGCCGCCACTTTTGCATGCTATGAGCCAGGAGCCCGTGATCGAATCTTTGACTCCTGCGTACGCTGATCCGATCCGATCCATATCATCCTCTTGCTCGATCGCTTGATCAACTGGGTGGGTCATGCGCGCGTGCACAACTTTCACCGGCCAGAGACTTGCAAGCAAAGCCAGCCAACAATTCTTCTCCTCGTCCGGCCGTACGTGCAGCCGCTCACGAGTAGTGGACGCACACGCGTGTACTAGTACTAGTGTACGCTCACGTACATGCCAATGTCGGGCGATGTGTGATCCGGTGGTGACGCGGACGCGGACGCGACGGCGCAGGCGACAAGCGCCCACTTGCGGCCGGCCATGCCTCTGCAAGACACCCCCATCATTCATGAACCGGCAAGCCGAACAGTAGAGCTACCTAGCAAAGAGATAAACCCATAAAGTCCCGTTAAAATGCCTAAGCTTGATAGCCTAGCTAGATGGCGACGGTTCGACGGGAAGCTCGGAACGGAACAGCTCTGAACTAGACCTGGCGTGAGCTAGCTGCTCTGTTCTTGTGCTAGCTACCTAGCTAGCTCCAAGTCTGAACTGGATTCCATTTGATCCACATATCTGGGCGCAAGAAAACCGAACCAATCAGTTAATTCATTGAGTAATTGTGTATCTAATGACTAAGATAAGAGGTGGGGCATGTTGCGAAGAAAATTCCAAAGTGGTATATGCGGCCGCCGATGCGCTTGCATGCACATATATGTGTCGCGTTTCTAGCCTGTTATAGGGATTCGTTTACAAGAATGTGCAAGACGGTCTTTTAGGACATGGATTGTCTGCATCCGAGCTCGAATACTACCGTATGAACTGTAAATTATGAGAAAAGTAGTAAAAGAAATCTGAAATTCGTGGATAAGCATCGATAAATGTTTTAATATCATTCAAATTTTGACCTTGAAAAGACATCCGTGGAGCCCTGTAAAAAAAACAGGGCTAAAAAGATGCATTTTTGGAGCACCTTTTTTGTTTTGTTTTGGCACACACACCTCTACGGATGTATTTTGGTGGCAAAATTTTGCAGGATGTTAGAACACTTGTTGATGTTCATCCACGAAAACTCTCAATTTTTTTTAAATTTAGGAATGTACTGTTCATATGGGAGCATTTGTGATCGGGATTAGAGTAACACTTTATTTTTTACCTTTTTAGTAAGACATTTTTCTTTTTTTGTATCTGGTGGATGTGTGCATCTTGCTATACAAAGATGGAGCATTCACTTAGTAATGGTTTCATACTACTGCTTATTGCGCAAAATACCATATGCTAGAAACATGAGGCAACTATTCTATATTTAAATACATAGCGCCCACTAGTAAAAAAATTAACATGCATGCTTCCACATCATCTCAATTACAGATCATGATGAATGGAATGCATGGCAAACCGATCTACACTTGTCAAGGACTATGACAAGGTGATCCCCTATTGCTTATGCTCTTCATCCTCATCATGGAGCCCCTTCAAAGAATGTTTGAGCTTGCTTCTCCACGTGGGATCTTATCACCTCTTGCAAGAAAAGGAATGACACAGAGACTCTCCATGTTCGCCGATGATGTTATGATTTTTATCAAGCCTAATGACATGGATCTCCGAGTATGCGCATCCTTGCTTCAACTATTTGGAGAGGTCTCTGGTTTGCAAGTCAACATGTTGAAGAGCGCAACACTACCCATAAGATGTACTCCAGATACCATGAATGAGTTAGTGAGATACTTGGATGCCCGATCGGTAACTTCCCTTGCAAATATTTGGGTCTTCCACACACGATCAGGAAACAAAAGGCTGCCCAACTCTCGCGATTTGTCGGCCAGCTTGCCGGATGCCTTCCAAATTGGAAGGCGGCGACATTCCACTCAAGACGATCATGGCCATGGTCAAGATTTGTTGTGGATTCCTTTGGTGTGCCAAACCACAAGCAAATGGAGGCCAGTGTGTCGTAGGCTGGGATTCAGTGTGGTCTCCAAAGTGGGTTGGTGTACTGGATTTGCCAAACCTTAGGTTGCTCAACATTGCAATGCAGGCTAGATGGGCATGTCTGCAACGCACAGACACGTCTAGACCTTGGGCAGAGTTTGAGATCACGGTGTCTGACGAGTCTCTTCAATTGTTCCAGGCGGCAACACACTCTCATGTTGGAGATGGAACTAGAACCTGTTCTGGGAGGACCAGTCGCTGGATGGGCTAAGAGTTCAAGAGTTGGTGCCTAACATCTTTGCATGTATTGGGCTCAGTGCGAGATCATCCACAATGGTTGCACAAGCATTATCTGATGGCACTTGGTCCATTGATATCGGGCCAGTGTTGATAGCCCAGGAGATCCACGAATACTCCCACCCGTGGACCCAAATAGCAATGGTGGAGCTACGCACAGATATACCCGACTCCATCACATGGGCTTGGGAGACGAACGAATGCTTCTCGACGCGTTCGGCCTATGCAGCAAAATTCTAGGGTAGAGAGGTTATACCTACAGTCGAGTTCACATGGAAATCTAGAGCACCACTAGCTAGGTGCTGCTTCTTTGCATGGCTTTCTCTAAAAAATAAATGTTGGATGTCGGACCGACTGCCCTTTTTGTGACCAAGAGGATTGCTGTAGCGTGTGTTGGCAAGGGAAGTATGGACACGGGTCTGTAATGCTATGAGCAAACCAATGTGGAAACAAGTGGCTCGAGGTTGACTGGCTGGTGCACACAGAAGACGTCGACAACATCGAGTAAGAAGGACATGTCAGCTTTCATGCTGCTTGTGATGTGGGAACTGTGGAAGCACTGTAACGCTATTGTGTTTGACGGAGCGACTCCATCTTCACATCATGTGCTGGGTAGAATATATGTGGAAGGCAAAACATGGAAGCAAGCGGGTATTCTCAAAGGAGAGTTGGACGCCTTCTTTAGGAAGGTGTCGACGTGGGTGAGTGTGAGAAGTTAGCTTTTCTGTTCTTTTTGGTGGAGCAGGTGGAGTTGGTGTTGCATAATTTGTAATTGCCAATGTGGAGGCGCTCTTTACCCCCTCTATCTCCTTTAATATAATACCCACACTCATGCGTATTCCAGAAAAAAAATAGATAGCCATCCGATTGAAATTGCATGACATCACAAGTCATGCTAATACCTCTGATGCAAACCATACCATCTCATCAAGTCATGTACCTAACCTATATCATGATGGTATGTGTTTTTCAAGCGGAATCAAGTCATGCATCTTAGTCATAAGTTTTTTCTTGCATTTTTTCTGATAACAAATGATATATGTGTTGAACGCTTGGAGCAAAGAAATATAGTTCAAGCTTCACATCTTTGTTAAAGGTTGGTGTCACGTTAAACTCAATTGAACTTTTTCTTTTTTATATTTGTCACATACTTCATAAATTTTATTGTTTTTAATTGTAAAGCAAGAATACTCTTGCATTTGTTTTCCATTAGTTTTTGTTGTTTCTAAGCACATGTTTATGCATTTGTCTAATACGGTTTCCAGAGCAATGTGTGAGACACTATCTAGTTTTTAGTATTGGTAGGCTAGCCAGCTAAGCTAAGCAACTTTCTCATGTCTACTAGCGCGAGCACTTAAGAAGTAGATTGTTGCACTAGAATTTTCTGAAAAAGCCTGCTACCAAATACTTGCAACTGTTTGATGCTCCTTATCTCTACTTGTAAGAAAGTGCAAAGCAGGCTCTTTCTTGGACACTCATGCAAATAATGCACAAGTTGTAGAGTGAAGATTTGCACAAACAACAAGGATACGCCAAAAGATGCACAAGAAGGAGAAAAAAAACACCCCAACCGAGCTCTATATGTCAAATGTTGAACTTCCAAGACATGGTATCCGAACAAAGGACAACAGTGGAAAGGATACACATGTTGTATCTTTTTGGATTGCCACCAAAGTTTACACTATCAACGTGCGACTTTCCCGTCTCTCCGATGCCTTGTTTTGGGTGGCTGATGCATGGAGATGGTGCTTGGTAGCGGGTAGCGGCAATCCATCGTGGCGGTGTGGTGTTGCGGACGAGGTGTGCGATGGCTGTACCGGTGATGCAGGCCGACTATGCGGAACCACATGCTCGACGGAGTTGGTAATGGCCATGGTGATGAAGTCATGAATCGTGGTATGTTGTCTAGGGGCTAGTTGCAATGTCTAGATTTACCACTGACGTACACTAGTGATGCAGGCGTGAGATCGCCGATGCGGGGTTTTGGTGGTCCATTTTCTCGTTAGTTTAATCGCGATCATGCGTCGATGGATGCTATTGGCTCCAAAGACGCTCTCAGCTACCAGATTGTCTGCTTCATGTTTGCACGACTTTCAGTTAGCGTGGTTGTGTCCACGTCCAAATTGTGTGCACTCAAAAATCTTTGTCGTGTCAACAACTGTTCGGCTTGGATCTTCGTTACTTTTTCTCCGTCTAGACAGAGCTTCGGTCTTGTATGCCTTTGCTTTTTTGTCGACATGGTACTTTCTCTGTGTGCGTTGCTATTGACTATGTGCATCATAGTAGTGCAAAGGTCGGATATTGACTCATTGTTTCTTGTTTCCTCTTGATGCTCCATTATGAGCGAATAAAATGCTGTTTATAAGAAAATAATCATTTTCTGTACATGAACAAAACGTGATTCTTGTTTGGATGATACCAATTTTTTGGCATGCTAATGGCAACTCTACTCATGTTTTAGCCAATGTTAGTAATTCATGGTAATCAAAACCTCAACCACAATTTTGGCCAACTAATTTTTGGCATGGTAACTTGGCAACAGACCAAACACACTCCCATCCCACGGGAGGTATTTAAGTCAAGTGCTGGTGGTGGGTCTCTCCAATGGACGAAACTTGCCTGCTCCCCGCGTGTGTGCCCATCCATGCTCCCGCATACGTGGCATGATTTGATTGGAACAAAATAAGGCCCGGCCCCACCCCTTAAAATCAGGGGGCAAGCCGGATCCCTCCCCGATGATGCGTAGAACTTGATCCTTCCTTTCCCCCCTCCTACTGCTTTCTTTGGGAGTACCTATAACTCATCTAGATGAGATATAATTTGGTCTCATTCACTTTGAAAACAAGAACATTTACAATCCACGTCAGCACACACGCATCTTATAGCATCTTATAGCACCACATCCAATGGCTATAAAAGATGAATGAGACCAAATTATATCTCATCTAGATGAGTTCTAGCAAAACTGGCTTTCTTTTACGGTGTGACTAGCTCGCATTTAGATGAAATTGACCAAGTCTCGTCTAACTCGTACAACATTTGATTTTACACTGATATTAATGGAGTTTTTTTCTTTGTTTTTTTCTCTTTGGTTAACTAAAGGATGTCAAAGTTAGATGAGACTTTGTTAATTCTTATCTAGATGAGAATTAGCAAATTCGTTTCTTTTAACCGTTTCAGACAAATTCTCGGAAATGTCATGGGTCCTAGTTACTGTAGAACCGAACTTTAACCCGGCCCCTACCATGAGTGAGGGGAAAAGGAGAAAGTAAAGGTTACACGCACGGAGAAGGAACAGTGATGGACACGCTGACGAGAGTAGAGATCAGGCCAGGGACGATGAAGAGGAAGGCGCTAGCTCGAGCTGTCCATCCATGGGTGGATCAGGGACATGGCCAGGGCCTGGTGGTCCAGCTGCCAAGCACCATGCAGCTTGATGCGTACAGGAGTGCTCCCATTCCCACTTTCAAGTCGACCGGCACACAGGAGTCTGGACAATAAGTGATCTACATGCTATTTAGCTACTGCTGCTGGCTGTCGCTGAGTAGGACAGACAGCGCCCATCCGGTAAACATCCGAAATTTGCTAGCTCCAGCTAGCTATCCATGGATAGATCAAGGTACGTGCCATGTTTCAGACACAATCGACCGGTGTCCCCGGACAGCACCAGTCAAGTGACCGATGTTGGAGTATTACAAATATATTTGTTGACAGCAGAACTCCACTATATGTGGCCTGGGTCAGCTGCACGACGCCTAATCTTGTCATCATCAACCTGTAAAGTAAAGTAAGAGACAACTCCATCCGTACGACATAGAGTTCATCAATCAACACTACGTGGGTTAGGTTAGGTATACATGAAACAGTGGCTAGCGTAGACTATCAGCCTATCATTTAGTGCTTATCATATACGTCTTACATTATGGGACGGAGGAAGTACTATACTGCTCCGTCTCCATCAGAGCATATTGATTACTTTAGCAAGAAGCGATATTCCTGAAGACAACTTAGTCAGAGTATGTATGTCGATCAGGTAAGCTACACGAAGTTGCGGCGCGCACGCACGCACGCTGATCCGATTTGCTAACATCTCGGTTGCTTTCGTCCCCTGTTGTTTTGTAGTACGTCCAGACAGCTTTGTTCCCCGTTCCATATTGATTGACCAAAGCAGCAGCAGCAGTAGTAATTAACTAATTAAGTTGTGTCGTAATCTCCTACGTCTCGGCTAGGTCATTGCGGTTAGGTGCCATCCGGCGGGCCTTCTCTCTCGCGCGCCTATAAATTGGGCACTCCACACCGGCCTCAGAGCGCACGCTCAACACACTCTCTGCTTCAGCTAAGCAGCACAAACACGCAGGCAGAGTTGCACACAGCGAGAGTGGGAGAGGCAGAGAGGCATCAGATCGAGAGCGATGGCAATTCCTGCTAATGCTGCTGTCTCGTTGAACTTCCCGGTGATCAACATGGAGAAGCTTGAGACCGGGGAGAGGGCCGCGGCCATGGAGGTCATCCGCGACGCCTGCCAGAACTGGGGATTCTTCGAGGTGCCACTGCCACTCACACATAGAATTCCCTTATATCAAAGTGATTATTCTTGATATATGTATGATTTATAGAAAGCAGGCATAATTACGATTCTTGACTTGATTAACTGATTCTTGGCATATATTGACTCTGATGGTGTATGTGTCCGCACAGCTGCTGAACCATGGCATCTCGCACGAGCTGATGGACGAGGCGGAGCGGGTGAGCAAGGCGCACTACGCGGCGTGCCGGGAGCAGCAGTTCAAGGAGTTCGCGGCGCGGACGCTGGAGGCCGGCGAGAAGGGAGCCGACGTGAAGGACGTGGACTGGGAGAGCACCTTCTTCGTCCGTCACCTCCCCGCCTCCAACCTCGCCAACCTGCCCGACCTCGACCACCACTACAGGTATGCACGTACGCCTGATTCCAACTAGGCCACTAACTAACTAATAATAAGATAAGAGACCAAGAGATAGCACCAGATTCGACAGAAATTATTTAACTAGTACTATTAGTCACAAAAGTACAGAGACGATTCAAAGACAGCCTATTGTTAGGCCTCCTGGCCGAACATTTTGTACTGTCACAAAGTCATTCCTGACACAGCAGCTTAAAAAATATGCAGCAGATATAGTAGTGCTACTAGGATATCAACAGGAGATAAGATTGCTTGCGCACATCAGAATCCTAAATTAAGCACAGTAGTGACCAACACGACTGGAATCACTTTTTTTAGCAAGTTATTCTTGATAACAAAAGCTGCTTTTTTCGTGTCGTCGTTGCAGACAAGTGATGAAGGAATTCGCGTCGGAGATCGAGAAGCTGGCGGAGAAGGTGCTGGACCTTCTGTGCGAGAACCTGGGCCTGGAGAAGGGCTACCTGAAGCGGGCGTTCGCCGGTTCCACGGGCCCGACGTTCGGCACCAAGGTCAGCAGCTACCCGCCGTGCCCGCGCCCCGACATGGTCGACGGCCTCCGCGCGCACACGGACGCCGGCGGCGTGATCCTGCTGTTCCAGGACGATCAGGTCAGCGGGCTCCAGCTCCTCAAGGACGGCGCATGGGTGGACGTGCCGCCCATGCGCCATGCCATCGTCGTCAACATCGGCGACCAGCTGGAGGTGATCACCAACGGGCGGTACAAGAGCGTGATGCACCGCGTGCTCACCCGCGCCGACGGCAACCGCATGTCCATCGCCTCATTCTACAACCCCGGCGCCGACGCCATCATATTCCCGGCCCCGGCGCTCGTGGGCGCTGCCGACGCTGCTGAGAGGAACGAGGGTGAGAATGGCATCGCCGTGTACCCGAGGTTCGTGTTCGAGGACTACATGAATCTGTACGTGCGCCACAAGTTCGAGGCCAAGGAGCCACGGTTCAAGGCCATGAAGGCAGACGCCGCGCCCATCGCCACCGCGTGATAACTGATACGCGCCCGGACCCGGACGAGAGTATTGTGAGACGTGTTTTATTTTCTTTTGGGCGTGCCATGTATCCGGTTAGCTTTATTGCTTATCAAAAATCATGGGTAACGTATTTTCGAGTCTGACTCACAGATTCTTGTCCCGGCACTAAATTCTGGGCATTTATATTTTGTGGATTATGGCATGCTGGTACGTGAACTTAGGCTGGTCGTAATGTTAGTATCATAGTTAGTATCATGCATGTCAACTAGACAATTTTGATGAGATGTCATAGCATTAAATGAAAAAAAAGGATGGAGTATCGTATCATGATACCATATTATAACAAATGCTATGCTACTTTGTGTCATGCATGACAATAAATAAAATACTACATGATACTAAAATATGCGTTTGAAGAACATAGGTATATGATATGAAATACTACATATTATAACAAATTGCCATGTGCGTTTGAAGAACTTGCTGCAAAAGGCATTCACAAATGCCATGCTACCCAGAACGTTCGCTGGCTATTGTGGTCCAAAATCATTACATCGTTTACGAGTAAATAAAGAACATAGGTATATGATAGAGTTAATTACACTATTCATACATAAACTTGCGGGGCGGATACAATTTCATACAAAAACTTGCAAAATGACTCAATTGGGCCCCTAAACTTACTTTGCAGGAACAAATTGATACAAATTAGCCTGAAACATGCCACGTCGGTTGAGACACCGAATGAGAGGCACGCGCCGGTCGCTTTTGTATTGCGCACAAACCACCCCAAGTAGACCAATAATCCAACCCGTGGTCCTCAGAGAGAGATGGGAGTAGAAAATTTGGAAACGACACTTGAGGTAATGCAAATTCTTCCATTTACACCATAGTCCCAGCACAAACCCCTTCGCCTCTCTGTCTTTCTGTATCTAATCGACCCCTTCCTTTTTCTGTTTCCCATCGGCCCCTAAGGCGACGCTGCCTAGTTGGTCGCGGTCAACGAGATCGACGCTTGATGGGGCCGCGTCCTCGTGGCATTGGCAAGTTTCTGCCGGATTACGGTATGTATACTGCTTCTCCTGTGTTTGATTGGTCCCCTGTTTCGGTCCACTCATGGCTAGGGTTTTGGTCGTACTTGATCGGTAGTATTTCCGCCCGCGTGTGGTTCTTCTTTGGTACATATGGTTGGTAATCGAGCATCATTAGATGAAAGTGTAGGCGATGTGTCCAAGGGGTTCACAGTGTTTACTGAAAACGATTGTTTGGCTGTCATTTTCAGATGAACAGATTATAAACCTACTCCCAGCATCCAATCCTTCTGTACACATTCCAAGAACAGGTTTCATACTGCAGAACGACATCAAAAAACTACGCCCAACATCAAAATTTGTTGTGTTATGCTAAAGGATCACATACCGCAGAACGACATCAGAAATTACGAATGGAAAAGCACATCCGTTTTTTTGGGCCGAAGTGAAGCTCATATGTCACCCTCCATTCTTCACTATAGTCGCCGACCCAGCCACCCTTGTGACCGCCACCGTCGCCGCCCATGAGCCGTGCGCTCACAAGAAGGGGTTGGTAGTCTGCCGACGAGGACACCGCATCATGGCGCCAAGAGGGGTTGGGCACCGACGACTCTTCTCCATGTTTGTTGGACTCAGTCGAGAGTGGATTTTCAGGGAAGAAAAGAAGAGAGTGGCTAGGGATTTGGCTGTTGTGAAGCGAATAGAGAGAGGGCGAGGGGATTTGGACGGGCTACACGGGGATCCATTTCAGCATACAATAGGGGGTTTCCTGTAAATTATCTTGGACGTGGGGTAAATGCTCCGGCTGACGTGTCATCCGACGTGGCAAGTTTCAAATTAATTTGTATCATTTTGTTCCCGCAAAGCAAGTTTAGGGACCCAGTTGAGTTATTTTGCAAGTTTTTGTATGAAATTGTACCCGCGCTGTAAGTTTATGTATGGATAGTGTAATTAACTCTATATGATATGAGTTATTAACTATGCACGCCAACAACTGATCAATTGTTGCACTTTTTTTCACAATAAATACCAAGGCACAAATTCATGGCTCCGCCAATGCAATGCCAACAATTTATAGCGGGTACTGACGGGATCCGACACACCTAGTTTTGCCCAAAGTGACAAGACTATGTTGATGAGGTGGACATCGACCAGGTCGAATCACGCCGGCAGGCAGGAGTGCTAAGTACTATGCAACTGTAGGAAACTAGTTGATGCATCACGATCATATACGATCAAGTAGAATGACTGGTGTACCGTGATCAGTATGTACGTACTTCCCAAGGCGTGCGGTTAGTACAAAGCGAGCTTTGCTAGACCTATGTAAAAATTCTTCTGTAACTTACGAGGGAGCTGACTTGGCCTGGTTTGGTTGGAAGAAAGAAAAGGCCCAAGCCCACATCGTGAAATTCAAAAGGGGAGGGGCCTCGTCTGGTTTGAAGGATTTTCATAGAAAAATCGTAGTGAACAAAGACCCCAAAGAAAAATTTCCTATAGATGCCTTCCGTTTGTAGGAAACGCATACGTGGATTTCGTAGGAATGCTATTCATTTTCTGTCTTTTTGAAGAAATCTACACACCCACTCAAAGCTTAGTTTATGAGTATGAACGAGGCATGACAATTCCTTAGAATGACAAGTGTCATCCTATCAACTTCTTCTACTATTTCTAAATCCTAAATTTTGGTTTCCTCCAAACCGAATAAGGCCCAGGAAGGAACCGTATGTTTTCGTAGGTCTAGCATTTTTGGTACAAAGCATATTGTCATATTCTTCTTTTTCCCGTTTTATATCTGGCTTGTTATGAACACGGTAAACAACAACGGGAATATATTAATATCGCGGCAATACCAATTACACCCGGTCTCTGCAACAATGTAATGTTGCAAAAGATATTACGGATGCACACAACCAAAAGACAAAAAGAAGAAGAAGAAATATCCTGCTACAGTGATCAATTCCTTATAGCTGCAGCACAAACCATCACCGAGTCAACACCTGGAGTCCAAATTCTCCAAAAGCGATGCCTTCAAGAAGGAAACAGTACAACACTGTCATTACCCGATCTTCAATCTTAGGTTTTCACCTTGGAGAAGATTCTCGCTCCTAAAATAATGCCTTCGACAAGGTCACTGCCAGGCACAACCAATTAAGGCTAGGCCTTGGGTTTTCACCTTGAAGGATAAGACTCTATACTCCGCCCGTGCTGCCGCCCCACTTGCTGATGCCACTGCTACGAGTCAAGAATGACCAAGAAAATTCCTCATCGCCACCAAGACTCGATTTGCCATTACTAGGCCTCAGACCTCAGCCACCATGACTTTCTCCGTCACTATCTTCATCATGGAAATCGAAATACCAATATGTCTCCTAATGTCAACGAACAACGAAGTTTCGCGTCACGCCGTCCTGAAGCCACACGGGCTGAAATAGGGGTGCACATGATTGATCCCATCCGATCCAGCAATCTACAGGCGCCAAGCATCCAATAGAAATCTCCGGCGGAGCCTTCCGAAACTCGTCAACGATCAGATCAATGAGGGCCGGTCATCAAGCAGAACACCATTTTGGCGCAAGAAGAACCGTAGGACCGCCGCCGGAGGGGAACAGATCCACTACCAAGCCATGGACCGTAGCATCACCGACTGGCCCTCGCTCGAGAAAGGCCAGCACCTCGTCGCCGTGGTCCACTTCGTAGCAGAGAGCGGAAGATCTGGGGGGTAAACAATAGAAAGGGCGCGCAGGTAAATTCTTGTGTCCCGAAATAAGAAGAATGCATCTGTTTCGAAAAAAAGAAGAAGAATCATTGTGTTTTTGTGTTTCGACTGGAAGACGGGAACCAGTTAAACGTGCGCAAGGCATGCATGATACTAGGGGATGGGGCGCGCCCATGGCGCGCCGCCTGAGGGGTGGTTGGGCGGTGCCAGGTAGGACACACACCCATCCAACAACCCTTTTTGTCAGCTTTAAATTCCAATTCACGTTTCATTCAAAAAAAAAATAGTTGCTTCAGTTGAGTGCCACTGCCACATCGGCGCTATTTACATGATCAATATAAAGTTCTACCTTTGTACACATCGGTGCAAAGGGCAGCACGTCCCTGTCGAGGTCGTACACGACTTGCGTGTTCTCTTGGTAGTTGCCGATGACGGTCTGGCCCCCGACCATTGCGTCTAGCACCAGGCACATGACAAGCATGCCGTGGTCCTCGAACATGTATTTCCCACGCGGCAACTCCCAGCCGGCCGTGTCCATGTGGAGCGTCAGCGACTCCCAACCCATCCAGGTGTAGCATCGGCAACAACCAACCGGCGCCGTCTAGGTGGAGCGTCGACGACTCCCAACCGGCGCCGTCCAGGTGGAGCGTCAGCAACTAGCAACCGGCGCTATCAAGGTGGAGCGTCAGCGACGGCGCCGGCACGGGCGCGGCCCACCGCCCCCGTCGCTTCCAGAACATCGCCTTCCCTACTCCTTCCAGTGCAAAGCAGATGTCCAACACCTCGTTGACCTCTGCTTGATCCAGATCGGTTCAACAGAAAGTAGGTTGTACCTCCTCTTTGACAAGCTCCAAGCCCTTGCTGATTTGCCCACGCCAGCCTCCTCAAGCTGGGAACTCAGCTATTACCTCCATTATTAGATGCCTGCTCATAAATTAAAAAACAATTTGGCTAAAACCTCGTATCACATTCAGAATAAAACTTGGTGAAGCAGAGTTATGATAACAAAACCATGCAATGAACAACGATTTTTGATAAATAAAATCAAGAGGCCATGTTATACTCAAACAAGCTATACTGCAATATTGTCAATTCTACCATCACACAAGATTAAACTTCCAAAGGCTGGACAATGCGTCAACTCTCCATGGAAGTCTTTTAGAGACGCTGACTATATATAAAACATGTTTCTAGTGAAAATAAGGCATAATATATTGCCATTCTGCAGGAGATAGACAGCGTCTCATACATAAACTCTTCCTACTTATTTATCAGTCTATTGCAGTGGGAGTTTCTCAAGCTCTCGAACTGTTTGCCGGTTAAAATTAAAAAGGCTAAACAGCAAAATGCATTATATACAACGTATTGCTACTTACATATCTGCAAGCATGCATTATATACAAAAATAAGTAATTTTATGTGTATAATATTGAATCAATATCAGTGTGAGTTAAAAGAGAAGTAAAGTACCTGATCTATTGTACTCAGTTTCAGCAGATTCTCTCTTAACTCTCACACCCTGAGTATTGCTCCTCCTACAACAGAAAATAGCATGCATCAGAACACATGGCATATTTTTGATATAAATAGTCATCTGAACAACTGAGGAACCAAATAAAAAGGAAACCTTTTAGTGTCTCACATCAGAATCAGCATGATGCCTTTCATCAGAATTCTCTTGATTTTCATCTTGATGTACACAACACAAATACAACTCAGCTAATATATGATGACTGCTAGCATGCTACTGCTGAAACTACACTACAGTCGTAAGCAATAGTGATCACATCTAAAGCTAATACCAAGATACTGATCATGCAAGGTGGCACATAGCTCAACTTCAGGTCAACATGGTTCCATTGTAGCAAGAGAAATACAATAGCCCATATAGTTCAATCGCCTTAGAAATTAACTAAATACTCGATTTCTAATCATAAAAACCATGTGTACATGTAAACAAGACAGACATGACCTTTTGGGGTTGCAAAAAGACTAACCAAAGAAGGGGCAGAAAGATAAATTAAGACAAAGCTCACAAAGGAAGAGAAGCAGCAGCGTGAAAATCAACACCTAACGGATGGAACCATGGAAGAGGCATATGCAGTTGGTGGCATCCCCAGCGGCTCCTGAGCAGAACGGCCACCTCAACGGTGCGTCCAGCAGCATGTCAACGACATCCGCGACGGCTTTCGAACGCTTGTCCGGTAGCGTATCTCCAGCTCCTCCACGCCCGCGTCACCCACCCACCGATCCATCCAGATGGGGCTAGCTAAAGAGCACAGAGGATGAAACAAGCGAGACGGAGATGGGGGTTCCATGAATTCGTGGACGCATGGGACGACCCTTCCCCCGACCCCCGAGTCGCTCCCGCGAGCGTCCTCGGGGGAAACCCTAGCCGCCGCCCCTCGTCCCCCCCCCCCCCCCCCCCCCGTCGATCTCTCTCCCCCCGCCGCCACCGCACAGCGCCACCTGGCAAAGACCGGCCGGCGTTGGTGGCGGCGGGACGGCGCTGGGCTGGGCGGGGCCTAGCGGCGCGGCGGAGGGCGTGCTGGGTGGCGGCGGCTCTGCCTGGCGGCGGTGCAGCTGTGGCTTCAGGCCTCTTCAACGTGCGGCGGCTGTGGCTTCTCTGGCGGCGGCGCGAGTTCCCGGCAGCGGCTTGGCGGCGTGGCGCGGCGGAGCTCCGGCGAGGATTCGGCGGCGGGCTGGAGGGCTAGGCACCGTCCAGTGGTGCTGCCTCCGCGGCAGTTACGGCTTGGGGCCCTGGACCCCGATCCGATCTGGATCTGGTGGTGCCGGGGTCTGGGCCATGGCGGCTGGCGAGGCATGGGATTCGTCGGGGCTTGTCGGCCTCTAGGCACCATGGGGGTGCCGGCGGCGACGCGTGCCCGGCGTGGTGAGACTGCTGGACGTGGTGGTCATCTTCTTCCCGAGATGGCCGACCAGAGGCTTGGTGATCGGATCTCGTGATCCATCATCTTGTCCCGGCTGCGAGTAGGGGAGACATGGTTGCCGGTGAAAACCGAGCCGACGGCAGGCGATGGCGGCGTTACCTTGATGAAGGCATCGTCGTGTAACTATCGTCGACCCACTCGTGCTGCTCCGGGGGAAACCCTAGGATCTGGTGTTCCAGATCGGACGATGGCGGCAGTGCAGTGTCGTTTCTCTCTTGGGAGCATCGTTTGCGGAGCAGCGCTGGATGTCAGAGGCAGGAGGTGGAGCGGCTTCGTCTTGCACGGAGCTTCGGGGGTGATGTCAAGTCATGCCTGACCGACAGGTGCTACGCTTTGTCATGCCTGGTCGGCAGGTGCTACGCACGACAGATCTTCCAAGGACTTCAAGCTGTGTCGGCTGGTGATACCTGGCAGCATGGCGCTGAGGTGTATCAGTGGCGACCGCGACGTGCTCAGCTGTTTGCGCGCAGGGAGGAGGTGCCGTTTGGCGCCGTGGTGGCGTCGACGATTGCTGGACCGAGCAAGGTTGATGCATCAGTATAGTTCTGAAGATGGAGCGGTGGCAGTTGGCGGCGGCGGCATCTGAGTGCACGCCGGACCGGTGAGACCCATGCCCGGCAGGCGTCCTGGATGGGTTCTCAGGTCTTTAGATGTTAGGTTTGGCTGCGATGTCTGTTTGGTATTAGGCCCAGGCTATCTGCGCCCCTTCATCAGCTGGATAGAGGTGCTTAGCCGGCGGCTTTAGTCTTACTGTTGTATTACTTTGTAAGGTCTTGTGAGAATAATTAATAAAGTGGCTGTATGCATCGCCCAGATGCAGAGGCCGGGGGTCATCCTCCTTTTCTAAAAAAACAAATGATATTAATCAACTGCAAAAGATTATGGGATTCTTAATAAATTATACAATGCATAGGAGAGAATCTGACCAAACTCTTCCATTGATGGTCCATTAGTTTTCCTGGCATTCAAGCTATGGCCTATTTTCTTGAAAAGGAAAGAATTGTATAGATATGAAGCTATACCTTCTGCCATTCCAGAATAAATTATTGCTCGCTAAATCAATGAGACCAAAGAAATGGATTCATGATAGGTAGTCAAACAAAACCGATAAAGATTGCAGAAGATCCCTAGTAATAATTTAGTGTGCGTAGATTCAACTAAAGAAAAAACAGAGAACCATATAGAGATTATAAATGAAGTACATATGCAAACCATACCTGTTATACCATCTGCTTCAGATCACGTTTTTCTACTGCTACATCAACAGATTGTACCTCAACCATAGCAGCACCAGATTCGCCATGCTAGAATAATTAACAAATGCTCTTTAGCTAAGCAAGATACATATTTACTACTCTTAGATAGGATGAAAGAAAACATAACCACACACAAGATAATAACTAAACCCATGTATGTCCATCACAACAATCGGCATGCTGGATATCGACTGTAACAAATACAAATATGCATATCCCTCATGGACACAAAATCAGTTACAAACAAATGAGGACGTGAAGCATCAATAACAACTCCATATTTCTGGTGATTTTTAAAGATGATTTAAACATTACGGATACAATTTGCAGCAGCATACATGGCAATTATTCAAAGACGGTCCAACTAAACAAAAGAACAAACTGTGTAAATATCAGAATTCACTATTGCTGCTTGTAACAGACTTTGAAATCTCAGCTATCCAGATTTTGTCAACCACCATATGGTTAGTATCTTGCCATAATTAAATGGGAGATGCACTTGTATAGTACTGACGACACAGGAGGAGGTACAGGGATCCGCTCGGTCAGCTGTTGCTGCTGCGGGCGGACGGGGGAGCTGGGTCGAGGTGGCAGCTCCGTCCGTGATGCCAAGGTAAACTTCTCAATCCTTCTCCCCCTTGTCCCTGATCTCTATCACTCTTTCTCTTTCTGACAATCTATGTAGTATTGTGTAAGTGTTGTGGTTCCTTTCTTATTTTTTTTGAATAAACATCTGATCCGCAAGTGAGCGAGACCAGCAGGGAAAGGAACAGGGTGTGGCCTCACATGGTGGCATGCCGTCTGCTTCACTGTTTCATACCTTTCTCTGTTGCCGTCTGCTTCACTGTTTCATACCTTTCTCTGTTGCCGTCTGCTTCACTGTTTCATACCTTTATCTGTACAATTTCTTCAGCTTCAGAAACTATGAACATGTCTCTACATCTATTCTTCAAATTTTCATATCCACTACTGCTTCTAGTTCTCTACACTGTACCCTGAACCGTTACTGATGTGCACTTTGTTCAGTTCATTTTTAGAAGGGATTTCAGATGGTGCCCTACATTATAGCAAGTTAAAGACTATTGCTAAATGAGTGGTGTGTGCAACCAGACCTCCGTCCACTTGTTTCTATGCTTGAACATTCACCGGTTCTTGAGAATCTAACGCTTCAATTGCATAAGGTATATCTTTTCTAAAAGGATAGTCGTGGAGTTGCTGTAGTGTTAAGTTTTCATGAATGATTGATGAATATTTTTTCCAGTCACAAATTCACAAGTTAGAATGATCTGCTAAAAAACATAACCCCTGTACTGAACATATGGCCCTTAATTTATAATCCATGCAGGTACAGCTAAGTCTAACTCATCTGGTTCCTGTAAGTTGTCACTGGTGCGATTCCCTTGACATTGCATACAGCTTTCCGTTGGCAAGAATGCCAATGTAAAACTTTACCTGACAAATGTAGGATCCTCTCCATCAACTTCTTTGGGGGGGAGGGGGGGGGGGGGGGGGGGTCCTGAATGAATGTCAGCGTCCTCGAACCTTCGAAAGCAGCTATAAGCTTAACTCTGGTGTCATCTCATTCCATTTTGTGTGTCCTTCATGATGCCAACAGATGTTATAAATATGAATGAGTGGTATCTTGTTACGATGGTGCTACCAAGAGAAGACCCAGGGAAGAAGCCAACCTTCCTTTGGTGGCCAGCGTCGGAGATAATGAAAAGTGAGAACATAATAATTATATCTTGACACCAGTGACAAGCCCTGTCCATTGGACCTGAAACCCACTCGGTCCAAGTATTGAATGTCTGGAAAATGCTTCCTCTTTTCCATATGGCACACTGGCATATCTGCATAAGTTACACAATATATGCATATTATTTCTCCCTAATTATGAAAGGAAAGAATTAGCCAACGATTATACAGTATGTAAACAATTGCATATGGCGATTCATGTGCTTATAGCAGTAAAAAGAAGCAGAGATTCATCCATTGTAGCAAGCTTGATCAAATAACCAAAGAGATTAGATGAGTAGAAACTGGAACATGATTTTCAGTAGCCATGTAAATTCAGTTGTGTTAAATTTTCATTTCAAGGAGGATGCATGTTAATCAAAATGCAGTCAAACAAAATCTTACTTGTAATATTACCAAGACCAATTCCAAATCACTCATCGTGTTAACATCTTGTGAATCAAGCTGCTCTCAACATATACTGGTAGGACTTGAGGCTATGGCCTTTGACACAGCAAAAGCAATAAAGAAGAGAAACAAAGAAAAGGCGCCTCACTTCATGGTCACAGCCGAGCAGCCGTCGTTCGGAGAGCAGGTCCATCTTGCAGCCCGTCGGGCAGTTGGCCCACTCCAACGCCGTGGAACGACCAGCACAATCTGCAAGAACCCTACAAAATCAACAAGATCAGGGACAGGGGCAAGATCTCAGCATAAAACGACCAACAAATCGGAGAAATCACCGCACCTCTGCAACTCGCCGCCCTGAGACAGGGTCTCCGTGGGCACCTCGATTCCATCCCCTTCCTCCCCCTCCTCTGCAACCATCATGAAGCCATGTGGAACGCGACGATGAGAAGGTCGGGGGGCAACCCTAGCTTGCGCGATGCGATTTTTTGGGAGAGAAAGAAAAGGCGTGGGGCAGGAGATGGCTACTTCATGAGGAAGGGAAAGTTAGGGGAGGTGTTATCTGAAAGAGTACAACCAATCGATGCTCTCGGGCTGTGTTCTTTTTGTCGTTCCTGTGATGATGTGGAACGAGTGAGAAGGCGCCATTGTGGCGACCCTTATTGGGTTTAATTGTCTGCAGGCATGGCCGCCCGTCGTGCACATGAACGCCGCAGTACCCCGTGACGAAAGGACACTGTATCGATCATATCCGTACCACCGTAATCTAACTCACTCCATCATGCATGGTTCATGGGTGTGTCCATGTACTTGGATCGTGCCCCTGCATGTCACATGGCCACTGGGTGCGTTCGTGTGAGGGCTGCAGTGCTAGGCTTACAGTAAGACCACATGCTAGGCTACAGTACGTACGTAGTGCGCGAGCACATGCTAGGCTGCAGTACGTACTCCTACTTAGTAGAGCCATTGCTCCTCGTAGTGTCCCTGCTCTCGTATCTTCTCCAGAGCCCTCCTCGTGGGGAACGGCCCTACTGCTGCACGCCAACGGCGCATGGGCCACAGATCCACCATCAAAACGGCGCATGGCTCTTCTCTCCTCGGCCGTCTCTCCAGCTTTCCCGGAGGATGGATGGATGATAGTGGTATGGAAGCGATGATTGATTTCCCAAAAGAGGAGATGCCGAGAAAGTTAGGCTGGTTGGTGCAGGGATAAGATGATGAGCCTGCTCAAGTATATACTCCCTATCGTTTGGCTCAGATTTTATTTTGATTTTTTTCTTTTCTTTTCAAGTTGCAGATGTGTATGGGAAATGTTGAAGAGATTTGCGAGGCCAAAGCGGGTATATGTGCTACTAAGAGCAACTCCAACGGCCGACCCAAACGGATGGCGTTTTTGTCCTTTTTTGTCTGTTTGAATCGGCCTGGCGGATTTCAACGTCCGCTTTCGCGTTTGGGTTGGCGCAAGCGCCCAACACTGGCCCGACCCATTTTGACGGCGCACAAAAAAAAGCATTTTGAAAATAAAAATAAACATTAATTAAACATTCCACGTGTCCACATTTCCATTAATGAACACTAAAAAAAATAAACTATGAGGCGGCGCGCTGCCCTAGGCATCATCGTCGTCGTCCTCGGGGTCAGTGAGGTCAATGAGTGTCGGCGCAGGGCCGGCCCAGGGGAACGCCGTGTTCCAGGCGGCGACGATGTTGGCCGCTGGCCGTGCTGCCACGGGCTGTGCCGCCATGGCCTGGCTCGCCTCCTCCTCGGCCTCGCGCTGCTCGTCCTCGGCGTCACGCTCGAGCATCTCGAGGTATTCGTTGTGGTGGCGCTCCCCCACGAGTCGTTGCTGGCGCCACTGTTCGAGGTACGTCGCCTCCTGCACCGGGGCCGCTCCAAACCAGATCGGCAGCGTGCTAACCCACTCACGCACTTCTCCTGTCCAGGAGTAGCTATCGATGGGGGGCGGCTCCGGCTCGGCTTTGACCGAGGACAGGGAGGGGGGGGGGGGCACTGGCGGCACGACGCAGTCGCCCGCCGCGGAGAGGGCCATGGCCTCCACCATGGCCGCCTGGTACGTCGCCTCTTCTTCCTCCTGCTCTGCCATTCTGCGCCGCTCCTCCTCCTCGCTCTCCGCAATGGCCGCCTAGTAGGCGGCCTCCGCCTCCTGGTACTCGTCGCGGACGACGAGCAGGGGCGGCGGCACGCTGCGGTCACGTCACAGACGTCGCGTCGCCTCACCTCCTCGTGCTCGAAGACGAACCAACAAGCCCAGTTGGGCGAGTTGAAGTTTTACACGGTGTCGCGATGCTGCTCGGGCTTCAGCAGCTCCCGTCGGCGCCGCACCTCCTCCGCGTGCTCCCTGGCAGACCGCGGCGCCGCCGGCACTAGGATCCAATCCTGATCCAGATGCCAGTCGTGTGGCATGGTGGCGTCGGGGTACGGAGAGGCACGCGGTGGTGCCAGTGCCACTCCACCTGATGCACTGGCACGTTGATGTGCTGCGTCAGCTGGGGAGCTCGCGCCGGCGGAGGCCGCGGGGGGTGGGGGGGAGGCGGAGGGGGAATTGGTTGCGGGGGCCTTGCCCTTGGCTTTGCTGCTGCCGGCGCCGGAGAAGAGCCCCATATGGCTAGGCTAAGGTGGCTAGGGTTGCCGACGACGGGGGAGTAGAGTGTGGCGAGATGGGGATGGGAGGCTTCTGGAAGCGGATGAGGATGGCCCCACCGCACGCTCGGCTTAAATAAGGACGGCCGCCGTCGCTGACGCGTGGGCCCGTGGCCATAAATTAAGCTGACCAGTATGACCGCGGGTAGTTGGACGACCACCAGGTGGGGACGCGGCGGACACCGAGAAGGCGCATGTTGTCGTGGTACTAAGACTGACAGTAGAATAAGGGGTAGGTATGGAGAGGCAAGATCCTAGCTATGGAGTAGTTGTATACGTAAGGGATTTATGAGTTTAGGCCCTTCTCGGAGGAAGTAACAGCCCTACGTCTCGGAGCCCAGAGGCGGTCGACTGAATTATATGCGTATGGGTTACAGGGGTGCGAACCCTTCTGCCAGTGGAGGGGAGTGGCTTATATAGAGTCTGTCAGGACCCCAGCCAGCCCACGTAGCGGAGGGGTTAAAGTACATTAAGACCTGGCGTTACTGTTAACGCCTTACATAAAGTGTCATCATGACCATAAAGACTACTTAATTACAGACCGTTTGAATACAGAGTGGCTCTTGAACTCCTGGTGGTCGAGTGTCTTCAAGTCCGTCGAGTGGAATCCTTCCAGGTCGACTGGAAGGCAGTTTCTTCTAAAGATGACCTTGGGGAGGGTACCTTGGACAGGTCCATGACCCTACCCTAGGTACATGACTACATCATTAGCCCCCGAATGGATCGAGGTTTGAGTGAGGAAGGAGTTGATAATCTTTCCAACCTGTCTTTTGTGCTGCGAGTGTGTCTCATTCTGGATCAACGACTCTTTAGTGATGGCGTCAACTTCTCTTTCAGTCGCCTTGGTCCATTCCTGACATCTGTCGAGTGAACTTTATGAACTTGGAGATTTCCGGGCGACGGATCGTAAGAAATCTTCCATCTGACAAGTTGCCCTGTTGTTAGCGGATTTGGTGGGATCCGAATTTCAGGAAGCGCGCGAAGCAAAGAAGGCCGCGGTACTCGGGTGGGATAAGGCAGAGACGCCTCGATCTCCGTGCCGCCTTTTTCGCCACGTATCGCTCGCGCGACTGTTGCGGGATTTGACAGGATTGTCCGGGCCTACCCGTCAGCCACTCGGAAGCGACTCCATATAAGGCGCCGGACGGGTTTTTTTTGAACAGTGCTTCCTCATTTTCCCTTCCCCCGTCTTCAGATTCATCCGCTGCGCTTGCTATCTGTTCAGCGCCGCTGCTCCGTACCTGCCTCATCGGCAACAATGGTGAAGGAGAAGACGGCGGCTTTGGAGCGGGCAAAGAAGGCGACGGCGAAGGCGAAGGGGAGAGCGACCAGTTGGGGTGGATCTTCGTCGCGGTCCAGTCTGCCGCAAGGTTGGATCCAGGGGGATTGGATCCGCTCGACCATCACCCAGAAGGATCTCGACAACCTGGCCAACGAAGGGCTGATCGAGCACGAGGCAGCTAGGCTTCCGGGGACGGAGTGGCAGCCGCAACCTCAGGAGGGTGAGTGTGTCCTCTTAGCCACCCATATCGATCGTGGGTTTTCTCTGCCGCCGAATCTTTTCTTTCGGGGGTTTCTGAATTTCTTTGGGGCTCAACTTCATCACTTCCCCCAACTCCATTGCCTATCTCGCCGCTTTCGTGTCTTTGTGCAAAAACTTCTTGGGTTGTCGGCCGCACTGGGGCCTCTTCAAACACATATTCACTTGTCGCTCTCAGACGGTGAAAAAGGCTAGTCCGAATGAGGAGAAACCCAAGTAATCTAGATGTGCGGGGGTCTTGGGGTCCAGATGAGGAGTAAGAGTGCTTTTCCAGCCATGACCCTCTCCGAGTCAGTTAGAGGGTGGCAGTCGACCTGGTTCTACTGCCAAGACCAGTCGACGCCAGGGCAGTCGACTGGGCTCCCTCCTTTCTCCATGAGTCGAGTGAACAAGCCGTCCTCTCTGAAGGTGCTTCCGGAGGAGAAGGCTCAGGTTAAAATGTTGATGGAGCGTGTAGTCCAACTCATTCGCGACGGGGTCACTGGTCTGGAGGTTTTCCTTCGACGGCGCATTCAGCCACTCCAATATCGAGGCCACCCGATGTGGTTGTACTCTGGTACCGAAGACACCACTCAGGTCCACCCAGAGGAGGTCGACGACGCCACACTGGAGAGGTGGATGACTACCATCACAGGGAACAAAGATAACCCTCGTGCGGCCAGGAGGATCCCGCCACTCGACCAGTCTTATGAACCAGACAAGGTATGACCACTTATCTCCGACTGTAATCATGTTTCGTTCATTCTGTTTTGCTGCAGATCAGTCGATTGACTTTTGTCTTGTTTGTTGTCTTTCAGGCTACCACTAAGTTGTATTCGATGCCCAACGGGGCGCAAGCACAGACCGAGGAGGAGGAAGGAAGTGGAGGTGAAAGTCAAGAGGAGTGGGAATCGGATGGCGATGAGGGTGATGAAGATGCTGGCTCCGATGAGGAAGAGGAAGAGGAAGAGGAGGAGGAAGTCGCGCCTCCCCGTTCTGAAAAACGATCCAAGCTTGCCCATGACCCTGCACTCGAGCGCGGCAAGGGGGTCGCGCCTGTTGTGCAGTCGACCAAGCGTCCTCGGACGACCTCTCCGGCGCCGACTGAGAAAGCGCCGAAGCAATCTCGAGTGGCGTCGTCAAAGCCGACGAAAGCCTTGCCGAAGATGAAGATGGTGATTCCCACTATTTCTGGGTAATGACGTAAGTTGTGTCTTCTTGTTTCTCATGGATTTATTCTTGGTCGATTCGTTAGCTGACCGACTGATTTCTGAAACTGCAGTGCTGCTACTTCTGATACCTCGACCAGACCTGAAGATCAAGAAATGGAGGATGCCATCACTTCCAACCCTGGTATGACCTTTGTAGTTTCGTTTTCAGTCGGTAGGATCTTCATTTTTAACTTTGACTCTTTTCTGCATCTCCATCTAATATCATCATTGATCTTCCTGATGATGATGACGAGGAACCACTGAGGCAGAGGAGGAATAGGAGGGCGTCTGCTGGCAAGACAGCTCAGGTCGTATTAGCACCTGAGACGTTGGTTGCGGAGGGGGACAACGTCACCCGGCCTACCGTATCCTTTGCGGTGCCGCTGACGAGTGCTCGCCCTTCGTCATCGAGTGCTGATCAGCCTTCACTTTTCTCCACCCACCACGTCCCAGAAGACCAAGCAAGCTGTCGGTGTCAAAACCGGCGGATCTCGGGTAGGGGGTCCCGAACTGTGCGTCTAGGCGGATGGTAACAGGAGACAAGGGACACGATGTTTTTACCCAGGTTCGGGCCCTCTCGATGGAGGTAAAACCCTACTCCTGCTTGATTGATATTGATGATATGGGTAGTACAAGAGTGGATCTACCACGAGATCAAGGAGGCTAAACCCTAGAAGCTAGCCTATGGTATGATTGTTGTAATGGTTGTTCGTCCTACGGACTAAAACCCTCCGATTTATATAGACACCGGAGAGGGCTAGGGTTACACAGAGTCGGTGACAATGGTAGGAGATCTACATATCCGTATTGCCAAGCTTGCCTTCCACGCCAAGGAAAGTCCCATCCGGACACGGGACGAAGTCTTCAATCTTGTATCTTCATAGTCTTGGAGTCCGACTGACGATGATAGTCCGGCTATCCAGACACCCCCTAGTCCAGGACTCCCTCAGTAGCCCCTGAACCAGGCGTCAATGATGATGAGTCCGGTGCGCATATTGTTCGGCATTGCAAGGCGGGTTCCTCCTCGGAATAATTCATAGAAGATTGTGAACACCAGGATAGTGTCCGGCTCTGCAAAATAAATTCCACATACCACCGTAGAGAGAATAATATTTACACAAGTTCAATCTGCTAACGTATTCTGTGGCGGGATGTCACACCACTACCAAGCCTTTACTTGAATCGTTTTTATTGTACCACCACAGCGCGTTTAGCGAAGCGGTTTCCTTGGCACGTCTTGTCGAAGCAGAGATCGTGTTCCCCTTATTCCGGGATTCCCATCAATACGGACGTGGGTAACCCAACCGTGCCCGTTGCCACACCTCCTCCATCGAAGGTGAGTCCCAAACAGTTACGGGGACGGCTCTTGGTATTCTTCCTCTTTATAATGAGACCAAGGCACGTTTCTTTTCTTCAATCCTCAATCGAATCTGCCTCTCGCCCCGAGTTCCAACACCCAGAGCCCCAGATTTGAGCGTCTCGGACCTTCAACAATGTCCGGCTCTGACCTACAGGGCCGGTGGATGTCCTCCTCCGTCACGGAAGAGGACGTGCTAAAGCTGAGAGAAGCCAAGTACCTGACCTACGAGATTTCGCATAGGTTGCCTGCCAAAGGGCAAGTCATTCCTACTCTCAAGCCCGGCGAGAGCGTCGTGTTTGTGTCCCACCTCCGTCGGGGTTTAGGCTTCCCGATGGACCCTTTTGTGAGAGGGCTCATGTTTTACTATGGGTTGGAATTCCACGAATTGGCTCCGGAGTCCATCCTCCACATCTCATCATTCATTGTCATCTGCGAAGCTGTCGGTGTACTAAAGTAGGGGTACCTTAGTACCTCGAACTTGTGCACGGGCAGTCACAGCGTCCCACGGCAAGGCTTGCCGGGCGTCCGCCAAGATCCTCCGCTATTCCTATTTACTACCATTCAAGAACAAAGTGTCAACTGAGAAGACAAGGCCCCGACAAGAGGAGCTTGCCGGGAAGGACAAGGCCCCGGCAAGAGGAGCTTGCCGGGAAGGACAAAGGCCCCGGCAAGAGGAGCTTGCTGGGAAGGCCAACTAAGGCAATTCAAGAATCTTGCCGCAACGCCTCGCGCGTCCCGGCAAGGCCCGACGAGCGGCAAGCTTGCTGGTGCGATAAGATGAGAGCCGCGGCCAGACGCTTGCCGCGGCAAGGCTGCCACTCTGCACCCAAGCTCCAGCGCATCAGACGACGTGTCGCCCCAGGACCATCCTAGGAGCAAGTGGCAAGGCGCTGTGCAGCCATGCGGTGCGAGGTGGCAAGCGAAGCTAACAAGGAGGCCATCGTGGCGATCGGTGGCGCCCCTAACGGTCGCTTCCTGCACTGTTGGGGCGACCGGACGGGCATTAAATGCCTTTGTCCCCTGCCGTCAGAGTTAGGTAGGGGACACTGTTGGTAGTAGTTGTACCAACCTGCGTTTTTACCTTTCTACCCCTCTTTCTATGCTGCCACCTGTCGGTGACCCCTTTAGCCTATAAAAAGGAGGCCCATGCGCATGTAGAAGGGGTTGGGAGTTTTTTCGCAGTTGGACTCGACTCATTCGAGACCACAACCCACCCACGCTCTCAAACAAGAACAGAATACAAACACAAAGCAGTAGTAGGAGTTTTATCTCTCCGGAGAGCTCCGAAGCTGGGTAAAAAAACCCCGCGTGCTCTCGCCTCGATCCGCTCTGCGCGCGCCCTCCGCTCCCTTGCCGGACAAGAAGGGGCCCCCTGCCCCATAGGTGCTCGTGCTCGTTCCCCACGACATCTCTGGCGCGCCAGGTAGGGGGGCGTCGAGGTCGTGCGCATCTGATCCGGCGTCTGCGCGCGCTACATCAACATCTTCATCGACATGCCACCGAAGAAGAAAACTTCGGAGGTGGCCGCTCCGTCTGCGACTTCCATACCGCCACCGGAGCAAACGGGCGGTGGGGTGGACGCCGGCGGAGGAGCGGGCGCCGGCGGGGGGACGCACATCGTCACCCGGTCCAAGGACAAGGACCCGCAAGGTTCAGCATCTGCAAATCCGCCGCACCCCTCCCAGGAGGTGCAGGATCGACAACGCCACGGTGCTCCTAGCACCGTACTCGCGTTGGAGCAAGGCCAAGCTGGTGGGTCGCGGGACGCTCAAGGCCAACATGCACGTCAACACGCTGGCACGAGCGCAGTGCGGTCGCCTGGACGAGATGTTGCTCCTTCTAACACTGTTAGGAGTTTGAGCATGTCTCGCACCTCGCGTCGCTCACCACCGCCACCCAAGACTCCAGAGGAGGCGCTGGCCCGAGCCCAGCTGCTTCTAGATTACCCCCCAGCACCGGACAAGATCGACGACTGGAGGGCCGCCATTTATAGCCTCATTGGCTTCGCCAACGGCGACAAGCCCCGGCAACCGAGCACATCGAAGCCCCGGCAAGACGCCCAGGCGCAAGCCGACGCCGACAAGACCGCTGGGGGTGCCACCATAGCGCACTCCCCGCCCCGAAGGCCAAGATCGCCGACTCGCCGGGCCAACCTCGACACCGACTCCACCGCGTCTTCGGACCCGCGAGCTCGCCGCGACCAACGCCAAGTTCTCCAAGAACGGCGACACGAAGACGCTCGCACTCGCATCGAGCGTCAAAGAGAAGCGCGGCGTCAATCTGACCAGCGCGCTGGGCCCACTGTCGATATGCATGCGCCAGGGGAACCAGGCGACCTGCCGTACGCGGTAGGTTGCCCTGCGTTCACCCGTGAGCTGCGGCAAGTCCAGTGGCCCAGCACCAAGAACTTCAAGCCAGACGTGCCCGAGAAGTACGATGGCAGGATACATCTGTTAGAGTTCCTCAGCGTCTACACCATCGCGGTGCAGGCTGCCGGGGGGCGCGAGGAGAAGATCCTCGCCAACTACTTCCCGCTGGTGCTCAAGCCCAACGTCAGATCTTGGCTCATGCACTTGCCGGACAACTCCATCTCTTCGTGGGCGGACCTGTGCCATCAGTTTGTCGGCGCCTTCACAGGCGGCCACAAACCCCATGGCCAGGAGAGCGATCTTCATCTGCTCGTACAGAAGGAGGGAGAACCCCTGCGCAAGTACATACAGAGATTCAGCCAGGTGCAGCGCAACATCCCAGACGTCCACCCTGCCGCAGTTATTAGCGCGTTCCACCAGAACGTACATAACCGCAGGATGAGGGAGGAGATGGCGATGTGCAAGATCAGAGATGTCAGTGAGCTATACGCTCTGGCCGACAAGTGTGCACGGGCTGAGGAGGGGAGGAAAATCCCCGGAGAGAACACATGAGCAGAAGGATCTGACAGTGAGGATACCGCCCCGGCAAGGAAGAACCGGAGGCGGAATAACAAAAAGAGAAAAGCTAAGGATGTGCTAGTTGTTGAGCAGTCCGGCAGCGGAGGCGGTTCCGACAAGGCCAAAGCTGGCGACTCTGGCGAGGCTGTGGTGGCCGCCGACAAGCAGGATGGCTCCGGCAAGCAGTATTGCAAGATCCACCGCACCAAGGGCCATGACCTCCAAGCCTGCAAGAAAGTTGAGCAGATGGCGGAGCTACAGAAAGCTGAATACGAGCGCCGCGACAAGGAGAAGGCCCGGGAAGGTGGCGGAGGATCCGGCAAGAAGTATCCCGCCCGGGGAGGGCGCCGCGGCAAGGCCAAGCCGCGGCAAGGAGATAGGCCTCCCCGCGGTCGCGACAAGGACGAAGACGAAGATGAGGATGATGAGATGGAGGAAGATGAGACTGAAGAGCAGGAGTTCCAGAAGGCAACAGAGGTGTTGTGCGTCGACGGCGGTGCTTCTCTGCACACCTCACACCGCCAACTCAAACAGTGGGTGCGGGAAGTGAACGCAGCAGAACCATCCGTTGAGTCACGCAAGCCCCTGAAGTGGTCCAGCACGCCCATCATCTTCGACGTTGAGGATCACCCTGATCGCATCACGGCGGTCGGGTGCTTGCCGATGTTGGTTTCGCCAACAATCCGCAACCTCAAGGTCACGAAGATGCTGGTTGACGGCGGGGCCGGCCTGAATCTGATCTCCTCCGCAGTGCTCATGAGGGTCCAGATCCCCGACAGCGAGCTTGAAGAGACTGGTACCTTTCAAGGGATAAACCCGGGAAGGAGCAAGCCGAAGGGGAAGATCACACTGCCAGTGACGTTTGGCAGCGAGCTGAATTTCAGGACAGAGAGAGTCACGTTTGACGTTGCTGATTTCCCATTGCCCTACAATGGGATACTTGGCCGTCCGGCGCTTGCTAAGTTCATGGCAGCCTCTCACTACGCCTACAATGTGCTCAAGATGCCTGGTCCAATAAGTGTCATTTATGTCCAAGGCGACAAGAAGGATGCACTCATCTGTACCGACAAGATCTACTGGGAAGCAGCAGCCACAGCTGAGCGCAAACCACTTGCCACTGAAGCTCCTGGAGGGAAGAAGAAGAAGACCAAGTCCGGCAAGAGTAGCTCTGATGCCTACTCCGGCAAGCGCACCTCTTCGGAGTGCTGCGCTACCGTCGAGGACGCACCATCGAGCTCCACCGGCAAGTGCAAGAAGGCAAAGACAGCTTCACCAGAGACCAAGAAAGTGGCCGCCAAGGAGGACGGCACTGGTGGTACCTTCACCATCAGTGCCACGCTTGATCCTAAATAGGAAAGCGCGCTCGTTGTTTTCCTGCGGGCGAATGTCGATGTGTTTGCATGGCAACCATCTGACATCCCCGGTGTTCCCAAGGAAGTAATTGAGCACCACCTTGCCGTCTGTCCTCACGCGCGGCCCGTCAAGCAGAGAGTTAGAAAACAAGCAGTGGAGAGACAAGAGTTCATTGCAGAGGAGATCAAGAAGTTGGAAGGAGCGGGCCTGGTCCGAGGAGTACTCCATCCAACGTGGTTAGCCAATCCAGTAGTCGTGCGCAAAGCAAACGGGAAGTGGAGGCTTTGTATTGACTTCACTGATGTTAATAAAGCTTGTCCCAAGGATCCATTTCCCTTCGCGCATTGACCAGATTGTCGACTCCACGGCAGGATGTGATCTGCTTTCATTCCTTGATGCATATTCAGGATATCATCAGATCTTCATGGCTGAAGAGGATGAGGAGAAAACCGCATTCATTACTCCATGTGGCACGTACTGCTTTGTACGGATGCCTTTCGGACTAAAGAATGCTGGTTCAACATTTGCAAGAGTAGTCAGCCATGCTTTTGAGCCATAGTTGCACAGAAATGTAGAAGCTTACATGGATGACATAGTGGTCAAGAGCAAGGACAAAGAGACTTTGATCCAAGATTTGGACGAGACCTTCACAAATCTGCGCAAGATCAATCTCAAGTTGAATCCCGAGAAGTGTGTATTTGGAGTTCCTTCCGGCAAGCTTCTCGGATTCTTTGTGTCTCAGAGGGGGATTGAAGCCAATCCCGACAAGATCAAGGCCATCGAGCAAATCGAAGCACCGAAGCGAGTCAAGGACGTACGAAGGCTTGCTGGTTGTGTTGCTGCTCTCAGTAGGTTCATCTCTAAGTCTGCTGAGCGCGCCCTGCCATTTTTCAAAATTTTGAAAAAGGCAGGTCCGATGAAATGGACTCCGGAAGCGAAGGCCGCACTGCAGGACCTGAAGAGATACCTATCCTCCACTCCAATACTTGTCGCACCTAAGCCACAAGAGAAGTTGCTGCTATATCTGGCGGCAACCAATCAAGTGATTAGTGCTGCGTTAGTAGCGGAGAGGGAGGTGGATGATGAGTCAGCGGCCGCGGCAAGTGAATCCAGCGACAAGCAGGGGGCTTCCCCGACAAGCTCTGGCCCGACAAGCCCTGATCCGATAGGTTCTGGCTCTGGCAAGAATGGATCTGCGCAGCCAAAAGAAGAGAAATAGAAGAAGGTGGTGCAGCGCCCAGTTTACTTTGCCAGTTCCTTTTTGCAGGGGGCTGGATTAAGAGGAAGTTGGTTACTGGCGACTACTTTCCGGCAGAGCTCCCCGGAGCCGCCGTCGAGAAGGTCCCCAAGATCAACGCAAAAAAAAGCGCTGAGGAGCAGTCTGCTCCGACAAGCCCTAGGGTTTGCTTCGTTAGAGTAGACGTTCCCGACAAGCCGTGTCCCGACACGCTTGCCGGGGAGCATCATGCTCCGGCAGAATCCCTGATTCTTGCCGTGGAAGCAGATGTTCCCGCAGCAGCATTTGCGCCTTTAGACCTTGTCGTCGAGCCACAAGCTCCGGCATGGGCACGGCAGATCGTCCATTTCCTTCAGACAGGAGAACGTCCCGAAGCGCAAGAAAAAGCGGAGAACAGCCTTGCCGGGACACGGACGACAGAAAAGCTAAGTTGCCAGAGTTTGAGCATGATCAAGTTTTAAATTTCTAAGTTATATTCCTTGAATGTCCGTGCCTTGTATGGAAAACCTGTGCGCGGAGGAATCAACTCGTGGCCAAGTTGCGCCCTTGATTTGTTTCGAGTCCGCTCAACAATACAAGTGCGCTGCAACTAGCCCCGACAAGATTTCTTGCCGGAGGCAGCACCGCCAGCAGGCTGCTGATGTTCCGCACTCAGCAAGTGTGCTTGCGCCGGCAAGTTCCCTAAAAGCGTAGGGTGAAAACATGCAAGGGATGTAACAGAGTAAAGGATATAACATAGCAAGTGTTGCTAAGGACAAAGTTACATTACGAAAGTAACTTGTTACGGCACTGACTAAGTTGTTCTCATAACTAAAACAACAGCGACAAGGAAGAAGAAGAAGGGCGCACCGGCACCTGGACCCCGGCAAGCCGGTGTTGCCGGGGGCCGCGAATACCAAGATTCATCCGCGGCAAGCCAGAGTTGCCGGGGGCTGCGATATCAGATAAGTTTTTCATCCCTCATCATGCATCCTCTTATGGACTGGGGAACGCGAAGCCGCGTCCTTGAACGATCGTACCTTGTATGGAAAACCTGTGCGTGGAGGAATCAACTCGTGGCTAAGTTGCACCCTTGATTTGTTTCGAGTCCGATCAACAATACAAGCGCACTGCAACTAGCCCCGACAAGATTTCGTGCCGGAGGCAACACCGCCAGCGGGCTGCTGATGTTCCGCACTCAGCAAGTGTGCTTGCGCTGGCAGGTTCCCTCAAAGCGTAGGGTAAAAACATACAAGGCATAGAATCAAGTAAAGGATACGACATAGCAAGCTTCCCCTTTTCATTAAAAACATCCCACTCGGGTACAGTCCATAGAGGATGAAAAACATGAAAGAGAGGATTACAAGTTTTAAATGCAGCTAAGGCCCGAAGGCTTACAAATTAAAAAGATAAGATGCCCGTAATCCTTTTCCTGTCCCTCTTTTCAGGAGGTAGGTCAAGGAGGCGAGAAGGGCAAAAGGGGCGCCTAGGTGAACTACGGGTGCCAGAAGACACCAAGAGAACATCCCGGGGACCATCCGAAGGCTGGATGGTGATGGCGGCGCCGGATGAAGGGCTTGAAGACAGGGCGGCAGGACGTCAGCACGCTGTCGAGGGCACTATGCCCTCGTACTCCGACTTGACGGCCTTGCCGCCAGCCCTCTTCCCCTTCCGCAGCCTCCCTACGCCAGCCGCCCAAGGAGACGACCCCGGGGAGTTCAAGGTGCCGGCGACGCGGATGATGGGGTCGCCGGTGACGCGCGAAGCGGCGCCCGACGCCTAGTCGGACCCACCACTCCGCCGCCCGCTACCCTCGTCGTCGTTGTCGCTCTCCTCCTTGTCACTCTTGCTCGAGGGGGAGTCTTCGCTATCGGAGGAGCTGTCCACGCAGCACCTCGCCCGGATGCCAGAGTCCCCGAAGACCTTGACGGAGAGGAGGTTGCCCTCCATTAACTTAAAATGGAGGGTAAACCCCGCCGTCAAGCTGTGGATACGGGCGAACGTCTTCCACCCTCGATCAAGATACATCACATTAGGGGCTGGGGATACAACGTGGACTCGCGTACCGTTGATCCCACAGCCCCTCATGTGCAATCTCAATGTCTCGGGCAGTTCCGGCTCCATCGCGCTCGCAAACGGAGCTGGAAGCCGGAGGCGACGGCGAGGTGCCCGGCGCAGCCTGACAAAGAACTCGCAAGGTTCGTCCCCTGTATGGACCGCCGCGAGGAGAGGAACCGCTGGCGGAGGCGGAGACGCAGCGCCGCCCCGTCCGCCTCTTCCCCGAGCGCCTTGACCTCGTCCTCGACCTCGTCCACGACCTCGCCCCCTCCCTCTTCCCCTTGTGGCTGGCTCTGCCACCACGGGTGCGGGATGGGGAGGGATGCACTGCCTGGCGGCGACCCTCGCCGCCACAGATGAAGGGCCAGGGTTCCCTCCCTCCATGGCGAAAGAGAGAAAGGGGAGCAGAAGCTAAAGACAGGAGAAGATGAGAGAGTGCGAGCTTCTGCACTCCCCTCCCGCTCTTCTTAAAGGAGCGAGGTGGGGGCTCGGCCGCCCCGCTCGGCGAATCAGAGCACGGGAAGAGCAGGGAGTCGGGGCCGACCCGCTGCCTCCGCCCGTGACGGCTCAGTTTCCCACTTCCACCGCCCACGACCCAGAGCGCATGGGAGCCGCGTGGCGGGGATGCAGAACTGAGGCGACAGATGAGGTGACCTCGCCCCGCCCTGTGGTCACGGGGGGGGGGGGGGGGGGAGGGGGGGGGGGGGGTGGACGCCTCAAAAATCGCGCACGCCACCCACGTCTCCCACGACGCCGCGATTGATGCGTGCTGTTACAAGGGAGTGCGGTGGACACAGAGTCAGATTTAATCTGGACCCAGGCCGCGTGTGCCCGTGCCCTGTTTTGGGCCTGGCCCAACAGCGCTCGGCACCGTGTATGGCCCAGGCCCGGGGGCTCCTGTCGGTGTACTAAAGTAGGGGTACCTTAGTACCCCGAACTTGTGCACGGGCAGTCGCAGCGTCCCACGGCAAGGCTTGCCGGGCGTCCGCCAAGATCCTTCGCTATTCCTATTTACTACCATTCAAGAACAAAGTGTCAACTGAGAAGACAAGGCCCCGGCAAGAGGAGCTTGCCGGGAAGGACAAGGCCCCGGCAAGAGGAGCTTGCCGGGAAGGACAAAGGCCCCGGCAAGGGGAGCTTGCCGGGAAGGCCAACTAAGGCAATTCAAGAATCTTGCCGCAACGCCTCACGCGTCCCGACAAGGCCCGGCGAGCGGCAAGCTTGCTGGTGCGATAAGATGAGAGCCGCGGCCAGACGCTTGCCGCGGCAAGGCTGCCACTCTGCACCCAAGCTCCAGCGCATCAGACGACGTGTCGCCCCAGGACCATCCTAGGAGCAAGTGGCAAGGCGCTGTGCAGCCATGCGGTGCGAGGTGGCAAGCAAAGCTGACAAGGAGGCCATCGTGGCGATCGGTGGCGCCCCTAACGGTCGCTTCCTGCACTGTTGGGGCGACCGGACGGGCATTAAATGCCTTTATCCCCTGCCGTCAGAGTTAGGTAGGGGACACTGTTGGTAGTAGTTGTACCAACCTGCGTTTTTACCTTTCTACCCCTCTTTCTACGCTGCCACCTGTCGGTGACCCCTTTAGCCTATAAAAAGGAGGCCCATGCGCACGTAGAAGGGGTTGGGAGTTTTTTCGCAGTTGGGCTCGACTCATTCGAGACCACAACACACCCACGCTCTCAAACAAGAACAGAATACAAACACAAAGCAGCAGTAGGAGTTTTATCTCTCCGGAGAGCTCCGAAGCTGGGTAAAAAACCCCCGCGTGCTCTCACCTCGATCCGCTCTGCGCGCGCCCTCCGCTCCCTTGCCGGACGAGAAGGGGCCCCTTGCCCCATAGGTGCTCGTGCTCGTTCCCCACGACAGAAGCCTTCCTCTGCACTACCCCTCACTTCGGTTTGTGGCTCAAAACCTTCAACGTGGAGCCGAAGATGATCGAGGGGCGTCAAGCAAAGTGCGGCGGGGTGGTTGTAGGCAAGAGGGCTGATGCTCCATGGCCCGAGGGCTCTTTCCAGGAGGAGCTCAGCTTGAGGCAACATGAGTGGTTCTATATTACCGCTCCCAGGGGCAGCAGGCAGAAGCCGCCACCTATCTTTCGCTCGGGCCCTCCACGACGGCTGATGTCATGGGTCAACCAAGGGCTCAACTGGGGGCCGTCAAAGGACGTACCCCTATTGCAGGGACGGATTCGAGACCTCCAAGAGAGGGAGATCAATCTAGTCATAGTGATGCAGGCTATGCTGATTCGGCGTCTTCTGCCCTGCAAATGTCGCCCCCTTCGTCTGTGGGAATTAAATCCAGAGGGGCCACGAGCTCTTCAACACTTCATGGGTACGACACCCGTGGAGATGTATAAATGTTTCTTCGGATCACAAGAAGTGTGTCCGGAATTGACCGAGGATGCCGACCTAAGCTATAATCGCCCGGATGCTCAAGTAAGTAGCCCTGTGTCCGGACACACTGCTTTGTTTGTGTATTCTTGAATTTGCCTTTTAACCAGTCGTCCTTTGAATAGGAGTGGATAACGCAAGCGAAACTGATACGGTGTCCGGCCCCCCTCCCGGAGACCGCGCCGGATCCCGTGCTGGTCAGGATGCTGGAGGTTGCACCTTCAGAGGAAGGCGAAGGGGAAAACAGAGAAACTACCGCCTCTACCAAGGAGGATTTCGAGAAAGGGGGGATCGAGAATCCCTCCTTCCAAGGGGAGAAGAGGACCGCTTCCGAAAACCCGGAGGCCAAGGCCTCGAAGCGGGGGAAGAAATCTTCACCATAGGGTCCTGCGTCTGGGGAGGCCCCAGCCGCACTATCTCCCCTAAGGAATCAGCCCTCCAGCGAGCCGTAAGTAGGAAAAGGAGAGTTTTGTAATAAGGGACATCCCTATTTTTGCTTCTGAGGATAACTGAAGTTTTTACCTTGTAGTTCGGATCTCCGTCCTTCTCAGCCGAGCTCGTCTTCGGGGGACCTTCGTCCGGAGATGATGGAGAGCGAGATGCCTCCATCTGCCGCACCGTCAGGCAGGGCGGACGACCCTGAGGTGTCGTCACGGAGGGTGTCCCTGAGTCCGGCAGGGCCGGAGAGTTTGGCACCAACTGGTGTACAGCCGGGGGAGCTGAAGGATCTGCTTGAGAAGGCGTCTATCTCAGAAGATCACCGTACATTAATGAGTACGATGATTGAAAGAATTTCATCCGCCGAGGGCGGGTTGCATGATGCCGTCAGAAGTTTGCTGGCAGGGTTTGAGGTACGTAAAAATGACATACCGTTTGACAGTTTTACACATAAAGTGCGCCCTGTATAGATAGTAGCCCCTGAGACTCGGTATGTTGTCGAAAACGACAGCGTGCCGAGGATCATGATCTCAGGTATTAATTTTTGCCTTTCCTATGTAGGTGGCGGATAGTCCGGTGGCCAGCCGGACTGATGGAGTTGCTGAACTAAAGCGGCAACTCGACATTGCGGATGCGGACGTCGCGCTGGTCAATAAACGACTTGACGAGTCGCAAGGTAGGTTGTTTTTCCCTGGTCACCTAGTAAGGGAGCTGATGCTCACTCCTTACAATATGTGTGCTTAATGTAGATGGTGCCGCTGCTGTGGAGGACCTTCGAGCAGAGCTTGCTCGAGCCAAGGAGCAGGCCAGAAGGAGTGATGCGGCTGCCTCGAAGGCGGCCGAAGAGCTAGAAGCCGAAAGGGCTGCTTACTGCCGAAGCAGGGAGGAGATGGCCGAAATGGCCGTGAAGCTGAAAGATATTAATGACCGCTATGAGGTTCTTGAAAAAGAACGCCGAGCGGAGCAAGAAGACCTGAAGAAGGCCACCGCCGAAGCCAAGGATGCCCGTTCTGCAATGAGGGCTATAAAGGAGGAGCTGCACCAGGCCGGAGATATTGCAGCTGGCAAGCCCTTTCTGCTGCGCAGGAGGTTCACAGATCCGAAGTATGCTCACCTTGGCCAGCTGTGGGGTCCGGAGGATCCTTATATGGATTTAGCGGCGAGTGCGGCTGATGCTGTTGTGCACTTCCAAAGTCAAAAGGATCACGAGACGGAAGAGCTTTTTTGGTCTAAATTCCACAGTCCGGAGCGTTCACTTCCGCTGACCGATCGGTTGGCTGAGTGGGCTGAGCTGAATAGATTGTCCGGACTTGCCATGACGGATATCGTGGCTCATGTCTGGCCGGATAGGCCCAAGCCGAAGAGTTATTTTGGCTTATTGCAGCAATTCCTTGGGGCGGTGCCACATATCAAGGCGATGAAGCGGTCGGCCTGCATAGAGGGTGCACGGATGGCCCTCGCCCGTGTGAAGACATACTGGACGGAGATGGATGCCACCGATGTTGCAACCCGGGGTTCGGACGAGAGCCGGTTACCCGCCGAGCACTATTTTGAGGAAGTTCTGCGGGGTGCTCGTGTAATAGAGTCGCAGTGCTCAAAAAATGTCATGTTCAAATGATCTTTATGGTTTGTAAAACAATATTCATAGTATAAGAGCTTTTTGTAATTGTGCGTTCAAGTATTGAAATATCTCCTGTGCGGCCGTTAATGTATACTTGTGTATAACCTGAAAGATGGCAATCTTCGGCTTCAGCCCCCACGCACATGGTGCGGGGGTGTTTGCAAAATAGCGCATTTTCACACTTAATCCAACGTCTTGGTCCTGTGAAGGAGGTGGTAGCGTAGCAAACGAGGCAACCGGACTATAATGCTTTATCACTTTCACTTAGCCATAGGAGTTCGAAGATGGGGCTACGATATAGCCCCTAGGGGCACCGCGCGCTCCGGATTTGGGGCGCGTGTGTGCCTGACCGGGAAGTTGTCCTTCGTCAAAGCGGAGGAATTCTAAACATTCCAGAGGTCGATCGAGTGGTTGACAAGTCTCTCGCTACATCATGACAGTCAGTTTTCGGCTTTCTCTACTGAGGTGCTCGCCCGGCCGAACCGGGGCACAACTGCAGTAGTTCTCCTGGTGCCGCATTAGCGATGATACGGAATGTAAGGCAGCAAATCACAGGAGCCGGGCAAACCCAACATTTGACCAAAGACATGATTCGGAGCTGATGCATATAAGGCCTAACTCGAGACGCCGAACACTCCCTGAGGTGTTCGGTCTTTATGATGACGGGCAGATCAATGCCCTAAGTCCCTAGTGTCCAGGTACGCGCGAAATCCTCTGACACGGCCGATGCCAAAACGTCAGCTTCCTCTCTGGTTATGGTAAGAAGCCAGGGGATGTATAGCAACAAGAGACAGTAAAAAGGTTTACGCAGGGTCTTAATCTGAAAAGAATCCTTGCAACGGGTCCCTACTGCACGTCTGCGCCTGTGTCTTCGTTGTGCTGTATCCTGGACGGGTGTAGCACGCTGTTCATCTGTTATAGAGAAGAACTTAGTTTGAAAAGAAATCGTGCAAAAAATTTATTTCAAACAGAGTATGAATAAATGAATAAAGTTGAGCTTTCATTGGCTCTTATTGTTCATACGCGCAGCCCCTTATGAAGGGGTGTGCGGCTAGAAAGCCCCTTGTTTATTTTTGCTGGACTCGCCTAGCCGTGTCCGGGGTCTTGAGCGACCTTGTAAGGAGATGATGCCGCGTGGACCGGGCATTTTAAGTGTAAGAGACGCGTTGTGCGGTATTGCGTTAAAGCGGGCGAAAGCTTCACGTCCCAATAGTGCTTGATGGCTACTTTTAAATGGGGCGACATGGAAGATTAGCTTTTCGCAACGGAAGTTGTCGGGTGAACCGAACACAACTTCTAGTAATAAGGAGCCCGTGGACTTGGCGTAAGGGCCTGGCGTCACTCCTTTGAAGGAAGTGCGGCTATGGCGAATTTTAGTAGGGTCTATCCCCAACTTGCGGATTGTGTCCGGATATAGCAGGTTTAAATCGCTGCCGCCATCCATTAGGACTTGTGTAAATTGTAGTCCGTCGATTATAGGATCCAATATCAGAGAAGTCCATCCTGCGTTTCGAATACTTTTGGAATAATCCAGGTGGTCGAAATGTGTTTGGTTTGGACGTCCAATCTCGGGATTCCGCTGGGGTGGACCGTGCGATGCGTACTTTAGCGGGTGCCGCACTATTGTTCCGTATTATCACATGAAGTGAGTTTATTGTTTTGACTTCTTGTGGGGAAGTCTTTTGTTTTCCGGCGCTCTGCTGGTGGGGTTCGTCGTCATCCTCGCTTGGCATGTCGAGCCCCTTGTGTTCGGCATTGAGTCTGCCGGACTGTTTGAAGACCCAGCAATCTCGGTGGGTGTGGTTTGCAGGCTTCCCGGGGGTACTGTGGATTTGACATATCCGATCCAAAATTTTGTTTAGGTTCGATAGCTCGTCACTATTGTCCTTAAGAGGCAGTGTTTTGTTGTTCGGCCGCGATCTTTTGAATCCGGCGTTGACCGCCGTGTTCTTTGGGCTCTTTTCTTTATGCCGGCGCTGGTCCTTTCTGCGCCGTGATTTTTCGTTTCCATCTTTGATCTCGGATGTACTCGGGTCGCTGGTGCTGCATCTTGCTAGCCAGCTATCTTCCCCCGCGCAAAAGCGGGTCATGAGGCTTGTTAGCGCGGCCATTGTTCTTGGCTTTTTCTGGCCGAGGTGTCTGGCAAGCCATTCGTCTCGGACGTTATGTTTAAAAGCTGCTAAGGCTTCGGCGTCCGGACAGTCGACTATTTGGTTCTTTTTGGTGAGGAACCTATTCTAGAATTTGCACGTTGACTCTCCGGGCTGTTGGGTTATGTGACTTAAATCGTCTGCATACGGAGGGTGGACGTAAGTCCCCTGAAAATTTGCTCTAAACGCGTCCTCGAGCTCCTCCCAACTTCCAATGGTATTTTCTGGGAGGCTTTTGAGCCAATGCCGAGCTGGCCCTTTGAGCTTGAGGGGTAGATATTTTATGGCGTGGAGATCGTCTCCTCTAGCCATATGTATGTGTAGGATGTAATCCTCAATCCAGACTCCGGGGTCTGTTGTTCCGTCGTATGCCTCTATGTTTACGGGCTTGAACCCCGCTGGAAATTCATGGTCCAGCACCTCATCGGTGAAACATAGTGGGTGTGCGGCGCCCCTGTATTTAGGTGTGCCGTTATCTTCGAACACTCGGCGTGTTGTGTTGCTTCCTGGGGCCCTCTTCTTTGGCCCATAAATGGACTTGACCGGGCCATCTGTTTTGTGAGGATCTTTATGTGTGTCATGTGCCGGCTTGTGTGCGGCGCCGCTTGCCGCTCTTGGCCTATCATCTGGTCGTCTATCCGGCCAGGCGGCCTCTTTGCTTTTTGATTGTGGGGGCTCTACGGCCTCCTCGTCGAATTCGGGCAGCAGCTTGCGCTTCGGGTAGCTCTTTGCTTGGTGGCTATTGCCATATTTGTCTGCGGTCTTGAGAACTTTGCTCCACCTCATTCTGAGTATGTCTTCCGCTGTTTTGAGCTTCCGTTTCTGCTTCTTCAAACTTCTTGCGGTGGCGACAAGCCTTTTGTGAAGGTTCTTATGCTCCGGTGATGTGTCCGGCGTAAGATTGTCTGGACTGTTGTTTTCGCCGGGGATGGATTGATTATCCGATTCATCCTGTTCGGATGGTTGCTTGGTTGCATGTTCGTCGCCCACTGGTTTGCCCTGCTCTACTGCTGGGTCATTATGAGTGCTATTGTTATCGAGGCGGGACTTGGGGCGGCGCTTGCGTCGCCGTTTTGGTTGTTTTTCGGGGGAATTATCCTTCGCGGCGTCCCGTTGTTCCTCGTTATCGCTCCCTTTTGGGGTGTCCATCGTATATACATCATGAGTTGAGGTGGCTTTCTAGTGCCCGGTAGGCGCTGGTTCTTGGTCGTCTCCGGCGTCGTCGTCCATACCGTCGATGTCTTCGGAGTCGTAGTCTAGCATGTCGGTTAGATCGTCAACAGTGGCTACAAGGTGGGTGGTGGGTGGGCTTTGAATTTCTTCGTCGTCCGCATCCCAACCGTCCTGACCGCAGTCCGGCCAGGGCTCTCCTAATAACGAGAGATACTTTAGCGAATTCAGGATGTCGCCAAAGGGTGAATGCTGAAAGATGTCCACAGCGGTGAACTCCATGATCGGCGCCCAATCGGATTCGATTGGCACGGGCGCAGGAGGTTCGGAGTCCGGCGAGGAGTCCGGCACCTTAGAGTCACGGGCTTTACAAGGGACAAGGTCAGTATTCGGCTCCATCATCGTAGAGGTTGCAGCCCCCGAGGCGGTGTCTAGCCACCCGTCCTCGATCTGCGCGGTCGGCTCCGAATTAAGGATCAGAGCGGACTCATGTACGGCCTCCAGGGCACTGTCCGGCAGCAGAGCTAAATCATGCCCATCGTGACAGTGCGGCGCGCTCGGCTGTGGCTCGAATCCATCGAAGATCAAGTCTCCACGGATGTCAGCCGTGAAGTTTAGGCTTCCAAATCTGACCTGATGGCCAGGGGCGTAGCTTTTGATCTGCTCCAGATGGCCAAGCGAATTGGCCCGCAGTGCAAAGCTGCCGAACACGAAGATCTGTCCGGGGAGAAAAGTCTCACCCTGGACTACGTCGTTATTGATGATCGAAGGAGCCATCAAGCCTATCGGTGACGACACAGAGGAGCTCTCAATGAAAGAACCAATGTCGGTGTCAAAACCGGCGGATCTCGGGTAGGGGGTCCAGAACTGTGCGTCTAGGCGGATGGTAACAGGAGACAAGGGACACGATGTTTTTACCCAGGTTCAGGCCCTCTCGATGGAGGTAAAACCCTACTCCTGCTTGATTGATATTGATGATATGGGTAGTACAAGAGTGGATCTACCACGAGATCAAGGAGGCTAAACCCTAGAAGCTAGCCTATGGTATGATTGTTGTAATGGTTGTTCGTCCTACGGACTAAAACCCTTCGGTTTATATAGACACCGGAGAGGGCTAGGGTTACACAGAGTCGGTTACAATGGTAGGAGATCTACATATCCGTATTGCCAAGCTTGCCTTCCACGCCAAGGAAAGTCCCATCCGGACACGGGACGAAGTCTTCAATCTTGTATCTTCATAGTCTTGGAGTCCGGCCGACGATGATAGTCCGGCTATCCGGACACCCCCTAGTCCAGGACTCCCTCACAAGCGCTGCCAAAGAAGCCATACGCCAGGCGGGGGTCATGATGGAGCAAGTGAAGGCGATCCGAGACGCCGGTCAAGCAGCTTATGACGCCAGTTCAGCTCTTCAGAGCAATGTTCAAGTTAGTCGATCACCGCCTGTTTTGTTAGGATATGATACCTGAAAACTTTTCTTTCTGAGAATCTTAGTATCTGTCATACACCCACTAGGTGTGTCAATTGGAATTCTGGATTGGTGGGGGCACGCTGAGTGCACCCACTAGGTGTAGTCCCCAAGGCTATGGTGGACTGCTGGCAGTCGACCATAGTCTTTATGTCTTGAGCTTTTTCTCATTACTTTTTTTACTCGATCTGATCGAATGGTATCATAAAACCGGTGGGGGCACGCTGAGTGCACCCACTGGGTGTAGTCCCCGAGACCGTGGTCGACTGCTGGCAGTCGACTACGGTCTGAAGAACACCCCCCTTTTTTGACTATGGCTAACTGTTGGTGGTTAGCCTTTCTGCCTTTTTTTGGTCGACTGATCGACTCTAGCTGATAGAACTAGTGGGGGCACACTAAGTGCACCCACTTGGTGTAGTCCCGAGATTACGGTCGAATGTTTAGATTCGGCTGTAGTCTTAGAGATACTACGATTTTTTTTCTTAGTCACTCGGAAGTGATCTATTTTTGACGTCGGTCGATTGGTCCTTCGCAGAAATCTTGCGAGCTTGCAGCTCGTTATACTGAGTTGGAGAACAAGCATATCCAGCTCGAACTTGATCTGAAGCTTGTCCAGGAGAACTTCACGAAGGCGAAGGAGGAGGCAAAAGGTATGTTTGGTGAGAACCTTGACGACTGCTTTTGTTTCTTGTCCATTCCTGAGTCTGATCTCACTGTGATTTTGCAGATAAACTGAGGGATTCTCTGAAGAAGAAGGATCTTGACCTTGCTGAGGCGCAGAAAGCAGCTTCAGAGAAGACCAAGCTCGTAGAAGAGAAGCTGGCTTCAATCAGCAAACTTGAAGAGGAGAATACCAATCTGAAAGCTGCTCTTGATGCGGCCAACAAGGAGGTCAGTCGGCTGAAGAATGACAAGATTGCCTTGAGTGACAAGGCCAGTGAATTGGCAGGAAAGAAGAGTGATCTGGAGGCTTATCTGGGAGGACTCGCCAAGAAGCTATTCCTCATGCTTGAAGGTAACCCTTTGTATTCGACAGGCTTTCAATTGTGGTCTCACCACCAAACTGCTGCCTTAACTTTGGGTTGTGTCCACAGAGTTCTTCCAGAACTTTGAGGAGGAGACTGGTCGACTGGAGACGAACCTGGATCCTATCAACTCCCCTGTGAAGGATGAAGCCGCCATGAATGTGCTCCGACTCGAATCTCGTGTTGCTGCTGTGGTTGACTATCTTGCAAGACTGAAGGTTGCAACATCGCGCATCGACACAGCACTCTGGCCAGGAGAAACACTTCAGAATGACCTTGAGTCTCTAATGACTCGACTGAACGAAGTTCCAAGTCGAGTGCATGAATGGAAGAAGTCTTCTGCCAGGTGTGGTGCCGATGTTGCTCTATCTCTGGTTCATGTTCACTGTAAGGACGCGCGAGAGGACAAGCTGGCGGCTCTCAAGGTAGCCAATACCAAGAAGCATGACTTCCGATCCTTCACGAAGACCTTCATCGCTGCTGCCTCTCGGATCGCAGATGGAATCGACTTGGACGAGTTTGTTGCGCCTTCCAACCCTCCACAGGAGGGGTAAAAAACTTCAATGCTTGATGCGTTAAATTTGCCTCGGTATGCCGAGTGGTTTTTGTAACCGATAAACTTCAACAGGCTTGGTGCCTGAGCACTTCTGGTTCCGTAGGACGCTATCTGAACTTGGATTTGACGTTGAATATGTCTGCATCTGCCTCCGAACGAACATTGTCTTTCGCTCGGTCTATATGCTGGTGTTGGAGATGCTTTTTTTCAGGTAGGGATGAAGCACAGATTGCAATCGACTTGTACTTCGTCATACTTAGGCTGGCACCGGGCCGCAGCTAAGCCCCCGAGTGGAGGTCTGCTCTGCACTCGGTAGGATTTTCAACAACTTAGGCGAGCACTGGGCTGCAGCTAAGCCCCCGAGTGGGAGGTCTGCTCTCCATTCGGTGGGATTTTTACAAACTTAGGCGAGCACTGGGCTGCATCTAAGCCCCCGAGTGGGAGGTCTGCTCTCCACTCGGTAGGATTTTTACAAACTTAGGCAAGCACTGGGCTGCAGCTAAGCCCCCGAGTGGGAGGTCTGCTCTCCACTCAGTAGGATTTTACAAACTTAGGCGAGCACTGGGCTGCAGCTAAGCCCCCGAGTGGGAGGTCTGCTCTCCACTCGGTAGGATTTTTACAAACTTAGGCGAGCACTGGGCTGCAGCTAAGCCCCCGAGTGGGAGGTCTGCTCTCCACTCGGTAGGATTTTACAAACTTAGGCGAGCACTGGGCTGCAGCTAAGCCCCCGAGTGGGAGGTCTACTCTCCACTCGGTAGGATTTTTACAAACTTAGGCGAGCACTGGGCTGCAGCTAAGCCCCCGAGTGGGAGGTCTGTTCTCCACTCGGTAGGATTTTACAAACTTAGGCGAGCACTGGGATGTAGCTAAGCCCCCGAGTGGGAGGTTTGCTCTCCACTCGGTAGGACTTTTACAAACTTAGGCGAGCACTGGGCTGCAGCTAAGCCCCCGAGTGGGAGGTCTGCTCTCCACTTGGTAGGATTTTTGTGGCGTACCTCTGAAAGAGAAGGTAATAGTCGACCTACACCTCGTCCTCCTTGCGAGTCGCACGTTGTATTTGTGGCATAGCTCGGAAGGAGAGGGTAGCAGTCGACCTACACCTTGTCTTCCTTGCGGAGCGCACATTGTATTTGTGGCGTAGCACGGAAGGAGAGGGTAGCAGTCGACCTGCGCCTTGTCCTCCTTGCGGAGCGCACGTTGTATTTGTGGCGTAGCTCGGAAGAAGAGGGTAGCAGTCGACCTGCGCCTCGTCCTCCTTGCGGAGTGCATGTTGTATTTATACTTAGGCGAGTGCTATGCTGCAGCTAAGCCCCCGAGTGGGAGACTGGTTCACCACTCGACAAGATTTTGTTTAAACTTAGGCGAGTACTTGGACTGCAGCTAAGGCTCCGAGTGGGAGGCCGGTTCACCACTTGGTAGGATTTTATTGAACTTAGGCGAGTACTTGGACTGTAGCTAAGCCTCCGAGTGGGAGGCTGGCTCACCACTCGGTAGGATTTTGTTAAACTTAGGCAAAACGGATTCGCAGCTAAGCCCCCGAGTGTGAGGCTGGCTCACCACTCGGCAAGGATTTTTTTACAAACTTAGGCGAAACGGATTCGCAGCTAAGCCACCCACTGGAGGACCTTTATGTGAACAAAAGTAACAACAATCACTGGGAAAATTATAACACTGTTGTCTTTGAAAAATGAACTATAGAAGTACTTTTATTACATCTCATCCGAGTGCATACTTAAGAATAAAAGGGGCGGAGCAGCTCCGCGTTCCAAGCTCGGGGCTCGTCAATCTGGTGCTCGACATTATAAAGGCGGTATGCTCCATTGTGGAGAACCTTGGTGACGATGAAGGGGCCTTCCCAAGTAGGAGCAAGCTTGTGTGGCTTCTTCTGATCCACTCGGAGAACCAAATCTCCTTCTTGGAAGGCTCGACTCTTCACGTTTTTGGCGTGGAAGCGACGCAAGTCCTGCTGATAAATGGTCGATCGGATCAAGGCCATCTCTCTTTCTTCTTCCAGAAGGTCGACTGTGTCCTGCCGGGCTTGCTCTGCTTCAGCTTCAGTGTAGAGTTCGACTCGGGGTGCGTTGTGAAGCAGGTCACTCGGCAAGACCGCTTCAGCTCCGTAGACCAAGAAGAACGGAGCTCTCCCAGTCGACCGATTATGTGTGGTCCTTAATCCCCAAAGTACTGACGGAAGTTCGTCGACCCATGCACCAGCAGCGTGCTTGAGATCGCGCATCAATCGGGGTTTCAATCCTTTGAGAATCAAGCCATTTGCTCGTTCTGCCTGTCCATTCGACTGGGGGTGAGCGACTGAAGCATAGTCGACTCGTGTGCCCTGAGATGTGCAGAAAGCTCTGAATTCCTCGGAATCGAAGTTTGACCCATTGTCAGTGATGATGCTGTGTGGAACTCCATATCTGAATATCAACTCCCTGATGAAGCTGACAGCAGTGCCGACATCAAGATTCTTGATGGGTTTAGCCTCAATCCACTTGGTGAACTTGTCGACTGCTACCAGCACGTGGGTGAAGCCACTTCTGCCTGTTCTCAGTGGTCCGACCATATCCAATCCCCATACAGCGAAAGGCCAGACGAGCGGAATGGTCTTCAAGGCTGAGGCGGGCTTGTGTGACATATTGGAGTAAAATTGACATCCTTCACATTTGTCGACTATCTCCTTTGCCATTCTATTCGCTCTTGGCCAGTAAAATCCCACTCGGTATGCTTTAGCCACAATGGTCTGAGAGGACACATGATGGCCACAGGTCCCCGAGTGGATATCGTCAAGGATTATCCGACCTTCTTCTGGCGTTATACACTTCTGACCAACTCCAGTCGCGCTTTCTCTATACAACTCTCCCTTTATCACAGTAAAGGCCTTAGATCGGCAGACGATCTGTCGAGCCTCTTCTTCATCTTCTGGGAGCTCTTTTCTTAAGATATACGCGATGTACAGCACTGTCCAATCAGGGGTGATCACCAATGCTTCCATGATCAAGTCGACCATTGCTGGAACTTCAACTTTAGTCAGATCTGTGACACTCTTAGGCTGCGGAGCTTCTTCGGTAAAAGGATCTTCTTGAACTGATGGAGTATGGATATGCTCCAAGAACACATCACTGGGAATGGCTTCTCTCTTGGAACCTATCTTCGCCAAATCATCAGCCGCTTGATTCTTCAGTCGGGGTATATGATGGAGCTCTAGCCCTTCGAATTTCTTTTCAAGCTTTCTCACTGCATTGCAGTATCCAGTCATGGCTGGGCTTCTAACGTCCCACTCCTTCATTACCTGATTGACCGCCAAATCTGAGTCGCCATAAAACATCAGGCGACGGACGCCGAGTGAAATGGCCATGCGCAACCCATACAAAAGCGCCTCGTATTCCGCTTCATTGTTGGAGGAATCAAAGTGAATCTGGAGCACATATCTGAGCTTATCTCCTCGGGGGGAAACCAATACTACCCCAGCACCGGAACCATTTAACATCTTAGAGCCATCAAAGAACATGGTCCAGTGCTTCGAGTGAACTTGAGTCGGCTGCTGCTGTTCAACCCACTCGGCCAGGAAATCTGCTACTGCTTGGGACTTAATGGCTTTCTTTGCCTCAAACTTGATATCAAGGGGAAGGAGTTCAATCGCCCATTTCGCCACTCGATCGGTTGCATCTCTGTTGTGCAGAATCTTTGATAGTGGGGCGTCGCTGACGACTGTAATGGAATGGTCAGAGAAATAGTGAGCAACCTTCTTCGTGGTCATGTAGATCCCATACACGAGCTTCTGATAATGAGGGTACCTTTGCTTCGATGGGGTCAACACTTCGGAAAGATAATACACTGGGCGCTGAACTTTGAAGGCTTTCCCTTTTTCTTCCCGCTCGACCGTAAGTACTGTACTGACGACTTGTCCTGTGGCTGCAATGTAAAGCAACAGAGGCTCTTTGCTGATTGGAGCAGCAAGCACCGGCTGGGTGGAGAGCAGAGCTTTTAGCTCGGCAAACGCTGCATCAGCTTCTGGAGTCCACTCGAACTTGTCTGACTTCTTCATCAGTCGATAAAGAGGCAATGCCTTTTCACCGAGGCGAGAGATGAATCGACTTAACGCGGCCAAGCATCCAGTAAGCTTCTGGACATCGTGCACACGCACAGGGCGTTTCATTCGGAGAATGGTGCCAACTTTTTTTTGGGTTAGCGTCGATTCCTCGTTCGGAAACGAGGAAACCAAGTAACTTTCCACCAGGAACTCCGAATGTGCACTTTGATGGATTGAGCTTGATATCATACCTCCTGAGATTGGCAAATGTTTCAGCAAGGTCAGTCAACAGGTCGGAACCCTTCTGTGATTTGACCACAATATCATCCATGTACGCTTCCACGTTCTGACTGATTTGAGTGAGTAAACACTTCTGAATCATCCTCATGAACGTGGCTCCGGCATTCTTGAGGCCGAATGGCATGGTGACATAGCAGAAGCACCCGAATGGAGTGATGAAAGCTGTTTTGATTTCGTCGGGTCCATACAGACGGATCTGATGGTACCCGGAATAGGCGTCTAAAAAAGACAGTCTCTCACATCCCGCAGTCGAGTCGACAATTTGGTCGATGAAAGGGAGAGGAAAATGATCTTTCGGGCAGGCCCGATTGATATGTTTGAAATCAATACACATGCGAAGTGACTTGTCCCTCTTGGGGACCATGACAACATTGGCGAGCCACTCAGAGTGGTAAATCTCTCGGATAAACTCTACTGCCAGGAGCTGAGCCACCTCCTCACCAATGGCCTTTCTCTTCTGGATGGCGGACCGTCGAAGATGTTCTTTGACAGGTTTTGCTTTTGGGTCGACTCGTAAACGATGCTCAGCCAGCCCCCTGGGTACACCCGGCATGTTAGCAGGCTTCCATGTGAAGATGTCCCAGTTCTCACGGAGGAACTGGATGAGCGCTTCTTCCTATTTAGAGTCGAGTGTTGTGGAAATATGAGTCGGACCAGCACTGGGATCGGTCGGATGAATGCGAACGGGCTTCGTCTCACCAGACGACTGGAACGCTGACTCTATGGCGGGCTTCTTGGCCCGCAATAAATCACTCGGATCTGCATTTTTCTGATATTCTTCCAGCTCCACCACTGTTATCTGGGCATCGACAATCTTTGAGCCCTTCTGAAAGCACTCTTCTGCCTTTTTCGATTGCCAGTGATGGTAATCACTCCTTTGGGACCAGGCATCTTCAGTTTGAGGTACACGTAACATGGTCGAGCCATGAACCGTGCATAAGCTGGCCTGCCCAAAATAGCGTGATAAGCACTCTGGAAATCCACGACTTCAAATGTTAGCTTTTCTTTGCGGAAATGCTTTGAATCGCCGAAAACCACATCAAGAGCTATTTGGCCGAGTGACTCAGCCTTCTTTCCGGGAATGACTCCATGGAAACTCATGTTGCTGGAACTGAGTTTGGACATCGGAATGCCCATTCCCTTCAGCGTCTCCGCATACAATATATTCAGTCCACTGCCGCCATCCATCAGAACCTTAGTTAGTCGAGTGCCTTCGATGACTGGGTCGACCACCAAAGTCTGCCTCCCAGGGGTGGCTATGTGTGTCGGATGATCAGACTGGTCGAATGTAATGGTGGTCTGAGACCATTTCAGATAGCTGGGTGTCGCCGGAGCAACCATATTCACCTCACGGTTGATAACTTTCAATCGACTTTTGCTCTCCACATCAGCAAAAATCATCAGGGTAGAATTGACATGGGGGTATCCTTCATCACTATCCTCTTTGTCCTCAGCCTTGTCCGACTCCTTTTCCTTATCCTTGGGCTGTTTCCCTTGAAACTGCTGGATTAAGAGCCGACACTGGCGAGTGGTATGTTTCGGGTAAATGAAGTTACCCTCTTCGTCTTTCTTCGTGTGGATGTGGCATGGCAAATAAAGGAAATATTCCCTAGAGGCAATAATAAAGTTATTATTTATTTCGTTATTTCATGATAAATGTTTATTATTCATGCTAGAATTGTATTAACCAGAAACATAATACATGTGTGAATACATAGACAAACATAGTGTCACTAGTATGCCTCTACTTGACTAGCTCGTTAATCAAAGATGGTTAAGTTTCCTAACCATAGAAATGAGTTGTCATTTTATTAACGGGATCACATCATTAGAAGAATGATGCGATTGACTTGACCCATTCCGTTAGCCTAGCACTTGATCGTTTAGTATGTTGCTATTGCTTTCTTCATGACTTATACATGTTCCTGTAACTATGAGATTATGCAACTCCCGTTTACTGGAGGAACACTTTGCGTGCTACCAAATGTCACAACATAACTGGGTGATTATAAAGGAGTACTCTAGGTGTCTCCAAAGGTACATGTTGGGTTGGCGTATTTCGAGATTAGGTTTTGTCACTCCGATTGTCGGAGAGGTATCTCTGGGCCCTCTCGGTAATGCACATCACTATAAGCCTTGCAAGCAATGTAGCTAATGAGTTAGTTACGGAATGACGCATTACATAACGAGTAAAGAGACTTGGCGGTAACGAGATTGAACTAGGTATTGGATACCGATGATTGAATCTCGGGCAAGTAACATACCGATGACAAAGGGAACAATGTATGTTGTTATGCGGTTTGACCGATAAAGATCTTCGTAGAATATGTAGGAGCCAATATGAGCATCCAGGTTCCGCTATTGGTTATTGACCGAGAATAGTTCTAGGTCATGTCTACATAGTTCTTGAACCCATAGGGTCCGCACGCTTAACGTTACGATGACAATTTTATTATGAGTTTATAAGTTTTGATGTACCGAAGGAGTTCGGAGTCCCGGATGAGATCCGGGACATGACGAGGAGTCTCGAAATGGTCGAGACGTAAAGATCGATATATTGGACGACTATATTCGGACTTCAGAAAGGTTCCAAGTGATTCGGGTATTTATCGGAGTACCGGAGAGTTACGGGAATTCGCCGGGGAGAAGTATTGGGCCTTATTTGGCCATACGGGAAAGAGAGAGGGGCTGCCTAGGGCAGGCCGCGCGCCCCGCAAGGCCTAGTCCAAATTGGACTAGGGGGAGGGGCCGCACCCCCTCCTTCCTTCCCTTCTCTCTTCCCTTTCCTTCTCTCCTACTCCTACTACATGGAAGGGATCCTAGTTCTACTAGGAAAGGGGGAATCCTACTCCCGGTGGGAGTAGGACTCCCCTAGGGCGCGCCATAGAGAGGGCCGGCCCTCCCCCTCCTCCACTCCTTTATATACGGGGGCAGGGGGCACCCCATAGACACACAAGTTGATCTTCGTGATCGTTCCTTAGCCGTGTGCGGTGCCCCCCTCCACCATATTCCACCTCGGTCATATCGTCGCGGAGTTTAGGCGAAGCCCTGCGCCGGTAGAACATCAACATCGTCACCACACCGTCATGCTGACGGAACTCATCCCCGACACTTTGCTGGATCGGAGTCCGGGGATCGTCGTCGAGCTGAACGTGTGCTGAACTCGGAGGTGCCGTACGTTCGGTACTTGGATCGGTCGGATCGTGAAGACGTACGACTACATCAACCGCGTTGTCATAACGCTTCCGCTTTCGGTCTATGAGGGCACGTGGACACACTCTCCCCTCTCGTTGCTATGCATCACCATGATCTTGCGTGTGCGTAGGAATTTTTTTGAAATTACTACGTTACCCAATAGTGGCATCGGAGCCTGGTTTTATGCGTAGATGTCGTATTCACGAGTAGAACACAAGTGAGTTGTGGGCAATACAAGTCATACTGCTTACCAGCATGTCATACTTTGGTTCAGCGGTATTGTGAGATGAAGCGGCCTGGACCGACATTACGCGTACGCTTACGCGAGACTGGTTTCACCGTTACGAGCACTCGTGCTTAAAGGTGACTGGCGGGTGTCTATCTCTCTCACTTTAGCTGAATCGAGTGTGGCTACGCCCGGTCCTTGCGAAGGTTAAAACAACACTAACTTGACGAACTATCGTTGTGGTTTCGATGGGTAGGTAAGAACGGTTCTTGCTAAGCCCGTAGCAGCCACGTAAAATTTGCAACAACAAAGTAGCGGACGTCTAACTTGTTTTTGCAGGGCATGTTGTGATGTGATATGGTCAAGACATGATGCTATATTTTATTGTATGAGATGATCATGTTTTGTAACTGAAGTTATCGGCAACTGGTAGGAGCCATATGGTTGTCGCTTTATTGTATGAAATGCAAACGCCCTGTAATTGCTTTACTTTATCACTAAGCGGTAGCGATAGTCGTAGAAGCAATAGATGGCGTAACGACAACGATGCTACGATGGAGATCAAGGTGTCGCGCCGGAAACGATGGTGATCACGACGGTGCTTCGGAGATGGAGATCACAAGCACAAGATGATGATGGCCATATCATATCACTTATATTGATTGCATGTGATGTTTATCCTGTATGCGTCTTATCTTGCTTTGATTGACGGTAGCATTTTAAGATGATCTCTCACTAAAAAATTATCAAGAAGTGTTCTCCCTGAGTATGCACCGTTGCGAAAGTTCTTCGTGCTGAGACACCACGTGATGATCGGGTGTGATAGGCTCTACGTTCAAATACAACGGGTGCAAAACAGTTGCACACGCGGAATACTCAGGTTAAACTTGACGAGCCTAGCATATAATAGATATGGCCTCGGAACACGGAGACCGAAAGGTCGAGCGTGAATCATATAGTAGATATGATCAACATATTGAGGTTCACCGTTGAAACTACTCCATCTCACGTGACGATCAGACATGATGTAGTTGATATGGATCACGTAATCACTTAGAGGATTAGAGGGATGTCTATCTAAGTGGGAGTTCTTAAGTAATATGATTAATTGAACTTAAATTTATCATGAACTTAGTCCTGGTAGTATTTTGCAAATTATGTTGTAGATCAATAGCTTGCATTGTTGCTTTCATATGTTTATTTTGATATGTTCCTAGAGAAAATTGTGTTGAAAGATGTTAGTAGCAATGATGCGGATTGCATCCGTGATCTGAGGTTTATCCTCATTGCTGCACAGAACAATTATGTCCTTAATGCACCGCTAGGTGATAGACCTATTGCAGGAGCAGATGCAGACGTTATGAACGTTTGGCTAGCTCAATATGATGACTACTTGATAGTTTAGTGCACCATGCTTAATGGCTTAGAATCGGGACTTCAAGGATGTTTTGAACGTCATGGACCATATGAGATGTTCCAGAAATTGAAGTTGATATTTCAAGAAAATACCCGAGTTGAGAGATATGAAGTCTCCAACAAGTTCTATAGCTAAAAGATGGAGGAGAATCGGTCAACTAGTGAGCATGTGCTCAGATTGTCTGTGTACTTCAATCGCTTGAATCAAGTGGGAGTTAATCTTCCAGATAAGATAGTGATTGACAGAATTCTCTAGTCACCATCACTAAGTTACTAGAACTTCGTGATGAACTATAGTATGCAAGGGATGACGAAAACGATTCCCGAGCTCTTCGTGATGTTGAAATCGACGAAGGTAGAAATCAAGAAAGAGCATCAAGTGTTGATGATTGACAAGACCACTAATTTCAAGAAAAAGGGCAAAGGGAAAGAAAGGGAAACTTCAAGTAGAATGGCAAACAAGTTGTCACTCCCGTGAAGAAGACCAAAGATGGACCAAAGCCTAAAATTGAGTGCTTACACTGCAAAGGAAATGGTCACTGGAAGCAGAAATGCCCTGAATATTTGGTGGATAAGAAGGATGGCAAAGTGAACAAGGGTATATTTGATATACAGGTTATTGATGTGTGCCTTACTAGTGTTTATAGTAGCCCCTGAGTATTTGATACTTGTTCAGTTACTTAGATTAGTAACTCGAAACAGGAGTTACAAAATAAACAGAGACTAGTTGAAGGGGAAGTGACGATGGGTGTTGGAAGTAGTTCCAAGATTGATATGATCATCATCGCACACTCCCTATACTTTCGGGATTAGTGTTAAACCTAAATAAATGTTATTTGGCGTTTGCGTTGAGCATGAACATGATTTGATCGTGTTTATTGCGATACGGTTATTCATTTAAAGTTAGAGAATAATTGTTATTCTGTTTACATGAATAAGACCTTCGATGGTCATACACCCAATGAACATAGTTTGTTGGATCTCGATCGTAGTGATACACATATTCATAATATTGATGTCAAAAGATGCAAAGTTAATAATGATAGTGCAACTTATTTGTGGCACTGCCGTTTGGGTCATATCGGTGTAAAGCGCATGAAGAAACTCCATAAAGATGGATTTTTGGAATCACTTGGTTATGAATCATTTGATGCTTGCGAACTGTGCCTTTTGGGCAAGATGACTAAAACTCCGTTCTCCGGAACAATGGAACAAGCTACTGACTTATTGGAAATAATACATACCGATGTATGCGATCCAATGAGTGTTGATGCTCGTGGCAAGTATCGTTATTTTCTGACCTTCACAAGATGATTTGAGCAGATATGGGTATATCTACTTGATGAAACATAAGTCTGAAATAGTTGAAAGGTTCAAAAATTTCAGAGTGAAGTGGAAAATCATCGTAACAAGAAAAATAAAGTTTCTACGATATGATCGTGGAGACGAATATTTGAGTTACGAGTTTGGTCTTCAATTAAAACAATGTGGAATAGTTTCACAGCTCACATCACCTGGAACACCACAACGTTATGGTGTGTCCGAACGTCGTAACCGCACTTTATTGGATATGGTGCGATCTATGATGTCTCTTACTAATTTACGAATATTGTTTTGGGGTTATGCATTAGAGACAGCTGCATTCACGTTAAAAGGGCACCATCTAAATCCGTTGAGATGACACCATATGAACTGTGGTTTAGTAAGAAACCTAAGTTGTCGTTTCTTAAAGTTTGGGGCTGCGATGCTTATGTGAAGAAACTTCAACCAGATAAGCTCAAACCCAAATCAGCGAAATGTGTCTTCATAGGATACCCAAAAGAAACTATTGGGTACACCTTCTATCACAGATCTGAGGGCAAGTTTTTCGTTGCTAAATTCGGATCCTTTCTAGAGAAGGAGTTTCTCTCGAAAGAAGTGAGTGGGAGGAAAGTAGAGCTTGATAAGGTAATTTGTACCTTCTCCCGAATTGGAAAGTAGTTCATCACGGAAATCAGTTCCAGTGATTCCTACACCAATTAGTGAGGAAGCTAATGATGATGATCATGAAACTTCAGATCAAGTTACTACAAAACCTCGTAGGTCTTGCAAAGTACAGTCCGCACCAGAGTAGTACGGTAATACTGTTCTGGAAGTCATGTTACTAGACCATGATGAACCTACGAACTATGAGGAAGCGATGATGAGCCCAGATTCCGCGAAATGGCTTGAGGCCATAAAATCTGAGATATGATCCATGTATGGGAACAAAGTATGGACTTTGATTGACTTGCTCGATGATCAGCAAGCCATGTTAAAGAAATGGATCTTCAAAAGGAAGACAGACACTGATAGTAGTGTTACTATCCACTAAGCTCGACTTGTTGCAAAAGGTTTTCAACAAGTTCAAGGGGTTGAATACGATGAGATTTTCTCACTCGTATCGATGCTTAAGTCTGTCCGAATCATGTTAGCAATTGCCACATTTTATGAAATCTGGCAAAAGGATATCAAAACTGCATTCCTTAATGGATTTATTAAAGAAGAGTTGTATATGATGCAACCAGAAGGTTTTGTCAATCCTAAAGGTGCTAACAAAGTGTGCAAGCTCCAACGATCCATTTATGGACTGGTGCAACCCTCTCGGAGTTGGAATATACGCTTTGATGAGTTGATCAAAGCATATGGTTTTATACAGACTTTTTGAGAAGCCTGTATTTACAAGAAAGTGAGTGGGAGCTCTGTAGCATTTCTAATATTATATGTGGATGATATATTGTTGATTGGAAATGATATAGAAATTCTGGATAGCATGAAAGGATACTTGAATAAGAGTTTTTGAAAGAAAGACCTCGGTGAAGCTGCTTACACATTGAGCATCAAGATCTATATAGATAGATCAAGACACTTGATAAGATTTTTCAATGAATACATACCTTGATAAATTTTTGAAATAGTTCAAAATGGAACAGTCAAAGAAGCAGTTCTTGCCTGTGTTGCAAGGTGTGAAGTTGAGTAAGACTCAAGACCCGACCATGGCAGAAAATAGAAAGAGAATGAAAAGTCATTCCCTATGCCTCAGTCATAGGTTCTATAAAGTATGCTATGCTATGAACCAGACATATTGTATACCTTGCTCTGAGTTTGGCAAAGGAATACAATTTTGATCTAATAGAAGATCACAGGACAGCGGTCAAGAATATCCTTAGTGAGGACTAAGGAGATGTTTCTCGATTATGGAGGTGATAAAAGAGTTCGTTGTAAAAGTTACATCGGTGCAAATTTTTACACTGATCCAGATGACTCTAAGTCTCAATCTGGATACATATTGAAAGTGAGAGCAATTAAGCTAGAGTAGCTCCATGCAGAGCATTGAAGACATAGAAAATTTGCAAAAATACATACAACTCTGAATATGACAGACCCGTTGACTAAGCTTCTCTCACGATTAAAACATGATCACACCTTAGTACTCTTTGGGTGTTAATCACATAGCGACATGAACTAGATTATTGACTCTAGTAAACCCTTTGGGTGTTGGTCACATGACGATGTGAACTATGGGTGTTAATCATATACAGATATGAATATTGATGTTAAATCACATGGCGGTGTGAACTAGATTATTGACTCTAGTGCAAGTGGGAGACTGAAGGAAATATGCCCTAGAGGCAATAACAAAGTTAGTATTTATTTCCTTATTTCATGATAAATGTTTATTATTCATGCTAGAATTGTATTAACCGGAAACATAACACATGTGTGAATACATAGACAAACATAGTGTCACTAGTATGCCTCTACTTGACTAGCTCGTTAATCAAAGATGGTTAAGTTTCCTAACCATAGACATGAGTTGTCATTTTATTAACGGGATCACATCATTAGAAGAATGATGTGATTGACTTGACCCATTCCGTTAGCCTAGCACTTGATCGTTTAGTATGTTGCTATTGCTTTCTTCATGACTTATACATGTTCCTGTAATTATGAGATTATGCAACTCCCGTTTACCGGAGGAACACTTTGGGTGCTACCAAACGTCACAACGTAACTGGGTGATTATAAAGGAGTACTACAGGTGTCTCCAAAGGTACATGTTGGGTTGGCGTATTTCGAGATTAGGTTTTGTCACTCCGATTGTCGGAGAGGTATCTCTGGGCCCTCTCGGTAATGCACATCACTATAAGCCTTGCAAGCCATGTAGCCAATGAGTTAGTTACGGAATGATGCATTACGTAACGAGTAAAGAGATTTGCCGGTAACGAGATTGAACTAGGTATTGGATACCGACGATCGAATCTCGGGCAAGTAACATACCGATGACAAAGGGAGTTTATTATGAGTTTTATTATGAGTTTATAAGTTTTGATGTACCGAAGGAGTTCGGAGTCCCGGATGAGATCGGGGACATGACGAGGAGTCTCGAAATGGTCGAGACGTAAAGATCGATATATTGGACGACTATATTCTGACTTCGGAAAGGTTCCGAGTGATTCAGGTATTTATCGGAGTACCGGAGAGTTACGGGAATTCGCCAAGGAGAAGTATTGGGCCTTATTGGGCCATACGGGAAAGAGAGAGGGGTTGCCTAGGGCAGGCCGCACGCCCCCCAAGGCCTAGTCCGAATTGGACTAGGGGGAGGGGCCGCACCCCTCCTTCCTTCCCTTCTCTCTTCCCTTTTCGTCTCTCCTACTCCTACTACATGGAAGGGATCCTAGTTCTACTAGGAAAGGGGGAATCCTACTCACGGTGGGAGTAGGACTCCCCTAGGGCGCGCCATAGAGAGGGCCGGCCCTCCCCCTCCTCCACTCCTTTATATACGGGGGCAGGGGGCACCCCATAGACACACAAGTTGATCTTCATGATTGTTCCTTAGCCGTGTGCGGTGCCCCCCTCCACCATATTCCACCTCGATCATATCGTCGCGGAGTTTAGGCGAAGCCCTGCGCCGGTAGAATATCATCATCGTCACCACACCGTCGTGCTGACGGAACTCATCCCCGACACTTTGCTGGATCGGAGTCCGGGGATCCTCATCGAGCTGAACGTGTGCTGAACTCGGAGGTGCCGTACGTTCGGTACTTGGATTGGTCGGATCGTGAAGATGTACGACTACATCAACCGCGTTGTCATAACGCTTCCGCTTTCGGTCTACGAGGGTACGTGGACACACTCTCCCCTCTCGTTGCTATGCATCACCATGATCTTGCGTGTGCGTAGGAATTTTTTTGAAATTACTACGTTCCCCAACAGCAAATCGATCACGCCGTTTCCTTCCTTGTCCTTCACCTTCTTGGGGTTCCAGGAACCTTTGGGCTTCCCTTTAAACTTGCCCCGAGTCACGGCTAAGGCTTCTCCAGGAGCAGCTGGCTCGGCTTTCCGCTTCTGCTTCCGACTGGAGTTTCCTTTTTCCGACTGGCTCGGCTTGTACTTGCCACTCTGGAGTCGATCCTCTTCTTCACCATTGGCATATTTAGTGGGAATCTCCATCATTCGACTCAGGTTCATGTCTCCGGTCCGACCAAACTTCAAACTTAACTCTCTGTTCTTAACACCTTCCTTGAAGGCACAGACTGCTTGATGATCAGATGCGTTCTCCACCGTATGATGCAATGTGATCCACCTCTGGATGTAATCTCTCAGGGTCTCATTCGACTTTTGCACGCAGACCTGCAGCCCTGTCAGTCCTGCTGGTCACTTGACAGTTCCCTCAAATGTACTGACGAACACTCGGGCAAGATCTTCCCAAGTGTAAATGCTGCTAGGAGCCAACTGATTCAACCAGGCTCTGGCCGAACCCTCCAACATAAGCGGTAGGTGCTTCATGGCCACCTCATCATTGCACCGCCAATCTGTACAGCCACTCGATAGTCCTCAAGCCATGTATCGGGCTTGGACTCACCAGTGAACTTACTCACCCCAGTCGCCAACCTGAAGTTGGGAGGGATCACCGCGGCTCTGATGGCTCTGCTGAAACACTCTGGTCCTGAAACATGAACTCGGCTGCTGGTGGGCACATCTCTGTCCTGCCTTCTCGGTGAGCTCTGTTCCGGTCGACCAAACCTTGCACGATAATGGATCTCGCGTCAAAGCCTGGTTCCCTGGGGTCGACCGGAGCTCTCCGTCCAACACTGTGCTGGCGTCTGTCATCTTGCTGTCGAGGGGCGTAAGACCCACCCCTTGGGGGAGGAGTGGGCACTCGACGCCGATCATCGCGATCGAATCGGTCATCATACTGATCATGTCGACCCCAACGCCCCTCACGCCGCGGAGGCGATCTTGGGCTATGAGCTGACTGGACTGTATTCGCAGCGACGGAAAGACTGTGAATCCTATTACGTGACTGTGATACAGCTGAATTCTGATCCCCTGCTGCCCGGAGCAAATCTCTGATCTGCATCAAGCCTCTACCAGCCTCTGACTGAGAGGGCTGAATTGACTCTGCTATGCAGGCTGCAGCTGCTAGATTCTGAATTGGGGTTCGACATACCGGAGTCGGCGGCGGAAAGAGTTGACGTCGACTGGAGTCTGGTGCTCGTTGCCGCGCGCGCGCGTCGAGTGCTCGCTGGAGGTTCTCCAGTCGAGTGCGTTCAGCCAAGTTGGCCAAACGCGCATCTTCCAAGGCACGAGCCTCGGAGGTTTCTCCTACGATGGGAGTATGCAGGGGATCCATATTCCGGCGGTGAAGATCTTCCCTTTGCAGAGAAGTGAGTGGCTCGGGTTGATACTCCTCGTGGACCTGAGCGGGGTCGCCTCCGCCGTCCGCTCCATCGGTGCGAGGGAAGTCGGGAGGACTATGAGGCCCATTGACCATCAGGACCTCCGCCGCTGGATCACTGCTGTCGCACTCGGATGCAGTCTCTATGGAGCCAGTCGACAGATCGAACAGGCCGTAGAGAGATTCGTCGGGCTCGATCGCCGCAACTTGGGTGGTGGCCGACTGGCGAGCCACTTCTTGTCTCACCCACCGCTGAAGCCTCGATCGACCAGAGCGCTTGCGCCGGCGGGAGACAGGGAGGGAGGACGACACAAGAGTCGACCGGTACGGAGCCGACGGTTGCCGCAGCAGGACTCCGCGGACACATGCGCGAAAGTGTGTCACCCCGCGGATGGGGAGCGCGTCGATGTCGAGTGGAGCCTCCTGGAGCCAAGCGGAGTCGTCGGCGATGAACGTGAGCGCGCCGAGACGGATCTCGCGGCCCTCGACTAGAACTCCGCCAGAAACTATGATGAAGGCGATCGGAACAACTGCAACTTCTCCAATAAGTCGCTAAGACACCTGCCCCAAGGTGGGCGCCAACTGTCGTGGTACTAAGACTGACAGTAGAATAGGAGGTAGGTATGGAGATGCAAGATCCTAGCTATGGAGTAGTTGTATACGCAAGGGATTTACGAGTTCAGGCCCTTCTCGGAGGAAGTAACAACCCTACGTCTCGGATCCCGGAGGCGGTCGATTGGATTATATGCGTATGGGTTACAGGGGTGCGAACCCTTCTGCTAGTGGAGGGGGTTGGCTTATATAGAGTCTGCCAGGACCCCAGCTAGCCCACGTAGCGGAGGGGTTAAAGTACATTAAGACCTGGCGTTACTGGTAACGTCTTACATAAAGTGTCATCATGACCATAAAGACTACTTAATTACAGACCGTTTGAATACAGGGTGGCTCTTGAACTCCTGGTGATCGAGTGAGTCTTCATAGTCGAGTGTCTTCAAGTCCGTCGAGTGGAATCCTTCCAGGTCGACTGGAAGGCAGTTTCTTCTAAAGATGACCTTGGGGAGGGTACCTTGGACAGGTCCATGACCCTACCCTAGGTACATGACTACATCACATGTGGCGTCCGTTCCGCATCTGCGCCGACGCATTTCGGCCGCAAATTTGAGCCGCAAATGGGTCTGCGCCGACATGGTTCGGGTTTGGGTCGGCGCGTTCGGCTCTTTTATCCGCACAGACTCAAACTGACGCAATCGGGCGACCCATTGGAGTTGCTCTAATGCATGTAGCCTCTGATCCAGTCATGTCCAACCAATCATTTGTTGCGACTGTGTTTACAAAAGAATTCATTTATCTATTGACGCAGAAAGCCAAATTATACCGTCGTCATCAGATACTTAATTACTTTCTCGATTCCTATCTGGAATTCCCGCCAAGAAGTTAACAGGAGCACATATGCAAATATTATTTGCATGCGTCTGCAAGAAGGTGGAGTTATTCGGCCAATACCATAACATGCAAGTGTTTGCATGCATTTGCCACACAGATAACAATACAAGATGAAGCTGCCGGGCTTGTTCACAAGAGGAACAATTGATCTTATCCGCAGGGAATCGCGGCTAGGGCTAGCATTCTGCTTTTGTAAAGCGATCTGTTATAGAAACAGGAGATGAAATTCGTTTAAGTTACGTTGGCCGATTAAGTTTTGTGTGTGTGCGCGATCTGGGAAGGAGGCCGGCAGCAGCCCAGTAGGACGGACTAGATTTGGATTCCCGGCCGTTTGCAAAAGTTTTTCCTGGACTAAAGCTAGGCGTATGTACCTAGAAATAGATAGGAGTAGAATATATACTTGGCCTGCACAAACTGAAAGGGGATCGAATTTGTTTTTGGACCGTCTGGCTTTACAAGTATCGATTGGCTGGTTGGTTGTAGAATATATTGGGCGCACTGAAGCCGAACACACACACCGCTCACGGCTAGATTCGAATGTGGCCAGCAGCAGGCTGACACGACGTACGTCTACGATGAAATTGCGTGCCACTAGCTAAGATAGCTAGTGTGGATCTATCTAGAGCCTAGTGAAAGCTTGCATGCATACACACTGTATGCTGTGTCATCCTCCACAGCCCACTTGATGACTTGTAGAACAATCTACATCACTACAGAGCAATGCTGATGACATGCAAATCCACAAGGACGCAATCAAGACACGTTCATCGCACAGTTGAGGTTTTATTTTACTAACCACTTATAGTGTCACACATTGCCGACAGCACAGCACTCTGTTACAACTCCTCGGCTACGTCAGATCTCCGTCTTAGCATAGATCCAATGTACCCGTACGTACAGCAGTCGTACCAGCCGCCCTCGTCGTGCTATAGTGTGAACGAGCTGCGGAGGAAGCGTTCAACCATGGCCGGAAACCTTTTGTTGTTCTTCATCTGGTTTCGCTGTCCGACTGTACGTGTGGCCTCACGCACGCCTGCTTCTGCTCCGCGACCGATCGACGAGGCCATCGCCTTGAATCGTCGATGTATACTGTTCGTCAACGTGCTTTGAACACTTGCCACGTCGTCGATCCCGACCTCTTTCGGTGGCGATGGATCTCGGTCCCTAGCTTGCCGTGGATCCCAAGGGAAGATCTTCCCAGACCTATAGTCGTCGCAGTTAGATCTTCCTCTTTGTTTTTTTTGCAGTGGATTATACAATGACCACTTGAGCTAGCTAGCTAGGTTCCAAGGTGGAAATGATCAAGACCGCCCGGCCGTCCGTTGCACAAGAGGACGCAGTCACTTGAGGCGCAATGGCAGGCAGCTCCAGTCATACGCACGTAGTACTACGGATGCCGCCGGTTTGCATGCGATCGGAAGCCCGTGATCTGAATATATTTTTTTCAAAAAAAGGACTTCCCGGCCTCTGCATCAGAACGATGCATACGGCCACATCAATAGATAAATAAATATGTTCAACAAGGTCTTATAGTCTGAAAATAAAATAACAGCAAGCTCACAAAGAGCCACAATGCCAAAAACAAAAGGCCCAAAAGCCATAACCAGCTAACATAACAAAGATAGGTAAACTAATCGCCTATCCTATTACATGACCGCCATCCAAACCGGTTGAAGATATCCCGTGATCTGAATATTTGACTCCTGCGCACGCTGAGGGGATCCGATCCAATATCGTGCCAGGAAATCAGATCTACTCGTACGTCTCGCTCGATCGCTTCCCCTGCTGGGCATGCGCGCGTGGAAAATTGCGTCAGGGCTCACGACCAAAGCGGATACAAGAAAAACTCGATCGACCAATAAAAAATAGCCTTGCACGCGTGCACAACTTTAACCGGCCAGAGACTTCCAAGTAGGCAGCCAACAACTCTTCTCTTCGGCCGGCCGTACGTGCAGCCGGCCGTTCACGAGTAGTGGATGGACACGCGAATGTCGAGTGCGCTTTCCGCGACGTCGCCACTCCGATTCCCCCACTAGCTGAGAGCTGACTGCCTAGCTAGTCTAGCTAAATTCCAAAGCGGCCGCAGCCGAGCTCGCTGGTTTGCTCGACTACTACGTGTCCTCCGGACGTACCGTCGGCGATGTAGATTGTGTGACGCCGATGCCGACACGACGGCACAGGCGACCAGCTGGTGCACTTGCGGCCGGTCACCATTTGCACCTCGTCGTTGTCGGCCTTCGGCGACCCGAACGTCCTACTCCAGTACGCTGCCACACACTGATCTTGAGGCGCCTTGTACTGGCTGTACTTGGCCCATCATGCCCGTTGTCCAGCGTCGCCGGAGTCCGCCTGAATCATGGCCCAACGCAGGATGTCCGCTAACATCGTGCCCTTGGATGGGTCAGGAATCAGTGTCTTAAGAGTCCCGCGTAGCCTTCTTCATCACATCGTCGACCTCCCTGTGCATGTCATCGATGCTGCTAGAGTTCGAGCACACTTCCATGGTGTGCTCGAACTTCTTGCGGTCACTAAGCGAGCACCCAAGGAAGAAGTCCATCCATCCAATGCCACAGGGGAAAGGGCTGGAATTGGAGTTCATGGCGAGAGAGAGATGGTGAAACAGAGGGGTTTGAGTGCGGTGCTGGGTTAGTAGGGTGGGTTAATATAGGAGCATTAGGCTGATAGGAATGAATGTTGACCATTGAAATGTGTGTTGTTCATAATGCCGATGGACAAGGGCAAGGAGGTCGTGCCACCATTGGAGAGGGGCAAGGAGGTCGTGCCGCCATTGGTCGACGTGCCGCTTCAAGATCACCCAAGCGCCAAGCGGAGGAACTATGATGACTACGTACATGAGGAGTCAGGACCAAGCCACTTCTACAAGGTTACCCTTGCTCCAAAGCTGGAGAGTCTGCAATTTCCTCTAGATATCACGAAGCACTTCCCCGCCGTCCTTATAGAATTCAAACTAAAGACGAAAACTGGCAGCGCATGGAGGGTGACGGTGAGGGTGATCAAAGGCAGGGTCACCCTTGATCATGGTTGGGCCACCTTCGCCGCCGTTCACCATATCATGATCGGGTACATGCTAATGTTCAAGCTGCCACTAGTAGAAAAAGGGCCTATAGTCCCGGTTCGTAAGGGCCATTAGTCCCGGTTTTTGAACCGGGACTAAAGTGTCGGTACTAATGCCCTAAACCTTTAGTCCTGGTTCTTGCATAAACCGGGACAGATGGGTCTCCACGTGGCCGGTGCGGCGAGCCCAGGAAGGAGGCCCTTTGGTCCCGGTTGGTGGCACCAACCGGGACCAATAGGCATCCACGCGTCAGCGTTTCAGGTGCTGGGGTTTTTGTTTTTTTTGAAAGGGGGGGAGGGGTTTAGGGGGTTTTGGGGGGTTAATTTAGGTGTTTCATATATTGTGTTAGCTAGCTAATTAATAGACAGAAGTGTCATCTCTTATCTCCGTGCTTGGTCGATGCTATGTACTATACGTATAGAGAGGACTAGACACGCTAGCTAGCTAGTAAGCAAATGAAGGAAACAGAAGATCGTCATGAACATATATATGCATATAGAGAGAAGTGATATCGACCACCTCTCCTTCTCTGAGAGATTGGTCGAACAACAAGTTCTCGTATATCTATCCGACGCTACGTACTGGCTACATATATACAATATAATTATCTCTTACAATATAATCTACTAATTCCAAATGAACTCAGGGTCCACATGGTATTCTCCGTCTTTAGCGATCACGTGGTCGAAAAAGAATGCCGCCAATTCCTCTTGAATTCCTCTCATACGATCTGGTGGTAGGAGTTCATCCCGCATCCGAAATATCTAATTTGAAGAAGGGGGTCAATATATATATATGAATAAATGAAACTGAACACAAATGATGCTAATAAAATAAAATTATGAATATTATTATTTACGCACTTCATATTGTTTGTCAGAGTAGCCCCGCTCACAGGTCGTGTGGCGGATGGACTCGCAAATGTAGTATCCACAGTAATCATTCCCTTGTTCCTGCCACAACCACTTTACAAGAAATAGAGGTCAATCAAACTGATAATTAGCAAGCATGCTAAATGGTATTGATGAAACTAGCGCTTGAATCACTAGGAGATGCGTGGAACATGCAACTATAGTACTTACTTTCGGGTGTCTAAATTGCAGCTTCTTCGGCAGTCCCGGAGTTTTTGAGGTGAATTTTTTCCAAATCTTGCCAGCAGACAAAGAAAACAATTACTTGATATCAGGAAATGAACAAAGTTGCCGATATGGTGCGATAATGATCGATTAACTTACTTCTCTAGAATTTCAGTCATGTCCGCATACTCCTTGGGATCTTTTCGACTCGAGTCTAGGACGGTTACTAGTCCCTGCTCAAGCTTAATCTCTAGGAGAATATAGTGGAAGCTGCACACGCATGCATAACTCATCAATTACATTACTACTATAACCTCGACTAATAAGGGAAACCGAATATGCAGAAGACAGTAACACTCACTTGAATTCGTAAGGGAAGAGTATTATAGCTTTGTTTTGATTTACTACAAACGATTTTAGCAGCTTGGCCTCGGTTTGTTTGGCTTGAGATTTAACCATATATGCATCTATGAGATTTGTGTTAATGAACCCAATATCACCGATTTGTCGTTTCTTCAATTCGGCGATCTTCAATCTGCATAATATAGTAAGGATAATTAAAAATACATGCAATGAAAGAGCTAGCCTATATATAGAGACTTAATGACAGAAGTAGTACTGTGTACTTACAGGCAGTAGCAAGTGATCATTAATTTATCGAGGGCCTTTAGATTGAAAAATGCGAAGAACTCCTCAAATGAAACATTCAACAGTTCAAGTCCAACGAGGTCGTGCTCCTCTATGACCATCAGCGTCAAAATATTGCTCCCCTCAGACTCTCTGCAGGTTTTCATGTACCATTCATGGAATCTGAACATCATCATTGGTAGAGATCTTTCATCTTTGACGAGAGGCTTCCCGTACACGTATTTGTGTTCGTCCACCTCCAAGAAATCATAATGTACTTCGTCGGGAAGGTAATCTTCAGGATTGTTATAACCGGGCACCATCCCGCCCAAAACATTAGCGACGATATCGCTAGACACCTGGAGTGGGGGGGACGATTGGTTCGCTTGTTCACCGAGCTGGGCAACTTTTTTCCCAGCTCGTCGTTGACCACTGATAGTACTACCCGACCGCGACGCTTCCACAAATGACTTTGTAAGAATGCGCTCATAGTTTCCTTTCGCCGGAGACTTTGGTAGTTTCTGCAGGGCAGCCAGAGTACGCTTCACTTTTACCGGATCTATCTTCTCCTCCAGAGGTGGATGTTTCTTTGCTTTCACCCCTTCAAAGAAGTTATCCACTTCGGCTTGCACGATCCGCGTGTTTTCCTCCACGATCCTCTCGTATGGTAACTTCTCTAGAGTCATGAGAGAAGGATCGTATTTGTATTGCCTCCTGGCTATGGTTGTGCTGCTAGACGCCGGAGCAGACGGAGCGGCTGCGGCTGTCTTTCCTTTCTTACGAGGCGGAGGCGAAGGACTACGACGCGCCGGAGCAGCCGGAGAGGCGGCGGGTCTCTTGATCCACCCTTGTTGATGAGGCAGAGAAGGAGGAGGCTAGCTACTCAGGAGTGCCGGCTCAGGCGGAGAAGGGGGCGGAGTTCTGCCACGCGCCGGAGAAGGAGGCTGAGTGCCCTCATCACTCGCCGGAGGAGGAGGCGGACGAGGAGGCTGAGTGCCCTGATCACTCGCCGGAGGAGGAGGTGGATTGCCCTGACTCACCGGAGGTGGAGGAGGAGGAGGCGGAGGCGTCCAGTTCGGAAGGTTGATGAGCTTCTTCCGCCATAGGCATGGAGTCTTTAGAGAAGAACCCAGCCGAATCTCCCCTTCACCCGTAGGGTGGTCTAGTTGAAGGTCCTCAAATCCGTCCGTTATTTGATCCATCACCCTAGCATATCCTTCTGGAATCCACTGGTCGTGGTAGGTTGAGTAAGGTTTATTAGGTATAACAGAGCCAACAGCCGCCTTGACTTTCAATGTCATCCATCGCGTCATAAGGTGGCAATGTTGAGACTCCATGATAGCATCCATGGGGTAGCTAGCAGGAGCCGTGAAGACATGCTCCAGCTGCTGAGCCTGCTCGGTGGAAGCCACGCTGCTTCTCCACTGAGATGGCGGGGTAGCTTCAGGGGAAGATTCGGCAGGTCGTTTGCCGCGATCTGCTTCTCGTTCCTCTAGCCCTTGTACCCTTTCGTGTAGCGCCTGCAGTTGGCTATGCTCCACTTTCTTCCTCCTCTCCTGGGTTTTCTAACCCCCTACGTCCGGAAAGCCAGCCTTCCACAGAATGAAGCCTGGCGTGCCTCGTGTCTGTCCAGGGTGCTCAGGATTCCCGAGGGCCATTGTGAGCTCGTCATTCTCTCTGTCTGGGACGTACGTCCCTTGCTGCGCTTTCTCGATATACTCCTGAAGCTTTCTGACGGGTATACGCAGTTGCTCATCCGTCCAAACGCACTTCCCTGTTATAGGGTCTAAGGTTCCGCCAACCTCAAAGAACCAAGTCCGGCAACGGTCTGGCCAGTTCAATGTCTCTGGTTCGACCCCTTTAGCAATCAGGTCATTCTGAGCCTTGTCCCACAAAGGTCGGGCTTTGAGGTAGCCACCTAACCCCGTGCGATGGTGATGCTTCTTCTTTGCAGCATTTATCTTGTTTATCGCTGACATCTTCTTACTCTTTTCCGATGTCTCGTGGGCCACAAATGCGGGCCAGTGATCTCTGATCTTCTCATACTTTCCGGTGAATTCTGGTGTCAAATCTTTGTCGAGAAACTCTGTTTTCAGCTCATTCTTCCACATCCTGAATAGTTCTGCCATCTTCTTAAGAGCATGAGACTTGATCAATTGCTCTTTAACTGGCTTCTCCGGATCCTCCTCTAGTGGTAGGGTGAAATTTGCCTTAAGCGATGTCCATAGATCTTCTTTCTACATATCGGAGACATAAGACACCTGAGGGTCTTCCTTCTTAGGCTTTAAGCATTGCTGGATACTGATCGGGATCTTGTCCCTAACAAGAACCCCGCACTGAGCACGAAATGCATCCCTTGTCCGGATGGGTTCAATCGGCTTGCCATCCCGTGCGATTGTTGTGATCTCAAACCTTTCATCTGAGCGCAACTTTTTCTTTGGGCCTTGTTTCTTTATCAAAGTTGTGCTTGATCCGGAGGGCTAGAGAAAAGAAGAAAGACCAGAGTTAATTAATATATGTACATACGAAAACAATGAATGCATCAATTAGTTAGTCAGCATAGGCTTAACTAATATATATACCTGGCCGGACTCGGTTCGGTCACTGGAGCCGTCATGACGGTCTACTTCTTCTTGTACCGGAGGCGTCATTGGGTCATCGGAGCCATCATACTCATAACCTTCTTCTTCAGTACCCGGTCCTTCCAGACCATCGGTGTCGTTGAGAAACGACGCAACGACATCACTTCCTTTTGCAATTATGTCCCCCAACATCTCTTCTGTTTCTTCGTCTCGGGGGTGCTCCATAGTTTCTGCAAATAGTTACAACATGGCAATTATTATTCAAACATGAAAACTGGATATATTAGTGGCAAACGTAGAACTAGCTAGGTAATATAATCATAATAAGGAATCATATTAGTGGCCTCGACGCTGCTTCTCTAGGGTTTGGGGTGGCCTCGGCAATGCTTCAAGTTTGAGGTGGCCTCGACAACGCTTCAAGGGGTTTGGGGTGGCCTCGACGACAACGCTCATTTAACTTGGTAAATTTGGGTGGCCTCGAGAGAGTTTGTCGTGTAGGGGCGCGGTGGGAGGGGGTAGGAGACCAACATTGTTTTTTTCTAGGGTTTGGGTGTCCTCGAGAGTTTTGGTCGAGTGAGAGGGCCGAGGGGGGTGCTCCCGTGGTATAAGTTATCACGGTCGAGAGGGGGTTATATCGACAACGACGCGACATACATACATGGGAAAATAATATTTTCTTCTTCTTTCTCCTCTATTCCTTTCTTCTTCTCCTCTTCTTTTTCTTCTTTTTTCCTCTTCTTATTTATTTCTCCTCTTCTTCCTCTCCTCTTCTTCTTTCTTCCTCTTCTTATTTTCTTTTTTCCTATCCAGTGGTTTAAAATCGATCTATGCACGATAAAAAATTCTGAAAAAATTACATCATATCTATGATCCCTCGACGTCCCCGCCTCTCTCATGAACAAAAAAAACTATGAATAAAAAACATCATGTTCTATGAACAAAAAAATATCATATATTTCATCCACATCCATACATCATATATATATATATATGTGATCATCTATGAAAAAAACATCATATTCTATAAAACAATCATATATATATATATATATATATGAACAAAAACAAATATGATAACAAGCATATATATCATCATATATATGAAAAAGCAAGCATATACATATATATGAAAAAACAAGCATATACATATATATGATAAAAATAAGCATATATATATATATATATATATATATATATATATATATATATATATATATATATATATATATATATATGAAAAAAAGCTGCGCCGGCCGGACCAAGTGAGAAGGACGACGACGGCGACGGCGGGGGCGACGGCGACGACGGGGGCGGGGTAGGGGGCGACGGTGACGGAGACGACGGGGGCGGGCTGGGCCGGGCGACGCGCGTCGGGGCGGCGTGCGTCGGGGCAGGGGAGCGGGCGAGGGCGCGGGCGCGGGCGACGGCGACGGTGTCGGCGGGCGGCGTCAGTGCAGCCTGGCGGCGTCGATTTCGTCGGCGTCGTCGGGGGTGGTCGGGGGCGGCAACTGCGAGATGAGAGTGAAAAAATGCTAAGTGTGAACTTATATAGCGAGGCCTTTAGTCCCGATTGGTGGCACCAACCGGGACTAAAGGGTGCATTAGTCCCGGTTTGTGCTACCAACCAGGACCAAAGGCCTCTTTTCAGCAGCCCAAAGGGCGGGAAGAAGAGGCCTTTGGTCCCGGTTGGTGGCACAAACCGGGACTAAAGGGGGGGCATTGGTACCGGTTGGCAGCGCGGGTGATCGACGGCGGTGAAGACGGGGCGGGGACGGGGCGTGACGGACCGCTAAATCTAGACAAATCTCGTTGAAAATGGAGCTCGAAGGTCGAGTTTCGAGAAGAGAAATCTTAACTAGTGTGGCTCAGGCATTTCATCGAACACCTCATGTGCATAGGAGGTGAACTAGAGCACCCAAATGCCCTCCCCTCACCGGCTTGACAAAACAGAGCACTCTGGAGTGCTCTGCCGCGGCGGTGGGTATATATAGGCAAGTTATTTGTCCCGGTTCGTGGCAAGAACCGGGACTAAAGCCGACCCTTCTGTCCCAGTTCAAGCCACGAACCGGGACCAATGGTTGTGGGCCAGGAGCGAGGCCCATTGGTCCCGGTTCGTGGCTTGAACCGGGACAAATGGTTCCACACGAATCGGGACCAATGCCCATGAGGCCCCGGCCGGCCCCCTGGGCTCACGAACCGGGTCTAATAGCCCCCATGGGTCCCGGTTCTTGAAGAACCGGGACTAATGGGCTTGCCAGGCCTGAACGTTAGGCCTGTTTTCTACTAGTGTGCTGACTCTCGACACCATGAAGATTATCGTCTTCAACGACGACGACATGGAGGGGATCACCAAGTGCAAGGAGCACAACAACGCCTTCACCGTGAACACCTGAGCTCGTGTTGCCCGTTTAAGACTTGGATTTCTTTTAAAACTTATCGTACTATGTTGTCTTAGAACTTGTGGTGCGTGGTTAAGACTTTTGTTTGTGTATAAGTTTATTTTGTTGCTCTAGTTTAGTTCTTAGTTCTTCATGTGTGCCTCTGGTAACCTAACCACATCGAGGAGGAGGTTACTATACAATTGTCCTGGATATAACCAAACAATCGGACTTGTATTTCCCCTGAAACAAGTCTGGAACCAAACAACATGCCTTCCTCAGTGGCACATGCAGGCTAAAGGGGGTGCGGGCAACCAATCAACATGCATATGTTGGTTTTTACCTGCATATGCTCAGTCAGGTCCAGTTGGGACAAGTATGCAAAGTGGCTAAAAACGATGCAGGTAATAAAATGCAACCTAGGTACTCCACCTACCGAAGAGATAGATAAACCCTAAAGTCCATTAAAATGCATAGCTTGATATTAATATGGCAACGGCCGTTCTACCGAAAACTCGGAACGGAACAACTCTGGACAAGGCACGGCGTGAGCTAACTCCTCTGTTCTATGCTAGCTAACCAACTAGAAGCAAGTTTGAAACTTGCTGAAGTTTTGAAAACTTATCAAAATGTTGGATTCCCACATGGTTTTAAAGATTTAGTTCTAAATCTTACTGATTTTATTGCTCATTTCTTTTAAATTTTGAAATTTAAAGCTTAGTGGAATTTTAAAAACATATCAAAATGTATTAAAAATTGATGTAATTTCAACTTCGTCACAAGAAACACGAATATGCAAACGAAATATAAATTAAACTTCTAGTTCAAAAGATATACTCCCTTCGTCTCAAAGTAAATGTAGGTGATCTCCTAAACCAGCGACTTTTATTTTGGGACTGAGGGGGTAATAGATTAAAATTTGTAAGTCAATAGAAAAAAACATGGGGAAATGGGATGAGTGAGCGATGCACTCTCTACCATAAGTTGAATGCATGAACCCATTTTACATCAATTAAGTCGTAAACTCATGCGGGTACCAATCAAATTTGCGAATCACAACACAATCGAGTGAATAAAGATTGGTGTGCCCTCATCTATATATGGTACAAATCCTCTTCCCAAACATATGCACAATGGTGCGCTTAAGAAACTCTACATCATGTTTTTAGCCAATGTTAGCAACTCGTCTCAAGCGAAACCTTAACCAAGTTTTTGCTATGGATTTTTTTAGATTTAGATACTAACTCCGTCCCTTATTTTTAGTCGGCTCAACAATCTCAAATATTCCTAAAATGTAAGGGCTCGTTTTGAATCTCCCAGCTCCTAATTTCACCAATTTTCAGAGAGGAGCCAGCCCAAACGCTTTAGCTTCTAGAAGTTGAATTCCCGAAGCTAAAATGGGTCAGTAGGGATTTGTGAAGCAGAGGAAACCCAACCCCACTGAGGGAGTCCTGGATTAAGGGCTCCTCGGACAGCCGGATTATATGCATATGCCGGATTTTTGGACTATGAAGATACAAGATAAAAGACTTCGTTCCATGTCCGGATGGGACTCTCCTTTGCGTGGAAGTCAAGCCTGGCAGTTAGGATATGAAGATTCCTTTCTCTGTAACCGACTCTGTGTAACCCTAGCCCCCTCTGGTGTCTATATAAACCGGAGGGTTTAGTCCGTAGGACGAGAACAATCATAACCATAGGCTAGCCTCTAGGGTTTAGCCTCTACGATCTCGTGGTAGATCAATTCTTGTAATACTCATATCATCAAGATCAATCAAGCAGGAAGTAGGGTATTACCTCCATCGAGAGGGACCGAACCTGGGTAAACATTGTGTCCCCCGCCTCATGTTACCATTAGCCTTAGACGCACAGTTCGGGACCCCCTACCCGAGATCCGCCGGTTTTGACATCGACATTGGTGCTTTCATTGAGAGTTCCACTGTGTCGTCACCATAAGGCTTGATGGCTCCTTCAATCATCAACAACGCAGTCCAGGGTGAAGTTTTTCTCCCCGGACAGATCTTCGTATTCGGCGGCTTCGCACTACGGGCCAACTCGTTTGGCCATCTGGAGTAGATCAACAGCTACGCCCCTGGCCATCAGGTCAGGTTTGAAGCTTGAACTACACCGCCGACATCCGCGGAGACTTGATCTTTGACGGATTCGAGCCCTTGATGGCCGCGACCCGCCACCACGATGAACATGACCTAAATCTGTCATCAGACTGTGTGCAAGAGATTGCGCCTGTAACCGCACTGGCCCTAGATCCAGAGCAGAGCGCACCATCCGAGGACAGGAGGCTCAACCTCGCCACGGAAGCCGCGAACTCAGCGGAGCTAGTGCCGAACATAGATCTGACCTCCAACGAGGCCTGTGTCATCGGAACCTCGGACTCATCTCCGGCCATAGGCTCCCGCGTGTATCCGCACCCATTGAATCTGACTGGGCGCCGATCTTAGAGTTCAGCTCCGCAGACATCTTCCAACACTCACCCTTAGGCGATGTGTTAAACTCATTGAAGTCCCTCTCCTTGTCGGGAGATTCTTGGCCGAACTATGCCCGGCTTGAGTGGGAAGCGGACGACGAAGAACTTCATTACCCACCCACCACCCACTTGATAGCCACTGTCGACGATTTGACCGACACGCTTGATTTCGACTCCGAAGACATCGACGGTATGGACGACGATGTCGGAGAAGAACGAGAACCACCGCCCATAGGGTGCTGGACAGCCACCTCCTCATACGATATATACATGGTGGATACACCCAAAGAAGACAATGGCGATGACAAAAAGGACCCAGTTGAGGATAAAACTCCTGAAAAGCAGCCAAAGCGCCGATGTCAGCGGCACCGCTCGAAACAACGCCATGGTAAAAATAGCGATACCGGCACAAGAGGGAATAACACCCCGGACGACGCCGATGACAAAGAAGTAACCGCAGACCCAACAATGGAGCAGGACGAGCAAGGTGATGGCGAACACAGTCTGGGGCCCCTGTCCAATCACAGCGATGCCGAAGACTCCAATTATCAACCTGTCTCCGAAGAGGAGAGCACTCGAGATGATAATGCATTCATCGTCCCGGAAGAACAATTGGAACAAGAGCACCTCCACTAGAGACTTATCGCCACAGCGAGGAGCTTGAAGAAGCAGAAGCAACGGTTTAAAGCCGCACAGGATACGCTCAATAATAAATGGAACAAAGTGCTCGACACTGAGGAAAAATACGACGATAATTGCCAAACAAATAGCTACCCAAACGCAAGCTGTTGCCCGAATTCGACGACGATGTTGTTGCGCCTATACCGCCGAATAACAATACGGCCGATCAACCAGGTCGACCACCTCATAGTCGAGACAGAGCGGCTAACAACGCCGCACACAAAACCGCACCCCCTCCCCATAAAGGAAAGGAGGTCGCAACCTAGAACCAGAAACACGATTTATGTGAAGACCTGGACAAAAGGGCTGGTAGAACCAGGTCCATTTATGGATCCAGGGAATGCGTTCCCGCACAGTATCAGGGCCATCAAACCAAATATGCAGGTAACTCACCAGTTCGAAACCAACACCGAACACTGCAACCGTCGGGCCCGCGCCACGACAAAGCCAAATACAGGGGTGCTGCACACCCCTTGTGCTTCACCGATGAAGTGCCGGATCATGAATTTCCATAAGGGTTTAAACCCGTGAAAATCGAGGCATACGACGGAACGACAGACCCTGCGGTCTAGGTAGAAGACTTTATTCTTCACATACACATGGCTCGCGGAGACGATCTCCACGCCATCAAATACCTACCCCTCAAGCTAAAAGGACCACCTCGGCACTGGCTAAAAAGCCTCCCCGAAAATTCCATTGAAAGCTAGGAAGAACTTGAGGATGCTTTCAGGGACAATTCCCAAGGGACCTATATCCAACCTCCGGATGCAGACGATCTAAGTCACATAATTCAACAACCCGGAGAGTCAGCCCGTAAGCTTTGGAACCGATTTCTCACTAAGAAGAACCAAATCGTCGACTGTCCGGATGCCGAAGCCATAGCAGCTTTCAAACATAGTGTTCGGGACGAATGGCTGGCCAGACACCTAGGCCAGGAAAAGCCAAGGACAATGGCAGCCTTAACTACACTCATGACCCGCTTTTGCGCGAGAGAGGACAACTGGTTGGCCCGTAGCAGCACTAGTGACCCTGGCACATCCGAAGTCAGGGATGGCAATGGAAAGGCATGACGAAATAAAAACAAACGCCAGAACAGCGGAGAAAGCCCGGACAATATAGCGGTAAACGCCGGATTCAGGGGCTCCAGACCCGGTCAACGGAAAAAGTCACTTAAAAGCAGCAGAGATGGTCCGTCTAGCCTAGATAAAATTCTCGAAAGGTCCTGCCAGATTCATGGCACCCCCGACAAACCAGCCAATCATACCAACAGAGAGTGTTGGGTCTTCAAGCAGGCTGACAAGCTCAACACCGAACACAAGGGGAAGGGACCGCAAAGCAAAGATGAGGACGAATCTCGCCAGCCGAATATAGGGGGACAGGAGAAATTTCCACCGGAGGTCAAAACATTGAACATGATTTATGTCACTCATATCCCAAAGAGGGAGAACAAACGCACACTCCGAGACGTGTATGCTATAGAGCCTGTCCCCCAAATTCAACCCATGGTCGGCCTGTCTGATCACCTTCGATCACAGGGATCATCCGACTAGTATCCGTCACGGGGGCTCAGCTGCCTTAGTGCTCGACCCAATCATTGATGGATACCACCTAACCCGAGTCCTCATAGACGGCGGCAGTAGTCTCAATCTGATATATCAAGACACTGTCCGTAAGATGGGGATAGACCCGTCAAGAATCAAGCAAATCAGCACTACCTTTAAAGGAGTAATACCAAGCATAGAGGCCCGCTGCATGGGCACCTTAACATTGGACGTCGTCTTTGGCTCTCCCGACAACTTTCGAAGCGAGGAGCTAATCTTTGACATTGCTCGGTTTCGAAGTGGCTATCACGCACTACTCGGACGAACGGCCATTGCCTGTTTCAATGCAGTCCTGCACTACGCTTATCTTAAGCTCAAGATGCCTGGACCGCATGGCGTTATCATGGTGGGCGGAAGTACAGAGCGTTCACTTCGTATAGAAGAATACGTGGCGGCTCTAGTAGCCGAAGCACGAAGCGGCCCTTTTAAGCCGAACAGCTCATCGGTCCTCAGGACCGCGGACACAGCCAAACGTGTTCGGTGCACACCTACGTGTAAAAGCTCAGATAAACCTGCTCTTGTTTAGCAACCCTGCCCCCATAGATCGCCGCATAAGAAGACCGTACATGTTTTCCCGTATACATAAATATACACTCAAAATTCCTTGGGTAGTGCTGGGGGCACCTTGCACATAAGAAGTTTATAGTTCGGCTTGGTCCTATTCGGACTCAAGAAGCTACAGTTCACGGTTCGTCAAAACCAACAAACTATACCCACGACCGTACCAGATTCTTTCACCTGGTTGTTTCATTTTTACAGATAGGCCATCATGATATACCCTTCAAGGACACTGCACAACGGAAACAAAGGCGTAGACGTGTAGCAAGGCCCTGTTTCAAGGTTTCTATTTAGATTAAGACCCTGTGTAAACCTTTTTACTTATTATTATCTCTTGTTGTTTCATACCCTCCTGGCATATAAAGCGCCCAAGAAAGATATCGACAGTACTTGCGAACTTACGATTCGCTGTACTAAAATGGATGTTATAGAAGCAACCAGCAGTGTGCTTTGAGAACTATATTCTCACCACAGGCTCTCTCTTCTCACACCGGGTCGTAGCACATGCCTTGAATTCAGGGTTCATTACCGGGGGCTGTACCGAGCCCGGTATATATTGAAAAGTCTGAATACCTTCGGGAGTGTTCGACGTCGCGAGTTTTGACCTTATATGCATCAGCTCCGAATCATGTCTTGGGTCAATAGTTGGGTTTGCTCGGCTCCTGTGCTTGCTACCTTACGTTCCGTTCTATCGGCTAAGGCGGCCAAGGGAGAACTACTGCAATTGTGCCATTGTTCATCCGGATAGGCACCACAGTTAAGAAAGCCGAAAACTGACTGTCATGATAAGGCGAGAGCTGGTCAACCACTCGATGACTCAGCGGAATCTTCGCTATTCCTCCGCATTAATGGAGGACCGGTTTCCTGGTCATGTATGTAAACGCACCGTATTCGGATAAACGCGGACATACCAAGGGCTATATAGTAGCCCCACCGTCCAACTCCTATGGCTAATTGAAAGTGTTAAAGCTCTATAGTCCGATTGCCTAGTTCGCTGCACTAACACCTCCTTCAAGGACCAAGACGTTGGGTCAAGTGTGATCAAGTGCTTTTCCGAAGACCCCCGCATTATACACGAGGGGGCTGAAGCCGACGACTGCAAACTTTCAGGTTATGTACACATATACATAAACGGCCGCACAGGAGGAACTAAAATACTTTACGGGCAAAAGTGTAAACACAACCTTCATTATCATAAGCATTGTTTTTACAATTCAGATACATGTTACTCGAACATAATATTCTTCAAGCACTGACCCTCTATCAAGCGGGCACCCTGTAATACTTCTTCAAAATATTGATCTGGTGTGTCCTGACCCCCGGGCGGACCCCCTGTTGCAATATCGGTGGCCTTCATCTTCGCCCAATACGTCTTCACATGGGCAAGGGCCATCCATGCACCTTCTATGCACGTTGACCGCTTGATAACGTCGATATGCGATACCGCACAAACAAGTTGCTGCACAAAACCAAAATAACTATTAGCAGTTGGTCCCCAGGCCACAGACGGTCCACGACAGCCTTCATGGCAAGTCCGGATATCCTGTGGAGCTCTGCCCATTCGGCCATCTGCTCATTCAACAGCAGCGGACGCCTTGGCATGCTAAATTGCGACCAGAAAAGCCATTCCGCTTCATGGCCTTCTTGGGCCTGGAAAAACAGCGTCGCATGAGAAGCACCCTTCGACAAGTCCAAATATGCATCAGGAGAACTCCACATTTGACCAAGTGGGGCATACTTCGGATCACTAAGTAATTTTTATTTGCTGTTCTTAGTTGTTTTATATCTTTAGCTATGGGTAGGAAACGCAAAATACCAAAAAATTAGTTGTACCTACTGAACCAGTGGTTGAAGAACCACTCAAAATCTATCACACTCCTAAAGTTTTTTACTTGGATCATCTTCGATCCCTTTGTGCTCGTGCTGAAACCCCCACTAGTTTAGTTGAGGGCAAATATTTAGATGAGCATGCTTGTTTTGTGCGACACCGTATATCTGAAAAAGGGAAACTATTATGGGATCAAATTCAACGTTTGCAATGCTATGCTTGTAATTTATGTGAAATATATGAGTTTACTTGTTGTTCTAAAGACCCTAAGAAAAACCTACCCTATCAGTGCTTGTTTAGTGATAATGGAATCGTATCTTCGTATGCTAAGGGTGTTTACAATTACTATGATGTTCAACAAATTGAAGAATTTGTTGCTTTTAAAGGTGCTTATGAGATTGCCTCTTTGATTGAAAAGTATGGTGCTACTCTTTAAAAATCTGAAAATTTTGCCATATTTCAATATTGTCATGATAATTATGCTTCTAATGCCTATGTTAAACCATATATTAAGGACTTCTCCGTTGTCCAAGAAGAGACTAATATTTTGCAGGAAGCTATGGAAGAAGAAATTGATGAAAGAGTGAGCTCATTGGATGAAAAAGATGATGAGGAGAGTGAAGAACAAAAGGAGGAAGAGCGGATTAGGTACCCGTGCCCACCTTCTAATGAGAGTAACCCTCCAACTCCTACATTATTTAATTCCCCTTCGTGCTTACCGAAGGATGATTGCTATGATGATTGCTATGATCCCTTGAATTTGTTTGAAATATCCCTTTTTGATGATGCTTCCTATGCTTTTGGCCAAGATGCCAATATGAATTATGCTTATGGAGATGAACTTGCTATAGTTCCTTATGTTAAACATGAAATTGTTGCTATTGCACCCACGCATGATAGTCCTATTATCTTTTTGAATTCTCCAAACTACACTATATCGGAGAAGTTTGTGCTTATTAAGGATTATATTGATGGGTTGCCTTTTACCATTGCACATGATGATTTTGATGAATGTAATATGCATGTGCTTGATGCTCCTACTTGCAATTATTATGGGAGAGGAACTATTTCTCCACCTCTCTATGTTTCCCATACTATGACATTGCAAGAAACCGCTTATACTATGCATTGACCTTTACTATGTGTGCATGAATTGTTCTTTTATGACATGCCGATGCATAGGAAGAGAGTTAGACTTCGTTGTTGCTTGATATATGTTACTTTGTGCTCACTACTAAATTACAAATCATTATTAATTAAAATTGGCTTTGATATACCTTGGGATCCGGGTGGATCCATTACTTGAGCACTATATGCCTAGCTTAATGGCTTTAAAGAAAGCGCTGCCAGGGAGACAACCCGGAAGTTTTAGAGAGTCATTTATTTCTGTTGAGTGCTTTCATATAGTTTAAAAACAAAAAAATAAAGAGGGGAACCTAAAAACTTTTCAAAAGGGAAAGTGAAAGTGAGAAAGACTAGCATTGTTGAAGTGGGAGCTAGCCTTGAACTTTGTTCATGCTCACGGAAACTTTGTGAATCTTGATTATAGAAACTTTTCAACAAAAATAATTATCCCCTTGTATAATTCCATTGTATTATAAAAATAATGTGCCAAGGTTTGCCTTTAGGATGTTTACAATGCTTGTTGGTTTGTACGGTGCAGGGCAGAAACTTTGCCTGTCGTGCATGATTTTACATTTTTAACTGGAAAGTCAATTGGTTCTTATTCTTTTTTCACTGTCTTTCGATACAACTTGTTTATTTTTCCTAATTTTTGTAGAATTGTTGGGGTACCAGAAGTATGGTGGATGTTCAGATTCCTACAGATTGTTCTGTTTTTGACAGATTCTGTTTTTGATGCATAGTTTGATTGTTTTGATGAATCTATCAATTCATATCAGTGGATTAAGCCATGAAAAAGTTATATTACAGTAGACACAATGCAAAAACAAAATATGAATTGGTTTGCAACAGTACTTAGAGTAGTGATTTGCTTTATTATACTAACAGTTCTTACCAAGTTTTCTTTTCAAGTTTTGTGTGGATGAAGTGTCTAAACGAGGAGGTCTCGATATGAGGAAAAGGAAGAGAGGCAAGAGATCAATCTTGGGGATGCCCGAGGCACCCCAAGTAAAATATTCAAGGAGACTCATGCGTCTAAGCTTGGGGATACCCCGGAAGGCATCCCCTCTTTCTTCAACAAGTATCGATATGTTTTCGTATTCGTTTCGTTTATGCATTATGTGCAAGTCTTGGAGCGTATTTTGCATTTAGTTTTCATTTTTCTTTTATACACCATGCTGGTATGAGATAGTCCTTGGTTGATTTATAGAATGCTCATTGCACTTCACTTAAATCTTTTGAGTGTGGCTTTATAGAGTGCTTCATGTGCTTCACTTATATCATTTGAAGTTTGGATTGCCTGTTTCTCTTCACATAGAAAACCGCCATTTGTAGAATGCTCTTTTGCTTCACTTATATTTCTTAGAGCATGGGCATATCTTTTGTAGAAAGAATTAAACTCTCTTGCTTCACTTATATCTATTTAGAGAGATGACATGAATTGGTCATTCACATGGTTAGTCATAAAATCCTACATAAACTTGTAGATCACTGAATATGATATGTTTGATTCCTTGCAATAGTTTTGCGATATAAATGTGGTGATATTAGAGTCATGCTAGTTGAGTAATTGTGAAATTGAGAAATACTTGTGTTGAGGTTTGCAAGTCCCGTAGCATGCACGTATGGTGAACCGTTATGTAACGAAGTTGGAGCATGAGGTGTTCTTTGATTGTCTTCCTTATGAGTGGCATTCGGGGACGCGCGATGGTCTTTTCCTACCAATCTATCCCTCTAGGGGCATGCGTAGTAGTACTTTGATTTGAGGTCTAAGTAGACTTTTGCAATAAGTATATGAGTTCTTTATGACTAATGTGAGTCCATGGATATACGCACACTCACCCTTCCACTTTGCTAGCCTCTATTGTGCCGCGCAACTTTCGCCGGTATCATGAACCCATTATTTACCTTCCTCAAAACAGCCACCATACCTACCTATTATGGCATTTCCATAGCCATTCCGAGATATATTGCCATGCAACTTCCATCATCATCATATACATGAGTTGAGCATTCATTGTCATATTGCTTTGCATGATCGTAAGATAGCTAGCATCATGTTTTCATGGCTTGTCCATTTTTTGATGTCATCGCTATGCTAGATCATTGCACATCCCAGTACACCGCCGGAAGCATTCATATAAAGTCATATCTTTGTTCGAGAGTTTTAATATTGAATTGTAAGTAAATAAAAGTGTGATGATCATAATTATTAGAGCATTGCCCCAGTGAGGAAAGGATGAAGGAGACTATGATTCCCACAAGTCGGGATGAGACTCCGGACTTTATGAAAAATAAAAGAGGCCAAAGAAGCCCAAATAAAACAGAGGCCAAAGAAGCCCACCAAAAAAAAAGAAGGAAAAATATGAAAAAATAAAAAATAAAAAAATGAGAGAAAAAGAGAGATGGGGCAATGTTACTATCCTTTTACCACACTTGTGCTTCAGAGTAGCACCATGTTCTTCATAGAGAGAGCCTCCTATGCTTTCACTTTCATATACTAGTGGGAATTTTCATTATAGAACTTGGCTTGTATATTCCGATGAAGGCTTCCTCAAACGCCCGAGGTCTTCATGAGCAAACAAGTTGGATGCACACCCACTTAGTTTCCAGTTTGAGATTTCATACACTTATAGCTCTTAGTGCATCCGTTGCATGGCAATCCCTACTCACTCACACTAATATCTATTGATGGGCATCTCCATAGCCCGTTGATACGCCTAGTTGATCTGAGACTATCTTCTCCCTTTTTTCCTCACAACCACCACCATATACCACCATAGTGCTATGTCCATGGCTTGCGCTCATGTATTGCGTAAGAGTTGAAAAAGCTGAAGCGCGTTAAAAAGTATGAACCAATTGCTCGGCTCGTCATCGGGGTTGTGCATGCTGGGAGCATTTTGTGTGACGAAGATGGAGCATATCTAGACTATATGATTTTGTAGGGATGAGCTTTCTTTGGCTATGTTATTTCGATAAGACATAATTGCTTGGTTGGTATGCTTGAAGTATTATTGTTTTTATGTCAAATGATAGACTATTGCCTTGAATCACTCGTGTCTTAATATTCATGCCATGATTAGACATATGATCAAGATTATGCTAGGTAGTATTCCACATCAAAAATTATCTTTTTTATCATTTACCTACTCGAGGACGGGCAGGAATTAAGCTTGGGATGCTGATACGTCTCCGTCGTATCTATAATTTTTGTTCCATGCCAATATTCTTCAACTTTCATACACTTTTGGCAACTTTTTATATTATTTTTAGGACTAACATATTGATCCAGTGCCCAGTGCCAGTTCCTGTCTGTTGCATGTTTTATGTTTCATAGAAACCCAATATCAAACAGAATCCAAACGGGATAAAAACGGACGGAGAATTATTTTAGAATATTTGGGATTTTTTGGAGGAAGAATCAACGCGAAACGGTGTCCGGGGTGGCCACGAGATAGGGGGGCGCGCCCTGGACTCTCGTGGGCCACCCGTAAGGCGGTTGACGCTCTTCTTTTGCCGCAAAAAGCTAATTTTATGAGAAAAATCTGGGCGAAAGATTCACCCCAATCGGAGTTACGGATCTCCAGATATAAAGGAAACGGTGAAGGGGTAGAATCAGAGAACGCAGAAACACAGAGATAGATCCAATCTCGGAGGGGCTCTCACCCCTCCCAAGCCATGGGAGCCAAGGACTGATACGTCTCCAACGTATCTATAATTTTTGATTGCTCCATGCTACTTTATCTACTGTTTTAGGCAATATTGGGCTTTATTATCCACTTTTATATTATTTTTGGGACTAACCTATTAACAGAAGGCCCAGCCCAGATTTGTTGTTTTATGCCTAGCTATTTCAGTGTTTCGAGGAAAAGGAATATCAGACGGAGTCAAAACGGAACGAAATCAACTGGATAAGTTATTTTTTGAAGGAAAGCCACCCGATGGACTTGGAGCACATGTCAGGGAAGAAGAGACGTGCCCACGAGGGTGGGGGGAGCGCCCACCCCCCTGGGGCGCGCCCCCCTGCCTCGTGGCCCCCCCTTCGGTCCACCGACGTACTCCTTTCACCCATATATACCTACGTACCCTAAAACTTCCAGAATAGAAGATAGATCGGGAGTTCCGCCGCCGCAAGCCTCTGTAGCCACAAAAAACCTCTCGGGAGCCCTTCCCGGCACCCTGCCGGAGGGGGGGGGGGGTCCTTCACCGGTGGCCATCTTCATCATCCCGGCGCTATCCATGACGAGGAGGGAGTAGTTCACCCTCGGGGCTGAGGGTATGTACCAGTAGCTATGTGTTTGATCTCTCTCTCTCTCTCTCTCTCTCTCTCTCTCTCGTGTTCCTCTATGGCACGATCTTGATGTATCCCGATCTTTGCTATTGTAGTTGGATCTTATGATGTTTTTCCCCCTCTACTCTCTTGTGATGAATTGAGTTTCCCCTTTGAAGTTATCTTATCGGATTGAGTCTTTTATGAGAACACTTGATGTATGTCTTGCCGTGATTACCTGTGGTGACAATGGGATATCAAGTGCCACTTGATGTATGTTTTGGTGATCAACTTGCGGGTTTTGTGACATTGGGAACCTATGCATAGGGGTTGGCACACATTCTTGACTCTCCGATAGAAACTTTGGGGCACTCTTTGAAGTACTTTTATGTTAGTTGGATGAATCTGAGATTGTGTGATGCATATCGTATAATCATGCCCACAGATACTTGAGGTGACAATGGAGTATCTAGGTGACATTAGGGTTTTGGTTGATTTGTGTCTTAAGGTGTTATTCTAGTACGAACTCTTTTATAGATCGATCCGAAAGAATAACTTTGAGGTGGTTTCGCATCCTACCATAATCTCTACGTTTGTTCTCCGCTATTAGTGGCTTTGGAGTGACTCTTTGTTGCATGTTGAGGGCTTGTTATATGATCTATCTATGTTATTATTGTTGAGAGAACTTTCACTAGTGAAAGTATGAACCCTAGGCCTTGTTTCCTATCATTGCAATACCGTTTACGCTCACTTTTATCATTAGTTACCTTGCTGTTTTTATTATTTCAGATTACAAAAACCTTTATCTACCATCCATATTGCACTTGTATCACCATCTCTTCGCCGAACTAGTGCACCTATACAATTTACCATTGTATTGGGTGTGTTGGGGACACAAGAAACTCTTTGTTATTTGGTTGCAGGGTTGTTTGAGAGAGACCATCTTCATCCTACGCCTCCTACAGATTGATAAACCTTAGGTCATCCACTTGAGGGAAATTTGCTACTGTCCTACAAACCTGTGCACTTGCAGGCCCAAGAACGTCTACAAGAAGAAGGTTGTGTAGTAGACATCAACCTCTTTTCTGGCGCCGTTGCCGGGGAGGTGAGTGCTTGAAGGTATATCTTTAGATCTTGCAATCGAATCTTTTTGTTTCTTGTTTTAGCACTAGTTTAGTTTATGAAAGGAAACTACAAAAAATGGAATTAAGGATGCCTCATATGCTTCATCTTTTTAATGTCTTTCGTGAAAATGATGGGAAGGAAAATTGTGCCCAAGTACTAGAAGAAGAATTACATAGAATGCTTGGCATAAAATATGTGAATGATGAGCATGATTGCAATGTTGTTAGTATGAATTCCTTGAATATCCATGATGCTAATGATACGCAAAGCCACAAGCTTGGGGAAGCTATGTTTGATGAAGATGATATTTTTTGTCCCCCAAGCTTTGATGAGCAAATTTACTATGATGAAAGTATGCCTCCTATCTATGATGATTATTGTGATGACACGTATGCTTTAAAGAATAATGATAACCATGAAACTTGTCAGCTTGATCTTAATTTTCAATCACATGATAGTTATTTTGTTGAGTTTGCTCCCACTACTATTCATGAGAAGAATTTTGCTTATGTGGAGAGTAGTAAATTTTCTATGCTTGTAGATCATGAAAAGAATGCTTTAGGTGCTGGTTATATTGTTGAATTCATTCATGATGCTACTTAACATTATTATGAGGGAGGAACATATGCTTGTAGGAATTGCAATAATATCAAGGTTCCTCTCTATGTGCTTAAATTCTTGAAGCTATGCTTGTGTTACCTTCCTATGCTTGTTGATTATTGTTCCCATCAGTTGTTTGCTCACAAAATCCCTATGCATAGGAAGTGGGTTAGACTTAAATGTTCTAGTCATATGCTTCATGATGCTCCCGTTATGTTTCAATTCTTATCTTTTATGTGAGCATCATTGTCATCGTCATGCCTAGCTAGAAAGGCATTAAAGAAAAGCGCTTGTTGGGAGACAACCCAATATTTATCCTTACTGTTTATGTGTGTCCACATGATTATGCTACTGTAGTAATCGTGTTTTATAGCTTTTGTTTCAATAAAGTGCCAAGTAAGAAGTTTAGGATAGCTTACGGTGATAGTTGTGTTGATCCTGCTGAAAATCAGAAACTTTTGCACCCAGTAAATTAGTTTTTTTAATTCACAGAAACCTGCTCTTGATCTGATTATTTTTGCTATGGATTTCTACACAAATGTTTTAGGACTTCCTAATTTGGTAGGATTTTTGGAGTTCCAGAAGTATACGTTTGATACAGATTACTACAGACTGTTCTGTTTTTGACAGATTCTGTTTTCTATGTGTTGTTTGCTTATTTTGATGAATCTATGGGTAGCATCGGAGGGTATGAACCATAAATAAGTTGGAATACAGTAGATATTACACCAATATGAATTTAGAATGAGTTCATTACAGTACCTAAGTGGTGGTTTTATTTTCTTATACTAACGGAGCTTACGAGTTGTCTGTTGAGTTTTGTGTTGTGGAGTTTTTAAGTTTTGGGTAAGGATTCGATGGACTATGGAATAAGGAGTGGCAAGAGCCTAAGCTTGGGGATTCCCAAGGCACCCCAAGATATTATTCAAGAATAGCCAAAAGCCTAAGATTGGGGATGCCCCGGAAGGCATCCCCTCTTTCGTCTTCGTTCATCGGTAACTTTACTTGGAGCTATATTTTTATTCACCACATGATATGTGTTTTGCTTGGAGCATCATTTTATTTTGTTAGTATTTGCTTGCTGTTAATTAGATTAATGTTTTGCATCTTTAGTTTCAATAAAGAAGTCAAGGATAGCCTTTGCCATGCTTATTTTGCTAGTATACATGTTGCTGTTTGAAAAACAGAAAGTTTACCTCTGTTGCAAAAATTCCCTAGAAAAGTCAGAGAGTGTTATAATGTTGAATCATTTTGCATATTGAGCTATGATAAAATTATTACAGTGGGAATTTTAGTTCAGAATTTTTGGAGTAAGGGAAGTATTGATACTCCTGCATTCTTTACAGACTGTACTGTTTTGGCAGATTGCTGTTATGTTTGCATTGTTTGCATATGTTTGCTTGTTTAATGATTCTATTTGAGGATAGGAGTATTAAATATGCAGAGACATTTAGTATTAAATGTTGAATAATAATGTTAGTGATTTGTTACAGTAGAAAATGATAAGGTTTTGCATTGGTTTATACTAACCTATCTCACGAGTTCTTGTTGAGTTTGTTGTGAATGAAGCTTTTGATAAAAAGAAGAGAAACCATGATATGAAAGGAATTAAGGAGACACAAAATCTCAAGCTTGGGGATGCCCAAGGCACCCCAAGATAATATTTCAAGAAGTCTAAAGCATCTAAGCCTGGGGATGCCCCAGTAGGCATCCCACCTTTCTTCTTCAACAACTATCGGTTAGTATCAGTTGATCCTAAGTTTTTGCTTCTTCACATGAGTTGTGCTATCCTTGCAATGTAGTTTTCTTTAGCTTTGCTTGCTGTTTGAATAAAGTATCAAGATCTGAAATTCTTAAACGAGAGGGAGTCTTCGCATAGTTGCATAATTATTCGACTACTCATTGATCTTCACTTATATCTTTCGGAGTAGTTTGTTGTTTGCTCTAGTTCTTCACTTATATCTTTTAGAGCATGGTGGTAGTTTTATTTTTAAGAAATAGATGAACTCTCATGCTTCACTTATATTATTTTGAGAGTCATTAATAGCATGTTGATTTGCTTAATATTAATATACTTGGTATTCAAGATATGTGAAACTTTCTTTTGAGTGAGTTGAATACTAAGATAAGTTTGATGCTTGATAATTGTTTTGAGAGATGGAGGTGATAATATCAAAGTCGTGCTAGTTGAGTAATTGTGAATTTGAGAAATGCTTGTGTTGAAGTTTGCAAGTCCCGTAGCATGCACGTATGGTTAAAGTTGTGTGACAAATTTGAAACATGAGGTGTACCTGGCTTGTGCATCCTTATGAGTGGCGGTCGGGGATGAGCAATGGTCTTTTCCTACCAATCTATCCCCCTAGGAGCATGCGCGTAGTACTTGGTTTTTGATGACTTTTAAATTTTTGCAATAAGTATATGAGTTCTTGTGACTAATGTTGAGTCCATGGATTATACGCACTTTTACCTTTCCGCCATTGCTAGCATCTTCGGTACCGTGCATTGTCCTTTCTCACCTTGAGAGTTGGTGCAAACTTTGCTGGTGCATCCAAACCCCGTGATACGATACGCTCTATCACACATAAACCTCCTTATATCTTCCTCAAACCAGCCACCATACCTACCTATCATGGCATTTCCATAGCCATTCCGAGATACATTGCCATGCAACTTCCATCATCATCATCATGACATACATTACTTTTGTCATATTGCCATTGCATGATCATGTAGTTGACATTGTATTTGTGGCAAAGCCACCATGCATTATTTTTCATACATGTCACTCTTGATTCATTGCACCATCCTGGTACACCGCCGGAGGCATTCATATAGAGTCATATCTTGTTCTAAGTTTCGAGTTGTAATCCTTATGTTGTAATCAATAGAAGTGTGATGATCATCATTATTAGAGCATTTCCCAAACAAAAAAAAGGCCAAAAAAAGAAAATAAATAAAAGGGCAATGCTACTATCTCTTTTTCCACACTTGTGCTTCAAAGTAGAACCTTGTTCTTCATGTAGTGAGTCTCATATATTGTGCTTCAAAGTAGCACCTTGTTCTTCATGTAGTGAGTCTCATAAGTTGTCTTTTTATACTAGTGGGAATTTTTCATTATAGAACTTGGCTTGTATATTCCTACAATGGGCTTCCTCAAATGCCCTAGGTCTTCATGAGCAAGCAAGTTGGATGCATACCCACTAGTTTTCTTTTGTTGAGCATTCATTTAGCTCTAGTGCATCCGTTGCATGGCAATCCCTACTCCTCATGTTGACATCAATTAATGGGCATCTCCATAGCCCGTTGATTATCCTCGTCAATGTGAGACTTTCTCCTTTTTTGTCTTCTCCACACAATCCCCATCATCATATTCTATTCCACCCATAGTGATACATCCATGGCTCACGCTCATGTATTGCGTGAAGGTTGAAAAAGTTTGAGATTATTTAAGTATGAAACAATTGCTTGGCTTGTCATCGGGGGTATAGAAGTTGGGAACATCTTTGTGTGACGAAAATGAAGCATAGACTAACTATATGATTTTGTAGGGATGAACTTTCTTTTGACATGTTATTTTGAGAAGACATGATTACTTTGATTAGTATGCTTGAAGTGCTACTATTTCTTTTATCAATATGAACTTTTATTTTGAATCATTCGGATCTGAATGTTCATATCACAAGTAAGAAGAATTACATTGAAATTATGCCAAAGTATCACTCCGCATCAAAAATTCTTTTTTATCATTTACCTACTCGAGGACGAGCAAGAATTAAGCTTGGGGATGCTTGATACGTCTCCAACGTATCTATAATATTTGATTGCTCCATGCTACTTTATCTACTGTTTTAGGCAATATTGGGCTTTATTATCAACTTTTATATTATTTTTGGGACTAACCTATTAACAGAAGGCCCAGCCCAGATTTGTTGTTTTATGCCTAGCTATTTCAGTGTTTCGAGGAAAAGGAATATCAGACGGAGTCAAAACGGAACGAAATCAACTAGAGAAGTTATTTCTGGAAGGAAAGCCACCCGATGGACTTGGAGCGCATGTCAGGGAAGAAGAGACGTGCCCATGAGGGTGGGGGGTGCGCCCAGCCCCCTGGGGCGCGCCCCCCTGCCTCGTGCCCCCCCCTTCGGTCCACCGACGTACTCCTTTCACCCATATATACCTACGTACCCTAAAACTTCCAGAACAGAAGATAGATCGGGAGTTCTGCCGCCGCAAGCCTCTGTAGCCACGAAAAACCTCTCGGGAGCCCTTCCCGGCACCCTGCCAGAGTGGGGATCCTTCACCGGTGGCCATCTTCATCATCCCGGCGCTATCCATGATGAGGAGGGAGTAGTTCACCCTCGGGGCTGAGGGTATGTACCAGTAGCTATGTGTTTGATCTCTCTCTCTCTCTCTCTCTCTCTCTCTCGTGTTCCTCTATGGCACGATCTTGATGTATCCCAAGCTTTGCTATTGTAGTTGGATCTTATGATGTTTTCCCCCTCTACTCTCTTGTGATGAATTGAATTTCCCCTTTGAAGTTATCTTATCGGATTGAGTCTTTTATGAGAACACTTGATGTATGTCTTGCCGTGATTACCTGCGGTGACAATGGGATATCAAGTGCCACTTGATTTATGTTTTGGTGATCAACTTGCGGGTTTTGTGACATTGGGAACCTATGCATAGGGGTTGGCACACGTTCTTGACTCTCCGATAGAAACTTTGGGGCACTCTTTGAAGTACTTTTATGTTCGTTGGATGAATGTGAGATTGTGTGATGCATATCGTATAATCATGCCCACGGATACTTGAGGTGACAATGGAGTATCTAGGTGACATTAGGGTTTTGGTTGATTTGTGTCTTAAGGTGTTATTCTAGTGCGAACTCTTTTATAGATCGATCTGAAAGAATAACTTTGAGGTGGTTTCGTACCCTACCATAATCTCTATGTTTGTTCTCCGCTATTAGTGGCTTTGGAGTGACTCTTTGTTGCATGTTGAGGGCTTGTTATATGATCTATCTATGTTATTATTGTTGAGAGAACTTTCACTAGTGAAAGTATGAACCCTAGGCCTTGTTTCCTATCATTGTAATACCGTTTACGCTCACTTTTATCATTAGTTACCTTGCTGTTTTTATTATTTCAGATTACAAAAACCTTTATCTACCATCCATATTGCACTTGTATCACCATCTCTTCGCCGAACTAGTGCACCTATACAATTTACCATTGTATTGGGTGTGTTGGGGACACAGGAGACTCTTTGTTATTTGGTTGCAGGGTTGTTTGAGAGAGACCATCTTCATCCTATGCCTCCTACGGATTGATAAACCTTAGGTCATCCACTTGAGGGAAATTTGCTACTGTCCTACAAACCTGTGCACTTGTAGGCCCAACAACGTCTACAAGAAGAAGGTTGTGTAGTAGACATCAGGGACCAGAGGGTAAACCCTTCTCCCATCTAGGGAGAAGGTCAAGGAAGAACAAGAAGAAGGGGGGCTCTCTCCCCCTTGCTTCCGGTGGCGCCGGAACGCCGCCGGGGGCCATCATCATCACCGCGATCTTCACCTACACCGCCATCATCTTCACCAACATCTCCATCACCTTCCCCCCTCTATCTACAACGGTCCACTCTCCCGCAACCCGTTGTACCCTCTACTTGAACATGGTGCTTTATGCTTCATATTATGTTCCAATGATGTGTTGCCATCCTATGATGTCTGAGTAGATTTTCGTTGTCCTATAGGTGGTTGATGAATTGCTATGAATGATTTAATTTGCTTGTGGTTATGTTGCTGTCCTTTGGTTCCCATCATATGAGCGCGCGCGTGGATCACACCATAGGGTTAGTTGTATGTTGATAGGACTATGACAGAAGCTTCAACCTAGCATAGAAATTGATGCATACGGGATTGAAGGGGGACCAATATATCTTAATGCTATGGTTGGGTTTTACCTTAATGAACGTTAGTAGTTGCGGATGCTTGCTAATAGTTCCAATCATAAGTGCATAGAATTCCAAGTCAGGGATGACATGCTAGCAGTGGCCTCTCCCACATAAAACTTGCTATCGGTCTAGTAAAGTAGTCAATTGCTTAGGGACAATTTCACAACTCCTACCACCACTTTTCCACACTCACTATATTTACTTTATTGCATCTTATCTAAACAGCCCCTACCTTTTATTTACGTGTCCTTTATTATCTTGCAAACTTATCCTATCACACCTACAAAGTACTTCTAGTTTCATACTTGTTCTAGGTAAAGCGAACGTCAAGCGTGCGTAGAGTCGTATCAGTGGCCGATAGGACTTGAGAGAGTATTTGTTCTACCTTTGGCTCCTCGTTGGGTTCGACACTCTTACTTATCGAAAGAGGCTACAACTATCCCGTATACTTGCGGGTTATCAATGAGTAGCCTATTCGGCTTTTAATTCACCAACTGCCTTCTCGGCAGCCGCGTTACTTATCCTGGCTTGCTCCTTGGCCCGAGCAAGCTCAGCCCGAAGGGTCTCCACGACGGCAACACCATCTGCAGTCAAGCATACTATAAATTCCAGCATCATGCTCCTATTTACACACACTGACCGCCCAAAAGACATACCTTGCGCCTCGTTAAGCCGCTTGTTCATGAGTGTGATGTCATCATCCGCCACATTAAGTTGCCGCTTCAGTTCGACAAATTGGGCAGCCCAGGCAGTTGCCGGGGCTGTAGCCGCCTGTGTACAAATTAGCAAAATTATTACCTGAGCATATTTATATTTTGATCCTCTGATCGTCCCATTCGAAAGACAACCAGAGTCTCAGGGGCTACTATCTACACACAGTGCACATTGCGTTTATGGTACAAAACAAGAGGCTAAATTACGTACCTCAAAGCCTCTTCACAGGCTCGTAAAGGCTTCATTCAATCCGCTTTTTACAGATGAAATTCTCTCAATCATCGTACCCATTAAGGTACGATGTTCCTCTGAGATAGGCGCTTGCTGCAGAAGACCCGTCCATATGTCCGGCTGTATATCGGACGGACCGGGACTTTTGTTGTTGGTATCTCTAGGAGCCGAACACCCCGGACCTCGGGCGGCCGAAGAGTCATCTTCTGGCCTGACGCTCCTTCGCGGGTCGGGAGAGATCCTCTGGGACGACACCTTAGGGTCATCCGCCTTATGGGGCGGGGAAGTATGAGGCGGCGTTTCGCTCTCCATCATCTCTGGAAGAAGATCCCCCGAGGACGAAGATTGTTGAGGGAGGCTATAGGCCGAACTGCAAAACATACGTTTCAAAATATTACCCTCACAAACGGGAAAAGAACGGGGTATGCTTATTAAACACCTTTGTTCACTTATGGTTCGGCTGAAGGCTGGCCCCCTTGGGGGCACTGTGCGGCAATATCGCCTCCCGAATTCGGGCCCCCTGATAGGGATTTCTTCCCTCGCTTGGAAGCCTCTGCCTTCAGGTCTTCGGGAGCGCCTCTTTTCTTCCCGTTGGGGGAGGGAATGTTAGATTCTCCTCCCCGTTCACCCTCCAACACGGGAGTTCCGATTTCCTAGGATACGGTGCGTGATGCACCTCTGGTATGAAGGCCACTTTGGGCCTCTCCACTCCTCTCCTTTCCTTCCCTCAATGACACTTGATAGGGTGCCAGAGCCAGCATCCTGGTTAACACTGGGTCCGCTGAGTTTTCGGGAAGAGGGGCTGAACACCTGATCCTCTCCGCCTTCTTTACCCAGCCCTGGCAGAGTACGGTTTTCTGAGTTTTGTTATGAGAAACTTAAACTAAAAACGCGTTCGGAATTGAGTACTTACCGGGGAATCTGGATGGTTGTAGTCAAGGCCTGCGTCCTCTGTGGTGTCTGAATACCTTTTTCGTGACTCGAAGACTAATTCATACATCCCTTCGAGCGTTGTGCCGAAGAAGCGTTTAATGGTTCACGGTCCTTCCAGATTGAATTCCCACATACGGAGAGGTCGGCGCTGGGATGGCAAGACCCGAAGGACTAACATAACTTGGATTACCTTGACGAGGTCGATGTCCTTCTTAATAAGGTGTCGAATGCGGCTTTGCAGTATTTGAACTTCATCTGGCGACCCCCAGTCCAGCCCCTTATTGATCCACGATGCAAGCTGTGGCGGAGGGCCGGATCGGAAGGCGGGTGAAGCCACCCACTTGGTACCACGGGGCTCTATGATATAAAACCACTCCCATTGTCATAGTCCGGAAGTTGCGGTGAAGGAACCCTTTGGCCAGACGACATCAGTCGATTTGCTTATTAGAGTACCTCTGCACTCTGCGTGTCTCTCGTCTATTATCCTCGGCCTTACATCGAAGGTCTTGAGCCACAAGCCGAAGTGTGGAGAGATACGGAGGAAAGCCTCACATACAATAATAAATGATGAGATGTGAAGGAGGGAGTCCGGAGCTAGATCATGGATATCTAGTCCGTAGTAAAACATGAGCCCTCGAACGAAGGGATTGAGGGAGAAACCTAGCCCTCGAAGGAAGTGAGGGACAAATACGACCCTCTCATTAGGCCTGGGAGTAGGGATAACCTGCCCTGGTGCAGGAAGCCTGTGAGGGATTTCCGCGGTTCCTTCGTGATGTCCTCCTCGGTGACAGAGGAACACGTCCACCATCCTTGAAAGCTGGATCCGTACATGGCCTGAGGTTCGAAGCGAGAGGGGAAAGCGGGTCTCGGCCTCCTTATAAATATGACGAATATCAAACACCCCCTACGTGGCCTTAAAACATTCCTATTCCCAAGGAATCATACCAACGGGACGGTTGGGTTACCCATGCCCGTGTTGATGAGAATCCCGTAATAAGGGGACACAATCTCCGCTTCGACAAGACGTGCCAATAAAAACCGCCTAGCGAAGCGTGGAGCAGCAGGCAGGAAAAGCGATTCGAAATAATGGCTGGACGATGACATAATGTCGTGTTGTAAAAGCTGTCAGCGGATGGGACTCATGCAAACATTATGCTCTCCACGGTGGTATATGGAATTTGCAAAGCCGGACACGATTCTTATGTTCAAGATCTAGTTTGGAGTATTCGGAGAAGGAACCCGCCTTGCAATGCCGAAGACAATCTGCACACCGGACTCGTCGTCATTGAAGCCTAGTTCAGGGGCTACTGAGGGAGTCCTGGATTAAAGGGTCCTCAGATAGCCGGATTATATGCATATGTCATACTGTTGGACTATGAAGATACAAGATAGAAGACTTCGTCCCGTGTCCAGATGGGACACTCCTTTGCGTGGAAGGCAAGCTTGGCAGTTAGGATATGAAGATTCCTTTCTCTGTAACCGACTCTGTGTAACCCTAGCCCCCTCCGATGTCTATATAAACCGGAGGGTTTAGTCTATAGGACGAGAACAATCATAACCATAGGCTAGCTTCTAGGGTTTAGCCTCTACGATCTCGTGGTGGATCAACTCTTGTAATACTCATATCATCAAGATCAATCAAGCAGGAAGTAGGGTATTACCTCCATCGAGAGGACCCGAACCTAGGTAAACATTGTGTCCCCCGCCTCCTGTTACCATTAACCTTAGACGCACAGTTCGGGACCCCCTACCCGAGATCCGCCGGTTTTGACACCGACACCCACGTTTTGAAGAATCTAGAGTTCCTCTTATTTACAAGAAGATTGCCATCACTCAACAAAATGATTCGGCAGCCCACCTCTTCCTCGCTCGAATAGACACACACACACATGTACAACTCGGTCATATGTCCCTTCTTCCTCGCGTTCTTCCTACCAAAACCCTCAGGCCCTCCCCCCCCCCCTTCGCCCGCTGAATTCCTTCCAACGGATATAGATTTTGCGTTTCCAGCGAGTTCCCCACCGATTCCCGCCCACCCGTAGTGCCATCAGCGAGGAGCGGTGCCATGGGGGATGGAGGAGCTCACCCTAGGCCATTAATGCCAGCGAGGAGCAACGTCTATGGGGAAGGAGGAGTTCAGCGAGGAGGAGCGCCGGTGAGCAAGGAGCAAGCCGGGAGGAGCAGGCCTGCAGTCCCACGAATTGGATTGTACCTGTATTGTAGCTAGAAGCCAGCGCTCGAGAAGCTCAAGTGTTGCCGAACAAATTCTCAGCGCCAGGTGAAGCGAGAAGCAAGTTCAGAAGCTGCATCTGAGAAGCTTTTGAGAAGTTGTAGGACATCAGAACAGGCTCTAAGTCACGTGTCCTCAACTGTTATCATTAAAGCATTTATAATTGACCCACGTATGCATGCGCACCCGTGCCCCGCATGTCGTCCATGTAAAACGGCCGGAACATTGCATGTGGGATTGTGGGGTACCCTTCCATCACTACAAGAGGACATACCTTTGGTAACACCGTCTTGTGTTACTACAGGTCCAAAAGTGTGTTACTAGGCCATATAGTAACACAGTTTCAAATGTGTTCCATTATACCGTGTTACTAAGTGGTGTCAACTGTCACACATAATAATTGTTTTTTTTACTATACACACATAATAATTGTTACCATATGTTAAAAAATGTGTTACAGTTGCATTATAGTAACATGTGTGTTATGTGTTACCGAACACACCGGTAACACACTTTTGTAATTATAGTAACACCGTAGTAACATATTTTGATAGACGTAGAACAGCGGTGGTAACATGTTTCTGTGACTATCGTAACACAACTGGTAACACATTTTTTTAGCATCGGAACACAACTAGTAACATAATATCCATGTATCGTAACACTATAATTATAGTTGTCAACTACTCTAGTAACAAATTTTGTAGCTATAGTAACATCATCAGTAACACTACTATATCAATATAGTAACATAATTAATGTATTTGCTTTTTATTAGTAACAACAAAATTGGATACCCATTTTATGGAATATAAATTTATTTAATAAAATCAATGCAATTGCATAAATTGTTAATCATTTTATGCTTGGCAGCATATCAAAATGATATTTATTTAAATTGAAGCAGAACACATACAAAAATTCGTACGAAGATATTTATTACGAATATAGAAAAGTGTATGATACATATGCATTACAATAAAGATATCAGTCATATAATTTTGAGGATAGAAAACACAACTATGGGGAATATTACACTATCGCATTTGCATCAATTCGATGAAAGAAAAAGATCTTCTGGATGATATTACACTTTTAAATCTATCAATGTAAACTACAACTATTGGTAGCTAAAATCTTCAAATTTTATTTGCTTCTTGATCCAAGAATTCAGCTGCAAATCAACCATCCTTCTCTTGAATCTGTAGAAGAAAATTGCACCTTAGATGTGTGATTAAATGTACACAAATATGATTTCAGAATGTGGAAGGGAAGATTGTAACTTACGAAAGTTGAAGGCCAGGCAATTAAGTATCCTAAAGTGAAAGCCTCGCCAATTGTCTTGCAATCAGAAACTTCCCTTACCAACTCCTCATTATCAAGAATAGGTTCGTCTATGCGCACAAGAGCAAATTCAGCACCTAACTCAATACCACCAGCCTTAGTTCTTGGATCAGTACTCCGAATAGTACCATACGCAACATTCCGCTTGTTGGGATATGTTGAAGTCTTTAAGACTACTTTGGAAGCAACCTATATTATGATCAATATTAGCATTCTATGACATGATAATATAATTTGCATGAATAATATGAGATCTTTTAAATATCAACCCAGTAAGGTGCCCTAAGAAACTAAATAAACTGGACCCGACAACGAAGTCTAATGCCCAAGGTCACCTCACTAGCTCATGCTTGGTTAAATTTATCGTTACTTGCCTACAGCAGATGGAGCAAAAATTGTAAAAAAAAATCCATTTTTCAAGCAGGCATGATAATGATGGTTTGGGTTGGTAACTTGGGTGCAGTAAACCATGCTACTTGGTGAATCTTTACCTTGATGGAAGAAGAATGCCTTCTTTTTGAGCGGTGTGGGTGTTCAGTTCTAGTCCTTTGCTGGTTCGGTCTTGAAAGATATTCACCCATAATATTCCTCGTTTCCATCACCTACCAAGATACAATAATATTAGATGGAATGATATTCATACCTTGAAGCTACAGAAAGCTACAACTTCAAAACTCAAAAGGCACGAAAATTACCTCTAGCACAGAATCAATAACTAGGTCTTGTGGTGATGATGAATTTTTTTGAATTTGTAATTGGTTGACATTATGGTCACCAACCTAGTTCCATGACACAACAATGGTAAGCAAGCAATTATTTTATATTCTATCTTTGTGACATGAGTAAGAGTAACTACAGGCATAGCCTATTCATGCGAACATGATAAATTATTACCCTCAGGAATGTAAGAAGGCACGGTACCTGTGTCGTGCCCAGCAGCACGGCAGAGGATCCAGTTCCCCACTACCCCCTCCTCCGCTGCCGCTTCCAACAGGGTGCATTCGCCCCTTCCGCCGCCGCCATTGCCTGGTGCGGTGACGCCACCGCGCGCCACAAGGAGCCCAGGACCAGCACGCCGGCGCCTCCCCCTACGACCGCGCGAGCGCTACTGCGTGCTGGTCCAGCGACCCCCGCCGTCCAGGGGACGCCATCGCCGCAGCCTGGTCTCGAAAATCCAGGTACTCCAGCCATTCTCCGGTTGCCTCCCTCCTCTCAGAACTCCAGGCAGGACGACCAGTCGACCAGGATGACGCCTCCCTCCTCTCCTGACCAGGACGCTGGTAATAGAAGCATCTTTATGTCATACTTCAACTTGTGAAGATTGTGAACTACTAGAATTAGGAATATTAGGGAAAGGAACTAGAAATTATTAGTGTATATGATAAATAATGCCGCTATTCACATTGTCTTGATTGTCCGATTGCAGCTGCTTTTTGCTAGTTGCGTATATCTGGATCTTGTGCTTGCTAATTGATAGTATATTTGTAGTTACTGGTTGCTTAGTGTTTTATTACAATTTGTTTATCTATTGATTGGAGTGTCTATTAGTAATATGGCTTAAAAAACTGGACATCGAACCGGCTTCTCCAATGTCTTGAGACCGAGCCAGATCAGGTTTCAGAGTGGCAGCTTCATGGCTTGCTGATGTGCTTCTTTTTTAAGTTCTAAATAGGACCCTTGTAGAAGTAAACTAGTACTACTAGACCATCCGACCCATCAATGTCTGTTGTTGCAATAAAGACCAAACCAAGTCTGTTTAAGGAATTATAGGAAGACATGTTCATGTTAGTTTTGTCCCTTGTCACTCAGCACAGTAACTACATTTCCTTTTGTTACAGTGTATCAATGGATTTAGAATCTATAAAGGAGCTATTGCTTTCTCCTAGACCAAGTGAGGAATATGTGGCTGGTGTTGCTGGTTTTCTTGACTTTGCATACATCGGGAAAAGTTCTGATGCCAACATCCGTTGCCCATGCGTCATATATGTCAATGGATCATTACAGAAGCGGGAGGACGTGTACGATCACTTGGTTTGTAGCGGATTTTCACCTGGATATACTATTTGGGGTTGCCATGGGGAAACAACATCATTCATCTCTGCTAATAAACAAGGTGAAACTCCAACACACATGAGAAGTAACAAAAGGTCACAATCACAGTTTGAAGGAACAAAATCTAATATGCGTTAGTTAGTGGAAGATGTTTTCTGTGCACCTCCAACAATAGAACCCGAAGCCCAAAATACGTCTAAACAAGGACCAGACACTGAATCACAAGCTTTCTATGACCTTTTCAGAGATGCAGATCAACCTTTATGGCCAGGATGTGAACTATCCATCTTTTCTCGTGTTGTTATTCTCTTCCACATAAAAGCCACTAACAAGTGGAGCAATAAATCTTTAAATGATTTGCTAGCAGTTCTGCAGAAAGCAATTCCTAATGGTAAGAATTTACCTAGTACATTTTCTGAGGCGAAGAAGATCATTGGAAAGCTTGGGTTAGTTATGTGAGAATTCATTCTAGTGAAAATAACTGCCAGCTTTATAGGAAAGAGAAAGCGAGTGATGATTTTTGTTTAGTGTGTGGAACTTCAAGGTGGAAGAACATACCAGATAAAACTAATTTGACTAAGAACGAAAGAAGGAAGGCAATCCCAAGGAAGGTGTTACGGTACTTTCCAATTAAGCCAAGGCTTAAGAGGCTTCTCATGCACAAAGATACAGCTACAGCTTTAAGATGGCATGACAAAGAGCGCACAAAGGATGGAGCATCGCGTCATATAGATGATTCAGAGGTTTGGAAGGCCATTGATTCTAAGTATAAACACATTGCGTCATACCCCCGGAACATGAGGTTTGGAGTAGGAGCTGATGGGTTCAATCCATTTGGTAAGATGAGTTCCAAACATAGCTGTTGGCCCGTGGTCTTAGTGCCCTATAATCTTCCTCCATGGTTATGCATGAAAGCCTCCTCTCTTCTGCTTACTTTGATTATTCCAGGTTACCCTGGAAAGAACTTCCATGTATTCATGGAACCAGTTTATGAGGAACTAGCTGAGTTGTTTGAAGTTGGAATGTTAACATATGATGCATCTCGAGATGAGACGTTCCAGCTTTATGTGGTTGTGTTGTGTACTGTGAGTGAATACCCTGGGCTTGCAATTGCTTCAGGACATAGCACCAGTTCTGAGTCCAGTTGTTTCTGTTGGGGAACGTAGCAGAAATTCAAAATTTTCTACGCAACACCAAGATCAATCTATGGAGATTCTAGCAACAAGAGAGGGAGAGGATGAGCATCTTCATACCCTTGAAGATCATTAACCAGAAGCGTTTCAAGAACGCAGATGATGGAGTCGTACTCGCGGCGATTCAAATCGCGGAAGATCCGATCTAGCGCCGAATGGACGGCGCCTTCGTGTTCAACACACGTACAGCCCGGGGACGTCTCCTCCTTCTTGATCCAGCAAGGGGAGAGGATAAGTTGAGGGAGAACTCCGACAGCACGACGGCGTGGTGGTGGTGGAGCTCGTGGTTCTCTAGCAGGGCTTCGCCAAGCACTACGGAGGAGGAGGAGGTGTTGGAGGAGGGAGAGGGCTGCGCCAAGGGAAGGGTGTGCGGCTGCCCTCTCTCTCCCTCACTATATATAGGGGTAAGGGGGTGGAGGTGGCGCCCTAGGGTTCCCTAGGGGAGGGGCGGCGGGCACAGGGGAAACCCTAGATGGGTTTGGGCGCCCCCACCCCCTAGGAAACTTGCCCCCCAAGCCGGGAAGGGGGGATGCCCTAGGGGAGGCACCCCCACCTCTCCTGGCTACGTGAGAGAGGCTGGGAGGCGTGCACCACCCCTCAGTGGGCTGGTTTCCCCCTTCCCCTTTGGTCCATGAGGCCCTCCAACACTTGCCTGGGCTCCCGAAACACGTTTCGGTCATGCTGGCCATAGCCTGGTACCCCCGGAACACTTCCGGACTCCAATACCCTTCGTACAATATATCGATCTTCACCGCCGGACCATTCCGGAACTCCTCGTGACGTCCGGGATCACATTCGGGACTCCGAACAACCTTCGGTAACCACATACTATTTCCCATAACAACTCTAGCGTCACCGAACCTTAAGTGTGTAGACCCTACGGGTTCGCGAATCATGCAGACATGACCGAGACAACTCTCTGGCCAATAACCAACAGCGGGATCTGGATACCCATGTTGGCTCCCACATGTTCCACGATGATCTCATCGGATGAACCACAATGTCAAGGATTCAATCAATCCCGTATTCAATTCCCTTTGTCTAGCGGTATAGTATTTGCCCGAGATTCGATCGTCGGTATCCCGATACCTTGTTCAATCTCGTTACCGGCAAGTCTCTTTACTCATTCCGTAACACATCATCCCGTGATCAACCCCTTGGTCACATTGTGCACATTATGATGATGTCCTACCGAGTGGGCCCAGAGATACCTCTCCGTCACACGGAGTGACAAATCCCAGTCTCGATTCGTGCCAACCCAACAGACACTTTCGGAGATACCCGTAGTGCACCTTTATAGCCACCCAGTTACGTTGTGACTTTTGGTACACCCAAAGCATTCCTACGCTATCCGGGAGTTACACAATCTCATGGTCTAAGGAAATGATACTTGACATTAGAAAAGCTTTAGCATACGAACTACACGATATTTGTGCTAGGCTTAGGATTGGGTCTTGTCCATCACATCATTCTCCTAATGATGTGATCCCGTTATCAACGACATCCAATGTCCATGGTCAGGAAACCGTAACCATCTATTGATCAACGAGCTAGTCAACTAGAGGCTTACTAGGGACATGGTGTTGTCTATGTATCCACACATGTATTTGAGTTTCCTATCAATACAATTATAGCATGGATAATAAACGATTATCATGAACAAGGAAATATAATAATAATAACTAATTTATTATTGCCTCTAGGGCATATTTCCAACAGTCTCCCACTTGCACTAGAGTCAATAATCTAGTTCACATCGCCATGTGATTAACACTCATAGGTCATATCGCCATGTGACCAACATCCAAAGAGTTTACTAGTGTCAATAAACCAGTTCACATCATCATGTGATTAAGACTCAACGAGTTCTGGGGTTTGATCATGTTTTGTTTGTGAGAGAGGTTTTAGTCAACGGGTCTGCAACATTCAGATTCGTATGTACTTCACAAATTTCTAGGTCATATTGTAAATGCTGCTTCCACATTCCACTTGGAGCTATTCCAAATGGTTGCTACACTATATGTATCCGGTTTGCTACTCAGAGTCATTCGGATAGGTGTTAAAGCTTGCATCAACATAACCCTTTACGCCGACCTCCATAATCGGGAAACATGTCCTTATTACTCCAAGGACAATTTTGACCGCTGTCCAGTGATCCATTCCTGGATCACTCTTGTACCCCCTTGCTAGACATGTGGCAAGGCACACATCAGGTGCGGTACTCAGCATAGTATACTGTAGAGCCTACGTCTAAAGCATAGGGGACGACCTTCATCCTTTCTCTCTCTTCTGCCGTGGTCGAGCTTTAAGTCTTAACTTCATACCTTACAACTCAGGCAAGAACTCCTTCTTTGACTGATCCATCTTGAACACCTTCAAGATCATGTCAAGGTATGTTCTCATTTGAAAGTACCATTAAGAGTTTTTTATCTATCCTCACAGATCTTGATGCTCAATGTTCAAGCAGCTTAATCCAGGTTTTCTATTGAAAAACACTTTTTAAACAACCCTATATGCTTTCCAGAAACTCTACAACATTTCTGATCAACAATATGTTAGCAACATATACTCATCAGAAATTCTATAGTGCTCCCACTCACTTCTTTGGAAATACAAGTTTCGCATAAACTTTGTATAAACCCAAAATCTTTGATCATCTCATCAAAGCGCACATTCCAACTCCGAGATGCTTACTCCAGTCCTTAGAAGGATCGCTGGAGCTAGCATACCTTTTAGCATCCTTAGGATCGACAAAACCTTTCTAATTGTATCACATACAACCTTTCCTTATGAAAACTGGTAAGGAAACTCGTTTTGACATCCATCTGGCAGATTTCATAAATGCAGCTAATGCTAACATGATTCCGGCGGACTTAAGCATCGCTACGGATGAGAAAATCTCATCGTAGTCAACTCCTTGAACTTGTGAAAAAACTCTTTGCCACAAGTTGAGCTTCATAGACGGTGACATTACCGTCCACGTCCGTCTTCTTCTTACAGATCCACTTATCTCAATGGCTTGCCAATCATCGGGCAAGTCCACCAAAGTCTATGCTTTGTTCTGATACATGGATCCTATCTCGGATTTCATGGCTTCTAACCATTTGTCGGAATATGGGCCCACCATCTCTTCTCCATAGCTCGTAGGTTCATTGTTGTCCAGCAACATGACCTTCAAGATAGGATTACTGTACCACTCTGAAGTAGTACGCATCCTTGTCACCCTACGAGGTACAGTAGTGACTTGATCCGAAACTTCAATTGGTGTGGGCGCTACAGGAACAACTTCCTGTGCCCTGCAACACACTAGTTGAAGTGATGGTTCAATAACCTCATCAAGTCTCCACCATGCTCCCACTCAACTTTCGGAGACAAACTTTTCCTCGAGAAAGGACCCGATTCAAGAAACAATCCCTATTGCTTTCGGATCTGAATTAGGAGGTATACCCAACTGTTTTGGGTGTCCTATGAAGATGCATTTTATCCGCTTTGGGTTCGAGCTTATCAACCTGAAACTTTTTTCACATAAGTGTCACAGCCTCAAACCTTTAAGAAACGACAACTTAGGTTTCTCCAAACCATAGTTCAAATGGTGTCGTCTCAACGGAATTACGTGGTGCCCTATTAAAGTGAGTGCGGTTGTCTCTAATGCCTAACCCATGAACGATAGTGGTAATTCGATAAGAGACATCATGGTACGCACCATATCCAATAGGGTGCAACTATGATGTTCGGACACACCATCACACTATGGTGTTCCAGGCGGTATTAATTGTGAAACAATTTCCACAATGTCTTAATTGCGTGCCAAAGCTCGTAACTCAGATACTCATCTCTATGATCATATCATAGACATTTTATCCTCTTGTCACGATGATCTTCAACTTCACTCTGGAATTACTTGAACCATTCAATAATTCAGACTTGTGTTTCATCAAGTAAATATACTCAGTATCTACTCAAATCATCCGTGAAGTAAGAACATAACGATATCCACTGCGTGCCTCAGCACTCATTGGACTGCACACATCAAAATGTATTACTTCCAACAAGTTGCTTTCTTGTTCCATTTTACTGAAAATGAGGCTTTCAGTCATCTTGCCCATGTGGTATGATTTGCATGTCTCAAGTGATTCAAAATCAAGTGAGTCCAAATGGTCCATTTGCATGGAGTTTCTTCATGCATATATACCAATAGACATGGTTCGCATGTCTCAAACTTTTCAAAAAACGAGTGAGTCCAAAGATCCATCAACATGGAGCTTCTTCATGCGTTTTATACCAATATGACTTACATAGAAGTGCCACAAGTAGGTGGTACTATCATTACTATCTTATATCTTTTGGCATGAACATGTGTACTATAATCGATATTCAATAAACCATTCATTTTAGGTGCAAGACCATTGAAGGTATTATTCAAATAAACAGAGTAACCATTATTCTCCTTAAATGAATAACCGTGTTGCGATAGACATAATCCAATCATGTCTATGCTCAACGCAAACACCAAATAACAATTATTTAGGTTTAACACCAATCTCGATGGTAGAGGGAGCATGCGATGCTTGATCACATCAACCTTGGAAACACTTTCAACACATATCGTCAGCTCACCTTTAGCTAGTCTCCATTTATTCGGCAGCCTTTTATTTCGAGTTACTAACACTTAGCAACCGAACCGATATCTAATACCCTGGTGCTACTAGGAGTACTAGTAAAGTACACATTAACATAATGTATATCCAATATACTTCTATCGACCTTGCCAGCCTTCTCATCTACCAAGTATCTAGGGTAATTCTGCTCCAGTGACTGTTCCCCTTATTACAGAAGCACTTAGTCTCGGGTATGGGTTCAACCTTGGGTTTCTTCACTAGAGCAGCAGCTGATTTGCCATTTCTTGAAGTATCCCTTCCTGCCATTGCCCTTCTTGAAACTAGTGGTTTCACCAACCATCAACAATTGATGCTCCTTCTTGATTTCTACTTTCTCGGTGTCATACATCGCGAATATCCAAGGATCATCATATCTATCCCTGATATGTTATAGTTCATTACGAAGCTCTAGCAGCTTGGTGGCAATGACTTTGGAGAAACATCACTATCTCATCTGGAAGATCAACTCCCACTTGATTCAAGTGATCGTTGTACTCATACAATCTGAGCACAAGCTCAACGATTGAGCTTTTCTCCCTTAGTTTGCAAGCTAAGAAAATCGTCGGAGGTCTTATACCTCTTGACGTGGGCACGAGCCTGAAATCCCAATTTCAGCCCTCGAAACATCTCATATGTTCCGCCACGTTTCAAAATCGTCTTTGGTGCCTCAACTCTAAACCGTTTAACTGAACTATCACGTAGTTATCAAAACGTGTATGTTAGATGTTCGCAACACCCAAGACGACGTTCGAGGTTCAGCACACTGAGCAGTGCATTAAGGACATAAGCATTCTACAAAACAACGAGGACAATCCTCAGTTTACAGACCTAGTCCGCCTAATTGCTACTATCAACTTTCAACTGAATTTTTTTCTCTAGGAACATATCTAAACAGTAGAACTAAAGCGCGACCTTTCGAAATAATTTGCAAAGATCTTTTGACTATGTTCAGGATAATTAAGTTCATCTTATGAACTCCCACTCAGATAGACATCCCTCTAGTTATCTAAGTGATTACATGATCCGAGTCAACTAGGCCGTGTCTGATCATCACGTGAGATGAACTAATCATCATCAGTGAACATCTTCATGTTGATCGTATCTACCATACGACTCATGCTCGACCTTTCGGTCTCTTGTGTTCCGAGGCCATGTCTGTACATGATAGGCTCATCAAGTCAACCTGAGTGTTTTGCGTGTGTAAATCTGGCTTACACCCGTTGTATGTGAACGTTAGAATCTATCACACCCGATCATCACGTGGTGCTTCGAAATAACGAACTTTCGCAACGGTGCATAGTTAGGGGGAACACTTTCTTGAAATTTTCATGAGGGATCATCTTATTTACTACCGTCGTTCTAAGCAAATAAGATGCATAAACATGATAAACATCACATGCAATCAAAAGTGACATGATATGGCCAATATCATTTTGCTCCTTTTGATCTCCATCTTCGGGGCTCCATGATCATCATCGTCACCAGCATGACACCATGATATCCATCATCATGATCTCCATCATCGTGTCTCCATGAAGTTGTCTCGCCAACTATTACTTCTACTACTATGGCTAACAGTTTAGCAATAAAGTAAAGTAATTACATGGCGTTGTTCATTGACACGCAGGTCATACAATAAATTAAGACAACTCCTATGGCTCCTGCCGGTTGTCATACTCATCGACATGCAAGTCGTGATTCCTATTACAAGAACATGATCAATCTCATACATCACATATCATTCATCACATTCTTTTTGGCCATATCACATCACATAGCATACCCTGCAAAAACAAGTTAGACGTCCTCTAATTGTTGTTTGCATGTTTTACGTGGCTGCTATGGGTTTCTAGCAAGAACTTTTCTTACCTACGCAAAAACCACAATGTGATATGTCAATAGCTATTTACCCTTCATAAGGACCTTTTTCATCGAATCCGATCCGACTAAAGTGGGAGAGACTGGCACCCGCTAGCCACCTTATGCAACAAGTGCATGTCAGTCGGTGGAACCTGTCTCACGTAAGCGTACGTGTAAGGTCGGTCCGGGCCGCTTCATCCCACAATACGGTCGAAACAAGAAAGGACTAGTAATGGTAAGCATATTGAACAAAAATCAACACCCACAACAATTTGTGTTCTCCTCGTGCATAGAAACTACGCATAGACCTAGCTCATGATGCCACTGTTGGGAAACGTAGCAGAAATTCAAAATTTTCTACGCAACACCAAGATCAATCTATGGAGATTCTAGCAACAAGAGAGGGATAGGATGAGCATCTTCATACCCTTGAAGATTGCTAAGCGGAAGCGTTTCAAGAACGCGGATGATGGAGTCATACTCGCGGCGATTCAAATCGTGGAAGATCCGATCTAGCGCCGAACGGACGGCGCCTCCGCGTTCAACACACGTACAGCCCGGGGACGTCTCCTCCTTCTTTATCCAGAAAGGGAAGAGGAGAAGTTGAGGGAGAACTCCGACAGCACGATGGCGTGGTGGTGGTGGAGCTCGTGGTTCTCCAGCAGGGCTTCGCCAAGCATTACGGAGGAGGAGGTGTTGGAGGAGGGAGAGGGCTGCGCCAAGGGAAGGGTGCGCGGCTGCCCTCTCTCTCCCTCACTATATATAGGGGTAAGGGGGGTGGAGGAGGCGCCCTAGGGTTCCCTAGGGGAGGGGCGACGGCCACAGGGGAAACCCTAGATGGGTTTGGGCGCCCCCACCCCCTAGGAAACTTGCCCCCCAAGCCGGGAAGGGGGGCTGCCCTAGGGGAGGCGCCCCCACCTCTCCTGGTTACGTGAGAGAGGCTGGGAGGGGCGCACCACCCCTTAGTGGGCTGGTTTGCCCCTTCCCCTTTGGCCCATGAGGCCCTCCAACACTTGCCGGGGCTCCCGAAACACCTTTCGGTCATGCTGGCCATAGCCTGGTACCCCCGGAACACTTCCGGACTCCAATACCCTTCGTCCAATATATAGATCTTCACCGCCGGACCATTCCGGAACTCCTCATGACGTCCGGGATCACATCCGGGACTCCGAACAACCTTCGGTAATCACATACTATTTCCCATAACAACTCTAGCGTCACCGAACCTTAAGTGTGTAGACCCTACTGGTTCGGGAATCATGCAGACATGACCGAGACAACTCTATGGCCAATAACCAACAGCGGGATCTGGATACCCATGTTGGCTCCCACATGTTCCACGATGATCTCATCGAATGAACCACGATGTCAAGGATTCAATCAATCTCGTATTCAATTCCCTTTGTCTAGCGGTATAGTACTTGCCCGAGATTCGATCGTCGGTATCCCGATACCTTGTTCAATCTCGTTACCGGCAAGTCTCTTTACTCGTTCCGTAACACATCATCCCGTGATCAACCCCTTGGTCACATTGTGCACATTACGATGATGTCCTACCGAGTGGGCCCAGAGATACCTCTCCGTCACACGGAGTGAAAAATCCCAGTCTCGATTCATGCCAACCCAACAGACACTTTCGGAGATACCCATAGTGCACCTTTATAGCCACCCAGTTACGTTGTGACATTTGGTACACCCAAAGCATTCCTACGGTATCCGGGATTTGCACAATCTCATGGTCTAAGGAAATGATACTTGACATTAGAAAAGCTTTAGCATACGAACTACACGATCTTTGTGCTAGGCTTAGGATTGGGTCTTGTCCATCACATCATTCCCCTAATGATGTGATCCCGTTATCAACGACATCCAATGTCCATGGTCAGGAAACCGTAACCATCTATAGATCAACGAGCTAGTCAACTAGAGGCTTACTAGGGACATGGTGTTGTCTATGTATCCACGCATGTATCTGAGTTTCCTATGAATACAATTATAGCATGGATAATAAATGATTACCATGAACAAGGAAATATAATAATAATAACTAATTTATTATTGCCTCTAGGGCATATTTCCAACAGTTTCCCGTGTAGTGATGAAACTTGGTCTTTGCGCTTGAAACATGGGGGGATGTTCTGTTTCATGGGACATCGCCGATTTCTACACCAAGACCATGAGTTCCGCTATGAATCTGACTTGTTTGATGGATTGGAGGAACACAAAATAGAACCAACTCTTTATTATAAAGTTGGAGTTTTAGATAAGATAAAATCAATTAAGAACTTCAATGATTCCAAAACTTGGAATTTTGTTAACGGGTTTTTCTCTCATTTGACTTATTGGGACTACAATTTGCTCCGCCACAATCTAGATATTATGCACATTGAAAAGAATGTATGTGAAAATATATATGGGACACTTCTAGGAATAGAGGGCAAGTTAAAGGATAATTTAAAGGCACGACTTGACCTGCAGGACATGAAAATCAGGCCAGAGCTACATCCTCAAAAAAAAACAATGACAAGTATTTTCTTCCTCCTGCTTCTTATACGTTGTCAAAGAAACATAAGCATCAGTTTTGCAAAGTACTTCATGATATAAGAGTACCAGATGGGTATTCGGGGAACATCTCAAGATGTGTAAATGTTTCTGAAGGGAGAATTTCAAGCCTTAAAAGCCATGATTGTCATATTCTGATGCAACAACTATTGCCTGTTGCATTGAGAGGCTTACTTACAGATAATGTCACATCTATCTTGTTTGATCTATGTGCATATTTTAGAGAAGTTAGTGCAAAGGTTCTTCATGTGAGAGATCTTGAGAAGTTAGAGCAAAGAATAAAGATAACATTATGCCGTATGGAGATGATATTTCCGCCCGGATTTTTTACTGTTATGGTGCATTTGGTTCTTCATCTAGCAACAGAGGCAAAAATAGGTGGCCCTATGGCCTACCATTCAATGTGGTTTCTGGAAAGGTATTTTGTCAAAAATGAGACATATATATTTTCTAATTATTACTGTACTACATTCATTAACATTTTTTGTCTTCTTTTTTCATTTTTTATTTATGCAGGTATCTCTGTGTCCTGAAGTCATATGTGCGTAACAGAGCACATCCAGAAGGATCTATAGCTGAAGCATGTCTTGCAGACGAGTGCATGACGTTTTGTTCAAGATATATTGATGGTTTCGCCACCAAGCATAATCGGGCTTCAAGGAATGACGGTGACGATGAGGCGGTTGATGTTGAACAAGGATCAACTCTGTTTCCTTTGGTAGGAAAACCACTTGGAAAGCCTGGCAATTATGTTCTTAGAGGGATGACTAAATTCCAAGAACATAGATATGTGTTGTTCAACTGCTCAGATGTCAACCCATTCCTTCGGTAGTACCTCAATCCTCTAAATAATATCAGTTTTTTTGACATGTTTTCACAACTCTTTCTCTGACTTCAAAACTAATTATAAAATTACTTTGCAGAGCTCACACTGATGAGATCACTAGCGAGCCTGGTGTCTCAAACATGGTCGAGTCCATCCAACATGATAAGTTCAACGATTGGTTCAAAGCTCATGTAAGTCCATATTTCATATTCTTTGTATGTACAACTGAAGCCATTTACTAAACAACTTCTTAATCTACAGATAATTAAATTGGAGAAGGAAAATGGTATTGGTAGTATTAATAATGATATTAGATGGCTAGCACGTGGCCCAATAGATGCAGCAAAAAGGTACCGCGCTTACAACTCTAGAGGATATCGGTTTAGGCTTAAACGGTTAGACAGGGTGAGTCAAAATAGTGGAGCGGTGGTAGATGCCAAAACATCTACATATGCTGCACCAGGTGATGCGACCCCTGTTTTAGGTGATGTGACTTACTATGGCAGGATAATTGATATTATTCAGTTGAACTACTCTGGACAATTTTTAGTGGATTTATTTAAGTGTGAATGGGTTGATATTTCTGAAAAAGGAATTAAAAAGGACAAGTGTGGCTACACACTTGTTAACTTCTCACATTTGATGCACAAAGGAGACAAGATTGAGCATGAGACTTTTAGTTTGCCTATCCAAGCCGATCAAGTGTTTTACCTAGAAGACGAACTGAACCCAGGTTGGTCAGTGGTGATGCAGAATAAACTACCTAGAGATAGATGTGACATTGGAAATGATGAATGCACACGAGACGTATAAGCTGAGCCATTCCATGTTTCTCACCTCACGGATATGTTTAAAATGAAAAGGAAAGATCAACATTGGGTAAGGTCTGATATTGAGGGAACAATTGTGGATGCTAATGATAATTCTTTGATCGATGAAGAATGGTGATGGTACATCATATAAAGGTATTTCTCTATTCAACCAACATTTTCTTGATTATATATACACTATAGTTTTATCTAAAGTCAAAGCTGAGTTTGTAGGACATTAATAACCATTGTATGTTCTTGCAGATCGTTGGCTGAGCTTACACCCTTCAAAAAATTCGAAGGAATGAGGTCTTTTACTCAACATATAAACCCAATTTTCTTTTTCTTTATTGCTTTTCAGTTTCTCGTCCTATTTTCCATAGATGCTGCCATTGTGGATCCCTATATGCATTGAATTTAACTTGACTCTTCTTGATTTGTTATGAACTTTTTCTCATGCGCTTCAGTGAATCTTCTTTTTCAGAAATTTTTGCAAGTCAAGATTACAAGGATTGTTCTAAACTGGTGGATGAAGCAATGTGTTCTTTTAGCGGGCTTTTATATGTTTGCATAGTATTTGCTCCTCAAACATGAAGCTTGGAAAAATTCAGAAAATTGTTACTAAAGTTAAGCTTTATGTACGACATATTGTCATTGGAAATAGATACACTTTTGTCGAAGAAGTATTATGTCAGATTTACCATCTTGTAAACTTAGTTTACGTCTGTTTGAAATTGGCGTTCTAATTTATGTGGGATGCTTGTTTGCTGTCAAAACCTGATTCAATATTTTCTTTATTGTTGTGAACCAACCATTGCACGTGTTACTTCTGTTGCTTCCACTTGCAGCTAGGTGCTAGCTGTTGTGCCTGTTGCTTACACTTGCAGCTGGTTGCTAGCCATCTTGCCGCTCAGATCGGGTGCCTAACTATTGATGATATGCATTTGAACTGTTGATGCAATGGCCAGTACTAGAGGAGCCATGGGGACGCACTACAACAGAGGAGCCATGGGGACGCACTACAGCAGAGGCGCACAAAGAAGAGCAGAAGAGGTTGAGGTGTTCAAGAAAAACAATAGCAAAGTAGCCTTGGTCGCGTGACATTCCCTTCCTTCTCGCTCTTGCCCTTATCTCTCTCTCTATGAAAGTGTGGCTCCCCTTGATCTTTTTTTGGCGAGAAACTGTCAAATCTATTCAACTTCAATCATGGCAGTACAAAGGACACCAGAAATATAAAAATTACATCTAGATTCATAGACCACCTAGCGATGATTACAAGCACTAAAGCGAGCCCAAGGCGTATCGCTGTCATCGCTCCTCTCTCGCCGGAGTCGGGCACAACTTGTTGTAGTAGACAGTCGGGAATTTTTCGTGCTAAAGACCTATAGGACCAATGCACCTTAACCGAACGAGGCATTGGTTCCCTTTTCTCCAGTCGAACCACCGGCCCGGTTCTTAAAACTATCTTCAAATTTAAGCTCTCGTTCGCTGTTGGTCTTCCAGTCCTTAGTGAGTATTCACGTCAAATACTTAATTTCATATGATCATTTTAAAGTTTGCGTTTCACATTTATGGTTGTTGAGTTATCCTAAAATTCATGTACAAATATAGTTAATATGATATTCATTGCAACCAGACCGAAAATAGTTTGGTATTTACCAACCAAACTGTATTCTTTTTCGTACCATATTACCAAAGAATGAAAACACTATTTACCAAAACAAGAATGTATTATCATGTTGACACATGGGCCCTATGTGTGAAGGTATTTGTGATCTATGCATGCACTTGATTTTAGTTTTTCTAGTCCCCCCTATAATAGAGCTTGTAACACTATGTATCAACCATGATTATGTGTTACTACCATTGTTGAACTACGTAACACATTTCGGTAACACATATTCATATGTTACCATGTCAAGATCTATGTAACACACTTGACCAACACATATTTACAATATCCCGGTAACACATTTTGAGGCCTTATATAGTACGTGTTACTGCCTGTCGTTCGACACAAAATGTTGTGTTACTGTAATTTCCCTTATCACACATTTTTCAATCTGTTACATGATTGTGTTACTTAAAGTCTGTTTTGTTGTAGTGCATGTTGTCGTGGAATTGTCACGTCAGATGTCCTCGTGATAGGACATAGTTGTGGAGCCATTGCAACTAGGAAGCTTGAAGGGGTTAAATCAGGACAAAGGACACGAGAGGTTTTATACTAGTTCGGCCCCTTACGGTGAAGGTAAGGCCTACGTCTAGTTGGGTTGGTATTGATGTTTCGATGACCAGGGAGAAAGATACGCTATTCCCGGCACTCGATGAGTTGTTTCCTGCCCTAAGCCGCCTCCAGGTCGTCCCCTTATATACACGGGTTGACGCCCTGTGGCTTACAGAGTCTCGGCCGGCTTATAACAGTGTCCGCTCAGTGAATAGTTAAATCTACCTTATGATACAAGTCATGCCATTACGGCGGTTTACTACAACGGGCCTTAAGTCGCCTGCGGGCCTTAAGCCCTTTATTGAACCGCCATCTTCATGTTTGGTCTTGGGCTTCTCTCTGGTGAATCCTCTTTGCGTAACCCGGCCCCTCCTGGGCGGCTTACACAAATAGTTATATCCCCAACATTAGGCCCCAGATTGATTTGAACCTGTTCATGTCAATCTTTAAAATACTTTTGAAGAATAAATCTTCAGTCTTCTGACTGTGCCAAAGGTTTTCTTTAACCTGTCATGACGTCATCTTCTGGTTCCGTGTTAACCCGGCGTGACATCATACTTTCTTAAATTCCTTTTCTATTCCACCGTATCCTTTAACGGATCTCTGCTTTTATTGACTGTTCCGAAAATCGAGGCGTCAGGGCCGCTGGATAATAACTCTTATCTCCTCATTTCCTGCGCCATCTCAGTTATCCTCTCCTTATAAATAGGCGCGACCTAGGTCTTCCATTCTTCCCTCTTTCAGTCGTCTTCTTCCTCCTGCTTCCTCTCGAGCTCCGCTACCGCCGCTGTCGAGCTTCCTGTCTTCGCTGTCCCAGGCCGCTGCATCGACCTGGTTGAACTAGAGAAACGCGACGAACCTCCGCAGCCCATCCAGATCCGTAAGTTCCCTTCCCTTCCTTGCTTAGATCCGCATTAAAGCTTCCTTGAGTTTGTCGGAGTTCATCACCATTAGAGCCAAACCCTTGTTAGTTTTCCTCTTAGACGCCTCTTTTGATCTGAGAATGATATAAAATGGCCACAGTAGTTGTTTTCGCACTTGTTTTGGATAGAACACAGATCCCTTTCTCTGTATAAGAGCCTTATTCGAACCTATGAACACATCTGCATCAGCTTTAGGTCTAGAAAATTTTCTTGTCAGAACTGCCTTCTGATCTAAAATAATAGTAGCAGTTTATGAAACCTGTTTGTATCACCCGGAAAACTGCTTCTGTCAAATACGCTTAAACTCAACCGTCTATGTAGCCGGCTTAAATAGATAACATTGATCTGTTAACCTTACTTGCTTCTTATGACCTTAAGAAGTTTGAACTGCTTTTGATACATGTGGTGGCTCAGATACTGTTGCACAGTTATCCTTATATCATTAGGCTCCTCATTAAGCCGCCACGTTGAATAATTAGGATATTTCTCCCGGGTTTAAATTGAACCGGATCTTCTTATTTTGTAATAGGCCAACTGTTGTCATGGCACCTAAGGCGGCCAAGGCTCCTGTAACCTGCAATTGGTTCCCATCCATAGTTACTAAGAGTAAACTTGCTGAGTTTGTGAAGTCTGGTCACCTGCCAAAAAAGGAGGTCATGTCTTATCGTGCCCCTGACCCGTCTGAAGAGAGGCCTCAACCCAAAGAAGGGGAGGTGATAGTTTTCACGGATCACATGAACCGGGGATTTGCCCCTCCCGGCTCAAAATTCTTCAGGGAAGTTTTGAATTTCTTTGATCTTAGACCTCAAGACATTGGACCCAATTCCGTGTCAAATCTTTGCAATTTCCAAGTCTTCTGCGAGGTGTACCTGGGAGAGGAGCCAAGTCTGCTTTTGTTCAGAGAACTTTTTTACTTGAACCGGAAGAATGAACGTGCCAACGGGCCTAGTCTTGAGCTTGGCGGCATCTCAATCCAGCGGCGGAGAGATTGTCTTTTTCCTTATGCTGAGCTGCCGAGTCACCCAAGAGATTGGAACCAGACGTGGTTCTACTGTCAAGACACTTCACGGGCTGATGAGAGGCCTCTGCCCGGCTTCCGTGCCCTGCGCCTTGAATCCAACCATCAGCTGGCGGATAAGTTGACCGCTGTTGAGCGCCTGCCTCTCAATCCCACCATCAAGAAAATCAAAGCTCTTTTAGGAAACAGGTTAAACGGCATCAATCTGGTCCGAGTCTGGGTCACCTGGCGAATACTATGATTAAGCCGCCGCTCCGGCTTAATGTGTACTTACACAGGTGAGAAGGATGATCCAATGCGTCATAGTCCTGACGACTTACCAGATGATGTGGTAGATGCTACAACCCAGTCACTTCTGAAGGAGGGCACTGTAACTAGCAATGCCTTTGGCTTACTTCCCTTCTGCAAGAAGAACCCGGCCCCTGCAGTGAGTTATCAATCTTAATAAGTACTTTCTAACATGTTATACCTTATTTGTACCTATAATTCCTTATCTTTTTGCACAGGCCGGTGATAATTTCTGGAAGGTCAAGTATGACCACGAGGCTGCCAAACAAGCCAGGGCAGCCAAGAAAAACAAAAGGAAAGCCGCCAAGATGGGAACCTCAAAGAAGAAGAAACCCAGCGCCTCCAATATGTTTAAATTGGAAGACTCTTCTTCGGATGATGAAGACGTAATCCTGTGATTTTCTTAACTCCTTTGTCGTTATTTTACTGACATTCTATCCTTTCAGGAGGATACAGGGAACAGTCAAGCAATTGACGAAGAGGTAACTATAATCTCCTCCGACTCAGAGCCTTTGCCAAAGCAAAAAATCAAAAGGGTGACCCGGAAAGTAAGATTTTCACATCCTCTAGCTTACCAAGATCCTCAATTTCTTTTGAAGCAACAACAGCTTGAAAACCGGAGGCAGACTCGGGCCAATCAAGACGCAGAACTCTCCTCCGGCTTACCCGATGTAATTAGGAAGCGTCGGACCGAGGTTATCTCCGACTTACGTCATGTTTTACCGTTGGCGGGTTTGATTCGCCAACCTCTCAATTCATCTGACTCTAATTATCAGGATACCTCTCATTCTTCTGACGAGTCTATGCAATCAAACATGCCGGCTTTCAAAACGGCTCCTGGGTAATGTAACCTTTCTTGCTTTAAGTTTTTCCGTACTTATGCTTTACTACTCATCCTTCTACCTTTATTGACAGCCTACAAGTGAAGCCCAGCAAGAGGGCAAGGAAAAATAAGCCGTCCCAAGACCCGGTTGTCACTGAACCGGCGCTTGACTTGTCCGCTCCTGACAGCTCCACCCATCAACCGCCGCCTGAACCGGCTTCTGAAATTCCAGTGCCAGCTTCTGACCCGCCTGCTGAAGATGTTATCCACAACTATGATAACCCGGAAGCTCCTAGTCCGGCCAAGACAACTGACCCGAAAGTTGAATATCTGAAGAGTCAATTTGTTGAACCGGGCCGGCCTACTGTTCTTGCCCAATGCACTGCCAAGGAAGAATTTTCCCAACTCGAAAAGCCAAACAAGACATCACTGACTATACTCACTTAAGCATTGGTGATATAGTCTCGGGCTATCTAAACCAAGTGCATAATAGTCGTGACCTGGAAATTGACATGGTGAAACAAATACAACACAAATTTGAGGTATAACTTATGATATTTTCCTGAATCTTACTTACTGTACCAGCCCCCAAGTCTATTGCTTATGAATGAATATGATGTAGACTTAGAAATCTACTTACTCTTGGTTTGTCCGGTAAAAAGAGAATGTATTTAACCCAGTGATAGCATGATACTTCGAACTTGTATTAAACATTAGCCCCTAAGTGTCAAGTATCTTTACTTGTAAAGTGCTTGAGACTTAATATGTATGACTCGGTAGGGTAGGTTAAAAATTCTTTAAGCATACATTAGCCACCAAGTGCCAAATATCTTGACTTTGTAAAATATTTGGGACTTGAATGTTACCTTACCATGATTCTTACCATAATCTAGTATCAATACAGGCCACCATAAGTCAATTTGAGTTGGAGCTTGCTGACCTGAAGAGCCAGCTGAAAACTCAAGAGCTTGAAACTCAGAAAGCCAACTCCAAGTTTGAATTCAGCGTCTCTGAACAAGAGAAGTTGAAGCAAAACTTTGAGTCAGAGAAGAAAATCTGGGCTGATGAGAAGACTCCACTAGTGACTCGTGCCGAGACGGCAGAAAACAGCTCTTGCAGAGGCAACAACTGAGTTATCTGACTTGAAACGGCAGATAACCCAAATGGTCTCAGCCATCTTCGGTAAGTTATTGTGCAAAACCTCAAGCCTTGTAATCTTCCAATGACTATTGTAATAGTTACCTCCGGCTCATTGTTATGCTTGTGAACATACAGGCTCGAGGAGTACCAACCTGAAGCAAAACATGCTGATCAAGCTTAAGGCGGTTTACACCTTAGTGGAACAGCTGTACTCCGGATCACAACGTGCCTTGGCCGTTGTAGCCTTATCAAATACCACTCCCCACCTCCTACAAGATGTGCTGAAGCATCTCGCAGTGCTGCCTCAACGAATTCAGGATTTAAGGCGGGCATCTTCAAGAGCCAGAGCCGTGGCCGCGTTAAGCCGGGCAAAGGCATGGATGCCAGAGCTTGACTTGGCTGACCTCTCTCTTGGATATCCAAGCCTGAAGGAGGACGGTACTGCATTTGATGATCAAGATTTCACCGCCTGTGTCAAAGTCGTACGTCCCTTGACTACCCTTATTGGGAATGATACTGATCTTACTAAGTATCCGCCGGGCTATGATAGCGAGAACCGGAGAATTCCAAACATTCCATATGACCAAGTCAGCCTGATCCCTCCAACGCGTAAGCATACCTTTGCCCCTGAAGTGGACCCGGCCGGTTTAATAGACGATGAGGCTGAATTTGAAGCCTTAAGTGGCATTGACTGGGCCTCGTCCACCTTCCAAGACAAAGCAACCGACGGAGAGGCGGAGAAGGATAACCCGGAGTCTTCAAGCCCGCCGAAGGAATGAACCGCCAGGCGTTTTATAATTTTGCCAAAACAATGCTTCACTTATTCAGACTCGGGGAGTCTTGTAATAGGATAGAAAAAACCTCTTAATGTTTGTCATGCCCTCGCGCATGTTTATGGTGCTTATTACTTTAGTAAGCTGCCATCACTATATTTCTCTGGCTTACGTTAACCGTGTATTTCCTTAATGTTTAACTTGCTTTGCCTTATCCTGCACATAAAACAAGCAAAAATTTCTGGGCGGTTTATTGCGCCAGGGGTTTATAGAGAGTATCGATAACCCGGAACACGACCCAAAGACATCATATACAGGCCGGTTTATGATTATTTATTAAATATAATCACAATAGCATACCTGCGATCCTTTTAATAATCTTCCCGGCTCATATGATGTTTTACCTGGCACTTAAGAACCTAGGGTAATCAATATTAAATCAGAAGAATCAAGAACCATCTCATAATGCTTGCAAGAAGGTTTCAAGATAATTGAAGCAATGTTCACAGGCTCCTGATTCGAATACGATTAGAAAACCATCCCAAAGGGGTTAAGCTAAGATTCGGATACGATCAAATAGCCCCCAGTGGCTTTGGCGATGCCGATCAAGTGGGTATCGATAGCTATGTTCTCTTTGGTTCGAATACGACCTATGTTTGAACAGGAAGCCCCCAAGTGAACATAAGAGTTGTTTAATGACGCTGATTCGAATACGATCCACGTCATACCCAAAGGGGTTAAGCTATGATTCATATATGATCAAGAAGCCCCCAAGTGGGTTTGGCAGTATGCCGATCAAGTGGGTATCGACAGCTATGTTCTCTTTGGTTTGAATACGACCTATGCTTGAACAGGAAGCCCCCAAGAGACCATGGCTAGATTCAGATATGATCATAAGCCAGGCCAAAGGGAAAGCCGGATTCGGATGTGATCTGCTCCCTGTTGGTTATCTCCACTACCTGATAAAGAAGACACATAGATTTTTGAGGGTAAAAAGGACGGAGGCCCTGCTTTATTTCTTTATATAATATATACATTATCAAAAAATATATACATCTTGAAAGCCGGTGGCTTAAGTATAATAAGGCCGGAGATGAGCAATATTCCACGGCCAGCGGGTCTCCTCCTCCGACTTACGTGAGTCTTTGTGCTCTCGAACATCGATGTGGTAGTATGACCCATTGTGCAGATTCTTGCTGACCACAAAGGGCCCTTCCCAAGGCGGGGATAGCTTCTGCCAGCCCAACTGGTTAGTCCTCCCCTTTGTAACCCAAGCGACCAGGGATCAAAGCCCCACGGTGGGCGCCAACTGTCGTGGAATTGTCACGTCAGATGTCCTCGTGAAAGGACTTAGTTGTGGAGCCATCGCAACTAGGAAGCTTGAAGGGTTAAATCGGGACAAAGGCCACGAGAGGTTTTATACTAGTTCGGCCCCTTATGGTGAAGGTAAGGCCTACGTCTAGTTGGATTGGTATTGATGTTTCGATGACCAAGGAGCAAGATACGCTACGCCCGGCTCTCGATGAGTTGTTTCCTGCCCTAAGCCGCCGGCAGTTCGTCCCCTTATATACACGGGTTGACGCCCTGTGGCTTACAGAGTCTCGGCCGGCTTATAACAGTGCCCGGCTCGGTGACTAGTTAAATCTACCTTATGATACAAGTCATGCCATTACGGCGGTTTACTACGACGGGCCTTAAGTCGCTTGCGGGCCTTAAGCCCTTTATTGAACCGCCATCTTCATGCTTGGTCTTGGGCTTCTCTCTGGTGAATCCTCTTTGCGTAACCCGGCCCCTCCTAGGCGGCTTACACAAATAGTTATATCCCCAACACATGTGGTAGGGCAACCATTTTTTTGGGATAACGCAGTCCTTTCTATTTATTTTATTTCTTTAGGGAAAGGGCAGCCCCTTCTATCCTTCGTGGGAGGAGGAAAGCCGAGATACTGGATCCGTTCAATTGTAAGGGTATGTGTGTAGTTCTAGATCAAGAAGTTAACTAGCTAAATATGTGTTATATTTTTTTGACAAAGGGTCAGTTTTATTGACTCAAAATGAAACATTAAGTGGAAACAAACACAATGAATACGTACCCGCCTTCGCATACTTATGATGCACACACACACACACACACACACACACACACACATACAAACAAACAAACAAACAAATAAACATGCCGACAAATACATGTCATATGTGACAAAATATATGTTTAGAAACCACATTCGCATATGAAACCAAAAAAAATGCTTTTTGTAAATTCAAAAAACTGCTTTTTGCGATGGATAAGACATATTCGGTTAGTAAAATTGATGACCTAAAACTGCACGTGAGGAAGATTAGGCAGCGGTGAAGATGGGAATGGGTCGACCCGGACCTGGCCTTGGACCCGGCCCTGTGGCCCCAAGGCCAATATGTGAGGCCATGGGTCGGCCTATTTCATCAGAAATTAGGGGCCTCATTGACCCGTTGGGAACATGAGGCCGGCCCAAAATCCAGCGAATTCACACTTACATCTCTGTTTACAAAGAAATAGCATGGCTGGTCAGTCTAAATTTCTGAACCATCCTGCTTCAACACTACCAAGCATTAGTCAATACTAAGTTATTTTGAATAGATATATTGTGTTGGATGTGAGGTGTGTACGTCCTATCTTGTCTTCCTGTCGGTGTCAAAACCGGCGGATCTCGGGTAGGGGGTCCCGAACTGTGCGTCTAGGCGGATGGTAACAGGAGACAAGGGACACGATGTTTTTACCCAGGTTCGGGCCCTCTCGATGGAGGTAAAACCCTACTCCTGCTTGATTGATATTGATGATATGGGTAGTACAAGAGTGGATCTACCACGAGATCAAGGAGGCTAAACCCTAGAAGCTAGCCTATGGTATGATTGTTGTTCTGTCCTATGGACTAAAACCCTCCGGTTTATATAGACACCGGAGAGGGCTAGGGTTACACAGAGTCGGTTACAATGGTAGGAGATCTACATATCCGTATCGCCAAGCTTGCCTTCCACGCCAAGGAAAGTCCCATCCAGACACTGGACGAAGTCTTCAATCTTGTATCTTCATAGTCTTGGAGTCCGACCGATGATGATAGTTCGGCTATCCGGACACCCCCTAGTCCAGGACTCCCTTAGTAGCCCCTGAACCAGGCTTCAATGACGACGAGTCCGGCGCGCATATTGTCTTCGGCATTGCAAGGCGGGTTCGTCCTCCGAATAATTTATGGAAGATTGTGAACACCAGGATAGTGTCCGGCTCTGGAAAATAAATTCCACATACCACCGTAGAGAGAATAATATTTACACAAGTTCAATCTGCTGATGTATTTTGTGGCGTGACATCACACCACAACCAAGCCTTTACTCGAATCGTTTTTATTATACCACCTCAGCGCGTTTAGCGAAGCGGTTTCCTTGGCACGTCTTGTCGAAGCAGAGATCGTGTTCCCCTTATTCCGGGATTCCCATCAATACGGGCGTGGGTAACTCAACCACGCCCGTTGCCATGCCCCCTCCATCGAAGGCGAGTTCCAAACGGTCACGGTGACGACTCTTGGTATTCTCCCTCTATATAATAAGACCAAGATCCATTCGTTTTCTTCAATCCTCAATCGAATCCGCCCCTCGCCCCGAGTTTCCACACCCAGGGCTCCAGATTCGGGCGCTTCGGACCTTCGACAATGTCCGGCTCTGACCTACAGGGCCGGTGGATGCCCTCCTCCATCACGTAAGAGGACGGGCTAAAGCTGAGAAACGCCAGGTACTTAACCTACGAGATTTTGCATAGGTTGCCTGCCCAAGGGCAAGTCATTCCTACTCCCGAGCCCGGCGAGAGTGTCGTGTTCGTGTCTCACCTCCGTCGGTGGTTAGGCTTTCCGATGGATCCCTTCGTGAGGGGGCTCATGTTTTACTATGGGCTGGAATTCCACGACTTGGCTCCGGAGTCCATGCTCCACATCTCATCATTTATTGTCTTCTGCGAAGCCTTCCTCCGCACTACCCCTCACTTCGGTTTGTGGCTCAAAACCTTCAACATGGAGCCGAAGATGATTGAGGGGCGTCAGGCAGAGTGCGGCGGGGCGGTTATAAGCAAGAGGGCCGATGCTCCATGGCCCGAGGGCTCTTTTCAGGAGGAGCTCGGCTTGTGGCAACAGGAGTGGTTCTATATCACTGCTCCCAGGGGCAGCAGGCAGAGGCCGCTGCCTGCCTTTCGCTCGGGCCCTCCACAACGGCTGACATCATGGGTCAACAAAGGGCTTGACTGGGGGCCGTCCAAGGATGTACCCCTATTGCAGGGCCGGATTCGAGACCTCCAAGAGAGGGAGATCAATCTGGTAGTGGTGACGCAGGTTATGCTGATTTGGCGTCTTCTGCCCTGCAAACGTCGCCCCCTCCGCGTGTGGGAATTCAATCCGGAGGGACCACGAGCTCTCCAAAACTTCATGGGTTCGACACCCATGGAGATGTACAAACTGTTCTTCGGATCACGAGAGATGTGTCCGGACTTGACCGAGGACGCCGGCTTAAGCTGCAATCGCCCGGATACTCAAGTAAGTAGCCCTGTGTCTGGACATACCGTCCATTTATTTATCGTGGATTTGCCTTTTACCCAGCTATCCCTTGGACAGGAGTGGATAGCACAAGCAAAACTGATACAGTGTCCGGCCCCCCTCCCTGAGACCACGATGGATCCCGTGTTAATCAAAATGTTGGAGGTTGCGCCTTCGGAGGAGGGCAAAGGGGGGAATAGGGAAACTACCACCTCTGCTAAGGAGGCTCTCAGCAAGGGGGGAATCAAGAATCCCTCCCTCTAGGGGGAGAAGAGGACCGCTTCCAGAGACCCGGAGGCCAAGGCCTCAAAGCGGGGAAAGAAATCTGCACCGGAAGGTCCTGTGCCGGGAGGAGTCCCGGCCGCATAGTCTCCTCAAAGGAATCAACCCTCCAGCGAGCCGTAAGTAGAAAAAGGGGAGTTTTGTAATAAGGGACATCCCTATTTTATTTCTAAGGATAACCGAAGCTTTTACCTTGTAGTTTGGATCTCAGCCCTTCTCAGCAGAGCTCATCCTCGGGGGACCTTCGTCCGGAGATGATGGAGAGCGAAACGCCTCCATCTGCCGCCCCATCAGGCGGGGCAGACGATCCTGAGGTGTCGTCACGGAGGGTCTCCCCGAGTCTGGCGGGGCCGGGGAGTTCGGCACCAACTGGAGTACGGCCGGTGGAGCTGCAGGATCTGCTCGAGAGGGCGTCTATCTCAGAAGATCACCGCACATTAATGAGTATGGTGATTGAAAGGATCTCATCCGCTGAGAGCGGGTTTCATGAGGCCGTCGGAAGTTTACTGACGGGGTTCGAGGTACGCAAAAAATGACATACCTTTTGACAGTTTTGCACATAGAGTGCGCCCTGTATAGATAGTAGCCCCTGAGACTCGGTATGTTGTCGAAAGCGACAGCATGCCGAGGATCATAATCTCAGTTATAAAATGTCGCCTTTCCTATGCAGGTGGCGGAACGTTCGGTGGCCAGCCGGACTGATAGAGTTGCCGAGCTGAAGCGACAACTCGACGTTGCGGATGTGGACATCGCGCTGGTCAATAAACGACTGTTGGGGAACGTAGTAATTTCAAAAAAATTCCTACGCACACGCAAGATCATGGTGATGATATAGCAACGAGAGGGGAGAGTGTTCGTCCACGTACCCTCATAGACCGTAAGCGGAAGCATTAGCACAACGCGGTTGATGTAGTCGTACGTCTTTACGATCCGACCGATCCAAGCACCGTACGTACGGAGCCTCCGAGTTCAGCACACGTTCAGCTCGATGACGATCTCCGGCCCTCTGATCCAGCAAAGGCTCCGGAGATGAGTTCCGTCAGCATGACGGCGTGGTGACGATGATGATGTTCTACCGGCGCAGGGCTTCGCCTAAACTCCGCGACGATATGACCGAGGTGGAATATGGTGGAAGGGGGCACCGCACACGGCTAAGGAACGATCCGTAGATCAACTTGTGTGTCTATGGGGTGCCCCCCGCCCCCGTATATAAAGGAGCCAAGGGGGAGGAGGCCGCCGGCCTAGGGGGCGCACCAAGGGGGGGAGTCCTACTCCCACCGGGAGTAGGACTCCCCTTTTCCAAGTAGGAGTAGGAGAGAAAGGGGAAACAGGAGGAAGAGAGGAAGGAAAAGGGGGGGCGCCGCCCCCCTTCCCTTCTCCTATTCGGACTAGGAGGGGGAGGGGTGCGCGACCCCCTCCTGGCTCCTTCCTCTTCTCCCTCTTGGCCCATGTAGGCCCATTAACCCCCCGCGGGGTTCCGGTAACCTCCCGGTACTCCGGTAAAATGCCGATTTCACCCGGAACCTTTCCGATGTCCAAACATAGGCTTCCAATATATCAATCTTTATGTCTCGACCATTCCGAGACTCCTCGTCATGTCCGTGATCACATCCGGGACTCCGAACAAACTTCGGTACATCAAAACTTATAAACTCATAATAAAACTGTCATCGAAACGTTAAGCGTGCGGACCCTACGCGTTCGAGAACTATGTAGACATGAACTAGAACCATTCTCGGTCAATAACCAATAGCGGGACCTGGATGCCCATATTGGTTCCTACATATTCTACGAAGATCTTTATCGGTCAAACCGCATAACAACATACGTTGTTCCCTTTGTCATCGGTATGTTACTTGCCCGAGATTCGATCGTCGGTATCCAATACCTAGTTCAATCTCGTTACCGGCAAGTCTCTTTACTCGTTCTGTAATACGTCATCTCACAACTAACTCATTAGTTATAATGCTTGCAAGGCTTAAGTGATGAGTATTACCGAGAGGGCCCAGAGATACCTCTCCGACAATCAGAGTGATAAAACCTAATCTCGAAATACGCCAACTCAACATGTACCTTCGGAGACACCTGTAGTACTCCTTTATAATCACCCAGTTACATTGTGACGTTTGGTAGTACCCAAAGTGTTCCTCCGGTAAACGGGAGTTGCATAATTCTGATAGTTACAGGAACATGTATAAGTCATGAAGAAAGCAATAGCAGAATACTAAACGATCATGTGCTAAGCTAACGGGATGGGTCATGTCAATCACATCATTCTCCTAATGATGTGATCCCATTAATCAGATGACAACACATGTCTATGGTTACGAAACATAACCATCTTTGATTAATGAGCTAGTCAAGTAGAGGCATACTAGTGACTATATGTTTGTCTATGTATTCACACATGTATCATGTTTCCGGTTAATACAATTCTAGCATGAATAATAAACATTTATCATGATATGAGGTAATAAATAATAACTTTATTATTGCCTCTAGGGCATATTTCCCTCAGTCTCCCACTTGCACTAGAGTCAATAATCTAGATTACATAGTAATGATTCTAACACCCATGGAGTCTTGGTGATGATCATGTTTTGCTCGTGAGAGAGGCTTAGTCAACGGGTCTGCAACATTCAGATCCGTATGTATCTTGCAAATTTCTATGTCTCCCACTTGGACTTGGTCCCGAATGGAATTGAAGCATCTCTTGATGTGCTTGGTCCTCTTGTGAAATCTGGATTCCTTTGCCAAGGCAATTGCACCAGTATTGTCACAGAAGATCTTCATTGGTCCCGATGCACTATGTATGACACCTAGATCGGAAATGAACTCCTTCATCCAGACTCCTTCATTTGCTGCTTCAGAAGCAGCTATGTACTCCGCTTCACATGTAGATCCCGCCACGACGCTTTGTTTAGAACTGCACCAACTTACAGCTCCACCGTTTAATATAAACACGTATCCGGTTTGCGATTTAGAATCGTCCGGATCAGTGTCAAAGATTGCATCGACGTAACCTCTTACGACTAGCTCTTTGTCACCTCCATATACGAGAAACATATCCTTAGTCCTTTTCATGTATTTCAGGATGTTCTTGACCGCTGTCCAGTGATCCACACCTGGATTACTTTGGTACCTTCCTGCTAAGCTTATTGCTAAGCATACGTCAGGTCTGGTACACAGCATTGCATACATGATAGAGCCTATGGCTGAAGCATAGGGAACATCTTTCATTTTCTCTCTATCTTCTGCTGTGGTCGGGCATTGAGTTTGACTCAACTTCACACCTTGTAGCACAGGCAAGAACCCTTTTTTTGCCTGATCCATTTTGAACTTTTTCAAAATTTTGTCAAGGTATGTGTTTTGTGAAAGTCCTATTAAGCGTCTTGATCTATCTCTATAGATTTTGATGCCCAATATATAAGCAGCTTCACCAAGGTCTTTCATTGAAAAACTTTTATTCAGGTATCCCTTTATGCTATCCAGAAATTCTATATCATTTCCAATTAACAATATGTCATCTACATATAAAACTAGAAATGCTACAGAGCTCCCACTCACTTTCTTGTAAATACAGGCTTCTCCAAAAGTCTGTATAAAACCATATGCTTTGATCACACTATCAAAGTGTTTATTCCAACTCTGAGATGCTTGCACCAGTCCATAAATGGAACGCTAGAGCTTGCACACTTTGTTAGCACCTTTTGGATCAACAAAACCTTCCGGCTGCATCATATACAACTCTTCTTCTAGAAATCCATTCAAGAATGCAGTCTTGACATCCATTTGCCAGATTTCATAATCATGAAATGCAGCAATGGCTAACATGATTCGGACAGACTTAAGCATCTCTACGGGTGAGAAAGTCTCATCGTAGTCAACCCCTTGAACTTGTCGAAAACCTTTTGCAACAAGTCGAGCTTTATAGACAGTTACATTACCATCAGCGTCAGTTTTCTTCTTAAAAATCCATTTATTCTCAATGGCTTGCCGATCATCGGGCAAGTCAACCAAAGTCCATACTTTGTTTTCATACATGGATCCCATCTCAGATTTCATGGCCTCAAGCCATTTTGCGGAATCTGGGCTCATCATCGCTTCCTCATAGTTCGTAGGTTCATCATGGTCAAGTAACATGACTTCCAGAATAGGATTACCGTACCACTCTGGTGCGGATCTTACTCTGGTAGACCTATGAGGTTCTGTAGAAACTTGATCTGAAGTTTCATGATCAACATCATTAGCTTCCTCACTAATTGGTGTAGTTGTCACAGGAACCGGTTCTTGTGATGAACTACTTTCCAATAAGGGATTAGATACAGTTATCTCATCAAGCTCTACTTTCCTCCCACTCACTTCTTTCGAGAGAAACTCTTTCTCTAGAAAGGATCCGAATTTAGCAACGAAAATCTTGCCCTCAGATCTGTGATAGAAGGTGTACCCAATAGTCTCCTTTGGGTATCCTATGAAGACACATTTCTCCGATTTGGGTTCGAGCTTATCTGGTTGAAGTTTCTTCACATAAGCATCGCAGCCCCAAACTTTAAAAAACGAAAACTTTGGTTTCTTGCCAAACCATAGTTCATAAGGCGTCGTCTCAACGGATTTTGATGGTGCCCTATTTAACGTGAATGCGGCCGTCTCTAAAGCATAACCCCAAAACGATAGCGGTAGATCAGTAAGAGACATCATAGATCGCACCATATCAAGTAGAGTACGATTACGACGTTCGGACACACCATTTCGTTGTGGTGTTCCAGGTGGCGTGAGTTGCGAGACTATCCCGCATTGTTTCAAGTGTAGACCAAACTCGTAACTCAAATATTCTCCTCCACGATCAGATCGTAGAAACTTTATTTTCTTGTTACGATGATTTTCCACTTCACTCTGAAATTCTTTGAATTTTTCAAATGTTTAAGACTTGTGTTTCATTAAGTAGATATACCCATATCTGCTTAGATCATCTGTGAAGGTGAGAAAATAACGATATCCGCCACGAGCCTCAACATTCATTGGACCGCATACATCTGTATGTATGATTTCCAAGAAATCTGTTGCTCTCTCCATAGTACCGGAGAACGGTGTTTTAGTCATCTTGCCCATGAGGCACGGTTCGCAAGTACCAAGTGATTCATAATCAAGTGATTCCAAAAGCCCATCAATATGGAGTTTCTTCATGCGCTTTACACCGATATGACCTAAACGGTAGTGCCACAAATAAGTTGCACTATCATTATCAACTCTGCATCTTTTGGTTTCAACACTGTGAATATGTGTATCACTACTATCGAGATTCAATAAAAATAGACCACTCTTCAAGGGTGCATGACCATAAAAGATATTACTCATATAAATAGAACAACCATTATTCTCTGATTTAAATGAATAACCGTCTCGCATCAAAAAAATCCAGATATAATGTTCATGCTCAACGCTGGCACCAAATAACAATTATTTAGGTCTAATACTAATCCCGATGGTAGATGTAGAGTTAGCGTGCCGACCGCGATCACATCGACTTTGGAACCATTTCCCACGCGCATCGTCACCTCGTCCTTAGCTAATCTTCTCTTAATCCGTAGTCCCTGTTTCGAGTTGCAAATATTAGCAACAGAACCAGTATCAAATACCCAGGTGCTACTGCGGGCATTAGTAAGGTACACATCAATAACATGTATATCACATATACCTTTGTTCACTTTGCCATCCTTCTTATCCGCCAAATACTTGGGGCAGTTCCGCTTCCAGTGTCCAGTCTGCTTGCAGTAGAAGCACTCAGTTTCAGGCTTAGGTCCTGACTTGGGTTTCTTCTCTTGAGTAGCAACTTGCTTGCCATTCTTTTTGAAGTTCCCCTTCTTCTTCCCTTTGCCCTTCTTCTTGAAACTAGTGGTCTTCTTGACCATCAACACTTGATGCTCCTTCTTGATTTCTACCTCCGCGGCTTTCAGCATCGCGAAGAGCTCGGGAATAGTCTTGTTCATCCCTTGCATATTATAGTTCATCACGAAGCTCTTGTAGCTTGGTGGCAGTGATTGGAGAATTATGTCAATGACACTATCATCAGGAAGATTAACTCCCAGTTGAATCAAGTGATTATTATACCCATACATTTTGAGTATGTGTTCACTGACAGAACTATTCTCCTCCATCTTGCAGCTATAGAACTTATTGGAGACTTCATATCTCTCAATCCGGGCATTTGCTTGAAATATTAACTTCAACTCCTGGAACATCTCATATGCTCCATGACGTTCAAAACGTCGTTGAAGGCCCGGTTCTAAGCCTTAAAGCATGGCACACTGAACTATAGAATAGTCATCAGCTTTGCTCTGCCAGACGTTCTTAACGTCGTCAGTTGCATCAACAGCAGGCCTGGCAACCAGCGGTGCTTCCAGGACGTAACTTTTCTGTGCAGCAATGAGGATTCCTCAGGTTACGGACCCAGTCCGTGTAATTGCTACCATCATCTTTCAACTTTGCTTTCTCAAGGAACGCATTAAAATTCAACGGAACAACAACACGAGCCATCTATCTACAAACAAACATAGACAAGCAAGATACTATCAGGTACTAAGTTCATGATTAATTTAAGTTCAATTAATCATATTACTTAAGAACTCCCACTTAGACAGACATCTCTCTAGTCATCTAAGTGATCACGTGATCCAAATCAACCAAACCATGTCCGATCATCACGTGAGATGGAGTAGTTTCAATGGTGAACATCGCTATGTTGATCATATCTACTATATGATTCACGCTCGACCTTTCGGCCTCCGTGTTCCGAGGCCATATTTGTATATGCTAGGCTCGTCAAGTATAACCTGAGTATTCCGCGTGTGCAACTGTTTTGCACCCGTTGTATTTGAACGTAGAGCCTATCACACCCGATCATTACGTGGTGTCTCAGCACGAAGAACTTTCGCAACGGTGCATACTCAGGGAGAACACTTCTTGATAATTAGTGAGAGATCATCTTAAAATGCTACCGCAATCAAAGCAAGATAAGATGCATAAAGGATAAACATCACATGCAATCAATATAAGTGATATGATATGGCCATCATCATCTTGTTCTTGTGATCTCCATCTTCGAAGCACCGTCATGATCACCATTGTCACCGGCGCGACACCTTGATCTCCATCGTAGCATCATTGTCATTACGCCATCTATTGCTTCTACGACTATCGCTACCGCTTAGTGATAAAGTAAAGCAATTACAGGGCGTTTGCATTTCATACAATAAAGCGACAACCATATGGCTCCTGCCAGTTGCCGATAACTTCGGTTACAAAACATAATCATCTCATACAATAAAATATAGCATCACGTCTTGACCATATCACATCACAACATGCCCTGCAAAAACAAGTTAGACGTCCTCTACTTTGTTGTTGCAAATTTTACGTGGCTGCTACGGGCTTAGCAAGAACCGTTCTTACCTACGCATCAAAAACCACAACGATAGTTCGTCAAGTTGGTGCTATTCTAACCTTCTCAAGGACCGGGCGTAGCCACACTCGATTCAGCTAAACTGAGAGAGACAGACACCCGCCAGTCACCTTTAAGCACGAGTGCTCGTAACAGTGAAACCAGTCTCGCATAAGCGTACGCGTAATGTCGGTCCGGGCCGCTTCATCTCACAATACCGCTGAACCAAAGTATGACATGCTGGTAAGCAGTATGACTTGTATCGCCCACAACTCACTTGTGTTCTACTCGTGCATATAACATCAACGCATAAAACCTAGGCTCTGATACCACTGTTGGGGAACGTAGTAATTTCAAAAAAATTCCTACGCACACGCAAGATCATGGTGATGATATAGCAACGAGAGGGGAGAGTGTTCGTCCACGTACCCTCGTAGACCGTAAGCGGAAGCGTTAGCACAACGCGGTTGATGTAGTCGTACGTCTTTACGATCCGACCGATCCAAGCACCGAACGTACGGAGCCTCCGAGTTCAGCACACGTTCAGCTCGATGACGATCTCCGGCCCTCTGATCTAGCAAAGGCTCCGGAGATGAGTTCCGTCAGCACGACGGCGTGGTGACGATGATGATGTTCTACCGGCGCAGGGCTTCGCCTAAACTCCGCGACGATATGACCGAGGTGGAATATGGTGGAAGGGGGCACCGCACACGGCTAAGGAACGATTCGTAGATCAACTTGTGTGTCTATGGGGTGCCCCCCGCCCCCGTATATAAAGGAGCCAAGGGGGAGGAGGCCGCCGGCCTAGGGGGCATGCCAAGGGGGGAGTCCTACTCCCACCGGGAGTAGGACTCCCCTTTTCCAAGTAGGAGTAGGAGAGAAAGGGGAAAGAGGAGGAAGAGGGGAAGGAAAAGGGGGGGCGCCGCCCCCCTTCCCTTGTCCTATTCGGACTAGGAGGGGGAGGGGCGCGCGTCCCCCTCCTGGCTCCTTCCTCTTCTCCCTCTTGGCCCATGTAGGCCCATTAACCCCCCGGGGGGTTCCGGTAACCTCCCGGTACTCCGGTAAAATGTTGATTTCACCCGGAACCTTTCCGATGTCCAAACATAGGCTTCCAATATATCAATCTTTATGTCTCGACCATTCCGAGACTCCTCGTCATGTCCGTGATCACATCCGGGACTCCGAACAAACTTCGGTACATCAAAACTTATAAACTCATAATAAAACTGTCATTGAAACGTTAAGCGTGCGGACCCTACGGGTTCGAGAACTATGTAGACATGACCTAGAACCATTCTCGGTCAATAACCAATAGCGGGACCTGGATGCCCATATTGGTTCCTACATATTCTACGAAGATCTTTATCGGTCAAACTGCATAACAACATACGTTGTTCCCTTTGTCATCGGTATATTACTTGCCCGAGATTCGATCGTCGGTATCCAATACCTAGTTCAATCTCGTTACTGGCAAGTCTCTTTACTCGTTCTGTAATACATCATCTCACAACTAACTCTTTATTTATAATGCTTGCAAGGCTTAAGTGATGAGTATTACCGAGAGGGCCCAGAGATACCTCTCCGACAATCAGAGTGACAAAACCTAATCTCGAAATACGCCAACTCAACATGTACCTTTGGAGACACCTGTAGTACTCCTTTATAATCACCCAGTTACGTTGTGACGTTTGGTAGTACCCAAAGTGTTCCTCCGGTAAACGGGAGTTGCATAATTCTCATAGTTACAGGAACATGTATAAGTCATGAAGAAAGCAATAGCAGAATACTAAACGATCATGTGCTAAGCTAACGGCATGGGTCATGTCAATCACATCATTCTCCTAATGATGTGATCCCATTAATCAGATGACAACACATGTCTATGGTTAGGAAACATAACCATCTTTGATTAATGAGCTAGTCAAGTAGAGGCATACTAGTGACTATATGTTTGTCTATGTATTCACACATGTATCATGTTTCTGGTTAATACAATTCTAGCATGAATAATAAACATTTATCATGATATGAGGAAATAAATAATAACTTTATTATTGCCTCTAGGGCATATTTCCTTCAACGACTTGACGAGTCACAAAGTAGGTGGTTTCTTCGCGGTCACCTGGTAAGGGAGCTGATGCCCACAACTTACAACGTGTATGCTTAATGCAGATGGTGCCGCTGCTGTGGAGGAACTTCGGGCAGAGCTTGCTCGAGCCAAGGAGCAAGCCAGAAAAAGTGATGCGGCTGCCTCGAGGGCAGCGGAGGAGCTAAAAGTCGAAAAGGCTGCTCACTGTCGAAGCAGGGAGGAGATGGCCGGAATGGCCGTGAAACTAAAAGATGCTACCGACCGCTATGAGGTTCTAGAAAGAGAACGCCAAGCGGATCAAGAGGACCTGAAGAAGGCCAACACCGAAACCAAGGATGCCCGTTCTGCAATGCGGGCTATAAAGGAGGAACTGCATCAGGCCGGAGACATTGCGGCTGGAAAGCCCTTTCTGCTGCGTAGGAAGTTCACGGATCTGAAGTATGCTCAGTTGGGCCAGTTGTGGGGTGCGGAGGATCCTTATCTGAATTTGGCAGCGAGTGCGGCGGACGCAGTCGTGCACTTCCGAAGCCAGAAGGATCACGAAATGGAAGAGCTTTTTTGGTCTCAATTCCATAGTCCGGAGCGTCCACTTCCGTTGACCGATCGGTTGGCTGAGTGGGCTGAGCTGAATAGATTGTCCAGATTTGCCATGCCGGATGTGGTGGCTCATCTGTGGCCGGAAAGGCCGAAGCCGAAGAGTTATTTTGGCTTATTGCGGCAATTCCTTGGGGCGGTGCCGCATATCAAGGCGATGAAGCGGTCGGCATGCATAGTGGGTGCACGGATGGCTCTCGCCCGTGCTAAGACATACTGGGCGGAGATGGGTGCCACCGATGTTGCATCCCGGGGTTCGGACAAAAGCCGGTTACCCGCCGAGCACTATTTTGAGGAAGTCCTGCAGGGCGCTCGTTTAATAGAGTCGCAGTGCTCGAAAAATGTTATGTTCAAATGACATGTATGATTTGTGAAACCATATTTATAATGTAACGGCTTTTTATACTTGTGCGTTCAAGTATTGAAATATCTCATGTGCGGCTGTTAATGTATATGTATGTATAACCTGAAAGATGGCAGTCTTTGGCTTCAGCCCCCACGCACATGGTGCGGGGGTGTTTGCAAAAAAGCGTGTTTTCACACTTAATCCAACGTCTTGGTCCTGTGAAGGAGGTGGTAGCGTAGCAAACTAGGCAACTGAACTATAATGCTTTATCACTTTCACTTAGCCATAGGAGCTCGATGGTGGGGCTACTATATAGCCCCTAGAGGCACCGCGCTCTCTGAACTCGGGGCGCGTGTGTGCCTGACCGGGAAGCGGTCCTTCGTCAAAGCGGAGGAATTCTAAACATTCCAGTAGTCGATCGAGTGGTTGACCAGTCTCTCGCTATATCATGGTAGTCAGTTTTCGGCTTTCTCTACTGAGGTGCTCGCCCGGCCGAACCGGGGCACAATCGCAGTAGTTCTCCTGGTGCCACATTAGCCGATGGAGCGGAACGTAAGGCAGCAAAACACAGGAGCCGGGCAAACCCAACATTTGACCAAAGACATGATTCGGAGCTGATGCATATAAGGCCTAACTCGAGACGCCGAACACTCCCTGAGGTATTTGGTTTTTATGATAACGGGCAGAACAATGCCCTAAGCCCCTAGTGTCCCGGTACAGGCGAGAACTTCTGACGCGGCCGATGCCAAAACGCCAGCCTCCTCCTCGGTTATGGTAGGAAACCGGTGGATGTGTATCAACAAGAGACAGTAAGAAAGGTTTACACAGGGTCTTAATCTGAAAAGAATCCTTGCAACGGGTCCCTGTTGCACGTCTGCGCCTCTGCTCCGTTGTGCTGTATCCTGGACGGGTGTAGCACGCTGTTCATCTGTAAAAGAGAAGAACTTAGTTTGGAAAGATATCGTGCAAAAAAATGTATTTAAAACAGAGTATGATTTAAAAAATGAAAAATTTGAGCTTTATTGGCTCTCATTGTTCATGTGCGCAGCCCCTTGTAAAGGGGTATGCGGCTAGGAAGCCCCTAGTTTATTTATGCCGGACTCGCCTAACCGTGCCCGGGGTCAGAATGACCTGTTTTTTAGGGCTTTGATTGGCAAGGCCGGATTAGTGTGTGGCTGTCAAGGCAGTCTCACGTTCTTCTGTGGTCGAGAAACACCCGAAGTTGCCTTTTAATGAGATGATGTCGCGTGGACCGGGCATTTTAAGTGTAAGAGACGCGTAATGCGGTGTTGTGTTAAAGCGGGCGAAAGCTTCGCGTCCCAATAGTGCTTGATGGCTACTTTTAAATGGGGCGATATGGAAGATTAGCTTTTCGCGGCGGAAGTTGTCGGATGAACCGAACACAACTTCTAGTAGTAAGGAGCCCGTGCAATTGGCGTAAGGGCCTGGCGTCACTCCTTTAAAGGAAGTGCTGCTATGGCGAATTTTGGTAGGGTCTATCCCCATTCCGCGGATTGTGTCTGGATATAGCAGGTTTAAATCGCTGCCGCCATCCATTAGGAATTGTGTAAATTGTAGTCCGTCGATTATGGGCTTCAATATCAGAGCAGTCCTTCCTGCGTTTTGAATACTTCTGGAGTAGTCCTGATGGTCGAAAGTAATTGGTTTTGACATCCAATTTCGGGACTCCGCTGGGGTGGACCGTCCGGCGCGTATCTTAGTAGGTGCCGCACTATTTTTCCTTGCTATCACTTGAAGTGAGTTCACTGTTATGACTTCTTGTGGGAAAGTCTTCTGTTTTCCGGCGCCCTGCTTGTGGGGTTCGTCATCGTCTTCACTTGGTGTGGCGAGCCCCTTTTGTTCAGCGTTAAGTCGGCCGAACTGCTTGAAGACCCAACAATCTCTGTGGGTATGGTTTGCAGGTTTCCTGGGGGTACTGTGGATTTGACATATCCTATCCAAGATTTTGTTTAGGTTGGATAGCTCGTCACTGTTGTCCTTAAGAGGCAGTGTTTTGTTATTCGACCGAGAGCTTTTGAACCCGGCGTTGACCGCCGTTCTATTTGGGCCATTTTCCTTATTCCAGCGCTGATCTTTTCTGCGTCGTGATTTCCCATTTCCATCCCTGACCTCGGATGTACTCGGGTCGCTGGTGCTGCATCTTGCCAGCCAGCTATCTTCCTCCGTGCAAAAGCGGGTCATGGGGCTCGTTAGCACGGCCATTGTTCTTGGTTTTTCCTGGCCGAGGTGTCTGGCGAGCCATTCGTCTCGGATGTTATGTTTAAAGGCTGCCAAGGCTTCGGCGTCCGGACAGTCGACTATTTGGTTGTTTTTGGTGAGGAACCTGTTCCGGAATTTGCATGCTGATTCTCCGGGCTATTGAGTTATGTGACTTAAATCGTCTGCATCCGGAGGGCGGACATAAGACCCCTGAAAATTTGCTCGAAACGCGTCCTCGAGCTCTTCCCAACTTCCAATGGTATTTTCTGGGAGGCTTTTGAGCCAATGCCGAGCTGGCCCTTTGAGCTTGAGGGGTAGGTATTTTATGGCATGGAGATCATCTCCTCTAGCCATATGTATGTGTAGGATGTAATCCTCAATCCAGACTCCGGGGTCTGTTGTTCCGTCGTATGCCTCTATGTTTACGGGCTTGAATCCCGCTGGAAATTCATGATCCAATACCTCATCGGTGAAACATAGTGGGTGTGCGGCGCCCCTGTATTTAGGTGCGCCGTTATCTTTGAACACTCGGTGTGTTGTGTTGCTTCCTGGAGCCTTCTTTTTTGGCCCATAGATGAACCTGACCGGGCCGTCCTTTTTGCGAGGATCCTTTTGTGGATCGTGTGCCGGCTTGTGTGCGGCGCCGCTTGCCGCTCTTAGCCTGTCATCTGGTCGTCTATCCGGCCAGGCGGCCTCTTTGCTTTTCGACTGTGGGGGCTCTACGGCCTCCTCGTCGAATTCGGGCAACAGTTTGCGCTTCGGGTAGCTTTTTGCTTGGTGACTATCGCCGTATTTATCAGCGGTCTTGAGTACTTTGCTCCATCTCATTCTGAGTACGTCTACCGCTGTTTTGAGCTTCCGCTTCTGCTTCTTCAAACTTCTTGCAGTGGCGACGAGCCTTTTGTGAAGGTTCTTATGCTCCGGTGATGTGTCCGGCGTGAGATCGTCTGGACTGTTGTTTTCGCCGGGGAAGGGTTGCTCGTCCAATTCATCCTGTTCGGATGGTTGCTTGGTGGCAACGTTCGTCGTCCACCGGTTTGCCCTGCTCTACGGCTGGGTCATTATGGGTGCTGTTGTTATCGAGGCGGGACTTCGGGCGGCGCTTGCGTCGCCGTTTTGTTTGTTTTTCGGGGGAATTATCCTTCGCCGCGTCCAGTTGTTCCTCGTTGTCGCTTCCTCTTAGTGTATCCACCATGTATACGTCATGAGTTGAGGTGGCTTTCCAGTGCCCAGTAGGCGCTGGTTCTTGGTCGTCTCCGGCATCGTCGTCCATACCGTCGATGTCTTCGGAGTCGAAGTCTAGCATGTCGGTTAGGTCGTCGACAGTGTCTACGAAGTGGGTGGTGGGTGGGCTTTGAATTTCTTCGTCGTCCGCATCCCAACCGTCCTTACCGTGATCCGGCCAGGGCTCTCCTGATAACGAGAGATACTTCAGCGAGTTCAGGATGTCGCCAAAAGGTGAGTGCTGAAAGATGTCCGCAGCGGTGAACTCCATGATCGGCGCCCAACCGGATTCGATTGGTAGGGGCGCAAGGGGTTCGGAGTCCGGCGAGGAGTCCGGCACCTCGGAGTCACGAGCTTCACAAGGGACAAGGTCAGTATTTGGCTCCATCGCCGTAGAGGTAGCAGCCCCCGAGGTGGTGTCTAGCCACTCGTCCTTGATCTGCGCAGCCGGCTCCGAATTAAGGGTCGGAGCGGACTCGTGTGCGGCCTCCAGGGCACTGTCCGGCAGTAGAGCTAAATCATGCCCATCGTGACAGTGCGGTGCGCTCGGCTGTGGCTCGAATCCATCGAAGATCAAGTCTCCGCGGATGTCAGTCATGAAGTTCAGACTTCCAAATCTGACCTGACGGCCAGGGGCGTAGCTTTCGATCTGCTTCAGATGGCCAAGCGAATTGGCCCGCAGCGCAAAGCCGCCGAATACGAAGATCTGTCCGGGGAGAAAAGTCTCACCCTGGACTGCGTCGTTGTTGTTGACGATCGAAGGAGCCATCGAGCCTATCGGTGACGACACAGAGGAACTCTCAATGAAAGCACCAATGTTGGTGTCAAAACCGGCGGATCTCGGGTAGGGGGTCCCGAACTGTGCGTTTAGGCGGATGGTAACAGGAGACAAGGGACACGATGTTTTTACCCAGGTTCGGGCCTTCTCGATGGAGGTAAAACCCTACTCCTGCTTGATTGATATTGATGATATGGGTAGTACAAGAGTGGATCTACCACGAGATCAAGGAGGCTAAACCCTAGAAGCTAGCCTATGGTATGATTGTTGTTCTGTCCTATGGACTAAAACCCTCCGGTTTATATAGACACCGGAGAGGGCTAGGGTTACACAGAGTCGGTTACAATGGTAGGAGATCTACATATCCGTATCGCCAAGCTTGCCTTCCACGCCAAGGAAAGTTCCATCCGGACACGGGACGAAGTCTTCAATCTTGTATCTTCATAGTCTTGGAGTCCGGCCGATGATGATAGTTCGGCTATCCGGACACCCCCTAGTCCGGGACTCCCTCACTTCCCGTCAAGTGGGATGCAGTAGGCTGGGCATTAGCGAACGATAAATCTCTAATGCATTCAGGAAAGCTAACCAGAGGAATAATCTCTCAGTGCATTCAGCTGGCTACTCACGTATTGGACTTTGCATATGTAAAAAAATGATTTAGGCAGGACGGGCCACGGTAGCTCTGTCGGTAGATACAAGTTACTTATCTACTGCCCTTATCAGAATGAGTCGACCCGTCTGACCCAATGGGTCGCACGGTGCCGGCTCCACCGTCAACACACACACACACACAAACAAATAAACATGCCGGCAAATACATGTCATATGTGACAAAATATATGTTTAGAAACCACATTCGTATATGAAACCAAAAAAATGCTTTTTGTAAATTCAAAAAAAATGCTTTTTGCGACGGATAAGACATATTCGGTTAGTAAAATTGATGACCTAAAACTGCACGCGAGGAAGATTAGGCAGCGGTGGTTGGCTAATTTGATGGGGCTGTTTCTCTAATAAGAGTCTTGGTCGCATCGCTGTTGTTCTCCCGACTGAAATACCAGTCCGGAGGGAGTAGCTAATTTTTGGCTTGCAAATTTGATTATAGATCAAACACATTCCCACGAGAGGTGCCCGAGTCATGTCATCATGTGCTCGTGATAGAACTCGATCCTTCTTTTTCCCTGCCTCCATCCGATGGTCTTTCGAACTGCTGGAGATAAGTTTTTGGACAATGCCATGGGTCCTGGACTGGTGACCGGAGAAGGGAACTTTAACCCGGCCCCTACCATGAGGGAGAAAGGAGAAAGGAAAGGTTACACCAGGGAGGAGGGAGAGGGATGGACACGCCGATCATAGCGGAGATGAGACCAGGGATGAAGAAGACGCTAGCTCGAGCTGTCCATCGATGAGTCGATCTGGGTCATGGCCGGGGTCTGGCGGTCCAGCTGCAAAGCACCATGAAGTTTTGATGCGTACAGGAGTGCAGCAACTGCTGCTCCCATTCCCGCTTTGTGTCGACCGGCACACAGGAGTCTGGACAATAAGTGATCTACATACCATTTAGCTACTGCTGCTGGCTGTTGCTGAGTGGGACGCCCGAAATTTACTAGCTCCAGCTAGCTATCCATGGATAGATCACGGTACGTGCCATGTTTCGGACACAATCGACCGATGTCCCCGGACAGCACATCAGCAGTCAAAGTGATCGATGTTGAAGGAGTACCATATATTTGTTGACAGCAAAACTCCACTATATGTGGCCTGGGTCAGGTGTACTACGCCTAATCTCTGTCATTATCAACCTGTAAAGTAGCAAAGAGACAACTCCATCCGTACATCATAGAGTTCATCAACACGGAAACACTGGCTACTTGTCCACTTAGGTTAGGTACATAGAATAGTGGCCAACGTAGGCTATCAACCTATCATGATAGAGCTAGTACTTATCATACTGCCCCGTCTCCATCAGGGCATTGGGCATATTGATTAGCAAGAAGCGATATTCTTGGAGACAACTTGGTTAGAGTAGGTGTGTGTCGATCCGGTAAGCTACACGAAGTTGCGGCCCTCACGCTGATCCGATTACTAACTGGGGCATATCTCGCTTGCTTTGGTCCCTACAGCTTTGTTCCCTGCTCCATATTGACCAAAGTGATTAACTAATTGTTAAGCTGTGTCGTAATCTCGTACGTTACGGCTAGGTCATTGCCTTCTCTCGCGCGCCTATAAATTGGGCGCTCACACCGGCCTCACAGCGTACACACACTCTCTGCTTCAGCCAACCAGCACAAACACACATACAGAGAGTGAGAGCGAGAGAGAGGGAGAGGATCCTTAGAGAGCGATGGCAATTCCTGCTAATGCTGCTGCCGCCTCGTTGAGCTTCCCGGTGATCAACATGGAGAAGCTTGAGACCGAGGAGAGGGGCGCCGCCATGGGGGTTATCCGCAACGCCTGCGAGAACTGGGGATTCTTCGAGGTGCCACTGCCACTCACATACTGCTATACAATTCTTGATATATGTACTTAGAAAGCAGGCATAAGCGCGATTCTTGACATGATTCACCGATTCTTGGCATATATGTGTGCAGCTGCTGAACCATGGCATCTCGCACGAGCTGATGGACGAGGTGGAGCGGGTGAGCAAGGCCCACTACACGGCGTGCCGAGAGGACAAGTTCAAGGACTTCGCGGCGAGGACGCTGGAGGCCGGCGAGCAGGGCGCCGACGTGAAGGACGTGGACTGGGAGAGCACCTTCTTCGTCCGCCACCTCCCCGCCTCCAACCTCGCCGACCTGCCCGACCTCGACCACCACTACAGGTATGCACCTACGCTACTTGGTCACTAACTAAATAATCAACTACTGCTACTTGGTCACTAACTAAATAATAATAACATAAGAGACCAAGAGATAGCACCAGATTCCACAGAAATTATTTAACTAGTACTATTAGTCGCAAAAGTACAGAGACGATTCAAAGGCAGCCTATTGTTAGGCCTCCTGGCCGAACATTTTGTACTGTCACAAAGTTCATTCCTGACACACCAGCTCGAAAAAAAAAGAGCAACAGATATAGGATATCAACAGGAGATAAGATTGCTTGCGCACATCAGAATCCTAAATTAAGCACAGTAGTGACCAACACGATTGGAATCACTTTTTTTAGCAAGTGACAAAAGCTGCTCTTTTTCGTGTCGTCGTTGCAGACAAGTGATGAAGGAATTCGCGTCCGAGATCGAGAAGCTGGCGGAGAAGGTGCTGGACCTGCTGTGCGAGAACCTGGGTCTGGAGCAGGGCTACCTGAAGCGGGCGTTCGCCGGTTCCACGGGCCCGACGTTCGGCACCAAGGTGAGCAGCTACCCGCCGTGCCCGCGGCCGGACCTGGTCGACGGCCTCCGCGCGCACACCGACGCCGGCGGCGTCATCCTGCTGTTCCAGGACGACCAGGTGAGCGGGCTCCAGCTCCTGAAGGATGGAGCCTGGGTGGACGTGCCGCCCATGCGCCACGCCATCGTCGTCAACATCGGCGACCAGCTGGAGGTGATCACCAACGGGCGGTACAAGAGCGTGATGCACCGCGTGCTCACCCGCGCCGACGGCAACCGCATGTCCATCGCCTCCTTCTACAACCCCGGCGCCGACGCCATCATATTCCCGGCCCCGGCGCTCGTGGGCGCTGCCGACGCCGCTGAGAGGAACGAGGGCGAGGAGGGCACCGCCGTGTACCCGAGGTTCGTGTTCGAGGACTACATGAACCTGTACGTGCGCCACAAGTTCGAAGCCAAGGAGCCACGGTTCAAGGCCATGAAAGCAGACCCCGCGCCCATCGCCACCGCGTGATAACTGACCGGACAAGAGTATTTGAGATGTGTTTTATTTTCTTTTGGGCGTGCCATGTATCCGGTTAGCTTTACTGCTTATCAAAAATCATGGGTAATGTATTTTCGAGTCCGACTCACAGATTCTTGTCTGCCAGAATTTGCCATGTGGTTTTGAAGAAATTGTCACGTGTGTTTGAAGAACTTGCCGTAAAAGACATTGCCGAAAAAGGATTCTCCCGCTTTGTATACAAAGCAACTAACCAAGCCGTACAAGGATAGGTGCTGGGACGAAAGCAGCACAGACACGCCCAGAAAAAACGCCAGAGAAAGAGCAAAAGAAACAAATGCCGACAACGGCGGATCAACGAAAATGAAGAAGCCTCACGATCGCTGCGCCCACCGGGATCTTCCACTAGGCTGCAAGACTCCGAAGCGCCGGCACCTATCAACACTTCCAAGAAGGATCGCGACGACGAGGCGAGAGGAAGGGTAGCCCCCGACGCCCTCCCAGAAGGTCAGGTGGCACCCACAGGCGCCACCGCGCCGGTGTCGGCCAAGCCGACAGGGGTTTTCCCCGATCCCAACCTGCACCTCGGGCGCTCCGGAGCCAGCCACCAAATCAACCACCACCCAGCGTCAACATGGTCAAGAGGCCCCCACGCCGTCTCACCACGACACCACGAAGTGAGGACAACACGGCGAAGAATCAGAGCTGGGACTAGGGCATCAGCATCTCGGCACGCGGGAGGGCCCCACCTCCACTGTCAGCGATGGTAGCCGTCCGCACGCAATAGGAGGAGCACACCAGGCCCGTAGGCCCACAGGCCCGGCCGAGCCCTCGTGGGCCTGTAAAGCTCCTGCCCTCGCGCTGTTGCCGGCACGCCGTCGGCGCCGCCGCCCACATCCGAGCCGCTCCTCCTCCACACCGAGACGCCGACAGCGAGGCCACGTCGGCGCTGGCCCGCTAGGACCCAGATGGGGTCCTAAGGGCCGGGGGCGCGCCGCCGGCCACCAGCGCCACCAGGCCACCCCGCCGCCAAGAGGCAGCGCCACCATCGCGCCAGCCGCCGGCCCCGCCACCAGGATGCCGGACCACCGCCAGCCGAGCTGCACCCGCCGCCAAGCCCTGCCTCGGGAAGGGCGCTGCGCGCGGGGGAAAAGAAGGCCCGCCGCCGCCAAGCCACTCGGCCAGATCCGGGGGCGCCGTCCGGCGGCGGCGGGAGAGGGAGAGCGGAGGGGTGGGGGCGAGGAAAGGATGCGGATGAGCCGCCGCGGCCGCCGCCCGGGGAGGCGGCGCGAGGCGGAGTCGGGAGTCGGGAGAGCGGACACGTTTCCGTAAAAGACATTCACAAATGCCATGCTGCCCAGAACGTTCGCTGGCTATTGCGGTCCAAAATCATTACATGTATATAGTACTGTGTGAGTTATTAACTATGCATGCCAACAACTGATTAATTGTTGCACTTTTTTTCACAGTAAATACCAACACGCAAATTCATTGCTCCGCCAATGCAGTGCCAACAATTTATCGCACCATCCTCGATGGAGCAGGTACTGACGGGATCCAACACGCCTACTTTTGCCCAAAGTGACAAAACTATGTCGATCAGGTCGAATCACATCGGCTGGAAGGGGTGCTAAGTACCATGCAGTTGTAGGAAACTAGTTGATACATCATGATCATATATGATCGTAGAATGAGTGGTGTGCCGTGATCAGTATGTGCGTACTTCCCGAGGCATGCGGTTAGTACAGAACGAGCTTTGCTACACCTACATAAGAATTCTTACATAACTTACTATGAAGCTGACTTGGCCTCGCTTCGTTGGAAGAAAGAAAAGGCCCAAGCCCACACCATGAAGTTCAGAAGGCGTGGGGTTCGGGGGGGGGGGGGGGGGGGGGGGGGTGGTTGGTTAGTTTAGGGGCCTCCTTCGGTTTTACAGGAAAATCATATGAACAAAGACCCCACGGGAAAATTTCCTATAGATGCATTTGTTTTGTAGCAAACGCGTACGGGAATTTCGTAGGATTGTTATTCATTTCTATGTTTTTGGAGAAATCTACACACCCACTCAAAGGTTATTTTACGCGTATGAACGGGGCAAGACGATTCCTTAGGATGACACGTGTCATCCTATCAACTTCCTATACTATGGCTGCCTTCTCCACCGAAGGCGGTAGGCCAGGTTGGTAGTGAAGGATCTTGGATCCCACTATTAGCACCGACGACGAGTTGGGGAGACATAGTCGCCGGTGAAAACCAAGCCGACTCCAGTCATGGCGGGCGATGGTGGCGTCTACGTCGTTATCTTGATGAAGGCATCATCAAGCAACTATCGTCAACATGCTCCTGCCGCTCCGGGAGAAATCCTAAGATCACCAGATTGGACGATGGCGGCGTTGTGGTGTCGTGTTCTGGGGGCATCGTTTGTGGAGCGGCGCCGGATGGAAGAGGCGTGAGGTGGTGTGGCGTGCCTTCTCTCGCGTCGACGACGGCGCGTCTCGGCGGCATGGAGCAGCGGGGTCTCGGCGCTGGACGCGGCGTGATGGCCTCGTGCAGGGCGGTGGCGCTGTGTGGCGCCATGGTGGCGTCGACAGCTGACCTGGCAAAGTCTTCGCGTCAGTACCTGCTCTGAAGATGGTTATGTGGATGACGGCCGCGGTAGCCTCGGTGAGTGCACCACACCGGTGTGTGACCCATTCCTGACGGACAGGGATTAGGTGACTTGTCCACTGCGAGTCACGCCGTAACTTGCGGGCACCTATCCGTTTGATCAGAAATGGACAGCCCAGATCAAGTCCTGTAGTAACAAAGACTATTCACGGTTTACTGTTCATGGGGTGTTGTAGACTGGACACTGTAGATGTCTACTGTAGCTGTCTCACTGTTTACGTCCGCTCCGTCCGTTGATCCTTGATCCAACGGTCTGAAGAGGGGGGCAAGTTACCACACTGTTCACCGGTGACTCGCCCACAGCAAGTCACCGGATCTCATTCCATTCCTGACATGTGGCTGGGATGGGGCATCCGACATTAGATGTTAAGTTTTGGTGTGATGTTTGTTTGGTATTAGGCTCAGATATTCGGCACCCCTGCTTCAAGGGCATAGGAGTAGCGACATGTTTCGTCTAGATGGTGGTCTCAGACTTACTGATGTAATACTTTGTAAGGCCTCTGAGAATAATTAACAAAATGGATGCATGCATCGTCCAGATGCAAAGGCCGGGGGTAATCCTCCTTTTCTAAAAAAAGAATCCTCAATCTTATATTATGTGGTTTCCTCCAAATCGAATGAAGCCCAGGAAGTAACGTAGGTTTACGTAGGTCTACATTTTTGGTATAAAGCACATTGTCATATTCTTCTTTTTTCCCGTTTTATATCTTGCTTGTTATGCACACGGTAAAGAATACGGGAATATATTAATATCACAGAGATATCAATTACACCCGACCTCTGCAACAACCTAATGTCATAAAGATATTACGGATGCACACAGCCAAAAGACAAAAAGAATAAGAAGAAGAAAAAGAATACAGTGATCAATTCTGTGTAGCTGCGGCACAAACCACCACCTAGTCAACCCCTGGAGTCCAAATTCTCCAAAAGCGATATCTCCAAAAAGGAAACAGTATACAAGCACCGCCATTGCCCGATCCTATATCTTAGGTTTTCACCCTGGAGAAGATCCTCGCTCGCAAAATAATGCCTTCAACAAGGTCACTGCCAGGCACAACCAATTAAAGTCAGGCCTTGGGTTTTCACCCTGAAAGCTAAGACTCTGTACTCCGCCTATGCTGCCGCCCCCACTTGTCGATGTCGCTCTTACGAGTCAAGAATGACAAGCAAAGTCCTCATCGCCACCAAGACTCGATTCGCCATTGCTAGGCCTCAGACCTCAGCCACCATGACGTTGTCCGTCACTATTTTCATCATGGAAATAGAAATACCAACATGTCTCATAATATCATCGGACAACAAAGCTCTGCTCACGCCGTCCTGAAGCTACACGATCGAAACAGGGATGCACACAATCGAATCCCATCCGATCCAGCAATCTACAAGCACTAAGCACCCAATAGAAATCTCCAACGGAGCCTTTCGAAACTCGTCAACGACCAGATCAATAAGGGTCGGTCATCAAACATAACCCGTATTGGCGCAAGAAGAACCCTAGGAACGCCGCCGGAGGGGAACAAATCCGCCATCAAGCCATGGACTGTAGCGTCACCAGCTGGCCCTCGTCCGAAAAAGGCCAGCACCTCATCACCGTGGACCACTTTGTAGCAGAGAGCAGAAGATCCGGCCGATAAACATATACAAAATAGAAATGGCGCGCAGGTAAATTCTTGTGTCCCGAAAAAAGTAGAATGCATCCGTTTCGAAAAAAAAGAAGGTTCACTGTGTTTTTGTCGTGTATTCGACTACATCTAAATTCATGTTCTGACCGGAAGACGGGAACCAGATAAAACGTGTGCACGGCAGGCATGATATTGTATGCAGCTAATTTTTTTTAAATAATACATTTTTTTATTAATTTGCACAAATATTACGGGTAAAAAATTATTTTCAAAAATAATACACCGTTGGCCCACAGCAGGCCGACTGGTCCTAGTCGGCCCACAGCAGGCCGACTGGGTTTCTATCTGCTTGCTGCAGGCCGATTGGGTTGTCGGCCACCAGATCAAGTCCAGTCGGCCAACTGCCGGCCGATAAGGTCCAGTCGGCCTGCTGTAGGCCGACTGGTGCATGCATACCACATTACTAATTGGTCAGTATGCAAATTAATAAAGCACGTACCGCTGTAGCCATCCTGGGTGTATCCTCCAGTTTTCCTTAGGAGAGCGAGTGACCAGAGGCTCAAGCTTGCGCTCATACCATATCCATATATAGTCCGGAACATTTCAGTTACGGATTTAACCGGAGCAACTACAAATATTGACAATCCTAAATAGTACACATCCATATATAGTCCGGAATATTACCGGAGCAACTACACATTTTTACACAACTAATTAGTTGACATCTAAATAAAATGCTCACCGAAACCGGAACGGGAAAATAAAATGCTCACCACGACCACCTAAATATTTACGTTTACTACTCGAGCAAATAATATTCATATAGTCCGAAATATTACCGGAGCAACTACACATTTTTACGCAACCAATTAGTTGACATCTAAATAAAATGCTAACCGAAACGGGAAAATAAAATGCTCACCACGACCACCTAAATATTTACGTTTACTACTCGAGCAAATAACAATAATTGCACGCAACTTCGAAAAATAAATGTTTGCTCAAATATACCCTTGAAGCGTGCGCGCGAACGACGAACGGCGGCCTTCAATCACCGGAACCGGAGCCGGAAACTCCACCAAACTCCCGCAGCTTCACCTCCACCACCACCTCCACCTCCACCACCGCCACAATCTCCACCTCCGCCTCCACAACCTCCACAAATGAGCTGAAAAAATGCTCCAACAAAATCTTCACCACAACCACCACAAGCTACCCCATCAGTAGATCGAGGTGTCTTTTGGCTCCTCTAGCTAAGTAGAACCCATTCACGGTGCCAAATCCGCAAAAAAGGGTCATTTTGGTGTATTAGTTGGAGCTATTTCGGGTTGGAGAGAGGAGGAAGGAAGAAGAACAAAGAGATGTTGTGCTGCGTGAGGTGGGGAAGGAAAGGAGAAGAAGGGAAAGAAAAAGGAGGCAGCGCTGCGGGCCCGCTCCCTGTCGGCCTGCAGCTGGCCGACTAGGGCGCCCGTGACCTAGCCCGCGCCGACAGGGAGGGGAGGGACGTGGTCCGGCCACTAGTCGGCCCGCACGTGGCCAATTGACAGCCTGTCGGCCAGCAGTAGGCCGATAAGGCCCTGTCGGCCGGCTGTGGGCCGACTAGTCTCACTCGGCCTGCTGCAAGCTGATTGACTAATATTTTTGAAAATAAATTTATCAGCGTAATATTTGTGCAATTTAATAAAAAAAATGTATTATTTAAAAAATATTAACTTGTATGCAGGCATGGCCGCCCGTCATGCACATGAACGCCGCAGTACCCCGTGACGAAAGGACACTGTATAGTATCAATCATATCCGTACCACCGTAATCTCACTCACTCCATCATGCGTGGGTCATGGGTGTGTGATGTGTCCATGTACTTGGATCACGCCCCTGCATCTCACACATGGCCATTGGGTGTGTTCGGGTGAGGGCTACAGACTACAGTACGTTCGTAGTGGAGCCATGGCCCAGTACTGTCCCTACTCTGTATCTTCTCCAGAGCCCTCCTCGTGGGGAACGGCCCTACTGCTGCACGCCAACGGCGCATGGGCCGCAGACTCGCCATCAAAAACGGCGCATGGCTCTTCTCTCCTCGGCCGTCTCTCTTCCAGCTTTCCCGGAGGATGGGTGGATGATAGTGGTATGGAAGCGATGATTGATTTCCCAAAAAAGGAGATGCCGAGAAAGCTCGGCTGGTTGGTGCAGGGATAAGATGATGAGACTGCTCAAATATATACTCCCTATCGTTTGGTTCAGATTTTATTTTGAGTTTTTTCTTTTCTTTTGAAGGTGCAGATGCGTATGGGAAATGTTGAAGAGATTTGCGAGGCCAAAGCGGGTATATGTGCTACTAAGAGCAACTCCAACAGCCGACCCAACGAACGGCGATTTTTGCGCTTTTTGTTGGTTTAGGTCGGCCCGACGGACACCAACGTCTGCTTTCGTGTTTGGGTCGGCGCAAGCGCCTAATGCTGGCCCGACCCATTTTGACGGCACGCAAAAAAAAAACATGCATTTCAAAAATAAAAACAAACATTAAAACCGGCCACGAAGGCCGGCGAGAGTCCATGCGTCCACATTTGCATTAATGAACATTAAAAAAAATAAACTACGAGGTGGCGCATTTCCCCTAGGCATCGTCGTCGTCGTTCTCGGGGTCAGTGAGGTCGATGAGCGTCGGCGCAGGACCGGCCCAGGGGAACGCCGTGTTCCAGGCGGCGGCGATGTCGTCCGCTGGCTGTGCCGCTGCGGCCTGGCTCACGTCCTCGTTGGCCCCACGCTGCTCGTCCTCGGCGTCGCGCTCGAGCATCTCGAGGTATTCGCCGCGGTGGCGCTCCCCGGCGAGCCATTGCGGGCGCCACTGTCCGAGGTACGTCGCCTCCCGCGCCGACGCCGCCCCAAACCAGACCGACGGCGCGCTAACCCACTAGCGCACTTCTCCCGTTCAGAAGTAGCGCTCGATGAGGGTCGGCCCCTGCTCGGCTTTGACCAGGGACGGGGGCACTACTAGGAAAAGAGCTATAGCTAATATGGACATTAATGGCGCACCACATATGTGGTGCCCACTGCTATATAGCAGTGACGCACCATGTGTAGGTACACCATTAGTGTCCATCACACTAGTGGCGCACCACACACACGGTGCACCACTACTAACAAATTCTTTTTTTTCAAAACTAGTAATGGCGCACAAGGGCATAGTGCACCATTACTAGTTTTAACTAGTAATGGCGCACCACACGCCCCGTGCGCCACTACTAACAATTTTTTTACTTTTTTTTTCAAAACTAGTAATGGCGTGGTTAGTAGTGGCGAACCGTGGTTGTGGTGCGCCATTACTAGTTTGAACTAGTAATGGTGCACCGCGGTTGTGGTGCGCCAGTACTAGTTTGAACTAGTAATGGCAAACCACAACCACGGTGCGCCACTACTAACCATTTTTTTGCAAAACTAGTAATGGGGCACCACGTAAGAGGTGCGCCATTAGTAACCAGGGTTACTAATGACGCATTATTAGGTGGTGCGCCATTAGTAACCTGAGAGCAGCTAGATATTTTGGACAGCCACCTACCACACTTATTTTTCCCACCTCAGTCTCTCCACCTCCTCCTCCAAGCTTGTCTGGGCTGCCTCCTCCTTCTCACCTCATTTGCACCATAGATTCACCCAAATTAAGTGGTTAAATTTCCTTTTTTTGATAGGTAAGTAAGGGGAAAGCTTCTTTATGTTGTAGATCTACTTTTTTCTCCCTCCAACAACGTGCACATGCACTTTTTATGGCCTAGATCTACGTATGTTTGTGGTATTGCATATATTTGTGATGTTGCATATGATTGTGTTTGCAGGTACCGGAATTCAAAATATGATAGTTGCCAATATTTTGCCGGAATGTTGATTTATTTCCGTTTCGGCGAGAATTTGACACTATGCATTCTTTTTTGTCCTATTTTTAGGCAAAGTCATGCCAAATTTTTTCTTGGTTCTAAAATATCATTTTGCTCTACCCCGCAGGCGACCATGGTCCGCACGATGACCGAAGGCATCGTGAATACGTTTTTGAGCTCCGCGAAGGCCGAGATGCTTCAAAAGAACGAGACGGAGATAAGATGTCCGTTTCGAAGATGCAAGTTGAAGAGCCTTATGGACCCGGATTCTGTACATGTGCGGGACCTGTTGGGGAACATAGTAATTTCAAAAAAATTCCTACGCACACGCAAGATCATGGTGATGGCATAGCAACGAGAGGGGAGAGTGTTATCCACGTACCCTCGTAGACCGTAAGCGGAAGCGTTAGCACAACGCGGTTGATGTAGTCGTACGTCTTCACGATCCGACCGATCCAAGCACCGAACGTACGGCACCTCCGAGTTCAGCACACGTTCAGCTCGATGACGATCTCCGGGCTCCGATCCAGCAAAGCTCCGGAGATGAGTTCCGTCAGCACGACGGCGTGGTGACGATGATGATGTTCTACTGGCGCAGGGCTTCGCCTAAACTCCGCGACGATATGACTGAGGTGGAATATGGTGGAGGGGGGCACCGCACACGGCTAAGGAACGATCCGTAGATCAACTTGTGTGTCTTTGGGGTGCCGCCCCCCCCCCCCCCCCCGTATATAAAGGAGCAAGGGGGGAGGTCGGCCGGCCCTTGGGGCGTGCCAAGGAGGGGGGAGTCCTCCTCCTAGTGGGAGTAGGACTCCCCTTTCCTAGTCCAACTAGGAAGGAGGAAGGGGAAGGAAAGAGAGGGAGAGGGAGAGGGAAAGAGGGGCCGCACCCCCTCCCCTAGTCCAAGCTTCCCCATGGGAGGGGGCGCGCCACCTCCTGGGCTGCTGCCCTCTCTCTCCCCTCAGGCCCACTAAGGCCCAATACTTCCCCGGGGGGTTCCGGTAACCCCTCCGGCACTCCGGTTTTCTCCGAAATCACCCGGAACACTTCCGGTGTCCGAATATAGTTGTCCATTATATCAATCTTTATGTCTCGACCATTTCGAGACTCCTCGTCATGTCCGTGATCACATCCGGGACTCCGAACAAACTTCGGTACATCAAAACTTATAAACTCTTAATAAAAGTGTCATCGTAACGTTAAGCGTGCGGACCCTATGGATTCGAGAACTATGTAGACATGACCTAGAACCATTCTCGGTCAATAACCAATAGCGGAACCTGAATGCCCATATTGGTTCCTACATATTCTACGAAGATCTTTATCGGTCAAACCGCATAACAACATACGTTGTTCCCTTTGTCATCGATATGTTACTTGCCCGAGATTTGACCATCGGTATCCAATACCTAGTTCAATCTCATTACCGGCAAGTCTCTTTACTCGTTCTGTAATGCATCATCCCGTAACCAACTAATTGGTCACACTGCTTGCAAGGCTTATAATGATGTGCATTACCGAGAGGGCCCAGAGATACCTCTCTGACGATCGAAGTGACAAAACCTAATCTCGAAATACGCCAACTCAACATGTACCTTCGGGGACACCTGTAGTACTCCTTTATAATCACCCAGTTACGTTGTGACGTTTGGTAGTACCCAAAGTGTTCCTCCGGTAAACGGGAGTTGCATAATTCTCATAGTTACAGGAACATGTATAAGTCATGAAGAAAGCAATAGCAGTATACTAAACGATCAAGTGCTAGGCTAACGGAATGGGTCATGTCAATCACATCATTCTCCTAATGATGTGATCCCGTTAATCAAATGACAACTCTTTTGTCCATGGCTAGGAAACATAACCATCTTTGATAAATGAGCTAGTCAAGTAGAGGCATACTAGTGACTATATGTTTGTTTATGTATTCACACATGTATCATGTTTCCGGTTAATACAATTCTAGCATGAATAATAAACATTTATCATGATATGAGGAAATAAATAATAACTTTATTATTGCCTCTAGGGCATATTTCCTTCAGTCTCCCACTTGCACTAGAGTCAATAATCTAGATTACATAGTAATGATTCTAACACCCATGGAGTCTTGGTGCTGATCATGTTTTGCTCGTGAGAGAGCCTTAGTCAACGGGTCTGCAACATTCAGATCCATATGTATCTTGCAAATCTCTATGTCTCCCACTTGGACTTGGTCCCGAATGGAATTGAAGCGTCTTTTGATGTGCTTGGTCCTCTTGTGAAATCTGGATTCCTTTGCCAAGGCAATTGCACCAGTATTGTCACAGAAGATCTTCATTGGTCCCGATGTACTAGGTATGACACCAAGATCGGAAATGAACTCCTTCATCCAGACTCCTTCATTTGCTGCTTCAGAAGCAGCTATGTACTCCGCTTCACATGTAGATCCCGCCACGACGCTTTGTTTAGAACTGCACCAACTTATAGCTCCACCGTTTAATAAAAACACGTATCCGGTTTGCGATTTAGAATCGTCCGGATCAGTGTCAAAGCTTGCATCGACGTAACCATTTACGACTAGCTCTTTGTCACCTCCATATACGAGAAACATATCCTTAGTCCTTTTCAGGTATTTCAGGATGTTCTTAACCGTTGTCCAGTGATCCACTCCTAGATTACTTTGGTACCTTCCTGCCAAGCTTATTGCTAAGCATACGTCAGGTCTAGTACACAGCATTGCATACATGATAGAGCCTATGGCTGAAGAATAGGGAACATCTTTCATTTTCTCTCTATCTTCTGCTGTGGTCAGGCATTGAGTTTGACTCATCTTCACACCTTGAAGCACGGGCAAGAACCCTTTCTTTGCCTGATCCATTTTGAACTTTTTCAAAATTTTGTCAAGGTATGTGCTTTGTGATAGTCCTATTAAGCGTCTTGATCTATCTCTATAAATCTTGATGCCCAATATGTAAGCAGCTTCACCGAGGTCTTTCATTGAAAAACTTTTATTCAAGTATCCCTTTATGCTATCCAGAAATTCTATATCATTTCCAATTAATAATATGTCATCTACATATAATATCAGAAATGCTACAGAGCTCCCACTCACTTTCTTGTAAATATAGGCTTCTCCAAAAGTCTGTATAAAACCATATGCTTTGATCACACTATCAAAGCGTTTATTCCAACTCCGAGATGCTTGCACCGGTCCATAAATGGAACGCTGGAGCTTGCACACTTTGTTAGCACTCTTTGGATCAACAAAACCTTCTGGCTGCATCATATACAACTCTTCTTCCAGAAATCGATTCAAGAATGCAGTTTTGACATCCATTTGCCAAATTTCATAATCATGAAATGCAGCAATAGCTAACATGATTCGGACGGACTTAAGCATCGCTACAGGTGAGAAAGTCTCATCGTAGTCAACTCCTTGAACTTGTCGAAAACCTTTCGCAACAAGTCGAGCTTTATAGACAGTTACATTACCATCAACATCAGTCTTCTTCTTAAAGATCCATTTATTCTCAATGGCTTGCCGATCATCGGGCAAGTCAACCAAAGTCCATACTTTGTTTTCATACATGGATCCCATCTCAGATTTCATGGCCTCTAGCCATTTTGCGGAATCTGGGCTCATCATCGCTTCCTCATAGCTCGTAGGTTCATCATGGTCAAGTAACATGACTTCCAGAATTGGATTACCATACCACTCTGGTGCGGATCTTACTCTGGTAGACCTACGAGGTTCAGTAGAAACTTGATTTGAAGTTTCATGATCAATATCATTAGCTTCCTCACTAATTGGTGTAGTTGTCACAGGAACCGGTTCTTGTGATGAACTACTTTCCAATAAGGGAGTAGATACCGTTATCTCATCAAGTTCTACTTTCCTCCCACTCACTTCTTTCGAGAGAAACTCCTTCTCTAGAAAGGATCCGATCTTAGCAACGAAAATCTTGCCCTCAGATCTGTGATAGAAGGTGTACCCAATAGTATCTTTTGGGTATCCTATGAAGACACATTTCTCCGATTTGGGTTCGAGCTTATCTGGTTAAACTTTAAGAAACGACAACTTTGGTTTCTTGCCAAACCACAGTTCATAAGGCGTCGTCTCAACGGATTTTGATGGTGCCCTATTTAACGTGAATTCGGCCGTCTCTAAAGCATAACCCCAAAACGATAGCGGTAAATCAGTAAGAGACATCATAGATCGCACCATATCTAGTAAAGTACGATTACAACGTTCGGACACACCATTTCGTTGTGGTGTTCCGGGTGGCGTGAGTTGCGAAACTATTCCGCATTGTTTCAAGTGTAGACCAAACTCGTAACTCAAATATTCTCCTCCACGATCATATCGTAGAAACTTTATTTTCTTGTTACGATGATTTTCCACTTCACTCTGAAATTCTTTGAACTTTTCAAATGTTTCAGACTTGTGTTTCATTAAGTAGATATACCCATATCTGCTTAATTCATCTGTGAAGGTGAGAAAATAACGATACCCGCCGCGAGCCTCAACATTCATTGGACCACAAACATCAGTATGTATGATTTCCAATAAATCAGTTACCCGCTCCATAGTTCCAGAGAACGGCGTTTTAGTCATCTTGCCCATAAGGCACGGTTCGCAAGTACCAAGTGATTCATAATCAAGTGATTCCAAAAGCCCATCAGTATGGAGTTTCTTCATGCGCTTTACACCGATATGACCCAAATGGCAGTGCCACAAATAAGTTGCACTATCGTTATCAACTCTGCATCTTTTGGTTTCAACACTATGAATATGTGTATCACTACTATCGAGATTCAATGAAAATAGACCACTCTTCAAGGGTGCATGACCATAAAAGATATTACTCATATAAATAGAACAACCATTATTCTCTGATTTAAATGAATAACCGTCTCGCATCAAACAAGATCTAGATATAATGTTCATGCTCAACGCTGGCACCAAATAACAATTATTTAGGTCTAAAACTAATCCCGATGGTAGATGTAGAGGTAGCGTGACGACCGCGATCACATCGACTTTGGAACCATTTCCCACGCGCATCATCACCTCATCCTTAGCTAATCTTCGCTTAATCCATAGTCCCTGTTTCGAGTTGCAAATATTAGCAACAGAACCAGTATCAAATACCCAGGTGCTACTGCGAGCATTAGTAAGGTACACATCAATAACATGTATATCACATATACCTTTGTTCACTTTACCATCCTTCTTATCCGCCAAATACTTGGGGCAGTTCCGCTTCCAGTGTCCAGTCTGCTTGCAGTAGAAGCACTCAGTTTCAGGCTTAGGTCCAGACTTGGGTTTCTTCTCCTGAGCAGCAACTTGCTTGCCGTTCTTTTTGAAGTTCCCCTTCTTCTTCCCTTTACCCTTTTTCTTGAAACTGGTGGTCTTGTTAACCATCAACACTCGATGCTCCTTCTTGATTTCTACCTCCGCAGCTTTTAGCATTGCGAAGAGCTCGGGAATAGTCTTGTTCATCCCTTGCATATTATAGTTCATCATGAAGCTGTTGTAGCTTGGTGGCAGTGACTGAAGAATTCTGTCAATGACACTATCATCAGGAGGATTAACTCCCAGTTGAATCAAGTGATTATTATACCCGGACATTTTGAGTATGTGTTCACTGACAGAACTATTCTCCTCCATCTTGCAGCTGTAGAACTTATTGGAGACTTCATATCTCTCAATCCGGGCATTTGCTTGAAATATTAACTTCAACTCCTGGAACATCTCATATGCTCCATGATGTTCAAAACGTCGTTGAAGACCCGGTTCTAAGCCATAAAGCATGGCACACTGAACTATCGAGGACTAAGTTCATGATAAATTTAAGTTCAATTAATCATATTACTTAAGAACTCCCACTTAGACAGACATCTCTCTAGTCAACTAAGTGATCACGTGATCCAAATCAACTAAACCATGTCCGATCATCACGTGAGATGGAGTAGTTTCAATGGTGAACATCACTATGTTGATCATATCTACGTGTTCCGAGGCCATATCTGTATATGCTAGGCTCGTCAAGTATGACCTGAGTATTCCGCGTGTGCAACTGTTTTGCACCCTTTGTATTTGAACGTAGAGCCTATCACACCCGATCATCACGTGGTGTCTCAGCACGAAGAACTTTCGCAACAGTGCATACTCAGGGAGAACACTTCTTGATTATTTAGTGAGAGATCATCTTAAAATGCTACCGTCAATCAAAGAAAGATAAGATGCATAAAGGATAAACATCACATGCAATCAATATAAGTGATATGATATGGCCATCATCATCTTGTGCTTGTGATCTCCATCTCCAAAGCACTTTCGTGATCACCATCGTCACCGGCGCGACACCTTGATCTCCATCGTAGCATCATTGTCGTTACGCCATCTATTGCTTCTACGAATATCGCTACCGCTTAGTGATAAAGTAAAGCAATTACAGGGTGTTTGCATTTCATACAATAAAGTGACAACCATATGGCTCCTGCCAGTTGCCGATAACTTCGGTTACAAAACATGATCATCTCATACAATAAAATATAGCATCACGTATTGACCATATCACATCACAACATGCCCTGCAAAAACAAGTTAGACGTCCTCTACTTTGTTGTTGCAAATTTTACGTGGCTGCTACGGACTTAGCAAGAACCGATCTTACCTACGCATCAAAACCACAACGATAGTTCGTCAAGTTGGTGCTGTTTTAACCTTCGCAAGGACCGGGCGTAGCCACACTCGATTCAGCTAAAGTGAGAGAGACAGACACCCGCCAGCCACCATTAAGCATGAGTGCTCGTAACGGTGAAACCAGTCTCGCGTAAGCGTACGCGTAATGTCGGTCCGGGCCGCTTCATCTCACAATACCACCGAACCAAAGTATGACATAGTGGTAAGCAGTATGACTTGAATCACCCACAACTCACTTGTGTTCTACTCGTGCATATAACATCAACGCATAAAACCTGGCTCTGATACCACTGTTGGGGAACGTAGTAATTTCAAAAAATTTCCTACGCACACGCAAGATCATGGTGATGGCATAGCAACGAGAGGGGAGAGTGTTGTCCATGTACCCTCGTAGACCGTAAGCGGAAGCGTTAGCACAACGCAGTTGATGTAGTCGTACGTCTTCACGATCCGACCGATCCAAGCACCGAACGTACGGAGATGAGTTCCGTCAGCACGACGGCGTGGTGACGATGATGATGTTCTACCGGCGCAGGGCTTCGCCTAAACTCCGCGGCGATATGACCGAGGTGGAATATGGTGGAGGGGGGCACCGCACACGGCTAAGGAACGATCCGTAGATCAACTTGTGTGTCTTTGGGGTGCCCCCCGCCCCCGTATATAAAGGAGCAAGGGGGGAGGTCGGCCGGCCCTTGGGGCGCGCCAAGGAGGGGGGAGTCCTCCTCCTAGTGGGAGTAGGACTCCCCTTTCCTAGTCCAACTAGGAAGGAGGAAGGGGGAAGGAAAGAGAGGGAGAGGGAGAGGGAAAGAGGGTCCGCGCCCCCCTCCCCTAGTCCAATTCGGACTCCCCATGGGAAGGGGCGCGCCACCTCCTGGGCTGCTGCCCTCTCTCTCCCCTCAGGCCCACTAAGGCCCAATACTTCCCCGGGGGGTTCCGGTAACCCCTCCGGCACTCCGGTTTTCTCCGAAATCACCCGGAACACTTCCGGGTCCGAATATAGTCGTACAATATATCAATCTTTATGTCTCAACCATTTTGAGACTCCTCGTCATGTCCGTGATCACATCCGGGACTCCGAACAAACTTCTGTACATCAAAACTTATAAACTGATAATAAAACTGTCATTGTAACGTTAAGCGTGCGGACCCTACGGGTTCGAGAACTATGTAGACATGACTTAGAACCATTCTCGGTCAATAACCAATAGCGGAACCTGGATGCCCATATTGGTTCCTACATATTCTACGAAGATCTTTATCGGTGAAACCGCATAACAACATACGTTGTTCCCTTTGTCATCGATATGTTACTTGCCCGAGATTTGATCGTCGGTATCCAATACCTAGTTCAATCTCGTTACCGGCAAGTCTCTTTACTCGTTCTGTAATGCATCATCCTGTAACCAACTAATTGGTCACACTGCTTGCAAGGCTTATAATGATGTGCATTACCGAGAGGGCCCAGAGATACCTCTCCGACGATCGGAGTGACAAAACCTAATCTCGAAATACGCCAACTCAACATGTACCTTCGGAGACACCTGTAGTACTCCTTTATAATCACCCAGTTACGTTGTGACGTTTGGTAGTACCCAAAGTGTTCCTCCGGTAAACGGGAGTTGCATAATTCTCATAGTTACAGGAACATGTATAAGTCATGAAGAAAGCAATAGCAGTATACTAAATGATCAAGTGCTAGGCTAATGGAATGGGTCATGTTAATCACATCATTCTCCTAATGATGTGATCCCGTTAATCAAATGACAACTCTTTTGTCCATGGCTAGGAAACATAACCATCTTTGATAAATGAGCTAGTCAAGTAGAGGCATACTAGTGACTATATGTTTGTCTATGTATTCACACATGTATCATGTTTCCGGTTAATACAATTCTAGCATGAATAATAAACATTTATCATGATATGAGGAAATAAATAATAACTTTATTATTGCCTCTAGGGCATATTTCCTTCAGGACCACCTACTCTTGCGTGGTTTCATGGATGGCTATCAGTGGCAAGGTGATGAAGATGATTATGAAGTCGTCCATGGCGGCCGGGTAAGAAATGAGGAAGGGCAGCAAGACAACCGCAACGAGGACGGGCGAGAAGACGAAGAATCTCCAGGACATGATCTCGAAGTAGATGTAGTACACAGTCATCATGTAGAAGATGCCGGACATGATGATGAGGAAGATGCCGGAGCAGACGAAGGGCATGATCATGAAGATGAAGATGTGGGAGCAGACGACGATGGACCATCGATGGGCTGGGTGCAGGACCCTCATATTCAAGAGCTGCTTCTCAAGCAGACGGATAACGCAAGAGCTGCCGCCCGAGAGAAAGCCAAGCTGGATCAACTGGAGATAGACGCGGTTACTCCATTGTATGAAGGATGCAGGCCCGAGGATACCCGCCAGAAAGTAACGCTCATGGCTCTGAGATGAAGGTAAAACACAAAATGACTGACGCATGCTTCGACGAGAACATGTCATTCTGGCACGAATGTCTTCCCAAGGGGAACAAGTGCCCGACCAATTTCGAGGAGGCGAAGAAAATCGTGTGTCCTCTGGATTTACTGCACGTGAAATACCATGTGTGCATGAATGATTGCATCATTTATCGGGATGAGCACGCGGAGTGTACCATATGTCCGATGTGCGGCGTCACTAAATACAAGAAGAGGAAGAAAGCTCCTTGAAAAGTGGTGTGGTACTTTCCGATCACTCCTCGTCTACAGCGCTATTTCGCGGACCCTAAGGTAGCAAAGCTCCTGCGTTGGCACGCGGATAGGGCCGAAACAACCAGGGAACGACATCAATCTATATCTGGGGCTGCTGAAAGAGGAGCTAGACACGCTGTGGAAAACGCCAGCCAATACGTGGGACGCTACAGAGAAAGAATATTTCCCTATGAGAGCCGCACTACTCACGACGGTGCACGACTATCTCGGTTACAGATATGTCGCGAGGCAGGTGGTCCACGGATTTTCTGGATGCGTCAGGTGCATGGATGACACAACGTACCGCCAGCTAGATAGAGATCTCGGGTCTTCGAAAACCGTGTTCATGGGACATCGAGGGTGGCTTCGCGACGATAACTCGTGGATAAAACGCAAGGATCTGTGCGATGGTGAAACCGAACCCCGAAGACGCCTGCGTACGAGGAGCGGCGAGGAAATGGACGAGCTGTTGAAAAATTGGAAAGAGTGTCCGGAGCCGGGAAAGAAGCGAAAGGCGCCAGAGCCGCTGCTGAAGGTATGGAAAACGAGGTCTGTTTTCTGGGACTTGCCGTACTGGAAGATCCTCCGTGTGCCTCACAGCCTTGATGTCATGCATATCACGAAGAACGTGTGCGAGAGTCTGCTTGGTACCCTGCTTAACATGCCAGAGAGGACCAAGGATGGGCCAAAAGCAATGGCAAACTTGAAATCAATGGGCATCAGGGAGGAGCTTCACGCTAATGATGATGATGATGATGAGGCGAAGGACACGGAAATTCGTCGCAAAGGCAAAAAGGCCATGAAGATCGGAAATTACTTCCCTCCCGCGTGCTTCATTCTAAGTCAGGAGGAGATCAAGCAGTTTTTCACCTGCCTCGTAGGAGTAAAACTTCCTTACTATTACGCGGGGAAGATAAGCAGATACCTTGACTCAGTGTAGCAGAAGTTCAGCGGGATGAAGTCTCACGACTTTCACGTGCTGATGACGCAGATACTTCCAGTTGCAATCCGTGGGATCATGGACGCGTACGTCCGTGAAACGCTTTTTGGCCTATGCAACTTTTTCGACGTCATCTCTCGGAAGTCGGTTGGCGTGAGGCAACTCAGAAGGCTACAGGAAGAGATCGTGGTGATACTATGCGAGCTTGAGATGTACTTCCCGCCCGCACTTTTTGACGTTATGGTGCATCTGCTGGTCCTTATCGTGGAGGATATCATCCAACTCGGGCCGACGTTCCTGCACAGCATGATGTCGTTCGAAAGGATGAATGGTGTCATCAAAGGATACGTTCGCAACATGTCACGTCCAAAGGGAAGTATAGCCAGGGGCTTTCTGACCGAAGTGTGCATCTCCTACTGCACGAATTATCTAGGCATTGAGAACCCCGTTGGTCTGCCCGTCAATAGGCACCTCGGCAGGCTCGCTGTATGGGGTCACCGTGAGGGTCGCCGCGAAATGCATGTCGACTTCGAGGGTCGACTCGCCGACTTTGAAAGAGCAAACCTAGTCACGCTACAACACATAGACATGGTCGATCCTTGGGTGGTAGAGCACAAAACCTTTATTGAGAAGACGTACAATGACCGAGGCCAACAGAGGACAGACGAAGATATAATCAAAGAGCACAACTCATGCTTCACGCGTTGGTTCAAGGAGAAACTTCTGTCGTACCCTTTACATGAGGATTCTTCCGCGGAAGAACAACTCATATTCGCCTTGTCACAGGGCGTTGAGCACAACCTGATAACGTATGAGGCATAAGATATCAACGGCTACACATTCTACACCGAGGGAAAGGACATGAAGAGCGATGGTTATCAGAACTCTGGGGTAACGATGGAATCCTACACCGGTAACGACAAGGACAGATACTACGGAAGGATCAAGGAGATCTGGGAGCTGAGCTATGCTGGAGAGAAGGTCCCGATGTTCCGTGTCAGATGGGCCAAGAGCGTCCTAAAAGAAGACCGGTATTTCACCAACATGGTTATACCCGAAGCCAAATCCAAGACCGTGGGCGCAAACATCACCGCGAAAAATGAGTCATGGGTACTGGCTTTCCAAGTGGACCAATGCTTCTTCATTATCGACCCGTCAAAGCCCAGTCGTGTTGTCGTGAGGAGAGGCAAAAGGAAGATCATCGGAATGGATGGAGTCGCCAATGAGCAATACTTCGACAAGTACGGCGACCCGAAGATGGAACATGACGACAACGATGAAGTGCCAGACACCACAAGAAGAAGTAGGACTACCCTACCTAAAGGACGTCCATTCAAGAGAAGAACTCCATTTGCGAAAAAGAAGGACAAGAAGATTGTGAAAAGATAGCTAGCTAAGATCGATTGTATTTAAATTGTAGTCTTCATTTCTCGATTGTATTTCGACATATTGAAATGATATTTCTTCTGTTCTAGTCCTCATGAATATTTATTTATGTTTATTCTGGTATTTATGTTTATTCTAGTATACCAATTTTTATTTGATGATATTTTTTGAACTCATGAATATTTTTAAATTTCATGGGCACATTTTGAATTCCTGAATATTTTTTCAAATTTGATGATATTTTTCATATTCATAAATGTTTTACCAATTCACAAATGAATGCAATTAAAAATAAAAAAACAAATTTGATGATACTTGATGATATTTTCAAATAACAAATTTGATGATATTTTCAAATAACAAATTTGATGATATTTTTTCATATTCGTAAATATTTTCAAATAACAAATTTGATGATATTTTTCCACATTCATAAATGTTTTCATATTTGATCGTCATTTTCTAAAAAATTATTAGATGCAACTAAAAATCCAAAAAAAAACAAATTTGATGATATTTTCAAATAACAAATTTGATGATATTTTCAAATAACAAATTTGATGATAATTTTTCATATTCATAAATATTTACGAATAACAAATTTGATGATATTTTTCCACATTCATAAATGTTTTCAAATTTGATCGTCATTTTATAAAAAATTATTAGATTCAACTAAAAATCCAAAAAAACAAATTTGATGATATTTGATGATATTTTCAAATAACAAATTTGATGATATTTTTTCATATTCATAAATATTTTCAAATAACAAATTTGATGATATTTTTCCACATTCATAAATGTTTTCAAATTTGATCGTCATTTTCTAAAAAATTATTTGATGCAACTAAAAATCCAAAAAAAAACAGTTAGTAATGGCGCACCAGGGGAGGGTGCGCCATTGCTATCCAAAAAAAAGTTACTAATGGCGCACCGCTAGGGTGCGCCATTGCTATCCAAAAAAAAGTTACTAATGACGCACCGCTAGGAGGTGTGCCATTGCTAACCTTCCTCCCACTAAAATCCCCAATCCCCGATCCCCAATCTCACATCTCTCTCCCCGACCCACTGCGCGCCGCTGCCCCGACCCACTGCGCCGCCGCCCCCGCGCCCCCGCCGCCTCCCTCTCCCGATCCTCCCCTTCCTCCCCCTCCGACCCCACCCCGACGCGTCTCCGTCTCCACGCCGTCGAGCACCGAACCAGGCCGGAGAAGTCCAGCACGAGCTTCTACGTCATCTCCGTCGGATACGTCGATGAACCGGACCGGAGCCGAGCCGAGGAGCACCATGAACCCGCCACCAAGCCCTTCTTCCACCTCGAATTCCGCCGCCTCTCCTTCAAGTACGGCCGGCCTGCTGCTCCTAATCCACCGCCGGGCCTTCGTGTGCCTTCGCGGTGAGCTCCCCTCGCTTCCCCTCTTCTGTTTCGCCTCCTCCCGAGCGCTGTAGACCCCTCGCGCACCCGCTCGCCTGCGCATACCGCCCGCGCTAGCCGCATCCACCCTGCCGCTCCCGCGGCGCTCCTCGCGGACCAGCACCGTGGCCGACCGGCCTCTGCCGTGCTCATGCGCATGTGCGCCCATCCGCCCGCCCTGCTGTGTTATAGTTGAATGATACTGCCTGGAGATGCATATATTGTTTCACCATAGGATAAACACCATATTTATATGTAGACTGCTCAAATCTGTTATTTTTTCTTCCTAATATGCATCGAATGTTCTTTTGATTTTACTGGATGCACTCTGGTCCCTATATAAGCGTTGACACATTGGCACTCTTTTGATCAGACAATAGCATTAATAGGTGGAGACTGTTTAATACTGGGATCTTGATGTTTTAGTTCATGACAGCTCTTGCGTTTGGTATCGTTGACTTATGTCTCTGCCCGCGACTCTGTTTTGCATACGGGCTGTTTTGTTGTTTGTTCGATCGAAAGAAAAAAATGTTCCTTGAAGCTTTCCAGACACTAGAATAGGATCCACCATAGAACAGACCAGACTCCATGTCGGTGTCAAAACCGGCGGATCTTGGGTAGGGGGTCCCGAACTGTGCGTCTAGGCGGATGGTAACAGGAGACAAGGGACACAATGTTTTACCCAGGTTCGGGCCCTCTCGATGGAGGTAAAACCCTACGTCCTGCTTGATTAATATTGATGATATGGGTAGTACAAGAGTAGATCTACCACGAGATCAAGGAGGCTAAACCCTAGAAGCTAGCCTATGGTATGATTGTTGTAATGTATGTTGTCCTACGGACTAAAGCCCTCCGGTTTATATAGACACCGGAGAGGGCTAGGGTTACACAGAGTCGGTTACAATGGTAGGAGATCTGAGTATCCGTATTGCCAAGCTTGCCTTCCACGCCAAGGAAAGTACCATCCGGACACGAGCCGGAGTCTTCAATCTTGTATCTTCGTAGTCTTGGAGTCCGGCGGACAATGATAGTCCGGCTGTCCGGACACCCCCTAGTCCAGGACTCCCTCAGTAGCCCCTGAACCAGTCTTCAATGACGATAAGTCCAGCGTGCATAATGTTCGGCATTGCGAGACGGGTTCCTCTCTTGAATAATCCAGAGAAGATCATGAACACCAGGATAGTGTCCGGCTCTGCAAAAAAAAATTCCACATTCCACCGTAGAGAGAATAAAATGTACACTGAGTTCAATCTGCTGACGTATTATGCGGCACGACATCACACCGCCACCAGGCCTTTGTTTGAATTACTATACCACCTCAGCATGTTTAGCGAATCGGTTTCCTTGGCATGTCTTGTCGAAGCAGAGATCGTGTTCCCCTTATTCCGGGATTCTCATCAATACGTTCGTGGGTAACCAAACTGCTCCCGTCGCCACGCCTCCTCTATCGAAGGGGAATCCCAAACGGTCGCGGAGACGGCCCTTGGTATTTCTTCCCCTTTATAAGAGGACCAAGGCTCGCCATTGTTCTTCAATCTCGCGTCGAATCTCTTCCCCGCTCCCAGTTCCAACACCCAGAGCCTCAGATTCGAGCGCTTCGCATCCTCAATCATGTTCGGCTCCGACCTCCAGGGCCGGTGGATGCCCTCCTCCGTCACGGAGGAGGACATATTGAAGTTGCGTGAGGCCAAGTACCTGGCCTACGAGGTTTCGCACAGGTTGCCTGCCCAAGGGCAGGCTGTGCCAGCCCCCAAGCCCGGTGAATACGTCGTTTTCGTATCCCACCTCCGTCGGGGTTTAGGCTTCCCGACGGATCCCTTCGTGAGGGGGCTCCTGTTCTACTATGGGCTGGACTTTCATGACCTGGCTCCGGAGTCCATCCTCCATATCTCCGCATTCATTATCGTCTGCGAAGCCTTCCTCTGCATCATTCCCCACTTCGGCCTATGGCTAAAGACCTTCAAGGTGGAGCCGAAGATGATCGGGGGGCGTCAAGCGGAGTGCGGCGGGGCGACCATAAGCAAAACGGTCGATGCCCCGTGGCCCGAGGGTTCCTTCCAGGAGGAACTTGGACCGTGGCAGCAGGAGTGGTTCTATATCACCGCTCCAAGGGGCAGCAGGCAAAAGCCGCCGCCCTTATTCCGCCCGGGACCTCCACGCCAACTGATGTCGTGGGTCAACCAAGGGCTCAATTGGGGGCCGTCCGAAGACGTGCCTTCACTGCAGGGCCGGATTCGAGATCTCCAAGCGAGGGAGATCGACCTGATCAAGGTGATGCAGGTTATGCTAATCAGGCATCTTCTGCCCTGCAAACGCCGTCCTCTCCGTCTATGGGAGTTCAACCCGGAGGGACCTCGGATTCTTCAACACTTCATGGGCGCGACACCCGTGGAGATGTACAAGTTGTTCTTCGGACCGCAGGTGGCGTGTCCGGATTTAGCCGAGGATGCAGGCCTAAGCCGCGATCGCCCGGATACTCAGGTAAGTAGCTCAGAGTCCGGACATTCTGTTTATGTGCCTTTCTAGAGTTTGCTTCCTGACCCTTTGTTCTTTACAGGAATGGGTGGCGCGATCAAGGCTGATAAGGTGTCCGGCCCCCCTCCCAGAGACCGCACTGGAGCCCGTGCTGGTCAGAATGTTGGAGGTTGCGCCCACAGAAGGAGGCGACGGGAAAAATAGAGGAGCTAATATTTCGCCCAAAGGGACGACTGAAGAGGGGGGAACCAAGAACCCCTCCCTTCAGGGGGAGAAGAGGACCGCCTCCGAAGATCCGGAGGCCAAAGCCCCTAAGCGCGGGAAGAGATCTTCCCCGGGGGGTCCGGCGCCCGGAAAGAATCCGGACGCACAATCATCATCAAAGGATCGGCCCTCCAGCGAGCCGTGAGTATGAAAGAGGGAGGTAATTAGTAAGGAAATACCTTCATTTGTGCTTCTGTAGATAACCGAAATATTTATATTGCAGTTCGGATCTGCAGCCTTCTCAGATGAGTTCATCTTCGGGGGACCTTCTTCCGGAGATGATGGAGAGCGACACGCCTCCGTCCGCAGCGCCGCCAGATGAGGCAGGCGAACCCGAAGTGTCATCACGGAGGGTATCCCCAAGTCCGGAGGGGCCAGAGAGTTTGGCACCTACTAGTGTCCTGCCGGGAGAACTGAAGAATCTGCTTGAGAGGGCGTCCATTTCAGAAGATCACCGTGCATTAATGCGTATGGTGATTGGAAGGATTTCGTCCGCTGAGAGCGAATTGCGTAATGCCGCCATGAGTTTGCTGGCGGGATTTGAGGTATGCGAGAATGACGCACCCCTTTGTCTTTTAACAGTTTTGCATATAAAAAATGCGCCCTGTATAGATAGTAGCCCCTGAGACTTAGTAGGTTGTCGGAAACGACAGCGTACCGAGGATCGAAATCTAAAGGAATGAATTCCGTCGTTCCTATGCAGGTGGCGGATAGTCCGGGGGCTAGCCGGACTAGTGAGTTTGCCGAGTTAAATCGGCAATTTGACTTGGCAGATGCGAACATCGCACTTGTCAACAGGCGACTTGACGAGTCGCAAGGTAAAAGAGTTCTCCGCAGTCGCTTTATTAAGGGGGTCGAAGCCCTCCTCTGATAAATTATATGTTGTTTGTACAGACGGTGCTGCTGCTGTGGAGGACCTTCGGGCCGAACTTGCTCGAGCTAAGGAGCAAGCCCGAAGGAGTGAAGCGGCTGCCTCGAGGGCGGCCGAGGAATTGAAAGCCGAAAAGGCTGCGCACTGCCTAAGCAGGGCCGAGGTGGCCGAATTGGCCATGAAAGTAAAGGATGCTGCCGACCGCAATGAGGCTCTTGAAAAGGAGCACTTATCGGAGCGGGAAGACCTGAAGAAGGCCACCGCCGAAGCCAAGGATGCCCGCTCTGCAATGTGGGCTATGAAGGAGGAACTGCGCCAGGCCGGAGAGATCGTGGCTGGCAAGCCTTTTCTGCTGCGTCGCCGGTTTATGGATGGAAAGTATGCTCAATTTGAGCGGCTGTGGAGTCCGGAGGATCCGTATATGGACTTAGCTGCAAGTGCGGCCGATGCCATTAAGCACTTCCGGAGCCAGAAGGATCACGAGACCGAAGAGCTATATTGGTCTCAATTCCACAGTCCGGATCGCCCACTTCCATTGACAGACCGGTTGGCCGAATGGGCCGAGCTAAATAGATTGTCCGGACTTGCCATGACTGACATCGTGGCCCATGTCTGGCCAGAGAGGTCCAAGGCGACGAGCTACTTTGGCTTACTACAGCGATTCCTTGGAGCGGTGCCGCATATAAAGGAGATGAAGCGGTCGGCCTGCATAGAGGGCGCGCGGATGGTTCTTGCTCGTGTGAAGGCGCATTGTCCAGAGATGGACGCCACCGCTGTTGCTGCCCAGGGTTCGGGTGAAGACCGGCTCCCTGCCGAGCACTATTTCGGGGAAGTTATGCGTGGCGCTCGTGTAATAGAGTCGCAGTGCTCGAAGAATGTAACGTTCAGATGAACGCATTAGCTTGTAAATCGATGATTATGTTATAACTGCTTTTTATACTTGTGCGTCCAAGTAGTAAAACTTCTCCTTTTCGGCCATTTACGTATACTTGTGTATAACCTGAAAGATGGCAGTCTTCGGCTTCAGCCCCCACGCACAAGGTGCTGGGGTGTTCGCAAAAATAGCGCGTTTTCACAGTTAATCCGACGTCTCGGTCCTGTTATAAGGAGGTGGTAGCGTAGCGAACGAGGCAATCCGGACTATAATGCTTTATCACTTTCACTTAGCCAGTGGAGCTCGAGGGTGGGGCTACGATATAGCCCCTGGTGGCATCGCCCTTCTCCGAAGTCGAAGCGCGTGTGCCTGACCGGGAAACGGCCCTTCGTCAAAGCGGGGAATTCTAAACATTCCGATAGTCGATCGAGAGGCTGACCAGTCTCTCGCTGTATCATGACAGTCAGTTTTCGGCTTTCTCTACTGAGGTGCTCGCCCAGCCGAACTGGGGCACAATCGCAGTAGTTCTCCTGGTGCCGCGTTAGCCGATGATACGGAACGTAAGGCAGCAAAACACAGGAGCCGGGCAAACCCAACATTTGACCAAAGACATGATTCGGAGCTGATGCATATAATGCCTAACTCGAGACGCTGAACACTCCCTAAGGTGTTCGGTCTTTATAATAATGGGCAGAACGATGCCCTAAGCCCCTAGTGTCCAGGTACGGGCATGGTCTTCTAACGCGGCCAATGCCAAAACGTCAGGCTCCACTTTGGCTATAGGAAGAAACCAAGGGAGAATAACAACAAGAGACAGTAAAAAAGTTTACGCAGGGTCTTAATCTGAAAAGAATCCTCACAACGGGTCCCTACTGCACGTCTGCGCCTGTGTCTCCGTTGCGCCGTTATCCTGGACGGGTATGCACGTTGTTCATCTGTAAAAAGAGAGGAACGCTTAGTTTTAAAAACAATTCGTGCGAAAAATATTAGAAATATAAATAATTAAAGCGGGGTTTGTATGAACCCGCGGTTATTTGTGCGTGCAGCCCCCTGTGAAGGGGTATGTGGCTAGGGAGCCCCTAGCCCACTGACGCCGGATTCGTCTATCCAAGTCCGGGGTCTTTAAGTGACCCTCGCACTAAAATTACGCCACGCGGTCCGGGCATCTTGAGTGCGAGAGACGCGTAATGCGGTATGGCGTCGAAGCGGACAAAAGCCTTTCGTCCCAAGAGTGCTTGATATTCACTTTCAAATGGGACGATGTGAAAAATTAATTTTTCGCGTTGAGAATTGTTCGGCGATCCGAACACGACTTCTAGTAATATGGAGCCTGTGCACTTGGCGTAATGGCCTGGCGTCACTCCTTTGAAGGAAGTGCGGCTGTGTCGAATTTTGATAGGGTCTATCCCCATCCTACGGATTGTGTTTGAATATAGCAGGTTTAAGTCACTGCCTCCATCCATTAGGACGTTAGTAAATTGCAATCCGTCTATTATGGGATTCAATATCAGGGGAGTCCGTCCCGCATTTCGAACGCTTCTGGAATAGTCCAGATGGTCGAAAGTGATTGGTTTTGATATCCAATCTCTACGGTCTGCTGGGTTGGACCGCGCGAAGCTCTTTTTAGAAAGTGCCGCACTATTTTTCCGTATTATCACATGAAGTGAGTTTACTGCTTTGACCCCTTATGGGAAAGTCTTTTGTTTTCCGGTGCTCTGCTAGTGGGGTTTATCTTCTTCGCTTGACGCGTCGAGCCCCTTGTGTTCGGCATTTAGTCGGCCGGACTGTTTAAAAACCCAACAATCCCTGTGGGTGTGATTTGCAGGCCTTCCGGGGGTACTGTGGATTTGGCATATCCGACCAAAATTTTGTTTAAGTGGGACAATTCGTCACTGTCATCCTTAAGAGGCTGTGTTTTATTATTGGGCCGCGAGCTTTTGAATCCGGCGTTGACTGCCGCGCTCTTTGGGCTTTTCTCTTTATTCCGGCGCTGCTCTTTTCTGCGCCGTGATTTTCCGTTTCCATCTCTTATCTCTGATGTACTTGGGTCGCTGGTGCTGCATCGTGCAAACCAGCTATCCTCGCCCGCACAGAAGCGGGTCATGAGGCTTGTTAGTGCGGACATTGTCCTCGGTTTCTCTTGACCGAGGTGCCTGGCGAGCCATTCGTCTCGGACATTGTGCTTGAAAGCTGTTAAGGCTTCGGCGTCTAGACAGTCGACTATTTGGTTCTTTTTTGTAAGGAACCTGTTCCAGAATTTCCGCGCTGACTCTCCGGGCTGTTGAGTTATATGACTTAGATCATCTGCATCCGGAGGACGGATATAAGTCCCTTGAAAATTTGCTCTAAACGCGTCCTCGAGCTCTTCCCAACTTCCAACAGTATTTTCTGGGAGGCTTTTAAGCCAATGACGGGCTGGCCCTTTGAGCTTGAGGGGTAGGTATTTTATGGCGTGGAGATCATCTCCTCTGGCCATATTTATATGTAGTATATAATCTTCTATCCAGACTCCAGGGTCTGTTGTTCCATTGTAGGCCTCTATGTTTATGGGTTTAAATCCTGCTGGGAATTCATGGTCCAGCACCTCGTCAGTGAAACATAGTGGGTGTGCGGCGCCCCTGTATTTGTGTGTGCCGCTATCATCGGACACTTGACGTGTTGCCTTGCTTCCTGGGGCCTTCTCCTTTGGCCCGTAGATGGATCTGGCTGGGCCATCTATCCTTCCAAGTTCGTTGGTTGGTTTATGTGTGGTGCCGCTGTCAGAATTTGGCCTATCATCTGGCCGTCTATCCAGCTAGGCAGCCCCTTTGTTTTTGGACGGTGGGGGCTCTATGGCCTCCTCGTCGAATTCTGGTAGCAGCTTGCGCTTCGGGTAGCTCTTTGGTTGGTGGCCATTGCCGTACTTATCTGCGGTTTTGAGCACTTTGCTCCATCTCATTCTGAGTGTGTCTTCCGCTGTTTTGAGCCTCCGTTTTTCCTTCTTCAGGCTTTTTGCAGTACTGACGAGTCTTTTCCGAAGGTTCTTGCTCTCCGGCGGTGTGTCCGGCGTGAGGTCGTCCGGACTGTTGTTTTCACCTGGCCTGGACTGATTATCTGACTCGTCATGGTCGGACAGTTGCTTATCTGCGTGTTCGTCGTCCGTTTGTGAGCCCTCCCGTATTGCGGGCTCTTTGGGAGCGTTGTTGTCGAGGCGGGACTTAGGACGGCGCCTGCGCCGCTGTTTTGGTCGTTTATCGGCGTGGTCATCTTCTGCCGCGGCCCGTTGATCCTCGTTATCGCTCTCCTTTGGGGTGTCTACCATATATATGTCATGTGACGAGGTAGTCCTCCCGTGCCTTATAGGCTCTATTTCTTGTTCGTCTCCAACATTGTCGTCTATTCCGTCAATGTCTTCGGAGTCAAGGTCTAGCATGTCGGTTAGATCGTCGACAGTGGCTACAAAGTGGGTGGTGGGTGGGCTCTGAATTTCTTCGTCGTCCGTATCCCAACCATCCTGGCCATAATCCGGCCAGGACTCTCCTGATAACGAGAGATGCTTTAGTGAATTCAAGATATCGCCAAAAGGCGAGCATTGGAAGATGTCCGCGGCGGTGAATTCCATAACCGGCGCCCAATCCGGATCGATTGGTAGGGGCGCGGGAGGTTCGGAGTCCGGCGAGGAGTCCGGCGCCTCGGAATCACGAGTTTCGCAGGGGACAAGATTAGTGTTCGGCTCCATCGCCGTGGATGTTGGAGCCCCCAGGGCGGCGTCTATCCACCGGCCCTCGATCTGGGTGATCGGCTCCGGGCCAATGGCCGGAGCGGACCCGTGTGCGGCCACCAAGGCACTGTTCGGTGGCAGAGCTAAATCATGCCCGTCGTCACAGTGCGGCGCGCTTGGCTGTGGCTCGAGTCCGTTGAAGATCAAGTCTCCGCGGACGTCGGTGGTGAAGTTTAAGCTTCCAAATCTGACCTGACGGCCAGGGGCGTAGCTTTCGATATTCTCCAGATGGCCAAGTGAATTGGCCCGCAGGGCGAAGCCGCCGAATACGAAGATCTGTCCGGGGAGGACAATCTCACCCTGGACAGCGTTGCTGGTTGAAGATGCCATCAAGCCTATCGGTGACGACACAGAGGAACTCTCAATGAAAGCACCAATGTCGGTGTCAAAACCGGCGGATCCCGGGTAGGGGGTCCCGAACTGTGCGTCTAGGCGGATGGTAACAGGAGACAAGGGACACAATGTTTTACCCAGGTTCGGGCCCTCTCGATGGAGGAAAAACCCTACGTCCTGCTTGATTAATATTGATGATATGGGTAGAACAAGAGTAGATCTACCACGAGATCAAGGAGGCTAAACCCTAGAAGCTAGCCTATGGTATGATTTTTGTAATGTATGTTGTCCTACGGACTAAAGCCCTCCGGTTTATATAGACACCGGAGAGGGCTAGGGTTACACAGAGTCGGTTACAATGGTAGGAGATCTACATATCCGTATTGCCAAGCTTGCCTTCCACGCGAAGGAAAGTACCATCCGGACACGAGCCGGAGTCTTCAATCTTGTATCTTCGTAGTCTTGGAGTCCGGCGAACAATGATAGTCCGGCTGTCCGGACACCCCCTAGTCCAGGACTCCCTCACTCCATCTTGCATTGGCTGGTGAACTCCTTGATCTATTGTTAGTCCTTATCTGCATTTTCCCACATTGTTCATGTATATGATCCACCATTGCTTGTACTAGTTTATCAAGAATACAGGTTTGTATAGCACAGAGAGCACCACAAGTTAAACACCTCAATCTGTTAGTATTTGTCTGCATTTTCTCACATTCTTCTTGTATCTGATCCAGTATTGCTTGTAGTGGTTTGTCCAAAATGTTGAATGATACTGCCTGGAGATGCATATATTGTTTCACCTCTTCACAGGCCAATGTATTTTCCATGTTGTGATGGAGGCCTTTTTTTTAACACTGGGCTTTGCCACCTGTTGTTTGTCTTGTAAATAGCATTGGACAGAGATTTAAGCAAGTAGCACATTGCCTTGTCCACCTGGGATAATGATTTTGCAGGTACCCTGAGAGGCCCTTGAGTTTGCCGGAATGTTGATTAACTTCCGTTCCGGCAAATTCGGGTACTCCATATGTCCTATTTTCAGCAAAGGTCATGCTGAAATTTTCCGTGAATTTTAGCGTGACTTTGCTAAAAATAGGACATATGGGGTACTTGCGACTAATGCGTGGGCCGGGGTATCTTAGTACTTAATTAAGTAGGATCAACTGCCTCTTGTGTTATACATATAAAAGTGTGATATCAACTCATAGTTATTACTAATGTCAGTTGCTCTCTTTCTGTGCCTTTTTACAACATGAGCAATGCATAGTTATTACTAATGGTATAATCTATTCTAGGATCAGCATTTGAGCCATTATTCTAGGTTTGCCAGTACTAGTTCAGAAGCTCAAACAATTCAGCATTTGAGCTATTATTCTAGGTTTGTCGGTACTAGTTCAGAAGCTCAAGCTAAGGACTAGTTCTGAATCTTCTATCAACGGCTGATATGTTTACTGTCTCTTGGTGTTTGTCCTTCGAGAAGTACCTAGTTGAAGTGTCTCATGGTGTTATATTTGCACATGCAAGTGTTGAGATGTCTACTTTGTGTTAATCAGATAAAAATATTAGGGTGTGCAGATAACAGTTAACTTAGTTAAGTCTGACAAATACAGTTTGGACAAGTAGAAAGTAGAATGCACCATAAGCCTGGTTATATATGCACTGTCACGTTAGGCTCAATTGTGAAATTTTGGGTGCGAGATTTTTGACATGTGGCATCCCTTTATTCTTACTGCATTAACCTCATATGCTGAATTCATGTGTGGACAGATGAAACCATGAGTCGTTTATAGTTCAGGAAAAGAATGTTATCATTATTGTTTGCGGGGTTGAGATAATCTGTTTGTTGCACTTTGTGCACTTTCTAGTTGAAAATTGTTAAATGGAGATACAAGATTAGCTTTTTGAGGTATCCCATTAAATATTATTCATTATTGCCCGCTCTTAAATTTTTTTGCACAACTAATATGCAACTACCGTAGGTGGCAACATAGAGCCAAGTGATTAGGCCCAACTTAGAATTCTCCTTCCCTTTTCTGTCATCACTTGCGTGTCACTATTGGCTATTTTTTTAAACTATTGCGCCATACTTGATCGGGTATATTATTACAAGCTACCCATATATATCAGTCAACCTAGGGTGCCTCGGCATCAATAAACCCTAAATGATGAAAACTTAACTTAGCATTTAGGTTGCCTCAGCGTCGACAAACCCTAAGTGATAAAACCTTGGCTTTTAGGGTGCCTCGGTGTCGATAAAAACCTAAATGATGAAAGCTTAGGCTTTTAAGGTGCCTCGGCGTCGACAAACCCTAAATGATAAAAGCTTAGCTTTTAGGATGCCTCGGTGTCGACAAACCCTAGATGATGAGACCATGATAATTCCTCACAAACCAACCCTTAAATAACACTAAGCCATTATGTCGTCACCCTTGAAGCCTTGCGGGCGTTTGCAGCCCTTAGCTTGTTCGTTTTGTAGATTTCCAAAATTTAGTTTTGTACCGCACACCAAAGCCCCAAGAAAGAAAACTGCAATCTGAGACAGATGATCAATTTTTAGCCCTTGGATTAGTTTAGTATTTTTTTCACACACTCAGACACCCTTGCTTGCCATGTGTGTGAGAGAGATAGTGAGAGGAAACAAGAAGAAGGGGGTTAGGAAGGGACTTGGACCTTAGCAACAACACACTAACAGGTTCCATCCCAAAACACCTAGGCAATATCACAAACATCTCTCAATTGTTCCTTGACAATAACCAACTTTTTAGCGACATTCCTCGAGAATTAGGTTATTTGGTCAACTTAGAGATCTTGTTCCTTGACAATAACCAACTTTTTGATGATTTTTTTCCTATTTAGAGCGAACATGGCCCACAACGATGATGCCAGCGGTTCGGGCAAGCAATTCTGGGAGCTGTCCCAGGAGATGGAGGAAGAACCTCACCGCTATGAGGACGCCGCGGAAGACACCGATCCCGACTACACAACCCCTAGTGGCGTCGGGGATGACACCACTGATGGTGCCGCCAAGGATGCCACCACTGATGATGGTAGTGCACACACGGATGGCAGCCAAGCGAAGAGGCAATGGAAGCACCGGCGCCCGAACATGCTCGGCACCGTCAAGCAAGAATTTACCGAAGTGTCCTCTAGTGGGCATCCAACGGCGCCCAAAGAGTTAGTCAGTGGGTACTCGGGTCAACTCGGGTGCATTCTCCGGAGCACCGTCTCGATCAACACCGAGAACCTAAGGCATCGTTACCGAGGGAATTTGCGCAACCTCCTCTTCACGAAGCTGCACGAACGATACAAGTTCCCCGGTGATGTCGCAAACACACGCCTCTCAGGGAATAAAGTGAACAGAGCCGCCCTCGCGAAGATGAGCACGACCCTGGCTACTTGGAGAGCCGCGGCGAGGAGAAGGATTCTAAGAGGTGATAGTTATGAGAAGATCAAGGAGACAAATCCTTTGATCAGCGAAGATGACTACAAGGAGTTCAAGATCAAGTGTGAGAGCAACGCAACCGCGGAATCAAGTCAGTGGGGGAAAGATATGCGGGACTTGAACTTAGGGGTCCACAAACTCGGTCCCGTCGATTACAGAGTGGTGGAACCTATATGGGACAAGGAGGACGCGGAGCGTGCCGAGCAAGGCCTACCGCCCCTCTTCGATAAATACCATGACAAGCAGACCAGGAACTATGTCAGGGCCCGGTACAAGGTGGACCCGGTAACAAAGGAGCTTACCACGGATCCGAAGACCAAGGCGCTTGAGCTTGTTCTGGTAAGGAATACACCCCCGCGTAATTAGCTCCATATGGTTGCATTCTAATTAATGAAGCCAAATTTCTAAATGGTTCACATTCCTTCCGTAGGACACTGAAAGCAGTAGCGCGGGGTCGTCTCAGAGCTCCCCTTGGGACAACACTTTAAATAGGGCGTTGAACATAATGAAAAACAAGGATAAGTTCAGTAAGCCATCGTCAGCTGGTCGTGTGGCTGGCAAAGGCTTGTCCACGAAATGGTCGGAATACTATAACGTTGGTGGGCGAAAGGAGATAAAGACAAGCTTGGAAAGCCAGTCGCGTGAGGTTCAAGAACTCAAGGCACAAGTGGCGCGGATTCCGGAGATGGTCCAAGAGCAAGTGTGAGACCAGCTGGGAGCGACGATCACCGCCATTGTGCCTACCTTGATTGAGGGGCTACAGGTGTGGATTGCGGGCGGCCAACAGGGGCCGCCCCTGGATCCCAGCTTCATGGCCAGCAACTCGCACAACGCGCAGGCGGCGCCATTGGTGTCTCCGGCGGAGGCGGTATTGGTGTCTCCGGCACCGGCACGGGCATTGGAGCTTAATGCACCCGGGTGTGCGAAGAATACGCCGGCAGGCACCTCGGCAGCATGCGGCCCCTCCGTCACTTGCACGCCCGCCATTGGCGGTGCCTCGACATTAGCCGAGCTCGACGCCATCACGGTAACTAAGCCTCTCGGCCGATGACTTCATCTCCTTGCCTTTGACTAGGCATCCCTGATGCCCTACATGTTTTTGCAGGGCGCCGCCGACATTCCATGCACTCTCCTGCACTTCGTGGGCGGCGAGTTGATCGATGTCTCCAAGGGCAGAATCGTTCAACCGGGCAACCCCGTGTTCCACGGTAATCCGATGCCACCCATCGTGTACAGGGCTCAACCGGTTCGGGTGCTGCAAGGCTGTGACGACTTGTTATCTCTGTTTCGATCCGCTGGGGCCGACAAAGATGATGTGATGACCCTCAGCGCCTGCTTAAGCTGGCCCCTGCTTTGGCCGAAGAGCCAGATTCGTTTGGGGGCGGGGGACACCACCCCACAGACAACACCGCCAGTCGTGCCGGCGCCAAGCCATGGCAAGACCGTCGCAACGCTACCGGACATGCCGGACATGCATATGGCACAGGATCCGGACATGCATATGGCACAGGATCCGGACGACGACGACGACGATGGTACATTTACCAACGTCGATAAGTACTTCAACGAACATGGGTACGGTGACGAATTCTTGGGGCCTCTTTCTCAAGAACCCAACCCTGCAAAAGACGACCGCGATCTAGCTGGTACCACGGAGAAACCCAATTTCAACAGGCGTCATCTGGCGTTCAGTTCTCAGGAGATGCCTCCAGCTATCTCCTTCACCGAGCCTCAGATAGCCGAGGTGCGAAATATTATCAGCCCCAACACACTCAAGAAGGCGGTCTCTGAGCAGAACTCGATCCTATTACAGCAGAAGAACAAGGGACAGAAAAGAAAGACTAACAAGGGTGCGAGCCAGCCGGCATCGAGTATGATCCATGCTCATGACGGGCCACCTTCACCTAAGGATATCTCGAGGAGGGTGCATGTGGCGGGTAGGCCGATGCTACCGACTAATCTGCTCAATGCTGCAACCGGTGCTATGCGGAGTCTACATGACAGTGTTCTTTCTTTGGAGAAGCGGCGTCTCTCCGAGAATGATGTGGCATACCCGGTTTTCGTGGCCAAGGTGCCAGAGGGCAACGGCTTTGTCGATAGCACCATCGAGGGTATGATCGTCCTGCTGTTTGTTAACATCTTCGCTATGTTTAACCTTCATCCACTACACTACACCTTCATTCCGCTATTTTCGCTGAGTATAGAGATGCAGATCATTAGAGACAAGACCCCGGACATCGTGATAGTCGACCCCTTCTACATGCGTGCCAAGATCTTGGGCAGCGCTGGGGACCGGCAAGTCGCGAGTTCATACCTCGAAGATGTCATTCTGGCAAACCCAGATAAGGATAAATTTCTCGTGCCTTACTTTCCCGAGTAAGTCATCCCCTCACCGCCCTGTAACATATGATTTCTTAAATTTTGATCGTTCTTTTTTTTTTCTAATATTCCGTGTTTTGTGCAGTGACACACATTGCACACTCATCCTCTTAAGCCCGAAATATTCCATGGACACGTATTTCGACTCGGACCGTCTGTCGAAGAAAGACTACACAAATATCAAGAAAGTTCTTGATGAAACTCTCCCCGGCTACGCCAGATGTGGAGGCACCTTCAGCGGGCCAATTCGTAGGTACGGCAAGCACGTGTTCACCCACGATACGATGTTCCCCTGCATCAAGCAGCCGCCTGGCGGTCAGAAGGATGCCTACTACGCCCTCCATCACATGAGGGCGATCGTACGGGACAATAATCACCTTCTGCTACCAAATAATCTCAAACATTGGTCTGCACGCTTGTCGGCAATCCAGGACGCGGACATCAGACAAGAATTCTTTCGCATCCAGTCGGAGTTTGCGGAAATCATCCATCAAGATGTCCTTCGTACCTCGGGGCAGTTCTACCTCCGATATCAACCGTCCAATAGTGAGATAGAAAACGCTACAAATGCAGGCTGACAATGACCACGATTTCATGACCATCATGATAGACGGCGGCTTCATCCACGCTCCGGTCCCTGAGTCGAGTCGAAAGTAGTGATGCTATGTAGTTCTGAAATATCGATTAGCTCATTTTGTAATTAAACTTTAATGAACTTGTATGTCTCTTTAGTTTGGACAGTCGTTCAACTTATATGTAATCGATGCTATTTATTAGTAGGACCATGAATCATGCTATTAATGTGTTGCTTTTCTCTTCCGATCCTTTTGTTGCATACTTATATATTGGTTATGTATTATCTGTGAATTGCTACTAATGTTTTGTTTGTCTAGTGCATAGAGATGCCGTCGTATGTCGTGTACAAGGGTAAGGTTCCTGGAGTCTACGACGACTGGGAGGAGTGTCGGAGACAGGTTCACCGTTTCAGCGGTAACAGTTACAAAGGGTACACCACTAGGGCGGAGGCGGAAGCTAGATACGCGTGCTATCTAGCGGGAGAGAGGAGGGAGCGTTGGAGGAACCGGATGAAGACCAGTTTCATCGCGATGATGCTCATCGTGATGACCGCAGCTCTCTTCTATGTGATGGTAGTTTAGATGATCGATATCGACTTGTAATGTGAAGACTTGTAGTGTTCTAACTTTGTTCGGTATTTTGAATTCGGAGACTAATATGATGAATTGTATTCAGAGACTAATCTTCTATTGTATTCGATAAATTTGCTGTTTATCTGTTATGATGTATATATTCTGTGCAGTAATATATTTTGTAACTTGTGCAAATATCAGAAAAGAAAAAAAATAATTTCTAATATTCATACTAGTGGCGCATCATACTGCACTTTAGTGGCACACTGCAGTAAACACACTAGTGGCGCATTAACTAGATGTGCGCCATTAGTAACCTAGAGCACAAGGTAAATATGCCCCCCTGGGAGGCATAGTAATGGCGCACCGTTTGACATACTAATGGCGCACTCCCTGGTGCGCCACTATTGTCTGGTATACTAATGGCGCACCAGGGGTGCGCCATTAGTACGAGTTACTAGTGGTGTGATGATAGTGGCGCACCTGTAGTGCGCCATTAATGGCCAAAACAGGTGCGCCACTAATTAGCCTTTTCCTAGTAGTGGGGGGGGGGGGGGGGAAGGAGGGGCACCGGCGGCACGACGCAATCGCCTGCCGCAGGCCATGGTCACCTCCTCTTCCTCCTGATTCGCCACCCTGCACCGCTGCTCCTCCTTGCTCTCTGCAATGGCCGCCTGATAGGCTGCCTCCGCCTCCTGGTCCTCGTCGCGGACGACGAGCGGGGGCGGCGGCACACTATGGTCGATGTCGTGGACTCCGCGTCGCCTCGCCTCCTCGTGATTGAAGGCAAACCAACGGGCCCAGTTGGGCGAGTCAAAGGCGTACACGGCATCACGGTGCTGCTCCGGCTTCAGCAGCGCCCGCCAGCGCCGCACCTCCTCCACGTGCGCCCTGGCGGACCGCGGCGCCGCTGGCACTGGGATCCTATCCGGATCCAGATGCCAATCGTGCGACAGGGTGGCGTTGGGGTACAGGAGAGGCACGTGGTGCTGCCAGCCCCACTCCGCCTGATGCACTGGCGCGTTGATGTGCTGCCTCGTGCGGGGAGCTCGCGCCGGTGGAGGTGGGGCGCGGGGGGGGGGGGGGGAGGGGGCAAGGGGATGGGTTGCGGGGGCCTTGCCCTTGGCTTTGCTGCTGCCGGCGCCGGAGAAGAGCCCCATATGGCTAGGCTACGGTTGCCGTGACGGGGAGCAGAGTGTGGCGAGATGGGGACGGGGGGCTTCTGGAAGCGGATGAGGACGGCCCCGCCGCACGCTCAACTTAAAAAGGACGGCCGCCGTTGAGGGAGTCCTGGATTAGGGGGTATCCGGACAGCCGGACTATATACATCGTCCGGACTATTGAAGCGTGAAGATACAAGACTCAAGACTTTGGCCCGTGTCTGGATGGGACTCTCCTTTGCGTGGAAGGCAAGCTTGGCAATCTGGATATTGTGTTTCCTTCCTTGTAATCGACTCCATGTAAACCCTAGCCCTCTCCGGTGTCTATATAAACCGGAGAGGTTAGTCCTTAGAAGACCGATCACAATTACAATCATACCATCATAGGCTAGCTCTTAGGCTTTAGCCTTTACGATCTCGTGGTAGATCTACTCTTGTACTACTCATATCTTCAATATTAATCAAGCAGAAAGTAGGCTTTACCTCCATCGAGAGGGCCCGAACCTGGGAAAACATTGTGTCCCTCGCTTCCTGTTACCACCAGCCTAGACGCGCAGATCAGGACCCCCTACCCGAGATCCGCCGGTTTTGACACCGACATTGGTGCTTTCATTGAGAGTTCCTCTGTGCCGTCGCTAAAGGGCTTGATGGCGCCTTCAATCGTCAACAACACGGTCCAGGGGGAGACTTTTCTCCCTGGACAGATCTTCGTGTTCGGCGGCTTTGCACTGCGGGCCAATTCGCTTGGCCATCTGGAGCAGATCGATAGCTACGCCCCTGGCCACCAGGTCAGGTTCGGAAACTTGAACTACACGGCGGATATTCATGGAGACTTGATCTTCGACGGATTTGGGCCCGCGCCAGGAGCACCGAACAGTTACGATGAGCACGGCTTAGACCTGCTGTCGGACGATGCTCGGGATATCACCCCTGTAGTAGCCCCGGATCTAAATCCGAAGCAGGTCGCGTTGGCTAAGGACGGAGGGTTGGACCCCGCCTCGCAGGCTGCACACTCATCGGCGGTGGAGTCGAACACAGGTCCCGCCTCTGCGGAAACCTGTAACCCTAGGCCCCCGGACTCGTATCCGGTTGTTGGTTCCGGTCCGCACACCCTCGAGCGAGCCGAGCCAGGCTGGGCTCCGGTAATGGAGTTTACCACTGTGGACATCTTCTAGCACTCGCCCTCTGGCGACATGCTAAACTCACTAAAGTCTCTCTCTTTGTCAGGAGGCTCTGGGCCAAACTATGTCCGGCTTGAGTGGGAAGCAGGCGATGAAGGAATCCGCTGCCCACCCACCACCCACTTCATTGCCACGGTTGATGATTAAACCGACGTGCTTGACTTCGACTCTGAAGACATCGACGGTATGGACGACGATGCAGGAGAATTACAAGAGCCACCGCTCACAGGGCGGTGGACTGCCACCTCCTCATACGATATATACATGGTGGACACTCCAAAGGAAACCAATAGCGACAAGGTAACGGAGGATAACCCCTCAGGGAGAAAATCAAAGCGTGGGCGTCGTCGGCGCCGCTGCAAGCCCCGCCACAGCAATACCGGCCCCGAAGAGGAAAGCAATCCGGATAGTGCCGAAGAGGAATACAACCCTGACCAGCCCGCCTTCGAGCAGGCCGAACAGGAGGATGAGCAGGTCAGCCCAAACGAACAAGCAACTGACGGATACCCGTAGGAGGATAACTATATGCCCCCTCCGAAGACGAGATTAGCCTCGGCGACGATGAGTTCGGCGTGCCTGAGGATCCCATGGATCAGGAGCACTTCAAGCGCCGGCTTATCGCCACTGCGAGGAGCCTAAATAAGAAGAAGCAGCAACTCCAGGCTGATCAAGACCTGCTCACAGATAGATGGACTGAAGTCCTGGCAGCCGAGGATTATGGACTCGAGCGCCAAACGGCTGAGCGGCCACACCGTGGCCGGGATAAAACGGGATATCAGCCCGAATACCAGCCTGCACCCCCACGCCAATACACTACGGCTCGGGGCAATAGGCAGACATGCAAGATATTCTGGAAAACAAGGCAGGACAACCAATATCGATCTATGGATCGTGGGGGCGCGCCTCCGCAAGCAACGATGACCGTCACGCCGGATACATCATCAACAAGTCCGGCCGGGCCGAACACAACAACCCAGACCAGTTCGAACTGCGTAGCCACATAGCTCAGCACAGAGGCGCCGTACACCCCCTCTGCTTCACTGACGAAGTGATGGATCATGAATTCCCAAAAGTGTTCAAACCCGTAAACATCGAATCATACGATGGCACAACAGACCCCGCAGTATGGATCGAAGATTTCCTTCTCCACATTCACATGGCCCGCGGAGACGATCTACACGCCATCAAGTATCTCCCCCTTAAGCTCAAAGGACCAGCCCGGCACTGGCTAAACAACCTGCCAGTAAATTCCATTGGCAGTTGGGAAAACCTGGAAGATGCATTCCTCGACAACTTCTAGGGCACATATGTGCGACCACCGGACGCTGATGACCTAAGCCACATTACTCAACAGCCCGGAGAGTCAGCCAGGAAATTCTGGACTCGGTTCCTAACTAAAAAGAACCAAATAGTCGACTGTCTGGATGCCGAAGCCCTGGCGGCTTTTAAGCATAATATCCGTGACGAGTGGCTCACTCGACACCTCGGCCAGGAAAAAACCAAGTCCATGGCAGCTCTCACAACACTAATGACCCGCTTTTGCACGGGCGAGGACAGCTGGTTGGCTCGCTGCGGCACCATGCCACATTCCGGCACTTCGGATGTCCGCGACAATAACAGCAAGCCACGACGCAACAAACATAAGGGAGGAACAACAGCGACAACACTGAAGACACGACAGTAAACACCAGATTCAGCGGATCCAAGTCCGGTCAGCGGAAGAAGCCGTTCAAAAGAAATAATCAGGGACCGTCTAGTCTGGACCATATACTGGAGTGCTCGTGCCAAATTCATGGCACCCCGGACAAATCACACCAACAGAGACTGCTAGGTATTCAAATAGGACGGCAAAATAAACACCGAAAACAAGGACAAGGGCCTGCACAGCGACGATGACGAGGAGCCCCGGCGTCCGAACACGGGGGGACAGAAGAAATTTACCCCCAGGTGAAAACGGTCAACATGATCTACGCCACGCACATCCCCAAGCGGAAACGGAAGTGGGCACTATGGGACGTCTATGTGATGGAGCCAGTCGCCCCCAAATTCAACCCATGGTAAGCTTGTCCGATCACCTTTGATCGTAGGGATCACCCTACTAGTATCCGTCACGCTGGCTAAGCTGCATTGGTCTTAGACCCAATCATCAACGGATTTCACCTCACGCGAGTCCTTATGGACGGCGGCGGCAGCCTGAACCTGCTCTATCAGGACACAGTGTGCAAAATGGGCATTGACCCTTCAAGGATCAATCCCACCAAAACCACCTTTAAAGGTGTAATTCCTGGGGTAGAGGCCCATTGTACGGGCTCTATAACATTGGAAGTGGTCTTCGGATCTCCGGATAACTTCCGAAGTGAAGAGTTACTCTTCGATATCGTCCCCTTCTGCAGTGGTTATCACGCACTGCTGGGACGAACAACATTCACTAGATTCAATGCGGTGCCACATTACGCATACCTCAAGCTCAAGATGCCAGGACCGCGCGGGGTCATAACTGTCAATGGAAACATGGACCGCTCTCTCCAAATAGGAGAGCATACTGCAACCCTCTCGGTGGAAGTACAATGCGGCCTCCTCCGACAAACCAATCGGGCGACAACAACTTCGAGCACCGTCAAGCGAGTCCGGAGCACCCCGCAACAGGATCATCAAGCACGCCAAGAGCGCGACTAGCAGTCCGGGCTCCGCTCAAGCCCCATCAAAGCAGCATTCGTGCCACGCATACACAATTACGCACTCAAGATACCATGGGCGTAGGCGGAGGCGCAACAACGACTCATTCAATAGTGCGGGTAACCACTACATACCTTCATAATCTTTCCCTTTTACCTTTCAGGACATTGCTTTAGTGCAGCCTCTTCAGAAGAGCCGGATTGCCGGACTCACATAGGAGAGAAAACCAAGGAGGTAATAGGCGTTGCGCACAGAAGGAAATACACAGGTGGAATCTATTTACGATCGTTATACCTATTTTATCTATCTGTACGCGGCCTGCCCCTGGATAGGACATGTCAAATAGTCCTATTTATCTCCGCTTAATGCATCCATTGTAAACATACGCTTAAACGTATTATTCATCAATGGGAGATCATATATGGCGTCAGCTTATTATTCTTATTTGAGCATTTTTCCTTATAAATGTTTATGTGATATTGCATCCGTACACCTTGGTACGGTTAGTTTGCCAGGGGCTTCTCATGGCGCCCCGTAATACGGCAAGTAAAGTCTGAACACTTTCACCAGTGCGGCACCCCGAACTTATAGCACTTTATGCATCAGCTCCGAATCATCTCTTGGGTCTACAGTTGGGTTAGCCCGACTCCCTTGTTTTGGTACCTTACGTTCCATTATATCGGCTAAGGTAACACAGGGAGAACTACTGCGATTGTGTCCCGGTTTTTCCGGACGAGCACCTTAGTAGAGAAAGCCGAAAACTGACCGGCAGGATGTGGCGAGAGCTGGTCGCTGTTCGAGAGGTCTTAAAATCCTTAAAGATTTTTCTGCTTTAGGAGATACATCGGCTTCATCCGATCTAGGCGTATATAGCGCCCCAATTCGGTCTTCCGGATTCTAGGGGCTTCGCCGAAATTTAAAATTGTAGACTTCTATGGCTAAGTGAAAGTTATAAAGCCGCATTGTCCGATTGCCTTGTTCGCTACGCCGGACACCTCCTTGAGGGAACAAACATTTGGATAAAGAGTGTCCGAGTTTTCCACGAACACCCCAGTACTAGTTACGTGGGGGCGGAAGCCGACGACTGGCCTACTTTCAGAATTTTATAAACAGCGGCACAGAAGGTAATATTTTAAATAACAAAAAGCGCTACATAGCGCAAGTAACTTCGTCTTTAAATTACAAACATGACACAAGTGAATTCATTCTAAAATGGCGTCCTTGGTACATTCATCGGCCACGAGACGAGCGCCCTTCATCACGCCATCATAGTACATCTCGGGATGGTGATGCGCCTTGCCCTCCGGCGGCCCGTCCTTCACCAGCTTTTCCGCATCCAGCTTGCCCCAATGCACCTTCGCGCGGGCAAAGGCCCGGCGGGCACCCTCAATGCAAACGGATCGCTTGATCACTTCAAGCCGCGGACAGGCATTCACCATCCGCTTGATCAGGCCGAAGTAGCTAGTGGGCAGGAGCTCACCAGGCCACATCCGGACTATGAAATCTTTCATAGCCACTTCGGCCGGCCTGTGGAGTTCGACCAACGGCTTCAGTTGGTCACTCAGAGGTATTGGCTATTCGGCCCCAGTATACTAGGACCATAACAACTTCTCCGTTGAGCTCCCCTCCTGGGCACGGTAGAAATCCGCGACATCTGATACGCTGCGTGGCAGATCTGCGAATGCCCCTGGGGAGCTCCGAATTCGGGTAAGTAAAAGAAACGCCTCCTCCACATGTTTGCTTTGCATAAAGAATTTCTTACCCGGCTCTATCTTTTTGGCCTCCTGGATTTCCTGCTGTGCCTTCTCAACTTCGGCCTTGGCGTCTTTCACATTCACAAGGGCCTTTGCAAGCTCGGTCTCTTTCATCTTCAGATCATGCTCCACGAACTCGAACTTCTTGCCGAGGTCCCGGAGCTCTTGTTGTACCTCGCCCACTCTAGCACTTTGCTTTTCGCACTCCTTGCATTCCAAGGTCGCCTTGTCTTCGGCCTCGGACAACGCTTTCTTCAGGGACGCCACTTCACGGTGGCCCCTGTTACACAGTCACGACGCTTTGGCGTTAGACTAACCAATTTTGTCTATCATTAACTACATAAGAGTGGGGAATCACTTACCCTTGTTCTCTTAGAGCTGCCTCTTCTTGAGTTCGAGATCTCCCTGCGCCTGCTCCAGGTCCCGCTTTAGTTCGACAACCTCGGCTGTGCGGGCAGCAGCGGCAAGCAGCACAGCCTGCTTATTCACATGAATATTTATTATTAGACTCCTACGGATTAAAATTGACCCTCTGTTTGGTTTTTCTTTCCGAACACCAAACAGAGCATCAGGGGCTACTACCTATCGGGTGGTAAATTCACACATTTTTTATTACCTACCTCAAAGCCTGTCAGGAGGCTGGTGCAAGCTTCGGTTAGTCCGCTCTTGGCGGACGAAACCTTCTGAATCACCGCACTCATAAGAGTACGGTGCTCTTCATCCATGGAAGCGCTGCGAAGCGCTTCCAGCAGACAATCCGGCGCCTCGGGCGCAACGGAAGTCCTCGACGCAGACGGCTCGCCCTCCCTAATGAGGGGCTGCCCGCCTAAGTCCGGAACCATTGAAGGTTCCGGAACAGTGTTCGGCTGAGAGCCCGGCCTACTGTGGCTCTCATCGACACGATCCGTGGGGATCTTGAACCCCGCGTGTCCGACATCTGGAATACCGCCTTGGGGCGTCTCCAGAGTCACCTCCCCCCGCTCTGGGAGCCTTCGGGACAACACCTCCATGTCATCCGCGGGCTGAGGAGTAGCGGCCGTCGGAAGCGAATTCATCTCCGAATCGCTCAGGGACCCGGAAGAAGATACCTCGGGGTGAGCCCTGGCCAGACTGCTTATATGTTCGGCGTTATAAAAAAGCTATGGAGTGAAGTCATGATAGAATGCGGACGCTTACGATCGCACTGAGGGCTTCCCCCTGGGCAGCCACCCCTCCTCGCTGAGAGCGGCCGTGGCGGAGTTGTCCGGAAGGGACACCTTTCCCTTCTTGGACACCCCAGCCTCCCCCTCCGGGAAGATTTCCTCTTTTTCTCCTCCCCAGTGCGGGGAGGTAGAATTTCTTCTTGCTTCCTCCCGCCTCCGCGGGAGGAATCTGTCTCGTCGTCATCGGACGACGTGGGTATGACGGCCTTGCGCCGAGGGCCTTTTCCACCCCCCTGGTCCGCCTCCCCAGGCCCCTCATCCTTTCCGGATGGGGCGTCTTCTTCTTCTTCTTCCTCCCCTTTGTGGGAGGAGTGTGCCTCTGAAAGTGCAACTATCCCTAGGTGGTTTTGGTAATAACAACATATAGCTCATTGAGCTAATGCTATTCCAAGACTATTATTTTAGGAAAGCTCAATGAATGGCATGGCATGGATGATGAAAGTGGATCCCCCAAAAAACTAAGGACAAAGGATTGGCTCAAGATCAAAAGCTCAAGACTCTTCATTTTATATTTTAGTGATCCAAGATCACATTGAGTCTATAGGAAAAGCCAATACTATCAAGGAGGGATGAGGTGTTGCTTAATGAGCCTCTTGCTTCATGTGCTTAGTGATATGCTCCAAATACCCTCAACTACTTTCTCACATCCACATATGACCTAAACCCAAAGTCAAAATTGGTCCCACCGATTCTTTCTATCCGGCGCCACCGAGTTCAAATGTCATAGCCACTGCCACAAACCCTAGGCAAATCGGTCTTACCGATAGGGATCTCGGTCTCACCGAGATGGGATTGTAATCTCTCTGTTTCCCTTCGTAACGTTTCGGTCAAACCGAAGTGAGCGATCGGTCCCACCGAGATTGCAATGTAAACTCCCTGTTTCCCTTTCGTAACATTTCGGTCTCACCGAAATGAGCGAATTGGTCCCACCGAGTTTACCTGACCAACTCTCTGGAAAGCTTATTACCAAAATTGGTCTCACCGAGTTTGTGTATTTGGTCTTACCGAGATTACGTTATGCCCTCACCCTAACAATATCGGTCCTACCGATTTGCATGCCAGTCCCACCGAAAATCCTAACGGTCACTAGGTTTACTAAATTGGTCTGACCGAGTTTATTGATTCGGTCCCATCGAGTTTGGTAAATTGTGTGTAACGGTTAGATTTTGTGTGGAGGCTATATATACCGCTCCACCTCCTCTTCATTCGTGGAGAGAGCCATCAGAACAAACCTACACTTCCAAATTACCATTTCTAAGAGAGAACCACCTACTCATGTGTTGAGGCCAAGATATTCCATTCCTACCATATGAATCTTGATCTCTAGCCTTCCCCAAGTTGCTTTCCACTCAAATCTTCTTTCCACCAGATCCAAATCCTATGAGAGAGAGTTGAGTGTTGGGGAGACTATCATTTGAAGCACAAGAGCAAGGAGTTCATCATCAATGCACCATTTGTTACTTCTTGGAGAGTGGTGTCTCCTAGATTGGCTAGGTGTCACTTGGGAGCCTCCGACAAGATTGTGGAGTAGAACCAAGGAGTTTGTAAGGGCAAGGAGATCGACTACTTCATGAAGATCTACTGCTAGTGAGGCAAGTCCTTCGTGGGCGACGGCCATGGTGGGATAGACAAGGTTGCTTCTTTGTGGACCCTTCGTGGGTGGAGCCCTCCGTGGACTCGCGCAACTGTTACCTTTCGTGGGTTGAAGTCTCCATCAACGTGGATGTACGATAGCACCACCTATCGGAACCACGACAAAAACATCCGTGTCTCCAATTGTGTTTGAATCCTCCAAACCCTTCCCTTTACTTTCTTGCAAGTTGCATGCTTTATTTTCCGTTGCTCATATACTCTTTGCATGCTTGCTTGAATTGTGTGATGATTGCTTGACTTATCCAAAGATAGTTAAAATCTGTCAAACTCTAAAATTGGGAAAAGGTTAAGTTTTTAATTGGTCAAGTAGTCTAATCACCCCCTCTAGACATACTTCAAGGTCCTACAAGTGGTATTAGAGCTTTGGTCTCCATTTGCTTTGATTTCCCTAGCTTTTGGTGGTCATAGACTTGGTTTCACAACCTAGGAGAGTATGGCATCTAGCGAGGGAAATTATCACCGTAGAGGTCCTTACTTTGATGGTACTAATTTTGCTAGTTGGAAGCATAAGATGAAAATGCATATTCTTGGACATAACCCCACCATTTGGGCTATTGTGTGTATTGGCTTGCAAGGTGAATTCTTTGATGGGAGAGAGCCAAACCGTGAAGCTAGCGCGGAAGAGTTGAAGATGCTGCAATACAACACTCAAGCTTGTGATATCCTCTTTAACGGATTGTGCCCCGAGGAATTCAACAAAATCAGCCGTCTTGAGAATGCAAAGGAAATTTGGGATACTTTGATTGATATGCATGAAGGTACCGACTCCTTCAAGGAATCCAAGTTGGATGTGCTCCAAAGTCAGCTTGACAAGTTCAAAATGAAGGATGGTGAAGGTGTCGCTAAAATGTACTCTAGGCTTGCTCTTATCACAAATGAGATTGTCGGCTTAGGAAGTGAAGAGATGACCAGCAAATTTATCATCAAGAAGATCCTAAGAGCATTGGATGGAAAGTATGATACCGTGTGCACATTGATCCAAATGATGCCAAACTACAAAGATCTCAAGCCAACAGAAGTCATTGGAAGAATTGTTGCTCATGAGATGTCACTCAGGGATAAGGAGGAACTTCCCAACAAGTCAAGTGGTGCTTACAAAGCCTCATGTGAAGCCCCCACATCATCAAGTGAGAAACAAACCTTCAATGAAGAATTGAGCTTAATGGTGAAGAACTTCAACAAATTCTACAAGAGTAGAAGCAAAGAAAGAAGCTCTAAGTCAAGGTCCTACAATGACAAAAGATCTTCTAGTCGAGAGCGCAATTGCTACAATTGTGGGAGACCCGGACACTACTCCAATGAGTGTACGACACCCTACAAAAGAAGAGAAGATTCTCCAAGAAGAAGAAGCAAAAGAGAAGAATCACCACCAAGAGAGAGGAGGAGTAGAGATGATCGTTATGAACGAAGACCCTCACGGAGAAGAAAGGATTCGGAAAGGAAGGACAAGTCATCAAGGAGCTACACAAAACGAAGACATCAAGCTCATGTTGGTGAATGGGTATCCGGCTCTGACTCCGACAATCACTCCGAGAGAAGCTATCACTTCGACTCCAAATATAGTCAAGATGAAGGTGTTGCCGGTCTAGCACTTGTGTCCACCAACTCCTACAACATATTTGACTCACCAAATGAAGGAATTGGAAGATGCTTCATGGCCAAAGGTCCAAAGGTAACACATCCCGAGTATGTTGATTTCAATAGTGATGAAGATGACTTGCTAGTTGATGATGATTTACTGACAACTCTAGTGATGAATACTATGATGAAACGTCAATTAATCATGCTAATCAAGATAAAACAAATGACAATGATAAGGAGAAGATTGAGCTTCTAACTAAAGAACCAAACACTCTTAAGTTAGCTCATGAAACTATCTTTGAAGATCATCGAGAACTTTTAAGGGCTCATGAGAAGTTACGCTTTGAAAAGCTCAATCTTGAGCAAGAGCATGAGTTCTTAAAAGCAATCAATGATGATCTCCGTAAGAAAAGTTCTTCTGACATTGCCAAGCGTTTACTCTTATCTACTTACATGCCTCAAGTCAAGTCTAGTAACAAGTACAAGAAAGATCCTTCCTCTAGTAGTAGCAATAATAATGCCAAATCCAATATTGTTGCTTCTAGTAGTTCTCTTGATTCCACTAATGATTCTCTTAGCCAAGTTACACTTGAGCAAGAAAATAGCTTATTGAATGGAATTATAGAGAAAGGTGTTTACAAGAGCCTTGCCGGGAGTAAGCAATTCGAGGAAATTGTACGCAAGCAAGGAAGGCACCGGAAGAATCAAGGTGTTGGTTTTGAACGAATGTTCAATGCCAATTGAGTTGAGTGGGAAGAAGATCAATACCCCAAGACGAAGTTTGTTCCTCAACAAGAGAAGTATGATCCTACTTCTTTCAAGGGGACACAAGCACAAGATGATCTTCCACCACAAGACCACAAGAAGAAAGGCAAGGACAAGCTTCAAGAGATTGATGCATTTGAAGAAGCACCTAAGGCCTCGGTCAAGTGGGTTCCCAAGACTACGTCAAGTTCTACTTCATCAAGTATAGCTACAACTCCAAGGATTCCCATCAAGATGATGTGGATCACGAAGAAGAAGAACTAGAGAGTTCTTGAGGGTGACTCCGCCAACATTCTTCACTTATATCATTATGGCAAGAACGAGTGCTATCAACTTCCACATCTTGCACTAGTTCAAGGAGTCACAAACCCTCATGTTGGTAAGGCAAGGGACAAGGTAACCTATTGATTTCATGGACATCATCTTGTGTATGCGTCACTATGTCTATGGATATTCTTGTTTGTTCCTTGTGGGACTAACCCATGTAGGTATGTTGAAAGTGCAACTCACTCCAAAGGATTGCTCCAAATGATTTACATCAACATTGAGCACCCACATCTTCAACACCTACATGAAGTCATCATCAACAAAACCCAAGGTTAGTTCATCCCTCTAAAAGGGGATCTCACATCTAGGGGGAGCTTAACTCTAAAAATTGAGTCAAAGCAACTCTAATGGTGTGAACACATCAATGCATTATGTAAAAGTGGTAACCCCACTTGAGCTTAAACGATGAGTATGACCTATGATCAAATGTTCTCATTTGACTCCTAAGTCAATATACTCATATATAGATGACCTAGTCATCAACAATTGTTTGGTAGATGCTAGAATTGGTTGTGCATGCTTTGTCACATATTTCATTTGCCATCTTATTGTGTGAGCATGTTGGTTGCATATTTTACTCATTCGAGGACATCCACTTGTTGCTTTGTTTGATTGGTTTCTTTTTCTTTTTCCAAGTGGATGGACAAGAATGCCTAAGAACCTTCTCTAGCTATCTATGCTCTTCTTGTCTCAAACTCTACTCATGCCAGATCACAAAATTTGATCAAGTCAGATTCGAACCACTCTGTGTGAGGAGCACTCGGAGTCCCCGATTCGTCATAGAATTAAACATCCAAAACTTCTTTGTGATTCTCGGTCTGACCGATTCCTCCATTTCGGTCCTACCGAGATCACTAAGTAGATCTGGGTTTTCAATCTCGGTGCAACCGATTTGAACTTTTCGGTCACACCGAGTTGCAGTAACTGTATACAGTTATGCATCTCGGTGCCATCGAGTTGTTCCACTCGGTCACACAGACAGGGTCGGGCTATATATACCCACGGGCAAAAATTTGGAAATTTCTCCGAACCTCTTCGCCAGCGCAATAGCTTGCTCTGCATCCAGGGTCTCCGGATCTTCTCCTCGTCGCTAGCCGCCTCCTGTCGCTGGTCTCTGCCGCCATCAACGGATTTCACCCCCGCCGTTGCCGTCGTAGCGAGTTCATCGCCAAGCTAGGGCATGGACTCAATCACAGTGCTATCCTTGTCCGATTCCTAGCACATTGTGTTCATTATGATTCTTGCCACGATTGAGACACTCCTATCCAGTCAATACAATCCTTAGATTAGATGGGATTTGAAAATTTAGGGTTAGGTTTCCGCCGAAACCATCTCAGACCCACCGAGTTGAAAAACTCGGTCCCACCGATTTGGCTAACGCCATTGCACTAGTAACTCTCGGTCTGACCGACAATAGCTAATCGGTGTGACCGATTTGAAGACTTTGTGAAACCCTAGCAGTCTCGGTGCCACCAAACTGTGACTCGGTCCAACCAAATTCACCAGTTTAGGTTCCAAAACTGCTTCGGTATCACCGAGTTTGAAAATCGGTTGATCCGAAATGCTTTCTGTGGAAAACTAAAACTGAATTTTTGAATCATTCTTTTGCAAATATCTCTGCATTTTGTGATGCTCATCCATTCTATCTCATCTATAACTATTCACAGGGTCAGCAGTCAGTGATGTCAGACCAAAGTGATAGTCAGAACAAGTCAGAAGAGCACAATCACATGAGTGAGGGCACTAGTCCCTCTAGTACTTCAGATGATGGCAGCAGGAGCACCCCAAGCAATCTGCCTAAAGCTGCCACCAGGACAAGGAAGAAGAGAACTTCAGAATCTGAAGATGAGGATTACTTGGCAGAAGAAGATGAGGCTACCTCCAAGAAGGTAGTGCTCAAAAAGGAATATGCCTCAGCAAAGAACACAAAACCTGGACTTAATAGGAAGGTTCCTGCCAAGAGGACACCTATGCTAAAGGTCAGAGGATCAACTCAAGTGCCTGAAAAGTCTGAGCCAAAAGAGGCACCTGCAAGAAGAGTCACAACTTCCAAACCCAAGAAAGTTCCCACTGGAGAAACTATGAAGTTTACCATAGAATCAGAAGATGAAGCTGCTGGACAAGATAAGAAGAAGAAGAGAGCCAGAACCACTAACTGCCCAGGTTCTTGGAAATCCCTCTATGAGGAGAGACTCTGAAGAGGAAGAAGAGGTTGCTGCACCAACACCCAAGGCACAAAAGCTAATGTGTGATGCTATAAAGTCAGGGCTGCAACATCAAAGCCCAAGGAAGCACCCAAAGCTGCCCCCAAACCCAAGCTTGCACCAAAGAGGAATACCAGGAGTATTCCAGCTGCTGAGAAGAACAAGGCCCCAGTGCCTGAAGTTGCTGATGAGGAAGATGAAGAAGGACAAGTCCTGAGAAAGCTCAAACCCAAGATTCCAAACCACAATGATGCTCATCCTATGGCAGAGAACATGAAAATCAGGAGAGATTCAGGGTTGAGACTATGTAGAGAGTCAGATCCATATGCTACCAGGAGAAGGACTGCTGTTGATTACAGGTTCCACACTAAGGAACAACAAGACTTCTATGAAACAGTGCTGTTGGACAAGAAACCAATTGTGTGTGATATGAGGTGGGTCGACTGGACCTACATGAAAGAAAATGAGGAACACTATCCAGGAGTGCAAGACAGCTTTGTTGCTTGTGGAGTTGCAGACTTTTTTGGGCAGAAGCTCACAAAGTGGAATGATGAGCTCATTATGCAATTCTACTCCACAACACACTTCTAACCAGATGGCAGGATAGTTTGGATGTCTGAAGGTACAAGGTACCAGTCAACAATTGAGGAATGGGCTAGTCTGATCAATGCCCCAAAGGAAAGTGAAGATGACTTGGATGTTTATGCCAAGAAGAAGATGGACCACAATTCCATGGCTCACATGTACAAAGAGATACCAAACAAAGCTCTTGAGACTTTCAAGTTTGGGTCAGTCCATTTCCTTCTGTCAGGGCTGCCAACAATCAACTGGATCCTAAGGCACACTCTGTTGCCCAAGTCAGGTGACCACAACATGATTAGAGGGCATGCTATCAACTTGCTGCACTTGTTTGATGTGCCACAAAAATTCAAGGTCATGAGCCTCATTGTTGACACCATTAAGAGGACAACAGCAGATCAGAAGAGGAGTTGTGGGTATGCCCCACAGATTCAGGAGTTGATTAACTCAAAGATGGGCACAGGAACTTACTTACTGGATAAGGAACATTTTGCTATCTATCCAGACTTTGAGGACAATCAGGTTGTCATGAATGAGAATGAACCATCATCAGTGCAAGCTCAAGAGTAGAAGGAGAAGGCAAAGAGAGAGAAGGCTACCAAGATGCCAACTCAAAAGGAGGCATCTGAATACTTCTTGAAGAACAAGCAGGAGCAGCTTGGTTACTTGATAGCATCCACACTAAGGATTGAGAAGGGGTTGGCCACCCTAACTCAAAACCAGGAGAGCCTGGAAAGGATCATGGAACGAAAATTCTATGATCTAGATATCAAGGTAACTGAGATTCATTCAGTTGTGGAGCAGCTTCAGGATGACATGCAGGAGAGGAAGGGCAAGACAACCACTGATGCATTTGCCAGAGTGCCTAGAGCTCATAGGTCAGCTGCAGTGCCTGTGACAGACTCCAGAGCCACATCATCTGCACCAGCTACAGCTCCAGTGCAACCAGCTCCAGCACCAACTCCTCCAGCTCCATCCACTTCAACTGAAGCCTTCGTCCAAGGAGCCATCTCTACACCACCACCTGAAGATCAAGCCTGAGAGTCGATCTAGAACTATGCATTTTCTATGAACTTTTTGGTAACTCGTTACCAAAGGGGGAGAAAAATGTATAGATCATAGGCTTCGAGATAGACAGTGTTGCTTTTGTTCTCTCTTCCTTTGGTGGTTAAACTGTGTTTGCTTTTGATTGCTTGAGATTCTATGCTATTATCTGTCAGACATTGATGATCATGTGTTTGATCATAAGCTACACTTATGCATGTTTGATGATATTATCTTACCTATCCTTATGTGATCATTCACTTTCCTTGGTGATGAGTGCATGTATTCAATCTTTATCATTTTGAGCGCTCCACCAAGATGTATGTGACATGAAAGAGTAACCCATGAACCTAATTCCTTGTGCATTTGCAGTCCAAAGCAAATTTTAAACTATGCACAAATTGAGGGGGAGCTCTTGCTTATCACATACTTCTCAAAGCGACGATGTTTTTCAATCTTATTATCATTTGTCGAAGCTTTGATCTATATGTTGTCATAAATTACCAAAAAGGGGGAGATTGAAAGTGCAACTATCCCTAGGTGGTTTTGGTAATTCATAACAACATATAGCTCATTGAGCTAATGCTATTCCAAGACTATTATCTCAGGAAAGCTCAATGAATGGCATGTCATGGATGATGAAAGTGGATCCCTCAAAATACTAAGGACAAAGGATTGGCTCAAGCTCAAAAGCTCAAGACTCCTCATTTTATATTTTAGTGATCCAAGATCACATTGAGTCTATAGAAAAGCCAATACTATCAAGGAGGGATGAGGTGTTGCTTAATGAGCCTCTTGCTTCATGTTCTTAGTGATATGCTCCAAATACCCTCAACTACTTTCTCACATCCACATATGACCTAAACCCAAAGTCAAAATCGGTCCCACCGATTCTTTCTATCCAGCGCCACCGAGTTCAAATGTCATAGCCACTGCCACAAACCCTAGGCAAATTGGTCTTACCGATAGGGATCTCTGTCTCACCGAGATGGGATTGTAATCTCTCTGTTTCCCTTCATAACGTTTTGGTCAAACCGAAGTGAGCGATTGGTCCCACCGAGATTGCAATGTAAACTCCCTGTTTCCCTTTCGTAACATTTCGGTCTCACCGAAATGAGCGAATCGGTCCCACCGAGTTTACCTGACCAACTCTCTCGAAAGCTTATTACCAAAATCGGTCACACCGAGTTTGTGTATTCGGTCTTACCGAGATTACGTTATGCCCTAACCCTAACCATATCGGTCCTACTGAGTTGCATGTCAGTCCCACCGAAAATCCTAACGGTCACTAGGTTTACTAAATCGGTCTGACCGAGTTTGTTGATTCGGTCCACCGAGTTTGGTAAATTGTGTGTAACGGTTAGATTTTGTGTGGAGGCTATATATACCCTTCCACCTCCTCTTCATTCGTGGAGAGAGCAATCAGAACAAACCTACTTCCAACTTACCATTTCTGAGAGAGAACCACCTACTCATGTGTTGAGGCCAAGATGTTCCATTCCTACCATATGAATCTTGATCTCTAGCCTTCCCCAAGTTGCTTTCCACTCAAATCTTCTTTCCACCAGATCCAAATCCTATGAGAGAGAGAGAGTTGAGTGTTGGGGAGACTATCATTTGAAGCACAAGAGCAAGGAGTTCATCATCAACGCACCATTTGTTACTTCTTGGAGAGTGGTGTCTCCTAGATTGGCTAGGTGTCACTTGGGAGCCTCCGACAAGATTGTGGAGTAGAACCAAGGAGTTTGTAAGGGCAAGGAGATCGCCTACTTCGTGAAGATCTACCGCTAGTGAGGCAAGTCCTTCGTGGGCGATGGCCATGGTGGGATAGACAAGGTTGCTTCTTCGTGGACCCTTCGTGGGTGGAGCCCTCCGTGGACTCGCGCAACCGTTACCATTCGTGGGTTGAAGTCTCCATCAATGTGGATGTACGATAGCACCACCTATCGGAACCACGACAAAAACATCCGTGTCTCCAATTGCGTTTGAATCCTCCAAACCCTTCCTTTTACTTTCTTGTAAGTTGCATGCTTTAATTTCCGCTGCTCATATACTCTTTGCATGCTTGCTTGAATTGTGTGATGATTGCTTGACTTATCCAAAGATAGTTAAAATATGCGAAACTCTAAAATTGGGAAAAGGTTAAGTTTTTAATTGGTCATGTAGTCTAATCACCCCCCTAGACATACTTCAAGGTCCTACAGCATCGTCGTCTTCAGACGAGGCTTCCGGCACAGCCTTACGCCGGAGACCCTTTCGGATCCCCGGGGCCTTCTTTTCGGCCTTCTTCTCCGGCACCTTGTAGGGCGCCGGGACTAGCATCTCCGTCAGGAGAGCATCAGCAGGACCTTCTGGTAGCGGAGCCGGACAGTCAATCTGCTCCGCTGTCTCCACATAATCCTGAGCAAATATGCACAGTTACTTAAGACACCCCCAGGAATATATTGGGAAGAACCGAATCCGGTGGTAGTCTGAAAACTCACCTGACTAGGAGGCCGCGCGGCGTGAAGCCCGCGGTCCTCGGATGTGGGAGGAGGTACTTCTGAGGCCTTGAACAACACCTTCCATGCGCCTTTATGCGTCATGTCGTAGAGCCTCCGAAGCGCCTGGTGTTCGGCTGGGACGAACTCCCACAGATTAAATGTCCGCCTTTGGCACGGGAGAATCCAGCGAACGAGCATGACCTGGACCACGTTGACAAGCTTGATGTTCTTGTCCTTCATGCTCTGGATGCAGGTCTGGAGTCCGGTCAGCTCTGTAGATTCGCCCCAAGACAGGCCCTTCTTTTCCCAGGAGGTGAGCCTCATGGAGGTTCCGGATCGGAACTGGGGGGCCGCCGCCCAGTTGGCGCCGCGCGGCTCTCGGTGATGTAGAACCACCCCGATTGTCACCCCTTCACGGTTTCCGCAAAGGAGCCGTCAAGCCAGGTGACGTTAGGCATCTTGCCCACCATGGCCCCTCCGCACTCAGCTTGTTGGCCACTCACAATCTTCGGCTTCACACAGAAGGTTTGCAGCCACAAGCCGAAGAGAGGCTTGATGCGGAGGAAGGCCTCGCACACGACGATAAACGCCGAGATGTTGGGGACGAAATTCGGGGCAAGATCATGGAAATCTAGCCCGTAGTAGAACATGAGCCCGCGGACGAAGGGATGAAGTGGGAATCCCAGTCCGCGGACGAAGTGGGCGACAAACACGACCCTCTCGTGGGGTCTTGGGGTAGGAATGACCTGCCCGACGTCCGGTAGCCGGTGCGCTGTGTCTGCAGCCAAGTATCCGGCCGCCCGAAGATTTGCGATATGCTTCTTCTTGACGGTGGAAGCCACCCACTTGCCTCCTGCTCCGGACATGTTTAGCTGTGCGGAGAAGACTTGGGCTTGGGCGCTGGAGCTCGAGGGGGCAAGAGTGGGCAAAGGAGGAAGAAGGCGTGGGTAAAAATGAGGAAATCTTATCCCTTTATAGAGGCGACGAAAGCGGTGCGCCTCCCCACTTGCCCATTGGGAATCGCTTGCTTCCCAAGCGCCACGATTGATGGCGTGGTGGGATTACCCATACCCGTATTGATGAGAATCCCGTAATGAGGGGACACGATCTCTGCTTTGACAAGACGTGTCAAAGAAACCGCCTCGCAATATGCACTGTGGCTAGTTGTGGGAAAACGGTTCGAATAAATGATCCGACCGTAATGACATGTCCCGTTGTCTAAAATAGTTGTCAGCAGATTGCATTTGTGAAATATCATTCTCTCTACAGTGGTATATGAAGATCATTTTGTGGATCCGAACGCGATTCAAGTGTTCGATAATTACTTTGGAGTATTCGGAGAAGGAATCCGCCCTGCAATGCCAAAGATAAGACTACGCGCCGGACTCATCGTCATTGAAGCCTGGTTCAGGGGCTACTTTGGGAGTCCTGGATTACGGGGTATCCGGACAGCCAGGCTATATACATCGTCCGGACTATTGAAGCGTGAAGATACAAGACTCAAGACTTCGGCTCGTGTCCGGAAGGGACTCTCCTTTGCGTGGAAGGCAAGCTTGGCGATCTGGATATTGTGTTTCCTTCCTTGTAACCGACTCCATGTAAACTCTAGCCCTCTCCGGTGTCTATATAAACCGGAGAGGTTGGTCCTTAGAAGACCGATCACAATTACAATCATACCATCATAGGCTAGCTCTTAGGGTTTAGCCTTTACGATCTCGTGGTAGATCTACTCTTGTACTACTCATATCTTCAATATTAATCAAGCAGGAAGTACGGTTTACCTCCATCGAGAGGGCCCGAACCTGGGTGAACATTGTGTCCCTCGCTTCGTGTTACCATCAGCCTAGACGCGCAGATCGGGACCCCCTACTCGAGATCCGCCGGTTTTGACACCGACTGCCGTTGCTGACGCGTGGACCCATGGTCATAAATTAAGTTGACCAGTATGACCGCAGATAGTTGGACGTCCGCCAGGTGGGGACGCGACGGACACCGAGAAGGCGCGTGGCGTCCGTTCCGCGTCCGCGCCGACGCATTTGGGCCGCAAATGGGTCGGCACATCCGTGATCTATGTTTGGGTCAGCACGCTGAGCCTCCTCTTTTATCCATGCCGGCCCAAACGGACGCAGCCGGACGAAATGGGTCGCCCCATTGGAGTTGCTCTAATGCATGTAGCCTCTGATCCAGTCATGTCCAACCAATCATTTGTTGCGACTGTGTTTACAAAAGAATTCATTTATCTATTGACGCAGAAAGCCAAATTCTACTGCCGTCATCAGATACTTAATTACATTCTCGATTCCTATCTGGAATTCCGCCAAGAAGTTAACAGGAGCACATATGCAAATATTATTTGCATGCGTCTGCAAGAAGGTGGAGTTATTCGGCCAATACCATAACATGCAAGTGTTCGCATTCATTTGCCACGCAGATAACAATACTAGATGAAGCTGCCGGGCTTGTTCACAAGAGGAACAATTGAGCTTATCCGCAGGGAATCGCGGCTAGGGCTAGCATTCTGCTTTTTTTTTTGAACATCAGTACAGACACAAGCGCTCATAAACACGCGCATACACTCACCCCTATGAACGCACACACGCACACCCTATCCCTATGACCATCTCCGAAAGACTGAGCCAGCATATCATCTTGAGATTTACGAAGTCACTGTAGGCACCTTGTCGTCGACGGGAACGTCTCCTCCCACTGAATGCGCATCGCCGAAAACCCTGAAATAAATCCAGGAATAAATGCGAGCACCAGGATTTGAACCCTGATGGGCTGGGGATACCACAGTCCCTTTAACCATTCAACCACAGATTGGTTCGCGCTAGCATTCTGCTTTTATAAAGCGATCTGTTATAGAAACAGGAGATGACATTCGTTTAAGTTACGTTGGCCAATTAAGTTTTGTGTGTGTGTGCGATCTGGGAAGGAGGCCGGCAGCAGCCCAGCAGGACGGACTAGATTTGGATTCCCGGCCGTTTGCAAAAGTTTTTCCTGGACTGAAGCTAGGCATATGTACCTAGAAATATATAGGAGCAGATCACAATCCCAGAAATCTCACGTGCTTATATATACTTGGCCTGCACAAACTGAAAGGGGATCGAATTTGTTTTTGGACCGTCTGGCTTTACAAGTATCGATTGGCTGATTGGTTGTAGAATATATTGGGCGCACTGAAGCCGAACACACACACACAGCTCACGGCTAGATTCGAATGTGGCCACTTTCAAAAAGAAAAGATTCGAATGTGGCCAGCAGCAGGCAGACACGACGTACGGCTAGGACGAAATTGCGTGCCTCTGGCTAAGATAACTAGTGCCGATCTATCTAGAGCCTAGTGAAAGCTTGCATGCATACACACTGTATGCTGTGTCATCCTCCACTGCCCACTTGATGACTTGTAGAACAATGTACATCGCTAGAGAGCGCAATGCTGATGACTTCAAATCGAAAAGGACGCAATCAGGACTCGTTCATCGCACAGTTGAGGTTTTATTTTACTAACCACTTATAGTGTCACACATTGCCGACAGCACAGCACTCTGTTACAACTCCAAAGGGGCCGCAGCCGAGCTCGCTGCTTTGCTCGACTAGTACGTGTCCTCCGAAAGTACCGTCGGCGATGTAGATTGTGTGACGCCGACGCCGACGCGACGGCACAGGCGACCAACTGTTCATATGGGCAGAGCCGAGGCGACATGAGCCCACTTACGGCCGGCCATGCCTGCCCATCATTCATCAACCGGCAACCCAAACAGTAGGGACACGTTTGGTAGGCTGCATATATCTCAGCCGGACCCGCGCGGAAGGAAAATTGCCCGTTTGGTTAGCCACATTCACTCTTGGGCCTGCGTAGCACGGACATTAAAGCACCTCTGGCCCTGCATCCAGAGGAACGCTCAAATCGGCCGGTTTTGGAGAGTTAGGCCCGAGCGGTGCAACCATAGGCACGTGGGCATGGGAGGTTGCACATGTGAGTGCGGTCATCATAAGTCACATTGTTTCTAGACGTGTCGTCATAAATTACCCTCACATCCCTTCTTCGCTGCTCTCTCCCCTTTTTTCCACTCACACCGCCAGGGGCGACCACCGGAGCGACACCAGGGCGATCCAAGGCGGCGGCTACCACCGCAGCGACTGCAGACCTTCACCGGAGCTCATCGGCCATGGCGGTAAGTCCTCGCCCTCTTTGTAGATTTACTGCTTTTGACTCGAGCTAGATTAGATTTGAGCATGCGATTGGAGAGTTAGAAAGGGGATTGAACACATGGGGGGTGGAGGATTGCCGTCCATCGATTTTGCACCAACGACTTCTAGTTTTCATATGTTATTTTTCAATAACATCGGGGGGTGGGAATCGGGGGTACAAACTTTCTTGTCTACCCGCGGTGGCCCTAGAGTCGCGTCGAGCGGGGGGGGGGGGGGGGGGGTAGCCATTTTCTGTTCTTCCTCCTCGCCTTATTCAAGAACGATGGTTTTTGCACGGTCGCCTGGCGCCGGCGCCCTGGCCACCATTTGCACCTCGTCGTTGTCGGCCTTCGGCGACCCGAACGTACTACTCCAGTACGCTGCCACACACTGGTCTTGAGGCGCCTTGTACTGGTTGTACTTGGCCCATCATGCCCGTTGTCCAGCATCGCCGGAGTCCGCCTGAATCATGGCCCAACGCAGGATGTCCGCTGACATCGTGCCCTTGGATGGGTCAGGAATCAGTGTCTCCAGAGTCCCGCGTAGCCTTCTTCATCACATCGTTGACCTCCCTGTGCATGTCATCGATGCTGCTAGAGTTCGAGCACACTTCCATGGTGTGCTCGAACTTCTTGCGGTCACCGAGCGAGCACCCAAGGAAGAAGTCCCTCCATCCAATGCCACAGGGGAAAGGGTTGGAGTTGGAGTTCATGGCGAGAGAGAGATGGTGAAACAGAGGGGTTTGAGTGCGGTGTTTGGTTAGTAGGGTGGGTTAATATAGGAGCATTAGGCTGATAGGAATGAATGCTGACCATTGAACTGTGTGTTGTTCATAATGCCGATGGACAACGGCAAGGAGGTCGTGCCACCATTGGAGAGGGGCAAGGAGGTCGTGCCGCCATTGGTCGACGTGCCGCTTCAAGATCACCCAAGCGCCAAGCGAAGGAACTATGACGACTATGTACATGAGGAGTCATGACCAAGCCACTTCTACAAGGTTACCCTTGCTCCAAAGCCGGAGAGTCTGCAATTTTCTCTAGGTATCACGAAGCACTTCCCCGCCGTCCTTATAGAATTCAAACTAAAAACGAACACCGGCAGCGCATGGAGGGTGACGGTGAGGGTGATCAAAGGCAGGGTCACCCTTGATCATGGTTGGGCCACCTTCGCCGCCGTTCACCATATCATGATCGGGTACATGCTAATGTTCAAGCTGCCACTAGTAGAAAAAGGGCCTATAGTCCCGGTTCGTAAGGGCCATTAGTCCCGGTTTTTAAACCGGGACTAAAGTGTCGGTACTAATGCCCTAAACCTTTAGTCCCGGTTCTTGCATAAACTGGGACAGATGGGCCTCCACGTGGCCGGTGCGACGAGCCCAGGCAGAAGGCCCTTTTGTCCCGGTTGGTGGCACCAACCAGGACCAATAGGCATCCATGCGTCAGCGTTTCAGGTGCTGAGGTTTTTGTTTTTTTTAAAGGGGGGAGGGGTTTAGGGGGTTTTGGGGGGTTAATTTAGGTGTTTCATATATTGTGTTAGTTAGCTACCTAATAGAGAGAAGTGTCCTCTCTTATCTCCGTGCTTGGTCGATGCTACATACTATATGTATAGAGAGGACTAGACACGCTAGCTAGCTAGTAGGCAAATGAAGGAAACAGAGGATCGTCATGAACATATATATGCATATAGAGAGAAGTGATATCGACCACCTCTCATTCTCTGAGAGATTGGTAGAACAACACGTTCTCGTATATCTATCCGACGCTACGTACTGGCTACATATATACAATATAATTATTTCTTACAATATAATCTACTAATTCCGAATGAACTCAGGGTCCACATGGTATTCTCCGTCTTTAGCGATCACGTGGTCAAGAAAAAATGCCGCCAATTCCTCTTGAATTCCTCGCATACGATCTGGTGGTAGGAGTTCATCCCGCATCCGAAATATCTAATTTGAAGAAGGGGGTCAATACATATATATGAATAAATGAAACTGAACAAAAATGATGCTAATAAAATAAAATTGTGAATATTATTATTTACGCACTTCATATTGTTTGTCAGAGTAGCCCCGCTCACAGGTCGTATGGCGGATGGACTCGCAAATGTAGTATCCACAGTAATCATTCCCTTGTTCCTGCCACAACCACTTTACAAGAAATAGAGGTCAATCAAACTGACAATTAGCAAGCATGCTAAATGGTATTGATGAAACTAGCGCTTGAATCACTAGGAGATGCGTGGAACATGCTACTATAGTACTTACTTTCGGGTGTCTAAATTGCAGCTTCTTCGGCAGTCCCGGAGTTTTTGAGGTGAACTTTTTCCAAACCTTGCCAGCAGACAAAGAAAACAATTACTTGATATCAGGAAATGAACAAAGTTGCCGATATGGTGCGATAATGATCGATTTAACTGAAGGAAATATGCCCTAAAGACAATAATAAAGTTATTGTTTATTTCCTTATTTCATGATAAATGTTTATTATTCATGGTAGAATTGTATTACCCGGAAACATAATACATGTGTGAATACATAGACAAACATAGTGTCACTAGTATGCCTCTACTTGACTAGCTCGTGAATCAAAGATGGTTAAGTTTCCTAGCCATGGACAAAAGAGTTGTCATTTGATTAATGGGATCACATCATTAGAAGAATGATGTGATTGACATGACCCATTCCGTTAGCATAGAACTTGATCGTTTAGTATATTGCTATTGCTTTCTTCATGACTTATACATGTTCCTGTAACTATGAGATTATGCAACTCCCGTTTACCGGAGGAACACTTTGGGTGCTACCAAACGTCACAACGTAACTGGGTGATTATAAAGGAGTACTACAGGTGTTTCCAAAGGTACATGTTGGGTTGGCGTATTTCGAGATTAGGTTTTGTCACTCCGATTGTCGGAGAGGTATCGCTGGGCCTTCTCAGTAATGCACATCACTATAAGCCTTGCAAGCAATGTAGCTAATGAGTTAGTTACGGAATGATGCATTACGTAACGAGTAAAGAGACTTGCCGGTAACGAGATTGAACTAGGTATTGGATACCGACGATCGAATCTTGGGCAAGTAACATACCGATGACAAAGGGAACAACGTATGTTGTTATGCGTTTTGACCGATAAAGATCTTTGTAGAATATGTAGGAGCCAATATGGGCATCCAGGTTCTGCTATTGGTTATTGACCGAGAATAGTTCTAGGTCATGTCTACATAGTTCTCGAACCCGTAGGGTCCGCACGCTTAAGGTTTCGATGACAGTTATATTATGAGTTTATGAGTTTTGATGTACCGAAGGAGTTTGGAGTCCCGGATGAGATCGGGGACATGACGAGGAGTCTCGAAATGGTCGAGACGTAAATATTGATATATTGGACGACTATATTCGGAGTTCGGAAAGGTTCCGAGTGATTCGGGTATTTTTCGGAGTACCGGAGAGTTACGGGAATTCGCCGGGGAGTATATGGGCCTTATTGGGCCATACGGGAATAGAGAAAGAGGCCGAAAGGAAGGAGGCGCACAGCCCCCCTCTGGTCCGAATTGGACAAGGGGTGCGGCCCCCTTTTCCTTCCTCCTCTCCCCCTCTTTCCCCCTTCTCCTACTCCAACAAGGAAGGAAGGAGTCCTACTCCCGGTGGGAGTAGGACTCCCCTTGGCGCGCCTCCTCCTAGGCCGGCCGCCCCCTCCCCCTTGCTCCTTTATATACGGGGGCAGGGGGGCACCCCATGACACACAAATTGATCTACGGATCGTTCCTTAGCCGTGTGCAGTGCCCCGTCCACCATATTCCACCTCGGTCATATCGTCACGGAGTTTAAGCGAAGCCCTACGCCGGTAGAACATCATCATCGTCACCACGCCGTCGTGCTGACGGAACTCATCTCCGGAGCTCTGCTGGATCGGAGCCCGGAGATCATCATCGAGCTGAACGTGTGCTGAACTCGGAGGTGCCGTACGTTCGGTGCTTGGATCGGTCGGATCGTGAAGACGTACGACTACATCAACCGCGTTGTGCTAACGCTTCCGCTTACGGTCTACGAGGGTACGTAGACGAACACTCTCCCCTCTCGTTGCTATGCCATCACCATGATCTTGCGTGTGCGTAGGAATTTTTTTGAAATTACTACGTTCCCAACAGTGGCATCCGAGCCTAGGTTTTATGGTTTGATGTTATATGCACGAGTAGAACACAAGTGAGTTGTGGGCGATACAAGTCATACTGCTTACCAGCATGTCAGACTTTGGTTCGGCGGTATTGTTGGATAAAGCGGCCCGGACCGACATTATGCGTACGCTTACGCGAGACTGGTTCTACCGACGTGCTTTGCACACAGGTGGCTGGCGGGTGTCAGTTTCTCCAACTTTAGTTGAACCAAGTGTGGCTACGCCCGGTCCTTGCGAAGGTTAAAACAGCACTAACTTGACGAACTATCGTTGTGGTTTTGATGCGTAGGTAAGATCGGTTCTTACTAAGCCCGTAGCAGCCACGTAAAAACTTGCAACAACAAAGTAGAGGACGTCTAACTTGTTTTTGCAGGGCATGTTGTGACGTGATATGGTCAAGACGTGATGAGATATAAGTTGTTATATGAGATGATCATGTTTTGTTGAAGTTATCGGCAACTGGCAGAAGCCCTATGGTTGTCTCTTTGTTGCATAAGATGCAAGTGCCAAATAATTGTTTTACTTTATCGCTATGCGATAGCAATAGTTGCAAGAGCAATAGTTGGCGAGACGACCATGTGACGACACATTGATATAGATCAAGATGATGAAGATCATGGTGTCGTGCCGGTGATGATAGAGATCATGACAGTACTTTGGAGATGGAGATCAAAGGCGCAAGATGATCATGGCCATATCATGTCACATATTTTGATTGCATATGATGTTTATCTGTTATACATCTTATTCTGTTTTGATTGATGGTAGCATTTTAAGATGATCTCTCACTAATTATCAAGAAGTGTTCTCCCTGAGTATGCACCGTTGCGAAAGTTCTTCGTGCTGAGACACCACGTGATGATCGAGTGTGATAGGCTCTACGTTCAAATACAAAGGGTGCAAAACAGTTGCACACGCAGAATACTCAGGTTAAACTTGACGAGCCTAGCATATACAGATATGGCCTCGGAACACGGAGACCGAAAGGTCGAGCGTAATCATATAGTAGATATGATCAACATAGTGATGTTCACCATTGAAAACTACTCCATCTCACGTGATGATTGGACATGGTTTAGTTGATTTGGATCACGTGATCACTTAGAGGATTAGAGGGATGTCTATCTAAGTGGGAGTTCTTAAGTAATATGATTAATTGAACTTAAATTTATCATGAACTTAGTCCTGGTAGTATTTTGCAAATTATGTTGTAGATCAATAGCTTGCGTTGTTGCTTTCATATGTTTATTTTGATATGTTCCTAGAGAAAATTATGTTGAAAGATATTAGTAGCAATGATGCAGATTGGATCCGTGATCTGAGGTTTATCCTCATTGCTGCACAGAAGAATTATGTCCTTAATGCACCGCTAGGTGTCAAACCTAGTGCAGGAGTAGATGCAGACGTTATGAACGTTTGGCTAGCTCAAAAGGATGACTACTTGATAGTTTAGTGCACCATGCTTAAACGGCTTAGAATCGGGACTTCAAAGACGTTTTGAACGTCATGGACCATATGAGATGTTCCAGGAGTTGAAGTTAATATTTCCAGCAAATACCCGAGTTGAGAGATATGAAGTCTCCAACAAGTTCTAAAGCTAAAAGATGGAGGAGAATCGCTCAACTAGTGAGCATGTGCTCATATTATCTGGGTACTTCAATCGCTTGAATCAAGTGGGAGTTAATCTTCCAGATAAGATAGTGATTGACAGAATTCTCTAGTCACCATCACTAAGTTACTAGAACTTCGTGATGAACTATAGTATGCAAGGGATGACGAAAACGATTCCCGACCTCTTCGTGATGTTGAAATCGACGAATGTAGAAATCAAGAAAGAGCATCAAGTGTTGATGGTTGACAAGATCACTAGTTTCAAGAAAAGGGAAAGAAAGGGAACTTCAAGTGGAAAGACAAGCAAGTTGTCACTCCCATGAAGAAGACCAAAGCTGGACCAAAGCCTGAAACTGAGTGCTTACACTGCAAAGGAAATGGTCACTGGAAGCGGAAATGTCCTGAATATTTGGTGGATAAGAAGGATGGCAAAGTGAACAAGGGTATATTTGATATGCAGATTATTGATGTGTGCCTTACTAGTGTTTATAGTAGCCCCTGAGTATTTGATACTTGTTCGGTTGCTAAGATTAATAACTCGAAACAGGAGTTACAGAATAAACAAAGACTAGTTGAAGGGAAGTGACGATGAGTGTTGGAACTAGTTCCAGGATTGATATGATCATCATCGCACACTCCCTATACTTTCGGTATTGGTGTTAAACCTAAATAAATGTTATTTGGAGTTTGCGTTGAGCATGAATATGATTTTATCATGTTTATTGCAATACGGTTATTCATTTAAAGTCAGAGAATAATTGTTGTTCTATTTACATGAATAAAACCTTCAATGGTCATACACACAATGAAAAATAGTTTGTTGGATCTCGATCGTAGTGATACACATATTCATAATATTGATGCCAAAAGATGCAAAGTTAATAATGATAGTGCAACTTTTTTGTGGCACTGCCGTTTGGGTCATATCGGTGTAAAGCGCATGAAGAAACTCCATAAACATCGATTTTCGGAATCACTTGGTTATGAATCATTTGATGCTTGCGAACCGTGCCTTTGGGCGAGATGCCCGTTCTTCGGAACAATGGAACAAGCAACAAACTTGTTGGAAATAATACATACTGATGTATGCAGACCAATAAGTATTAAGGCTCGTGGCGGGTATCGTTATTTTCTGACCTTCACAGATGATTTGAGCAGATATGGGTATATCTACTTGATGAAACATAAGTCTGAAATAGTTGAAAGGTTCAAAGAATTTCAGAGTGAAGTGGAAAATCATCATAACAAGAAAATAAAAATTTCTGCGATCTGATCGCGGAAACGAATATTTGAGTTACGAGTTTGGTCTTCAATTAAAACAATGTGGAATAGTTTCACAAACTCATGCCACCTGGAACACCACAATGTAATGGTGTGTCTGAACGTTGTAATCGTACTTTACTAGATATGGTGTGATCTATGATGTATCTTATCGGTTTACCACTATCGTTTTGGGGTTATGCATTAGAGACAGTTGCATTCACGATCAAAAGGGCACCATCTAAATCCGTTGAGACAGCACCGTATGAACTATGGTTTAGCAGTATACCTAAGCTGTCGTTTCTTAAAGTTTGGGGCTGCGATGCTTGTGTGAAAAAGTTTCATCCTGATAAGCTCAAACCCAAATCGGAGAAGTGCGTCTTCATAGAATACCCAAAGGAAATTGTTGGGTACACCTTCTATCACAGATCCGAAGGCAAGTTATTCATTGCTAAAAATGGATCCTTTCTAGAGAAGGAGTTTCTCTCGAAAGAAGTGAGTGGGAGGAAAGTAGAACTAGATGAGGTAACTATACCTTCTCCCGAATTGGAAAATAGTTCATCACTAAAATCAGTTCCAGTGATTCCTACACCAATTAGTGAGGAAGCTAATGATGATGATCATGAAACTTCAGATCAAGTTACTACAGAACCTCGTAGGTCTTCCAGAGTACGGTCCGCACCAGAGTGGTACGGTAATCCTGTTCTGAAAGTCATGTTACTAGACCATGATGAACCTACGAACTATGAGGAAGCGATGATGAGCCCAGATTCCACGAAATGGCTGGAGGCCATATGATCTGAGATGGGATCCATGTATGAGAACAAAGTGTGGACTTTGGTGGACTTTCCAGATGATCGGCAAGCCATATAAAATAAATGGATCTTCAAGAGGAAGACGGACGTTGATAGTAGTGTTACTATCTACAAAGCTCAACATGTCGCAAAAAGGTTTTTCGACAAGTTCAAGGTGTTGAATATAATGAGATTTTCTCATTCATATCGATGCTTAAGTCTGTCCGAATCATGTTAGCAATTGCCACATTTTATGATATCTGGCAAATGGATGTCAAAACTGCATTCCTTAATGGTTTTCTTAAAGATGAGTTGTATATGATGCAACCAGAAGGTTTTGTCAATCCTAAAGGTACTAACAAAATGTGCAAGCTCCAGCGATCCATCTATGGACTGGTGCAAGCATCTCAGAGTTGGAATATACGCTTTGATAAGTTGATCAAAGCATATGGTTTTATACAGATTTTGAAAAGGCCTGTATTTACAAGAAAGTGAATGGGAGCACTACAGCATTTCTGATAAGTATATGTGAATGACATATTGTTGATCGGAAATAATGTAGAATTATTCTGCAAAGCATAAAGGAGTGTTTTAAAGGAGTTCTTTAAAAGAAAGACCTCAGTAAAAGCTACTTACATATTGAGCATCAAGATCTATTGAGATAGATCAAGACGCTTGATAAGATTTTCAATGAGTACATACCTTGGCAAGATTTTGAAATAGTTCAAGATGGAACAGTCAAAGAGAGAGTTCTTGCCTGTGTTGCAAAGGTGTGAAATTGAGTAAGACTCAAATCCCAACCACGGCAGAAAATAGAAAAGAGAATGAAAGTCATTCCCTATGCCTCAGTCATAGGTTCTATAAAGTATGCTATGTTATGTACTAGACCTATTGTATACCTTACTCTGAATTTGGCAAGGGAGTACAATAGTGATCTAGGAGTAGATCACTGGACATTGGTCAAGAATATCCTTAGTGAGGACTACGGAAATATTTCTCGATTATGGAGGTGATAAAAGAGCCCGTCGTAAAGAGTTACATCGGTGCAAGCTTTCACACCGATCCAGATGACTCTAAGTCAATCTGGATACATATTGAAAGTAGGAGCAATTAGCTAAAGTAGCTCCGTGCAGAGCATTGTAGACATAGAATATTTGCAAAGTGCATACGGCTCTGAATGTGACAGACCCATTGACTAAGCTTCTCTCACAAGCAAAACATGATCACACCTTAGTACTCTTTGGATGTTAATCACATAGCAATGTGAACTAGATTATTGACTCTAGTAAACCCTTTGGGTGTTGGTCACATAACGATGTGAACAATGGGTGTTAATCATATACAGATATGAATATTGATGTTAAATCACATGGCGATGTGAACTAGATTATTGACTCTAGTGCAAGTGGGAGACTGAAGGAAATATGCCCTAGAGGCAATAATAAAGTTATTATTTATTTCCTTATTTCATGATAAATGTTTATTATTCATGCTAGAATTGTATTAACCGGAAACATAATACATGTGTGAATACATAGACAAACATAGTGTCACTAGTATGCCTCTACTTGACTAGCTCGTGAATCAAAGATGGTTAAGTTTCCTAGCCATGGAAAAAAGAGTTGTCATTTGATTAATGGGATCACATCATTAGGAGAATGATGTGATTGACATGACCCATTCCGTTAGCATAGCACTTGATCGTTTAGTATATTGCTATTGCTTTCTTCATGACTTATACATGTTCCTGTAACTATGAGATTATGCAACTCCCGTTTACCGGAGGAACACTTTGGGTGCTACCAAACGTCACAACGTAACTGGGTGATTATAAAGGAGTACTACAGGTGTTTCCAAAGGTACATGTTGGGTTGGCGTATTTCGAGATTAGGTTTTGTCACTCCGATTGTCGGAGAGGTATCTCTAGGCCTTCTCGGTAATGCACATCACTATAAGCCTTGCAAGCAATGTAGCTAATGAGTTAGTTACGGAATGATGCATTACGTAACGAGTAAAGATACTTGCCGGTAACGAGATTGAAATAGGTATTGGATACCGACGATCGAATCTTCGGCAAGTAACATACCGATGACAAAGGGAACAACGTATGTTGTTATGCGGTTTGACCGATAAAGATCTTCGTAGAATATGTAGGAGCCAATATGGGCATCCAGGTTCCGCTATGGGTTATTGACCGAGAATAGTTCTAGGTCATGTCTACATAGTTCTTGAACCCGTAGGGTCCGCACGCTTAAGGTTTCGATGACAGTTATATTATGAGTTTATGAGTTTTGATGTGCCGAAGGAGTTCAGAGTCCCGGATGAGATCGGGGTCATGACGAGGAGTCTCCAAATGGTCGAGACGTAAAGATCGATATATTGGACGACTATATTCGGAGTTCGGAAAGGTTCCGAGTGATTCGGGTATTTTTCGGAGTACCGGAGAGTTACGGGAAATCGCCGGGGAGTATATGGGCCTTATTGGGCCATACGGGAATAGAGGAAAGAGGCCGAAAGGAAGGAGGCGCGCAGCCCCCCTCTGGTCCGAATTGGACAAGGGGTGCGGCCCCCTTTTCCTTCCTCCTCTCCCCCTCTTTCCTCCTTCTCCTACTCCAACAAGGAAGGAATGAGGGAGTAGGATTCCCCTTGGCGCGCCTCCTCCTAGGCCGGCCACCCCCTCCCCCTTGCTCCTTTATATACGGGGGCAGGGGGGCACCCCATGACACACAAATTGATCTACGGATCGTTCCTTAGCCGTGTGCGGTGCCCCCCTCCATCATATTCCACCTCGGTCATATCGTCGCAGAGTTTAGCGAAGCCCTACGCCGGTAGAACATCATCATCGTCACCACGCCGTATTGCTGACGGAACTCATCTCCGGAGCTCTGCTGGATCAGAGCCCGGAGATCATCATCGAGCTGAACGTGTGCTGAACTCGGAGGTGTCGTACGTTCGGTGCTTGGATCGGTTGGATCGTGAGGACGTACGACTACATCAACCGCGTTGTGCTAACGCTTCCGCTTACGGTCTACGAGGGTACGTAGACGAACACTCTCCCCTCTCGTTGCTATGCCATCACCATGATCTTGCGTGTGCGTAGGAATTTTTTTGAAATTACTACGTTCCCTACATTAACTTACTTCCCTAGAATTTCAGTCATGTCCGCATACTCCTTGGGATCTTTTCGTCTCGAGTCTAAGACGGTTACTAGTCCCTGCTCAAGCTTAATCTCTAGGAGAATATAGTGAAACCTGCGCACGCATGCATAACTCATCAATTACATTACTACTATAACCTCGACTAATAAGGGAAACCGAATATGCAGAAGACAGTAACACTCACTTGAGTTCGTAAGGGAAGAGTATTATAGCTTTGTTTTGATTTACTACAAACAATTTTAGCAGCTTGGCCTCGGTTTGTTTGGCTTGATATTTAACCATATATGCATCTATGAGATTTGTGTTAATGAACCCAATATCACCGATTTGTCGTTTCTTCAATTCGGCGATCTTCAATCTGCATAATATAGTGAGGATAATTAAAAATACATGCAATGAAAGAGCTGGCCTATATATAGAGACTTAATGACAGAAGTAGTACTGTGTACTTACAGGCAGTAGTAAGTGATCATTAATTTATCGAGGGCCTTTAGATTGAAAAACGTGAAGAACTCCTCAAATGGAACATTCAACAGTTCAAGTCCAACGAGGTCGTGCTCCTCTCTGACCATCAGCGTCAAAATATTGCTCCCCTCAGACTCTCTGCAGGTTTTCATGTACCTTTGATGGAATCTAAACATCATCGTTGGTAGAGATCTTTCATCTTTGACGAGAGGCTTTCCATACACGTATTTGTATTTGTCCACCTCCAAGAAATCATAATGTACTTCGTCGGGCAGGTAATCTTCACGATTGTTATAACCGGGCACCATCTCGCCCGGAACATTAGCGATGATATCGCTAGACACCTGGAGTGGGGGGAACGATTGGTTCGCTTGTTCGCCGAGCTGGGCAATTTTTTCCCAGCTCGTCATTGACCACTGATAGTGTTGGGGAACGTAGTAATTTCAAAAAATTTCCTACGCAAATGCAAGATCATGGTGATGCATAGCAACAAGAGGGGAGAGTGTTGTCTACGTACCCTCGTAGACCGAAGCGGAAGCGTTGACGCAACGTAGAGGAAGTAGTCGTACGTCTTCCCGGTCCAACCGATCCAAGCACCGTTACTCCGGCACCTCCGAGTTCTTGACACACGTACAGCTCGATGACGCACCCCGGGCTCCGATCCAGCAGAGGTACGGGGAGGAGTTCCGTCAGCACAACGGCGTGGTGACGATCTTGATGTTCAACTGTCGCAGGGCTTCGCCTAAGCACCGCTACAATATGACCGAGGTGTAATATCATGGAGGGGGGCACCGCACACGGCTAAGGAACGATCACGATGATCAACTTGTGTGTCTATGGGGTGCCCCTACCCCCGTATATAAAGGAGGAGAGGAGGGGGCCGGCCAAGAGGGGAGGCGCGCCCTAGGAGGGGCAAACCTACTCCAAGTAGGTTTGGCCCCCCTTTCCTATTAGGAGTAGGAGAGGGAAGGAAGAGAGGGGAGGGAAGAAGGAAAGGGGGGGCCGGCCCCCCTCCCAATTCGGATTGGGCTTGGGGGGTGGCGCCCCCTCCTTTGCTCCTTCTTCCTCCCTTCCACTAAGGCCCAATAAGGCCCATATACTTACCGGGGGGGTTCCAGTAACCTCCCGGAACTCCGGTATAATCCCAATCTCATCCGGAACTTTTCCGGTGTCCAAATATATCCGTCCAATATATCAATCTTTATGTATCGACCATTTCGAGACTCCTCGTCATGTCCGTGATCACATCCGGGACTCCGAACAACCTTCGGTACATCAAAATACATAAACTCATAATAAAACTGTCATCGAAACCTTAAGCGTGCGGACCCTATGGTTCGAGAATAATGTAGACATGACCGAGACACATCTCCGGTAAATAACCAATAGCGCGACCTGGATGCCCATATTGGTTCCTACATATTCTACGAAGATCTTTATCGGTCAGAACGCATAACAACATACGTTGTTCCCTTTGTCATCGGTATGTTACTTGCCCGAGATTCGATCGTCGGTATCCAATACCTAGTTCAATCTCGTTACCGGTAAGTCTCTTTACTCGTTCCGTAAATCTCGCAACTAACTCATTAGTTGCAATGCTTGCAAGGCTTAAATGATGTGCATTACCGAGAGGGCCCAGAGATACCTCTCCGACATTCGGAGTGACAAATCCTAATCTCGAAATACGCAAACCCAACAAATACCTTTGGAGACACCTGTAGAGCACCTTTATAATCACCCAGTTATGTTGTGACGTTTGGTAGCACACAAAGTGTTCCTCCAGTAAACGGGAGTTGCATAATCTCATAGTCACAGGAACATGTATAAGTCATGAAGAAAGCAATAGCAACATACTAAACGATCAGGTGCTAAGCTAACGGAATGGGTCATGTCAATCAGATCATTCAACTAATGATGTGATCCCGTTAATCAAATAACAACTCTTTGTCCATGGTTAGGAAACATAACCATCTTTGATTAACAAGCTAGTCAAGTAGAGGCATACTAGTGACACTCTGTTTGTCTATATATTCACACATGTATTATGTTTCCGGTTAATACAATTCTAGCATGAATAATAAACATTTATCATGATATAAGGAAATAAATAATAACTTTATTATTGCCTCTAGGGCATATTTCCTTCAGATAGTACTTCCCAATCGCGATGCTTCCACAAATGACTTTGTAAGAATGCGCTCATATTTGCCTTTCGCCGGAGACTTTAGCGGTTTCTGCAGGGCAGCCAGACTACGCTTCACTTTTACCGGATCTATCTTCTCCTCCGGAGGTGGATGTTTCTTTGCTTTCCCCCCTTCAAAGAAGTTATCCACTTCGGCTTGCACGATCCGCATGTTTTCCTCCACGATCCTCTTGTATCGTAACTTCTCTGGAGTCTTGAGAGAAGGACCGTATTTGTATTTGTTGGGGAACGTAGCAGAAAGTCAAAATTTTCTACGCATCACCAAGATCAATCTATGGAGTAACCTAGCAACGAAGGGAAGGGGAGTGCATCTACACACCCTGGTAGATCGCTAAGCGGAAGCGTTCAAGTGAACGGGGTTGATCGAGTCGTACTCGTCGTGATCCAAATCACCGATGATCCTAGTGCCGGACGGACGGCACCTCCGCGTTCAACACACGTGCAGCCCGGTGACGTCTCCCATGCCTTGATCCAGCAAGGAGAGAGGGAGAGGTTGGGGAAGACTCCATCTAGCAGCAACACGACGGCGTGGTGGTGGTGGAGGAGTGTGGCAATCCTGCAGGGCTTCGCCAAGCACCGCGGGAGATGAGGAGGGAGAGAGATAGGGCTGCGCCAAGGAGAGGAAAACTCATGTGTTTCAGCCCCCCAATACCTCAAGTATATAAGGGGAAGGGGAGGTGCTGCGCCCCCATCTAGGGTTCCTTCCCTAGGGGTGGCGGCAGCCCCAAAACCCATCTAGGGTGCGGCCAAGGGGGGGGAGAGGGGGAAACTTGCCCCCCAAGCAAGTGGAGGTGCCCCCTCCCCAAACCCTAGGCGCCTTGGGCCCTGGTGGGGGGCGCACCAGCCCACCTGGGGCTGGTCCCCTCCCACACTTGGCCCATGCAGCCCTCTGGGGCCGGTGGCCCCACTTGGTGGACCCCCGGGACCCTCCTGGTGGTCCCGGTACATTACCAATAGCACCCGAAACTTTTCCGGTGACCAAAACAGGACTTCCCATATATAAATCTTTACCTCCGGACCATTCCGGAACTCCTCGTGACATCCGGGATCTCATCCGGGACTCCGAACAATATTCGGTAACCACGTATATCTATTCCCTATAACCCTAGCGTTATCGAACCTTAAGTGTGTAGACCCTACGGGTTCGGGAGACATGTAGACATGGCCGAGACAACTCCCCGTCCAATAACCAACAGCAGGATCTGGATACCCATGTTGGCTCCCACATGTTCCACAATGATATCATCGGATGAACCACGATGTCGAGGATTCAATCAATCCCGTATTCAATTCCCTTTGTCTAGCGGTATAGTACTTGCCCGAGATCCAAGATTCGATCGTCGGTATCCCGATACCTTGTTCAATCTCGTTACCGGAAAGTCTCTTTACTCGTTCCATAACACATCATCCCATGATCAACCCCTTTGTCACATTGTGCACATTTATGATGATGTCCTACCGAGTAGGCCCAGAGATACCTCTTCGTCACACGGAGTGACAAATCCCAGTCTCGATTCATGCCAACCCAACAGACACTTTCAGAGATACCCGTAGTGTACCTTTATAGCCACCCAGTTACGTTGTGACATTTGGTACACCCAAAGCATTCCTACGGTATCCGGGAGTTGCACAATCTCATGGTCTAAGGAAATGGTACTTGACATTAGAAAGGCTTTAGCATACGAACTACACGATATTTGTGCTAGGCTTAGGATTGGGTCTTGTCCATCACATCATTCTCCTAATGATGTGATCCCGTTATCAACGACATCCAATGTCCATGGTCAGGAAACCGTAACCATCTATTGATCAACGAGCTAGTCAACTAGAGGCTTAATAGGGACATGGTGTTGTCTATGTATCCACACATGTATCTGAGTTTCCTATCAATACAATTATAGCATGGATAATAAACGATTATCATGAACAAGGAAATATAATAATAATAACTAATTTATTATTGCCTCTAGGGCATATTTCCAACAGTATCCCACTTGTACTAGAGTCAATAATCTAGTTCACATCGCCATATGATTAACACTCACAGGTCACATCGCCATGTGACCAACATCCAAAGAGTTTACTAGTGTCACTTGACTAGTTCACATCATTATGTTATTAAGACTCTATGATTTCTGGGGTTTGATCATGTTTTGCTTGTGAGAGAGGTTTTAGTCAACGGGTCTGCAACATTCAGATCCGTATGTTGTTTGCAAATCTCTAGGTCATATTGTAAATGCTGCTTCCACGCTCCACTTGGAGCTATTCCAAATGGTTGCTCCACTATACGTATCCAGTTTCTCTACTCAGAGCTATCCGGATAGGTGTTAAGCTTGCATCGACGCAACTCTTTACGTCGAACTCCTTATCACCTCCATAACCGAGAAGCATATCCTTATTCCTCTAAGGATAATTTTGACCGCTATCTGGTGATCCACTCCTTGATCACCTTTGTACCCTCTTGCCAGACATGTGGCAAGGCACACATCAGGTGCGGTACACAGCATAGCATACTATGGAGCCTACGTCTAAGCATTGGGGACGACCTTCGTCCTTTCTCTCTATTCTGCCGTGGTCGAGCTTTAAGTCTTAACTTCATACCTTACAACTCAGGCAAGAACTCCTTCTTTGACTGATCCATCTTGAACACCTTCGAGATCATGTCAAGGTATGTGCTCATTTGAAAGTACCAAGCGTTTTTGATCTATCCTCATAGATCTTGATGCTCAATGTCCAAGCAGCTTAATCGAGGTTTTCTATAGAAAAACACTTTTCAAACAACCCTATATGCTTTCCAGAAACTCTACAACATTTCTGATCAACAATATATTAGCAACATATACTCATCAGAAATTCTATAGTGCTCCCACTCACTTCTTTGGAAATACAAGTTTCTCATAAACTTTGTACAAACCCAAAATATTTGATCATTCCATCAAAGCGCATATTCTGACTCCGTAATGCTCGCTCAAGTCCATGGAAGGATCGCTGGAGCCAGCATACCTTTTAGCATCCTTAGGATCGGCAAAACCTTTCTGATTGTATCACATACAACCTTTCCTTACGAAAACTGGTAAGGAAACTCGTTTTGACATCCATCTGCCAGATTTCATAAATGCAGCTAATGCTAACATGATTCCGACGGACTTAAGCATCGCTACGGATGAGAAAATCTCATCGTAGTCAACTCCTTGAACTTATGAAAAACTCTTTGCCACAGGTCGAGCTTCATAGACGGTGACATTACCGTCCACGTACGTCTTCTTCTTAAAGATCCATTTGTCTCAATGGCTTGCCGATCATCGGCCAAGTCCACCAAAGTCCATGCTTTGTTCTGATACATGGATCCTATCTCGGATTTCATGGCTTCTAACCATTTGTCGGAATATGGGCCCACCATCGCTTCTCCATAGCTCGTAGGTTCATTGTTGTCTAGCAACATGACCTTCAAGACAGGGTTACTGTACCACTCTGAAGTAGTACGCATCCTTGTCACCCTACGAGGTACGGTAGTGACTTGATCCGAAACTTCATGATCACTATCATAAGCTTCTATTTCAATTGGTGTGGGCGCCACAGGAACAACTTCCTGTGCCCTGCTACACACTAGTTGACCGTTCAATAACCTCATCAAGTCTCCACCATGCTCCCACTCAACTTTCTGAGACAAACTTTTCCTCAAGAAAGGACCCGATTCAAGAAACAATCCCTATTGCTTTCGGATCTGAATTAGGAGGTATACCCAACTGTTTTGGGTGTCCTATGAAGATGCATTTTATCCGCTTTGGGTTCGAGCTTATCAACCTGAAACTTTTTCACATAAGCGTCGCAGCCCCAAACTTTTAAGAAACGACAACTTAGGTTTCTCCAAACCATAGTTCAAATGGTGTCGTCTAAACGGAATTACGTGTTGCCCTATTAAAGTGAGTGCGGTTGTCTCTAATGCCTAACCCATGAACGATAGTGGTAATTCGATAAGAGACATCATGGTACGCACCATATCCAATAGGGTGCAACTATGATGTTCGGACACACCATCACACTATGGTGTTCCATGCGGTATTAATTGTGAAACAATTTCCACAATGTCTTAATTGCATGCCAAAGCTCATAACTCAGATACTCATCTCTATGATCATATCATAGACATTTTATCCTCTTGTCACGATGATCTTCAACTTCACTCTGAAATTACTTGAACCATTCAATAATTCAGACTTGTGTTCATCAAGTAAATATACTCAGTATCTACTCAAATCATCCGTGAAGTAAGAACATAACGATATCCACTGCGTGCATCAGCACTCATTGGACTGCACACATCAAAATGTATTACTTCCAACAAGTTGCTTTCTTGTTCCATTTTACTGAAAACGAGGCTTTCAGTCATCTTGCCTATGTGGTATGATTTGCATGTCTCAAGTGATTCAAAATCAAGTGAGTCCAAACGGTCCATTTGCATGGAGTTTCTTCATGGATATACACCAATAGACATGGTTCGCATGTCTCAAACTTTTCAAAAACGAGTGAGTCCAAAGATCCATCAACATGGAGCTTCTTCATGCGTTTTATACCAATATGACTTACATGGCAGTGCCACAAGTAGGTGGTACTATCATTACTATCTTATATCTTTTGGCATGAACATGTGTATCACTACGATCGAGATTCAATAAACCATTCATTTTAGGTGCAAGACCATTGAAGGTATTATTCAAATAAACAGAGTAACCATTATTCTCCTTAAATGAATAACCGTATTGCTATAGACATAATCCAATCATGTCTATGCTCAACGCAAACACCAAATAACAATTATTTAGGTTTAACACCAATCTCGATGGTAGAGGGAGCGTGCGATGCTTGATCACATCAAGCTTGGAAAGACTTCCAACACATATTGCCAGCTCACCTTTAGCTAGTCTGCGTTTACTCCGCAGCCTTTTATTTCGAGTTACTAACACTTAGCAACCGAACTGGTATCTAATACCCTGGTGCTCCTAGGAGTACTAGTAAAGTACACATTAACATAATGTATATCCAATATACTTCTATCGACCTTGCCAGCCTTCTCATCTACCAAGTATCTAGGGTAATTCTGCTCCAATGGCTGTTCCCCTTATTACAGAAGCACTTTGTCTCAGGTTTGGGTTCAACCTTGGGTTTCTTCACTAGAGTAGCAGCTGATTTGCCGTTTCATGAAGTATCCCTTCTTGCCCTTGCCCTTCTTGAAACTAGTGGTTTCACCAACCATCAACAATTGATGCTCCTTCTTGATTTCTACTTTTGCGGTGTCAAACATCATGAATATCTCAAGGATCATCATATCTATCCCTGGTATGTTATAATTCATCACGAAGCTCTAGCAGCTTGTTGGCAATGACTTGGAGAAACATCACTATCTCATCTGGAAGATCAACTCCCACTCGATTCAAGTGATTGTTGTACTCAGACAATCTGAGCACAAGCTCAACAATTGAGCTTTTCTCCCTTAGTTTGCAGGCTAAGAAAATCGTCGGAGGTCTTATACCTCTTGACGTGGGCACGAGCCTGAAATCTGAATTCAGCCCTCGAAACATCTCATATGTTCTGCGACGTTTCGAAATCATCTTTGGTGCCTCAACTCTAAATTGTTTAACTGAACCATCACGTAGTTAGCAAAACGTGTGTGTCAAATGTTTGCAACATCCACAGACGACGTTCAAGTTTCAGCACACTGAGCGTGCATTAAGGACATAAGCCTTCTTCGAAGCAACGAGCACATTCCTCAGTTTACGGACCTAGTCCGCATAATCGGTACTATTAACTTTCAACTGAATTTTCTCTAGGAACATATCTAAACAGTAGAACTAAAGCGTGAGCTTACGACATAATTTGCAAAGACCTTTTGACTATGTTCAGGATAATTAAGTTCATCTTATAAACTCCCACTCAGATAGACATCCCTCTAGTCATCTAAGGGATTACATGATCCGAGTCAACTAGGCCGTGTCCGATCATCACGTGAGACGGACTAGTCTTCATCGGTGAACATCTTCATGTTGATCGTATCTACCATACGACTCATGCTCTACCTTTTGGTCTCTTGTGTTCTGAGGCCATGTCTGTACATGCTAGGCTCGTCAAGTTAACCTAAGTGTTTCGCATGTGTAAATCTGGCTTATACCCGTTGTATGTGAACGTTAGAATCTATCACACCCGATCATCACGTGGTGCTTTGAAACAACGAACTTTCACAATGGTGCACAGTTAGGGGGAACACTTTCTTGAAATTTTAATGAGGGATCATCTTATTTACTACCGTTGTTCTAAGCAAATAAGATGCATAAACATGATAAACATCACATGCAATCAAAAAGTGACATGATATGGCCAATATCATTTTGCTCCTTTTGATCTCCATCTTCGGGGCTCCATGATCATCATCGTCACCGGCATGAAACCATGATCTCCATCATCGTGTCTCCATGAAGTTGTCTCGCCAACTATTACTTCTACTACTATGGCTAACGGTTTAGCAATAAAGTAGAGTAATTACATGGCGTTCTTCATTGACACGCATGTCATACAATAAATTAAGACAAACTCCTATGGCTCCTGCCGGTTGTCATACTCATCGACATGCAAGTCGTGATTCCTATTACAAGAACATGATCATTCTCATACATCACATATCATTCATCACATTCTTTTGGCCATATCACATCACATAGCATACCCTGCAAAAACAAGTTAGACGTCCTCTAATTGTTGTTTGCATGTTTTACGTGGCTGCTATGAGTTTCTAGCAAGAACGTTTCTTACCTACGCAAAACCACAACGTGATATGCCAATTGCTATTTACCCTTCATAAGGACCCTTTTCATCGAATCCGATCCGACTAAAGTGGGAGAGACTGGCACCCGCTAGCCACCTTATGCAACAAGTGCATGTCAGTCGGTGGAACATGTCTCACGTAAGCGTATGTGTAAGGTCGGTCCGGGCCGCTTCTTCCCACAATACCGTCGAAACAAGATTGGACTAGTAACGGTAAGCATATTGAACAAAATCAACGCCCACAACAACTTGTGTTCTACTCGTGCATAGAAACTACGCATAGACCTAGCTCATGATGCCACTGTTGGGGAACGTAGCAGAAACTCAAAATTTTGTACGCATCACCAAGATCAATCTATGGAGTAACCTAGCAACGAAGGGAAGGGGAGTGCATCTACATACCCTTGTAGATCGCTAAGCGGAAGCGTTCAAGTGAACTGGTTGATGGAGTCGTACTCGTCGTGATCCAAATCACCAATGATCCTAGTGCCGAACGGACGGCAACTCCGCGTTCAACACACGTGCAGCCCGGTGACGTATCCCATGCCTTGATCTAGTAAGGAGAGAGGGAGAGGTTGGGGAAGACTCCGTCCAGCAGCAGCACGATGGCGTGGTGGTGGTGGAGGAGCGTGGCAATCCTGCAGGGCTTCGCCAAGCACCGCGGGAGATGAGGAGGGAGAGAGGTAGGGCTGCGCCAAGGAAAGGAAAACTCATGTGTTTCAGCCCGCCAATACCTCAAGTATATATAGGAGAAGGGGAGGGGCTGCACCCCCATCTAGGGTTCCCTCCCTAGGGGTGGCGGCAGCCCCAAAATCCATCTAGGGTGCGGCCAAGGGGGGGAGAGGGGGAAACTTGCCCCCCAAGCAAGGTGGAGGCGCCCCCTCCCCAAACCCTACGCACCTTGGGCCCTGGTGGGGGGCGCACCAGCCCACCTGGGGCTGGTCCCATCCCACACTTGGCCCATGCAGCCCTCTGGGGCCGGTGGCCCCACTTGGTGGACCCCCGGGACCCTCCTGGTGGTCCCGGTACATTACCGATAGCACCCGAAACTTTTCCGATGACCAAAACAGGACTTCCCATATATAAATTTTTACCGCCGGACCATTTCGGAACTCCTCGTGACGTCCGGGATCTCATCCGGGACTCCGAACAACATTCGGTAACCACGTATATCTATTCCCTATAACCCTAGCATCATCGAACCTTAAGTGTGTAGACCCTACGGGTTCGGGAGACACGTAGACATGACCGAGACAACTCTCCGGCCAATAACCAACAGCGGGATCTGGATACCCATGTTGGCTCCCACATGTTCCACGATGATCTCATCGGATGAACCACGTTGTCGAGGATTCAATCAATCCCGTATTCAATTCCCTTTGTCTAGCGGTATAGTACTTGCCCGAGATTTGATCGTCAGTATCCCGATACCTTGTTCAATCTCATTACCGGCAAGTCTCTTTACTCGTTCCGTAACACATCATACCATGATCAACCCCTTGGTCACATTGTGCACATTTATGATGATGTCCTACCGAGTGGGCCTAGAGATACCTCTCCGTTACACGGAGTGACAAATCCCAGTCTCGATTCGTGCCAACCCAACAAACACTTTCGGAGATACCCGTAGTGTACCTTTATAGCCACCCAGTTACGTTGTGACGTTTGGTACACCCAAAGCATACCTACGGTATCTAGGAGTTGCACAATCTCATGGTCTAAGGAAATGATACTTGACATTAGAAAAGCTTTAGCATACGAACTACACGATCTTTGTGCTAGGCTTAGGATTGGGTCTTGTCCATCACATCATTCTCCTAATGATGTGATCCCGTTATCAACGACATCCAATGTCCATGGTCAGGAAACCGTAACCATCTATTGATCAACAAGCTAGTCAACTAGAGGCTTACTAGGGACATGGTGTTGTCTATGTATCCACACATGTATCTGAGTTTCCTATCAATACAATTATAGCATGGATAATAAACGATTATCATGAACAAGGAAATATAATAATAATAACTAATTTATTATTGCCTCTAGGGCATATTTCCAACAGTATTGTCTCCCGACTCTGGCTGTGCTGCTAGACGCCGGAGCAGACGGAGCAGCTGCAGCTGTCTTTCCTTTCTTACGAGGCGGAGGCGAAGGACTACGACGCGCCGGAGCAGCCGGAGCGGTGGCGGGTCTCTTGATCCACCCTTGTTGACGAGGCGGAGAAGGAGGAGGCTGGCTGCTCAGGAGCGCCGTCTCAGGCGGAGAAGGGGGCGGATTGCCGCCACGCGCCGGAGAAGGAGGCTGAGTGCCCTGATCACTCGCCGGAAGAGGAGGCGGAGGAGGAGGCTGAGTGCCCTGATCACTCACCGGAGGAGGATTGCCCTGACTCACCGGAGGAGGAGGGGGAGGAGGATGCATCCAGTTCGTAAGGTTGATGAGCTTCTTCCGCCATAGGCATGGAGTCTTTAGAGAAGAACCCAGCCGAATCTCCCCTTCACCCGTAGGATGGTCAATTTGAAGGTCCTCAAATCCGTCCGTTATTTGATCCACCATCACCCTAGCATATCCTTCTGGAATCGACTAGCCGTGGTAGGTTGAGTCAGGTTTATTAGGTATAAGAGAGCCAACAGCCGCCTGGACTTTCAATATCATCCATCGCGTCATAAGGTGGCAATGTTGAGACTCCATGATAGCATCCACGGGGTAGCTAGCAGGAGCTGTGAAGACATGCTCCAACTGCTGAGTCTTCTCGGTGGAAGCCATGCTGCTTCTCCACTGAGACTGCGGGGTAGCTTCAGGGGAAGATTCGGCAGGTCATTTGCTGCGATCTGCTTCTCGTTCCTCTAGCCCTTGTACCCTTTCGTGCAGCACCTGCAGTTGGCTATGCTCCACTTTGTTCCTCCTCTCCTGGGTTTTGTAACCCCTTACGTCCGGAAAGCCAGCCTTCCACGGAATGGAGCCTGGCATGCCTCGTGTCCGTCTAGGGTGCTCAGGATTCCCGAGGGCCATTGTGAGCTCGTCATTCTCTCTGTCTGGGACGAACGTCCCTTGCTGCGCTTTCTCGATATACTCCTGAAGCTTTCTGACGGGTATTCGCAGTTGCTCATCCGTCCAAACGCACTTCCATGTTACAGGGTCCAAGGTTCCGCCAACCCCGAAGAATCAAGTCCGGCAATGGTCTGGCCAGTTCAATGTCTCTGGTTCGACCCCTTTAGCAATCAGGTCATTCTCAGCCTGGTCCCACAAAGGTCGGTCTTTGAGGTAGCCACCTGACCCCGTGCGATGATGATGCTTCTTCTTTGCAACATTTATCTTGTTTATCGCTGACATCTTCTTACTCTTTTCCGATGTCTTGTGGGCCACAAATGCGGGCCAGTGATCTATGATCTTCTCATACTTTCCGGTGAATTCTGGTGTCAAATCTTTGTTGACAAACTCTGTTTTCAGCTCATTCTTCCACCTCCTGAATAGTTCTGCCATCTTCTTAAGAGCATGAGACTTGATCAATTTCTCTTTAACTGGCTTCTCCGGATCCTCCTCTAGTGGTAGGGTGAAATTTGCCTTAAGCGATGTCCATAGATCTTCTTTCTGCATATCGGAGACATAAGACACCTGAGGGTCTTCCTTCTTAGGCTTTAAGCATTGCTGGATACTAATCGGGATCTTGTCCCTAACAAGAACCCCGCACTGAGCACGAAATGCATCCTTGTCCGGATGGGTTCAATCGGCTTGCCATCACGCGCGATTGCTGTGATCTCAAACCTTTCATCCGAGCGCAACTTTTTCTTCGGCCTCGTTTCTTTACCGAAGTTGTGCTCGATCCGGAGGGCTAGAGAAAAGAAGAAAGACCAGAGTTAATTAATATGTGTTCATATGAAAACAATGAATGCATCAATTAGTTAGTTAGCACAGGCTTAACTAATATATATACCTGGCCGGACTTGGTTCGGTCACTGGAGCCATCATGACGGTCTACTTCTTCTTGTACCGGAGCCGTCATTGGGTCACCGGAGCCATCATACTCATAACCTTCTTCTTCAGTACCCGGTCCTTCCAAACCATCGGTGTCATTGAGAAATGACGCAACGACATCACTTCCTTTTGCAATTATGTCCCCCAACATCTCTTCTGTTTCTTCATCTCGGGGGTGCTCCATAGTTTCTGCAAATATTTACAACATGGCAATTATTATTCAAACATGAAAACTGGATATATTAGTGGAAAACATAGAACTAGCTAGCTAATATAATCATAATAAGGAATCATATTATTGGCCTCGACGCTGCTTCTCTAAGGTTTGGGGTGGCCTCGGCAACGCTTCAAGGGTTTGGGGTGGCCTAGACAACGCTTCAAGGGGTTTGGGGTGGCCTCGACAACAACGCTCTTTTAACTTGGTAAATTTGGGTGGCCTCGAGAGAGTTTGTCGGGTAGGGGCGCGGTGGGAGGCGGTAGGAGACCAACATTGTTTTTTCTAGGGTTTGGGTGTCCTCGAGAGTTTTGGTCGAGCGAGAGGGTCGAGGGGGGTGCTCCCGTGGTATAAGTTATCACGGTCGAGAGGGGGTTATATCGACAACGACGCGACATACATACATGGGAAAATAATATTTTCTTCTTCTTTCTCCTCTATTCCTTTCTTCTCCTCCTCTTCTTTTTCTTCTTTTTCCTCTTCTTATTTATTTCTACTCTTCTTCCTCTCCTCTTCTTCTTTCTTCCTCTTCTTATTTTCTTCTTTCCTATCCCCTGGTTTAAAATTGGTCTATGCACGATAAAAAATTCTGAAAAAATTACATCATATCTATGATCCCTCGACGTCCCCGCCTCTCTCATGAACAAAAAAAAACTATGAATAAAAAACATCATGTTCTATGAACAAAAAAATATCATATATTTCATCCACATCCATACATCATATATATATATATATGATCATCTATGAAAAAAACATCATATTCTATAAAACAATCATCGTATATATATATGAACAAAAACAAATATGATAACAAGCATATAAATCATCATATATATGAAAAAGCAAGCATATACATATATGTGAAAAAACAAGCATATACATATATATGAAAAAAATAAGCATATATATATATGAAAAAAATGCTGCGCCGGCCGGACCAAGTGAGAAGGACGGCGACGGCGACGGCGGGGGCGACGGCGACATCAGGGGCGACGGCGACGACGGGGGCAGGGTAGGGGGCGACGGCGACGGAGACGACGGGGGAGGGCCGGGCCGGGCGACGCGCGTCGGGGCGGCGTGCATCAGGGCAGGGGAGCGGGCGACGGCGAGGGCGCGGGCAACGGCGAGGGCGCGGGCGACGGCGATGGTGTCGGCGGGCGGCGTCGGGGCAGCTTGGCGGCGTCGATGTCATCGGCGTCGTTGGGGGCTGTCAGGGGCGGCAACTGCGAGATGAGAGTGAAAAAATGCTAAGTGTGAACTTATATAGCGAGGCCTTCAGTCCCGATTGGTGGCACCAACCGGGACTAAAGGGTGCATTAGTCCCGGTTTGTGCCACCAACCGGGACCAAAGGCCTCTTTTCAGCAGCCCAAAGGGCGGGAAGCAGAGGCCTTTGGTCCCGGTTGGTGGGACAAACCGGGACAAAAGGGGGGGGGGCATTGGTACGGGTTGGCGGCGCGGGTGATCGACGACGGTGAAGACGGGGCGGGGATGGGGCGTGATGGACCACTAAATCTAGACAAATTTCGTTGAAAATGGAGCTCGGAGGTCGAGTTTCGAGAGGAGAAAGCTTAACTAGTGTGGCTCGGGCATTTCATCGAACACCTGATGTGCATAGGAGGTGAACTAGAGCACCCAAATGCCCTCCCCTCGCCGGCTTGACAAAACAGAGCACTCTGGAGTGCTCTGCCGCGGCGGTGGGTATATATAGGCAAGTTATTTGTCCCGGTTCGTGGCATGAACCGGGACTAAAGCCGGCCCTTCTGTCCCGGTTCAAGCCACGAACCGGGACCAATGATTGTGGGCCAGGAGCGAGGCCCATTGGTCCCGGTTCGTGGCTTGAACCATGACAAATGGTTCCACACGAACCGGGACCAATGCCCACGAGGCCCCGGCCGGCCCCCTGGGCTCACGAACCGGGTCTAATAGCCCCCATGGGTCCCGGTTCTTGAAGAACCAGGACTAATGGGCTTGCCAGGCCCAAACGTTAGGCCTGTTTTCTACTAGTGTGCTGACTCTCGACACCATGAAGATTATCGTCTTCAACGACGACGACATGGAGGGGGTCACCAAGTGCAAGGAGCACAACAACGCCTTCACCGTGAACACCTGAGCTCGTGTTGCCCGTTTAAGACTTGGATTTCTTTTAAAACTTATCGTACTATGTTGTCTTAGAACTTGTGATGCGTGGTTAAGACTTGTGTTTGTGTATAAGTTTATTTTGTTGCTCTAGTTTAGTTCTTAGTTCTTCATGTGTGCCTCTGGTAACCTCACCACATCGAGAAGGAGGTTACTATACAACTGTCCTAGATATAACCAAACAATCGGACTTGTATTTCTCCTGAAACAAGTCTGGAAACAAACAACAGGCCTTCCTCAGTGGCACATGCAGGCTAAAGGGGGTGCAGGCAACCAATCAACATGCAGATGTTGGTTTTTATCTGTATATGCTCAGTCAGGTCTAGTTGGGACAAGTATGCAAAGTGGCTAAAAACGATGCAGGTAATCAAATGCAACCTAGGTACTCCACCTAGCGAAGAGATAGATAAACCCTAAAGTCCATTAAAATGCATATCTTGATAAATTAAGATGGCAATGGCCATTCTACCAGAAACTCGGAACGGAACAACTCTGGACAAGGCACGGCATGAGCTAACTCCTCTGTTCTATGCTAGCTAACCAACTAGAAGCAAGTTTGAAACTTGCTGAAGTTTTGAAAACTTATCAAAATGTTGGAGTCCCACATGGTTTTAAAGATTTAGTTCTAAATCTTACTGATTTTATTGCTCATTTCTATTAAATTTTAAAATTTAAAGCTTAGTGGAATTTTAAAAACATATCAAAATGTATTAAAAATTGATGTAATTTCAACTTCATCACAAGAAACATGAATATGCAAACGAAATATAAATTAAACTTCTAGTTCAAAAGATATACTCCCTTCGTCTCAAAGTAAGTGTAGGTGATCTCCTAAACCAGCGACTTTTGTTTTGGGACTGAGGGGGTAATAGATTAAAATTTGTAAGTCAATAGAAAAAAAACATGGGGAAATGGGATGAGTGAGCGATGCACTCTCTGCCAAAAGTTGAATGCATGAACCCATCTTACATAAATTAAGTCGTAAACTCGTGCGGGTACTAATCAAATTTGCGAATCACAACAAAATCGAGTGAATAAAGATTGGTGTGCCCTCATCTATACATGGTACAAATCCTCTTCCCAAACATATGCACAATGGTGCGCTTAAGAAACTCTACTTCATGTTTTCAGCCAATGTTAGCAACTCGTCTCAAGCGAAACCTTAACCAAGTTTTTGCTATGGATTTTTTTAGATTTAGCTACTAACTCGGTCCCTTATTTTTTGTCGGCTCACCAATCTCAAATATTCCTAAAATGTAAGGGCTCGTTCTGAATCTCCCCAGTGCCTAATTTCACCAATTTTCAGAGAGGAGCCAGCCCAAACACTTTAGCTTCTCGAAGTTGAATTCACGAAGCTAAAATGGGTCAGTAGGGATTTGTGAAGCAGAGGAAACCCAACCCCACTGAGGGAGTCCTGCATTAAGGGCTCCTCGGACAGCCGGATTATATGCATATGCTGGACTTTTGGACTATGAAGATACAAGATAGAAGACTTCGTTCCATGTCCGGATGGGACTCTCCTTTGCGTGGAAGTCAAGCCTGGCAGTTAGGATATGAAGATTCCTTTCTCTGTAACCGACTCTGTGTAACCCTAGCCCCTCTGGTGTCTATATAAACTGGAGGGTTTAGTCCGTAGGACGAGAACAATCATAACCATAGGCAAGCCTCTAGGGTTTAGCCTCTATGATCTCGTGGTAGATCAACTCTTGTAATTCTCATATCATCAAGATCAATCAAGCAGGAAGTAGGGTATTACCTCCATCGAGAGGGCCCGAACCTGGGTAAACATTGTGTCCCCCGCCTCCTGTTACCATCAGCCTTAGACGCATAGTTCGGGACCCCCTACCCGAGATCTGCCGGTTTTGACACCGACATTGGTGCTTTCATTGAGAGTTCCACTGTGTCGTCACCATAAGGCTTGATGGCTCCTTCAATCATCAGGTCAGGTTTGAAGCTTGAACTACACCGCCCACATCCGCGGAGACTTGATCTTCGACGGATTCGACCCCTTGATGGCCGCGACCCGCCAGCACGATGAACATGACCTAAATATGTCATCAGACTGTGTGCATGAGATTGCACCTGTAACCGCACGGGCCCTAGATCCAGAGCAGAGCGCACCGTCCGTGGACGGGAGGCTCAACCTCGCTACGGAAGCCGCGGACTCAGCGGCGCTAGAGCCGAACATAGATCTGACCTCCAACGAGGCCTGTGTCATCGAAACCTTGGACTCATCTCCGGCCATAGGCTCTGAACCGCGTGTATCCGCACCCATCGAATCTGACCGGGCGCCGATTTTAGAGTTCAGCTCCGCGGACATCTTCCAACACTCACCCTTAGGCGATGTGTTAAACTCATTAAAGTCCCTCTCCTTGTCGGGAGATTCTTCGCCGAACTATGCCCGGCTTGAGTGGGAAGCGGACGACGAAGAACTTCATTACCCACCCACCACCCACTTGATAGCCACTGTCGACGATTTGACCGACACGCTTGATTTCGACTCTGAAGACATCGACGGTATGGACGACGATGCCGGAGAAGAACGAGAACCACCGCCCATAGGGCGCTGGACAGCCACCTCCTCATACGACATATACATGGTGGATACACCCAAAGAAGACAATGGTGATGACAAAAAGGACCCAGTTGAGGATAAAACGCCTGGAAAGCAGCCAAAGCGCCGATGTCAGCGGCGCCGCTCGAAACAACGCCATGGTAAAAATAGCGATACCAGCACAAGAGGGAATAACACCCTGGACGACGCCGAAGACAAAGAAGTAACCGCAGACCCAACAATGGAGCAGGACGATCAAGGTGATGGTGAACACAGTCTGGGGCCCCTGTCCGATCACAGCGATGCCGAAGACTCCAATTATCAACCTGTCTCCGAAGAGGAGAGCACTCGAGATGATGATGCATTCATCGTCCTGGAAGAACAATTGGAACAAGAGCACCTCCACCAGAGACTTATCGCCACCGCGAGGAGCTTGAAGAAGCAGAAGCAACGGCTTAAAGCCGCACAGGATACGCTCAATAAAAAATGGAACGAAGTGCTCGACACTGAGGAAAAATACGGCGATAATTGCCAAACAAATAGCTACCCAAACGCAAGGTGTTGCCCGAATTCGACAACGATGCTGTTGCGCCTATACCGCCGAATAACAATACAGCCGATCAACCAGGTCGACCACCTCATAGTCGAGACAGAGCATCTAACAACGCTGCACAGAAAACCGCACCCCCTCCCCATAAAGGAAAGGAGGTCGCAACCTAGAACCAGAAACACGATTTACGTGAAGACCTGGACAAAAGGGCTGGTAGAACCAGGTCCATTTATGGATCCAGGGAACGTGTTCCCGCACAGGATCAGGGCCATCAAACCAAATATGTAGGTAACTCACCAGTTCGGAACCAACACCGAACACTGCAACCGTCGGGCCCGCGCCACGACAAAGCCAAATACAGGGGTGCTGCACACCCCTTGTGCTTCACCGATGAAGTTCCGGATCATGAATTTCCAAAAGGGTTTAAACCCGTCAATATCGAGGCATACGACGGAACGACAGACCCTGCGGTATGGGTAGAAGACTTTATTGTTCACATACACATGGCTCGCGGAGACAATCTCCACGCCATCAAATACCTACCCCTCAAGCTAAAAGGACCACCTCGGCACTGGCTAAAAAGCCTCCCAGAAAATTCCATTGAAAGCTGGGAAGAACTTGAGGACGCTTTCAGGGCCAATTCCCAAGGGACATATGTCCGACCTCCGGATGCAGACGATCTAAGTCACATAACTCAACAACCCGGAGAGTCAGCCCGTAAGCTTTGGAACCGATTTCTCACTAAGAAGAACCAAATCGTCGACTATCCGGACGCCAAAGCCTTAACAGCTTTCAAACACAGTGTTCGGGACGAATGGCTGGCGAGAAACCTAGGCCAGGAAAAGCCAAGGACAATGGCAGCCTTAACTACACTCATGACCCGCTTTTGCGCGAGAGAGGACGGTTGGTTGGGCCGAAGCAGCACCAGCGACCCTGGCACATCCGAAGTCAGGGATGGCAATGGAAATCCACGACGAAATAAAACAAACGTCGGAACAACGGAGAAAGCCCGGACAATATAGTGGTAAACGCCGGATTCAGGGGCTCCATACCCGGTCAACAGAAAAGTCACTTAAAAGTAGCAGAGATGGTCTGTCTAGCCTAGATAAAATTCTCGAAAGGTCCTGCCAGATTCATGGCACCCCCGACAAACCAGCCAATCATACCAACAGAGAGTGTTGGGTCTTCAAGCAGGCTGACAAGCTCAATGCCGAACACAAGGGGAAGGGACCGCAAAGCAAAGACGAGGACGAATCTCGCCAGCCGAATATAGGGGGACAGGAGAAATTTCCACCGGAGGTCAAAACAGTGAACATGATTTATGTCACTCATATCCCAAAGAGGGAGCACAAACGCGCACTCCGAGACGTGTATGCTATAGAGCCTGTCCCCCAAATTCAACCCATGGTCGGCCTGTCTGATCACCTTCGATCGCAGGGATCATCCGACTAATATCCGTCACGGGGGCTCGGCTGCCTTAGTGCTCGACCCAATCATTGATGGATACCACCTCACCCGAGTCCTCATAGACGGCGGCAGTAGTCTCAATCTGATATATCAAGACACTGTCCGTAAGATGGGGATAGACCCGTCAAGGATCGAGCAAATAACCACTACCTTTAAAGGAGTAATACCAAGCATAGAGGCCCGCTGCACGGGCACCTTAACATTGGACGTCGTCTTCGGCTCTACCGACAACTTTCGAAGCGAGGAGCTAATCTTTGACATTGCTCCATTTCGAAGTGGCTATCACACACTACTCGGACGAATGGCCTTTGCCCATTTCAATGCAGTCCCGCACTACACTTATCTTAAGCTCAAGATGCCTGGACCGCATGGCGTTATCACGGTGAGCGGAAGTATAGAGCGTTCACTTCGTATAGAAGAATACGTGGCGGCTCTAGTAGCTGAAGCACGAAGCGGCCCTTTTAAGCCGAATAGCTCATCGGTCCTCAGGACCGCGGACACAGCCAAACGTGTTCGGTGCACACCTACGTGTAAAAGCTCAGATAAACCTGCTCTTGTTTAGCAGCCCTGCCCCCATAGATCGCCGCATAAGAAGACTGTACATGTTTTCCCGTATACATAAATATACACTCAAAATTCCTTGGGTAGCGCTGGGGGCACCTTGCACGTAAGAAGTTTATAGTTCGGCTTGGCCCTATTCGGACTCAAAAAACTACAGTTCACGGTTCATCAAAACCAACACACTATACCCACGGCCATACCAGATTCTTTCACCTGGTTCTTTCATTTTTACAGATAGGCCATCATGATATACCCTTCAAGGACACTGCACAACGAAGACAAAGGCGTAGACGTGTAGCAAGGCCCCGTTTCAAGGTTTCTGTTTAGATTAAGACCCTGTGTAAACCGTTTTTCTTATTATTATCTCTTGTTGTTTCATACCCTCCTGGCATATAAAGCGCCCAGGAAAGATATCGGCAGTACTTGCAAACTTACGATTCGCCGTACTAAAATGGATGTTATAGAAGCAGCCAGCAGTGTGCTTTGAGAACTATATTCTCACCACAGGCTCTCTCTCCTCACGCCGGGTTGTAGCACATGCGTTGAATTCAGGGTTCATTACCGGGGGCTGTACCCAGCCTGGTATATATTGAAAAGTCCGAATACCTTCGGGAGTGTTCGACGTCGCGAGTTTTGACCTTATATGCATCAGCTCCGTATCATATCTTGGGTCAATAGTTGGGTTTGCCCGGCTCCTGTGCTTGCTACCTTACGTTCCGTTCTATCGGCTAAGGCGGCCAAGGGAGAACTACTGCAATTGTGCCCTGGTTCATCCGGATAAGCACCATAGTAAAGAAAGCCGAAAACTGACTATCATGATAAGGCGAGAGCTGGTCAACCACTCAATGACTCAGCGGAATCTTTGCTATTCCTCCGCATTAATGAAGGATCGGTTTCCTGGTCATGTATGTAAACGCACCGTATTCGGATAAACGCGGACATACCAGGGGCTATATAGTAGCCCCGCCGTCAAGCTCCTATGGCTAAGTGAAAGTGTTAAAGCTCTATAGTCCGATTGCCAAGTTCGCTGCACTAACACCTCCTTAAAGGACCAAGACGTTGGTTCAAGTGTGATCAAGTGCTTTTACGAACACCCCCGCATTATACACGAGGGGGCTGAAGCCGACGAGTGCAAACTTTCAGGTTATATACACATATAAATAAACGGCCGCGCAGGAGGAACTAAAATACTTTACTGGCAAAAGTATAAACACAGCCTTCATTATCATAAGCATTGTTTTTACAATTCAGATACATGTTACTCGAACATAATATTCTTCGAGCACTGACCCTCTATCAAGTGGGCACCCTGTAATACTTATTTAAAATATTGATCTGGTGTGTGCTGACCCCTGGGCGGACCACCTGTTACAATATTGGTGGCCTTCATCTTCGCCCAATACGTCTTCACATGGGCAAGGGCCATCCGTGCACCTTCTATGCACGTTGACCGCTTGACAGCGTCGATATGCGATACCGCACAAACAAGTTGCTGCACAAAAGCAAAATAACTATTAGCGGTTGGTCCCCAGGCCACAGACGGTCCACGACAGCCTTCATGGCAAGTCCGGATATCCTGTGGAGCTCTGCCCATTCGGCCATCTGCTCATTCAACAGCAGCAGACGCCTTGGCATGCTAAACTGCGACCAGAAAAGCCGTTCCGCTTCATGGCCTTCTTGGGCCTAGAAAAACTACGTCACATCAGAAGTACTCTTCGACAAGTCCAAATATGCATCAGGAGAACTCCACATTTAACCAAGCGGGGCATACTTCGGATCGCCGAACTTAGTTCCTAATAAAAAGGGCTTCCCAGCCGCGATCTCCCCGGCTTGCCGGATCTCCTCCCGTGCCGCTAGCCTCCGACCGGGTTTCCTTTGCCGCTTGTAAGGCCTTCTCAAGGTCAGCCGCTTTTTCTTTGGTCTCTTTCTCGAGAAGTGCATATTGGCTAGCGGCATCCCTTAGCTCAAGCACCATGTTGGATATTTTCTCCTCACTCAGGCGATGAGTGATACGTCTTCGTCGTATCTATAATTTTTGATTGTTCCATGCCAATATTCTTCAACTTTCATACACTTTTGGCAACTTTTTATATTATTTTTGGGACTAACATATTGATCCAGTGCCCAGTGCCAGTTCCTGTCTGTTGCATGTTTTATGTTTCGTAGAAACCCAATATCAAACGGAATCCAAACGGGATAAAAACGTACGGAGAATTATTTTGGAATATTTGGGATTTTTCGGAGGAAGAATCAACACGAAACGGTGTCCGGGGTGGCCACGAGACAGGGGGCACGCCCTGGACTCTCGTAGGCCACCTGTAAGGCGGTTGACGCTCTTCTTTTGCTGCAAAAAGCTAATTTTACGAGAAAAATCTGGGTGAAAGATTCACCCCAATCAGAGTTACGGATCTCCAGATATAAAGGAAACGATGAAGGGGTAGAATCAAAGAACGCAGAAACAGAGAGATTGATCCAATCTCGGAGGGGCTCTCACCCCTCCCAAGCCATGGGAGCCAAGGACTGATACGTCTCCAACGTGTCTATAATTTTTGATTGCTCCATGCTACTTTATCTACTGTTTTAGGCAATATTGGGCTTTATTATCCACTTTTATATTATTTTTGGGACTAACCTATTAACAGAAGGCCCAGCCCAGATTTGCTGTTTTATGCCTATTTCAGTGTTTCGAGGAAAAGGAATATCAGACGGAGTCAAAACGGAACGAAATCAACTGGAGAAGTTATTTTTGGAAGGAAAGCCACCCGATGGACTTGGAGCGCATGTCAGGGAAGAAGGGAGGTGCCCACGAGGGTGGGGGGTGCGCCCACCCCCTGGGGCGCCCCCCCCTGCCTCGTGCCCCCCCCCCTTCAGTCCACTGACGTACTCCTTTCACCCATATATACCTACGTACCCTAAAACTTCCGGAACAGAAGATAGATCGGGAGTTCCGCCGCCGCAAGCCTCTGTAGCCACCAAAAACCTCTCGGAAGCCCTTCCCGGCACCCTGCTGGAGGGGGGATCCTTCACTGGTGGCCATCTTCATCATCCCGGCGATATCCATGACGAGGAGGGAGTAGTTCACCCTCAGGGCTGAGGGTATGTACCAGTAGCTATGTGTTTGATCTCTCTCTCTCTCTCGTGTTCTCTCTCGTGTTCCTCTATGGCACGATCTTGATGTATCCCGAGCTTTGCTATTGTAGTTGGATGTTATGATGTTTTTCCCCCTCTACTCTCTGGTGATGAATTGAGTTTCCCCTTTGAAGTTATCTTATCGTATTGAGTCTTTTATGAGAACACTTGATGTATGTCTTGCCGTGATTATCTATGGCGACAATGGGATATCATGTGCCACTTGATGTATGTTTTGGTCATCAACTTGCGGGTTTCGTGACATTGGGAACCTATGCATAGGGTTGGCACACGTTCTTCACTCTCCGATAGAAACTTTGGGGCACTCTTTGAAGTACTTTTATGTTGGTTGGATGAATCTGAGATTGTGTGATGCATATCGTATAATCATGCCCACGGATACTTGAGGTGACAATGGAGTATCTAGGTGACATTAGGGTTTTGGTTGATTTGTGTCTTAAGGTGTTATTCTAGTACGAACTCTTTTATAGATCGATCCGAAAGAATAACTTTGAGGTGGTTTCGTACCCTACCATAATCTCTACATTTGTTCTCCGCTATTAGTGGCTTTGGAATGACTCTTTGTTGCATGTTGAGGGCTTGTTATATGATCTATCTATGTTATTATTGTTGAGAGAACTTGCACTAGTGAAAGTATGAACCCTAGGCCTTGTTTCCTATCATTGCAATACCGTTTACGCTCACTTTTATCATTAGTTACCTTGCTGTTTTTATTATTTCAGATTACAAAAACCTTTATCTACCATCCATATTGCACTTGTATCACCATCTCTTCGCCGAACTAGTGCACCTATACAATTTACCATTGTATTGGGTGTGTTGGGGACACAAGAGACTCTTTGTTATTTGGTTGCAGGGTTGTTTGAGAGAGACCATCTTCATCCTATGCCTCCTACAGATTGATAAACCTTAGGTCATCCACTTGAGGGAAATTTGCTACTGTCCTACAAACCTGTGCACTTGCAGGCCCAACAACGTCTACAAGAAGAAGGTTGTGTAGTAGACATCAAGCTCTTTTCTAGCACCGTTGCCGGGGAGGTGAGTGCTTGAAGGTATATCTTTAGATCTTGCAATCGAATCTTTTTGTTTCTTGTTTTAGCACTAGTTTAGTTTATAAAAGAAAACTACAAAAAAATGGAATTAAGGATGCCTCATATGCTTCATCTTTTTAATGTCTTTCGTGAAAATGATGGGAAGAAAAAATGTGCTCAAGTATTAGAAGAAGAATTACATAGAATGCTTGGCATAAAATATATGAATGATGAGCATGATTGCAATGTTGTTAGTATGAATTCCTTGAATATCCATGATGCTAATGATATGCAAAGCCACAAGCTTGGGGAAGCTATGTTTGATGAAGATGATATTTTTTGTCCGCCAAGCTTTGATGAGCAAATTTACTATGATGAAAGCATGCCTCCTATCTATGATTATTATTGTGATGACACGTATGCTTTAAAGAATAATGATAACCATGAAACTTGTCATCTTGATCTTAATTTTCAATCACATGATAGTTATTTTGTTGAGTTTGCTCCCACTACTATTTATGAGAAGAATTTTGCTTATGTGGAGAGTAGTAAATTTTCTATACTTGTAGATCATGAAAAGAATGCTTTAGGTGCTGGTTATATTGGTGAATTCATTCATGATGCTACTGAACATTATTATTAGGGAGGGACATATGCTTGTATGAATTGCAATAATATCAAGGTTCCTCTCTATGTGCTTAAATTCTTGAAGCTATGCTTGTGTTACCTTCCTATGCTTGTTGGTTATTGTTCCCACAAGTTGTTTTCTCACAAAATCCCTATGCATAGGAAGTGGGTTAGACTTAAATGTGCTATTCATATGCTTCATGATGCTCCCGTTATGTTTCAATTCTTATCTTTTATGTGAGCATCATTGTCATCATCATGCCTAGCTAGAAAGGCATTAAAGAAAAGCGCTTGTTGGGAGACAACCCAATATTTATCCTTACTGTTTTTGTGTGTTCACATGATTATGCTACTGTAGTGATCATGGTTTATAGCTTTTGTTTCAATAAAGTGCCAAGTAAGACCTTTAGGATAGCTTACGGTGATAGTTGTGTTGATCCTGCTGAAAATCAGAAACTTTTGCATCCAGTAAATTAGTTTTGTTAATTCACAGAAACGTGCTCTTGATCCAATTATTTTTGCTATGGATTTGTACACAAATTTCTTAGAACTTCCTAACTTGGTAGGATTTTTGGAGTTCCAGAAGTATACGTTCGATACAGATTACTACAGACTGTTCTGTTTTTGACAGATTCTGTTTTCTATGTGTTGTTTGCTTATTTTGATGAATCTATGAGTAGTATCGGAGGGTATGAACAATAGATAAGTTGGAATACAGTAGATATTACACCAATATGAATTGAGAATGAGTTCATTACAGTACCTAAGTGGTGGTTTTATTTTCTTATACTAACGGAGCTTACGAGTTGTCTGTTGAGTTTTGTGTTGTGGAGTTTTCAAGTTTTGGGTAAGGATTCGATGGACTATGGAATAAGGAGTGGCAAGAGCCTAAGCTTGGGGATGCCCAAGGCACCCCAACATAATATTCAAGAATAGCCAAAAGCCTAAGCTTGGGGATGCCCCGGAAGGCATCCCCTCTTTCGTCTTCGTTCATCGGTAACTTTACTTGGAGCTATATTTTTATTCACCACATCATACATGTTTTGCTTGGAGCGTCATTTTCTTTTGTTAGTATTTGCTTGCTGTTAATTATATTAATGTTTTGCATCTTTAGTTTCAATAAAGAAGTCAAGGATAGCCTTTGCCATGCTTATTTTGCTAGTATACATGTTGCTGTTTGAAAAACAGAAAGTTTACCGCTGTTGCAAGAATTCCCTAGAAAACTCAGAGAGTGGTAAAATGTTGAATCTTTTTGCATACTGAGCTCCGATAAAATTATTACAGTGGGAATTTTAGTTCATAATTTTTGGAGTTAGGGAAGTATTGATACTCCTGCATTCTTTATAGACTGTACTGTTTTGGCAGATTGCTGTTATGTTTGCATTGTTTGCATATGTTTGCTTGTTTAATGATTCTATTTGAGGATAGGAGTATTAAATATGCAGAGACATTTAGTATTCAATGTTGAATAATAATGTTAGTGATTTGTTACAGTAGAAAATGATAAGGTTTTGCATTGGTTTATACTAACCTATCTCACGAGTTCTTGTTGAGTTTGTTGTGAATGAAGCTTTTGATAAAAAGAAGAGAAACCATGATATGAAAGGAATTAAGGAGACACAAAAGCTCAAGCTTGGGGATGCCCAAGGCACCCCAAGATAATATTTCAAGAAGTCTCAAGCATCTAAGCTTGGGGATGCCCCAGTAGGCATCCCACCTTTCTTCTTCAACAACTATCGGTTAGTATCGGTTGAGCCTAAGTTTTTGCTTCTTCACATGAGTTGTGCTATCCTTGCAATGTAGTTTTATTTAGCTTTCATTGCTGTTTGAATAATGTATCAAGATCTGAAATTCTTAAACGAGAGGGAGTCTTCGCATAGTTGCATAATTATTCGACTACTCATTGATCTTCACTTATATCTTTCGGAGTAGTTTGTTGTTTGCTCTAGTTCTTCACTTATATCTTTTAGAGCACAGTGGTAGTTTTATTTTTAAGAAATAGATGAACTCTCATGCTTCACTTATATTATTTTGAGAGTCGTTAATAGCATGGTGATTTGCTTAATATTAATATACTTGGTATTCAAGATATGTGAAACTTTCTTTTGAGTGAGTTGAATACTAAGATAAGTTTGATGCTTGATAATTGTTTTGAGATATGGAGGTGATAATATCAAAGTCGTGCTAGTTGAGTAATTGTGAATTTGAGAAATTCTTGTGTTGAAGTTTGCAAGTCCCGTAGCATGCACGTATGGTTAAAGTTGTGTGACAAATTTGAAACATGAAGTGTACCTGGCTTGTGCATCCTTATGAGTGGCGGTCGGGGACGAGCGATGGTCTTTTCCTACCAATCTATCCCCCTAGGAGCATGCACGTAGTACTTGGTTTTTGATGACTTCTAAATTTTTGCAATAAGTATATGAGTTATTTGACTAATGTTGAGTCCATGGATTATACGCACTTTTACCTTTCCGCCATTGCTAGCCTCTTCGGTACCGTGCATTGTCCTTTCTCACCTTGAGAGTTGGTGCAAACTTCGCCGGTGCATCCAAACCCCGTGATACGATACGCTCTATCACACATAAACCTCCTTATATCTTCCTCAAATCAGCCACCATACCTACCTATCATGGCATTTCCATAGCCATTTCGAGATATATTGCCATGCAACTTCCATCATCATCATCATGACATACATTACTTTTGTCATATTGCCATTGCATGATCATGTAGTTGACATCGTATTTGTGGCAAAGCCACCATGCATTATTTTTCATACATGTCACTCTTGATTCATTGCACCATCCCGGTACACCGTCGGAGGCATTCATATAGAGTCATATCTTGTTCTAAGGTTCGAGTTGTAATCCTTATGTTGTAATCAATAGAAGTGTGATGATCATCATTATTAGAGCATTGCCCAAACAAAAAAAAAGGCCAAAAGAAAAAAAAGGAAGGCCCAAAAAAAACAAAATAAATAAAAATGGCAATGCTACTATCTCTTTTTCCACACTTGTGCTTCAATGTAGCACCTTGTTCTTCATGTAGTGAGTCTCATATATTGTGCTTCAAAGTAGCACCTTGTTCTTCATGTAGTGAGTCTCATAAGTTGTCTTTTTATACTAGTGGGAATTTTTCATTATAGAACTTGGCTTGTATATTCCTACGATGGGCTTCCTCAAATGCCCTAGGTCTTCGTGAGCAAGCAAGTTGGATGCACACCCACTAGTTTTCTTTTGTTGAGCATTCATTTGTAGCTCTAGTGCATCAGGTTGCATGGAAATCCCTACTCCTCATGTAGACATCAATTAATGGGCATCTCCATAGCCCGTTGATTATCCTCGTCAATATGAGACTTTCTCCTTTTTTGTCTTCTCCACACAATCCCCATCATCATATTCTATTCCACCCATAGTGCTATATCCATGGCTCACGCTCATGTATTGCGTGAAGGTTGAAAAAGTTTGAGATTATTTAAGTATGAAACAATTGCTTGGCTTGTCATCGGGGGTATAGAAGTTGGGAACATCTTTGTGTGACGAAAATGAAGCATAGACTAACTATATGATTTTGTAGGGATGAACTTTCTTTTGCCATGTTATTTTGAGAAGACATGATTACTTTGATTAGTATGATTGAAGTGTTAGTATTTCTTTTATCAATATGAACTTTTATTTTGAATCATTCGGATCTGAATATTCATATCACAAGTAAGAAGAATTACATTGAAATTATGCCAAAGTATCACTACGCATCAAAAATTCTTTTTTATCATTTACCTACTCGAGGACGAGCAAGAATTAAGCTTGGGGATCCTTGATACGTCTCCAACGTATCTATAATTTTTGATTGCTCCATGCTACTTTATCTACTATTTTAGGAAATATTGGGCTTTATTATCCACTTTTATATTATTTTTGGGACTAACCTATTAACCGAAGGCCCATCCCAGATTTGTTGTTTTATGCCTATTTCAGTGTTTCGAGGAAAAGGAATATCAGACGGAGTCAAAACGGAACGAAATCAACTGGAGAAGTTATTTTTGGAAGGAAAGCCACCCGATGGACTAGGAGTGCACGTCAGGGAAGAAGGGAGGTGCCCACGAGGGTGGGGCGCGCCCACCCCCCTGGGGCGTCCCCCCTGCCTCGTGTCCCCCCCTTTAGTCCCCCCTCTACTCTCTTGTGATAAATTGAGTTTCCCCTTTGAAGTTATCTTATCGGATTGAGTCTTTTATGAGAACACTTGATGTATGTCTTGCCGTGATTATCTGTGGTGACAATGGGATATCATGTGCCACTTGATGTATGTTTTGGTGATCAACTTGCGGGTTTCGTGACAATGGGAACCTATGCATAGGGGTTGGCACACGTTCTTGACTCTCCGATAGAAACTTTGGGGCACTCTTTGAAGTACTTTTATGTTGGTTGGATGAATCTGAGATTGTGTGATGCATATCGTATAATCATGCCCACGGATACTTGAGGTGACAATGGAGTATCTAGGTGACATTAGGGTTTTGGTTTATTTGTGTCTTAAGGTGTTATTCTAGTACGAACTCTTTATAGATCGATCCGAAAGAATAACTTTGAGGTGGTTTCGTACCCTACCATAATTTCTACATTTGTTCTCCTCTATTAGTGGCTTTGGAGTGACTCTTTGTTGCATGTTGAGGGCTTGTTATATGATCTATCTATGTTATTATTGTTGAGAGAACTTGCACTAGTGAAAGTATGAACCCTAGGCCTTGTTTCCTATCATTGCAATACCGTTTACGCTCACTTTTATCATTAGTTACCTTGCTGTTTTTATTAATTCAGATTACAAAAACCTTTATCTACCATCCATATTGCACTTGTATCACCATCTCTTCGCCGAACTAGTGTACCTATACAATTTACCATTGTATTGGGTGTGTTGGAGACACAAGAGACTCTTTGTTATTTGGTTGCAGGGTTGTTTGAAAGAGACCATCTTCATCCTACGCCTCCTACGGATTGATAAACCTTAGGTCATCCACTTGCGGGAAATTTGCTACTGTCCTACAAACCTATGCACTTGCAGGCCCAACAACGTCTACAAGAAGAAGGTTGTGTAGTAGACATCATGGACCAGAGGGTACACCCTTCTCCCATCTAGGGAGAAGGTCAAGGAAGAAGAAGAAGGGGGGCTCTCTCCCCCTTGCTTCCGGTGGCGCCGGAACGCCGCAGGGGGCCATCATCATCACCGCGATCTTCACCTACACCGCCGTCATCTTCACCAATATCTCCATCACCTTCCTCCCTCTATCTACAGTGGTCCACTCTCTCTCAACCCGTCGTACCCTCTACTTGAACATGGTGCTTTATGCTTCATATTATGTTCCAATGATGTGTTGCCATCCTATGATGTCTGAGTAGATTTTCGTTGTCCTATAGGTGATTGATGAATTGCTATGATTGATTTAATTTGCTTGTGGTTATGTTGTTGTCCTTTGGTGCCCATCATATGAGCGCGCGCGTGGATCACACCATAGGGTTAGTTGTATGTTGATAGGACTATGACAGAAGCTTTAACCTAGCATAGAAATTGATGCATACGGGATTGAAGGGGGGCCAATATATCTTAATGCTATGGTTGGGTTTTACCTTAATGAACATCAGTAGTTGCGGATGCTTGCTAATAGTTCCAATCATAAGTGCATAGAATTCCAAGTCAGGGATGACATGCTAGTAGTGGCCTCTCCCACATAAAACTTGCTATCGGTCTAGTAAAGTAGTCAATTGCTTAGGGACAATTTCACAACTCCTACCACCACTTTTCCACACTCGCTATATTTACTTTATTGCATCTTTATCTAAACAGCCCGTACCTTTTATTTACGTGTCCTTTATTATCTTGCAAACTTATCCTATCACACCTACAAAGTACTTCTAGTTTCATACTTGTTCTAGGTAAAGCGAACGTCAAGCGTGCATAGAGTCGTATTAGTGGCCGATAGGACTTGAGAGAGTATTTTTTCTACCTTTAGCTCCTCATTGGGTTCGACACTCTTACTTATCGAAAGAGGCTACAACTATCCCATATACTTGCGGGTTATCAATGAGTAGCCTGTTCGGCTTTTAATTCACCAACTGCCTTCTCGGCAGCCGCATTGCTTATCCTGGCTTGCTCCTTGGCCCGAGCAAGCTCAGCCCGAAGGGTGTCCACGACGGCAGCACCATCTGCAGTCAAGCATACTATAAATTCCAACATCATGCTCCTATTTAGACACACTTACCGCCCAAAAGACATACCTTGCGCCTCGTCAAGCCGCTTGTTCATGAGCGTGATGTCATCATCCGCCACATTAAGTTGCCGCTTCAGTTCGGCAAATTGGGCAGCCCACGCAGTGGCCGGGGCTGCAGCCGCCTGTGTACAAATTAGAAAAATTATTACCTGAGCATATTTATCTTTTGATCCTCTGATCATCCCATTCGAAAGACAACCAGAGTCTCAGGGGCTACTATCTACACACAGTGCACATTGCGTTTATGGTACAAAACAAGAGGCTAAATTATGTACCTCAAAGCCTCTTAACAGGCTCATAAAGGCTTCATTCAATCTGCTTTTTACGGATGAAATTCTCTCAATCACCGTACCCATTAAGGTATGATGTTCCTCTGAGATAGGCGCTTGCTGCAGAAGACCCGTCCATATGTCCGGCTGTATATCGGACGGTCCGGGACTTTTGTTGTTGGTCTCTCTAGGAGACGAACACCCCGGACCTCGGGCGGCCGAAGAGTCATCTTCTGGCCTGACGCTCCTTCGTGGGTCGGGAGAGATCCTCCGGGATGACACCTCAGAGTCATCCGCCTTATGGGGCAGGGAGGTATGAGGCGGTGTTTCGCTCTCCATCATCTCCGGAAGAAGATCCCCCGAGGACGAAGATTGTTGAGGGAGGCTATAGGCCGAGTTGTAAAACATACGTTTCAAAATAGTACCCTCACAAACGGGAAAAGAACGGGGTATGCTTATTAAACACCTTTGTTCACTTACGGTTCGGCTGAAGGCTGGCTCCCTTGGGGGCACTGTGCGGCAATATCGCCTCCTGAATTCGGGCCCCCTGATAGGGATTTCTTCCCTCGCTTGGAAGCCTCTGCCTTCAGGTCTTCGGGAGCGGCTCTTTTCTTCCTGTTGGGGGAGGGAATGTTAGATTCTCCTCCCCGTTCACCCTCCGACACGGGAGTTCCGATTTCCTAGGATACGGTGCGTGATGCACCTCCGGTATGAAGGCCACTTTGGGCCTCTCCATTCCTCTCCTTTCCTTCCCTTAACGACACTTGATAGGGTGCCAGAGCCAGCATCCTGGTTAACACTGGGTCCGCTGAGTTTTCAGGAAGAGGGGCTGAACACCTGATCCTCTCCGCCTTCTTTACCCAGCCCTGGCAGAGTATGGTTTTCTCAGTTTTTTTATGAGAAACTTAAACTAAAAACGCGTTCAGAAATTGAGTACTTACCGGGGAATCTGGATGGTTGCAGTCAAGGCCTGCGTCCTCTGTGGTGTCCGAACACCTTTTTTGTGACTCCAAGAGTAATTCATACATCCCTTCGAGCGTTGTGCCGAAGAAGCGATGAATGGTTCACGGTCCTTCTGGATTGAATTCCCACATACGAGAGGTCGGCGCTGGGATGGCAAGACCCGATGGACTAACATAACTTGGATTACCTTGACGAGGCCGATGTCCTTCTTAATAAGGTCTCGAATGCGGCTTTGCAGTATTTGAACTTCATCTGGTGACCCCCAATCCAGCCCCTTGTTGATCCACGACGCAAGCTGTGGCGGAGGGCCGGATCGGAAGGCGGGTGAAGCCACCACTTGGTACCACGGGGCTCTATGATATAAAACCACTCCCATTGCCATAGTCCAGAAGTTGCTGTGAAGGAACCCTTTGGCCAGACGACACCGGTCGATTTGCTTATTAGAGCACCTCCGCACTCTGCGTGTCTCCCGTCTATTATCCTCGGCCTTACATCAAAGGTCTTGAGCCACAAGCCGAAGTGTGGAGAGATACGGAGGAAAGCCTCACATACAACAATAAATGATGAGATGTGAAGGAGGGAGTCCGGAGCTAGATCATGGAAATCTAGTCCGTAGTAAAACATGAGCCCTCGAACGAAGGGATTGAGGGAGAAACCTAGCCCCCGAAGGAAGTGAGGGACAAATACGACCCTCTCATTAGGCCTGCGAGTAGGGATAACCTGCCCTGGTGCAGGAAGCCTGTGAGGGATTTCCGCGGTCAAGTACCTTGACTCCCTGAGCTTCGTGATGTCCTCCTCGGTGACAGAGGAACACGTCCACCAGCCTTGAAAGCTGGATCCGTACATGGACTGAGGTTCGAAGCGAGAGGGAAAAGAGGGTCTCGGCCTCCTTATAAAGATGACGAATATCAAATGCCCCCTACGTGGCCTTAAAACATTCATATTCCCAAGAAATCATACCAACGGGACGGTTGGGTTACCCATGCCCATGTTGATGAGAATCCCGTAATAAGGGGACACGATCTCCGCTTCGACAAGACGTGCCAATAAAAACCGCCTGGCGGAGCGTGGAGCAGCAGGCCGGAAAAGCGATTCGAAATAATGGCTGGACGATGACATAATGTCGTGTTGTAAAAGCTGTCAGCGGATGGGACTCGTGCAAACATTATGCTCTCCACGGTGGTATATGGAATTTGCAAAGCCGGACACGATTCTTATGTTCAAGATCTAGTTTGGAGTATTCGGAGAAGGAACCCGCCTTGCAATGCCGAACACAATCCGCGCGCCGGACTCGTCGTCATTGAAGCCTGGTTCAGGGGCTACTGAGGGAGTCCTGGATTAAAGGGTCCTCAGACAGCCGGATTATATGCATATGTCAGACTGTTGAACTATGAAGATACAAGATAGAAGACTTCATCCCGTGTCCGGATGGGACTCTCCTTTGCGTGGAAGGCAAGCTTGGCAGTTAGGATATGAAGATTCCTTTCTCTGTAACCGACTCTGTGTAACCCTAGCCCCCTCCGATGTCTATATGAACCGGAGGGTTTAGTCCATAGGACGAGAACAATCATAACCATAGGCTAGCTTCTAGGGTTTAGCCTCTACGATCTCGTGGTAGATCAACTCTTGTAATACTCATATCATCAAGATCAATCAAGCAGGAAGTAGGGTATTACCTCCATCGAGAGGACCAAAACCTAGGTAAACATTGTGTCCCCCGCCTCCTGTTACCATTAACCTTAGACGCACGGTTCGGGACCCCCTACCCGAGATCTGCCGGTTTTGACACCGACACCCACGTTTTGAAGAATCTAGAGTTCCTCTTATTTACAAGAAGATTGCCACCACTCAACAAAATGATTCGGCAGCCCACCTCTTCCTCGCTCGAACAGACACACACACACGTACAACTTGGTCATATGTCCCTTCTGCGTCGCGTTCTTCCTACCGAAACACTCAGGCCCTCCCCCCTCTTCACCCGCCGAATTCCCTCCAACGGCTATAGATCCTGCCTTTCCAGCGAGTTCCCCACCGATTCCCGCCCGCCAGTAGTGCCATCAGCGAGGAGCGGCGCCATGGGGGAAGGAGGAGCTCACCCCTAGGCCATTAATGCCAGCGAGGAGCAATGTCTATGGGGAAGGAGGAGTTCAGCGAGGAGGAGCGCCGGTGAGTGTTAGTGTCAAAACCGGCGGATCTCGGGTAGGGGGTCCTGAACTGTGCGTCTAGGCGGATGGTAATAGGAGACAAGGGACACGATGTTTTTACCCAGGTTCGGGCCCTCTCGATGGAGGTAAAACCCTACTCATGCTTGATTAATATTGATGATATGGGTAGTACAAGAGTGGATCTACCACGAGATCAAGGAGGCTAAACCCTAGAAGCAAGCCTATGGTATGATTGTTGTAATGGTTGTTCGTCCTACGGACTAAAACCCTCCGGTTTATATAGACACCGGAGAGGGCTAGGGTTACACTGAGTCGGTTGCAATGATAGGAGATCTACATATCCGTATTGCCAAGCTTGCCTTCCACGCCAAGGAAAGTCCCATCTGGACACGGGACGAAGTCTTCAATCTTGTATCTTCATAGTCTTGGAGTCCGGCCGATGATGATAGTCCGGCTATCCGGACACCCCCTAGTCCAGGACTCCCTCAGTAGCCCCTGAACCAGGCTTCAATGACGACGAGTCCGGCGCGCATATTGTCTTCGGCATTGCAAGGCGGGTTCCTCCTCTGAACAATTCATAGAAGATTGTGAACACCAGGATAGTGTCCAGCTTTGTAAAATAAATTCCACATACCACCGTAGAGAGAATAATATGTACACAAGTCCAATCTGCTGACGTATTTTGTGGCGTGACGTCACACCACTACCAAGCCTTTACTTGAATCGTTTTCATTATACCACCTCAGCGTGTTTAGCGAAGCGGTTTCCTTGGCACGTCTTGTCGAAGCAGAGATCGTGTTACCCTTATTCCGGGATTCCCATCAATACGGACGTGGGTAACCCAACCGTGCCCGTTGCCACGCCTCCTCCATCGAAGGCAAGTTCCAAACAGTTCTGGGGATGACTCTTGGTATTCTCCCTCTTTATAATGAGACCAAGGCTCGTTTCTTTTCTTCAATCCTTAATTGAATCTGCCCCTCGCCCCGAGTTCCAACACCCAGAGCTCCAGATTCGAGCGCCTCAGACCTTCAACAATGTCCGGCTCCGACCTACTGGGCCGGTGGATGCCCTCCTCCGTCACGGAAGAGGACGTGCTAAAACTGAGAGAAGCCAGGTACCTGACCTATGAGATTTCGCATAGGTTGCCTGCCAAAGGGCAAGTCATTCCTACTCCCGAGCCCGGCGAGAGCGTCGTGTTCGTGTCCCACCTCCGTCGGGGTTTAGGCTTCCTGATGGATCCTTTTGTGAGAGGGCTCATGTTTTACTATGGGCTGGAATTCCATGACTTGGCCCCGGAGTCCATCCTCCACATCTCATTGTTTATTGTCGTCTGCGAGGCCTTCCACGGCACTACCCCTCACTTCGGTTTGTGGCTCAAAACCTTGAACATGGAGCCGAAGATGATTGAGGGGCGTCAAGTAGAGTGCGGCGGCGCGGTCATAAACAAGAGGGCCGATGCCCCATGGCCCGAGGGCTCTTTTCAGGAGGAGCTCGGCTTATGGCAGCAGGAATGGTTCTATATTACCGCTCCCAGGGGCAGCAGGCAGAGGCCGCTGCCCGTCTTTCGCCCGGGTCCTCCACAGCGGCTGACGTCATGGGTTAGCAAAGGGCTAGACTGGGGGCCGTCCAAGGATGTACCCCTATTGCAGGGCCGGATTCGAGACCTCCAAGGGAGGGAGATCAGTCTGGTCATGGTGACACAGGTTATGCTGATTAGGCGTCTTCTGCCCTGCAAACGTCGCCCTCTCCGCCTGTGGTAGTTTAATCCGGAGGGACCACGAGCTCTCCAACACTTCATTGGTACGACACCTGTGGAGATGTACAAATTATTCTTCGGATCATAAGAGGTGTGCCGGAATTAACCGAGGACGTCAGCCTAAGCTGCAATCGCCCGGATACTCAATTAAGTAGCTCCGTGTCCGGACATACCGTTCGTCTGCACATTTTGGATTTGCCTTTTAACCAATCGTCCCTTGGACAGGAGTGGATAGCGCAAGCGAAACTGATACGGTGTCCGGCCCCCCTCCCGGAGACCGCGTCGGATCCGGTGTTGGTCAGGATGCTGGAGGTTGCGCCTTCAGAGGAAGGCAAAGGGGAAAACAGAGAAACTACCACCTCTACCAAGGAGGCTTTCGAGAAAGGGGGGATCGAGAATCCCTCCTTCCAGGGGGAGAAGAGGACCGCTTCCGAAGACCCGGAGGCCAAGGCCTCAAAGCGGGGGAAGAGATCTTCACCAGAGGGTCCTGTGCCAGGGGAAGCCCGGGCCGCACTATCTCCCCTAAGGAATCAGCCCTCCAGCAAGCCGTAAGTAGAAAAAGGGGAGTTTGTAATAAGGGACATCCCTTTTTTGCTTCTGAGGATAACCGAAGTTTTTACCTTGTAGTTCGGATCTCCGTCCTTCTCAGCTGAGCTCGTCTTCGGGGGACCTTTGTCCGGCGATGATGGAGAGCAGACGCCTCCATCTTCCGCACCGTTAGGCGGGGCGGACGACCCTGAGGTGTCGTCGCAGAGGGTATCCCCGAGTCCGGCAGGGCCGGAGAGTTCGGCACCAACTGGTGTACGGCCGGGGGAGCTGAAGGATCTTCTCGAGAGGGCGTCTATCTCAGAAGGTCACCGTACATTGATGAGTACGGTGATTGAAAGAATTTCATCCGCTAAGGGTGGGTTGCGTGATGCCATCAGAAGTTTGCTGGCGGGGATTGAGGTACATAAAAATGACATACCTTTTGACAGTTTTGCACATAAAGTGCGCCCTGTATAGATAGTAGCCCCTAAGACTCGGTATGTTGTCGAAAGCGACAGCGTGCAGAGGATCATAATCTCAGGTATTAATTCTCACCTTTCCTACACAGGTGGCGGGTAGTCCGGTGGCCAGCCGGACTGATGGAGTTGCCGAACTACAGCGGCAACTCGATGTTGCGGATGCGGACATTGCGCTGGTCAATAAACGACTTGACGAGTCACAAGGTAGGTTGTTTCTCCGCGGTCACCTAGTAAGGGAGCTGATGCCTATTCCTTACAACATGTATGCTTAATGCAGATGGTGCCGCTGCTGTGGAGGACCTTCGGGCAGAGCTTGCTCGAGCCAAGGAGCAGGCCAGAAGGAGTGATGCGGCTGCCTCGAAGGCAGCCAAATAGCTAGAAGCCGAAAGGGCTGATCACTGCCGAAGCAGGGAGGAGATGGCCGGAATGGCCGTGAAGCTGAAGGATGTTACCGGCCGCTATGGGATTCTTGAAAAAGAACGCCGAGCAGAGCAAGAAGACCTGAAGAAGGCCACCGCCGAAGCCAAGGATGCCCGTTCTGCAATGAGGGCTATAAAGGAGGAGCTGCGTCAGGCCGGAGACATTGCGGCTGGCAAGCCCTTTCTGCTGCGCAGGAAGTTCACAGATCAGAAGTATGCTCAGCTTGGCCAGCTGTGGGGTCCGAAGCATCCTTATCTGGATTTGGCGGCGAGTGCGGCAGATGCAGTTGTGCACTTCCGAAGTCAAAAGGATCACAAGACGGAAGAGCTTTTTTGGTCTCAATTCCATAGTCCGGAGCGTTCACTTCCGTTGACCGATCGGTTGGCTGAGTGGGCTGAGCTGAATAGATTGTCCGGATTTGCCATGACGGATGTAGTGACTCATCTATGGCCGGATAGGCCCAAGCCGAAGAGTTATTTTGGCTTATTGTAGCAATTCCTTGGGGCGGTGCCGCATATCAAGGCGATGAAGCGGTCGGCATGCATAGAGGGTGCACGGATGGCCCTCGCCCGTGTGAAGACATACTGGACAGAGATGGATGCCACAGATGTTGCAACCCGGGGTTCGGACGAGAGCCGGTTACCCGCCGAGCACTATTTTGGGGAAGTCCTGCAGGGTGCTTGTGTAATAGAGTCGCAGTGCTCAAAAAATGTCATGTTCAAATGATCTTTATGGTTTGTAAAACGATATTCATAATATGAGTGCTTTTTATACTTGTGCGTTCAAGTATTGAAATATCTCCTGTGCGGCCGTTAATGTATACTTGTGTATAACCTGAAAGATGGCAGTCTTCGGCTTCAGCCCCCACGCACAATGTGCGGGGGTGTTTGCAAAATAGCGCATTTTCACACTTAATCCAACGTCTTGGTCCTGTGAAGGAGGTTGTAGCGTAGCAAACGAGGCAACCGGACTATAATGCTTTATCACTTTCACTTAGCCATAGGAGTTCGAAGGTGGGGCTACGACATAGCCCCTAGGGGCACCGCGCTTTCTGAATTCGCGGCGCGTATGTGCCTAACCGGGAAACGGTCCTTCATCAAAGCGGAGGAATTCTAGACATTCCGGTAGTCGATCGAGTGGTTGACCAGTCTCCCGCTGTATAATGACAGTCAGTTTTCGGCTTTCTCTACTGAGGTGCTCCCCCGGCCGAACTGGGGCACAATCGCAGTAGTTCTCTTGGTGCCGCGTTAGCCGATGATACGGAACGTAAGGCAGCAAAACACAGGAGCCGGGCAAACCCAACATTTGACCAAAGACATGATTCGGAGCTGATGCATATAAGGCCTAACTCGAGACGCCGAACACTCTCTAAGGCATTCGATCTTTATGATAATGGGCAGAACGATGCCCTAAGCCCCTAGTGTCCAGGTACGGGCGAGAATTTCTAACGCGACCGATGCCAAAACGCCAGCCTCCTCCTTGGTTATATAAAAGAAAACCGGGGGATGTGTATCAACAAGAGACAGTAAGAAAGGTTTACGTGGATTCTTAATCTGAAAAGAATCCTTGCAACGGGTCCCTGCTGCACGTCTGCGCCTGTGTCTCCGTTGTGCTGTATCCTGGACGGGTGTAGCACACTGTTCATCTATAAAAGAGAGGAACTTAGTTTGAAAAGAAATCATGCGAAAAATGTATTTAAAACAGGATATGAATAAATGAATAAAGTTGAGCTTTTATTGGCTCTTATTATTCATACGCACAGCCCCTTGTGAAGGGGTATGCGGCTAGGAAGCCCCTAGTTTATTTGTGCCGGACTCGCCTAGCCGTGTCCGGGGTCTTGAGCGACCTTGTAAGGAGATGATGCCGCGTGGACCGGGCATTTTAAGTGTAAGAGACGCGTAGTGCAGTATTGCGTTAAAGCGGGCAAAAGCTTCACGTCCCAATAGTGCTTGATGGCTACTTTTAAATGGGGCGACATGGAAGATTAGCTTTTCGCGACGGAAGTTGTGGGGTGATCCGAACACAACTTCTAGTAGTAAGGAGCCCGTGGACTTGGCGTGAGGGCCTGGCATCACTCCTTTGAAGGAAGTGCGGCTATGGCGAATTTTAGTAGGTTCTATCCCCAACTTGCGGATTGTGTCCGGATATAGCAGGTTTAAATCGCTGCCGCCATCCATTAGGACTTGTGTAAATTGTAGTCCGTCGATTATAGTATCCAATATCAGAGCAGTCCATCCTGCGTTTCGAATACTTATGGAGTAATCCAGACGGTCGAAAGTAATTGGTTTTGACATCCAATCTCGGGATTCCGCTGGGGTGGACCCTGCGGCATGCGCTTTGGTAGGTGCCGCCCTATTTTTCCTTGTTATCACTTGAAGTGAATTCACTGTTTTGACCTGTTGTGGGAAGTCCTTTTGTTGTCTGGCGCTCTGCTTGTGGGGTTCGTCATCGTCCTTGCTCGATGAATCGAGCCCCTTGTGTTCGGCATTAAGTCGGCCGGACTGCTTGAAGACCCAACAATATCTGTGGGTGTGGTTTGCAGGCTTCCCGGGGGTACTGTGAATTTGGCATATCCTATCCAAGATTTTGTTTAGGTTGGATAGCTCGTCACTATTGTCCTTAAGAGGCAGTGTTTTACTGTTCGGCCGAGAGCTTTTGAATCCAGCGTTGACCGCCGTGTTCTTTGGGCCATCTTCCTTATTTCGTCGCTGATCTTTTCTGCGTCGTGATTTTCCATTTCCATCTCTGATCTCGGATGTACTCGGGTCGCTAGTGCTGCATCTTGCCAGCCAGCTATCTTCCCCCACGCAAAAGCGGGTCATGAGGCTTGTTAGCGCGGCCATTGTTCTTGGCTTTTCTTGGCCGAGGTGTCTGGCGAGCCATTCGTCTCGGACGTTATGTTTAAAAGCTGCTAAGGCTTCAGCGTCCGGACAATCGACTATTTTGTTCTTTTTAGTGAGGAACCTGTTCTAGAATTTGCGCTGACTCTCCGGGCTGTTGAGTTATGTGACTTAAATCGTCTGCATCCGGAGGGCGGACATAAGTCCCCTGAAAATTTGCTCTAAACGCGTCCTCGAGCTCTTTCCAACTTCCAATGGTGTTTTCTGGGAGGCTTTTGAGCCAATGCCGAGCTAGCCCTTTGAGCTTGAGGGGTAGGTATTTTATGGCGTGGAGATCGTCTCCTCTAGCCATATGTATGTGTAGGATGTAATCCTCAATCCAGACTCTGGGGTCTGTTGTTCCGTCGTATGCCTCTATGTTTACGGGCTTGAATCCCGCTGGAAATTCATGATCCAGCACCTCATCGGTGAAACATAGTGGGTGTCCGGCGCCCCTGTATTTAGGTGTGCCGTTATCTTCGAACACTCGTCGTGTTGTGTTGCTTCCTGGGGCCCTCTTTTTTGGCCCATAAATGGACCTGATCGGGCCATCCTTTTTGCGAGGGTCTTTATGTGTGTCATGCACTGTCTTGTGTGCGGCGCCGCTTGCCGCTCTTGGCCTGTCATCTGGTCGTCTATCCAGCCAGGTGGCCTCTTTGCTTTTTGATTGTGGTGGCTCTACGGCCTCCTCGTCGTATTCGGGCAGCAGCTTGCGCTTCGGGTAGCTCTTTGCTTGGTGACTATTGTCGTATTTGTCTGCGGTTTTGAGTACTTTGCTCCACCTCATTCTGAGTACGTCTTCTGCTGCTTTGAGCTTCCGTTTCTGCTTCTTCAAGCTTCTTGCAGTGGCGACGAGCCTTTTGTGAAGGTTCTTATGCTCCGGTGATGTGTCCGGCGTGAGGTCCTCTGGACTGTTGTTTTCCCCGAGGATGGGTTTATTGTCCGATTCATCCTGTTCGGATGGTTGCTTGGTTGCATGTTCGTCGTCCACTGGTTTGCCCTGCTCTACGAATGGGTCATTATGGGTGCTGTTGTTATCGAGGCGGGACTTCGGGCGGCGCTTGCGTGGTCGTTTTGGTTGTTTTTCGGGGGGATTATCCTTCGTTGCGTCCCGTTGTTCCTCGTTATCGCTTCCTTTTGGTGTGTCCACCATGTATATGTCATGAGTTGAGGTGGATTTCCAGTGCCCAGTAGGCGCTGGTTCTTGGCCGTCTCCGGTATCGTCGTTCATACCGTCAATGTCTTTGGAGTTGAAGTCTAGCATGTCGGTTAGATCGTCGACAGTTGCTATAAAAGTGGGTGGTGGGTGGGCTTTGAATTTCTTCATCGTCGGCATCCCAACTGTCCTGACCGCAGTCCGGCCAGGGCTCTCCTGATAACAAGAGATACTTTAGCGAATTCAGGATGTCGCCAAAGGGTGAGTGCTGAAAGATGTCCGCGGCGGTGAACTCCATGATCGGCGCCCAATCGGATTCGATTGGTAGGGGCGCGGGAGGTTCGGAGTCCGGCGAGGAGTTCGGCACCTCGGAGTCACGAGCTTTACAAGGGACAAGGTTAGTATTCGGCTCCATCGCCGTAGAGGTTGCGGCCTCCGAGGCGGTGTCTAGCCACCCGTCCTCGATCTACGCGGTCGGCTCTGAACTAAGGGTCGGAGCGGACTCATATGCGGCCTCCAGGGCACTGTCCGGCAGCGAGCTAAATCATTCCCATCGTGACAGTGCGGCGCGCTCGGCTGTGGCTCGAATCCGTCGAAGATCAAGTCTCCGCGGATGTCAGCCGTGAAGTTTAGACTTCCAAATCTGACCTGACGACCAGGGGCGTAGCTTTCAATCTGCTCCAGATAGCCAAGCGAATTGGCCCGCAGTGCAAAGCCGCCGAATACGAAGATCTGTCCGGCGAGAAACGTCTCACCCTGTACTGCATCGTTATTGATGATCGAAGGAGCCATCAAGCCTATCCGTGACGACACAGAGGAACTCTCAATGAAAGCACTAATGTCGGTGTCAAAACCGGGGGATGTCGGGTAGGGGGTCCTGAACTGTGCGTCTAGGCGGATGGTAACAGGAGACAAGGGACACGATGTTTTTACCCAGGTTTGGGCCCTCTCGATGTAGGTAAAACCCTACTCCTGCTTGATTAATATTGATGATATGGGTAGTACAAGAGTGGATCTACCATGAGATCAAGGAGGCTAAACCCTAGAAGCTAGCCTATGGTATGATTGTTGTAATGGTTGTTTGTCCTACGGACTAAAACCCTCCGGTTTATATAGACACCGGAGAGGGCTAGGGTTACACAGAGTCGGTTACAATGATAGGAGATCTACATATCCGTATTGCCAAGCTTGCCTTCCACGCCAAGGAAAGTCCCATCCGGACACGGGACGAAGTCTTCAATCTTGTATCTTCATAGTCTTGGAGTCCGGCCAATGATGATAGTCCGGCTATCCGGACACCCCCTAGTCCAGGACTCCCTCAGTGAGCAAGGAGAAAGCCGGGAGGAGCAGGCCTGCAGTCCCACGAATTGGATTGTACGCGTATTGTAGCTAGAAGCCAGCGCTCGAGAAGCTCAAGTGTTGCCGAACGAATTCTCAGCGGTAGGTGAAGCGAGAAGCAAGTTCAGAAGCTGCATCTGAGAAGTTTTTGAGAAGTTGTAGGACATCAGAATAGACTCTAAGTCACGTGTCCTCAACTTTTATCATTAAAGCATTTATAATTGACCCACGTATGCATGCGCACCCGTGGCCCGCATGTCGTCCATGTAAAACGGCCGGAACATTGCATGTGGGGTAGTCCTGGCCATCTCAGGCCCGGCCCTGTTGGCCCACCCAGGCCCGGCCCTAAAATCCAGGGCCAAGGCCCGATGGGCTTGCTCATGGGCTGGGCTTCGTCCTAAGTTTTGAGCCCACCAGCAGGGCCTGTACGGGCTTGGGCTTGGCATATTGGCATTTTAAGGAAGAGGCCCGGCCCATGGCCCTAAGTCCTAAGGGCTTTTGAGGGCTTTCGACCAGATGGGCCGGGCTTGGGCTTGAAAAGTAGGCCCGATGGTAGGGCCTAGGAGGGCCTGGGCCTCAGTTTTCTGCCGTGGGATTCTTTAGGCCCGGCCCAAGCCCGGCCTGGCCCGACCCATGGACAGATATAATGTGGGGTACTGAGGGAGTCCTGGACTAGGGGGTGTCCGGACAGCAGGACTATCATTATCCGCCGGACTCCAAGACTACGAAGACACAAGATTGAAGACTCCGTCCCGTGTCCGGATGGGACTTTCCTTGGCGTGGAAGGCAAGCTCGGCGATACGGATATGTAGATCTCCTACCATTGTAACCGACTCTGTGTAACCCTAGCCCTCTCCGGTGTCTATATAAACCGGAGGGCTTTAGTCCGTAGGACAACATACATTACAACAATCATACCATAGGCTAGCTTCTAGGGTTTAGCCTCCTTGATCTCGTGGTAGATCCACTCTTGTACTACCCATATCATCAATATTAATCAAGCAGGACGTAGGGTTTTACCTCCATCGAGAGGGCCCGAACCTGGGTAAAAACATCGTGTCCCTCGTCTCCTGTTACCATCCGCCTAGACGCACAGTTCGGGACCGCCTACCCGAGATCCGCCGGTTTTGACACAGACATTGGTGCTTCCGTTGAGAGTTCCTCTGTGTCGTCACCAATAGAGCGGATGCCTCCACCCGTCTTCAAAGACGGTGGTTTCGCCGAAGGGGCCTTGGCCGCCGGCCAAACTATCCGGCTTGGTGGTTTTCTTATGACCGCCTGTCCGGCCGCCGTTTCGACGATGACTTCTCAAGTCGTCAGAAGCAATCTTCGTGTCAGCCCTAAAGCTGTCGAACAGTTGGATCCGATAGAGCTCTCGTCTGTTAACGAGCTCTTGGATCGCATCGCCTCCCTAGGAGTCGCTACGGACTACAACCAGATTGGGCTTAAAACCGATCTGAGAGAGATTAACTCTCCCAGGCCACCCACCACGTCGTAGTGGTAGAAGAGCAATACGGCAACTCTTTGCCTGTATTGAACACTATTCATGTCCGGATTCCAGAACCCTCCATGCCGGATTCCCGCAGAGGGACGGACTTCGATCGAGCATTGAACTTAAAATCATGCATCGCTCCAGACTCGCTGGATTGTGTCCAGCAAACCAAGCTTCCAAATTCGGAAACCCCTAGGCCTTTAAGCCCCAAGACAGGCAGGGATCCGGATTTTAGTCCACCCACCCGCCCGGACATATGCGATCTATCTCTAATACGGCAAGAGCCCGCTGAAACAGTACATCACTACTGGGCCAAATTCCTCCTGGTTATGGACAGGATAAAGGACTGCAGAGAGGAAAACGCAATCTCAATCTTCTGCAATAACTGCACGGACAAGGGAATACTAAACGCCATTGATCGTCGCAGAATTACGCGCTTCACCGATCTGGCATCCACAGTACGAAAGTACTGTGCGATGGAGAGTTTCCGGAAAACCGAAAATCAATTTTGGGATAATCCGGCCCCAAACCCAGTCCACAGCAAAAGGGCACCTTACACTCAGGCCCCAGATGCAAAAACGAAAAAACAAAAACCCAATAAGGGAAACGGAACCGTACTGGAGGGATGGCTCAATGGACCCTGTAAGCTTCATAGTACAGAGGGAGCCGTCCCAACACATAGCCTTCGAGCATGTTGGATATTACGGCAGGTGGCCAAAAGTGGCGAGGAGCTTCTAGCTCCGGGAAACCACTCCAACAATACCAGCACGGTATCAACAGTCTTCGAGACCTTCGCATCAAACAATATGCGAAAGCGAACAATCCGCGGACTCGCTGAAGTCTACCAAGTAGCAACAGCAAATCCATGGAGCGACACAGCTATTACCTTCAACGCCAGCGACGAGTCTAAATTCCGAACAGCCAGAGCGCCAGCTGCACTGGTACTTAGTCCCATAGTGGACGGCTTTCGACTGACAAAAGTCCTCATGGATGGCGGCAGCGGACTAAACCTCATTTACGAGGAAACTCTGCGAAAAATGGAAATCGATTGGAGCCGTATTGAGCGAAGCAGCACAACCTTCAGAGGAATAATCCCTAGACGGGAGGCACACTGCACCAGACAAATCACACTAGATGTGGTGTTCGGCTCGCCGGACAATTACAGATCCGAAGAAGTCACGTTCCAAGTGGCCCCGTTCAACAGCGGTTATCACGCTATATTAGGACGGGAGGCGTTCACAATTTTTCAAGCAGTAGCTCATTACGGGTACATGAAGCTCAAAATGCCTGGGCCCGGCGGAATAATCACCCTCGCTAGTGATCCGGACATAGCACTCCGCGCTGAAAATAAGACAGCTGCACTAGCCCTGGAGGCACTATCTGAAGCCTTAGCAGCAGAGGAACTCACCGCGCTGCGCTCTACGGTGAACAGGGACGATGTGATACTCGATAAAAGATCCAAGTCCATCTCCTTCAAACTAGCAGACAAAATAATAAAATTCCAGGTCCATCCAACGGACCCAACAAAGACGGCCTCCATCGGGGCACAATTGAACCCCGAAGTAGACGCCGCACTGCGTGAATTCCTTCGGGAAAATTGGGACATCTTCGCCTGGCATCCTTCGGATATGCCCGGAATCCCACGCAGGTTGGCAGAACACAGCCTAAACATCCTAAAAGGATTTAAGCCAGTCAAACAGGCTCTTCGACGATTTTCCGAACCCAAAAGACAGGCAATGGGAGAAGAGCTAGCCAAACTATTGGAAGCCGGATTCATTAGAGATATCAAACATCCGGACTGGCTAGCAAATCTGGTGATGGTACCAAAGAAGGATAAATCCTGGCGCCTCTGTGTCGATTTTAAAGACCTCAATAAAGCTTGCCCAAAGGATCCCTTCCCTCTCCCCCGCATCGACCAAATTATCGATGCTACCGCAGGGCACGATTCGTTGTGCTTCCCGGACGCATACTCTGGCTATCATCAAATCAAGATGGCGGAAGCAGACCAAGCCGCAACGGCATTCATCACTCCATACGGACCATTCTGCTTCAACACGATGCCCTTCGGACTTAAAAATGCCGGCGCAACATATCAGCGCATGATTCAAACATGTCTGGCCACCCAGATCGGCAAAACAGTCGAGGCATACATAGACGACGTAGTCGTCAAAGCAAAACACGTCGAAACTCTAGTAGACGATTTGAGGCTCACATTCGACAACCTCAGAGCATATGACATCAAGCTGAATCCGGAAAAATGCATTTTCGGCGTACCAGCCGGAAAGCTGCTGGGCTTCATTGTATCCGGTAGAGGAATTGAAGCAAACCCGGCTAAAATCCGAGCTCTGTCACAATTGGATATTCCAAAAGACCTCAAACAAATACAAAAATTAACAGGATGCGTGGCAGCCTTAAGCCGCTTTATCTCCCGTCTAGGAGAAAAGGCGTTGCTCCTCTATCGCCTACTCAGGCGCACCGAACACTTTGTGTGGACGGATGCTGCCACTGCCGGACTCGAAGAAATAAAGGCCATATTGGCAACAAATCCGGTCCTGGCTGCGCCCACTCTGGGCGAACCAATGTTGTTATACATCGCGGCAAAACATCAAGTTGTAAGCGCGGTACTCGTCGTCGAACGAGAGACAGAAGGGCATAAATTCCCTCTTCAAAAACCAGTGTATTATGTATCCACTGTATTAACCCCCTGCAAATCCCGTTACCCGCACTATCAGAAGATAGCATATGCGGTGTTCATGGCGTCCCGGAAGCTCCGACACTACTTTCAAGAGTGTTCGATAACAGTGGCCTCTGAAGTACCATTCAATGACATTATAAATAACCGCGACGCAATGGGCAGGATTGCAAAATGGGCCATTGAGCTCTTACCATTCGATATAACTTACAAACCTCGGCGAGCTATAAAGTCACAAGTTTTGGCTGACTTCGTCGCCGAATGGACCGAAGCCGAACTCCCTAAAGAGTACGGCGCATACTCCAACTGGACTATGCATTTCGACGGCTCCAAAATGTTGGCCGGACTGGGGGCTGGCGTCGTATTGACGTCCCCAACCGGAGATACAGTCCAGTATGTACTTCAAATAATGTACACGGACTCCAACAATGCAGCCGAATACGAGGCCCTGTTACATGGTCTCCGGATGGCAGTCTCCATGGGCATTCAACGCCTAGAGGTGCGTGGGGATTCAAACCTTGCAATATCCCAGATAAACGGAGACTTTGACGCCAAGGATCCGAAAATGGCAGCATATCGCAACACTGTCCTAAAAATGTCAGCTCGGTTTGAAGGACTTGAATTCCATCACATAGCCCGAGATAATAACCAAGCGGCCGACGTACTGGCACACATCAGTGCGAAACGTGATGCTGTCCCTCCAAATATCTTCCTGGAACGGCTCTTCAAGCCATCCGTACTATGGGAAGAGGAGCCCGGTAGTGACAAACCGGAAAAAACCGCACCAATCCGTGATTCAGCAGATGACATAACACCTTCAGCCCACATCATAATGGCAGTAATCGCCGCATGGACAGAACCTTTCCTAGCCTACTTACTTAGGCAGGAACTTCCCGAAGACCAAAACGAGGCCCGCTGCATAGTCCGGCGATCGAAGGCCTACAAGGTCCATGAGGGAGAACTTTACAAGAAAAGTACAACCGGAGTCCTTCAGAGGTGTATCTCCGAAGAGGAAGGGCGAACCCTCCTGGCTGAAATACATGCCGGACTAGGCGGAGACCACGCAGCAGCCCGGGCCCTTGTAGGAAAGGCATTCCGTACAGGATTTTATTGGCCGACGGCCCGGGCAGACGCGCAGGACTTAGTCTAGCGATGCGTTAGTTGTCAGCTCTTTGCTAATCAGAGCCATATGCCGCCCACCGCCCTCAAAACCATACCCATTACCTGGCCGTTCGCGGTCTGGGGGCTTGATATGGTTGGACCCCTTAAATCGGGAACCCACAAGCAAAGGTACCTATTGGTCATGGTGGATAAATTCACCAAATGGATAGAGGCCAAGCCGGTCAAAATGGCAGAGTCCGGACCAGTGATAGACTTTATATCCGGGGTAGTACACCGTTACGGAGTCCCCCACAGCATCATCACCGACAAACGGCACGAACTTCACAGCCGAGGAGGTTAAGACATGGTGCAAAAACATGGGCATCAAGCTCGACTACGCTTCAGTTTATCACCCTCAAACCAACGGTCAAGTGGAACGAGCAAATGGTCTCATAATGAGCGGCATTAAACCCAGACTAGTGAGGTCACTTACTAAATCCGACACACAATGGGTCGAGGAGCTCGACTCCGTACTCTGGGGGCTGCGGACAACGCCTAACCGTACTACCGGATTCACACCATTTTTTATGGTATACGGCGCAGAGGCAGTCTTGCCCTGTGACATTATTCATGACTCACCTCGAGTGCGCATGTATGAGGAAAGAGAGGCCGAGCTTGATCGGCAGGACAGCTTGGACACATTGGAGGAAGAACGTGACGTCGCGAAGGCTCGTTCCGCATTTTATCAGTAGCAGGCCCGAAGATATCAAAGCAGAGAAGTATGGGCCAAGATTTACAACGTTGGTGAACTAGTTCTACGCCTGCCGGACAAGAAAAAGGACAAGCTCAAGCCCAAATGGGAGGGCCCCTTCATTATCGATCAAGTCCTGACCGGCGGAGCATACCGTCTATGAAATGCGTCGGATAACCGACTCGAGCCGAACCCATGGAACGCAGCCCGCCTCCGACGATTCTATGCCTAGCGCCGGACTAAGAGTTCGTCCCCTTCCCCCGTCCAAATTTTTACACTTCGGCTGTCTTTTGTTTCTCTTTTTATGCCTTTTTATTTAAAAGCCCTTACGGGCCTATTTTCGCATTATTTGCATACGCATGATGTGCCATCCGCATTCATTATTCCTGGGGGCTTCTTTTACAGAAGCTCAACAAAACGGGTTTCATACCAAGCACATGTGTCACGCTTCCACATGTACCTTTTACTCGCCATTATATGCATCGATATGACTTACGTTTTGGCCAAGCTGGGTTGCCTGGCTCCTGTGCTTACCCCTACGTTCCCGATTGTTCCGCTAGGAGGTAAAGGGAGCACCTCTGCGATTGTTACTGCCAGGTCAGCCGGATGTGTACCTCAGACTGGGTGAAGCCGAAAGCTAGCGTTCTTAAGGGAATATTCGGTCGGTGACTTAAAAGATGACTTTTTACCTATTTATCTATCTGCCCCCAGATGTTTTACTGCTTTCTTTGCAGTCCGGACATGCACTTTAGGGCATGCCTCCCAGGGAAAGGAACCCTTAACGGAACTATTCTCCGTGGAAGATGTTTCTTACTAACCATGTAATATAACATAACTAGTTGGGCACTTGTCTGATAAAGCAATAATGACCCCTATGCCTGGTCTCCATGCATACCATGGTTGTTTCTTAACCAAAAAGGTATTCGGATACACTCCGGACTCTAGGGTCCCGAGGTTGAAGCGAAAAGGTCGGCAAAGACAAACGATCTACAATCCGGCTAGAAGGCATTTCACATGTCACTTTAAAGGATAACATACATTGCCAAATTTACTGATTGTATTCCTCCTCAATCCCGTCTAACAGGCTGTCTGATTTACAGTCCCGTTGGGAAAATTTAGCAGCCAACTCTACTTGGCTGTATACTAAACTCACAGGGATCTCCTTCCCATCGGGCCCCACCGGTCCAACTTCAGCCATGTGGTTGGGATCCGCCTTCTTGTACCGCGTCTTCACCATGGCCCAAGCCTCCCTGGCACCTTGACGGCAAGCAGAAATCTTCCACAAACGGAAGCGCTGTCGCACTCCTTGCAGCTTCTCCGCAAGCTCCCCGAGGCCCTCGGGTAGGGTGAGGGCTGGCCATAAAGCCTGAACGACGCCGCTCATTGCCTGCCGAACTCGTTCAAGTAGCTGCAACAGTTCGGGAAGTTGATCACCCGTTGATATGGGCATCTCCTCTGCAGGACGACCTGTGAGTATACCTACAAGACATATCATGTCAATATACTTCCTCGCCAAACTCTTCTTTTCAAAAGAGTCCGCTCAAGCACTTACTATAAATGCCGCGATGAAGCCGCTGATTCTCCTTAACGGAGCTGGACAGCTCGGCCCGAGCGCCTTTCAGCTCTTCTCTGAGCTTGGCGTTGGCATCCTGGAGTTTGTTCCTTTCCTGCTGAACCCTATTCAGCACACTCTCGCCGGCCTTTAGCTGGCGTAGCAATGCTTTCCTGTCTGGATCTTGTCCGGCGGCACCTGCAATGTCATTATTAGACTCGCGCGCACGCCGCTCAGCGCTTATTTTTATTAATAAAAATGTGTTACCAGGAGGGGTCTCTGCGTCTCCTCCTGCGGCAGCAAGTGCGGCCTCAAGTTGGGCCTTGCAATCTTGCAGCTCCCGAGACAGCTGGGCATTCCTCTCGGTAAGAGCCTGCGTTTTCAAATGATCCTTAAATCAGTTAGCATAACTACTTTAAGTCTCGGGGGCTACTGGTATATACAACCATTAAAATTCCCTTACCCGTATGTCTTTCACATACTGCTCCGTGGCTCTGGTAAAACCATCTTGAGCGGCACGGAGATGCGCGTCCCCTGCGTTAAAGGCATCCAATGCCTCAGGGGAAAAGCACGCTTCACCAAGTACTGTCCGGCGGCGCCTATGGTTCATGGCACTCTCCACCTCAGACTTGGTGGCGGACAGTCTGTCGGTGTCCTCCGTTGGAGAAGGATCCGGCCCGCGTCTTGCGCTTGCCTCCCCCTCCAGGCCGGGCACTGGAGCCTGGCCGGTGTAGGTTGGATCGGCAACTTCTGCGCCCGTAGTCCGGCGAGCGCTTTTTCTCCTACAAAGATCATGAGCACTCAGGCGTTTCCTCGGAATGTTGCTCTGAAAATTCAAATACAAGCTATACCTTTGCGGCGACGTTTCCGCCCGCACCGCGCTCCTTTTTCGCCTACTGGTCCGGACTGGCCTCTGTTGGTCAGTCGCCGCAGGCTCGGCTTCCTGCCGTAAAGGCGCTTCCTGCAAAATACCATCGTTCGCGAAGGTTAGAAATGGGCAGGGAAGAGATAATGGTGTCCGGACTTCGGTCACGGTCACCTGGGAAGCCGGACACAGTCCGAGGTAATCCGCCGTAATGGCAACCAAAGCATTGTCTATGCTGAGTTGGTGAAACACCCCGTCGATCAGCTCCACCTCAATGTCCGGGTCCTCTTCGGAGGCTGGATCCAAGGATCTTTCTGGATCCTCGGGTTGCGGAGCAGGACTCACCATGTCCTCCACAGTCCAGCGTAGATCCTGCGCCAAAGACATAATTTAAGAAGCTTAAACTTCGAAAGCATGGCTTGAGCCCTTAAAGGTGTTCACTTACCCATCCTCTAGGGTTGATCATGGAAAACCCATTCAAAGGGTTCGTTCGAAGGAAGTCCTCCTTCTCCCCCTTGTACAGGCTGGACAGGATCTCCACCAGGTCCTTGGTCGAATCCGGCCCTTTGCGGCCATGACGGGTGGCATCGTCTTCCCCGTTGAAATCCCACATGGGGTGGCCTCTGTATTGCAATGGCTGTACCCCCCGCTTGATGCATGTCGCCATGACTCCGATCATGGTCAATCTAGAATGGGCCATTAATCTTATTCGGCCCATCAAGTAATGGACGCTCTTATCTTCCTCCAATCGGGGGCTCCGTGGGCGCCAGCTGAGGCGCTTCTTCAAGGGAGCAGCACTAAACTCCGGGAGGCCGATCCGGACTGGGTCCGGCAGCGGAGCGTCTCCTATATAAAACCACTCAGAGGGCCAGTCTTCGGACGCCTTCTTGGGAGTACCGGATGGGTATCCGGTCCCGGCGATGCGCCATATTTCGGCGCCGCCCACTTGATATATGGACCCCTCGTGAGAACGGGGTACGAGGCAAAACAGCCTCTTCCACAATGCAAAATGGGGCTCAACGCCCAGGAATATCTCACAAAGAGCTACGTAGCCCGCGATATGCAGGACAACGGCGGGTGTGAGGTGGTGGAGCTGGAGTCCGTAGAACTCCAAGAGCCCACGGAGGAACAGATGTATTGGGAATCCGAGTCCCCTTACCAGATAGGGGACGAAGCACACTCGCTCCCCCTTATTGGGGCTTGGGGTAGCCTCCGCTTGCCTCCCACCTTGATAAGTAACCAGTCCGGCCCGGACTGGGACCATGAAGGCCGGAGGGAGAAATCCCCCCATTTGGAGCTTCACTAGCTCGTCGTGCAAAACAGAGCACCTCCTCCAATTCCCCGGCGGTGGGCTGGGAGCGCGAGAAGAAGAGCCGCATCGACGGTCCATGATGAAATGGATTTCTAGGTCAAAGGCGCTTCGACGAAGTATTCGCGGGAGGAAGACGGTGTGGTTTGGATCTGGATTCTTGCCTCTTTTATAGGCGGACGACTCGCACAACTAGGGGGTGAAACGTAAAAGACACCTTGGCTTTTCACATTCATGCGACGCGTGGAAGAGGGCCATTATTTGGCATAGAAGCCGAGGAACACAGTATTCAAGATGAAGCCGGACACTGTTCGGCAGATACATGGAATTTGAAGGGAGAACCCGCCTTGCAACGCCGAAGACTATAAACGCGCTGGACTTATCGTCATTGAAGCCTGGTTCGGGGGCTACTGAGGGAGTCCTGGACTAGGGGGTGTCCGGACAGCCGGACTATCATTATCCGCCGGACTCCAAGACTACGAAGACACAAGATTGAAGACTCCGTCCCGTGTCCGGATGGGACTTTCCTTGGCGTGGAAGGCAAGCTCGGCGATACGGATATGTAGATCTCCTACCATTGTAACCGACTCTGTGTAACCCTAGCCCTCTCCGGTGTCTATATAAACCGGAGGGCTTTAGTCCGTAGGACAACATACATAACAACAATCATACCATAGGCTAGCTTCTAGGGTTTAGCCTCCTTGATCTCGTGGTAGATCCACTCTTGTACTACCCATATCATCAATATTAATCAAGCAGGACGTAGGGTTTTACCTCCATCGAGAGGGCCCGAACCTGGGTAAAAACATCGTGTCCCTCGTCTCCTATTACCATCCGCCTAGACGCACAGTTCAGGACCCCCTACCCGAGATCCGCCAGTTTTGACACCGACAGGTACCCTTGCATCACTACAAGAGGACATACCTTTGGTAACACCGTCTTGTGTTACTACAGGTCCAAAAGTGTGTTACTAGGCCATATAGTCACATAGTTTCAAATGTGTTCCATTAGACCGTGTTACTAAGTGGTGTCAACTGTCACACATAATAATTGTTACCATATGTTAAAAATGTGTTACAGTTGCATTATAGTAACATGTGTGTTATGTGTTACCGAACACACCGGTAACACACTTTTGTAATTATAGTAACACCGTAGTAACATATTTTGATAGCGTAGAACATCGGTGTAACATGTTTCTGTGACTATCGTAACACAACTGGTAACACATTTTTTTAGCATTGAAACACAACTAGTAACATAATATCCATGTATGTAACACTATAATTATAGTTGTCAACTACTCTAGTAACAAATTTTGTAGCTATAGTAACATCATCAGTAACACTACTATATCAATATGGTAACATAATTAATGTATTTGTTTTTTATTAGTAACAACAAAATTGGATACCCATTTTATGAAATATAAATTTATTTAATAAAATCAATGCAATTGCATAAATTGTTAATCATTTTATGCTTGGCAGCATATCAAAATGATATTTATTTAAATTGAAGCAGAACACATACAAAAATTCGTACGAAGATATTTATTATGAATATAGAAGAGTGCATGATACATATGCATTACAATAAAGATATCAGTCATATAATTTTGAGGATAGAAAACACAACTATGGGGAATATTACACTGTCGCATTTGGATCAATTCGATGAAAGAAAAAGATCTTCTGGATGATATTACACTTCTAAATCTATCAATGTAAACTACAACTATTGGTAGCTAAAATCTTCAAATTTTATTTGCTTCTTGATCCAAGAATTCAGCTGCAAATCAACCATCCTTCTCTCGAATCTGTAGAAGAAAATTGCACCTTAGATATGTGTGATTAAATGTACACAAATATGATTTCAGAATGTGCAAGGGAAGATTGTACCTTACAAAAGCTGAAGGCCAGGCAATTAAGTATCCTGAAGTGAAAGCTTCGCCAATTGTCTTGCAATCAGAAACTTCCCTTACCAACTCCTCATTATCAAGAATAGGTTCGTCTATGCGCACAAGAGCAAATTCAGCACCTAACTCAATACCACCAGCCTTAGTTCTTGGATCGGTACTCTGAATAGTACCATACGCAACATTCCGCTTGTTGGGATATGTTGAAGTCTTTAAGACTACTTTGGAAGCAACCTATATTATGATCAATATTAGCATTCTATGACATGATAATATAATTTGCATGAATAATATGAGATCTTTTTAATATCAACCCAGTAAGGTGCCCTAAGAAACTAAATAAACTGGACCCGACAACGAAGTCTAATGCCCAAGGTCACCTCGCTAGCTCATGCTTGGTTAAATTTATCATTACTTGCATAAAGCAGATGGAGAAAAAATTGTAAAAAAAAATCTATTTTTCAAGCAGGCATGATAATGAGGGTTTGGGTTGGTAATTTGGGTGCAGTAAACCATGCTACTTGGTGAATCTTTACCTTGATGGAAAAAGAACGCCTTCTTTTTGAGCAGTGTGGGTGTTCAGTTCTAGTCCTTTGCTGGTTCGGTCTTGAAACATATTCACCCGTAATATTCCTCGTTTCCATCACCTACCAAGATACAATAATATTAGATGGAATGATATTCATACCTTGAAGCTACAGAAAGCTACAACTTCAAAACTCAAAAGGCACGAAAATTACCTCTAGCACAGAATCAATAACTAGGTCTTGTGGTGATGATGAATTTTGTTGAATTTGTAATTGGTTGACATCATGGTCGCCAACCTAGTTCCATGACACAACAATGGTAAGCAAGCAATTATTTTATATTATATCTTTGTGACATGAGTAAGAGTAACTACAGGCATAACCTTTTCATGCGAACGTGATAAATTATTATCCTCAGGAATGTAAGAAGGCACGGTACATGTGTCGTGCCCAGGAGCACGGCAGAGGATCCGGTTCCCCACTACCCCCCCTCCGCCGCCGCTTCCAATAGGGCGCAACCGCCCCTTCCGCCGCCGCCCTTGCCCGGTGCGGCGACGCCGCCGCGTGCCACAAGGAGACCAGGACCAGCACGTCGGCGCCTCCCACTACGACCGCGCGAGCGCTGCTGCGTGCTGGTCCAGCAACCCCCGCCGTCCAGGGGACACCATTGCCACAGCCTGGTCTCGAAAATCCAGGTACTCCAGCCGTCCTCCGGTTGCCTCCCTCCTCTCAGAACTCCAGGCAGGACGACCAGTCGACCAGGACGACGCCTCCCACCGCTCCTGACCAGGACGCTGGTAATATAAGCATCTTTATGTCATACTTCAACTTGTGAAGATTGTGAACTACTAGAATTAGGAATATTAGGGAAAGGAACTAGAAATTATTAGTGTATATGATAAATAATGCCGCTATTCACATTGTCTTGATTGTCCAATTGCAGCTGCTGTTTGCTAGTTGTGTATATCTGGATCTTGTGCTTGCTAATTGATAGTATATTTGTAGTTGCTGGTTGCTTTGTATTTTATCACAATTTGTTTATCTATTGATTGGAGTGTCTATTAGTAATATGGCTTAAAGAACTGGACATTGAACTGGCTTCTCCAATGTCTTGCACTACTAGGGAAAAGCCTATACACAGAATCTTAGCAGCAGCGCGGTTCAAAATAGAGCGCTGCTGCTAAGTAGTTGTAGCGCGGGTTACGTAAACTCGCTGCTGATAAATATTTAGCAGTAGCGCGCTCGACCAGAAACGCGCTGCTACAAATATCGACCGGCGGTGTTCCCCCAACTCTAAGTAGCAGTAGCGCGGTCGCAATAACATCGCTACTGCTAAGTACGTAGTAGTAGCGCGGTTTCCTCGAGATCGCTGCTGGTAAGTTTCAAATTGCCACAATTTTTTGTCCCAGTTAGCAGTAGCGCCTTACCTAAAAGCGCGCTGCTGCTAAGTTCTTAGCAGCAGCGCGTTTTCTCTCCCGCGCTACTGCTAACCCCACCAACCCCCAACCCATCCCTCCCCTCCCCCTTCCTTTTTCCCTTCCCCCTACCTCCCCCTCTCCTCTCTTCCCTCCACCACATGCTCCCACTCTCACTCTTCTTCTTCTCAATACTTCTCCCCCATTACTCTCTCTCTTCTCTATCCACCTTCTCTCTCTTCATTACTCCTACATAACTACACCACCTCCATTAATGCATCTCCTTTCTCTTTTTCCTTCCCCCTCCACTAGTTGAAGTTGTCTCCTTCCAAATTAGGTAGCTAGGTAGATGTAGGATTTAGTTAAGTGACCTATTTGCCCCCTAACTAGATCTATCTTTGTCAAGAAGAGCTTTGTGCACTTTTGATCTCCCTACAACATCATCTCCGGCCATCGAGATAGAGGTGATGAAAATTTCATGCTTTTGCAAAATGGAAATGTGTTTATGTGTGTGTGATATGTTTGTGGAAATTGTGTGTGTGGCATGAGTTGACGCCGCCAAATTGTGCTTTTGAGTTGCCTATGTTTTGCCGAAATGTCGATTTATTTCCGTTTCGGCGAATTCCGGGCAAACTCTAGATCCGTATATGTCCTATTTTTAGGGAAGGTCATGCCAAATTTTTTTATGACTTTGATGCATGCATGCATTTTTACAATCAATTTTTTTATTATTACCGTGCAGAGTTGACGATGGTCAGTGGAACGATGGTGGACAGGTGGTTGCGGTCGGCGGTGCAAGACATGAAAGAAAATAACTGGACAGAGGTTTTATGTCCGTGTCGAAAATGCAAAGGAATAGTTTGGCTCGACCCCCATGACGATGGTCGTGTCGAAGCGCACCTGCTCATGACTGGTTTCATGGATGGCTATACTCGGTGGATAATTGAAGATGAGGATGACGATGTTGAGGATGCCGACGAGGCAGGCAATGATGACACGGGGCAAGACGAAGAGATGATCGATAATGGCGGCGGGGAAGAGGCCGGACATGGCGGCGGAGAAGTGGCCGGACATGGCGGAGGAGAAGGGGCCGGACATGGCGGCGGAGAGAACGACATGGACTCCACGCAGCAGAGTTCGTCGGTACTAAGTTCAATTGTGCGGGACCCTCATGTTCAAGCATTGCTTCGCAAGGAGACGAGTACTGAGAGAGCTGCTTCTAGAGAGGAGGCTAAGCTGGAGCAACTGGTGGTAGACTCGAACACTCCATTGTATGATGGTTGCAATCCTGAGGTGACCCGGTTGAGTTTCACGCTCCAACTCCTGAAGACGAAGGCTAAAAACAAATGGACCAACACTAGCCTCGATGAGCATCTCAAGTACCTAAAGGATGTTCTTCCCGCGGGTAATCTATGTCCTACTAGTGTTGATGAGGCCAAGAAGATCGTGTGCCCTCTTGATCTGCCACACGTTAGATACCATGCATGCATCAACGATTGCATAATATATCGGAAGGAGCACGCGGAAAAAACAAGCTGTCCGGTGTGCAATGCTTCTCGATACAAGAAGGTCGGGAAGAAATGTCCCCAGAAAGTTGTATGGTACTTACCGATCACTCCCCGTCTCCAGAGGTATTTTGTAGATCCCAAGGAAGCAAAGCTAATGCGCTGGCACTCGGAGAGGAAGAAGCCTGACAATGGAGATGATCCGAAGCTGAGACACGTGAAGGATGGAAGCCAGTGGAGAGCGTTGAACAGCTTCTATCAGTATTTTGAATGTGATGCAAGGAACATCGTGCTCGGCGCGTGTACCGATGGCATGAATCCGTTTGGCAACCAGAACACCAACCATAGTACATGGCCCGTGTTTGTATGGATGTACAACCTCCCCCCTGGTTGTGCATGAAATCGAAGTACATTCACATGAGCATGCTTATTCAAGGGCCGAAACAACCAGGAAATAATATTAATTTGTATCTGGGGCTACTTCAAGAGGAGTTAGACACGTTATGGAAAACACCGGCCAAGACATGGGACGCCAGCAAAGGTGAGTATTTCAACATGAGAGCCACGCTGATCACGACAGTGCAGGACTATCTCGGTTACGGATATGTGGAAGGCCAGGTGTGCCATGGATATTGCGGATGCACGCGGTGCATGAATGGTACAACGTCTCAGTAGCTAACGTCAAGGAAAGATGGCGGGTCTGGGAAAATCGTGTACATGGGGCATCGAAGATGGCTTGAACAGGACGACCCGTGGAGAAACCGTGGAGATCTATTCAATGGTCACGCTGAGCATCGAGGACCTCCACGTAAGCAGAGCGGTGCCAAAATCGATGAGCTGTTGAAAAACTGGAATGAGTGCCCCGCGCCGGGAAAGAGGATGAGAAAGGCGCCGGAGCCGCTGCTGAAGGTATGGAAGACGAGGTCTGTGTTCTGGGACTTGGAGTACTGGCACAAACTCGATACACCTCATTGCCTTGATCAAATGCATATCTGTAAGAATGTCCTTGAGAGCTTGCTCGTAACACTGATGAACATGCCGGATAAGACCAAGGATGGGCCGAAGGCAAGAAAAGACTTGCAAGATTTGAAAATTAGGGAAGATCTGCACATGCCGCCCCGTAAAATGTCAGACGAGACAGAGACGGAGACAGAGGCACGGGAGAAGAAGGGCAAGAAATTAAAGAAAGAAGATTATTGCCCCCCCCCTCTTGCTTCACCTTAAGTCAGGCTGAGATCAATCAATTCTTTAAGTGCCTTACTGGAGTGAAAGTTAGTTCCGGTTACTGTGGCAAGATAAGCAGATATCTAGACACGGACAAGAAAAGGTTCAGCGGGATGAAGTCTCATGACTGTCATGTGATGATGACGCAGATACTACCTGTTGCCCTTAGAGGGATAATGGACAAGCACGTCCGTGACACGCTTGTTGGTCTCTGCAACTTTTTTGACGTCATCTCTCGAAAGTCGATCAGTGTGAAGTAGCTCCAAAGGCTACATGAAGAGATCGTTGTGATACTGAATGAGCTTGAGATGTACTTCCCGCCTGCGTTCTTCGACGTGATGGTGCATCTGTGTGTCCATATTGTGGATGACATAATAGACCTGGGGCCGTCATTCCTGCACAACATGATGCCGTTTGAGAGGATGAATGGGATCATCAAAGGATTCGTTCGTAACATGTCCCGTCCGGATGGAAGCATCGTCCAGGGCTATTTGGCACAAGAGTGCATCTCTTTCTGTGAGAATTTTCTATATGGCGCAGACCAGCCGCCTGGTGTTAGTGTTGGTTTCCCCGTTAACAAGCACGATGGGAGGCTCGAAGGAGATGGTCACTGTAACGGTCGCAGGGAACTGCACGTGGCATACTCAGATCGACGCATCGACTTTGACAGAGCAAACTTGGTAGTGCTACAACACCTAGACGAGGTAGATCCTTTCGTGGCACTGCACAAAGAAATTATCGCAAAGAAGTATCGTGACCGGGGGGTATGCAGGACGGACGCCGAAGTTACTAGAGAGCACAACTCCACTTTCCTGCATTGGTTCAGAGAGCATATTATTGCTAATCCCCCGGAGGAGGGCTCTAAGGACGGATTGCTCATATACGCCTTAGCACATGGCCCCTCGCCCAACCTCGTAACCTATCAGGCATATGATATCAACGGATACACATTCTACACGGAGGCAAAAGATATGGACAGTGATGATCAGAACTCAGGGGTGACGATGGAATGCATGACCGGCAGCAACAACGGCACAACTGAACGATTTTATGGAAGGGTCGAGGAGATCTGGGAGCTTGACTACTCTGGACTGCACAACACGACGATGTTCCATGTCAGATGGGCTAAGAATGTCGAAAGAGAAAGCCGGATGTTCACTACCATGACTATACCCGACGCCAAGAGCGCTACCGTGAACGCTATCGCAAAAAACGAGCCATGGGTACACGCTAAGCACGTGACACAATGCTTCTTCATAACTGACCCGCGCAATCCCAGCCGTGTTGTTGTGAGGAGAGGCAAAAGGAACATCATTGGAATGGATGGAGTCGCCAACGAGGAAGACTATGATCAGTACGGCAACCCAATGAGGGAAGATGACGATGATGATGAAGTATACGTAAAAAGAAGAATCAATACTACATTACCTAAGAAAAATCGTACTCCATGGAAAAGGCAAAGTCACAATGAGGGGCTCAATTATTCTTCGACGAACAAGAAGGGAAAGAAGCTGACTCAAAAACGAAAACGTCAGCACTAAGGAAACGTATGTTATGGGTCCAATGATGTGTAATATATATATGTTCCTATTTTGTATACACACTTAGCCATTATTATGCATGGGTCCAATGATGTGTAATATATATGTTCCTATTTTGCATACATATTTAACCGTCAAATGATGCAATATATATCGCCCTCCCTTCGTTCACTGCCCTCGGGAAATAAAAGTGGGATAAAATAAAGGAAAAGAAAAAGGAAAACTGGCAGTAGCGATGGCAGTAGCAGCGCGTTTCCACAAAACCGCTACTACTAGATCTTAGTAGTAGCGTGTTTCTCATAAACCGTTGCCGCTACGCACCATAGTCGTAGCAAGTTTCTCATAAAGCGCTGCAGCTACAGATCATAGTGGTAGCGCGTTCCCCTGAAACCGCTGCAGCTACAGAATATAGTAGCAGCGCGTTTTTACATAACGCGCTACTGCTACGTCCACTTAACCCAAAATTCACACTCGCCCAGCTTCATCCCGCCATTTCCCCCCAAATCCCCACTCTCTCTCCGTCCCCCGTTGCTCCGCCGCGCCCGACCCGGCCCCGGCGCTCGCCCCCGACTCCGCCGGCGCCGGCGCTAGCCCCGGCGCTCGCCCCCGTCCCGGCCCTCGACCCCGACTCCGGCGCGCTCGCCCCCGACCACGCCGCTCGCCCCCGACCACGCCGCTCGCCCCCGACCCAGCCGCTCGCCCCCGACTCCGGCGCCGGCGCTCGCCCCCGACCCCGGCGCGCTCGCCCCCGACCCGTCGGCCCTCGCCTCCCTCCTCTCCCCTGCCGGCCGTCGTCGGGCCTGCCTCCTCGCCCCTGCACTCTCTGTAAACCCCCCCCCCCTCTCTGCTAGGGTTCTTCATGTTAATTAATTAGGTTATCTATTTAGTTATGAATTTAGCTAGGTTTCAAAATTAGCTGAATTTATATGGAAGTTTGAACTGGACATGTGATATGTGCATATGTCATGTTTTGGACATGTCATGTTTGGAAAATGATCCGAGTGGCCTATGTTACGCCGGAATGTTGATTCATTTCTGTTTCGGTGAATTTTAGGCGCTCGATATGTCCATTTTTTAGCAAAGGTCATGCCGAAATTTCCCGTGAATAAAGGCATGATTTGTGCTACATAGTTGGCATATCGAGTGCTGGCACATAGATTTCTTTTTATGTCATTTCTCATTTATTCATACTTTTAGAAATAAATGAGGCCACTTAATCATAGGAAACATGTCGAACAACGAAGAAACTGGGCCTTCTGACCAAGATGCAGACGAGATGGATTATGAGGGTGAACAAGAGTACCTCGACTATTTGACTGCTAAGCAAGGTTTGCAGGTCGGCCTCGATGATGGTACTGACGCCGACATCGACACCGACGGCGCCGGCACCGATGGCGGCGCCGAGACCGGTGGGGAAGGTACCGGCGGGGAAGGTACCGGCCCCGATGCAGATACCGAAAATAGGAAGCATAAGAAGCAGAGGATACGAAAACCTAACAAACTAGGGATTGGACGACTTATGATCACAAAGATGGCACCTGGCAAGTTTGAGCCGTTAGAGCCGGAAGAACCTCGCAAGTGCTATGGGAACCAAGTAGGATGCATCCTACGGGAATGCGCGAGCATCAACGACGATGATTTAAGGAGTAAAGAACATTTGACGCAGTTGCTCCTAACGAAGTTGCACAAGAGATTCAAGTTCCCCGACCGGGATGATAACATAGAACAACCGTGGGATGATCCGAAGATGAAAAAGATTAACAATCACGCCATGGTCATGTTCAGCAATGATTTGGCCTCCTGGAAAGGGAGGGTGAAACAAGCTATTGAGGCTGATGAACCCCTGTCCAAGATTCTGGAGGAAAATCCGACACTTACGGAAGAGGAGTTCGAAAAGTTCAAGGACACTTGCGCTACCGAGGCAGCCAAGGCTAAGGTTGCGAAATTCAAAAGCCTTTTGCAAAGGAACACGGGGAAGCATCGCCTCGGAAGCCGTGGCTACCTCGGTAAAAGGCCCATATGGGATAAGGAGGACGCGGAACATGAAGCCGCGGGTCTCCCAGACCCCTTCGGGAAGTTCACCAACCCCTTGGAGCATGACTTCATCAGGGCCCGCTACAAGTGGGACAAGGAGAAAAAGGTTTTTTACACGGACAAGATCACGAGGAAATTGATTAGACTACTGGAGAAGCAACACCGGCTTGCAGCCGAAAGCCCTACTTCTCCGATGAGGCCCATGTGGGACACCCCTCTCAACCGGGCCTTGAACGAACTTAAGGGACTCCCGTTGGACCAGCGGCCGCAATATGGTCGTGTGCACGGCGCTGGAGATGGCGCCACGTGGAAGGTGTTTTACAACAACGGCCCAGAGGCCAAGAAGTAGAAAAAGAAGTTTAGTCAGGCGGACATCGACGCAAAGGTGAAGCTTGCGGTCGAGAAAAAAGCAGCTGAGGACGCGAAAAAAGCAGCCGAGGACAAATATGAGTTGCTACAGCAGGCAGTCAATGCAGCTGTAACTGCCTGCAGAAATGATTTTTCTACTAACTTGGTTCCAGTTATCATCAACTGGGCGAAGGAAAATCCAGACAAGACGGTACATGATTTCCCGATGCCCAGTTTCGTCGCGAGCAACTCCATGAACAACAACACCATCGCACCATCACTTGCTCAAGCAACCGGGCCTCCTCTCGCAGCCGCTCCCGCTCATAGCAGCCCGTCCTCAGTCTCAGGCGCGCTAGGTGGGCCTTCGTCTTTGGCTGAGCTCGACGCCGTCACGGTAATTACATGTCGCACCAACATATATATATATATATATAATATTCCATTTTTGTTGCCTTTCGGTTGTTTTACACCACAGACATATGTGTTTGCAGGCGAAAGAAACCCCATGCACCATACTCTACTTGATCAAAGGCCAGAAGGTGGACGTGGGAAAGGGGATGATAATGGACCCCTCTCAACGCACATTCCACAACCACCCGATCCCCGCTGGGCACTTCAGGGTTAGCTTGACCAGTGTGAAATCGGGGCACGAGGATTTGCCTCCTCCAGTACAGCATGTGGGAGCGGACGACGAGACCCCGCCGCGGATTGGACGCTGCAAGGGTTGGGTGCTGCTATGGCCGAAGAATCTTATTCGTCTGGAGCCGGCCGAGAGCACACCAATAACTACCACACATCAACAAGCATGTGCGGAGACTACCACCCCACCTATGCAATTACCAGCTCCTGTAGTAGTGCCGGGTGAGAGCGGCGGACGACATGATGAAGGGGGTGCAATAGTACTGGCTGATGTACCTGTAGAACAGAGAATGGATGATGAGACGGAGGTCGACCCTATGGATTACCTCAATACAAACGCGTATGACTGTGACATAGATATGATGAGTCAACCATATGACGAATCGGGCTATCAGCTTGCTAATGAGGATATGGATGATATGCCCGGGCAGGGCCGTACCATGGAATGCAAAAAGTCTTTCTTCATGAAATCCTCACAGGACACGCCTGAAGATGCCACCTCAAGACAGGCTCAACTAGCCGGGCGCGAGGGTCGTACAACTTAGCCCGGGAACACTTGGGCAGGGGTTAAGGAAGGGTTTGGAAGGTGTGCCCAAGAAAAAGGAGAGGAAGAGATCGGGGAAGGTAACTGCCTCCAAACAAGCCAGAGCACACAGCAGCCAGACGATGCATTCTGAAGAGCGTGTACCCGTGAAAGGTGCGGTCATGTTCCATCTCACGGGCGAGCCGATGCTACCGCCGAAACCGCTGGAGGCACTATCAGGGGATCTCAGGAGACTGCACGACCATGTGCTGTCGACTGAGAAAAGCCTACTAGCCTCAAAGGATCCAGGATATCCGACATACGCGGCTCGTGTGCCTGAGGGGAAGTGCTACGTCGACACACGGCCCGCGGAGGTGTTCTTCCTGCGGTTTGACCATATCTTTGAGATGTTTCTAACAACGCGGCTTGATTTTACTATCGTCCGCCTTTTTGCGCTACATATGAGCTCCGTCGTGAAGAGTGAAGAAGTCTCGCAAATCTGTGTGGCGGATCCGTACTACATGCACGAGTCTTTCTTGAGTCTTGGCGACTTTGAGCGTGAAACTGCTAGGGAGTACCTCCAAAACTTCATGGTACAGAATAAGGACCGGGAAATTGTCCTCGGTCCTTATCATCCAAAGTAAGTCAGTTCCGGACAACCCTTTCGTACATTTCAATCATTCCTTCTCTCTCATATGGGGAATAATTTGAGGTGTCAATGGGCACGCCGTCCTTATCGTTCTTTACCCGCAAGTCTCCCATGCCGTGTATTTTGACCCTTCGAGAGACTACGAGAAAAAGAACTACACCCACATAATGAATATTCTAGATGATGCTCTCCAAGGCTTCAGCTATAGAGGTGGCCACGTGCATATCAGGAAACAAAGGAACAAGAAGATGGGTTTCGCACATAAAACTAACTTCTCCTGCATCCATGTCCCAAAACCAAGCAAGAAGGATGGATTCTACATCGTCCATCTCATGATTCAGTTCAACACGGATCACCAAAAGCTTCGCATTAACAGCAGAAATGATGATCATATCCACAAGTGGCTAGAATCTCATGGAGAAGCGAATTATAAACTTAGAGATGACTTCTTTCGCATCCAAAGCGACATTGTGACGACCATCATGAAAGAAGTCGTTGATGAGAAGGGGATGTTCCACCATGGCCCTATATCGCGAGCTGACGTCCGAACTCGCATAGGCATGCAACGTCTAGACCTCACGCTGTTCAAGCAGCTAGGGTTCGTCCTCGATGATATGGAAGGATGGAACTTCTAGTGATTTATGATGCCGATGATGATGATATGTGTCGGTTGAACTTGTATACTTTTTGTAGCTATGAAACTTTGTGATGTCCACGGTCCCTGCCGAACTTGCGTAACGCTACTTTGTTAGTTTGCGTACGATGACCTGCGTACCTCTAGTTAATTAATTTGCGTACTGTATATGTTGCATCTAGTTGCTAACCTTTCTTTTTTGGTGTTGCTCTAGTATATTTTTTTGCATATATATGATTGTACATCCTCTTCATGAACATGCATCTCTAACAGGTACCTAGTTTCTTGATGGCAAGATGGAAATGCTATGTCGTGTACAAAGGGAAGGTTCCGGGGGTGTACAACGAGTGGCATGAGTGTCAGGCGCAAGTGAATGGGTTCACGGGCGCCAGCCATAAAGGCTTCAAAAGAAGACAAGAAGGAGAAGCTAGTTACTTGAGGTTCACGCTAGCACGAGAGAGGACTCGTAACCGCCACCTCATGTACTGCATGGTTCCGCTCTCACTCATAGTGATAGCACTTCTTGCGTATGCCTTTGTTTAGATGGATGACGTTGTTGTAGTTGCAAGTATTCGAGACTTGCATGTATTGCTATTTTCGAGATATAACAAGATATCACTTTGTGTTGGATGATGATTATGAAGAGACTATTTGTATGTACATGCTATGATTACATTTGTGGTCTTGCAGGCATTTGTATGTGTATCATGATGACATTTCTATGTGCTAAAGATTCTTCTACAAAGCCGGTTCAAATACAAAACAAATATGCCAAAAAAAACTACTTAAATTAGCAGTAGCGAGTGTACAAAAGTTAGCAGCAGCGCCACAATAGCAGTAGCGCGTCCTGCCAAAGAGCGCTAGCGCTACTAGCGGTAGCGAGCTTCCCATAACCGTGCTGCTGCTACACTTGTATAGCAGTAGCGCGGGTGGGCACGCGCTACTGCAATGAGTTAGCTGTAGCGCCGTATTAGTAGCGCGGGTACCCGCGCTACTGATACATCTAAAACCCGCGCTGCTGCTAGCCTTTTCCCTAGTAGTGTTGAGACCGAGCCAGATCAGGTTTCAGAGTGGCAGCTTCATGGCTTGCTGATGTGCTTCTTTTTTAAGTTCTAAATAGGACCCTTATAGAAGTAAACTAGTACTACTATACCATCCGACCCATCAATGTCTATTGTTGCAATAAAGACCAAACCAACACTACTAGGGAAAAGCCTAGCAGCAGCGCGGGTTTTGGGCCTGTCAGTAGCGCGGGCAGAAGCGCTACTGATAAGGCGCTACAGCTAATGCTTAGCAATAGCGCGGCTTGACCCACGCTACTGCTAAATTGACTTAGTAGCAGCGGTTCTTTAGAACATCGCTACTGTTAATTAGTAGTAGCGCTTCTCCTAACTCGCGCTACTACTATTATTTAGTATTTTATTTCTTTTCTATTTCATGTTGTATTCATACACCTTTACACAAGTTTTCATACAACAGGAATTTAGAGATTGTTTTTACATCATAATGAGTTATTACATCATGGGGTGAAAGAACCGTGGACTAGTTTCAAGTGGATGTCCATCCACTTGAAACTAATCCGCAGATCTTTCACCCAATGATATAATAATATCATCATCATCATCATCATATCATTAACAACTTAGCATCATAATACATCATTGTCATATAACACCTCCTCAATATCATCGTTTTCATCATTGACATCACATAACACCTCCTCAAGATCATCATTATCAACTCTAACACATTACCACATAATAAACATATTGTACCTCATAGGACCTATTACATTCGATTAAGACCTACTACATTTTCTAAGGTAAAATAACAAAAAACAAGATAGCCCCTGACTCTCCATTATGGAGAATGGAGATTAGCCTGTCTCCCATTCTTGCCTTTCGCTGAATGTTACTTCCAAGAACCTCCTTGCGAATGTCCATACATTTCTTCCATTCTCTGATGATCATGTGTTCACGGGTTTTAGAAATCCGATATGCACAGGTGAGCTCCGTAGATTTACCTGGCAGTATGTTCAGAACTGAGAGGCGACCATGCAGAGACATCAGATGAGGCACACAATCCATCGGGAGTTTCTGTTGAAAAACATAATAACTTTGTAGTTAGCAATGATGTACTAGTTTTAGAAGTATGCAAAAAATGCACGAATGTCGTAATAGTAAAAAATCTTACCAGGGTATCTCCAGAGAAGTTATCGTTGTTCAACACATGCACTAGTGGCACGTATTCACCATAATTTGTAGGAGTTCGATAATAGGCATTGTAATTCTCAAGAAGAGTACAAAATGCGATCAGATGATTTTTCTCCTTATATGTTAATTGGGTGCCTTCGGTGTAGTAGGTTTTATCTACCATCTTCCGCACAGTCTTTGAAGAATCAAAATAAGCTGTCAATGGAAATAAGCTATCCACTATTTTGAAATAAAGAATATAAATTAGTTAATAACTATATTTGAGAAACTCACATAGCGGTACAATCGGCAGCGTACCAACAAGGACCCAAATGTCCATATTGTCTTCCTCGCTGTCAGGATCACCAAGATCCATGGTGATAATCATACCCTCATCAAAACCATACATTTTGCAAAGTGCTTCCCAATTTTGGCAAACAAAATGGGTTACACTCTGAGCATTGTACAGATTTACTTCAAAATCCATATCATGATGGGTCCTTAGGTGTATTTTCTTTGTTTCGAAATTTTCATGGTCTTCAAAACCCATCCTCTCCAAGACATAGCGTCTTGCATGGCATGGGATAAGCTAGTCGAATTGTAAAATATGAAAATTAGACGTTGAAATAGTTGAAGTCATGCTTAATGGAGAAAAAAACTATTGTCGTCGTTGCGTACCGTATGAACATCGCAGGTCTCCTCGAGATTAATGCTGAAGCGGCGATCGTCGTCCAGCCGAACGAACCTGTCGCACATACCTCGATCGTCGTGGCACCAGCTACACTCCCCCGGGAGACCGTCGTCGTCCGAGTACGACATTTCCTACAATCATAATTCAAAGATTAAACTTGTACATATTCTAGCACAAGTCATGTCAGAATTGACGACAAAATCCGGCATGACCTTTGCTAAAAAAGGACATATCGAGCGCCTGAAATTTGCCGGAACGGAAATTAATCAACACTCCGACAAAACATAGGCCACTCGGAGATGTAAACTGAACATGAACGGCCACTTGGGCAACCACATATCCTATTTGAGCAACAACACAAAATATAAAAGGATATTTGGCTGGTCTCACCTCGATGTCGGAGGGGGTACGTCGGTGACTGGGATGACGGCGGGGATGTCGGAGGGGGTCGGTGACGGGGACGACGGAGGTCACCTGAAACCATATAAGTTATCACTAGAAACAAAACATGTTCAACTAGTTTTATTAATTCAACTAGTTCTTACTAAATATAAACTTACTATAAATAGAAAAAAACTAGTTCTTTCTAAAAATAAAGTAGTTCAACTAGTTATATTAATTATCTTACTAAAAATAGATTAGTTCTGTTAATTCAACTAGTTCAACTAGTTTATTAATTTACTTACTAAACTAGTTCAACTACAACTAAAGTAGTTCAACTACCACTACTACTACTAAAAATCTAGTACTAACTAAGCTAAATTAACATCTACTACTACTAAATTAACATCTAGTACTAGCTAACCCTAAATTAACATCTACTACTACTAAATCTAGTACTAACTAGTGGCAGGGGGTGGGGGGCGACAGAGAGGTAGCTAGGGGCGGCGAGGTCGAGGGCGGTGGGAGGAGGGCTGCCGGTGGAGGAGGGAGGAGGGGCGGCCGCAGGCGGAGGGAGGAGGGCGGTGGCGGAGGAGGGAGGGGCGGCCACAGGCGGAGGGGAGGATGGAGGAGGGACGGAAGGAGGGGAGTACCTCGGCGGCGGACGAACGAAGGCGGCGGCGGCGGCGACGGACGACGACGGTTGACGCGGGCGAGAGTGAGAGTGTGAGTGAGAAGGGCCGGTCCTCCCGTGGGGATAAGGTAGGGATAGTTGTAGCGCGTTTGACAAAAAGCGCTACAGCTAACCTAAGTAGCAGTAGCGCTCTACAGTATAGTGCGCTACTGCTATAGCTAGCGGGGGGGCCAAGGTCATGGCAACTATAGCAGTAGCGCTGTAGGCCACAAACGCGCTACTGCTACTTCCAAGTCAGTAGCGCGTTTGGCAGACACGCGCTGCTGCTAAGTAGCAGTAGCGTGGTATTTTGAAGTGCGCTGCAGGTAAGATTCTGTGTATAGGCTTTTCCCTAGTAGTGCAAGTCTGTCTAAGGTATTATAGGAAGACATGTTCATGTTAGTTTTGTCCCTTGTCACTCAGCGCAGTAACTACATTTTCTTTTGTTACAGTGTATCAATGGATTTAGAATCTATAAAGGAGCTATTGCTTTCTCCTAGACCAAGTGAGGCATACGTGGCTGGTGTTGCTGGTTTTCTGAACTTTGCGTACATCGGGAAAAGTTCTGATGCCAAGATCTGTTGCCCATGCGTCATATATGTCAATGGATCGTTACAGAAGCGGGAGGACGTGTACGATCACTTGGTTTGTAGCGGATTTTCACCTGGATATACTGTTTGGGGTTGCCATGGGGAAACAACATCATTCATCTCTGCTAATAAACAAGGTGAAACTCCAACACACATGATAAGTAACAAAAGGTCACGATCACAGTTTGAAGGAACAAAATCTAATATGCGTCAGTTAGTGGAAGATGTTTTGTGTGCACCTCCAACAATAGAACCCGAAGCCCAAAATACGTCTAAACCAGGACCAGACACTGAATCACAAGCTTTCTATGACCTTTTGAGAGGTGCAGATCAACCTTTATGGCCAGGCTGTGAACTATCCATCCTTTCTCTTGTTGTTATTCTCTTCCACATAAAAGCCACTAACAAGTAGAGCAATAAATCTTTAAATGATTTGCTAGCAGTTCTGCAGAAAGCAATTCCTAATGGTAAGAATTTACCTAGTACATTTTCTGAGGCGAAGAAGATCGTTGGAAAGCTTGGGCTTAGTTATGTGAGAATTCATTCTTGTGAAAATAACTGCCAGATTTATAGGAAAGAGAAAGCGAGTGATGATTTTTGTTCAGTGTGTGGAACTTCAAGGTGGAAGAACATACCAGATAAAACTAATTTGACTAAGAAGGAAAGAAGGAAGGCAATCCCAAGGAAGGTGTTATGGTACTTTCCAATTAAGCCAAGGCTTAAGAGGCTTTTCATGCACAAAGATACAGCTACAACTTTAAGATGGCATGACGAAGAGCGCACAAAGGATGGAGCATCGCGTCATATAGTTGATTCAGAGGTTTGGAAGGCCATTGATTCTAAGTATAAACACATTGCGTCAGACCCCCGGAACATGAGGTTTGGAGTAGGAGCTGATGAGTTCAATCCATTTGGGAAGATGAGTTCCAAACATAGCTGTTGGCCCGTGGTCTTAGTGCCCTATAATCTTCCTCCATGGTTATGCATGAAAGCCTCCTCTCTTCTGCTTACTTTGATTATTCCAGGTTACCCTGGAAAGAACTTCCATGTATTCATGGAACCAGTTTATGAGGAACTAGCTGAGTTGTTTGAAGTTGGAATGTTAACATATGATGCATCTCGAGATGAGACGTTCCAACTTTATGCGGTTGTGTTGTGTACTGTGAGTGACTACCCTGGGCTTGCAATTGCTTCAGGACATAGCACCAATTCTGAGTCCGGTTGTTTCCCGTGTAGTGATGAAACTTGGTCTTTGCGCTTGAAACATGGGGGGAAGTTCTGTTTCATGGGACATCGCCAATTTCTGCACCAAGACCATGAGTTCCGCTATGAATCTGACTTGTTTGATGGATTGGAGGAACACAAAACAAAACCAACTCTTTATTCTAAAGTTGGAGTTTTAGATAAGATAAAATCAATTAAGAACTTCAATGATTCCAAAACTTGGAAGTTTGTTAACGGGTTTTTCTCTCATTTGACTTATTGGGACTACAATTTGCTCCGCCACGATCTAGATATTATGCACATTGAAAAGAATGTATGTGAAAATATATATGGGACACTTCTAGGAATAGAGGGCAAGTCAAAGGATAATTTAAAGGCACGACTCGACCTGCAGGACATGAAAATCAGGCCAGAGCTACATCCTCAAAAAAACAATGACAAGTATTTTCTTCCTCCTGCTTCTTATACGTTGTCAAAGAAACAGAAGCAGCAGTTTTGCAAAGTACTTCATGATATAAGAGTACCATATGGGTATTCGGGGAACATCTCAAGATGTGTAAATGTTTCTGAAGGGAGAATTTCAGGCCTTAAAAGCCATGATTGTCATATTCTGATGCAACAACTATTGCCTGTTGCATTGAGAGGCTTACTTCCAAATAATGTCACATCTGTCTTGTTTGATCTATGTGCATATTTTAGAGAAGTTAGTGCAAAGGTTCTTCATGTGAGAGATCTTGAGAAGTTAGAGAAAAGAATAAAGATAACATTATGCCATATGGAGATGATATTTCCGCCCGGATTTTTTACTATTATGGTGCATTTGGTTCTTCATCTAGCAACAGAGGCAAAAATAGGTGGCCCTGTGGCCTACCGTTCAATGTGGTTTCTGGAAAGGTATTTTGTCAAAAATGAGACATATATATTTTCTAATTATTACTATACTACATTCATTAACATTTTTTGTCTTCTTTTTTCATTTTTTATTTATGCAGGTATCTCTGTGTCCTGAAGTCATATGTGCGTAACAGAGCACATCCAGAAGGATCTATCGCTGAAGCACATCTTGCAGACGAGTGCATGACGTTTTGTTCAAGATATATTGATGGTTTTGCCACCAAGCATAATCGGCCTTCAAGGAATGACGATGACAATGAGGCGGTTGATGTTGAACAAGGATCAACTCTGTTTCCTTCGGTAGGAAAACCACTTGGAAAGCCTGGCAATTATGTTCTTAGAGGGATGACTAAATTCCAAGCACATAGATATGTGTTGTTCAACTGCTTTGATGTCAATCCATTCCTTCGGTAGTACCTCAATCCTCTAAATAATATCAGTTTTTTGACATGTTTTCACAACTCTTTCTCTGACTTCAAAACTAATTATAAAATTACTTTGCAGAGCTCACCCTGATGAGATCACTAGCGAGCGTGGTGTCTCAAACATGGTCGAGTCCATCCAACATGATAAGTTCAACGACTGGTTCAAAGCTCATGTAAGTCCATATTTCATATTCTTTGTATGTACAACTGAAGTCATTTACTAAACAATTTCTTAATCTACAGATAATTAAATTGGAGAAGGAAAATGGTATTGGTAGTATTAATAATGATATTAGATGGCTAGCACGTGGCCCAGTAGATGCAGCAAAAAGGTACCGCGCTTACAACTCTAGAGGATATTGGTTTAGGCCTAAACGGTTAGACAGGGTGAGTCAAAATAGTGGAGTGGTGGTACATGCCAAAACATCTACATATGCTGCACCAGGTGATGCGACCCCTGTTTTAGGTGATGTGACTTACTATGGCAGGATAATTGATATTATTCAGTTGAACTACTCTGGACAATTTTCGGTGGATTTATTTAAGTGTGAATGGGTTGATATTTCTAAAAAAGGAATTAAAAAGGACAAGTGTGGCTACACACTTGTTAACTTCTCACATTTGATGCACAAAGGAGACAAGATTGAGCATGAGCCTTTTATATTGCCTAACCAAGCCGATCAAGTGTTTTACCTAGAAGACGAACTGAACCCAGGTTGGTCAGTGGTGATGCAGAATAAACTACCTAGAGATAGATGTGACACTAGAAATGATGAATGCACACGAGACGTAGAAGCTGAGCCATTCCATGTTTCTCACCTCACGGATATGTTTAAAATGAAAAGGAAAGATCAACATTGGGTAAGGTCTGATATTGAGGGAACAATTGTGGATGTTAATGATAATTCTTTGATCGATGAAGAACGGTGATGGTACATCATATAAAGGTATTTCTCTATTCAACCAACATTTTCTTGATTATATATACACTGTAGTTTTATCTAAAGTCAAAGCTGAGTTTGCAGGACATTAATAACCATTGTATGTTCTTGCAGATCGTTGGCTGAGCTTACACCCTTCAAAAAATTCGAAGGAATGAGGTCTTTTACTCAACATAAAAACCCAATTTTCTTTTTCTTTATTGCTTTTCAGTTTCTCGTCCTATTCTCCATAGATGCTGCCATTGTGGATCCCTATATGCATTGAATTTAACTTGACTCTTGTTGATTTGTTATGAACCTTTTCTCATGCGCTTCAGTGAATCTTCTTTTTCAGAAATTTTTGCATGTCAAGATTACAAGGATTGTTCTAAAATGGTGGATGAAGCAATGTGTTCTTTTAGCGGGCTTTTATATGTTTGCATAGTATTTGCTCCTCAAACATGAAGCTTGGAAAAATTCAGAAAATTGTTACTATAGTTAAGCTTTATGTACGACATATTGTCATTGGAAATAGATACACTTTTGTCGAAGAAGTATTATGTCAGATTTACCATCTTGTAAACTTAGTTTACGTCTGTTTGAAATTGGCGTTCTAATTTATGTGGGATGCTTGTTTGCTGTCAAAACCTGATTCAATATTTTCTTTGTTGTTGTGAACCAACCATTGCACGTGTTACTTCTGTTGCTTCCACTTGCAGCTAGGTGCTAGCTGTTGTGCCTGTTGCTTACACTTGCAGCTGGTTGCTAGCCATCTTGCCGCTCAGATCGGGTGCCTAACTATTGATGATATGCATTTGAACTGCCGATGCAATGGCCAGTAGTAGAGGAGCCATGGGGACGCACTACAGCAGAGGAGCCATGGGGACGCACTACAGCAGAGGCGCTCAAAGAAGAGCAGCAGAGGTTGAGGTGTTCAAGAAAAACAGTAGCAAAGTAGCCTTGGTCGCGTGACATTCCCTTCCTTCTCGCTCTTGCCCTTATCTCTCTCTCTGTGAAAGCGTGGCTCCCCTTGATCTTTTTTTCGCGAGAAACTGTCAAATCTATTCAACTTCAATCATGGCAGTACAACGGACACCAGAAATATAAAAATTACATCTAGATTCATAGACCACCTAGCAATGATTACAAGCACTGAAGCGAGCCCTAGGCGTGTCGCTGTCATCGCTCCTCTCTCGCCGGAGTCGGGCACAACTTGTTGTAGTAGACAGTCGGGAATTTTTCGTGCTAAAGACCTATAGGACCAACGCACCTCAACCGAACGAGGCATTGGTTCCCTTTTCTCCAGTCGAACCACCGGTCCGGTTCTTAAAACTATCTTCAAATTCAAGCTCTCGTTCGCTGTTGGTCTTCCACTCCTTTGTGAGTATTCACGTCAAATACTTAATTTTGTATAATCATTTTAAAGTTTGCATTTCACATTTATGGTTGTTGAGTTATCCTAAAATTCATGTACAAATATAGTTAATATGATATTCAATGCAACCAGACCGAAAATAGTTTGGTATTTACCAACCAAACTGTATTCTTTTTCGTACCATATTACCAAAGAATGAAAACACTATTTACCAAAACAAGAACGTATTATCATGTTGACACATGGGCCCTATGTGTCAAGGTATTTGTGATCTATGCATGCACTTGATTTTAGTTTTTCTAGTCCCCCCCTATAATAGAGCTTGTAACACTATGTATCAACCATGATTATGTGTTGCTACCATTGTTGAACTACGTAAGACATTTCGGTAGCACATATTCGTATGTTACCACGTCAAGATCTATGTAACACACTTGACCAACACATATTTACATGTTACTATTACAATATCCCGGTAACACATTTTGAGGCCTTATATAGTATGTGTTACTGCCTGTCGTTCGACACAAAATGTTGTGTTACTATAATTTCCTTTGTCACAAATTTTCAATCTGTTACATGATTGTGTTACTTAAAGTCTGTTTTGTTGTAGTGCATGTGGTAGGGCAACCATTTTTTTTGGGATAAGGCAGTCCTTTCTATTTATTTTATTTCTTTAGGGAAAGGGCAGCCCCTTCTATCCTTCGTGGGAGGAGGAAAGCCCAGATACTGGATCCGTTCAATTGTAAGGGTATGTGTGTAGTTCTAGATCAAGAAGTTAACTAGCTAAATATGTGTTATATTTTTTTGACAAAGGGTCAGTTTTATTGACTCAGAATGAAACATTAAGTGGAAACAAACACAATGAATACGCACCCGCCTTCGCATAGTTATGATGCGCACACACACACACACACACACAAACAAACAAACAAACAAATAAACATGCCGGCAAATACATGTCATATGTGACAAAATATATGTTTAGAAACCACATTCGTATATGAAACAAAAAAATGATTTTTGTAAATTCAAAAAAATGCTTTTTGCGACGGATAAGACATATTCGGTTAGTAAAATTGATGACCTAAAACTGCACGTGAGGAAGATTAGGCAGCGGTGGTTGGCTAATTTGATGGGGCTGTTTCTCTAATAAGAGTCTTGGTCGCATCGCTGTTGTTCTCCCGACTGAAATACCAGTCCGGAGGGAGTAGCTAATTTTTGGCTTGCAAATTTGATTATAGATCAAACACATTCCCACGAGAGGTGCCCGAGTCATGTCATCATGTGCTCGTGATAGAACTCGATCGTTCTTTTTCCCTGCCTCCATCCGATGGTCTTTCGAACTGCTGGAGATAAGTTTTTGGACAATGCCATGGGTCCTGGACTGGTGACCGGAGAAGGGAACTTTAACCCGGCCCCTACCATGAGGGAGAAAGGAAAGGTTACACCAGGGAGGAGGGAGAGGGATGGACACGCCGATCATAGCGGAGATGAGACCAGGGATGAAGATGACGCTAGCTCGAGCTGTCCATCGATGAGTCGATCTGGATCATGGCCGGGGTCTGGCGGTCCAGCTGCAAAGCACCATGAAGTTTTGATGCGTACAGGAAGAAACTCTACTTCAGGCCTCGTTTGACAAGAGGGTTTTTTAGGTCTCTTGAGGGGTGAAGATTGGAGGGGATTTGGTGGATCGCTCCCCTCCACCCAATCCCCTCAATTCCCTTCACATCCAATCCGCTTCTTGGAAAAACTCGTTTTTGGTAGGCGGAGCATGGAAGAGGCGTGCGCTGCCGCTGCGCTTGAGGCTGTGCTTTCGCAACTCTATCGAAGAGTGTTGTAAAACACGTGGGTATGAGAGGATTGGAAGGGATCGGAGGGGGTTGGGTTGTGCAAACCCCACGTATCAGATGGGGATCGGGGTTTTATGGGGTTTCCCCGGGGATTATCCTCTGAAAACCCCCTCAATCCCTCCATGTCAAGCGAGGCCTCACGACTTTAGCCAATGTTAGCAACTCGCCGCAAGTGAAACCATAACCATGTTTTAGCTATTTTTTTCTTTTGAGAGATATTAGCTAGGTAATTTTTCGCATGGCGAATTTGGACATAGACCAAACACAATCCCACCAGTGGTAATCCCACCAGTTGTGCGAGAGTGATGTGCTCGTGGTGGGTTTCCCGGTGATGCGTAGAGCTCGATCCTTCTTTCCCCCACCATCCGCTGTTCCTTTGAACTGCTCGAGACAAGTTTTAGGACAATGCCATTGGTCCTAATGACTGGAGAAGGGAACTTTAACCCGCCCCCTATCATGAGGGAGAAAGGAGAAAGGAAAGGATTTACACAAATCAAACGGGAGAGGACGGACACGTTGATCATAGCGGAGATCAGACCAGGGATGACGAAGAGGTTAGCTCGATCTGTCCATCCATGGGTCGAGCTGGTACATGGCCGGGGTCTGGTCGTCCAGCTGCAAAGCACCATGCAGCTTTGATGCGTACAGGAGTGCTGTGCTCCCATTCCCGCTTTGTGTCGACCGGCACACAGGAGTCTGGACAATAAGTGATCTACATGCCATTTAGCTACTGCTGCTGGCTGTTGCTGAGTGGGACGCCCGATATTTACTAGCTCTAGCTAGCTATCCATGGATAGATCACGGTACGTGCCATGTTTCGGACACAATCGACCCATGTCCCCGGACAGCACATCGGCAGTCAAAGTGATCGATGTTGAAGGAGTACCATATATTTGTTGACAGCAAAACTCCACTATATGTGGCCTGGGTCAGGTGTACTACGCCTAATCTCGGTCATTATCAACCTGTAAAGTAGCAAAGAGACAACTCCATCCGTACATCATAGAGTTCATCAACACTGGCTACTTGTCCACTTAGGTTAGGTATATAGAATAGTGGCCAACGTAGGCTATCAACCTATCATGATAGAGCTAGTACTTATCATACTGCCCCGTCTCCATCAGGGCATATTGATTAGCAAGAAGCGATATTCTTGGAGACAACTTGGTTAGAGTAGGTGTGTGTCGATCCGGTAAGCTACACGAAGTTGCGACGCTCACGCTGATCCGATTACTAATACTAACTGGGGCATATCTCGCTTGCTTTGGTCCCTACAGCTTTGTTCCCTATTCCATATTGACCAAAGTGATTAACTAATTGTTAAGCTGTGTCGTAATCTCGTACGTTACGGCTAGGTCATTGCCTTCTCTGGCGCGCCTATAAATTGGGCGCTCACACCGGCCTCACAGCGCACACACACTCTCTGCTTCAGCCAACCAGCACAAACACACATACAGAGTGAGAGCGAGAGAGAGAGGGAGAGGATCCTTAGAGAGCGATGGCAATTCCTGCTAATGCTGCTGCCGCCTCGTTGAGCTTCCCGGTGATCAACATGGAGAAGCTTGAGACCGAGGAGAGGGGCGCCGCCATGGGGGTTATCCGCGACGCCTGCGAGAACTGGGGATTCTTCGAGGTGCCACTGCCACTCACATACTGCTATACAATTCTTGATATATGTACTTAGAAAGCAGGCATAAGCACGATTCTTGACATGATTCACTGATTCTTGGCATATATGTGTGCAGCTGCTGAACCATGGCATCTCGCACGAGCTGATGGACGAGGTGGAGCGGGTGAGCAAGGCGCACTACGCGACGTGCCGAGAGGACAAGTTCAAGGAGTTCGCGGCGAGGACGCTGGAGGCCGGCGAGCAGGGCGCCGACGTGAAGGACGTGGACTGGGAGAGCACCTTCTTCGTCCGCCACCTCCCGGCCTCCAACCGAGCCGACCTGCCCGACCTCGACCACCACTACAGGTACGCACGCACGCGTGATTACTTAATTAACGACTGCTACTTGGTCACTAACTAATACTCCTAATATAACAAAAGAGACCAAGGGATAGCACAACATTCGACAGAAATTATTTAACAAGTAGTATTAGTCGCAAAAGTACAGAGACGATTCAAAGGCAGCCTATTGTTAGGCTCCTGGCCGAACATTTTGTATATAGTACTGCTACTAGGATATCAACAGGAGATAAGATTGCTTGCGCACATCAGAATCCTAAATTAAGCACAGTAGTGACCAAATTAAGCACAGTACTTGTATATAGTACTTCTTTTTAGCAAGTGACACTTGTTTGTCTGTTATTTCCTGATAACAAAAGCTGCTTTTTTCGTGTCGTCGTTGCAGGAGAGTGATGAAGGAGTTCGCGTCGGAGATCGAGAAGCTGGCCGAGAAGGTGCTGGACCTGCTGTGCGAGAACCTGGGCCTGGAGCAGGGCTACCTGAAGCGGGCGTTCGCCGGTTCCAGGGGACCGACGTTCGGCACCAAGGTGAGCAGCTACCCGCCGTGCCCGCGGCCGGACCTGGTGGACGGCCTCCGCGCGCACACGGACGCCGGCGGCGTGATCCTGCTGTTCCAGGACGACCAGGTCAGCGGGTTGCAGCTGCTCAAGGACGGGGCATGGGTGGACGTGCCGCCCATGCGCCACGCCATCGTCGTCAACATCGGCGACCAGCTGGAGGTGATCACCAACGGGCGGTACAAGAGCGTGATGCACCGCGTGCTCACCCGCCCCGACGGCAACCGCATGTCCATCGCCTCCTTCTACAACCCCGGCGCCGACGCCGTCATATTCCCGGCCCCGGCGCTCGTGGGCGCTGCCGACGCTGCTGAGAGGAACGAGGGCGAGGAGGGCACCGCCATGTACCCGAGGTTCGTGTTCGAGGACTACATGAACCTGTACGTGCGCCACAAGTTCGAGCCCAAGGAGCCACGGTTCAAGGCCATGAAAGCAGACGCCGCGCGCATCGCCACCGCCTGATAACTGACCGGACAAGAGTATTTGAGATGTGTTTTATTTTCTTTTGGGCGTGCCATATATCCGCTTAGCTTTATTGCTTATCAAAAATCATGGGTAATGTATTTTCGAGTCCGACTCACAGTTTCTTGTCTGCCAGAATTTGCCATGTGGTTTAGAAGAAATTGTCATGTGTGTTTGAAGAACTTGCCGTAAAAGACATTCACAAATGCCATGCTGCCCAGAACGTTCGCTGGCTATTGCGGTCCAAAATCATTACATGTAGGAGTATATAATACTGTGTGAGTTGTTAACTATGCATGCCAACAACTGGTCAATTGTTGCACTTTTTTCACAATAAATACCAACGCGCAAATTCATGGCTCCGCCAATGCAATGCCAACAATTTATCGCACCATCCATGGTGCAGTTACTGACGGGATCCGACACACCTAGTAGAATGAGTGGTGTGTCGTGATCAGTATGTGTGTACTTCCCGGGACGTGCAGTTAGTACAAAGCGAGATTTGCTACACCTACATAAGAATTCTTACCTAACTTACTATGAAGCTGCCTTGGCCTGGCTTGGTTGGAAGAAAGAAAACGCCCAAGCCCACACCATGAAATTCAGAGGGGAGGGGGGGGGGGGGGGGGGGGGGGGGGGGGGTTAGTTTAGGGGCCTCCTTTGGTTTGAGGGATTTTCACAGGGAAAGCATATGAACAAAGACCCCACAGGAAAATTTCCTATAGGTGCATTCGATTTGTAGGAAACGCGTACGGGAATTTCGTAGGAATGCTATTCATTTTCTATGTGTTTGGAGAAATCTACACACCCACTCCAATTAAACTTATTTTACGCGTATGAACGAGGCAAGACGATTTCTTAGGATTACACGTGTCATCCTATCAACTTCCTCTACTATTCCTAAATCTGATATTGTGATTTTCTCCAAACCGAATGAGGCCCAGGAAGGAACCGTAGGTTTACTAGGTCTACCATTTTTTATACAAAGCACATTCTCATATTCTTCTTTTTCCCGTTTTATATCTTGCTCGTTACGCACACGGTAAACAACAACGGGAATATATTAATATCGCGGAGATACCAATTACACCCGGCCTCTGCAACAACGTAATGTCATAAAGATATTAAGGATGCACGCAACCAAAAGACAAAAAGAAGAAGAAGAAGAAGAAGAAGAAGAAGAAGAAGAAGAAGAAGAAGAAGAAGAAGAAGAAGACTACGGTGATCAATTCCGTGTAACTGCAGCACAAACCACCACATAGACAACACCCGGAGTCCAAATTCTTCAAAAGCAATGCCTCCCAAAAGGAAACAGTACACAAGCACCGCCATCGCCCGATCCTAGATCTTAGGTTTTCACCCTGGAGAAGATTCTTGCTCGCAAAATAATGCCTTCAACAAGGTTACTGCCAGGCACAACCAAAAGGCCAGGCCTTGGGTTTTCACCCTGAAAGCTAAGACTCTGTACTCCGCCTATGCTGCCGCCCCACTTGTCAATACCATTGTTACGAGTCAAGAATGACCAAGCAAAGTCCTCATCGCCACCAAGACTCGATTCACCATTACTAGGCCTCAAACCTCAACCACCATGACGTTCTCCGCCACTATTTTCATCATGGAAATCGAAATACCAACATGTCTCATAAGGTCACCGGACAACGAAGCTTCGCGTCACGTCGTCCCGAAGCCACACGGGTTGAAATAGGATTGCACGCGATCAAATCCCATCCGATCCAGCAATTTATAGGTGCCAAAGCACCTAATAGAAATCTCCGACGGAGCCTTCGAAACTCGTCAACGACCAGATCAATAAGGGCCGGTCATCAAACAGAACCCGTCTTGGCGCAAGAAGAACCCTAGGAACGCCGTCGGAGGGGAACAGATCCACCATCAAGCCATGGACTGTAGCGTCACCGGCTGGCCCTCGTCCGAGAAAGGCCAGCACCTCGTCGTAGTGGTCCACTTCGTAGCAGAGAGTGCAAGATCTGGGCGGTAAACATATACACGATAGAAATGACACGCAGGTAAATTCTTGTGTCCCGAAAAAAGAAGAATGCATCCGTTTCTGAAAAAAAGAAGGTTCACTGTGTTTTTGTGGTGTATTCGACTACATCTAAATTCACATTTCGACTGGAAGACGGGAACCAGCTAAAACATGTTGGGGAACGTAGCAGAAATCAAAAAATTTCCTACGTATCACCAAGATCTATCTATGGAGAGACCAGCAACGAGTAGAAAGGAGAGTGCATCTACATACCCTTGTAGATCGCTAAGCGGAAGCGTTCAAGTGAACGGGGTTGATGGAGTCGTACTCGTCGTGATTCAAATCACCGATGATCAAGTGCCGAACGCACGGCACCTCCGCGTTCAACACATGTACAGCCCGGTGACGTCTCCCAAGCCTTGATCCAGCAAGGAGAGAGGGAGAGGTTTAGGAAGACTCCATCCAGCAGCAGCACAACGGCGTGGTGGTGGTGGAGGAGCGTGGTAATCCTGCAGGGCTTCGCCAAGCACCGCGATAGAGGAGGAGCACTTGGGAGAGGGAGGGCTGCGCCAGGGGCAAGGGTGAAGCTCCCATGCGCCTCCCCACTATATATAGGGGTGGAGGGGGCTGGTTTCTTGCCCTCCAAGTCCACTGGGGCGTTGGCAAAGGTGGGAGGAAGGAAATCCCATCATTTCCTTCCCCACCGATTGCTATCCCCCCTTTTTAGGGATCTTGATCTTATCCCTTTGGGATATGATCTTATTCCTTCTAAGGGGGGATCTTGGTGCGCCTTGACCAGGGGTGTGGGGCCTTTCCGCCACTACCCACGTTCATGTGGGTCCCCCCATGCAGGTGGGCCCCACTCCGGAACCTTCTAGAACCTTTCCGGTACAATACCGAAAAATCCCGAACATTTTCCGGTGGCCAAAATAGGACTTCCCATATATAAATCTTTACCTCCGGACCATTCCGGAACTCCTCGTGACGTCCGGGATCTCATCCGGGACTCCGAACAACATTCGGTAACCACATGCAAACTTCCTTTATAACCCTAGCGTCATCGAACCTTAAGTGTGTAGACCCTACGGGTTCGGGAGACATGTAGACATGACCAAGACGTTCTCCGGTCAATAACCAACAGCGGGATCTGGATACCCATGATGGCTCCCACATGTTCCACGATGATCTCATCGGATGAACCACGATGTCAAGGACTTAATCAATCCCGTATACAATTCCCTTTGTCTAGCGGTATTGTACTTGCCCGAGATTTGATCGTCGGTATCCTTATACCTTGTTCAATCTCGTTACCGGCAAGTCTCTTTACTCGTTCCGTAACACATCATCCTGTGATCAACTCCTTGGTCACATTGCGCATATGATGATGTCCTACCGAGTGGGCCCAGAGATACCTCTCCGCTTACACGGAGTGACAAATCCCAGTCTCGATTCGTGCCAACCCAACAGACACTTTCGGAGATACCTGTAATGCACCTTTATAGCCACCCAGTTACGTTGTGACGTTTGGTACACCCAAAGCACTCCTACGGTATCCGGGAGTTGCACAATCTTATGGTCTAAGGAAAAGATACTTGACATTAGAAAAGCTCTAGCAAACGAACTACACGATCTTTGTGCTATGCTTAGGATTGGGTCTTGTCCATCACATCATTCTCCTAATGATGTGATCCCGTTATCAACGACATCCAATGTCCATAGCCAGGAAACCATGACTATCTGTTGATCACAACGAGCTAGTCAACTAGAGGCTCACTAGGGACATATTGTGGTCTATGTATTCACACGTGTATTACGATTTCCGGATAATACAGTTATAGCATGAATAAAAGACAATTATCATGAACAAGGAAATATAATAATAATACTTTTATTATTGCCTCTAGGGCATATTTCCAACAGTCTCCCACTTGCACTAGAGTCAATAATCTAGTTCACATCGATATGTGATTAACACTCAAGGTCACATCCCCATGTGACTAACACCCAAAGAGTTTACTAGAGTCAATAATCTAGTTCACATTTACCATGTGATTAACACTCGATGAGTTCTGAGTTTGATCATGTTATGCTTGCAAGAGAGGTTATAGTCAATGGGTCTGAACCTTTTAGATCCGTGTGTGCTTTACAAATCTCTATGTCATCTCCTAGATGTAGCTACCACGCTCTATTTGGAGCTATTCCAAATAACTGTTCTACTTGGAGCTATGCTAAAAGTTGCTCCATTATACGTATCCGGTATCTCTACTCAGAGCTATCCGGATAGGTGTTAAGCTTGCATCGACGTAACCCTTTACGACGAACTCTTTTACCACCTCCATAATCGAGAAAATTCCTTAGTCCACTAGTTACTAAGGATAACTTTGACCGTTGTCCTGTGATCCATTCTTGGATCACTCTTGTACCCCTTGACTGACTCATGGCAAGGCACACTTCAGGTGCGGTACACAGCATAGCATACTGTAGAGAGCCTATGATAAAAGCATAGGGGACGACCTTCGTCCTTCCTCTTTCTTCTGCCGTGGTCGAGCTTTAAGTCTTAACTTCATACCTTACAACTCAGGCAAGAACTCCTTCTTTGACTGATCCATCTTGAACACCTTCAAGATTATGTCAAGGTACGTGCTCATTTAAAAGTATTATTAAGCATTTTGATCTATCTTATAGATCTTGATGCTCAATGTTCAAGTAGCTTGATCCAGGTTTTCTATTGAAAACACCTTTCAAATAACCCTATATGCTTTCTAGAAATTCTACATCATTTCTGATCAACAATATGTCAAGAACATATACTCATCAGAAATTCTATAGTGCTCCCACTCACTTCTTTGGAAATACAAGTTTCTCATAAACTTTGTACAAACCCAAAATCTTTGATCATCTCATCAAAGTGTACATTCCAACTCCGAGATGCTTACTCCAGTCGTTAGAAGGATCGCTGGAGCTAGCATACCTTTTATCATCCTTAGGATTGACAAAACTTTTCTGATTGTATCACATACAACCTTTCCTTACAAAAACTGGTAAGGAAACTTGTCTTGACATCCATCTGCCAGATTTCATAAATGCAGCCAATGCTAACATGATTCCGACGGACTTTAAGCATCGCTACGGATGAGAAAATCTCATCGTAGTCAACTCCTTGAACTTGTGAAAAAATCTTCGCCACAAGTCGAGCTTCATGGACGGTGACATTACCGTCCACGTCCGTCTTCTTCTTAAAGATCCATTTATCTCAATGGCTTGCCGATCATCAGGCAAGTCCACCAAAGTTCATGCTTTGTTTTGATACATGGATCCTATCTCGGACTTTATGGCTTCTAACCATTTGTCGGAATTTGGGCCCACCATCGCTTCTCCATAGCTCGTAGGTTCATTGTTGTCTAGCAACATGACCTTGAAGACAAGATTACTGTACCACTCTGAAGTAGTACGTATCCATGTCACCCTACAAGGTACGGTAGTGACTTGATCCGAAACTTCATGATCACTATCATAAGCTTCTACTTCAATTGGTGTAGGTGCCACAGGAACAACTTCCCGTGCCCTGCTACACACTTGTTGAAGTGACGGTTCAATAACCTCATCAAGTCTCCACTATCCTCCCACTCAACTCTTTCGAGAGAAATCTTTCCTTGAGAAAGGACCCGATTCAAGAAGCAATCCATATTGCTTTCGGATCTGAATTAGGAGGTATACCCAACTTTTTTGGGTGTCCTATGAAGATGCATTTTATCCGCTTTGGGTTCGAGCTTATCAATCCTGAAACTTTTTCACATAAGCATCGCAGCCCCAAACCTTTAAGAAACGACAACTTAGGTTTCTCTAAACCATAATTCATACGGTGTCATCTCAACGGAATTACGTGGTGCCCTATCTAAAGTGAATGTGGTTGTCTCTAATGCCTAACCCATGAACGATAGTGGTAACTCGATAAGAGACATCATGGTATGCATCATATCCAATAGGGTGCAGTTATGATGTTCGGACACACCATCAAACTATGGTGTTCAAGGCGGTATTAATTGTGAAACAATTTCCACAATGTCATAATTGTGTGCCAAAGCTTGTAACTCAGATACTCATCTCTATGATCATATCATAGACATTTCATCCTCTTGTCACGATGATCTTCTACTTCACTCTGAAATTTCTTGAACCATTCAATAATTCAGACTTGTGTTTCATCAAGTAAATATTCTCAACATCTACTCGAATCATCTGTGAAGTAAGAACATAACGATATTCACTGCATTCCTCAACACTCATTGGACTGCACACATCAAAATGTGTTACTTCCAACAAGTTTCTATCTTGTTCCATTTTACTGAAACCGAGGATTTCAGTCATCTTGCCCATGTGGTATGATTGCATGTCTCAAGTGATTCAAGATCAAGTGAGTTCAAACGGTCCATTTGCATGGAGTTTCTTCATGCATATACACCAATAGACATGGTTCGCATGTCTCAAACTTTTCAGAAATGAGTGAGCCCAAAGATCCATCAATATGGAGCTTCTTCATGCGTTTTACACCAATATGACTTATATGGCAGTGCCACAAGTAAGTGGTACTATCATTACTATCTTATACCTTTTGGCATGAAAATGTGTATCACTACAACCGAGATTCAATAAACCATTCCTTTAGGTGCAAGACCATTGAAGGTATTATTCAAATAAATAGAGTAACCATTATTCTCCTTAAATGAATAACCGTATTGCGATAGACATAATCCAATCATGTCTATGCTCAATGCAAACACCAAATCTCGATGGTAGAGGGAGCGTGCGATGCTTGATCACATCAACCTTGGAAACACTTCCAACACATATCGTCAGCTCACCTTTAGCTAGTCTCCGTTTATTCCGTAGCTTTTATTTCGAGTTACTAACACTTAGCAACCGAACCGGTATCCAACACCCTGGTGCTACTAGGAGTACTAGTGAAGTACACATTAACATAATGTATATCCAATATACTTCTATCGACCTTGCCAGCCTTCTCATCTACGAAGTATCTAGGGTAATGCTGCTCCAGTGGCTGTTCCCCTTATTACAGAAGCACTTAGTCTCGGGTTTGGGTTCAACCTTGGGTTTCTTTATTAGAGCAGCAGCTGATTTGCTGTTTCATGAAGTATCCCTTCTTGCCCTTGCCCTTCTTGAAACTAGTGGTTTCACCAACCATCAACAATTGATGCTCCTTCTTGATTTCTACTTTCGCAGTGTCAAACATCACGAATACCTCAAGGATCATCATATCTATCCCTGAAATGTTATAGTTCATCACGAAGTTCTAGTAGCTTGGTGGCAATGACTTTTGGAGAAACATCACTATCTCATCTGGAAGATCAACTCCCACTCGATTCAAGTGATTGTTGTACTCAGACAATCTGAGCACAAGCACAACAATTGAGCTTTTCTCCATTAGTTTGCAGGTTAAGAAAATCGTCGGAGGTCTTATACCTCTTGACGTGGGCACGAGCCTGAAATCTTAATTTCAGCCCTCAAAACATCTCATATGTTCCGCGACATTTCGAAAAACGTCTTTGGTGCCTCAACTCTAAACCGTTTCATTGAACTATCACGTAGTTATCAAAACGTGTATGTCTGATGTTCATAACATCCACAAACGACGTTTGGGGTTCAGCACACTGAGCGGTGCATTAAGCTTTCTACTGTCCGCATAAGTGCTACTATCAACTTTCAACTATATTTTCTCTAGGAACATATCTAAACAGTAGAACTATAGCGTGAGCTACGACATAATTTGCAAAAGGTCTTTTTGACTATGTTCAGGATAATTAAGTTCATCTTATGAACTCCCACTCAGATAGACATCCCTCTGGTCATCTAAGTGATCACATGATCCGAGTCAAACTAGCCCGTGTCCGATCATCACGTGAGACGGACTAGCCAACGTCGGTGAACATCTTCATGTTGATCGTATCTACTATACGACTCATGCTCGACCTTTCGGTCTCCGTGTTCCGAGGCCATGTCTGTACATGCTAGGCTCGTCAAGTTAACCCTAAGTGTTTTCGCTGTGTAAATCTGTCTTACACCCGTTGTATGTGAACGTAAGGATCCATCACACCCGATCATCACGTGGTGCTTAGAAACGACGAACTGTAGCAACGGTGCACAGTTAGGGGAGAACACTTCTTGAAATTTTTGTAAGGGATCATCTTATTTACTACCGTCGTCCTAAGTAAACAAGATGCATAAACATGATAAACATCACATGCAATCAAATAGTGACATGATATGGCCAATATCATTTTGCTCCTTTTGATCTCCATCTTCGGGGCTCCATGATCATCATCGTCACCGGCATGACACCATGATCATGATCTCCATCATCGTGTCTCCATGAAGTCGTCTCGCCAACTTATTACTTCTACTACTATGGCTACTGGTTAGCAATAAAGTAAAGTAATTACATGGCGTTGTTCAATGACACGCAGGTCATACAATAAATTAAGACAACTCCTATGGCTCCTGCCGGTTGTCATACTCATCGACATGCAAGTCGTGATTCCTATTACAAGAACATGATCAATCTCATACATCACATATATTATTCATCACATCCTTTGGCCATTTCACATCACAAAGCATACCCTGCAAAAACAAGTTAGACGTCCTCTAATTGTTGTTTGCATGTTTTACGTGGCTGCTATGGGTTTCTAGCAAGAACGTTTCTTACCTACGCAAAACCACAACGTGATATGTCAATTGCTATTTACCCTTCATAAGGACCCTTTTCATCGAATCCGTTCCGACTAAAGTGGGAGAGACTGGCACCCGCTAGCCACCTTATGCACCAAGTGCATGTCAATCGGTGGAACCTGTCTCACGTAAGAGTACGTGTAAGGTCGGTCCGGGCCGCTTCATCCCACAATACCGTCGAAACAAGATTTGACTAGTAACGGTAAGCATATTGAACAAAATCAATGCCCACAACTACTTTGTGTTCTACTCGTGCAAAGAATCTACGCAATAGACCTAGCTCATGATGCCACTGTTGGGGAACGTAGCAGAAATTCAAAAAATTTCCTACGTATCACCAAGATCTATCTATGGAGAGACCAGCAACGAGTAGAAAGGAGAGTGCATCTACATACCCTTGTAGATCGCTAAGCGGAAGCATTCAAGTGAACGGGGTTGATGGAGTCATACTCGTCATGATTCAAATCACCGATGATCAAGTGCCGAACGCACGGCACCTCCGCGTTCAACACACGTACAGCCCGGTGACGTCTCCCGAGCCTTGATCCAGCAAGGAGAGAGGGAGAGGTTGAGGAAGACTCCATCCAGCAGCAGCACAATGGCGTGGTGGTGGTGGAGGAGCGTGGCAATCCTGCAGGGCTTCGCCAAGCACCGCGAGAGAGGAGGAGCACTTGGGAGAGGGAGGGCTGCGCCAGGGGCAAGGGTGAAGCTCCCATGCGCCTCCCCACTATATATAGGGGTGGAGGGGGCTGGTTTCTTGCCCTCCAAGTCCATTGGGGCGTTGGCAAAGGTGGGAGGAAGGAAATCCCATCATTTCCTTCCCCACCGATTGCTATCCCCCCTTTTTAGGGATCTTGATCTTATCCCTTTGGGATATGATCTTATTCTTTCTAAGGGGGGATCTTGGTGCGCCTTGACCAGGGGTGTGGGGCCTTTCCGCCACTACCCACGTTCATGTGGGTCCCCCCATGCAGGTGGGCCCCACTCCGGAACCTTCTAGAACCTTCCCGGTACAATACCGAAAAATCCCGAACATTTTCCGGTGGCCAAAATAGGACTTCCCATATATAAATCTTTACCTCCGGACCATTCCGGAACTCCTCGTGACGTCCGGGATCTCATCCGGGACTCCGAACAACATTCAGTAACCACATGCAAACTTCCTTTATAACCCTAGCGTCATCGAACCTTAAGTGTGTAGACCCTACGGGTTCGGGAGACATGCAGACATGACCGAGACGTTCTCCGGTCAATAACCAACAGCGGGATCTGGATACCCATGATGGCTCCCACATGTTCCACGATGATCTCATCGGATGAACCACGATGTCAAGGACTTAATCAATCCCGTATACAATTCCCTTTGTCTAGCGGTATTGTACTTGCCCGAGATTCGATCGTCGGTATCCTTATACCTTGTTCAATCTCGTTACCGGCAAGTCTCTTTACTCGTTCCGTAACACATCATCCCGTGATCAACTCCTTGGTCACATTGCGCATATGATGATGTCCTACCGAGTGGGCCCAGAGATACCTCTCCGCTTACACGGAGTGACAAATCCCAGTCTCGATTCGTGCCAACCCAACAGACACTTTCGGAGATACCTGTAATGCACCTTTATAGCCACCCAGTTACGTTGTGACGTTTGGTACACCCAAAGCACTCCTACGGTATCCGGGAGTTGCACAATCTCATGGTCTAAGGAAAAGATACTTGACATTAGAAAAGCTCTAGCAAACGAACTACACGATCTTTGTGCTATGCTTAGGATTGGGTCTTGTCCATCACATCATTCTCCTAATGATGTGATCCCGTTATCAACGACATCCGATGTCCATAGCCAGGAAACCATGACTATCTGTTGATCACAACGAGCTAGTCAACTAGAGGCTCACTAGGGACATATTGTGGTCTATGTATTCACACGTGTATTACGATTTCCGGATAATACAGTTATAGCATGAATAAAAGACAATTATCATGAACAAGGAATATAATAATAATACTTTTATTATTGCCTCTAGGGCATATTTCCAACAAAACGTGCACACGGGAGGCATGATATTGGCCCTGTTTGGATACGTGCGTTAGAGCTAGTTTTGGTTAGTTTGGGCTGAAATGACCCTAAAATGTCCAAACAGGAGGGGTTAGTTTGAGTTAGTTGGATCTAACGCAACTAAAAAATCTAGCCCGTGGAGAGGTGCTTATTGGATTAGTTCTCCCTGGGCCCAGTGAAAGAAACTAAAAAAATTATAACCCAATGCCTAGTTCCTCTGCATCCTCATGGCCAGAAGACGAACCTATTGTTCAAGATATCAACATGAATGCCTTCCGTGAAGAGTTAGCTCATGCTTTGTTTCGTGGAGTGTTTTTCTTTAAGCTTGATTGACGACTTAAATGTTTAAGTGGGACATCTCATTTGTATGGAAAAAATGTAACTGATCATGTTTTGGACCCTTGATTTGTAAAGATCATTTGTTTATGTCAATTGCGAGCGGGACGAGGTCACATAAGAGCCGGCCACACCAAATTCGGCAGAAAAGAGCGTCTAAAGGGGCCAAATGATTGAGAAGGTGCATTCATTGTTAATCTAACCTGTCATCCAAACACCTCTTTGGTTAGAATTAGTGCAGGCTTAGTTCAGGATTAGAATCTAACTCTAACATTTTACCGAGTTAGAGTATTCAAACAGGGCCATTGTATGCAGGCATGGCCGCTGATGAAGCCATGTACCTAGGGTAGGGTCATGGACCTGTCCAATGTACCCTCCCCAAGGACATCTTTAGAAGAAACTGCCTTTCAGTCGACCTGGAAGGATTCCACTCGACGGACTCGAAGAAACTCGACCATGAAGCCACTCACTCGACCACCAGGAGATCTAGAGTCGCTCCACACACAAACGGTCTGTTATTAAGTAGTCTTTATGGTCATGATAGCACTTTATGTATCGCGTTACCAGTAACGCCCGACCTTAATGTACATTGAATCCTTCATTACGTGGGCTGGCTGGGGTCCTGGTGCACTCTATATAAGCCACCCCCCTCCACAGGTAGAAGGGTTCGCACCTCTGTAACTCATACGCATATAATCCAGTCGACCGCCTCCAGGCTCCGAGACGTAGGGATGTTACTTCCTCCGAGAAGGGCCTGAACTCGTAAATCCCTTGCGTACACAACTACTCCATAGCTAGGATCTTGCCTCCCCATACCTACCCCCCTATTCTACTGTCAGGCTTAGAACCACGACAGTTGGCGCCCACCGTGGGGCGGGTGTCTTAGCGACTTATTGGAGAAGTTGCAATTGTTCCGATTGCCTTCATCATGGTTTCTAGTGGAGTTTTGGTTGAGGGCCATGAGATCCGTCTCGGCGCCCTCACGTTCATCGCCGACGACTCCGCTTGGCTCCAGGAGGCTCCACTCAACATCGACGCGCTCCCAGTCCGCGGGGCGACACACTTTCGCGCATGTGTCCGCGGCGTCCTGCTGCGGCAACCGTCGGCCCCGTATCGGTCGACCCCTGCATCGTCCTCCCTCCCTTTCTCCCGCCAGCGCAAGCGCTCCGGTCAGTCGAGGCTTCAGCGGTGGGTGAGGCACGCAGTGGCCCGCCAGTCGGCCACCCCCCAAATCGCGGCAATCGAGCCCGACGAATCTCTCTACGGCCTGTTCGATCTGTCGACTGGCTCCATAGAGACTGCATCCGAGTGCGACAGCAGTGATCCAGCGGCGGAGGTCTTGATGGTCAATGGACCGCGTAGTCCTCCCGTCTTCCCCCACACCGACTGAGGGGGCGGCAGAGGCGACCCAGCGCAGGTCCACGAAGAGTATCAACCCGAACCACTCACTTCGCTGCAAAGGGAAGATCTTCGCCGCCGGAACATGGATGCTCTGCATACTCCTATCGTAGGAGCAACCCCCGAGGCTCGCGCCCTAGAGGACGCGCGTTTGGCCAACTTGGCTGAGCGCACTCGACTGGAGAACCTCCAACGAGCACTCGACGAACGTGCACGGCAACGAGTACCAGACTCCAGTCGACGTCAGCTCTTTCCACCATTGACTCAGGTATATCGAACTCCGATTCAGAATCTAGCAGCTGTAGCCTGTATAGCAGAGTCGATTCAGCCCTCTCAGTCAGAGGCTGGCAGAGGCTTGATGCAGATCAGAGATTTACTCCGGGCAGCGGGAGATCAAAATTCAGCTATATCGCAGTCGCGTAATAGGATTCACAGCCGATCCGTCGTTGTGAATACAGTCCAGTCGGCCCATAGCCCAAGATCGCCCCTGCGATGTGAGGGACGTGGAGGTCGACGTGATCAGTATGATGACCGATTCGATCGCGATGATCAGTGTCGAGTGCCCACTCCTCCCCCAAGGGATGGGTCGTACGCCCCTCGACAGCAAGATGACAGGTGCCAGCACAGTGTTGGACGAAGGGTTCCAGTCGACCCCAGAGAACCAGGCTTTGATGCGAGATCCATTATCGTTCAGGGTTTGGTCGACCAGAACAGAGCTCATCGAGAAGGTCATGATAGAGATGTGCCCACCAGCAGCAGAGTTCATGTTTCAGGACCATAGTATTTTAGCAGAGCCATCAGGGCCGCGGTGATCCCTCCCAACTTCAGGTTGGCGACTGGAGTTAGTAAGTTCACTGGTGAGTCCAAGCCCGATACTTGGCTAGAGGACTACCGAGTGGCTGTTCAGATTGGCGGCGGCAATGATGAGGTGGCCATGAAACACCTACCTCTTATGTTGGAGGGCTCGGCCAGAGCATGGCTGAATCAGTTGGCACCAAGCAGCATTTACACTTGGAAAGATCTTGCCCGAGTGTTTGTCAGGACATTTGAAGCAACTTGCAAGCGACCAACAGGTTTGACAGAGCTGCAGGTTTGCGTGCAAAAGTCGAATGAGACCCTGAGGGATTACATCCAGAGGTGGATCACATTGGATCACACAGTGGAGAATGTATCTGATCACCAAGCAGTCTGTGCCTTCAAGGAAGGCGTTAAGAACAGGGAGTTAAGTTTGAAGTTCGGTCGGACCGGAGACATGACTCTGAGTCGAATGATGGAGATTCCCACCAAATATGCCAATGGTGAAGAAGAGGATCGACTGTGGAGTGGCAAGTACAAGCCGACTGCTCATGAAACCGGAGGAGGGAACTCCAGTCGGAAGCACAAGTGGAAAGCCGAGCCAGCTGCTCCTGGAGAAGCCTTGGCCGTGACTCAGGGCAAGTTTTAAGGGAAGCCCAAAGGATCTTGGAACCCCAAGAAGGTGAAGGACAAGGAAGGAAACAACGTGATGGATTTGCCATGCCACATCCACACGAAGAAAGACGAGGAGGGTAACTTCATTTACCCGAAACATACCACTCGCCAGTGCTGACTCTTAATCCAGCAGTTTCAGGGGAAACAACCCAAGGATAAGGAAAAGGAGTCGGACAAGGTTGAGGACAAAGAGGGCAGTGATGGAGGATACCCCCATGTCAATTCCACCCTGATGATTTTTGCTGATGTTGAGAGCAAAAGTCGATTGAAAGTTATCAACCGTGAGGTGAATATGGTTGCTCCGGTGACACCCAGTTATCTGAAATGGTCCCAGACCGCCATCACGTTCGACCAGTCTGATCATGCGACACACATAGCCACCCCTGGGAGGCAAGCTTTGGTGGTCGACCCAGTCGTCGAAGGCACTCGACTGACTAAGGTTCTGATGGATGGTGGCAGCGGCATGAATATATTGTATGCGGAGACGCTGAAGGGAATGGGCATTCCGATGTCCAGACTCAGTTCCAGCAACATGAGTGTCCATGGAGTCATTCCTGGGAAGAAGGCCGAGTCACTCGGCCAAATTGCTCTTGATGTGGTTTTCGGCGATTCAAAGCATTTCCGCAAATAAAAGTTAACATTTGAAGTTGTGGATTTCCAGAGTGCTTATCACACTATTTTAGGCAGGCCAGCTTATGCACGATTCATGGCTCGACCATGTTACGTGTACCCCAAATTGAAGATGCCTGGTCCCAAGGGTGTAATCACCATCACTGGTAATCGGAAAAAGCCAGAAGAGTGCTTTCAGAACGGCTCAAAGATTGCCGATGCTCAGATAACAGTGGTGGAGCTGCAGGAATACCAGAAGAATGTAGATCCGAGTGATTTGTTGCGGGCCAAGAAGCCCGCCATAGAGTCAGCGTTCCAGTCGTCTGGTGAGACGAAGCCCGTTCACATTCACCCGACCGATCCCAGTGCTGCTCCGACTCATATCTCCACAACACTCGACTCTAATTAGGAAGAAGCGCTCATCCAGTTCCTCCGTGAGAACTGGGACATCTTCGCATGGAAGCCTGCTGACATGCCGGGTGTTCCCAGGGGGCTGGCTCAGCATCGTCTATGAGTCAACTCAAAAGTGAAACCTGTCAAAGAACATCTTCGACGGTCCGCCGTCCAGAAGAGAAAGGCCATTGGCGAGGAGGTGGCTCGGCTCCTGGCAGCAGAGTTTATCCGAGAAATTTACCACTCTGAGTGGCTCGCCAATGTTGTCATGGTCCCCAAGAAGGACAAGTCACTTTGCATGTGCATTGATTTCAAACATATCAATCGGGCCTGCCCGAAAGATCATTTTCCTCTCCCCCGCATCGACCAAATAGTCGATTCAACTACGGGATGTGAGCGCCTGTCTTTTTTAGACGCTTATTTCGGTTACCATCAGATCCGTCTATATGGACCCAACGAAATCAAAACAGCTTTCATCACTCCATTCGGGTGCTTCTGCTATGTCACCATGACATTCGGCCTCAAGAATGCCAGAGCCACGTTCATGAGGATGATTCAGAAGTGTTTACTCACTCAAATCAGTCGGAACGTGGAAGCATACATGGATGATATTGTGGTCAAATCACGGAAGGGTTTCGACCTATTGACTGACCTAGCTGAAACATTTGCCAATCTCAGGAGGTATGATATCAAGCTTAATCCATCAAAGTGCACATTCGCAGTTCCTGGCGGAAAGTTACTCGGTTTTCTCGTTTCCGAACGAGGAATCGACGCCAACCCAGAAAAAGTTGGCACTATACTCCGAATGAAACGCCTCGTGCGTGTGCACGATGTCCAGAAGCTTACTGGATGCTTGGCCGCGTTAAGTCGATTCATTTCTCGCCTCGGTGAAAAGGCATTGCCTCTTTACCGACTGATGAAGAAGTTGAACAAGTTCGAGTGGACTCCAGAGGCTGATGCAACGTTTGCAGAGCTAAAAGCTCTGCTCTCCACCCAGCCGGTGCTTGCTGCTCCAATCAGCAAAGAGCATTTGTTGCTTTACATTGCAGCCATAGGACAAGTCGTCAGCATAGTACTTACGGTCAAGCGGGAAGAAGAAGGGAAAGCCTTCAAAGTTCAGCGCCCAGTATATTATCTTTCTGAAGTGTTGACCCCATTGTCTGTGTCAAAACCGATGGATCTCGGGTAGGGGGTCCCAAACTGTGCGTCTAGGTGGATGGTAACAGGAGACAAGGGACACAATGTTTTTACCCAGGTTCGGGCCCTCTCGGTGGAGGTAAAACCCTACTCCTGCTTGATTAATATTGATGATATGGGTAGTACAAGAGTAGATCTACCACGAGATCAGAGAGGCTAAACCCTAGAAGCTAGCCTATGGTATGATTGTGTTGGGGAACGTAGTAATTTCAAAAAAAAATCCTACGCACACGCAAGATCATGGTGATGCATCGCAACGAGAGGGGAGAGTATTGTCCACGTACCCTCGTAGACTGAAAGCGGAAGCGTTATGACAATGCGGTTGATGTAGTCGTACGTCTTTACGATCCGACCGATCCGAGTACCGAACGTACGGCACCTCCGAGTTCAGCACACGTTCAGCTCGATGACGATCCCCGGACTCCGATCCAGCAGGGTGTCGGGGATGAGTTCCGTCAGCACGACGGCGTGGTGACGATGATGATGTTCTACCGATGCAGGGCTTCGCCTAAGCACCGCAACGATATGACCAAGGTGGAATATGGTGGAGGGGGGCACCGCACACGGCTAAGGAACAATCACAAAGATCAACTTGTGTCTCATGGGGTGTCCCCCTGCCCCCGTATATAAAGGAGCAAGGGAGGAGGAGGCCGGCCCTAGGAGGAGGGCGCGCCAAGGGAGTCCTACTCCCACCGGGAGTAGGACTCCTTTTTTCCTAGTCCAACTAGGAGAAGGGGGGAAAGGAGGGAAGTGGAGAAGGAAGGGAGAGGGGGGCCGCGCCCCAAACCGCTTGTCCAATTCGGACTGGGCTTGGGAGGGGTGCGCGCCACCTCCTGGCTCCTTCCCACTAAGGCCCATTAAGGCCCAATACTCTTCCGCGTATTCCCGTAACTCCCGAGTACTCCGAAAAATACCCGAATCACTCGGAACCTTTCCGAACTCCGAATATAGTCGTCCAATATATCGATCTTTACGTCTCGACCATTTCGAGACTCCTCGTCATGTCCCCGATCTCATATGGGACTCAGAACTCCTTCGGTACATCAAAACTCATAAACTCATAATATAATTGTCATCGATACCTTAAGCGTGCGGACCCTACGGGTTCGAGAACAATGTAGACATGACCAAGACACGTCTCCGGTCAATAACCAATAGCGGAACCTGGATGCTCATATTGGCTCCCACATATTCTACGAAGATCTTTATCGGTCAAACCGCATAACAACATACGTTGTTCCCTTTGTCATCAGTATGTTACTTGCCCGAGATTCGATCGTCGGTATCCAATACCTAGTTCAATCTCGTTACCGGCAAGTCTCTTTACTCGTTACGTAATGCATCATTCCGTAACTAACTCATTAGTTACATTGCTTGCAAGGCTTATAGTCATGTGCATTACCGAGAGGGCCAAGAGATACCTCTCCGACAATCGGAGTGACAAATCCTAATCTCGAAATACGCCAACCCAACATGTACCTTCGGAGACACCTGTAGAGCTCCTTTATAATCACCCAGTTACGTTGTGACGTTTGGTAGCACACAAAGTGTTCCTCCGGTAAACGGGAGTTGCATAATCTCATAGTCATAGGAACATGTATAAGTCATGAAGAAAGTAATAGCAACATACTAAACGATCAAGTGCTAAGCTAACGGAATGGGTCAAGTCAATCACATCATTCTCCTAATGATGTGATCCCGTTAATCAAATGGCAACTCTTTTGTCCATGGCTAGGAAACATAACCATTTTTGATAAACGAGCTAGTCAAGTAGAGGCATACTAGTGACACTATGTTTGTCTATGTATTCACACATGTATTATGTTTCCAGTTAATACAATTCTAGCATGAATAATAAACATTTATCATGATATAAGGAAATAAATAATAACTTTAGTATTGCCTCTAGGGCATATTTCCTTCAGTCTCCCACTTGCACTAGAGTAAATAATCTAGTTCACATCGCCATGTGCTTTAACACCAATATTCACATATGTATGTGATTAACACCCATAGTTCACATCATCATGTGATCAACACCCAAAGGGTTTACTAGAGTCAATAATCTAGTTCACATTGCTATGTGATTAACACCCAAAGAGTACTAAGGTATGATCATGTTTTGCTTGTGAGAGAAGTTTAGTCAACAAGTCTGTCACATTCAGAGCCGTATGTATTTTGCAAATATTTTATGTCTACAATGCTCTGCACGGAGCTACTCTAATTGCTCCCACTTTCAATATGTATCCAGATTAAGACTTAAAGTCATCTGGACCAGTGCCAAAACTTGCATCAATGTAACCCTTTACGACGAACCTTTTGTCACCCCCATAATCGAGAAATATATCCTTATTCCAATAAGGATAATTTTGACCAATGTCCAGTGATCTACTCCTAGATCACTATTGTACTCCCTTGTCAAACCAGGGCAGAGTATACAATAGGTCTGGTCCATATCATGGCATACTTTTATAAAACCTATGACTGATGCATAGGGAATGACTTTCATTCTCTTTCTATTTTCTGCTGTGGTCGGGATTTGAGTCTTACTCAATTTCATACCTTTGCAACATAGGCAAGAACTCTTTCTTTGACTGTTCCATTTTGAACTACTTCAAAATCTTGTCAAGGTATGTACTCATTGAAAAACTTATCAAGTGTCTTGATCTATCTCAATAGATCTTGATGCTCAATATGTAAGTAGCTTTGCCAAGGTCTTGCTTTGAAAAACTCTTTTTAAAGTATCCTTTCATGCTATCCAGAATTTTTATATCATTTCCAATCAACAATATGCCATCTACATATAATATTAGAAATGCTACAGAGCTCCCACTCACTTTCTTGTAAATACAGGCTTCTCAAAAAAAGTCTGTATAAAACCATATGCTTTGATCAACTCATCAAAGCGTATATTCCAACTCCGAGAGGCTTGCACCAGTCCATAAACGGATCGCTGGAGCTTGCACACTTTGTTACTACCTTTAGGATTGACAAAACCTTCTGGTTGCATCATATACAACTCTTATTTAAGAAAACCATTAAGGAATGCAGTTTTGACATCCATTTGCCAGATTTCATAAAATGTGGCAATTGCTAACATGGTTCGGACAGATTTAAGCATCGCTACAGTTGAGAAAATCTCATTGTAGTCAACACCTTGAACTTGTCAAAAACCTTTTTGCGACAAGTCGAGCTTTGTAGATAGTAACACTACTATCAACGTCCGTCTTCCTCTTGAAGATCCATTTATTTTCTATGGTTTGCCGATCATCGGGCAAGTCCACCAAAGTCCACACTTTGTTCTCATACGTGGATCCTATCTCAGATTTCATGGCCTCCAGCCATTTTGCGGAATCTGGGCTCATCATCACTTCCACATAGTTCGTAGGTTTATCATGGTCTAGTAACATGACTTTCAGAACAGGATTACCGTACCACTCTGGTGCGGACCGTACTCTTGAAGACCTACGAAGTTCTGTAGTAACTTGATCTGAAGTTTCATGATCATCATCATTAGCTTTCTCACTAATTGGTGTAGGAATCACTGGAACTGATTTCAGTGATGAACTATTTTCCAATTCGGGAGAAGGTACAAATTACCTCATCAAGTTCTACTTTCCTCCCACTCACTTCTTTCGAGAGAAACTCCTTCTCTAGAAAGGATCCGTTTTTAGCAACGAATCTTGCCTTCGGGTCTGTGATAGAAGGTGTACCCAATAGTTTCCTTTGGGTATTCTATGAAGATGCACTTCTCCGATTTGGGTTTGAGCTTATCAGGATGAAACTTTTTCACATAAGCATCGCAACTCCAAGCTTTAAGAAACGACAACTTGGGTTTCTTGCTAAACCACAGTTCATATAGTGTCGTCTCAACGGATTTAGATGGTGCCCTTTTAACGTGAATGCAGCTGTCTCTAATGCATAACCCCAAAACGATAATGGTAAATCAATAAGAGACATCATAGATCGCACCATATCCAATAAAGTGCGGTTACGACGTTCGGACACACCATAACGTTGTGGTGTTCCAGGTGGCGTGAGCTATGAAACTATTCCACATTGTTTTAATTGAAGACCAAACTCGTAACTCAAATATTCGTCTCCGCGATCAGATCGCAGAAACTTTATTTTCTTGTTACGATGATTTTTCCACTTCACTCTAAAATTCTTTGAACCTTTCAACTATTTCAGACTTATGTTTCATCAAGTAGATATACCCATATCTGCTCAAATCATCTTATGAAGGTCAGAAAATAACGATACTTGCCACGAGCATCAACACTCATTGGATCGCATACATTGGTATGTATTATTTCCAATAAGTCAGTAGCTTGTTCCATTGTTCCGGAGAACGGAGTTTTAGTCATCTTGCCCAAAAGGCACGGTTCGCAAGCATCAAATGATTCATAACCAAGTGATTCCGAAAATCCATCTTTATGGAGTTTCTTCATGCGCTTTACACCGATATGACCCAAACGGCAGTGCCACAAATAAGTTGCACTATCATTATTAAGTTTGCATCTTTTGGCATCAATATTATGAATATGTGTATCACTACGATCGAGATCCAACAAACTATTTTCATTGGGTGTATGACCATTGAAGGTTTTATTCATTTAAACAGAACAACAATTATTCTCTGACTTTAAATAAATAACCATATTGCAATAAACATGATCAAATCATATTCATGCTCAACGCAAACGCCAAATAACATTTATTTAGGTTTAACACTAATCTCGAAATTATAGGGAGTGTGTGATGATGATTATATCAATCTTGGAACTACTTCCAACACTCATCGTCACTTCTCCTCAACTAGTCTCTGTTTATTATGTAACTCCTGTTTCGAGTTACTAATCTTAGCAACCGAACAAGTATCAAATACTCAGGGGCTACTATAAACACTAGTAAGGCACACATCAATAACCTGTATATCAAATATACCCTTGTTCACTTTGCCATCCTTCTTATCCACCAAATATTCAAGGTATTTCCGCTTCCAGTGACCATTTCCTTTGCAGTGTAAGCACTCAGTTTCAGGCTTTGGTCCAGCTTTGGTCTTCTTCACGGGAGTGACAACTTGTTTTCCATTCTACTTGAAGTTTCCCTTTCTTTCCCTTCGCCCTTTTCTTGAAACTAGTGGTCTTGTCAATCATCAACACTTGATGCTCTTTCTTGATTTCTACCTTCGTCGATTTCAACATCACGAAGAGCTCGGGAATTGTTTGCGTCATCCCTTGCATATTATAGTTCATCACGAAGTTCTAGTAACTTAGTGATGGTGACTAGAGAATTCTGTCAATCACTATCTTATCTGGAAGATTAACTCCCACTTGATTCAAGCGATTGAAGTACCTAGACAATCTAAGAACATGCTCACTAGTTGAGCGATTCTCCTCCATCTTTTAGCTATAGAACTTGTTGGAGACTTCATATCTCTCAACTCGGGTATTTGCTTGAAATATTAACTTCAATACCCGGAACATCATATATGGTCCATGACGTTCAAAACGTCTTTGAAGTCCCGATTCTAAGCCGTTAAGCATGGTGCACTAAACTATCAAGTAGTCATCATTTTGAGCTAGCCAAACGTTCATAACGTCTGCATCTGCTCCTGCAATAGGTCTGTCACCTAGCGGTACATTAAGGACATAATTCTTCTGTACAGCAATGAGGATAAACCTCGGATCATGGATCCAATCCGCATCATTGCTACTAACATCTTTCAACACAGTTTTCTCTAGGAACATATCAAAATAAACATATGAAAGCAACAACACGAGCTATTGATCTACAACGTAATTTTCAAAATACTACCAGGACTAAGTTCATGATAAATTTAAGTTCAATTAATCATATTACTTAAGAACTACCACTTAGACAGACATCTCTCTAGTCATCTAAGTGATCACGTGATCCAAATCAACTAAACCATGTCCGATCATCACGTGAGATGGAGTAGTTTCAATGGTGAACATCACTATGTTGATCATATCTACTATATGATTCACGTTCTACCTTTCGGTCTCCGTGTTCCGAGGCCATATCTATTATATGCTAGGCTCGTCAAGTTTAACCTGAGTATTCCGCGTGTGCAAATATTTTGCACCCGTTGTATTTGAACGTAGAGCCTATCATACCCGATCATCACGTGGTGTCTTAGCACGAAGAACTTTCGCAACGGTGCATACTCAGGGAGAACACTTCTTGATAATTAGTGAGAGATCATCTTAAAATGCAACCGTCAAACAAAACAGAATAAGATGTATAACAGATAAACATCATATGCAATCAAAATATGTGACATGATATGGCCATGATCATCTTGCGCCTTTGATCTCCATCTCCAAAGTATTGTCATGATCTCTATCGTCACCGGCACGACACCATGATCTTCATCATCTTGATCTATATCAATGTGTCGTCACATGGTCGTCTCGCCAACTATTGCTCTTGCAACTATTGCTATCGCACAGCGATAAAGTAAAGCAATTATTTGGCACTTGCATCTTATGCAACAAAGAGACAACCATAGGACTTCTGCCAGTTGCCGATAACTCCAACAAAACATGATCATCTCATATAACAACTTATATCTCATCATGTCTTGACCATATCACATCACAACATGCCCTGCAAAAACAAGTTAGACGTCCTCTACTTTGTTGTTGCAAGTTTTACGTGGCTGCTACGGGCTGAGCAAGAACCGTTCTTACCTACGCATCAAAACCACAACGATAGTTCGTCAAGTTGGTGCCGTTTTAACCTTCGCAAGGACCGGGCGTAGCCACACTCGGTTCAACTAAAGTTGGAGAATCTGACATCTGCTAGTCACCTGTGTGCAAAGCACGGCGGTAAAACCAGCCTCGCGTAAGCGTACGCGTAATGTCGGTCCGGGCCGCTTCATCCAACAATACCGCTGAACCAAAGTATGACATGCTGGTAAGCAGTATGACTTGTATTGCCCACAACTCACTTGTGTTCTACTCGTGCATATAACATCAACGCATAAAACCTAGGCTCTTATACCACTGTTGGGGAACATAGTAATTTCAAAAAAAATTCCTACACACACGCAAGATCATGGTGATGCATAGCAACGAGAGGGGAGAGTATTGTCCACGTACCCTCGTAGACCGAAAGCGGAAGTGTTATGACAACGCGGTTGATGTAGTCGTACGTCTTTACGATCCGACCGATCCGAGTACCGAACATACGGCACCTCCGAGTTCAGCACACGTTCATCTCGATGACGATCCCCGGACTCCGATCCAGTAGGGTGTCGGGGATGAGTTCCGTCAGCACGATGATGTGGTGACGATGATGATGTTCTACCGACGCAGGGCTTCGCCTAAGCACCGCAACGATATGACCGAGGTGGAATATGGTGCAGGGGGGAACCGCACACGGCTAAGGAACGATCACGAAGATCAACTTGTGTCTCAAGGGGTGCCCCCTGCCCCCGTATATAAAGGAGCAAGGGAGGAGGAGGCCGGCCCTAGGAGGAGGGCGCGCCAGGGAAAGTCCTACTCCCACCGGGAGTAGGACTCCTTCTTTCCTAGTCCAACTAGGAGAAGTGGTAAAGGAGGGAAGTGGAGAAGGAAGGGACAGGGGGGGCGCGCCACAAACCCCTTGTCCAATTTGGAATGGGCTTGGGAGGGGCGCGCGCCACCTCCTGGCTCCTTCCCACTAAGGCCCATTAAGGCCCAATACTGTTCCCCGTATTCCCGTAACTCCCCGGTACTCCGAAAAATACCCGAATCACTCGGAACCTTTCCGAACTACGAATATAGTAGTCCAATATATCGATCTATACGTCTCGACCATTTTGAGACTCCTCGTCATGTCCCCAATCTCATCCGGGACTCCGAACTCCTTCGGTACATCAAAACTCATAAACTCATAATATAATTGTCATCGAAACCTTAAGCGTGCGGACTCTATGGGTTCGAGAACAATGTACACATGACCGAGACACATCTCCGGTCAATAACCAATAGCGGAACCTGGGTGCTCATATTGGCTCCCACATATTCTACGAAGATCTTAATCGGTCAAACCGCATAACAACATACGTTGTTCCCTTTGTCATCGGTATGTTACTTGCCCGAGATTCGATCATCGGTATCCAATACCTAGTTCAATCTCGTTACCGGCAAGTCTCTTTACTCGTTACGTAATGCATCATTTCATAAATAACTCATTAGTTACATTGCTTGCAAGGCTTATAGTGATGTGCATTACCGAGAGGGCCAAGAGATACCTCTCCGACAATCGGAGTGACAAATCCTAATCTCGAAACACGCCAACCCAACATGTACCTTCGGAGACACCTGTAGAGCTCCTTTATAATCACCCAGTTACGTTGTGACGTTTGGTAGCACACAAAGTGTTCCTCCGGTAAACGGTAGTTGCATAATCTCAGTGTCATAGGAACATGTATAAGTCATGAAGAAAGCAATAGCAACATACTAAACGAACAAGTGCTAAGCTAACGGAATGGGTCAAGTCAATCACATCATTCTCCTAATGATGTTATCCCATTAATCAAATGATAACTCTTTTGTCCATGGCTAGGAAACATAACCATCTTTGATAAACGAGCTAGTCAAGTAGAGGCATACTAGTGACACTATGTGTGTCTATGTATTCACACATGTATTATGTTTCCGGTTAATACAATTCTAGCATGAATAATAAACATTTATCATGATATAAGGAAATAAATAATAACTTTATTATTGCCTCTAGGGCATATTTCCTTCAGATTGTTGTTCGTCCTACGGACTAAAACCCTCCGGTTTATATAGACACCGGAGAGGGCTAGGGTTACACAGAGTCGGTTACAATGGTAGGAGATCTACATATCCATATCGCCAAGCTTGCCTTCCACGCCAAGGAAAGTCCCATCCGGACACGGGACGGGGTCTTCAATATTGTATCTTCATAGTCTTGGAGTCCGGCCAAAGATAATAGTTCGGCTATCCGGACACCCCCTAGTCCAGGACTCCCTCAGTAGCCCCTGAACCAGGCTTCAATGACGACGAGTCCGGCGCGCATATTGTCTTCGGCATTGCAAGGCGGGTTCCTCCTCCGAGTACTTCATAGAAGATTTTGAACACCAGGATAGTGTCCGGCTCTGCAAAATAAGTTCCACATACCACCGTAGAGAGAATAATGTTTACACAAGTTCAATCTGCTGACGTATTTCGCGGCGTGACGTCACACCACGGCCAAGCCTTTATTCGAATTGTTTTTATTGTTCCACCTCAGCGCGTTTAGCGAAGCGGTTTCCTTGGCACGTCTTGTCAATGCAGAGATCGTGTCCCCTTATTCCGGGATTCTCATCAATACGGGCATGGGTAACCCAACCGCGCCCGTTGGCATGCCCCCTCTATCGAGGGCGAGACCTAAACGTCCACGGGGAGGGCTCTTGGTGTTCAACCTCTTTATAACGAGACCAAGGCATGCTCCTTTCTTTCAATCTCAATCGAATCCGCCCCTCGCCTCGAGTTCCAACACCCAAAGCTCCAGATTCAGGTGCTTCGAACCTTCAACGATGTTCGGCTCCGACCTGTAAGGCCGGTGGATGCCTTCTTCCATCACGGAAGAAGATGTGCTAAAGCTAAGAGACGCCAGGTATCTAACTGGCGAAATTTCGCATAGGCTGCCTGCCCAAGGGCAGGTTATTCCTACTCCCGAGCCTGGTGAGAGCGTGGTGTTCGTGTCTCACTTCCTTCGGGGTTTAGGCTTCCCAACGGACCCCTTCGTGAGGGGGCTCATGTTTTATTATGGGCTGGAATTCCACGACTTGGATCCGGAGTCCATCCTCCACATCTCATCGTTCATTGTCATATGCGAACCCTTCCTCCACATTACCCCTCACTTCGGATTGTGGCTCAATACCTTCAACATGGAGCCGAAGATGATCGAGGGGCAGCAGGCAGAGTGCAGAGGGGCTGTTATAAGCAAGAGTGCTGACGCTCCATGGCCCGAGGGCTCTTTTCAAGAGGAGCTTGGTTTGTGGCAACAGGAGTGGTTCTATATCACCGCTCCCAGGGGCACCAGATGGGTGGCTCCACCTGCCTTTCGCTCGGGTCGTCCACAACGGCTGGCGCCATGGGTCAAAAAAGGGCTTGACTGGGGGCCGTCCAAGGACGTACCTCTGTTGCAGGGCCGTATTCGAGACCTCCAAGAGAGAGAGATCAATCTGGTCGTAGTGGCGCAGGTCATGTTGATTCGGCGCCTTCTTCCCTGCAAACGTCGCCCCCTCCGCCTGTGGGAATTCAATCCGGAGGGACCACGAGCTCTCCAACACTTCATGTGCGCGACGCCCGTGGATATGTATAAACTGTTCTTCGGATCAGAGGAGATGTGTCCGGACTTGACCGAGGATGCAGGTCTGAGCTGCAATCGCCCGGATACTCAAGTAAGTAGTCCTGTGCCCGGACGCTATCCGTACATTTATCATAAACTTGCCCTTTAAAGAGTTGTCCCTTGAACAGGAGTGGATAGCAAAAGCAAAACTAATAAGGTGTCCGGCCCCCCTCCCTGAGACCACGCCGGACCTGTATTAACCAAGATGCTGGAGGCTGCGCCTTTGGAAGAGGGCGAACGGGGGAACAGGGAAGCTACTGCCTCCTCTAAGGAGGCTCTCAAGAAAGGGGGGATCGAGAATCTCTCCCTCCAGGGGGAGAAGAGGACCGCTTCTGAAGATCCGGAGGCCAAGGCCTCAAAGCGGGGCAAGAAATCTTCACCAGAGGGTCCTGTGCCGGGAGAAGCCCCGGCCGCACTATTTCCCCAAGGGAATCAGCCCTCCAGCGAGCCGTAAGTAGAAAGGGGAGTTTTGTAGTAAGGGAAATCCCTGTTTTTATTTCTGAAGATAACCGAAGTTTTACCTTGTAGTTCGGATCTCAGCCCTTCTCAGCAGAGCTCATCTTTGGGGGATCTTCGTCCGGAGATGATGGAGAGCGAAACGCCTCCCTCTGCCGCACCGTCAGACGGGGCGGACGACCCTGAGGTGTCGTCGCGGAGGGTTTCCCCGTGTTCGGCGGGGCCGGAAGGTCCAGCACCAACTGGTGTACGGTCGGAGGAGCTGAAGGATCTGCTCGGGCGAGCGTCTATCTCAGAAGATCACCGTGCGTTAATGGGTGCGGTGATTGAAAGGATTTCATCCGCTGAGAGCGGATTGCATGAAGCCGTCAGAAGTTTACTGACGGGGTTTGAGGTACGCGAAAATGATATACCTTCTGACAGTTTTGCATATAGAATGTGCCCTGTATAGATAGTAGCCCCTGAGACTCGGTACGTTGTCAAAGGTGACAGCGTGATGAGGATCATAATCTCATTTGTAAGATGTCGCCTTACCTATATAGGTGGCGGAGCGTTCGGTGGCCAGCCGGACTGATGTATTTGCCGAACTGAAGCGACAACTTGACGTTGAGGATGCGGACATCACGCTGGTCAATAAGCGACTTGACAAGTCACAAGGTATGCGGCTTCTCCGTGGACACCTGGTAAGGTAGCTTGACACCCGTGCCTTACAACATGTATGCTTAATGCAGATGGTGCCGCTTCTATGGAGGACCTTCGGGCGGAACTCGCCCGAGCCAAGGAGCAAGCCAGAAAAAGTAATGCGACTGCCTTGACGGCGGCCGAAGAGTTAAAAGCCGAACAGGCTGCTCACTGCCGAAGCAGGGAGGAAATGGCCGAGATGGCCGGGAAGTTGAAGAATGCTACCGACCGTTGTGAGTTTCTTGAAAAAGAACGCTGAGCGGAGCAAGAGGACCTGAAGAAGGCCACCGCCGAAGCCAAGGATGCCCGCTCTGCAATGAGAGCTATAAAGGAGGAGCTACGTCAAGCCGGGGATATCGCGGCTGGAAAGCCCTTTCTGCTGCGGAGGAAGTTCACGGATCCGAAGTGTGCTCGGTTGGGCCAGCTGTGGGGTGCGGAGGATGCTTATGTGGATTTATCGGCGAGTGCCGCAGACGCGGTCGCACACTTCAGAGGCCAGAAGGATCACGGAATGGAAGAGCTTTTTTGGTCGCAGTTCCATAGTCCGAGGCGTCCACTTCCATTAACCGATCGGTTAGCCGAATGGGCTGAGCTGAATAGGTTGTCCGGACTTGCCATGAAGGATGTCGTGACTCATTTGTGGCCGAAAAGGCCCGAGCCGAAGAGTTATTTTGGCTTGGTGCAGCAGTTCCTTGATGCGGTGCCGCATATCGATGCAATGAAGCGGTCGACATGCATAGGGGGTGCGCGGATGGCTCTTGCCCGTGTCAAAACATACTGGGCAGAGATGAAGGCCACCGACGTTGCATCCCAGGATTCGAACAGAAGCCGAGTACCTGCCGAGCACTATTTTGAGGAAGTCCTGCATGGCACTCGTTTAATAGAGACACGGTGCTCGAAGAACATTATGTTCAAATGACATGTATGATTTGTGAAACCATGTTTCAAATATAATATAAGGGCTTTTTATACTTGTGCGTTCAAGTATTGAAATATCTCCTGTGCGGCCGTTAATGTATATGTGTATATAACCTTAAAGATGACAGTCTTCGGCTTCAGCCCCCACGCACATAGTGTGGGGGTGTTTGCGAAAAAGTGCATTTTCACACTTAATCCAACGTCTTGGTCATGTGAAGGAGGTGATCGCGTAGCAAACTAGCCAACCGGACTATAATGCTTTATCACTTTCACTTAGCCATAGGAGTTCGATGGTAGGGCTACTATATAGCCCCTAGGGGCACCGCGCTCTCCGAATTCGGGGTCCGTATGTTCCTGACCGGGAAACGGTCCTCCATTAAAGCGGAGGAATTCTAAACATTCCGGTGGTCGATCGAGTGGTTGACCAGTCTCTCGCTATATCATGACAGTCAGTTTTCGGCTTTCTCTGCTGAGGTGCTCACCTGGACGAACCGGGGCACAATCGCAGTAGTTCTCCTGGTGCCGCGTTAGCCGATAGAGCGGAACGTAAGGCAGAAAAACACAGGAGCCGGGCAAACCCAACATTTGACCAAAGACATGATTCGGAGCTGATGCATATAAGGCCTAACTCGAGAGGCCGAACACTCCCTAAGGTATTCGGTCTTTATGAAAACGGGCGGAACAATGCCCTAAGCCCCTAGTGTTCAGGTACGTGCAAAAACTTCTGACGCGGCCGATGCCAAAACGCCAGCCTCCTCCTCGGTTATAGCAAGAAACCGGGGGATGTGTATCAACAAGAGGCAGTAAAAAAGGTTTACGCAGGGTCTTAATCTGAAAAGAATCCTTGCAACGGGTCCCTACTGCACGTCTGCGCCTGTGTCTCTGTTGTGCCGTATCCTGGACGGGCGTAGCACGGTGTTCATCTGTAAAAGAGAAGAACTTAGTTGGAAAAAAAAGGATCGTGCGAAAAATGTATAAACAAAGTATGATTCAAAAAATGAATAAAATTGAGCTTTATTGTCTTTTATTGTACATGCGTGCAGCCCCTTGTGAGGGGGTACGCGGCTAGTAAGCCCCTTGTTTATTTATGCTGGACTCGCCTAACCGTGTCCGAGATCTGAATGACCTGTTTAGGTGCTTTGATTAGCAAAGCCGGATTAGTGTGTGGATGTCAAGGCAGTCTCACGTTCTTCTGTATTCAAGGCACTCGAAGTTTCCTTTAAATGAGATGATGCCGCGTGGACCGGGCATTTTAAGTGTAAGAGATGCATAATGCGGTATTGCTTTAAAGCGAGCGAAAGCTTCGCGTCCCAATAGTGCTTGATAGCTACTTTTAAATGGGGCGATGTGGAAGACTAACTTTTCGCGACGGAAGTTGTCGGATGAGCCGAACACCACTTCTAGTAGTAGAGAGCCCGTACAATGGGCATATGGGCCTGGCATCACTCCTTTAAAGGAAGTGTTGCTATGGCGAATTTTGGTTGGGTCTATCCCCATTCTCCGGATTGTGTCCTGATATAAAAGGTTTAGATCACTGCCGCCGTCCATTAGGACTTGTGTAAATTGTAGTCCGTCGATTATAGGATCTAATATCAAAGCAGTCCATCCTGCATTCTGAATACTTCCGGAGTAATCCTGATGGTCGAAAGTGATTGGTTTTGATATCCAGTGTCGGGATTCCGCTGGGGTGGACCGTGCGGCGCGTACTTTAATGGGCGCCGCTTTATTTTTCCCTGTTGTCACTTGAAGTGAGTTTACTATTTTGACCTCTTATGGGAAATTCTTTTGTTTCCCGTTGCTCTGCTTGTGGGGTTCGTCATCGTCCTCACTTGGTGTGTCGAGCCCCTTGTGTTCGGCGTTAAGTCGGCCGGACTATTTGAAGACCCAGCAATCTCTGTGGGTATGGTTTGCAGCCTTCCCGGGGGTGCTGTGGATTTGGCATATCTTGTCCAAGATTTTGTTTAGGTTGGACAGCTCGTCGTTGTTGTCCTTAAGAGGCAGTTTTTTGTTGTTCTGTCGAGAGCTTTTGAATCCGGCGTTGACTGCCGTGCTCTTCGGACTGTTTCCCTTGGTCCGGCGTTGGTCCTTACTGCGTCAAGGTTTCCCATTTCCATCCCTGTCCTCGGATGTACTTGGGTCGCTGGTGTTGCATCTTGCCAGCCAGCTATCCTCTCCCGCGCAAAAGCGGGTCATGAGGCTTGTTAGTGCGGCCATTGTTCTCGGCTTTTCTTGGCCGAGGTGTCTGGCGAGCCATTCGTCTCGGACGTTATGTTTGAAAGCTGCTAAGGCTTCGGCGTCCGGACAGTTGACTATTTGGATCTTTTTGGTGAGGAACCTGTTCCAGAATTTGCGGGCTGACTCTCCGGGCTGTTGAGTTATGTGACTTAAATCGTCTGCATCCGGAGGGCGGACATAAGTCCCCTGAAAACTTGCCCGAAACGCATCCTCAAGCTCTTCCCAACTTCCAATGGTATTTTCTGGGAGGCTTTTGAGCCAATGCCGGGCTGGCCCTTTGAGCTTGACGGGTAAGTATTTTATGGCGTGGAGGTCATCTCCTCTAGCCATATGTATGTGCAGGATGTAATCCTCAATCCAGACTCCAGGGTCTGTTGTTCCGTCGTATGCCTATATGTTTACGGGCTTGAATCCAGCTGGAAATTCATGATCCAGCACCTCATCGGTAAAACATAGAGGGTGTGTGGCGCCCCTGTATTTGGGTGTGCCGTGATGTTCAAATACTCGACGTGTTGTATTGCTTTCTAGAGCTTGCTTTCTTGGCCCATAGATAGTCCTGACTGGGCCATCCGTTTGGTGCGGATCCTTATGCGGATCGCGTACCGACTTGTGTGCGGCACCGCTTGCCGCTTGTTGGTGTCAAAACCGGCGGATCTCGGGTAGGGGGTCCCGAACTGTGCGTCTAGGCGGATGGTAACAGGAGACAAGGGACACAATGTTTTACCCAGGTTCGGGCCCTCCCGATGGAGGTAAAACCCTACGTCCTGCTTGATTAATATTGATGATATGGGTAGTACAAGAGTGGATCTACCACGAGATCAAGGAGGCTAAACCCTAGAAGCTAGCCTACGGTATGATTGTTGTAATGTATGTTATATATTGTATATGTGTCGACTAGCCTGGCCCTGGTTTATATAATGCACCAGAGGCCTAGGATAACAAGAGTCCTAGCCGAATACGCCAGTGGGGGAGGGGTCCTTGTCTTGATCGCCAAGTCTTGTGGAATCTTCCTTGTATGCGGCACCTGTCCGGACTGGCCCATGAGTATGCGGCCTTGGGGGTCCTCGGCCCAATCTAACCGATTGGGGGACGACGTGGTGAGTACCCCCTAGTCCAGGACACCGTCACCTCTCTTTGTTTGTCATGTGGTCATCTATCCGACCGAGTGGCCTCTTTGTTCTTTGATTGTGGGGGCTCTACGGCCTCCTCGTCAAATTCGGGCAGTAGTTTGCGCTTCGGGTAGCTCTTTGTTTGGCGACTATCGTTGTATTTGTCCGCGGTCTTGAGTACTTTGCTCCATCTCATTCTGAGTACGTCTTTCGCTGTTTTGAGCTTCTGCTTCTTCTTCTTCAGACTAGGTGTAGTGGCGACGAGCCTTTTGTGGAGGTTCTTCTGCTCCAACAATGTGTCCGGCGTGAGATCGTCCGGACTGTTGTTTTCGCCGAGGACGGATTGTTTATCCAAGTTATCCTGTTCGGATGGTTGCTCGAGGGCATGTTCGTCGTCCACCGGTTTGCCCTGCTCTATGGTTGGGTCTGTATGGGTGCTGTCTTTGTCGAGGCGGGACTTTGAGCGGCGCTTACGTCGCTGTTTTGACTGCTTTTCGAGGGAATTATCCTTCGCAGCGTCCCGTTGTTCCTCGTTATCGCTTCCTTTTGGTGTATCCACCATATATACATCGTGAGTTGAGGTGGCCTTCCAGTGCCCTGTAGGCGCTGGTTCTTGGTCGTCTCCGGCATCGTCGTCCATACCATCGACGTCTTTGGAGTCGAAGTCTAGCATGTCAGTTAAGTCATCAACAGTGGCTACAAAGTGGGTGGTGGGTGGGCATTGAATTTCTTCGTCGTCCGCATCCCAACCTACCTGACCATAGTTCGGCCAGGTCTCTCCTGATAAAGAGAGAGACTTTAGTGAATTCAGGATGTCGCCAAAGGGCGAGTGCTGAAAGATGTCCGCGATAGTGAACTCCATGATCGGCGCCCAATCGGATTCGATTGGCAGGGGCGCGGAAGGTTCGGAGTCCGGAGAGGAGTCCGGCACCTTGGAGTCACGAGCTTCACGAAGGACAGGATTGGTATTCGGCTCTATCACTGTAGAGGTAACCACCCCCGAGGCAGTGTCCAGCCACCCATCCTCGATCGGTGCAGTCGGCTCCGAGCTAAGGGTCGGAGCGGACACTTGTGCGGCCTCCAAGGCACTGTCCGGCGGTAGAGCTACATCATGCCCATCATGACAGTGCGGCGCGCTTGGCTGTGGCTCGAACCCGTCGAAGATCAAGTCTCCACGGGCGTCAGCCATATAATTCAAACTTCCAAATCTGACCTAACGGCCAGGGGCATAGCTTTCGATCTGCTCCAGATGGCCAAGTGAATTGGCCCGCAGTGCAAAGCCGCCGAATACGAAGATCTGTCCGGGGAGAAAAGTCTCACCCTGGACCGCGTCGTTGTTGATGATCGAAGGAGCCATCGGGCTATAGGCGACGACACAGAGGAACTCTCAATGAAAGCACCAATGTCGGTGTCAAAACCGGCGGATCTCAAGTAGGGGGTCCTGAACTGTGCATCTAGGCGGATGGTAACAGGACACAAGGGACACGATGTTTTTACCCAGGTTCGGGCCCTCTCGGTGGAGGTAAAACCCTACTCCTGCTTGATTAATATTGATGATATGGGTAGTACAAGAGTAGATCTACCACGAGATCAGAGAGGCTAAACCCTAGAAGCTAGCCTATGGTATGATTGTTGTTCGTCCTACGGACTAAAACCCTCCGGTTTATATAGACACCAGAGAGGGCTAGGGTTACACAGAGTCGGTTACAATGGTAGGAGATCTGCATATCCGTATCGCCAAGCTTTCCTTCCACGCCAAGGAAAGTCCCATCCGGACACGGGACGGGGTCTTCAATATTGTAACTTCATAATCTTGGAGTCCGGCCGAAGATAATAGTTCGGCTATCCGGACACCCCCTAGTCCAGGACTCCCTCACCCATCGAAGCAAATATACCATCATTATCAGAAGCTTGTATATGGGATTTACATGACTACGAAGAAGGTTGCTCATTATTTCTCTGATCATTCCATTATAGTCGTCGGCGACGCCCCATTGTCAGAGATTTTGCACAACAGAGATGCAACTAGTCGAGTGGCAAAATGGGCGATTGAACTCCTTCCCCTTGATATCAAGTTTGAGGCAAAGAAAGCCATTAAGTCCCAAGCAGTAGCAGATTTCATCGCCGAGTGGATTGAACAGCAACTACCGACTCAAGTTCACTCGGAGCACTGGACCATGTTCTTTGACGGTTCTAAGATGTTGAATGGTTCCGGTGCTGGGGTAGTTTTGGTTTCCCCCCGAGGAGATAAGCTCAGATATGTGCTCCAGATCCACTTTGATTCCTCCAACAATGAAGCAGAATATGAAGCACTTTTGTATAGGTTGCGCATGGCCATTTCACTCAGCGTCCGTCGCCTTATGGTTTATGGCGACTTAGATTTGGTGGTCAATCAGGTGATGAAGGAGTGGGACATCAGAAGCCCAGCCATGACTGGTTACTGCAATGCAGTAGGAAAGCTTGAGAAGAAATTTGAAGGGTTAGAGCTCCATCATATACCCCGACTGAAGAATCAAGTGGCTGATGATTTGGCAAAGATAGGTTCCAAGAGAGAAGCCATTCCCAGTAATGTGTTTTTGGAACATATCCATACTCCAATATTTTAGGAAGATCCTTTTACCGAAGAAGCTCCGCAGCCAAAAAATGTCACAGATCCGACTGAAGTTGAAGTTCCAGCGGTGGTCGACCTGATCATGGAAGCGTTGGTCATCACTCCCGATTGGACAGAGCCGTACATCGCGTATATCTTAAGGAAAGAGCTCCCAGAGAATGAAGAAGAGGCTCGACAGATCGTCTGCCGATCCAAAGCCTTTACCGTGATAAAGGGACAGTTGTACAGAGAAAGTGCGTCTGGAGTCGGTCAGAATTGTATAACGCCAGAAGAAGGTCGGATAATCCTTGACGATGTCCACTCGGGGACCTGTGGCCATCATGCGTCCTCTCGGACCATTGTGGCTAAAGCATACCGGGCATGATTTTACTGGCCAAGAGCAAATGAAATGGCAAAGGAGATAGTCGAGAAGTGTGAAGGATGTCAATTTGTCACACAAGCCCGCCTCAGCCTTGAAGACCATTCCACTCGTCTGGCCTTTTGCTGTATGGGGATTGGATATGGTTGGACCACTGAGAACAGGCAGAATCGGCTTCACCCATGTGCTGGTGGCAGTCGACAAGTTCACTAAGTGGATTGAAGCTAAACCCATCAAGAACCTTGATGCCGGCACTGCCGTCAGCTTCATCAGGGAGTTGATATTCAGATACGGAGTTCCACATAGCATCATCACTGATAATGGGTCAAACTTCGATTCCGAGGAATTCAGAGCCTTTTGCACAAATCTCAGGGCACACGAGTCGACTATGCTTCAGTCGCTCACCCCTAGTCGAATGGACAGGCAGAACGAGCAAATGGTTTAATTATCAAAGGGTTGAAACCCCGACTATGCGCAATCTCAAGCACGCGGCTGGTGCATGGGTTGATGAACTTCCGTCAGCACTTTGGGGATTAAGGACCACACCTAATCGGTCAACTGGGAGAACTCTGTTCTTCTTGGTCTACGGAGCTGAAGCAGTCTTGCCGAGTGACCTCCGTCACAACGCACCCCGAGTCGAACTCTACACTGAAGATGAAGCAGAGCAAGCCCGACAGGACGCAGTTGACCTTCTAGAAGAAGAAAGAGACATGGCAATGATCCGATCGACCATTTATCAGCAGGACTTATATTGCTTCCATGCCAAAAACGTGAAGAGTCGAGCCTTCCAAGAAGGAGTCTTGGTTCTCCGAGTGGATCAGCAGAAGCCACACAAGATTTTTCCTACTTGGGAAGGTCCCTTCATCGTCACCAAAGTTCTCCACAACGGGGCGTACCGCCTTTATAATATCGGTCACCAGATTGACGAGCCCCGAGCTTGGAACGCAGAGCTGCTCCGCCCCTTTTATACTTAAGTATTCACTCGGATGAGATGTAATAAAAGTACTTCTGTAGTTTATTTATCAAAGACAAGAGTGTTATAATTTTCCTAGTGATTGTTGGTACTTTTGTTTACATGAGCAGTCCCCCAGTGGGTGGCTTAGCTGCGAACCCGTTTCGCCTAAGTTTGTAAAAAAAATCCTTACTGAGTGGTGAGTCAGTCTCCCACTCGGGGGCTTAGCTACGAATCCGTTTCACCTAAGTACTTTCAAATCCTTCCGAGTGGTGAGCCAGCCTCCCACTCGGGGGCTTAGCTGCAGTCCAAGTACTCGCCTAAGTTTAACAAAATCCTGCCGAGTGGTGAGCCAGCCTCCCACTCGGAGGCTTAGCTGCAGTCCAAGTACTTGCCTAAGTTTAACAAAATCCCGCCGAGTGGTGAGCCAGCCTCCCACTCGGGGGCTTAGCTGCAGCCCAGTGCTTGCCTAAGTACAAATACAATGTGCGCTTCGCAAGGAGGACGAGGTGCAGGTCGACTGCTATCTTCTCCTTCCGAGCTACGCCACAAATACAATGTGCGCTCTGCAAGGAGGACGAGGCGCAGGTCGACTGCTACCTTTTCCTTCCGAGCTACGCCACAAATACAATGTGCACTCCGCAAGGAGGACGAGACGTAGGTCGACTGCTACCTTTTCCTTCCGAGCTACGCCACAAATACAATGTGCGCTCCGCAAGGAGGACGAGGTGCAGGTCGACTGCTACCTTCTCCTTCCGAGCTACGCCACAAATACAATATGCGCCCCGCAAGGAGGACGAGGTGCAGGTCGACTGTTACCTTCTCCTTGGAGGTACATCACAAAAAATCCTACCGAGTGAAGAGCAAACCTCCCAACCGGGGGGCTTAGCTGCAGCCCAGTGCTCGCCTAAGTTTTTGAAAATCCTACCGAGTGGAGAGCAAACCTCCCACTCGGGGGCTTAGCTGCATCCCAGTGCTCGCCTAAGTTTTTGAAAATCCTACCGAGTGGAGAGCAAACCTCCCACTCGGGGGCTTAGCTGCAGCCCAGTGCTCGCCTAAGTTTTTGAAAATCCTACCGAGTGGAGAGAAAACCTCCCACTCGGGGGCTTAGCTGCAGCCCAGTGCTCGCCTAAGTGTTTGAAAATCCTACCGAGTGGAGAACAAACCTCCCATTCAGGGGCTTAGCTGCAGCCCAGTGCTCACTTAAGTTTTTGAAAATCCTACCGAGTGGAGAGCAAACCTCCCACTCGGGGGCTTAGCTGCAGCCCAGTGCTCGCCTAAGTTTTTGAAAATCCTACTGAGTGGAGAACAAACCTCCCACTCGGGGGCTTAGCTGCAGCCCAGTGCTAGCCTAAGTATGAGATTCATTCCGCTCTGCAAGGATGACGAGGTGCAAGTCGACTGGTACCTTCCCCTTCAGAGCTCCGCCACAAATACAATGTACACTCCATCCCGATCCGCAAGGACGCAAGTCGACTGCAGTCTGTGCTTCATTCCTACCTGCAAGAGTGCATCACAAGCACTAGCATATATTCCGAGCGAAGAACAATGTTCATTCGAAGACAAATGCAAACATATTCAACGGCAAACCCAAGTTCAGATAGCATCCTATGGATCCAGAAGTGCTCAGGCACCAAGCATGTTAAAGTTTATCGGTTACAAAAACCACTCGGCATTCCGAAGCAAATTTAAGGCACCAAGCATAGAAGTTTTTTACTCCTCCTGTGGAGGACTGGAAGGCGCGACAAACTCGTCCAGGTTGATTCCATCTGCAATCCGAGTGGCAGCAGCAATGAAGGTCTCCATGAAAGATCGGAAGTCATGCTCTTGGTATTGGCCACCTTGAGAGACGCCAGCTTGTCCCCTCGCGCGTCCTTGCAGTGAACACAGACCAGAGACAGAGCGACATCAGCACCACACCTGGCAGAAGACTTCTTCCATTCTTGCACTCGAGTTGGAACTTCGTTCAGTCGAGTCATCAGAGACTCAAGGTCATTCTGAAGTGTTTCCCCCGGCCAGAGTGTTGTGTCGATGCGCGACATTGCAACCTTCAGTCTAGCAAGATAGTCGATCATAGCAGCAACACGAGACTTGAGTCGGAGCACGTTCATGGCGGCTTCATCCTTCACAGGAGAGTTGATGGGATCCAGGCTAGTCTCCACTCGACCAGTTTCTTCCTCAAAGTTTTGGCAGAATTCTGTAAACACAACCCAAAGATAAGCCCGCAGTTTTGTGGTAAGTCCGTAATTACAAGCCAGTTAGATACAAGGGATTACCTTCAAGCATGAGGAATAACTTCTTGGCGAGTCCTCCCAGCTAAACCTCTAGATCATTTTTCTTTCCCGCCAGTTGGCTAGCCTTGTCGCTCAGGGCTATGTTGTCATTCTTCAGTCGACTAACCTCCTTGTTGGCCGCGTCAAGACCAGCTTTTAGATTGGTATTCTCCTCTTCAAGTTTGCTGATTGAAGCCAGCTTTTCTTCTAGAAGTTTCGTCTTGTCCGAAGCCGCTTTCTGCGCCCCGGCGAGGTCAAGGTCCTTCTTCTTCAGAGCATCCTTCAATTTATCTGCAAAATGGCAGTGAGATCAGACCCAGGAATGGACATGAAATAAGGGCAGTCATCAAGGTTCTCACCAAACATACCTTTTGCCTCCTTCACCTTCGTGAAGTTCTCTTGGACAAGCTTCAGATCAAGTTCGAGCTGGATGTGCTTGTTCTCCAACTCAGTATAACGAGCCCCAAGCTCGCAAGATTTCTGCGAAAGCTCAATCGACAGACGTCAAAGATAGGTCACTTTCGAGTGACTAAGAGAAAAATCGTAGTATTTCTAAGACTACAGCCGAATCAAAATATTCAACTGTAGTCTCGGGGACTACACCCAGTTGGTGTACTCAGCATGCCCCCACTAGTTCTATCGGCTCGGGTCGATCAGTCGACCCAAAGAGACAAAAAGGCCAACTGCCAGCAGTTAGCCATAGTTTCAAAAAAATGTTTTTCAGACCATAGTCGATTGCCAGCAGTCGACCACGGCCTTGGGGACTACACCCAGTGGGTGCACTTAGCGTGCCCCCACTGGTTCCATGATTCCATTCGACCAGATTGAGTGGAGAAAGTAAAGAGAAAAAGTTCAAGGTATAAAGACTATAGTCGACTGCCAGCAGTCCACCATAGTCTCAGGGACTACACCCAGTGGGTGCACTCAGCGCGCCCCCACCAATCCAGATATTCAATCGACACACCGAGTGGGTGTACAGATACTAAGATCTTCAGAGAGAAAAGTTTTCAGGTATCATATCCTAACAGAACAGGCGGTGATCAACTAACCTGGACATTGCTCTGAAGGGCCGAACTTGCATCATAAGCCGCTTGACTGGCGTCTCGGATCGCCTTCACCTGCTCCATCATGACCCCCGCCTGGCGTATAGCTTCTTTAGCAGCGCCTGCTTGGTCCTCTGGGACGTGCTGGGTGGAGAAAAGGGAAGGCGGATCAGCACTCGACGACGAAGGGTGAGCACTCGTCAGCGGCACAGCAAAGGACACGGTAGTCCTAGTGATGTTGCCCCCCTCCGGAACCAGCGTCTCAGGTGCTGATACAACTTGAGCAGTCTTGCCAACAGACGTCTTCCTGTTCGTCCTCTGCCTCAGTGGCTCCCCATCGTCATCATCAGGGAGATCAATGATGATATTAGGTGGAGCTACAGGAAAAAATTCAAAGTTAAAAATGAAGATCATATCGACCGAAAGAGAAACTACAGAGATCATACCAGGGTTGGAAGTGACAGCATCCTCCATTTTTGATCTTCATGTCTGGTTGAGGTCTCAGAAGTAGCAGCACTGCGATTTCAGAAATCAGTCGGTCAGCAAACGAGTCGACCAAGAGTGTATCCATGTTAAACAAGAAAACACAAGTTATGCCATTACCCGGAAATAGTGGGAATCACCATCCTCATCTTCGGTAGGGCCTTCGTCGGTTTTGATGACGCCGCTCGGGGTTGCTTCGGCGCTTTCTCAGTCGGCGCCAGAGAGGTCGTCCGAGGACGTTTGGTCGACTGCCCCACAGGCGCGGCCGCCTTGCCACGCTCGACTGCAGGGTCATGGACGAGCTTGGATCGTCTTTCAGTACGGGGAGGCTCGACTTCCTCCTCCTCTTCCTCATCAGAGCCGGCATCTTCTTCACCCTCCTCGCCATCGGATTCCCACTCCTCCTGACTTTCACCCCCGCTCCCTTCCTCCTCTTCGGTCTGTTCTTGCGCCCCGTTGGGCATCGAATACATCTCGGTAGTGATCTGGGAGACAACAAACAAGACAAAAGTCAGTTGACCGAATGGTAGCAAAACAGAATGAAGGAAACAGAGTCACAGTCGGAGATACGTGATCAGACCTTGTCTGGTTCGTATGACTGGTTGAGTGGCGGGATCCTCCTGGCTCCACGGGGGTTATCTTTGTTCCCTATGATGGCAGTCATCCACCTCTCCAGAGTGGCATCGTCGACCTCCTCCGGGTGGACCCGAGTGGTGTCTTCGGTACCAGAGTACATCCACATCGGATGGCCTCGATATTGAAGCGGCTGAATGCGCCGTCGAAGGAAAACCTCCAGAAGATCCATGCCAGTCACCCCGTCGCGGATGAGCTGGACTACACGCTCTACCAACACCTTAACCTGAGCCTTCTCCTCCGGGACCACCTTTAGAGAGGACGGCTTGTTCACTCGGTCCATGGAGAAAGGAGGGAGTCCAGTCGACTGCCCTGGCGTCGGCTGGTCTTGGCAGTAGAACCAGGTCGACTGCCACCCTCGGACTGACTCGGGAAGGATCATGGCTGGAAAAGCACTTTTACTCCTAATCTGAACCCCAAGACCCCCACGCATCTGGATTACTTGGGTTTTCTCGTCACTCAGACTAGCCTTTTTCACCGTCTGAGAGCGACAGGTGAAAATGTGTTTGAAAAGGCCCCAATGCGGCCGACAACCCAAGAAGTTCTCACACAAGGACACGAAAGCAGCGAGATAGGCAATAGAGTTGGGTGTGAAGTGGTGGATTTGTGCCCCAAAGAAGTTCAGAAATCCTCGAAAGAAAGGATTCGGCGGTAGGGAAAAGCCCCGGTCAATGTGGGTGGCTAAGAGGACGCACTCACCCTCCTGAGGCTGCGCCTGCCACTCCTTCCCCGGAAGCCTCGCTGATCCATGAGGGATCAGTCCTTCGTTGGCCAGGTCGTCGAGGTCCTTCTGGCTGATGGTCAAGCGGATCCAGTCTCCCTGGATCCAGCCTTGCGGCAGATCGGCCCGCGACGAGGATCCACCCCGACTGGTCGCCCTCCCCTTCGCTTTCGCCGTCGCCTTCTTCGCCCGCTCCAAAGCCGCCGTCTTCTCCTTCACCATCGTCGCCGGCAAAACAGACACAGAGCAACAGCGCTGGGACGGTGGCGAACGCAGCAGGTGAATCTGAGGAAGAAGGAGGGGAAAATGAGGGCGCACTGTTCAAAAAAACCCCGTCCGACGCCTTATATGAAGTCTCTTCCGAGTGGCTGACTGGTAGGCCCGGACGATCATGTCAAATCCCGCAACAGTCGCGTGCGCGATACGTGGCGAAAAAGGTGGCGCGAAGATCGAGGCGTCCCTGCCTTATCCCATCCGAGTACTACGGCCTCCTCCGCTTCGCGCGCTTCCCGAAATTCGGATCCCGCTAAATCCACGAACAGCAGAGCAACTTGTCAGACCGCAGATTTCCTCCGATCCGTCGCTCGAAAATCTCCAAGCTCATAAAGGTCACTCGACAGATACAAAGAATGGATCAAGGCGACTGAAAAAGAAGTTGATGCCATCACTAAAAGTCATTGATCCAGAACAAGGCACACTCGTAGCACGAAAAACAGGTCGGAAGAATTCTCAACTCCTTCCTCACTCAAACCTCGATCCATTCGGGGGCTAATGATGAAGCCATGTACCTAGGGTAGGGTCATGGACCTGTCCAAGGTACCCTCCCCAAGGACATCTTTAGAAGAAACAACTTTTCAGTCGACCTGGAAGGATTCCACTCGACGGACTCGAAGAAACTCGATCATGAAGCCACTCACTCGACCACCAGGAGATCTAGAGTCGCTCGACACACAAACGGTCTGTTTTAAGTAGTCTTTATGGTCATGATAGCACTTTATGTATGGCGTTACCAGTAACGCCCGGCCTTAATGTACATTGAATCCTTCATTACGTGGGCTGGCTGGGGTCCTGGAGCACTCTATATAAGCCACCCCCCTCCACAGGTAGAAGGGTTCGCACCTCTGTAACTCATACGCATATAATCCAGTCGACCGCCTCCGGGCACCGAGGCGTAGGGCTGTTACTTCCTCCGAGAAGGGTCTGAACTCGTAAATCCCTTGCGTACACAACTACTCCATAGCTAGGATCTTGCCTCCCCATACCTACCCTCCTATTCTACTGTCAGGCTTAGAATCATGACAGCCGCTGGTCATGCACATGAACGCTGCAGTACCCCGTGACGAAAGGACACTGTATCGATCATATCCGTACCACCGTAATCTCACTAACTCCATCATGCATGGGTCATGGGTGTGTCCATGTACTTGGATCACGCCCCTGCATGTCACATGGCCACTGGGTGTGTTCGTGTGAGGGCCACAGACTACAGTACGTACGTACTAGAGCCATGGGTCAGTAGTGTCCCTACTCTCGTATCTTCTCCAGAGCCCTCCTCGTGGGGAACGGCCCTACTGCTGCACGCCAGCGGCGCATGGGCCGCAGATCCACCATCAAAACGGCGCATGGCTCTTCTCTCCTTGGCCGTCTCTCTTCCAGCTTTCCCGGAGGATGGATGGATGATAGTGGGAAGCGATGATTGATTTCCCAAAAAAGGAGATGCCGAGGCGGTGGGCTGGTTGGTGCAGGGATAAGATGATGAGACTGCTCAAATATATACTCCCTATCGTTTGGTTCAGATTTTATTTTGAGTTTTTTCTTTTCTTTTGAAGTTGCAGATGTGCATGGGAAATGTTGAAGAGATTTGCGCGCGGCCAAAGCGGGGCATATGTGATACTAATGCATGCATGTAGCCTCTGACGGACGAGACTTGCCTGCTCCCTCCGCGTGCACCCATCCTTGCTCCCACATACGTGGCTTGATTTGATTGGAACAAAATAAGGTCCGGCCCCACCCCCTTAAAATCAGGGGGGAGATGATTAGATTAGAAAGAAAAAAAGGAAAAAAGACAGCCGTAGGATGAAGTGGGAGCACAGATGGGAGCATGGAGAGGGAGCAGGCAAGCCGGATCTGCCTCTGACCCAGTCATGTCCAACCAATCATTTGTTGCGATTGTGTTTATAAAAAAAATTCATATATCTATTGGTGCAGAAAGCCAAATTCTACTGTCATCATCAGATACTTAATTACTTTCTCGATTCCCATCTGGAATTCCCGCCAAGAAGTTAACAGGAGCACATATGCAAATAATATGTGCATGTGTTTGCAAGAAGGCAGTGTTACTATTCGACAATTACTATAAGACTAGCCACAGTGGGAGTAACTTCGGTAGTAACATCGAGTCCAATTCAGCAAATTTGCTTATGTGACAATGAGTTAATGAGGAGAGATGTAGTAGTAGTAACTTAGCTAGTTAATATAACATCACATGTCCCAATGCAATATGAGTCTATAACTTAATAAATGAAGCTTTGCATGTTACCACACTTATGTTACTACCCACTATTGAGGTAGTAACATAGTCTAGGGATATGTGTATGTTACTAATGTATGTTACTCTCCATTGTGACTAGTCTAACATGCAAGTGCCGGCATGCATTTGCCACACAGAAAACAATGCTAGACGAAACTGCCCGGCTTGTTCACAGGAGGAACAATCTTATCCAAATGGAATCGCAGCTAGAATTCTGCTTTTGTAAAGCGGTCTGTTGTAGAAGCAGGAGAGGAAATTCGTTAGTTGGCCGATTAAGGTTTGTGTGTGCGCGCGATCTGGGAAGGAGGCCGGCAGCAGCCCAGCAGGACGGATTAGATTTGGATTCCCAGCTGTTTGCAAAAGTTTTTCCTGGAAAGCATATGCACCTAGAAATATATATAGATTATACAATCCCAGAAAACTCACGTGCTTGTACTTGGCCTGCACGCAACTGAAAGGCGTGGGTACGTAGGGATCGAATATGTTTTTGGACCATCTGGCTGTACAAGTATAGATTGGGTTGGTTAAGAATATATTGGGCGCACTGAAGGCGAACACACACAGCTAACGCCTGGATGCTAATGTGGCGACTAGCAGGCTGACACGACGTACGGCTACGACGAAATTGCGTGGCTCTAGCTAAGCTAACTTGTATCGATCGATCTAGAGCTTAGTTAAAGCTTGCATGCATAAAATTGTCGTCTATACACTCTATGCACTATCATCCTCCACTGCCCACTTTGATGACTTGTAGAACAATGTACATCGCTAACGAACAACGCCGGCGATGATATGCAAATCCACAAGACGCAATCAGGATCCATCCATCGATGCACAAGATCGCTTGAACAGATGGTGCCCGGTGCCATGTCTATATAATATATGTTGAGGTATTATCACATATTGCCGACAGCACAGCAAACGAATAATACTCCGTTAATATTCCTCTGGTATGCTCGTCAGGTCTCCGCGCGTCCTAACAGCCTTTACGTACAGCAGTCGTACTAGCCGTCTTCGTTGTGGTATGAACGAGGCGCAGAGGGAGATATATCGACTACGGCCGGAAACATCTTGTCGTTCTTCATATGGTTTTGCTGTCGGACTGTGCGATCGATCACCGAAGGCATCGCCTCGAATCCACGACGTGTACTGCTCGCCAGCGTGCCGTGAACAATTGACATCTCGTCGATCTCGTTTTCTTTCGGTTGCGATCGATCTCCATGGCTCGCTTGCAGTGGATTCCAAGGGAAGATCTTCCCGGAGTCGTCGTCGTTAGATCTTCCTCTTTGTTTTTCGCAGTGGATTATTATTTTTTGATAACCAAGTGGGCATTATCACTAGAGAAAAGTCTATTTTTCGTCCCTCAATTCTTCGATGTGGCCACTTTTGGTCCCTCAACTCTAAAACCGGACAGGTTGCACCACAAACTCTCCAAACCAGTCATATTTCGTCCCTCCGCAGACCCGACGCGGTTTCGCTGCTGACTCAGCACGGGTTTGACAAGTCTTTGCCAACATGGCACAACTCTCTCTTTCTGTCCAGTCAGCTAAAGGACTCGACCGAACCGGTTTGACGGGCCATTCGTTCCCCTTCTTCGGCCCGTGCCCGAACCCTAGCTACCTCTGGCGGCGGCTGTAGCAACGCAGGCGGCGGTGGTCGTCGGCGGCGGCGGCGGTCGGTGGTCGGCAGCTGCGGCGCACCAAAGATCTGCTATCTTCTGCTGCTGCAGAGCTCCGGCTAGAGTAGAGTGGCGGCTACAATTGAAGAGGGAGGAGTAGCTGAAGTATATGTAGAGAACATTCCCGAATATCATATATTGGCACACGCTCTGCCATCAGATGTAAAAGAGGTAGAAAATGAGCAGGGACAGATTGTCCCAATGGAGAAAGTAACAACAGAAGTGGTACAGGCATCCACACCGGCAGCCGAAGATGATACAAATGAAGAAGACATTGACTATGTTCCTGGAGATGAGAGTCCTTCGGAAGAAGATGAAGAAGAAATTGAGATAAACAAGAAATATGTAGAGTACAAGAAGGAGATGAACCAAGGCCAGATACAAGTGCTTAATGATGTATATCTTCTACAGCCTAGAGTTGGCTCGACAAAAACTGTTGGAGAAGATAATAGGGAAGAGAAAGATGGCAATGATACACCCTATGAGGATTCAACTGAGTTTGATGACTCTTTCGATGAAGATGGTGATACAAGAAACAAACAAGATGATTTCCCAAGGTTCAGGGACAGTGAGGAGGTGCCCACGTTTGTGTTAGGCATGAAATTTGGTTCAAAAGAAGAGTTTAGGCAGGTAGTTATTAAATATGGACTTAAGAAAAAAAGTTCATAATATTCAGAAAGAATGATTCTCATAGGTGTAGGGCAACTTGTGACTGGAAGACATGCAATTGGTATTGTTTGGCTAGTCTAACTAGTAAATATACTAGTTGGCAGATTACTAATATAAATGATGTTCATCAATGCCCCTCTAGGAAAGACAACAAGCTTGCTACTGCTACTAGGATTGCAGCTAAGTATGAAGGTGTTATCAGTGCTAATCCAATATGGAACATTGCAAACCTGAAAGCACACATCAGGGAAGACATGTTTGCAAAAGTTAGTACTTCTCAGGTGAAGAGAGCTAAGGGAATGGTGATAAAGAAAATGTTTGATGCAACTAAGGAACAATACACTAGGATATTTGACTATCAAGAAGAGTTGCTTAGGAGCAATCCTGGTAGCACCGTTGTGGTTAAGCTTGATCCAGCTTGTGCAATTCCAACCTTTCAAAGAATTTATGTGTGTTTGAATGCTTTAAAGCAAGGTTTCATGTCAGGCTGTAGAAAAGTCATTGGTTTGGATGGGTGCTTCTTCAAAGGAGCAACAAATGGAGAGTTGTTATGTGCTTTGGGAAGAGATGCAAATAGCCAAATGTATCCAATTGCTTGGGCCGTGGTTGAGAAGGAAAACAATGATTCTTGGGACTGGTTTTGCTCATTACTCTTCAAAGATGTCAATGTATATGATGGTGAAGGTTGGGTAATAATTTCAGACCAACAAAAAGTAAGTTATATGTTGTCTTTCATTTACACAGGAATATATGATGTATGTGATGCCATGTCTAAGACAATTTGTGTACAGGGTATCATCACAGCTGTACAGAATTGGGCCCCTCATGCAGAACATAGAAATTGTGCAAGACATGTGTATGCCAATTGGAGAAAATAATTCAGAGTGAAAGAGTGGCAGAAACTTTTCTAGAATTGTGCAAAGGCTTCTTCTGTGAGCCTTTTCAACTTGGCAAGGGCAAAGTTAGCAAGAGAGACCGTTGAAGGTGCAAGGGCAGTTACCAGGTTAGATCCCAAGCACTGGTCAAGGGCATGGTTTAGGTTAGGGTCTAATTGTGACTCTGTTGATAACAATATTTGTGAAAGTTTCAACAAATGGATCGTAGATGCAAGATTTTTGCCTATTATATCAATGCTTGAGGCAATTAGACGAAAGGTTATGATTAGGATTCAAGAAATGATTGAAAAATGTGAGAAATGGACATTAGAAATTGTGCGTCTACTATAAATAAGAAGATGAACAAGTACATATATTGGTCTGGGACTTGTCATCCTATCAGCAATGGAAATAATGTGTTTGAGGTCACCCAAGGGAAACATTACAGATTTGGTGTTGATCTAAATATAAATAACTGCACTTGTGGTTATTGGCAAGTATCTGGTATGCCTTCTGCACATGCAATTGCAGCAATACACACCATTACTAGTGACTTGAAAAGTTACATTGCTAGTTGTTTTTATGTTGAGGCATTCAAAAGAACATATGCACATTGTCTGCAACCTGTTAATGGCATGGATTGTTGGCCAATATCACCAAGGACTAGACCGGCGGCTCCTGGTTATGTCAAGATGCCTGGTAGGCCAAGGACTGAGAGAAGAAAGGAGGAAACTGAGAAAAAAGTGTCGAAGACCAGATTGCCAAAGACTGGGACACTCATCAGGTGTGGTAAATGCAAAGGAGTTGGTCACAACAGAACAACATGCCATAGACAGCCAGGTGGGCAACAGAGTGGACAACAAAGTAGACAACAAACTGAACAACAGAGTGGACAACAAAGTAGAGAACAGAGTACTACTGCACACAGGGTGAGTAACCAGTTTATGTTGCATTTGTTTATTATTGTGTATTGCATGTGCTCATTACTATGTATTACATTTGCAGGAAAATGTTGTGCCTTCTCAACAAAGCACCAATGATGCAGCCACATCTAGAGGAACAAAGAGACCACTACCCATGTCAAAGCCTCCTAGGCCTGCTGTCCAAGGGAAAGGGAAGAATATTCAGAAGAACAAGTCCTCCTCGAAGGCTACAATGAAAGGTGTCACTGTCAATGTAAGTTCTAGCTCAGGTGTCACTCTCAATGTGAAATCAGGAAGTGCTAATTCACAGTTCAAGGCACCTGGAAGGGACACAAAAAGGCAAAGGAAGTTACCTACAAGACTGCTGGACTGAGTGTTGTGCTACTAAGGCCTATTTATAGTTTGTTTGTGTGGAACTATGTATGTTGTTATGTGTATGCTGAGACCTATCTTATTTGTTTGTGTGGAACTATGTGCGCTCTTATGTGTGTGCTATGAACCTATCAGAATTTCTATATGATGTCAGAAACTGTGTGTTGTTACTCTCATATTTCTCAAAAAACAAACAAAACTATGGCAAATTTTCCATGGTTTGTTGGTGCAAGATGTACTTATACTCACAAGTGAAAATTGAAATGTATCTCAAAATCAAACAAAAGTTATTGCCACTGCAATGCAGAGCAAACTGAATAAAAATTCAGAAATACAAAATGAACTTGATCAACATAAGAGCACAGTCACTTGTTCAACATAAACTTGCATTCATACATAGTTACTTGTTCAACATAAGAGCACATCCACTTGTCAAGATTCATACATATTAAAGATCACTACTACATCTAAAAGAGGAACTTGATTGCAGCAAGACCATAGATGAAAGAAACAAAGGTGACATTACAACCAACTGACATCAGAAGTAACTTCTCCCTGTTCTCTAGCAAGCCTTTCATTTTTTTTTTGATCTTCAATTGATGTGCAGCCTTCAGTTCATCCACTGCCTTGTTCTTCTCCTCCTCTGCCTTGTTCTTCTCCTCTTCTGCCTTGTCCTTCTCTTCTACAACTTGTAGTTTTTCTACAGCCAATTGGTTGACAAGGGCCACATTTTCTTCCCTCATTTTCTCACCACCCTCGGCCATACTCCACAGTAATTGCAGAACTCTTTGCACATGAGGTGGGTGCTCTGGATCATGCCAAACAACTAAATTACACACTTTATGGTCACTACACATGCAGCCAATGAATCTTCTACCAGTGTCCACCCCCTCAAAAGCAACCTGTCTAAGTGGAACAAATCCATGGAAGCAGTTGATCTTGCTGTCCACCGCATACCCACAGAATCCAGCATCTTGGATTGCTTCCGGAATCCGCCCAGTTATTAGTGCAAGACGCTCTGCCTCCTCGGAAATACATGGCCAAATGCAGGTTGGTCAATTTGGCGCAATTTCACCCAAAATCTATAATCTGTTGAAACTCTAGTTCATCAATACATACCAACGGCCAAAGCAAAGAGACATGACAGAGGAGGAGAAGAAGCCAAAATGTTTACCTCTGCATCTCGAGCGGCCTCCTTCTCGTCATCGCTCCAAAACATGCCCTCTTCGTCCGCACTCATGGCTGCAAACTCCGACGAAACCGAGTGTGCAATGGGAAGCTAGGGCTACACCACCAGAGCTCCGCAGCAGTGATAGCAGATCTTCGGTGCGCCACCGCCGCTGACCGCCGCCCGTCGCCGCCGCCTGCGTCGCCACAGCCGCCGCCAGAGCTAGCTAGGGTTCGGGCACGGGCCGTAGAAGGGGATCGAATGGCCCGTCAAACCTGTTCAGTCGAGTCCTTTAGCTGACTGGACAGAGAGAGAGAGAGAGAGTTGTGCCACGTTGGCAAAGACTTGTCAAACCCGTGCTGAGTCAGCAGCGAAACCGTGTCGGGTCTGTGGACGGACGAAATATGACTGGTTTGGAGAGTTTGTGGTGCAACCTGTCCGGTTTTAGAGTTGAGGGACCAAAAGTGGCCACATCGAAGAATTGAGGGACGAAAAATGGACTTTTCTCTAGTGATAATGCCCACTTGGTTATCAGAAAATAATAAACAATAATGCACACTTGAGCTAACTACTAGCGGCCAAGATGCGGATGATCAAGACCGTCCGTCCATTGCACTCCTTGCCAGTCGTACATAGTACACCAACGCACTACAGATGCCGCCGTTTTGCATGCTATCAGCCAGGAGCCCGTGATCTGAATCTTTGACTCCTGCGCACGCTGATCCGATCCGATCCGATCATATCGTGCCAGGAATTCAGATCTGCACGTACATCTTGCTCGATCGCTTCCTCTGCTGGGTGGAAAATGGCGTCAGGCTGGCTCGCGACCGAAGCAGATTCGGGAGAAACTCAAGCGATCAATATAAAAATAGCCTTGCAATTACGCATGCACAACTTTTACTGGCCAGAGGACTGCAAGTCTCTTGGGCCGGCCGTTCACGAGTGACGGACGGACGGACACGCACGCTGAGTGCACTTTCCGCAACGTCGCCACTACGACCCTACCTTTTTTCCCTCTCGCTAGGTTTCCTGTTTTCCTCTCGTTCGCCGCCGGCGACGTTGAGAACCTACGTCCCCCCCCCCCTCCACGATGCCATCTACCTCTGCCTGGCCAAACCTCGGGCCTGGGTAGATCGTCGCCGGCAAGGTGGGGTTGAGGGTTTTTATCGTATCATCGGTTTTCCTGGAGGGGAGACCGATCCAATCTCTGAGACAAGGCCATGGCGAGTCGTGCGAACGCTTCTGGATCAGGAGATAAGGGGAAGGGGAAGCTGGAGGATATCATGCAAGAGCTGGCCCTGAAGGAAGAAGATCTTGACGACGTGATCTTTGAGGACGATGACGCCCCTGCGGAGGAAGAGCTCAGATGGATGGTACTGGCGCATGTGCACATGGATAAGGGATTCAGCACCTACTGGTTTTTCAAAAACATGCGATCTTCTTGGGATCTAGCGAGACCGGTGAAGATCAAAACCCTAGAGGATAATCTATTCCAGATGCAGTTCAACTGCTTAGGAGACTGGGAGAGAGTCACCCAGGGGGGGGGGGGCATGGCACTTCAGGGGTAACCCTGTGATCATTATTCCCTATGATGGTTACTCGAAGCCCACTTCCATTGAGCTATTCAAGTTTGAAATCTGGGTGAGGATCATTGATCTGCCCATAGCATATCATGGCAAGGTGAAGGCGCTGGCAGCAAAGTTGGGCGAGTTTGTGGACTCGGAACCCTCATCCTTTGATTTTGAGGGCAATTTTTACCGGGTGAGGATCAGGTTAGATGTGCGAAACCCACTAAAGAAAGCAACTTCTCTGATCCGTGGTGGAGAGAGGCAGATTTTTGCAGTAAAATACGAGCGTCTTCCCGACTGGTGCCAAGTCTGTGGCATGATGGGCCACGAGTTCAAGGAACATGGTGATGGATTTCACCCCCCTTCGGCGCTGATCTTCAAGAATTTGCGTGCTCCAGCTACTACTGCATGGGGGACGAAACGCCGCAACAGCAACCAGAGGGGCAGAAGGCAAGAAGCAGGTCAGGGCAGTAACGGGCAGGAGAAAAGTGCAGGAGCTGAGGAGCCACCTGAAGTTGATATGGAGGTGAATAATGATGATAACCGTAAACGCAACTCCGATGAGGTGTTGCAGAATCAAAGCCCGATGGCTAGTTTGGGTATGGAGATAGTGCCAGTGACAAAGAGTGGAGATATGCCTCTCAGCCCGCCTCCAAAACAGGACCCCAAGAGGCCAAAACCAACTCTGCTTAATGAGAAGAACCCGGCTGGATTGCTCAAGAAGACCCTCCCTCAGGGCAAACACCATGACGCTAGATCGGCGGCCTCCTCGGCGGAGGACCGCCGGGCGCAATGAGTTTGTTAAGCTGGAATTGTCGGGGTATTGGAAACGCCCCTACAATTCAAGAGCTCCGCGAGTTAGCGGTAAAGTTTGCCCCTAAAGTGCTCTCTATTATTGAAACTCAGATAGGAAGGGATAGAGCAGAAAGTCTAGCTAGCACTTTAGGTTTTGATTCATCTTTTGCTGTTGATTCCGTTGGTAGAAGCGGGGGCCTTGTACTTTTTTGGAAAATTGAAATAAAGTTGGAAATTTTGGGCTACTCGAGGTTCCATATCGATGCAAAAATCTGTGATATTGGTTTGCAACCATGGCGTTTGACTTGCTTCTATGGAGAGGCACAAACACATCTGCGCCAAGCGTCATGGGACACCCTGAAGGGGCTGGCTGCACATAGCCCCCTCCCATGGGTTTGTTTGGGCGATTTTAACGAAGTGTTAAGGCATGAAGAACATGATGGCATAGGCCAGAGATGCCAAGCTCAGATGCAAGGCTTTCGGGACGCCGTAGATGTTTGCGGCTTTAATGACTTGGGCTTCCAAGGAAGGATGTGGACCTTCGAGAAGAAAGTGACAGGCGGAACTTACACCAGGGTGAGGCTGGACAGAGCCCTAGCTACGGCAGAATGGAGCTCTATGTTCCAGGGAGCAGCTGTGGATCACCTTACAGCGGCGACTTCTGATCACGCTCCTATTCTCTTGAAGTTGGAGACCACGATGGGGCAACAAGGGAGAGAGAAGCTCTTTAGATACGAAGTTATGTGGGACTCTCATGCTGAGTTGAAGCAAACTGTGAGAGCGGCGTGGGATCCCAACAGCCAGAACCCATCTGCGAGTGCGGTACGAGCAAAGCTAGCTTCGCTAGCTAGTAATCTGGGAGAGTGGAGCAAACACACTTTTGGTAGCGTACGAGGAGAGATACGAAGCTTGAAAAAAGAGTTAGACAGGCTAAGAAGCATAGATGGCAGGACCGGCCCGAGTGCCGCTGAAACAAAGATAAACGATCGCCTGATCGAGTTGTACCTCCGAGAGGAGTTGATGTGGCGCCAGAGGTCGAGAGTAGATTGGTTATCGGCGGGTGACAAGAACACACACTTTTTCCATCTCAGGGCATCGATGAGACGCAGGAAAAATTTGATCAAGTCTCTGCAGAGACAGGACGGACAGCTTACGGATGACCCAACCGAGATGCAACAAATGGAATAGCAGTTTTATCAGCACCTCTATACCTCGGAGGGGGTTCAGGGGATGGGAGAGGTGCTGCAACATGTACCAGCAAAGGTAACAGATGAAATGAATGACATGCTCATGGCCCCATACAAGGAAGAGGAGGTGAAAAGAGCACTCTTCCAAATGTTTCCCACAAAGGCGCCAGGGCCGGATGGGTACCCAGCCCACTTCTTTCAGAGACACTGGGACATATGTGGGACATAGGTCACCAATGCAGTTCTTGGCATACTAAGGGGAGAAGAAAGCCCAGCATGCATAAATGATACTTTGCTGGTTTTAATACCAAAGGTAGCAAATCCAACACTTTTGACTCAGTTCCGACCCATCAGCCTCTGTAATGTTTTTTACAAAATAGCTTCAAAAGTACTTGCTAACCGCCTTAAAGAGATCTTACCTGATATCATATCAGAGGAGCAATCGGCCTTTGTCCCGGGGAGGCTCATCACAGATAACATAATCTCAGCCTATGAGTGAAGAGAAATCGTTCAAAGAATAACAGTTTTTGTGCGTTGAAGCTAGATATGATGAAGGCTTACGATAGAATTGAGTGGAGTTACCTCAAAGCCATTATGGAGAAACTCGGCTTTGCAGCACCATGGGTCTCCATCATTATGAACATGGTATCTTCAGTCTCTTTCTCAATTTTATTTAATGGCTTCAAACTGGAGGAGTTCAAACTGTCCAGAGGTATTCGGCAGGGAGATCCTATTTCTCCATACCTGTTCTTGTTGGCAGCTGAGGGCCTTTCATGCCTCTTGAAATCACAAAATCAGTCATCCCAGCTCGGCGGAATTAAGGTGGCACCGACGGCACCGTCAGTAAACCACCTATTATTCGCGGATGATAGCCTGTTGTTTTTCAGGGCCAGTGTTGATGGAGCTGAAGAGGTATCAAACCTACTGGAGACATACTGTGCGGTGTCGGGACAGAGAATAAACAGAGAGAAATCGTCTATATTTTTTAGCAAAGGATGTCCTAAAATTGTAAGGTCGGCAGTGAAAGGCCATCTTCATGTTCCCAACAAATCTTTGAGTGACAGATATTTAGGGCTGCCTACTGATGTGGGACACTCAAAAAGGGGAACGTTCAAATATTTAAGTGACAGAATTTGGGAGAAGGTAAAGGGATGGATGGGCAAACTACTGTCAGCGGGAGGGAAGAATGTGCTAATTAAGTCCGTCGCTCAGGCTATACCTATTTTTTCAATGTCATGTTTCAAACTCCCCAGGGGGTTGTGTGAAAACATAAATGCCATCATTCGAAAATTTTGGTGGGGTTGCAAACAGGGCAAACGAAAGCCAGCATGGGTCTCTTGGGAGGTGATGACAAGACCTAAGTATCTGGGAGGCTTGGGATTCAGAGATCTTGAGCTGTTTAACTTGGCTTTACTGGCACGACAGGCGTGGAGACTTCTCCAGGAGCCAACCTCCCTGAGTGCTAGGATTTTGAAGGCCTCTTATTATCCTAATGGAACCATCCTCACGGCAGAATTGGGATCTAGACCATCACAAATCTGGAGAGCAATATTGGAAGGTAGGGACATTATGAAACAAGGAATCATCAGCAGAATAGGCAACGGCCAGAGTACAGATATATGGGCAGTCAATTGGATACCGAAGAAGGCTACACGTAGACCGATTTTATCGCTGGTGGCTAACCCTCCACGCATGGTGCATGAGCTTCTCCTCCCAACGATGGCATCCTGGAATGAAGCTCTAGTGAGGAGCATTTTCTTGCCAGTGGATGCGGAAGAAATCTTAAAAATTCCAGTATGTATGCAGGATGTTCCTGACTCTTGGGCCTGGTACCCGGAAAGGAAAGGTAATTTCTCGGTTAGCTCAGCCTACCGAATTATCATTAACACCAAGATTGAGAGGGAGGGCTGGTTAGAAGGTCGCTCGGGCCCTTCAGAAACCTCATCAGAAGAGAAAGCATGGAGCTCTCTTTGTAAGTTGCAAGTTCCGTCAAAAGTTCGAGTGTTCTTATGGAGATTGGCAAGGCACTCGTTACCGACAACGGATGTTCTTCGCAACTGAAACATGTCTGTGCAAGACGCATGCCCTTTGTGCGGAGGGGAAGATTCATGGCGACATGCTCCTGTCTCTTGCACCATGGCAAGGTGTACATGGGCGTTGTCAGACGATGAGATTATGGACAGAATGAGGGAGAATGGTCAGACAAGTGCCAAGCACTGGTTGTTCGATCTTTATGACACTTTGGATCATGGAAAGTTCACAAAAATGGCTGTTACCCTCTGGGCTATTTGGTTTGCAAGGCGCAAGGCAATCCATGAAAACATTTTCCAGAGTCCGCAACAAACTAGCTCCTTTCTGAACTCATATCTTCAGGAGCTACAAACTATCCCTAAACAGTCAAGACAGGCGAGCATAATTGTGTCACAACCAGCAACTACTCCCCGATGGCTTCCTTCGGAGGAGGGGGTAGCAAAGATCAACGCGGACGGGGCTATTTCTGGTGACGGTAATGTGGGTGTTGCAGCAGCAATATGTCGGGATCACACAGGAGAATAACTCGGCTCCTCGGCTGTTGTGTTAAGAGGCATCACGGATCCGCTGATCCTTGAAGTTTATGCATGTAGAGAAGCAATGGCCCTGGCAGAAGACCTCAACATCCACAGGCTTTGTATTGCTAATGATTGTCAGGGGGTGATAGCTGACATCAACTACAGAAGCAGAGGGCCACATGCAACGATCCTACAGGAAATATCAGAACGGAAGAGTCTTTTTCTTTCTTGCAATTTTGTTTTTGAACATAGAAATTTTAATTTTGAGGCTCATGATCTCGCCAAGTTTGCTAGTAGTCTTTCGGTTGGTCGTCATGTCTGGCTGGGCATGCCTCACGACCAAAACCTTGTACCCATGAACATTTTGTTGGTTTAATAAAGACTGGCGAGAATTCTCAAAAAGAAAACTAGCTTCTGCCTAGCTAGTCCAACTAAACTCCAAAGCGGCCCCGGCCGCGGTCACTACTTTACTAGACCCAGCGTGAGCTAACTGCTCTATTCCTACGCTAGCTATCCGGCTAGGAATAATCCTAGATGTACGCGCTCCTTACAGGCAATTACGGAGCCCTTCCCTTATATCTCTTCGCCCCCCGATTCTACCTGGGGTGGTCCCGCCCCACACATCTTCTTTCCAATCACATTTTCCCAACCCAGCCTGTAACTAAACTTTGTCTGTAATTGCCCGTACGTGTAGCATTACCGATCCAGCTAGATGCAAGTTTGAAGCAGGATTCCACTTGATCGACAAGATATCCCGGCGCGTGAAAACCCAACCAATCAGTTAATGCAATGTGCTAATCTCCTTTGATTAGCAATAATTTTTGTAATTCTCTCTTCTGCTAAATCAATGAAAAGCCAGGGAACTGGATCTTTCAAAAAAAAATCAATGTGCAATAGCGTATATAATGACTAAGAGGCAGCTTGCGAAGAACATTCTGACATTGTATATAAGGCCACCATGTGCTTGCATGCACATAATTTATACATGTTGCATTTCTAGCCTGTTATATGAATTCCTTTACGAGAAAGTAAGGTCATGAAGAGAAACGCAAGGGTGTTGCACGAGGACTGGGTTTGATCTAGTGCCTGCTGGCGTGTGCCCATCGAGTACATTTTCTGTGTATACTAAGAAAACAATCTGTCGAATACCATAATGAGTTTGCCATTTTCCCTCTTAATACCATCGTCGATGGTGGTCACTTGTCTACAAACGTGGTAAGTCTCAAAGCAGTGAATTTGGTCATCACATTCTAGCATCGACTAATTATTAGTTCCTTCATCCCATATTAATCGATGTTTAAATGAATTTATCTAGCAAGCAGATGTATTGCTAAATACATCTATTTGAGCATCTATTAATAAGAGACGGAGGGAGGATATATAAACATGGCTAAGCAAAATTTATAACAAAAATATTCAAAAGAAACGGAGGTCAGTCTCAAGGCGATGAGTTTGGTCAGTTGCCAACCTCCTCCACCGTGCATGTTACGTTGCCCACTAATCCAACGCCAATCTGTCCATGCACGCCACACGTCGTGCCCTCAAATCACAATTCGGACACCTGTACATGTAGGTTAATTACCACACCCCTGTTTATTCCTTCTTTTAATTTCAATTTCTTTCTCAACCCATTTATTTAATCAGTCTCCTCTCTGTTCCATCGGCCCATGCAGCCATAGATTTCCTTTCCTTCTTGTGCACATTACCATATGAATTTATTCCTTTCCTTCCTACTGGTTCATAACAACCGCATTTACTCCTTCTTTTAATTTTAATTTCAAAAATTTAGTACCACCTCAAATAGAAAAGAAATAGGAAAATATAATATGTGTGAATGGACCAAAAATTATTTATTCCTTTCCTCCTGCTGGTTCATAACAACCTCATCTTATTTCATATTTTAATTTCAAAATATACAAATGCCTAATGAGAGAGTGGCTTCATTGATTGATTTCAAAATATACAAATGCCTAATGATATAGATCGGTTAATAGTGGGAGATTTCAACTACATAAGATACCTTGATGATAGAAACAGACATGGTGGCAATTTACAAGATATGATGAATTTCAATGCATCTATATATAAGTGCTCTGGGATTGATTAAAATGCCCCTAAAAGGAAGAAAATTCACTTGGAGTAATATGCAAGAAGCTTCTATGCTTGGGAAACTGGATTGGTGCTTCTCCTTAGAATCATGGACCTTAAATTACCCAAATACTTATGCATTTAGTCTTGCGAAGCCAATCTCAGATCATGTGCCACGGATCATACATGTCGGCACTAACATTCCAAAAGCAAACATCTTCATATTTGAATGCTTTTGGCTGTAAATATCTAAATTCAAAGAGGTGGTTTAGAGCACCCGGGTGCAGGAAGTGCAAGATAATTATAGTGCTAAAAAGATCACAACAAAATTCTAAAGACTAAGGATGGGATTAAATATTTGGTCCAAAATTTTCTATAATCTTGCACAATTCATCAAATACTCCAACAAGTTGATTTTATTATTGGAAGAATACATACCTCTTAGCACTCCAGAGTGGAATGGAAGGATCATTTTTAAGAATCACCTGAGCAATTTACTTGATTATCAAAGTACTTATAGGAAGCAAACAACAACAATTGGATGTGTCATATTTGGATATGGCAACACACACAAAATTCCAAGCAAAAGCCACTGTAAAGTATAAGAATGGTCATATTTCCATGCTAAAAGATGAACATCAACAGGACCACATTGAATATCATGCAAAAGCAACTATTCTTTGAGAGCTTTTAAAGAAACACTTAGCACCTCTACACCTAGTTTCAATTTTCCACCTGCCCAGTATCTTACCAAGCAATGATTAGTTGAGGCAGTTGGAAGAACCTTTCACTAAAACTGAAATTGACGATGTCATCAAAATTTTGACTTCTGAGAAGGCTCCTGCACTACCGGGAAAGAGCTTGTAGGTGAACCCCAAATAGTGGCGGGCGGGGCGTGGCACCCGCCACGATTAATTTTGAAAGAAAGCAGTGCGAGTCCTAAAGTAAGCTCTCCACTGCTAAGCTAGTAGTTGTGGCGGGCGGCGAAGATTACCCGCCACGCTCTGCATTTTCTAATTTCTTCCTGACTGGCAAGCTACCGTGGCGGGTGAAGTCTGTCGCCCGCCACAGTTCGCTCGCACATGTGTGGCGGGCAGCTTTAGTCACCCGCCACAACTATATTTGGGCAGCCAGGCACCAACCGTTTTCAAATAGTTTTAGGCCGCGGGTGGTGGGTTTTAGCAGTCGCCCACCACAGCTATATTTGGTTAGTAGCCACCTCCCACGCTTATACTCGGGTGGCGGGCAACTACTCGCGCCCATCACTGCTCTATATATAGACATTACCTACCCCCGTGCCACTCAAATCTCACTCTACACCCAAACCCTTTCTCCCTTCCTCTCTCTCTGCCGGCAACGTCGTGGCGTCGTTCGTCGCCACTAGAGAGGTCGCGGTGCGCCGCCTCGAATGGCGTCGAGGAGCCAATCTTCCCCGTCGCCCGTGTCGTCCGTCCCTCCTCGAAGTTCGTCGGTGTCGCCGTGCAACACTACCTCGAATTACTTCCCCGTGACCGTCGCCCTTGCTTTCCTCCGCATCCAGCGCCGTGCCCGTCTCCGTCGAACTCGCCGTCCACCGACGCCTCCGCCATCGATCTCCACCTCGTACGACCACCCTTGCGACTCCGGCCCCGTAAGCACACCTCCCTCCTCTCTGCCAATGGTTAATTGTGGTATGATTTTCTCTCTCTCTTTATTAGTGTAGTTAAAATGTACAACATATGGATAAAAATCTAGTACAATATTTTTATTAGTGTAGCTAAAATTTGTTGTATGATGTATCATTGAATCTTCATATATGTGAATGTCTTAAAATTGATTGCGTGTGCTATACCAAAAGTAGTACATATAGATGCAGGTGTATTCATAGTGAGTTCCAGTGTTTTTGCGAAGCGTGGATTAAGTTCCGTTTCGTTTAATTTCTGGCATTCAATATGTCCAAATTCTATCAAAGGTCATGCTGTTTTTTTTCTAAATGCTATATATGAATGACAATTTTTTTGATGCGATTTAGATGAAGAAGCCAAGACACCTTGTTAGGACTCCTACACACATAGACGGGATCCTACTGTCATACACATCGTCACAAGGGTGGCTCAGTACACCGAGATCATGCTCGCCTAGTTCGAGAGTGCTCGAGCAGCCACCGAGAGCGCTCAGTCATATTCTAAGAGCACTCAGGAATATTCTGAGAGCGCTAGAGAAACCGCTGCTAGCGCTAGAGCAGCCGGTGAGAGTGCGTAAGCAACCGCAGAGAGTGTGTGAGCAGCCGTCGAAGCTGCGAGGAGCACCCAAGACGAGATCACGAAGATGATGGAAGGCGAGGATAGCTCATGATGGAGCTGAAAAACTAGTGCATTGCTTTCATGTGATCTATATGATCGATGCGAATGATAGAACTAAACATTTGCTTTTGAACTACAAATGAACCGTGCAATGTGGTGATTTGTATCGTCTATAAATGAAGATTATGATGTGACTTTGCTCTATGTGATTGGATAACTATGAAATTGATTTGTTGGCTTCTTTATTTATTTAGATAGATGAAATGGAACTGGTATGTGGTGTACGACGGGAGGAATCTTGGAATTTATGATTCATGGGAGATATGCAAGGAGCAAGTTGACAGTTACAAAAATAGCTTCTACAAAGAATATAAGACTAAAAAAGAAGCTGAGGATCATTATGCTAATTACGTCCACAGAGAAGTTGAGGATCATTATGTCAATCACGTCCGCAAAGTGAAAATAAACCATGAAGTTTGCAAGACCGTGTGGACAAGTGGACGAGTAAAGAATTTGATTATCTTTATCCAGCTCATTGTCATTATGGTATTGTTGTTATCATGAGGTCTTGTATGTATGTGTTGTTGTACTAATGATGCGATATGAGTTGTTGTACACTAATGCGTACATCTATTTGCATGAAGTTTAGATTATTGTTATGTTAAATGCAATGTGTATGATCGATTACTTAAGTTGTATGTCGTAATGTGGTTATTTGTATTGGCTGCTGGAATGGCTGGAGGGGCGTCGTTGTGCCGGGCGACAAGAACGGCCCGCCACAACTAATAACATAAACCAATGGTGGGAAAGTTGCACTGCCCGCCATTGGTGGACTCTAATAGTGGCAGGCGCCCGTCCGCCACTGATGGCATCATAGCAGTGGCGGAAGGTCAGTGGCGGGCGCCCCTGGGAGCCTGGCCCGCCACTGTTGGCCATTTGGAGCCCGCCACTGCTGGCCATTTGACGCCCGCCACTACTAGGCATTCCTGCAACAGTGCTGGGCCAGATGGATTTAATGGTGTTTTTCTCAAGGATTGCTAGAATATTATATCATAAGATTTTTATTAGCTTATTGATGATTTTTACCATGGGAAATTTACTTACAATCTATCAATGGATAACTCAGTACACTGATTCCCAAATGGAACAATCCACAAACCCTCAGACCTATTTCATTGCTAAAAAGTACAATCAAGATCATCGCAAAGCTCTTGCAAATATACTTCAAAAGGTGATACTTCAATTGATGCATACTAATCAGTATGTTTTTTGAATTCTATATCAATACAAGACTGTCTGGCTTCGACATTTGAATATTTGAGTGCCAAGAATAAAAAAGGGAAATTGTGATCCCGAAACTTTACTTTGGAATGGCTTTTGATATGATAGAACATGATACAATATTTTAATTTTAGAAGCCATAAGTTTTGGCACTAGATGGGTCAGTTGGATCAAGATGATCTTTAGTTGTGGATTCTCTTCAGTCTTGTTAAAAGGTGTGCCTAGAAAGCAATTTAAATGTAAAAGAGGGTGAGACAACTTGACCCTTTTTCACCTTTGATCTTTGTATTCGCAACTGACCTTTTACAATCAATTCTCAGTGAAGCCATGCAGGTCAGCCTTATTCAGGCTCTAGTTAACTCCCAAGCAAACTAAAATTTTCAAGTCATTCAATAAACAGATACAATCATGAACCTACCACTAGATGAGCATCAACAACAAGTCAACATTTGGGGGCTCATTTTGTTGTTCAAATTGCTCTTGAGATAAACGATAGTAAATTTCTCCTTGTGCCTATTAATGTGGTCGATCATAATCTCAATAAGTTGTTGGGGCTTCTATCATGTAAACTTAGGCACTTCCCCTTCACATATCTAGGCCTCCCTATTAGTGCACATATATAGACTCGGAAATGAAGATTTCACTGTAATTTTGTCAAGCAAAGTGCAGCTTGACGGGATGTTCCACTTTGTTATCCTGTGATGGGAGGTTGCAGGTAATCAAATCTATTTTTCCCTTCCAATATTTTTCATGTGTGTACTAGCTTTTTCTGCACGTATCATTGAACAAATTAAATATATCAAGCATTTGTTTTGGAGAAAATTTGGACAAGCTAATTCATGCCCCAAATTTAATTACATGAGACAAGGTTTGCAAACCTAGGGAACCAGGTGGACTAGAAATTTTGGATATTGCTCTACACAATAAAGCTCTACTCATTAAAAACCTCTAAAATAATTCAACAAAGATAACCATCCCTGGGTTAATTTGATCTGGAACAAATACTATTCCACTAAACTTCCATGTACAAGACTAGTTAGTTCAAGCCGGTGCAAAGCTCATCTTAAGTTCTTGCCTGTTTTCAAAATCATGGCAACCTGCAAGGCTAGCAATGGAAGCACAATAGTATAGCATGATTCGTGGGTGGATAGGCCTTTGCATCAAGTTTTCCCTAAACTACATTCATTTGATACAAGTGTACCATTGTTTGGCCCTCATGATCAACTCACATGATATCTCAGAGCGTATTCATACACCACTTTCAGATCGAGCTTTTGATCAGCCCACCAACCTTCAACTCTATGTTGGCCAGCACACCAACAATCATGCATTAGATACATGGATGTGTCCAGGCAATAACAAATGTATTCATCAATTGAAATGCATAATTGCCTAATGACAGGAACAAAGGCACACATCATTCTCAAATGGCTATGGAATGGTGTTTACAGGGCCAGACACAAAATATTTTTTTTGTTGCTTCATGATAGAGTAAATACAAGCAATTTACTCAAAATGTAATCTATTCATTTGGATTGTTATGAACTTTTCTTTTACAATTAAGATCGTGAGGAAACTTTGATGCATCTGTCTTCGGAATGCACCTTTGCACAAGATTGTTGGGATACCATCATTGATCACAAATGGAGAGGAACTTCAACATATGATGAGACAATGCTTGCTTGTCAAAAATTACCAAAGCCTATTGCCTTGGACATCATCATATTAGGTTGTTGGAACATATTGACTTAAAGCAGCGGAAAAGTATTCATGAGAAAGGTACAAAGTCAAAACACCTAGGAATTCATGCTCAAGCATGCTCTTGCACTTGTGAAACACATGATCAAGCAAAAGAATTGGTAATTTTAAAGGAATGGGTGGAATCGCATCAGTGACGTTGACTCTTGAAGTTTAAAATTCTCTTGATTTCAATAGAACTTGCCCAAATATGGAATTGGATATATTTAGAATTTCATTACCTTTTCCTTTGGGGTTTTATGTATTGCGTTGTCTATATAAGTGAAAATATCGTAGAATAGTTGTTCTACGGTTTGCGGTTAAAAATTCGAAACTTTCTGCTATCAAATACTTGTGACCGCTTGACCTTTTTATAATGAAAGAGAGGCTACCCCTCTATTTTTTTTGTTTAACAAAACTAGGTGGTTCATAAATTGTTGCAACATTCGCACCAACACTACAAAAAAAGACACATCCGTGACATTTTGGGCCGAACGAATATTTTTTCTGTCATGCTTATGACACTTCTATGATGATAATTGTGACAAAACCCGGTATCATCATAGATGTGGTGGGCTCCTACTTCTATGACAAAAAATCATGACAGAAAAGGGCTTTTCATCCTGGGCGGGCCAGAGACGCAGCTGCATGACATTCTTTGGGCCATCCATGACGAAGAAAAACTGTGGTAGAAGCGAGGGCGAGGAAAATATCAGGGAGTTCCCGGTTATGGTGGGTGGTCGTGGGCCGAGCGATGCACGTTTCTCTTGTACACGTACGCGCGTGGGTGCGAGGCGTTGGGTTGTAACTGAACCTGAGCGATTGCACTGCAGGCTGCGCGTTTTCTGAACCTGAGCAATCGATCGATGGCTGTTAACTAAACCCGATCGAGCGATTCCTTCATTCGTTACTGCTGCTAACTGAAGCCGATCGAACCTGCTGCCTCCTTCCCTTTATGAACAGTGAGCATTGTTGGGGGGGGGGGGGGGTTGGATGAACAGTTCCCGGTGGGGGGTTGGATGAACAGGACCCCGATCGATTGAGCCGGTTGGGCGTGGATGAACAGGACCCCGTGGAGGGCTGGAGGAACACGACCCCGTGGAGGGAAGGTTGAATATTAGCCGGTGGAGGGCTGGTCGAACAGTAGCCAGTGGAGGGCTGCATGAACAGTAGCCCATGGAGGGGTGGTTGAACAGGACCCCATGGAGAGGGCTGGTTGAACAGTAGCCGATGGAGGCTGGATGAACAGGAGCCCGTGGATGAACGGTCGCAGGTGGAGGATGGAGGAGGTCGACGGTGGATGAACAGTAGCCCATGGAGGTTGGCGGAGGTTGACGGTGGAGATGAACAATATCCCGTGGAGTACCGTTTTGCGGTACGCACACCCCTCTAGATGAACAGGACCCCCGTTTCAACCGTAGCGCTTCAACAGAAGTCCGTTTCCTCTGTTTTGCGGTACGCCACACTCCTCCCGATCAACAGGACCCCGTTTCGACTGTATGAGGTCCAACCGAAGTCCGTTTCCTCCTTTTTGCGGTACGCCAGACCCCTCCGGATGAACAGGATCCCGTTTGATCGTGGCAGGTCGAACACAAGGCCATTTCCTCCGTTCTGCGGTACACCAGGCCTCGTTTCCATCAGCTATTCCGTCCAAGCCGGTTGGCTCCCGATGAACAGCACGCGTTCCGTTGCCTCCTGATGAACACGACGTACTACGTTGCCTCCCCATGAACACGACGACGACGCAGTTTCTCAGTTCCGACCCAGCCATGTACACGAGCCCTGACCGTACGTATGCACGAGTAGGCGTTCGAGACCCCGCCCGTATGTACGTACGTGGCCGCATTTTTTTTCTTGCACCCTGGCCGCTGTACGTGCGTGTACATGCTGCGCGCGCCTCTACTACGACACGTGTGTGCCTCTACATCGACCAGTATGCAAGTACACGTTCACGACCAGAATGATAACGCTACGTACGCTTCGACCAGGTGGGTCCCGACTGTCAGGCACTTCCTTGTGTGCGAATATGTAGCTGGTGGGTCCCAGCAGTCAGGGGGCGAATCATTTTTTTTGCCCGTAATATGGATGCACTTCCCTGCGTGCGAAGATGTAGCTGGTGGGTCCCAGCAGTCAGGGGGAGAAAACATTATTTTTCAGGGTAAAAAGGATGCAGTTGGATGCATGCCTCCATGGGCGTGGTGCGTCCCCACTATCAGCCTATCATGTACAGTCATCTTCGGATGACTCTTGTTGTTGACCTCGTCGACCACACCGTGCCGAGCGCACCAAGGATGATGGACGACGGCGAGGCCCCAGACTGGAACGACCTGGAGATGGGGAAGACGCGGCAGTGGAGTCGCAGATGGAGAGGAGTAGGAAACTTGATTTGTTCGAGTGCGCGGCAGCACTGACGCGGTGCCGCCCATGGGAAATAGGAGTAAGAATAGAGGTTGAAGAAGGAGCATGGCTGTTTGATTAACTTCCAATGGTCCAGCTGCTAGAATCATTTGTTGATTAAGTTGACAAAGCCCTACGTACACGTCCTCTTAGTAGGCCCACAAGTCAGCCACGGAATTTGACGGGTACTAGCTGTCAACGGGAGGAATATTTTTTTTTGCATAACAAGGAGGCACTTCCTTCCGTGCGCTTCTTTAGCATGTTCCTCTTCCATTCTTCTTTAATAAGTACTCTCTCCGTTCCTAAATACAAGTCGTTGTATAGATTCCACCATGGACTACATATGGAGAAAAATGAGTAAATCTACACTCTAAAATGTATCTGTATACATCTGTATGTGATCCGTAGTGGAAATCTTTACAAAGACTTATATTTTGGAACGAAGGGAGTATGATAGCAGTATAGTATGTTCCTTGTAGTGAAGGTAAGCGGGGACATTTGCAGTGCAGAGGTCTATACGGTCAGTTGTGATGGACACTTTGAACTCTTCGGGCCTCTTTGATTCGTAGGATTTTGTAAACATATGAATAGGATTTGTAGTGGCATGCCCACTTGAATCCTATAAGAATTGCAAGGAAATCCGGGGAGTTGTGTCGCCTTTAAGAGTTACACTGATATTAATAGTACCTCACCTTCAGTTGAAGAGAGCTGGTATGTGAAGCCTTTCTAGCCGTATCGGCAATACTAGCACATATATTTCAGCAAGTTCCACTTTGCTGATTTTACTCTGATGTTTATGGTTTTCCCGTTATATCTACACTATGATCTATGTAGCTGCTTTGTGTCGCACTAGCAGCAGTCCACTCTTGAAGCTAAACACACCAATCATAAGTCCAAAGCTTACTTCTTCAAATACGAATTGTGATATGATACTAATATTAGTTAACAGACACACATTTAATTGGTCAGGTAATGCTCCCGCTTGATTTTCCAAATGCATGTGGCCACATATAGAGAGACAACATTGAATTGCATTTCTTTGGGTGCTGTGATTCATCATGAGTGGGCAACCAACATTGTATGCAACGAAGCGGAACCTCAAGAATATGCTTCCTCTTCTGTTCTTTAACATGTTCCTCTTTTGTTATTCTGTATTTAGTACGTACAGTATGTTCCTTGTCAGCAAGGGAGCATGGACATCTGCAGTCAATAGCTGATAGAGCTGGCCTGTACGTGATCGATAGGATTTCAATTAGTAGCAGCAATACAACACTGTATTTTCCAGCCAGTTCCACTTTCCCAATTTATATATCGTGGTTATGGTGTACCACTTTTATGTGCACTACGATCTTCCTATTTGCTGTGTGCTCTTGTTATCATGGTTTGACAATAAACTCTCTATATAGTACATTATGAACCTATCATCTGCCAACTATCCTTACTTCTGGAGCCTATTTTTTGTGTACTTGTGCCAGATTATATTAATGCACGCACCATATTATAGTACACATGATCTCTCTCATCAAAATCCAGTGATGGCACAAAAGGGTTTATAGGGCACCCCTATATTAGAATATCCTCTGCATTACAAAGATAATCTCACTACTATTTATGTTTTCATGGTTCTCAGATATTATACGTAATTATAGTGAATATCAGAATCCACGCATCAGAAGAATATTGTGGAACACTGCAATGACTTACAAAATTGGCACCAAGGCATTGAGTGCCATTCTGGATGCAATGAAACTCATACGCTCCCCACCTGTAGATTCTTGTTCAGAATATGATCCTAATGACTATTCTAACCTCGAGGAGTCAAAGGCAGATGGCCTGTCCTGTTCACCCATCAAGGTGCCTATTCTAATTTGGTAAGGTTTTATTGATTGCGCGTATCTTTCATATGTTGGCTTGCATTTCTTCTACTATGTTGCACCACCATCTGCTTAGTTTACTCATCATATATGTCGAGATGCCATGCCCATCCATTATCAATACATATTTCATCTGTCATCATACCATGTTTTTCCACTCAGATGCTGTTCTTGTGCATCAGACATAAAAAAGGAAGAGGGTGGTTGCCAAACCTGAAGGAGCACCAGCAAAGTCCTTGAAAAAGGTGGTGGTGCCAGAGAAATCAGATAGCACCCACTTATATTGGCTGTATAGCCAGTGACACAAAACGTAGGACCGACTCTAGCTGACTGTACCCATACTTCACTGGCCACACCACTAGCCCCACCACACTGGACCTGCACTGCAGCAAAAGGTATGCCGATTTCAGTTGCCATAGCGCCAGCCGTACCACAGAAAAATCCCACTCCAGCAAAAAGTACAGCAACTCCACCGGCCGAAGACCTATACCAACTATAGAGATGGCTAATTATTGCAGATTGGAACCCCATAACAGTTATTCCTAGTTTAAAAGACAATGCTTTCAATGTTGTTAGGGACTACGTGCATATATTCTCATCATGGGAAGATTATAGTGAAGACAAACACCATTTTCACATCTTCATGTCCCACTTACGTGTAAGTGCTATTATTCATGGTGATTATTTTCCTGTTTTTCTTTATTATTTTTTCTGGAAACTTGGTCATATATAATGACACAACGCGAAGGTTTTCCAAAATTTTGAATTTTTTTGAATTTTTTATGCCCATTTCAAAATGCGGTCAAAACGGCGGGCTTGACCGTTCCTAGCTAGTGGTTGAATCTTGGAAAACTTTTGATGTTTCTCTGATTAAATAGGTACTTATGTAACTAAAAATGATTTTTGGAAAAAATAAATAGCAAACGCGGATTGAACACATCAATGATTTACATTACATTGTTGTAAGTAGGCGGGGGTCAATCTGGATAGTCATGACGAGCAAAGCTTGCTTGCACTTTTCAAGGAAGCATTGCAGTAGTATCGGTGGTACCTGAGGAAATCACACTTTGATGGCAAGTCTATAAACGAATTTTCGGTGAAGTCTCCTGTGCTAAATTTAGAAAACATTGAATGGAAAAAACTTGTTATGCACTGGTCTCGTTCCCAGGATGAGGTACTATATATGATATCACATGACAATTTGAACTTCTACTTTTCCGCATGTGCCTTACGGATCTTTTTTGCAGGAAATCTGCTCGAAGAAGAATTCCGGTTTGAAAAGAACGACAGGATATCACAAATATGCTGCCCGCTGCTTTGCTCTTGTTAGTACATGTTGTCCTATATCACTGTACTTGCATACATACCTAGTTCATTATGTGACAGCAGTATGCATGATAGCTTGCTTATCAATTGTTCGCTCCAAATTATCTGATCTGTATGAATGGTTACATTAGTGTAGAATATATTTAATGCCAATGAAATTTTTTAGCTTTGCATTGTTCTTGTAAGTACCTGCTGTCCTTTATCAGTGTACTTATATTCACATATAGTTATTCATGTACCATCACTCTGCAGCTTATTTTCCTTTGCCCTCCATTTTATACACATCGGATCTATATTTACTCTTACCATAAGGTTGGATAACACCGGTGGTACTTAAAAAGTTTAGCTCTGCATTGCTCTTGGTTGTACCTTTTGCATGTATCGTTGTACTTACATTTATAGCTACTTGGTTATGTAGCATCACTCTTCATCTTATCTTAAATATTCTCCATTTTTTCTTATATTATCACATCTATATTTATTCTTAACAAAATGTAGAATAAAGGCAATGTTTATGAAGAAGATTCTGTGGTGAACTTCTTGAATTGCCCCCCCCCCAATCAGCATGGACAAGGGCTTTATAGAGCCTGTCTTCACCAATAATGTAAGTTTGTCCTTCTCGAGCATTCAAACTTTGTTGTGTATATTTGGTTAGGCATGACTGCAACAACTGTTTATTTTTCGTTTTTGCATCAAATTGCATGTTTAAAGTTTATTATGTAGTTCATAAAAAAAGTTTGTCCTTCTCAATTTAAGTTTTTAGTTATACAACAAAGTTCCTTCTTCATACCATGTAAATTAAACTATACAGAGCAAGTGATCTTCTTTTGCACTGCATGTATGCTTTTGTTCTTGATCCGTAATCTAGTGGTGTGGTGAACCTACCCACTACAGCACAATGTCATATTCTGCAATGTCTTAACTATGAACAATGTCATATCATTCTACTATTATTTAAACCGTCTCTTTATTTGTCAATCTGAAATGGGATAAATTGAGAGCATACTAACCATTGATACTTATGAGTTTTTGATCTGTAATCCAGTGGTGTCGTGAAGCTGCCAACTCCTTCACAATGTCATTTCCTGCCATGTCTTGACTTGAACAATACCATATCGTGTTAATGCTATTTTAAGATGGGTCACTTTATTCGTCAGTAAGAAATGTGATGTATTGTCAGCACTGATACTTATATGTGCAAAACCTATCATCTGTCTGCTTGTTTATCTTTCAGAGTGAGGATGATATAAGTGTCAAATAAGCGCAGTCTCATCAGCTTGTTCAGCTGCTTGCGCTGAAGCTCCTGAGCAGGGCTAACCTTTCTTGAACTCTATTGAAGTGCTGTCGGTTTTGTATATTATTTTGTCCGCGTGTTTATTTGCACTAGTGGCGATCTTTGATGCCCAGTGTATGTAATCTGTTGTCTGCTTGTGCTTTATTATCACAGTGGCGAACTTTGATGCCCAGTGGATGTAATATGTCATAATTTCTTTATTGTATAGTCTAGGTTTTTTATTATTCACGATGCTGCAGTTATTTTACTGTATATATATCCTATCTTAAAAGTAAACCGGCCAAACCGTAAAATTACGGTACATAATCGGGTCATCATGCAAATCACTATGTATGATCCATATCATGGGCCCAGTCATCTTGGTCCGTTAACATGCCTAAATGTAAACTAGCCCACTTGTAGATTCGGGCCTTTAATAGGCCGAGTAAACCGCCGGCCCTATTTTAACAAGAAAACTCAATGGGCTTTTAGGAGGTTGAAAAGTAGGTTGGGCCTGAAACGTGACGAATAGCTCACGGGCTGACAACAGACCGAAATATACCCCGAGCCATGATTGTGCCAATCACATCATGGGCCGTTAAGAGGCCAAAATTATCTCGGTCCTTATTTGGCCCAATGAATCGGCTATGAGCAGGCCGGATGCAAACTGGGCCATAGTTAGGCCCAACTATATGACGGGCTTTTAACAGGCCGAAATAATTATAGGGCCGAAATGTTAAATGGGCCTTTAATAGGCTGAAACTAATATCAGGGTGAATTACTAAATGGGCCTTTAGCAAGTGGGCCCAAAAGCATAGCATCCAGTTGACGGGCCGAATCTGATATGAGCCATAATTTAGCCAAAGCCTCTTAAAGGGCCGGATCTGATCTGGGGCGTAATTTAGCCTAGAATGTGGTAGGATTTTAATGGGCCAGATCTCATATGGGCCTTTATTAGGCCCGGAACGTGGCAGGCTGTTAATGGACCGGATCAAATATGGACCGACATTTGGCCCAAAACATGGTAGCCTGTTAATGGGCCGACCCACTAGTGTCCTCAAAATCTTGTGGGTCTTTAGCTGGGCTGGCCCATTATGGTCGGCAAAATCTCGTGGGCCTTTAGCTGGGCTGGCCCATTATGGTCCGCAAAATCTTGTGGGCCTTTAGCTGGGCCGGCCCATTATGGTCCATAAAATCTTGTGGCCGTTAGTTCGGCTGGCCCATTTAATCTTTATGGGCCACTTTTGGGCTGGTCCATGTGTCACCATATCATAGGCGCATCTCGCCCATTGGATGAGTGGCACCTGTGCCAACGCGGAGCTGACACGTGGTTCCGTTGGCCAATGACAATTTTACACGTGGAAACTCGGCATTGGTCAGGGCTGTTAGCGGGTTATCGGATCCAAAAACGGAGCTGATAGCTTAACGGCGTGCCGTTATGGTGGATGCCACGTGTCGGTCACCCTTGACGAATGCACTTCTATGACGCGCGATTTATCGTCATGGAAGTGGACACTTCTGTGATGATAATTTTTGTAATGTCATGGAACACTTGTACGACAGCACAGGTATGACTATCTTGATTCTACCATAAAATTGTCATGGATTTACATGCATGACAAATAACGTGACCTAATGTGACAAACACGTATCATCACGGAAGTGCATTTTTTGTAGTGCAAGCTTCTACTTATCATTAGATAAGGCCAACCTTACTATCCCAAAGCGCCATCAGCCACACACGCAAAGCATCCAATGCAACAAAAAAACACTAAGATAGTGAAACAAACATGAATAAGTAAATAAAAGGAGGAAATAAGAAGGTGTCTAGGAGGGTGAGCTATAGAGCTAGCAACAACAAGAATCTTCTATGAGATTTCGTCAGCCACTAATTCGAAGAACTTCTGGTTGCCGCCCTCTAGTATCTTTGGACATCACCTGTGTCACCTAGGTCGGGACTGGCATTAGGGTCCAGCCCATGGAGAGTCCGCGCGGAGGCATGGCCACTGTTGGTATCTTCTTCGTCAAGGTGGGCTTCCCCTCCGACATTCTCTCCACCTCCTAAGACCCATCCACCTGCATGCTTACAGGCTTCACCCAGGTGGTCTTCTTACCACAAATATCACCCAAACCACCACTGGCACATTTTCTAGCTTTGCCATATGTGCACACACACAACTACACGAGGCCGGGCTCGACGTGGCCACATGTGCAAGTGGCACAAAGTCATCTTAAAAGGATCCATTGAATCCAGAATGTGAAGCAGACTCTGGCGTGTGATATGGCGACCGAGTTCTGTGTCCGGCACTTAGTCATGGATCTCGGGCAGGCAATATGTTCTCATCCATGGAAATCGCCGCCATCCCGATAGTTCTAAGTAGCACAAAGTAATGCACAGACTCCGACTCAACTATGTGATATTGTATTATGCTCTACCCCATCTAATTAGGTCGCAAATACGTTGTATATGCTATTAGGTGTATAGACATTAAAGGGCACATGTATTGTATGCCACAATAACTTCCGTAGTGGGCATTTCAGTAAAAGATGTTGGATTGTTTCGTTCTGATCACAAAAACAACATCATTTTCACTACCCTCCCTGTTGGGGATATAGCTAGTGAGTGTAAACCGGCCAGGAGGGCCCGGTTCACCCTCGACTATGCTGAAGCCCATGGAGATCCAGAAGATGGCACTTTATTAATTGAAGCTTAGAGGCACGAAGCCCAAAGGCGGATTAGGGCCCATAATGGTAAACCTCCATGACTATGTAACTTGTAATGTAAGTTAGGAAAGGAGAGACCGAGCCGGACACTTTGTAAAGGTCGATTTCGGGGCTCCGCAGACTGGCCGGGCGTCAACCTGTGTATATAAAGGGACGACCCGGCGGCGGTTCAGGGACAAAAAAGAACAACTCGAGACTCAGGCAAGCGTATTTGCTCCCTGGTCATCGAAACCCAATCAATCCCATCACAACTAGACGTAGGCTTTTACCTTCATCGAAGGGGCCGAACTAGTATAAAACTCCCGTGTCCCTTGTCCGGTTTAACCCCTTCAAGCTAACCCGTTGCGATGGCTCCACAACTAAGTCCTTTCATGAGGACATCTGACGTGTTAATTCCACGACAGTTGGCGCCCACCATGGGGCTATCGCACGATGGTTTCGAGTTCTTGAAGGGTAGCTTTGAAGGACTCAATGAGTACGTGGTCGGTCGGATGACCAAGAGTCGTCGCGGCAAGCTCTACATCGACGACAAAGGATGGGGCCCCGAGGCTGGCTCAATCGAGTACGGGTACCGGGTCCCCTTCGGTGGAATTCATGTCTTCATCGGCAAGATCGGCGAACCGGTCCCTGATCCAGACATCTGCACCGACCTCGTCGAGACGGCTCAGCGTGCGAGTCCAGCCCAGGTTAAGCCCGCCATGAAGCGTGCGTTCGTAGGATCTGAACCGGTGTCTGAGGGCGAGACGGCCGTATATTCTGACGGCGAGTCATCCACTGGCGCAACCGAGTACTTGTACCAGATTCATAATGGTGTGTTTGAAGGATATTCCGATGGCAACAGTATTTTGGACCTCCTTGAACCGCCTAGTCGGGTTGCTGTTTACATGGCCGGAACACAGCCCACTTTGTAGTCTTCATCTACAGCAGCAATGAATACCGGGTCAGCAGTTGCGGCAGGAGTCCCGGCGCGCCGACCGGCTCAAGTCCTCTCCGGTTTGATGGATGCCTGGGCAACTTTGTTAACAATGGCCGTCACCCCGGAGACGCGGGATCAGCACAATGCGGACATTGCGAAGCTGAAGGACCAGATAACACAGGCTAAGGAGGACCTGGTAGCTGAGGATGCTAGGATGGCTGAAGAACAGGCCACTTTGGATGCCCAGTCACAGCGAATACAGGCGCAGAATTATCAGCTCATGCTGGATAGGACCGCATTAGAGGACGTAATGCAGAGGAAGTACCGGTCTCGCCTGCCGCCGATCTAAAATCTCTTTCAAACGCCGGGCGCTGGGCCGTGTAATCCGGCAGCTGCAAACCGGACTGATGCTCCTAAGACAGCTCCGGATCAATTACGGATAACAGAACCACCCCCACGAACAGATAACCCGCCACAATACGTGTCTACACCACCGGGTCACTTCTCAAGCCCTCTGGATAACATGATCGCTGCAGCATCACGCCTCGCAGCCATTCCGATGGAGGGCGATTCAATAGCAGCAATTGAAACGCGGCGGGCTAGGGACCTTCTTCAAACCATCGTGGTACAGCAGCAGGCTTATTCTTATAGCCGGGATAGAATTCATTCAACCCCTCATCCGAGCCCAAGCTATAGCAGGCGTATGGATGAACCGAAAGTGTCTAGCAGCGCGCGGCATCGTAATTCTCAAGATGTGGTGGATCATGCCAGGGCACGAAGGGAGGCCGCTTTGGGTCGTCATCAACCCGCCCCGGTTCAGCCAGCAGCGTCAGTCGACCGGGGCACCGGGATTGCTTTCAGTTCCTGGGGAGTGCCGTGTCTTATTCCGGCTCTCCGTAATGTGCGTCTGCCCAAAGATTTCAAGGGTCCACGTAAAGGCCTAATTACACGGCGGATCAGCCACCTGAGGCGTGGGTCGAGAGTTATGAGATGGCAATGGAGATGCTGGATGTAGATGAAGCGGCCTGTGCAAAGTACTTCATGATGATGTTGGAAGGAATGGCCCGTACTTGGTTGAAAAATCTACCAGCTAACTCCACCGAGTCATGGGATCAGTTGAAGGCCCGGTTTATAGCCAATTTCAAAGACACGTGCAAACAGCCCATGTCCATTGTGGATCTGGATGCTTGTGTTCAAGGGGAGAACGAGTCAACAACTCATTGGGTACGCCGGGTTTCAGAGGTTTTACACTCGTCTGACGGATTAACACTGGCCAAGCGATCATAACACTGGAGCGCAATTGCCGGTTTAAGTCACTGAAGATGAAGTTGGGACGGCTCAAGCGCCACTGCAACGACATGGGAACCCTCATGGCAGCCTTGGTCAAGTATGCTGATTCTGATAATACCAAGGATCCCGATTCTGATGATGAGAAACTAGAGAAGGGAAATAAGAACGGCGGTGCAAAGGGACAGCAGCACAACCAAGGAGGCCATGGGAATAACGGTAAGCGTAAAGCGGATTCAGATTTTGTAGCTAACGCTAATGTGCAGCGTCGTAAGGGTAAACCGCCCCAGCGCGGTAGCGGAATGAATCTAGGGCGCTTGTTGAATCAGCCCTGCCCAAAGCATGGGACCAAGGAGGCTCCTGCAACGCATCTCTGGAAAGATTGTAACATTATGAAGGAGTTCAAAAACTCTGATCTTTTCCGGTATGATCAAGGTCCATCAGGCGGTTCAGGTCCAGGTTTTCATGGTGGCGGCGGTTCAAGCTCTGGATTTCAGAATAATTAGGGCAACCAGAACAACCAAGGTGGTAATAACCAACAGAATAATCAAGGAAATCAGCAGCAGTCGGGTTACCAGAGTCACCCAAAGCAGTTGAATGGTGGACAGTATCATGTGTTCACCACTAGTTTGTGTAAGCATGATCAGAAGCTTCACAAGAGGGCAGTTAATGCTGTTGAACCGGCGGTACCACGTTATCTGCGGTGGTCCAAACAACCTGTTGTGTGGAGTAGGGAGGATCATCCGCCCCGGGTTGACAATCCGGGTCAACTAGCTTTGGTGGTGGCACCTCAGTGGGAGGTTACAAGTTCACCAAGGTACTCATGGATGGAGGAAGCAGTATCAACATTCTGTATTATGAGACCTTCCATCGCATGGGGTTGACAGACAAAAGTCTTAAACCGTCCAACACTGTTTTTCATGGCGTGGTACCAGGTAAATCGGCATATCCTGTAGGTAAGATTGCTTTGGAGGTTGTGTTTGGTGATGAACATGACTCCCGGTGTGAGACATTGACCTTTGAGGTGGTGAGAATCCAGAGCCCGTACCATGCACTGTTTGGGCGACCAGCTTATGCAAAATTCATGGCGACGCCTTGTTATATTTACTTGCAGCTCAAAATGCCGGGTCATAAAGGGACTATTACGGTTCATGGAAGTCGAAAAATCGATTTGGATTGCGAGGAAGGTGATGCGGCTTATGCTGAGCCGGTTTGTGCTACAGAGGAGCTAAAGTTTTATAAGGAAAATGTTGATGCGGCAGATATGACCCCTCTGAAGAAGCCCACCACTGAGCATGACCCAACCCTGCATTTCAAACCAGCTGATGAGACCAAACTTGTTGACTTCGTGCCTGGCAATTCGTCCAAGCAGTTCAGCATCAGCACAAATCTGGATCCAAAATAGGAAAGCGCGCTCATCGAGTTCATCCGTGAGAACCGGGACATTTTTGCATGGAAGCCTTCTGACATGCGAGGTGTACCGAGGGAACTCGCTGAGCACACTCTTAATATTGATCCCAAGTTTAAACTGGTCAAGCAATTTCTTTGTCGCTTTAATGAGGAAAGACGCAAGGCAATTGGTGAAGAGGTAGCTCGGCTGTTGGCTGCTGGGTTTATCATTGAAGTGTTTCATCCTGAATGGCTGGCTAATCCGGTGCTTGTTCTTAAGAAAAATGACACTTGGCGTATGTGTGTGGACTACACGGACTTGAATAAAGCTTGTCCGGCCGATCCCTTTGCTCTCCCGCGTATTGATCAGATCATTGATGCGACGGTGGGTTGTGAGCGCCTGAGTTTTTTGGATGCTTATTCAGGATATCATCAGATCAAGATGGCAGTTAAGGACAAGGAGAGGACAGCCTTCATCACTCCTTTTGGATCCTTCTGCTATGTTTCTATGCCCTTTGGGCTTAAGAGTGCCCAGGCAACTTATCAGCGTTGTGTGCAGAATTGCCTTCACACATAGATTGGGCGTAATGTTCATGCCTATGTGGATGACATTGTGGTAAAATCCAGGAAGAAGGAAACACTGATAGATGACCTCAAGGAGACGTTTGACAATCTTCGGGTTTACAAAATGATGCTTAATCCGGATAAATGTGTTTTTGGTGTTCCGGCAGGCAAGCTTTTAGGCTTTCTGGTATCCAACAGGGGCATTGAGGCTAATCCGGAAAAAATCAAGGCGATTACATCCCTAGCTAAACCGAAGTGTATCAATGATGTTCAGCGTCTGGCGGGTCGGATTGTAGCCCTTAGCCGGTTTATCAGCCGTTTGGGTGAGAAGGCAATTCCTTTGTATCAGATGTTGAAAAAGACAGACGACTTCGTCTGGAGTGATGCAGCCAATGCGGCTTTTGAGGAGTTAAAGCGACAGTTGGTTGAACCACCGGTTCTTGCAGCTCCGGTTGATAATGAGCCCTTGCTGTTATACATGGCTGCCAATGCCCGAGCAGTCAGTGTGGCAATTGTGGTTCAGCGTAAGGAGGCTGGGAAGGAATACCCGGTTCAACGACCTGTATACTACATCAGTGAAGTCCTGATCGAGTCAAAACAACGCTATCCGCATTGGCAGAAGTTGGTGTATGCGGTTTTTATGGCAAGTCGAAAACTCAAGCAATACTTTCAAGGCCATCCCGTCACAGTGGTTAGTTCTGCTCCTTTGGGCGATATAATTCAAGACAGGGAAGCGACTGGCCGGGTTGCAAAGTGGGCAATTGAGCTTGTTCCACATGGTTTGAAGTATGTGCCTCGAACAGCCATCAAATCCCAGGCCCTTGTGGACTTTATCAATGATTGGACTAAGTTGCAAGCGCCAGAAGACAAGTCGGATAAATCATACTGGACTATTCATTTTGATGGGTCCAGGCAGTTGGAGGGCTCGAGGGCTGGAGTTGTCCTTACTTCCCCTCGAGGTGATAAAATTTGCTATGTTCTCCGCTTGATGTTTCCCTATACTAACAATGCAGCTGAGTACAAAGCTTTACTCCATGGTCTCTGTGTGGCTAAAGAAATGAACTTAAGTCGAGTTCGTTGTTTTGGAGATTCTGATCTGGTGGCTCAGCAAGTTTCTGGTACTTGGGATTCTAATTAAGGATCCACTCATGGCGGCTTACAGACGTGAGGTGGATATTGTGGCGGGTCACTTCAAAGGGTATCAGGTGGAGCATATCGATCGGCGCAAAAACGAAGCAGCAGACGCTTTAAGCCGGCTTGGCTCTCAGCGTAAACCGGTACCTCCCAATACCTTTTTATATATCTTGCATAACCCGTCTGTTAAGTTACCTACAGAAGAGGATTTGGCTGTTCCTGATTCGAAGGCTCAATTGGTGGCCGCTTTACACATTGTCCCGGATTGGACGGTTCCATATCTGGCGTATATGAACCGGGGCAAGTTACTAGATGATGAAGTCGTGGCTCGACAGATAGTCTGGCGATCCAAGTCCATGGTTATTTACAATGGCGAGTTACACCGCTGTAGCGTTTCAGGCGTATTTCAGCGTTGTGTTTCTCCGGCAGAAGGCCAAGAGATCCTACAAGATATTCATGAAGGGGATTGTGGTCATCATGCCGGTACAAAGTCACTGGTTGACAGCTCATGTTGATGCGGAGGATTTGGTAAAGCGATGTGATGCTTGTCAAAAAAATTCACGCAGAGCTCATGTTCCGGCTCAAGAACTATGGATGATTCCTATCACTTGGCCTTTTGCTACTTGGGGACTTGATATGGTGGGACCCTTTTGAAGGAAATATGCCCTAGAGGCAATAATAAAGTTATTATTTATTTCCTCATATCATGATAAATGTTTATTATTCATGTTAGAATTGTATTAACCGGAAACATGATACATGTGTGAATACATAGACAAACATAGTGTCACTAGTATGCCTCTACTTGACTAGCCCGTTTATCAAAGATGGTTATGTTTCCTAGCCTTGGACAAAAGAGTTGTCATTTGATTAACGGGATCACATCATTAGGAGAATGATGTGATTGACATGACCCATTCCGTTAGCCTAGCACTTGATCGTTTAGTATATTGCTATTGCTTTCTTCATAACTTATACATGTTCCTGTAACTATGAGATTATGCAAATCCCGTTTACCGGAGGAACACTTTGGAACGTCACAACGTAACTGGGTGATTATAAAGGAGTACTACAGGTGTCTCCGAAGGTACATGTTGGGTTGGCGTATTTCGAGATTAGGTTTTGTCACTCCGATTGTAGGAGAGCTATCTCTGGGCCCTCTCGGTAATGCACATCACTATAAGCCTTGCAAGCAATGTAGCTAATGAGTTAGTTATGGAATGATGCATTACGTAACGAGTAAAGAGACTTGCCGGTAACGAGATTGAACTAGGTATTGGATACCGACGATCGAATCTCGGGCAAGTAACATACCGGTGACAAAGGGAACAGCGTATGTTGTTATGCGGTTTGACCGATAAAGATCTTCATAGAATATGTAGGAGCCAATATGGGCATCCAGGTCCCGCTATTGGTTATTGACAGAGAATAGTTCTAGGTCATGTCTACATAGTTCTCGAACCCGTAGGTTCCACACGCTTAACGTTACGATGGCAGTTTTATTATGAGTTTATAAGTTTTTATGTACCGAAGTTTGTTCGGAGTCCCGGATGTGATCACGGACATGACGAGGAGTCTCGAAATGGTCGAGACATAAAGATTGATATTGGACGGCTATATTCGGACACCGGAAGAGTTCCGGGCGTTTTCGGAGAAAACTGGAGTGCCGGAGGGTTACCGGAACCCCCCCCCCCCGGGAGAAGTAATGGGCCTTATGGGCCTTAGCGGAGAAGAGAGAGGGGCGGCCAGCATGGGCCGCGCGCCCCCTCCCCCTCTGGTCCGAATTGGACTAGGAGGGGGGGCGGCGCCCCCCTCTTTCCTTCTCCCTCTCCCCCTTCCTTTCCCCCTCCTAGTAGGAGTAGGAAAGGGGGAGTCCTACTCCTACTAGGAGGAGGACTCCTCCTCCTTGGCGCGCCCTCTAGGGCCGGCCGGCCTCCCCCCTTGCTCCTTTATATACGGGGGCAGGGGGCACCCTAGGACACACAATTTGATCTACGGATCGTTCCTTAGCCGTGTGCGGTGCCCCCCCCCCCCCACCATATTCCACCTCGGTCATATCGTCGCGGAGTTTAGGCGAAGCCCTGCGCCGGTAGAACATCATCATCGTCACCACGCCGTCATGCTGACGGAACTCATCCCCGAAGCTTCGCTGGATCGGAGCCCGGGGATCGTCATCGAGCTGAACGTGTGCTGAACTCGGAGGTGTCGTACGTTCGGTGCTTGGATCGGTCGGATCGTGAAGATGTACGACTACATCAACCGCGTTGTCATAACGCTTCCGCTTACTGTCTACGAGGGTACGCGCACATCACTCTCCCCTCTAGTTGCAATGCCATCACCATGATCTTGCGTGTGCGTAGGAAATTTTTTGAAATTACTACGTTCCCCAACAGTGGTATCAGAGCCAGGTTTTATGCGTTGATGTTATATGCACGAGTAGAACACAAGTGAGTTGTGGGTGATACAAATCATACTGCTTACCAGCATGTCATACTTTCATTCACCGATATTGTTGGATGAAGTGGCCCGGACCGACATTACTCGTACGCTTACGCGAGACTAGTTTTACCGCCGTGCTTTGCACACAGGTGACTAGCGGGTGTCTGTTTCTCCAACTTTAGTTGAACCGAGTGTGGCTACGCCCGGTCCTTGCGAAGGTTGAAACAGCACTAACTTGACGAACTATCATTGTGGTTTTGATGCGTAGGTAAGAACGGCTCTTGCTCAGCCCGTAGCAGCCACGTAAAACTTGCAACAACAAAGTAGAGGACGTCTAACTTGTTTTTGCAGGGCATGTTGTGATGTGATATGGTCAATACGTGATGCTATATTTTATTGTATGAGATGATCATGTTTTGTAACCGAAGTTATCAGCAACTGGCAGGAGCCATATGGTTGTCGCTTTATTGTATGAAATGCAAACGCCCTGTAATTGCTTAATTTATCACTAAGCGGTAGTGATAGTCGTAGAAGCAATAGATGGCATAAACGACAACGATGCTACGATGGAGATCAAGGTGTCGCACCGGTGACGATGGTGATCACGACGGTGCTTCGGAGATGGAGATCACAAGCACAAGATGATGATGGCCATATCATATCACTTATATTGATTGCATGTGATGTTTATCCTTTATGCATCTTATCTTGCTTTGATTGATGGTAGCATTTTAAGATGATCTCTCACTAATTATCAAGAAGTGTTCTCCCTGAGTATGCGCCGTTGCGAAAGTTCTTCGTGCTGAGACACCACGTGATGATCGGGTGTGATAGGCTCTACGCTCAAATACAACGGGTGCAAAACAGTTGCACGCGCGGAATACTCAGGTTAAACTTGACAAGCCTAGCATATACAGATATGGCCTCGGAACACAGAGACCGAAAGGTCGAACGTGAATCATATAGTAGATATGATCAACATAGTGATGATCACCATTGAAACTACTCCATCTCACGTGATGATCGGACATGGTTTAGTTGATTTGGATCACATAATCACTTAGATGACTAGAGAGATGTCTGTCTAAGTGGGAGTTCTTAAGTAATATGATTAATTGAACTTAAATTTATCATGAACTTAGTACCTGATAGTATTTTGCTTGTCTATGTTTGTTGTAGATAGATGGCTCGTGCTGTTGTTCCATTGAATTTTAATGCGATCCTTGAGAAAGCAAAGTTGAAAGATGATGGTAGCAATTACACGGACTAGGTCCGTAACCTGAGGATTATCCTCATTGCTGCACAGAAGAATTACGTCCTGGAAGCACCGCTGGGTGCCAGGCCTGCTGCTGATGCAACTGACGACGTTAAGAACGTCTGGCAGAGCAAAGCTGATGACTACTCGATAGTTCAGTGTGCCATGCTTTACGGCTTAGAACCGGGTCTTCAACGACGTTTTGAACGTCATGGAGCATATGAGATATTCCAGGAGTTGAAGTTAATATTTCAAGCAAATGCCCGGATTGAGAGATATGAAGTCTCCAATAAGTTCTATAGCTGCAAGATAGAGGAGAATAGTTCTGTCAGTGAACACATACTCAAAATGTCTAGGTATAATAATCACTTGGTTCAACTGGGAGTTAATCTTCCTGATGATAGTGTCATTGACAGAATTCTTCAATCACTTCCACCAAGCTACAAGAGCTTCGTGATGAACTATAATATGCAAGGGATGGACAAGACTATTCCCGAGCTCTTCGCAATGCTAAAAGCCGCGGAGGTAGAAATCAAGAAGGAGGATCAAGTGTTGATGGTTAACAAGACCACCAGTTTCAAGAAAAAAGGCAAAGGGAAGAAGAAGGGGAACTTCAAGAAGAACAACAAACAAGTTGCTGCTCAAGAGAAGAAACCCAAGTCTGGACCTAAGCCTGAGACTGAGTGCTTCTACTGCAAGCAGACTGGACACTGGAAGCGGAACTGCCCCAAGTATTTGGCGGAAAAGAACGATGGCAAAGTGAACAAAGGTATATGTGATATACATGTTATTGATGTGTACCTTACTAATGCTCGCAGTAGTACCTGGGTATTTGATACTGGTTCTGTTGCTAATATTTGCAACTCGAAATAGGGACTACGGATTAAGCGAAGATTGGCTAAGGATGAGGTGATGATGCGCGTGGGAAATGGTTCCAAAGTCGATGTGATCGCGGTCGGCAGGCTACCTCTACATCTACCATCGAGATTAGTTTTAGACCTAAATAATTTTTATTTGGTGCCAGCGTTGAGCATGAACATTATATCTAGATCTTGTTTGATGCGAGATGGTTATTCATTTAAATCAGAGAATAATGGTTGTTCTATTTATATGAGTAATATCTTTTATGGTCATGCACCCTTGAAGAGTGGTCTATTTTTATTGAATCTCGATAGTAGTGATACACATATTCATAGTGTTGAAACCAAAAGATGCAGAGTTGATAATGATAGTGCAACTTATTTGTGGCACTGCCGTTTAGGTCATATCGGTATAAAGCGCATGAAGAAACTCCATACTGATGGGCTTTTGGAATCACTTGATTATGAATCACTTGGTACTTGCGAACCGTGCCTCATGGGCAAGATGACTAAAACGCCGTTCTCTAGAACTATGGAGCGAGCAACTGATTTGTTGGAAATCATACGTACTGATGTTTGTGGTCCAATGAATGTTGAAGCTCGCGGCGGGTATCATTATTTTCTCACCTTCACAGATGATTTGAGCAGATATGGGTATATCTACTTAATGAAACACAAGTCTGAAACATTTGAAAAGTTCAAAGAATTTCAGAGTGAAGTGGAAAATCATCGTAACAAGAAAATAAAGTTTCTACGATCTAATCGTGGAGGAGAATATTTGAGTTACGAGTTTGGTTTACATTTGAAATAATGCGGAATAGTTTCGCAACTCACGCCACCCGGAACACCACAATGAAATGGTGTGTCCAAACATCGTAATCGTACTTTACTAGATATGGTGCAATCTATGATGTCTCTTACTGATTTACCGCTATCGTTCTGGGGTTATGCTTTAGAGACGGCCGCATTCACGTTGAATAGGGCACCATCAAAATCCGTTGAGACGACGCCTTATGAACTGTGGTTTGGCAAGAAACCAAAGTTGTCGTTTCTTAAAGTTTGGGGTTGCGATGCTTATGTGAAGAAACTTCAACCAGATAAGCTCGAACCTAAATCGGAGAAATGTGTCTTCATAGGATACCCAAAAGAAACTATTGGGTACACCTTCTATCACAGATCTGAGGGCAAGATTTTCGTTGCTAAAATTGGATCCTTTCTAGAGAAGGAGTTTCTCTCGAAAGGAGTGAGTGGGAGGAAATTAGAACTTGATGAGGTAACTGTACCTGCTCCCTTATTGGAAGGTAGTTCATCACAAGAACCGGTTCCTGTGACAACTACACCAATTAGTGAGGAAACTAATGATATTGATCATGAAACTTCAGATCAAGTTTCTACTAAACCTCGTAGGTCTACCAGAGTAAGATCCGCACCAGAGTGGTACGGTAATCCTATTCTGGAAGTCATGTTACTTGACCATGATGAACCTACGAACTATGAGGAAGCGATGATGAGCCCAGATTCCGCAAAATGGTTAGAGGCCATGAAATCTGAGATGGGATCCATGTATGAGAACAAAGTATGGACTTTGGTTGACTTGCTCGATGATCGGCAAGCCATTGAGAATAAATGGATTTTTAAGGAGAAGACTGACGCTGATGGTAATATAACTGTCTATAAAGCTCGAATTGTTGCGAAAGGTTTTCGACAATTCAAGGGGTTGACTACAATGAGACTTTCTCACCTGTAGCGATGCTTAAGTCTGTCCGAATCATGTTAGCTATTGCTGCATTTTATGATTATGAAATTTGGCAAATGGATGTCAAAACTGCATTCTTGAATGGATTTCTGGAAGAAGAGTTGTATATGATGCAACCAGAAGGTTTTGTTGATCCAAAAGGTGCTAACAAAGTTTGCAAGCTCCAGCGATCCATTTATGGACTGGTGCAAGCATCTCAGAGTTGGAATAAACGCTTTGATAGTGTGATCAAAGCATATCGTTTTATACAGTCTTTTGGAGAAGCCTGTATTTACAAGAAAGTGAGTGGGAGCTCCGTAGCATTTCTGATATTATATGTAGATGACATATTATTAATTGGAAATGATATAGAATTTCCGGATAGCATAAAGGGATACTTGAATAAAAGTTTTTCAATGAAAGACCTCGGTGAAGCTGCTTACATATTTGGCATCAAGATTTATAGAGATAGATCAAGACGCTTAATAGGCCTTTCACAAGGCACATACCTTGATAAAATTTTGAAAAAGTTCAAAATGGATCAGACAAAGAAAGGGTTCTTGACCGTGCTACAACGTGTGAAGTTGAGTCAGACTCAATGCCCGACCACAGCAGAAGATAGAGAGAAAATGAAAGATGTTCCCTATGCTTCAGCCATAGGCTCTATCATGTATGCAATGCTGTGTACCAGACCTGACGTATGCTTAGCAATAAGCTTGGCGGGAAGGTACCAAAGTAATCCAGGAGTGGATCACTAGACAGCGGTCAAGAACATCCTGAAATACCTGGAAAGGACTAAGGATATGTTTCTCGTATATGGAGGTGACAAAGAGCTAGTCGTAAATGGTTACGTCGATGCAAGCTTTGACACTAATCCGGACGATTCTAAATCGAAACCGGATACGTATTTTTATTAAACGGTGGAGCTGTAAGTTGGTGCAGTTCTAAACAAAGCGTCGTGGTGGGATCTACATGTGAAGCGGAGTACATAGCTGCTTCGGAAGCAGCAAATAAAGGAGTATGGATGAAGGAGTCCATCTCCGATCTAGGTGTCATACCTAGTGCATCGGGACCAATGAAGATCTTCTGTGAAAATACTGGTGCAATTGCCTTGGCAAAGGAATCCAGATTTCACAAGAGGACCAAGCACATCAAGAGACGCTTCAATTCCATCCGGGACCAAGTCCAAGTGGGAGACATAGAGATTTGCAAGATACATACGGATCTGAATGTTGCAGACCCGTTGACTAAGCCTCTCTCACGAGCAAAACATGATCAGCACCAAGACTCGATGGGTGTTAGAATCATTACTATGTAATCTAGATTATTGACTCTAGTGCAAATAGGAGACTGAAGGAAATATGCCCTAGAGGCAATAATAAAGTTATTATTTATTTCCTCATATCATGATAAATGTTTATTATTCATGCTAGAATTGTATTAACCGGAAACATGATACATGTGTGAATACATAGGCAAACATAGTGTCACTAGTATGCCTCTACTTGACTAGCTCGTTTATCAACGATGGTTATGTTTCCTAGCCATGGACAAAAGAGTTGTCATTTGATTAACGGGATCACATCATTAGGAGAATGATGTGATTGACATGACCCATTCCGTTAGCCTAGCACTTGATCGTTTAGTATATTGCTATTGCTTTCTTCATAACTTATACATGTTCCTGTAACTATGAGATTATACAACTCCCGTTTATCGGAGGAACACTTTGGGTACTACCAAACGTCACAACGTAACTGTGTGATTATAAAGGAGTACTACAGGTGTCTCCGAAGGTACATGTTGGGTTGGCGTATTTCGAGATTAGGTTTTGTCACTCCGATTGTCGGAGAGGTATCTCTGGGCCCTCTCGGTAATGCAAATCACTATAAGCCTTGCAAGCAATGTAGCTAATGAGTTAGTTACAGAATGATGCATTATGTAACGAGTAAAGAGACTTGCCGGTAACGAGATTGAACTAGGTATTGGATATCGACGATCGAATCTCGGGCAAGTAACATACCGGTGACAAAGGGAACAATGTATGTTGTTATGCGGTTTGACCGATAAAGATCTTCGTAGAATATGTAGGAGCCAATATGGGCATCCAGGTCCCGCTATTGGTTATTGACTGAGAATAGTTCTAGGTCATGTCTACATAGTTCTCGAACCCGTAGGGTCCGCACGCTTAATGTTACGATGGCAGTTTTATTATGAGTTTATAAGTTTTGATGTACCGAAGTTTGTTCGGAGTCCCGGATGTGATCACGGACATGACGAGGAGTCTCGAAATGGTCGAGACATAAAGATTTATATATTGGACGGCTATATTCGGACACCGGAGTGTTCCGGGCGTTTCCGGAGAAAATCGGAGTGTCGGAGGGTTATCGGAACCCCCCCCCCCCCGGGAGAAGTAATGGGCCTTATGGGCCTTAGCGGAGAAGAGAGAGGGGCGGCCAGCATGGGCCGCGCGCCCCCTCCCCCTCTGGTCCGAATTGGACTAGGAGGGCGGGTGGCGCCCCCCTCTTTCCTTCTCCCTCTCCCCCTTCCTTTCCCCATACTAGTAGGAGTAGGAAAGGGGGAGTCCTACTCCTACTAGGAGGAGGACTCCTCCTCCTTGGCGCGCCCTCTAGGGCCGGCCGGCATCCCCCCTTGCTCCTTTATATACGGGGGCAGGGGGCACCCTAGGACACACAAGTTGATCTACGGATCGTTCCTTAGCCATGTGTGGTGCCCCCCTCCACCATATTCCACCTCGGTCATATCGTCGCGGAGTTTAGGCGAAGCCCTGTGCCGGTAGAACATCATCATCGTCACCATGCCGTCGTGCTGACGGAACTCATCCCCGAAGCTTTGCTGGATCGGAGCCCGGGGATCGTCATCGAGCTGAACGTGTGCTGAACTCGGAGGTGCCGTACGTTCGTTGCTTGTATCGGTCGGATCGTGAAGATGTACGACTACATCAACCGCGTTGTCATAACCCTTCCGCTTACGGTCTACGAGGGTACGTGGACATCACTCTCCCCTCTCGTTTCTATGCCATCACCATGATCTTGGGTGTGCGTAGGAAATTTTTTGGAATTACTACGTTCCCCAACACCTTTAAGCTTTCCTAGGATAAGAAGACCCACCTGTTGGTGGCAGTTGATAAATTCACCAAGTGGTTTGAAGCGGAGCCTGTCAGCAAGTGTGATGCAGCTATGGTGGTTCAATTTGTCAAAAATATTATCTTCCTCTTTGGCTTTCCACACAGTATTATCACGGATAATGGTACAAACCTTTCCAAAGGTGAGATGGAGGGTTTCTGCCAGACAGAGCACATCCGGCTTGACTTAGCATCTGTGGCGCACCCTCAATCCAAAGGTCAAGCGGAGCGAGCCAATCAAGAAATTTTGAAGGGTCTGAAACCCCGGCTCATGATTCCCTTATAGCGGATGCCGGGTTGTTGGGTGGAAGAATTGCCTTCTGTGTTATGGAGCATCAACACCACCCCCAATCAATCAACAGGTTACACACCTTTCTTCATGGTATACGGAGCGAAGGCAGTCTTACCAAGTGATATTCGTCATGATTCGCCCCGGGTTGCTAATTATGTTGAAGCGGGCAACAAGCAAACACGCCAAGAGGCACTGGACCTCTTAGATGAGAAACGGGACATGGCTCTAGCTTGATCGGCGGTTTATCAACAAGACCTGCGGCGGTATCACAGCCGCCGGGTTAGAACAAGAACCTTTCAAGAGGGCGACTTGGTGCTCCGGCTCATCCAGGATCAGACCGACATGCACAAGTTATCCCCACCTTGGGAAGGACCCTTTGTGGTCAACAAAAATCTGCACAACGGATCATACTACCTCATTGACGTTCGAGACAGCTCACGCAACTCTGAGGAGGAGACCCGGCGGCCGTGGAACATAGCTCTTCTACGGCCTTACTATACTTGAGCCATAGGCTTTTTATGTACATATTTCGACAATGTATATATTATGATCAATAAATAAACCAGCATCCTTGCTATAAGCAGGGCCTCTGCTGTTTTTTTCTCATATATCCTTTGAGTTACATGGGGGCTTCAGCTGACAAAGCGGAGTACTGCCTGTTAAACCGGCTATCACGCCACAACATAGCTTGGGAGCTTCACACCCAAGGGGCCAAAGAGAGTCTGGATTCTATGCACAAGCTCAAACATAGGCACCCAATGAGCACAGCTCATCATGTTACTTGGGGGCTCCTTGTGTCAAATACCAAGGAGTTTGAAAGGACCCTTGTAGCTGGGTATCGACCCACGGCTTGGAAGCCTGGTATATTTACCTAAAACCCCGGGTTAACCTGCCTTCATCAAGTAAGACACTCCTATCCAGGTAATCCTGGCATGACCCTCTGAACATTTGACAGTTACTCTCCTTGAGACCCTGAACTTGTCAAAGTTAAAACGGTGATTGGTTAGTTAGAGGTCCATCTTAAAAGGCTTTGCTAAATGGTTCAACTCAGCGGCCTGGCAGCTCATGAAAAGCCTCGAATTTGGGCCTGGCAGCCCTTGAAAAGCCTCGACTACACGGTTTTATTTGCATTTGTCACTTCTCTTTGATAAATTTTCTGTTAAAATGGTTTCTTTGACCCGGTATGACTTATCAGTCATCTTATTAGCCCGGTATTCCTTAAACCGGCTTGGTTTTCAAATGCATGTTGACAGACCTTATTATCAAACCGGAGTCCATTAACCCTGCCTGGCTTTGACTACTTGTCGCCAGTTTTGATCATCTGGTGTTTATTATCACACGGTATGACTTATTATATGCCATCAGTACATGATGGAGTTATACAAGAATTTCAGATTTGGGTTTTCACCCTTATTAAAATCAAAGTTGGTCAACCAACTAAAGTGATATTACATCACACGTATGAGTCATTTCATATTTTTTATGGTTTGATTATCAATCAGGCCTTGTCTTGGGCATTATGACCCGTCTGGCGGTAAACCGTCAGGACAATTTCCTTTTTATGCAGACACAAGGATTGCATATTATGATACATGAACCAACATTGAAATTATTGTGGCGGATCACATGAAAGTATCTCCTACTACATGATGGCAGCAGATCAAAGTGTTTTTTGCTACCCTATTACAAGGCACTTAGCGGCCCAAAATATGGAATTGTTTTAAACCGGACAGTTTCTGACATATCAACTGGATTGCCGAATCAAGCTTCATCGCCATGTTGATGTGACGTAGATGGGTCATTTGGCGTCGGTTCATCCTCCTCTTCCCCGTCCAATGGCTGGAAGTCAGTGGTGGTCCAGTCAATCCGGGTTAAGGCCTGAAAGACAGCCTCTTCACTTATAAGCTCAGTCGGATCAATGTCAGGGGCGTAAGTATGCTTACGGATTGGCGGAATAAGATTTTGCACTTCTGGAATGACAGCCTCAACCCGTTTGTTGTTAGCATCATAGAAGGATCGGTGAACCGTCAAGTTAGCTTCTTCTGCCAACTGACTCGCCAGAGGATGCATCTCCCTCGTTACACGTCTGAGGGCTTCGTTATCAAACACTTCCCTGTTTTCTTGTTCACTGGGGAAGCCCTTGGCTATGTCAACCGGATCAAGATCAGCTATCCATGCCTTGGCTCGAGTAAGTGCTAACAAAGTACCAGCCCTAGCAGCGGATTGCTTCAACTCTTATATCTATGCTGGCGTCATAGATAACCTGGCCAGCGTGTCCTTGATCAGTGTTGGGGACGCATTATCGTAGGAAGATGCGCAGATAACCCATTGGGCACCGGTATACAACTGTTCAATCAGTGTATAGGCGGCCTTTAGTTTCTTCCGCATATTAGAGCCCAGATGAGCAATGCGGCTACCTACAGCGGTTTAAGAATTTCATGTTAAACCGGAGAAATTTCAAAGCTAGACAGTTACAAAGCCTTGGCAAAAGATACTTACCAAATATTGCAGAAGTCATGGCATTAACTTGGCGCTTCAATCCACTAAGTTCTTCCTCCACCGGTTTAAGAGCTGATTCAGCATCTTCCGCCCGCTTCAGCAATCCAGCTTTTTCAGTTTCCCAGTTGGCCCTTTCAGACTTGAACCACTCTTTGAGCTGCTCCATGGTGGTTATGGTGGTTTTTAATTCATCTTTTGCCTTGGTGGTTTCTGCTTGCTGGGATTTAAGATTCTCTTGAAGATCCGCAATTTGAGAGACTTGTTGATTTATCTCAGTCCGCAACAGTCAGAATAGTGTGTCAATATCTTTGAAAGTCCCAAGCATATAACTAGTTATATACTTGGCCCTTGGGGGCTAATGTGGATCATTTTTTCTTACTAATTGTTGAAGTCCCACGGATTAATACAAGTCTTAATCATAGCACTTGGGGGCTAATGTGTGTTTGATCAAAACAATACACAAGGAAAATCAACAAAGTACAAGTACGGAATATAAAAGTCCCGGTTTGACATTCTAAAGACAAACCGACCCTTGGGGGCTACAATGCAATGAAGGTACAGAGCAAAAGATCAAACTGTTTACCTCATAGCGCTCCTTCATCAGATTTACCAAACTGGCTTCATAATCCCGGCTGGTGTAAAGCCGGTTCAAGAAACCGGAGTGAAGGTCTTGAGCAGAGAGATCAACATAGGCTGACAAATCAGTCTTCCCCTTCCCCTTGCTCATAGCAGCAAATTCATCCTTGGCAGTGTGCTTTGATAGAGCAACCGGATTACCAGGGGCGGTATATGCAGTGCCAGTAACAACATCATCATCTTTGGCCGGGCTTGATGGATTGACATTCTTAACAGGGCTTGGTGCTTTGGCAGCAGGGCTCGACGATCTGTTAACTGGGCTTGGCGGAACAGCAGTTGAATCCCGTTGTTCAGCAATTGGACTTGGAGGGGCATGAGGATGTGATGTATCAACATGAGCATCCGATTCAACTTCTAGCAGAATAGCATCAGCGCCTGGGTTTTGCGGAGCAGAGCTGTCTATGGCAATCTCAGGATTTTCGCCATCATTCTCTGGGGTCTTCTCTGGATCAACATCATTAGTAGGGTCGCTGGTCTTGGCTTTCTTACTTAATCGGGCCTTGGCACTGCAACATCAAAAGTTGGAATCTGATAAACCGACACATGAAGAAACAAGTTGAGGGATAATGTACTTACCCAGCGACGGTCTTGAGGGGAGGCAGCTGAGTGGTTGATGAACCGCCGGACGAGTTGGAAGATGCCTGATAATTCGGGTCAGACAGATTGAGTGGGCATCGGAAGAAACCCTTCAAAGGATAAAGTTTTTCAGGAGAACAAGTCATCTCTGGATGACGTTTCCGAGTTGGTGTATCTGCTAAATCGGACGAAGTGATTTGCTGACCACTATGCCGGGTTGTGCGACGCTCTTCAACTTGTTGTGTCTTCAAAGAAAATTTTGGATCCAAATGAGCAAGGGGGTGAGATTGTTTTACTTTCCGGACTGTATGGCGAACTCTTTGAACCGGTACAAGATCTGAATCGGAAGAAAGAATGATTACCTCAACATGGTCTGCATGGCTGGCCTCAGCATCATCCTAGGAATAGTCATTGTCAATAAGATGTACGAAAAAGGAACCAAGTGAGTCAAGTTCTACCTCTGCGTCTGATTCCTCATCTTCTGGCGGATCAGAAGACTCGGTGGTTTTCTTCTTGGCAGCTTTCGTGGTGACCTTGCTCTCTGCACGAGGAGCCCTGGCCGGTTTAGTCTGTTTCCAAAAGGAGCTGTTAGCCTGTGAAATAAAGGCAAGAAAAGGTTAGCACATTGTTAATGCGGAGGCAAATCAATAAGTATTAAGATGAACTTTACCGCTGGCGGTTTATTGGAGACGCAAAAAGGTGGCAACCCGGTTTGACTGCATGCAGAGATCGGCTCATCAAGCATTTTCTTCACAGATTCAGTAACTTCAAGATCGGTCATTACTACTTCATGGTATCATTGAGGGTCTTTGACGTTGCCAGTATATTCATGCATCAATCCGGGGCGGCGGCTTAAAGGCAAAATGCCCCAAGAAACCCAGCAGCGGACAAGATCAATGCCAGTCAAACCGTTGGCCATGAGAGCCCGGAGCTTGGCGAGTTGAGCTGCAAAGTTCTTCCGTTCTGCGGCGGTTAAGTGTGAAGGTAATGGGTGACCGTTGCTAAGCCGGTGAGGGCGATAACCCGGCAAAGGATTTTCTCCATCAGGGGCAGTGTTCCGGCAATAAAACCAAGTTTGGTTCCAATCTTTAGGATGGCTATGATGTTTTGCATGAGGGAAGTCAACTTCTTTCCTTTTCTGAATTGAAACGCCACCAAGCTCTGTATTGGGACCATCAGAGAATTCTGTATGGCAGTTCAGATGAAAGAAATCCCGGAACAACTCCACGGATGGCTCTTCTTGAAGGTAGACTTCGCAGAATACTTGAAAGTTGCATATATTGGACACAGAGTTTGGTCCAATATCTTGTGGATGGAGTTGGAAACTTGCGAGGATATCCCGGAAAATTTTTGATCCGGGCGGGCTGAATCCCCGGTCCAAGTGTTGCATAAATACAATCACTTCTCCATCTTGAGGTTCAGGTGGACATTCAGAGTCGGGAACTCGCCAATGAAGGACCCTTTTTGAGGCTAAAGCGCCAGTGGTGACGTAACCGTTGATTTGTGTCTCCGTAATCCGGGACGGAACCCAATTGCAAGCTGAGAATTGTTTAGTCATCTTGGAAGGGGAACTGAAAGGAAAAATAAAGCCGGTTTACAAATTAACGGTTTAGGTGTACTATTCAAGTGTTAAACCGGCGAATTGTCATGCAAGTTCAGTTGGCGGTTTAAGAGAGGGCTAATGATATATGGAGGATTGGTTGTCACAGGTTAAACCGCCCGTAGGCAGAAGGGCCAGGATTCAAAAAATCTGCTAAGTGATACGATACGCTCTATCACACATAAACCTCCTTTTATCTTCCTCAAAACAGCCACCATACCTACCTATCATGGCATTTCCATAGCCGTTCCGAGATATATTGCCATGCAACTTCCACCATCATCATCGTGACATGCATTACTTTTGTCATATTGCCATTGCATGATCTTGTAGTTGACATCGTATTTGTGTCAAGGGCACCATGCATTATTTTTCATACATGTCACTCTTGATTCATTGCACCATCCCGGTACACCGCTGGAGGCATTTATATAGAGTCATATCTTGTTCTAGTATCGAGTTGTAATCCTTATGTTGTAATCAATAGAAGTGTGATGATCATCATTACTAGAGCATTGCCAAAAAAAAGAAAAAGAAAGGCCAAAATAAAAGAAGTCCCAAAAAAATATAAAAAGGGTAATGCTACTATCTCTTTTTCCACACTTGTGCTTCAAAGTAGCACCATGTTCTTCATGTAGTGAGTCTCATATATTGTGCTTCAAAGTAGCACCATGTTTTTCATATAGTGAGTCTCTTAAGTTGTCTTGTTCATACTAGTGGGAATTTTTCATTATAGAACTTGGCTTGTATATTCCTACGATGGGCTTCCTCAAAATGCCCTAGGTCTTCATGAGCAAGCAAGTTGGATGCACACCCACTAGTTTTATTTTGTTGAGAATTCATAGCTCTAGTGCATCCGTTGCATGGCAATCCCTACTCCTTGCATTAACATCAATCGATGGGCATGTCCATAGCTCATTGATTAGCCTTGTTGATGTGAGACTTTCTCCTTTTTTGTCTTCTCCACACAATCCCCCTCATCATATTCTATTCCACCCATAGTGCTATATCCATGGCTCACGCTCATGTTTTGCGTGAAGGTTGAAAAAGTTTGAGATTATTTAAGTATGAAACAATTGCTTGGCTTGTCATCGGGGGTATAGAAGTTGGGAACATCTTTGTGTGACGAAAATGAAGCATAGCCTAACTATATGATTTTGTAGGGATGAACTTTCTTTTGCCATGCTACTTTGAGAAGACATGATTACTTTGATTAGTATGCTTGAAGTATTATTATTTCTATGTCAATATGAACTTTTGTCTTGAATCTTTCGGATCTGAATATTCATACCATGATTAAGAAGATTTACATTGAAATTATGCCAAAGTATCACTCCGCATCAAAAATTCTCTTTTTATCATTTACCTACTCGAGGACGAGCAGGAATTAAGCTTGGGGATGCCTGATACGTCTCCAACGTATCTATAATTTTTTATTGCTCCATGCTACTTTATCTATTGTTTTGGACTATAATGGTCTTTATTTTCCACTTTTATATTATTTTTGGGACTAACCTATTAACCGGAGGCCCAGCCGAGAATTGCTGTTTTTTGCCTTTTTTAATATTTCGAAGAAACAGAATATCAAACGGAGTCCAAACGGAATGAAACCTTCGGGAACGTGATCTTCTCACCGAACGTGATCCAGGAGACTTGGACCCTACTCCAAGAAGTGCCAGAGGCGGTCACAAGGGTGGAGGGCGCCCCCCCCCTAGGCGCGCCCCCTACCTCGTGGGCCCCCTGACGCTCCACCGACGTACTCCTTCCTCCTATATATACCTACGTACCCCCAATAGACCAGAGACGGAGCGAAAAACCTAATTCCACCGCCGCAACCTTCTGTATCCACGAGATCCCATCTTGGGGCCTGTTCCAGAGCTCCGCCGGAGGGGGCATCTACCATGGAGGGCTTCTACATCAACACCATAGCCCCTCTGATGAAGTGTGAGTAGTTTACTTCAGACCTTCGGGTCCATAGCTAGTAGCTAGATGGCTTCTTCTCTCTTTTTGGATCTCAATACAATGTTCTCCCCCTCTCTCGTGGAGATCTATTTGATGTAATCTTATTTTTGCAGTGTGTTTTTTGAGACCGATGAATTGTGGGTTTATGATCCAGCTTATCTATGAATAATATTTGAATCTTCTCTGAACTCTTTTATGTATGATTGAGTTATCTTTGCAAGTCTCTTCGAATTATCCGTTTGGTTTCAACAACTAGATTGGTAGTTCTTGCAATGGGAGAAGTGCATGGCTTTGGGTTCAATCTTGCGGTGTCCTTACTCAGTGACAGAAAGAGTTGCAAGGCACGTATTGTATTGTTGCCATCGAGGATAACAAGATGGGGTATTTATCATATTGCATTAATTTATTCCTCTACATCATGTCATCTTGCTTAAAGCGTTACTCTGTTTTTAACTTAATACTCTAGATGCATGCTGGATAGCGGTCGATGAGTGGAGTAATAGTAGTAGATGCAGAATTGTTTCGGTCTACTTGTCTCGGACGTGATGCCTATATACATGATCATACCTACATAACCTCATAACTATGCTCAATTCTGTCAATTGCTCAACAGTAATTTGTTCACCCACCGTAGAATACTTATGCTCTTGAGAGAAGCCACTAGTGAAACCTATGGCCCCGGGTCTATTCTCATCATATTAATCTCCATCACTTTATTTATTTGCTTTGCCTTTACTTTCTACTTTGCATCTTTATACCAAAAATACCAAAAATATTATCTCTATCAGATCTCACTCTCGTAAGTGACCGTGAAGGGATTGACAACCCCTAATCGCGTTGGTTGTGAGTAGCTATCGTTTTGTGCAGGTACGAGGGACTTGCGCGTGACCTCCTACCTGATTGATACCTTGGTTCTCAAAAACTGAGGGAAATACTTACGCTACTGTGTTGCATCATCCTCTCCTCCTCGGGGAAAACCAACGCAAGCTCGAGACATAGCACGCCTTAGTAAAGAAAAATTACTACGACTTATAAATGGCGTTGAAGCAGAACAGGGAAGGTCGTGTACTCTACAGAAGAAAGGGAAGATCAGCTAATATTAAAAATGGATGCGGAATAACTACCGCACAAGATCTACACAGTTATTGGATCAAAGTAACCAAGGCAGAAGGAAAAGCTAAGAGTTGAGGAGGAAGAACGAAGAACTATACGGATGAACGCATGAACCCTAGCATAGATCTAACGATGCAGGAAGGAGGAAACTCATCGGTGCAGATCTACTGCAGAGGGAAGCGGCAAGCTCTGGTTCGTTTCAGGTTGATGCAGCAGCCTGTGTTGATGAAGCTCTCAAGGGTCGCGGGCGGCGGCGGAGCTTCAGAACTGGGGCGTCGCGAGGAAGAAGAAGGCATAGAAGGGGAAAAAGAGAAAAGGGCCCTCGGGCTTTATTTATAGAGGAAAAGATAGATGGCAGGCGCGTGAATCGAGGAGCCTGAAGCGGCAGAGTGGGTGCGCCTGTCGCCTCGATTTTTGGGACGGCCATTAATGAGGGGAATCTTTTCAATCTTTTATACAAAGATGATGTCATGGTGGACCGTTCTAGGTCTAGAAGATGACGTCACGGCGGTTTAACAAAATTTACAGGAGAAGACAATATGGTGGTTTATGGAAATACAGGAAGACGTTTACAAGATCTTTGAAGTATTGAAGATTGACATGAACAAGTTCAAATCAATCTGGGGCCTAATGTTGGGGATATAGCTACTGAGTGTAAACCGGCCAGGAGGGCCCGGTTCACCCTCGACTATGCTGAAGCCCATGGAGATCCAGAAGATGGCGCTTTATTAATTGAAGCTTAGAGGCCCGAAGCCCAAAGGTGGATTAGGGCCCATAATGGTAAACCGCCATGACTATGTAACTTGTAATGTAAGTTAGGAAAGGAGAGAACGAGCCGGACACTTTGTATAAGTCGGCTTCGGGGCTCCATAGACTAGCCGGGCGTCAACCTGTGTATATAAAGGGACGACCCAGCGGCGGTTCAGGGGCAAAAAAGAACAACCCGAGACTCGGGCAAGCGTATTTGCTCCCTGGTCATCGAAACCCAATCAATCCCATCACAACTAGATGTAGGCTTTTACCTTCATCGAAGGGGCCGAACTAGTATAAAACTCCCGTGTCCCTTGTCCGGTTTAACCCCTTCAAGCTAACCCGTTGCGATGGCTCCACGACTAAGTCCTTTCATGAGGACATCTGACGTGTTAATTCCACGACACTCCCTCTATGTTTCGCCAAGTTATGTTTAGTCTTCCTTATGAACAAACCACATGAAGACCTTCATTTTTAATGGCATCTTAATTTTCCAAATATGAAGTGACTTCGAGATTGGTCTAGTGTTAATCAAGTACATACATAGTTTTTACCGAGAAGACGCCTGACACCGATAATTTCCAATGTAGGGTATCTGGCGCATCAAATAGGTTAACCTCCATCAACTTATGCACTAGATGTGGTCATCTATCCCGCCGTTCCTCCACTAGTATCTACCTTAATTGAACGTTTAAGGGAATGGAACCTAGTATTGTACTTATGAAAGCGTCTGTATGTTGTACAATATTATATAGTGTTGGATACAACACTATATAAGCGTATCCCTTGCCAAGTATCTTTCAAGAATCTAGTAGTGTGACCATTCTTGACTATGAATTTACTCCTATTGAAGAAGGCTACATTTGTCCTCATCAACCCCTTCCAAAATAGAGAATCATGCAGCTTCGTTGTGACTTGGGCCAGGGTTTTGGAATGTAGATACTTGTTACGCAATAACTGTATACACACACACACACCATCCTCCTCAACAGACGACCTATAGAACCATTTTTTAAGCAAGCACATGTTGGTTCCCGATAAACAAACCACCTTGGTCTTTCAGTGTACAAAGTATGTCCCACATGGCAAGTGTGTACTTAGATCTATTCTCATCACTTTGCCAAAAAAAATCATGATTGATAAAATTCTAACCTTTTCCATAGTCCTATGGGTATTTCAAAGAAGGATAATAGGAACATCAGCATGCTTGTAAGCATGTAATTTATAAGTATTAACCGCCCCCTTAAGACATAAGTTGAAGGAAATATGCCCTAGAGGCAATAATGAAGTTGTTATTTATATTTCCTTATATCATGATAAATTTTTATTATTCATGCTAGAATTGTATTAACTGGAAACTTAGTACATATGTGAATACATAGACAAAATAGAGTGTCCCTAGTATGCCTCTACTTGACTAGCTCATTAATAAAAGATGGTTATGCTTCCTAACCATAGACATGTGTTGTCATTTGATAATGTGATCGCATCATTAGAGAATGATGTGATGGACAAGATTCATCTGTTAGCTTAGCATAATGATCGTTAAGTTTTATTGTTATTGCTTTCTTCATGACTTATACATGTTCCTCTGACTATGAGATTATGCAACTCCCGAATACCGGAGGAACACCTTGGGTGCTATCAAACGTCACAACATAACTGGGTGATTATAAAGATGCTCTACAGGTGTCTCCGAAGGTGTTTGTTGGGTTGGCATAGGTTGAGATTAGGATTTGTCACTGCGTGTATCGGAGAGGTATCTATGGGCCTTCTCGATAATGCTCATCACTATAAGCCTTGCAAGCAATGTTAATAATGAGTTAGTTACGGGATGATGCATTACAGAACGAGTAAAGAGACTTGCCGGTAACGAGATTGAACTAGGTATGAGGATACCGACGATCGAATCTCGGGCAAGTAACATACCGATGACAAAGGGAATAACGTATGTTGTTATTGCGATTTGACCTATAATAATCTTCGTAGAATATGTAGGAATCAATATGAGCATCTAGGTTCCGCTATTGGTTATTGATCGGAGATGTGTCTCGATCATGTCTACATAGTTCTCGAACCCGTAGGGTCCGCACGCTTAACGTCCGATGACGATTTATATTATGAGTTATGTGTTTTGGTGACCGAAGTTTGTTCAGAGTCCTAGATGACATCACGGACATGATGAGGAGTCTCGAAATGGTCGAGAGGTAAAGATTCATATATTGGAAGGTAGTATTCGGACATCGGAATGGTTTCGAGTGGTTCGGGTATTTTACCGGAGTACCGAGAGGTTACCGGAACCCCCCGAGGAAGTATTGGGCCTACATGGGCCTTAGTGGAGAGAGAGGAGGGCCGCAAGGGGTGGCCGCACCCCCCCCCATGGTAGTCTGAATTGGACTAGGGGAAGGGGCGGCGCCCCCTTTCCCTCTCCTTCTCCCTCTCCTTCATTTTCCCTTCGGTAAGAAAAGGAAAAGGGGGGGTCATACTAGGAGTGGAGTCCTAGCAGGACTCCCCCCATGGCGTGTCCCACCTGGCCGGCCTCCTCCTCCTCCCCTCCTTTATATACGGGGGCAAGGGGTACCCCAAAGGCACATCAATTGTTCTCTTAGTCGTGTGTGGTGCCCCCCTCCACAGTTTACTCCTCCAGTCATAGCGTCGTAGTGCTTAGGCAAAGCCCTGCGCGGATCACATCATCATCACCCACACCGCCGTGCTGACGAAACTCTCCATCGACCCTCTGCTGGATCAAGAGTTTGAGGGACTTCATCGAGCTGAACGTGTGCTGAACTCGGAGGTATCGTATGTTCGGTACTAGATCGGTTGGATCGTGAAGACGTTCGACTACATCAACCGTGTTAATCTAACGCTTCCTCTTTCGGTCTACGAGGGTACGTGGACACACTCTCCCCCTCTTATTGCTATGCATCTCCTAGATAGATCTTGCGTGAGCGTAGAAATTTTTTTGAAATTGAATGCTACGTTCCCCAACAGTGGCATCCGAGCCAGGTCTATGCATATATGATATGCACGAGTAGAACACAAAGAGTTGTGGGCGATAATAGTCATACCGCTTACTACCAACGTCTTACTTTGATTCGGCGGTATTGTTGGATGAAGTGGCCCGGACCAACAGTACATGACCGTGTTCATGAGACTGGTTCTACCGACGTGCTTTGCACACAGGTGGCTGGCGGGTGTCTGTTTCTCCAACTTTAGTTGAATCGAGTTTGACTACGACTGGTCCTTGTTGAAGGTTAAAACAACACACTTGACAAAAAATTGTTGTGGTTTTGATGCATAGGTAAGAACGGTTCTTGCTAGAAGCCCATAGCAGCCACATAAAACTTGCAATAACAAAGTAGAGGACGTCTAAGTTGTTTTTGTAGGGCATGTTGTCATGTAATATGGTCAAGACATGATGTGATATAAGTTATTGTATGAGATGATCATGTTTTATAAAAGTTATCGGCAACCGGCAGGAGCCTTATGGTTGTCGCTTTATTGTAGGAAATGCAATCGCCATGTAATTGCTTTACTTTATCACTAAGCGGTAGCAATAATCGTAGAAGCAATAGTTGGCGAGACGACAACGATGCTACGATGGAGATCAAGGTGTCAAGCCGGTGACAATGGAGATCATGACGGTGCTTTGGAGATGGATATCAAAGGCACAAGATGATGATGGCCATATCATGTCACATATTTTGATTGCATGTGATATTTATCTTTTATGCATCTTATTTTTCTTAGTACGACAGTAGCATTATAAGATGATCCCTCACTAAATTTCAAGGTATAAGTGTTCTCCCTCAGTATGCACCATTGCTACAGTTCGTTGTGCAGAGACACCACGTGATGATCGGGTGTGATAAGCTCTATGTTCACATACAACAGGTGCAAGCCAGTTTTTCACGTGCAGAATACTTGGGTTAAACTTGACGAGCCTAGCATATGGAGATATGGCCTCGGAAAACTGAGACTGAAAGGTCGAACATGAATCATATAGTACATATGATCAACATAGAGATGTTCACCATTGAAAACTACTCCATCTCACGTGATGATCGGACATGGGATATGGATCACGTGATCATTTAGATGACTAGAGGGATGTCTATCTAAGTGGGAGTTCTTTAGTAATATGATTAACTGAACTTTAATTTATCATGAACTTAGTCATGATAGTTTTTTGCATATCTACGTTGTTGTAGATCAATGGTCTGTGCTACCATTCCCTTGAATTTTAATGCATTCCTAGAGAAAGATAAGTTGAAAGATGATGGTAGCAGTTACACGGACTGGGTCCGTAATTTGAGGATTATCCTCATTGCTGCACAGAATAATTACGTCCTGGAAGCACCGCTAGGTGCAAGGCCCGCTGCAGGAGCAACTCCGGATGTTATGAACGTCTAGCAGACTAAAGCTAATGACACTCGATAGTTCAGTGTGCCATGCTTTACAGCTTAGAATTGGGACTTCAAAGACGTTTTGAACGTCATGGAACATATGAAATGTTCAGGAGTTGAAGTTAATATTCAAGAAAATGCCTGAGTTGATAGATATGAAGTCTCCAACAAGTTATATAGATACAAGATGAAGGAGAATAGTTCTGTCAGTGAACACATACTCATAATGTCTGGGTACCATAACCACTTGACTCAATTGGGAGTTAATCTTCCTGATGATAGTGTCATTGACAGAGTTCTTCAATCACTGCCACCAAGCTATAAAGCCTTCGTGATGTACTATAATGTGCAAGGGATGGAGAAGACAATTCCTGAGCTCTTCGCGATGCTAAAGGCTGCGGAGGTAGAAATCAAGGAGCATTGATATCTACTATGCAACTTTATTCTTGTAGACACGTGTTGGGCCTCCAAACGCAGAGTTTTGTAGGACAGTAGCAATTTTCCCTCAAGTGGATGACCGAAGGTTTATCAATCCGTGAGAGGTGTAGGATGAAGATGGTCTCTCTCAAACGAGCCTGCAACCAAATACAAGAAATCTATTGTGTCCCCAACACACCCAATACAATGGCAAATTATATAGGTGCACTTGTTCGGCAAAGAGATGGGGATAAAAGTGTAATATAGATGGTAGAAATATATTTTTATAATCTGAATAAATAAAAACATCAAGGTAACAAATAGTAAACGGGCACAAAAACGGTATTGCAATGCTTGAAAATGAGGCCTAGGGTGCATACTTTCACTAGTGCAATCTCTCAACAATGCTAACATAGTTGGATCATATGATTATCCCTCATAGTGCGATGAAGAATCACTCCAAAGTTCCTATCTGGTGGAGAACATAAGAATAAATTGTTTGGAGGGTACGAGACCACCTCAAAGCTATTCTTTCCGTTCGATCTATTCAAGACTTTGTACTAAAATAACACAAAGCTATTCTTTCCGTTCGATCTATCCTAGAGTTCATACTGAAATAACACCACAACATATTCATATTCGTAATACTCGATCCAACACAAAGAACTTCAAAGAGTGCCCCAAGATTTCTACTGGAGAAACAAAAATGTGCATCAACCCATATGCATAGATTACCCCAATGTCACCGCGGGAATCCACGAGTTGAGTACCAAAACATATATCAAGTGGATCAATACGATACCCCATTGTCACCGCTAGTATTCAATTGCAAGACATATATCAAGTGTTCTCAAATCCATAAAAGTATTCAATCTGATAACAACGAAATCTCAAAGGGAAAAACTCAATTCATCACAACAAGATAGAGAGGGGAAAACAGCATATGATCCGACTATATTAACAAAGCCCGCGATACATCAATATCGTGACATCTCAAGAACACGAGAGAGAGAGAGAGAGAGGGAGAGAGGTAGAGAGAGAGAGAGATAAAACACATAGCTACTGGTAAAAACCCTCAGCCCCGAGGGTGGATTACTCCCTCCTCATCGTGGTGGCCGCTGGGATGATGAAGATGGCCACCGGAGATGATTCCCCCCTCCGGCAGGGTGCCGGAACGAGGTCTAGATTGGATCTCATGGATATAGAGGCCTTGCGGCGGCAGAACTTCTAATCATGGGCTACCCCGAAGGGTTTTGGAATATTTGGGATTTTATAGGGCGAAGAAGGGGTGCGGGAGGCCACCGAGGTGCCCAGGCGCGCCCTGGTGGGTTGTGCCCACCTTGGGGCACCCCCGGGTGCTGCTCTGGTCCATCCTGGGTGTTCTGGTCCATAAAAATTCTCCAAGGAGTCTCGCAGTGTTTGGACTCTGTTTGATATTGATTTCCTGCGATGTAAAAAACAAGCAAAAAATAGCAACTGGCACTAGGCACTGGGTCAATAGGTTAGTCCCAAAAATGATATAAAGTTACTATAAAATGATTGTAAAACACCCAAGAATGATAACATAACAACATGAATACTTCATAAATTATAGATACGTTGGAGACGTATCAGCATCCCCAAGCTTAATTCCTACTCGTCCTCGAGTAGGATAATAAAAGAGATAATTTATGAAGTGTGAATGCTAGCAAAGTGCATAAGTTTGATCAATGATAATTTCAATCACTTTTCCTAGCATCATATAGCAATTTTTTCTTATAAAACTTCTCATGTTATAGTAGCAACCAATTCACATGTTAAGGTTCAAACAATGAATTCTCTTGAAACTCAACAACCTATGTTCTCAGTCACCAATCAATTGCAATTCAACTTATTCAACAGAGTTTAAGTAAGAGATCCACATACTCAACCATCATATAGTCTTCTATGATTGCTAGCACTCACCGCGTAATCATGAGCAAAATGTTTCAACTGGACACATAGAAAGATATGGGCTTATTGTTTTGCCTCCCAACGTATTCACCTCAAGGGTGATGTCAGCAATAATAACTCATGCCACCCATATTCAACTGGACATATGTGCCTAGATCTTTCCTCACCACATGATGCTTGCCAAAACAGAAAAATTAAAAGGAATAGAGAGAAAAACTTTGACTCTTTGCATAAAAGTAAATACTGAAAAGTAAAAGATAGGCCCTTCGCAGAGGGAAGCAGAGGTTGCCATGTGCTTATTTGTTTGTATACTCAACCCCTTAGTGCAAAAGAACGTCGTGTTATATTTCCCCTTATGATAGCAACCTTTATAATGCAGTCTGTCGCTTTTATTCTTTGCCATCACAAGTACATACAACACTCAGTTTTATTGCCTTATTGCACCGATGAAAACTTACTTGAAGGATCTTTCTCAATCCTTAGGTAGGTATGGTGGACACTTGAAAATAAGATTTGGGTTTAAGGGTTTTTGGATGCACAAGTAGTATCTCTACTTGGTGCGGAATTTTTGGCTAGCAAAGATAGGGGGCAAGCACCACATGTTGAAGGATCTATGACAATATAACTTCTATGTGAATATGAGCAAACATAAATCATTATGTTGTCTTCCTTGTCCAACATCAACAATTTTGGCATATAATATTTTGATGGGGGCTCACAATCACAAAAGATTTCCAAGATAGTATATTTGCATGTGACAGTTCTCTTCCTTATACTAATTATTAGTGAATTGCTTGTATGACCAATATTGTGATTGTCAAGCCTTAAAAGATTTCACTTTCTAAACCCATTTTGAAGCTACCACTAGGCATGATATGACTTCAACTTCATGACATTCAATTTATTCAACAATTTACTCATACGATATAAGTGAAGCACAAGAGTAAATGACAAACTACTCCAAAAAGATATAAGTGAAGATCATGCGAGTAGTTAAGTAAATAGGTAGCTATTTAAGGACTCTCTCTTATTCAAAAACTTTCAGATCTAAGTATTTTATTGAATTAGAAAGAAAAAACAAAATAAAATGACATTCCAAGAATAGCACACATCATGTGAAGAAGCAAAAACTTAGGTTCAACCGATACTAACCGATAATCGTTGAAGAAGAAAGGTGGGATGCCTACCGGGGCATCCCCAAGCTTAGATGCTTGAGACTTCTTGGAATATTAGCTTCGGATGCCTTGGGCATCCCCAAGCTTGAGCTTTTGTGTCTCCTTAATTCCTCTCATATCACGGTTTCCCTAAATCTCAAAAACTTCATCCACACAAAACTCAACAAGACTCGTGAGATAAGTTAGTATAAATCAGTGCAAAACCTTATCATTGTCTACTGTAGCAAACCACAAAAATTATTATTCAACATTGCATACTAAATTACTCTGCATATTTAATACTCCTATCCTCAAATAGAATCATTAAACAAGCAAACATATGCAAACAATGCAACCATAACAGCAATCTGCCAAAACAGTATAGTCTGTAAAGAATGCAAGATTCATCATACTTCCCTAACCCCAAACATTATGATAAAAATACCACATTGTAGGAAATTTATCAGATCTTATTTTGCAAAACGTTTCAACAATTTATCATATTCTGACTTTTCTAGGGAATTTCTGCAACAACGGTAACTTTGTGTTTTCAAACAGCAACAACTATACTTGCAAAATAAGCATGGCAAAGGCTATCATTGCCACTTTTATTGAAATAAAAGATGCAAAACATTATTATAAATAACATCAAGAAAATCCTATCAAAATAAATTGATGCTCCAAGCAAAACACATATCATGTGACGAATAAAAACATAGCTCCAAGTGAAGTTACCGATAATGTTGGAGACGAAAGAGGGGATGCCATCCGGGGCATCCCCAAGCTTAGTTTCTTGGATCTTCCTTGAATATTACCTTGGGGTGCCTTGGGCATCCCCAAGTTAGGATCTTGTCACTCATTGTTCTCCTGATATCTACATCTCATCCAAAACTTGAAAACTTCAATCACACAAAACTTAACGGAACTTTGTGAGATGGGTTAGTATGATAAAGAGCAAATCATTTCACTTTGGTACTATAAAAGACAAGATTCATAATTGTTTCCACACAATTCCTACTGTAACATATCATTTCCACAATTTATATTGAGCAATATAAGCCATACAAACAAGGAAACACGCAAACTATGCATTGAAAACAGAATCTGTCAAAAACAGAATAGTCTGGAGTAATCTGTACTCAAACCATACTTATGCTACTCCAAACATTATGAAACAAATTGGACCACGTGAACAATTTGTATATTAATCTTATACAAAAATAATCAACTCGAAATCACTCTTCTGTAAAAAAAATGAGAGCTATTTTCGTAAGCGCAAGAGTTTTCTGTTTTTCAGCAAGGTCAAATCAACTATCACCCAACATGATCCCAAAGGCTTTACTTGGCACTTTATTCAAACAAAGACAATAAAACATGATTACTACAGTAGCCTAATCATGTGAACATACAAAAACAGTAGGTAAAACTTTCGGTTTGTCTCCCAACAAGCGCTTTTCTTTAATGCCTTTTAGCTAGGCATGATGAGTTCAATGATGCTCGCATAAAAGATAAGAATTGAAACACAAAGAGAGCATCATGAAGCATATGACTAGCAAATTTAAGTCTAACCCACTTCCTATGCATAGGGATTTTGTGAGAAAATAACTTTTGGGAGCAAGAATCAACTAGCATAGGAAGGCAAAACAAGTGCAATTTCAAAATTTTCCACACATAGAGAGGAAACTTGATATTATTGCAATATGCAAATGCATATGTTCCTCTAGGGCTGGAATTCGAGCCGAGTCGAGCCAGCTCGGCTGGACTCGCTAAAGATTGTTTCATTAACGAGCTAGCTCGACTCGACTCGTTACTATAACAAGTTCAAATCCAAGGTTGGCTCGACTCGTATAACTCGCGAGCTGGCTCATTTAGCTTGTTAAACTCGTTAAGGATATGAACATAAAACCTTATGAAAAAGATAAAAATGAACATTGTCTGTGAACATTGTACATGTTTAATATGTACATTTTACATTCACAAGTAATCATTTTTTCATATTTGTAGCGTAGCTGGGCCTTGTGTTGTGTGCCTAGGACGAAGGGTGCTTAGCTGATCTCTTGTAACAAGCCTAACGAGTTACACGAGTACTCGTGAGATCGGCTCGTTTAACTTGGTCTATAAACGATCTTAAACTAAAGCTCGGCTCGACCCATTATTCTTCGAGATCGAGTCGATTCGAGCCGAGTCACGAGTAACTCGTTTAGCTCACGAGCTTCGAGCTTTTTTTCCAGCATAATAATTTTCAGTAGCATCATGAATGAATTCAACAATATAACTATCACATAAAGCACTCTTTTCATGATGCATAAGTATAGAAATTTTATTACTCTCCACATAAGCAAGGTTCTTCTCATTCATAATAGTGGGAGTAAACTCAACAAAATAACTATCATGGGATTGAAAATTAAAATCATGATGACAAGTTTCAGGGTTATCATTATTCTTTGTAGCATACATTTCATCACCATAGTCATCATAGATAGGAAGCATGCGTTCATCATAATAAATTTGCACATAAAAACTTGGGGGACAAAAAATAGCATCTTCATAAAACATAGCATCCCCAAGCTTGTAGCTTTGCATATCATTAGCATCATGGATATTCAAAGAATTCATACTAACAACATTGCAATCATTCTCAAAATTTATGCCAACCATTCTATTGAATTCTTCTTCTATCAGTTGAGCACAATTTTCCTTTCCTTCATTTCCACGAAAGACATTATAAAGATGATCAATAATATGATGTAACCTTAATTACATTTTTGTAGTTCTCTTTTATAAACCAAACTAGTAATAAAACAAGAAACTAAAAGATTCGATTGCAAGGTCTAAAGATATACCTTCATGCACTCACCTTCCCGGCAACGGCACCAGAAAAGAGCTTGATGTCTACTATGAAACTTTATTCTTGTAGACACGTGCTGGGCCTGCAAGCACAGAGTTTTGTAGGACAGTAGCAATTTTCCCTCAAGTGGATGACCTAAGGTTTATCAATCCGTGAGAGGTGTTGGATGAAGATGGTCTCTCTCAAACGAGCCTGCAACCAAATACAAGAAATATCTTGTGTCCCCAACACACCCAATACATTGGCAAATTGTATAGGCGCACTAGTTCGGTGAAGAGATGGTGATAAAAGTGTAATATAGATGGTAGAAATATATTTTTATAATCTGAATAAATAAAAATAGCAAGGTAAAAAATAGTAAACGGGCACAAAAACGGTATTGCAATGCTTGAAAATGAGGCCTAGGGTGCATACTTTCACTAGTGCAATCTCTCAAAAATGCTAACATAGTTGGATTATATGATTATCCCTCATAGTGCGATGAAGAATCACTCCAAAGTTCCTATCTAGCGGAGAACATAAGAGTAAATTGTTTGTAGGGTACGAGACCACCTCAAAGCTATTCTTTCCGTTCGATCTATTCAAGAGTTCGTACTAAAATAACACAAAGCTATTCTTTCCGTTCGATCTATCCTAGAGTTCGTACTAACACCAAAGCAAATTCATATTCATAATACTCAATCCAACACAAAGAACTTCAAAGAGTGCCCCAAGATTTCTACCAGAGAAACAAAAGACGAGAACGTGCATCAACCCCTATGCATAGATTACCCCAATGTCACCGCGGGAATCCGCGAGTTGAGTGCCAAAACATATATCAAGTGAATCAATACGACACCCCATTGTCACCATGAGTATTCAATTGCAAGACATATATCAAGTGTTCTCAAATCCATAAAAGTATTCAATTCGATAACAACGAAATCTCAAAGGGAAAAACTCAATTCATCACAACAAGATAGAGAGGGGGAAACACCATATGATCCGACTATATTAACAAAGCCCGCGATACATCAAGATCGTGACATCTCAAGAACACGAGAGAGAGAGAGAGAGAGAGAGAGAGAGAGAGATTAAACACATAGCTACTGGTACAAACCCTCAGCCCCGAGGGTGGACTACTCCCTCCTGATTGTGGTGTCCGCCAGGATGATGAAGATGGCCGCCGAAGATGATTCCCCCTCCGGCAGGGTGACAGAATAGGGTCTAGATTGGATTTCGTGGATATAGAGGCCTTGCGGCGGCGAAACTTCTGATCTAGGGCTACCCTGAAGGGTTTTGGACGGGGTGACGACGCACGTCGGAGATGGTTCCAAGGTCGATGTGATTGCCGTCGGCACGCTACCTCTACATCTACCTTCGGAATTAGTTTTAGACCTGAATAATTTTTATTTGGTGCTAGCATTGAGCATGAACATTATATCTGGATCTTGTTTGATGCAAGACAGTTATTCATTTAAATCGAAGAATAATGGTTGTTCTATTTATATGACTAATATCTTTTATGGTCATGCACCCTTGATGAGTGGTTTATTTTTGTTGAATCTCGATCGTAGTGATACACATATTCTTAATATTGAAGCCAAAAGATGCAAAATTAGTAAAGATAGTGCAACTTATTTGTGGCACTGCCGTTTAGGTCATATTGGTGTAAAGCGCATGAAGAAACTCCATGCAAATGGACTTTTGGAATCACTTGATTGTGAATCAGTTGATTCTTGCGAACCATGCCTCATGGGAAAGATGACTAAGACTCCATTCTCCGGAACAATGGAGCGAGCCACTGACTTATTGGAAATAATACATACCGATGTATGCAGTCCAATGAGTGTTGAGGCTCGCGGTGGGTATCATTATTTTCTGACCTTCACAGATGATTTTTGCAGATATGGGTATATCTACTTGTTTAAACATAAGTTTGAAACATTTGGAAGTTCAAAGAATTTTAGAGTGAAGTGGAAAATCATCGTAACAAGAAAAGAAAGTTTCTACAATCTGATTGCGGAGGCAAATATTCGAGTTACGAGTTTGGTCTTCATTTGAAACAGTGTGGAATAGTTTCACAAATCATGCCACCTGGAACACCATAGCGCAATGGTGTGTCCGAACATCGTAACCGTACTTTATTAGATATGGTGGGATCTATGATGTCTCTTACTGATTTACCGCTATCATTTTGGGGTTATGCTTTAGAGACGGCTGCATTCACATTAAATAGGGCACCATCTAAATCAGTTGAGACGACACCATATGAATTGTGGTTTGGCAAGAAACCTAAGTTGTCGTTTCTTAAAGTTTGGGGCTGTGATGCTTAATTATATGAAAAGCTTCAACCTGATAAGCTCAAACCCAAATCAGAGAAATGCGTCTTCATAGGATACCCAAAAGAAACTGTTGGGTACACCTTCTATCACAGATCCGAAGGCAAGATATTCGTTGCTAATAATGGTTCCTTTCTAGAGAAGGAGTTTCTCTCGAAAGAAGTGAGTGGGAGAAAAGTAGAACTTGATGAGGTAATTGTACCTTCTCCAGAATTGGAAAGTAGTTAATCACAGAATTCAGTTCCAGTGATTCCTACACCAATTAGTGAAGAAGCTAATGATGATGATCATGAAACTTCATATCAAGTTACTATCGAACCTCGTAGGTCAACCAAAGTACGGTCCGCAACACAGTGGTACGGTAATCATGTTCTGGAAGTCATGTTACTATACCATGATGAACCTACGAACTATGAGGAAGCGATGATATGAGCCCAGATTCCGTGAAATGGCTTGAGGCCATGAAATCTAAGATGGGATCCATGTATGAGAACAAAGTATGGACTTTGATGGACTTGCCCGATGATCGGCAAGCCATAGAAAATAAATGGATCTTCAAGAAGAAGACTGACGCTGATGGTAATGTTACTGTCCACATAGCTCAACTTGTTGCGAAAGGTTTTTGACAAGTTCAAGGAGTTGACTACGATGAGACCTTCTCACCCGTAGCGATGCTTAAGTTTGTCCGAATCATGTTAGCAATTACCGCATTTTATGATTATGAAATTTGGCAAATGGATGTCAAAAACTGCATTCCTTAATGGATTTCTTAAAGAAGAGTTGTATATGATGCAACCAGAAGGTTTTGTCGATCCAAAAGGTGCTAACAAAGTGTGCAAGCTCCAGCGATCCATTTATGGACTGGTGCAAGCCTCTCGGAGTTGGAATATACGCTTTGATAGTGTTATCAAAGCATATGGTTTTATATTGACTTTTGGAGAAGCCTGTATTTACAAGAAAGCGAGTGGGAGCTCTGTAGCATTTCTAATATTATATGTGCATGACATATTGTTGATTGGAAATAATACAGAATTTCTGGATAGCATCAAAGTATACTTGAATAAGAATTTTTCAATGAAAGACCTCGGTGAAACTGCGTATATATTGGGAATCAAGATCTATAGAGATAGATCAAGACACTTAATTGGACTTCCATAAAGCACATACCTTGATAAAGTTTTGAAGAAGTTCAAGATGGATCGGTCAAAGAAAGGTTTCTTGCCTGTGTTACAAGGTGTGAAGTTGAGTCGGACTCAATGCCCGACCATTGCAGAAGATAGAGAGAAAATGGAAGTCATTCCCTATGCCTCAGCCATAGGTTCTATCATGTATGCAATGCTGTGTACCAGACCTCATGTGTGCCTTGCTAGAAGTTTAGCAGGGAGGTACCAAAGTAATCCTGGAGTGGATCACTGGACAGCGGTCAAGAACATCCTGAAATACCTGAAAAGGACTAAGGATACGTTTCTAGTTTATGGAGGTGACAAAGAGCTTGTCATAAATGGTTACGTCGATGCAAGCTTTGACACTGATCCGGATGACTCTAAGTCGCAAACCAGATGCATATTTATATTGAATGATGGAGCTGTCAGTTGGTGTAGTTCCAAGCATAGCGTCGTGGCGGGATCTACGTGTGAAGCGGAGTACATAGCTGCTTCGGAAGCAACAAATGAAAGAGTCTTTATGAAGGAGTTCATATCCAATCTAGGTGTAATACCTAGCGCATCGGGTCCAATGAAGATCGTTTGTGACAACACTGGAGCAATTGCCTTGGTGAAGGAATCTAGATTTCACAAGAGAACCAAACACATCAAGAGACGCTTCAACTCCATCCGTGATCAAGTCAAGGAGGGAGATTTGCAAGTGTCGGAAGGGGACATAGATATTTGCAAGATACATACGGATCTGAATGTTGCAGACCCATTAACTAAGCCTCTTCCACGAGCAAAACATGATCAGCACCAAGACTCCATGGGTGTTAGAATCATTACTGTGTAATCTAGATTATTGACTCTAGTGCAAGTGGGAGACTAAAGGAAATATGCCCTAGAGGCAATAATAAAGTTGTTGTTTATATTTCCTTATATCATGATAAATGTTTATTATTCACGCTAGAATTGTATTAACCGGAAACTTAGTACATGTGTGAATACATAGACAAAATAGAGTGTCCCTAGTATGCCTCTACTTGACTAGCTCGTTAATCAAAGATGGTTATGTTTCCTAACCATAGACATGTGTTGTCATCTGACGAATGGGATCACATCATTAGGGAATGATGTGATGGAGAAGACCCATCCGTTAGCTTAGCATAATGATTCTTAAGATTTATTGCTATTGTTTTCTTCATGACTTATACATGTTCCTCTGACTATGAGATTATGCAACTCCTGAATACCGGAGGAACACCTTGTGTTCTATCAAACATCACAACGTAACTGGATGATTATAAAGATGCTCTACAGGTGTATACGAAGGTGTTTGTTGGGTTGGCATAGATCTAGATTATGATTTTTCACTCCGTGTATCGGAGAGGTATCTCTGGGCCCTCTCGGTAATGCTCATCACTATAAGCCTTGCAAGCAATGTGACTAATGAGTTAGTTATGGGATGATGCATTACGAAACGAATAAAGAGACTTACCGGTAACAAGATTGAACTAGGTATGAGGATACCGACGATCGAATCTCGGGCACGTAACATACCGATGAGAAAGGGAATAATGTATGTTGTTATTGCGGTTTGATCGATGAAGATCTTCATAGAATATGTAGGAACCAATATGAGCATCCAGGTTCCGCTATTGGTTATTGATCAGAGATGTGTCTCGATCATGTCTATATAGTTCTCGAACCCGTAGGGTCCGCACGCTTAACGTTCGATGAATTTGTATTGTGAGTTTTGTGTTTTGGTGCACAAGTTTGTTAGGAGTCCCGGATGAGATCACGGACATGACGAGGAGTCTCAAAATGGTAGAGAGGTAAAGATTCATATATTGGAAGGTAGTATTCGGACATCGGAAAGGTTTCGAGTGGTTCGCGTATTTTACCAGAGTACTGAGAGGTTCCTGGAACCCCTCGGGGAAGTATTGGGCCTACATGGGCCTTAGTGGAGAGAGAGGAGGGCCGCAACGGGTGGCTGCACCCCCCCCCCCCCATGGCAGTTCGAATTGGACTAGGGGAAGGGGCGGCGCCCCCTTTCCCTCTCCGTCTCCCTCTCCTTCCTTTTCCCCTCCGGTAAGAAAGGAAAAAGGGGGGGGATCCTACTAGGAGTGGAGTCCTAGTAGGACTCCCTCCCATGGGGCGCCCCTCCTGGCCAGCTGCCTCCTCCTCCCCTACTTTATATATGGGGGCGGGGGGCACCGCAAAGGCACATCAATTGTTCTCTTAGCCGTGTGCGGTGCCCCCCTCCACAGTTTACTCCTATGGGTTGTAGTGCTTAGGCGAAGCCCTGCGCAGATCACATCATCATCACCGTCACCACACCGTCGTGCTGACGAAACTCTCCCTCGACCTTCTGCTGGATCAAGAGTTCGAGGGACGTCATCGAGCTGAACGTGTGCTGAACTCAAATGTTTCGTACGTTCGGTACTAGATCGGTTGGATCGTGAAGACGTTCGAATACATCAACCGCGTTAATCTAATGCCTCCGCTTTCAGTCTACGAGGGTACGTGGACACACTCTCCCCCTCTCTTTGCTATGCATCTCCTAGATAAATCTAGCATGAACGTAGGATTTTTTTTTTTTGAAATTGCATGCTACGTTCCCCAATATAAGCTTGGCCTTGCAAGAGCTTAGCTTCTTCTCAAATCAATCATCACACTTCCATTCTTTGTTGGTCAATTTAACGTAACTAAAAGGTAAGGATCCCGGCCCACAACCAAACAAATTCCTATAATTTTCTTTTTCATCCTTGGCGCACCAAAAATAGAACAGTTCACTCTTATTGGAGTTTATTTTCAAAATGGATAGTTGTTCGAAGAGACAAAGAACCAACTTCATATTTCTAGCTTTTGTCATATCATGCTCCATGAAAATAATTGTATCATTCGCATAATGTAGTGTGGACGCCCTCCCTCCCACAACATGTGGGACGAGCCAACCTAAATGACGGTCCTCCTTGGTTGTACCAATAAGGACCACCAACAAATCGGTAATGACATCAAACAGGATAGGAGACATTGGATCCCCCTATCTCAGTCCCTTTTGCGTCCGGAAATAATGACCTATATCGTCATTAACGTTGATCCCGATGCTGCCTCCTTGTATAAAGGATTCGAGTTGCTTCCTCCAGGCCCGATCAAACCCCTTCATACACAAAGCTGGTTGCAAGAATGGCCACTTAAATTTATCATAAGCCTTCTCAAAATACACTTTGAAGACAACTCCATCAAGTTTCTTCGAGTAAATTTCATGCAATGCGACCACACCCTCTATAATAGTCGCCCAGGCATGAATGTCGTTAGAGTCGGCTGAACTGCAATATGTGCAATCTGTGTGAGCTGATTAGTACCGACTTTGGTAAAGGTCTTAAAGCTATCATTGAGAAAATTGATGGGTCTGAACTGCTGAATGCGAACCGTCTCCTCCTTCTTTAGTAACAAAGAAATTGTCTTGAAGTTGAGTTTGAATAATTGAAGCTAGCCATTAAAAGATCATGGAACATGGGCATTATGCCCCCTTTAATCATGGGGATACATGGCATACAGTTCATTGAGATGAACATGGGTACCAGATACACGACATAACGTTCATCCCAACAATTCTTATAGAACTCTGTTGCAAATCCATCCGAGCTAGGTGCCTTATTATTTTTCATTTGTGCTATGCTTCGACACCTCCTTTTTTGTAAATAGAGTGATGAGCACTTGATTCTCATTGGCACCTGGTTGAGATACATCCCCCAACCGCACCCTTGTTGAGGGAAACAAAATTCTCAACCGGTGCCCCAAATAGTTTTTACATAGAAGTTTGAGATATAAAATTTTAGGTTCTCGTGCCCTACAATTATACCCACATCCTGTTCTAGTTGGATAATTTCCTTCTTCACGTGTTTTCCATTCACAATCAGTTGCAAAAACGAAGCATTATTATCTCCTTGAACCACCTGTCGAACCTTAGCTCTAAGAGCCCATTTTATTTCCTCCTTTCTAAGAAGCTTCGCTAGCCTCTCCTCAGCCTCTTTTGGCCCCACTGTCAGCCACATCTAGAATACTCACCTCGACCTTTAGATCTAGGTCGCTAATGGGATTGAGAAGCCTCTGTTTTTCCAGTTTATATATTCCACTCTCATTTTCACACAGCCCGGCAAGAATTGTCTCAAGTGTCTAATCTTATATTGTCACTTTCTACATTTGAATCCCCTCTATTTTCTTTAGCCCGCTCCCTGGCTACCAAATCCAGGAAGCCCTCCCTTTCAAAACGTGATATTTTAAAAAGAAAAAAAATGCCGATGTGAGTCGCATCACCGGACTCAACAAGAAGGGGTCCCATTTGTAATGCTCGCACTGTTACAATAGGAAACTTTGCTTCCATTCGACATTGTTTAGAACCCAATCCAATTTCTCAAATGTTGGGTTCTTAAAATTGTTCGCCTAAGTGTATTGCCTGCATGTGAGATCAATCTCTCTCAAGTCCAGATTCTCAATGATGGCCATAAACAAAACCTACCATCGAAGTTATCATTATTCCTTTCTTCTCTCCACCTAATAATATTAAAGTCTCCACCGACGAAAATGGGCAACCTCTCATCAACCCGCACCAGGTATGCGAGGAAGTCAGGCTTGAACACCGGTTGTGCTGCGCCATACACTGCAACCAGAGCCTACCTAAAACCATCAACTTTCGATCACACATGAAATTCGACAGAAAAGTCACCCATAGTACCATTCACAACGTCCAAAGATTTGCAATTAACCCCAGGTAAGATTCCGCCAAATCTTCTCTGTGGTGGGAGACAAAAAGCTGCATGCCTTGACCCCATTTACACCAATTTAGCTCTAAACACATGGGACCAATCCAAATTTAGGAATCACAACGCAATCAGGTGGCCACAGAATTGTGTGTCCTAGTTCATGCATGCTACAAATCCTCTTCCCTAGCGTACGTATGCACAATGGTGAGGTTAAGAAACTCTACTTCAGGCCTCGTTTGACAAGAGGGGTTTTTAGGTCTCTTCAGGGGTGAAGATTGGAGGGGATGTGGTGGATCGCTCCCCTCCACCCAATCCCCTCAATTCCCTTCACATCCAATCCTCTTCCTGGAAAAACTCGTTTTTGGTAGGCGGAGCATGGAAGAGGCGTGCGCTGCCGCTGCGCTCGAGGCTGTGCTTTCGCAACTCTATCGAAGAGGGTTGTAAAACGCGTGGGTATGAGAGGATTGGAAGGGATCGGAGGGGGTTGGGTTGTGCAAACCCCATGTATTAGATGGGGATCGGGGTTTTATGCGGTTTCCCGGGGATTATCCTCTGAAAACCCCCTCAATCCCTCCATGTCGAACGAGGCCTCGCGACTTTAGCCAATGTTAGCAACTCGCCGCAAGTGAAACCATAACCATGTTTTAGCTAGTTTTTTTTTCTTTGAGAGATATTAGCTAGGTAATTTTTCGCATGGAGAATTTGGACATAGACCAAACACCATCCCACTAGTGGTGCGAGAGTGATGTGCTCGTGGTGGGTTTCCCGGTGATGCGTAGAGCTCGATCCTTCTTTTCCCCACCATCGGCTGTTCCTTTGAACTGCTCGAGATAAGTTGTAGGACAATGCCATTGGTCCTGATGACTGGAGAAGGGAACTTTAACCCGGCCCCTATCATGAGGGAGAAAGGAGAAAGGAAAGGATTTACACAAATCAAACGGGAGAGGACTGGACACGCTGATCATATAGCGGAGATCAGACCAGGGATGATGAAGAGGTTAGCTCGACCTGTCCATCCATGGGTGGATATGGGACATGGCCGGGGTCTGGTGGTCCAGCTGCGATGCACCATGCAGCTTTGATGCGTACAGGAGTGCTGTGCTCCCATTCCCGCTTTGTGTCGACCGGCACACAGGAGTCTGGACAATAAGTGATCTACATGCCATTTAGCTACTGCTGCTGACTGTTGCTGAGTAGGACATCGGGTAAGCTGCCCAAGTTACTAGGCTCTAGCTGCTTATCCATCCATGGATAGATCGAGTTACGTGCCATGTTTCAGACACAATCGACCGGTGTCCCCGGACAGCAGCAGTCAAAAGTGATCGATGTAAAGTTGGAGGAGTGCCATATATTTGTTGACAGCAGAACTCCACTACATGTGGCCTGGGTCAGGTCAGGTGTACTACGCCTAATCTCTGTCATTACCAGCCTCTAAAGTGGGAGACAACTCCATCCGTATTTCATAGAGTTCATCAACACTACTTAGGTTAGCTACATAGCATACTGCTCCGTCTCCATCAGGTGTAAGCCTAACGTCTGTCATTGTCAACTCCATCCGTACGTCACAGACTTCGCCAACACTACTCGTCCACTTAGGTTAGGTATTTACAGAATCAGTTAAGTCTTAGTCGATTGAGACTTAATTATGTCTAACAGTCCAAGTCGATGCTATATTTGTTTGATCTTGCATGGAGATCGGTGCGATTTTTCTTTTTAGTCTTTTTTCTTCTTTTATATACTCCTTCCATCATAAAATAAATGACTCAACTTTACACTAACTGACGGTAAAGTTAGTGTAAAGTTGAGTCACTTATTTTAGGACGGAGGGAGTAAAGTTAGTGTAAAATTGAGTGACTTGTTTTGGAACCAAGGGAGGAAGTACTAGTATATCACTTTAAGTCTCAGGAGCAAAATGATCAATATGTAAAATCCCAACAAGTAATTGCGGTTAGAGTATGTGTGTCGATCCGCCGGTAAGCTACACGAAGTTGCGGCACGCACGCTGCTAACTAATCTCGTATAGCATATAAGCTGTGTCGTAATCTCGTAGTACGTCCCCGGCTAGGTCATAGCCTTCTCTCGCGCGCCTATAAATTGGGCGGTCACGCCGGCCTCAGAGCGCGCACACATTCTCTGCTTCAGCGTACCAGCACAAGCACGCATACAGATAGGGAGAGGGAGTAGAAAGACGGAGAGAGACATCAGATCGAGAGCGATGGCAATTCCTGCTAATGCTGCCGCCTCCTTGAGCTTCCCGGTGATCAACATGGAGAAGCTGGAGACCGAGGAGAGGGGCGCCGCCATGGGGGTCATCGGCGACGCCTGTGAGAACTGGGGCTTCTCCGAGGTGCCACTGCCCCCCACACACATCCTCCGTTCTGAAATAATTGTTTTTCTAGAGATTTCAACAAGTGACTACATACGGAGCAAAATGAGTGAATCTAAACTCTAAAACATGTCTACATACATCTGTATGTTGTAGTCCATTTGAGATGGCTAGAAAGACAATTATTTCGGAACGGAGGGAGTATAATTCTTTTATAGCAAAGTGATTTATTAACGCAGTGCTTGATGATTCTTGGTATATTTAAAATTCTGGACATGATTAACTGACTGTATATGTGTGCAGCTGCTGAACCATGGCATCTCGCACGAGCTGATGGACGAGGTGGAGCGGGTGAGCAAGGCGCACTACGCGGCGTGCCGGGAGGAGCAGTTCAAGGAGTTCGCGGCGCGGACGCTGGAGGCCGGCGAGAAGGGCGCCGACGTGAAGGACGTGGACTGGGAGAGCACCTTCTTCGTCCGCCACCTCCCCGCCTCCAACCTCGCCGACCTGCCCGACCTCGACCACCACTACAGGTACGCACGCACGCACGTACGCCTGATTACTTAAATAATTAACTAGGGCTACTTAGATCACTGACTAATAATAGCATCAGCTTCGACAGAAATTAACTAGTCGCAGATTCAACTCCAGTGTGCTTTTTGCTACTTGCTTGCTTTTTGCTGACGAAGCAGCCGATTATATATATTGACCGAACATTTCGTCTTGTACACAAAGTCATTCCTGACGCAGGACGCAGCTAAAAATAGTCCAGCAAATATACTACTGCTGCCAGGATATCACCAGAAGATAAGATTGCTTGGGCACATCAGAATCCTAAATAACTACAGTAGTAACCAACACGACTGGAATCACTTTTTTTAGTAAAGTAACACTTGTGTTTGTCTCATAACAAAAGCTTCCTTATTCGTGTCGTCGTTGCAGGCAAGTGATGAAGGAATTCGCGTCGGAGATCGAGCGGCTGGCGGAGAAGGTGCTGGACCTGCTGTGCGAGAACCTGGGTCTGGAGCAGGGCTACCTGAAGCGGGCCTTCGCCGGGTCCAGGGGCCCCACGTTCGGCACCAAGGTCAGCAGCTACCCGCCGTGCCCGCGGCCGGACATGGTGGACGGACACCGCGCGCACACGGACGCCGGCGGCGTGATCCTTCTGTTCCAGGACGACCAGGTGAGCGGACTCCAGCTCCTGAAGGACGGAGCATGGGTCGACGTGCCGCCCATGCGCCATGCCATAGTCGTCAACATCGGCGACCAGCTGGAGGTGATCACCAACGGGCGGTACAAGAGCGTGATGCACCGCGTGCTCACCCGCACCGACGGCAACCGCATGTCCATCGCCTCATTCTACAACCCCGGCGCCGACGCCGTCATATTCCCGGCCCCGGCGCTCGTCGAGGGGCCGGCGGAGGAGGAGGCAGAGCGTGCCGGGAGCGCCGTGTACCCGAGGTTCGTGTTCGAGGACTACATGAACCTGTACACGCGCCACAAATTCGAGGCCAAGGAGCCGCGCTTCGAGGCCATGAAGACGGACGCCGCGCCCATCGCCACCGCGTGAGGCGTGACCACTGGACTGCGCTCGCATAAGTGCATGTGCTCGTACGTGCCAGTACTCAGACAAGTATTTTCAGACGTGTTTGTGGTGTGTACTGTAAGATATTATTGTAGTACTCCCTCCATAAAGAAATATAAGAGCATTTAGATCACTAAAATAGTGATCTAAACACTCCTATATTTGTTTACAGAGAGAGTGTGTGTGTAATGTTGTCGCTGGTGGCATCGCTCTGCATACCGTAGATATTTTTCCTTTTTGCTTTTCTAAGGGTATGTTTCAGTTCACATTCCTTCAGTAAAGCACATGTGTTCAGCAAGTTTTGATTGTTTACCACATGCGATTAAAACGTACTCATTCATTCAGTAAAGGACATGTAAAAAAATACCAGGCTTTAAAAACCGCAATAGCCATAATCTTTAGACGATATCTACAAGTAGTTGAAGAAGCATCGGTTGGACCATCACCTCATGCAGTACATGCTTGCATCCATTACCACCAGTTCAGAGTGTTTGAGGAACCAGACCATCCCGCAGAACAACACAAAATAATGTCTTAGTCGCCATACCAATAGCCATTCAACAACTCTTCGCGGGTTGAAGTCTCCATCAACGTGGACGTATGATAACACCACCTATCGGAACCACGCCAAAAATCACCGTCTTCATTGCGTTTGATCTTCACATCTTCCGCACAATTGCATGTTGTATTATTTTCGTTGCTCTATCTCTAGATATGCATGTGTAGGAAGTATTGGATGTATCTTAGCTAGTGCCAAAATCTGCCTAAATTTCAAGAAAACTAAAAACTGCACCTTTGGTTAAGTGTCTATTCACACACCCTCCCTCTAGACCTATCTTCTTGACCCTATAGGTGGTCGCCTTCAAGACCACCCCCCCGAGTGATTTGAAGCTCATCCGCTGGGAGTGACTCAATGGGAGAATACAGTGAGCCGCTCGATGGTGCTTTGTAGCTTTGGCTTTGGCACCACTCCAACGAAGATTAGCACCCCCTAAAGATGTGAACTTTAGGATAAAATTCGTGTCCTCGACTGACTTGTGGTTATTTCATTCCCATACTTTACTTGTGGTGTATACTTGTTGGCTTGCTACTTAGATTGTTGCCTAGCATACTTTCCCTGGAGCTCGCTTCCTATATATGTTGTTCTTGCCTAGTTGAGTATCTAGAGAACTTAATTTATCCGCATTGACCTAAAATTTGAAAGTTAAGTTTTAGATTTGTAATTTGAGTTGGTTGTCATAAAAGTAGGCGCTCTCATGGTGGCTTGTTGCCTCGACATCCTGGGAGGCTGGCCAGTCAGTAAGATCGCACGTGATGACACAAATATTGAAGTGGCAGGGCAATGAGACACGAAAACAATAGTCTATTGTTGTATGGAGGCGCTACTCTTTCACAACTATTTTGGGTATCAAAGGGCATTTGTATCAAGTGACTGTCTAAGGGTGATCACAACTACTCACTCAAAATACCCTGTTTTATATGTAAATGACAAACAACCGAACAGAACAACATGGTGGGTTAGTCCACAGATAAGAGAGTCAAAAGAAAAATGACAACCGAGCAGATCGAGAATGACGCAAACCCCAAGCTGAGCATGAAAACAATAGTCGTCATACCTATGACAAGAGGCAACCTAGACTACTACTGAGAAACTGTATCGTGTTGCCCTGGGAAACCACCAGCACACCAAGCCATCACCGGAGAGAGCGGTCATCTTCCCTCCTACTCTGGGACGTGCAGCACCAATTCTACTAGCGGATAGCGAGCATCAAGGGATGTCTGCGAGGCCATGCTTAAGGCTAGAAGACGAACGAATCTGCTCCACGCAAGAGTCAAAAAAACATCACACCGGGAACAAAGCGAGCTAGACGATGCCAACACGCTGAAATGGATGGCACCAGAGTACCCCCCCCCCCCCCCCCCCTCCCCCAAAGAGTAACGACGGTACGCACGGCTGCTGTCGAGCCCAAAATGATGAGCTATGGCTTCCCCTCGGAACTCTGACATGAAGAGGAAACCCACAATGACGTCCGCAAGTGGTAAGCGACACCCGGACGCGTCGCCGTCACCAGTGCCAAATGCATAGAGCTTTTGTTCGGAGCCTTGCCCATGCCACCGGAGGTACCATCGTAACAGACCCAACCCGAGGGATGGACCGTCTTGCTAGCGCGAGGCATAAGGATCTTGACCAGGGAATCGCCACTACCGAAGCCATGATGACAACAAGGTCACCCGCCACCCATGCCCTTGTTACCCACCTAGCCAAGAGGAGGCGACACCACCGTTGTAGTGTTGCTTGCCGCAATGCCAACCGGATCTCCATATCGGCAGGCGACAACGGCTCCAGATCTTCCTCCGGATCAAGGCGCTGCCGCCATCGCTCTCAGGGGCCCTCAGGCTTCACGGGCGTCGGCTCCTCTGGAAAAAAGGAGGACCAAGCGCCACTGCGGTAGCAGCCATAGGATGAGCCGTTCCATCAAGAGTCACGCCTCCTCTTGGAGGCCGCGGTAACGGACGAGGAGTTCGTCCGTCAGATCGAGCTGCTAACAAAGTGGTTGCTTCATTAACGTCGTCCAACACCACCCTCGCCGCTGTGTGTCATCAAGGAGAAGCCACAGTCCCCGCCGTGCTACCGTGTCAAGGGGGAGATGGTGTCGCCTCTCCGCCATGTGAAGGAGGAGCCCCCCCCCCCCCCCCCCCCCCCCTGCGCAACCGTGTCCAAATCAGGCATGGCATGAAGGCCAGACGGCGTCACCGCCGCGCCTCAACTAGTGCTGCCAGATGTCAAGGAGGAGCTTGCGCCCGCGATATCAAATGCATGTGGGCGCGTCCTCCACTACCTCGGTGGCGGTGGCTCCTCTTCGCGTCGAGCCATCGTGTCCGCCGCAGACAAGGTTGTGAGGCATGCGGCGCAACGTGGCCTGCCACTCTACGTTTGCCAAGTCGGATGAGGCGTCGGCTTGGGCTCACAGCAACCAAGATCTCTCAACGGCCTGAGCTCTCGACCGCTCCGTCAGTACTGCGGAGGCAGCCGCGTGGTAGCACCGCCGCCTAGACGGGGAGCTCAACAATATTGGCGAGGAATGGTTGTCAAGTGACACCTCCACCAATGCCGATAGGGCCAAGGCCGCCCGCAGGGCACCGCGGGAGTAGAGTGGCTGCTCCGTGAGCGCCAGGTGGCAGCCGGGCAAGGCTGTTGTGGCCCCACATCCTTCCGCCCCTGGAAGGAGGACAACGACGATGACAGGCACATCGACGACCGTGTGGCCGACCAGGGCAGCCATGGGTACGAGGTCCTCCCGTGCTACAACTTAGCCACCTTTTTTTATAGCGAACCAACATGTGGTTGGATGGTTAGAGGGACTATGGTATCCCCATCCCACTAGAGTTCAAGTCCTGGTGCTCGCATATATTCCTGGATTTATTTCAGGATTTCCGGTGATGCGCATTAAATGGGAGGAGATGTTTACGTCGACGACGAGGTGCCTACGGTGACTTCATAAATTCCAAGATGATATGCCGGCTCAGTCTTTCGGAGGTGCTCATAGGGATAGGGTGTGCGTGTGTGCGTTCATAGGGGTGAGTGTATGCGCGTGTATATGAGCGCTTCGTCTTTACTGTGTTAAAAAAAGCCTCCTTTTCTATAGTTAAACGGTCGAATTATCGTCCGTTTTATGTGAATCATGTCCAAACTATGATGTAAACCATCTTGTTTTATAAAATTTATCTAGTTTATTCAACTTTGTTTTAAAACGTATGCGGGCAAGGGATGGCCAGCTACAATATCATGGAATACTGTAGCGTTCATGTGCACGAAATGACGGTCGTCACGCCTGCCTACAATATCATGCATTCATGGTGGGTCCGAGTACTTGGATCATGAGAGTGTTTTTTCCCCCGCAACTCCCGGAGCGCCTCTCTGGCGATTAGGGTTTTGAGGGTGGACGGCGGCGGCGCGCGCTGATCTTCGGCGAGGCGCACAGGAGCGTAGCTCGGGGATGGCGGCGTCCTCAGGGCAGGGCAGAGGGAAAGATCCCTTGTCGCCAAACGCGGCTAGAGCAATACTGGCGGAGGCTTTGGGGAAACTTGACATCACCGATGAAGAGGCCACACCATTAGTGCTTGATGATGCGGATGATGAAGCGCCGACGAAGTGGATGCTGGCCGGTAAAGTTCTCCACAGGAACCTTCTTCACATCCAAACCATCACCAATGCACTCCGGCCAGCGTTGGGAAACCCTAAAGGTCTCAACTTCAAATCTGTGGGGGGAAACACGTTTGTGGCCGAGTTTGCAAACCAGAGGGATCGGGACCGCGTTTGGCAAGGGGCGCCGTGGCATGTGAGCAAGAACGCCGTCGTTCTCTCCGAGTTCGACGAGTGCATGCGCCCTTCAGAGCTTCGGTTCGAGAAGATCCAGTTGTGGGCGAGGGTAGTTAACCTACCCTTCAACTTGCATAATGACAAGTGGTGTGCTACGATAGCAAAACAGATTGATGAGCATGCAACTGACGTGTGCTTCGATCATGCTAATGGATTTCTGAGAGCCAGAGTCACACTGGATGTGAGCAAGCCATTGAGACGCTGGATTCTGATTGAATCAACTAGGAGGAAGAGTACGGATCCCTATGAAATTCAGTACGAGAACATACCGCACTTTTGCTTTTCTTGTGGTCGTCTAGGCCACTCGGATCTGCACTGTCCGACACCAGGAGCGCGCGATGCTAATGGTGATCTACCTTTTGGAAGAGGACTCCGCGCGTCGGACGAGCGCAAAAAGGCCAGCTCTGGTGAGAACATGTCTAGGGAGCATAAATCCAATACAAGCAACAAGGCTGAGACACGAAATTCCAGTACGGCTGCGGACAAAGGTGCCGAGGTGACCTCGCCTGTACAGAACAAGCATCAAAACAAAAGGAAGGGGGGCCGCATATAAACAAGCAGGTCTACAGAAGGGTGGAACTACCCTTGCTGTCTAATGAGGCCTTCAATGCTACAGATCAGACCCAGATTGCACATTGCAAGGAAGGAGATGTTTCCGATCAGTCAGCTGATGAGGATAGAGAAAGAATTCCAAAAAAGAAGAAACCCACCCCGGTTAGTTCGGGACAATCGGCAGAGGCTGCTGGACAGCCCTGCCAGTCGCAATGAGATGCCTAAGCTGGAACTGCCGTGGGCTTGGGAACCCAGCGGCAGTTCGAGAGCTTCGCAGTGTTGTGAAGCAAGAAGGGCCCGGTCTCCTCTTCTTGATGGAGACGAAAATCCCGGCAAAAAAACTAGAGAATCTGCAAGCCACCTTAGGCTTTGCAGGATGCTTTGCATTGAGCAGTGCTGGCTTAAGTGGAGGTATTGGTTTGTTCTGGTCAACTGATCTTACTGTTGATCTTAAGAGCTATAGTTCTGGCCATATCGATGTTATGATGCAGAAAAGTGACATGAGCGAAGATCCCTTTCGGTTCACAGGTTTTTATGGTGCTCCTAGAGTCTCCGACCGTCACGACAGTTGGAGGTTTCTTCGCACCCTTAATGCAATTCCACACTCGGCTTGGCTGTGTGTTGGAGACTTCAACGAGACATTGTATGCCTCGGAACACTTCTCACGCGCCGCTAGGCCTGAATGGCAGATGCGAGCTTTCCGAGATGTCACAGATGAATGTTTGTTTCAGGACTTGGGATGGACGGGTACTGAGTACACATGGGACAATGGCCAATTGGGCGACGATAACGTGAGGGCTAGGTTGGACAGAGCTTTTGGAAGTCCAGACCTAATGCATCGATTCGGATATTCACGTGTGAAGCACATTAGTACCACCGAATCTGACCACTACTTTGTTCTGACGGAATTGAGGACGATGACACTGAGCATTATGCACGAGGGGTCAAACAGTTCCGATACGAAGATGTTTGGCAGACCCATGCAGATTATGACCAAATGGTTATGAATAATTGGCAAAGAGGGTCGGGGCAGCATGGCTTGGCGGGAGTTCTTCAAGCACTCAACACCATGCAAAACTCGCTCTCAGCATGGGGCGCAAAGGAGTTTGGCAATCTAACAGCCACTATAAGGAAGCTCCGGGCCAAGTTGGACAAACTAAGGAGTAGGCCGGGCCGTAGGGGTCCAACTGACGAAGAGAAGGCCACCGCCAAGAAACTGAAAGAGGTGCTTCGCCAGGAGGAAATTTGGATGCGCCAGTGGTCTCGGGTGCCATGGTTGCGCCACGGTGACCGCAACACCAAATTTTTCCAGGCACAGGCTTCAATGCGAAAACGTATCAATAAGATAGAGAAGCCATTGCGTGCGGATGGCTCTATATGCCAAACTTTGGACGAGGACAGAAACGAAGTCCAACAGTTTTTTCAAAACTTATATACATCTCAAGGATTCAACTCCATGGATGAGCTGATCAGCCTAGTACCAGCCCGTCTGACCGAGCAAATGAATGAACATATTGACAGTCCGTACACAGCTCAAGAGATGAAAATCGCTTTGTTCCAAATGGCGCCGTCAAAAGCACCGGGAGTGGATGGTTTTACCGCGGGTTTCTTCCAGAGACACTGGTCTCTACTCAAGGATGACATTATCCCGGCGGTGTTGGGTTTCTTGCATGGGGCGAGCTACCGGAGGGCATGAACGACACATCAATTACTCTCATTCCAAAGGTACGACACCCACAACGCATCAACCAGTACAGACCTATTTCCCTTTGCTCTGTCCTGTACAAAATTGCAGCCAAGTGCATTGTTAACAGAACAAGGGGCTTTCTGAATGATATCGTGAGCGAGGAGCAGAGCGCTTTCGTGCCGGGGCGACTCATCACGGATAATGCACTCATAGCATATGAGAGTGTACACATAATGAAGAAGAGGAAAAAGGGAAAGAATTCTATGTGTGCAGTAAAACTTGACATGATGAAGGCTTATGACCGTGTAGAATGGCACTATCTAGAAGGGATCATGTCTAAGTTGGGCTTCAGTGCTTCTTTCATCCAGCTGATTATGAAGTGCGTCACATCAGTCCGGTTTTCTGTTCGTGTGAACGAAGAGCTTCTGCCATACTTCTCCCCTTCCAGGGGCCTGCGGCAGGGCTGCCCTGCCTCACCTTACCTATTCCTGCTCTGCGCAGAAGGCTTCACAACCCTACTTAACAGGTTTGGAGGCGCCTATGTGGATAGAGGGATTCGTATCAGTGTTCACTCTCCATGGATCAATCACCTGCTTTTCGCGGATGATAGCCTCATCTTCATGCAATCAAGGGTGGAGAGTGCCATCAGACTCAAGAACATTCTGCAGGTTTATGGCGAGTGCTCGGGACAGTGCGTAAACAAGGAAAAGAGCTCCATTCTTTTCAGCCCGAACACACCAGAACCTGTCAGAGAGGCTTTGAAAGGAACTCTAGGTATCTCGGTCGAGGCTTTCAACGAGAGGTACCTGGGCTTGCCTACTGCAGCATGGCGCATCACCTCGGGCACTTTTAATTATATTGGTGAACGAGTCAGGTCCAAGATGAATGGTGGGACCGAACGGCTGGTTTCCTGCGCAGCAAGGGAGGTGCTGGTAAAGTAGGTGGCTCAATCTATACCGACGTTTACAATGAGCTGCTTCAAGTTGGCCAAGAAGAACTACAAAAGTATATCCTCGCCGATGGCCAAGTACTGGTGGAGCAGCTCCGTCGACAGACGTTCCATGCACTGGATAGACTGGAAATCTCTTTCAGCCCCAAAGTGCAAGGGAGGGATGGGTTTTCGTGATCTGGAAACATTCAATATCGCACTACTGGGAAAGCATGGTTGGCGGCTCATCACGGACCCGAATTCTTTATGCTCTAGGGTTCTCAAGGGCCGCTATTTCCCAACTGTTGATTTCATGCATGCTACTGTGCCAAACAACTCCTCAGCGACCTGGCGAGGCATCATAGCAGGGAGGAAGGCACTTGAAGCTGGAATAATAAAGAGGATTTGTGATGGCACCTCTGTTAATGTTTGGACTGACCGCTGGTTGCCCGGGAAACTTTCCTTGCGTCCGTCAGTTCAAATTGGTGATGCTACCATCCACACCGTTTCCGACCTAATCGACCATGAAAATTGGAGTTGGAGGACGGAGTTAGTGAGATCGAATTTCATACCACCAGATGCAGATGCAATACTGAACATACCACTCAGACATGGTGGAGGTGATGATTTTTGGGCGTGGGCTCACGAGAGATCCGGGACATATTCTGTCAAATCCGCGTATCGTGCTCTAATGACTCGTAACGAACAACAAGTTCTAGAGGAAGGGACGATTACTGAATCTTCAGAGACTGACAAACAGATGTGGACACGGCTATGGAAGCTCAAAGTCCTGCCTAAAGTTAGGGTTTTTTGGTGGCGCGTACTCCGAGGTATTCTACCAGTGGAATCCACACTAAAATACCGACACATTGCGACCGAGGCTCGTTGCAAAGTATGCAAAGGCGCAGATGAGGACATGTTTCACGCACTCATCAAGTGCTCTCATGCCCGCAGCTTCTGGACAGAAGCTCGACCGTGGCTGGATATCAAGTTACCAGAACTCCACCCCCTCACGTGGTGCAGGGACATTCTGTGTGACTCTCGATTTGTGGAAGCGGATCAGGCCAAGATAATCACTGTTATGTGGGCCATATGGACATCCCGCAACAACATAACACATGACAGGGCTAGTTTGGATCCGGTCCAATCTTTAAAACGGATCAGAGAAACCATCATGTTATTAGAGCTACCGATGGAATGTACCAGGACTCTACCTGGCTATGGGTGGAGATCACCGGATTCATACTACATCAAGATCAACACCGATGGTAGCATCTCTCTAGCTGAAAACAGAAGCGGGGCGGGAGGTGTTGCACGAACCTCCTCCGGCTTCATTGCTGACTGGAGCAAGCCACATGAGAACATCACGGATCCACTAATCGCAGAAGCACAGGCCCTGCGAGACGGTGTCATCTTCGGCAAACTCCGGGGTTTTTCGCGGGTGATCTTCGAGGTCGACTGCTTGGAGCTGGTTCAGCTCTGGAACTCGTGACAATTCTCGCGCTCTCTCATAGCGCCTATACTTCTCGAAATTGGAGGGCCAGCTTCCTCATTTGTTTACTTTGATATTCTTCATGTAACGAGACAATCTAATATGTCAGCTCACCTGTGTGCGAAACATGCAAGCACTCTAGGTGTGTCTGACTGTTGGATGAACTCACCCCCTGGTTTCCTCGTGACCAGCCTCATGGCCGATCGTGCTGGAGCTGATATTAAATGAATAAAGCTCAATGATTCCCGCAAAAAAAAAGAGTACTTGGATCATGCAACTGACGCCCATTGGCCATTGCCGCTTTGCGTCCTCTGAGAATTTTCCAGAGCCCCGCGTGGAGAATTTTGGCTTGTTGGTGAAAGGATAAGATTATGGGACTGGCCACATATATATCTTTCAATGTACACCAAGCTCGTTTGGACTTCATTTTAAATATTTTTTGAAGTTTGCCACGCGTTCATATTCTTATTCCTGATGAGCTCTAGTTGGTCATGGCGGGCTCAAAACTTGCAGTTCTTTCCACGAAAAAGGAGTTACCCCCGGCCTCCGCATCAAACGATGGTCATGTGCTAATGCAGGTAGCCTACGTCTCATGATCCGATCATGTCCAACCATCTTCTGCCATAAATAATTTGTTGCAACTGTTTAACAAAAAGATATTGCATATGCTTCAATGGTGCGGATGCCAAAATTCTACTGTTGTCATCACGTGCCACTGCTACTTAATTACTTTCTCGATCCCTATCTGGAATTCCCGCCAAGAAGTTAACAGGAGCACATATGCAAATATTATTTGGATGCGCCTGTAAGAAGGCAAAGTTATTCGGCCACTACCATAACATGCAAGTGTTAGCATTTGGCACACAGATAATACAGGACGAAGCTGCCGGGCTTGTTCACAAGAGGAACAATTAATCTAATCCGGAGGGAATCGCGGCTAAGCATTTTGCTTTGTAGAGCGATCTTGCGATCTTGTTATAGAAACAAGCGAAGAAATTCGTTCTAGTTACGTTGGTCGATTATTAAGGTTTGTGCGTGCGATCTGGGACGGACGCCGGCAGCAGCCCAGCGGGACGGATTAGATTTGGATTCCCGGCCGTTTGCAAAAGTTTTCTCTTTCACAATCTTAGAAATCTCACGTGCTTATATATACTTGGCCTTGGCCTGCAACCAACTGAAAGGCGGACGTTGGTTCGTAGGGATCGAATATGTTTTTGGACCATCTGGCTGTACAAGTTATCGATTGGCTGGTTGTACAATATTTGGAATGGTGAACACACACAGCCGAGGCCCTGTTTGTGTAAACAGGAAAATACCGGGCGGCTTGAGCCTAGCCAGGGCGCACCTCTCGTATATATATATATTACAGGGAAGGTTTACAACTACAGGGAGTCCATTGGATGGAAACCTATCTATTCGGAGGTAATACAACTTGTACACCAAGTTGTTTAGAAGCCGTAGCTCTGTTGGTCTCTAACACACCCCCGCAGCCTGAACCGGGAGTGATAGTGACCTGAAGACTGGAGCAAAAATCTCGGAATAGAGCTGTCGGTAAACCTTTCGTGAAGATGTCCGCAAATTGCAATGTTGAGGGAACATGTAGAACACGAACTGCTCCAAGTGCCACCTTCTCTCGAACAAAATGAATGTCCAACTCGATATGTTTGGTACGACGATGTTGAACCGGGTTAGCAGACAAGTAGACTGCACTTACATTGTCACAATATACTATAGTAGCACTCGAGATAGGCTTGTGGAGCTCTTGTGATAATTGTCGAACCCAGCAGGACTCAGCGACAGCCGCAGCAACTGCTCGGTATTCAGCCTCTGCACTAGAACGAGAGACTGTCGTCTGTCGACGTGATGACCAGGAGATCAGATTGTCTCCAAGATACATACAAAAGCCTGAAGTGGAACGACGGGTATTCGGACATCCAGCCCAATCGGCATCTGAGTAAGCGGTAAGTGAGTGTGAAGAAGTGCGGTGTAAGGAGAGACCATGATCGAGGGTGCCATTCAAATAGCGAAGGATACGTTTGATGAGAGAAAAGTGAGGTTCACGAGGGTCATGCATATGAAGACAGACTTGCTGGACGGCATAAGCAATATCTGGTCGAGTTAGAGTGGCATACTGAAGTGCACCGGCAAGGCTACCATATAGAGATGGGTCTTGGACCGAAGTACCAAGAGAGGAAGGGAGCTTAGCTTTAGTGTCGATAGGAGTAGTGACTGGGTGACAGTCACGCATGCCAGCACGAGATAAAATATCAAGGATGTATTGCCGTTGAGAGAGATGAAGACCAGTAGGTGAACGAGTGACCGAAATACCAAGAAAATGATGAAGAGGACCTAGGTCCTGTTGGAAATATGCCCTAGAGGCAATAATAAAAGCATTATTATTATATTTCTTTGTTCATGATAATTGTCTTTATTCATGCTATAATTGTATTATCCGGAAATCATAATACATGTGTGAATAACAGACACCAACATGTCCCTAGTAAGCCTCTAGTTGACTAGCTCGTTGATCAATAGATAGTCATGGTTTCCTGGCTATGGACATTGGATGTCATTGATAACGGGATCACATCATTAGGATAATGATGTGATGGACAAGACCCAATCTTAAGCATAGCGTGAGATCGTGTAGTTCGTTTGCTAGAGCTTTTTTAATGTCAAGTATCTTTTCCTTTGACCATGAGATCGTGTAACTCCCGGATACCGTAGGAGTGCTTTGGGTGTATCAAACGTCACAACGTAACTGGGTGACTATAAAGGTGCATTACAGGTATCTCCGAAAGTGTCTGTTGGGTTGACACGGATCGAGACTGGGATTTGTCGCTCCGTATGACGGAGAGATATCACTGGGCCCACTCGGTAATGCATCATCATAATGAGCTCAAAGTGACCAAGTGTCTGGTCACGGGATCATGCATTATGGTACGAGTAAAGTGACTTGCCGGTAACGAGATTGAACGAGGTATTGGGATACCGACGATCGAATCTCGGGCAAGTAACATATCGATTGACAAAGGGAATTGCATACGGGGTTGATTAAATCCTCGACATCGTGGTTCATCCGATGAGATCATCGTGGAGCATGTGGGAGCCAACATGGGTATCCAGATCCCGCTGTTGGTTATTGACCGGAGAGCGATCTCGGTCATGTCTACATGTCTCCCGAACCCGTAGGGTCTACACACTTAAGGTTTAGTGACGCTAGGGTTGTAGGGATATGTATATGCAGTAACCCGAATGTTTTTCGGAGTCCCGGATGAGATCCCGGACGTCACGAGGAGTTCCGAAATGGTCCGGAGGTAAAGATTTATATATGGGAAGTCCTGTTTCGGGCATCGGGACAAGTTTCGGGGTTATCGGTATTGTACCGGGACCACCGGAAGGGTCCCGGGGGTCCACCGGGTGGGGCCACCTGTCCCGGGGGGCCACATGGGCTGTAGGGGGTGCGCCTTGGCCTACATGGGCCAAGGTCACCAGCCCCAAGGGGCCCATGCGCCTAGGGTTAAGAGGGGGGAAGAGTCCTAGGAGGGGAAGGCACCTCCTAGGTGCCTTGGGGGGAGGGAAACCCCCCTTGGCCGCCGCCCCCCTAGGAGATTGGATCTCCTAGGGCCGGCCACCCCCCCTTGGCCCTCCTATATATAGTGGGAGAGAGGAGGGACTTCATACCTTGGCCTTTGGTTGCCTCCTTCTCCCTCTCCAACACCTCCTCCTCCTCCATAGTGCTTAGCGAAGCTCTGCCGGAGTACTGCAGCTCCATCAACACCACGCCGTCGTGCTGCTGCTGGTGCCATCTCCCTCAACCTCTCCTCCCTCCCTTGCTGGATCAAGAAGGAGGAGACGTGGCTATTCCGTACGTGTGTTGAACGCGGAGGTGCCGTCCGTTCGGTGCTAGGATCTCCGGTGATTTGGATCACGTCGTGTTCGACTACATCATCTCCGTTCTTTGAACGCTTCCGCTCGCGATCTACAAGGTACGTAGATGCATCTAATGACTCGTTGCTAGATGAACTCATAGATGGATCTTGGTGAAACCGTAGGAAAAATTTTTGTTTTCTACAACGTTCCCCAACAGTGGCATCATGAGCTAGGTCTATGCGTAGTTCTTCTTGCACGAGTAGAACACAATTTTTTGTGGGCATAGATTTGTCAACTTTCTTGCCGCTACTAGTCTTATCTTTCTTCAGCGGTATTGTGGGATGAAGCGGCCCGGACCAACCTTACACGTACGCTTACGTGAGACCGGTTCCACCGACTAACATGCACTAGTTGCATAAGGTGGCTGGCGGGTGTCTGTCTCTCCTACTTTAGTTGAAGCGGATTCGATGAAAAGGGTCCTTATGAAGGATAAATAGAAGTTGACAAATCACGTTTTGGCTTTCACGTAGGTAAGAAAACGTTCTTGCTAGAACCCTACTTCAGCCACGTAAAACTTGCAAACAACAATTAGAGGACATCTAACTTGTTTTTGCAGCAAGTGCTTTGTGATATGATATGGCCAAAGTTGTGATGAATGATGAATGATCTATATGTCATGTATGAGATGTTCATGCTATTGTAATAGGAATCACGACTTGCATGTCGATGAGTATGACAACCGGCAGGAGCCATAGGAGTTGTCTTTATTTTTTGTATGACCTGCGTGTCATTGAAGAACGCCATGTAAACTACTTTACTTTATTGCTAAACGCGTTAGTCATAGAAGTAGAAGTAGTCGTTGGCATGACAACTTCATGAAGACACGATGATGGAGATCATGATGATGGAGATCATGGTGTCATGCCGGTGACAAGATGATCATGGAGCCCCGAAGATGAAGATCAAAGGAGCTATATGATATTGGCCATATCATGTCACTACTTTATATAATTGCATCTGATGTTTATTATGTTTTATGCATCTTGTTTACTTAGGACGACGGTAGTAAATAAGATGATCCCTTACAAAATTTCAAGAAGTGTTCTCCCCTAACTGTGCACCGTTGCTACAGTTCGTCGTTTCGAAGCACCACGTGAAGATTGGGTGTGATAGATTCTTACGTTCACATACAACGGGTGTAAGACAGTTTTACACAGCGAAAACACTTAGGGTTAACTTGACGAGCCTAGTATGTACAGACATGGCCTCGGAACACGGAGACCGAAAGGTCGAACACGAGTCGTATGGAAGATACGATCAACATGAGAATGTTCACCGATGATGACTAGTCCGTCTCACATGATGATCGGACACGGCCTAGTCGACTCGGATCGTGTAACACTTAGATGACCAAAGGGATGTCAAATCTGAGTGGGAGTTCATTATAATTTGATTAGATGAACTTATTTATCATAAACTTAGTCTAAATATTTTACAATATGTCTTGTAGATCAAATGGCCAACGTAGTCCTCAACTTCAACGCGTTCCTAGAGAAAACCAAGCTGAAAGACGATGGTAGCAACTATACGGACTGGGTCCGGAACCTGAGGATCATCCTCATAGCTGTCAAGAAAGATTATGTCCTACAAGCACCGCTGGATGACGCACCTGTTCTCCCTGCAGAACAAGACGTTATGAACGCTTGGCAGGCACGTACCAATGACTACTCCCTCGTTCAGTGCGGCATGTTTTACATCCTAGAGCCGGGGCTCCAAAAGCGTTTTGAGAGACATGGAGCATATGAGATGTTCGAAGAGCTGAAAATGGTTTTCCAAGCTCATGCCCGGGTCGAGAGATATGAAGTCTCCGACAAATTCTTCAGCTGTAAGATGGAGGAAAATAGTTCTGTCAGTGAGCACATACTCACTATGTCTGGGTTACATAACCGCTTGACTCAGCTGGGAGTTAATCTCCCGGATGATGCGGTCATTGACAGAATCCTCCAGTCGCTTCCACCAAGCTACAAGAGCTTTGTGATGAACTTCAATATGCAGGGGATGGAAAAGACCATTCCTGAAGTATTTGCTATGCTGAAATCAGCAGAGGTAGAAGTCAAGAAGGAACATTAAGTGTTGATGGTCAATAAAACCACTAAGTTCAAGAAGGGCAAGGGTAAAAAGAACTTCAAGAAGGATGGCAAGGTAGTTGCCGCGCCCAGCAAGCAAGCTGCCGGGAAGAAGCCAAAGAATGGACCCAAGCCCGAGACTGAGTGCTTTTATTGCAAGGAAAGTGGTCACTGGAAGCGGAACTGCCCCAAATACTTAGCGGACAAGAAGGCCGGCAAAACCAAAGGTATATTTGATATACATGTAATTGATGTGTACCTTACCAGTAATCGTAGTAACTCCTGGGTATTTGATACCGGTGCCGTTGCTCATATTTGTAACACACAGCAGGAGCTGCGGAATAAACGAAGACTGGCAAAGGACGAGGTGACGATGCGCGTCGGGAATGGTTCCAAGGTCGATGTGATCGCCGTCGTCACGCTACCTCTACATTTACCTACGGGATTAGTTTTGAACCTCAATAATTGTTATTTTGTGCCAAGTTTGAGCATGAACATTGTATCAGGATCTCGTTAATTCGAGATGCCTACTCATTTAAATCCGAGAATAATGATTGTTCCATTTATATGAGAGATATGTTTTATGGTCATGCTCCGATGGTGAATGGTTTATTTTTTATGAATCTCGAGCGTAATGCTACACATATTCATAGTGTAAGTACCAAAAGATGTAAGATTGATAGTGATAGTCCCACATACTTGTGGCACTGCCGCCTTGGTCACATAGGTGTCAAACGCATGAAGAAGCTCCATGCTGATGGACTTTCAGAGTCTCTTGATTACGAATCATTTGACACGTGCGAATCATGCCTCATGGGTAAAATGACCAAGACTCCATTCTCAGGAACAACGGAGCGAGCAACCAACTTATTAGAAATCATATATACTGATGTGTGCGGTCCAATGAGTGTTGAGGCTCGCGGTGGCTATCGTTATGTTTTCACCCTCACTGATGACTTGAGTAGATATGGGTATGTCTACTTAATGAAACACAAGTCTGAGACCTTTGAAAAGTTCAAGAAATTTCAGAGTGAAGTTGAGAATCAACGTAACAGGAAAATCAAGTTTCTGCGATCAGATCGTGGAGGAGAATACTTGAGTCACGAGTTTGGTACACACTTAAGAAAATGTGAAATAGTTTCACAACTCACGCCGCCTGGAACACCTCAGCGTAATGGTATGTCCGAACGTTGTAATCGCACTCTATTAGATATGGTGCGATGTATGATGTCTCTTGCCGATTTACAACTATCTTTTTGGGGCTATGCTTTAGAGACTGCCGCATTCACTTTAAATAGGGCACCGTCGAAATCCGTTGAGACGACACCGTATGAATTATGGTTTGGGAAGAAACCTAAGCTGTCGTTTCTAAAAGTTTGGGGATGCGATGCTTATGTCAGGAAACTTCAACCTGAAAAGCTCGAACCCAAATCGGAAAAATGCGTCTTCATAGGATACCCTAAAGAAACTGTTGGGTATATCTTCTACCTCAGATCCGAAGGCAAGATCTTTGTTGCCAAGAATGGATCCTTTCTGGAGAAAGAGTTTCTCTCGAAAGAAGTAAGTGAAAGTAGAGCTTGATGAAGTATTACCTCCTGAACCGGAAAATGGCGCAACTCAAGAAAATGTTCCTAAGGTGCCTGCACCGACTAGAGAGGAAGTTAATGATGATGATCAAGATACTTATGATCAAGCTCCTACTGAAATTCGAAGGTCCACAAGGACACGTTCCGCACCAGAGTGGTACGGCAACCCTGTCTTGGAAATCATGTTGTTAGACAACAGTGAACCTTCGAACTATGAAGAAGGGATGGCGGGCCCGGATTCCGACAAATGGCTAGAAGCCATGAAATCCGAGATAGGATCCATGTATGAAAACAAAGTATGGACTTTGACTGACTTGCCCGTAGAACGGCGAGCCATAGAAAATAAATGGATCTTTAAGAAGAAGACAGACGCGGATGGTAATGTGACCATCTATAAAGCTCGGCTTGTCGCTAAGGGTTATCGACAAGTTCAAGGGGTTGACTACGATGAGACTTTCTCACCGGTAGCGAAGCTGAAGTCCATCCGAATCATGTTAGCAATTGCCGCATTTTATGATTATGAAATTTGGCAAATGGACGTCAAAACGGCATTCCTTAATGGTTTCCTTAAGGAAGAATTGTATATGATGCAGCCGGAAGGTTTTGTCGATCCTAAGAATGCTGACAAGGTGTGCAAGCTCCAACGCTCAATTTATGGGCTGGTGCAAGCATCTCGGAGTTGGAACATTCGTTTTGATGAGATGATCAAAGCGTTTGGGTTCTCACAGACTTATGGAGAAGCCTGTGTTTACAAGAAAGTGAGTGGGAGCTCTATAGCATTTCTCATACTATATGTAGATGACATACTTTTGATGGGAAATGATATAGAACTTTTGGACAGCAGGCCTACTTGAATAAAAGTTTTTCAATGAAGGACCTTGGAGAAGCTGCTTATATATTAGGCATCAAGATCTATAGGGATAGATCGAGACGCCTCATAGGTCTTTCACAAAGCACATATCTTGATAAGATTTTGAAGAAGTTCAAAATGGATCAGTCCAAGAAAGGGTTCTTGCCTGTTTTGCAAGGTGTGAAATTGAGCTCAGCTCAATGTCCGACCACGGCAGAAGATATAGAAGAGATGAGTGTCATCCCCTATGCCTCAGCCATAGGTTCTATTATGTATGCCATGCTGTGTACCAGACCTGATGTAAACCTTGCCGTAAGTTTGGTAGGAAGGTACCAAAGTAATCCCGGCAAGGAACACTGGACAGCGGTCAAGAATATCCTGAAGTACCTGAAAAGGACTAAGGAAATGTTTCTCATTTATGGAGGTGACGAAGAGCTCATCGTAAAGGGTTACGTCGACGCTAGCTTCGACACAGATCTGGATGACTCTAAGTCAAAAACCGGATACGTGTATATTTTGAATGGTGGGGCAGTAAGCTGGTGCAGTTGCAAGCAGAGCGTCGTGGCGGGATCTACATGTGAAGCGGAGTACATGGCAGCCTCGGAGGCAGCACATGAAGCAATATGGGTGAAGGAGTTCATCACCGACCTAGGAGTCATACCCAATGCGTCGGGGCCGATCAAGCTCTTCTGTGACAACACTGGAGCTATTGCACTTGCCAAGGAGCCCAGGTTTCAAAAGAAGACAAGGCACATCAAGCGTCGCTTCAACTCCATTCGTGAAAATGTTCAAGATGGAGACATAGAGATTTGTAAAATACATACGGACCTGAATGTAGCGGATCCGTTGACTAAACCTCTCCCTAGAGCAAAACATGATCAACACCAGAATTCCATGGGTGTTCGATTCATCACAATGTAACTAGATTATTGACTCTAGTGCAAGTGGGAGACTGTTGGAAATATGCACTAGAGGCAATAATAAAAGCATTATTATTATATTTCTTTGTTCATGATAATTGTCTTTATTCATGCTATAATTGTATTATCCGGAAATCATAATACATGTGTGAATAACAGACACCAACATGTCCCTAGTAAGCCTCTAGTTGACTAGCTCGTTGATCAATAGATAGTCATGGTTTCCTGGCTATGGACATTGGATGTCATTGATAACGGGATCACATCATTAGGATAATGATGTGATGGACAAGACCCAATCTTAAGCATAGCGTGAGATCGTGTAGTTCGTTTGCTAGAGCTTTTCTAATGTCAAGTATCTTTTCCTTTGACCATGAGATCGTGTAACTCCCGGATACCGTAGGAGTGCTTTGGGTGTATCAAACGTCACAACGTAACTGGGTGACTATAAAGGTGCATTACAGGTATCTCCGAAAGTGTTTGTTGGGTTGACACGGATCGAGACTGGGATTTGTCACTCCGTATGACGGAGAGATATCACTGGGCCCACTCGGTAATGCATCATCATAATGAGCTCAAAGTGACCAAGTGTCTGGTCACGGGATCATGCATTACGGTACGAGTAAAGTGACTTGCCGGTAACGAGATTGAACGAGGTATTGGGATACCGACGATCGAATCTCGGGCAAGTAACATATCGATTGACAAAGGGAATTGCATACGGGGTTGATTAAATCCTCGACATCGTGGTTCATCCGATGAGATCATCGTGGATCATGTGGGAGCCAACATGGGTATCCAGATCCCGCTGTTGGTTATTGACCGGAGAGCGATCTCGGTCATGTCTACATGTCTCCCGAACTCGTAGGGTCTACACACTTAAGGTTTAGTGACGCTAGGGTTGTAGGGATATGTATATGCAGTAACCCGAATGTTGTTCGGAGTCCCGGATGAGATCCCGGACGTCACGAGGAGTTCCGAAATGGTCCGGAGGTAAAGATTTATATATGGGAAGTCCTGTTTCGGGCATCGGGACAAGTTTCGGGGTTATCGGTATTGTACCGGGACCACCGGAAGGGTCCCGGGGGTCCACCGGGTGGGGCCACCTGTCCCGGGGGGGCACATGGGCTGTAGGGGGTGCACCTTGGCCTACATGGGCCAAGGGCACCCGCCCCAAGGGGCCCATGCGCCTAGGGTTAAGAGGGGGGAAGAGTCCTAGGAGGGGAAGGCACCTCCTAGGTGCCTTGGGGGGGAGGGAAACCCCCCTTGGCCGCCGCCCCCCTAGGAGATTGGATCTCCTAGGGCCGGCCACCCCCCCTTGGCCCTCCTATATATAGTGGGGGAGAGGAGGGACTTCATACCTTGGCCTTTGGTTGCCTCCTTCTCCCTCTCCAACACCTCCTCCTCCTCCATAGTGCTTAGCGAAGCTCTGCCGGAGTACTGCAGCTTCATCAACACCACGCCGTCGTGCTGCTGCTGGTGCCATCTCCCTCAACCTCTCCTCCCTCCCTTGCTGGATCAAGAAGGAGGAGACGTGGCTGTTCCGTACGTGTGTTGAACGCGGAGGTGCCGTCCGTTCGGTGCTAGGATCTCCGGTGATTTGGATCACGTCGTGTTCGACTACATCATCCCCGTTCTTTGAACGCTTCCGCTCGCGATCTACAAGGTACGTAGATGCATCTAATGACTCGTTGCTAGATGAACTCATAGATGGATCTTGGTGAAACCGTAGGAAAAAATTTTGTTTTCTATCACGTTCCCCAACAGGTCCTTCATGGCAAACTCACGAGCCATGGAGGTAGTGATAGTAGTGAGAAAGAATAAGGAGGAAGCGTTGAGAATTATATCATCGACATAGAGAAGAAGATATGCCATGGAAGTACCTTGATGGAGGATAAAGAGAGAAGCGTCTGATTTGGATTCAACGAAAACTATGGAACGTGCAAAGGACGCAAAGCGTTGGAACCAGGCACGAGGTGCCTGTTTAAGACCATATAAAGATTTGAGGAGACGACAAACATGAGTAGGATAATGAGGATCAACAAACCCAGAGGGTTGCTGACTATAGACAACCTCATCAAGGTGACCATGAAGAAAGACAGTTTTTTACGTCAAATTGATGGATAGGCCAAGACTGTGAGATGGCCAAAGAAAGAACTATGCGAATGGTGGCTGGTTTGACGACAGGACTAAATGTTTCATCGAAATTGACACCCTGTTGTTGGGAGAAGCCACGAACTACCCAACGTGCTTTGTGACGAGAGAGAGCCATCGGCATGAAATTTGTGACGGAAGATCCACTTTCCAGTCACAATATTTGCACCGGAGGGTGCAGGTATCAAGGTCCACGTTTTATTGTGGATAAGAGCATCAAACTCCTCTTGCATGGCTTGGCGCCAATTGGGATCGCGTAACGCTATAAGGTAGTTATAGGGCAAAGGTGAAGAGGCTATGGCCGAGAGGTTTAGACGATCGATAGGTGGGGGAAGACGACCGGTGGTAGCACGCGTACGGTGGAGTGGTGCAGGAGGAGGAGGGGGTGGTGCGGGTGGAGGTGTACAGACCGCGGGCGTGGGTGTGTGCTGAGAGGACGTGGGCGTGGGTGTACGAGGTGGGCTCGGGAAAGTTAATGGGGAGCCGGGAGGGGTTGGTATGGGTGCATGCATAGCGAGTGGAGATGAAGGGGGTGCATGCATGTCGGGTGCGGGTGGAGTAGGTGCCTGCACAACGGGTCGGGCGACATGCACAACGAGTGGATCTAAAGGTGGGTCAAATATTTCGGTGCAACGGGGTGGAGAGGGAGATGGGGTTGGTTCATAGGGAAAGGTGGACTCGTCGAAAACTACGTGATGAGAGATGATGATGCGACGGGTAGTTAGATCAAGACAACGGTATCCTTTGTGTCTAGAAGGGTAGCCAAGAAAAATACATTTAGTAGAACGTGGGGAGAGTTTATTGGCAGAGGCGGAGGTAGTATTGGGATAACATAGGCAACCGAAAACACGAAGACGATCATATGGTGGTGGAGAACCTAAGAGTAGTGTATACGGCGTGAGGAATTTTGTAGAAGAGGTGGGTCGAATATTAATGAGAAAAGTGGCTATGTGGAGAGCTTCGGCCCAAAAAGATGGTGGGAGAGAGGCTTGAATTAGGAGGGTGCGAATGACATTGTTGGTGGTCCGGATAGCTCGTTCGGCCTTGCCGTTTTGCTGAGAAGTATAGGGACAAGAAAAACGAAAGATGATTCCATGGGAAGCACAGAACGAGTCGACCTTCGTGTTATCGAATTCTCGACCATTGTCACATTGGACAGCCATAATGGGTAGATCAAATTGGATGCGGGCATAAGCATGAAAGATGAGAAACGTGGTATAGACATCTGATTTTTTACGTAGAGGAAAAGTCCAAAAATAATGAGTGTAATCATCAACTATGACAAGATAATACAAGAAACCAGACGTGCTGGGTACAGGAGAGGTCCAAAGATCGCAATGTACTACTCAAAAGGTTTGACAGTGTATGAAGTAGATGGATAAAAGGGCAATCTAACATGGCACGCAAGTTTACATGCATGACAAAGAGACGTAGTGACTTTAGGAGATGGAATATGTTGGTGATGATGGAGACGCTTCATTGTGTGATGACCGGGATGACCCAAACGACGATGCCAGAGGTCCGGAGAGACGGTGACGACGTGTGCTTCGGCCGATGGAGGTGGGCAAACGGAGTAGAGGGGTCCGGAGCTATTGCATCGAAGTATCTCGGTCCGAGTAGGAAGTGCCTTCACAGAAAAACCCCAAGGATCAAACTCGATGGAAACATAATTGTCAGTAGTGAGTTTGCGGACAGAGAGAAGATTTTTGATAATGTGGGGAACAAAAAGGACATGATTTAAGTAGAGAGGGTTGGACAGAGAGGGTATAATGTGAGAACCAATATGAGAAATAGGGAGAGATGCACCGTTACCAACAGTGACTGTGTGAGCATTGGAAGGGATAATGGAGGAAATTATACCAGGATCATATGCCATATGGGACGATGCACCGGAGTCCATGAACCACTCCTGGTTGCCGGGGAGCTGCATGTTGTTGAGCGCGGTGAGGAGCGCTGGGTCTACATGTTGCTGGAAGTTGTTGTAATGCGCTGGAGGGTTGTAAGGAGCCGCAGGACCATGACCATATGCTGCATATGCTTGTCGGGACGGTGTGGTAGGGCGTGGACCGAGTACCCCAGGAGCTGTAGGGCGCCATGGACGAGGCGACCAAGTGGGCGACGATGCTGGTGGTTGATGATAATGAGGCGACGGCATCTGTTGCTGATGAAGACGCGTCGGCTGTCCAGTCCATGGATTGTACATCCATGGTGTATCGCGACGACCACGCCCGCCACGGCCACGGCCGCGGCCACTATTGCTTCCTCCACGGCCTCCTGGAGAAGGTAGTGGTGCTGGGCCGCGGCGATCAGTGGAGAAGGAGCGCCCATCGTTCGGCGGTGGAGTGCGTTCGCCACCAGCGCCCGGAAGCACACTGTTGCCGCTGGCCCAAAGAGCAGTGGAGGCAGAATTCTTTGCATCGGTCTTTTTCTGAACAAGCGCGGACCGTGTCTGAAGGAAGGATGGAAATGGCACTTGGAACGGAAGGAATGAACGCAGGTGTGAGTACAGTTCGTTAAGGCCGCGAAGCAAGGTCAGCACGAGGGTCTCGTCGGTGACCGGCTGCTCGACATCATCAAGTGCATCAGAGAGAGTCTTAAGCTTGGCACAATAGGCGGAGATCATCATGTCCCCTTGAGTTGTGTTGCGAAATTCTGCATCGAGAGCCAGAGCACGACTCCTCTTGTTGTCTCGGAATAGGTTGGCGATGGCGTCCCAAACTTGCTTTGCGGTGGAACCTGGTTTCATGATGACGCCGAAGAGCTCGAGAGAAATCGAGCCATAAATCCATGAAAGGACAGTGAAGTCATCGCGACCCCAATCAGAGGTGGGGGAGGTGTCCGATGGGGTATTCTCGGAGAGAACATGATTGGAGAGACCATAGCGACCAAGAGCGACGAGGAACAGCTCACGCCACTTGGCGTAGTTGGAGTCGTGGAGATCAAGGGTGATGGGGACGAAGGTCTTGATGGAAGCGGCGTACGTGGAGGCCGCAGGGGGGACGACGGCCTTCCCCCGTTCTTCAGCTTGGCGTTGTAGTTCATCCTCGCGGCTCCGGATGATGGACTCACGGTTCTTGAGTTCCTCCTCAAGCTTCTTGAGATCATCGGCAGTTGCCATGGTAGGAGGAAGGGCTGGGGTGGCGGAGCTAGATGGCAGCGGCGACTAGAGGAAGAAGGCGCCGGCTGCTAGGGTATAGATGGGGCGCAGGAACTTGCAGCGACGAGAGTTTAGAGGGAGAGGATCGGACTGCCTGATACCATGTAAACAGGAAAATACCGGGCGGCTTGAGCCTAGCCACGGCGCACCTCTCGTATATATATATTACAGGGAAGATTTACAACTACAGGGAGTCCATTGGATGGAAACCTATCTATTCGGAGGTAATACAACTTGTACACCAAGTTGTCTAGAAGGCGTAACTCTATTGGTCTCTAACAGTTTGGTTGATAATTCCTAGGACTTTTTCTAGTCCCAACCAAAGAGTTCATACTTCCTAAAAAGTCCCTCTCTATTTGTTTTCAGGGACTAAAAAGTCCCTAGTCCCTCCCCAGAGGTTATTAAATGACCATGTTACCTATAGTATACAGAAAAATAACAACCAAACAACACCATGGAGCGGCTGGGCAATGGGTGCACGGAGGGGCATTGTTGAAAAAGTCCCAAAAAAGACTCTCCTTGAGAGTCTTCTTCATTTAGTCCAAAACACAACTTTTAGTCCCTAATAGTCCCTTCTGTTTGGTTAAAATGTCTTTAAGAGGGACTTTTTTTGTCACTACATCAAAAAATCCCTGTAAACAAACACCCCCTGCTTCGTGCGAGATGTGTTTGGACGTGAATGTGGCCACCAGCATGCTGACACGAAGTACGCGGCTACGTATAATTTAGTGCCTCTAGTACGCGGCTAGCTAGCGTCGATCGTTCCAAATCCTAGTAAAAACTTTGCATGCATAGAAGTGCCGTATGTGCACTATTTTTTTATTTTTTTGCGGAGTGCACTGTATACAATGCGGCCCTCCACTGTCACTTGATGAGTTGCAAGTCAAGTCTCCGTCTTCACACACATCCATGTAGTTGTACGTACATCAGTGGTACCGGCCGTCCTCGTCGTGCTACTGTGAACGAGCCACAGAGGGAACCTTTCGTCGTTCTTTATCTGGCTTTGCTGTCGGAACGGCGAGGGCATCGCCTCGGATCCTCGATGTGTGCTGTTCGTCACCGTGCCGTGAACCATTGTCATCTCGATCTCCTTCAGTTGCGATCGACCCTAGATTGCCGTAGATCCCAAGGAAAGATCTTTCCCCCGGAGTCATCCTAGTTAGATCTGTTGAATATATGGTTTGTGCATGTATATTGTATAGCCTGACCCATCTCCTAGCCTTTGTATAGTTGAGATTGTGGCTCACCTTGTACTTCATATATACGTGCGCTATGCATCGATTAATACATCGTGAAGCATTGCCAAAACATTCGTTTCCAACATGGTATCATACCTGCGATCCTAACCCTAACCCTTGCCGCCGCCGCCACCCGCCGCCGCCGCCCTGACTTGCAGTATGCTGTTCAACAGGTCTGCCTTCATATGCATGCTCCGCGCGATTCTCACTGGACTCCGATGAAGCGTATCCTCCGATACATACGCGGCACCCAGTCCTTGGGACTTACGCTGACGGCCTCCGCCTCCACCGACCTCGTCGTCTACTCTGATGCGGACTGGGCCGGCTGCCCGGACACACGGCGCTCCACCTCGGGGTACTGTGTGTTGGAAATATGCCCTAGAGGCAATAATAAATTGATTATTATTATATTTCCTTGTTCATGATAATTGTCTTTTATTCATGCTATAACTGTATTATCCGGAAATCGTAATACACGTGTGAATACATAGACCACAATATGTCCCTAGTGAGCCTCTAGTTGACTAGCTCGTTGTGATCAACAGATAGTCATGATTTCCTGGCTATGGACATTGGATGTCGTTGATAACGGGATCACATCATTAGGAGAATGATGTGATGGACAAGACCCAATCCTAAGCCTAGCACAAAGATCGTGTAGTTCGTATGCTAAAGCTTTTCTAATGTCAAGTATCTTTTCCTTAGACCATGAGATTGTGCAACTCCCGGATACCGTAGGAATGCTTTGGGTGTACCAAACGTCACAACGTAACTGGGTGGCTATAAAGGTGCATTACAGGTATCTCCGAAAGTGTCTGTTGGGTTGGCACGAATCGAGACTGGGATTTGTCACTCTGTGTAAACGGAGAGGTATCTCTGGGCCCACTCGGTAGGACATCATCATAATGTGCACAATGTGACCAAGGGGTTGATCACGGGATGATGTGTTGCGGAACGAGTAAAGAGACTTGCTGGTAACGAGATTGAACAAGGTATCGGTATACCGACGATCGAATCTCGGGCAAGTATAATACCGCTAGACAAAGGGAATTGCATACGGGATTGATTAAGTCCTTGACATCGTGGTTCATCCGATGAGATCATCGTGGAACATGTGGGAGCCAACATGGGTATCCAGATCCCGCTATTGGTTATTGACCGGAGAACGTCTCGGTCATGTCTGCATGTCTCCCGAACCCGTAGGGTCTACACACTTAAGGTTCGATGACGCTAGGGTTATAAAGGAAGTTTGTATGTTGTTACCGAATGTTGTTCGGAGTCCCGGATGAGATCCCGGACGTCACCAGGAGTTCCGGAATGGTCCGGAGGTAAAGATTTATATATGGGAAGTCCTGTTTTGGTCACCGGAAGAGTTTCGGGGTTTATCGGTAACGTACCGGGACCACCGGGAGGGTCCCGGGGGTCCACCAAGTGGGGCCACCAACCCCGGAGGCTTGCATGGGCCAAGAGTGGTGAGGGACCAGCCCCTTAGTGGGCTGGTGCGCCTCCCACAAGGGCCCATGGCGCCTAAGAGGTGGGAAGGGGGGCAAACCCTAAAGGGGATGGGCCTTAGGGCCCATCTAGCTGCGCCTCCCTCCCCTCACCCCTCTTGGCCGCCACCCCCTTTGCCATCTACGGCTGCCGCCCCCCCTAGGGGTGGGAACCCTAGAGGGGGCGCAGCCCCTCCCCTTCCCCTATATATATGAGGCCTAGGGCTGCCCATAACACACACGCGATTCGATCTCTCGTTGGTGCAGCCCTGCGTCTCTTCTTCCTCCTCTTCTGTGGTGCTTGGCGAAGCCCTGCAGGACAGCCACCCTCCTCCACCACCACCACGCGCGTTGTGCTGCTGCTGGATGGAGTCTTCCTCAACCTCTCCCTCTCTCCTTGCTGGATCAAGGCATGGGAGACGTCACCGGGCTGTACGTGTGTTGAACGCGGAGGTGCCGTCCGCTCGGCACTTGGTCATCGGTGATTTGGATCACGACGAGTACGACTCCATCAACCCCGTTCACTTGAATGCTTCCGCTTAGCGATCTACAAGGGTATGTAGATGCATTCTCCTTCTCCTCGTTGCTGGTTTCTCCATAGATAGATCTTGGTGACACGTAGGAAAATTTTGAATTTCTGCTACGTTACCCAACACTGTGTCTCTACCTTGGGCCGTCCCTGATCTCTTGGTCCTCCAAGCGACAGCCCACCGTGTCCCGCTCGAGTGCCGAGGCTGAGTATCGAGCAGTGGCTAACGCCGTTGCTAAATGCTCTTGGCTCCGTCAGCTACTTCAGGAGTTGCTTTGTGACGTTCACAAGGTCATGCTCGTCTACTGCGACAACGTCTCCGCTGTCTACCTCTCCGCCAACCCGGCCCATCATCGTCGAACGAAGCATACTGAGCTCGATATACACTTCGTTCTTGAGCAGGTGGCTCTTGGGCGCATCCGGGTCCTCCACGTCTAGACGGCACAGCAGTTCGCCGACGTCATGACGAAAGGACTGCCTACTTCTGTCTTCGAGGAGTTCAGGTCCAGTCTTTGCGTCTCCGGCGATGCTTCGACTGCGGGGGGTGTTGAATATATGGTTTGTGCATGTATATTGTATAGCCTGGCCCACCTCCTAGCCTTTGTATAGTTGAGGTTATAGCCCACCTTGTACTTCATATATACGTGCGATATGCACCGACCAATACATCGTGAAGCATTGTCAAAACATTCGTTTCCAACAAGATCTTCCTCTTTGTTTCTTGCACTGGATTATACAATGATCACTTGGATACAAATGATCTGAATCCATTGCACTTGCCGCCTGGCTCCAGCCATATACAGTACAGTACGTACAGATGCTGCCACTTTGCATGCTATCAGTAGGATGCTGATCCGATCCATATCATGCCAGGAAATCTGATCTGCACGCACTCCTTGTTTGATCGCCTGCTCAGCTAGTTAACTTTTTTTTTAGAAAAGAAGTATATACCTCTGGCCCCTGCATCTCAACAATGCATGCAGTTATTTTATTAAATATTCATTATCGGTGAGCCTGAAGCTCAAAAGTGGAGGAGAATTTTACTTCCCCGATCTTTACACCAACTAGGAATAGATACGACCTCTGCTGGGCCATGCGCGCGTGGAAAATGGTGTCATGGCTCGCGACCAAAGTAAAATAGCCATGCACGCCTGCACAACTTTGACCGGCCAGAGACTTGCAAGCCAGCCAACAATTCTTCTTCCCTTCGGCCGGCCGTACGTGCGGCTCACGAGCACGAGTAGTGGATGGACATGCGATCCAGTGGGCTTTCCGCAACGTCGCCACTCCAATGCCCCCACTGATGCAGCGGCCGGCCGGCCGACCTCGACTGCGCAAGTACCGTCTGTGCTTGGAGTATTATTTTTTCTGACGGCGATGGCGACACGACGGCGCAGGCGACCAGCTGTTCCGATGGGCAGATCTGAGGTGACACGCCCCACTTGCGGCCGGCCATGCCTCCCCATCATTCATGAACCGCCAACCCCAAACAGCAGCTACTCCACCTAGCAAAGAGATAAGTCCGTTAAAAATGCACATTGTTTGATCGAATATCTACTTACGAGCTCAGACTCATTTACACCCGGTTAAGAGAAAAAATAAAAATAATACTTCAAAATTAAAAAATGATTTCTTTTTTGCGTGGAAGATGATTCGGTGTGTGGGGTCCGCTCCAAATTTAAGATCATTTGGACATATGAACATAGTTTTAAAAATTGAACCAATATTTGAACCGGCGAGGCTGTCTGTTCAGGTTTTTACCGATCGGGTTGTCGGTTCACCGATTTGATTGTCGGTTTTTCAAGCAATGAAATAATACATATTTTATAAACAAATGCACCAATCAATAGATAAAAATATGTAATCTGAGGTGACTGTCGGGCGTCTTGGCCCTCCTAGTCAGCTGCTCCTGGTCTGGACACTGGAATGGAGGGAGGCAACCGGAGGGAAGCCTGGTCGATTTGACTGGAGCGGAGGGAGATCGAAATTGTACGGACCAGTCTGACAAGGTGGCCGCAGCACCTCCCCAACCATCAATAGAGGTGGTGAACATGGAAGGACGCGGGAGTAGCGGTGCGGGTTGGTGGCCTGGTGCTATCGCGCACAGCGGCGAGGGAGAAGCAGCATCACCACGCCATGGTGCCAAGCAAGGCTAGTGCCGGAGGGGGGCGCCGGCGCTCGATAGGGTTTGTCCACGGATAAAATCGAGAGAAATGCTCATAAAATGGTTGAAACACTACTAAAAGAAAAGTTTTATTCCTTATTTACTCTACCTCTAGCTTGTTCGCACGAAACGAGTTGATTGAGGGGCTTTTCTCGAAGTGATATTGAACTGATCGGTTTCCTGTGAACTGCCTGGTTCAATTCTTTTTCAAAAAATCGGCTGTTTTTTTCGGCTCGATTGCTCGAACGGTCCACTACACTTAAAAATCCATGGGGATCGCCTCCGGTTTTTTCTGGTCCGACCGCAGGTCCTGTCCTGTTTTTAAAACTATGCATATGAGTAGCTCTCGGCAAAAAAGCCAAATTGGATTAGAACAATAAACTATTTCACAGATCCCAAGTTTGTCTTTTTTTATCGAGAGCTACTCAGATCACAAAATGAGCTAAAATTTGGAGCGGATCTCACGCACCTTAGAATCTTTCATGAAAAAATAATTCAGATTTTTTTTAATCTTTTTAGTATTTTTTTTAATTTACTGTTCACCATGTAGCACATGAGCTCGGGAGCCAAATAGCCGCACCCATTGTTTGATAGCCAGATGGCAACGGCTTGACTGGAAGCTCGGACCGGAACAGCTCTATTTTTTTTCTTTTAGAAACAAGATGACTCCGGTCTCTGTATCTAAGATGCACACAATCATGTTATTAAATAAAAGAAGTCCAAGTCAACAAAAATAAAATGGTTTACAAAAAAAACACAACCATTTTGATCGGAATTCAAATTACATAGCTTATTCACATAATCTGGTACTAGCACGTCAGCCAAGCTGGTTTAGCGGACGCCAGCCTAGCTGCTCTATTCTTACGCTAGCTAGTCGCAAATTTGAAGCAGGGCTAAAGTGTGACACACGACTTTCATTCCGTTCTTTAGTTGTAAGTTATTTTTTTTTCTTTTATATTTTTCACATAGTCTATCACGGCTGGTTAGTTGTATGTTTGACCTCGGCCTGGCGGTTCGGGTTTACCCAAAAATTCAGGTCGGGTAATTCAGGTTATAAAAAATTCGAGTTTTCAAAAATAGAACCCGAAATTGCCCGAGTTTTTTGCTACCCGGAAATTTCGGGTTCGGGTAATCCCGAATTGCATCCTGTTGTGGCGATGCAAGAGGCGACACACACGCTTATGAGGGAGGTGCCGATGCGACACACGCGCTGACAAGGGAGGCGCCGACGCGATGCTGCACCACTACAAGCCGTTGAGGTAGGCGGCCGGCATGGCGCTGCCCATTGCCTCTCTTGGGCGGGGAAGATGGGATGCGAGATAGGTGGCCCGTTCGGTGCCTCGCCACTACACGCCATCGAGGAAGGCGGACGGCAGGTGCCTCACCATTGCACGCCGTCGGGGGAGACGGTTGGCGCGTCACCCTGCACGCCGTCGAGGAAGGCGGCTCGCGTGACACTACCCCTTGCCGCTATCAGGTGAAAGACGCGGGATGTGAGGGAGGCGGTGGCTAGGTCGGGAGTTGGAGGTTAGGATCCTGGGAACGGATGTGTGTGCCTTTGTGTGTGAGAGATAGGACGTGGGCACACCGACACATGGGTTGTGAGAGTGTGTGGCATTGAGGTGAACGTGGGCTGCAGTATAGTGTGGTGTTGGGCCTTAATTTGCAGGGTTGGGCTAATGAAAGTGCTAGTAATGGACTAGAGGGGGGTGAATAGGCGATTTTTATGAAAGTCTTCGAAAGATGCCAGATCTTCGAAGACAAACAACCAAACAACACCTATTCAATATGCAGCGGAAGATAAGCTACGCTAGACATGCCATAGTCAAGTGAACAGTACAATGAAAGCACGAAAACTAATAGCAGCCAGGTAGAAAAGATCTGAATGGGAAGATAGTATGAAGCCAAATACATGAAGGTCTTCGAATAGCGAAGTCAAACAGATCAGGCAAGCAAGCAATGACTTCACGAAGACAAACTGAAATGTAAAGGAGCAAGGGGATAGAACCAGTTGTTTGGTGAAGACAAGAATTTGGTAGACTAGTTCCAGTTGCTGTGACAACTATACGTCTGGTTAGGGAGGCTGAGATTGAACTCGGAATGACGTCTTCATCTTATTCCCCTTGAGCTAAGGACACTTAGTCCTCGCCCAATCACTCAGGTAAGTCTTCAAGGTAGACTTATAAACCTTCACAGACGCCAATCGTCGGCGATCCAGAATGAGTCTTGGATCCTCAGAACATGACGCCTAACCGTTTGGAGGATACACAGTCCTCAAGTGTAATAAGTCTTCATACCACGCATATAGAAAGACTTCAGTGATGCCAATACTCTTTGGGCTTTGGATGTTTTGGGTTTTGTCCTCGCAAGGATTCTCTCTCAAAGGCTTCAGAGGTGGGTTGCTCTCAAATGAAAAAAGTCGTATATTAACTCTGTGTAGCCACCAATTTATGGTGGAGGGGTAGGCTATTTATAGCCAGCAGGCAACCCGACATGATATGTCCGAAATGACCCTGATTCACTTAGGAACTGACACGTGTCCAACGATCGGATTCCAGACTCACGCGGCATCTTGACTTGGGCTACAAGCCAAGCTAACTCATCCAACTCTAGATAAGATTTTCTCCCATTGTCTTCACTCGATGACATAGGATTTGGGTTGAGCATCACATCAGTTTCTCTGACTTTGTTCACTTGGACCCCACTTAACAGTTCGGTGGTTCCTATGGCTCAAGAAAAGGAAAAGGAAAATATGAAAGATACTATGTCTTCGTACTCCATTGTCTTCAAGTGAATGTCTTCCTGAGTAATTATCTTCAACATGAATGTCTTCACGAACCACCATTGTCTTTGATGTCTTCATACATTTTTAGGTGTCATCTCTGGTACGTAAACTGAATCAATGAGGGATTACTACCTGTGTTATCCTGTAATTCTCACAAACACATTAGCCCCTCAGCCACGTTTGTCGTCAATAATCCAAAACCAACTAGGGGTGACACTAGATGCACTTACAGCTAACATTTCCCATTAACTTCGGGTTCAGGTACTAGGTACTGCCCGAATTTTCTGAATAAAATTTGGGTTTCTGGAGTTATTACCTGAATACGTGCTCGGGTTTTTCGGGTATTTTCGGTTCGGGGTTCCGATTTCAGGTGTTATGCCCATGGTGAGTTTCACCTAGGCTGGGTTGTATGGTTGTCTTGTTTCTTGTTGTCACTATGGTCTTACTTGGTGCAGGTGGTATGGTCTTCATGGTTAAGAGAGAGCTGTTGGGCACTTCATTGTAATATTGTTACACTTCACGGTGTTTTACAGGTGGTGTTTACACGAGCCCAACATGAACACTATGATTACATGCGAGTACGTAAGCCCATAAGCTCTTGGGAAACGAAGAACACTCTTACAAACGGGCCCCATAAACCATCCACAGAGCCTTCGGCCACAACAACCCATCATTTCTAGGGAGCTTAGTAACTTGGTAGATTCTGCTTGATCTACATATCTGGGCATGCTAAAACATAATCAATCAGTTCATTTGTTGTGTAAATGCGTATATGATGACTAAGATGCATGTTTCCGAAGACCATACTAAAGTGACATATGCAGTCGTGATGCGCTTGGATGCACATATATGTATCTCGTTTCTAGCCCGTTATGTGGATTCATTGTTTTGAGAAAGTAAGGGTCTTGTAAGATGGTTGTATTAGCTCTATTTTTACCTTTCTAGTAAGATATTTTCAACTCTTTTTGAATGTGTTGGTTGTGTGCATCTTGTTATGCAAAGATTGGGCATGAGCTCGTTGATGGTCCGTATTATTTCGCGAAACATATCATGTCCTAAAAATACGAGGCATTCTAAATAGCTAGTCGTCACTATTAAATTTCTACACATGTGTGCTTTCACTTCATCTCAATCAATTATAATCATCCGGTTGAAATTTTGTGACATCAAAAGTCATGCACATACTCGTATGCACACCTTACCACCTCATCAAGCCATGTATGTGTTTTTCCCAGGGTAATCAAGTCATGCTTTCTTGGTAATGAATGATAGATGTGTTGAACGCTTGAAGCAAAAAAAATAGTTCGAGCTTCACATGTTTGTTAGAGCTGGGTGTCACGTTAAATTCAATTCGAGGTTTCTATTTTATACATCATTTTGTTACATACTTCATACTTTATTGATTTTAAATGTAAAGTGAGAACACTCTTGCATTTGTTTTTTTCATTAGTTATTGTCATTTTTAAGCACATTTTTATGCATTTGTTGTAGCCCGGTCTGCGCGGCTGAGCGCGAGGCATCATCTAGTTCTTAGTATTGGTAGGCTAGCCAGCTAAGCTAAGCAACCTGTCGTGCTTATTACTGCGAGTTTCTTAATTTTGAAGTAGCATGTTGCAAATAAAATAGAGGTACGCTAGAATTTTAAAAAAAAATGCTACCAAGTGCTTGCGACCGTTTGATGCTCATTTATCTCTACTAGTAAGAAAGAGCAAAGCAGGCTCTATCTTCAGCATGTATGCAACTAATGCACAAACTTGTAGGTGGTTTCTGGGAAGCTTTATACAAACAACAAGGATAGGCTAAGAGAAAGATGCACAGGGAGTCGTGGAGGGGAAGAAATCACCGCCGAAATTGAACTTTATATGTTGAATGCATTTAACTTCCAAGAAATGGTATCCGGAGACGCCAGAAAGGAGACACATGTTCTGTTATGCCTGGATTGCAACCATAGTTTACACTATCAATGTGTGCTTTCCCTGTCCCCTCGGTGCCTTGTTTTGGGTGGCTGAGGCATGGTGCAGTTTTTGGTGGCGGGTAGCAGTGATCCATCGTGGAGCTGGTGCGCCTCGGTTGTGCCGGTCATGCAGGTCGACGATGCAGATGGCCTGGCCATTGAGGCACATGCTCGACGGAGTTGGTGGCGACAAAAAGTGGCCATGGCGATGAAGTGATGGCTCGTGGTGTATCGTCTGGGGGCAGGTTGCCATGTCCGGATTGTCAGGAAGCGTTTCTACTCCCTCGTAAGGGAGCCGCGTTGGAGTTTATATTGATTGAGGCTCAAGGCCAGACTTGGCGTACAAGTTGGGAACCTACCAATCCCTTGGATTCGGTAGTTTAGATATGCTACGGGATAATAGAGAGAGGGGGGGTTAGTTGAGATTACAACATGTATTATACACAAAATCTAACACCCTCCCTTAATCTCAACTATCCTAGATTGATATTCCTCTTGAACTCTTCAAATGGCCGAGCAGGCAATGCCTTGGTGAACCCATCTGCCACTTGATCTTTTGATGGGATGAATCTGATATCCAGCTTCTTCTCTGCAACTCTTTCTCTTACAAAGTGAAAGTCAATTTCAATGTGCTTAGTTCGACCATGAAAAAATGGGTTAGCAGAGAGATAGGTGGCTCCCAAGTTATCACACCAAAGACATGAGACACGGTGTTGTTTAACACCTAACTCATTAAGCAATGATTCAACCCAGATAATCTTAGCAGTTGCATTTGCTAATGACTTGTACTCAGCCTCAGTACTTGACCTTGACACTGTAGCTTGTTTTCTAGCACTCCAAGAGATAAGACTAGAACCAAAGAACATAGCAAATCCTCCAGTTGATCTCCTATCATCACTACATCCTGCCCAATCAGCATCAGAAAAGCACTCACAAGAGTAGAGCTAGAACGTCTGAATTGTAACCCGAGGCTCACAGTGTGTTTGATATACCTGACAATCCTTTTTACAGCTGTCCAATGTGCAGAAGTAGGTGCGTGCAAATACTGACAAACATTATTGAATGCAAATGATATATCTGGTCTTGTAAGTGTCAAGTATTGCGAGGCTCCTACATCACTCCTGTATCTTGTGCTCTCTTCTTCCTTGAGTGGCTCACCTTCAAAGGCTAAAAGTTTTTCTGAAGAATATAATGGAGTGGGTGAAGGCTTACAGTCCTTCATCCCCATACGAGCTAGGAGCTTAGTAGCATACTTTTCCTGGTTCAGAATTATGCCATCTGGAATCTTCTTAACATCAATGCCTAAGAAGAAGTGCAAATCACCAAGATCCTTCAAGGCAAACTTTGATCTCAAATCATGCAAAAGAGCATTAGTGGCATCTTGTGAAGAACTTGCAACTATAATATCATTGACATATATCAACACAAATATGACTGTGTTTGCCTTGTTATAAATAAAGAGTGATGTGCCAGCTTTGGATGCAACAAAACCAAGACACCTCAGCTGAGAGCTTAACCTTGAGTACCATGCTCTTGGGGCATGTTTTAGGCCATAAAGTGCCTTGTCAAGCTTGCACACATAATGGGGTGTTTTCTTATATGCATACCCAGGTGGTTGTTTCATATAAACCTCCTCTTCCAGAACACCATGCAATAACGCTTCTGAACATCTAGCTGCCTCAAGCTCCATCCCCTAGACACAACAATAGATAGTACAAGCCTAATAGCTGCAGCCTTGACAACAGGACTAAATGTGTCCTCATAATCTAATCCATATTATTGTTTGAAACCTTTTGCTAATAACCGTGCCTTGTACCTGTCAATTGAGCCATCTGCCTTCTTTTTAATTCTGTACACCCACTTACAATCAATGATATTTTTACCTCTCTGTGTAGGTACAAGATGCCATGTCTTGTTCCTCATGAGTGCTGAATATTCTTCATCCATTGCCTGCTTCCACCTCAAATCTCCAAGTGCATCTTCTATTTTTGTTGGCTCTCCTGCAACACACAACATACCATGCGGTATTGTACCATCAGTTTGAACCTTTGGATTTCTTATACCTTTTTGTAAGCGAGTTGTAACACGTGACGTCATCACTGGTTGAGGTTGAGCTAGTCGTTGCACAGGAGAGGACATAAGAGTCTTTGTCGCAGAAGATCCTGAGGATGCACCGGATTCGCTGCTTTGCACAGGAGATCTGATCCCAGACTCTGTGGCCTGTTGTGTGGCTGCACTTGCACTGCTGGAACTGGTGGCCGCAGAATTCCTCGTCGCAGGAGATCCCGCATGCAACTGCATGCGCACGTGCGGGATCAATCCCGAGCTGACCAGCGGCTGTTGCGCGGCCGCTGTCGCCCACCTGCTCATAGGACGCGGAGCCGGCGCGCTGCCTGGCGACGTGGCAGTTCGCTGCTGGCCCGCAGCGCGCATGATCCGGGGTGGATCCCCGCGCTGGCGTAGCAGGCTGTAGCAGATTCTCGTCTTGTTCAGCGCCGGCTTCGTCTTCTTCTTCCACATGCAATACACCTTCATTTTGCACCGGATTTTGATCATTTTCAACTCCGTTTTCTTCTACATTTTCACCATGTACCTGCCGCATGAATAGATACAACACCAGAACTGGTTGAGCAATCATAATGGTCAGTACATTTGTTGTTGGGGAACGTTGTAGAAAATTAAAAAAAATACCTACGGTTTCACCAAGATCCATCTATGAGTTCATCTAAGCAACGAGTCAAGGGAGTGAGTTTGCATCTACATACCACTTGTAGATCACGTGCGGAAGCTTTCAAGGGGATGGTGATGATGGAGTCGTACTCGACGTGATTCAGATCACCGATGTCCAAGTGCTGAACGGATAGCACCTCCGCGTTCAACACACGTACGGGACGGGAGACGTCTCCTCCTTCTTGATCCAGCAAGGGGGAAGGAGAGGTTGAGGAAGATTGCTCCAACAGCAGCACGACGGCGTGGTGGAGTTGGTGCAGCAGTACTCCGACAGGGCTTCGCAAGCACGTAACGGAGGAGGAGATGTGTTGGGGAGGGGAGGGGCTGCGCCTTGGATGTGTGTACAGCAGCCCTCCACTCACCCATCTATTTATAGGGGAAGGGGCAAGGGGGGCCGACCCCTCTAGATGGGATCTAGAGGGGGGCGGCGGCCAGGGAGGGGGAACTTGCCCCCCAAGCAAGGGGGGGCGCCCCCCTTAGGGTTTCCCCCCCAACCCTAGGTGCATGGGCCCAAGGCGGGGGGTGCGCCCAGCCCTCCAAGGGCTGGCTCCCTCCCCTTTGCTGCCCATGTGGCCCTCCGGGAGGGGTGGCCCCTCCTGGTGGACCCCCCGGAACCTCTCCGGTGGCCCCGGTACAATACCGATAAGCCCCCGAAACTTTCCGGTGTCCGTATGACAACTTCCCATATATAAAACTTCACCTCCGGACCATTCCGGAACTCCTCGTGACATCCGGGATCTCATCCGGGACTCCGAACAACATTCGGTAGTCACATACTAGTCTTCCTAATAACCCTAGCGTCACCGAACCTTAAGTGTGTAGACCCTACGGGTTCGGGAGACATGCAGACATGACCGAGACCACTCTCCGGTCAATAACCAACAGCGGGATCTGGATACCCATGTTGGCTCCCACATATGGATACTTGACATTGGAAAAGCTCTAGCAAACGAACTACACGATCTTTGTGCTATGCTTAGGATTGGGTCTTGTCCATCACATCATTCTCCTAATGATGTGATCCCGTTATCAACGACATCCAATGTCCATAGCCAGGAAACCATGACTATCTATTGATCACAACGAGCTAGTCAACTAGAGGCTCACTAGGGACATATTGTGGTCTATGTATTCACACGTGTATTACGATTTCCGGATAATACAGTTATAGCATGAATAAAAGACAATTATCATGAACAATGAAATATAATAATACTTTTATTATTGCCTCTAGGGCATATTTCCAACAGTCTCCCACTTGCACTAGAGTCACCAATCTAGTTACATTGTGATGAATCGAACACCCGTAGAGTTCTGGTGTTGATCATGTTTTGCTCGCGAGAGAGGTTTAGTCAACGGATCTGCGACATTCAGATCCGTATGTACTTTGCAAATATCTATGTCTCCACCTTGAACATTTTCACGGATGGAGTTGAAACGACGCTTGATGTGCCTGGTCTTCTTGTGAAACCTGGGCTCCTTGGCTAGGGAAATAGCTCCAGTGTTGTCACAGAAGAGTTTGATCGGCCCCGACGCATTGGGTATGACTCCTAGGTCGGTGATGAACACCTTCACCCAAATCGCTTCATGCGCTGCCTCCGAGGCTACCATGTACTCCGCTTCACACGTAGATCCCGCCACGACGCTCTGCTTGCAGCTGCACCAGCTTACTGCTCCACCATTCAACATATACACGTATCCGGTTTGTGACTTAGAGTCATCCAGATCTGATTCGAAGCTAGCGTCGACGTAACCCTTTACGACGAGCTCTTCGTCTCCTCCATAAACGAGAAACATGTCCTTTGTCCTTTTCAGGTACTTCAGGATATTCTTGACCGCTGTCCAGTGTTCCTTGCCGGGATTACTTTGGTATCTTGCTACCAAACTTACGGCAAGGTTTACATCAGGTCTGGTACACAGCATGGCATACATAATAGATCCTATGGCTGAAGCATAGGGGATGACACTCATCTCTTCTTTATCCTTTGCCGTGGTCGGTGACTGAGTCGGGCTCAATCTCACACCTTGTAACATAGGCAAGAACCCTTTCTTGGACTGATCCATTTTGAACCTTTTCAAAATCTTATCAAGGTATGTGCTTTGTGAAAGACCTATGAGGCGTCTCGATCTATCTCTATAGATTTTGATGCCTAATATATAAGCAGCTTCTCCAAGGTCCTTCATTGAAAAACACTTATTCAAATAGGCCTTAATGCTGTCCAGAAGTTCTATATCATTTCCCATCAAGAGTATGTCATCTACATATAATATGAGAAATGCTATAGAGCTCCCACTCACTTTCTTGTAAACGCAGGCTTCTCCATAAGTCTGCATAAACCCAAACACTTTGATCATCTCATCAAAGCGAATGTTCCAACTCAGAGATGCTTGCACCAGCCCATAAATGGATCGCTGGAGCTTGCATACTTTGTTAGCGTTCTTAGGATCGACAAAACCTTCCGGCTGCATCATATATAGGTCTTCCTTAAGATGTCCGTTAAGGAATGCCGTTTTGACGTCCATCTGCCATATCTCATAATCATAGTATGCGGCAATTGCTAACATGATTCGGACGGACTTCAGCTTCGCTACGGGAGAGAATGTCTCATCGTAGTCAATCCCTTGAACTTGTCGATAACCCTTAGCGACAAGTCGAGCCTTATAAATGGTAACATTACCATCCGCGTCCGTCTTCTTCTTAAAAATCCATTTGTTTTCTATCGCTCGCCGATCATCGGGCAAGTTTGTCAAAGTCCATACTTTGTTTTCATACATGGATTCTATCTCGGATTTCATGGCTTCAAGCCATTTGTTGGAATCTGGGCCCGCCATCGCTTCTTCATAGTTCGAAGGTTCACCGTTGTCTAACAACATGATTTCCAGGACAGGGTTGCCGTACCACTCTGGTGCGGAACGTGTCCTTGTGGACCTACGAAGTTCAGTAGCAACTTGATCCGAAGTACCTTGATCATCATCATTGTTTTCCTCTTCAGTTGGTGTGGGCATCACAGGAACATTTTCCTGAGCTGCACCACTTTCCCGTTCGAGAGGTAGTACTTCATCAAGTTCTACTTTCCTCCCACTTACTTCTTTCGAGAGAAACTCTTTTTCCAGAAAGCATCCGTTCTTGGCAACAAAGATCTTGCCCTCGGATCTTAAGTAGAAGGTATACCCGACAGTTTCCTTAGGGTATCCTATGAAGACACATTTTTTCGACTTGGGTTCGAGCTTTTTAGGTTGAAGTTTCTTGACATAAGCATCGCATCCCCAAACTTTTAGAAACGACAGCTTAGGTTTCTTCCCAAGCCATAATTCATACGGTGTCGTCTCAACGGATTTAGACGGTGCCCTATTTAAAGTGAATGTAGCTGTCTCTAGAGCGTATCCCCAAAATGATAGCGGTAGATCGGTAAGAGACATCATAGACCGCACCATATCTAATAGAGTGCGATTACGATGTTCGGACACACCGTTACGTTGAGGTGTTCCAGGCGGCGTGATTTGTGAAACGATTCCACATTTCCTTAAGTGTGTACCAAATTCGTGACTTAAGTATTCTCCTCCACGATCTGATCGTAGGAACTTTATCTTTCGGTCACGTTGATTCTCTACCTCATTCTGAAATTCCTTGAACTTTTTGAAGGTCTCAGACTTGTGTTTCATTAAGTAGACATACCCATATCTACTCAAGTCATCAGTGAGAGTGAGAACATAACGATATCCTCCGCGAGACTCAACGCTCATTGGACTGCACACATCGATATGTATGATTTCCAACAAGTTGGTTGCTCGCTCCATTGTTCCGGAGAACGGAGTCTTGGTCATTTTGCCCATGAGGCATGGTTCGCATGTGTCAAATGATTCATAATCAAGAGACTCTAAAAGTCCATCAGCATGGAGCTTCTTCATGCGCTTGACACCAATGTGACCAAGGCGGCAGTGCCACAAGTATGTGGGACTATCGTTATCAACTTTACATCTTTTGGCATCTACACTATGAACATGTGTAATATTACGCTCGAGATTCATTAAGAATAAACCATTGACCATCGAAGCATGACCATAAAACATATCTATCATATAAATAGAACAACCATTATTTTCGGATTTAAATGAGTAGCCATCTCGTATTAAACGAGATCCTGATACAATGTTCATGCTCAAACTTGGCACTAAATAACAATTATTAAGGTTCAAAACTAATCCCGTAGGTAAATGTAGAGGCAGTGTGCCGACGGCGATCACATCGACTCTGGAACCATTCCCGACGCGCATCGTCACCTCGTCCTTCGCCAGTCTCCGTTTATTCCGCAGCTCCTGCTGTGAGTTACAAATATGAGCAACGGCACCGGTATCAAATACCCAGGAGTTACTACGAGTACTAGTAAGGTACACATCAATTACATGTATATCAAATATACCTTTGGTGTTGCCGGCCTTCTTATCCGCTAAGTATTTGGGGTAGTTCCGCTTCTAGTGACCCTTCCCCTTGCAATAAAAGCACTCAGTCTCAGGCTTGGGTCCATTCTTTGACTTCTTCCCGGTAACTGGCTCACTGGGCGCGGCAACATCCTTGCCGTCCTTCTTGAAGTTCTTCTTGCCCTTGCCCTTCTTGAACTTAGTGGTCTTATTGACCATCAACACTTGATGTTCTTTCTTGATTTCAGCCTCTGCTGACTTCAGCATTGAGAACACTTCAGGAATGGTCTTCACCATCCCCTGCATGTTGTAGTTCATCACAAAGCTCTTGTAGCTAGGTGGGAGCGACTAGAGGATTCTGTCAATGACCGCCTCATCTGGGAGGTTAATGTTCAGCTGGGTCATACGGTTGTGCAACCCAGACATCTTGAGAATGTGCTCACTGACATAACTGTTTTCCTCCATCTTACAACTATAGAACTTGTCGGAGACATCATATCTCTCGACCCGGGCATGAGCTTGGAAAACTAGTTTCAGCTCTTCGAACATCTCATATGCTCCGTGATGCTCAAAACGCTTTTGGGGCCCCGGTTCTAAGCTGTAAAGCATGCCGCACTGAACGAGGGAGTAATCATCAGCACGAGTTTGCCAAGCGTTCATAACATCTTGGTTCTCTGGGACGGGAGCTTCACCTAGCGGTCCTTCTAGGACATATTGCTTCCTGGCAGCTATGAGGATGATCCTCAGGTTCCGGACCCAGTCCGTATAGTTGCTGCCATCATCTTTTAGCTTGGTTTTCTCTAGGAATGCGTTGAAGTTCAAGTTGACATGAGCGTTGGCCATTTGATCTACAAGACATATTTGCAAAGGTTTTAGACTAAGTTCATGATAATTAAGTTCTAATCAAATTATGAACTCTCACTCAGATTAGACATCCCTCTAGTCATCTAAGTGTTACACGATCCGAGTCGACTAGGCCGTGTCCGATCATCACGTGAGACGGACTAGTCATCGTCGGTGAACATCTTCATGTTGATCGTATCTTCCATACGACTCGTGTTAGACCTTTCGGTCTCCGTGTTCCGAGGCCATGTCTGTACATGCTAGGCTCGTCAAGTTAACCCTAAGTGTTTTGCTGTGTAAAACTGTCTTACACCCGTTGTATGTGAACGTAAGGATCTATCACACCCGATCATCACGTGGTGCTTCGAAACGACGAACTGTAGCAATGGTGCACAGTTAGGGGAGAACACTTCTTGAAATTGTTGTAAGGGATCATCTTATTTACTACCGTCGTCCTAAGTAAACAAGATGTATAAACATAATAAACATCACATGCAATTATATAGTTGTGACATGATATGGCCAATATCATATAGCTCCATTGATCTCCATCTTCGGGGCTCCATGATCATCTTGTCACCGGCTTGACACCATGATCCCCATCATCATGATCTCCATCATCGTGTCTTCATGAAGTTGTCACGCCAACGACTACTTCTACTTCTATGGCTAACGCGTTTAGCAATAAAGTAAAGTAGTTTACATGGCGTTCTTCAATGACACGCAGGTCATACAAAAAATAAAGACAACTCCTATGGCTCCTGCCGGTTGTCATACTCATCGACATGCAAGTCGTGAATCCTATTACAAGAACATGATCTCATACATCACAATTCATCATTCATCACAACTTCTGGCCATATCACATGACATGAACAATCGCTGCAAAAACAAGTTAGACGTCCTCTAATTGTTGTTGCATCTTTTACGTGGCTGCAATTGGGTTCTAGCAAGAATTTTTTCTTACCTACGAATAACCACAACGTGATTTTGTCAACTTCTATTTACCCTTCATAAGGACCCTTTTCATCGAATCCGCTTCAACTAAAGTGGGAGAGACAGGCACCCGCCAGCCACCTTATGCAATTAGTGCATGTCAATCGGTGGAACCGGTCTCACGTAAGCGTACGTGTAAGGTTGGTCCGGGCCGCTTCATCCCACAATACCGCTGAAGCAAGAAAAGACTAGTAGTGGCAAGCAAGTTCACAAGATCCACGCCCACAACAAAATTGTGTTCTACTCGTGCATTAGAGAACTACACATAAACCTGGCTCTAATACCACTGTTGGGGAACGTTGCATAAAATTAAAAAATTTCCTACGGTTTCACCAAGATCCATCTATGAGTTCATCTAAGCAACGAGTCAAGGGAGTGAGTTTGCATCTACATACCACTTGTAGATCGCGTGCGGAAGCTTTCAAGGGGATGGTGATGATGGAGTCGTACTCGACGTGATTCAGATCACCGATGTCCAAGTGCTGAACGGACAGCACCTCCGCGTTCAACACACGTACGGGACGGGAGACGTCTCCTCCTTCTTGATCCAGCAAGGGGGAAGGAGAGGTTGAGGAAGATTGCTCCAACAGCAGCACGACGGCGTGGTGGAGTTGGTGCAGCAGTACTCCGACAGGGCTTCGCAAGCACGTAACGGAGGACGAGATGTGTTGGGGAGGGGAGGGGCTGCGCCTTGGATGTGTCTACAGCAGCCCTCCCCTCACCCCTCTATTTATAGGGGAAGGGGCAAGGGGGGCCGACCCCTCTAGATGGGATCTAGAGGGGGCGGCGGCCAGGGAGGGGGAACTTGCCCCCCAAGCAAGGGGGGCGCCCCCCTTAAGGTTTCCCCCCCAACCCTAGGCGCATGGGCCCATGGTGGGGAGCGCGCCCAGCCCTCCAGGGGCTGGCTCCCTCCCCTTTGAGGCCCATGTGGCCCTCCGGGAGGGGTGGCCCCTCCCGGTGGACCCCCCGGAACCTCTCCGGTGGCCCCGGTACAATACCGATAAGCCCCCGAAACTTTCCGGTGTCCGTATGACAACTTCCCATATATAAAACTTCACCTCCGAACCATTCCGGAACTCCTCGTGACGTCCGGGATCTCATCCGGGACTCTGAACAACATTCGGTAGTCATATACTAGTCTTCCTAATAACCCTAGCGTCACCGAACCTTAAGTGTGTAGACCCTACGGGTTCGGGAGACATGCAGACATGACCGAGACCACTCTCCGGTCAATAACCAACAGCGGGATCTGTATACCCATGTTGGCTCCCACATGTTCCACGATGATTTCATCGGTTGAACCACGATGTCGAGGATTCGATCAAAACCCCGTATACAATTCCCTTTGTCAATCGGTACGTTACTTGCCCGAGACTCGATCGTCGGTATCCCAATACCTTGTTCAGTCTCGTTACCGGCAAGTCACTTTACTCGTACCGTAATGCATGATCCCGTGACCAACCACTTGGTCACTTTGAGCTCATTATGATGATGCGTTACCGAGTGGGCCCAGAGATACCTCTCTGTCATACGGAGTGACAAATCCCAGTCTCGATCCGTGTCAACCCAACAGACACTTTCGGAGATACCTGTAGTGCACCTTTACAGTCACCCAATTACGTTGTGACGTTTGATACACCCAATGCACTCCTACGGTATCCGGGAGTTACACGATCTCATGGTCAAAGGAAGAGATACTTGACATTGGAAAAGCTCTAGCAAACGAACTACACGATCTTTGTGCTATGCTTAGGATTGGGTCTTGTCCATCACATCATTCTCCTAATGATGTGATCCCGTTATCAACGACATCCAATGTCCATAGCCAGGAAACCATGAATATCTATTGATCACAACGAGCTAGTCAACTAGAGGCTCACTAGGGACATATTGTGGTCTATGTATTCACACGTGTATTACGATTTCCGGATAATACAGTTATAGCATGAATAAAAGACAATTATCATGAACAATGAAACATAATAATACTTTTATTATTGCCTCTAGGGCATATTTCCAACATTTGTCGCCCCCTTGATTAAAGGACCGGAGATTAGGAGGAAGAAGAAGAATTTCTTGTTTTAGACTGGCTCCGGTGTTTGGATGAACAGACTCAAATGGGAAGACAGACTCGTCAAACACAACATATCGTGATATATAGACCCTGCCAGAAGTGACATCTAAACACTTGACTCCTTTGTGGAGAGGACTATAGAAAAACACATCTTTTGGAACGAAAAGCAAGTTTGCGTGTATTGTATGGTCGTAGGTTGGGCCAACATGCACAACCAAACACTCGAAGAGATTTATAATCTGGAGTGGTGGCAAAGAGATGTGTGATAGGTGTTTCAAAATTAATGACTTTGCTAGGCAGCAAGTTGATGAGATATGTAGCAGTGAGGAATGCTTCATCCCAAAATTTTAGTGGCATAGATGCATTGGCAAGTAGGGAAAGACCTACTTCTACAACATGACGATGCTTTCTCTCTGCAGAACCATTTTGTTGGTGTGCATGTGGGCATGCAACATGATGAGAGATGCCAAGTTGTTGAACCCCCCCCCCCCCCCCCAATCAGTTTGCATAGCAATAATCTTAGTGTTCAGTTTTCTCTCAACAAGATTTTTAAAATTGAAGAAGACTTGAAACACTTCAGACCTTTTCTTAAGAAGATAAATCCAAGTAAACTTGCTAAAATCATCAATAAAGCTTACATAATATGAGTATCTACCAACTGAAGTGGGAGCTGGTCCCCATACATCTGAGAATACAAGTTGTAGGGGTGCAGTGGAGATGCTAGTAGATACATGATATGGTAGTTGATGACTTTTAGCTTGTTGACACGGATCACAAACTGACTTAATACTAACTTCATGGGAGTGAGGAAGTTTTTTTTCACTAAGAACACGTTTAACTATAATTGACGAAGGATGACCTAGTCTGCTATGCCACTTTGATGATGAAGGCTTGATAGCCATAAAAGCTTGTTTATTCGATGATGATGAAGAAGAAGATATGAGTGGGTAAAGTCCTCCCACACATCTGCCCCTAAGAAGTATTCTCCTCGTGGCCAGGTCCTTGACAAGAAAGAAATAAGGATAAAATTCAATGAGGACATGGTTATCACGAGTAAATCGATGAACAGATAGAAGACTCTTTGAAGTTTCAGGAACATGAAGGATTTTGTTTAGATGTAAATTTTTATTAGGGGTTCTAACAATTGAATGACCAATATGATAAACTTGCATACCAGAACCACTCGCGGTGTGCACTTGATCATGTCCGTGGTACTTGTCCCGGATAGTCAGCATGTCCAGCTCTCCGGTGATGTGGTGCGTGGCGCCGGTGTCCGCATACCAGTTCGTGTCAACACCATAGGAGTCGGTGACCATGTTGGCCCCCTTATCCTCGTGCTCATCTTCATCATACCTGTGACAACAGTCACGGGCACCCCCTAGATGGTGCTTGTGACAGATCTGACACTCCGGATAGTCGCGAGCCTGTTGCTGCCGTTGCTGCTGTGGGCGGCCGCGACCGCCGCCGCCGCTGTCGTTGCCGCCAGATGGACTCGGGGAGGAGTGCCTACCTCGGCCACGGCCTCTGTTGTAGCCATGCCCTCGCCCCCTGCTGTAGCCGCGCCCGCGTCCTCTGTACGCCATGTTTGCTGAAGAGTTGAAGCCAGCATCGACGCCGTCGCCCAGCATCTCCACCCGCTGATCGAACGCCACGATCTGGGCAAAGAGGTCGTCAACTGTGATTGTCATCTTGACTGCGTCGATGGCCACCACGACAGCATCATAGTACCTGTCAAGACTAGCAAGTACGTAGTCGACCATCTCTGGATCGGAGACAGGGCGACCCGCCGCGGCGAGTTCATCCGCCAAGTTCTTCATCTTGGCGATGTAGGAGGTGCTCGACATGGAGCCCTTCTTGGTGTTGGTGATGGCAATCAGCAGGTTTGTGATGCGAGATTGGCTGCGAGGCAAAAATAGTGGTGATAGCAGTCCAAAGATCGAAAGTTGTCTCCTTACTCGTGACTTGGGCGAGAATCTCTTTTGACAGAGAATTCATGAGATGACTCAGGACCTGCTGGTCCTTCGAGATCCATTGTGCATACAGAGGGTTTGGCACCTCTGCCATGGATTTGTCCGCCTGCTGCTTCTGCACTGTCTTCGGTGGCGCAGTGTCGGATCCATCCAGGAGGCCGGTGACTTGCGCTCCTCGCAGTCCCGGCATGACATGGGTTCTCCATAGGATGTAGTTAGTTCTGGTGAGTTTCTCGGCTGGTGGAGCACCAAGGTTGATGACGATGGTGGCCGCGGAGGACATGGTGATGTGGTGATGGTGGTCTGGTAATGGTGGTGGCGATCGATGGTGGTGGTGATCGAGGGAGAAGCTTTCTGGCTAGATAGATGGGAAGAGGTTGGCTCTGTTTACCATGTCAGGAAGCGTTTCTACTCCCTCGTAAGGGAGCCGCGTTGGAGTTTATATTGATTGAGGCTCAAGACCAGACTTGGCGTACAAGTTGGGAACCTACCGATCCCTTGGATTCGGTAGTTTAGATACACTACGGGATAACAGAGAGAGAGGGGTTTAGTTGAGATTACAACATGTATTATACACAAACTCTTAACACGGATTTACCATCGATGTACACTTGCGATGTAGGCATGAGATCGTCGAAGTGTTCCCAATGGGGTATGTTGGTGGTCCGTCCTCTCGTCAGTTTATCCGTGACCTATGTAATACATGCGTTGATGGATGCTCTTGGCTCCAAAGACGCCTCTCTGTGGTTGGACTGTCTACTTCGTGTTTGCACAATTTTCAGTTTGTATGGTTGTGTCCACGATTCCACTTGTGTTCACTTAATCATCTTCGTTGCGTCAACAGTTGTTTGGCGTGAATCATCGTTACTTTTTTCATTTTCATTTTTCCATTTTTCTAGGTAGAGCTTCGGACTTTGATTTTTGCCAGTGTGATACTATGAGTTTGCGCGTTGGTATTGATTGTGTGCATTCTAGTCTTGCAGAGGCAAGGTGTGTACTCGTCATGCTTTGTAACCTCTTTGTGTGCTGTTCTTTTGGACTGCTCGAGATAAGTGTTCGGACAATGTCATGGGCCCTAGTGACTGGAGAGTGGAACTTTAACCCGGCCCCTACTATGAGGGAGAAAGGAGAAAGGAGATGTTACAATAGGGGGAAGGGACAGGTGGACACGCCGATCATAGTAGAGATCAGACCAAGGATGACGAAGAGGCTAGCTCGAGCTGTCCATCCATGGGTGGATCTGGGACAGGGCCGGGGTCTGGTTGTCCAGCTGCCAAGCACCGTGCAGCTTGATGCGTACAGGAGTGCTCCCATTCCCGGTTTAAGTCGACCGGCATACAGGAGTCTGGACAACAAGTGATCTACATGCTATTTAGCTACTGCAGCTGGATGTTGCTGAGTAGGACAGCGCCCAAAATTAGTAGCTCTAGCAGTGATCCATGGATAGATCACGTTACGTTACGTGCGATGTTTCATGTGCATGTACACAATCGACCGGTGTCCCCGGACAGCAGTCATTCAGTCAAGTGGTCGATGTTGGAGTACTACAATATATTTGTTGACAGCAAAACTCCACTATATGTGGCCTGGGCCAGGTCAGGTGTACTATGCCTAATCTTGTCATTATCAACCTGTAAAGTAAGAGACAACTCCATCCGTACGCCATAGAGTTCATCAACACTACTTAGGTTAGCCCCCGCAAAAAAAAAAAACCCTACTTAGGTTAGGTACATAAAATAGTGGCTAGAGTATAGAGTATCAGCCTATCAGTTAGTAGTACTTATCATACTGCTACGTCTCCATCAGGGCCATATTGATTAGCAAGAAGCGATATTCTTGGAGACAACTTGGTTAGAGTATGTAATATGTCGATCAGGTAAGCTACACGAAGTTGCGGCGCGCACGCACGCTGATCAGATCAGCTAACATCTCGGTTGCTTTCGTCCCCTGTAATTAACTAATTAAGCTGTGTCGTAATCTCTACGTCCTGGCCTTCTAATCTTCTCTCTCGCGCCTATAAATTGGGCACTCGACAGAGTCGACACCAGCCTCAGAGCGCACACTCAACACACTCTCTGCCTCAGCTAACCAGCACAAACACAGATACAGAATTACAGATAGGGAGAGTGAGCGCGTCATCACAGAGCGATGGCACTTCCTGCTAATGCCGCTGCCTCGTTGAGCTTCCCGGTGATCAACATGGAGAAGCTTGAGACCGGGGAAAGGGGCGCGGCCATGGAGGTCGTCCGCGATGCCTGCGAGAACTGGGGATTCTTCGAGGTGCCACTCCCACTCGCATGCTATACAGTTGTTTTAGCAGAATTATAGCGGATTGATTTTGTAGAAAGCAGGCATATGTATTACGATTATTGACATGATTTATTGACCGAGGGCACAGCTTCTGAACCATGGCATCTCGCACGAGCTGCTGGACGAGGTGGAGCGGGTGAGCAAGGCGCACTACGCGGCGTGCCGCGAGGAGCAGTTCAAGGAGTTCGCGGCGCGGACGCTGGAGGCCGGCGAGAAGGGCGCGGACGTGAAGGACGTGGACTGGGAGAGCACCTTCTTCGTCCGCCACCTCCCCGCCTCCAACCTCGCCGACCTGCCCGACCTCGACGACCACTACAGGTACGCACGTACGCGTGATTACTTGATTAACTACTGCTACTTGATCACTGAGTATTAACATAAGAGACCAATAGATAGCACCAGATTCCACAGATTGATTCAACTCTAGTTTCTGACGAGGCAGCCTATTGTTAGGCCAAGCATTTTGTACTCTCACAAAGTCATTCCTCACACGTACAGCAGCTCAAAAGCAACATGCAGCAATTATAGTACTGCCACTAGGATATCAACAGGAGATAAGATTGCTTGCGCAAATCAGAATCCTACTGATTTAGCAGCAGTAACCAACACGATTGGAATCACCTTTTTAGCAAGTGACACTTGTTTGCCTTTTTCGTGTCGTCGTTGCAGGCAACTGATGAAGGAGTTCGCGTCGGAGATCGAGAAGCTGGCGGAGAAGGTGCTGGGCCTGCTGTGCGAGAACCTGGGTCTGGAGCAGGGCTACCTGAAGCGGGCCTTTGCCGGTTCCAGGGGCCCCACGTTCGGCACCAAGGTGGGCAGCTACCCGCCGTGCCCGCGCCCCGACATGGTCGACGGCCTCCGCGCGCACACGGACGCCGGCGGCGTGATCCTGCTGTTCCAGGACGACCAGGTCAGCGCGCTCCAGCTCCTGAAGGACGGAGCATGGGTGGACGTGCCGCCCATGCGCCACGCCATCGTCGTCAACATCGGCGACCAGCTGGAGGTGATCACCAACGGGCGGTACAAGAGCGTGATGCACCGCGTGCTCACCCGCCCCGACGGCAACCGCATGTCCATCGCCTCCTTCTACAACCCCGGCGCTGACGCCGTCATCTTCCCGGCCCCGGCGCTTGTGGCCGCTGCCGGCGCCACGGAGAAGAACGAGGGCGAGGAGGGCGGCGCCGCGTACCCGAGGTTCGTGTTCGAGGACTACATGAACCTGTACGTGCGCCACAAGTTCGAGGCCAAGGAGCCGCGCTTCCAGGCGATGAAGGCGGACGCCGCGTCAGTCGCCACAGCGTGACAAGTACATGTGCTCGTACGTGCCAGGGCCTGGACAAGAGCATTTTCGGACATGTTGATGTGGTGTACCGTAGATAATTTGCGTTTGTGTGTGTGTGCGCGCGCGCGTGTTGTTGTCGCAGGTGGAATCGCCGTGCATGCTGTGATGCTTGTGTGTGTTACTGTACGTGTGAGTGAAGTTTATTTCTTTCTTTTGAATAGTACTAGTGGATGACGCGCGCCTTGCTGCGCTGTTTTTCATAGATGGAGTGTATTTTCCATGATTGCATTGTAGATATTTTCGTGTTGTTTGTTTGTTTGTTTGTTGCGATATTTAGCATGTTTCTTCATTTTTCATTGAGCAACATACCGATATCTTGTCAGCGAGGTCGGGGAGCCCACCGAGCTTGCTATCGCGTGAGTCCCAGCATCCTCCACTGCCGCTCTCCAAAAACTTGCTGATGAACATGGCCAGGTCCATCTCGCTCTTGTGGTGTCTCCCGAGCCCATCTCCACTCCCACATGTCTGCGACCAAAGCTCGTCCAGCGGCGACCCCCTGCCCTCGCGTGCTGACACCCTCGTTGAAGAAGGGCCCACCTCCGATGTGACCCACATCATCCGACCATGGCAGGGAACCGAACTCCTTGGCCACCAGAATCATGCCTTGAGTGAAGAAAATATGCCTTAGAGGCCATAATAAAGTTATTATTTATTTCTTTATATCATGATAAATGTTTATTATTCATGCTAGAATTGTATTAATCGGAAACATAATACATGTGTGAATATATAGACAAACAGAGTGTCACTAGTATGCCTCTACTTGACTAGCTTGTTAATCAAAGATGGTTATGTTTCCTAACCATGGACAAAGAGTTGTTATTTGATTAACGGGATCACATCATTAGTTGAATGATCTGATTGACATGACCCATCCCATTAGCTTAGCACCCGATCGTTTAGTATGTTGTTATTGCTTTCTTCATGACTTATAAATGTTCCTATGACTATGAGATTATGCAACTCCCGTTTACCGGAGGAACACTTTGTGTGCTACCAAACGTCACAACGTAACTGGGTGATTATAAAGGTGCTCTACAGGTGTCTCCAAAGGTACTTGTTGGGTTGGCGTATTTCGAGATTAGGATTTGTCACTCCGAATGTCGGAGAGGTATCTCTGGGCCCTCTCGGTAATGCACATCACTTAAGCCTTGCAAGCATTGCAACTAATGAGTTAGTTGCGAGATGATGTATTACGGAACGAGTAAAGAGACTTGCCGGTAACGAGATTGAACCAGGTATTGGATACCGACGATCGAATCTCGGGCAAGTAACATACCGATGACAAAGGGAACAACGTATGTTGTTATGCGGTCTGACCGATAAAGATCTTCATAGAATATGTAGGAACCAATATGGGCATCCAGGTCCCGCTATTGGTTATTGACCGGAGACGTGTCTCGGTCATGTCTACATTGTTCTCGAACCGTAGGGTCCGCACGCTTAAATTTACGATGACAGTTTCTTTATGAGTTTATGTATTTTGATGTACCGAAGGTTGTTCGGAGTTTCGGATGTGATCACGGACATGACGAGGAGTCTCGAAATGGTCGAGACATAAAGATTGATATATTGGAAGCCTATATTTGGACATCGGAATCGTTCCGGGTGAAATCGGCATTTTACCGGAGTACCGGGGGGTTACCGGAACCCCCCGGGGGGTTATTGGGCCTACATGGGCCTTGAGGGAGAAGAGAGAAGGAGGCAGGAGGTGGCCGCGCGCCCTTCCCCTTCCTAGTCCGAATAGGACAAGGGAAGGGGGGCGGCGCCCCCCCTTTCCTTCCCCTCTTCCTCCTCTTTCCCCCCTTCTCCTTCTCCAACTAGGAAAGAAAGGGAGTCCTACTCCCGGTGGGAGTAGGACTCCCCCCTGGCGCGCCCCTCCTTGGTCGGCCGCCCCCTCCCCTTGCTCCTTTATATACGGGGGGGGGGGGGGCACCCCATAGACACACAAGTTGATCTTCGTGATCGTTCATTAGCCGTGTGCGGTGGCCCCCTCCACGATATTACACCTCGGTCATATTGTAGCGGTGCTTAGGCGAAGTCCTGCAACGGTTGAACATCAAGATCGTCACCACGCCGTCGTGCTGACGGAACTCCTCCCCGAAGCTTTGCTGGATCGGAGCCCGGGGTGCGTCATCGAGCTGTACGTGTGTCAAGAACTCGGAGGTGCCGGAGTAATGGTGCTTGGATCGGTTGGACCGGGAAGACGTACGACTACTTCCTCTACGTTGTGTCAACGCTTCCACTTCGGTCTACGAGGGTACGTAGACAACACTCTCCCCTCTCGTTGCTATGCATCACCATGATCTTGCGTGTGCGTAGGAATTTTTTTGAAATTACTACGTTCCCCAACAGTGGCATCCGAGCCTAGGTTTTATGGTTTGATGTTATATGCACGAGTAGAACACAAGTGAGTTGTGGGCGATATAAGTCATACTGCTTACCAGCATGTCATACTTTGGTTCGGCGGTATTGTTGGATGAAGCGGCCCGGACCGACATTACACGTACGCTTACGCGAGACTGGTTCTACCGCCGTGCTTTGCACATAGGTGGCTGGCGGGTGTTAGTTTCTCCAACTTTAGTTGAACCGAGTATGGCTACACCCGGTCCTTGCGAAGGTTAAAACAACACCGACTTGACAAACTATCGTTGTGGTTTTGATGCGTTGGTGAGGTTGGCTCTTGCTTAAGCCCGTAGCAGCCACATAAAACTTGCAACAATAAAGTAGAGGACGTCTAACTTGTTTTTGCAGGGCATGTTGTGATGTGATATGGTCAAGACATGATGCTAAATTTTATTGTATGAGATGATCATGTTTTGTAACCGAGTTATCGGCAACTGGCAGGAGCCATATGGTTGTCGCTTTATTGTATGCAATGCAATCGCCCTGTAATGCTTTACTTTATCACTAAGCGGTAGCGATAGTCGTAGAAGCATAAGATTGGCGAGACGACAACGATGCTACGATGGAGATTAAGGTGTCGCGCCGGTGACGATGGTGATCATGACGGTGCTTCAAAGATGGAGATCACAAGCACAAGATGATGATGGCCATATCATATCACTTATATTGATTGCATGTGATGTTTATCTTTTATGCATCTTATCTTGCTTTGATTGACGGTAGCATTTTAAGATGATCTCTCACTAATTATCAAGAAGTGTTCTCCCTGAGTATGCACCGTTGCCAAAGTTCGTCGTGCCCAGACACCACGTGATGATCGGGTGTGATAAGCTCTACGTCCATCTACAACGGGTGCAAGCCAGTTTTGCACACGCAGAATACTCGGGTTAAACTTGACGAGCCTAGAATATGCAGATATGGCCTCGGAACACGGAGACCGAAAGGTCGAGCGTAAATCATATAGTAGATATGATCAACATAAGATGTTCACCATTGAAAACTAATCCATTTCACGTGATGATCGGTTATGGTTTAGTTGAATTTGGATTACGTGATCACTTAGAGGATTAGAGGGATGTCTATCTAAGTGGGAGTTCTTAAGTAATATGGTTAATTGAACTTAAATTTATCATGAACTTAGTACCTGATAGTATCTTGCTTGTCTATGTTGATTGTACATAGATGGCCCGTGCTGTTGTTCCGTTGAATTTTAATGCGTTCCTTGAGAAAGCAAAGTTGAAAGATGATGGTAGCAATTACGCGGACTGGGTCCGTAACTTGAGGATTATCCTCATTGCTGCGCAGAAAAGTTATATCCTGGAAGCACCGTTGGGTGCCAGGCCTGCTGCTGATGCAACTGACGACGTTAAGAACGTCTGGCAGAGCAAAGCTGATGACTACTCGATAGTTCAATGTGCCATGCTTTACGACTTAGAACCGGGACTTCAACGACGTTTTGAACGTCATGGAGCATATGAGATGTTCTAGGAGTTGAAGTTAATATTCCAGAAGAATGCCCGGATTGAGAGATATGAAGTCTCCAATAAGTTCTATAGCTGCAAGATGGATGGAGGAGATATGAATAGTTCTGTCAGTGAGCATATACTCAAGATGTCTGGGTATTGTAATCACTTGATTCAACTGGGAGTTACTCTTCCGGATGATAGCGTCATTGACAGAATTCTCCAATCACTTCCACCAAGCTACAAGAGCTTCGTGATGAACTATAATATGCAAGGGATGGATAAGACGATTCTCGAGCTCTTCGCAATGCTAAAGGCTGCGGAGGTAGAAATCAAGAAGGAGCATCAAGTGTTGATGGTCAACAAGACCACAAGTTTCAAGAAAAAGGGCAAAGGGAAGAAGAAGGGGAACTTCAAGAAGAACAGCAAGCAAGTTGCTGCTCAAGAGAAGAAACCCAAGTCTGGACCTAAGCCTGAAACTAAGTGCTTCTACTGCAAGCAGACTGGTCACTGGAAGCAGAACTGCCCCAAGTATTTGGCGGATAAGAAGGATGGCAAGATGAACAAAGGTATATGTGATATACATGTTATTGATGTGTACCTTACTAGAGCTCGCAGTAGCACCTGGGTATTTGATACTGGTTCTGTTGCTAATATTTGCAACTCGAAACAGGGACTACGGATTAAGCGAACACTAGCAAAGGACGAGGTGACGATGCGCGTGGGAAATGGTTCCAAAGTCGATGTGATCGCGGTCGGCACGCTACCTCTACATCTACCTTCGGGATTAGTATTAGACCTAAATAATTGTTATTTGGTGCCAGCGTTGAGCATGAACATTATATCTGGATCTTGTTTGATGCGAGACGGTTATTCATTTAAATCAGAGAATAATTGTTGTTCTATTTATATGAGTAATATCTTTTATGGTCATGCACCCTTGAAGAGTGGTCTATTTTTAATGAATCTCGATAGTAGTGATACACATATTCATAATGTTGAAGCCAAAAGATGCAGAGTTGATAATGATAGTGCAACCTATTTGTGGCACTGCCGTTTAGGTCATATCGGTGTAAAGCGCATGAAGAAACTCCATACTGATGGACTTTTGAAACCACTTGATTATGAATCACTTGGTACTTGCGAACCGTGCCTCATGGGCAAGATGACTAAAACGTCGTTCTCCAGTACTATGGAGAGAGCGACAGATTTATTGGAAATCATACATACAGATGTATGTGGTCCGATGAATGTTGAGGCTCATGGCGGATATCGTTATTTTCTCACCTTCACAGATGATTTAAGCAGATATGGGTATATCTACTTAATGAAGCATAAGTCTGAAACATTTGAAAAGTTCAAAAAAATTCAGAGTGAAGTTGAAAATCATCGTAATAAGAAAATAAAGTTTCTACGATCTGTTCATGGAGGAGAATATTTGAGTTACGAGTTTGGTCTACACTTGAAACAATGCGGAATAGTTTCGCAACTCACGCCACCCGGAACACCACAGCGTAATGGTGTGTCTGAACATTGTAATCGTACTTTACTTGATATGGTACGATCTATGATGTCTCTTACAGATTTACCGCTATCGTTTTAGGGTTATGCTTTAGAGACGGCCACATTCACATTAAATAGGGCACCATTAAAATCCGTTGAGACGACACCTTATGAACTATGGTTTGGCAAGAAACCAAAGTTGTCGTTTCTTAAAATTTGGGGTTGCGATGCTTATGTGAAAAAGCTTCAACCTGATAAGCTCGAACCCAAATCAGAGAAATGTGTCTTCATAGGATACCCAAAGGAGACAGTTGGGTACACCTATCACAGATCCGAAGGCAAGACATTCGTTGCTAAGAATGGATCCTTTCTAGAGAAGGAGTTTCTCTCGAAAGAAGTGAGTGGGAGGAAAGTAGAACTTGATGAGGTAACTATACCTGCTCCCTTGTTGGAAAATAGTACATCACAGGAACCGGTTTCTGTGACGTCAAAACCAACTAGTGAGGAAGTTGATGATGATGATCATAGAACTTCAGATCAAGTTGCTACAGAACCTCGTAGGTCAAACAGAGTAAGATCCGCACCAGAGTGGTACGGTAATCCTATTCTGGAAGTCATGCTACTAGATCATGATGAACCTACGAACTATGAAGAAGCGATGGTGAGCCCAGATTCCGCAAAATGGCTTGAAGCCATGAAATCTGAGATGGGATCCATGCATGAGAACAAAGTATGGACTTTGGTTGACTTACCCGATGGTCGGCAAGCAATTGAGAATAAATGGATCTTCAAGAAGAAGACTGACGCTGACGGTAATGTTACTGTCTACAAAGCTCGACTTGTTGCAAAAGGTTTTCGACAAGTTCAAGGGATTGACTACGATGAGACCTTCTCACCCGTAGCGATGCTTAAGTCTGTCTGAATCATGTTAGCAATTGCCGCATTTTATGATTATGAAATTTGGCAAATGGATGTAAAAACTGCATTCCTGAATGGGTTTCTGGAGGAAGAGTTGTATATGATGCAACCAGAAGGTTTTATCGATCCAAAGGGAGCTAACAAAGTGTGCAAGCTCCAGCGATCCATTTATGGACTGGTGCAAGCCTCTCGAAGTTGGAATAAACGCTTTGATAGTGTAATCAAAGCATTTGGGTTTATACAGACTTTTGGAGAAGCCTGTTTTTACAAGAAAGTGAGTGGGAGCTCTGTAGTATTTCTAATATTATATGTGGATGACATATTATTGATTGGAAATGATATAGAATTTTTGGATAGCATAAAGGGATACTTGAATAAAAGTTTTTCAATGAAAGACCTCGGTGAAGCTGCTTACATATTGGGCATTAAGATCTATAGAGATAGATCAAAACGCTTAACTGGACTTTCACAAAGCACATACCTTGACAAAGTTTTGAAGAAGTTCAAAATGGATCAAGCAAAGAAAGGGTTCTTGCCTTTATTGCAAGGTGTGAAGTTGAGTAAGACTCAATGCCCGACCACTGCAGAAGATAGAGAGAAAATGAAAGATGTTCCCTATGCTTCAGCCATAGGCTCTATCATGTATGCAATGCTGTGTACCAGACCTGATGTGTGCCTTGCTATAAGTTTAGCAGGGAGGTACCAAAGTAATCCAGGAGTGGATCACTGGACAGCGGTCAAGAACATCCTGAAGTACCTGAAAAGGACTAAGGATATGTTTCTTGTATATGGAGGTGACAAAGAGCTCATCGTAAATGGTTACGTTGATGCAAGCTTTGACACTGATCCGGATGATTCTAAATCGCAAACCGGATACGTGTTTACATTAAACGGTGGAGCTGTCAGTTGGTGCAGTTCAAAACAAAGCGTCATGGCGGGATCTACGTATGAAGCGGAATACATAGCTGCTTCGGAAGCAGCTAATGAAGGAGTCTGGATGAAGGAGTTCATATCCGATCTAGGTGTCATACCTAGTGCATCGGGTCCAATGAAAATCTTTTGTGACAATACTGGAGCGATTGCCTTAGCGAAGGAATCCGGATTTCACAAGAGAACCAAGCACATCAAGAGACGCTTCAATTCCATCCGGGATCTAGTCCAGGTGGGAGACATAGAGATTTGCAAGATACATATGGATCTGAATGTTGTAGACCCGTTGACTAAGCCTCTTCCACGAGCAAAACATGATCAGCACCAAGACTCCATGGGTGTCAGAATCATTACTGTGTAATCTAGATTATTGACTCTAGTGCAAGTGGGAGACTGAAGGAAATATGCCCTAGAGGCAATAATAAAGTTATTATTTATTTCCTTATATCATGATAAATGTTTATTATTCATGCTAGAATTGTATTAACCAGAAACATAATACATGTGTGAATATATAGACAAACAGAGTGTCACTAGTATGCCTCTACTTGACTAGCTTGTTAATCAAAGATGGTTATGTTTCCTAACCATGGACAAAGAGTTGTTATTTGATTAACGGGATCACATCATTAGTTGAATGATCTGATTGACATGACCCATCCCGTTAGCTTAGCACCCGATCGTTTAGTATGTTGCTTTTGCTTTCTTCATGACTTATACATGTTCCTATGACTATGAGATTATGCAACTCCCATTTACCGGAGGAACACTTTGTGTGCTACCAAACGTCACAACGTAACTGGGTGATTATAAAGGTGCTCTACAGGTGTCTCCAAAGGTACTTGTTGGGTTGGCGTATTTCGAGATTAGGATTTGTCACTCCGAATGTCGGAGAGGTATCTCTGGGCCCTCTCGGTAATGCACATCACTTAAGCCTTGCAAGCATTGCAACTAATGAGTTAGTTGCGAGATGATGTATTACGGAACGAGTAAAGAGACTTGCCGGTAACGATATTGAACTAGGTATTGGATACCGACGATCGAATCTCGGGCAAGTAACATACCGATGACAAAGGGAACAACGTATGTTGTTATGCAGTCTGACCGATAAAGATCTTCGTAGAATATGTAGGAACCAATATGGGCATCCAGGTCCCGCTATTGGTTATTGACATGAGACGTGTCTCGGTCATGTCTACATTGTTCTCGAACCGTAGGGTCCGCACGCTTAAAGTTACGATGACAGTTTCTTTATGAGTTTATGTATTTTGATGTACCGAAGGTTGTTCGGAGTTCCGGATGTGATCACGGACATGACGAGGAGTCTCGAAATGGTCGAGACATAAAGATCGATATATTGGAAGCCTATATTTGGACATCGGAATCGTTCCGGGTGAAATCGGCATTTTACCGGAGTACCGGGGGGTTACCGGAACCCCCCCGGGGGGTTATTGGGCCTACATGGGCCTTGAGGGAGAAGAGAGAAGGAGGCAGGAGGTGGCCGCGCGCCCCTCCCCTTCCTAGTCCGAATAGGACAAGGGAAGGGGGGCGGCGCCCCCCCTTTCCTTCCCCTCTTCCTCCTCTTTCCCCCCTTCTCCTTCTCTAACTAGGAAAGAAAGGGAGTCCTACTCCCGATGGGAGTAGGACTCCCCCCTGGCGCGCCCCTCCTTGGCCGGCCGCCCCCTCCCCTTGCTCCTTTATATACGGGGGCGGGGGGCACCCCATAGACACACAAGTTGATCTTCGTGATCGTTCCTTAGCCGTGTGCGGTGCCCCCCTCCACGATATTACACCTCGGTCATATTGTAGCGGTGCTTAGGCGAAGCCCTGCAACGGTTGAACATCAAGATCGTCACCATGCTGTCGTGCTGACGGAACTCCTCCCCGAAGCTTTGCTGGATCGGAGCCCGGGGTGCGTCATCGAGATGTACGTGTGTCAAGAACTCGGAGGTGCCGGAGTAACGGTGCTTGGATCGGTTGGACCGGGAAGACGTACGACTACTTACTCTACATTGTGTCAACGCTTCCGCTTCGGTCTACGAGGGTACGTAGACAACACTCTCCCCTCTTGTTGCTATGCATCACCATGATCTTGCGTGTGCGTAGGAAATTTTTTGAAATTACTACGTTCCCCAACATTGAGTCCCTCCCACCGAGGAATCAGGCCGTCTGGCAGCTCGAACAAATGATTCCCCGTCTAAACTCGAACCTGAAGTGACCAAATCCAGTTGGGATGAGAAGGGAAGAGACGCTTGATGGTCGAGCATGTGAATTCGGAGTTGAGTAAAGGGATAATGGGGAGATAGCTGCTCGACCAGCATCAACCTCCGTCCGGATCAAGGATTAACAGTAGAGCAACGGAGGATTAGCAGCAGAGCAACGGTAGCAAGACAGAGGATACTGGAGCACGCGAGAGCGAGCGGCGCCGGCGTAAATAAAGAAAGCAGATGAGAGACCAACCTTGAATTTTTCTTTTGAGGTGGCGTGTGAGGAAATCTGGGAAGGGTGTTGCCGTTGCGATTTGCCTCCTACTTCCTCCGGTCCTTTTTAGCCTGCATATAAGTTTTGTGCGAAGTCAAAGTATTTCTACTTTGACAAACTTATAGAAAAAGGTATTAACATTCAGAATATCAAATCAATATGGTTAAATCCATTATGAAATGTAGTTTCATAGTGTATATATTTTGTACTGTGATCTCCGCCTCCGCCTTCTCCTCCCGATCTCCTCCGCCTCTTGATCCCCTCCGCCCCTCCCGATCTCCTCCACATCCCGTCCGACTCCCCTCCCCTCCGCCTCCCCTGATCCCCTCTGCCCCTCCCGATCTCCTCCACCGGCCTTCCCTCCCCTTTGCCTCCCTCCCGCCGTCACCGGGCCCCGGTAGGGCAAAGCCCATGCAGGGGGATGATGGCGGTGGCGGGGTGTCCCTCCGCCGCGACTTGAAGGAGTGGCTGTGACGGTGGATCTCGAGCGGGCGCCTCAGAACGACGGGGCGCCTCGGAACGACGTGTGTGTGGCGATGGCGCCAGTCACACAGTGATGTGACCTCTTCTACCTTTGGTTGTCTTCATCATCGGTCCAAAGTGATCTGGTCGGTGGGTGTTGCCTCGTAGTGGCTTCCTGGCGACGGATCAATTGGAGGAAGAGATGGTGGTCTAGCTGCTGAAGTGGGTGAGGATTCCACCATGGTCGGTGGCGCACGTGGGTATCATTTTCCTCATTGGAGGCGATGGTAGGGCATCCTTCGCTCCATTGTTTTCGGGGGAAACCTCATATCTGAATGAGGCTACCATTGACAGCGATGCCCGTGGGCGTCGTAGCCCTCGTTGGAGGCGTTGAGGGGGCTCCTGAATCGGATGATGATGACGTCTTCCTCGTCACCCCCGTGGGGGCATCATCTTTGGAGACAATCATCGGCTGGACGGACATGTGGATGGCTTGGTGGTTGGGCATCGGTAGGTGGTGGAGCGGTGCTTCATCCTACACATCGATGGCGGTAGATCTCGATGGCGTGGCGAAGTGGAGACTCAGCGCCGATGGGTGGTGATGTACTCGTGCAGGAGGAGGACGATGTCTAACGTTGTGGTGGCGTCGATGGCAGAGAGACCTGGCAAAGTCGATGCGTCAGTATCTGATGTGAGGATGGATCGATGGATGAAGGAGGTGACGGTCCTTGCAGCGTGCGCATGTGGTGCCGACTGAAAGTTCGCCGGACCAGTGTGTAACCAAGTCCAAGTATTGTGGCTTGGATGGGGCATCCGGCATTAGATATTCGGTGTTGGTGTGATGTCTGTTTGGTATTAGGCTCAGACATTCGGCACCCCTTCATCACGGGGATAGGAATAGCGATAGGTGTTGACAAGATGGTAGCTTAACACGTACTGATGTATTACCTTGTAACCGCTTTGTGAATAATTAATAAAATGACTGCATGCATCGTCCAGATGTTGAGGCCGGGGGTACATTCTCCTTTTCAAAAAGAAATAAAATAATATATTTGATACTGTAGATGTTGATATTTTCAAATATAATTTTGGTCAAGTTTTGTAGAATTTGACTTGACACAAATCTAATACGTAAAGTAAAAAGGGCCGGAGAAGTACGCATATATTGGTGAATTTTCATAAGGAGCGACATGAAGCAAATGTTTGACCAGCTTGGAACCCATTGAGCTTAGGAGTCCACCTCGTAAAACAAAACTCGAGCGCTCCAAGGCCTCCAATTCCTGGGAGCTTGGAAATTGTAGTGATATATCACTACAAGAAACCTGTTAATCCATGACAGATCCATACCGTCACACATGAGCACAAAATTGCCATTGAAGGGCATCCTTGACAGATTTGGAATCCGTCATGTATATCGCGTCATAATTTCACCACCACGCATCCCATGACGGACTAGTGAGCCGTCACAAATCTATGACGGTCTTTGACTATCACCGATCACTGGCAGGTAACGGCGTTAACTTTGCATGCCATGTCATCATCTGACATGGAAACCGACAGGGATCTAACATGGCAGCGTGAGTTATCAGCCCACTTTCAATTCCAGGCCTTCTAGTAATTGGCCCAATTAGGATGTTGCCACACAAATTTTAGTTGTGTCACGTGTTATCATTGGCCCGATTATTTTTGGGCGGCCCATTAGCATTTGAACCAGTTCAAATAAAAAATAAAACCCGTCTTTATTAACATTACGGCAATCACACATTAAGCATCATTAAGGTCACATTAAGACAACCATTACAACATCTCGAGAAACATGCGGAACCATAACAGAGCCTATGTCTACATTACATAAACATCACATAAAACATTATAGAAATCTCAGTACAAAATATGTTTGAGGCCAGCAACTTGCCAAGATAAATGCCAATGGGGGTCGATGCTATTTCAATCACACTCCATCTCCAATACTCGACCGCGGCGAACCTTCAAACCAAACGGAAGAGATGTTAGTGAAAATAATGGACACATGCAATGTATTTGAACAAAACAAGCAAGTTTCCACTCATTGAAATAGTAGAAATTGTACTCAGATACAACATACACTTGGTATAAAAGAGTGGCACTATCAAAGGATTTTCTTTTAATGAAATAGACGAGTGAACTGTTGTGAATGAGATAGAAAGGGGGATCATAAAAGCATGCACCTTGTCAAACATATATCAAAGCTTATTGTTGTGCATGTGTGGGGGGAGAAAAAAGGCAGGGCACGAAACAGAAAAATGAAATTGCTAAGTTTTAGCGCACCGTTAAATCCACGAGCATCTGCTATCACTAGCAAAACAATGTCAGACATCACTCTATTGAACTGATGTTACAATCATGCCCATTGTGGGAATTGCTCCATTCTGAACAAATGCAGTTTGAACTGATAACCACTTACATGTTGTTTGCTAGTATTCGGAAAAAAAGACCAGCTAGATAATTTAAGTGGACTAAATGCATCAGCATGTCATCCTTAAGCAGAGAGCTACAAACCAACTAACAGGTTTCTCCGTTCTTCACATTACTGGCTATTTGTGCACTGATAATGAATACACACATTTTCTAACGATGCACATGTTTAAGAAACAAGATTTCTCTTGACATTATATAACTTAATCTTAGGTAATTGGATTTTACTTAAGGGAATAGATCAGTACTCCTTGATTACTCTGAATACATAATCAAAATATCGAAGTGTAGAAAAGCTCATCTCAAATTATGTCACTCTCATCTGGAAAGAAAATGGCTCCCGAAATAGCTTTCAATGAGCTGGTATGATATAAATTTATTAGTTGCATGGTTCAACAATGAATTGCGTGATTTACATAAACGAAGCATAATATCCCAAAATTCCACTGAGATATACTGTATAATCTTAGCATGTTATTTCTTCAGAAGAAGAGCTACATTCAGTAAGCTACAATGGACTACAACTATTCCAGAAGGAGAACAAAGAACAGGAATACAAAATTAGGTAGCATAATTTCAATCCTAAGGTAGTTTCTCAACATTAATTCAAGTCATCCCTTCTGTACCAAACGTGGGGATCTAATAATGCAGCAAAACTAATATTCAATTTGAAAAATGAATCAGTCAATAGCGTAATTCTGATCCTATGGTAATTTCAGAATCTAATACTACAGTAAAGCTATGTTCAATCTGAAACAGCACAATCTAATACTATATCATTTTTCAATCCTAAGGTAGCATCGCAACTTCAAGCCATCAATTCTCAAGTATCTAATTTGAGAACCTAGCATAGCAAAACAAATCTCAAAACAGAGAATAAACATGCAGATATGAACTAATAATAAATCTGTAATAAATCTCAGAAACAAGGGACTGCATGATAGATTCGACAACAGATACTTCTGATTATACTATTCAAATAACCATAGATCCAACCCAACCTATCATATCGTGTGCATATGAAAAGAACAGCGATGATGCGTACTGAAGAAATTACAGATGGATCCACATACCGAAGACGGTGTTGGTGGGGTTCATTGCGACCTGGTTCTTGGCGGCGGCGCTGGTGAGGCGCTCGGTGTCGGCGAAGGCGACGCAGGAGGGCGTGGTGCGGTTGCCCTGGTGGCCTGGTAGTTGCCCATGATGTCAACCTGCTGCCACACGGCAACGCAGGAGTAGGTCGTCCCGACCTGCTGCCACACACCCTCGCCCTCGGTCATCTCCTCCTCTGCTCTCCTTGGGGCTCGCTGGAAGATGGGAGCAGTGCTCTCTCGCGCGCACGCTCTCCTGATGAACTCAAAACCGCACGCATGTCGGAGCCCATGCCTGGGTTTGGTGGATACGATTTGGGTGCCGGTGTTGGCTGTCGGAGTCGCGCCCCGGTGAAGTGGTGCCCGCCGGTGTCGTGCCCGGCTGGACCACGCGCCGTCGCCTCGCACCTGGCGCCTTTCTCCGGCCGGAGCAGTCACACGCGCCTTGCATGTTTCTGCCGCCTGCCGTCGACGGAGGAGAAGGCGGTGAGGACTAAAAGATCAAGATCCAGGCGCGACCTCGATGGATCCGGCCGCTAGCTCGGCGGATCCGGCCACTGGCTCGGCAGATCCGGCAAGTGCGGTGGGGCGACGTCCTTTCCTCGACCCGATTGGCGGAGCACGTGTTAGTGCCGGGAGGGAGCGGAGTTGGGCATGAAGTACCTTGTCTGGATGTAGCCTCTGGAAACCTCGACTTGCATATGAATCGGGGGAGGTGGGATGGCGGAGATCACGGGAGGTGGGAGAGAAGACAGAGCACACAGGGGAGGGACTGGGGGACTACTGTGTTCCTCTCGGTGGAAGAGCAGCCGGCGGCTCGGGTGGAGGAAGAAAGGGGAGAGAGGGGTGACTGTACCCACCGTTGGATCGAGGGGGGATGGACGGTGCTCATGCGTGATCCGTGGGAGGGTCGTCTCAAACAATCAGAAAGCAGCTTTGGCACCACAATGGATAGATGAAAGAACGACACGTCAGCAGGGGCTGTCCGTGACGGACTGGATGCTTTAGAAAAAAAAAAGTTTAGGTCTTGCTAGGCCCAGTTGGTCGAGCTGTGACAGTTTTCGAGAACGTCAACAGAAATCCGTCATGGATTAACAGGTTTCTTGTAGTGTATACGTGTGACGTGTGAGGTCAAGTGATGTATGTAGTACGTATTACTTGTGTACTACGGTATCCATAGCTTAACTGCGTTAATGATGTTTTGGAAGCTGAAATTCTTGCAAACATGGAGGGTGTTTCTTTGGCTCTGCAATGGAATAATCTACCTATTGATATTGAGTGCGATTGTCTGGAGGCTGTAGTTATGATTAAGAACAGAGATCACAACAATCAAAGTATGCTTTCATGATGATCAAAAGTAGTATGGCCTGGGTATTCTCAATTTCGAAAAAAAAATTATTGCTGCCCTTCGCATCCGTTGGTTGTGGGCTGCTTGGTCAGATCCGATTAAGCCATGAGTCATTTTGGGGAACCCTTGCGATGATAAGGATAAAGATATTTTCGCGGCTGCCACCAAGGATTTGGTTGGGGACGGTCTTCGGGCCTCGTTCTGTGAATCTGCTTGTCTGGATGGTATGAGACCCAAATACATCGCGCCAAATATTTTCAACCTTTCTAAAAGACAAAATTGCTCCGTCCAGAAGGCCTTGCATAATATTTTCTGGATTTCCCAAGTAGACATTGGTGGGAACCTCATTGTTAACCATCTATCTGAGCTCATCAATGTTGGGTGAAGCTATCGCATGCCCACCTCAACCCCGACGTGGCTAATACAATTTTATGGAATCTCACAATGATGTCCAATATTCTGCGGCGGCGGCTTACAGCGGCCGATTCCTTAGGCTGGTGGGCACGAATATGCCCCTGTTCGTGTGCAAGAACTGGGCTCCCCCAGAAGTGCAAATTATTTGCTTGGCTGCGGTGATGGAGCATGACATAAATTAAGGGGGGTAGGGAGCAAAATTTAAATAAAAAGAAAAATGTGCTTGAAGATAAGTCTGACTCGTACAAATTTACATGCCAATCGAATATATCTTGCTCCTTGCATCCTACCAGTTCGGCTCATTTGCGATTGTGGGCTGGTTACTTTGGCGGTGGCGCGCAAAAGCACAAAATGTTCCGTGTGTAGATGCAGCAGCTGGCGGGTCGGCCAGACAGCGGTTGACAGTCCAAGCCGTGAACAGGGAGAAATAAAATTGGGAATTGAGAGGATGATCTAGAAATCGAATTGCCAAGGATGTGGGCATAGAGATGTCGGTGGAAATGAAACCTATGGGATTACGAGAATCCGTACTACGGTTGCGGGGCGCGGGGTCGTGAGACGAGCGGGATCAGCAATCAGCACAGGCACTCGGGTCGTTTACCCAGGTTTGGGCCGCGAGGATGCGTAATACCCTAGTCCTGCTTTGGTGTATATATCTGTGTTCTTGGAGTTCTTGAGCTAGCTACGATGAGTGTAACTTGTCCAAGGGTCCGAATCCTTCTCCTAGATGCCTCAGGCCTCCTTTTATAGACAAGGGGATCGCCACAGTGGCACACAGGAGGTGGCATCGGTGTACTGTGGGTAAGCTTAGCCATTACGGGACAAGACGCATTTAAAGCGCCTCTTAGGTGTCCCCCTCACTTTACCGCCGCCTCGCCCTGCTTCGACACGCTCCCGGGCCAGCGAGGCGGTCGGTGCCATGTAGGCTGGCAGGCTGCTGAGGTGGCGCGGTGGTAGGGCCTTCACGAAGATTTGCATGCCACCACGTAGGCGCTTGCTGAGCTGCTTGGAAGCCTCCCGTCGACACGCAGGTGCCTGCCTAGCTGGTGGGCTGGTAGATGCATGGGAGCGGCGGTGGAAACTTGGCGGGCGTGGGCCTGGCTGTGGCCTCGCGGATGTCCTCAGCAAGGGCCTTGCCGGGGCCCCGTTGTAGTCGTCCCCGGCAAGGATCTTGTCGGAGGTCTTGTGAGTTTTCTCGGCAAGGATCTCGCCAAGGTTCGTCGTCTTCTAATCCTCATCTGACTTGGAGTGTTCATGATCTTCACAAAGATCTGCATGCCATCATGGAGGTGCCTCCCGAGCCTTGGTTTCAGTGTGGTCGTCAGAAACCATGGGCTCGAGGGTGACGCGCTCCGTTGGGGTTGGGCAAGCTGTCCCGGCAAGGTCCTTGCCAGGGCCGCGGAGGCCGCCCGACAAGGGTCTTGCCAGGGGAGCCCACCTCGCCCTCTTACTCTTCGTGTCTCTGTCTTGGCACTACTTTGACCATCTTGCGGCTTTGACCCCTCTCTCTGCCCTGCTAAGTGTGGCCGCGGGTGCGGCTCTGACTGCCCGTGCACAAGTAAGGGGTACAAAGGAGTGCCCCTACTTTAGTACACCGACAGGAGCCCCCCGGGCCTGGACCACACATAAGCGCAACATGTTGTTAGGCTAGGCCCAAAACGGTGCGCGGGCAGGCGGGGCGGTTTTTACCGCAGTAACTTTTTTTGCCCGCTGCGCTTCCCCACGACCCGCGTTGAATGCGTGACGTGGGGGGCATGCGTGGGGCGGTTGCTGTAGGCCTGCGTCACGTTGCAGTAAATGGTAAAGAGGCGGCCCACGCCTTCCCCATAAAAAGGAATGATCGCGGGTGCGCGGCTCATTTACCCTCTGTGCTTTCCCCAATCTCGGCATCGCCGTCCCCATCTTCTTCCTCCTCAAGCTTTCGCTCCCGCTCGCTGCTGCTGCGCTCCCCACTACCTTCGACCCCTCGCCCTCTTCCCAGCCGCCATGGCGCCTAAATCTTGCAAGGACAAGGGCGTAGCCAAGGACACAAAGGAGAAGGAGACGCCAGAGAGCGAGGCGGTGGCGCGGCGGGCGTAGTTCGCCTATTTCATCCCGTCGTCAATCGACGTCTTCGACCTCAGGGACTACTTCAAGCCTTTGTGGGGGGCGGAGACGGCGGGCCACCCTACCACGCACGACATCCCCGCGGATTACGACAAGGGTGGCTCAAAACAGTACCCATTCTTCGTTGACTTCTTCTTTTGCGGGTTGTGCCCCCTTTTTCCGACTTCTTCAATGATGTCATGTGCACTTTTGGCTTCCATCTATTGGATCTCACGCCAAATGTCGTGGTGTGCTTTGCCCACCTCTGTGAGGGCTTCGCCGGGGTGTTTCCCAGCATGGCGCTTTTCCGCCACTACTTCTCCCCCCGCATCCAACCCGGGGGTGCCCTTTCTGGAAGCGTCGCCAGGATCCCAAGGGCCCAGGGGAAAGGCTCATACCCAGAGGGTGCCGTGAAGGAGAGGTGGGAGGAGTGGCGGGGCTGATGGTGCTGGATCATGGAGGAGAACCCACCGGAGTTCTGCCGGGGTGTTCATCGGGAGCCGCCCATCCGTGGCGCGGACTGGAGCGACCTCGACCCTGATGGCAAGAAGTTTTCAATCGCCACCACCAGGATTCGCCGCCTCACCGAGGCCGGGCTCACCCTTGAGATGATTGCAGCGGATTTCATCCGCCACCGAATCACTCCGCTGCACAACAAGGGGAGGCTGGCCTAAGATTTCAGGAATGCGGCCAAGATCATGAGGCTCCGCACCGGCCTGAAGCACAACCTCATGGTGATGGGGCACTCCTGGTATTGCCGGAGGCTCTTCCAGCTCGATGTGTTCACCGACTGCAGGGTGGAGAGGATCGGCAAGGCCGCGAAGTCCGGCAAGGCCATCAAAGGGCCCTTGTTCGGGCTGCCCCAGGAGTGGTCCCGCTGAGCAACAACTCCCGGCAGGCCGACATCCTCGCCATGATGCCGGTCTTCAACGCGCACGGTCTTGACCAAGCCTAGGTCGAGCCCCCGGCACGCGAGGTGGAGGAGTTCTTCGACAACTTGATCGAAGAAATTGATCATGACAAGCCGCTGCTCATCCAGGACACCACCCAGGAGGAGCTGGACTACATCGCTGCCAGAGTGGTGGAGGCGGAGCTTGCCAGGGCGGCCGTCGATGTCGGCGGCATGGAGGGCGAGGCCACCGTGGCCGCAGAAGAGATGGAGCTCGCCTAGTGGGTGAAGTTTGCCAGGGAGGCGGGCGGCGTCAGCACCGAGCCCCCCTCCCCCCCCCCCCCCACCCCGCCGTCGAGGACGTGGTCGAGGAATCGTCCGAGGAGGAGGTCGAGGCCGACGACCCCTCGGCTATGAAGAAAAGAAGCGTCCTCCGTCGGGCCAGCTCCGGCGAGCCGGTCCGGTCCGACAGGGCCGAGCCGTGACAAGGGGCTCAGGGGAAAACCGTGCGTGTGATGAGGGCCGCGGCGGCGAAGAAGAAGGCTGCGGTGGCGAAGAAGAAGGCGACCACTTCTTCTTCATCCAAACTCTACCGGACTCCATCGCCTTCCCCACCTCCCGCAAACGCCGGCACGGAGGTTGCCTTCGACTTTTTGTCCCTCAGCTCGAGGAGGAAGAGGAAGGCAGCAGAAGAGGAGGTGGAGGACGAGTAAGCATTCCGCCCCTCGCCATTTCCGTCCTCTCCAATCGTGCCACCTTCCTTGATTCGTTTTTGTCTTCACAGGGAGATGGAGACGCTGGCCCGATGGGCGGCAAAGAGGGCCAAGGCCTCAACGGGCAGCCAGCCCCCGGCGGGTACCTCAAAGGCGCCGGTGGTGGTAGAGAGCAGCCCAGACAGCAGCCAACGGCACAGCCCCCGGCTCAGCCCCCAGCGTGCGTTCACCACCTACTCCCCATCAACATGCGCCGGTGATACGTCCATTCTTCATCATGCTTTTATGTCGATATTTATTGCATTATGGGCTGTTATTACACATTATGTCACAATACTTATGGCTATTCTCTCTTATTTTACAAGGTTTATCATGAAGAGGGAGAATGTCGGCAGCTGGGATTCTGGCTGGAAAAGGAGCAAATATTGGAAACCTATTCTGCACAGCTCCAAAAGTCCTGAAACTCCATGAAAGTAATTTTTGGAATTAATAAGAATTATTGAGCAAATAAAGTACCAAAGGGGGCCCACACCCTGGTCACGAGGGTGGGGGCGCGCCCCCCTGTCTCGTGGGCCCCCTGGTGGCCCTCTGGTGCCCATCTTGTGCTATATGAAGGCTTTTACCCTGGAAAAATCATAAGCAAGCTCACGGGAAGAAACTCCGCCGCCACGGGGCGGAACCTTGTCGAAACCAATCTAGGGCTCCGGCGGAGCTGTTCTGCCGGGGAAACTTCCCTCCGGGAGGGGGAAATCATCACCATCGACATCACCAACGATCCTCTCATCGGGAGGGGGTCAATCTCCATCAAAATCTTCACCAACACCATCTCCTCTCAAGACCCTAGTTCATCTCTTGTATCCAATATTGTATCAAAACCACAAATTGGTACCTGTGGGTTGCTACTAGTGTTGATTACTCCTTGTAGTTGATGCTAATTGGTTTACTTGGTGGAAGATCATATGTTCAGATCCTTAATGCATATTAATACTCCTCTGATCATGAACATGAATATGCTTTGTGAGTAGTTATGTTTGTTCCTGAGGACATGGGTGAAGCCTCGCTATTAGTAGTCATGTGAATTTAGTATTCGTTCGATATTTTGTTGAGATGTATGTTGTCTCTCCTCTAGTGGTGTTATGTGAACGTTGACTACATGACACTTCACCATTATTTGGGCCTAGAGGAAGGCATTGGGAAGAAATAAGTAGATGATGGGTTGCTAGAGTGACATAAGCTTAAACCCTAGTTTATGTGTTGCTTCGTAAGGGGCTGATTTGGATCCACTAGTTTCATGCCATGGTTAGGTTTACCTTAATACTTATTTTGTAGTTGCGGATGCTTGCAATAAGGGTTAATCATAAGTGGGATTCTTGTCCAAGAAAGGGTAGTACCCAAGCACCGGTCAACCCACATATCCAATTATCAAAGTACCGAACGCGAATCATATGAGCGTGATGAAAACTAGCTTGACGATAATTCCCATTTGTCCTCAGGAGCGCTTTTCTCATTATAACAAATTGTCCAGGCTTGTCCTTTGCTAAAAAAAGGATTGGGCCACCTTGTTGCGCCTTATTTAATTTCATTTCTTGTTACCCTTTACAAATTATCTTATCACAAAACTATCTGTTACCTACAATTTCAGTGCTTGCAGAGAATACCTTACTAAAAACCGCTTGTCATTTCCTTATGCTCCTCGTTGGGTTCGACACTCTTACTTATCAAAAGAACTACGATAGATCCCCTATACTCGTGGGTCATCAGAGACTCTTTTCTGGCGCCGTTGACGGGGAGTGAATCGCCTTTGGTGAGTGGAACTTGGTAAGGAAACATTTATATAGTGTGCTGAAATTTTATGTCACTTGTTATTATGGAAACTAATCCTTTGAGGGGCTTGTTCGGGGCATCTTCGCCCCGACCAGTAGAGCAAAGATTTGCTCCTCAACCTACTGAAAATATTTACTTTGAGATTCCTTCGAGTATGATAGAGAAACTGCTAGCTAATCCCTTTGCAGGAGATGGAACATTGCATCCCGATTTACACCTTATCTATGTGGATGAAGTTTGTGGATTATTTAAGCTTGCAGGTATTCCCGATGATGTTGTTTAGAGGAAGGTCTTCCCTTTATATTTTAAGGGAGATGCATTGACATGGTATAGGCTATGTGATGATACGTGATCTTGGAACTATAAATGATTGAAATTGGAATTTCACCAGAAGTTCTATCCTATGCATATTGTTCATCGTGATCGTAATTATATATATATATTTTGGCCTCGCGAAGGAGAAAGTATCGCTCAAGCTTGGGGGAGGCTTAAGTCAATGTTATATTCATGCCCCAATCATGAGCTCTCAAGAGAAATGATTATTCAAAAAATTTATGCTCGGCTTTCTCTCAATGATCGCACCATGCTTGATACTTCCTGTGCTGGTTCTTATATGCTGAAGACTACTGAATTCAAGTGGGATTTACTGGAAATAATTAAACGCAACTCTGAAGATTGGGGTTCCGACGATGGTAAGGAGTCAGGTATGACACCTAAGTTTGATTGTGTTAAATCTTTTATGGATTCCAATGCTTTTCGTGGATTTAGCGCTAAATATGGACTTGACTCTAAGATAGTAGCTTCTTTTTGTGAATCTTTTGCTCCTCACGTTGACCTCCCTAAGGAGAAGTGGTTTAAATATAATCCTCCCACTAAAGTAAAAGTAGTTGCACCTATTACAGTTGAAGAAAAGACTATCACTTATAATGATCCTATTGTTCCTACTACTTTTGTTGAGAAACCACCTTTTCCTGTTAGAATAAAGGATCATGCTAAAGCTTCAACTATTGTTCATAAGAGTAATACTAGAACATATACACCTCCTAAGCAAATAAAAGTTGAACCTAGTATTGCTATGGTTAAAGATCTCTTGGATGATAATATAGATGGGCATGTTATTTACTTCTGTGATGAAGCTGCTAATATTGCTAGACTAGATGCTAAGATACATAGACCTGTTGTAGGCATTCCTGTTATTTTTGTTAAAATAGGAGATCATTGTTAGCATGGCTTATGTGATATGGGTGCTAGTGCTAGTGCAATACCTATTTCCCTATATAATGAAATTATGCATGATATCGCACCCGCTGAAATAGAAGGTATTGATGTTACTATTAAGCTTGCCAATAGAGATACTATTTCACCAGTTGGGATTGTTAGAGATGTTGAAGTCTTGTGTGGGAAAGTTAAATATCCTGTTGATTTTCTGGTTCTTGGTTCCCCACAAGATAACTTTTGTCCGATTATATTTGGCAGACCCTTCTTGAATACTGTTAATGCTAGGATTGATTGCAAAAAGAATGTTGTTGCAATTGGCTTAGGGGATGTGTCTCATGAGTTTAATTTCACTAAGTTTCGTAGACAACCTCATGATAAAGAATTGCCTAGTAAGGATAAGATTATTGGTCTTGCTTCTATTGCCGTGCCTCTTACTGATCCGTTAGAACAATATTTGCTAGACCAAGAAAATGATATGTTTATGAATGAAAGAAGGGAAATAGATGAAGTATTCCTTCAACAGGGTCCTATTCTGAAACACAACTTGCCTGTTGAAATCCTAGGGGATCCCCCTCCACCCAAGGGTGATCCCGTGTTTGAGCTCAAACCGTTACCTAATAATCTTAAATATGCTTATATTGATGAAAATAAGATATATCCTGTTATTATTAGTGCTAACCTTTCATAGTATGAAGAGGAAAGATTATTGAAAACTCTGAAGAAGCACCGTGCTGCTATTGGATATACTCTAGATGATCTTAAGGGCATTAGTCCCACTCTATGCCAACACAAAATTAAATTGGACGAAGGTTCCAAACCAGTTAGAGATCATCAACGACAGTTGAATCCTAAGATGAAATAAGTGGTAAGAAAGGACATACTAAAACTCCTTGAGGCAGGTATAATTTATCCCTTTGCTGATAGTGATTGGGTAAGTCATGTCCATTGCATCCCTAAGAAGGGAGGTATTACTGTTGTTCCTAATGATAAAGATGAATTGATTCCGCAAAGAATTATTACAGGTTTTAGAATGGTAATTGATTTCCGTAAATTAAATAAAGCTACTAAGAAAGATCAATACCCTTTACCTTTTATTGATCAAATGCTAGAAAGACTATCCAAACATACACAGTTCTGCTTTCTAGATGGTTATTCTGGTTTCTCTCAAATACCTGTGTCAACGGACAATCAATCAAAAACTACCTTTACTTGCCCTTTCGGTACTTTTGCTTATAGACGTATTCCTTTTGGTTTATGTAATGCACCTGCTACCTTTCAAAGATGCATGATGGCTATATTCTCTGACTTTTGTGAAAAGATTTGTGAGGTATTCATGGATGACTTCTCTGTTTATGGATCCTCTTTTGATGATTGCTTGAGCAACCTTGATCGAGTTTTGCAGAGATGTGAAGACACTAGTCTCGTCTTGAATTGGGAAAAGTGCCACTTTATGGTTAATGAAGGCATTGTCTTGGGGCATAAAATTTCTGAAAGAGGTATTGAAGTTGATAAAGCTAAAGTTGATGCTATTGAAAAGATGCCATGTCCCAAGGACATTAAAGGTATAAGAAGTTTCCTTGGTCATCCCGGTTTTTCTAGGAGGTTCATTAAGGACTTCTCTAAAATCTCTAGGCCTCTGACTAATTTATTGCAAAAAGATATTCCTTTTGTATTTGATGATGATTGTGTAGAAGCATTTGAAATACTTAAGAAAGCTTTGATCACTGCACCTATTGTTCAACCACCTAATTGGAATTTACCCTTTGAAATTATGTGTGATGCTAGTGATTATGCTGTAGGTGTTGTTCTAGGGAAAAGAGTTGATAAGAAATTAAATGTTATCCAGTATGCTAGTAAAACTCTTGACACTGCCCAGAGAAATTATGCTACTACTGAAAAGGAATTCTTAGCAGTTGTGTTTGCTTGTGATAAGTTCAGACCTTATATTGTTGATTCTAAAGTTACTATTCACACTGATCATGCTGCTATTAAATATCTTATGGAAAAGAAAGTTGCTAAACCTAGACTTATTAGATGGGTTCTATTGCTCCAAGAATTTGATTTGCATATTATTGATAGAAAGGGAGCTGAGAACCCCGTTGCAGACAACTTGTCTAGGTTAGAGAATGTTTTTGATGACCCACTACCTATTGATGATAGCTTTCCTGATGAACAATTGGCGGTCATTAATGCTTCTCGTACTGCTCCATGGTATGCTGATTATGCTAATTACATTGTTGCTAAATTTATACCACCTAGTTTCACATACCAGCAAAAGAAAAAGTTCTTTTATGATTTAAGACATTACTTCTGGGATAACCCACACCTTTATAAAGAAGGAGTAGATGGTGTTATTAGACGTTGCATACCTGAGCATGAACAGGAACAGATCCTACGTAAATGTCACTCTGAACCATATGAAGGACACCATGCTGGAGATAGAACTGCACATAAGGTATTGCAATCCGGTTTTTATTGGCCTACTCTCTTCAAAGATGCCCGTAAGTTTGTCTTTTCTTGTGATGAATGTCAAAGAATTGGTAATATTAGTAGACGTCAAGAAATGCCTATGAATTACTCTCCTGTTATTGAACCATTTGATGTTTGGGGCTTTGATTATATTGGACCTTTTCCTGCCTCTAATGGATATACACATATTTTAGTTGTTGTTGATTACATTACTAAGTGGGTAGAAGCTATTCCAACTAGTAATGCTGATCATAACACCTCTATTAAGATGCTTAAAGAAGTTATTCTTCCGAGGTTTGGAGTCCCTAGATATCTCATGACTGATGGTGGTTCACATTTTATTCATGGTGCTTTCCGTAAAATGCTTGCTAAGTATGATGTTAATCATAGAATTGCATCTCCTTATCACCCACAGTCTAGTGGTCAAGTAGAATTGAGCAATAGAGAGCTCAAATTAATTTTTCAAAAGACTGTTAATAGATCTAGAAAGAATTGGTCCAAGAAACTTGATGATGCATTATGGGCCTATAGAACTGCATATAAAAATCATATGGGTATGTCTCCGTATAAGATGGTTTATGGAAAAGCATGTCACTTACTTCTTGAACTTGAACATAAGGCATATTGGGCTATTAAAGAGCTCAACTATGATTTCAAACTTGCCAGTGAGAAGAGGTTATTTGATATTAGCTCACTCGATGAATGGAGAACCCAAGCCTATGAGAATGCCAAGCTGTTCAAAGAAAAGGTTAAAAGATGGCATGACAAAAGGATACAAAAGCGTGACTTTAATGTAGGTGATTATGTGTTGCTATTCAACTCTCATTTAAGATTTTTTGCAGGAAAACTTCTCTCTAAATGGGAAGGTCCTTACATTATCGAGGAGGTCTATCGTTCCGGTGCCATAAAAATCAACAATTTCAAAAGCACGAATCCGAAGGTGGTGAACGGTCAAAGAATCAAACATTATATCTCAGGTAATCCTATAAATGTTGAAACTAATTTTATTGAAATCGTAACCCCGGAGGAATACATAAGGGACACTTTCTAGAACATTTCAGACTCCGAAAAGGAATAGGTATGTGGTACGGTAAGTAAACCGACTCCAAAATAATTCTAATGGAAAATTTTCTTTGTTTTGGAATATTTAAGAATTTAGGAAAGCAAGAAGTAATCCAGGAATGACACGAGGCCTCCACGAGGGTGGAGGGTGCGCCCACCCTTACTGGGCGCGCCCCCCTGCCTCGTGGGCACCTCGTGTGCTCTCCGGACTCCGTTTTCTTGCACATTACTTCTTTTGGTCAGTAAAAATTCATTATATAATCTCCCGAATGTTTTGACCACCGTATCACGCAAAAATCTTCTGTTTTCATTTCGAGCTGTTTTTCTGACAGATCTAGAGCACCATGACGTCTCCAAGCGCTCCCAAGGACAAGTTTTTCGAGAGGGTTATCAACCCCTATATCGCAGTGGTGCTGCAACACCCTCAAACTATTGAGATGCGTGAGGGGGTGCTGCACATCCGTGATGTGGAGGGACCAAGGCGTACCGGGAGCGTGGAGATAAAGCTCGAAGCTATGGAACAGCAAGTTTTCAAGTGCCAAGGGATGGTGGAGCATGGAATCAACGCCAAACAGATGATGATAGCGGAGTTCACCAACAACCACAAGCTGGATGCGAAGAACATTGGGGAGACCATCTTCAAGCTTCATGAGAAAATCGAGCACCTCCAAGCCCAGATCTATGACCTGCAAAACCAAAACTGTGAGTATGAATATAGATTCAAGAGGATGAGGTTGGCTGCAGATTTGAGGATCCCAGAGACTCGATCATCCTTCTATGATGGTGAGCCTATGCCTTGGAAGACGGACGACAAGCCTACATCATCAACAACTCCTTCTTCACCACCTCCGAGAACATAATCACATGGGTATGGGTACTCCCCTTGTTCGATCCCTTGGTAATATCTAGATCTAGTAGAATAAAGTTTTGGTTTGAAGTAGTTTTGAACTTTGCTTTGTGACCTCTTTATGTAATCAAGTCCATGAGCTATATAATAAAGATTAGTGTTGAGTCAAGGGCTTTGCTATCTTGCTATGATCTTGAGAAAATAGAAAGAATAAAAAGAATAAAGAGTTCATATTGATCTTATGGATAGTAATGATTTCACACATAAAGAGTATGAGGCATAAAAGTTGTTGAGAGTTGGCAAACATAGTTTTCGTCATTGTTGAAATTAATAGGAAGTAATAAAGAAAGAGAGGTTTTCACATATAAATATACTATCTTGGACATCTTTTGTAATTGTGAGCACTCATTAAAGTATGACATGCTAAAGAGTTTATGTTGGACAAGGAAGACAACGTAATGGTTTATGTTTTTTCACATCTCAGTTAAAGTATATTGTCATGGATCATTCAAACATGTTGAGCTTGCCTTTCCCCCTCATGCTAGCCAAAAATTCCTTGCACCAAGTAGAGATACTACTTGTGCTTCCAAATATCCTTAAACCCAATTTTGCCATGAGAATCCACCATACCTACCTATGGATTGAGTAAGATCCTTCAAGTAAGTTGTCATGTTGCAAGCAATAAAAAATGCTCTCTAAATATGTATGACTTATTAGTGCGGAGAAAATAAGCTTTATACGATCGTGTGATATGGAAGCAATAAAAGCGACGGACTGCATAATAAAGGTTCATATCACAAGTGGCAATATAAAGTGACGTTCTTTTGCATTAAGATTTTGTGCATCCAACCCTAAAAGCACATGACAACCTCTGCTTCCCTCTGTGAAGGGCCTATCTTTTACTTTATGTCTTTTACTTTATGCAAGAGTCAAGGTGATCTTCACCTTTCCCCTTTTTCATTTTATCCTTTGGCAAGCACCTCGTGTTGGAAAGATCCTGATATATATATCCAATTGGATGTAAGTTAGCATGAACTATTATTGTTGACATCACCCAAAGGTGAATACGTTGGGAGGCGAAATTATAAGCCCCTATCTTTCTCAGTGTCCGATTAAAACTCCATAACCATAAGTATTGCGTGAGAGTTAGCAATTGTAGAAGACTATATGATAGTTGAGTATGTGGACTTGCTGAAAAGCGCTATTCTTGACTCTTTTTGATGTTATGATAAATTGAAATTGCTTCAATGACTGAGATTATAGTTTGTTAGTTCTCAATTAAGTTTCTGAACCATACTTGACATTGTGAATAGATTGTTACTTGAGCATAAGAAATCATGACAAAATCTATATATGTTGTTGTTATAAGAATGATCATGATGCCCTCATGTCCGCATTTTATTTTTATCGACACCTCTATCTCTAAACATGTGGACATATTTTTCGATATCGGCTTCCGCTTGAGGACAAGCGAGGTCTAAGCTTGGGGGAGTTGATACGTCCATTTTGCATCATGCTTTTATATCAATATTTATTGCATTATGGGTTGTTATTACACATTATGTCACAATACTTATGGCTATTCTCCATTATTTTACAAGGCTTATCATGAAGAGGGAGAATGCCAGCAGCTGGGATTTTGGCTGGAAAAGGAGCAAATATTGGAAACCTATTCTGCACAGCTCCAAAAGTCCTGAAACTCCACGTAAGTTATTTTGAAATTAATAAGAATAATTGAGCAAAGAAAGTACCAGAGGGGGCCCATACCCTGGCCACAAGGGTGGGGGGCGCGGCCACCCCTACTGGGTGCGCCCCCCTGTCTCGTGGGTCCCCTGGTGGCCCTCTGGTGCCCATCTTCTGCTATATGAAGGCTTTTACCCTGGAAAAAAATCATAAGCAAGCTCATGGGACGAAACTCCGCCGCCACGAGGCGGAACCTTGGCGGAACCAATCTAGGGCTCCGGCGGAGCTGTTCTGCCGGGGAAACTTCCCTCCGGGAGGGGGAAATCATCACCATCGTCATGACCAACGATCCTCTCATCGGGAGGGGGTCAATCTCCATCAACATCTTCACTAGCACCATCTCCTCTCAAAACCCTAGTTCATCTCTTGTATCCAATCTTGTATCAAAACCACAAATTGGTACCTGTGGGTTGCTAGTAGTGTTGATTACTCCTTGTAGTTGATGCTAATTGGTTTACTTGGTGGAAGATCATATGTTCAGATCCTTAATTCATATTAATACTCCTCTGATCATGAACATGAATATTCTTTGTGAGTAGTTACGTTTGTTCCTGAGGACATGGGTGAAGTCTTGCTATTAGTAGTCATGTGAATTTCGTATTCGTTCGATATTTTGATGAGATGTATGTTGTCTCTCCTCTAGTGGTGTTATGTGAACGTCGACTACATGACACTTCACCATTATTTGGCGCTAGAGGAAGGCATTGGGAAGTAATAAGTAGATGATGGGTTGCTAGAGTTACATAAGCTTAAACCCTAGTTTATGTGTTGCTTCGTAAGGGGCTGATTTGGATCCACTAGTTTCATGCTATGGTTAGGTTTACCTTAATACTTCTTTTGTAGTTGTGGATGCTTGCAATAGGGGTTAATCATAAGTGGGATGCTTGTCCAAGAAAGGGCAGTACCCAAGCACCGGTCCACCCACATATCAAATTATCAAAGTACCGAACGCGAATCATATGAGCGTGATGAAAACTAGCTTGACGATAATTCCCATGTGTCCTCGAGAGCGCTTTTCTCATTATAAGAAATTGTCCAGGCTTGTCCTTTGCTACAAAAAGGATCGGGCCACCTTGCTGCACCTTATTTACTTTCATTGCTTGTTACCCTTTACAAATTATCTTATCACAAAACTATCTGTTACCTACAATTTCAGTGCTTGCAGAGAATACCTTACTGAAAACCGCTTGTCATTTCCTTCTGCTCCTCGTTGGGTTCGACACTCTTACTTATCGATAGGACTATGATAGATCCCCTATACTTGTGGGTCATCATCCGGGGTGTGGCTTTTTGCTACTGACCTTGTTGTGACTGCAGGAGGAGGGCAGCAGCAGGAGGAGCCACCAAGGGCCACCCCCACCACGCCGCCCCAAAAGACCACACCACCCCAAGGGGTGTCCCCGGCAAGGGCGGCAGACACCGAGCCCATGCGCACGGAGGAGGAGGAGGTAGACTTGGGCATTGGTGGCCCCTGATAGCCCACAAGTATACGGGATAGTTGTAGCCTCTTTCGATAAGTAAAAGTGTCGAACCCAATGAGGAGCTAAAGGTAGAGCAAATACTCTCTCAAGTCCTATCAGCCACTGATACGACTCTACGCACGCTTGACGTTTGCTTTACCTAGAACAAGTATGAAACTAGAAGTACTTTGTAGGAGTTGTTGGATAGGTTTGGAAGATAATAAAGAACACGTAAAAAGAAAGTAGGGGCTGTTTAGATAAAGATGCAATAAAGTAAATATAGCGAGTGTGGAAAAGTGGTGGTAGGAGTAGTGGGATTGTCCCTAAGCAATTGGCTACTTTACTAGACCGATAGCAAGTTTTATGTGGGAGAGGCCACTGCTAGCATGTCATCCCTAACTTGGAATTCTATGCACTTATGATTGGAACTATGAGCAAGCATCCGCAACTACTAACGTTCATTAAGGTAAAACCCAACCATAGCATTAAGATATATTGGTCCCCCTTCAATCCCGTATGCATCAATTTCTATGGTAGGTTGAAGCTTCTGTCACTCTAGCCCTCCAATACATAGTCCTATTAACATACAACTAACCCTAAGGTGTGATCCACGCACGTGCTCATATGATGGGCACAAAAGGACAGCAACATAACCACAAGCAAATTAAATCAATCATAGCAATTCATCAACCACCTATAGGACAACGAAAATCTACTCAGACATCATAGGATGGCAACACATCATTGGAAAATAATAAGAAGCATAAAGCACCATGTTCAAGTAGAGGGTACAGCGGGTTGCGGGAGAGTGGACGGCTGTAGATAGAGGGGGAAGGTGATGGAGATGTTGGTGAAGATGGCGGAGGTGTTGGTGAAGATCGCGGTGATGATGATGGCCCCCGGCGGCGTTCCGGTGCCCCCGGGAGCAAGGGGGAGAGAGCCCCCCTTCTTCTTCTTCTTCCTTGACCTCCTCCCTAGATGGGAGAAGGGTTTCCCCTCTGGTCCTTGGCTCCCATGGCGTGGGAGGGGCGAGAGCCCCTCTGAGATTGGATCTATCTCTCTGTTTCTGCGTTCCTAGATTCTGCCCCTTCACCGTTTCTTTTATATCCGGAGATCCGTAACTCCGATTGGGGTGAATCTTTCACCCAGATTTTTCTCATAAAATTAGCTTTCTTGCGGCAAACGAAGAGCGTCAACTACCTTACGGGTGGCCCATGAGAGTGCCAGGCGCGCCCAGGGGGGAGGGCGCGTCCCCCTCTCTCGTGGCCACCTCGGACACCGTTTCGCGTTGATTCTTCCTCCGGAAAATCCCAAATATTCCAAAATAATTCTCCGTCCGTTTTTATCCCGTTTGGATTCCGTTTGATATTGGGTTTCTGCGAAACAAAAAAATGCAACAAACAGGAATTGGCACAGGGCACTGGATCAATATGTTAGTCCCAAAAAATAGTATAAAAAGTTGCCAAAACTATATGAAAGTTGAATAATATTGGCATGGAACAATAAAAAATTATAGATACGACGGAGACATATCAGCATCCCCAAGCTTAATTCCTGCTCATCCTCGAGTAGGTAAATGATAAAAAAAGATAATTTTTGATGTGGAATGCTACATAGCATAATCTTGATCATATGTCTAATCATGGCATGAATATTAAGACACAAGTGATTCAAAGCAATAGTCTATCATTTGACATAAAAACAATAATACTTAGGGCATCCCAACAAACAATCATGTCTTTCAAAATATCAATGCTTCAGAAAGTTATCCCTACAAAATCATATAGTCTTGTATGCTCCTGTTTCTTAACACAAGGTACCCCTCATGCCTATCCTGGTGTCAGCCAAGCAATTGTTTCATACTTTAGTATTCTCAAACTTTTTCAACCTTCACGCAATACATGAGCGTGAGCCATGGATATAGCACTATGGGTGGAATAGAATATGATAGTAGAGGTTATGTGGAGAAGACAAAAAGGGAGAAAGTCTCACATCGACGCGGCTAATCAACGGGCTATGGAGATGCCCATAAATTGATGTCAATGCAAGGAGTAGGGATTGCCATGCAACGTATGCACTAAGAGCTATAAATGTATGAAAGCTCAACAAAAGAAAATAAGTGGGTGTGCATCCAACTTGCTTGCTCATGAAGACCTAGGGCATTTGAGGAAGCCCATCGTTGGAATATACAAGCCAAGTTCTATAATGAAAATTCCCACTAGTATATGAAAGTGACAACATAGGAGACAATCTATACGAAGAACATGGTGCTACTCTGAAGCACAAGTGTGGTAAAAGTATAGTAACATTGCCCCTTTTCTTTTTCCTTTTTTTCTTTTTTTCTTTTTTTTCTTTTTGGGTGGGCTTCTTTGGCCCCCTTTTTTATTTAGGCTTCTTTGGCCTTTCCTTTTTGTTTCATGGGGCAATGCTCTATACTGATGACCATCACACTTTTATTTACTTGCAACTCAATATTACAACTCGATACTAGAACAAAGATATGACTCTATATGAATGCTTCCGGCGGTGTACCGGAATGTGCAATGATCTAGCGTAGCAATGACATCAAAAAACTGACAAGCCATGAAAACATCATGCTAGCTATCTTACGATCATGCAAAGCAATATGACAATGAATGCTCAAGTCATGTATATGATGATGATGGAAGTTGCATGGAAATATATCTCGGAATGGCTATGGAAATGCCATGATAGGTAGGTATGGTGGCTGTTTTGAGGAAGATGTAAGGAGGTTTATGTGTGATAGAGCGTATCATATCACGGGGTTTGGATGCACCGGCGAAGTTTGCACCAACTCTCGAGGTGAGAAAGGGCAATGCACGGTACCGAAGAGGCTAGCAATGATGGAAGGGTGAGAGTGCGTATAATCCATGGACTCAACATTAGTCATAAAGAACTCACATACTTATTGCAAAAATTTATTAGTCATTGAAACAAAGTACTATGCACAAGCTCCTAGGGGGGAGGTTGGTAGGAGTTAACCATTGCGCGCCCCCTACCTTCACGCAAAGATAAATAATCAAAATACAATGCGCGCCAATTTGGTTACATAGTTTATAGACCATACGTGCATGCTTCGGGAATCACAAACCTTAACACCAACATCCTTACTAAACACAACCATCTACTAGTACCTCCCACATATTATCATCACTATATCGCAAAACTATTGCAAGGAATCAAACATATCATATTCAGTGATCCACAAGTTTTATGTAGGATTTTATGACTAACCATGTGATTGACCAATTCCTGTCATCTCTCTAAATAGATATAAGTGAAGCAAGAGAGTTTAATTATTTCTACAAAAGATATGCCCACGCTCTAACAAATATAAGTGAAGCAAAAGAGCATTCTACAAATGGTGGTTTCCTATGTGAAGAGAAACACGCAATCCAAACTTCAAATGATATAAGTGAAGCACATGAAGCATTCTATAAAGCCATACTCAAAATATTTAAGTGAAGTGCAATGAGCATTCTATAAATCAACCAAGGACTATCTCATACCAGCATGGTGCATAAAAATAAAAATGAAAACTAAATGCAAAAGACGCTCCAAGACTTGCACATATCGCATGAACGAAACGAATACGAAAACATACCGATACTTGTTGAAGAAAGAGGGGATGCCTTCCGGGGCATCCCCATGCTTAGAAGCTTGAGTCTCCTTGAATATTTACTTGTGGTGCCTCGGGCATCCCCAAGCTTGAGCTCTTGCCTCTGTTCCTTTTCCTCATATCGAGACATCCTCGGTTAGACACTTCATCCACACAAAACTTCAACAGAAAACTCGGTAAGGTCCGTTAGTACAATAAAGCAAATCACTACTATAGGTACTGTTGAAAACCAATTCATATTTTTTTGCATTGTGCCTACTGTAATATATCTTTTCCATGGCTTAATCCACTAATATAAATTGATAGATTCATCAAAACAAGCAAACTATGCATCAAAAACAGAATCTGTCAAAAACAGAACAGTCTGTAGCAATCTGAACACCCACCATACTTCTGTACCCCAACAATTCTACCAAAATTAGGAAAAATAAAAAAGTTGTATATAAATACAGTGCAAAAAGAATCAGAACCAAATGACATTCCAGTTAAAAATGTAAAATCACGCACTACAGCCAAAGTTTCTGTCCTGCACCGTACAAACCAACAAGCTTTGTAAACATCCTAAAGGCAAACCTTGGCACATTATTTTCATAATACAATGGAATTGTACAAGGGGATAATTATTTTTGATGAAAAGTTTCTGTAGTTAAGATTCACAAAGTTTTCGTGAGCATGAACAAAGTTCAAGGAGCTCTCCCACTTCAACAATGCTTGTCTCTCTCACTTTCACTTCCCTTTTTGAAAAGTTTTGAGTTCCCCTCTTTATTTTTTTGTTTTTAAACTATATAAAAGCACTCAACAGAAATAAATGACTCTCTAAAACTTCTGGGTTGTATCCCTGGCAGCGCTTTCTTTAAAGCCATTAAGCTAGGCATATAGTGCTCAAGTAATGGATCCACCCGGATCCCAAGGTATATCAAAGCCAATTTTAAGTAAAAATGATTCGTAATTTAGTAGTGAGCACAAAGTAACATATATCAAGCAACAACGAAGTCTAACTCTCTTCCTATGCATCGGCATGTCATAAAAGAACAATTCATGCACACATAGTAAAGGCCAATGCATAGTATAAACAGTTTCTTGCAATTTTATCATATTGGAAACATAGAGAGGTGGAGATATAGTTCCTCTCTCATAATAATTGCAAGTAGGAGCAGCAAGCACATGCATATCACATTCATCAAAATTATCATGTGCAATGATAAAAGGCAACCCAGCAATATAATCCTTAATAAGCACAAACTTCTCCGATGTAGTGTAGTTGGGAGAATTCAAAAAGATAATAGGACTATCATGCGTGGGTGCAATAGCAACAATTTCATGTTTAACATAAGGAACTATAGCAAGTTCATCTCCATAAGCATAATTCATATTGGCATCTTGGCCACAAGCATAGCAAGCATCATCAAAAAGGGATATTTCAAACAAATTCAAGGGATCATAGCAATCATCATAGCAATCATCCTTCAGTAAGCATGAAGGGGAATTAAACAATGTATGAGTTGAAGAGTTACTCTCATTAGAAGGTGGGCACGGGTGATCAATCCGCTCTTCCTCCTTTTGTTCTTCGCTCTCCTCATCATCTTTTTCATCCAATGAGCTCACAGTTTCATCAATTTCTTCTTCCATAGCTTCCTGCAAAATATTAGTCTCTTCTTGGACAGCGGAGACTTTCTCAATAAATGCATTAATATTGTAATTGTATTCATAATTTTCATAGCAATATCTAAGTATAGCAATATTTTCAGGCATATAAACATCATCATCAAAAGCTTCATACTTTTCAAACAAAGATTCAATTTCATAAGAAGCCTTAAAAGCAATAAATTCTTCAATTTGTTCAACATCATAGTAATCATATATACCATTAGCATAAGAAGCTAAGGTTTCATTATCATTAAATTTGCATGAAAAGGGAAGGTGTGAAGCCTTCATCCTAGAGCAACAAGTAATATCATATCTCAAGCATAGATCCCGAGCATACCAACGCAACATATTAATTTGATCCCATAATAGTTTCCCTTTTTGTGTCAAGCGATAATCCCTAAAGTATTCACGTTGAACCCACGTGTCTCCCATTATAAAGTTGAGTTGGGTTTTCTCAGGATTATCACAGTAGTACAAAATATTTCTCACATGATGATCATCGAGGGTTTTAGGAGTTACCCCATCTCCATGAGTAGCAAGTACACCTAATTTTTTTGGTATTTCGTGTTCCATATCCATAACTAAAGATAGAGAACAACTTAGAACAGCAAATAAAAATTACTTAGTGATAAAGCAAACAAGCACACACGAGAATATTCACCCCACGCTATGACTCCCCGGCAACGGCGCCAGAAAGGTCTTGATAGCCCGCAAGTATACGGGATAGTTGTAGCCTCTTTCGATAAGTAAAAGTGTCGAACCCAACGAGGAGCTAAAGGTAGAACAAATACTCTCTCAAGTCCTATCGGCCACTGATACGACTCTACGCACGCTTGACGTTCGCTTTACCTAGAACAAGTATGAAACTAGAAGTACTTTGTAGGAGTTGTTGGATAGGTTTGCAAGATAATAAAGAACATGTAAAAAGAAAGTAGGGGCTGTTTAGATAAATATGCAATAAAGTAAATATAGCGAGTGTGGAAAAGTGGTGGTAGGAGTAGTGGGATTGTCCCTAAGCAATTGGCTACTTTACTAGACCGATAGCAAGTTTTATGTGGGAGAGGCCACTGCAAGCATGTCATCCCTGACTTGGAATTCTATGCACTTATGATTGGAACTATTAGCAAGCATCCGCAACTACTAATGTTCATTAAGGTAAAACCCAACCATAGCATTAAGATATATTTGTCCCCCTTCAATCCCGTATGCATCAATTTCTATGCTAGGTTGAAGCTTCTGTCACTCTAGCCCTCCAATACATAGTCATGTCAACATACAACTAACCCTAAGGTGTGATCCACGCGCGCGCTCATATGATGGGCACCAAAGGACAGCAACATAACCACAAGCAAATTAAATCAATCATAGCAATTCATCAACCACCAATAGGACAACGAAAATCTACTCAGACATCATAGGATGGCAACACATCATTGGAAAATAATATGAAGCATAAAGCACCATGTTCAAGTAGAGGGTACAGTGGGTTGCAGGAGAGTGGACGGCTGTAGATAGAGGGGGAAGCTAATGGATATGTTGGTGAAGATGGCGGAGGTGTTGGTGAAGATCGCGGTGATGATGATGGCCCCCAGCGGCGTTCCGGCGCCACTAGAAGCAAGAGGGAGAGAGCCCCCTTCTTCTTCTTCTTCCTTAACCCCTCCCTAGATGGGAGAAGGGTTTCCCCTCTGGTCCTTCACTCCCATGGCGTGGGAGGGGCGACAGCCCCTCCGAGATTGGATCTATCTCTCTGTTTCTGCGTTCCCAGATTCTTCCCCTTCACCGTTTCTTTTATATCCGGAGATCCGTAACTCCGATTGGGGTGAATCTTTCGCCCAGATTTTTCTCATAAAATTAGCTTCCTTGCAGAAAAAGAAGAGCGTCGACCGCCTTACAGGTGGCCCACGAGAGTGCCAGGCGCGCCCAGGGGGAGGGCGCGCCCCCTGTCTCGTGGCCACCTCGGACACCGTTTCGCATTGATTCTTCCTCCGGAAAATCCAAAATATTCCAAAATAATTCTCTGTCCACTTTTATCCCGTTTTGATTCCGTTTGATATTGGGTTTTTGCGAAACATAAAACATGCAACAAATAGGAACTGGCACTGGGCACTGGATCAATATGTTAGTCCCAAAAAATAGTATAAAAAGTTGCCAAAAGTATATGAAAGTTGAATAATGTTGGCATGGAACAATCAAAAATTATAGATACAACGGAGACGTATCAGCCCCGTCCCGGCAACAGATGTTGGCGGGGAGGGGGCCACTTCTTCTCAGCCTAGCACGGGTGAGTCACCTGATTTTCCTTACTCTTCTTCTTTTTTTGAATCTTGATCTTGGCTCTGCCTCATTTTCTCTTTCGGCATCCAGACCCCCCCCCCCCCCCCCGCGGACTAGGAGGGCACTAACACCATCATCACGGAGGTCGCCGCGGACGCCGTGGCCGAGGCCGACAAGGTCGCCGCCGAGGAGGCTGCCGAGACCACAGCCGTGGATGCCGCCAAGGGGCTTGCCAGAGAGACCGGCGAGGTTGCTGCTGAGGAGGTCGGCAAGGGTGTTGCCGAGGAGGCCGATAAGGGTGCTGCCGAGGAGACCGGCAAGGCCGCTGCCGGGGAGGCCGGCAAGGCCGCTGCCGAGGAGGAGGTGGTTGACGACCAACCCTCCTCATCCGCTGCCTCCGACTCAGGCAAATATCTGAAGGTGGGTGACGACTTGTTCATCCACCTCCCAGAGACGGCGAGCACTAGGGCGCTGGCCGAGGGGGAGGTGTTTGATGACGAAGTGCTCGCCGCCGCCGGGTTCGAGATCCTCGAGGAACCGAGCGCCGGTGGCAGTGGCACCCAGGAGGAGCAGCTTCTTCGGGCCATGGGTGCCAGCTTCTGGAAGCTGCAGGCACTCCATCGCGCCCGCCTGTAGAAGGCGAAGTCCAGGGAGGCGGTGGCGGGCAAAGCGGAGGCAGACTTCGGGAAGCGCGTCGCCAAGGTGCAGGCCTGGTTCCACTAGGCCCATGAGGAGCTGAAGGCCGCCCAAGGCCAGCTGACGGAGCGCGAGCTGGAGCTTCTCCTGAAGCAGGCCGATATCAAGAAAGCCCAGGAGGCGGCGAGGGAAGAGGCCTCCAAGGCCGAGGCCGCCCGATCCCAGCGCCAGGCCGAGCTGGACTCTCTGGAGGAGGACCTCGTCGCCATGAGGCGGCGCTCGCTGCCACACTCCACGGCAAGGACGAGGAGGTCGAGAAGCTTGCCGCGGCGCGGACCCGGGAGCTGGAGCATAAGCACAAGGAAGCGCTCGATGCCCAAGCTCTGGCCCACGGCAACAAGGTGAAGGAGCTGGAGGTGGAGCGGGATGGCCTGAAGAAAAGGACCGAGGAGCTGGCGAAGGAGAGGGATACGGCCAATTGCGCCTTGACGGTGGCGCAGGACGACATCCTCGCCAAGGCCGAGCAGCTCTCGCGCGACCAACGACTCCATCAAGGACCTGAATCTGAAGCTGGAGGGTCTTGAGAAGACGCTTTTGGAGGCCAAAGCCCGGGAGGAGGCCCTGACCAAGGGCCTCGAGACGGAGAAGCAGTTGCGGAAGGACGATGCCGCCACTCACGAGGATTTCATGAATGACGTGAACCTTTGGATCAGCCGCCTCGTCGACGTCACCAACAGGACCACCGAGAAGCTGGCTGACATGGGGATGCCGTACATGAGGTACACCTCGAAGACGAACGTGAGCCCCAACGCCAGGCTGACCCTATTCTTCGAGGGCGTCCTTGGAGCCTTGGAACGATTCAACTCCAACTGGGCGAGCTCCCTGGCCAGCGAGGCCCAGATACTTTGCCGGGCGCCATGACCAAGGTCCTCACCAAGCTGGCATACTGGAACCCCAACCTTGACTTCGACACCGCACTGGATAGCTTACCGGATGATGCAGACCTCACGGTGCTCAAGGAGCGTAACGAGCCCATCATCAGCCGCGTCGGCGGAATTCAGAGGGTAGAGGGCCAGCGCCAGGATTAGGCACCCCGCTTCTTGTTGCCACCGTAGGTTCACGACCAAGAAGATTCATATCTTTAGTTAGAACCGCAGCAACAATTGATGTAATATAACTCTTCAATGTTTTAAATTGATGCATGTTATTTCCCTGTTCAACCCTCCTTGTATGTCCACCCTACGCCAACTGGGCAGGCTTGCCAGCGCGTAAACCCAAATCGTAGTGCTTCGAAGGACGGATCCTTTAGCGGCCGGCAGGGTGTGCTTGCCGCTGTGCGAACCACCTTGCCATTCTCAGCGCGGCCGCTCGAACTGTCGAGAGGACTCGAGACAGAGCGAGAGCATTGCCAATAGCGGAAGACCACCCTGCCGTTCTCTACGCAGCCGCTCGATCTGTTGAGCGGACTAGAAACAGACCAAGGGCGTTGCCAATAATGGAAGGGCCCCACTACATGCAGGTTTCTTATACAAAGGAAAGATCTCCGAGGAGGATAACCTTATATAAAAAAGGAATTACTCAGAGTTTTTGCATGACTTATCTTTCTTGTCGTCGCGCGAACGCTTGCTGCATCAGCTGACGGTGCTGCTTGCTTGGTCGCCTTCTTCCTTGGAAGCCATGGCGACACAAAACCTGCTGGGCTGACGGCCGAACCAGATTCTCACTACTGCGCGCCCCTACCTGGTGCGCCAAAGATGTCGGTGGAAACGACACCTATGGGATTATGGGAATCCCTACTACGGTTGCGAGGCGCGGGGTCGTGAGAAGAGCTGGATCAGCAATCAGCACAAGCTCTCGGGTCGTTTACCCAGGTTCGGGCCACGAGGATGCGTAATACCCTAGTCCTGCTTTGGTGTGTATATCTGTGTTCTTGGAGTTCTTGAGCTAGCTACGATGAGTGTAACTTGTCCAAGGGTCTAAATCCTTCTCCTAGATGCCTCAGGCCTCCTTTTATAGCCAAGGGGATCGCCACAGTGGCACACAGGAGGTGGCGCCGGTGTACTGTGGCTAAGCTTATCGCTTAGCCATTATGGGACAAGACACATTTAATGCGCCTCTTAGGTGTCCCCCTCACTTTACCGCCACCTCGCCCTGCTTCGACACGCGCCCGGGCCAGCGAGGCGGTCGGCGCCATGTAGGCTGGCAGGCTGCTAAGGTGGCGCGGTGGTAGTGAAGGAAATATGCCCTAGAGGCAATAATAAAGTTATTATTTATTTCCTTATTTCATGATAAATGTTTATTATTCATGCTAGAATTGTAATAACCGGAAACATAATACATGTGTGAATACATAGACAAACATAGTGTCACTAGTATGCCTCTACTTGACTAGCTCGTTAATCAAAGATGGTTAAGTTTCCTAACCATAGACATGAGTTGTCATTTGATTAACGGGATCACATCATTAGGAGAATGATGTGATTGACTTGACCCATTCCGTTAGCTTAGCACTTGATTGTTTAGTATGTTGCTATTGCTTTCTTCATGACTTACACATATTCCTATGACTATTAGATTACGCAACTCCCGTTTACCGGAGGAACACTTTGTGTGCTACCAAATGTCACAATATAACTGAGTGATTATAAAGGTGCTCTACAGGTGTCTCCGAAGGTACTTGTTGAGTTTGCGTATTTCGAGATTAGGATTTGTCACTCCGATTGTCGGAGAGGTATCTCTGGGCCCTCTCGGTAATGCACATCATTATAAGCCTTGCAAGCAATGTGACTAATGAGTTACTTGTGGGATGATGCATTATGGAACGAGTAAAGAGACCTGCCGGTAACGAGATTGAACTAGGTATTGAGATACCGACGATCGAATCTCGGGCAAGTAACATACCGATGACAAAGGGAACAACATATGTAGTTATGTAGTTTGACCGATAAAGATCTTCATAGAATATGTGGGAACCAATATGAGCATCCAGGTTCTGCTATTGGTTATTGACCGGAAACGTGTCTCGGTCATGTCTACATAGTTCTCGAACCCGTAGGGTCCGCACGGTTAAAGTTCGGTGACGATCGGTATTATGAGTTTTTGTGTTTTGATGTACCGAGGATAGTTCGGAGTCCCGGATGTGATCACGGACATGACGAGGAATATCGAAATGGTCAAGTGTTAAGATTGATATATTGGAAGGTTATATTCGGACACCATATGAGTTCCGGGGGTTATCGGATAAATACGGGAGAACCGGGAGGTTACCGAAACCTCCCGGGGGGTTATTGGGCCTCATGGGCCCAAGTGAAGGAAGAGGAGAGGCGGCCAGCTAGGGGCGCACGGCCCCCCTAGCCCAAACTGAATTGGACTAGGGCCCCCCTTCCTTCTTCTTCTCCTCCCCTTCCTTCCCCTCTCCTACTTGGACTAGGAAACAGGGAGGAATCCTACTTGGAGTATGATTGCCCCCCTTGGGCGGGCCTCCTCCTCCATGGCCGCCCCTCCTCCTCTCCCTCCTTTATATACGGGGGCAGGGGGCACCTCTAGACACAAAAATTGATCTCTTGATCTCTTAGCCGTGTGCGGTGCCCCCCTCCATCAGATTCCACCTCGGTAATATCATAGCGGTGCTTAGGCGAAGCCCTGCGTCGGTAGCATCATCAACACCGTCATCACACCATCGTGCTGACGGAACTCTCCCGCAAAGCTCTACTGGATCGGAGTTCGTGGGACGTCATCGAGCTGAACGTGTGCTGAACTCGGAGGTGTCATACGTTTGGTACTTGATCGGTCGGATCGTGAAGACGTACGACTACATCAACCGCGTTGTGCTAATGCTTCCGCTTTCGGTCTACGAGGGTACGTGGACAACCCTCTCCCCTCTCGTTGCTATGCATCACCATGATCTTGCGTGTGTGTAGGAATTTTTTTAAAATTACTACGTTCTCCAACAGTGGTATCAGAGCCAGGTTTTATGCGTAGGTGTTATATGCACGAGTAGAACACAAGTGAGTTGTGGGCGATACAAGTCATACTGCTTACCAGCATGTCATACTTTGGTTCGGCGGTATTGTTGGATGAAGCGGCCCGGACCGACAATATGCGTACGCTTACGCGAGACTGGTTCTACCGACGTGCTTTGCACATAGGTGGCTGGCGGGTGTCAGTTTCTCCAACTTTAGTTGAACCGAGTGTGGCTACACCCGGTCCTTGAGAAGGTCAAAACAACACTAACTTGACGAACTATCGTTGTGGTTTTGATGTGTAAGTAAGAACGGTTCTTGCTCAGCTCGTAGCAGCTGTCGGCGTTCTGGGAAGGGGGGGTCCCCAGACTTGCCTACCAACGGTCTGTGGCGTGGATCAAGTGGTGACCCAGTACGGCCCATCTTCATCAGCACAAGACTCAAGATCCTCGCGAGGGGCCAAGCCTCGCGGGGCGGACGACACAAGGATTCCTCAGGGACGGTCTTGCCAGGCAGGCTTGCGAGGAGGCGGAGAGATCAAGGCAGGGTACCTCGCGAGGTGCTCGTGACGCAAGCCATGACGATCAAGACCAGGCGGGCGTTGGCCTGTGCAGTGTCCTTGTTTCCTCTTTGGTGCAAAGGGGGCAAGCACAGGCGCGGAGTACCAAGGCATCAGGCAAAGGTTGCCATTTCAGTGCAACGAGACAAAGACCAGCAGAGCGGCAGGATGGAGGTCACCATGGAGCCCAAGACGGCATCATCGCCAGTGCTTTTGGCAGCCGAAGACCAACTTTAGTCAGGATAACTTGTACTAGATGTTCCCCTTCAAAATGGCCGTTGTTGGCACCCTTCCCGCTCAATATTTGGAAAGAGGACCAAGGCCTCTATAAATAGAGCTAGACACCACAGAGTAGGGGGATCGGGTCGAGTGCTCGTTAGAGAGAGAGAGAGAGAGAGAGAGAGAGACAGAGAGAGAGAGAGAGAGAGAGAGAGAGAGAGACGACCGAACTCACCCAAGCAGTTCATCGCACCAGCTCAAGAACACCTCTCGCGAGGCTGTTCTTCCCTTGTACTATTCATCATCAGCCCCAGAGGCAATCCACCACACCACACACTAGAGTAGGGTATTACACCACAACGGTGGCCCGAACCAGTATAAATCTTGTGTCCCTCGTGTCGTTCATCGTTTTCAGCTTAGATCTCATGAGGCGATTAGACGTAGATCGATAGGGGAGAGATCTTCGTGCGCACCCTAGAGTTCAAACCTTAAGGGTCTGCCGGAACCCCACATCCGACATTTGGCGCACCAGGTAGGGGTGCGCCGGAATCTTTCTTCCGCTGTTTCGTGTTCGATCTTCCGTCGTGTCCATGGCTGACGCTCGCCAGGCTCACGCCGAGCGCCGGGCTGCTCTCGTCGCCCGCGTCGCCCAGACGACTCCCGTCGGTGGGTGTCCCCGTCGTTCCCCATCGCCTGCCGCCAACGCCGCCACCGGCCCGGCGGGGAACGAGCAGCAGGCCTCGTCTCTGCATCCTTCGGTGCGGCGGGAAGGCCGCACCGCCACCCCGTCGCTGACTCCAGCCGGTTCGTCGTCCCACGCCCGTCGCGCCCCCACAGACGTGCACGTCGCGTTGCTCCTGGCGCGTGAACTCCTGCACTACCGTCTCGTCGACGACCTCTACGAGGACTGGCTCGCCCGCATCACCGAGCTCGTCAGCGCTGCAGGGGGCTCTCCTATGTCGTCCCTCTCGCTGCCTCGCCCTCCGTCCTGCGCAGGAGGCACAGATCAGGAGGTGCCTCCGCCACCTCCTCCCCAAGAAGGCGCCCTGGCTTCAAGGCGCGTGGCCCCAGGACGAGATCCACCACGTCCGGCGCTCGCGTGACAAGAAAGGAGCTGCCAAGAGATCCCTCGTCCCCAAGATGGTGCTCGCGTGCTCCCGGCCCCGGTGCGCCATGACCGCATCCCTGCGCCGCCACGTCAAGACCCCGCAATGCTCCAGGCAGCGGCGCGCGGGAATCCCCAGGAGCAAGCCCAGCATCAGCAGAGGGCTCTGGTGGCCACCGCAGGCTACCGCGCCTTCATCCCCGAGCTACGCAGTGTCGCCTGGCCAGGCAAGTTCAAGCCTGACCTGCCTCCTCGCTACGACGGCACTGCAGACCCCGCGGAGTTCCTACAGCTCTATGAGCTGGGCATCGAAGCCGCCAACAGGGACGAAAAGGTCATGGCGAACTGGTTTCCCATGGCACTCAAGGACGGCACCCGCACTTGGCTCCTGAACCTGGCTCCTGGCACGATCTCCTCCTGGGATGAGATGCGCACCCGCTTCATCGCCAACTTCCAGGGCACTCGCGACCGTCCGCCGGCCGTGGGTGACCTACGCCGCATCAAGCAGCAGCCCGGAGAGACCTTGCAGAAGTACATCCAGCGCTTCAACAACGCTCGCCTCAAGATTCCCAGGGTGACCGAGGAGGCCATCATTTTGGCGTTCTCTGATGGCGTCTGCGACATCAAGATGAAGGAGGAGCTGGCGATCCATGAAGATTTGTGTACGTCACTGGAGTTGTTCAATCTGGTGACCAAGTGCGCAAGGGCTGAGGAGGGACGCCTCTCCCTTCTCGAGCTCCCGGCAGCAGACCCAGAAGATAAGAAAGCCAAGGCCAAGGATGTGAAGCGCAAGGGAGCAGCTGTGCTCGCAGCAAAGCCAGACACAAAGTGCGGCAGGGACCAGCCGGAGTCGTCCAAGGGCAGCCGGTACTGTGTGTACCACGATCTCCATACTCACAACACCAACGAATGCCAAGAGCTCAGGGCCGTGCGAGAAGGCCGTGTCGGTCGACGCCCCGAGCACAACGATCGGGGCTACGGCCGAGGCGGAGCAAGAGGTGGAGGACGATGGGACGACCGCGGCCCTCGCCAAGGGTGGCGTGATCGACCTCGCGAGGACCGCTGGTAGGACCAGCCTCGCGAGGGAGCTTGGAGAGATCAACCTCGCGAGGATCACCCGCAAGGCAACGCAGACCTTCCTCCTCTGCCACCACCACCAAGAAGGAATGAAGACCATCATCAGGACGAGGGGGATGGGGGCTTCTAGGAGCCACATGCAATCGCTTGCATCCTGGGCGGCGCTCAGGCCCCAGCCTCACAGCGCATCTTCAAGCAGTTTGCTCGCGAGGTGAATGCAGTGCTCCCCAAGCTTGAGGCCACGCGCCCTCTCAAGTGGTCTGCGTGCGCCATCACGTTGAGCTCAGCGGATCAACTCAAGTGCGCGGCGACGGCCGGTGTCCTCCCAATGCTCCGTTCCCCAGTCATCAGCAATGTGCAAGTCACCAGGACCCTCATTGATGGCGGAGCAGGACTCAACGTTCTATCCGTCGAGACGTTCAACAATCTCCAAGTGCCATATGATCAGCTTCAGCCAACCAGGCCTTTCTTAGGAGTCACTGATGGTTCCACTGTCCCGATAGGGCAGGTCCGCCTTCTTGTCACCTTTGGACAGCGCAACAACTACCGCACCGAGCTCATTGACTTTGACATCGCTCACATTCGTCTGCCATACAATGCCATCCTAGGGTATCCGGCCCTGGCCAAGTTCATTGCAGTGACTCACCATGGCTACAACGTCCTCAAGATGCCAGGAAGTGGTGGGGTCATCACGGTCCCCTGTGAAGAGAAGGATGCGGTGTGCTCCCTCGAGCGCACCTTCCAGGCCACGTCGATCGAGGACCCAGACAGTAAGAGTGGAAACCCCCTGGAGCAGCTCCCAAGAAGAAGAAGACATCACCTGGCTCAAGGCCTTAGGAGGCATGTACGTCCGGAAGCGCCACGTTCGGACACGCGCCTGTCCAAGGGGCGCCACCCTCCATCACATAGGAAGACGCGCCCAGCGCCCTCCTCGGGCAGGGCTCGGGGGCTCTCTCCTGGGGAGCAACCGACTTTGCCAAGATCACGAGGGAGGCGCTTGGGCACCACTTGGAGGCGTGCTTCATGGCACGCTTCCCTCAGGAAGGCGTAAGGAAAAAAAGGACCCAACCCTTAGGAGTTCATCACCAAGGCCGCTCAGGAGTTGGAGGAATCGAGAGTCATGCGCAGCAATCGCCACCTACCTAGCGTAGCTCCCCATCCAGGCGAGGATGGCGGGCTGCGCGTCTGCATCGACTACCCAGGGCTCAATCGAGTTGCTTCTCAGGAGTGCTTCTGGCCTTCACGCGTGGGGCGTTACGCGGGCCCACCACACAGCTTTGTTTGCAATCCCTTCGGCTTGCCGAACGCGGCTGCAGCCCACCAGCGCTTGATGAGAAGCATTCTTGAAGCTCAGGTGGCCAAGCATCGCGCGTTCCTGGAGGAGATGGAGATGGACCTCAGCGAGCCGCCCGGACCTCTTGAGCCTCCTGAGGCTTGGAGTCCCGAGGGCTCGTGAGGATCGGCTTCTTCACCCTGCAGCGCCAGCTGCTCCGACAATCGTTCTGCAACAGTATCAGGTGACTTATTTTCAGTTTTCGTTTCAGCTGGGAGCGCCCCCAGGGCTGCATCATTCCCAGGTCGCGTGGGTCCATCCCTGCGGCATGTATCTGTTTTTCTTATGTCTTCTGCTTACCTTGTTGGGGGCGCCCCTCGGGCTGCATCATACCCAAGCTGCTCGGGCCTGACCCAGTGGCGTTTGCTTTCTCTGCATCCCCCAAGCTTAAACCTTTGCTTGTCCTCAAGCAATTCAGTTGATAAACTGAAAGTGATAAATAAAAACTTTTACAAACTCTGTTTGCTCTTGTTGTTGTAAACATGCAAAGCCAGCATTCAGGTTTCAGCAAATATTATGAACTAACCATACTCACAATAACACTTAGGTCTCACAATTACTCATATCAATAACATAATCAGCTAGCGAGCCATAATAATAAAACTCAGATGACAACACTTTCTCAAAACAATCATAACATGATATAACAAAATGGTATCTCGCTAGCCCTTTCTGAGACCGCAAAACATAAATGTAGAGCACCTTTAAAGATCAAGGACTGGCTAAACATTGTAATTCATGGTAAAATAGATCCAGTCAAGTCATACCCAATATAAACCAATAGTAATGAATGCAAATGACAGTGTGCTCTCCAGCGGGTGCTTTTAATAAGAAGGGTGATGACTCAACATAAAAGTAAAAAGATAGGCCCTTCACAGAGGGAAGTAGAGATTTGTAGAGGTGCCAGAGCTCGATTTTAAAATAGAGATTGAATAACATTTTGAGCGGCATACTTTTGATGTCAACACAACAACTATGAGATTGTATCTTCCATACTACATGCATTATAGGCAGTTCCCAAACAGAATGGTAAAGTTTTGTACTCCCCCAACCACCAACAAGCATCAATCCATGGCTTGCTCGAAACAACGAGTGCCTCCAACTAACAACAGCCCTGGGGGAGTTTTGTTTAATTATTTTGATTTGCTTTGATCTTTTTGGATCATGGGACTGGGCATCCCGGTTACCGGCCCTTTCTCGTGAATGAGGAGCGGAGTCCACTCCTCTTGAGAATAACCCACCTAGCATGGAAGATATAGGCAGCCCTAGTTGAAACATGAGCTGCTCGAGCATACAAAACAGAATTTCATTTGAAGGTTTGGAGTATGGCACATACAAATTTACTTGGAACGGCAGGTAAATACCGCATAAAGGTAGGTATGGTGGACTCATATGGAACAACTTTGGGGTTTAAGTTGTTTGGATGCACAAGCAGTATTCCCGCTTAGTACAGGTGAAGGCTAGCAAAAGACTGGGAAGCGACCAACTGAGAGAGCGACAACAGTCATAAACATGCATTAAAATTAATTTACACCGAGTACAAGCATGAGTAGGATATAATCTACCATGAACATAAATATCATGAAGACTATGTTGATTTGTTTCAATTACATGCGTGAACATGTGCCAAGTCGAGTCACTCAATTCATTCAAAGGAGGATACCATTCCATCATACCACATCATAATCATTCTAATAGCATGTTGGCACGCAAGGTAAACCATTATAACTCATAGCTAATCAAGCATGGCACAAGTAACTATAATCTCTAAATGTCATTGCAAATATGTTTACTTCATAATAGGCTGAATCAGAAACGATGAACTCATCATATTTACAAAAACAAGAGAGGTCGAGTTCATACCAGATTTTCTCATCTCAATAAGTCCATCATATATCGTCATTATTATCTTTCACTTGCATGACCGAACGATGTGTATAATAATAATAGTGCACGTGCATTGGACTAAGCTGGAATCTGCAAGCATTCAACTCAAGATAGAAGACATGGTAATATGGGCTCTAAGTTAAATAAACAATCATGCATATGAGAGCCACTAAACATTTTCAATATGGTCTTCTCGACCCCCAAAGGAAAGAAAAGAAAATAAAACTATTTACACGGGAAAGCTCCCAACAAGTAAGAAGAAGAACGAGAAATATTTTTGGGTTTTCATTTTAATTCTACTACAAGCATGGAAATTAAACTAACTATTTTTTTGGTTTTTCTTAAGGTTTATCAGACACACAAGAAGAAGGCGAGAAAAACAAAATTAAACTAACATGGATAATACAATGAAAGAGTATGAGCACGGACGACTAGAATAGTGTGTGAGCATGAATGTAAAGTCGGTGAGAAATATGTACTCCCCCAAGCTTAGGCTTTTGGCCCAAGTTGGTCTAATACCAAGGACTGCATGGCTGATATCCTTAGTTGTAACTGGGGTCGTACTGAGATGCAGCGGCAACCGCCACTTGAACTGCGGCATGTTGGCGAGCTGCCTCCGCTCTCCCCTCGTGTTCAGCTGCTTCCTCCCTGGTGACAACATATCTTCCTTTTGCCTGATAATCAAAAAGGTGGGGAGCAGGAAGATTAACATGGACGACGTTGCGTCTGTCATACATTACTCGATATTGGAGGAATTGTTCATTCCTCCTAAGAAATTGATGATTGACCATAGCGTCATAATCTAAATAAGCAGGAGGTATAATCATATCCCCTTCTCGTGGGGCTATACCAAGATAATTAGCCACACGGGTTGCATAAATTCCTCCAAATAAATTTCCCTTTCTACTATTATTCTGCAACCTACGTGCAACTATTGCCCCCAAGTTATAACCTTTATATCCTAACACAACACTCTGGAGGACACACAGATCAGGGACACACATGTGACATGCTTCATCTTTACCGTTAATGCATCTACCAATGAAGAGAGCAAAATAATGTATAGCAGGAAAATGAATGCTCCCTATGGTAGCTTGTGCTATGTCCCTAGATTCTCCCATAGTAATACTAGCAAGGAAGTCTCTAAATTCAGATTTGTGAGGATCATTAATATTTCCCCACTGCGGAAGTTTGCAAGCAGTTGTAAAATCCTCTAAGTCCATGGTATAAGATGTATCATAAATATCAAATAGGACACTAGGAGAATTATGTGTACAGTTATATTTAAACCTCCGCACAAAGGACTCAGTCAATTGATAGTACTAAGGACACTTATCTTGTAAGAAGTCCTCCAGCTCAGCATTACGCACATATGCGTAAAATTCCTCCTTAAAGCCTGCTTTGACCATAAAATCGTCGGATGGCCACTCACAAGCTCGTACATCCGCGTCCCTCGGTAATTCAACATCTTGCTCACGTATAGCAATCCTGGGTCCTTTCTTAACCGAGGAACCACCTTGGTACATTCTCCTAGACATAATTCTTTTTCTGACAAATTTCTGAAATTTTAGTAACTTCAAAATAAAAGTGAATAAAACTAAACAAGATTGGTAGCAACTACTCCTACAAGTGCCTAGAGCCTATATCGTACATTAGAATTGCTTCAGACCTCATAAATTCAACATGCAATATCAAGAACATGGTCACCTATGCAGCAAAAATTTGCAATGAATAAAGCACTAGAACAAAAACTAATTGGACCAATGGAGGAGACACATACCAAGCAACAATCTACCAAAGCAGTTTTGTGAATGGAGCTTTGAGCAAGGAGATCGAAAATCACAGCAAAATGAGCTAGAACTCGTGCTTGAGCTGGATGGGGATTTTTTTGGGTAGAAAATGAAGTGTGTGGGTGCTGGCATAAGTGGAGGGGGGCCACCAGGGTCCCACGAGACAGGGGGGCGCGCCCAGGTGGGGTGGGCGCGCCCTCCACTCTCGTGGCCTGATGCTTGGCCCTCCTGCAGTCATTTTAGTGCCTAAAATCCTCAAATATTCCATAAAAATCATACTAAATTTGCAGGGCATTTGGAGCACTTCTATTTTCGGGATATTTTTTAATGCACGGATAATTCAGAAAATAGACGGATAATACTATTTTTGCTTTATTTATTCTAAATAACAGAAAGTAAAAAGAGGGTGCAGAAGGTTGTGCCTTCTAGTTTCATCCATCTCATGATCATTAAAATGAATCCACTAACAAGGTTGATCAAGTCTTGTTAACAAACTCATTCCGAATAGCACGGAACCGGAGAAATTTCGAATAACACTAAGTTACCTCAACGGGGATATGAACATCCCCAATAATAAGAATATCATACTTTTTCTTGACAGTAGGAAGAGGAAATTCAAAACCTCCAATAATGATGAATTGATGCTATGAACTTGAGATTGTTTCCTCGGAAAGTGTACCGTATGCTCATTACCATTAACATGAAAAGTGACATTGTTTGTTGCAATCAATAACAGCCCCTGCAGTGTTCAAAAAAGGTTTACCAAGGATAATCGACATACTATCATCCTCGGGAATATCAAGAATAACAAAGTCCGTTAAGATAGTGACATTTGCAACCACAACAGGCACATCCTCACAAATACCGATAGGTATAGCAGTTGATTTATCGACCATTTGCAAGGATATTTCAGTAGGTGTCAACTTATTCAATTCAAGCCTACGATATAAAGAGAGAGGCATAACACTAACACCGGATCCAAGATCACATAAAGCAGTTCTAACATAATTTCTTTTAATGGAGCATGGTATATTGGTACACCCGGATCTCCAAGTTTCTTTGGTATTCCACCCTTAAAAGTGTAATTAGCAAGCATGGTGGAAATTTTAGCTTCCGGTATCTTTCTTTTATTTGTAACGATATCCTTCATATACTTAGCGTAAGGATTTCCTTTGAGCATATCAGTTAAGCGCATACGTAAGAAGATAGGTCTAATCATTTCAGCAAAGCACTCAAAATCCTCGTCATCCTTTGTCTTGGATGGTTTAGGAGGAAAGGGCATGGGTTTCTGAACCCATGGTTCTCTTTCTCTACCGTGCTTCCTAGCAACAAAATGTCTCTTATTATAACGTTGATTCTTTGATTGTGGGTTATCAAGATCAACAGTAGGTTCAATCTCTACATCATTGTTTTTGCTAGGTTGAGCATCAACATGAACATTATTATTGACATTATCACTAGGTTCATGTTCATCACCTGATTGAGTTTCAGCATCAGAGATAGAAATATCATTGGGATTCTTAGGTGTGTCTACAGTAGGTTCACTAGAAGCATGCAAAGTCCTATCATTTTTCTTTTTCTTCTTTTTAGAAGAACTAGGTGCCTCTAAATTATTTCTCTGAGAATCTTGCTTGATTCTCTTAGGGTGGCCTTTAGGATACAAAGGTTCCTGAGTCATTCTACCAGTTCTAGTAGCCACTCTAACAGCTAAGTCATTTTTATTATTTAATTCATCAAGCAAATCATTTTGAGCTTTAAGTACTTGCTCAGCTTGAGTAGCAACCATAGACGCATATTTGCTAACGAGTTTGAGTTCACCTTTAACTCTATCCATATTATCACTCACGCGTCCTATCTCGAAAGCATTATTCTTTAACTCTCTACCAACATAAGCATTAAAACTTTCTTGTCTAGCCATAAAGTCATAAAATTCATCTAAGCATGGGCTATGAAATTTAGTAGAGGGGGTTTCAACTTTATCGTATCTATAGAGAGAATTTACCTTTACTACCTGTGTCGGGTTATCAAGACAATGTGGTTCTTCAACAGGCGGTATATTAAGACCATGTATTTCTTCAATAGGTGGTAAATTTTTAACATCTTCAACTTTTATACCTTTTTCTTTCAATTATTTCTTTGCCTCTTGCATATCTTCAGGACAGAGAAATAAAACACCTCTCTTCTTTGGAGTGGGTTTAGGAATAGGCTCAGGAGTTGGCTCAATTGGTTCAGGAATTGCCTCAGGAATTGGCTCAGTTAGAATCCAATTATTTTCATTAGTCAACATATTATTCAATAGTAATTCAGCTTCGTCGACTATTATTTCCCTGAAAACACAACCAGCACAACTATCCAAGTAGTCCTTGGAAGCATCGGTTAGTCCATTATAAAAGATATCAAGTATTTCATTTTTTTAAGAGGATGATCGGGCAAAGCATTAAGTAATCGGAGAAGCCTCCCCCAAGCTTGTGGGAGACTCTCTTCTTTGATTTGCACAAAATTATATATTTCCCGCAAGGCAGCTTATTTCTTATGAGCAGGGAAATATTTAGCAGAGAAGTAATAAATCATATCATGGGGACTACGCACACAACCAGGAGCAAGAGAATTATACCAAGTCTTAGCATCACCCTTTAATGAGAATGGAAATATCTTAAGGATATAAAAATAGCGAGATTTATCATCATGAGTAAACAGGGCGGCTATATCATTCAACTTGGTAAGATGTGCCACAACAGTTTCAAATTCAAGGCCATAAAAAGGATCAGATTCAACTAAGGTAATAATCTCAGGATCAACAGAGAATTCATAATCCTTATCAGTAACACAGATAGGTGAAGTAGCAAAAGCAGGGTCAGGTTTCATTCTAGCATTAAGAGACTGCTGCTTCCATTTAGATAATAATTTCTTAAGATCATATCTAACATTGCAAGCAAATATAGGTCTAGCGGCTTCTTCATTCATAACATAACCCTCAGGAACAACAGGCAGTTCATAATCATTGGGAGAATTTTCATCATCACTATCATCAATAATAGCATCTTCAATAATTTCGTTCCCCCTAACTCTAGCAAGTTGTTCATCAAGAAATTCACCCAAGGGCAAAGTAGTATCACACACAGAAGTAGTTTCATCATAAGTATCATGCATAGCAGAAGTTGCATCATCAATAACATGCGACATATCAGAATTCATAGCAATGGCAGGTTTAGGCGTCACAAGTTTACTAATAACAGAAGGAGAATCTAGTGCAGAGCTAGATGGCAGTTCCTTACCTCCCCTCGTAGTTGAGGGCAAAATCTTGGTTTTGTCGTCTTTCAAGTTCTTCATAGTGATCAACAGATATAAATCCCAAGTGACTCAGAGAATAGAGCTATGCTCCCCAGCAACGGCGCCAAAAATTAGTCTTGATAACCCACAAGTGTAGGGGATCGCAACAGCTTTCGAGGGTAAAGTATTCAACCCAATTTTATTGATTCGACACAAGGGGAGCCAAAGAATATTCTTGAGTATTAGCAGTTGAGTTGTCAATTCAACTACACCTGGATAACTTAATATCTGCAGCAAAGTATTTAGTAGCAAAGTAGTATGATAATAAAGGTAACAGTAGCAAAAGTAATGTTTTTGGGTTTTGTAGTGATTGTAACAAAAGCAACGGAAAAGTAAATAAGCGAAGAACAATATGTGAAAAGCTCATAGGCAATGGATCAGTGATGGATAATTATGCTGGATGCGATTCCTCATGTAATAGTTATAACATAGGGTGACACAGAACTAGCTCCAGTTCATCAATGTAATGTAGGCATGTATTCCGTAAATAGTCATACGTGCTTATGGAAAAGAACTTGCATGACATCTTTTGTCCTACCCTCCCGTGGCAGCGGGGTCCTAGCGGAAACTAAGGGATATTAAGGCCTCCTTTTAATAGAGAACCGGAACAAAGCATTAACACATAGTGAATACATGAACTCCTCAAACTACGGTCATCACCGAGAAGTATCCCGATTATTGTCACTTCGGGGTTGTCGGATCATAACACATAATAGGTGACTATAGACTTGCAAGATAGGATCAAGAACACACATATATTCATGAAAACATAATAGGTTCAGATCTGAAATCATGGCACTTGGGCCCTAGTGACAAGCATTAAGCATAGCAAAGTCATAGCAACATCAATCTCAGAACATAGTGGATACTAGGGATCAAACCCTAACAAAACTAACTTGATTACATGGTAAATCTCATCCAACCCATCATAGTCCAGCAAGCCTATGATGGAATTACTAACGCACGGCGGTGAGCATCATGAAATTGGTGATGGAGGATGGTTGATGATGACGACCACGACGAATCCCCCTCTCCGGAGCCCCGAACGGACTCCAGATCAGCCCTCCCAAGAGAGATTAGGGCTTGGCGGCGGCTTCGTATCATAAAACGTGATGAAGCTTTCTCTCTGATTTCTTTTCTCCCCGAACGTGAATATATGGAGTTGGAGTTGAGGTCAGTGGAGGTCCAGGGGTCCACGAGACAGGGGGCGCGCCCAGGGGGAGGGGGCGTGCCCCCCACCCTCGTGGACTGGGTGTGGGCCCCCTGGTCTTGATTCTTTCGCCAGTATTTTTTATATTTTCCAAAAAGTGCCTCTGTGGATTTTCAGGACATTCCGAGAACTTTTCTTTTCTACACGTAAAACAACATCATGGTAGTTCTGTTGAAAACAGCGTCAGTCCGGGTTAGTTTCATTCAAATCATGCAAGTTAGAGTCCAAAACAAGGGCAAAAGTGTTTGGAAAAGTAGATACGTTGGAGACGTATCAATGTCCACGTTGCCGCCCTCCCTCTCCCTGACCGGCTACTCGTCGCCGGCTCCCCCAGTCGTCGCATCAAACTCCGGCGGGGGTGGCGCGGTGTTCAGAGGCGTCACAAGTAGCGGCTCCTGGCGGCGTGCGGCCTCCGCAAGCCGCTCCTTCTCCGCGGCTTCGGCCTCCACCTGCGCCAGCTTCCTCGATGCGGATGTTGTGGCCTTGTCCGCCTCCACCTTCACCAGACGGTCGGCCTCTTTCTCACGCGCCTCCCGCACATTCCGCTCCCTCGCCTCCCGGAGGTTGGCGGCCCTGTAGAGGGGCCTTCGCCGGTGTTGGCAGTGCTCCGGGCGAGGCGCGGCTTGTCTTCGTCGTCGTCATCGTTGGGCCAGGTCTCCATGCTGCTGCCCTCCTCGGAGCCGCCTGCTCCGTTGCCGCCGCCTGCTGCGTCGTCCGCCAGGGCGGCCGCCCCCCAAGTCGGGGTCATCCACATCACTCACTGCCCTGTCGGGCAGGTAGTCGCCACCCAGCCCCACGATGGCGGCCGTCGCCTCGGACATACAAATCTGCACTCCAGAAGGGAGTCGCATCACGATAAGAGCAAGACTGAAAGACAGAGCTAAAGGAAGAAATCAAGGGACTTACGCCAGGTGGCGGGGCGTCGCGGGAATACGACCGCTTCTCGTACCGCCAGTCTCCCTCCGACACCTTGAGGTCGGAGATCTCGTTCACCATCCTCGCGACCTCAGCAGTCGGCATCTCCTTCGTGCACAACCGGCTCGGGTCGTGGTGCCCGCTCATTCGGAAGATCGGATGAGGGAGGCCCTGGAGCGGGAGGACCCGACGCTCGACGAAGGCGATGTGGAGGTCGGAGGCCACGAGGCCCTCCGACTCCTGGAGCACCCGGAGTCGGCCGATGGCGCCTGCCGCGTCTGCCGACACCAGCTTCGGCTTGTAGCCCCAGTTGGGCCGAAGCCCGGTAGGGGGGCCGGCCTCGTAGGCCGGCAGGTTGATGAAGTCGACAGTCGGATCGACGTTCTCAACATAGAAGTAAGATTGCTGCCACAGTTTTACCGACTATGATAGCTTGATGATGGGGAAGGCATTCCTTTTCGCCGGCCGGTGCACGGCGAAGAATCCACCGCACTCGGCCGCCGTGTCCTTGGCAGAGGTGCCCAGCTTCCCGTAGAAGAATGCTCCCCACAGCTCGAGTGTGAGGAGGATGCCGATGTAGCCCTCGCACGCCGTGACGAAGGCGGAGAGTAGGGTCACGGTGTTGGGCGTCAGATGATGAGGTTGGAGATGGTTGAAGTCGAGGAACGAGCGGAGGAAGCCGCTCACCGAAAGGCCGAAGCCACGGAGGAAGTGCAAGCGGAAGACGACCCGCTCGTTCCCCTTCGGCACCGGCGAAATCTCCTCCGTCGGCAGCACCCGCGCCTTGACGAACGCCACGTTGGGCATCCAGCGCGTGTCTTGGAGGAAGGAGATGTGGTCTTCGATCATCGTTGATCCGTCCCAGTCGTCGCCCTTCTCGCGCGTCATGGCTTCAGGCTGGGCCATGAAGGGAGGAGGAGCGTGTCGGCGCCGAACGGCGGCAGCACCACGGCAAGCACGGAGCTGCAGCAGCAGCAAATGGCGGAGAGAGCAGAAGAAGGAAGAGAGTGTGGGAGGGGCGCGCGTGCTCCACCGCACCCGTCCCTCCCCCTACTTATAGCCCTCGGGCTATGAAGCTGAGGGGGCGGGCGTGGGATCGTGGGATTAACTGCGCCCACGACCCCATGACCCCCCGTTTACTGCGCAAACTTACTGCGCCTTGAATGATTGTGGCAATCACAACCGCCCACCTCGGCACAGCGGATCCACCCACGTGCCGAGGCCCGGTAGTGGTGGGCCCGGCCCGCTGTCGCGTCCCATCGGGAGCGTGGGGTGGCAGGCTGGCCGGGCTGGCATGCGCCGTGTGGCGTACTTGTGGCGGGCGGCGGCCCTGGGAAACTTAGCAGGCACGCCACCTGTTTTCCCGCCTTGGAGTTCAAAATCGGCCAACAATCCCGCCTAGCCGAAGCCAACTCCAGCAGTAGGCCCACCGCAAGGCGGATCGAACATTCTCCCAGAGCTCGGTGAGGGGGAAGCCGCTGAGACTTTGCGTCCCCTCGACCACAACGCCTCACCGGCTTCGGGGACTACTGTCGGAGTAATGGGCCACGGGTAGCCTCACCCAAGACCCTGAACATATCAAAACTTTGGACCGGCTTCACCCCACAGTGACCCGAGCTGAAGCTCCGCCCTCCGAGGGCTGGCTGGCCCAAAGGACGGCCACCGGAGGACGGCCCGCACCAGCAGACGGCACCAAGAGCGGCTGACTCCAGTCAGCCGCCCTCTAGAGAGGACGGCGTCAGGCAGGCGGCCACCTGGCGCCCTTAGAGTTTGTGCCCCCATCAAGAGGAAGAGATAGGGCGTGGCTACAGTGAAGCCCCTCACCCCCGAATCTTGGGCTTGGCGTGGCCACAGTGCCCCGTACAGGCAGAGATCTCCGCACGACGTGGCACTGCTGCCACTTCCCCCTGACGTCACTCCGGATAGGCGGAGCCCTGTTCCCCACGACGACCTGTCGGTACGGCCTGCAGGCTGCGGGCGTACGCCGAACCAGTCGGACCATGGGAAGGCCGGCCTCCAGCAGGCGGCCGTCCCTTCCCTCGAAACAATTGCACCATTAACCTGATGAGACCAGGTGTGGCTACAGTGATCTCCCGCCAGGCAGCGGGACTGTAGCCACACTGAGTTGGCCAAGCCCGCGTCATTAGCAGCACGGCTACAGTGAGTAGCCACCAACCATACCTGCCAGCAGCGGGAGCGGCCTATCGGCTCCGTACCAGACCAGTCGGCGGGGCCCACCAGGTGGCTGGCCCCAGTAGTCGGCGGAGAAGCCGGAGGCCGGAGACACTGATAGCTGGGCCCGGCATCTGGCCAGATTACCATTGTACCCTTGGGGAGTAGGCCTATATAAACCCCCCAGGGCACCCATGCAAAGGGTTCCCACCCCATTAGAACTAGCCACTTCCCTAGAGCAGGAGAGAGCTAGCCTTGCCTTCTCCTACCTCTAGCATATAGCTCAAGGAGCACCTTTGTATCACTTGTGCCTTAGTGATCATGCCGAGACCCCGCAGAGCAGGACTAGGGGTGTTATCTCCTAGGATAGCCCCGAACCTGGGTAAAGTATGCCGGCGTTCGTGCCTACGCTTTATCCCGCTTCCAGGCACCGGCGACGTTCTACTCGCTCCCACCATGATAATCCATCCTTTGGCATATGTCGCACCCAACCCCCGACATGTGATAAGCTCAACGTTCATCTACAACGGGTGCAAGCCAGTTTTTGCACACGCAGAATACTCGGGTTAAACTTGACGAGCCTAGCATATGCAGATATGGCCTCGGAACACTGGAGACCGAAAGGTCGAGCGTGAATCATATAGTAGATATGATCAACATAGTGATGTTCACCATTGAAAACTACTCCATCTCACGTGATGATCGGACTTGGTTTAGTTGATTTGGATCACGTGATCACTTAGATGATTAGAGGGATGTCTATCTAAGTGGGAGTTCTTAAGTAATATGATTAATTGAACTTTAATTTATCATAAACTTAGTCCCGGTAGTATTTTGCAAATGATGTTGTAGATCAATAGCTCGCGTTGTTGCTTCCCTTTATTTTTGATATGTTCCTAGAGTAAAATAAGTTGAAAAATGATAGTAGCAATGATACGGACTGGGTCCGTGATCTAAGGTTTATCCTCATTGCTGCACAGAAGAATTATGTCCTTGATGCACCGCTAGGTGACAGACCTATTGCAAGAGCAGATGCAGACGTTATGAATGTTTGGCTAGCTCAATATGATGACTACTTGATAGTTTAGTGCACCATGCTTAACGGCTTAGAATCGGGACCTCAAAGACATTTTGAACGTCATGGACCATATGAGATGTTCCAGGAGTTGAAGTTAATATTTCAAGCAAATACCTGAGTTAAGAGATATGAAGTCTCTAAGAAGTTCTATAGCTAAAAGATGGAGGAGAATAGCTCAAGCAGTGAGCATGTGATCAGATTGTCTGGGTACTACAATCGCTTGAATCAAGTGGGAGTTAATCTTCCAGATAAGATAGTGATTGACAGAATTCTCTAGTCACCATCACCAAGTTACTGGAATTTCGTGATGAACTATAGTATGCAAGGGATGACGAAAACGATTCCCGAGCTCTTCGTGATGCTGAAATCAACGAAGGTAGAAATCAAGAAAGAGCATCAAGTGTTGATGATTGACAAGACCACTAGTTTCAAGAAAAGGGCATAGGGAAAGAAAGGGAACTTCAAGTAGAATGGCAAGCAAGTTGTCACTCCCGCGAAGAAACCCAAAGTTGGACCAAAGCCTGAAACTGAGTGCTTCTGCTGCAAAGGAAATGGTCACTGGAAGTGGAAATGCCCTGAATATTTGGTAGATAAGAAGGATGGCAAAGTGAACAAGGGTATATTTGATATACAGGTAATTGATATGTACCTTACTAGTGTTTATAGTAACCCCTGGGTATTTGATACTTGTTTGGTTGCTAAGATTAGTAACTTGAAACAGGAGTTATAGAATAAACAGAGACTAGTTGAGGGTGAAGTGATGATGTGTGTTGGAAGTGGTTCCAAGATTGATATGATCATCATCGCACACTCCCTATATTTTCGAGATTAGTGTTGAACCTAAATAAATGTTATTTGGTGTTTGCATTGAGCATAAAATATGATTAGATCATGTTTGTTGCGATACGATTATTTATCTAAGGCAGAGAATAAATTGTTATTCTGTTTACATGAATAAAACCTTCTATGGTCATACACCCAATGTTGATGGTTTATTGAATCTTGATCATGGTGATACACATATTCATAATATTGATGCCAAAAGATGCAAAGTTGATAATGATAGTGCAACATATTTGTGGCACTGCCGTTTGGGTCATATTGGTGTAAAGCGCATGAAGAAACTCCATAAAGATGGACTTTTGGAATCACTTGATTATGAATCATTTGATGCTTGCGAACCATGCCTTTTGGGAAAGATGACTAAAACTCCGTTCTCCGGAACAATGGAACGAGCTACTGACTTATTGGAAATAATACATACCGATGTATGCGGTCCAATGAGTGTTGATGCTCGTGGCGGGTATCGTTATTTTCTGACCTTCACAGATGATTTCAGCAGATATGGGTATATCTACTTAATGAAGCATAAGTCTGAAACATTTGAAAAGTTCAAAGAATTTCAGAGTGAAGTGGAGAACCATCGTAACAAGAAAATAAAGTTTCTACAATCTAATCGTAGAGGAGAATATTTGAGTTACGAGTTTGGCCTTCATTTAAAAACAATGTGGAATAGTTTCACAGCTCACGCCACATGGATCACCACAGCGTAATGGTGTGTCCGAACGTCGTAACCGCACTTCATTAGATATGGTGTGATCTATGATGTATCTTACCGATTTACCACTATTTTGGGGTTATGCATTAGAGACATCTACATTCACTTTAAATAGGGCACTATCAAAATCCGTTGAGACGATGCCTTATGAACTTTGGTTTGGCAAGAAACCAAAGTTGTCGTTTCTTAAAGTTTGGGGCTGCGATGCTTATGTGAAAAAGTTTCTACGTGATAAGCTCGAACCCAAATCGAAGAAGTGCATCTTCATAGAATTCCCAAACGAAACTGTTGGGTACACCTTCTATCACAGATCCAAAGGCAAGACATTCATTGCTAAGAATGGATCCTTTCTAGAGAAGGAGTTTCTCTCGAAAGAAGTGAGTGGGAAGAAAGTAGAGCTTGATAAGGTAATTGTACCTTCTCTCGAATTGGAAAGTAGTTCATCACAAAAATCAGTTCCACTGATTCCTACACCAATTAGTGAGGAAGCTAATGATGATGATCATGAAACTTCAGATTAAGTTACTATAGAACCTCGTAGGTCTTCCAAAGTACAGTTCGCACCAGAGTGGTACGGTAATCCTGTTCTGGAAGTCATGTTACTAGACCATGATGAACCTACGAACTATGAGGAAGCGATGATGAGCCCAGATACCGCGAAATGGCTTGAGGCTATGAAATCTGATATGGGATCCATGTATGAGAACAAAGTGTGGACTTTGGTGGAGTTTCCCGATGATCGGCAAGCCATATTGTATAAATGGATCTTCAAGAGGAAGACAGACACTGATAGTAGTGTTACTATCTACAAAGCTCGACTTGTCGCAAAAAGTTTTTCAACAAGTTCAAGGTGTTGAATACGATGAGATTTTCTCACTCGTATCGATGCTTAAGTCTGTCCGAATCATGTTAGCAATTGCCACATTTTATGAAATTTCGCAAATGGATGTCAAAACTGCATTCCTTAATTGATTTATTAAAGAAGAGTTGTATGTGATGCAACCAGGAGGTTTTGTCAATCCGAAATGTGCTAACAAAGTGTGCAAGATCCAGTGATCCATCCATGGACTGGTGCAAGCATCTCGGAGTTGGAATATACACTTTGATGAGTTCATCAAAGCATATAGTTTTATACAGACTTGCGGTGAAGCCTGTTGAGGGAGTCCTGGACTAGGGGGTGTCCGGACAGCCGGACTATCATCGTCCGCCGGACTCCAAGACTACGAAGATACAAGATTGAAGACTCCGTCCCGTGTCCGGATGGGACTTTCCTTGGCGTGGAGGGCAAGCTTGGCGATACGGATATGTAGATCTCCTACCATTGTAACCGACTCTGTGTAACCCTAGCCTCCTCCGGTGTCTATATAAACTGGAGGGCTTTAGTCCGTAGGACAACATACATTACAACAATCATACCATAGGCTAGCTTTAGGGTTTAGCCTCCTTGATCTCGTGGTAGATCCACTCTTGTACTACCCACATCATCAATATTAATCAAGCAGGACGTAGGGTTTTACCTCCATTGAGAGGGCCCGCGCCTGGGTAAAACATCGTGTCCCTCGTCTCCTGTTACCATCCGCCTAGACGCGCAGTTCGGGACCCCCTACCCGAGATCCGCCGGTTTTGACACCGACATTGGTGCTTTCATTGAGAGTTCCTCTGTGTCGTCACCGATAGGCCCGATGGCATCTTCAACCAACGACGCTGTCCAGGGTGAGACTTTTCTCCCCGGACAGATCTTCGTATTCGGCGGCTTTGCACTGCGGGCTAATTCGCTTGGTCATCTGGAGCAGATCGAAAGCTACGCCCCTGGCCGTCAGGTCAGATTCGGAAGCCTAAACTTCACGGCCGATGTCCGCGGAGACTTGATCTTCGCCGGACTCGAGCCACAGCCAAGCGCGCCGCACTATGACGATGGGCATGATCTAGCTCTGCCACCGAACAGTGCCTTGGTGGCCGCACACGAATCCGCTTCGGCCATTAGTCCGGAGCCGATTGCCCTGATAGAGGATCGGTGGATGGACACCGCCTCGGGGGCTTCAACTTCCACGGCGATGGAGCCGAACACTAATCTTGTCCCTCGCAAAACTCGTGATTCCGAGGTGCCGGACTCCGAACCTCCTACGCCCCTACCAACCAAATCGGATTGGGCGCCGGTTATGGAATTCACCGCCGCGGACATCTTCCAATACTCGCCTTTTGGCGACATCCTGAATTCACTAAAGCATCTCTCGTTATCAGGAGAGCCCTGGCCGGACTATGGCCAGGATGGTTGGGATATGGATGACGAAGAAATTCAGAGCCCACCCACCACCCACTTTGTAGCCACTGTCGACGATCTAACCGACATGCTAGACTACGACTCCGAAGACATCGACGCTATGGACGACGATGCCGGAGACGAACAGGAACCAGCGCCTACAAGGCACTGGAAGACCACCTCGTCATATGACATATACATGGTGGATACCCCAAAAGACGGGGACGGCTAAGAAACAGCGGAGGCAGATTCTATAAAGAAACAGCCCAAGCGCCGGCGTCAGCGGCGCCGCTCTAAATCCCGCCACAGCAAGAATGGAGATTCCGACACAGGAGATAATAATACCCCAGAAAGTGCTGAAGACAACCCCCTCTAGCAAGACTCAGCGCAGGAGGATGCAGAAGCAAGCCCTCACGAGAGGGCGGCAGACGAAGAGGTTGAGGATTACAACTATATGCCTCCCTCCGAAGATGAGGCAAGCCTCAATGATGACGAATTCGTCGTGCCCGAGGATCCCGTCGAACAAGAGCGTTTTAAACGCAGGCTTATCGCCACGGCAAACAGCCTAAAGAAAAAGCAGCAGCAGCTTCAAGCTGATCAGGACCTGCTGGCCGATCGATGGACCGAGGTCCTCGCGGCCAAAGAGTATAAACTCGAACGCCCCTCCAAAAGCTATCCAAGACGCAAGCTACTCCCCCGATTAGAGGAGGAAGCATACATACCTCCATCACCAGCGCACGATACGGCTGACCGACCACCCCGCGGTCGTGACAGAGAGGCATCCAGGCCTCCAACCAAGACCGTACCCCGGCATCGCTCCAAAAGTACGAAGCCAAGAGGGAACGCGCCGGACTTGCGGGATATATTGGAGGACAAAGCAAGGCAATCCAGATCCATCTACGGATCACGTGGGCGCCCCACGACCCATGACGAATACTGTCGCACCGGATATAATAACCCCGGCCGGGCCGAACACGGCAGACAGCGCTCTCTCGAGCTACGTCGTGATATTGCTCAATACTGAGGTGCCGCACACCCGCTATGCTTCACTGACAAAGTAATGGATCATCAAATCCCTGAAGGGTTTAAACCCGTAAACATTGAATCCTACGATGGCATAGCAGACCCCGCGGTTTGGATCGAAGATTATCTTCTCCACATCCATATGGCCCGTGGCGACGATCTCCACGCCATCAAGTATCTCCCACTCAAGCTTAAAGGACCAGCTCGGCATTGGCTTAACAGCTTGCCCGCAGAGTCAATTGGGTGTTGGGAAGACCTGGAAGCCACATTCCTTGATAACTTCCAGGGCACGTATGTGCGACCACCAGACACCGATGACCTAAGCCACATCATTCAGCAGCCAGACGAATCGGCCAGACAATTCTAGACACGGTTCTTGACGAAGAAAAATCAAATCGTCGGCTGTCCGGAGGCAGAGGCCCTTGCAGCCTTCAAGCATAACATCCGCGACGAATGGCTAGCCCGACACCTGGGACAGGAAAAGCCGAAATCTATGGCAGCCCTCACATCATTAATGACCCGCTTCTGCGCGGGAGAGGATAGTTGGCTAGCTCGCAGCAACAATCTCCGTAAAAATTCTGGCAGTCCGGATACTAAGGAAAACAACGGCAGGTCACGTCGAAACAAAAACAAACGCCGCATTAACAGCGACGACAAAGAGGATACGGCAGTGAACGCCGGATTCCGAGGCTCTAAACCCGGTCAACGGAAGAAGCCATTCAAAAGAACCACTCCGGGTCTGTCCAATTTGGACCGAATACTCGACCGCTTATGCCAGATACATGGCACCCCTGAAAAACCAGCCAATCACACTAATAGAGATTGCTGGGTGTTCAAGCAGGCAGGCAAGTTAATTGCCGAAAACAACGACAAGGGGCTAAACAGCGACGACGAGGAGGAGACCCGACCGCCGAACAATAGAGGACAGAAGGGTTTTCCCCCAGAAGTGTGGACGGTGAACATGATTTACGCGACCCATATACCCAAGAGGGAGAGGAAGCGCGCAGTAAGGGACGTCTATGCGATGGAGCCAGTCGCCCCGAAGTTCAACCCATGGTCCTCTTGTCCGATCACTTTCGATCGAAGAGACCATCCGACCAGCATACGCCATGGCGGATTCGCCGCATTGGTTTTAGACCTAATCGTTGATGGATTTCACCTCACGAGAGTCCTGATGGACGATGGTAGTAGCCTGAACCTGCTTTATCAGGATACAGTGCGCAAAATGGGCATAGACCCCTCAAGGATTAAACCTACAAAGACAACCTTTAAAGGTGTCATACCAGGTGTGGAAGCCAACTGTACAGGCTCAGTAACACTGGAAGTGGTCTTCGGATCCCCGGACAATTTCCGGAGCGAGGAGTTAATCTTCAACATAGTCCCGTTTCGCAGCGGCTATCACGCTCTGCTCGAACGAACTGCGTTTGCAAAATTCAACGCGGTGCCGCATTATGCATACCTCAAGCTCAAGATGCCAGGCCCTCGTGGAGTCATCACGGTCAACGGGAATACGGAACACTCCCTCCGAACGGAGGAACATACAGCGGCTCTCGCGGCAGAAGTACAGAGCAGCCTCTTAAGGCAATTCTCGAGTCCGGCCGTTAAACGGCCGGATATAGCAAAACGCGCCCGAAGCAATACCAACCAAGACCACCTGGCGCGATCAGAGCACGCGTAGCAATGCGGCCCCAACCCCCGCCCGCGCATGATCGCAAGAATAACACTCCGCGTACATCATTACGCTTTGGAGATACCATGGGCGCAGGGGAAGGGGCACGATCGCAATGGACCCAGAGTGCGGTTCGACCACACCAGGGGCTCGCAAGTGTGCCCTCCTTTTTTTATTATTATTTCCCTTCTTTGTGTACACAGGACTCCGGTAACCAGAGGCCCTGTCCGGCGGCAAACCTGCCGAACTCGTGATGCAACAGTCAGGGACGAAAGAAGGCTGCGATGAACACTCAGGTGGTCTCAATTACAAGCATTAAATTCGATTATATACACCAAGTCCGCAGCTCACCCCTGGAGGGGGACATGTTTACTTAGTCCAAATCCCTTGCTTACCGCACTATTTGTATCAGTCTGCACTCATAGCAGACTTCCTTTAATAAATAATGCAGCACTTTTCGACTGCAATTACATTACCTTATATATATATATATATATATATATATATATATATATATATATATATATATATATATATATATATATATATATATATATATGTTCATTACATGACATCTTGCACCCGTATATTTTGGGACGGCCTAATACACCAGGGGCTTATGTTTCCCACATAGTGGTGTGATAAGTCCGAACACTTTCATAAGTGCGGCACCCCGAACTTATAGCATTATATGAATCAGCTCCGAATCATGTCTTGGGTCAATAGTTGGGTTTGCCCGGCTCCCACGTTTTGGTGCCTTACGTTCGTTCTGTCGGCTAAGGTGGCACTGGGAGAACTACTGCGATTGCGCCCCGGTTGAGCCGGGCGAGCGCCTCAGTGGAGAAAGCTAAAACTGACCGGCATGATAAGGCGAGAGACTGGTCGCTGTTCGAGAGGTTTCTTCGGGTCCTTAAAGACTCACGCCGCTTCGAGCGAAGTTCCGGACCATGTCCGACGAAGGCGTGGATAGCGCCCCGGATTCGGCCTTCCGAATACCAGGGGCTTCGCCGAAATTTAAAATTATAGAATTCTATGGCTAAGTGAGAGTGTTCAAGCATTATAAGTCCGGTCGCCTTGTTCGTTGTGTTGAGCGCCTCCCTAGATGGACCCAAAAATGGGAACAAGAGTGCTCAAGGTTATCCCGAACACCCCAGCACTTGCGGCTCGGGGGCTGAAGCCAACGACTTGCCATCTCTCAGATTTTATAAACGGCCGAACATAAGGTAATATTTTAAATTAAAATAAGCGTTGCTCAAGGCGCATATGAACGCAGTTTTCAGTGCACAGGATAATACACAGCGAGTTTACTCAAAGATTACATTTCTGGGGCACTCATCCGCAATATCGCGGGCTCCCTTCAGGACAGTTTTATAATATATTTCAGGCGTGCGATACTCCTTGCCCAGTGGCGGTGGGTCCATGAGAAGCTTCTCCGCATCCAACTTGCCCCAATGCACCTTTGTGCGGGCAAGGGCCCGACGAGCACCTTCAATACAGGCGGAGCGCTTGACGACCTCCACCCAGGGGCATGCATCCACCAGCCGCCGCACGAGGCCAAAGTAGCTCCCAGGCATGGCCTGTCCAGGCCATAGCCGGACTATAAGGCCCTTCATGGCCTCCTCAGCTACCTTGTGGAGTTCGACCAGCTGCTTCAGCTGGTCGCTTGGGGGAACCGGGTGTCCGGCCTCAGCATACTGAGACCAGAAGACTTTCTCCGTCGAGCTCCCCTCCTCGCCACGATAGAATGCGGCGGCATCGGACGCACTACGCGGCAGATCTGCAAACACCCCTGGATAGCTCCAAATGCGGGTAAGTGTCAGGTATTTTACATTAACATGCTTGCTTTGCATGAAAAATGCCTTACCCGCCGCTATCTTATTCACATCTTCAACCTCCTGAAGGGCCTTACGGGCCTCGGCCTTGGCGGACTTGGCACTTTCGAGAGCCGAGGCAAGCTCGGACTCTCGAGTCTTGGAGTCACGCTCCAAACTCTCATGCTTCTCCATGAGAGCCTGGAGCTCTTGCCGTACTTCCGCCACCCGTGCCTCCTGCTTCTCTCGCTCTTCCCGCTCCGCGGCCACACTGCGTTCGGCCGTGGACACAGCCTCCTTCAGGGCTGCCACCTCGTTCGTGGCCCCTGCAATGCCCATATTATCCTTGTTAATTTTATTGCAACCAAAATCCTTTTCTGTAAGGTAACTATTCAAAGTGGTGTGACTCACCTTCTTTGTCCTCGAGCTGCTCCTTGGCATGGCCGAGCTCTTGCTCGGACCACTCGAGATCCTTCTTCAACACATCGACCTCCGCCGATAGTGCGGCAGAGGTCAGCAGCGCAGCCTGCAAACCCATATTGACATATTTTAAGCAACCCTGCGTATATCTTGTTAGATCCTCAGTCCGGCTTTTCTTTCCGAACACCGAACTGAGCATCAGGGGCTACTGTCTATGCGGTATTACATTACATAATTTTAACTTCTTACCTCAAAGCCTGTTAGAAGGCTGCTGCAGGCTTCGGTCAGCCCGCTTTTGGCAAGCTGAACCTTTTGAATCACCGCACTCATGATAGTGCGGTGTTCTTCCTCGATGGAAGCACCTTTAAGCGCCTCCAGCAAGTTATCCGGCGCCTCCGGTTGGACGGAGGTCGCCGGTGTCATGGTCTTGCCCTTCTTTCGAAGGGGCCGCCCGCCGGACTCTGGAACCACTGCGGGTTCCGATGTAGAGTCCGGCACAAAGTCCGGGAGGCAGCCTGACGGTGCCTCCGGAGCCTCCTCCTGATGGGTCCTTCTCTGGGATCCCACCTCAGTGTCCTCATTGGCGCGGGGGGTAGAGGCGGTCGGAAGTGAGTCCACATCCGACGGGGCCAACCACCCGCTCGATGAAGCGGGGAGATCATCATCGGCCGGGCTACGGACAGAACGCGGCATTAGAAGGACACTACGCGACACGAAAGAAATTGCACATCAAGGATCCGGATACTTACGATCTTGCCAGACGCCTGGCCCTTGGAGGCCACTCATCCTCGCCAACGGTGGTGTTGGCGAAACTGTCCGGGGGGATAGTCCTCCCCCTCTTGGACCCTTCGGCCTCCCCTATTGGGGAAGCCTTCCTCTTCTTCTCTCCCTCCTCCAGGAGAGAGTCCTCCTCCTCCTCGTCGTCTTCGGGGGAGGAGTCCGCCTCGTCGTCAGACGCCTGATTGCGGGAACTCTTTCGAGTCCCCGCGGCCACCTTCTTGCCCTTCTTCTCCGGCACCACGTGCGGTGCCGAAACCAGCAGCCCTGCTAAACGGGCGTTCTCTGGGTCTTCTGGCATGGGAGCCGGGCTGATGAGCTGCTTGGCCTTCTCCATCCATTCCTGTCAAAGGAAAAGAGAGGTTGAAACCCTCTTAGAATCGGTTTAATTACCACAAGTGTCCCGTAACGGGGTTGAATCACTTACCTCGTCAGCTGGATGCTACGAGCGAAATCCGTGATCTTCCGTCGCGGATGCGGGGGCTTCGGCGCCCTTAAACAGCACCCTCCAGGTGCCTTCGTATGTCGTATCGAAGAGCCCGCTCAGCGCCTGGTGCTGTTCCGGATTGAACTCCCACAGATTGAATGCCCGTTCTTGTCATGGGAGAATCCGGCGGATGAGCATGACTTGGACCACGTCGACGAGCCTGAGCTTATTGCTCACTAGCTTCTGGATGCAGGCTCGGAGTCCTGTCACCTCCTTCGGATTGCCCCACAGCAAGCCCTTCTCTTTCCAGGAGGTGAGCTGCGTGGGGACGCCAGATCTAAATTCGGGGGCCGCAGCCCATGTGGGTTTGCGTGGCTCGGTGATGTAGAACCACCCCGATTGCCACCCCTTGACGGAGTCCACGAAGGCCCCTTCGAGCCAAAGGACGTTGGGCAACTTACCAACATGGCGCCTCCGCATTCCGCTTGCGTGCCCTTCACAACCTTCGGCTTGACGTTGAAGGTCTTGAGCCACAGGCCGAAGTGGGGCCGGATGCAGAGGAAGGCCTCGCACACGACGATAAACGCCGAGATGTTGAGGATGAAGTTCGGCGCCAGATCGTGGAAATCCAGGCCGTAGTAAAACATGATCCCCCGGACGAATGGGTGCAGTGGAAAGCCCAGTCCGCGGAGGAAGTGGGGAAGGAAGACGACCCTCTCATGGGGCCCAGGGGTAGGGATGAGCTGCCCCTCGTCGGGCAGCCGATGCGCGATATCGCCGGAAAGGTATCCGGCGCTGCACAGTTTGGTGATGTGCTCCTCCTTAGCGGTGGAGGCCAACCATTTGCCTCCCGCTCCAGACATATTCGGAGAAGGTCGGGGCGAGATGCACGAGCTTGGGCGATGGAGCTTGAGTACGCGGAGATGGATAAGCAAAGGAGGAAGAAGGCGTAGGTGAGAAGGTAAATCCTTATCCCTTATATATAGGCGGACGAAAACTATGCGTCCCCACCGGCCTGATAAAACTCGCTTATCTCCCAAGCGCCACCATCAATGGCGCGGTTGGGTTACCCAAGTCCGTATTGATGAGAATCCCGGAATAAGGGGAACACGATCTCTGCTTCGACAAGACGTGCCAAGGAAACCGCTTCGCTAAACGTTCTGAGGTGGTATGGTAAAAAACAATTCAAACAAAAGCTTGGTAGCGGTGTGATGTCACGCCGCATAATACGTCAGCAGATTGGACTGGTGCACATTTTATTCTCTCTACGGTGGAATGTGGAAATTGTTTTGCAGAGCCGGACACTATCCTGGTGTTCATGATCTCCTCTGGATTATTCAAGGGAGGAGCCCGCCTTGCAGTGCCGAACATTATGCGCGCCGGACTTATCGTCATTGAAGCCTGGTTCAGGGGCTACTGAGGGAGTCCTGGACTAGGGGGTGTCCGGACAGCCGGACTATCATCGTCCGCCGGACTCCAAGACTACGAAGATACAAGATTGAAGACTCCGTCCCGTGTCCGGATGGGACTTTCCTTGGCGTGGAGGGCAAGCTTGGCGATACGGATATGTAGATCTCCTACCATTGTAACCGACTCTGTGTAACCCTAGCCTCCTCCGATGTCTATATAAACCGGAGGGCTTTAGTTCGTAGGACAACATACATTACAACAACCATACCATAGGCTAGCTTTAGGGTTTAGCCTCCTTGATCTCGTGGTAGATCCACTCTTGTACTACCCACATCATCAATATTAATCAAGCAGGACGTAGGGTTTTACCTCCATCGAGAGGGCCCGAACCTGGGTAAAACATCGTGTCCCTCGTCCCCTATTACCATCCGCCTAGACGCGCAGTTAGGGACCCCCTACCCGAGATCCGCCGGTTTTGACACCGACACCTGTATTTACAGGAAAGTGAGTGGGAGCACTACAGCCTTTCTGATAAGTATGTGTGAATGACATATTGTTGATCAGAAATAATGTAGAATTTTCTGGAAAACATAAAGGAGTGTTTGAAAGGAGTTTTTCAAAGAAAGACCTTGGTAAAGCTGCTTACACATTGAGCATCAAGATCTATAGAGATAGATCAAGACGCTTGATAAGATTTTTCAATAAGTACATACATTCATAAGATTTTGAAGTAGTTCAATATGGAACAGCCAAAGAAGGAGTTCTTGCCTGTGTCGCAAGGTGTGAAGTTGAGTAAGACTCAAAGCCCGACCACGGCAGAAAATAGAAAGAGAATGAAAGTCATTCCCTATGCCATAGTCATAGGTTCTATAAAGTATGCTATGCTATGTACCAGACCTATTGTATACCTTGCTCTGAATTTGGCAAGGAGTACAATTTTGATCTAGGAGTAGATCACTAGATAGTGGTCAAGAATATCCTTAGAAAGGACTAAGGAAATGTTTCTCGATTATGGAGGTGATAAAAGAGTTCATCGTAAAGAGTGTTGGGGAACGTAGTAATTTCAAAAATTTCCTACGCACATGCAAGATCATGGTGATGCATAGCAATTAGAGGGGAGAGTGTTGTCTACGTACCCTCGTAGACCGAAAGCGGAAGCGTTATGACAACGCGGTTGATGTAGTCGTACGTCTTCACGATCCGACCGATCCAAGTACCGAACGTACGGCACCTCCAAGTTCAGCACACGTTCAGCTCGATGACGATCCCCGGACTCCGATCCAGCAGGGTGTCGGGGATGAGTTCCGTCAGCACGACGGCGTGGTGACGATGATGATGTTCTACCGGCACAGGGTTTCGCTTAAACTCCGCGACGATATGACCAAGGTGGAATATGGTGGAGGGGGGCACCGCACACGGCAAAGGAACGATCACAAAGATCAACTTGTGTGTCTATGGGGTGCCCCCTGCCCCCGTATATAAAGGAGTGGAGGAGGGGGAGGGCCGGCCCTCTCTATGGCGCGCCCTACGGGAGTCCTACTCCCACCGGGAGTAGGATTCCCCCTTTCCTAGTAGAACTAGGAACCCTTCCATGTAGTAGGAGTAGGAGAGAAGGAAAGTGAAGAGAGAAGGAGAAGGAAGGAAGGGGGCGCCCCCCTCCCTAGTCCAATTCGGACTAGTCTAAGGGGAGGGGTGCAGCCACCCTTTTGGCCCTTTCTCTCCTTTCCCGTATGGCCCATTGAGGCCCAATACGAATTCCCATAACTCTCCGGTACTCCGAAAAATACCCGAATCACTCGGAACCTTTCCGAACTCCGAATATAGTCATCCAATATATCGATCTTTACGTCTTGACCATTTCGAGACTCCTCGTCATGTCCCCGATCTCATCTGTGACTCCGAACTCCTTCGGTACATCAAAACTCATAAACTCATAATAAAACTGTCATCGAAACCTTAAGCGTGCGGACCCTACGGGTTCGAGGACTATGTAGACATGACCTAGAACTATTCTCGGTCAACAACCAATAGCGGAACCTGGATGCCCATATTGGCTCCTACATATTCTACGAAGATCTTTATCGGTCAAACCGCATAACAACATACGTTGTTCCCTTTGTCATCGGTATGTTACTTGCCCGAGATTTGATCGTCGGTATCCAATACCTAGTTCAATCTCGTTACCGGTAAGTCTCTTTACTCGTTACGTAATGCATCATTCCGTAACTAACTCATTAGCTACATTGCTTGCAAGGCTTATAGTGATGTGCATTACCGAGAGGGCCCAGAGATACCTCTCCGACAATCGGAGTGACAAAATTTAATCTCGAAATACGCCAACCCAACATGTACCTTTGGAGACACCTGTAGTACTCCTTTATAATCACCCAGTTACGTTGTGATGTTTGGTAGCACCCATAGTGTTCCTCCGGTAAACGGGAGTTGCATAATCTCACAGTTACAGGAACATGTATAAGTCATGAAGAAAGCAATAGCAACATACTAAACGATCAAGTGCTAGGCTAACGAAATGGGTCATGTCAATCACATCATTCTCCTAATGTTGTGATCCCATTAATCAAATGACAACTCTTTTGTCCATGGCTAGGAAACATAACCATCTTTGATAAACGAGCTAGTCAAGTAGAGGCATACTAGTGACACTATGTTTGTCTATGTATTCACACATGTATTATGTTTCCGGTTAATACAATTCTAGCATGAATAATAAACATTTATCATGATATAAGGAAATAAATAATAACTTTATTATTGCCTCTAGGGCATATTTCCTTCAGTCTCCCACTTGCACTAGAGTCAATAATCTAGTTCACATCGCCATGTGATTTAACACCAATATTCACATCTGTATGTGATTAATACCCATAGTTCACATCATCATGTGACCAACACCCAAAGGGTTTACTAGAGTCAATAATCTAGTTCACATTGCTATGTGATTAACACCCAAAGAGTACTAAGGTATGATCATGTTTTGCTTGTGAGAGAAGTTTAGTCAATGGGTCTGTCATATTCAGAGCCATATGTATTTTGCAAATATTCTATGTCCACAATGCTCTGCAAAGAGATACTCTAGCTAATTGCTCCCACTTTCAATATGTATCCAGATTGAGACTTAGAGTCATCTGGATTGGTGTAAAAGCTTGCATCATTGTAACTTTTTACGACGGGCTCTTTTATCACCTCCATAATCAAGAAACATCTCCTTAGTTCTCACTAAGGATATTCTTGACCGTTGTCCAGTGATCTACTCTTAGATCAAAATTGTATTCCTTTGTCAAACTCAAAGCAAGGTATACAATAGGTCTGGTTCACGGCATAGCATACTTTATAGAACCTATGACTGAGGCATAGGGAATGACTTTTCATTCTCTTTCTATTTTCTGCCATGGTCGGGTCTTGAGTCTTACTCAACTTCACACCTTTGCATCACAGGCAAGAAATCCTTCTTTGACTATTCCATTTTGAACTATTCAAAAATTTATCAAGGTATGTACTCATTGAAAAATCTTATCAAGCGTCTTGATCTATCTATATAGATCTTGATGCTCAATGTGTAAGCAGCTTCACCGAGGTCTTGCTTTGTAAAACTCTTTTTCAAGTATCCTTTCATGCTATCCAAAATTTCTATATCATTTCCAATCAACAATATGTCATCTACATATAATATCAGAAATGCTACAGAGCTCCCACTCACTTCTTGTAAATACAGGCTTCACCGCAAGTCTGTATAATACTATATACTTTGATAAACTTATCAAAGCGTATATTCCAACTCTGAGATGCTTGCACCAGTCCATAGATGGATTGCTGGAGCTTGCACATTTTGTTAGCACCTTTAGGATTGACATAACCTTCTGGTTGTATCATATACAACTCTTCTTTAATAAATCCATTAAGGAATGTAGTTTTGTCATCCATTTGCCAGATTTCATAAAATGTGGCAATTGCTAACATGATTCGGACAGACTTAAGCATCGATACGAGTGAGAAAATCTCATTGTATTCAACACCTTGAACTTGTCGAAAAACCCTTTTGCGACAAGTCGAGCTTTGTAGATAGTAATACTACTATCAACGCCTATCTTCCTCTTGAAGGTCCATTTATTTTCTATGGCTTGCCGATCATCGGGCAAGTACACCAAAGTCCACACTTTGTTCTCATACATGGATCTTATCTCAGATTTTATGGCTTCAAGCCATTTCGCGGAATCTGGGCTCATCATCGCTTCCTCATAGTTCGTAGGTTTGCCATGGTCAAGTAACATGACTTCCAGAATAGGATTACCGTACCACTCTTGTGCGGACCTTACTCTGGTAGACCTATGAGGTTCGGTAGAAACTTGATCTGAAGTTTCATGATCAATATCATTAGCTTCCTCACTAATTTGTGTAGGAATCACTGGAACTGATTTCAGTGATGAACTATTTTCCAATTCGGGATAAGGTACAGTTACCTCATCAAGTTCTACTTTCGTCCCACTCACTTCTTTCGAGAGAAACTCCTTCTCTAGAAAGGATCCGAATTTAGCAACGAAAATCTTGCCCTCAGATCTGTGATAGAAGGTGTACCCAACAGTTTCCCTTGGGTATTCTATGAAGACGCACTTCTCCGATTTGGGTTCGAGCTTATCAGGATGAAAAAATTTCACATAAGCATCACAGCCCCAAACTTTAAGAAACGACAACTTGGGTTTCTTGCTAAACCACAGTTCATAGGGTGTCGTCTCAACGGATTTAGATGGTGCCCTTTTAACGTGAATGCAGCTGTCTCTAATGCATAACCCCAAAACAATAGTGGTAATCAGTAAGAGACATCATAGATCGCACCATCTCCAATAAAGTGCGGTTACGACGTTCGGACACACCATAACGTTGTGATGTTCCAGGTGGCGTGAGCTGTGAAACTATTCCACATTGTCTTAATTGAAGACCAAACTCATTCAAATATTTGTCTCCGCGATCAGATCATTGAAACTTTATTTTCTTGTTACGATGATTTTTCCACTTCACTCTGAAATTCTTTAAGCCTTTCAATGATTTCAGATTTATGTTTCATCAAGTAGATATACCCATATCTGCTCAAATCATCTGTGAAGGTCAGAAAATAACGATACCCGCCACGAGCCTTAATACTCATTGGTCTGCATACATCAGTATGTATTATTTCCAACAAGTTTGTTGCTCGTTCCATTGTTCCAAAGAACGGAGTTTTAGTCATCTCGCGCAAAGGCACGGTTCGCAAGGATCAAATGATTCATAACCAATTGATTCCAAAAATCCATCTTTATGGAGTTTCTTCATGCGCTTTACACCGATATGACCCAAACGGCAGTGCCACAAATAAGTTGCACTATCATTATTAACTTTGCATCTTTTGGCATCAATATTATGAATATGTGTATCACTATGATCGAGATCCAACAAACTATTTTCATTGGGTGTATGAGCATTGAAGGTTTTATTCATGTAAACAGAACAACAATTATTCTCTGACTTTAAATGAATAACCGTATTGCAATAAACATGATCAAATCATATTCATGCTCAATGCAAACGCTAAATAACATTTATTTAGGTTTAACACTGATCCCGAAAGTACAGGGAGTGTGCGATGATGATCATATCAATCTTGGAACTACTTCCAACATCCATCGTCACTTCCCCTTCAACTAGTTTCTGTTTATTCTGTAACTACTGTTTCGAGTTACTAATCTTAGCAACCGAACAAGTATCAAATACTCAGGGGCTACTATAAACACTAGTAAGGCACACATCAATAACCTGTATATCATATATACCCTTGTTCACTTTGCCATCCTTCTTATCCACCAAATATTCAGGGCATTTCCACTTCCAGTGACCATTTCCTTTGCAGTGTAAGCACTCAGTTTCAGGCTTTGGTCTAGCTTTGGTCTTCTTCACGGGAGTGACAACTTGTTTGCCATTCTACTTGAAGTTTCCCTTTCTTTCCTTTTGCTTGAAACTAGTGGTCTTGTCAATCATCAACACTTGATTCTCTTTCTTGTTTTCTACCTTCGTCGATTTCAACATCACGAAGAGCTCGGGAATCGTTTTCGTCATCCCTTGCATACTATAGTTCATCACAAAGTTCTAGTAACTTGAGTGATGGTGACTAGAGAATTCTGTCAATCACTATCTTATATGGAAGATTAACTCCCACTAGATTCAAGCGATTGAAGTACTCAGACAATCTGAGCACATGCTCACTAGTTGAGCGATTCTCCTCCATCTTTTAGCTATAGAACTTGTTGGAGACTTCCTATCTCTCAACTCGGGTATTTGCTTGAAATATTAACTTCAATTCCTGGAACATCTTATATGGTCCATGACGTTCAAAATATCTTTGAAGTCCCGATTCTAAGCCATTAAGCATGGTGCACTAAACTATCAAGTAGTCATCATATTGAGCTAGCGAAACGTTCATAACGTCTGCATCTGCTCCTGCAATAGGTCTGTCACCTAGCGGTGCATTAAGGACATAATTCTTCTGTGCAGCAATGAGGATAAACCTCGGATCACGGATCCAATCCGCATCATTGCTACTAACATCTTTCAACACAATTTTCTCTAGGAACATATCAAAATAAACATGTGAAAGCAACAACGCGAGCTATTGATCTATAACATAATTTGCAAAATACTACCAGGACTAAGTTCATGATAAATTAAAGTTCAATTAATCATATTACTAAAGAACTCCCACTTAGACAGACATCTCTCTAGTCATCTAAGTGATCACGTGATCCAAATCAACTAAACCATGTCCGATCATCACGTGAGATGGAGTAGTTTTCAATGGTGAACATCACTATGTTGATCATATCTACTATATGATTCACGTTCGACCTTTCGGTCTCCGTGTTCCGAGGCCATATCTGTATATGCTAGGCTCGTCAAGTTTAACCTGAGTATTCCGCGTGTGCAACTGTTTTACACCCGTTGTATTTGAACGTAGAGCCTATCACACCCGATCATCACGTGGTGTCTCAGCACGAAGAACTTTCGCAACGGTGCATACTCAGGCAGAACACTTCTTGATAATTAGTGAGAGATCATCTTAAAATGCTACCGTCAAACAAAACAGAATAAGATGTATAACAGATAAACATCATATGCAATCAAAATATGTGACATGATATGGCCATGATCATCTTGCGCCTTTGATCTCCATCTCCAAAGTACTGTCATGATCTCTATCGTCACCGGCACGACACCATGATCTTCATCATCTTGATCTATATCAATGTGTCGTCACATGGTCGTCTCGCCAACTATTGCTCTTTCAACTATTGCTATCGCATAGCGATAAAGTAAAGCAATTATTTGGCACTTGCATCTTATGCAACAAAAAGACAACCATAGAGCTTCTGCCAGTTGCCGATAACTTCAAAAAAACATGATCATCTCATACAACAACTTATATCTCATCACGTCTTGACCATACCACATCACAACATGCCCTGCAAAAACAAGTTAGACGTCCTCTACTTTGTTGTCGCAAATTTTACGTGGCTGCTACGGGCTGAGCAAGAACCGTTCTTACCTACGCATCAAAACCACAATGATAGTTCGTCAAGTTAGTGCTGTTTTAACCTTCTCAAGGACTGGGCGTAGCCACACTCGGTTCAACTAAAGTTCGAGAAACTGACACCCGCTAGTCACTTGTGTGCAAAGCACGGCGGTAAAACCAGTCTCGCGTAAGCGTACGCGTAATGTCGGTCCGGGCCGCTTCATCCAACAATACCGCTGAACCAAAGTATGACATGCTGGTAAGCAGTATGACTTGTATCGCCCACAACTCACTTGTGTTCTACTCGTGCATATAACATCTACGCATAAAACCTAGGCTCGGATGCCACTGTTGGGGAACGTAGTAATTTCAAAAATTTCCTACGCACACGCAAGATCATGGTGATGTATAGCAACAAGAGGGGAGAGTGTTGTCTACGTACCCTCGTAGACCGAAAGCGGAAGCGTTATGACAACGCGGTTGATGTAGTCGTACGTCTTCACGATCCGACCGATCCAAGTACCGAACGTACGGCACCTCCGAGTTCAGCACACGTTCAGCTCGATGACGATCCCCGGACTCCGATCCAGCAGGGTGTCGGGGATGAGTTCCGTCAGCACGATGGTGTGGTGACGATGATGATGTTCTACCGGCGCAGGGCTTTGCTTAAACTCCGCGACGATATGACCGAGGTGGAATATGGTGGAGGGGGGCACCGCACACGGCTAAGGAACAATCACGAAGATCAACTTGTGTGTCTATGGGGTGCCCCCAGCCCTCGTATATAAAGGAGTGGAGGAGGGGGAGGGCCGGCCCTCTCTATGGTGCGCCCTAGGGGAGTCCTACTCCCACCGGGAGTAGGATTCCCCCTTTCCTAGTAGAACTAGGAACCCTTCCATGTAGTAGGAGTAGGAGAGAAGGAAAGTGAAGAGAGAAGGAGAAGGAAGGAAGGGGGCTGTCAGGACCCCGACTCAATGCCACATCGATCTAGCATGTAACACCTCATATCACTTTGCGGCCTCACGCACGGTATCCCCACGGGTGTCGCCTTACCTTTGCCCGGGACCGTTTGCGCCTTTTGGCACACGTATATGATAGTGTCGCTAGCATCCATATGATAAGGAGCCCGGGCTGACATGGCTAGTCGTAAACCCAAAGTGGCACAAACTTACAGGGACATGCATCCATGACCCAGCATCGAACGTGTCGGTCATCAGCGAGTGAATCCAGGCTGTAGCACTGGGCTAGCAGGACTCCGGTGAACCGGGCTGTAGCGGGCTAACAGGACTCCGGTATTCATCGCGTGACATTTCCCCGAAGGGATAGACACAGGAACGAAGAAGGACACATGCCGGCCAGCCTAAGTGTTCCGGAGCAGTAGCAAACTACCATGGCTCAGTGGAAGCACTAGGAGACATTTCCCAGTAAGAGAGGCTACTAAGGATAAACAATTAGATAGTCAGATCCCACACATACCAAGCATTTCAATAACATACACACAATATGCTCGATATGTGCAAATACAACATGGCATCACAACATGACTCTACGACTCAAGTATTTTATTCATTAGGCTCCGAGGAGCGAGATATTACAAACAGGGGTCTCATGACCCAACATTCAGAGCATACAAGTTAAGCACAAGCGGAAGCTTATCATGTCTGAGTACAGACATCTACAAATGAAAAAGGCTGAGAAGCCTGACTATCTACCAGATCCTGCCGAGGGCACAAGCTCGTAGCTGAGGTAACAAGCTAAACGTCAAAGTCCACGCGGAACTACTAACAAGACCGAAGTCTCTCTGCAAAAACATAAAATAGGCAAACGTGAGTACAAATGTACCCAGCAAGACTTACATCAGAACTAACTACATATGCATCATTATCATCAAAGGGGGTGGTGGAGTTTAACTGCAACAAGCCAGCTTTGACTCGGTGGCTAACCTGAACTACGACTGCAAGTAACTCTATTGAGGTGGCGCACACGAGTCCACATATTCACCATATCAATACACCACTACGGATCCGCTCCCGTCTCCCTACGAGAACGCCATCCATAGCACTCACACTTATCTTGCGCATTTTAGAGTATCCACTTTCACTTGTCTATGAACTATGCAAGGGGTCCAAGTTTCCATATCCAAGGAATCCGGCTATTCGAATAGATAATGATAACCCTGTAGGGGTGTACTTATTCACACACGCTCTCGCCACTTATCGCCCTGTACACGTCATGTACCTCGGCAACCTTCAAGCGGAAGCCGGGCGAGGGAGTCGGCCACGACTTGACTAACCACACAAGTCTCTAGTCCAGGTTTATCGCCTATTCGGGTTCCATCCGCAAGGAGATCCGGCCGGGGTGTCGCTCACGGCCCCAAACGATGTGAGCAGGGTTCCCAAGCCCACCATCCGGGTGCCACTTGGTACACCGTGCCACTGCACCTAGTCTGTCCCAAGCCCACCTGTACCGGGTGCCACTTGGTAGACTACTAGCACTACCTACAAACACCAGAAACTAGTCGCAACTCCTGGACAGAGATCGAGTTGATTAATAAGTTGAGAGAGCTTGGAGTGCCCGGAGCCCAATGTGTGGTAGTAACTGTTCATGGATCACAAACACAGAACTCAGTTCCTGAGGACGGCTGCAATGAGACAACCCACCATGTACTCCTACACGGCCTCTCACCGCTACCTTTACCAAATCGTGTTCACACACTTAGCTCTCGATAGTAGGACATGTTCGCACACCTCCAATTCATCCCCGATGAATCAGACCGGACTCAACTCTAAGCAATAGCAGGCATGACAAACAAGCATGAATGAGTAGGCACATCAGGGCTCAAACAACTCCTACTCATGCTAGTGGGTTTCATCTATTTATTGTGGCAATGACAGGTCATGCAAAGGATAAAGGGGTTCAACTACCGCAACAAGTAGCAGATGTATCGTTGTTGTCCTAATGCAGTAAAAGAGAGCAGGAGCGAGAGAGTGGGATTGTATCGGAATGAACAAGGGGGTTTTGCTTGCCTGGCACTTCTGAAGATAGTATAGTTCTTCATCGGTGTCATCGAACTCATCGTCGGAACAACGTCTACTGAGGGGGGGACAAACACCGGCAAACAAGGAGGAACACAATCAATGCAATGCACAATATGATGCATGATCATGACATGGCAATATGCTATGATTTGAGCTAATGCAACCAGAAACAGATTAAATGAAGTTGGTTTAAATACAAGATTCAAATTCAAACTCCATATATGATTATTCAAATGCCATTTAATTGATTTGACCTAACAGTGAACAAAAGTTGTTCTAACATGCATGAAAATGGTACAGCTGGATAGGTTGGATTTTTCTGATCATTTTTCATATATAATTTATTTCATTTGGAGTTACGGTTGATTTTCTATGAATTTTTAAAGTTTGGGATATTTTCTGGAATTTATAAATCATTTCTGATTTATTTTAATTCCAGAAAATAAATACTGGGTCAGCATGACGTAATAGTGACGTCATCAAGTCAACGGGCTAGTCCAGGTCAAATCTGACGTGTGGGGTCCACACGTCAGTCACACGTGGACTAATCCCGGTCAAACCCAGCGCTGACTGGGATTTGGCCAGGGCTAGGGCCCACTGTCATTGGCTACTAGGATGTTTAGCTGGCTGGGTTAGGCCTAATGGTGTCCACATCGACCGTCGCCGGAGTTTCGCCGGCGACGACCAAAACTGCGGCGGCAACTCGCCGGACTTTAGCTACAAACGGCGGTTGGATGCGCGGGAGCCACCAGGAGGTAGCCCGCGCTCTTACGCATCCAGAGGGGCTGGTGGGTGGCCGTGGGGGCGCCGGAGTTCACCGGAAACGAGCTCCTGGCGGTGGCCGGAGTTCGGGCATCGACTGAGTCGACACCACAGAGCACGTTAGGACCAGCGGTTGGGTGTTTTGAGCTCCTGGAGACGCGCTAAGAGCGTTGCTATGCTCGGCTGTGAGCGGAAGAGCTCAGGAGCACGGGCCTGCCGGCCATGGCGGACGGCGGCGCGGGAGCTCGCGGGGTACTGCGCTACGACACGCAGACGACGAGGGAAGAAGGGGAAAAGGGACCAGGGATCATGGCGAGGTGAAGGGTGTAGACGACAGGGCTGGGGACGACCCGATTGGCGCGAATCGGCGCCGGCGATCTCGGTGGCCCGAGGTAGAAGACGACGACGTCGAGGGCGTTGTGGTGCTTCCCAGCTCACGTAGCTCGGTGGAGTTGACTGGGACGACGTGGCGGATCTCTCGAGCACGTTGGATGGGCGAGGGAGGGCCGGTGGCCGTGGCAACAGCGAGTGGCGGCGACGGGTGTGTTCGGTGGTTGCACGCGGAAGAACAGAGGAGGGAAGAGCGCTCGAGGGGGAGAGAGGATGAGGGCCAGGGCGTCGCGCTGGCATGGAGAGAAAGCCCGAGGCCTTGCCACCGCGAAGCAGGAGGTGGCGCTCGGCCGCGCGAGCGCTGGCTTGCCAGTAGGCGCAAGGTTGAGGACAACCTTGCCCCTGGTGGGCTGGAGTGCAGCTGGGCCAGAACAGTGTTGGGCTACAGGTAGGCCAAGTGAGTTTCTGCTCTATTTTTTTGTTCTGTTTCTATTTTTGCAATTTGTTTTAACTTAATTAAAATGCTAAGGCATTTTCAAAAACCCTGAAAATAATTGTGGGATCTGTTTGTAATATTTCCAACAGCCCCCACTTAAGTTCAGAATTATTTGGACATTTAAAATATTATATAGCATTTAATTGTCCAAATTCAAATACGTATGAATTAACTCCAAAATCCAGAAATGTCCTAGAAATGTGTGCATCATTTTTGGGAGAAGTTTTCACCCATTCCAAAATTGATGAACTTTTCTAAAGGCCATTTTGGGTAGATGGAAAAGATTTAATTTGACCCTAGTTGTATTTCATTTGCTGCTAGGGTTTATCAATCCCCATTTCAAATTTCCATGAAAATTAAACATGATGCAAGCAAGATGCAACACTAGGCAGCACCAGAAACTAGGGATGTGACAACTCACCCCCACTAAACAAGAATCTCGTCCCGAGATTCAAGCGTAGGGTAAGATGAAGGGGGGGCGCAAACTAACACAATCTTCACAATCCAGGTTGCACTTCATAAGAACGTTGACTCGATCACCATCTTTGTCTTGATGTCTTGCTCTGAGAACTCCAGCCAATATAACAACGAGAGGAGAAGGAGACTCTAGAAGGATCGATCTTCTCGAAGATCGAACAACTTAGGATCAATTCATGGGATGAGACATAGCAACATCTCTCAAGGTGAGACACGAGGCATACATCCAGAGGGATGGAGTGAAATAGATGACAAAGGTTCACTAGGTAGACAACAATTCCACACTTAAGAAGGTGGTGAACGGTTGTCAACGTAGCGAGGAGTTGAGTTGCCATGATGCCATAACGAGACATCTTAGAGAAGGTGACTCGTAGAATATCCCCTTAAGTGGAAAAAAGAATTACCTTTGATTCAGAGATCATTAAAACTCTTTAAACCAGCCTAAGGCAAATCACAGTCGATCATTTGAAGGAGCCTGAAAGAATGACATTCTTGGGTCAGAATGGATGATGTGGACTACCTTGTTGAAGACAACACAAGGGATGACTTTAGTAACTGGGGAGAAGCTCAACAGTAGAGAGCGAGTCCACTGTTTGAAAAGTTATAGCATAACCGAGCAAACTAAGAGCAATCCCAGTTAGTGCCGATGATAACACCTAGCGCTTGTGCGTTCTCTCAAGAACTTGAGCATTTCCATATTCATCAGGGTTTACCAATCTCCGTGTCAAGGATCCTGGAAACACAACATACTACCATGATGAATAATGATGGATGATGCAGATGCAAAGGAAGATAACACCTTCTCAGGTTTCACCTTGGCGGGGCCAAGGAAACAAAATTTGTATGATTGACCGAGAGACATTTAGCACTCCGCTTCTAATGTTCTCCTTGATGTGCTAGCGCAACCCATTTATTAAAATGGTTTGGTACCTAGAATCATCAAGTAAAAGGTCGGACTTTGGGAGCACAAGAATCCATAAGGGTCAAGTAGGGAATAAATCCTACGAAATCCTTATGGGGAGGTGGCTAACTTTCTCAATCAAGATACTACAATAGTAGGTCTTCCGTCTGGGTGTGTCGGCCAACATCGACCTTGTCGGGACCTACATCATAGATCTTGGAAAAGTTCCAACCATCGTATCTGCCTGAGATTCAGATCTGGTCGGGAACAGGACATTTCAGACATCATGTCTGGAAAAGATATTTTGCAACACAAATCGATGAGACGATGTTGCGAGATTCTCAACAAATGAACTACAATAGCAAGCTCCAAAACATGAGCTGGTTCTGCTACAAACCTGTGAACACACTGTCCAAAGCAAGCATGACCACGTAGTAGTCTTATAAATAAAACACTACCGAGTTCAGGTGGGGAACCATCATCGGGGATAACGAAGTCCTAACATAAGTCGTGATTAGCTCTTATGAAGGAACTTCTTGTCCCTGAACAAATCAGTTAGTGGCTTGGTGTGCTAGGGACACATATGGAGTGGAGGTAGCGAGCCTGTCAAACCATAGCATACTTTGCACATGCATGACTGACTTGGGATGATTCCAGGAGGCAACATTGACTTTCTCGAATTTACGGCGGCAACTTGCATCAAATGCACATGAATTAGAGGAGGTCAATTCTTTCATCCGAACATATGCTTCATGAACGGGACACGAAAGCATTGCTCACAAAGTTTCCAACACTAGCCGGATGTTCAACACGAATCATGGGGAAGGTAAAAATGTTGCTGATGGACTCAACAAAAATTCATCCAGGCATCCATATAAATGGGGTTCCACAATCATGTAAACAAGGTGATAGCATTGGTCAGACCAAAGGATATAATGGTGTATGCTCGAGGAATCAACCACGAGTAAGACAACATTGCGAACATCGTTGGTTCTGATTTGATTGGAGGATAGCCCATACTCAAATCAAAGATTGGTTAAGATGATAGGTCCATTAACTGAACACGAGGGTCAATCGATGAAGATACCATCTTGCTTCAACACGCACGCACCGGGATATCCCTTTGGAATGAACTAAGTCAGACAAGCTTTTATCTTCCAACTCTCCAAGTTGTTGTCTAGCTCAACCAACTAGCTCAGGGGTATCCAACACAGTTTCTTGGAGAAGGGGTGGTTTACAAGAAACCAACTTGATCACGAGCTCAACATAGTAGTCAGGAGACAACCTGGTGATACTTCCGAGAAGATATCCGGAAAATCACGAACCACCGATATGTTATTAAGCTCGAGAACAATCTTGCTTTTCAGGGCAAGATGATATGATTTAATAGGCGAGGACTTAACAAAATCCTAACTCATCAATTGAGGAGTGCACCGGGAAAGTGGACTAGGTAGCACGATCAACCTTAGGGTGATGATTCAATAACCAACACACTAAGAATGAGAATATTGTCCATTTACTACCAAGCAATGGAGTTGCCAGGAGTATTGATTTCGCACATCACGGTACACTTGTCGGCATTCCGGTTACAATAACACGGGAACCGAGGAATGAATAATGATGGCAAGAAGTATTACTGCGTCAAGAATTCATAGGAGGTGGTGCAATTCTCATGACACACTTGGCATAAAGATGGTAACACTCCAGGGTACAGCAGAGCAAAAGCTGGTTTGGCATTTTGGTCTGCGGAATACAATTGCTTTGACCCAATCCTAGATATGGATGAGGTACTGGACTTTGTTTCTCCTAGTCATTCCCGAATAGAATGGCTTGACGAGCCACAAGGGTAGTGGCATCGATGAACACGAATAGATAACTACTCCTGACTATCAATCGATGGACGAGGGCCAAAAGACGACTAAGGGGGACAACTCAAAAGAACATACGATTTTCTGAGTTGTGGACGCATGGATTAGAATGTCGAACGAGTTCAACATATTTCTTCCAGATAACCCATGCAGAAAGGTTGAACTGGCAGAGTCACAATATAGAATGGAGAACTCATCGAGAGCACTCTTGTTGTGATCTTTTGGTTCCCGAACTTCTGCCATATTGGCTCATGGTATTGGAAGAACGATATACCACGGACCTCGAGGACTATCACAAAGGTTACTAATATCCTAAAGGAGCTAGCAAACACAATCAACATGAGGTAAGTATGGTGAATCTCGGGTTCAAACCCAAGGAGTAGAATACCTACTACTAAGTGGCATCACGGGATGATTTCGAGAATGATGGCCAAAATTATCACACTGGGAACACAAAGCATGGCTAGATTACTAGATGATCCTCTAAGACACCTATGGTCATAATAATAGTTCCAACATATATGTCAAGGCAAGGAGTACCTCAACAGACGATTAGTGTGCTTATTCTGACCAAAAGGACACCGTGAACAGGAAGGAAGAATTGCAAATGCATCAGATAGTTTAGAAACCTGGGATGACTCGGACAGCATAACGGCTGTAAATGCTCAGAAAAGATTTGAGACATTCACAAGGATTTGCATAGTCACTTAACAACATCATATCAAGGTTCTGGTTCAACTGAGAACATACTAAAAGTAGTAGAAACTGAATTGAGGCTTGAAACTATCAATTCTATAAGTCTATGGATTAGTAACACGTCATCCTAATAGATAGATGAGAAGGCCTAGTTCCTTAACCCCGTAGGAAGAGAAGAGGATGACTCAGATCAGAAGGCCATGAGGTATAAGGAGTAAAAAGAGCCTTACGTTCCATCCCACAATCAATTCCCTTATATAACTAAAGAATTTCTAGACTCAACTTCGACCAGTTTGGCTTGGTAATCCTACAGGCAGTCAAGCTCTTATACCAAAGCTTTCAGGACCCCGACTCAATGCCACATCGATCTAGCATGTAACACCTCATATCACTTTGCGGCCTCACGCACGGTATCCCCACGGGTGTCGCCTTACCTTTGCCCGGGACAGTTTGCGCCTTTTGGCACACGTATATGATAGTGTCGCTAGCATCCATATGATAAGGAGCCCGGGCTGACATGGCTAGTCGTAAACCCAAAGTGGCACAAACTTACAGGGACAGGCATCCATGACCCAGCATCGAACGTGTCGGTCATCAGCGAGTGAATCCAGGCTGTAGCACTAGGCTAGCAGGACTCCGGTGAACTAGGCTATAGCGGGCTAACAGGACTCCGGTATTCATCGCGTGACATTTCCCCGAAGGGACAGACACAGGAACGAAGAAGGATACATGCCGGCCAGCCTAAGTGTTCCGGAGCAGTAGCAAACTACCATGGCTCAGTGGAAGCACTAGGAGACATTTCCCGGTAAGAGAGGCTACTAAGGATAAACAACTAGATAGTCAGATCCCACACATACCAAGCATTTCAATAACATACACACAATATGCTCGATATGTGCAAATACAACATGGCATCACAACATGACTCTACGACTCAAGTATTTTATTCATTAGGCTCCGAGGAGCGAGATATTACAAACAGGGGTCTCATGACCCAACATTCAGAGCATACAAGTTAAGCACAAGCGGAAGCTTATCATGTCTGAGTACAGACATCTACAAATGAAAAAGGCTGAGAAGCCTGACTATCTACCAGATCCTGCCGAGGGCACAAGATCGTAGTTGAGGTAACAAGCTAAACGTCAAAGTGCACGCGAAACTACTAACAAGACCGAAGTCTCTCTGCAAAAACGTAAAATAGGCAAACGTGAGTACAAATGTACCCAGCAAGACTTACATCAGAACTAACTACATATGCATCATTATCAACAAAGGGGGTGTGGGGTTTAACTACAGCAAGCCAGCTTTGACTCGGTGGCTAACCTGAACTACGACTGCAAGTAACTCTTTTGAGGTGGCGCACACGAGTCCACATATTCACCATATCAATACACCACTATGGATCCGCTCCCGTCTCCCTACGAGAATGCCATCCATAGCACTCACACTTATCTTGCGCATTTTAGAGTATCCACTTTCACTTGTCTATGAACTATGCAAGGGGTCCAAGTTTCCATATCCGAGGAATCCGTCTATTCGAATAGATAATGATAACCCTGCAGGGGTGTACTTCTTCACACACGCTCTCGCCACTTATCGCCCTGTACACGTCATGTACCTCGGCAACCTTCAAGCGGAAGCCGGGCGAGGGAGTCGGCCACGACCTGACTAACCACACAAGTCTCTAGTCCAGGTTTATCGCCTATTCGGGTTCCATCCGCAAGGAGATCCGGCCGGGGTGACGCTCACGGCCCCAAACGATGTGAGCAGGGTTCCCAAGCCCACCATCCGGGTGCCACTTGGTACACCGTGCCACTGCACCTAGTCTGTCCCAAGCCCACCTGTACCGGGTGCCACTTGGTAGACTACTAGCACTACCTACAAACACCAGAAACTAGTTGCAACTCCTGGACAGAGATCGAGTTGATTAATAAGTCGAGAGAGCTTGGAGTGCCCGGAGCCCAATGTGTGGTAGTAACTGTTCATGGATCACAAACACAGAACTCAGTTCCTGAGGACGGCTGCAATGAGACAACCCACCATGTACTCCTACATGGCCTCTCACCGTTACCTTTACCAAATCGTGTTCACACACTTAGCTCTCGACAGTAGGACATGTTCGCACACCTCCAATTCATCCCCGATGAATCAAACCGGACTCAACTCTAAGCAATAGCAGGCATGACAAACAAGCATGAATGAGTAGGCACATCAGGGCTCAAACAACTCCTACTCATGCTAGTGGGTTTCATCTATTTACTGTGGCAATGACAGGTCATGCAAAGGATAAAGGGGTTCAACTACCGCAACAAGTAGCAGATGTATCGTTGTTGTCCTAATGCAGTAAAAGAGAGCAGGAGCGAGAGTGTGGGATTGTATCGGAATGAACAAGGGGGTTTTGCTTGCCTGGCACTTCTGAAGATAGTATAGTTCTTCATCGGTGTCATCGAACTCATCGTCGGAACAACGTCTACTGAGGGGGGGACAAACACCGGCAAACAAGGAGGAACACAATCAATGTAATGCACAATATGATGCATGATCATGACATGGCAATATGCTATGATTTGAGCTAATGCAACCAGCAACAGATTAAATGAAGTTGGTTTGAATACAAGATTCGAATTCAAACTCCATATATGATTATTCAAATGCCATTTAATTGATTTGACCTAACAGTGAACAAAAGTTGTTCTAACATGCATGAAAATGGTACAGATGGATAGGTTGGATTTTTCTGATCATTTTTCATATATAATTTATTTCATTTGGAGTTACGGTTGATTTTCTATGAATTTTTAAAGTTTGGGATATTTTCTGGAATTTATAAATCATTTCTGATTTATTTTAATTCCAGAAAATAAATACTGCGTCAGCATGACATAATATTGACATCATCAAGTCAATGGGCTAGTCCAGGTCAAATCTGACGTGTGGGGTCCACACGTCAGTCACACGTGGACTAATCCCGGTCAAACCCAGCGCTGACTGGGATTTGACCAGGGCTAGGGCCCACTGTCAGTGGCTGCTAGGATGTTTAGCTGGCTCGGTTAGGCCTAATGGTGTCCACATCGACCGTCGCCGGAGTTTCACCGGCGACGACCAAAACTGCGGTGGCAACTCGCCGGACTTTAGCTACAGACGGCGGTTGGACGCGCGGGAGCCACCAGGAGGTAGCCCGCGCTCTTACGCATCCAGAGGGGCTGGTGGGTGGCCGCGGGGGCGCCGGAGTTCGCCGAAAACGAGCTCCTGGCAGTGGCCGGAGTTCGGGCATCGACTGAGTCGACACCACAGAGCACGTTAGGACCAGCGGTTGGGTGTTTTGAGCTCCTGGAGACGCGCTGAGCGCGTTGCTATGCTCGGCTATGAGCGGAAGAGCTCAGGAGCACGGGCCTGCCGACCATGGCGGACGGCGGCGCGGGAGCTCGCGGGGTACTGTGCTACGACACGCGGACGACGAGGGAAGAAGGGGAAAAGGGACGAGGGCTCACGGCGAGGTGAAGGGTGCAGACGACAGGGCTGGGGACGACCCGGTTGGCGCGAATCGGCGCCGGCGATCTCGGTGGCCCGAGGTAGAAGACGACAACGTCGAGGGCGTTGTGGTGCTTCCCAGCTCACGTAGCTCGGTGGAGTTGACTGGGACGGCGTGGCGGATCACTCGAGCACGTTGGATGGGCGAGGGAGGGCCGGTGGCCGTGGCAACAGCGAGCGGCGGCGACGGGTGTGTTCAGTGGTTGCGCGCGGAAGAACAGAGGACGGAAGAGCGCTCGAGGGAGAGAGAGGATGAGGACCAGGGCGTCGCGCTGGCATGGAGAGAAAGCCCGAGGCCTTGCCACCGCGAAGCAGGAGGTGGCGCTCGGCCGCGCGAGCGCTGGCTTGCCAGTAGGCGCAAGGTTGAGGACAACCTTGCCCCTGGTGGGCTGGAGTGCAGCTGGGCCAGAACAGTGTTAGGCTACAGGTAGGCCAGGTGAGTTTCTGCTCTGTTTTTTTGTTCTGTTACTATTTTTGCAATTTGTTTTAACTTAATTAAAATGCTAAGGCATTTTCAAAAGCCCTAAAAATAATTGTGGGATCTGTTTGTAATATTTCCAACAGCCCCCACTTAAGTTCAGAATTATTTGGACATTTAAAATATTATATCCAAAATCCAGAAATGTCCTAGAAATGTGTGCATCATTTTTGGAAGAAGTTTTCACCCATTCCAAAATTGATGAACTTTTCTAAAGGCCATTTTGGGTAGATGGAAAAGATTTAATTTGACCCTAGTTGTATTTCATTTGCTGCTAGGGTTTATCAATCCCCATTTCAAATTTCCATGAAAATTAAACATGATGCAAGCAAGATGCAACACTAGGCAGCACCAGAAACTAGGGATGTGACAGGGGCGCCCCCCCTCCCTAGTAAAATTCGGACTAGTCCAAGGGGAGGGGTGCGGCCACCCTTTTGGCCCTTTATCTCCTTTCCCGTATGGCCCATTGAGGCCCAATACGAATTCCCGTAACTCTCCGGTACTCCGAAAAATACCCGAATCACTCGGAATCTTTACGAACTCCGAATATAGTCGTCCAATATATCGATCTTTACGTCTCGACCATTTCGGGACTCCTCGTCATGTCCCCGATCTCATCCGGGACTCCGAACTCCTTCGGTACATCAAAACTCATAAATTCATAATAAAACTGTCATCGAAACCTTAAGTGTGTGGACCCTACGGGTTCGAGAACTATGTAGACATGACCTAGAACTATTCTCGGTCAATAACCAATAGCGGAACCTGGATGCCCATATTGGCTCCTACATATTCTACGAAGATCTTTATCGGTCAAACCGCATAACAACATACGTTGTTCCCTTTGTCATCGGTATGTTACTTGCCCGAGATTTGATCGTCGGTATCCAATACCTAGTTCAATCTCGTTATCGGCAAGTCTCTTTACTCGTTACGTAATGCATCATTCCGTAACTAACTCATTAGCTACATTGTTTGCAAGGCTTATAGTAAAGTGCATTACCGAGAGGGCCCAGAGATACCTCTCCGACAATTGGAGTGACAAAACCTAATCTCGAAATACGCCAACCCAACATGTACCTTTGGAGACACCTGTAGTACTCCTTTATAATCACCCAGTTACGTTATGACGTTTGGTAGCACCCAAAGTGTTCCTCTGGTAAACGGGAGTTGCATAATCTCATAGTTACAGGAACAGGTATAAGTCATGAAGAAAGCAATAGCAACATACTAAACGATCAAGTGCTAGGCTAACGAAATGGGTCATGTCAATCACATCATTCTCCTAATGATGTGATCCCGTTAATCAAATGACAACTCTTTTGTCCATGGCTAGGAAACATAACCATCTTTGATAAACGAGCTAGTCAAGTAGAGGCATACTAGTGACACTATGTTTGTCTATGTATTCACACATGTATTATGTTTCCGGTTAATACAATTCTAGCATGAATAATAAACATTTATCATGATATAAGGAAATAAATAATAACTTTATTATTGCCTCTAGGGCATATTTCCTTCAAAGAGTTACATCGGTGCAAGCTTTTACAGCAATCCAGATGACTCTAAGTCTCAATCTGGATGCATATTGAAAGTGAGAGCAATTAGCTAGAGTAGCTCCATGCAGAGCATTGTAGACATAGAATATTTGTAAAATACATACGGCTCTGAATGTGACAGACCCATTGACTAAACTTCTCTCACGAGCAAAACAAGATCACACCTTAGTACTCTTTGTGTGTTAATCACATATTGATGTGAACTAGATTATTGACTCTAGTAAATCCTTTGGGCGTTGGTCACATGACGATGTGAACTATGGGTGTTAATCACATGCAGATGTGAATATTAGTGTTAAATCACATGGTGATGTGAACTAGATTACTGACTCTAGTGCAAGTGGGAGACTAAAGTAAATATGCCCTACAGGCAATAATAAATTTATTATTTATTTCCTTATTTCATGATAAATGTTTATTATTCATGCTAGAATTGTATTAACCGGAAACATAATACATGTGTGAATACATAGACAAACATAGTGTCACTAGTATGCCTCTACTTGACTAGCTCGTTAATCAAAGATGGTTAAGTTTCCTAACCATAGACATGAGTTGTCATTTGATTAACAGGATCACATCATTAGGAGAATGATGTGATTGACTTGACCCATTCCATTAGCTTAGCACTTGATCGTTTAGTATGTTGCTATTGCTTTCTTCATGACTTATACTTGTTCCTATGACTATGAGATTATGCAACTCCCGTTTACCGGAGGAACACTTTGTGTGCTACCAAACGTCAAGCCGTAACTGGGTGATTATAAAGGTGCTCTACAGGTGTCTCCGAAGGTATTTATTGAGTTGGCGTATTTCGAGATTAGGATTTGTCACTCTGATTGTCGGAGAGGTATCTCTGGGCCCTCTCGGTAATGCACATCACTATAAGCCTTGCAAGCAATGTGACTAATGAGTTAGTTGCGGGATGATGCATTACGGAACGAGTAAAGAGACTTGGCGGTAACGAGATTGAACTAGGGATTGAGATAGTGACGATCGAATCTCGGGAAAGTAACATACCGATGACAAAGGGAACAACGAATGTAGTTATGCGGTTTGACCGATAAAGATCTTCGTAGAATATGTGGGAACCAATATGAGCATCCAGGTTCCGCTATTGGTTATTGACCGGAAACGTGTCTCGGTCATGTCTACATAGTTCTCGAACCCGTAGGGTCCGCACGCTTAAAGTTCGGTGACGATCGGTATTATGAGTTTTTGTGTTTTGATGTACCGAAGGTAGTTCGGAGTCCCGGATGTGATCACGGACATGACGAGGAGTCTCTAAATGGTCGAGACATTAAGGTTGATATATTGGAAGGTTATATTCAGACACCGGATGAGTTCCGGGGGTTATCGGATAAATACCGGAGAACCGGAAGGTTACCGGAACCTCCCGGGGTGTAATTGGGCCTCATGGGCCCATGTGGAGGAAGAGGAGAGGCGACCAGCTAGGGGCGCGCGGCCCCCTAGCCCAAACCGAATTGGACTAGCCCCCCCCCCCCTTTCCTTCTTCTTCTCCTCCCCTTCCTTCTCCTCTCCTACTTGGACTAGGAAAGAGGGGGAATCCTACTTGGAGTAGGATTGCCCCCCTTGGGCGCGCCTCCTCCTCTCCCTCCTTTATATACGGGGGGCAGGGGGCACCTCTAGACACAACAATTGATCTCTTGATCTCTTAGCCGTGTGCGGTGCCCTCCTCCACCAGATTCCACCTCGGTAATATCGTAGCGGTGCTTAGGTGAAGTCCTGCGTCGGTGGCATCATCAACACCGTCATCACGTCGTCGTGCTGACGGAACTCTCCCGCAAAGCTCTGCTGGATCGGAGTTCGTGGGACGTCATCGAGCTGAACGTGTGCTGAACTCGGAGGTGTCGTACGTTCAGTACTTGATTGGTCGGATCGTGAAGATGTACGACTACATCAACCGCGTTGTGCTAACGCTTCCGCTTTCGGTCTACGAGGGTACATGGACAACACTCTTCCCTCTCGTTGCTATGCATCACCATGATCTTGCGTGTGCGTAGAAATTTTTTTGAAATTACTACGTTCTCCAAAAGATAGGGCCTTCATGAAGATTTGCATGCCACCACGTAGGCGCTCGCTGAGCTGGCTTGGAAGCCTCCCGTCGACACGCAGGTGCCTGCCTAGCTGGTGGGCTGGCAGCTGCATGGGAGCGGCGATGGAAACTTGGCGGGCGTGGGCCTGGCTGTGGCTCCGCGGATGTCCTCGGCAATGGCCTTGCCGGGGCCCCGGCAAGGGTCTTGCCATGGCGTTGTAGTTGTCCCCGGCAAGGATCTTGTCGGAGGTCTTGTGGGTTTTCTCGGCAAGGATCTCGCCGAGGTTCGTCGTTTTCTAATCCTCATCTGACTTGGAGTGTTCATGATCTTCACAAAGATCTGCATGCCATCATGGAGGTGCCTCCCGAGCCTTGGTTTCAGCGTGGTCGTCGAAAACCCTGTGCTCGAGGGTGACGCGCTCTGTTGGGGTTGGGTAAGCTGTCCTGGCAAGGTCCTTGCCGGGGCTGCGGAGGCCGCCTGACAAGGGTCTTGCCAGGGAAGCCCACCTCGCCATCTTGCTCTTCATGTCTCTGTCTTGGCGCTGCTTTGACCATCTTGCGGCTTTGACCCCTCCCTCTGCCCTGCTAAGTGTGGCCGCGGGCGCGGCTCTGACTGCCCGTGCACAAGTAAGGGGTACAAAGGAATACCCCTACTTTAGTACACCGACAAGAGATGTATGAGGTGAAATCAAAACCCCACATATGTGATGTTGTGCTGGAAAAAAATGAGAGACAAAGTAAGACTTCCGGTCTGTTTTCTGTTTCCGCTATCGCAAGTTGCGAAGAGTTTTTTCAAGAGAGAAGGGATCAACTGAAAAAAAAGGGTGGTCTAGTGTAAAGCTTCATGTATGAGGAGCTGCAAGTACAAATATCAATCAAGCTGCTTTGGGTAGCTAGCTTTGCACATATAATATCCTCCCGATAAATCATTTTGGTGCTCTAAAGTCAACATACTTCAATGATGGAATGTACATAAATGTTTAAAATATATTCCATAGTTTAAAAATGTTAAAGGGATAAATATTCAATGAAATTTACAAAATATTGACAATTTTTAAAAATATTTGTAATTTTTAAAAATGATCAACAATTTTTGAAATCTTCATGAAATCTAAAATCTTTATGAACTTTTAAAATGTTCAGAATTGGAAAAGTACTCACAGGTTTTGAAATAACCATTAATATAAAAATGTTCAAAGTAGTGATCCTTAGAAGTCTGAAAAATAACCCAGATTCATCACAACAAGCTTGGTAGGGAAGAAGACACAAAGGGGGGAGTTCTCTTTGCTTCTCTCTAATAGCAGTAGCTCTTCTGTTTGTGAGAATGGATTGTTAGCAAGAAAAATAAGGAGGTGAAGAATAATACATCCCTTTGAGAATGAATGTAAAAACAGTTAGGATTTATATGAATGTTCATGATTTTTTTAAACGTTCATGAATTTGAAAAAATAAAATTTTCACGTATGGAAAACAAAACATATATATGAAAAACTGTAGTTAACTAGAAAACAGAAAATCCAATCATAGAATGGGTGAAAAACTTGTAAAGATGACAAACAAAACCGCTGCCTTGCTACAAAACAGAAATGAAACAACGAAGATGACCCGGTCCTGTTGCTAGCGCTACGTGTGTGTGCTATACTATGAATTGAAGTAGGCGACTCGAAATAGGCTTTCGCCCCGCTATTATTAAATAAAACACAAACCAAGATACATGGCCGAATGATACATGGTGGAGAGAATGCCTTCTTACACAGCAGATCCCGGAATAACCGGACAACATAAAACGCATACAACTACGTTGCCGAAGGATAATACAGGCAGACAAGAATACAGTGCCAGGACACACCCTAATATAGCTAAGCGCCACGACAACACCCTCGAGAGGGAAAACAGCGCTAGGCGTCGCCGCTATCGAGTCCAATCCGGACTAAGGTCTTCACCTGGAACCCTCGCATGGAGAGGAGAACCACAACAACATCCTCAAGAGGAAAGTGGCACTTGCGGGCATCGCCGGTGTCGATGCCAAAGCATAGAGCTTTCGCTCGGTAGCTCTCCATACCCCCACCAGGCACCAGGACAATCTAAACGTGTATCAGCCTCCAAATCTAGATCAAGGCGACACTCCTGATAATGACACAAAGTGAGCCCGAGCCACACACCGCTACATCCTCGTCGCCCACACGACCAAGGAGCATATGGACCACCACCGCCATGGTTCCCACCCAATTGCGGTAAGCAACGTATAGGAGTACTAGCGAAATCACTAGTTACTGGTTAATCATTGCAAAGGTCATTTCTATCTTCTTAGGTCCTGACAAGTGAGCACTGCATGTGCACCATTTGTCATAATCTGAGAGTTTTTTTTCATAGTTTTCTTTATCTAAATCTTAAACTATTTTCACCGTTGGATTTCTCGCGTCGAGATCTTCGAAATTAAAACTAAATTTCATGCTAATATGTTTCGATGATTTTTTTTATGGAAAAAGCCAAACAATCAGAGTCGGAAGCAAGTTGTCTTTTCACCATTTCCCCATTTCGAAAAGCACAGTTGTGCTTCACCGGAAAAAAATCTAAACCTCCACATAACCAATTTGTGCTTATCGTGAAAACACAGTTTTTCCCTTTCTGAATTGTGCTTCTAGCAGAAGCAAAATATGCCTTTACGAGAAGAAAATGTGTGCTCCGTGCTTCTCTTGGAAGCATAGATTATTTCCCTTTTCGAGAAGTAGATCTCACGGAAGCAAGTTTGTGCTCGTGGAAGCACATTTTTTTACGCACAAAAAAATCTGTGAAAATAATCTCCAAAACCAAGGGAAACCCGGTCTAAATCCGAAAAATCGAACCATCACCCCCCCCCCCCCCCCCCCCCGCACCACCACCACCCTCCCACCACCACCACCAAAAAAAATCTAAAACCTGAAAACATGTATAGTGAAATTAGAAAAACGAAATTCAGAGTGAGTGACCAACACGCGGCGGTTAGACGCACCACTTGACGTCCCAGGGCACCAAAAGTGACCCCTAAGAGCATCTACAACCACAATAGCAAAATCTGACACCTCAAACGTCCACGGGCATGCCCGGGCAGTAGCCGAGCGCGTTCATTTTGAGCTTCCTTTTTTTGTGGGGTATTTTGAACTTCCATTTTGTGCATGCATGCAACCATGTCCCGTACTTTGTTTATAAATTGTTTGATCAAATGCATGTGATTGATAGAGATGGAGAGAGAAGAAAGACTAAAGAAAGAGAAAATATGGTCCAGGATGGACCACATCCTACATGAAGGGTTGCCGGGACATCCCCATAATCTCTCTATGTATGCCTTGGATATGGTGATTTGCGGATAATCCGGTCGTATGAGGACAAAGTGATGTATCCGATTGGATGGCTTTTTTCCCTTCTCTCTTTGTCCGTGCAGCGACCAGGTTGTTCGTCAGAATGCTTGGAAAGGATTTGGATTTTTCCTGTTGTATATGCTATGCACGGGGATTCCTATTTGGCGCTGAAACGCTCGTTAGTATACACTTTGCAAATGTGCACTCACATCACCTCCATGTTGGGCCGGCCCATCTCGCCCCTTTTTCTGTTTTCTTTTTTTTTTGAAACGCAAAAAATGTGCACCTGCGGAGAATTGAACCAGCAACCTCAAACATCTAGCTACTCGGCGGTAACCATCACACCCGATATTCCTACACACACGGGCCCATTACGGGCTTTTACGGAGTTTTCTTTCAACTAATCTTTCTTCCCCCTGATTCTCAGCGGGGGTGGGGCCCATCCTCCCCTCTTGTTCAATCTCAATCGCCCACGACTATTAGTCCGTGAACCCTGTAATAAATCCATCCATGATTCTAGCATTATTCCCATCACACCACCATGCCCCAATCTGATAAGTAGCATCTTCTTCCATCTTTTCTTCTTTCTTCTTTCCTTTTTCCATTTTTCGTTTTTGTTTTATGTTTTTTTTCTTCATGGTTTGATGATTTTTCTTTCAAATTCGTGAACTTCTCTTAAAATTTATAAACTTTTTTCTCAAAATTGATGATTTTTTTATTCAATTTGACAAACTTTTTCAAATTTTTGATTTTTTAAAATTCCATGTGCTTTTTTCAGTTTGACGAACTTTTTTAAAAATTCAGTAATCTTTTTAAAAACATTTAAGAGATTTTCTAAAATCGATGACTTTTTTTCCCAATTCGATGGGATTTTTTTCAAATTCATTAACTTTTTAGAAATTTGATGAACCATTTTCCATAACAAAAATCAACTTAGGTTGTTTTCAAGTAACTCAAAAATCTAATAAATAGCGCGGATATAATGACTGTTAAATACTTCGTGTTGCTATCAATAACTAGTGCTCATCAGCTGTAGTGGTTAGCTAAACACTTTGTTCCTTGAAGCGGCTCGGCACGAGTTTGAGTCCTCGTCATGCACTTTCTGCATGCTTTCTTCGCGAGACAATTTTACTATGATGCGCGTCGTCGGCCGGCCCACTAGGCAGTGCAGTGGGTGCCGGTTGGCTTCCGTGGCGCCGAACGTGTGGAATAGGAGCATCCCTCTGAAGGTCCCCCGCAAATGGTCTCCAGTTAGTTCCTCCCAGAACTAAGGCTTATGTCTACAACTTCTCGCTATAACGCACAAAATACTTCCATCAGCCGGCCCAACTAGTGTTCCATACTGCTCGCTCTCGTATGGAAAGATCAGAGTGTTCGTTTTGAGGAAATAATAACCTGAGAAAAACCTGCAACACCTTGGTGAAAAAGAAGCTGGCAATGTTTTTCCTTTGACATGTTTGAATAATGTCTGTGTATCAAAAAGCTCGTGAGTTATAAAAATAATAATTGTTGGTTAAAATGTTCAAAAAGAAATATAACAAATGCTTGTGACTTTTAAAAAAAATTCATGTATATTAATAAATCATGAATCTAAAAATATTCATTATTTTTTAAAGACTTATTTTCGGAAAAGGTGTTCGATGTACATGCCATGGGACAATAGAACTAACGGAATGCAAAAGGATAGCCCACAAAAAAAGGCAAAAGCCAGCAAGGGAAAAGAATCGCGTGAATGTGATGTCCCAAATCGCAGGAAAGGTCAGCATTATTCTCAAAAAAAAAGTCAGCATTTTGCACGGTGACAGTGGGATTCTATGGTGTGAGCGTAGAATAGAGTCCGTAGCCTGCGTGTTGGGGAGTGTCTTCGTCTAGCCTGCTGCGAGACTTAGGAACCGCTCGCCTCAATGGTAGGATGTTTTTATTTTCTTACTTATGTTAATATTCTGGAAATCTTAAAAAAAACTTTGATATTAAAAAACGGTCACCGTGTATTGGAAAATTGCTCATTGAATGAAAATTTTTATTCTCGTGGTTTTACAAATTTTATGTAAATTTCAATAAAACGTGCCATTCAAAAAAGTTAACATATTTAATAAAATGTAGATGTGGTGTAAAAAATTAGTGTGTGAAGGCTTAAAAAATTGTTTCAAGATATATCATGACACTAAAAATGTTCACTCTTTTAAAACATTATGTTATAGACGTTTTTTTAAAATGTTCATCATGTATTTGACCAATGTTCAACGTGTATAAAAAATGTTTAATGTGTATACGAAAAAGTACAATGTGGATTCAAAAAAAATGTTCAACATGTATTTGAAAAATTGGTCATCATGTGTTTTTAGATTGTTCAATGTGTATCCGAAAAGTGTCTCACATGTATTTAAATAAAACTCAACATGCATTCAAAGGAAAAGAAATTAAAAAAAAAAGAAGCCCATTATGCAGAAGGAGTTAGCTGATCTCCTTTCCTTACATGGGCTGATCTGTATTTTCTACACTTGCTTGATGATGGCACTTTTCTAGTTTTTTTTTTAACATCAGTACACACGCAAGCGCTCACACATACGCACATACGCTCACCCCTATGAACGCACCACGCAGACCCTGCCCCTATGAGCACCTCCGAGAGGCTGAGCCGGCATGTCATCTTAAAATTTACAAAGTCACCGTAGGCGTCTCGTCGTTGACGGGAACGTCTCCTCCCACTGAAAGCACATCACCAGAAATCCTGAAATAAATCCAGGAATAATGCGAGCATCAGGATTTGAACCCTAGTGGGCATTATTTAGTTTGACTACCACATTTGTCATGCTGTTATAGAGTTTTTTTATAGTTATGTGACATCAATGATTACGCATAGAGATATACGGTTGTGCCGCGACAACGCGAGGGGACTCATCTAGTATTAAAAAATATTAAAATATTGGTTTAAACAATGTTTGCCATGTATTTAAACAATATCAAGCGTCTATCAAGAAATGTTCAGCGTGTAACAAATCAACATGTATTTGAAAGAAAAAGAAAGGAAAGGAAATAAAAAATTAATATAATAACCCAAAAATAAAGAAATAAAGAAAACCCAATGAAAATTGTAAAGAATAGATACGAAATAAAGAAAAAAAATCGATGGAGCCATCGCAAAAACTAGCAAATCAATGGTAGATTCACGAACCGCATCTTAAAAACTCCCCAAAACCACTTCATTGAGCTAGGAGCATGCAACTTTTTTTGGACAATCAACGAAGCTTTTATTAAACCGTCACAACGTTTACAGGGACGAACTGAAGTTCACCAGAGTTGCCCAACCAAACACGGCGGCCGATCCCCAGTTTCAAAACATGCTTCGCTGGATTTCGAGCCTCAAAATTCAAGCTCCTAAACTCATGCACAAAATTGCATAACTGAAAACTACGAGAGTATTCTATGATCTCATGTATAATAGCCCCATAGCTAGGACTATTCTTCTGCTTGATATCCTCCACAATACCTTTGCAATCAGTTGCGACGTGTATCGCCTATAGATGGAGGTCCTCTCCTAGTGCCATTGATTCCCGGACTGCCAACGCCTCAAGAGTAGCTGGATCAGATATACCATTGAACACAATCGCTGACGCTCCAAGATAAAGACCCTCCCCATTCTTGCAAACCGCAGCAACCGCACCAAATCTCGATCTCCTCACAGAGGCCGCATCAACATTCACTTTCATTATGCCTAAAGGGGGTTGGATCCAATGTGTTGGCCTCACCGGTACTGAATGCCCTGTTGTACTCTCCGGTTTCTTCACAATTTGGATGTCGTTCAGAAAGGAGTTGACAAAACAATGGGTGGAGAAGGGACTCTGAAATATGTCCTCATAAACGGCCTTTATTCTTGCTGCCCAAATTGCCCATAGAGTGGTCGTCAGACGAAAAAAAGATCATTTGTCAAGGCTCTCTTCATAGCGAAGTGACAAACCCTTATTGTTATCGATGTCAAAATGACTCATCTGATCCAAAATCGCCTCATCTGCTAGCGCCCATACACTGCAGGCCATCGAGCAGTTCAATAAGGCATGTCTCCACGAATCCCTAGCGCCACATAATGCACATGTCGATAAAGTTGACATGTTTCTATGCTCTAGTACATCTGCTATTGGAATTGAACTCCGTGCAAGACGCCAGAGAAACAGCTTAATTTTTGCAGGTACTTCAGTCTTCCATAAATCAGTCCATTCCGTACTTGCATTGTCCGCTGTCGAAGTATTGTCTTGTTCCTCAGTCCAGTTCCCCTTCGTGATCTTGGTTTACATGATAAGTCTGTATGCGGATTTGACAGAGAAAGAACTTCTCTTCTCTCCGCTCCAGGCCCAAAAATCATCTAGATTCCGTGTACACAAAGGAATTGCTAAGACTACTTCAGCATCAATGGGCAAGAAAACCGGTCAGACAAGCTGCTCATTCCAGCTCGTTGTCACTGTATTTAAAAATTATGAGACCATCTGTGGCGGGTCTGTGTTGGGTAAGATAGTAATTTCAAAAAAAATTCTACGCACACGCAAGATCATGGTGATGCATAGCAACGAGAGGGGAGAGTGTTGTCTACGTACCCTCGTAGACCGAAGCGGAAGCGTTGACGCAACATAGAGGAAGTAGTCGTACGTCTTCCCGGTCCAACCGATCCAAGCACCGTTACTCCGGCACCTCCGAGTTCTTGACACACGTACAGCTCGATGACGCACCCCGAACTTCGATCCAGCAGAGGTACGGGGAGGAGTTTCGTCAGCACGACGGTGTGGTGACGATCTTGATGTTCAACTGTCGCAGGGCTTCGCCTATGCACCGCTACAATATGACCGAGGTGTAATATCGTGGAGTGGGGCACCGCACACGGCTAAGGAACAATCACGATGATCAACTTGTGTGTCTATGGGGTGCCCCCCGCCCCCGTATATAAAGGAGGGAGGGAGGAGGGGGCCGGCCAAGAGGGGAGGCGCGCCCTAGGGGGGGCAAACCTACTCCAAGTAGGTTTGGCCCCCCTTTCCTATTAGGAGTAGGAGAGGGAAGGAAGAAGGGAGAGGAAAGAAGGAAAGGGGGGGCCGGCCCCCCTCCCAATTCGGATTGGGCTTGGGGGAGGGGCGCGCCCCCTCCTTTGCTCCTTCTTCCTCCCTTCCACTAAGGCCCAATAAGGCCCATATACTTACCGGGGGGTTCCGGTAACCTCCCGGAACTCCAGTATAATCCCAATCTCATTCGGAACCTTTCCGGTGTCCAAATATATCCGTCCAATATATCAATCTTTATGTCTTGACCATTTCAAGACTCTTCGTCATGTCCGTGATCACATCCGGGACTCCGAACAACCTTCGGTACATCAAAATACATAAACTCATAATATAACTGTCATCGAAACCTTAAGCGTGCGGACCCTACGGTTCGAGAACAATGTAGACATGACCGAGACACGTCTCCGGTCAATAACCAATAGCGGGACCTGGATGCCCATATTGGTTCCTACATATTCTATGAAGATCTTTATCGGTCAAACCGCATAACAACATACGTTGTTCCCTTTGTCATCGGTATGTTACTTGCCCGAGATTCGATCGTCGGTATCCAATACTTAGTTCAATCTCGTTACCGGCAAGTCTCTTTACTCGTCCCGTAATACATCATCTCGCAACTAACTCATTAGTTGCAATGCTTGCAAGGCTTAAGTGATGTGCATTACCGAGAGGGCCCAGAGATACCTCTCCGACATTCGGAGTGACAAATCCTAATCTCGAAATACGCCAACCCAACAAGTACCTTCGGAGACACCTGTAGAGCACCTTTATAATCACCCAGTTACGTTGTGACGTTTGGTAGCACACAAAGTGTTCCTCCGGTAAACGGGAGTTGCATAATCTCGTAGTCATAGGAACATGTATAAGTCATGAAGAAAGCAATAGCAACATACTAAACGATCGGGTGCTAAGCTAACTGAATGGGTCATGTCAATCACATCATTCTTCTAATGATGTGATCCCGTTAATCAAATGACAACTCATGTCTATGGCTAGGAAACATAACCATCTTTGATTAACGAGCTAGTCAAGTAGAGGCATACTAGTGACACTCTGTTTGTCTATGTATTCACACATGTATCATGTTTCCGATTAATACAATTCTAGCATGAATAATAAACAATTATCATGAAATAAGGAAATAAATAATAACTTTATTATTGCCTCTAGGGCATATTTCCTTCAGTCTCCCACTTGCACTAGAGTCAATAATCTAGATCACATCACAATGTGATTAACATCGATAGTTCACATCATCATGTGATTAACACCCATAGTTCACATCGCCATGTGACCAACACCCAAAGTGTTTACTGGATTCAGTAATCTAGTTCACATCGCTATGTGATTAGCACCCAAAGAGTACTAAGGTGTGATCATGTTTTGCTTGTGAGAGAATCTTAGTCAATGGGTCTTTCACATCAGATCCGTTATGTATTTTGCAATTTTCTATGTCTACAATGCTCTGCACGGAGCTACTCTAGCTAATTGCTCCCACTTTCAATATGTATCTAGATCGAGACTTAGAGTCATCCAGATCGGTGTCAAAACTTGCATCGACGTAACCCTTTACGACGAACCTTTTGTCACTTCCATAATCGAGAAACATATCCTTATTCCACTAAGGATAATTTTGACCGCTGTCCAGTGATCTACTCCTAGATTACTATTGTACTCCCTTACCAAACTCAGTGTAGGGTATATAATAGATCTGGTACACAGCATGGCATACTTTATAGAACCTATGGCCAAGGCATAGGGAATGACTTTCATTCTCTTTCTATCTTCTGTCGTGGTCGGGTTTTGAGTCTTACTCAATTTCACACCTTGTAACACAGGCAAGAACTCTTTCTTTAACTGTTCCATTTTGAACTACTTCAAAATCTTCTCAAGGTATATACTCATTGAAAAAACTTATCAAGCGTCTTGATCTATCTCTATAGATCTTGATGCTCAATATGTAAGCAGCTTCACCGAGGTCTTTCTTTGAAAAACTCCTTTCAAACACTCCTTTATGCTTTGCAGAATAATTCTACATTATTTCCGATCTACAATATGTCATTCACATATACTTATCAGAAATGCTGTAGTGCTCCCACTCACTTTCTAGTAAATACAGGCTTCACTGCAAGTCTGTATAAACTATATGCTTTGATCAACTTATCAAAGCGTTGAAGGAAATATGCCCTAGAGGCAATAGTAAAGTTATTATTTATTTCCTTATTTCATGATAAATGTTTATTATTCATGCTAGAATTGTATTAACCGGAAACATAATACATGTGTGAATACATAGACAAACATAGTGTCACTAGTATGCCTCTACTTGACTAGCTCGTTTATCAGAGATGGTTATGTTTCCTAGCCATGGACAAAAGAGTTGTCATTTGATTAACGGGATCACATCATTAGGAGAATGATGTGATTGACTTGACCCATTCCGTGAGCTTAGCACTTGATCGTTTAGTATGTTGCTATTGCTTTCTTCATGACTTATACATGTTCCTGTAACTATGAGATTATGCAACTCCCGTTTACCGGAGGAACACTTTGGGTACTACCAAACGTCACAACGTAACTGGGTGATTATAAAGGAGTACTACAGGTGTCTCCGAAGGTACATGTTGAGTTGGCGTATTTCGAGATTAGGTTTTGTCACTCCGATTGTCGGAGAGGTATCTCTGGGCCCTCTCGGTAATGCACATCATTATAAGCCTTGCAAGCAATGTGACCAATGAGTTGGTTACGGGATGATGCATTACAGAACGAGTAAAGAGACTTGCCGGTGACGAGATTGAACTAGGTATTGGATACCGACGATCGAATCTCGAGCAAGTAACATACCGATGACAAAGGGAACAACGTATGTTGTTATGCGGTTTGACCGATAAAGATCTTCGTAGAATATGTAGGAGCCAATATGGGCATCCAGGTCCCGCTATTGGTTATTAACCGAGAATAATTCTAGGTCATGTCTACATAGTTCTCGAACCCGTAGGGTCCGCACGCTTAAGGTTTCGATGACAGTTATATTATGAGTTTATGAGTTTTGATGTACCGAATGAGTTCGGAGTCCCGGATGAGATCGGGTACATGACGAGGAGTCTCGAAATGGTCGAGACGTAAAGATCGATATATTGGACGACTATATTCGGAGTTCGGAAAGGTTCCGAGTGATTCGGGTATTTTTCGGAGTACCGGAGAGTTACGGGAATTCGCCGGGGAGAAGTATTGGGCCTTATTGGGCCCTGCGGGAAAGAGAGAGGGGCTGCCTTGGGCAGGCCACGCGCCCCCCCATGGCCTAGTCCGAACTGGACTAGGGGGAGGGGCTGCACCCCCTCCTTCCTTCCCTTCTCTCTTCCCCTTCCTTGTCTCCTACTCCTAATACATGGAAGGACTCCTAGTTGGACTAGGAAAGGGGGAATCCTACTCCCGGTGGGAGTAGGACTCCACTAGGGCGCGCCATAGAAGAGGGCCGGCCCTCCCCTCCTCCACTCCTTTATATACGGGGGTAGGGGGCACCCCATGGACACACAAGTTGATCTACGGATCGTTCCTTAGCCGTGTGCGGTGCCCCCTTCCACCATATTCCACCTCGGTCATATTGTCGCGGAGTTTAGGCGAAGCCCTGCGCCGGTAGAACATCATCATCGTCACCACACCGTCGTGCTGACGGAACTCATCTCCGGAGCTCGGCTGGATCGGAGGCCGGAAATCGTCATCGAGCTGAACGTGTGCTGAACTCGGAGGCTCCGTACGTTCGGTGCTTGGATCGGTCGGATCGTGAAGACGTACGACTACATCAACCACGTTGTGCTAACGCTTCCGCTTACGTTCTACGAGGGTACATGGACGAACACTCTCCCCTCTCGTTGCTATGCCATCACCATGATCTTGCGTGTGCGTAGGAAATTTTTTGAAATTACTACGTTCCCCAACAGTGGTATCAGAGCCTAGGTTTTATGCGTTGATGTTAATATGCACGAGTAGAACACAAGTCATACTGCCTACCAGCATGTCATACTTTGGTTCGGCGGTATTGTTGGATGAAGCGGCCCGGACCGACATTACGCGTACGCTTACGCGAGACTGGTTCTACCGCCATGCTTTGCACACAGGTGGCTGGCGGGTGTCAGTTTCTCCAACTTTAGTTAAACTAAGTATGACTACGCCCGGTCCTTGCGAAGGTTAAAACGGAGTCTATTTGACAAACTATCATTGTGGTTTTGATGCGTAGGTGAGAACGGTTCTTGCTCAGCCCGTAGCAGCCACGTAAAATTTGCAACAACAAAGTAGAGGACATCTAACTTGTTTTTGCAGGGCATGTTGTGATGTGATATGGTCAAGACGTGATGAGATATAAGTTGTTGTATGAGATGATCATGTTTTGTTGAAGTTATCGGCAACTGGCAGAAGCCCTATGGTTGTCTCTTTGTTGCATAAGATGCAAGTGCCAAATAATTGCTTTACTTTATCGCTATGCGATAGCAATAGTTGCAAGAGCAATAGTTGGTGAGACAACCATGTGACGACACATTGATATAGATCAAGATGATGAAAATCATGGTGTCGCGCCGGTGACGATAGAGATCATGACAGTACTTTGGAGATGGAGATCAAAGGCGCAAGATGATCATGGCCATATCATGTCACATATTTTGATTGCATGTGATGTTTATACTTTATGCATCTTATCTTGCTTTGTTTGACGGTACCATTTTAAGATTATCTCTCACTAATTATCAAGAAGTGTTCTCCTTGAGTATGCACCGTTGCCAAAGTTCGTCATGCCCAGACACCACGTGATGATCGGGTGTGATAAGCTCTACGTCCATCTACAACGGGTGCAAGCCAGTTTTGCACACGTGGAATACTCAGGTTAAACTTGACGAGCCTAGCATATGCAGATATGGCCTCGGAACACGGAGACCGAAAGGTCGAGCGTGAATCATGTAGTAGATATGATCAACATAATGATGTTCACCATTGAAAACTACTCCATCTCACGTGATGATCGGTTATGGTTTAGTTGATTTGGATCACGTGATCACTTAGATGACTAGAGAGATGTCTGTCTAAGTGGGAGTTCTTAAGTAATATGATTAATTGAACTTAAATTTATCATGAACTTAGTCCTGTTAGTATTTTGCAAATTATGTTGTAGATCAATAGCTTGCATTGTTGCTTTCATATGTTTATTTTGATATGTTCCTAGAGAAAATTGTGTTGAAAATGTTAGTAGCAATGATGCGGATTGGATCCGTGATCTGAGGTTTATCCTCATTGCTGCACAGAAGAATTATGTCCTTAATGCACCGCTAGGTGACAGACCTATTGCAGGAGCAGATGCAGACGTTATGAACGTTTAGCTAAGCTCAATATGATGACTACTTGATAGTTTAGTGCACCATGCTTAATGGCTTAGAATCAGGACTTCAAAGACGTTTTTGAACGTCATGGACCATATAAGATGTTCCAGGAGTTGAAGTTAATATTTCAAGCAAATACCCGAGTTGAGAGATATGAAGTCTCCAACAAGTTCTATAGCTAAAAGATGGAGGAGAATCGCTCAACTAGTGAGCATGTGCTCAGATTGTCTGGGTACTTCAATCGCTTGAATCAAGTGGGAGTTAATCTTCCAGATAAGATAGTGATTGACAGAATTCTCTAGTCACCATCACTAAGTTACTAGAACTTCGTAATGAACTATAATATGCAAGGATGACGAAAGTTATTCCTGAGCTCTTCGCGATGTTGAGATCGGCGAAGGTAGAAATCAAGAAAAGAGCATCAAGTGTTGATGGTTAACAAGATCACTAGTTTCAAAAAAAGGCAAAGGGAAAAGAAGGGGAACTTCAAGAAGAACGGCAAGCAAGTTGCTGCTCAAGTGAAGAAACCCAAGTCTGGTCCTAAGCCTGAGACTAAGTGCTTCTACTGCAAAGAGACTGGTCACTGGAAGAGGTACTACCCCAAGTGATTGGCGGATAAGAAGGATGGCAAAGTGAACATAAGTATATTTGATATACATGTTATTGATGTGTACTTTACTAGTGTTTATAGCAACCCCTCAGTATTTGATACTAGTTCAGTTGCTAAGATTAGTAACTCGAAACGGGAGTTGCAGAATAAACAGAGACTAGTTAAAGGGTGAAGTGACGATGTGTGTTGGAAATAGTTCCAAGATTGATATGATCATCATCGCACACTCCCTATACTTTCGGGATTAGTGTTAAACCTAAATAAGTGTTATTTGGTGTTTGCGTTGAGCATGAATATGATTTGATCATGGTTATTGCAATACGGTTATTCATGTAAGTTAGAGAATAATTGTTGTTCTGTTTACATGAATAAAACCTTCTATGGTCATACACCCAATGAAAATGGTTTGTTGGATCTCGATCGTGTGATACACATATTCGTAATATTGAAGACAAAAGATGCAAAGTTAATAATGATAGTGCAACTTATTTGTGGCACTGCCGTTTAGGTCATATCGGTGTAAAGCGCATGAAGAAACTCCATAAAGATGGATTTTCGGAATCACTTGGTTATGAATCATTTGATGCTTGCGAACCGTGCCTTTTGGGCAAGATGACTAAAACTCCGTTCTTCGGAACAATGGAACGAGCTACTGACTTATTGAAAATAATACATATTGATGTATGCAGACCAATGAGTATGAAGGCTCGTGGCAAATATCGTTATTTTCTGACCTTCACAGATGATTTGAGCAGATATTGGTATATCTACTTGATGAAACATAAGTCTGAAATAGTTGAGAGGTTCAAAGAATTTCAGAGTGAAGTGGAAAAATCATCGTAACAAGAAAATAAAGTTTCTGCGATCTGATCATGGAGATGAATATTTGAGTTACGAGTTTGGTCTTCAATTAAAACAATGTGGAATAGTTTCACAGCTCACGCCACCTGGAACACCACAACGTTATGTTGTGTCCGAACGTCGTAACCGCACTTTATTTGATATGGTGCGATCTATGATGTCTCTTACCGATTTACCACTATCATTTTGGGGTTATGCATTAGAGACAGCTGCATTCACTTTAAATAGGGCACCATCAAAATCCATTGAGACGACGCCTTATGAACTGTGGTTTGGCGAGAAACCAAAAGTTGTCGTTTCTTAAAGTTTGGGGCTGTGATGCTTATGTGAAAAAGTTTCAACCTGATAAGCTCGAACCCAAATCGGAGAAGTGCGTCTTCATAGAATACCCAAAGGTAACTATTGGGTACACCTTCTATCACAGATCCGAAGGCAAGTTATTCGTTGCTAAGATGGATCCTTTCTAGAGAAGAAGTTTCTCTCGAAAGAAGTGAGTGGAAGGAAAGTAGAGCTTGATAAGGTAATTGTACCTTCTCCCAAATTAGAAAGTAGTTCATCACAGAAATCAGTTCCAGTGATTGCTACACCAATTAGTGAGGAAGCTAATGATGATGATCATGAAACTTCAGATCAAGTTACTACAGAACCTCGTAGGTCTTCCAGAGTAAGATCCGCACCAGAATGGTGTAGTAATCATGTTCTGGAAGTCATGTTACTAGACCATGATGAACCTACGAACTATGAGGAAGCGATGATGAGCCCAGATTCCGCAAAATGGCTTGAGGCCATAAAATCTGAGATATGATCCATGTATGAGAACAAAGTATGGACTTTGATTGACTTGCTCGATGATCAGCAAGCCATGTTAAATGAATGGATCTTCAAGAGGAAGACGGACACTGATAGTAGTGTTACTATCTACCAAGCTCGACTTGTTGCGAAAGGTTTTCAACAAGTTCAAGGTGTTGAATACGATGAGATTTTCTCACTCGTATCAATGCTTAAGTCTGTCTGAATCATGTTAGCAATTGCCACATTTTATGAAATCTGGCAAATGGATGTCAAAACTGCATTCCTTAATGGATTTATTAAAGAAGAGTTGTATATGATGCAACCAGAAGGTTTTGTCAATCCTAAAGGTGCTAACAAAATGTGCAAGCTCCAGCGATCCATCTATGGACTGGTGCAAGCATCTCGGAGTTGGAATATACGCTTTGATAAGTTGATCAAAGCATATAGTTTTATATGGACTTACGATGAAGCCTGTATTTACAATAAAGTGAGTGGGAGCACTACAGCCTTTCTGATTAGTATATGTGAGTGACATATTGTTGATCAGAAATGATGTAGAATTTTTCTGCAAAGCATAAAGGAGTGTTTTAAAGGAGTTCTTTAAAAAGAAAAGACCTCAGTAAAAGCTACTTACATATTGAGCATCAAGATCTATTGAGATAGATCAAGACGCTTGATAAGATTTTCAATGAGTACATACTTGGCAAGATTTTGAAATAGTTCAAAATGGAACAGTCAAAGAAAGAGTTCTTGCCTGTGTTGCAAAGGTATGAAATTGAGTAAGACTCAAATCCCGACCACAGCAGAAAATAGAAAGAGAATGAAAAGTCATTCCCTATGCCTCAAGTCATAGGTTCTATAAAGTATGCTATGCTATGTACCAGACCTATTGTATACCTTGCTCTGAATTTGGCAAGGGAGTACAATAGTTATCTAGGAGTAGATCACTGGACATTGGTCAAGAATATCCTTAGTAAGGACTAAGGAGATGTTTCTCGGTTATGGAGGTGATAAAAGAGTTTGTTGTAAAAGTTACATCAGTGCAAACTTTTACACTGATCCAGATGACTCTAAGTCTCAACCTGGATACATATTGAAAGTGGGAGCAATTAGCTAGAGTAGCTCCGTGCAGAGCATTGTGGACATAAAATATTTGCAAAATACATATGGCTCTGAATGTGACAGACCCGCTGACTAAGCTTCTCTCACGAGCAAAACATGATCACACCTTAGTATTCTTTGGGCCTTAATCACATAGCGATGAACTAGATTATTGACTCTAGTAAACCCTTTGGATGTTGGTCACATGATGATGTGAACTATGGGTGTTAATCATATACAGATATGAATATTGGTGTTAAATCACATGGCGATGTGAACTAGATTATTGACTCTAGTGCAAGTGGGAGACTGAAGGAAATATGCCCTAGAGGCAATAATAAAGTTATTATTTATTTCCTTATTTCATGATAAATGTTTATTATTCATGCTAGAATTGTATTAACAGGAAACATAATACATGTGTGAATACATAGACAAACATAGTGTCACTAGTATGCCTCTACTTGACTAGCTCGTTTATCAGAGATGGTTATGTTTCCTAGCCATGGACATGAGTTGTCATTTGATTAACGGGATCACATCATTAGGAGAATGATGTGATTGACTTGACCCATTCCGTTAGCTTAGCACTTGATCGTTTAGTATGTTGCTATTGCTTTCTTCATGACTTATACATGTTCCTGTAACTATGAGATTATGCAACTCCCCTTTATCGGGGGAACACTTTGGGTACTACCAAACGTCACAACATAACTGGGTGATTATAAAGGAGTACTACAGGTGTCTCCGAAGGTACATGTTGAGTTGGCGTATTTCGAGATTAGGTTTTGTCACTCCGATTGTCGGAGAGGTATCTCTGGGCCCTCTTGGTAATGCACATCATTATAAGCCTTGCAAGCAATGTGACCAATGAGTTGGTTACGGGATGATGCATTACAGAACGAGTAAAGAGACTTGCCGGTGACGAGATTGAACTAGGTATTGGATACCGACGATCGAATCTCAAGCAAGTAACATACCGATGACAAAGGGAACAACGTATGTTGTTATGCGGTTTGACCGATAAAGATCTTCGTAGAATATGTAGGAGCCAATATGGGCATCCAGGTCCCGCTATTGGTTATTAACCGAGAATAATTCTAGGTCATGTCTACATAGTTCTCGAACCCGTAGGGTCCGCACGCTTAAGGTTTCGATGACAATTATATTATGAGTTTATGAGTTTTGATGTACCGAAGGAGTTCGGAGTCCCGGATGAGATCGGGTACATGACGAGGAGTCTCGAAATGGTCGAGATGTAAAGATCGATATATTGGACGACTATATTCGGAGTTCGGAAAGGTTCCGAGTGATTCGGGTATTTTTTGGAGTACCGGAGAGTTACGGGAATTCGCCGGGGAGAAGTATTGGGCCTTATTGGGCCCTGCGGGAAAGAGAGAGGGGCTGCCTAGCGCAGGCCGCGCGCCCCCCCTCCCCCCCCCCCCCCCATGGCCTAGTCCGAATTGGACTAGGGGGAGGGGCCGCACCCCCTCCTTCCTTCCCTTCTCTCTTCCCCTTCCTTGTCTCCTACTCCTAATACATGAAAGGACTCCTAGTTGGACTAGGAAAGGGGGAATCCTACTCCCGGTGGGAGTAGGACTCCCCTAGAGCGCGCCATAGAAGAGGGCCGGCCCTCCCATCCTCCACTCCTTTATATACGGGGGTAGGGGGCACCCCATGGACACACAAGTTGATCTACGGATCGTTCCTTAGCCGTGTGCGGTGCCCCCTTCCACCATATTCCACCTCGGTCATATCGTCGCGGAGTTTAGGCGAAGCCCTGCGCCGGTAGAACATCATCATCGTCACCACGCCGTCGTGCTGACGGAACTCATCTCCGGAGCTCGGCTGGATCGGAGGCCGGAGATCGTCATCGAGCTGAACGTGTGCTGAACTCGGAGGCTCCGTACGTTCGGTGCTTGGATCGGTCGGATCGTGAAGACGTACGACTACATCAACCGCGTTGTGCTAACGCTTCCGCTTACGGTCTACGAGGGTACGTGGACGAACACTCTCCCCTCTCGTTGCTATGCCATCACGATGATCTTGCATGTGCGTAGGCAAATTTTTGAAATTACTACGTTCCCCAACAAGCGTATATTCCAACTCCGAGATGCTTGCACCAGTCCATAGATGGATCGCTGGAGCTTGCGTATTTTGTCAGCACCTTTAGGATTGACAAAACCTTCTGGTTGCATCATATACAACTCTTCTTTAAATCCATTAAGGAATGTAGTTTTGTTTATCCATTTGCCAGATTTCATAAAAATGCGGCAATTGCTAACATGATTTGGACAGACTTAAGCATCGCTACGAGTGAGAAAATTTCATCGTAGTCAACACCTTGAACTTTGTCAAAAACCTTTTCGACAAGTCTAGCTTTGTAGATAGTAACACTACTATCGACGTCCGTCTTCCTCTTGAAGATCCATTTATTTTCTATGGTTTGCCGATCATCGGGCAAATCCATCAAAGTCCATACTTTGTTCTCATACATGGATCATATCTCAGATTTCATGGCCTCAAACCATTTTGCGGAATCTGGGCTCATCATCGCTTCCTCATAGTTCGTAGGTTTGTCATGGTCAAGTAACACGACCTCCAGAACAGGATTACCGTACCACTCTGGTGCGGATCTTACTATGTTTTACCTACGAGGTTCGGTAGTAACTTGATCTGAAGTTACATGATCATCATCATTAGCTTCATCACTAATTGGTATAGTAGTCACAAGAACAGATTTCTGTGATGAACTACTTTCCAATAAGGGAACAGGTACAGTTACCTCATCAAGTTCTACTTTCCTCCCACTCACTTCTTTCGAGAGAAACTCCTTCTCTAGAAAGGATCCATTTATTAGCAACGAATGTTTGCCTTCGGATTTGTGATAGAAGGTGTACCCAACAATTTCCTTTGGGTATTCTATGAAGACGTACTTCTCCGATTTGGGTTTGAGCTTATCAGGATGAAACTTTTTCACATAAGCATCGCAGCCCCAAACATTAAGAAACAACAACTTTGGTTTCTTGCTAAACCACAGTTCATATAGTGTCGTCTCAACGGATTTAGATGGTGCCCTATTTAACGTGAATGCAGTTGTCTCTAATGCATGATCCCAAAACGATATTGGTAAATCGGCAAGAAACATCATAGATTGTACTATATCCAATAAAGTACGGTTATAACGTTCGGACACACCATTATGATGTGGTGTTCTAGGTGGCATGAATTTGTGAAACTATTCCACAATGTTTTAATTGAAGACCAAACTCGTAACTCAAATATTTGTCTCCGCGATCAGATCGTAGAAACTTTATTTTTCTTGTTACGATGATTTTTCCACTTCACTCTGAAATTCTTTGAACCTTTCAACTATTTCAGACTTATGTTTCATCAAGTAGATATACCCATATCTGCTCAAATCATCTGTGAAGGTCAGAAAATAACGATACCCGCCGCGAGCCTTAACACTCATCGGATCACATACATCAGTATGTATTATTTCCAATAAGTCAGTTGCTCGCTCCACTGTTCCGAAGAACGGAGTCTTAGTCATCTTGCCCATGAGGCATGGTTCGCAAGCATCAAGTGATTCATAATCAAGTGATTCCAAAATCCCATCAGCATGGAGTTTCTTCATGCGCTTTACACCAATATGACCTAAACAGCAGTGCCACAAATAAGTTGCACTATCATTATTAACTTTGCATCTTTTGGTTTCAATATTATGAATATGTGTATCACTACGATCGAGATCCAATGAACCATTTTCATTGGATGTGTAACCATATAAGGTTTTATTCATGTAAACAGAACAACAGTTTATTCTCTTACTTAAATGAATAACCGTATTGCAATAAACACGATCAAATCATATTCATGCTCAACGCAAACACCAAATAACATTTATTTAGGTTGAACACTAATCCCGAAAGTATAGGGAGTGTGCGATGATGATCATATCAATCTTGAAACTACTTTCAACACACATCGTCACTTCACCCTTAACTAGTTTCTGTTTATCCTGCAACTCCTGTTTCGAGTTACTAATCTTAGCAACCGAACAAGTATCAAATACTTAGGGGCTACTATAAACACTAGTAAAGCACACATCAATAACCTGTATATCAAATATACCCTTGTTCACTTTGCCATCCTTCTTATCCACCAAATATTTAGGGCATTTCCGCTTCCAGTGACCATTCCCTTTGCAGTAGAAGCACTTAGTCTCAGGCTTAGGTCCAGACTTGGGCTTCTTCACTTGAGCAGCAACTTGCTTGCCGTTCTTTTGAAGTTCCCTTCTATCCCTTTGCCCTTTTCTTGAAACTAGTGGTCTTGCTAACCATCAACACTTGATGTTCTTTCTTGATTTCTACCATCATAGATTTCATCATCATGAAAAAAACTCGGGAATCATTTTCATCATCCCTTGCATACTATAGTTCATCACGAAGTTCTACTAACTTGGTGATGGTGACTAGAGAATTCTGTCAATCACTATCTTATCTGGAAGATTAACTCCCACTTGATTCAAGCGATTGTAGTACCCAGACAATCTGAGCACATGCTCACTAGTTGAGCGATTCTCCTCCATATTTTAGCTATAGAACTTGTTGGAGACTTCATATCTCTCAACTCGGGTATTTGCTTGAAATATTAACTTCAATTCCTGGAACATCTCATATGGTCCATGATGTTCAAAACATCTTTGAAGTCCCGATTCTAAGCCATAAAGCATGGTGCACAAAACTATCAAGTAGTCATCATATTGAGCTAGCCAAACGTTCATAACGTCTGCATCTGCTCCTGCAATAGGTCTGTCACCTAGCGGTGCATTAAGGACATAATTCTTCTGTGCAGCAATGAGGATAAACCTCAGATCGCGGATCCAATCCGCATCATTGCTACTAACATTTTTCAACACAATTTTCTCTAGGAACATATCAAAATAAACATGTGAAAGCAACAACGCAAGCTATTGATCTTACAACATAATTTGCAAAATACTACCAGGACTAAGTTCTTGATAAATTTAAGTTCAATTAATCATATTACTTAAGAACTCCCACTTAGACAGACATCTCTCTAGTCATCTAAGTGATCACGTGATCCAAATCAACTAAACCATAACCGATCATCACGTGAGATGGAGTAGTTTTCAATGGTGAACATCTTATGTTGATCATATCTACTATATGATTCACGCTCGACCTTTCGGTCTCCGTGTTCCGAGGCCATATCTGCATATGCTAGGCTCGTCAAGTTTAACCTGAGTATTCCGCGTGTGCAAAACTGGCTTGCACCCGTTGTAGATGGACGTAGAGCTTATCACACCCGATCATCACGTGGTGTCTGGGCACGACGAACTTTGGCAACGGTGCATACTCAGGGAGAACACTTCTTGATAATTAGTGAGAGATCATCTTAAAATGCTACCGTCAATCAAAGCAAGAATAAGATGTATAATAGATAAACATCATATGCAATCAAAATATGTGACATGATATGGCCATGATCATATTGCGCCTTTGATCTCCATCTCCAAAGTACTGTCATGATCTCTATCATCACCGGCACGACACCATGATCTTCATCATCTTGATCTATATCAATGTGTCATCACATGGTTGTCTCACCAACTATTGCTCTTGCAACTATTGCTATCGTATAGCGATAAAGTAAAGCAATTATTTGGCACTTGCATCTTATGCAACAAAGAGACAACCATAGGGCTTCTGCCAGTTGCCGATAATTTCAACAAAACATGATCATCTCATACAACAACTTATATCTCATCACGTCTTGACCATATCAAATCACAACATGCCCTGCAAAAACAAGCTAGACGTCCTCTACTTTGTTGTTGCAAGTTTTACGTGGCTGCTACGGGCTGAGCAAGAACCGTTCTTACCTACGCATCAAAAACCACAACGATAGTTCGTCAAGTTGGTGATGTTTTAACCTTCGCAAGGACCGGGAGTAGCCACACTCGGTTCAACTAAAGTTGGAGAAACTGACACCCGCTAGTCACCTGTGTGCAAAGCACGGCGGTAAAACCAGTCTCGCGTAAGCGTACGCGTAATGTCGGTCCGGGCCGCTTCATCCAACAATACCGCTGAACCAAAGTATGACATGCTGGTAAGCAGTATGACTTGTATCGCCCACAACTCACTTGTGTTCTACTCGTGCATATAACATCAACACATAAAACCTAGGCTCGGATGCCACTGTTGGGTAACGTAGTAATTTCAAAAAAAATTCTACGCACACGCAAGATCATGGTGATGCATAGCAACGAGAGGGGAGAGTGTTATCTACGTACCCTCGTAGACCGAAGCGGAAGCATTGACGCAACGTAGAGGAAGTAGTCGTACGTCTTCCCGGTCCAACCGATCCAAGCACCGTTACTCCGGCACCTCCGAGTTCTTGACACACGTACAGCTCGATGACGCACCCCGAACTCCGATCCAGCAGAGGTACGTGGAGGAGTTTCGTCAGCACGATGGCGTGGTGACGATCTTGATGTTCAACTGTCGCAGGGCTTCGCCTAAGCACCGCTACAATATGACCGAGGTGTAATATCGTGGAGGGGGGCACCGCACACGGCTAAGGAACGATCACGATGATCAACTTGTGTGTCTATGGGGTGCCCCCCGCCCCCGTATATAAAGGAGGGAGGGAGGGAGCAGGGGGCCGGCCAAGAGGGGAGGCGCGCCCTAGGGGGGGCAAACCTACTCCAAGTAGGTTTGGCCCCCCTTTCCTATTAGGAGTAGGAGAGGGAAGGAAGAGGGGAGAGGAAAGAAGGAAAGGGGGGCCGGCCCCCCTCCCAATTCGGATTGGGCTTGGGGGGCGCGCCCCCTCCTTTGCTCCTTCTTCCTCCCTTCCACTAAGGCCCAATAAGGCCCATATACTAACCGGGGGGTTCCGGTAACCTCCCGGAACTCCGGTATAATCCCAATCTCACCCGGAACCTTTCCGGTGTCCAAATATATCCGTCCAATATATCAATCTTTATGTCTCGACCATTTCGAGACTCCTCGTCATGTCCGTGATCACATCCGGTACTCCGAACAACCTTCGGTACATCAAAATACATAAACTCATAATATAACTGTCATCGAAACCTTAAGCGTGCGGACCCTACGGTTCGAGAACAATGTAGACATGACCGAGACACGTCTCCGGTCAATAACCAATAGCGGAACCTGGATGCCCATATTGGTTCCTGCATATTCTACGAAGATCTTTATCGGTCAAACCGCATAACAACATACGTTGTTCCCTTTGTCATTGGTATGTTACTTGCTCGAGATTCGATCGTCGGTATCCAATACTTAGTTCAATCTCGTTACCGGCAAGTCTCTTTACTCGTTCCGTAATACATCATCTCGCAACTAACTCATTAGTTGCAATGCTTGCAAGGCTTAAGTGATGTGCATTACCGAGAGGGCCCAGAGATACCTCTCCGACATTCGGAGTGACAAATCCTAATCTCGAAATACGCCAACCCAACAAGTACCTTCGGAGACACCTATAGAGCACCTTTATAATCACCCAGTTACGTTGTGACGTTTGGTAGCACACAAAGTGTTCCTCCGGTAAATGGGAGTTGCATAATCTCATAGTCATAGGAACATGTATAAGTCATGAAGAAAGCAATAGCAACATACTAAACGATCGGGTGCTAAGCTAACTGAATGGGTCAGGTCAATCACATCATTCTCCTAATGATGTGATCCCGTTAATCAAATGACAACTCATGTCTATGGCTAGGAAACATAACCATCTTTGATTAACGAGCTAGTCAAGTAGAGGCATACTAGTGACACTCTGTTTGTCTATGTATTCACACATGTATCATGTTTCCGATTAATACAATTCTAGCATGAATAATAAACAATTATCATGAAATAAGGAAATAAATAATAACTTTATTATTGCCTCTAGGGCATATTTCCTTCAGTCTGGGCTAAGCGGTGCGATAGGTCTCATCATCCCCGGTCGTGGCAACCAGTTTTATGTCCATATTTTAGTAGTTTGCCCTTTACCAATCCTCCGGATTAGACCTTGCCTAAGCATATCTCTTTCATTTAGGATTGCTCGCCAAATCTGCGAGGGTCTGTTGCCAAGTTCGGCCTCCATCAGAGAAGTATGAGGAAAGTAAGCTGCCTTCAAAATTCACGCACTGAGTGACGAAGGATCATATAGTACCCTCCATGCTTGCCTTGCCAATAAAGCAAGGTTAAAAACTTCCATGTCTCGAAAGCCAAGGCCTCCAAGATGTTTTGGCCGTGTCATAATGTCCCATGTCACCCATGCTGGTTTACGTTTCCCCGCTTTACTTCCCACCAGAATTGCCGAATTATGGAGGAGATATTCTCACATAGGCCTCCGAGCAATCTGAAGCAAGCCATAGAATAGACTGGCAGGGCCTGTGCCACTGCTTTAATTAGAACCTCCTTTCCCCCCGCCGACAAGAGCTTCTCTATCCAGCCCTTTACCTTTTCCCACACTCTTACCTCTAAGATATCTGAACGTGCTCATCTTGGACTGCCCCACATCCGTTGGCAGCTAGGAGCATGCAGCTAACACCTTAGGTCTCGCAGTAAACGTGATATAGCCCTTGAAGGCTTGTTAGACTGTGGCCAAGGGCTCTTAGTTTATGCCTTTTTTGGCATGATCCTTTACAGTGAGCAATATAGGGCCCATTGTTGCAAAAAGAGATATATATAGGCCCAGCTTAGAGCAACTCTAGCAGACCCCGCATCCCGCCGGCCCGCAAAACGCGTTTGTAGTTTGCGCAAAACAACTTTTGCGGGCTGGCTCAGGCTGGCACAGATGTAGACCCCCCAAATGGATCCGTAAAAAAGTATATTCGCGGAATGTACTTTTTTACAGGTCGGCTTTGTGGGGTCTGCTCTTTGCGCCGCTGCATCCCGCATATCATCAGCCTACAAATATCAAATACAACATAATTCAACAAATCGAAAACAAATTGAATTATTCGAATCAAACATAATACAATAGTCATCCGCATTACAAATAATTATTCAAATAACCGTAGCAAACTTAAATAGTGCAATACAAAACTTGTCATGAATACAAATACAAATGAATACAACAATAAGTCACTATCCAGCCCTTTGCCAATGGTGCTCAATGAGATCTTCCTGAAGTTGAAAGTGGGTGTCTGCATTTTCAATCTCCTTGTATGTCTGAAGAAAAGCTCTAATGTGGTTTGGGTCTCTAGCTGGTTTGACACGGCTACCCACATTGTCGTAAAAGAATTCTAAGTTCAATCCTCTCTCATCTTCAAGAATCATATTGTGCAGGATAACACAGCATGTCATGATGTTCTTCAAGGTTTTCTTATCCCAAAAGCGAGCAGGACCACGGACAATGGCAAGCCTAGATTGCAAAACACTGAATGCTCTTTCAATGTCTTTTCGGGCTGCCTCTTGCACCCTTGCAAATTCACATTGTTTTTTTGTTTTGGGTTCTTTGATGCTCTTGACAAATGTGCACCAAGGAGGGTATATACCATATTCCAGATAGTACCCCTTTGTGTATTCATGCCCATTGACAGTGTAGTTGCAAGCAGGAGCATCACCACTAGCAAGCCTGGCAAACAAATGAGACCGTTGCAACACATTGATATCATTGAGAGTGCCCGGCATACCAAAAAAGCAATGCCAAATCCATAAATCCTCGGATGCTACGGCCTCTAGAACAATTGTTGCATCATGAGACTTGCCACAATACATTCCTTGCCAAGCCTTGGGGCAATTTTTCCAATTCCAATACATACAATAAATGCTTCCTAGCATGCCAGGCCAACCTCTTCTCTAATTAGATGCCATCAATTTCTTTGTGTCATCTTCACTGGGTGCCCGAAGATACTCACGACCGAAGACATGGATGATCACTTTCACAAATCTACGCACAGACTCAATTGTGCTATCTTCACCAATGCGAAGATACTCATCGGCATAGTCAGCCGGAACACCATATGCAATCACCCGCATACCTGCGGAGATTTTTTTGATATGCACTAAATCCCTTTAAGCCCGCGACATTCCTTCTTTGAGTAAAATACCGGCAATTTGCCTCGCAAGCTTGAACAAGTTTCACAATGAGGGATCGGCGCATTCGGTACCTTCTCCGGAAGAGGTGCGGAGGATATGTATGATTCTCCATGAAATAGTCCTGCATCAACATCTCGTTCCCAAGATGGCGATTCCGAGGAATGCACAAACGCCCGATAGTCGATCCTCACCTCCTCTTCCGGTGCTCGTCTTCATGCTCCTTCACGGCAAGCGCCATGACTAATGTTTGCTGCCGAAAGTTTGCTAGCATGGTCTCAACATCCGAGTCGTCCGAATCAGACGAATCGGATAGCAAGAATTTCTCGCACGGGGTCAACTCCATCTACACGCACACCGGCGCGTCAATCTACTACACAGCTCGCAAAAATCACAAAAAGGGACTAACCGGTGGCGGGTGATCCCGGGCGGTGACGAGGGGGTGCGCTCGACGGTGGTCGATCCCCGGCGGCGGCGGCGACGGGGGGCGGCTCTTCTCTCCGGATCCGGAGGGGCGGTGCAGCGGCTCGGCACGGGAGGGTGTGGGCGGCCCCGGGGCACGATTCCGCCCACAGATATGGCCGGAATCGCCGGCGGCGGGCGGGTGGAAGCAAGGGCGGGCGGCGGCGGAATGAGGGGGAAAAGAGCGCGGGCTGAAATGTCCCTCCCGCCAACTACTTCGCTGTGATGCAGGGCACCGCAGCCGCGAGGGGGAAACCTGCGTTTTCCTGCGTTGGGGTCGGGAATTTGCCGTGCGTTTGGTGGGGCAGGCTTTCCGGCCCATACCCGCATTTTGGCGGTTATTTTGGGGGTCGGGGGCGGATGCGGGGTCTGCTGGAGTTGCTCTCACTAACACCGACCACACATGGGCCAGCATACAATGCATTCCGCGGACATTTTTTTGTTTATATACAAATCTCATAATAAATTTTTATTTCACTAAATTCATGCATGATCAAATTTATTTTTTTGCGTGTGAAAGAGATATTTTATTTCATCAATCAGGACATAAGTCATTTTTACAAATATCTGGGACATCTCTTGGTCCCGAACCAAGCCACACCACAGTGCGACCTTCTGTCCGGCCAAAGGAGGCCAGATAATGGCTTGCACCATTCTGTTCCCTACGAACATGAGATAGCTTGAACATCCTCCCTTTCCTTAAAAGCCTTTGAATTTGATCAACCAACATGGTATAGCGAGACGATCCCTGTCCAGGCCATTAATCATGTTAAGAGCGACAAGGCAGTCCGACTCCACTTCTATCGGCCTCTCCGTCCATTGCAGGGCGAGGTTGATACCCTCCATGCAAGCTGAGAGCTCACCTTCCAATGGTTCTGCACATGTACGCAACTCTCTATAGGACGAGAAAATGATGTCACCGGTGGAGCCGTGCAGACCCGCCCCTGCAGTTCCCGATGTGACGCAGAACGAACTGTCAATGTTCAGTTTTGCCCATCCTTCAGCCGGAGGAGACCACCAAAATAAGGGTGTTCGCATAAAAATGAATATTTGTGTAGAGAGGGAAAATCCTCATGTTTTTAAAAATAATGTTGTACATGAAAAGACATATTCATGCGTTGCAAAAAAAGTCTTGTATACGAAAAAAATGCCGTGCATAAATTGAAAATTGTGTATATGAAAAGAAACATCCATGTGTTGCAAGGAATACCGTTCACATATACCAAGTTTAAATGTCAGCGGATAATAGAAGTGTTTATATTCTCCCTAAAAAGAGTTCATAATTTAAGAAAATGTGTTCTATATGTGAAAACTGTTTGTAAACCTCAAAATAGACTTCATGTTTAACATAATAATAATAACAATAGTAATAATTCAATTTTAAAAAAAAGTAATAATTGCATGCTCCAAAAAAATGTTTTTGTAGTGTCACAAAAATTGATGATTGTGGGAAAATCTGGAAATATCTACGTGAAGCCTTTCCTCCCCTTCTCGTTGACGGTTAGGGCAAACTCTCCTCTTCAGGTTAGTCGGGAAGCCCGTGGATTCGCCACCTTGTTGCTTGCCATCCAGCACTAGTAGAAAAGGGACCATTTGTCCCGGTTCGTAAGGGCCTTTTGTCCCTGTTTAAGAACCGGGACTAAAAGGTCGGTACTAATGCCCTTGGCCTTTAGTCCCGGTTCTTACACGAACCGGGACAGATGGGCCTCCACGTGGGCACTGTGGGCAGCCCAGGCAGGGGGGCCTTTGGTCTCGGATGGTGACATAAACCGGGACCAAAAGGCATCCACACGTCAGCAGCTGGCTGGAGCTGAGGTTTTTTTTTAAAGGGGCTGGTTTAGGGGTTTTGGGGGTTAATTTAGGTTGTTATTAGCTAGCTAATAGAGAGAAGTGTCCTCTCTTATATCTTCGTGCTTGGTTTACCAACGCTACTGCTATGTTCATTTCACCCGCTGATATATAATAACTCTTCATGCTTGCATCATACATCATCATATATAATAACAAGTCCTACTAATCATGCATCATCATACAACTTCTACTCGTTATTAATAACATGTCATACGATCATCATCCTCATAGTCTTCGACCCAACCCTACTTAATTGTTCTTAGCACATGATCATCAGTATCAGGTAGGACCTAAACACCCTTAAGGTAAAATAGCATAAAACAATATAGACCCTGACTCTCCATTATGAAGAATGGAGATCATCCTGTCTCCAATTCTTGCGCTTCGCTTCCTTTTGCTTCCTAGAACCTCCTTATGACTGTCCATACATTTTTTCCATTCTTTGATTGTCATGTCTCTACTTCTTTTAGAAATCCGGTGTGGACAGTTGAGATTCGTAGGATGACCTGGTTGTATGTTCAAAACATCAAGGCGACCATGCGTATACATCAGATGAGGCACACAATCGTTCGGGATTATCTGTTGAAAAACATAGTAATAACTTCATAGTTAGCAATGATGTACTAGTTTTAGAAGTATACAAAAGATGCACGGATGTCGTAATAGTAAAAAATCTTACCACGGTATCTCCATGGTAGTTACCGTAGTTCAACACGTGCACTAGTGACACATATTGACCATAATGTTGAGGAGTTCAATTGTAGATATTGTAATTCTCAAGATCAGTACAAAATGCGATCAGATGATTTTTCTCCTTATAAGTTAATTCGGAGCCATCGGTGTAGTGGGTTTTGTCTACCATCTTCCGCATATTCTTTGAAGAATGAAAATAAGTTGTCAACTATTTTGAAATAAACAATATAAATTACTTAATAACTATGTTTGAGAAGCTCACATGGGGGAAGAATTGGAAGTGTATCAACAAAGACCAAAATGTCCATATTGTCTTGCTCGATTTTAGGGTCACCAAGATCCATGGTGACAAGCATACCCTCATCAAAACCATACATCTTGCAAAGTGCTTGCCAACTTTTACAACCAAAATGGGTTACACTCTCAGAATTGTACAGCTTTACTTCAAAATCCACACCATGATGGGTCCTTAGGTGAATTTTTTTTGTTTCCATACTTTCATGGTCTTCAAAACCCATCCTCTCCAAGACATAGCGTCTTGCATAGCGTGGGATAAGCTAGTCGAATTGGAAAAGATGAAAAATACACGTTAAAATAGTTAAAGTCGTGCTTAATTACAAAAAAACTATTGTCGTCGTTGCGTACCGTTTCAACATCGAAGGTCTTCTCAAGCTTAATGCTCAAGGAACCTGTCGCACATACCTCGGTCGTCGTGGCACCAGTCGCACTCCCCCGGGCGGTTTTCGTCGTCCGAGTACGACATTTCCGGCATATGTTCATAATTCAAATATTAAACTTGTACAATTAAATATATGTACTAAAAAACCTAAATTAGATCATTATTATTAATCACGGGTTGACTATCGGTGATGGTAGCTCCTCCTTTCATTCACGAGTGCATTATTACACCAAATTGTCTAGCACACGGGAATGAAGGAGAAGTTACCCCCACGACGGCGTGGATGATGGAGGGGGCTCCTGGATTTCTGCATAGTGCTCTCCAATTTTAGCATTCAAAGTAGGAGTACTTTTCCAATATGAGCATTCAATAAGCAAAACCAAATCGTAAAATAAAGTAGTATTCAAATTAGTATGCATTCAATTATAAGCAAAAGTACATCATCTCTTGTGTCCGTACATCGTTGAATATTATCACTAATACTCCTCGAATACTATCATACATATAGCATCGCTAATACAGCTAGAACCGTAGCGCCCGACGGGTATCGTCGCGGGCGATGGACACCCAAAGATAAGGAACCATCACAGGATCATAGCTCCAGTGAGATCCCTGAAGAACCTGCCAGGTATTGTCGAACCTGCCCTCCAACGCAACCATGTAGCGACGGACGTGCTTGTCCTCCTCGCTGACACGGTGATGTGCCACCTCCGCGATGTCCGAAAGCCTTGGCACCGTCACTGGCCCACGCGACCACCACCAAACAAGGATCGGGACAACAACGGGCTGGCTCCTCAACAACCTACGCCCCCCGAAAGGTAGCACCTCCCAATACCAGCTCGGCGGAGCCCAGTCCCGGACATGGCCCCTCTGATCAAGCAGGCCTCTAGTCGGCGACGAGGATGCGGGGTAGGCATCGTCGACGTTGATGCGGGATTAATTGTTTGAACTAAAAAAATAAACTAGTTCTATTAATTTTCTTGCTAAAAATAAACTACTTCCATATATAGTAAAATAAAGTAGTTTTATTAAATCAACTAGTTCAACTTACTATAAATAAATAAAGTAGTACTTACTAAAAATAAACTACTTCTATAGTAAAATAAAGTAGTTTATTAAATCAACTAGTTCAACTATATATTAAGCACTTACTATAAATAAAATAAAGTAGAACTTACTAAAAATAAACTAGATTAACTAGTTCTATTATTTTTCTAACTAATTATATTAAACATTTTCTTTTCTTATTTTCCTTTTTCCTCTCCTGCTTTTTTTTTCTAAATATGAACATATACATAAATGACTTTGATCATACATAATTTTCCTATACATACACAATATGAACATATACATAAATTGACAAAGAAAATTCTATGAACAAAAAAATTATTAAAATTCTATGAACAAAATTAAAACAGAAAAAAAACCATAAAAATTCTATGAACAGAAAAAAATCATAAAAAATTGACATATTTGATCTTTGCATATATATGAACATACAAACATGCATATTCAACAATAATATTACCAAAAAATCTATGAACAGAAAAAAAATCTAACACAATATGAAAAAAAATCTAACAAAAAAAATCTATGAACAAAATCTAACTCAATTAACTACACATCTAAATTACTACACATCTAAATTAACTATACATCTAATTAAATTAGCAAAATTCATATAAGCTCACGGGGATGGCGATGGCGTGAGGGGCGCGACGAGGGCGACGGGCAGGGGACGGCGACGGCGACGGTGCGTGAGAGGCGGCGCGGCGACGGGCGATGAGTGACGCAGGGCCGGCGGCGTCGCGGGGCACGGGGCGCGGGGCGGCAACGGCGTCAGGGCGGCGCGGGACGGCGTCGGGGCGGCGCGGGACGGCGCGGGGCGACCACGGCGACGGCGAGGCGGAGAGGGGCAGCTTGGCGGCGTCGGGGCGGGGAAGAACGAACTGAATGAAATTTTCACGGGTGCTAGTTATATAAACGAAGCATTGGTCCCGGTTCGTGAGACAAACCGGGACGAATGTGACCTTTAGTCCCGGTTGGTGCCACCAACCTTGACCAAAGGCCTCTTTTCAGCAGCCCAAAGGGTGAGAAGCAGAGGGCTTTGGTCCCGATTGGTGGCACCAACCGGGACTAAAGGGTGGGCATTGGTACCGGTTGGTGCCACCAACCGGGACCAATGCAACCCTTCCGTCCAGGTTGGTGGCACCAACCGGGACCAAAGGCCTTGTGCTGGCGCGGTGCGGTGGGAAGTTTAGTCTCACCTTGCTAGCTGAGAGAGCTCAGCACCTGTTTATAAGCTGTGTTGCAGCTCAGGTGCTGAGCTCCTCTTTAATATGCACGCATTAGTTGCCTACCCTTGTCACTGCCGTGTTGGGCCTATTGGGCCTGCGGGCCTGCATCCTGACCCATGTACAGATGGGTCTCTAGTCGTATGCAGGCCGTGTGGCCCATTAGGCGGCATTTTTTTATTTTTTCCAGTATTTTTTTTGTTTTTTGAATTATTTATTTTCTTTTGATTTTTGCTTTATTTTTTATTCTTTTTGCTTTTAGCTCAGAATAATTATAATATTTCTGTTACTCCATTAGTTTCTAAATTTGAATAGTTTAAATTTTAATTCTTTCAAATTTGTGTGAATCACTAGTTTGTGAATAACTTCACTATAAAAATATTTTTTGAGTGATTCTTTTCCTGCTATTTAATATTACTGCGTTTTATCATTATATTCAAAAACAGATTTTGTTATTTTAGTTTCTATCAAAAAAATCTTTATGAAAATTCTTTTTGCTACTAAAGTTTCTAACAAAAAATTCTTTATGATAATTCTTTCTGCTTTTCATGTTTTGAAAAGAAAATACTTTGATAATTTTAGTTGCATAAATTTTATATAATTTTAGTTTAAAAAATACTAGAGGTTTATAAAAGCTTTTTAGTTGATTCCTTTTCCTATTAGAGTTTTATAAAGGCATTTACTTGTTTTTTTTGAGCTATAAGACCTTGAAATTGAAAAGCATTTCAAATGAACTCTGAAAAGGTTAAAAGTTAGCATGGTATCATCATTTCACCCACATAGCATGTGCTAAAAAGTTGAAAGGGTTATGGAAAAAACTGGATACGCTTCGTGTATAAAATGGACAATCTCTTTCGAAGTATCAGGGTTTCATACGAAAACTCATCTGTTACACAGGGATTTCATTTTTTAAAACTTAATTGAACTCCTGACTTTTTGTGTGTTCAAAATGCACCATTCAAAGCCACATCATCAATTTTCAACTCTTTCTGACTTCATTTGTTATTTTTCATTCATTTACTGATTATTTTGAGTTATAAGACCCTGAAATTGAGAAGCATTTCAAATGAACTCTGAAAAGGTTGGAAGTTGGCATGGTATTATCATTTCATCCACATAGCATGTGCAAGAAAGTTGAGTTGGTTACAGCAAAAACTGGATGCAGTTCATGTACAAAACGGACAATCTCTTTCGAAGTATCAGGATTTCATACAAAAACTTGTCTGTTACAATAGGCGTTTCAAATCAACTACGAAAAGGTTGAAAGTTGGCATTGTATCATCATAATAGTTGTGGACAAAGTCTTCATTTTTGTCTTCGCTTCTGTCCTTTCCTTATTGCGCCGTAACCATGGATAATCTTCATCATTAATCAGGATGCTTGGGTCAGCCTTGACCTTGAAGGGGGGAATTTCATGAAAATTTTCATAATATTAATACATGTTTGTCTTGCCCTCCACTCCCATGATGTCCCTTTTTCCTGAAAGAACTATGTGGTGCTTTGGCTCATCGTATGATGTATTCGCTTCCTTATTTTTTTTTCTCGGTTTGGTAGACATGTCCTTCACATAGATAACCTGTGCCACATCATTGGCTAGGACGAACGGTTCGTCAGTGTACCCAAGATTGTTCAGATCCACTGTTGTCATTCCGTACTATAGGTCTACCTGTACCCCGCCTCCTGACAGATTGACCCATTTGCATTTAAACAAAGGGACCTTAAAATCTACTCTGTAGTCAAGTTCCCATATGTCCACTATGTAACCATAATATGTGTCCTTTCCCCTCTCGATTGCTGCATCAAAGCGGACACCGCTGTTTTTGTTGGTGCTCTTTTGATCTTGGGCGATCGTGTAACATGTATTCCCATTTATCTCGTATCCTTTCCAAATCACTATAGTCGAAGATGGTCCCTTGGACAACGAGTACAGCTCATCACAAACTATGTTTTCACCTCTGAAACATGTTTCCAACCAACTGCTGAAAGTCCTGATGTGTTCACATGTAATCCAGTCGTCGCACTGCTCCAGGTGTTTGGAGCGCAGACTGTTCTTGTGTTCATCGACATAAGGGGTCACCAAAGTAGAGTTCTGTAGAACTGTGTAGTGTGCTTGAGACCAAGAATATCCATCCCTGCATATTATTGTCTCCCCTCCAAGCGTGCCTTTTCCAGTCAGTCTCCCCTCATACCGCGATTTAGGGAGACCTATCTTTTTTAAGGCCAGGAATGAAGTCAACACAAAACCCAATGACATCCTCTGTTTGATGGCCCATGGAGATGCTTCCTTCTGGCCTAGCGTGGTTACGGACATATTTCTTTAGGACTCCCATGAACCTCTCAAAGGGGTACATATTGTGTAGAAATACGGGGCCCAGAATGACAATCTCGTCAACTAGATGAACTAGGACGTGTGTCATGATATTGAAGAAGGATGGTGGGAACACCAGCTCGAAACTGACAAGACATTGCACCACATCACTCCTTAGCCTTGGTATGGTTTCTGGATCAATCACCTTCTGAGAGATTGCATCGAGGAATGCACATAGCTTCACAATGGCTAATCGAACGTTTTCTGGTAGAAGCCCCCTCAATGCAACCGGAAGCAGTTGCGTCATAATCACGTGGCAGTCATGAGACTTTAGGTTCTGAAACTTTTTCTCTGCCATATTTATTATTCCCTTTATATCCGACGAGAAGCCAGTCGGGACCTTCATACTAAGCAGGCATTCAAAGAAGACTTCCTTCTCTTCTTTGGTAAGAGTGTAGCTGGCAGGACCTTCATACTGCTTTGGAGGCATGTCGTCTTTTTCGTGCAAATGTTGCAGGTACTCCCATGCCTCAGCTGTATCTTTTGTTTTCCCATACACGCCCAAGAAGCCTAGCAGGTTCAGGCAAAGGTTCTTCGTCACGTGCATCACGTCGTTCAAAGAGCGGACCTCTAGGTCTTTCCAGTAGGGTAGGTCCCAAAATATAGATTTCTTCTTCCACATGGGTGCATGTCCCTCAGCATCACTCGGAACAGCTAGTCCGTCGGGACCCTTTCCAAAGATTACGTGTAAATCATTGACCATAGCAAGTATGTGATCACCGGTACACATGACGGGCTTCTTCCGGTGGTCTGCCTCGCCTTTGAAATGCTTGCCTTTCTTTCGACATTGATGGTTGGTCGGGAGAAATCGATGATGGCCCAGGTACACATTCTTCCTGCAGCTTCCCAGGTATATACTTTTGGTGTCAGCTAAACAGTGCGTGCATGCGTGGTATCCCTTGTTTGTCTTTCCAGAAAGGTTACTGAGAGTGGGCCAATCGTTGATGGTTACAAACAGCAACGCGTGCAGGTTAAATTCCTCCAGTCTGTGCTCATCCCACGCACGTACACCGTTTCCATTCCAGAGCTGTAAAAGTTCTTCAACTAATGGCCTTAAGTACACATCAATGTCGTTGCCGGGTTGCTTAGGGCCTTGGATGAGAACTGACATCATAATGAACTTCCGCTTCATGCACATCCAAGGAGGAAGGTTATACATACACAGAGTCACGGGCCAGGTGTTGTGATTGCTGCTCTCATCCCCGAAAGGATTAATGCGATCCGCGCTTAAACCAAACCATACGTTCCTTGGGCCACATGCAAACTCAGCCCAGTACTCTCTCTCGATTTTTCTCCACTACGACCCGTCAGCGGATGCTCTCAACTTCCCGTCTTTTTTACTGTCCTCACTGTGCCATCGCATCAACTTGGCATGCTCTTTGTTTCTGAACAGTCGTTTCAACCGTGGTATTATAGGAGCATACCACATCACCTTCACAGGAACTCTCTTCCTGCGGGGCTCGCCGTCAACATCACCAGGGTCATCTCGTCTGATCTTATACCACAATGCACCGCATACCGGGCATGCGTTCAAATCCACATACGCACCGTGATAGAGGATGCAGTCATTAGGGCATGCATGTATCTTCTGCACCTCCAATCCTAGAGGGCATATGACCTTCTTTGTTGCGTACGTACTGTCGGGCAATTCATTATCCTTTGGAAGCTTCTTCTTCAATATTTTCAGTAGCTTCTCAAATCCTTTGTCAGGCACAGCATTCTCTGCCTTCCACTGCAGCAATTCTAGTACGGTACCCAGCTTTGTGTTGCCATCTTCGCAATTGGGGTACAGCCCTTTTTTGTGATCCTCTAGCATGCGATCGAACTACAGCTTCTCCTTTTGACTTTTGCATTGCGTCCTTGCATTGATAATGACCCGGCGGAGATCATCATCGGGCACATCGTCTGGTTCCTCTTGATCTTCAGCAGCTCCCCGTTGCAGCATCACCGTATTCAGGGGGCACATAGTTGTCATCGTCCTCTTCTTCTTCGTCATCTTCCATCATAACCCCTATTTCTCCGTGCCTCATCCAAACATTATAGTGTGGCATGAAACCCTTGTAAAGCAGGTGTTGGGGAACGTAGTAATTTCAAAAAAATTCCTACGCACATGCAAGATCATGGTGATGGCATAGCAATGAGAGGGGAGAGTATTGTCCATGTATCCTCGTGGACCGTAAGTGGAAGCGTTATGACAACGCGGTTGATGTAGTCGTACGTCTTCACGATCCAACCGATCCAAGTACCGAACGTACGGCACCTCCGAGTTCAGCACACGTTCAGCTCGATGACGATCCTCGGGCTCCGATCCAGCAAAGCGTCGGGGATGAGTTCCGTCAGCACGACGGCGTGGTGACGATGATGATGTTCTACCGGCACAGGGCTTCGCCTAAACTCCGCGACGATATGACCGAGGTGGAATATGGTGGAGGGGGGCACCACACACGGCTAAGGAACGATCCGTAGATCAACTTGTGTGTTTCTAGGGTGCCCCCCTGCCCCCGTATATAAAGGAGCAAGGGGGGAGGCCGGCCGGCCCTAGGGGGCGCGCCAAGGAGGGGGGAGTCCTCCTCCTAGTGGGAGTAGGACTCCCCTTTCCTAGTCCCACTAGGAAGGAGGAAGGGGGAAGGAAAGAGAGGGAGAGGGAAAGGGAAAGGGGGGGGGGCGCGCCCCCTCCCCTAGTCCAATTCGGACTCCTCATGGGGGGGCGCGCCACCTCCTGGGCTGCTGCCCTCTCTCTCCCCTCAGGCCCACTAAGGCCCAATACTTCCCCGGGGGGTTCCGGTAACCCCTCCGGCACTCTGGTTTTCTCCGAAATCACCCAGAACACTTTCGGTGTCCGAATATAGTCGTCCAATATATCAATCTTTATGTCTCGACCATTTCGAGACTCCTCGTCATGTCCGTGATCACATCCGGGATTCCGAACAAACTTCGGTACATCAAAACTTATAAACTCATAATAAAACTGTCATCGTAACGTTAAGCGTGCGGACCCTACGGGTTCGAGAACTATGTAGACATGACCTAGAACTATTCTCGGTCAATAACCAATAGCGGGACCTGGATGCCCATATTGGCTCCTACATATTCTACGAAGATCTTTATCGGTCAAACCGCATAACAACATACGTTGTTCCCTTTGTCATTGGTATGTTACTTGCCCGAGATTCGATCGTCGGTATCCAATACCTAGTTCAATCTCGTTACCGGCAAGTCTCTTTACTCGTTACGTAATGCATCATTCAGTAACTAACTCATTAGCTACATTGCTTGCAAGGCTTATAGTGATGTGCATTACCAAGAGGGCCCAGAGATACCTCTCCGACAATCGGAGTGACAAAACCTAATCTCGAAATACGCCAACCCAACATGTACCTTTGGAGACACCTGTAGTACTCCTTTATAATCACCCAGTTACGTTGTGACGTTTGGTAGCACCCAAAGTGTTCCTCCAGTAAACGGGAGTTGCATAATCTCATAGTTACAGGAACATGTATAAGTCATGAAGAAAGCAATAGCAATATACCAAACGATCAAGTGCTAGGCTAACGGAATGGGTCATGTCAATCACATCATTCTCCTAATGATGTGATCCCATAAATCAAATGACAACACATGTCTATGGTTAGGAAACATAACCATCTTTGATTAATAAGCTAGTCAAGTAGAGGCATACTAGTGACGTTGTGTCTGTCTATGTATTCACACATGTATTATGTTTCCGGTTAATACAATTCTAGCATGAATAATAAACATTTATCATGATATGAGGAAATAAATAATAACTTTATTATTGCCTCTAGGGCATATTTCCTTCAGCGGGTGGGTGTGAAGGATTTTCCGGTCAGAGTAAGACTTAGTATTCCCACATTTAGTGCATGGACAACACATAAAACCATTCTGTTTGTTTCCCTCAGCCACTTCGAGAAAATTATGCACGCCCATACAATTCTAGCATGAATAATAAACATTTATCATGATATGAGGAAATAAATAATAACTTTATTATTGCCTCTAGGGCATATTTCCTTCAGTCTCCCGCTTGCACTAGAGACAATAATCTAGTTCACATCACCATGTGATTTAACACCAATATACACATCTGTATGTGATAAATATCAATAGTTCACATCGTCATGTGATCAACACCCAAAGGATTTTACGAGAGTCAATAATCTAGTTCACATCGCTATGTGATTAACACCCAAAGAGTACTAAGGTGTGTTCATGTTTTGCTCGTGAGAGAAGCTTAGTCAACGGGTCTGTCATATTCAGAGCCGTATGTATTTTGCAAATATACTATGTCTACAATGCTCTGCACGGAGCTACTATAGCTAATTGCTCCCACTTTCAATATGTATCCAGATTAAAACTTAAAGTCATCTGGATCAGTGCCAAAACTTGTATCTACGTAACCCTTTACGATGAACCTTTTTGTCACCTCCATAATCGAGAAACATATCCTTATTCCATTAAGGATAATTTTTACCAATGGCCAGTGATCTACTCCTAGATCACTATTGTACTCCCTTGCCAAACCAGGGCAGAGTATACAATAGGTCTGGTCCATAGCATGGCATACTTTTATAGAACCTATGACTGATGCATAGGGAATGACTTTCATTCTCTTTCTATTTTCTGCCGTGGTCGGGATTTGAGTCTTACTCAATTTCATACCTTTGCAACACAGGCAAGAACTCTTTCTTTGACTGTTCCATTTTGAACTACTTCAAAATCTTGTCAAGGTATGTACTCATTGAAAATCTTATCAAGCGTCTTGATCTATCTCAATAGATCTTGATGCTCAATATGTAAGTAGCTTTACTGAGGTCTTTCTTTTAAAGAACTCCTTTCAAACACTCCTTTATGCTTTGCAGAATAATTCTACATTATTTCCGATCAACAATATGTCATTCACATATACTTATCAGAAATGCTGTAGTGCTCCCACTCACTTTCTTGTAAATACAGGCTTCATCGTAAGTCTGTACAAAACTATATGCTTTGATCAACTTATCAAAGCGTATATTCCAACTCTAAGATGCTTACACCAGTCCATAGATGGATCGCTGGAGCATGCACACTTTGTTAGCACCTTTAGGATTGAAAAAACCTTCTGGTTGTATCATATCCAACTCTTCTTTAATAAATCCATTAAGGAATGTAGTTTTGACATCCATTTGCCAAATTTCATAAAATGTGGCAATTGCTAACATGATTCAGACAGACTTTTAAGCATCGATACAAGTGAGAAAATCTCATTGTATTCAACACCTTGGACTTTGTCAAAAACCTTTTTCGATAAGTCTACCTTTGTAGATAGTAACACTACTATCAGTGTCCGTCTTCCTCTTGAAGATCCATTTATTTTCTATGGCTTGCCGATCATTGGGCAAGTCCACCAAAGTCCACACTTTGTTCTCATACATGGATCCCACCTCAGATTTCATGGCCTCAAACCATTTTGCGGAATCTGGGCTCATCATCGCTTCCTCATAGTTCGTAGGTTCATCATGGTCTAGTAACATGATTTCCAGAATAGGATTACCGTACCACTCTGGTGCGGACCGTACTCTGGAAGACCTACGAGGTTCTGTAGTAACTTGATCAGAAGTTTCATGATCATCATCATTAGCTTCCTCACTAATTGGTGTAGGAATCACTGGAACTGATTTCGGTGATGAACTATTTTCCAATTCAGGATAAGGTACAGTTACCTCATCAAGTTCTACTTTCCTCCCACTCACTTCTTTCGAGAGAAACTCCTTCTATAGAAAGGATCCATTCTTAGCAACAAATGTTTTGCCTTTGGATCTGTGATAGAAGGTGTACCCAACAATTTCCTTTGGGTATTCTATGAAGATGCACTTCTCCGATTTGGGTTCGAGCTTATCAGGTTGAAAACCTTTTTCATATAAGCATCACAACTCCAAACTTTAAGAAATGACAGCTTAGGTTTACTGCTAGACCATAGTTCATACGGTGTCATCTCAATGGATTTAGATGGTGCCCTTTTAACGTGAATGCAGCTGTCTCTAATGCATAACCCCAGAACAATAGTGGTAAACCAGTAAGAGACATCATAGATCGCACCATATCCAATAAAGTGCGGTTACGACGTTCAGACACACCATAACGTTGTGGTGTTCCAGGTGGCGTGAGCTGTGAAACTATTCCACATTATTTTAATTGAAGACCATACTCGTAACTCAAATATTCGTCTCCGCGATCAGATCGCAGAAACTTTATTTTCTTGTTACGATGATTTTTCCACTTCACTCTGAAATTCTTTGAACCTTTCAACTATTTCAGACTTATGTTTCATCAAGTAGATATACCCATATCTGCTCATCTTGTGAAGGTCAGAAAATAACGATACTTGCCACGAGCATCAACACTCATTGGATCGCATACATCGGTATGTATTATTTCCAATAAGTTAGTAGCTTGTTCCATTGTTCCGGAGAACGGAGTTTTAGTCATCTTGCCCAAAAGGCACGGTTTGCAAGCATCAAATGATTCATAACCAAGTGATTCCGAAAATCCATCTTTATGGAGTTTCTTCATGCGCTTTACACCGATATGAACCAAACGGCAGTGCCACTAATAAATTGCACTATCATTATTAACTTTGCATCTTTTGGCATCAATATTATGAATATGTGTATCACTACGATCGAGATCCAACAAACTATTTTCATTGGGTGTATGACCATCGAAGGCTTTATTCATGTAAACAGAATAACAATTATTCTCTGACTTTAAATGAATAACTGTATTGCAATAAACATGATCAAATCATATTCATGCTCAATGCAATCGCCAAATAACATTTATTTAGGTTCAACACTAATCTCGAAAGTATAGGGAGTGTGCGATGATGATCATATCATTCTTGGAACTACTTCCAACACTCATCGTCACTTCCCCTCAATTAGTCTCTGTTTATTATGTAACTCCTGTTTCGAGTTACTAATCTTAGCAACCGAACAAGTATCAAATACTCAGGGGTTACTATAAACACTAGTAAGGTACAAATCAAACACCTGTATATCAAATATACCCTTGTTCACTTTGCCATCTTTCTTATCCACCAAATATTTAGGGCATTTCCGCTTCCAGTGACCATTTCCTTTGTAGTGTAAGCACTCAGTTTCAGGCTTTGGTCCAGCTTTGGTCTTCTTCATGGGAGTGACAACTTGTTTGCCATTCTACTTGAAGTTTCCTTTTCTTTCCTTTTGCCCTTTTCTTGAAACTAGTGGTCTTGTCAATCATCAACACTTGATGCTCTTTCTTGATTTCTACCTTCGTTGATTTCAACATCACGAAGAGCTCGGGAATCATTTTCGTCATCCTTTGCATATTATAGTTCATCACGAAGTTCTACTAACTTGGTGATGGTGACTAGAGAACTCTGTCAATCACTATCTTATTTGGAAGATTAACTCCCACTTGATTCAAGCGATTGTAGTACCCAGACAATCTGAGCACTTGCTCACTAGTTGAGCGATTCTCCTCCATCCTTTAGCTATAGAACTTGTTGGAGACTTCATATCTCTCAACTCGGGTATTTGCTTGAAATATTAACTTCAATTCCTGGAACATCTCATATGGTCCATGACGTTCAAAATGTCTTTGAAGTCCCGATTCTAAGCCGTTAAGCATGGTGCACTAAACTATCAAGTAGTCATCATATTGATCTAGCCAAACATTCATAATGTCTGCATCTGCTCCTGCAATAGGTTTGTCACCTAGTGGTGCATCAAGGACATAATTCTTCTGCGCAGCAATGAGGATAAACCTCAGATCATGGATCCAATCCGCATTATTGCTACTAACATTTTTCAACACAATTTTCTCTAGGAACATATAAAAATAAACATATGAAAGCAACAACGCAAGCTATTGATCTACAACATAATTTTGCAAAATACTACTAGGACTAAGTTCATGATAAATTTAAGTTCAATTAATCATATTACTTAAGAACTCCCACTTAGATAGACATCCCTCTAACCTCTAAGTGATTACGTGATCCATATCAACTACACCATGTCCGATCGTCACGTGAGATGGAGTAGTTTCAACGGTGAACATCAATATGTTGATCATATCTACTATATGATTCACGCTCGACCTTTCGGTCTCCGTGTTCCGAGGCCATATCTGTTATATGCTAGGCTCGTCAAGTTTAACCTGAGTATTTCGCATGTGCAACTGTTTTGCACCCGTTGTATTTGAACGTAGAGCCTATCACACCCGATCATCACGTGGTGTCTCAGCACGAAGAACTTTCACAACGGTGCATACTCAGGGAGAACACTTCTTGATAATTTAGTGAGAGATCATCTTAAAATGCTACCGTCAATCAAAGCAAGATAAGATGCATAAAGGATAAACATCACATGCAATCAATATAAGTGATATGATATGGCCATCATCATCTTGTGCTTGTGATCTCCATCTCCGAAGCACCGTCGTGATCACCATCGTCACCGGCGCGACACCTAGATCTCCATCGTAGCATCATTGTCGTTACGCCATCTATTGCTTCTACGACTATCGCTACCGCTTAGTGATAAAGTAAAGCAATTATAGGGCGTTTGCATTTCATACAATAAAGCGACAACCATATGGCTCCTGCCAGTTGCCGATAACTTCGGTTACAAAACATGATCATCTCATACAATAAAATATAGCATCACGTCTTGACCATATCACATCACAACATGCCCTGCAAAAATACGTTAGACGTCCTCTACTTAGTTGTTGCAAATTTTACGTGGCTGCTACGGGCTTAGCAAGAACCGTTCTTACCTACGCATCAAAACAACAACGATAGTTCGTCAAGTTAGTGCTGTTTTAACCTTCGCAAGGACCGGGTGTAGCCACACTCGATTCAGCTAAAGGGAGAGAGACAGACACCCGCCAGCCACCTTTAAGCACGAGTGCTCGTAACGGTGAAACCAGTCTCGCGTAAGCGTACGCGTAATGTTGGTCCGGGCCGCTTCATCTCACAATACGGCCGAACCAAAGTATGACATGCTGGTAAGCAGTATGACTTGTATCGCCCACAACTCACTTGTGTTCTACTCGTGCATATGACATCTACGCATAAAACCAGGATCGAATGCCACTGTTGGGGAACGTAGTAATTTCAAAAAAATTCCTACGCACACGCAAGATCATGGTGATGGCACAGCAACGAGAGGGGAGAGTATTGTCCACGTACCCTCGTAGACCGTAAGCGGAAGCGTTATGACAACGCGGTTGATGTAGTCGTACGTCTTCACGATCCGATCGATCCAAGTACCAAACGTACGGCACCTCCGAGTTCAGCACACGTTCAGCTCGATGACGGTCCCCGGGCTCCGATCCAGTAAAGCGTCGGGGATGAGTTCCGTCAGCACGACGGCATGGTGACGATGATGATGTTCTACCGGCGCAGGGCTTCGCCTAAACTCCGCGACGATATGACCGAGGTGGAATATGGTGGAGGGGGGCACCGCACACGGCTAAGGAACGATCCGTAGATCAACATGTGTGTTTCTAGGGTGCCCCCCTGCCCCCGTATATAAAGGAGCAAGGGGGGAGGCCGGCCGGCCCTAGGGAGCGCGCCAAGGAGGGGGGAGTCCTCCTCGTAGTGGGAGTAGGACTCCCCTTTCCTAGTCCCACTAGGAAGGAGGAAGGGGGAAGGAAAGAGAGGGAGACGGAGAGGGAAAGGGGGGGCCGCGCCCCCTCCCCTAGTCCAATTCGGACTCCTCATGGGGGGGCGCCACCTCCTGGGCTGCTGCCCTCTCTCTCCCCTCAGGCCCACTAAGGCCCAATACTTCCCTCGGGGGTTCCGGTAACCCCTCCGGCACTCCGGTTTTCTCCGAAATCACCCGGAACACTTCCGGTGTCCGAATATAGTCGTCCAATATATCAATCTTTATGTCTCGACCATTTCGAGACTCCTCGTCATGTCCGTGATCACATCCGGAACTCCGAACAAACTTCGGTACATCAAAACTTATAAACTCATAATAAAACTATCATCGTAACGTTAAGCGTGCGGACCCTACGGGTTCGAGAACTATGTAGACATGACCTAGAACTATTCTCGGTCAATAACCAATAGCGGGACCTGGATGCCCATATTGGCTCCTACATATTCTACGAAGATCTTTATCGGTCAAACCGCATAACAACATACGCTGTTCCCTTTGTCATCGGTATGTTACTTGCCCGAGATTCGATCGTCGGTATCCAATACCTAGTTCAATCTCGTTACCGGCAAGTCTCTTTACTCGTTACGTAATGCATCATTCCGTAACTAACTCATTTGCTACATTGCTTGCAAGGCTTATAGTGATGTGCATTACCGAGAGGGCCCAGAGATACCTCTCCGACAATCAGAGTGACAAAACCTAATCTCGAAATACGCCAACCCAACATGTACCTTTGGAGACACCTGTAGTACTCCTTTATAATCACCCAGTTACGTTGTGACGTTTGGTAGCACCCAAAGTGTTCCTCCGGTAAACGGGAGTTGCATAATCTCATAGTTACAGGAACATGTATAAGTCATGAAGAAAGCAATAGCAATATACTAAACGATCAAGTGCTAGGCTAACGGAATGGGTCATGTCAATCACATCATTCTCCTAATGATGTGATCCCATAAATCAAATGACAATACATGTCTATGGTTAAGAAACATAACCATCTTTGATTAATAAGTTAGTCAGGTAGAGGCTAGTGACGTTGTGTCTGTCTATGTATTCACACATGTATTATGTTTCCGGTTAATACAATTCTAGCATTAATAATAAACATTTATCATGATATGAGGAAATAAATAATAACTTTATTATTGCCTCTAGGGCATATTTCCTTCAGCAGGTGGGTGTGAAGGATTTTCCGGTCAGAGTAAGACTTAGTATTCCCACATTTAGTGCATGGACAACACATAAAACCATTCTGTTCGTTTCCCTCAGCCACTTCGAGAAAATTATGCACGCCCTTAATGTACTCGGAGGTGTGTCTGTCACCATACATCCATTGCCGGTTCATCTGCGTGCATTATATATAATTATGTGTGTCAAAAGTAAGAAAATCAGACAAATATCTATCTAAAGTAAGAAAATCAGACAAGTATCAGAAAGAAGATAAGAACAAGAGGCTCACCACGGTGGTGCCGGCGACGAGATCGTTGCGGGCGATCAACGACGGTGAAAACGGGGACGGGGCGTGAAGGACCGCTAAATCTAGACAAATCTCAGGAAAAATGGAGCTCCGAGGTCGAGCTTCGAGAGGAGAAAGGTTAACTAGTGTGGCTCGGGCATTTCATCAAACACCTCTTGTGCATAGGAGGTGAACTAGAGCACCCAAATGCCCTCTCCTCGCCGGATTAAAAAAACAGAGCACTGTGGAGTGCTCTGCCGCGGCGATGGGTATATAGGCAAATTATTTGTCCCGGTTTGTGGCATGAACCGGGACTAAAGCCCCCCCTTCTACACCGGTTCAAGGCATGAACCGGTACCAATGGCTGTGGGCCAGGAGCAAGGTCCATTGGTCCCGGTTCGTGCCACAAACCGGGACAAATTGGTCCAGACGAACCGGGACCAATGCCCACGAGGCCCCGGCCGGCCCCCTGGGCTCATGAATCGTGTCTAATACCCCCCATGGGTCCCGGTTCGTGAAGAACCGGGACTAATGGGCTGGCCAGGTCCGAACGATAGCCCTGTTTTCTACTAGTGCAGGCGACCGATAGCAGGGGGAGGAATCCCGGTGCCTCTATTATGGCTAATCGAGGTGAGGATCTATCGCCATGAGTGCGCGATTGCAAGATATAGTGTCAGATGCTTCAGATCTATTCAAGGTTTCTATGGCTACGACAACAGCTTCATGTAGGGGCACGTGCACAAAGACTTCACGGTTGTCGTCAACAAGGCCAAGCCGGCTCCGAAAGAGGAGCCACAATAGTGGCGCTTCGGCGGCTCATCCTAGCTACCGTAGTGATCGTTCATTGGTTTATGTACCTTAGTGTAATTTTTATTATGTTTAAGATACTTGTTCTGATGGCATAGTGGTCGTTTGGTTAGAGTTGGTTTTTTGCTCTCGGACTCCATGGAGATTTTCAAAATTCAATTTTTTATGTGTAACAAAATATGAAAATAAATACACAAGTTCTTATATATGTATAGTAGATGTGTGAATTTTCATCATGAAATATGAGCTTAGAAAAGGGAAAAGATTCTGATCACCTGGCAGATCCCACACTAAACGTCCACCGCCTCCCCTATGCGCTACGTGCCCATGTGAGTCTGCACCACCATTCTTTTTCCTTATCTCCAACAAACAGACCCCATCCATATATCCTTCCCCAACCTCTTCTCCTACCTCCAGTGCATCAAACCAAATGGCGTTGCTCCGCCACCCGCGCCCTTCCTCTTCTCCTTCCTTCTCCTTTCTCTCTTTCCTCTACGAGGCACGCCGCCGCCGGAGCACCGTCGTCACCGTCCTGGAGGACCACCATGTGGACAGGCATGGCTGATGCTTCCTCAAGGTCAGCCGCAAACACTGGTACCGTGTGTAGCAACAGTTCCTGCAATGACGGCTGGACACGGTGAAGTTTTCTGCAACATGGTCTTTGTTGAATAAAATTGCAACAAGGAGTTTGTTGCAGAAATATAGAGAAGAGGTCGAAGATGTTGCTGTAAATTTTGCAACAAGGGTCTTTTTGCAAGAATACAAAGTGGCTGGAGATATTGCAAGTTTTGCAACTGAGATCTCGTTGAGGGAATTAGGTTTGCAACAAGAGTCTTGTTGCACGAAAAAAGAGAACAAAGTTTGCAACTGAGATCTTGTTGGAGGAATGAGGTTTGCAACAAGTGGCTTGTGACAGGAAAATAGAAAAGAGGAACAGACGGCTCGGCACACGTTATATAAACCCGGCTTGCGAGGCGTCGGATCTTTAAGATCTACCGGCGGACACGTAGCAGGCTCCATCATGTACTTTTTTTTAATGAATAGTAGATGGGCCATAAATACATTATTTTGTCATTTCTGTGTAGCTTGGATAAAAAGGAATTTCTCCATGAAACTTTGCACGCAAGTAGTGCACATCCATATTTATATGTGTATTTTTCAAAACTTCTTAAACATAACATTTGATTTGTTGAAATTTTCAAATTAACGGCTCCATGGGGCTCGAGCTCTGTTAGCAATTTCCCGTTTGGTTAACCATTCAGATCTTTTTCAAGAAAAGACGTTCATATTTATCTTTCTTTTTTTAGCTTACAAGTGGCATCGAATGTACATTGTGTGCTTGGCCACTGGAACCGGCAGAAAAGCAAGCAGCTCGGAGGAAGCATGCCATAGACGAGAGCACAAGACCTCGAGTCAAAGCTTGAACCAGAAAAGAAAGTAACGAGTCCTGGAAAAGAAAAGAAGAGAAAAAAACGTGCATGGTCCTGGAGCCGGGCACGATTTTCACCGCGGTGACGCGCGCAAAGATCATCTCGATCGGTGAGAAGCCACCGATGATATTCCCTCTTCTTTCCACGCTCCGGCCGTGGTCCAGGCCCAGCCCTCCGTCCAACTCCGGTTGGCAGCTTGCTCCCCTCACATGCGCGCACACGCGGAGGAAGCAGCCGGTCTCCGGCGGAGCTCGGCCGGAGCCAGCCCGGAGGTGACCACCCACCCACGACGACGCCCACCAGTCCACCACCACCCCACGTGCCACGGAGGGTGGAGCACTACCCGTGGTTGTTTGTACCGTCTAGAACGTGTGCCGTGATGGAGAACGAACCAACCCACGGATCGTGATGAGAAACAGAAACTTACTCAAGTAGTGCGAGCTAGCCGAGCGCACCAAAGATCAGATCAGGCACCAGTGATTAAACAAAGTGTGGCAGGCGCTTCTGCTGAGATCCACGAATTTTTAGGCTAGCACGATGCAGATCCAGGGGAGTTTTTGCACAACCAGTGTTGCTCTGTGCGTATCCGGCTTCCTGAGAGGGAAGTTCCTCCGTCCGGTTGGGCACCGGCACCAGATTTCGCTCTTTTCAGGGTTGGCAAAAAAAATAAAAAAAATCGTAACCAGGGCACCAACGCAACAAGCAGCACTCCGGACATTGATCGTGGGGAGCAGCTGCCCTGCCTGCCACCATCATGAGTTGACACTCGATTGCTAACCAAACTGGCTTCCAAGCCAAGCACCATTTCCGGTAGACAAACCTCCGAGGCAATGATCAAGACACGAGTCAACCCAAAACGATTGAGCACGCGAGACCCAAGACGACAAGTGGGCACAAAAGGCTAGTATTATACAATACTTACTCCCTCCTTCCGGGTGTATAAATCATTCGCGTAGTTCTAAATCATCGATTTGAGGAATTAAATATGTGTTATATGTCATGAAAAATATATCACTAGATTTCCACGCGGATGTAGTTTCTAAATATATATTTTTTTGTCACATATAATACATATTTAGATAGTTAAATTATCGACCTAAAACTACGTGAATGACTTATACACGGCGACGGAGGTAGTAGAATTAATCTATACTAGTAGTAAGTAATAATCCAAGCTTATAGTAAAAGCATAGTTACAGAGACTACTAGCAGTTAAACAAAGATATCTCCCATGGGCCAAAGCTGCAGAAAGGCGCGCAGCTGGCCGGCTACAGCACTACACCAATGTTGTACGTACACTGCAGCAGTCAAGCAGCGGGCAAAGACCAAAGAAAAGGAGCAGAGATTCCAGCGTTCCTTCCCTCTTTCCTGCACTTTGGCCGACCTGCGGGACATAGATTTTTTCACCGCCTCTCCCTTTGGCCACTGTTGCGGTGTCTCAGACTGTGGAGGGGAGCTCGCACTTGCCCATCTCTGCAAAACAATGGAATAAACACGAGCACCGAGTAAGTAAGATCCACTTGTTAAAAACAATGGAATATACAGATCCTCCGATGTGAACATGGAGACCAAATTCTTGTACCGACACCGAGGAGGAGTAAACAATGCGCGGGGTACACGAAGCAGGGCAGCCGGAGCCGGAAGCGGCGGCCACAGTCGTCGTGGTGCGCCGTATGCCGACGTCCGGCCAGACATGGCACGCATTCCGACGGCGGGAGTAAAGAGCACAGGACGCGTCATATCACGTCGAGCCGCGAGCCAGAGCTGACCGATAGCCGTCTCGGCACGGTCATAAACTCTGAGACCCTGACTAGCAACTGCACGGTATTGATGGCTCGATCGCAGCAGGACGGACGAACGGCAGCTCGAATCCAATGCAGACATGAATGGGTACTGGTGTGCATACAAATCGCAGTGCAGATTTGGGTCGCAAATCACATTAAGGCGCAGCTGCAGTTTCCCTTGTCGTGATTAAGGCTGTGTGCATGTGTGGGCCAAAACAAAAGGACGGGAATCATTCCCGTACAACGCAAAGCAACTTTCGCTTGATTTGATTTGAGCCGTGCCTGCCTACCCCCACCTCTCTGTAAATTGCCGCCTATGGGACGGGGATGTTTCTCGCTTTAGGTAGTACCGTGGTTCCCACACAAACTTTCACTCCCTGGTGTACGTTACCAGTAAATTGTCTAGTACTCCCTCCGTTTTTATTTAGTCTGCATATTAGGTTTGTCTGAAGTTAAACTTTGTAAAGTTTGATCAAGTTTATAGAAAAATATATAAACATTTACCATAACAAATCTATATGATGTGAAAGTACATTCAATAATGAATCTAGTGGTATTGATTTTTTATTGTATATGTTAATATTTTTGTTTATAAACTTAGTCAAAGTTTACAAAGCTTGACTTTGACCAAAGCTAATATGCGGACTAAATAAAAACAGAGGGAGTAACTTTTTCTTCCTAACGAAAGTAATTATCAACTTTTTCTGAAAATGACCATAACCCCTTATCAGGATCAGTAATTTGTTACTAATAGAACCTAGGAGTGATATTCCCAACCCACCAGGGTTCAAATCCTGGTGCTCGCATTATTCTTGGATTTATTTCAGGATTTCCAGCGATGCGCTTTCAGTGAGAGGAGACGTTCCCGTCGATGACGAGGCGCCTACGGTGGCTTCGTAAATCTCAAGATGATATGCCGGCTCAGTCTCTCGGAGGTGCTCATTGGGATGCGTGAGTGCGTTCATAGGGATGAGTGTATGCGCGTGTATATGAGCGCTTGTGTCTGTACTGATTCTAAAAAAAGAAAGAACCTAGGAGTGATCGTGTAGTACCTAGCACCAACATTTCGCTCCGATTAAGATTTTCTAGCGCCTACATTTTGGTCGGGGTAGGGGTACTCGTGTACCTAGCACCTACATTTTGCTTTGTAATGCAAGTAATGGACGTGGTACATTCGCGCGAGCGGTACTACTACGAGTGATTTTGCAGGCAAGAAACGAGGGCACATTGAGCGGGAACGGGAACTCACTTGGCGCCTGGTTGACGACGTAGGCGGCGCCGGCGAAGTCGCAGGTGCCGATGGAGCGGCCCTTGCGCTGGTAGTAGTCGTTGAAGGCGTAGGACGCGTGGGCGACCATGGTGTTGGGCTCGAAGCACGCCGCGCCGGGCTGGATGCCCTTGCAGTCCGCGCCGCCCGGCCCGCACGCGTAGTCCAGCGCCGCCTGCAGCCGCGCCTCCCCCACCATCGCGTTCGCCACGCACCACGCTGACCCCGGCGTCGCCGCCCTCACCACTCCCCCGCCGGCCCCGCTCACCGGCGCCGCATTGCCGCTGCCGTTGTCCTGCCACCCGAGGCCGCCGCCGCCCTTGCCGCCGGCGCCGCCCACGGAGCCGCCGGCGCCGAGGACGAACTCCACGTCGTACACCTTCTGCTGGTTCGGGTAGAACACGCCGTAGTTGCGCTCCGAGGTCGGCCCGGGCTTCTGGTTCTCGTTGAAGAGCGCGAAGAGGTACACGTCGACGTCCGCGTCGGGGCGCCGCGGGGTGCCGGCGTTCCTGGACAGCACGCGCCGCACGAGGTTGCCGTTGTACGCCGCGGCGTTGGCCGCGCCGGCGCCGACCTCCTTGGCGTCGCCCTTGGACGGCCACCCCGTCTCCGACACCACCACGTGCACGCCGTTGTAGCTCCCCAGCTTGCCCACGGCCGTGAACACGGCGTCCAGCTGCGCGTCCAGGAGGCTGTAGTACTTGAGGCCGCTCCCGGAGTCGAGCTCGCCGGCGTTGGGGCGGAACAGCGCGTAGTCGAGCGAGATGACGCCGGCATTGTCCGCGTAGGCGAAGAACGGGTAGCAGTTGACCATGAGGTCGGAGCCGGTCTGCGCCAGGAAGTCGAGCATGGGCTTCATCACCGACTGCGCGAGCTCCTCCTTGAACACGCCGGCGGAGGGCGGGTACGAGTTGGCGAGCGCGGAGAGCGCGACGGGGGACGACACCTTGACGGCCTTGTCCATCTTCAGCCTAGCCAAGGCCGCGTGCACGTTGATCATGGCCGGGACGAGCTGCGCCGTAACATTCGCGGCCGTGGCGAACACCTCGTTGCCGACGGCGATGCCCTGGATCTGCGTGGCCGGGTAGTAGGCGGCTACGTTGCGGCGCACCCAGGCGAGCGCGTACGAGGGGCGCCTGGCGGCGGCCGCGAGCTGCTCGTTGGGCAGCGCGACGACGACCTTGATGCCGCTGTTGGCGAGCGCGCGGAGCACGGCGGGCTCGGTGTCGTAGAGCTTGACCTGCGCGATGCCGTGCTGCTTGAGCAGCTGCACCACCGCCGCCGGGCTGGGCAGGTCGTTGGCCACCCGCCCCCAGTTCACGCCCACGGTGCCCGCGTCTGCAACCAAACACATTCACCGTCAGTAAGTACAGTAACCCACGCCGGCATTGTCGACGAAAGCACTAGCCGGCCTCGCCGTCGTCGGCGCGGTGGTTACCTGCGGCGGCAAGGAGGAGCAGGCACAACGCCGCGGCGAGGAGGCGGCCGCGGGGGGGAGCCATGCTCTGCTGCGTGCGGCGGCGGCGACGAGGCAGAGCGTGTCACGGCGGGGGACGAGGTGGTGGAGAGTGTGGGGAGCGAGGGAAAGGGCGGGGAGTGGATTTATGGCGGGGGAAGCGGGGCCCGCGGGCGGGGTGGGAAGTGGCGGGTATGCCGGGACGGCGGTGACGCACGACGCTGTGAAACTGGTTCGTGGGGTTACGTGGCTTGCCACGATTGGCTGTGGCCGGAAGTGGCTGGTGTGCTGGCGCGGGCAGGGGGTTGATGGTGGAAAAGGACCTGGTGCGTGGGTCCCGCCCTCGGCGACCGTTGGTGCCTGAGCGGTGGGCCCGTCGTGTGGTTAGTGGGTTTTATGGATGGGCGTTGATGGAGTGTGGTTAGTGCGGATTAATTGCTCATCTCAACGGCTCTATGTTCGCTTCCTCTCCCCCGCTCTCCTTGGCTTTTTTGAGAAAGTGGCGTCTCTTGCTGTCAGCAGCAACAATCTTGTGGTGTCACACGTACACGTGGGACTTGTAATTTGGAGCGTGTTTACCTGCCGCAGAGCGTACCTGGCAGTGATGCATTTTCAATGGGCCGACGTGGTTAAATTTTTCAGTTACTGATGGTTTTTGTAATGAGCACGAACATCTTCAGTCACTGGTCGATCGGTCGAGTCCAGCCATACGCGCAGCGGCTGCCCGTCTCTCATGACACCGACGGCCTTGTCCGGCACCTCGCAGTCTCGCGTGCATGCACGGCCTCGTGGACTTGGGTGAGGACGCACGTACGTAAAAGGTAAAATCACTCTGCCCCGACTTAAATTTCGTAGCTGCCATGGCCAAGCGGCAGGCGAGCAACGCAATGAATGCGCAGGAGGCTGTGAGGCAGGCAGTACAAGATCGATCTTTTTTCCGGCTGGGCTGGACCACAACCCTCCTGTGGCTTCCCGTTGCACTTGAAGATCGAGCAGTGCATGCACTTGCCATGCAATGGCGCCGCAGAGATCCAGCGAGCTCGGTCTGGTGCCGTTGGCTCGCGGCACGCACGTACGTAAACCGCCATGGACGGGATTCATTGATGCATGCATGAGTAGATCGAGCAGGCAGAGTGGGTGCCGGATTGAAGCGGCTAGTTAACTATCTCCAGTTAATACCCAATCAAAAGGGGAAATGATGGGCAAAAAGAGGAGCCAGGATTGAAGCCTTTCCGTGTGTTCAGCTCCGGTTACTTATTGGAGGATAGAAGTACAGTACAGTTTTTACAAGTCAGGAGTAGGCGGCGAGGACAGGGATACATGGGCGCGGGGTGTGCGCTGCAGGTAAAGCGAGGACGCCTTTTAGGTGAGGCCGGCCGCGATCGATCGGTCTAGAGCGGCCCATCATGGCGACGGACAGCCCGCCGGCTTAGGTCGGAGTAGGTGATGGTACATACAGCTACTAGTGTACAACGTACTCATGTTGCCGGAGATGAAAGCCGTGCATGCACGCACTGATGCTGCTCGGTGGAGAAACGGCGCGCTGCCTGCGAACAAATTACGGGCTTGTCACGGCTCGGAGCAGCTGTTCTAGACTAGTGCTGTAGTGCAGTACTGCAGTAATGGACGGAGTGGCGCAGCTGGCCACCAATGGGTCACAGGTGGTAGGCAAAGTCCTCCTGGACTGTCATCGGAGCGCGTGGTGTGGTCATCGGAGGTCATCATCGGCTGCTTGATTGCCGCAGATGCAGATGCGTCTACATCCATGGATGACTCAGGTTGTGTTGTTCCCGTTCCTGCACGCGGCGTACACTGCCGTAGCCGGCCCGTAGGCAACATGCCAAGGCGTACCGTATCATGATTCAGGAAAGGCAAACCATCCAGGCATGCATGAACAGGACACACAGACGTGCAAATGCGCTTTAAGTACTACTACTACTCCGTAGTACGTACTGCTGTCCACCGGTGCAGTACTGTGGGAGGTGTAGCAATGGCTGGCACCGGTCTGGTGGGGGACAGGCGAGACGCGAGAGGGATTCACCGGGCCGGGAGACGTTGGGGGAGAGGACAGTGGAGGTGGAGCGGAGCGCATGGGCAACGGGACCATGTGCGCCGTAGTGCCAGGCCGCCGGTGCCCAAGTGGCCGGAACTACGGACAACTCTGGACTCCGGTGAGCGTACCGTTCGTACGTACGGTCACGTTCGTCCTTTGCCGGTGACGGTGAGATGCCGCTGGTTTAGATCTGCGTAGTGCTGTTTACTGTTTCGTGATATCTGGCAGCTTCATTCATCCAGGCATTCAGCCATGTGGCGAGCTAGTGTCAATCTTAGCTTCTCCACCGATCCCCTGTAAGAACAATATCATGTCGCGGGTCTTGTAATATACTGCATGGATCTGGTGCCATCTACTCGACGACTACCAATCGATTCAGTTCTAATAGCTGTCAGAAAATAAGGTTCGGTTCCAAATAAGAAAGATTATCACTTCCTGCGCATGCATGCCAGTCGCATGCAGCTCACATGACACTTCATCGTCGCTCCACATGCGGATCCGGAGAACTCGAGGCCGGCCCGGTTGGTCCTCCTCGCAGAGGCATTTCTGTCGGTGTGACTGAAGAAGGATTCGCTCGTCTCGTCTCGACTGCATGCATGATTTTTTACAGGGGGGAGGACCAACCGATGAGCGTCAGGAAGACATCATCCCTGCTTGGACCAGGACCACCCGGGGTTGGTGATTTGTGCTTGGATTACTATGCGCGACGCGCCTCCAGCCCCCAGCTCCGGCAGCTGCTAGTGCGACGACAACAGCGAAGATCCAAGACCCATGAGCGCGTGATCATGTGAACCCGACCTTTATTCACACTTCGTACAGTGGCGCCACCGTGCCAGTGAGCTCTAGCTCGCTCGTGCTTCGACAAAGAAAAAGGAGGTTCACTCACTCACTCATGACCCACTTGGACCTTTGGGCATATTCAACAGGCCTTGGATCACGGCGCTCCATCGAGCAAACAGATTCAGACGAGGACACGTCACATCTGCTGACTCGTGTATACGCACATACCTGCACCGGCGATCGAAATTGGCAGCGCAAGAGTTTCACACGGCGTATCCGTCGGTTTCCTATGGGTTCAGTGAACCTCCCTGTCGATGATCGATGATCGTCTCGGAGGTGGCGATGCCTGTTTGCTCTCACCGGGAACCATGATGCCCAGATCGTGCACTGTTGCACGCGTGGATCCGTGTATCTAATCTACCAACCCCACATGCGTATCAGCGTATGCCCCGCCGCCTGTGATCGTGATGCAACGCCACCTTACCTCCATGTGCAGACTGCGCGCTAGGACTACGTGATGACACTGGAGAAGAAAGAATAGATGGGATCTGCAATCAGAGGGAATTCAAAAGGTGATCATCAAGCTAATCATTTTTTCCCCAGTTGGAAACATCCTGCTCTGCGAGATTCTTTGGAATGCGGAAGCCGGAAGAGGAACAAAAGCATGTGTTGCAGAAATGCTGATGTTAGATACTACTACTCCCTCTGTAAACTAATATAAAAACGTTTAGATCACTAAAATAGTAATCTAAACACTCTTATATTAGTTTACGGAGGGAGGAGTACATCAGTAAAAGGAGTTCCAAGAACTGGGCACCTGAGACGGGGAAACTTAAAATAGCACTATCACTGAACAAAGGTAATGCACTCTCTCATATACTTACAAAATTCTTGTTCGGTAGCCGAAGCATATGCACAAACCTACTCTACTGTACAACCTATTAACATATTACATTACATTACACTACAATGGATAAACAAACAACAGATTCCGACTAATGTACATTTACAGTTGTACTGCTTTTGCTTCGCTGGTTGTTGCCCTCTGCCTCTATCTGTACAGAGGGGATACACCGATTACGATTAGGGTTCCTTGATGAAACATTAGAAGCTGTATGAGACCTGTACACATGATTCCTTGCGGAGGTCCACTGTTATCTCGTCTCAACCTTTTAAAGTCTCTGAATTAGCTAATTACTTGGAATGTCAATCCGGTAACTCCACAATCATCTCGTCTTAGTTTTCCTTTGCTGCACAAACAAACATGGGACAGCAAATTCAGAAAGTAGTTCCAAATTCAGTACATGTTTCCTCGTTAAATGCGGATGTCAAATAAACAAGAACATAGTGATCCAAGTCACAGTACATGTATGGTGAAAATAGAGCAACTACACTATTGGTTCTTGGCAAAAATGCATTTATTTTTTATTGAAACACCACAATACAGTTAAAACGGTTAACTTGTTTGCATAGCTACGACGTAACTATATATGAGTATAAGACAGTTTGGCCCTTTGTATGTAAGGGAAACACTCATTAGAAAACAGTATAAGGTAGGTCTATGGTAGATTGGCTGTTTTGGAATGAACTATGCATTCAAATGCTCAGGAGTATAACAACAAAATGAATAATGTCAGTTCTCAGGGTTTTTTTTTAGAACAAGTTCCCAGGGTTGTTCCTTCTCTAGAGAGGCGCTCCCTCCATATCAAAATACAAGATGCTTTTTGACTGTTAAAAAAAAAAAGGGCAACCTGGTGCATGTAGCTCCCGCTTGCGCAGGGTCCAGGGAAGGGTCCTGGCTTTTTGACTGTTAAAAAACGTATAATATTTTGATACAGAGGGGGTATTTCATTTCCGAAGTTCAGAAACACCATTGAATGAACACAAACATCAACCATAAGTATAAAATGCTAGTACTTACAGGATGATCTTGACTAGTATACTTCTGAGCTCCTTCACAAGAGGAGGTATGTCGCGTGCCATTTAAGGCGCGGGACAGGCGCCGGAACAGAACTTCTATGTGATTGTATATGCTGCAGCATGTAGTCACAATTAGCTCATAATACTCATGGGGGCATAATGTGAGCTACACTACACAATTTTAAAATTTCCATTGTACAGACACGCCAAACAAGCCAGTTTGAAGAAAAAGTTTGAACTCAGAAAAGCACAGGTGTTCTCATCATTCAGATTTTTGACTTATTGTTTGTCTGATTTGCAAATACTACCTCTGCATACAAGCAAAAGGGAAAATTACCTGAGCCGGTGCCTATTGCACGTTGAAAAGAAGGCAACAAAACCATACAAAATGCTCCGGACTGCACGGAAAATCTACAACAAGAGCCAACGTAAGTTGCATAATATACTTGAAAAACAATCACTAGGCATGCAAACAAATTTATGTTACCTGGTACAGAAGATCTTTCCAGAGTGATCCCCAAATGGTAGTTTCAGATGTAAGCGCAGGTGCTCTGGATGCAGAACCAACTTGATACAACGAACTTAATGTTGACCAGGTCTGCCTCAAAACATCAACAATATCATCGAAGAAGTCTGCTACGAAACTTGCTAGCGCAACGACAAGTCGGAAAGGTGCGGCTAGTATCTCTCCGACGAACCAAATTACAGGGTATAAGATTGAATTGGCTGCAATAAGTAAAGTATTAACAAGTCATCAGAATAAAAACACAAACGGAAAAAGAAACCGATCATTTGGAAGATTACAGTAACCATACCTATATTAAACATCGTACTGAAGATAAACCAAAATGGCCACATGATCATCTGAACTGTACTGACAACCGCACTGAATGATGTTTCCATCGCTACCATTGCAGCTGAGCTGAGATATTCAACCGTTTCAGCACAAAGGTTCCATAGTGGCAAGGTAAATTCAAGAACCTCCAACAGTGGCCCCATAATTGGCTTTGTCAATACACTAAGAACAGACTTAGTAGCACGTACAATCTTAAGAGACCATGTAAAAGCCTGCTGGAAATTGTTCAGAAAAAGCATGGTTCCAAGATACTTAAGCCTTGAGATCATTTCCCATGTCTCTATCCAATCAAACAAAGGACCAAATAATCTAGAGGCAGTTGCCTTCAACATTGGTACATTCTTGTAGAGGTCATAAAATCCTATAAGAACAGTAATTAATGACATCAAGACGTATAGTGCTCTGGCTAGAGGACACATCCATGGGCGATATATCTTGCAGAACACTGGATATGACTGAAGAAAAATGACCCATGAAGGAAGACCATACTCAAGTAGTGTTAAGAGCCTCACATCAGACAGTATAACATCCTTTAGTCTGAACGGCAGATCATGATCATTGAATCGGAACAAGATCAGCACATCCTTGTATATGCTAGGCTCCACCAGTGGCTTGCCACTGTCATTATCACTGCAACATGATGAAGATGAATATGATGAATATCTTGGTGAGGTCACAAATTCTGAGTATGGTTCCTCGGACATATCACTTCCAGCATCAGATCTTGTTATCCTTCTTCTCTTGTAAGGTCCAGAGCAAGGTGGCGGGGTGTATGATGAGCTTGTGGAACTTGACGACACCCTAACACAATCTCCACAATCATCACCATCGCTCTTTACACTCTCAGTGTCCCATAATTCAGGTGTTAAGTCATCTAGGGCATCATAAAAAACATCACCTGTAACAACAAGCATATATAAGCAGATTGTACCAGCAGGCGAGAATAACAAATCTCAGAAGTTCGAACTTTTACCTTTAGGAGAGATGCTATTTAGATAATCTTGTAAGAGCTGACACTCTGAGTAATTCCCTGAGAACCAAGAAGTGATTAAAGATGAAGCTTGATTGACACTATCGAATTCCCATCTCTTCATTACTTTAGCTTCGGCCACCATTGATGTATCAGTCTACAACAGCGTGAAGGGAAGTAAGCATGGGCTATCCGTTTAAAGCCGTCAACATGATATTCATTGTAAACTATCAACACTAAACAGCAATACCTGAAGCTCATTCAAATAATTAATGCCACGCACGTCAGCCCAGTCTACCTCAAAAATAATAAAACCATACAATGTCCGATGCAGCTCCCTATTCAGCAGGCGAGAATCCTTCAATTTATTTACTTGGAGCTTCTTCTTCCGCATGGTATCATCAATCAGAGTATACCATCTGGATGATTGATTCCACACACGTGGAGCAGATGTTGGGAATTCTGAAAATACAAGCTTATTTCCACCTTCATCTCTCTTTCTCCTAGTTCTAGTGTTCGCGAAAGGAGAAAATCTTGACTGGAGCACAAAATAGCAACAGTAAGCAAGAGTTATCACAGGGGCAATTATGTGAGAGTATATATGGTTATAATATCAATTAAAGAGACACTAGTGCATAAGAGAGTAAAGTGGACCTTGGTAACCATCAATTGCCACAGGTGAGCAGGTTTTGTATTCTGATCTAGCAACCATGGACGGTTGTCAAGGAAGATAAGGAACTTCTTGGTATCGGGGCACAAAAATATAGTGAGCTCTGCAAGATATGACTGTAAATCCCTGCATATGGAAAAAAGCAAGCGTTGTTCCAGCATGCCTGACTAATGAAGAGTACTGCAAATGGAAATAGAAATTTACTAATGCATTATCATCAGGATAACAGATACTGTGTGGAAAAAGTAGAAGAAAGAATAGCTTGCAAGTTGTGTAACCTATGAACACCCTACACCTCTGCATATTTTAAAATAGCAAAAACCTAATGGACTTTAACATGGAATAATTTGCATGCAATTCCTTCCTGTAGGATTCACCATGCCATGGCATCCAGTTCCTATATTTTGCCTATTCATGTGTTTTGGAAATCACATGAATAAAAAGAAGCCAAGATTTAGGCCCTGTTTGTTTCAGCTTTAGGCAGCAGATTCTCATAGGAAAAATCAGAAGCTGAAACAAACAGCTATTTGGAATCAGCTTCGCTAGTGAAGCTTAATCTGGATTTGGGCCATTTTCAGTGCAATTGCCTGAAGCACTTCCAGCTGTACTTCAGTGGTAAAGCTGATTCTGCTCAGCTTTGCCAGTGAAGCGAATCCACAGGATCAACTGAAGCTGAAACTAACAGGGCATTAGCCTTTCTTCTCTCTGATATTTGTTTAGCCTAAAAGTGCAAACTAGGAAGAATATGTCGCAAGAGGGGTACACTCATCAATCTAAAGGGAGGTGCAAGCAAGTAAGAAGCCTAAAGGAAAATCCTAAGGCCTTGTTCGGTTACACCTCTTCTCAAGAGGATTGGAGGGGATTTGGGTGGATTTTGACTTGTAGGGGATTATATCCACCTCAATCCCTGCCAAATCCCTTCTAAATCCCTGTCAACCGAACAAGGCTTTAATGATGTCGAAGAGATCAAAGGTATTGTGTGCCACATCCCTGAATGCAGTCAGGGTGAAAGGTGATCAACGGTGAACAATTGAACAGCTCCAGTGCAGTATTAATCTTATGTACTAACACCTTTCCTTTGCTAGGCATTTTTGTCCATCAACCACTTTATATGGCAAAAATTACCAGCAACCGGTTTTCCTTTCTACTACATGACTACATTGTCACTGTTTTACACTATCCAATAAGAAAGTAAATGCTAGCCGGAAGGACAGTAGCGAATGAAACATCAACGTCAGACAATTCAGCTACCCGACTCCTTAATTTGTGATATTTCTTGTCAGTTTCTTCAGAATTGTATGTTGGAACTTTCTCACCCCCGCAGGCCAAACAAATACTACTAATTTGAGACTCTTGCCATCTTCCCTGCCGCTAGGAACTGTTGCAACGGAAGGTGAACTCCGCCCACTAATGTAACTGAATGAACTTTTCCCTTTACCAGTACAGCACAAGAGCACTACATTTTCGACTGAACACAGACAATAACAGATGAAATCTGCTCAAATCAATCTCCATTCCACCGAAAAGCTCATGCCGATCGAACCAGCAACGACAGAGCAAGAAATTTCCACCGCAAGATCACAAGCTCCGCGAGCATTCCCCCCCATAAACACCCAATCCCATAGAGATGAAAAACGAGACGTACCCGATTTGCAAGCTGGTGAGCGGGAAGAAATGCCGCCTGGCGCCGCCGCTCCCCATGCCGCCCTGCACCGCGCACGCGAAAGCGCGCCAGAATTCCCACATCAGAAGGCAGATCAGAGTCAGAGGGCAGGCGGCCCGGAGTCGAGGCATCGAATCGAACAGAATCGGGAGGGAGAGCTCTGTCCCCTTGAAATACCTGGGCGGGGGTCAGAGCCCCGGAGCCGCCATCCCGTGGCGACGTGGCCGCGCTTGTCCGCATGCGGAGGTGGCCAGGCCAGCGTTAATGGCAGCTCCCCAGAGTCTAAAGACGTCGCCTACCTTGTCGCCTCCCCCCCTTCTCGCGCCTCCGCGACACGAATCGCCAACGGCCTCCTCCTCCTTAAATACCGCCAGAAGTAGGCGCGCGCTCCGCCGGCGGCCGGCGACGGATCGCGGCGCGGCGCCTCCGTGCGCGGGGCAGCTAGGCAACCATCCGACGACGCACGCGGCGCGGTATCTTCTGGCGTGAGCCTCCCCTCCCTCTCCCCTCTGGGCGAAACCGACTCTGGCCATGTGGGGGCGCGACGGTTCGGAAGATATGTACTCCGTAGCCACCGTCTCGGTGACGCGTGGGCCCGGGGCCGCGGGCCCGCGGTGCCGGGGCGGGTGCACCCCGGCTCAGGTGCGATGCCGATGGCGCGAGCTCTCGCGAACCGCGTGGCACGCCGACACGTGGGGCCCACCGATGCGTGCTCCCACAAGGCAGCCTACGCAGCTGCCGTCGTCTCGTCTCGGCTCCTTGCCCCGCGAGGAAAGCAAGCGGAGCGCGACCCCCCGATGACGCGTGGGGCCCGCCGTGACGGCGCCCCACATGTCGGCGAAGGTTCCGCTGAGGCCGGGGGATCCTCTGCGCGGCGGGATGGACGTCTGCGGTGCGTGTGTGCCTGTGTGGCGACGCGTGTCCGGTGGTTTGGATGTGGATGTGGACGGGGAGTTTGATGCGGTGACGTGGTGGTGGGTGTTCGGACAGGCGCACCGGGATGGCGATGCTGGGGGGACACGCACGCGACGCGATGCGAGTGGGATGTGGGGGGACGAGCGTGGGAGTGACGCCTCGGGCGCCGTGTAATTTAAGTGGTTTATTATTGTTGCGGCCGATAATTATTGCCTGCTGGAGTTGGCCAGAAGCAGTCAATGGGCGTGGGCCTGTTTTTGGCAAAGCAATACAATACTTGTACCAGTAGCCCGTAGAGCTAGCCCAATACTAGCACTGATTTTTTTTTAGTAGCAGTGATGGATGCGAGTATTTGCTTGTTGTCTCTTTGGTGGCCCGGAAATGCGAAGGATTTCATGCCCTTGCGCAACTGGCATGTGCTTGAGGTTTGAGAGTTGACAAGGCATGAACAGCATGCATAAAGCATTTTGGGTATATACCATTTCGATGGTGTAGCATGCTCGCAACAAGCCAGCAATTCTCGTACGATTGTATCCTAAGATTTTGAAGCTCCTGCCTTTTTTTGTACAGCAGTTATCTTCTAGATGGTGCACCAAAAGAAGGTATCGCTGCTCAGTGCACACAAAAATCCGGCCCAGAGTGACATTTTTTTTTTTGCAACAGAATGGCATATCCATCATCCCCACACAATTGAATGGCTGTTTCAAGAATGGTCCAGATGCAGAATAAATTGTGTGGGGACTATATCTCGCTTGTAGCGCGACGTAAGAAACTTTCACCGTAAGCGCTTACAAGAATGGACCGATCAATTAGGCACACTTGAAAGAAATAGAGAAGAAAATGGGAGCACACAAGGATCGATCCCTGATCTCATGGATGATGTGCAGACCCGCATTGGGTTCGTGATAAAGTAGTAAGGCTCGAACTACTTGAGGTGAAACGAGCCGGTTTTCCACCTTTTTTTTTTGCACGTGGTTTTCTCTGTTTTCGTTCTTTTTTTTCTTGATTTCATTTCGGGTTTCCATTATTTGTTCTTCAGTTTTGTTTATTTATTTCTTGTTTTTCACTGGTTTTCTTTGTTTTCTCTGTTTCTATTGGGTTTCATTGTTTTTGCTACACATTTTTGTTATGTATCTAATAAAGTTTTTTAGTACATGTGGAAACAAGATTAATATTTTCCAAATACAAGATTGACATTATTTTTAATACATGTTCAACATTGTTTTATACACATTTATTTTTCAAATACTTGATTAACATTTTTCAAATAGAAGTTCAACATTTTTTAATACATGTTCAACTTTTTTTCTATACATATTTTTTCAAATTTTTTATTAACGTTTTCCAAATACAAGTTTAACATTTTTAAATAAATGATCAACATTTTTATATACACATTTAACATTTTTGGAATACAAGTTTAAAATGTTGAATATATTGTCAACATTTTATGTGTATGCATTTAATATTTTTCAAATGCAAGTTTAACATATTTTTAATACATGGTCACATTATTTCTATACATATTCCACATTTTTCAAATGCTTGATTAATATTTTTAAATATTTTTAACACTTTTCTCAAAAGTTTGATTTTTGGCATGGTAATACGTGTCTTATTTATGGAATAAAGATCAAGTAACAAGGCACTTAAACACCGACCTTACAGGACTAAAAAGGTAGGATAATCATACGCAAAATACCAACGCTTGTCCCTCTCCTTCGACACCACCGAAGTGGCCACCAAAGGGGTGAAAACAGATCACCTCTTCACCCCCAAGCTTGACTTTGCTTCATCGCTACTTTACGGACCTCCAAAGTAATTTGCCAGAAGCAAAACCATTGCCATTGAAGGAATCGGACCGGAGCAGCATGTCCTCGGACACACCATCGAACTTCAGATCTAACATCCCCACACGACGACGACATCGGAGGAGGAAGCTATAACTGTCAGCCTCCAACCACAAACCCAGCACAAGATGCACCATCTTCCAGCTATCACTCGCATAGACAACCGTCTGCGTGTGGCGACAAAACCTCTCTGCTCTACGATGACGCGGAGACAATGCCGCAACAACGAGTATAGAGCAGAAGGAGAGACACACCCGATAGATTCACCACCGCCTCCTCGCAGACACCATCTAGGAACCCTAACGCCACCGATCTGAAGAATTGGCAAACACACGATGCCATCAACTCCGAGACACCGCCATGAAGGGCATCACCATGTGGGAGTGGAACTGAGGCATATTTATTCGTTTAGGCGCTGCTCCCTGTTGGAAATATGCCCTAGAGGCAATAATAAAATGGTTATTATTATATTTCTTTGTTCATGATAATTGTCTATTGTTCATGCTATAATTGTATTATCCGAAAAACATAATACATGTGTGAATACATAGACCACAACAAGTCCCTAGTGAGCCTCTAGTTGACTAGCTCGTTGATCAACAGATAGTCATGGTTTCCTGACTATGGACATTGGATGTCATTGATAACGGGATCACATCATTAGGAGAATGATGTGATGGACAAGTCCCAATCATAAGCATAGCACAAAGATCGTGTTGTTCGTTTCGCTAGAGCTTTTCCAAATGTCAAGTATCATTTCCTTAGACCATGAGATTGTGCAACTCCCGGATACCGTAGGAGTGCTTTGGGTGTGCCAAACGTCACAACGTAACTGGGTGACTATAAAGGTGCACTACGGGTATCTCCGAAAGTGTCTGCTGGGTTGGCACGAATCGAGACTAGGATTTGTCACTCCGTATGACGGAGAGGTATCTCTGGGCCCACTAGGTAATGCATCATCATAATGAGCTCAATGTGACCAAGTGTCTGGTCACGAGATCATGCATTACGGTACGAGTAAAGTGACTTGTCGGTAACGAGATTGAACGAGGTATTGGGATACCAACGATCGAGTCTCGGGCAAGTAACGTACCGATTGACAAAGGGAATTGTATACGGGATTGATTGAATCCTCGACATCGCGGTTCATCCGATGAGATCATCAAGGAGCATGTGGGTGCCAACATGGATATCCAGATCCCGCTGTTGGTTATTAACTGGAGAGGCGTCTCGGTCATGTAGGGTCTACACACTTAAGGTTCGGTGACGCTAGGGTTGTAGAGATATGAGTATGCAGTAACCCGACAGTTGTTCGGAGTCCCGGATGAGATCCCGTACGTCACGAGGAGTTCCAAAATGGTCCGGAGGTGAAGAATTATATATAGGAAGTGCGGTTTCGGCCATCGGGAAAGTTTCGAGGGTCACCGGTATTGTACCGGGACCACCAGAAGGGTCCAGGGGGTCCACCGGGTGGGGCCACCTATCCCGGAGGGCCCCGTGGGCTGAAGTGGGGAGGGGAACCAGCCCCCGGTGGGCTGGTGCGCCCCCCCCTTGGGCCCCCTGCGCCTAGGGTTGGAAACCCTAGGGTGGAGGGGCGCCTCCACTTGCCTTTGGGGGCAAGCCACCCCCTTGGCCGCCGCCCCCCCTTGGAGATTGCATCTCCTAGGGCCGGCGCCCCCCCAAGGGGGCCTATATAAAGGAGGGGGGAGGGAGGGCAGCCGCACCCCAAGTCTTGGCGCCTCCCTCTCCCCTGCAACACCTCTCCCTCTCGCAGAAGCTTGGCGAAGCCCTGCCGTGATCATAGCTGCATCCACCACCACGCCGTCGTGCTGCTGGATCTTCATCAACCTCTCCTTCCCCCTTGCTGGTTCAAGAAGGAGGAGACGTCTTCCCAACCGTACATGTGTTGAACGCGGAGGTGCCGTCCGTTCGGCGCTAGGATCTCCGGTGATTTGGATCACGATGAGTACGACTCCCTCAACCCCGTTTTCTTGAATGCTTCCGCACGCGATCTACAAGGGTATGTAGATGCACTCCCCTCTCTCGTCGCTAGATGACTCCATAGATTGATCTTGGTGAACGTAGGAAAATTTTTATTTTCTACAACGTTCCCCAACAGTGGCATCATGAGCTAGGTCTATGCGTAGTTACTATGCACGAGTAGAACACAAAGCAGTTGTGGGTGTAGATGTTGTTAATTTTCTTGCCACTACTAGTCTTATCTTGCTTCGGCGGCATCGTGGGATGAAGTTGTTGGGTAACGTAGCAGAAATTCAAAATTTTCCTACGTATCACCAAGATCTATCTATGGAGAAACCAGCAACGAGGGGAAGGAGAGTGCATCTACATACTCTTGTAGATCGCTAAGCGGAAGCGTTCAAGAGAACGGGGTTGATGGAGTCGTACTCGTCGTGATCCAAATCACCGATGATCCTAGCGCCGAACGGACGGCACCTCCGCGTTCAACACACGTACGGAGCGGAGACGTCTCCCATGCCTTGATCCAGCAAGGAGGAGGGAGAGGTTGATGGAGATCCAGCAGCACGACGGCGTGGTGGAAGTAGCGGGATTCCAACAGGGCTTCGCTAAGCGCTGCGGGAGGAGGGAGATGTGTCACGGGAGGGAGAGGGAGGCGCCAGGCCTTAGGTATGATTGCTCCTCCTTTTCCCCACTATATATAGGGCCAAGGGAGAGGGGTAGGCGCAGCCCTTGCCCCTTCCTCCAAGGAAAGGGTGCGGCCAAGGGGGGGAGGAGTCCATCCTCCCCAAGGCACCTCGGAGGTGCCTTCCCCCTTTAGGACTCTCCCCTTTTTCTCTTCTCTTGGCGCATGGGCCTCTTGGGGCTGGTGCCCTTGGCCCATGTAGGCCAAGGCACACCCCCTACAGCCCATGTGGCCCCCCGGGGCAGGTGGCCCCACCCGGTGGACCCCCGGGACCCTTCCGGTGGTCCCGGTACAATACCGATGACCCCGAAACTTGTCCCGATGGCCGAAATAGCACTTCCTATATATAATTCTTTACCTCCGGACCATTCCGGAACTCCTCGTGACGTCCGGGATCTCATCCGGGACTCCGAACAACTTTTGGGTTACCGCATACTAATATCTCTATAACCCTAGCGTCACCGAACCTTAAGTGTGTAGACCCTACGGGTTCGGGAGACATGCAGACATGACCGAGATGACTCTCCGGTCAATAACCAACAGCGGGATCTGGATACCCATGTTGGCTCCCACATGTTCCACGATGATCTCATCGGATGAACCACGATGTCAAGGACTTAATCAATCCCGTATACAATTCCCTTTGTATATCGGTACGATACTTGCCCGAGATTCGATCGTCGGTATCCCGATACCTTGTTCAATCTCGTTACCGGCAAGTCTCTTTACTCGTTGCGTAACACATCATCCCGTGATCAACTCCTTGATCACATTGTGCACATTATGATGATGTCCTACCGAGTGGGCCCAGAGATACCTCTCCGTTTACACGGAGTGACAAATCCCAGTCTCGATTCGTGCCAACCCAACAGACACTTTCGGAGATACCTGTAATGCACCTTTATAGCCACCCAGTTACGTTGTGACGTTTGGTACACCCAAAGCATTCCTACGGTATCCGGGAGTTGCACAATCTCATGGTCTAAGGAAAAGATACTTGACATTAGAAAAGCTTTAGCATACGAACTACACGATCTAGTGCTATGCTTAGGATTGGGTCTTGTCCATCACATCATTCTTCTAATGATGTGATCCCGTTATCAATGACATCCAATGTCCATGGTTAGGAAACCGTAACCATCTATTGATCAACGAGCTAGTCAACTAGAGGCTTACTAGGGACTTGGTGTTGTCTATGTATCCACACATGTATCTAAGTTTCCTATCAATACAATTATAGCATGGATAATAAACGATTATCATGAACAAGGAAATATAATAATAATCAATTTATTATTGCCTCTAGGGCATATTTCCAACAGTCTCCCACTTGCACTAGAGTCAATAATCTAGTTCACATCGATATGTGATTAGCACTCAAGGTCACATCCCTATGTGACTAACACCCAAAGAGTTTACTAGAGTCAATAATCTAGTTCACATTACCATGTGATTAACACTCGATGAGTTCTGGGTTTGATCATGTTATGCTTGTGAGAGAGGTTATAGTCAACGGGTCTGAACCTTTTCAGATCCGTGTGTGCTTTACAAATCTCTATGTCATCTCCTAGATGCAGCTACCACGTTCTATTTGGAGCTATTCCAAATAACTGTTCTACTTGGAGCTATTCTAAATTGTTGCTCCATTATACGTATCCGGTATCTCTATTCAGAGCTATCCAGATAGGTGTTAAGCTTGTATCGTCGTAACTCTTTACGTCGAACTCTTTATCCACCTCCATAATCGAGAAAATTCCTTAGTCCACTAGTTACTAAGGATAACTTTGACCGCTGTCCTGTAATCCATTCTTGGATCACTCTTGTACCCCTTGACTGACTCATGGCAAGGCACACTTCAGGTGCGGTACACAGCATAGCATACTGTAGAGCCTACGTCTTATGCATAGGGGACGACCTTAGTCCTTTCTCTCTATTCTGCCATGGTCGAGCTTTAAGTCTTAACTTCATACCTTACAACTCAGGCAAGAACTCCTTCTTTGACTGATCCATCTTGAACACCTTCAAGATCATGTCAAGGTATGTGCTCATTTGAAAGTACTATTAAGCGTTTTGATCTATCCTTATAGATCTTGATGCTCAATGCTCAAGTAGCTTAATCCAGGCTTTCTATTGAAAAACACCTTTCAAATAACCCTATATGCTTTCTAGAAATTCTACATCATTTCTGATCATTAATATGTCAACAACATATACTCATCAGAAATTCTATAGTGCTCCCACTCACTTCTTTGGAAATACAAGTTTCTCATGAACTTTGTATAAACCCAAAATCTTTGATCATCTCATCAAAGCATACATTCCAACTCCGAGATGCTTACTCCAGTCCTCAGAAGGATAGCTGGAGCTTTGCATACTTATTAGCATCTTTCAGGATTGACAAAACCTTTTGGTTGTATCACATACAACCTTTCCTCAAGAAATTCGTCGAGGAAACAATGTTTTGACATCCTATCTTCACGATTTCATAAATAATGCAGTAATCGCTAATATAATTCCAACAAACTCTTAGCATCGCTACGAGTGAGAAAGTCTCACCGTAGTCAACTCCTTGTACTTGTCGGAAACTTCTTAACGACAAGTCGATCTTTCTTAATGGTGACATTTACCATCATTGTCCGTCTTCCTTTTAAAATCCATCTGTACTTAATAGCCTTACGACCATTGAGCCGTTCTGCCAAAGTCTACACTTTGTTTTCATACATGGATCCTCTCTCGGATTTTATGGCCTCGAGCCATTCATCGGAATCCGGGCCCACCATCGCTTCTCCATAGCTCGTAGGTTTATTGTTGTCTAGCAACATGACTTCCAAGACAGGATTACTGTACCACTCTGAAGTAGTACGTATCCTTGTCACCCTACGAGGTTCGGTAGTGACTTGATCCGAAACTTCATGATCACTATCATAAGCTTCCACTTCAATTGGTGTAGGTGCCACATGAACAACTTCCTGTGCCCTGCTACACACTTGTTGAAGTGACGGTTCAATAACCTCATCAAGTCTCCACCATCCTCCCACTCAATTCTTTCGAGAGAAACTTTTCCTCGAGAAAGGACCCGATTCTAGAAACAATCCCTAATTGCTTTCGAATCTGAGACAGGAGGTATACCCAACTGCTTTGGGTGTCCTATGAAGATGCATTTATCCGCTTTGGGTTCGAGCTTATCAGCCTGAAACTTTTTCACATAAGCATAGCAGCCCCAAACTTTTAAGAAATGACAGCTTAGGTTTCTCTAAACCATAGTTCATACGGTGTCATATCATCGGAATTACGTGGTGCCCTATTTAAAGTGAATGTGGTTGTCTCTAATGCCTAACCCATAAACTATCGTGGTAATTCGATAAGAGACATCATGGTATGCATCACATCTAATAGGGTGCAGTTATGATGTTCGAACACACCATCCCACTATGGTGTTCCAGGCTGTATTAGTTGTGAAACAATTTCCACAATGTCTTAATTCTGTGCCAAACTCGTAATTCAGATATTCATCTCTATGATCATATCATAGATCTTTTATCCTCTTGTCACGATGATCTTTCAACTTCACCCTGAAATTACTTGAACCTTTCAATAATTCAGACTCGTGATTCATCAAGTAAATGTACTCAACATCTACTCAAATCATCTGTGAAGTAAGAACATAACGATATCCACTACATGCCTCAGCACTCATTGGACTGCACACATCAAAATGTATTACTTCCAACAAGTTGCTTTCTGGTTCCATTTTACTGAAACCGAGGCTTTCAGTCATCTTGCCCATGTGGTATGATTTGCATGTCTCAAGTGATTCAAAATCAAGTGAGTTCAAACGGTCCATCTGCATGGAGTTTCTTCATGCATATACACCAATAGACATGGTTCGCATGTCTCAAACCTTTCAAAAACGAGTGAGCCCAAAGATCCATCAACATGGAGCTTCTTCATGCGTTTTATACCAATATGACTTACGTGGCAGTGCCACAAGTAGGTGGTACTATCATTACTATCTTTTGGCATGAACATGTGTATCACTACGATCGAGATTCAATAAACCATTCAATTTAGGTGCAAGACCATTGAAGGTATTATTCAAATAAACAGAGTAACCGTTATTCTCCTTAAATGAATAACCGTATTGCGATAGACATAATCCAATCATGTCTATGTTCAACGCAAACACCAAATAACAATTATTTAGATTTAACACCAATCTCTTTGTTAGAGGGAGCGTGCGATGCTTGATCATATCAAGCTTGGAAAAACTTCCAACACATATCGTCAGCTCACCTTTAGCTAGTCTCCGTTTATTCCGTAGCCTTTTGTTTCGAGTTACTAACACTTAGCAACCGAACCGGTATCTAATACCCTGGTGCTACTAGGAGTACTAGTAAAGTACACATTAACACAATGTATATCCAATATACTTCTATCGACCTTGCAAGCCTTCTCATCTACCAAGTATCTAGGGTAATTCTGCTCCAGTGGTTGTTCCCCTTATTACAGAAGCACTTAGTCTCGGGTTTGGGTTTAACCTTGGGTTTCTTCACTAGAGCAGCAGCTGATTTGCCGTTTCATGAAGTATCCCTTCTTGCCCTTGCCCTTCTTGAAACTAGTGGTTTCACCAACCATCAACAATTGATGCTCCTTCTTGATTTCTACTTTTGTGGTGTCAAACATCGCGAATATCTCAAGGATCATCATATATGTCCCTGATATATTATAGTTCATCACGAAGCTCTAGCAGCTTGGTGGTAATGACTTCGGAGAAACATCATTATCTCATCTGGAAGATCGACTCCCACTTGATTCAAATGATTGTTGTACTCAGACAATCTGAGCACAAGCTCAACAATTGAGCTTTTCTCCCTTAGTTGCAGGCTAAGAAAATCGTCGGAGGTCTTATACCTCTTGACGTGGGCACGAGCCAGAAATCCCAATTTCAGCCCTCAAAACATCTCATATGTTTCGTGACGTTTCAAAAACGTCTTTGGTGCCTCAATTCCAAACCGTTTAACTGAACTATCACGTAGTTATCAAAATGTGTATGTCAGATGTTCGCAACATCCACATACAACATTCGAGGTTCAGCACACTGAGCGGTGCATTAAGGACATAAGCTTTCTACTGATCGCATAATCGCTACTGTCAACTTTCAACTAATTTTTCTCTAGGAACATATCTAAACAGTAGAACTATAGCGTGAGCTACGACATAATTTGCGAAGACCTTTTGACTATGTTCAGGATAATTAAGTTCATCTTATGAACTCCCACTCAGATAGACATCCCTCTGGTCATCTAAGTGATCACATGATCCGAGTCAAACTAGGCCGTGTCCGATCATCACGTGAGACGGACTAGTCATCATCGGTGAACATCTTCATGTTGATCGTATCTACTATACGTCTCATGCTCGACCTTTCGGTCTCCGTGTTCCGAGGCCATGTCTGTACATGCTAGGATCGTCAAGTTAACCCTAAGTGTATTGCATGTGTAAATCTGTCTTACACCCGTTGTATGTGAACGTAAGGATCTATCACACCCGATCATCACGTGGTGCTTCGAAACGACGAACTGTAGCAACGGTGCACAGTTAGAGGAGAACACTTCTTGAAATTGTTGTAAGGGATCATCTTATTTACTACCGTCGTTCTAAGTAAACAAGATGCATAAACATGATAAACATCACATGCAATCAAATAGTGACATGATATGGCCAATATCATTTTGCTCCTTTTGATCTCCATCTTCGGGGCTCCATGATCATCATCGTCACCGGCATGACACCATGATCTCCATCATCATGATCTTCATCATCGTGTCTTCATGAAGTTGCCTCGCCAACTATTACTTCTACTACTATGGCTAACGGTTAGCAATAAAGTAAAGTAATTACATGACGTTTAAGTTGACACGCAGGTCATAAATAAATAAAGACAACTCCTATGGCTCCTGCCGGTTGTCATACTCATCGACATGCAAGTCGTGATTCCTATTACAAGAACATGATCAATCTCATACATCACATATATCATTCATCACATCCTTTTTGGCCATATCACATCACATAGCATACCCTGCAAAAACAAGTTAGACGTCTTCTAATTGTTGTTTGCATGTTTTACGTGGCTGCTATGGGTTTCTAGCAAGAACGTTTCTTACCTACGCAAGAACCACAACGTGATATGCCAATTGCTATTTACCCTTCATAAGGACCCTTTTCATCGAATCCGATCCGACTAAAGTGGGAGAGACAGACACCCGCCAGCCACCTTATGCAACTAGTGCATGTTTGTCGGTGGAACCGGTCTCACGTAAGCGTACGTGTAAGGTTGGTCCGGGCCGCTTCATCCCACGATGCCGCCGAATCAAGATAAGACTAGTAACGGCAAGCATATTGAACAAAATCAACGCCCACAACTACTTTGTGTTCTACTCGTGCAAAGAATCTACGCAATAGACCTAGCTCATGATGCCACTGTTGGGTAACGTAGCAGAAATTCAAAATTTTCCTACGTATCACCAAGATCTATCTATGGAGAAATCAGCAACGAGGGGAAGGAGAGTGCATCTACATACCCTTGTAGATCGCTAAGCGGAAGCGTTCAAGAGAACGGGGTTGATGGAGTCGTACTCGTCGTGATCCAAATCACCGATGATCCTAGCGCCGAACGGACGGCACCTCCGCGTTCAACACACGTACGGAGCGGAGACGTCTCCCATGCCTTGATCCAGCAAGGAGGAGGGAGAGGTTGATGGAGATCCAGCAGCACGACGGCGTGGTGGAAGTAGCGGGATTCCAACAGGGCTTCGCTAAGCGCTGCGGGAGGAGGAAGATGTGTCACGGGAGGGAGAGGGAGGCGCCAGGCCTTAGGTATGATTGCTCCTCCTTTTCCCCACTATATATAGGGCCAAGGGAGAGGGGTAGGCGCAGCCCTTGCCCCTTCCTCCAAGGAAAGGGTGCGGCCAAGGGGGGGAGGAGTCCATCCTCCCCAAGGCACCTCGGAGGTGCCTTCCCCCTTTAGGACTCTCCCCTTTTTCTCTTCTCTTGGCGCATGGGCCTCTTGGGGCTGGTGCCCTTGACCCATGTAGGCCAAGGCGCACCCCCTACAGCCCATGTGGCCCCCCGGGGCAGGTGGCCCCACCCGGTGGACCCCCGGGACCCTTTCGGTGGTCCCGGTACAATACCGATGACCCCGAAACTTGTCCCGATGGCCGAAATAGCACTTCCTATATATAATTCTTTACCTCCGGGCCATTCCGGAACTCCTCGTGACGTCCGGGATCTCATCCGGGACTCCGAACAACTTTTGGGTTACCGCATACTAATATCTCTATAACCCTAGCGTCACCGAACCTTAAGTGTGTAGACCCTACGGGTTCGGGAGACATGCAGACATGACCGAGATGACTCTCCGGTCAATAACCAACAGCGGGATCTGGATACCCATGTTGGCTCCCACATGTTCCACGATGATCTCATCGGATGAACCACGATGCCAAGGACTTAATCAATCCCGTATACAATTCCCTTTGTATATCGGTACGATACTTGCCCGAGATTCGATCGTCGGTATCCCGATACCTTGTTCAATCTCGTTACCGGCAAGTCTCTTTACTCGTTCCGTAACACATCATCCCGTGATCAACTCCTTGATCACATTGTGCACATTATGATGATGTCCTACCGAGTGGGCCCAGAGATACCTCTCCGTTTACACGGAGTGACAAATCCCAGTCTCGATTCGTGCCAACCCAACAGACACTTTCGGAGATACCTGTAATGCACCTTTATAGCCACCCAGTGACGAAGATGATCATGGCGCTCCGAAGATGGAGATCAAAGGAGCAATATGATATTGGCCATATCATGTCACTATTTGATTGCATGTGATGTTTATCATGTTTTACATCTTATTTGCTTAGAACGACGGTAGCTTAAATAAGATGATCCCTCGAAATAATTTCAAGAAAAGTGTTCCCCCTAACTGTGCACTGTTGCGAAGGTTCGTTGTTTCGAAGCACCACGTGATGATTGGGTGTGATAGATCCTAACGTTCGAATACAACGGGTGTAAGCCAGATTTACACACGCGATACACTTAGGTTGACTTGACGAGCCTAGCATGTACAGACATGGCCTCGGAACACGGAAGACCGAAAGGTCGAGCATGAGTTGTATAGAAGATACGATCAACATGAAGATGTTCACCGATGTTAACTAGTCCGTCTCACGTGATGATCGGACACAGCCTAGTTGGCTCGGATCATGTTTCACTTAGATGACTAGAGGGATGTCTGTCTAAGTGGGAGTTCATTGAATAATTTGATTAGATGAACTTAATTATCATGAACTTAGTCTAAAACCTTTGCAAAATGTCTTGTAGATCAAATGGCCAACACTCATGTCCACCTCAACTTCAACGCATTCCTAAAGAAAACCAAGCTGAAAGATGATGGCAGCAACTATACAGACTGGGTCCGAAACCTGAGGATCATCCTCATAGCTGCCAAGAAAGATTATGTCCTAGAAGCACCGCTAGGTGAAGCACCAATCCCAGAGAACCAAGACGTTATGAACGCTTGGCAGTCTCGTGCTGATGATTACTCCCTCGTTCAGTGCGGCATGCTTTACAACTTAGAACCGGGGCTCCAAAAGCGTTTTGAGCAACACGGAGCATATGAGATGCTCGAAGAGCTGAAAATGGTTTTCCAAGCTCATGCCAGGTTTGAGAGATATGAAGTCTCCGACAAGTTCTTTAGCTATAAGATGGAGGAGAATAGTTCTGTCAGTGAGCACATACTCAAGATGTCTGGGTTGCACAACCGCTTGACTCAGCTGGGAGTTAACCTCCCAGATGACGCGGTCATTGACAGAATCCTTCAGTCGCTTCCACCGAGATACAAGAGCTTTGTGATGAACTTCAATATGCATGGGATGGAAAAGACCATTCCTGAGATATATTCAATGCTGAAATCAGCAGAGGTAGAGATCAAAAAGGAACATCAAGTGTTGATGGTGAATAAAACCACTAAGTTCAAGAAAGGAAAGGGTAAGAAGAACTTCTAGAAGGACGGCAAGGGAGTTGCCGCGCCCGGTAAGCCAGTTGCCGGGAAGAATTCAAACAATGGACCCAAGCCTGAGACTGAGTGCTTTTATTGCAAGGGAAGTGGTCACTAGAAGCGGAACTGCCCCAAGTATTTAGCGGACAAGAAGGTCGGCAAAACCAAAGGTATATGTGATATACATGTAATTGATGTGTACCTTACCAGTGCTCGTAGTAGCTCCTGGGTATTTGATACCGGTGCAGTTGCTCATATTTGTAACTCAAAGCAGGAGCTGCGGAATAAGCGGAGACTGGCGAAGGACAAGGTGACGATGCGCGTCGGGAATGGTTCCAAGGTCGATGTGATCGCCGTCGGCACGCTACCTCTACATTTACCCACGGGATTAGTTTTAAACCTCAATAATTGTTATTTAGTACCAGCTTTGAGCATGAACATTGTATCAGGATTTCGTTTAATTCGAGATGGCTACTTATTTAAATCCGAGAATAATGGTTGTTCTATTTATATGAGTGATATGTTTTATGGTCATGCCCCGCTGGTGAATGGTTTATTCTTAATGAATCTCGAGCGCAATGTTACACATATTCATAGTGTGAATACCAAAAGATGTAAAGTTGATAATGATAGTCCCACATACTTGTGGCACTGCCGCCTTGGTCACATTAGTGTCAAGCGTATGAAGAAGCTCCATGCTGATGGACTTTTAGAGTCTCTAGATTATGAATCGTTTGACACATGCGAACCATGCCTCATGGGCAAAATGACCAAGACTCCGTTCTTCGGAACAATGGAGCGAGCAACCAACTTATTGGAAATCATACATACTGATGTGTGCGGTCCAATGAGCGTTGAGGCTCGCGGAGGATATTGTTATGTTCTCACTCTCACTGATGACTTGAGTAGATATGGGTGTGTCTACTTAATGAAAACAAGTCTGAGACCTTTGAAAAGTTCAAGGAATTTCAGAATGAGGTAGAGAATCAACGTGACCGAAAGATAAAGTTCTTACGATCAGATCGTGGGGGTGAATATTTAAGTCACAAATTTGGTACGCACTTAAGGAAATGTGGAATCGTTTCACAACTCACGCCGCCTGGAACACCTCAGCGAAATGGTGTGTCCGAACGTCGTAATCGCACTCTATTGGATATGGTGCGATCTATGATGTCACTTACCGATTTACCGCTATCATTTTGGGGATACGCTCTAGAGACAGCTACATTCACTTTAAATAGGGCACCGTCTAATTCCGTTGAGACGACACTGTATGAATTATGGTTTGGGAAGAAACCTAAGCTGTCGTTTCTAAAAGTTTGGGGATGCGATGCTTATGTCAAGAAACTTCAACCTGAGAAGCTCGAACCCAAGTCGGAAAAATGCGTCTTCATAGGATACCCTAAGGAAACCATTGGGTATACCTTCTACTTAAGATCTGAGGGCAAGATTTTTGTTGCTAAGAACGGGTACTTTCTGGAGAAAGAGTTTCTCTCGAAAGAATTAAGTGGGAGGAAAGTGGAGCTTGACGAAGTACTGCCTCTTGAAACGGCAAGTAGCACAACTCAGGAAGATGTTCCTGTGGTGCCTGCACTGACAAGAGAGGAGGTTAATGATGATGATCAAGATACTTCGGATCAAGGTCCTACTGAACTTCGAAGGTCCACAAGGACACGTTCCGCACCAGAGTGGTACGGCAACCCTGTCTTGGAAATCATGTTGTTGGACAACGGTGAACCTTCGAACTATGAAGAAGCGATGGCGGGCCCAGATTCCAACAAATGGCTTGAAGCCATGCAATCTGAGATAGGATCCATGTATGAAAAAAAAGTGTGGACTTTGACAGACTTGCCCGATGATCGGCGAGCGATAGAAAACAAATGGATCTTTAAGAAGAAGACGGACGCGGATGGTAATGTTACCTTATATAAAGCTCGACTTGTCGCTAAGGGTTATCGACAAGTTCAAGGGATTGACGACGATGAGACTGAAGGAAATATGCCCTAGAGGCAATAATAAAGTTATTATTTATTTCCTCATATCATGATAAATGTTTATTATTCATGCTAGAATTGTATTAACCGGAAACATAATACATGTGTGAATACATAGACAAAAATATAGTCACTAGTATGCCTCTACTTGACTAGCTCATTAATCAAAGATGGTTATGTTTCCTAACCATAGACATGTGTTGTCATTTGATTAATGGGATCACATCATTAGGAGAATGATGTGATTGACATGACCCATCCCGTTAGCTTAGCACATGATCGTTTAGTATTCTGCTATTGCTTTCTTCATGACTTATACATGTTCCTGTAACTATGAGAATTATGCAACTCCCGTTTACCGGAGGAACACTTTGGGTACAACCAAACGTCACAACGTAACTGCGTGATTATAAAGGAGTACTACAGGTGTCTCCGAAGGTACATGTTGGGTTGGCGTATTTCAAGATTAGGTTTTGTCACTCCGATTGTCGGAGAGGTATCTCTGGGCCCTCTCGGTAATACTCACCACTTAAGCCTTGCAAGCATTATAACTAATGAGTTAGTTATGAGATGACGTATTACAGAACGAGTAAAGAGACTTACCGGTAACGAGATTGAACTAGGTATTGGATACTGACGATCAAATCTCGGGCAAGTAACATACCGATGACAAAGGGAACAACGTATGTTGTTATGCGGTTTGACCGATAAAGATCTTCGTAGAATATGTAGGAACCAATATGGGCATCCAGGTCCCGCTATTGGTTATTGACCGAGAATGGTTTTAGGTCATGTCTACATAGTTCTCGAACCCGTAGGGTCCGCACGCTTAACGTTTCGATGACAGTTTTATTATGAGTTTATAAGTTTTGATGTACCGAAGTTTGTTCGGAGTCCCGGATGTGATCACGGACATGACGAGGAGTCTTGGAATGGTCGATACATAAAGACTGATATATTGGAAGCCTATATTTGGACATCGGAATAGTTCCGGGTGAAATCGGGATTTTACCGGAACACCGGGGGGTTACCGGAACCCTCCCGGGGGATATTGGGCCTTAGTGGGCCAAGAGGGAGAAGAGGAGGGCCGGCCAGGGCAGGCCGTGCGCCCCCTCCCCCCTAGTCCGAATAGGACAAGGAAGGGGGGCGCCCCCCTTTCCTCTTTCCCCTCCCCCCTTTCCTTCTCCACCAAGGCAAGAGGGGGGAGTCCTACTCCCGGTGGGAGTAGGACTCCTCCAGGCGCACCCCTAGGGGGCCGGCCGCACCTCCCCCCTTCCTCCTTTATATACGGGGGCGGGGGGCACCCCATAGACACACAAGTTGATCTACGGATCGTTCCTTAGCCGTGTGCGGTGCCCCCTTCCACCATATTCCACCTCGGTCATATCGTCGCGGAGTTTAGGCGAAGCCCTGCGCCGGTAGAACATCACCATCGTCACCACGCCGTCGTGCTGACGGAACTCATCTCCGGAGCCTTTGCTGGATCGGAGGGCCAGAGAATGTCATCGAGCTGAACGTGTGCTGAACTCGGAGGCCCCGTACGTTCGGTGCTTGGATCGGTCGGATCGTGAAGACGTACGACTACATCAACCGTGTTGTGCTAACGCTTCCGCTTACGGTCTACGAGGGTACGTGGACAAACACTCTCCCCTCTCGTTGCTATATCATCACCATGATCTTGCGTGTGCATAGGAAAATTTTGAAATTACTACGTTCCCCAACAGTGGCATCCGAGCCTAGGTTTTATGCGTTGATGTTATATGCACGAGTAGAACACAAGTGAGTTGTGGACGATATAAGTCATACTGCCTACCAGCATGTCATACTTTGGTTCAGCGGTATTGTTGGATGAAGCGGCCCGGACCGACATTACGCGTACGCTTACACGAGACTGGTTCTACCGACGTGCTTTGCACACAGGTGGCTGGCGGGTGTCAGTTTCTCCAACTTTAGTCTATTTGAAGGTTAAAACGAAGTCTATTTGACAAACTATCATTGTGGTTTTGATGCGTAGGTGAGAACGGTTCTTGCTAAGCCCGTAGCAGCCACGTAAAATTTGCAACAACAAAGTAGAGGACGTCTAACTTGTTTTTGCAGGGCATGTTGTGATGTGATATGATCAAGACGTGATGCTATATTTTATTGTATGAGATGATCATGTTTTGTAACCGAAGTTATCGGCAACTGGCAGGAGCCATATGGTTGTCGCTTTATTGTATGAAATGCAAACGCCCTGTAATTGCTTTACTTTATCACTAAGCGGTAGCGATAGTCGTAGAAGCAATAGATGGCGTAACGACAACGATGCTACGATGGAGATCAAGGTGTCGCGCCGGTGACGATGGTGATCATGACGGTGCTTCGAAGATGGAGATCACAAGCACAAGATGATAATGGCCATATCATATCACTTATATTGATTGCATGTGATGTTTATCCTTTATGCATCTTATCTTGCTTTGATTGACGGTAGCATTTTAAGATGATCTCTCACTAATTATCAAGAAGTGTTCTCCCTGAGTATGCACCGTTGCGAAAGTTCTTCGTGCTGAGACACCACGTGATGATCGGGTGTGATAGGCTCTATGTTCAAATACAACGGGTGCAAAACAGTTGCACACGCGGAATACTCAGGTTATACTTGACGAGCCTAGCATATACAGATGTGGCCTTGGAACACGGAGACCGAAAGGTCGAGCGTGAATCATATAGTAGATATGATCAACATAGCGATGTTCACCATTGAAACTACTCCATCTCACGTGATGATCGGACATGGTTTGGTTGATTTGGATCACGTGATCACTTAGATGACTAGAGAGATGTCTGTCTAAGTGGGAGTTCTTAAGTAATATAATTAATTGAACTTAAAATTTATCATGAACTTAGTACCTCATAGTATCTTGCTTGTCTATGTTTGTTTGTAGATAGATGGTTCGTGCTGTTGTTCCATTGAATTTTAATGCGTTCCTTGAGAAAGCAAAGTTGAAAGATGATGGTAGCAATTACACGGACTGGGTCCGTAACCTGAGGATTATCCTCATTGCTGCATAGAAAAGTTACGTCCTGGAAGCACCGCTGGGTGCCAGGCCTGCTGCTGATGCAACTGACGATGTTAAGAACGTCTAGCAGAGCAAAGCTGATGACTACTCTATAGTTCAGTGTGCCATGCTTTACGGCTTAGAACCGGGTCTTCAATGACGTTTTGAACGTCATGGAGCATATGAGATGTTCCAGGAGTTGAAGTTAATATTTCAAGCAAATGCCTGGATTGAGAGGTATGAAGTCTCCAATAAGTTCTATAGCTGCAAGATGGAGGAGAATAGTTCTGTCAGTGAACACATACTCAAAATGTCTGGGTATAATAATCACTTGATTCAACTGGGAGTTAATCTTCCTGATGATAGTGTCATTGACAGAATTCTCCAATCACTGCCACCAAGCTACAAGAGCTTCGTGATGAACTATAATATGCAAGGGATGAACAAGACTATTCCCGAGCTCTTCGCGATGCTGAAAGCCGCAGAGGTAGAAATCAAGAAGGAGCATCAAGTGTTGATGGTTAACAAGACCACTAGTTTCAAGAAGAAGGGCAAAGGGAAGAAGAAGGGGAACTTCAAAAGGAACGGCAAGCAAGTTGCTGCTCAAGAGAAGAAACCCAAGTCTGGACCTAAGCCTGAAACTGAGTGCTTCTACTGCAAGCAGACTGGACACTGGAAGCGGAACTGCCCCAAGTATTTGGCGGATAAGAAGGATGGCAAAGTGAACAAAGGTATATGTGATATACATGTTATTGATGTGTACCTTACTAATGCTCGCAGTAGCACCTGGGTATTTGATACTGGTTCTATTGCTAATATTTGCAACTCAAAACAGGGACTACGGATTAAGCAAAGATTAGCTAAGGACGAGGTGACGATGCGCGTGGGAAATGGTTCCAAAGTTGATGTGATCGCGGTCGGCACGCTACCTCTACATCTACCATCGGGATTAGTATTAGACCTAAATAATTGTTATTTGGTGCCAGCGTTGAGCATGAACATTATATCTGGATCTTGTTTGATGCGAGACGGTTATTCATTTAAATCAGAGAATAATGGTTGTTCTATTTATATGAGTAATATCTTTTATGGTCATGCACCCTTGAAGAGTGGTCTATTTTTATTGAATCTCGATAGTAGTGATACACATATTCATAGTGTTGAAACCAAAAGATGCAGAGTTGATAATGATAGTGCAACTTATTTGTGGCACTGCCGTTTAGGTCATATCGGTGTAAAGCGCATGAAGAAACTCCATACTGATGGGCTTTTGGAATCACTTGATTATGAATCACTTGGTACTTGCGAACCGTGCCTTATGGGCAAGATGACTAAAACGCCGTTCTCCGGTACTATGGAGAGAGCAACAGATCTGTTGGAAATCATACATACAGATGTTTGTGGTCCAATGAATGTTGAGGCTCGTGGCGGATATCGTTATTTTCTCACCTTCATAGATGATCTAAGCAGATATGGGTATATCTACTTAATGAAACACAAGTCTGAAACATTTGAAAAGTTCAAAGAATTTCAGAGTGAAGTGGAAAATCATCGTAACAAGAAAATAAAATTTCTACGATCTGATCGTGGAGGAGAATATTTGAGTTACGAGTTTGGTCTACACTTGAAACAATGCGGGATAGTCTCGCAACTCACGCCACCTGGAACACCACAACGAAATGGTGTGTCCGAATGTCGTAATCGTACTTTACTTGATATGGTACGATCTATGATGTCTCTTACTGATTTACCGCTATCGTTTTGGGGTTATGCTTTAGAGACGGCCGCATTCACATTAAATAGGGCACCATCAAAATCCGTTGAGACGACGCCTTATGAACTGTGGTTTGGCAAGAAACCAAAGTTGTCGTTTCTTAAAGTTTGGGGCTGCGATGCTTATGTGAAGAAACTTCAACCAGATAAGCTCGAACCCAAATCGGAGAAATGTGTCTTCATAGGATACCCAAAAGAGACTATTGGGTACACCTTCTATCACAGATCTGAGGGCAAGATTTTTCGTTGCTAAATTCGGATCCTTTCTAGAGAAGGATTTTCTCTCGAAAGAAGTGAGTGGGAGGAAAGTAGAACTTGATGAGATAACTGTATCTACTCCCTTATTGGAAAGTAGTTCATCACAAGAACCGGTTCCTGTGACAACTACACCAATCAGTGAGGAAGCTAATGATATTGATCATGAAACTTCAGATCAAGTTTCTACTGAACCTCGTAGGTCTACCAGAGTAAGATCCGCACCAGAGTGGTACGGTAATCCTATTCTGGAAGTCATGCTACTTGACCATGATGAACCTACGAACTATGAGGAAGCGATGATGAGCCCAGATTCCGCAAAATGGCTAGAGGCCATGAAATCTGAGATGGGATCCATGTATGAAAACAAAGTATGGACTTTGGTTGACTTGCCCAATGATCGGCAAGCCATTGAGAATAAATGGATATTTAAGAAGAAGACTGACGCTGATGGTAATGTAACTGTCTATAAAGCTCGACTTGTTGCAAAAGGTTTTCGACAAGTTCAAGGGGTTGACTACGATGAGACTTTCTCACCCGTAGCGATGCTTAAGTTTGTCCAAATCATGTCAGCTATTGCTGCATTTCATGATTATGAAATTTGGCAAATGGATGTCAAGACTGCATTCTTGAATGGATTTCTAGAAGAAGAGTTGTATATGATGCAGCCAGAAGGTTTTGTTGATCCAAAAGGTGCTAACAAAGTGTGCAAGCTCCAGCGTTCCATTTATGGACTGGTGCAAGCATCTCGGAGTTGGAATAAACGCTTTGATAGTGTGATCAAAGCATATGGTTTTATACAGACTTTTGGAGAAGCCTGTATTTACAAGAAAGTGAGTGGGAGCTCTGTAGCATTTCTAGTTTTATATGTAGATGACATATTGTTAATTGGAAATGATATAGAATTTCTGGATAGCATAAAGGGATACTTGAATAAAAGTTTTTCAATAAAAGACCTCAGTGAAGCTGCTTATATATTGGGCATCAAGATCTATAGAGATAGATCAAGACGCTTAATAGGACTTTCACAAAGCACATACCTTGACAAAATTTTGAAAAAGTTCAAAATGGATCAGGCAAAGAAAGGATTCTTGCCTGTGCTACAAGGTGTGAAGTTGAGTCAGACTCAATGCCCGACCACAGCAGAAGATAGAGAGAAAATGAAAGATGTTCCCTATGCTTCAGCCATAGGCTCTATCATGTATGCAATGCTGTGTACCAGACCTGACGTATGCTTAGCAATAAGCTTGGCAGGAAAGTACCAAAGTAATCCAGGAGTGGATCACTGGACAGCGGTCAAGAACATCCTGAAATACCTGAAAAGGACTAAGGATATGTTTCTCGTATATGGAGGTGACAAAGAGCTAGTCGTAAAAGGTTACGTTGATGCAAGCTTTGACACTGATCCGGACGATTCTAAATCGCAAACCGGATACGTGTTTATATTAAACGGTGGAGCTGTAAGTTGGTGCAGTTCTAAACAAAGCGTCGTGGCGGGATCTACATGTGAAGCGGAGTACATAGCTGCTTCTGAAGCAACGAATGAAGGAGTCTGGATGAAGGAGTTCATTTCCGATCTAGGTGTCATACCTAGTGCATCGGGACCAATGAAGATCTTCTGTGACAATACTGGTGCAATTGCCTTGGCAAAGGAATCCAGATTTCACAAGAGGACCAAACACATCAAGAGACTTCAATTCCATTCGGGACCATGTCCAAGTGGGAGACATAGAGATTTGCAAGATACATACGGATCTGAATGTTGCAGACCCGTTGACTAAGCCTCTCTCACGAGCAAAACATGATCAGCACCAAGACTCCATGGGTGTTAGAATCATTACTGTATAATCTAGATTATTGACTCTAGTGCAAGTGGGAGACTGAAGGAAATATGCCCTAGAGGCAATAATAAAGTTATTATTTATTTCCTCATATCATGATAAATGTTTATTATTCATGCTAGAATTGTATTAACCGGAAACATAATACATGTGTGAATACATAGACAAAAATATAGTCACTAGTATGCCTCTACTTGACTAGCTCATTAATCAAAGATGGTTATGTTTCCTAACCATAGACATGTGTTGTCATTTGATTAATAGGATCACATCATTAGGAGAATGATGTGATTGACATGACCCATCCCGTTAGCTTAGCACATGATCGTTTAGTATTCTGCTATTGCTTTCTTCATGACTTATACATGTTCCTGTAACTATGAGAATTATGCAGCTCCCGTTTACCGGAGGAACACTTTGGGTACTACCAAACGTCACAACGTAACTGGGTGATTATAAAGGAGTACTACAGGTGTCTCCGAAGGTACATGTTGGGTTGGCGTATTTCGAGATTAGGTTTTGTCACTCTGATTGTCGGAGAGGTATCTCTGGGCCCTCTCAGTAATACTCATCACTTAAGCCTTGCAAGCATTATAACTAATGAGTTAGTTATGAGATGACGTATTACAGAACGAGTAAAGAGACTTACCGGTAACGAGATTGAACTAGGTATTGGATACCGACGATCAAATCTTGGGCAAGTAACATACCGATGACAAAGGGAACAACGTATGTTGTTATGCGGTTTGACCAATAAAGATCTTCATAGAATATGTAGGAACCAATATGGGCATCCAGGTCCCGCTATTGGTTATTGACCGAGAATGGTTTTAGGTCATGTCTACATAGTTCTCGAACCCGTAGGGTCCGCACGCTTAACGTTTCGATGACAGTTTTATTATGAGTTTATAAGTTTTGATGTACTGAAGTTTGTTCGGAGTCCCGGATGTGATCACGGACATGACGAGGAGTCTCGGAATGGTCGAGACATAAAGATTGATATATTGGAAGCTTATATTTGGACATCGGAATAGTTCCGGGTGAAATCGGGATTTTACCGGAACACCGGGGGATTACCGGAACCCTCCCGGGGGATATTGGGCCTTAGTGGGCCAAGAGGGAGAAGAGGAGGGACGGCCAAGGCTGGCCGCGCGCCCCCTCCCCCCCTAGTCCGAATAGGACAACGAAGGGGGGGCGGCACCCCCCTTTCCTCTTTCCCCTCCCCCCTTTCCTTCTCCACCAAGGCAAGAGGGGGGAGTCCTACTCCCGGTGGGAGTAGGACTCCTCCAGGCGCACCCCTAGGGGGCCGGCCGCACCTCCCCCCTCCCTCCTTTATATACGGGGGCGGGGGGCACCCCATAGACACACAAGTTGATCTACGGATCGTTCCTTAGGCGTGTGCGGTGCCCCCTTCCACCATATTCCACCTCGGTCATATTGTCGCGGAGTTTAGGCGAAGCCCTACGCCGGTAGAACATCACCATCATCACCACGCCGTCGTGCTGACGGAACTCATCTCTGGAGCCTTTGCTGGATCGGAGGGCCGGAGATTGTCATCGAGCTGAACGTGTGCTGAACTCGGAGGCCCCGTACGTTCGGTGCTTGGATCGGTCGGATCGTGAAGACGTACGACTACATCAACCGCGTTGTGCTAACGCTTCCGCTTACGGTCTACGAGGGTACGTGGACAAACACTCTCCCCTCTCGTTGCTATATCATCACCATGATCTTGCGTGTGCGTAGGAAAATTTTGAAATTACTACGTTCCCCAACAGAGACATTCTCTCTCGTAGCGAAGCTGAAGTCCGTCCGAATCATATTAGCAATTGCCGCATACTATGATTATGAGATATGGCAAATGGACGTCAAAACGGCATTCCTTAACGGTCACCTTAAGGAAGAACTGTATATGATGCAGCCGGAAGGTTTTGTCGACCCTAAGAATGCTAACAAGGTATGCAAGCTCCAGCGCTCCATCTATGGGCTGGTGCAAGCATCTCGGAGTTGGAACATTCGCTTTAATGAGATGATCAAAGCGTTTGGGTTTATGCAGACTTATGGAGAAGCCTGCGTTTACAAGAAAGTGAGTGGGAGCTCTGTAGCATTTCTCATATTACATGTGGATGACATACTTTTGATGGGAAATGGTATAAAACTTTTGGACAGCATTAAGGCCTACTTGAATAAGTGTTTTTCAATGAAGGACCTTGGAGAAGCTGCTTACATATTAGGCATCAAAATCTATAGGGATAGATCAAGATGCCTCATAGGTCTTTCACAAAGCACATACCTTGATAAGATATTGAAGAAGTTCAATATGGATCAGTCCAAGAAAGGGTTTTTGCCTGTATTGCAAGGTGTGAAATTGAGCTCGGCTCAATGCCCGGCCACGGAAGAAGATAGAGAAAAGATGGGTGTCGTCCCCTATGCCTCAGCCATAGGGTCTATCATGTATGCCATGACCTGTACCAGGCCTGATATAAACCTTGCCGCAAGTTTGGTAGGAAGGTACCAAAGTAATCCCGGCATGGAACACTGGACAGCGGTCAAGAACATCCTTAAGTACCTGAAGAGGACTAAGGATATATTTCTCGTATATGGAGGTGACGAAGAGCTCGTCGTAAAGGGTTACGTCGACGCTAGCTTCGACACAGATCTGGATGACTCTAAGTCACAAACCGGATACGTGTATATTTTGAATGGTGGGGTAGTAAGTTGGGGCAGTTGCTAGCAGAGCGTCATGGCGGGATCTACATGTGAAGCGGAGTACATGGCAGCCTCGGAGGCAGCGCATGAAGCAATCTGGGTGAAGGAGTTCATCACCGACCTAGGAGTCATACCCAATGCGTCGGGGCCGATCACACTCTTCTGTGACAACACTAGAGCTATTGCACTTGCCAAGGAGCCCAGGTTTCACAAGAAGACCAGGCACATCAAGCGTCGCTTCAACTCCATTCGTGAAAATTTTCAAGATGGAGACATAGATATTTGTAAAGTACATACGGATCTGAATGTAGCAGATCCATTGACTAAACCTCTCCCTAGAGCAAAACATGATCAACACCAGAACGCAATGGGTGTTCGATACATCACAATGTAACTAGATTATTGACTCTAGTGCAAGTGGGAGACTGTTGGAAATATGCCCTAGAGGCAATAATAAAATGGTTATTATTATATTTCTTTGTTCATGATAATTGTCTATTGTTCATGCTATAATTGTATTATCCGAAAATCGTAATACATGTGTGAATACATAGACCACAACAAGTCCCTAGTGAGCCTCTAGTTGACTAGCTCGTTGATCAACATATAGTCATGGTTTGACATTGGATGTCATTGATAACGGGATCACATCATTAGGAGAATGATGTGATGGACAAGACCCAATCATAAGCATAGCACAAAGATCGTGTAGTTCGTTTCGCTAGAGCTTTTCCAAATGTCAAGTATCATTTCCTTAGACCATGAGATTGTGCAACTCCCGGATACCGTAGGAGTGCTTTGGGTGTGCAAAACATCACAACGTAACTAGGTGACTATAAAGGTGCACTACGGGTATCTCCGAAAGTGTCTGTTGGGTTGGCACGAATCGAGACTGGGATTTGTCACTCCGTATGACGGAGAGGTATCTCTGGGCCCACTCGGTAATGCATCATCATAATGAGCTCAATGTGACCAAGTGTCTGGTCACGGGATCATGCATTACGGTAAGAGTAAAGTGACTTGCCGGTAACGAGATTGAACGAGGTATTGGGATACCGACGATCGAGTCTCGGGCAAGTAACGTACCGATTGACAAAGGGAATTGTATACGGGATTGATTGAATCCTCGACATCGCGGTTCATCCGATGAGATCATCGAGGAGCATGTGGGAGCCAACATGGATATCCAGATCCCGTTGTTGGTTATTGACCGGAGAGGCGTCTCGGTCATGTCTGCATGTCTCCTGAACCCGTAGGGTCTACACACTTAAGGTTCGGTGACGCTAGGGTTGTAGAGATATGAGTATGCAGTAACCCGAAAGTTGTTCGGAGTCCCGGATGAGATCCCGGACGTCACGAGGAGTTCCGGAATTGTCCGGAGGTGAAGAATTATATATAGGAAGTGCAGTTTCGGCCATCGGGAAAGTTTCGAGGGTCACCGGTATTGTACCGGGACCACCAGAAGGGTCCAGGGGGTCCACCGGGTGGGGCCACCTATCCCGGAGGGCCCCGTGGGCTGAAGTGGGGAGGGGAACCAGCCCCTGGTGGGCTGGTGCGCCCCCCCTTGGGCCCCCCTGCGCCTAGGGTTGGAAACCCTAGGGTGGGGGGGGCGCCTCCACTTGCCTTTGGGGGCAAGCCACCCCCTTGGCCGCCGCCCCCCCTTGGAGATTGCATCTCCTAGGGCCGGCGCCCCCCCAAGGGGGCCTATATAAAGGAGGGGGGAGGGAGGGCAGCCGCACCCCAAGTCTTGGCGCCTCCCTCTCCCCTGCAACACCTCTCCCTCTCGCAGAAGCTTGGCGAAGCCCTGCCGTGATCACAGCTGCATCCACCACCACGCCGTCGTGCTGCTGGATCTTCATCAACCTCTCCTTCCCCCTTGCTGGATCAAGAAGGAGGAGACGTCTTCCCAACCGTACGTGTGTTGAACGCGGAGGTGCCATCCGTTCGGCGCTAGGATCTCCGGTGATTTGGATCACGACGAGTACGACTCCCTCAACCCCGTTCTCTTGAACGCTTCCGCACGCGATCTACAAGGGTATGTAGATGCACTCCCCTCTCTCGTTGCTAGATGACTCCATAGATTGATCTTGGTGAACGTAGGGAAAATTTTATTTTCTGCAACGTTCCCCAACACTCCCATCACCCCAACGACGCACCACGACCTACAAATCGAAACCCTAATTGCAAAACAAAGGAACGGGGTCCCCCTCCCTCCTGCCGCTAGAGCAGCGGCCGGAGGGAGAGGGGGTCAGCGCCCTAGCCAGCTGAGATCAGTGGAAGAAGATCGCCTCCCTAGTCGTGTTGCTCGTGGCGTCTGCTATGTTAGAAAAATTACAACGCAACACCTCCACAAAAGCTTGATAAACATTCTTTTAAATAGATGAACAATTTTTTTTTCACAAATTGCATAATTTTTGTATACATTTTCGTGTACATGTTCACCATTTTTTATATTCACATTTACCACTTTTCAAAACATTATGTCAAATATATTTTTGTAATAAAATAAAACAAAAGATGAAAAGAACCCGAGGATGTGGCCTCCAGCACACCTGGGCTGGGCCATCTCGAGCTGCCTTGATGCGAGGGTTCCGTAGGTGTCGCTCTAAGCGAGACATAGGGCACCCGAATAAATTGTACGAGCCCGATGTATGGCCCGGCCCACCCAACGAAAATTAACTTAGCGTTCCTGCTCGATATAACTCGGTTTTGCCGCTAAATACCCTGGGAGCGACGCTCTTTGCGTCCAACAGTGAGCAGACGCACAGAGGACGCCGTGACCAGGCCGGCCCACTAACAGGAAACAAAGGAGAGCCAAGCCAAAAAATGAAATTAGTGATTAGCCGACAGGGATCGAACTGCTGGTTCTGATATATAAAGAGCGCGAGCATTTTAAGATCTAACCGAACCGGCTCATTTAAAACAATCTTTACAAAAATGTTTAATCGTTTCATGATTTTAATAAATAAATAAATGCCGAATATTGTTTTGAAAATGAAAATAAAATTTGGAATTCTAAAATTTTTTATTCCATTTTTAAAAAGAACATGAACAAATTTTCAAATCTCGAACACTTTTCTAATATGTGAACAATTTTTTAAAACGGACACATTTTTTCAAAATTTCAAACAAAATTTGAAAACACGAACATTTTCTAGTATGCGAACATCTTCTGAATCTCTGAACAATTTTTGAAAAATGACATTTTTTTGAAAACATGAACAATCTTTTAAAAATTGGAACAAATTTGAAATTTATTTTTTTAAATGAGAACAAAAAATAACATTTCAAACGTTTTTGGAAAATATGAACAAATTTTAAAAATGCGAACAAAAGTTTAAACTCCAATCTTTTCTAAAATTGTGCACAATTTTTGAAAAAGTGAATAATAATTTGAAAATCAGAACATTGTTTGAAAACCCTAAACAAATTTTAATGTTCCAAGCATATTTTGACATAGTGAACAATTTTTGAAAACATAAATAAAATTTTGAAACTCATAACATTTTTGGAAAACCTGAACAATTTTGGAAATTGTGAACGTTTTCTGAAAATAAGAACAATGTTTGAAGACTTGAACAAAATTTGCAACTCAGTCCCATGTTTGAAAACTTGAACAAATTTAGAAATTCCGAACATTTTTCGCGAAAACGCGAACAATTTTTAAAAACATGAACAAATTTGGAAACTTTCAAATATTTTTTAATAAAAATTGAATAATTATTTAATATTTTGAACATTTTTAGAAAAAAAGAAAGAAGAAACAGTAAAGAAAAGTGAAAAAGTGAAAAATAAAATAAAAGGAAAAAATAAATAGATAAAAAAGAAAAAATAACAGAAAATAAAAACAAGATCGAGAAAACGCAAAAAGGAAGAAAGCGGTTTAGGAACCTTCTAGAAGGTTCCCAAAACCGGTCAGGAACGTTCCACAAAGTTCACAAAACCATTTGCTCGCACCCTCAGCTGGGCCAGCCCATTCTATCGATCTGGTGTCGGCGGGTGTGCGATTGGTCGACTGTTTGCCGCAAAATGCGGCAAATAGGAAATTCCAAATACCCTCTCGCCTTACCGGCAATCGAAAATGCTCCCGCTCTCGTTTGCTCGCACCACCCACGCCAACCCCCGCCCCGCCGAAGCCTCAATCGGCTCTCGCGTCGACTCTCGAGGGTTCCGTCCTACCATGCGGGGCCATCCTCCCAGCCGCAGAGCGTCTCAAGCCTCGGGGAGGGCTCGCTCGAAACCCTAGCCGCCGCAATGTCTTGCCGCGGCAGCGAGGAGGAGGAGTAGGCCGACGAGTCGGAGGTGGAGGAAATGGTTCTTGCATTATGTTCCTACTTTTATTACTTCCTCTCCCATACTAACTCTTTTGGTATCATACTTAATGGCGAGTTGTTATCTTTTATGGTCTTATGAATATGCTCAACTCGATGTTGCCTTATAATCCGATGCCGATATTGAACTCCATTATGTCTTTCTTCTCACAAATGAATGTTACTTTTCACTTGATTTTGTTATACCATGTTTGAATTAATATGGTAAACCCAGATTCCTACTAACTTAGCACTATTTGCTTCATCAAAACGTTAGGACCGACACCCTCGCGCCAAGGCGCGCTCCCGATCTAGTTATGGGACGGAGGAAATAAATAGTATTCCAAAAGAAGGTGTCGCTGCTCAGTGCACACAAAAATCCCAGAGTGACGACATTTGTTTTCTTTTTCTTTTTGCAACGGAAGGACATATCCATCATGCCCACATGGCATATGTACCAAGATGCTCTAGAAAAAGGTAGGCTGAGATAGCAGCTCTAAAAAGAGGGTTGGCCGAGATGTACATATCGGGCTGAGTTGGGCCGTCTGGGGGACGGGCCAGGAGCACTCAAGCTAATGGTTGTTTGAGGAATGATCCGGAAGCAGAATAAATTTTATGGGGACTATATCTCGCTTATATCAAGACGGAAAAAACTCTCACCATACGTGTTTATAATGATGGGCCGGCCCATTAGGGCCCATTTAAAATAAATAGAGAAGAAAAGGGGCGTACACAAAGGATCGATCCCTGGTCTCCTGGATGATGTGTAGACCCACGTGGAGTTCGTGATAAAGTAGTAAGGCTCGAACTCCACCTGGAGGTGAAACTAGCCAATTTTCCACTTGTTTTTTTGTTTTTTTTTGTTTTCTTGCACTGGGGTTTCCCTTTTTTTTCTCTGTTTTCACTGTTCTTTTATTTTCTTTTTTTATCGTTTTTTGTTTTCTTCATTTCTTTCCCAGTTTACACTATTTTTTTTCTTTTCTCCAGTTTTGTTTCTTCCTTTCTCATTTTCACCGATTTTCTTTGTTTTCTCTGTTTCTATTGGGTTTCATTGTTTATCTATACACATTATATATAATAATTTTTTAATACACGTGGAAACCGAGATTAATATTTTCCAAATACCAGATTAACATTTTTTACATGTTCAACATTTTTTCTATACACGTTTGTTTTTCAAATGTTTGATTAACAATTTTCAAGTACAAGTTTAACATTTTTTGAATACATGTTCAACTTTCTTTTTATATACATTATTTCAAATGTTTGATTAACTTTTTTCAAATACAAGTTTAACATTTTTGGAATACATGGTCAAAAAGGTTTCTATAGACATCTAACATATTTCTTTAAAAAGGTTGATTAATATTTTTCAAATATTAGTTTAACATTTTTTAAATACATGGTCAACATTTTTGTATACACATTTAACATTTCCGAAATACAAGTTTAACATTTTTTAATATATTGTCAACAATTTTTTATACAAAATTAACATTTTTCAAATGCAAGTTTAACATTTTTAAATACATGGTTACCATTTTATATATACACATTCTAAAATTTTGAAATGCTTGATTAACATTTTTAAATATTGTTTTAGCATTTTTCATGGAAATCTTGATTAATATTTTTTAAATACATGATCAACTTTTTCACATATTGTAATTTTTTTCTAAATTTTCGTGTACATGGTCACCATTTTTTCTTTTCACATTTAACATTTTTAAAACATTATGTGAAGTATATATTTGTAATAAAGTAAAAATTAAATATAAAAAATCAAAAAATGAGAAGAAAACAGGAAAAAAACGAGGATGTGGCCTTCAGCGCACATGGGCCGGCCCATCTCAAGGTGCCGTCTTGATGCGATTGTCCCGTAGGTCTCGCTATAAGCGAGACATAGGGCGCCCGAATGAATTGTAGGAGCCCGGCCGAATAAATTACGGGCGCACGGCCGACGTACGGCCCGGCCCGGCCCACCCAACCAAAATTAACTCAGCGTTCCTCCTCGCTAGAAGTCGGTTTCGCCGCTAAATACCCTCTCGCCTTGCCGGCAATCGAAAGCGCTCCCCGCTCTCGCTTGCTCGCACCCACCCACCCCAACCCCAGCCCCGCCGAGGCCTCAATCGCCTCTCGAGGGTTCCGCCCTGCCACGCGGGGCCACCCTCCCAGCCGCAGCGCGTCTCGAGCCGCGAGGAGGGCTCGCTCGAAACCCTAGCCGCCGCAATGTCGCGCCGCGGCCGCGAGGAGGAGGAGGAGGAGGCCGACGAGTCGGAGGTGGAGGAGAGGGGCGGCAAGCGGTCGCGCGGCGGCGGGGGGAAGGGCTCGGGCGTCGCGAGCTTCATCGACGACGCGGCCAGCGAGGACGACGACGAGGAGGAGGAGGAGGAAGAGGATGACGACGACGACGACTACGAGGAGGGCGGCCGCGGCCGCGGCCGCCGGCCCAGCAAGAGGAAGCGGTCGATCCTGATCGACGACATGGCGCAGGTCGACGACGACGACGGCGAGGAGGAGGAGGAAGACGGGTACGAGGAAGGTGAGTGCCCGCTTGCCCTATCGGCCGTACGCCGGCGTCTGGACCCGGGGTAGCAGAATCGTTATCATGTTTAGTTTCCCGTATCCAAATTCGCCGGGGTTAGTGACGATTTCGTGTAGGATTTCTGCTTAACCGTCGTTGGTTCCGCAGCATTTCTGCACTATCGAGGATTTCTGTGATCGCCGTTGCTAGTTCCCTCTCTGGAACGAACCCTTGATTAACCTCGACCATGCCTGCATTCGGGACTCGTTACCCCTGTTAGAAATGCTGAGAGTGCTTAGTTGGGTTGTTTGATGGTTAATCCGGCTTGAATTACATTCCATTGTTGCTTCAATGTTGGCTAGGCTCGATAACCATATGTGAACCATCAGTGGCAATGTTTTATGCAATGCTTTTTATTTTCCTGTTGTGAACCATCAGTGGAATTTAGTGCGAACTGTTAATTTCGTAATTTGGCCATAAATGGGAGGTCGTGTGGAGTGAAGGACCAAAGTCCATGTTCCATTAAAACTTGTTACTTCCTGCCACTTATGGCTAGACCTACCCAGGATATACCTGGGAAATTGTTGTTACAATCAACTGTCTGGCTCTTTCCAAACCAGCATTGTAGTCATGATGATGGACAGAATCATATCCTCCTGAAATTACTAGGGCTTATATATGATCAAGAGTTTTGGTTTCGATGCCCAGATGGCACTTTTATGTAATTTTTTGATATAGTCTTGTTACTTCAAGCTCAATGTAACCATTATGTTTCTTAAGATTAGATGGTGCAGAATTTTATGTTTATCGATCATCAACTGCAGTTTCTTTATGGATGTACTCTTGCCATTGGTCCTGAGTTATGTTCACATGGATGTTTATTTCTGCCATTCAAGTATAACATTTTTACTTTCCCTTTCGGATTAAAAAATTTCTGTGCTTGCCTATCTGTGGGTTGAGTTGTATAGTATGCAAAAGCAAGACTATTTGTGTTAATGACGTGACTTACGCTCCTTTGCTTTTCGGCAGGTTTTATTGATGATGATGCTCGGGCTGATAATCCTGACGAGGATGTGCAAAGGTGTTCTAGACGTCATTCCAATCCAAATCCAATGGATGATGCAGATGATATGGAGAACTTGGAAGAGATGTTAAAATGGAAATATAGAACGCAATCACACTCTGATTTTGATGAAGAGGGTCTAACCGAGGTTGAACAGCAAGCTCTCCTGCCATCAGTGAATGATCCAAAGCTCTGGATGGTGAAATGTGCGGTAGGTTGCAAGTTCTAGGAAAATTAAGCTCTTGCCACAGCTCTGCTATTTGTTCATTGTACCATTTGAATCTCATTGTTGTTCTAATTATGACGTCAGATTGGACATGAGCGAGAGACAGCCCTTTGTCTAATGCAAAAGTTCATTGATAGGCAAGATCTCCAGATTAAGTCCGTCGTTGCATTGGAACACCTAAAGAATTACATTTATGTTGAAGCAGAGAAAGAAGCCCATGTCAAGGAGGTAACCAGTGCGTAAATTGACATTCTAGTCTTCTTGATAAGGGATGTTAACTAAACTTCATTGCAGGCTTGCAAAGGTCTGCGGAACATCTTTTCTTCAGCAAAAATACTTCTGGTTCCTACAAAAGAAATGACTGATGTTCTCTCTGTCACGAGTAAGTCTGCTGATCTTTCAAGAGATACATGGGTCAGGTTGAAGCTTGGTATATATAAAGGGGATCTTGCTAAGGTATGGTCACCATTGTTTCCCTGGCTGTTGCTAGTATATATTTGTCAATTGCCCAGTTATTTATTTTGATTACCCCCAGGTTGTCGAAGTTGATGATGTGCGCCAAAAGGTTACTGTGAAGGTCATTCCTAGATTAGATTTACAAGCTTTGACAGATAAATTGGTAAGTTATGCTAGTTGCCATTCATCGTGATTTTCTACCTGTCACCTTTCAACGTAACATACACTTTTATCAGTGGGTTGAGCTCATTGGCATGCCATTTTATATATCATCTTGCATCCGCTGTGAACATAGTACTTCAAGTTTGGGTTCTCTTTCCCATATGATTCACAAGTTCCATGCACTGCTGTGTCCAAAAATGGAATTAGTAGCTTTTAACTTATTGAAGGACTTCTTAATTATCAATCTATCTTCTTGGTAGAATGCGTGTTTATACTTCGTATTGTGCTTGCTTGCTGGATGACTTAGCATGATATGACTTTTGTATTGTAGAAAGGTCTTAAGGTTGCAAAGAAGAAGTCGTTTATTCCACCGCCAAGGTTATTTAGTACCGACGAGGCGAGGTGCTTAATGCTTTTCATCCTTTCGCTATCAAATGATAGTTCAGTTTTATTTATTTATGTATCTTGTCTCCTCTTTTTTCTAACTTAAATGAACACAGGGAGATGAACATTCCTGTAGAACGGAGGAGAGATAGAGATTCTGGGGAATACTTTGAGATGGTTGGCGCTTTAAAATTTGAAGATGGTTTCTTGCGCAAAATAGTCTCGATAAAATCAATCAGCACACAGAATGTTAAGCCATCACTTGATGAATTGGAGAAATTCGGGAGAGTTGGTGATGACGTGAATGAAGATGTGGCTAGATTGTCCACACTCAGCAGGAAGAAGGGACATTTTATGAAAGGCGATGCTGTAGTTGTTGTTAAAGGTGATCTCAAGGACATAAGGGGCTGTGTGGAGAAAGTAGAGGATTCTATTGTTCACATCCGACCAACACTAACACAATCTGATCTTCCGGTAATTACTTGCAGTGAATTTATTATACTACTATCAACTGGACTAGAAAATTTAAACATCTCTTTGTACCATGCAGAAAACACTTGCCTTCAGTGAGAAAGATCTCTGCAAATATTTCAATCCCGGGGACCATGTAAAAGTGGTTTTTGGTGTTCAAGAAGGTGTGACAGGCATGGTAGTTAAAGTGGAAGGACATGTCTTGACTATTTTATCTGACACAAGCAAAGAACATGTGAGCAATTGTTGGTACACCTGTGCATCTATTGGAAATTGCTTTGTTTAAACATATTTTGTAGTATGTTTAACTCTTTTTTGTGACTGCAGATCCGTGTGTTTGCAGATCATGTTGTGGAGAGTTCTGAGGTCACGACGGGGCTTACCAGAATTGGTGATTATGAATTGCATGATCTTGTCCTTCTTGAGTAAGCCCAGAATTTTTAGTGAGGTTGCTACCCATCATGTCTAACGGCTACGAAACAACTTATACCATTTCTTCCCTTTTCAGCAATTTATCATTTGGTGTGATTGTAAGGGTGGAAAGCGAAGCATTTCAGGCAAGCAGAACCGTCTAAATATTCATCTGTCTGATTGTCTTGTACGTATAGTTATATGTATTGACCCTTTTGTATAATTAGGTTCTCAAAGGAGTGCCTGATAAACCTGAAGTGGTGCTTGTGAAACTGAGAGAAATAAAATACAAAATCGATCGGCGCACATCTGCAAAAGATAGCAAGAATAACACGGTGTCAACTAAGGATATTGTCAGGGTCATTGAGGGGCCATGCAAGGTGTGTACATTTTGCCTGTTATCTCGGCGTTTTGATTATTTCTCTCACAATGTCTATTTATTCTGTTGTCTCAATTTAATCTTCTTATCACAGGCTAACAAACATTTATTTTTCTGTTCACATTAGGGAAAGCAAGGACCTGTGGAACATATACACAAAGGGATATGTTTTATACATGACCGCCACCACCTTGAACATTCAGGCTTTATCTGTGCAAAAGCACAATCTTGTGTCCTTGTTGGGGGATCGGTTGTCAACAGCAGCAGGATGGTCTGTGCTTTGATTATCTCAATTAAATTTTATTGGTACCTAGAACATGCCATCATATCTTCAGTTTACTTGTTTTTTGCAGGGTGTTGATACAGCAGATCCACGGCTTGGTGCTTTTAGATCTCCAGCAAGGATCTTGCAATCTCCTGGAGGGCTTCCGCCGAGAGGACCTTACATGAATTGTATGAATATTGATAGTTTGGATGCTCCTTATCTCTGCTATTAGTTTTAGTCAGCTGCATCTTGTGCGAAGTCTATTTCTTACACTACTTTATGCTGATGTAATAATTCACTCCCCTCCTATCTAACACAGCTGGTGGAAGGTTTGGAGGAGGTGGTCGTGGTGGCAGAGGGCATGATGCCTTGGTGAGTAGATGCATCAAAATTAAATCTGGTCCCTACAAAGGATATCGTGGCCGTGTTAAAGAAGTGAATGGTGCACTCGTGCGCGTGGAGCTTGATTCACTTATGAAGATTGTCACAGGTGAATAATTTTTGTCACAATTGTTGTTGTCTGTCTACTGTTGACGACTAACCTTGCTGCAAACATATAGTTAAGAGAGAGGATATTGCTGACACAGCGAATGTTGGGACACCATTCCGGTAAATTTCTTTTTGATCAACCATATTTAACAAGCTGTTTGGTACCATTTTCTCATTTGCTGACCAGTTGTATTGGCAGTGAATCTCGTTATTCATTGGGCAGTGAAACACCTATGCACCCATCTCGAACGCCATTGTATCCTATTCAAACTCCAATGCGAGAACCTGGAGGTGTGCTTGCTTACATTCTTTGTTATGGTTCAATTTGAGATTACCTAGATCATTTTTTCTTTGTACAAGATGCACTTACGACCGTTCTGGACATAGGTGTAGTGAGCATTCAACAACATGCAACTTTGACTACTAATTTCTATCACATATGTTGCTAAGACGTTTTATTATAGTATTGTATTACACACTATCTACAGTGACTTCTAATTTCCGTGAATTTGAAATGCATACATTTAGAAAAGGAGGGAATTACTATAGTTGCACCTACATCAAAATAATTCTTGTGTTCTCTGTACTTGAAGTTGAATAGTCATTATATTGCCACTTTGGCTCTCTTGCGTCATTCACCCATTTGATCTGCAAATCATTTTGGTGCTATTTGTTCATTTTCGCCCTCTCCTGTTCAGATGCCTATCACATCGCCTATTTCTGTGCCATTCATTTCATTGTACCATGTACTGTTTCTTATTCCCCTTTTCCATGGTAACAAGTTAATTGAATTTGCGCAGCGACACCAATTTGTGATGGATCGCAAACTCCTATGCATAATCAAGCCTGGGCACCAATGAGTCCACCGAGGTTGGTATACTTCTTTGGAGAACAAATTGGTTACTTAGGCTTGCAGAATTAAAATCCTGAAATTTAGAATAAAGCAGCTTCAGATGTTTTGTGTATCCTGCCCCATAGTGAAACTATTTCAACCTTGTCTGTTGCGAAGTGGAGTGTTGAAACTTTACTGGAGTTAATCTTGATGGTCTGTTTGGTTGCTGATTGTGTTCTAATTATATGATCAGGGATAACCACGAAGATGGAAATCGTGGCACTTGGGGCGCTTGGGGGAGCAGTCCAGCTTACCAGGTTCCATGTGCTTCTTGTTAACTTTGAAAATTGTTTATCCTTGTGTTGGCTACTGAAATGTATTGCTGTTTCTACACACAGCCAGGAACTCCAGTAGCTAGGCCATTTGATGCCCCCACTCCTGGATCAGGGTGGGAAAGTACCTCTGGAACTGGCTTTGGTGATGCTCCATTCAACGCTCCAACACCTAGTGTTCAACCAATGACCCCAATTCCTGCCTCTTATTTGCCTGGAACCCCTGGTGGCCAGCTAATGACCCCAGGGAATGCTGGAATGGATGCAATGTCTCCAATGATAGGTTTGCCCTTGCCCTTTCATCTACAACCGGGATGGGATTGAAACCAGCACTCTGTGTGCACATCTGTGAATACCTTTTGCCAAAATGCTTTCAGGAGAGGAGGGCGGCAGTAATTGGCTCTTGCCAGATGTTTGCGTCAATGTGTCCAGAGGAGATGGTTCCACCAATGGTGTGGTGAAGGAAGTGCTCCTGGTATGTAATGTTCATTTATGGTTGTTACAAGTGCATGCAGAAGTTGTTTCTCCACATGTTTCTTTGGTGCTATTTTTTTTTTCCGGTGTTAACGTTTCCGGGAGTCTGAACTTGCAGGATGGATCTTGCCGTGTCGCACTTGGGCCATCAGGCAGTGGGGATGAAGTAACAGCTCTTCCAGACGAGCTCGAGATCATCAGGCCGAAGAAGAGCGACAGGGTCAAGATAATGAATGGCAGCATGCGTGGAGTTATAGGAAGACTGGTAGGAGTCGACGGGTCTGATGGGATTGTCCGGGTGGAAAACCCGCTTGACATGAAAATAGTAGACCTGGTGATTTTGGGCAAACTAGCAACTTGAGATAGCTGGTTCACCTGTTAGGTGTTATCTGAACTGTCCTAGGCCGCGCAATTAGAAAGAAAAATACGTGTTTTTGGTCAACTTAGCAATTTTAGATCGCGCTAACCGATCAGATTGATTGTTCTTAATCCCACTTGTTCAGTATCATGTGAATTATAGATTTTTCCAGATGCTGCCCGGAGATATACTCGGGAATGCTTGATCTTTCTAATCCTGACATGGCACATCATCCCGGTTTATCTTTCTGCACTTTGTATTCTTATTTAAACTTTTGGGATTGGGATTTGCTCGTATGGTCTGCTCTAATAAAACCTGGAGAATCTATTTCAAGTCTGCCCGATACCACATCGGTTTCCATTCTGTCGCTTGTACATAAAACAAGCTCCAGAACCCGTGGCAGTGCAGCATGGCACATTTGAGGGGAAACCAGTTTTATGTATGTGAGCTATGAGTTGGGGTCCCGTCCAATAGGATCCACGCCTCCACGGGAGCATGACTGCGATAAAAAATGGCTGAGGATTGAAAATGGTTCAGTGAGCTAGACCCCATTTTCAGAAAATGATGAAGTCACCTCTTATTTACATATACAAATAAAAAAGATGATAGACACTCGTGGTCAACATGGTCTCCACCCCCTCTCATGCCTAACAATCCTTTCTATAGTTTGGTAAAAAAATTACAATCATTTGTCAGCTTGGGAAAAGTTACCGCACATTTGTCTAGAATAAGAAACACCAACTTAATAAAAAAAAAACTCTTGCAGTAACCTTTTTTTGCAGGAAAAATGGCAGTAGCGTAAAAGAAACCTCTAAGCTCAAAACCATAAATAATTATATCTCCCTCCAAATTTCACATTGATGTGTTCCTAGAGTATTTATTTTCATACATTCTTTTAAGGCATGATTCTCTGCTAAGTTATTGCATAACACGAATGCTTTTCCTTGAGTATTTGTGCCTTTTCCATAGGACTTCATTTCTGTAGCTATTGTACTTACTTTTCTTGCTTGATGAAGAAGATGGCCGTGATGCATGATCTGAATGCCGAGCCAATGTTTTAAAACTTGGGTTCCAAGTTCCATCGTCACTCGTAAGTCGTCACTCTGCTTCGATGCACTGTTAGCATAATGAATGGAAATGACTAACTCAACTGTTGCCGCTGAACATGCCAGTAAAGAGAAAAGGAGAAAACACCAACCAAGACAAGAAAATCGCATAAACTAAAGAAACGAAGGCCACTGTGAAATAGGCCATCTAGGGAAACAGCCTGCGCAAATTGGTTCCACCAGGAATAGTAACCCAGTGTGCAAAATAAGGATAATTATTCAGTATGCATGTTACTTGGAGACAGAGACCCCTTTTTAGATACATAAACCGAGAATCATCACAAGGAAAGTAAGTTGAGGGGAAGAAGGGGTCGGTCCACTTAACCTAGTCAATGTCCCATCCAGCCCACACTGCCTACCTTCTTCGTTGACCACGATCGACCTGCACCCAGAGGCGAGGCTCTCTCAAAAAAAGAAAAAACCCAGAGGCGAGGCGGTGGTTTATAGGTCATTGCACATTACTCTTGAGCGCAGCATTCCGTCTACACACGATGGATAAAGTCTAAACTTAACACCATGAAGACATTGCTATGTGCCTTTGCAGTGCGATGCATGCCGACTTACAAACATATTTTGCAACTGAGCACACAAAGCCAGAAAATATATTTTAGTGTAGTGATCACTATGTTCCCCATGCCTCTCACGCCTAAAAATTTGCATCTATCTTTTGTCAATATCATCACATAAATCTTAAAACTCACACTTGGTTCTTTTGGAATCTCTATATGATCAGTTTGTAGAAGTATTCACACTATCTTCCTTTTATAAGGAGCAAATGAATAGTTGGTTTGGTTTAATACGACAACTCATCCGAGCACATGTTGCGTCAGTCAGTGAATTTAATATGTTATTGGAAGCTACATAACAAGATCGGGACAACCTGGATCTTTCAGTACAACTTACATAAATATTTATGAGCCAGGAGAAAATCATTGTACATCAAACTAAAATAAATTACATTAATATACTATAAACATAATATTTATGTTGTTTTAACATAATGTAAGAAAGATTTTTGTGTCACATACAATAAGTTAAAAACCCAAAATAATAATCATTTCCCTCAAAATTCACATGTATGAGTTCCGTTCTATCCTCGGCACGGATGGTTTTCCTCATAAGCCGGAAAATTCTTGGAGATGTTATCAAAATAGTTTAAATATATATGATGGATCTTGTCAAGTTGCACTTAGGTCAAAGAGGCGATGGGGATGAAGTAACGACTCTTCCAAACAAGCTTGTGATCGTCAAGAGAAGAAGAATGGCATGCTGAAGATAATCAAATAGAAAACTGATAGGAGTCGACGAACCTGGTGGAATTGTCTAGGTGGAAGGCCCACTTGAAGTAAAAATAGTACACATGGTGATTTTGGGAAAATTAGCAAAGTGAGATAGCTGTGCAGCCATGCATGCGAGAATAATCGTGGTTCATACTCCCTCGATAATGTAGTGCATATACATTTTTTTGAAAATTCAAACCACACAAACTTTGATCAAGTTTGTGGAGAAAAACATTTATATTTAGAATGCCAAACGTATATCATTAGATTCATCATAAAATGTAGTTTCATATTTTATATACTTGGTATTGTAGATATAAATAGTTTTCTCTTTGTAGATATATTTGGTATTTGTTACATCATGGTATATGCCAATAGCCATAAACAGGTGCTTTTTTGGCTTAGAAACCAAAGTGTAAAAGCCAAGAATATAAGCCCAACAAAACACCGATTTGTCTTATTGAATCTAGTCAACTATACCATCAATAAGTGTTAGACAAAGTCAGAGTTTTTGCATGCCGCGCTGCTATAAATAGTTTGGCAATTCAATCACAAGTTTCGAGAAGAGAGGTCAAGCTACCAACAAGGGTGACAAGTAATCACCTTCATCTCGACAAAATATATGTGGGGTGAAAGGAATGATGTATATGACACATTATCAAGGTTCGTCAATATGACTATGCGCACTCATGAGAGTTGACATGCTATGCTAGGATCCGCTATCAACAATTGACTTGGGTCATGTCCATGTGTACGTGAACCTATAGGGTCGCACACTTAAGTGCTAAAATCCTAATTTGAATCAGAATATGAATTAGACTGGGATCTGAAGGAAATATGCCCTAGAGGCAATAATAAAGTTGTTATTTATATTTCCTTATATCATGATAAATGTTTATTATTCATGCTAGAATTGTATTAACCGGAAACTTAGTACATGTGTGAATATATAGACAAACAGAGTGTCACTAGTATGCCTCTACTTGACTAGCTCGTTGAATCAAAGATGGTTAAGTTTCCTAGCCATAGACATGAGTTGTCATTTGATTAACGGGATCACATCATTAAAGAATGATGTGATTGACTTGACCCATTCCGTTAGCTTAGCACTTGATCGTTTAGTATGTTGCTATTGCTTTCTTCACGACTTATACATGTTCCTATGACTATTAGATTATGCAACTCCCGAATACCGGAGGAACACTTTGTGTGCTACCAAACGTCACAACGTAACTGGGTGATTATAAAGGTGCTCTACAGGTGTCTCCGATGGTACTTGTTGAGTTGGCATAGATCGAGATTAGGATTTGTCACTCCAATTGTCGGAGAGGTATCTCTGGGCCCTCTCGGTAATGCACATCACTATAAGCCTTGCAACCAATGTGACTAATGAGTTAGTTACGGGATGATGCATTACAGAACGAGTAAAGAGACTTACCGGTAACGAGATTGAACTAGGTATTGAGATACCGACGATCGAACCTCAGGCAAGTAACATACCGATGACAAAGGGAACAACGTATGTTGTTATGCGGTTCGACCTATAAAGATCTTCGTAGAATATATAGGAGCCAATATGGGCATCCAGGTTCCGCTATTGGTTATTGACCAGAGAGGTGTCTCGGTCATGTCTACATAGTTCTCGAACCCGTAGGGTCCGCACGCTTAACGTTCGTTGACGATATAGTATTATATGAGTTATGTATGTTGGTAACCAAATGTTGTTCGGAGTCCTGGATGAGATCACGGACATGACGAGGAACTCCGAAATGGTCCGGAGATAAAGTTTAGTATATGGGATAATAGTGTTTGGTCTCCGGAAGGGTTCCGAAATTCACCGGAAGGGGTTCCGGATGTTTTCCGAAATGTTTGGGTACGAGAACACGTTATTTGGGCCAAAGGGGAAAGCCCACAAGGTTTTTGGAAAGCGCAAAAGGAAGTTTTGCAGAGTCCAGGGGCCAGACGCCAGGGTCCCTGGCGTCTGGGTCCAGACGCTGGGAACCCTGGCGTCTGGCCCTGGAGTCCGAGAAGGACTCTTGCCTTTCGGGTGAAACCAACTTTGTGGAGGCTTTTACTCTAAGTTTCGACCTCAAGGCTCAAAATATAAATAGAGGGGTAGGGCTAGCACCCAAGACACATCAAGAAACACCAAGCTGTGTGCCGGCAACCCCGTCCCCCTCTAGTTTGTCCTCCGTCATAGTTTTCGTAGTGCTTAGGCGAAGCCCTGCGGAGATTGTTCTTCACCAACACCGTCATCACGCCGTCGTGCTGCCGGAACTCATCCATTACTTCGCCCCTCTTGCTGGATCAGGAAGGCGAGGACGTCATCGAGCTGAACGTGTGCTGAACGCGGAGGTGCCGTAGTTTCGGTACTTGATCGGGACAGATCGTGAAGGTGTACGACTACATCAACCGCGTTGATAAACGCTTCCGCTTATGGTCTACGAGGGTATGTGGACTACGCTCTCCCCTCTCCTTGCTATGCATCACCATGATCTTGCGTGTGCGTAGGAATTTTTTTGAAATTACTACGTTACCCAACAGGATCATAGCTCTAATGGGACTCTAGTGTAGAAGCCCATTAGAGAGGTATATATAAAGGAGAGTGGGGCACACAGTTGAGGATTTATCTTTTTCACCACACCCCAACCATAGCCGCCACTCCCCATTCCCCACACCCAACAGGATCACAGTAATATGAGGATTGACGCTGCTCCCCGTTGACAGTGTCCTGGACTGGGGGTACTCATCACGTCGTCTTCCGATCAGGTGGATCGGGCCGGGGACCCCATGCCGGTTCACTCATGGGCCACTTCGGGCAGCCCATGGCACATACAAATGAAGACTCCTCAAGACTTGGCGCCCCAGCCAAGGACTCCTCTAAATCCCTAGGCCTTCGGTGTATTATATAAACCGAGGCCAGACTACTCAATAGATCATCTCATATTCATTAGAACAATCTCGTGGTAGATACATGTACTCTGTATTACACCCCATATGAATACAATCAAATGCAGGACGTAGGGTATTATTTCTTCGAGAGAGCTCGAACCTGGGTAAAATCCCGTGTCCGTGTTACCGTCGCTCCAAGACGCCTAGCTTAGGACCCCTACCATGAGATATGCTGGATATAGAACCGACACCCGCACATGTGGATATCTTGGGGACGTTGAACCTATGGCGCTTAGATGAACCGTTCGAGGGAACCGTGACGAGGAAACGGGACGCGCGTCACCAACTCTCCTTCCATTGTCATGATTGCACATCTAGTGATAAAACCCGATCCCGTGATCTATCCCCGATATCATGTTCTTGGTTGCACGGTATAATTTTTTGTTTTGAGCCAACATATACCACGTGCCCGAACGTATCTTGTTCATGCCAGCAAAATTTCTGCTTCTTTTTGTCTGTTGAAATTTTGTAACCATGTAGACACCCAATGTGTAGTATTATATGTAGACACAAAATGTTCTCTTATGCTCTTCATCCTGACACTTGGTATATGTTGGCTCATCGCTATTTACTCATCGCTATTTACTCATCGCTACATATGTAGACACAAAATCTTCTTGTTGTCTGTTGAAGAGCATAGGATGATTATCTATTTACTCATCGCTACCTCCAGCCTCCCCCGCCCCCTCCCTCGTTGTTGCCGGAACGCGCCGCCAGGCAAAGCCTGGCCGGCGTCGATGGCGGCAGGATATCTCCCCCTTCCTCATGGTGGGCTGGTGCGGGGCAGAGACACAATGCGTAGGCACACGGTTCTGCAGGACGGCGCAACGTGCCTTCGCTCGGGGCGGCACGGCGGTGGCGTCTTGGGTTGGCAGCGCGGGCGCCTGCTTGTCAGGGGCGCTGTGGGGCGTGCCTGCGCGGGCGGCGGCTATGGGCATCCCGGCTAGATCTGGATCGGGCGGGTGTGCTCTGGCCGGCTGCCAGCAGGCGGTGCGGGCTGAGGCAGCAAGGGCCGGTTGGTGGCGCGTGGGGGCTGGGTGGTGCGGCCGGTTGCTGCAGGGGCTGGCTAGGATCCGCCAGCGCCAGCGGTGAGCGCTCGTCGTCGGCGGCATGGTGGCGGTGGTGGCGGAGCGTGTTGTAAATATGCCCTAGAGGCAATAATAAAATGGTTATTATTATATTTCCTTGTTCATGATAATTGTCTATTATTCATGCTATAATTGTGTTATCCGGAAATCGTAATACATATGTGAATATATAGACCACAACATGTCCCTAGTGAGCCTCTAGTTGACTAGCTCGTTGATCAACAGATAGTCATGGTTTCCTGACTATGGACATTGGATGTCATTGATAACGGGATCACATCATTAGGAGAATGATGTGATGGACAAGACCCAATCCTAAGCATAGCACAAGATCGTGTAGTTCGTTTCGCTAGAGCTTTTCCAAATGTCAAGTATCATTTCCTTAGACCATGAGATTGTGCAACTCCCGGATACCGTAGGAGTGCTTTGGGTGTGCTAAACGTCACAACATAACTGGGTGACTATAAAGGTGCACTACGGGTATCTCCGAAAGTGTCTGTTGGGTTGACACGAATCGAGACTGGGATTTGTCACTCCGTATGACGGAGAGGTATCTCTGGGCCCACTCGGTAATGCATCATCATAATGAGCTCAATGTGACCAAGTGTCTGGTCACGGGATCATGCATTATGGTACGAGTAAAGTGACTTGCCGGTAACGAGATTAAACGAGGTATTGGGATACCGACGATCGAATCTCGGGCAAGTAACGTACCGATTGACAAAGGGAATTGTATACGGGATTGATTGAATCCTCTACATCGTGGTTCATCCGATGAGATCATCGAGGAGCATGTGGGAGCCAACATGGGTATCCAGATCCCGCTGTTGGTTATTGATCGGAGAGTCGTCTCGGTCATGTCTGCATGTCTCCCGAACCCGTAGGGTCTACACACTTAAGGTTCGGTGATGCTAGGGTTGTTGAGATATTAGTATGCGGTAACCCGAAAGTTCTTCGGAGTCCCGGATGAGATCCCGGACGTCGCGAGGAGTTACGGAATGGTCCGGAGGTGAAGATTTACATATAGGAAGTCCAGTTTCGGCCATCGGGAAAGTTTCGGGGGTCACCGGTATTGTACCGGGACCACCGGAAGGGTCCCGGGGGTCCACCGGGTGGGGCCACCTATCCCGGAGGGCCCTGTGGGCTGAAGTGGGAGGGGAACCAGCCCCTGGTGGGCTGGTGCGCCCCCCCTTGGCCCCCCTGCGCCTAGGGTTGGAAAACCTAGGGGTGGGGGCGCACCCACTTGGCTTGGGGGGCAAGCCACCCCCCCTTGGCCGCCGCCCCCCATCTAGATGGGATCTAGAGGGGCCGGCGCCCCCCTGGACCCCTATATAAAGAGGGGGGAGGGAGGGCAGCCGCACCCTAGCCCCTGGCGCCTCCCTCTCCCTCCCGTGACACCTCTCCCTCTCGCTGTGCTTGGTGAAGCCCTGCCGAGATCGCTGCTGCATCCACCACCACGCCGTCGTGCTGCTGTATCTCCATCAACCTCTCCTTCCCCCTTGCTGGATCAAGAAGGAGGAGACGTCTTCCCAACCGTACGTGTGTTGAACGCAGAGGTGCCGTCCGTTCGGCGCTAGGATCTCCGGTGATTTGGATCACGACGAGTACGACTCCCTCAACCCCGTTCTCTTGAACGCTTCCGCGCGCGATCTACAAGGGTATGTAGATGCACTCCTCTCTCTCGTTGCTAGATGACTCCATAGATTAATCTTGGTGAAGCGTAGAAATTTTTTATTTTCTGCAACGTTCCCCAACAGAGCGTGCCTGCCGGATCTGAAGCATTTTTTTCCGGCAGGAGGTGTGGGTTGGGGCCCCGGCCCCGGCGTGGCTACTGCTCCGGTTGTGGGCGGCGGCGGCGAGGTGGCTCAGCCCTCTGGGTGTGGTGGCTTCCATTCGCCGAGCCGGCATCACGACAGCTCAGCAGGCTGGCTACTGCAACGACTGGCTTTCCGGCGTCGGCTCGTTCGTAGGCGGCCCGCTTTGACATTTGATCCCTCTCCTTGTCGCCCGGTTGCTACCTTCATCGAAGGGTTGGCCCTCCCCCAGCTGCGGTCCATCACTCGTCTCGCGCTTGACAGTAGGACCGAGCTCCTCTCGCACCCGGCAGCAGAACCGACCTCGTCTCGCACCCGGCAATAGGACCGACCTCGTCTCGTGCACGATTTCGTTGGACGGATCGATGGAGGCTAGTTTTGGCCAGCCTATTGGGTCTCGGCACTGGAGGCTGCCCAGGGGTGCGAAAGGTGGGTCCTTCCGCTCGTATCTTTGGTTGGGGTAGCGGCAGGTCTCGGGTGAGGTGGTATGAAGGTCTTGGATGCCGGGGCGGCGGCCTTGGTGGTGGTTCCGCAGTGCTCATGGGCAGAGCCCGTGGCTCGATGCTGCCCGGTGGCCATGATATGTGGGCAGCGTGGTCGCCGGGGTGCGGCGTTCGGTGGTGGTTAGTGTTGGCCCGGGTGAAAACCTGATCTATCCTCAAACGGACCGACGGCGGCGTAGCCCGTTCCCTTCTTGAAGGCGTCGTCGCGGCTTTCATTGGTCGTCGTGTTGCTCCAAGGGAAACTCTAATCCTCGAGTCGGGCAGTGACAGCGCTCTAGTGTCGTAACCTTCCTGAAGGCGCCGCCTTGGAGCACACAGTTCATCCTATGCGGCTTCATCTCTTCGCGGTGACGTGTTCACTGTGGAGGACCCGGTTGCTCTTGTAGTGGTAGGAGTGGTGTTGCAGCGCTCAGCGCCTATGTATCTTGCCTTGGGTGTGTGCGTGTATTGTGGTGACGTACGTTTATAACTGGGTTGTGGATGATCGTTGCTTTATATATATAACAGGACGAAAATCTTTTACGGTAAGTACGGATGTTACACGCCTTCAAGTTACTATAAGTTTTTGTTTGTGGCGAGAAGGTGGATCATGTTTCCCTAAAACTATGGAAGAGCAAATGCTTGAAAGAACCGTTAACTAGAATTCTTTTTTTGTTGAATTGCAGTAGTGAATTACTCTTAAATCGTTATTATCTTCCCCACTTCAATTTCAATGGCATAATAAAATATTATGGCTTTGCACTTAATCCGTGTATAGGTAAACTTTAGGTCCGAATAACATTATTATCCAAAGATCCTCTTTATGTATATATCTTTATGGGGAATCACGCTTTAGTTTTTCAAAGTATTAAATTAATATTTTGATAGAAAAGGAAATTTGCTCTGATAGAGAGTATAACCTCACTATCTTGACCTACCCAAGTGAAACTACGATAAAAGAAAAGCATGGATGAGTCCCGCTTCGGTATAACCCCCCTCACAAAATGTGTAAAGGATAGTATGGACATTTCACAAGTCAGCCTAATTGCCAACTGGGCGCGGCCCGAGTCACATTCAGTATTTATGTAGAAAATAATACCAAATACTCCCTCACAAAATGTATAAAAGATAGTATGGACATTTCACAAGTCAGTCGTACGGATACGAGGCGCTAATTGCCAACTGGGCCGGCCCAAGTCACGTTCAGTATTTATGTAGAAAATAATACTAAATACTACAAAACAAGTGGCCACGAGGACTCGATCTAAGGACCTCATACCATTAGTACGCTCTGCTTGCCATTAGAACGATAGACTACATGCGATAACCTATAGTGCGGATTATATAAGAACAAACAATGACGTACATACATAAAAATATTTCTGGAAAAACAAAAAAATATTCTTGAACAAAATTGTGAACAATTTGGAAAAGTCGAATATTTTTGAAAAAATAAAATTATTTATGAAATCCAAACTTTTCTGAAAAATGCAATAATTTTTGAAATTCCAAAATATTTTTGGAAAAAGTGAAGAATTTTTGGAACCCTAACATTTTTTTATAACTGTGAACAACTTTTGTAATCCTCAACAATTTATAAAAATGCAAACAAAATTTCAAAATTCCATAAATTTTTAGGAAAACATGAAAAAAATTGGTGTTCATCTGAAGATGACCAAAATTTGACCTACGCCAGCGGAGGCCGTTCAGGTAGGAACAAATGGCCTGTCTGGAAGGATGTTTTTTTTACATCCTTCGAATGGACCCAATATTTTTATACGACATTGTATCCACATGAGAAGCACGCACGCCAATTTTTAGTGCATTTCGACACTGTATGCATTTTCTACGATTTTCCAGGCCGAAAAACCCTAAAACGCTGCCCAGACATGACGCAACGTGTGTTTGGTGTCGGATTTTGTTCATTTTTGGCGTGGGTTACCGAGGTAGGGCCCCACACGTGCTGGCAAAAGTTGGGTACATTCCGTGATTTCGCTCAGATACTTCATGTGGAAGGCATGGTTTTCGGTATGGGCGGAAGGGATCCTCGGGTGCATGTCTCTTCTTCACATCCGTTAAAGGGTCTCAAATTTTTTTTCACGGGCTAGAATGACCATGGCAAGCAGGCATGCCAAAATTTGTCGCATTTCGACACTGTATGCATTTTCTGCGATTTTCCGGGCCGAAAACCCCTAAAACACTACCCAAATGTGAAGCAACGTGCGTTCGGTGTCAGATTTCATTCATTTTTTGCGTGGGGTATCGGGGCAGGGCCCCACACGCACTAGCAAAAGTTGGATACTTTCCGGGATTGCACTCATGTACTTCATGTGGAAGGCACGGGATTCAGTATGGGCGGAAGGGATCATCGGGTGCATGTCTCTTCTTCACATCCGTCAAACGGGCTCATATTTTTTTCATGGGCTAGAATGACCATGGCAAGTATGCATGCCAAAAATTGCATCGTTTCGACAATGTGAGCATTTTCTGTAATTTTCTGTGCCGAAACCCCTTGTTAGTAGCCTTTTCCCTACGCCTCAATTTAATAGCCAATTTGTTAGTCAATGCAAATTAATTGCAAGTTGTTAACCAAAAGCTGCGCTCTGATTGGGCCATGGGCCATGCAGCTGTGCTTTGGTCTTGGCAATCCTGTCGGTTGGTCCAATAAATTCGGACCCAGTAATTCTTAAGCTTGCACGCTCTCTAATTTTCACAAGAATGTGTCAGCTCAAGTGGTCAGCCTCGTAGCTTCATGTGCAGGAGGTCTACTGTTTGATTCCTAGTGCCGGATGATAGATTTGTTCTATGATTTTTTACACCCCGCAAACAACACACTTCCCTACAGCCGTGACCAATGGGCCGGCCCAATTGGCGTACGCCGTATACATTTTGGCGGGCGGGCGACGTTCTTTCGGAAAAAGGCCATCCTACCCTTTCTTACTAAGGGGTACGAAGAAATCTGAGTTGTTGATGTGTTTAGGGGGTTGTACCGAAGAAAAAAGTGTTTTCAGTTCCCCGTCTGCTGCCACTGGCTGGGATTTATTTAAGGTTACTTGGGTAGTTGGGTTCCATCAACCTCCATTGCTCACACTTTTAATCAAATGAAAATTCCTTCCCCTGGACCGTGCTTTATGAGGTTGAAGTCTCATGTGCTTGGATCATTTGGAAATAGAGGAATGAGCTGCTTTTTTGGCTAAAGAGATGGCAGTACCCATGCTCCTTACACCGAAGACTGACGATGCTAGTGTCAAAAGGTTAGAGACACCACTGGGTTGAGATAAGGAACGGCTCAGATTTAACTCCGTCCAGTTAAGGATGGGATTAATCAGTCGACAATTAAAGCAGGGTGCCATTTACTTTCGCTATACTTACGTAGCTCAAGGTAACCGATCCCCTATCCGGCGTTATAAGAGTAAAACATCGATTTTACTTCTTTAACACGCACCTAACCGATCCAAAAACAGTTAGTGGAGGAAAAATTATCCTCCAGCGCCTCACAATCATATAAATATACTTCGTCTCGAGGCGGCCGAGGATATTTTTTCTTCACACATTTTACTCTCCCTTGCTCTAGCGCTCCCCTGCTCTAGTGCACCGCGCCGGTCGCCACTCTGGCGCCGGCGGCCACCTCCCGCCGTTCTCCACTCCGGAGGTGGCGGCAACCTCTCCCTCTGCGGCGCTATGGCTCCAGGGTCTCGTTGTCGGGCTCCATCTCCTCCGTGTCCTCTCCCCCCGCCTTCTCCGTCTCCTGTGGCACGGCGAGATCCCACGCCCCCTCCGCGTGCCAGTCCTTCTGCTCCGGCTCCGGCGCAGCCGCGGCCTCAGCTGCGCTCCATCGTCGTGCCACCGGTCCTGGGCACGGCCTTCGGCCCTATCGTCCAGGGGGGGGGGGGGAGGGGGGAGGGGTGGTCCGTCGCGCACGCCGGCGCCGCTGCGGGTTGGGGATGGCTGGTAGACCAAGTCGAGCCGTCCTCCTCGGGTTTTGCAGCGCCCTCGGCGTCGTGCTCCCGCGGGTCGGCCCCGCGTGCCGCCGGCTGCTCGCCCGCCGCCGTCTTCGCGCCTGCCGGCGGAGCTGCATGGATGCTGCTACAATTGCGGGAGCGACGGGCACATCTCGGTGGACCGCACCAACCCGGCGTTCTGCGTTCGGTGTGCTGGTGCGGGGCACATCTCTCCTGGATGCACCAGGCCGCGTAGTCCGTCTCCGGTGGAACAATCTGCACGCCCGCCTCCTGCTTTGCGTCGTCCGGTGGAGGCGCCCGTTCCTGCGTCGCCGCGGCGCTCTGCATCTCTCCTGCCGCCTCCGCCACCAGGCCCCCTGCCGCCCGACGCGGTCAGGCTCTGGACTGAGGTGGTGAGGGCGCCGTCCCGGGACGTGTGGGTTGCTGCCGGCCCAGAGTTCTCGGTGCCGTTCGGTCCATTGGAGTCTGCGCCACCCGGGGTGGCCGTCGTTTAGGATGCGTCGGTGGAAGTTTGCTTCTTGGAGGCGGGTGACGACACTTGGCGGATGGAGGCTGAGCTTGCCCGGGCGGTGCTTGTCACGGTCACCGGCAACAGGCCCTCGGTGGATTTGGCCTTTGCGGCAGAGGCGCTGCACGCGACGTTCGGCATTGGTCCGACGGATATGTCGATCCGTGCCTTCTTCCCCAACGATTTCCTTGTCCTATGCCGCAATGGGGAGGTTCGGGACCAGATGGTGCACGCAAGCCGCGCTAGCTCGTCCTGGTTTGAGCTCAACCTCCGGCTGTGGAATAGGCAAGCGCAGGCGACGGCGGCTTCGCTCCCCTACTTGGTTCCTATCTCATTAAGGGGAGTGCCTGCGCATGCGTGGAACCAGAGGACGACGAGTGTGATTCTTCGTGATCTCAGCTATGTTGTGGGGGTGGATGATTCCACGGCTCGCCGGCTCGATATGGCAGATTTCCGGCTGTGGCTGCGCACGGATCGGCCTCACCAGATTCCCCGTCGCCGGTTGCTGTACATCGATGAGCCCCGGCGAAACCTCTGGGCCGAAGAGGAGGGCCGATGTTCTTCTGTTGGCCGGCGTGCCAGCACGCTCTGGTATCCGATCGATATCCGGGTTCTGGAGGAGCCGCGAATGGTGGATGGGGAGGATGATGGTGGTCGGCGCCCCCCCTCCGCCGCTGCCGTCGTCGCCACCTTTTGGGAGTGACGATCTGGTGAGAGGGCTGCCGAGGAGGGAGGCCCGCAACCTGCGGTGCCTGTGGCTTCGGCCAGTACAGTGGAGTCGTCGACGGCAGCGCGCGGCGTTCAGGCTGGCGCGGTTTCGGCAGGTAGCGGCTCGGTCAGCGACAGCTGCATGGCGATCGTCACTGGATCGCTTTGCGCTGATCCTGTGGGTCCGCAGGCTGGCGGTCCTGGTGACCAGCCAATGGTGGAGGCCGACATGTCTGTGCAGGTGGGGTTAGGTCAAAAGGAAGGATCGGCGGGCTTTTGTGCTGCGTTGGTGCGGAGGACAGAGGTGCGGGTTTCCATTGTCTCGCCCGCCTCGGTCCAGCTGTCCAGGTGGGCGCGGGCGGACAAAGATGCGCACGAGCCCGAGGTGGATAGGCTCTCGGATCTGGAGCTGGTTGGCGCTCTGCATGGGAAGGGATCCGTCCAAATTGGAGCGTACCTTATTCCCTTGTGGGGCCCGCTGCATGATGGGGACGCCTCCTCATGTGGGGACAGATGGGATGGTCTGGACTCGTTGTTCGAGGAGGATTCGGCCAGTGGAGGATTGCGGATGCTGCATGGACAGGTGGAGGTTGGTGATACGTTCTGTGTGAGCCTATCAGAGGAGGGCTGCGCGCATGCGCCTGATACGTCTCCAACGTATCTACTTTTCCAAACACTTTTGCCCTTGTTTTGGACTCTAACTTGCATGATTTGAATGAAACTAACCCGGACTGACGCTGTTTTCAACAGAACTGCCATGATGTTGTTTTATGTGTAGAAAAGAAAAGTTCTCGGAAGGTCCTGGAAATCCACGGAGGCACTTTTCAGAATTAATAAGAATTTTTGGCGAAAGAATCAAGGCCAGGGGGCCCACGGGCTGTCCACGAGACAGGGGGGCGCCCCCCCCTAGGGCGCGCCCTCCTATCTCGTGGGCCCCCTGGACCTCCTCCGACCTCAACTCAAACTCCATATATACCGTCTCGGGGAGAAAAAAAATCAAGGAGAAAGTTTCATCGCGTTTCACGACACGGAGCCGCCGCCAAGCCCTAATCTCTCTCGGGAGGGCTGATCTGGAGTCCGTTCGGGGCTCCGGAGAGGGGGATTCGTCGTCGTCGTCATCACCAACCATCCTCCATCACCAATTTCATGATGCTCACCGCCATGCGTGAGTAATTCCATCGTAGGCTTGCTGGACGGTGATGGGTTGGATGAGATTTACCATGAAATCAAGTTAGTTTTGTTGTGATCCCTAGTATCCACTATGTTCTGAGATTGATGTTGCTATGACTTTGCTATGCTTAATGCTTGTCACTAGGGCCCGAGTGCCATGATTTCAGATCTGAACCTATTATGTTTTCATGAATATATGTGTGTTCTTGATCCTATCTTGCAAGTCTATAGTCACCTATTATGTGTTATGATCCGACAACCCCGAAGTGACAATAATCGGGATACTTCTCGGTGATGACCATAGTTTGAGGAGTTCATGTATTCACTATGTGTTAATTCTTTGTTCCGGTTCTCTATTAAAAGGAGGCCTTAATATCCCTTAGTTTCCATAAGGACCCCGTTGAACACGGGAGGGTAGGACAAAAGATGTCATACAAGTTCTTTTCCATAAGCACGTATGACTATTTACGGAATACATGCCTACATTACATTGATGAATTGGAGCTAGTTCTATATCACCCTATGTTATAACTGTTGCATGAGGAATCGCATCCGGCATAATTATCCATCATTGATCCATTGCCTACGAGCTTTTCACATATTGTTCTTTGCTTATTTACTTTTCCGTTGCTACTGTTACAACTACTACAAAAACCCATAAACATTTATCTTTACTTTTGCTATCATTACTATTATTATCATACCACTTTTGCTACTAAATACTTTGCTACAGATACTAAGTTATCCAGGTGTGGTTGAATTGACAACTCAACTGCTAATACTCAAGAATATTCTTTGGCTCCCCTTGTGTTGAATCAATAAATTTGGGTTGAATACTCTACCCTCGAAAGCTGTTGCGATCCCCTATACTTGTGCGTTATCAGCGCCATGCACTCCTTCCTCGACGTCGCTACAATCGGAGTGACAAATCCTAATCTCAAAATACGCCAACTCAACATGTACCTTTTGAGACACCTATAGAGATCCTTTATGATCACCCAGTTACGTTGTGACGTTTGGTAGCACACAAAGTGTTCCTCCGGTAAACGGGAGTTGCATAATCTCATAGTCATAGGAACATGTATAAGTCATGAAGAAAGCAATAGCAACATACTAAACGATCAAGTGCTAAGCTAACGAAATGGGTCAAGTCAATCACATCATTCTCCTAATGATGTGATCTCGTTAATCAAATGACGACTCATGTCTATGGTTAGGAAACTTAACCATCTTTGATTAACGAGCTGGTCAAGTAGAGGCATACTAGTGACACTATGTTTGTCTATGTATTCGCACATGCATTATGTTTCCGGTTAATACAATTCTAGCATGAATAATAAACATTTATCATGAAATAAGGAAATAAATAATAACTTTATTATTTACTCTAGGGCATATTTCCTTCAGCTACGTACGGTGGGGCTGGTGCGTCCAGGGGATGTGGCTGAGCATCTCAGCCCTGTACAAACCGTGGTCACACCGCAGCGGGCTGATGGGGAGGGCCCCTTGCTACAGGACATTGATGCAATGTGGGAGCATATGTGCCGGTCCATAACGCCAATTTTGCCGCGCCCGCCAAGTCCTGCAGGGGGGATACAAGCCCGAAACCCAAGAAAGAAGCAGAGGGTGGATGTCACTCCAAGGAGGAGTGTGCGTTTGGCAAAGATGGGAGCCTCCAAGCCGCAACAAGTTCTCATTAGAAGATTATGTTTTGCGCATGAAGGGGAGGTAATCTCGGAGGAGGCACTAAAGATGTACGTGGACCTGTTTTCTCGGCCACTCTTGGATGCCCACATTGCGGCAATACTTGCCTTGTTTGGGTGGGAGTCGCCGACAATGCCGCTGGCGAGTGCGGTGGTGCACTAGTCGTTTGGCTGGTGGTCACGGTTGGATCTGATCATGAATGCGCAACCATTGAGGATGATCGTGTGGAATGTCCGTGGGCTTAATGCTCCGTCCCGCAGGAATGCAGTTTTTCAGGTGGTTAACTCGGCAGGACCGGCTATTGTGTGCCTCCAAGAAACAAAACTGCAAGATGTCTCCATGAACATTGTGCGCCAGTGCCTTGGCGCTAAATATGAAAAAAAAATTACTTGCCGGCAGTGGGTACACGAGGTGGGATCTTGGTGGCCTTGGATGCCGCGGTTACGCGATTATCGAATATGCACTACACGGATCATACGTTAACAACGCTTGTGATGTGCCCGGAGGATGAGCGGCCATGGTGGCTCACATGTGTCTATGGGCCACAAGACGAGGTGGACAAAGTGGTTTTCTTGCAAGATCTTGTGGACATTCGGGACCTACACGCTGGACCCTGGTTGGTAGCAGGAGACTTCAACCTAATTGCCAGGGAGAAGGACAAAAGTAATGCGTTGATCAATCGTAGGATGATGGGCAGGTTCAGAGCAAAGTGGAACTTGCTTGAGCTGAAGGAGCTCTATCTGAATGGGAGACGCTATACGTGGTCGAATGAGAGGCAGATGGCTACTTTGGAGAATATTGACCATGTGTTCGTGTCAAACGAGTGGGATGAGGCGTACTCAACGTGTTTCCTCTCAGCTCTGGGTACTGCGGTCTCCGATAATTGCCCGTTAATGTTGGATATGAATGTCTCCATCTGCACAAAGAAGAGGTTCAAGTTTGAGGCCTTCTGGACTCATGCGGAGGTTTTATTTCGATGTGGTCAAGATGTTGGAAATATGCCCTAGAGGCAATAATAAAAGGATTATTATTATATTTCCTTGTTCATGATAATTGTCTTTATTCATGCTATAATTGTATTATCCAGAAATCGTAATACACGTGTGAATACATAGACCATAATATGTCCCTAGTAAGCCTCTAGTTGACTAGCTCGTTAATCAACAGATAGTCATGGTTTCCTGACTATGGACATTAGATGTCGTTGATAATGGGATCACATCATTAGGAGAATGATATGATGGACAAGACCCAATTCTAAGCATAGCACAAGATCGTGTAGTTCGTTTTGCTAGAGCTTTTCCAATGTCAAGTATCTTTTCCTTAGACCATGAGATCGTGTAACTCCTGGATACTGTAGGAGTGCTTTGGGTGTACCAAACGTCACAACGTAACTAGGTGACTATAAAGGTGCACTACAGGTATCTCCGAAAGTGTCTGTTGGGTTGACACGGATCGAGACTGGGATTTGTCGCTCCGTATGACGGAGAGGTATCTCTGGGCCCACTCGGTAATGCATCATCATGAGCTCAAAGTGACCAAGTGTCTGGTCACGGGATCATGCATTACGGTACGAGTAAAGTGACTTGCCGGTAACGAGACTGAACGAGGTATTGGGATACCGACGATCGAGTCTCGGGCAAGTAACGTACCGATTGACAAAGGGAATTGTATACGGGGTTGATTGAATCCTCGACATCGTGATTCATCCGATGAGATCATCGAGGAGCATGTGGGGGCCAACATGGGTATCCAGATCCCGCTGTTGGTTATTGACCGGAGAGCCGTCTCGGTCATGTCTACGTGTCTCCCGAACCCGTAGGGTCTACACACTTAAGGTTCGGTGACGCTAGGGTTGTAGAGATATGAGTATGCAGCAAACCAAAAGTTGTTCGGAGTCCCGGATGAGATCTCGGACGTCACGAGGAGTTCCGGAATGGTCTGGAGGTAAAGAATACTATATAGGAAGTGTAGTTTCGGCCATCGGGAGAGTTTCGGGGGTCACCGGTATTGTACCGGAACCACCGGAAGGGTCCCGGGGGTCCACCGGGTGGGGCCACCTATCCCGGAGGGCCCCGTGGGCTGAAGTGGGGAGGGGACCAGCCCCTGGTCGGCTGGTGCGCCCCCCCTGGGCCCCCCTCTGCGCCTAGGGTTGGGAATCCTAGGGGAGGGGGCGCCTCCACTTGCCTTGGGGGGCACTCCACCCCCATTGGCCGCCGCCCCCCTAGAGATCCCATCTCTAGGGCCGCCCCCCCTGGGGGCCTATATAAAGGAGGGGGGAGGGAGGGCAGCCGCACCCTGAAGTCTTGGCGCCTCCCTCTCCCCTGCTACACCTCTCCCTCTCGCAGAAGCTCGGCGAAGCTCTGCCGGAACTCTGCTGCATCCACCACCACGCCGTCGTGTTGCTGGATCTTCATCAACCTCTCCTTCCCCCTTGCTGGATCAAGAAGGAGGAGACGTCATCCGCTCCGTACGTGTGTTGAACGCGGAGGTGCTGTCCGTTCGGCACTTGGTCATCGATGATTTGGATCACGACGAGTACGACTCCCTCAACCCCGTTCTCTTGAACGCTTCCGCTCGCGATCTACAAGGGTATGTAGATGCACTCCTATCACTCGTTGCTAGATGGACTCATAGATGGATCTTGGTGAAGTCATAGGAAAATTTTTATTTTCTGCAACGTTCCCCAACAGTGGCATCATGAGCTAGGTCTATGCGTAGTTCTCTATTGCACGAGTAGAACACAAATTTGTTGTGGGCGTAGATGTTGTCAACTTTCTTGCCGCTACTAGTCTTATTTTGCTTCAGCGGTATTGTGGGATGAAGCGGCCCGGACCGACCTTACACGTACGCTTACGTGAGACAGGTTCCACCGACTGACATGCACTAGTTGCATAAGGTGGCTAGCGGGTGTCTGTCTCTCCCACTTTAGTTGGAGCGGATTCGATGAAAAGGGTCCTTATGAAGGGTAAATAGAAGTTGACAAATCACGTTGTGGCTTTTTCGTAGGTAAGAAAACGTTCTTGCTAGAACCCTATTGCAGCCACGTAAAAGATGCAACAACAATTAGAGGACGTCTAACTTGTTTTTGCAGCAATTGCCTTGTGATGTGATATGGCCAAAAGTTGTGATGACTGATGAATGATATATTGTGATGTATGAGATCATGTTCTTGTAATAGGAATCACGACTTGCATGTCGATGAGTATGACAACCGGCAGGAGCCATAGGAGTTGTCTTAATTATTGTATGACCTGTGTGTCAATGATTTAACGCCATGGAATTACTTTACTTTATTGCTAAAATGTTAGCCATAGTAGTAGAAGTAATAGTTGGCGAGAAACTTCATGGAGACACGATGATGGAGATCATGATGATGGAGATCATGGTGTCATGCCGGTGACGAAGATGATCATGGAGCCCCGAAGATGGAGATCAAAGGAGCTATATGATATTGGCCATATCATGTCACCACTATATAATTGCATGTGATGTTTATTATGTTTATGCATCTTGTTTACTTAGAACGACGGTAGTAAATAAGATGATCCCTTATAATAATTTCAAGAAAGTGTTCTCCCCTAACTGTGCGCCGTTGCTAAAGTTCGTCGTTTCGAAGCACCACGTGATGATTGGGTGTGATAGATTCTTACGTTCACATACAACGGGTGTAAGACAGTTTTACACATGCAAAAACACTTAGGGTTAACTTGATGAGCCTAGCATGTACAGACATGGCCTCGGAACACAGAGACCGAAAGGTCGAACATGAGTCGTATGGAAGATACGATCAACATGGAGATGTTCACCGATGATGACTAGTCCGTCTCATGTGATGATCGGACATGGCCTAGTCGACTCGGATCATGTAACACTTAGATGACTAGAGGGATGTCTAATCTGAGTGGGAGTTCATTAAAATAATTTGATTAGATGAACTTAATTATCATGAACTTAGTCTAAAACCTTTGCAAATATGTCTTGTAGATCAAATGGCCAATGCTCATGTCAACATGAACTTCAATGCGTTCCTAGAGAAAACCAAGCTAAAAGATGATGGCAGCAACTATACGGACTGGGTCCGGAACCTGAGGATCATCCTCATAGCTGCCAAGAAAGCATATGTCCTAGAAGGACCGCTAGGTGAAGCACCCATCCCAGAGAACCAAGACGTTATGAACACTTGGCAGTCACGTGCTGATGATTACTCCCTCATTCAGTGCGGCATGCTTTACCGCCTAGAACCGGGGCTCCAAAAGCGTTTTGAGCAACATGGAGCATATGAGATGTTCGAGGAGCTGAAAATGGTTTTCCAAGCTCATGCCCGGGTCGAGAGATATGAAGTCTCCAACAAGTTCTATAGTTGTAAGATGGAGGAAAATAGTTCTGTCAGTGAGCACATACTCAAAATGTCTGGGTTGCACAACCGCCTGTCCCAGCTGGACATTAACCTCCCGGACGAGGCGGTCATTGACAGAATCTTTCAGTCGCTCCCACCGAGCTACAAGAGCTTTGTGATGAACTACAATATGCAGGGGATGGTGAAAACTATTCCTGAAGTATTTTCAATGCTGAAGTCGGCAGAGGTAGAAATCAAGAAAGAACATCAAGTGTTGATGGTCAATAAAACCACCAAGTTCAAGAAGGGCAAGGATAAGAAGAACTTCAAGAAGGACGGCAAGGATGTTGCCGCGCCCGGTAAGCCAGTTGCCGGGAAGAAGTCAAAGAATGGACCCAAGCCTGAGACTAAGTGCTTTTATTGCAAGGGGAAGGGTCACTGGAAGCGGAACTGTCCCAAATACTTAGCAGACAAGAAGGCCGACAACACTAAAGGTATATGTGATATACATGTAATTGATGTGTACCTTACCAGTACTCGTAGTAACTCCTGGGTATTTGATACCGGTGCCGTTGCTCATATTTGTAATTCACAGCAGGAGCTGCGGAATAAGCGGAGACTGGCGAAGGACGAGGTGACGATGCGCGTCGGGAATGGTTCCAAGGTCGATGTGATCGCCGTCGGCACGCTACCTCTACATTTACCTACGGGATTAGTTTTAAACCTCAATAATTGTTATTTAGTGCCAAGTTTAAGCATGAACATTGTATCTGGATCTCGTTTGATACGAGATGGCTACTCATTTAAATCCGAGAATAATGGTTGTTCTATTTATATGAGAGATATGTTTTATGGTCATGCCCTGATGGTCAATGGTTTATTCTTAATGAATCTCGAACGTAATGTTACACATATTCATAGTGTGAATACCAAAAGATGTAAAGTTGATAACGATAGTCCCACATACTTGTGGCACTGCCGCCTTGGTCACATTGGTGTCAAGCGCATGAAGAAGCTCCATGCTGATGGACTTTTAGAGTCTCTCGATTATGAATCATTTGACACATGTGAACCATGCCTCATGGGAAAAATGACCAAGACTCCATTCTCCGGAACAATGGAGCGAGCAACCAACTTATTGGAAATCATACATACCGATGTGTGCGGTCCAATGAGCGTTGAGGCTCGCGGAGAATATCGTTATGTTCTCACTCTCACTGACGACTTGAGTAGATATGGGTATGTCTACTTAATGAAACACAAGTCTGAGACCTTTGAAAAGTTCAAGGAATTTCAGAATGAGGTAGAGAATCAACGTGACCGAAAGATAAAGTTCCTACGATCAGATCGTGGAGGAGAATATTTAAGTCACGAATTTGGTACGCACTTAAGGAAATGTGGAATCATTTCACAACTCACGCCGCCTGGAACACCTCAGTGTAACGGTGTGTCCGAACATCGTAATCGCACTCTATTGGATATGGTGCAGTCTATGATGTCTCTTACCGATTTACCGCTATCATTTTGGGGATACGCTCTAGAGACAGCTACATTCACTTTAAACAGGGCTCCATCTAAATCCGTTGAGACGACACCGTATGAATTATGGTTTGGGAAGAAACCTAAGTTGTCGTTTCTAAAAGTTTGGGGATGCGATGCTTATGTCAAGAAACTTCAACCTGAAAAGCTCGAACCCAAGTTGGAAAAATGCGTCTTCATAGGATACCCTAAGGAAACCATTGGGTATACCTTCTACTTAAGATCCGAGGGCAAGATCTTTGTTGCCAAGAACGGATCCTTTCTGGAAAAAGAGTTTCTCTCGAAAGAAGTAAGTGGGAGGAAAGTAGAACTCGATGAAGTACTACCTCTTGAACCAGAAAGTAGTGCAGCTCAGGAAAATGTTCCTGTGGTGCCTACACCAACTGGAGAGGAAATTAATGATCAAGGTACTTCGGATCAAGTTGCTACTGAACTTCGTAGGTCCACAAGGACACGTTCCACACCAGAGTGGTATGGCAACCCTGTCCTGGAAATAATGTTGTTAGACAACGGTGAACCTTCAAACTATGAAGAAGCAATGGCCGGCCCAGATTCCAACAAATGGCTTGAAGCCATGCAATCCGAGATAGAATCCATGTACGGAAACAAAGTATGGACTTTGACAGACTTGCCCGATGATCGGCGAGCGATAGAAAACAAATGAATCTTTAAGAAGAAGACGGACGCGGATGGTAATGTTACCATCTATAAAGCTCAACTTGTCACTAAGGGTTATCGGCAAGTTCAAGGGGTTGACTACGATGAGACTTTCTCTCCCGTAGCGAAGCTGAAGTCCGTCCGAATCATGTTAGCAATTGCCGCATACTATGATTATGAGATATGGCAGATGGACGTCAAAACGGCATTCCTTAACGGCTATCTTAAGGAAGAACTGTATATGATGCAGCCGGAAGGTTTTGTCGATCCTAAGAATGCTAACAAAGTATGCAAGCTCCAGCGATCCATTTATGGGCTGGTGCAAGCATCTCGGAGTTGGAACATTCGCTTTGATGAGATGATCAAAGCGTTTGGGTTTATGCAGACTTATGGAGAAGTCTGCGTTTACAAGAAAGTGAGTGGGAGCTCTGTATCATTTCTCATATTATATGTAGATGACATACTCTTGATGGGAAATGATATAGAACTTTTGGACAACATTAAGGCCTACTTGAATAAGTGTTTTTCAATGAAGGACCTTGGAGAAGCTGCTTACATATTAGGCATCAAGATCTATAGGGATAGATCGAGACGCCTCATAGGTCTTTCACAAAGCACATACCTTGATAAGATTTTGAAGAAGTTCAAAATGGATCAGTCCAAGAAAGGGTTCTTGCCTGTATTGCAAGGTGTGAGATTGAGCTCGGCTCAATGCCCGACCATGGCAAAAGATAAAGAAGAGATGAGTGTCATCCCCTATGCTTCAGCCATAGGATCTATTATGTATGTCATGCTGTGTACCAGACCTGATGTAAACCTTGCCGTAAGTTTGGTAGGTAGGTACCAAAGTAATCCCGGCAAGGAACACTGGACAGCGGTCAAGAATATCCTGAAGTACCTGAAAAGGACAAAGGACATGTTTCTCATTTATGGAGGTGACGAAGAGCTCGTCGTAAAGGGTTACGTCGACGCTAGCTTCGACACAGATCTGGATGACTCTGAGTCACAAACCGGATACGTGTATATGTTGAATGGTGGAGCAGTAAGCTGGTGCAGCTGCAAGCAGAGCGTCGTGGCGGGATCTACATGTGAAGCGGAGTACATGGCAGCCTCGGAGGCAGCGCATGAAGCAATTTGGGTGAAGGAGTTCATCACCGACCTAGGAGTCATACCCAATGCATCAGGGCCGATCAAACTCTTCTGTGACAACACTGGAGATATTGCCCTTGCCAAGGAGCCCAGGTTTCACAAGAAGACCAGGCACATCAAGCATCGTTTCAACTCCATCCGTGAAAATGTTCAAGATGGAGACATAGATATTTGCAAAGTACATACGGATCTGAATGTCGCAGATCCGTTAACTAAACCTCTTTCGCGAGCAAAACATGATCAACACCAGAACTCTATGGGTGTTCAATTCATCACAATGTAACTAGATTATTGACTCTAGTGCAAGTGGGAGACTGTTGGAAATATGCCCTAGAGGCAATAATAAAAGGATTATTATTATATTTCCTTGTTCATGATAATTGTCTTTATTCATGCTATAATTGTATTATCCAGAAATCGTAATACACGTGTGAATACATAGACCATAATATGTCCCTATTAAGCCTCTAGTTGACTAGCTCGTTAATCAACAGATAGTCATGGTTTCCTGACTATGGACATTAGATGTCGTTGATAACGGGATCACATCATTAGGAGAATGATGTGATGGACAAGACCCAATTCTAAGCATAGCACAAGATCGTGTAGTTCGTTTTGCTAGAGCTTTTCCAATGTCAAGTATCTTTTCCTTAGACCATGAGATCGTGTAACTCCCGGATACCGTAGGAGTGCTTTGGGTGTACCAAACGTCACAACGTAACTGGGTGACTATAAAGGTGCACTACAGGTATCTCCGAAAGTGTCTGTTGGGTTGACACGGATCGAGACTGGGATTTGTCACCCCGTATGACGGAGAGGTATCTCTAGGCCCACTCGGTAATGCATCATCATAATGAGCTCAAAGTGACCAAGTGTCTGGTCACGGGATCATGCATTATGGTACGAGTAAAGTGACTTGCCGGTAACGAGACTGAACGAGGTATTGGGATACCGACGATCGAGTCTCGGGCAAGTAACGTACCGATTGACAAAGGGAATTGTATACGGGGTTGATTGAATCCTCGACATCGTGGTTCATACGATGAGATCATCGAGGAGCATGTGGGGGCAAACATGGGTATCCAGATCCCGCTGTTGGTTATTGACCGGAGAGCCGTCTCGGTCATGTCTACGTGTCTCCCGAACCCGTAGGGTCTACACACTTAAGGTTTGGTGACGCTAGGGTTGTAGAGATATGAGTATGCAGCAAACCGAAAGTTGTTCGGAGTCCCGGATGAGATCCCGGACATCACGAGGAGTTCCGGAATGGTCCGGAGGTAAAGAATAATATATAGGAAGTGCAGTTTCGGCCATCGGGAGAGTTTCGGGGGTCACCGGTATTGTACTGGGACCACCGGAAGGGTCCCGGGGTTCCACCGGGTGGGGCCACCTATCCCGGAGGGCCCCTGGGCTGAAGTGGAGAGGGGACCAGCCCCTGGTGGGCTGGTGCGCCCCCCTGGTCCCCCCTCTGCGCGTAGGGTTGGGAACCCTAGGGGAGGGGGCGCCTCCACTTGCCTTGGGGGGCACTCCACCCCCCTTGGCCGCCGCCCCCCTAGAGATCCCATCTCTAGGGCCGGCGCCCCCCTGGGGGCCTATATAAAGGAGGGGGGAGGGAGGGCAGCCGCACCCTGAAGTCTTGGCGCCTCCCTCTCCCATGCTACACCTCTCCCTCTCACAGAAGCTCGTTGAAGCTCTGCCAGAACTCTGCTGCATCCACCACCACGCCGTCGTGCTGCTGGATCTTCATCAACCTCTCCTTCCCCCTTGCTGGATCAAGAAGGAGGAGACGTCATCCGCTCCGTACGTGTGTTGAACGCGGAGGTGCTGTCCGTTCGGCATTTGGTCATCGGTGATTTGGATCACGACGAGTACGACTCCCTCAACCCCGTTCTCTTGAACGCTTCCGCTCGCGATCTACAAGGGTATGTAGATGCACTCCTATCACTTGTTGCTAGATGAACTCATAGATGGATCTTGGTGAAACCGTAGGAAATTTTTTATTTTCTGTAACGTTCCCCAACACAAAATGGCTTGGACCATGACTCCGGCGGCCTCTAATGACTACCTCACTTTACAAAGCAAGCTAAGGGCTACGACAAGGAGTCTACAAAAGTGGAGTGATCGTTGGATCGGCAACGTGAAGCTTCAAATTGCCATTGCTATCGAGGTCATTAAGCAGCTGGATATTGCTATGGAGGCAAGGACGCTATCGGATGCAGAGAGAGAATTGCGCAAGTGTTTAAAGAGGAAGCTCTTGGGTTTGAGCTCGTTGGAGCGAACAATTCCTAGGTAGAGATCTAGAATGTTGCAACTGTGTAAGGGCGACAGGAACATGAGGTTGTTCCATCAACAAGCAGGTCATAGGCAAAGAAAGAATGTATTGAGGACGGTCAAGTACAATGATCATTTGTACTCCGGCCAGGATGAGGTGGCTTCGGCAGTGGATGCTTATTTTGGCGCGACATTTCGGGGTGCATGCCCTCGTGGATATGCGCTCAACCTGGATGAGCTGGGCCTTCCACGCCTAAACCTGGCGCATCTTGAGCGGCCGTTTACGGAGGAGGAGGTTGAAGGATTGATCAAGTTGATGCCTCGGGATAAAGCGCCGGGTCCGGATGGTTTTACGGGCAGATTCTATGCGACTTGCTGGAGTATAATCAAGGAGGATTTCATGAGAGTGATGGGCTGCTTCTACAATGGTGACATGAGGGGTTTGGCGGCCATCAACAAGTCCTTGGTCTCTCTTTTACCCAAGAAGGACGGTGCCCTGGAGGTGTGTGACTTCAGACCCATCAACCTTGTGCATGGGGCTGTGAAGATTTTCGAGAAGGTGCTTGCGTGTAGACTCGTGGAAGATCTACCTAAACTGGTTGGTAATCACCAAAGTGCGTTCGTCAAGGGCAGATCTTTGCATGACAATTTCATGCTTGTGCAAAGCACGGCAAGACGGCTTCATGCTCGGAAGAACTCGGCGATTTTGCTTAAGCTAGACATCTCGAAAGCTTTTGACTCGGTGCAATGGCCCTTCTTGGTTGAGGTGTTGCAACATATGGGATTCGGGCCAAGGTGGAGGTCTTGGATTTGTGGAATACTTTCAACCTCTACCACAAAAGTGATGGTCAATGGTGCACCGGGAGACACGATCTACAACTGCAAAGGGCCACGGCAAGGGGATCCTATCTCCCCAATGCTTTTCATCCTAACTATGGAGCCGATGCAAAGGATGATGCAGCTAGCAGTGACTCGAGGGGTGATGGAACCGTTGGCGCATGTGGGCATGGAGAAGCGACTATCATTCTTTGCGGATGACGTTGTTTTATTTGTCAAACCAAATAAGGTGGATCTTGCGGCGTGCAAGTGTATATTGGAGCTCTTCGGCGAAGCATCGGGACTGAGGATCAACATGCAAAAATCGGCAGCTATTCCTATTAGATGCTCGGAGGAACAAATCACCATGGCATGTGCCGAGCTCCAATGCCCCTTGGGATCCTTCCTGATCAAGTATTTGGGGCTGCCACTCTCATTAAGGAGGCCATCGACGACGCAGTTGAAGTATTTGGTGGATCAAATGGCTAATAAGCTTCCAAAATGGAAAGCATTGCTTATGCTAAAAAGTGGCAGACTAACCTTGGTCCAATCAGTGCTTTGTGCCATCTCGATCCATGCAATGATGGCGTTGAATCTACCGTTGAAAACAATTACTGCAATGAAGAAGATTTGTAGAGATTTCTTGTGGTGTAGACGCGCGGAGGCTAATGGTGCCAATTGTGCAGTGGCTTGGGACGTGTTGTGCGCACCGAAGTGGGCAGGTGGCCTTGGCTTGCCAAACTTGCGTTGGATGAACATAGCAATGCAAGCGAGATGGCCGTGGCTTGCGAGGACTGATGAGACGAGGCCATGGAGAGAGTTCAAGATCAAGGTACCGAAGGAGTCATTGGGGCTTTGTATGGTGGCTATGAGGAGTGTGGCTAATTCTGGGCTCACGACACGTTTTTGGGAGGACCGCTGGCTTGATGGTAGCAGGATTCAGGAGGTTGCACCACTCCTCTACAGCTTGGTTCCTAAGCGCATTAGGGAATCCCAGTTAGTTGGACCGGCGGTGGAGAATGGGAGTTGGGCATTGGACGTGGGTCTGGACATAGGACCGGCCATGCTGCACGAGTTCTTTTTGATATGGCAATGAGTCTCAGCTTGGGAGCCCATGGTGGATGTGCCTGACAAGGTGGTTTGGAGGCCACCGGACAGTTCTCCATGAAATCTGCTTATGCGGCTGGCTTTTGGGGTCGAGAAGGAAGCGTGACGGCGGATCTAACTTGGAAATCATGTGCACCCTCATGGTGTAGGTTCTTCACGTGGTTAGCCCTCAGGGACCGATGTTGGACGTCGGACCGACTAGCGAGGCGAGGGTTGCCACACCAAGACGCGTGCCCGTTTTGCGACCAGGAGGAGGAAACCATTAACCACATTTTACTCACTTGTGTTTTCGCTAGGACTGCTTGGGCAAGGATCTGCGAGGCCTTGGGCAAGCCGGATTGGACTCCCACTCAACAGGACAAGTTGGCGGAATGGGCTGTGGCCAAGCAAGGTTTAGAAGGCATGAGCATCAAGGACCTTAGAACTATTATTGCGCTAGTCTGGTGGGAGTTGTGGAAGCATAGGAATGGTATTATCTTTGAGGGGGCGCGCCCTTGCTTGGAGTATCTACTAGGGAGAGTGATGCAAGAGGGCCAACTGTGGGCATCGGCCGGGCTAATGAAAGGGAATGTGACTCCCTTCTTTAGTAGGGTGGAGAGGTGGGAGACTAGTGAGGAGTAATATGTACTAACAAACCATGTAATTGTGGTGGAGGCTTTCTTTGCCTTTCTTCTTTAATATATGATATGCACACTCGTGCATATTCGAGAAAAAAAATTTCTTTACGCAGAGGCCTCGTTGTGGCCGGCCGGCGACTCAGCTGAAGCTCCCTTGGCCTCGCCGGTGACCTCGGCCTTGCCAGCGACCCCTGCCCATACTAATACCTGGTATGGCCACTGCTCAAGAGGAGGTTGGCCGGCTCGAGGAGCCGCCGTCGACCAGCTCGAGGAGCAGCCGCATGGCCAGCGACGGCGTCATGTGGTTCACCCGACGGCGACCCATTCATGAATAAAGAGTCACAGGGCATGGCGTGATACCGCCCCCAATCGACGAGCCTTTATTGTTCACCTCCAGGACCTTCATCTTCTTGAAGCTGCACAGCTCCACCACAGCTTCCACGATGCCTTCGTCGGCGGACGAGAACGGCCGGCCCATGAACTCTGCCAGCCTCCTCACGTGCTTGCCCGTGTCCTGCAGTAGGTCCTCGTACTTGAGGAAGAGCACCATGTCGGGACGCACCAGGCTCACGTGCCAGTAGATGAGCACATGGTCCCATATCAGGCTGACGGCCACGGCGCCGTCACAGACGTGCTCGAACAGCTCTGTGAACGGGAGGTCGGGCTCGCGACGCCGGAGGAAGTGCCACAGCGAGACAACCATGTCCTTGGGGTGTCAGAACCCCGACTCAATGTCACATCGATCTAGCCTGTAACACCTCATATCACTTTGCGGCCTCACGCACGGTATCCCCACGGGTGTCGCCTTACCTTTGCCCGGGACCGTTTGCGCCTTTTGGCACACGTATATGATAGTGTCGCTAGCATCCATATGAGAAAGGAGCCCGGGCTGACATGGCTAGTTGTAAACCCAAAGTGGCACCGACTTACAGGGACAGGCATCCATGACCCAGCATCGAACGTGTCGGTCATCAGCAAGTAAGTTCCGGGCTGTAGCACTGGGCTAGCAGGACTCCGGTAAACCGGGCTGTAGCGGGCTAACGGGACTCCGGTACTCAATGCGTGACATTTCCCCGAAGGGACAGACACAGGAACGAAGAAGGACACATGCCGGCCAGCCAAGTGTTCCGGAGCAGTAGCAAGCTACCATGGCTTAGTGGAATCACTAGGAGACATTTCCCGGTAAGAGAGGCTACTAAAGATAAACAACTAGATAGTCAGATCCCACACATACCAAGCATTTCAATCATACACACAATATGCTCGATATGTGCAAATACAACAAGGCATCACAACATGACTCTATGACACAAGTACTTTATTTAAAGGCTCAGAGAGCCATACATAGCATACACACAAGTACGGGTCACACGACCCAGCACTCAAATCATACAGTCATACAAACCAGCAGCGGAAGTAACATGTCTGAGTACAGACAACTAGTAAAATACAAGAGGCTTAGAAAGCCTAGCTATACTACGTGGTCCTTCACAAGCTCAGGATCACCACCTGGGCCTTAGCCTACTCATTGATGTCAACGTCTACGAAGAACCCATCAGAAGGGGTTGCAGCGTCTTCTGTAAAAATGTAAATTATAGCAACATGAGTACAAAGGTACTCAGCAAGACTTACATCAGATCCTACATACATGCACATTATCAAGAAGGGTTGGTGGAGTTATTGCAGCAAGCTAGCTTTGACTCTTGGCTAAGCTATCCTACGAGACTCCAACTTGAAATGGTTTTGCGCACACGAGTCCACTACTCACCACTCAATACACTACCGAGAATCCACCTCCGTCTTCCTACGGAAGAGCCATCCTCGGCACTCACGCTTATCTGGAGGCTTTTAGTAGTTTCCATTTACTTGTCTATGAACTGTATAGGCAACCAAGTAGTCCTTTACCGCGGACGCGGCTATTCGAATAGATTAGGTTAACCCTGCAGGGGTGTACTTCTTCATACACGCTCTCACCACTTACCGTCGTTTACACGACATGTACTCGGCAACCTTCAAGCGGAAGCCCAACGTGGGTGTCGGCCACGACCTACCTAAACACCTAAGTCTTTAGTCCAGGTTTATCGCCTATTTGGGTTCCATCCATGAGGAGATCCGGCCGAAGTTTCGCTCACGGCCCCAAACGATGTGAACAGGGTTCCCGAGATACCAAACGGGCATCCGGTACACCCGGCCACGTACCTACCGCATCACAGCCCACCCCTACGGTCAGCGCTGTCCACGGCCTCCAATAGGCTACAAACACCAGAAACTACTTGCAACTCCTGGACAGAAGACTAGGGTGAATAAGAAGCCGAGAGGGTCCATTGGTTTCGGGCCCAATGCATGGTAGTAGCTAAATCTTAAATCACACATACAGATCTCAGTGCTTAAGGACGGCCTCAATGAAACCACCCACCATGTACTCCTACATGGCCTCTCATCGATGCCTTTACCAAATCGTGTTCAACACACCACTCTCAAACTGATATGATCATTTCACTCTAGCCCATCACCCAGATGAACCAGACCTGACACGACTCTAAGCATAGCAGGCATAGCAAGGTAGGAACAACACATACATATGGCTCAATCAACTCCTACACATGCTAGTGGGTTTCATCTAGTTACTGTGGCATTGACAGGTCATGCAGAGGAAATGGGTTCAACTACCGAAGCACACAGCAGTTTGAAACGCGTTGTCTTAATGCAGTAAAAGAGAGCAAGAGCGAGAACATGGGATTGTATCGATATGATCAAACGGTTGGTTGCTTGCCTGATGGGTCGATGCACTGATACGGTTCTTCGCTAGGGTAATCACGGTACTCCTCGGAGGCAGAACCTGCCGCAAAGAACACCGATACATAGCCATCACCAAACAATGTGCGACAATATGATGCATGCATGAAACATGGCAATATGAGTGTGTTGGGCTAGTGCAACTAAGACCAGAAGGGTTTGAACCAATTTGAACCAAAGATTCAAATTTCAAACTCATACATGGCCCTTTAAAGTGTTTTATCTTGTTTTGCATTAAACATCAAGTTAACTTGTTTAATCATGCATGAAAACAGTACAGATGGAAAGATTGGATTTTTCTGATCATTTTACATATATAACTTGTCTGATTTGGAGTTACAGATTAAAAGTTATGAATTTTTTGAAGTTTAAACTATATTCTGGAATTTCCTGTATTAGAATAAATCCAGAAATTGGTTTATTGCGTCAGCATGAGGTCATGCTGACCTCAGCAAGTCAACAGACCCGGTCCAGTCAAACCTGACGCGTGGGGCCAGGGTGTCAGGGTCATTAGATTAGTTTAAAGTTTAATTAAAACTAAACTGGGTTAATTAACAGGGCTGGGCCCCACCTGTCAGCGACTCAACGGAGTCAACCAGGGCCCTCCCGTGGTCAAAACAGGCCAGCGGCGCCGGCGTTTAGCCGCCGGCGAGCCCGACGCGGCGGCGGAAAGTGGTTTTGGCCGTTCCGGCCACCAAATGGGCCGCGGAGGGCATCGGGATGGAGCTGAGGACGAGCCGGAGCTCTTGGCGGAGTCAGTTGGGGTCGGGGTGGCCGGAGTTGGCGCCGGCGACGACTTTGGCGGCGACCGGAGCTCGGGTGAGAGCGAACTCGGGCTAGGGTGTGCGGAGAGGTGCGGGGAGTGCATGGTTAGGCTCAGCGCGGCGTGTTGAGTGCGTTGGACACCGTGGAGTGGCCGGAGGATGGCCGGGAGCACGTCGGCGACGAGATCCGCGGCGGTGCGTGCGGGTGATCTTTGTGTGGTGGCTACACGGCTCGGGAGTGAGAGGGGAAGGGTAGGAGGAGTAGCTAGGCTCACTGGGCACTCGTAGAGGCCACCGGCGGGGTCGGGGACGAGCTGAGACGGCGGCGGCGTTGAAAGGGATCTCCGGCGACGGCGAACTCGGGCGAGGTCGGTGCGGTGGACTCGGGCCTTGCGAGGGCTCGGGGCTTGACTAGCTCGACGAAGTGGACGGCGGCGGAGCTCCTGGACACGGCGGTACGGCGTGGGGTTGACGGAGGGCGTGGCTACGGCGAGGGGGTGGCGGCGATGGCGTCGGCCATGGCTGGGGAGCGCGAGGGGGAGGTGCTGGAGAGGAGAGGGGGTGTCTGGGGGGTTCAGGGGAGAGAGGGGGAGCGATCCACGGCGTTAGCCGGGCGAGAGAAGCAACGAGGCGGCGAGCAGGTGCGTGGCACCCATGCGGTGCTCGCCGTCGAGCACCTGCCTGCCTGCCTGGCCGGCAAGCAGCTTGCTGGCGCGGCGCTGGGCTGGGCCGGCAGGTGGGCTGGTTAGCGGGCGCCAGGTAAGTTTTCCTTTTCTGTTTTTTTTTTCTTTTTCTGTTATTCTGCAACTTTGTTGAATTAATAAAAATACTTAGGCAACTCCTAAAATCACCAAACTACTCCTGGTCCATAGTTGGATTATTTCCAACATGAAACATTTTATTTTGGAGATATTTGAGCACTTGAAATATTTTATATAATTTTAAGTGCCCAAACTCAAATATTTATGATTTAATTCAGAGACCCTAGGATGACCTAGGAAATTGTGCATCACTTTTGGCAGAGGTTCTGAACCAAGACAAAAATGATGGACATTTTAGAAGGGCATTTCAGGTTCATTGAAAAAGTTTTTAGTAAACCCTAGTTGGTTTCAGAGGGGGCTGGGGGTTCTGTCATCCCCATTTCAAGTTTCTGATGAAGAAAATAGACATGATGCAACACTCTAATGCATAACTATCTAGGGTGTGACAACTCACCCCCACTCAAAAGAATCTCGTCCCGAGATTTGGGTTCCTCCGGAAGAAGGCGGGATACTCAAGTCGAAGACGATCCTCCCTTTCCCAAGTTGCTTCCTTCTCAGAATGGTGCCACCATTGAACTTTGAGAAACTTGATATTATGACGTCGAGTGGTACGCTCGGCCTGATCGAGGATACGAACGGGGTACTCTCGATACGTGAGATTATCTTGGAGATCAAGCGTTTCGTGGTCCACTCCACGGATAGGATCCGAGAAGCAACGCCTGAGTTGAGAAACGTGGAAGACATCGTGGACTCTGGAGAGATGCGGAGGTAGTTCCAATTGGTAGGCAACTTCTCCTCGTTTAGCGAGAATGCGAAAAGGTCCAATGTAACGAGGAGCCAATTTGCCTTTGATACCGAATCGATGGGTTCCCTTCAGAGGAGTAACCCGAAGGTAAGCCTTCTCATCAACCTCGAAAGTCATAGCCTTATGTTTTCGGTCATATTGACTCTTTTGACGAGATTGGGCTGTTTTCAACTTTTCACGAACGATGCGAACTTGCTCTTCTGCTTCCTGGATCATATCCGGGCCAAAGAATTGTCTTTCCCCGGTTTCTGACCAATTAAGGGGTGTTCGACACCGTCGTCCATAGAGAACTTCAAAAGGGGCTTTACCCAAGCTAGACTGATAGCTGTTGTTATAAGCGAATTCGGCAAATGGGAGGCATTTCTCCCAATCCATTCCGAATGAGATAACAGAAGCTCGAAGCATGTCTTCTAGAATCTGGTTGACGCGTTCTACTTGACCACTTGATTGAGGGTGAAAAGCGGTGCTAAAGGAAAGGCGGGTTCCCATAGCATTTTGGAAACTTTCCCAAAATCGAGAGGTGAAAAGACTTCCTCGATCCGAGTTAATTTCCAACGGAACACCATGGAGAGACACTATTCGGGAGATGTACAAGTCTGCTAACTGACTAGCAGTTATACTCTCACGAACAGGTAGAAAATGGGCCACTTTGGAAAGGCGATCGATAACGACGAAGATAGCATTATTCCCTCTATTGGTCCTGGGAAAACCGGTGATGAAGTCCATACCAATTTTATCCCATTTCCATTTAGGAATAGCTAGGGGTTGAAGGGTGCCAGCAGGCCGTTGATGCTCTGCTTTTACACGACGGCAGACGTCGCAATTAGCAATATACTGAGCAATTTCTCTCTTCATCCTAGTCCACCAGAACCTCTGGCGTAGGTCCTGATACATCTTAGTGCTACCGGGATGAATAGTGAGAGGAGATTCATGAGCTTCCTTAAGGATCAATCGCCTCAGGTTTCGCACCTTGGGAACCACTAGCCGATTCCCGAAGTATACGACCCCTTGATCATCAATGGAGAAACAGTTCACAACTCCTTTATGGATGTTTCTCTTGATGCGGGAAATTCCCGGATCTACTTTCTGTGCTTTGATGATCTGATCCGTAAGGGTAGGTTTCGCCATCAAGGTGGAAAGGAATCCTTGAGGAACAATGTGGAGATTAAGTTTCCGAAATTCCTCATGGAGAAGTGGTTGACTTTGTTGCAACATTAGGTTATTGCAATAAGATTTACGACTTAGCGCATCAGCCATGACATTGGCTTTCCCTGGGGTGTAAGTTATTCCTAAGTCGAAATCTGTGATCAACTCGACCCAACGTCTTTGCCTGAGATTCAAATCCGGTTGGGTGAATATGTACTTCAGACTTTGGTGATCAGTGTAGATCTCGCAACGATTACCGAGGAGGTAATGTCGCCAGGTTTTAAGTGCCTAGACTACAGCTGCAAGCTCTAGGTCATGAGTAGGATAATTCTCCTCATGTGGGTGCAATTGCCGTGAAGCGTAAGCAATTACGTGTCGATCTTGCATGAGAATACAGCCTAGTCCTTGTCGCGAGGCGTCGCAGTAGATAACAAAGTCCTTAGAGAAATCTGGCGGTACCAGTACGGGAGCAGATGTCAGGCGTCTTTTCAGCTCCTGAAAGCTGTGCTCACATTGTGGAGTCCATTCGAACCTTTTATCTTTCTTGAGGAGTTCGGTTAGAGGTTTAGCAACTTTGGAGAAATTCTCGACAAAGCGACGGCAATAGCTCGCTAGGCCAAGGAAGCTCCGAACTTGCTTAACCGATTCAGGTGGAGTCCAATTAAGGACGGCTTGAACTCGCTCAGGGTTAACGGCAATACCTTTACCAGATATTACATGACCCAGGTAGGTTACTTCTGACAACCAAAATTCGCATTTAGAAAATTTGGCATAAAGGCGATGCTCTCGAAGTTTCTTCAACACTAGCCTTAGATGTTCGGCATGTTCTTCCTCGTTCTTGGAGTAGATTAGTATATCATCGAGGTAAACCACGATGAATTTATCCAAATACTCCATGAAGATTGAGTTCATTAACCGGGAAAAGGTGGCTGGAGCGTTGGTTAAACCGAAAGACATGACGGTGTACTCGTATTGGCCATAACGAGTAACAAAAGCCGTTTTCGGAATGTCCCCGTTCCTGATTTTGATTTGATGGTAGCCCAACCTCAAATCCATTTTAGAAAAGACTGAGGATCCAGCGAGCTGATCATACAGGTCGTTGATCCTGGGGAGCGGGTACTTGTTCTTAATTGTGACCAGGTTAACCGGTCGATAATCTACAACCATCCGGTCCGTACCATCCTTCTTCTTGACGAAGAGAATGGGACAAGCCCAAGGAGATGAACTAGGTCGGATGAAACCCTTTTTCAAGGACTCATCGAGTTGTTTCTTAAGCTCGGCTAGCTCTAGTGGTGCCATCTTATAGGGTCTTCTAGCAATCGGGACGGTTTCTGGAATGAGGTCTATTACGAACTCAACATCCCTGTCGGGTGGAACACCTGGCAATTCCTCTGGGAAGACATCCGGAAAATCACGGACTACCGGAACGTCCTCAAGGTCTGGCAAAGGGCTGGCGTTAAGGGAATATAACTGTTGCTTGGCTATTCGGGTCAAGACATTGACTATCTTCCCCGAAGGATGGGTGAGTTGAACAGTCCTAGAGAAGCAATCAATTTTGGCATGATGGGCTGACATCCAGTCCATACCCAAAATGATATTAATATCCGAAGATTTGAGAGCTATCAAAGATGCAAGGAAAACAAGTCTGTCGACTTGGATTTCATTTCCATGGCTTACTCTAGAAGTTTGCCATCTAGAATCAGGAGTGGAAATTTCCATGGTAGAAGGCATGTCACAGAAGGCGGTGTTATGCAAGCGAGCATAGTTTTCGGATATGAATGAATGAGATGCTCCAGTATCGAAAAGAACAGATGCCGGGTGGCAATTAACAAGGAGCGTACCGAGAACGACATTGGGGTCCTCTTGAGCTTCTTCGGCAGAGATACAGTTGACATGGCCACGTGCAGCAGTGGCCGGCTTGGCGTAGAACACTTTCCCTGTCGGCTTGCCACGGCCAACAGTTTTTGCTGTCTGGTTGGGGTTGGTTTGGGGGCACTCGCGCATATAGTGGCCTGATTCCCCACACTTGAAACAAGTCACGGAACTGGTGCGTGGAGGAGCATTATTGGTTGGACCACCATAGGGCTTGGCTGGTGCATATTGTTGAGCTGGGCGAGGCGCCTGAAAGGATGGCCTCGGTGTATATCTGGGTGGCAGGGCAGTGTTAGGCACCCACACGCGGCGCTTCTGGGGACCAGCACCGGATGAAGAACCCAAATCACGGCCATGCTTGCGTGATGCATCGAAATCAGTCTGTCCCATCTCAGCACTGATGGCTTTATTCACAAGCTTCTGAAAAGAGGTGCACTCATGCAGACGGAGGTCACGGCGGAGCTCAGGACTAAGTCCCTTACGGAACCTTGCCTGCTTCTTGGCATCGGTAGAAACTTCCTCAGTTGCATAACGTGCAAGGTTACCGAACTCCCTGCTGTAAGCGTCAACAGAGAGTCGACCTTGAGTGAAGCTACAGAACTCCTCACGTTTACGATCCATGAGACCCTCCGGAATGTGATGTTCACGGAAAGCCTCGCTGAATTCAGCCCAAGTAGTGACGTGGCCCGCTGGGCGCATAGCTTCATAATTCTCCCACCAGAGACTGGCGGGGCCTTCAAGATGATATGCAGCAAAGGTGACCTTATCAGCCTCAGCTACCAGCGCAGAACGCAGTTTGTGAGTAATGCTGCGAAGCCAGTCATCGGCGTCGAGAGGCTCGACGGAGTGGTGGAAGGTAGGCGGGTGTAACTTGATGAAATCACTGAGTGACACCAAGTTATTTCTCTGATGGTGTGCTGTGTTCTGTTCGATGCGTTCCAACAAACGGTTGGTCTCCCGCTTGTTTCTCTCGGCTTCCAGCATAACTTCGGCTAGAGAAGGAGGGTGAGGCAGATTTGCATTCCTGACTTCACTGCCTTCGGCCTGCTCTTGGGGAGCAGGGTTTTTGCGCGTGTTAACCATCCTAGGAAAAACAAGACAATGGTTAGGTCCAGGATGACAAGATTTGGCACAGAAATGTAGAATGTAATGGATAACTCGGAATGCAGGATGATCATCTGTATGACATGGTAGATACAGAACTGCTTCTTTATTCCATCGTCATACACACCATACAAGGTTTTAGTACAAGACCAAACAAAGTACTACTACGGTGAAAGGGAGATTACCTCTCATCGAAGGCATTCCAAGCTCCTATACATTATTTTTCATACACCTCCAGAATGACTACACACTAAGTCATATTCCACAAGTCACGCAGGACAGCGGAAATACAACTGTTACATTACTAGTGGAACTACTACTAACTCAGACGTCTCCATAGTAGTCCTCGTAGAAGTCACCTCCATAACCTGGAAGTTCAACGTGAGCATCCGGAAACAGACGATCTCGCAGAGCTTGTGGACCAAAAGGGCTAGGGTGAGGTCTTGGACCAACAAACGGTTGCCTGCGGGGACCACGAGGTGGGGTGATGCCTCCCACATCACGCAAATCCATCATGTCCGGCAGAGCAGACCTGACAGGATACAGATCTCTCATATCCATGTATCCAGCTTGCACAGCCGGTGCAAACCGAGTCAAGGTGGCCCAATGATCAGCGCGGGTGTTGAAGAGCTCCATTCTCAAGGCCCGGTTTTCACGGTCCTTATCCTCGAGCAACTCAGCAGTGGTGCGAGTTAGTGAATCCTCCTGAGTGGGGTCAGCATAGATAGCCTGGAGATACCCTTGTGCTCCCGGAAGTGATGATGGCATATACCGGAAATCAGAGTCCCGAAATTGGCCAGTCCTGACTCGCATGATGGTCATCATAGAGTAGGCGGCATCCTGCACAGCCATCTCAACAGTAACCCCGAGTCCGTAGGAACAGTGAAGAGCCTCGGTAGAACCAGGATAAGATGGAAATATCCTGACAGTGCAAAGATACTGGCTTTGATTAAAATCTCGAAATTGCTCTTCGACCGTGTACTCAGGATACCAACGGTATCCAGCCTCAGTCATTACCCTGACCAACATAGCAGTATGGCCGGGTACATCAATGCATCGGGTCAGGCGAACCACTTGATTTTGGTCGCGAGTGGCCATCTGAAAGCACAACCATAATGCAAAGGCATTAGAATTTCTAGCAAAATTTCGACAGCATAACAGCTGTAAATGCTCAAAAAGGATTTTGAGACATTTGACAAGGATTCCATACACACTCAACAGCATCATATCAAAGTTCCAGGTCCAACTTAGCAACATAATGTGGAAGTAGAACTGAACTAGGCTTGTATCCATCAAACCTATAAGGTACTACTGATTAGTAACACGTGAACCTGATAGAGAGAGGAGATCCTAATTCCTTAACCCCCGGTGGAAGAATAGACTGACTCAGATCAGAATGTCATAAGATAAAGGAGTAAAAAGAGCCTTACGTACCAACCCACAAACAATTCCCCTACATATAACTAAAGAATTTCTAGACTCAACATCGACCAGTTTGGCTTGGAGAACCTACAGGCAGTCCGGCTCTGATGCCAACGCTGTCAGAACCCCGACTCAATGTCACATCGATCTAGCCTGTAACACCTCATATCACTTTGCGGCCTCACGCACGGTATCCCCACGGGTGTCGCCTTACCTTTGCCCGGGACCGTTTGCGCCTTTTGGCACACGTATATGATAGTGTCGCTAGCATCCATATGAGAAAGGAGCCCGGGCTGACATGGCTAGTTGTAAACCCAAAGTGGCACCGACTTACAGGGACAGGCATCCATGACCCAGCATCGAACGTGTCGGTCATCAGCAAGTAAGTTCCGGGCTGTAGCACTGGGCTAGCAGGACTCCGGTAAACCGGGCTGTAGCGGGCTAACGGGACTCCGGTACTCAATGCGTGACATTTCCCCGAAGGGACAGACACAGGAACGAAGAAGGACACATGCCGGCCAGCCAAGTGTTCCGGAGCAGTAGCAAGCTACCATGGCTTAGTGGAATCACTAGGAGACATTTCCCGGTAAGAGAGGCTACTAAAGATAAACAACTAGATAGTCAGATCCCACACATACCAAGCATTTCAATCATACACACAATATGCTCGATATGTGCAAATACAACAAGGCATCACAACATGACTCTATGACACAAGTACTTTATTTAAAGGCTCAGAGAGCCATACATAGCATACACACAAGTACGGGTCACACGACCCAGCACTCAAATCATACAGTCATACAAACCAGCAGCGGAAGTAACATGTCTGAGTACAGACAACTAGTAAAATACAAGAGGCTTAGAAAGCCTAGCTATACTACGTGGTCCTTCACAAGCTCAGGATCACCACCTGGGCCTTAGCCTACTCATTGATGTCAACGTCTACGAAGAACCCATCAGAAGGGGTTGCAGCGTCTTCTGTAAAAATGTAAATTATAGCAACATGAGTACAAAGGTACTCAGCAAGACTTACATCAGATCCTACATACATGCACATTATCAAGAAGGGTTGGTGGAGTTATTGCAGCAAGCTAGCTTTGACTCTTGGCTAAGCTATCCTACGAGACTCCAACTTGAAATGGTTTTGCGCACACGAGTCCACTACTCACCACTCAATACACTACCGAGAATCCACCTCCGTCTTCCTACGGAAGAGCCATCCTCGGCACTCACGCTTATCTGGAGGCTTTTAGTAGTTTCCATTTACTTGTCTATGAACTGTATAGGCAACCAAGTAGTCCTTTACCGCGGACGCGGCTATTCGAATAGATTAGGTTAACCCTGCAGGGGTGTACTTCTTCATACACGCTCTCACCACTTACCGTCGTTTACACGACATGTACTCGGCAACCTTCAAGCGGAAGCCCAACGTGGGTGTCGGCCACGACCTACCTAAACACCTAAGTCTTTAGTCCAGGTTTATCGCCTATTTGGGTTCCATCCATGAGGAGATCCGGCCGAAGTTTTGCTCACGGCCCCAAACGATGTGAACAGGGTTCCCGAGATACCAAACGGGCATCCGGTACACCCGGCCACGTACCTACCGCATCACAGCCCACCCCTACGGTCAGCGCTGTCCACGGCCTCCAATAGGCTACAAACACCAGAAACTACTTGCAACTCCTGGACAGAAGACTAGGGTGAATAAGAAGCCGAGAGGGTCCATTGGTTTCGGGCCCAATGCATGGTAGTAGCTAAATCTTAAATCACACATACAGATCTCAGTGCTTAAGGACGGCCTCAATGAAACCACCCACCATGTACTCCTACATGACCTCTCATCGATGCCTTTACCAAATCGTGTTCAACACACCACTCTCAAACTGATATGATCATTTCACTCTAGCCCATCACCCAGATGAACCAGACCTGACACGACTCTAAGCATAGCAGGCATAGCAAGGTAGGAACAACACATACATATGGCTCAATCAACTCCTACACATGCTAGTGGGTTTCATCTAGTTACTGTGGCATTGACAGGTCATGCAGAGGAAATGGGTTCAACTACCGAAGCACACAGCAGTTTGAAACGCGTTGTCTTAATGCAGTAAAAGAGAGCAAGAGCGAGAACATGGGATTGTATCGATATGATCAAACGGTTGGTTGCTTGCCTGATGGGTCGATGCACTGATACGGTTCTTCGCTAGGGTAATCACGGTACTCCTCGGAGGCAGAACCTGCCGCAAAGAACACCGATACATAGCCATCACCAAACAATGTGCGACAATATGATGCATGCATGAAACATGGCAATATGAGTGTGTTGGGCTAGTGCAACTAAGACCAGAAGGGTTTGAACCAATTTGAACCAAAGATTCAAATTTCAAACTCATACATGGCCCTTTAAAGTGTTTTATCTTGTTTTGCATTAAACATCAAGTTAACTTGTTTAATCATGCATGAAAACAGTACAGATGGAAAGATTGGATTTTTCTGATCATTTTACATATATAACTTGTCTGATTTGGAGTTACAGATTAAAAGTTATGAATTTTTTGAAGTTTAAACTATATTCTGGAATTTCCTGTATTAGAATAAATCCAGAAATTGGTTTATTGCGTTAGCATGAGGTCATGCTAACCTCAGCAAGTCAACAGACCCGGTCCAGTCAAACCTGACGCGTGGGGCCAGGGTGTCAGGGTCATTAGATTAGTTTAAAGTTTAATTAAAACTAAACTGGGTTAATTAACAGGGCTGGGCCCCACCTGTCAGCGACTCAACGGAGTCAACCAGGGCCCTCTCGTGGTCAAAACAGGCCAGCGGCGCCGGCGTTTAGCCGCCGGCGAGCCCGACGCGGCGGCGGAAAGTGGTTTTGGCCGTTCCGGCCACCAAATGGGCCGTGGAGGGCATCGGGATGGAGCTGAGGACGAGCCGGAGCTCTTGGCGGAGTCAGTTGGGGTCGGGGTGGCCGGAGTTGGCGCCGGCGACGACTTTGGCGGCGACCGGAGCTCGGGTGAGAGCGAACTCGGGCTAGGGTGTGCGGAGAGGTGCGGGGAGTGCATGGTTAGGCTCAGCGCGGCGTGTTGAGTGCGTTGGACACCGTGGAGTGGCTGGAGGATGGCCGGGAGCACGTCGGCGACGAGATCCGCGGCGGTGCGTGCGGGTGATCTTTGTGTGGTGGCTACACGGCTCGGGAGTGAGAGGGGAAGGGTAGGAGGAGTAGCTAGGCTCACTGGGCACTCGTAGAGGCCACCGGCGGGGTCGGGGACGAGCTGAGACGGCGGCGGCGTTGAAAGGGATCTCCGGCGACGGCGAACTCGGGCGAGGTCGGTGCGGTGGACTCGGGCCTTGCGAGGGCTCGGGGCTTGACTAGCTCGACGAAGTGGACGGCGGCGGAGCTCCTGGACACGGCGGTACGGCGTGGGGTTGACGGAGGGCGTGGCTACGGCGAGGGGGTGGCGGCGATGGCGTCGGCCATGGCTGGGGAGCGCGAGGGGGAGGTGCTGGAGAGGAGAGGGGGTGTCTGGGGGGTTCAGGGGAGAGAGGGGGAGCGATCCACGGCGTTAGCCGGGCGAGAGAAGCAACGAGGCGGCGAGCAGGTGCGTGGCACCCATGCGGTGCTCGCCGTCGAGCTCCTGCCTGCCTGCCTGGCCGGCAAGCAGCTCGCTGGCGCGGCGCTGGGCTGGGCCGGCAGGTGGGCTGGTTAGCGGGCGCCAGGTAAGTTTTCCTTTTCTGTTTTTTTTCTTTTTCTGTTATTCTGCAACTTTGTTGAATTAATAAAAATACTTAGGCAACTCCTAAAATCACCAAACTACTCCTGGTCCATAGTTGGATTATTTCCAACATGAAACATTTTATTTTGGAGATATTTGAGCACTTGAAATATTTTATATAATTTTAAGTGCCCAAACTCAAATATTTATGATTTAATTCAGAGACCCTAGGATGACCTAGGAAATTGTGCATCACTTTTGGCAGAGGTTCTGAACCAAGACAAAAATGATGGACATTTTAGAAGGGCATTTCAGGTTCATTGAAAAAGTTTTTAGTAAACCCTAGTTGGTTTCAGAGGGGGCTGGGGGTTCTGTCATCCCCATTTCAAGTTTCTGATGAAGAAAATAGACATGATGCAACACTCTAATGCATAACTAGCTAGGGTGTGACATGGGGTCCCCGCAGATGTACGCTACCTAGCTTGCAGCCGACGACGGCGACGCCGGTGACCGACTCGGGGCGCAGGGTGTACGGCAGGTGCGTGTTCATGTGGTTGCTGCTCCAAAGGCGCGTCGGGCGGCTCAGTCACGTCCATGGCGTGGGTCCGGCGCAAGGCAGGAGGAGCTCACGTGATGAAAGGGAAGGAACGAGGAGAGAGGTGTTGGAAGCGAGGCTGGAGACGCTCGCGCGGTTCGTCGGAGGTCGTCGCTGACTCGCTGGACAGCGGCATGGTGCGGTGCGGGTGTTACGCGTTTGCGCTGCCAGCGAGCGACCTTAAGAGCAACTCCAATGGGGCGATCCATTTCGTCCGCGGTCGTCTGTTTGGTCGGCGCGGACAGAAAAGGCGGCCCAACGCGCCGACCCAAACGGACGCGCGTCCATTTTTCGTCCGCGGGCGACCCATTCCCGGCCCATTTTTGAGCCTGATTTGCGTCGGTGCGGACATGCGACGGACGCGCGCGCAGTCGCCTACTCCTGTCCCCGGGCCCGCTGGTCTATGGCACATTGGCCTCCCTCCCCCCGCCAACAAGCAACCCTCGCCCCCCGCCTCCTCCGTCACCGCCACTGCCGCCCATTTTTGCGGCGACTCTTCCTCCAGCTGCCGCCGCCTCCACATCCGCCCAGCAACGCCGCCCCTGTCCCCATTCGCGCGCCGCCACCTGGGAGCAAACCGGTTCCCGCCGCCGCTTCCCCCACCACACAGCCGCCCAAGACTAAGAAGACGCCTCGCCGCCCCCGCCACATACGACCGGCACGCTCGTCGGACGCTGTCACACTCGTCGGATGCCGTCACACTCGTCGGACGCTGGCCGGGCAGCTAGCTGGTCTGTGCGCGCCGCGTCTCCCCTCGCCGGCAGTCTCCTTCTTCGACGCCCGCAAGCTATTCGACAGTTTGCCAAGGTACAAAAATGGACTCCGCCGACGAGTTCTTTTTCCACAATTTCATTTGCGACTCCGACGATTCGTCGTCTGATGACGAGGAGGAGATATTGGCTGCCGTGTTGGTCCATCACCACCTTAACAACCAGCGACCGTTGTTCCGTGGCTCAATTCGGGGCCACCTTCCGGCGTTGAATCGTAACCGAGAGAGCGGGCATTTCCTTCTCTGGAAGGACTACTTTGATACAACAAACCCGTTGTTCAAACATCATCAATTCCGCCGCCGGTTCCATATGAGTAGGCATGTTTTCAACCGTATTAGAGAGGGAGTGGTCGGCTATGATGACTACTTCGAGTGCAAAGAGGATGCTGTCGGCAAGATTGGTTTCTCCTCTTATCAAAAATACACTGCCGCCATCCGAATGCTTGCATACGGAGTGCCCGGTGATCTCATTGACGAGTACGTCCGTATGAGCAAGTTGTTGGGGAACGTAGTAATTTCAAAAAAATTCCTACGCACACGCAAGATCATGGTGATGACATAGCAATGAGAGGGGAGAGTATTGTCCACGTACCCTCGTAGACCGTAAGCGGAAGCGTTATGACAACGCGGTTGATGTACTCGTACGTCTTCACGATCCGACCGATCCAAGTACCGAACGTACGGCACCTCCGAGTTCAGCACACGTTCAGCTCGATGACGATCCCCGGGCTCCGATCCAGCAAAGCATCAGGGATGAGTTCCGTCAGCACGACGGCGTGGTGACGATGATGATGTTCTACCGGCACAGGGTTTCGCCTAAACTCCGCGACAATATGACCGAGGTGGAATATGGTGGAGGGGGCGCCGCACATGGCTAAGGAACGATCCGTAGATCAACTTGTGTCTATGGGGTGCCCCCTGCCCCCGTATACAAAGGAGTGGAGGAGGGGAAGGGCCGGCCCTCTCTATGGCGTGCCCTAGGGGAGTCCTACTCCCACCGGGAGTAGGATTCCCCCTTTCCTAGTAGAACTAGGAACCCTTCCATGTAGTAGGAGTAGGAGAGAAGGAAAGGGAAGAGAGAAGGAGAAGGAAGGAAGGGGGCGCCCCCCTCCCTAGTCCAATTCGGACTAGTCCAAGGGGAGGGGTGCGGCCACCCTTTTGGCCCTTTCTCTCCTTTCCCGTATGGCCCATTGAGGCCCAATACGAATTCCCGTAACTCTCCGGTACTCCGAAAAATACCCGAATCACTCGGAACCTTTCCGAACTCCGAATATAGTCGTCCAATATATCGATCTTTACATCTCGACCATTTCGAGACTCCTTGTCATGTCCCAGATCTCATCTGGGACTCCAAACTCCTTCGGTACATCAAAACTTATAAACTCATAATAAAACTGTCATCGTAACGTTAAGCGTGCGGACCCTACGGGTTCGAGAACTATGTAGACATGACCTAGAACTATTCTCGGTCAATAACCAATAGCGGAACCTGGATGCCCATATTGGCTCCTACATATTCTATGAAGATCTTTATCGGTCAAACCGCATAACAACATACGTTGTTCCCTTTGTCATCGGTATGTTACTTGTCCGAGATTCGATCGTCGGTATCCAATACCTAGTTCAATCTCGTTACCGGCAAGTCTCTTTACTCGTTACGTAATGCATCATTCCGTAACTAACTCATTAGCTACATTGCTTGCAAGGTTTATAGTGATGTGCATTACCGAGAGGGCCCAGAGATACCTCTCCGATAATCGGAGTGACAAAACCTAATCTCGAAATACGCCAACCCAACATGTACCTTTGGAGACACCTGTAGTACTCCTTTATAATCACCCAGTTATGTTGTGACGTTTGGTAGCACCCAAAGTGTTCCTCCGGTAAACGGGAGTTGCATAATCTCATAGTTACAGGAACATGTATAAGTCATGAAGAAAGCAATAGCAACATACTAAACGATCAAGTGCTAGGCTAACAGAATGGGTCATGTCAATCACATCATTCTCCTAATGATGTGATCCCGTTAATTAAATGACAACTCATGTCGATGGCTAGGAAACTTGACCATCTTTGATTCACGAGCTAGTCAAGTAGAGGCATACTAGTGACACTATGTTTGTCTATGTATTCACACATGTATTACGTTTCCGGTTAATACAATTCTAGCATGAATAATAAACATTTATCATGAAATAAGGAAATAAATAATAACTTTATTATTGCCTCTAGGGCATATTTCCTTCAGTCTCCCACTTGCACTAGAGTCAATACTCTAGTTCACATCGCCATGTGATTTAACACCAATATTCATATCTGTATATGATTAACACCCATAGTTCAGATCGTCATGTGACCAACACCCAAAGGGTTTACTAGAGTCAATAATCTAGTTCACATCGCTATGTGATTAACACCCAAAAGAGTACTAAGGTGTGATCATGTTTTGCTCGTGAGAGAGGCTTAGTCAATGGGTCTGTCACATTCAGAGCCGTATGTATTTTACAAATATACTATGTCTACAATGCTCTGCACAGAGCTACTATAGCTAATTGCTCAAACTTTCAATATGTATCCAGATTAAGACTTAGAGTCATCTGGATCAGTGCCAAAACTTGTATCGACGTAACCCTTTACGATGAACCTTTTTGTCACCTCCATAATCGAGAAACATATCCTTATTCCACTAAGGATAATTTTGACCAATGTCCAGTGATCTACTCCTAGATCACTATTGTACTCCCTTGCCAAAACAGGGCAGAGTATACAATAGGTCTGGTCCATAGCATAGCATACTTTTATAGAACCTATGACTGATGCATAGGGAATGACTTTCATTCTCTTTCTATTTTCTGCTGTGGTCGGGATTTGAGTCTTACTCAATTTCATACCTTTGCAACACAGGCAAGAACTCTTTCTTTGACTATTCCATTTTGAACTACCTCAAAATCTTATCAAGGTATGTACTCATTGAAAATCTTATCAAGCGTCTTGATCTATCTCAGTAGATCTTGATGCTCAATATGTAAGTAGCTTTACTGAGGTCTTTCTTTTAAAGAACTCCTTTCAAACACTCCTTTATGCTTTGCAGAATAATTCTACATTATTTCCGATCAACAATATGTCTTTCACATATACTTATCAGAAATGCTGCAGTGCTCCCACTCACTTTCTTGTAAATACAGGCTTCACCGTAAGTCTGTACAAAACTATATGCTTTGATCAACTTATCAAAGCGTATATTCCAACTCTGAGATGCTTGCACCAGTCCATAGATGGATCACTGGAGCTTGCACATTTTGTTAGCACCTTTAGGATTGACAAAACCTTTTGGTTGCATCATATACAACTCTTCTTTAAGAAAACCATTAAGGAATGCAGTTTTGACATCCATTTGCCAGATTTCATAAAATGTGGCAATTGCTAACATGATTCGGACAGACTTAAGCATCGCTACAGTTGAGAAAATCTCATTGTAGTCAACACCTTGAATTTGTCAAAAACCTTTTTGCGACAAGTCGAGCTTTGTAGATAGTAACACTACTATCAGTGTCCGTCTTCCTCTTGAAGATCCATTTATTTTCTATGGCTTGCTGATCATCGGGCAAGTCAATCAAAGTCCATACTTTGTTTTCATACATGGATCCCATCTCAGATTTCATGGCCTCCAGCCATTTTGCGGAATCTGGGCTCATCATCGCTTCCTTATAGTTCGTAGGTTCATCATGGTCTAGTTACATGACTTCCAGAACAGGATTACCGTACCACTCTGGTGCGGACCGTACTCTGGAAGACCTACGAGGTTCTGTAATAACTTGATCTGAAGTTTCATGATCATCATCATTAGCTTCCTCACTAATTGGTGTAGGAATCACTGGAACCGATTTCAGTAATTAACTATTTTCCAATTCGAGAGAAGGTACAAATTACCTTATCAAGCTCTACTTTCCTCCCACTCACTTCTTTCGAGAGAAACTCCTTCTCTAGAAAGGATCCATTTTTTAGCAACGAATCTTGCCTTCGGATCTGTGATAGAAGGTGTACCCAACAGTTTCCTTTGGGTATTCTATGAAGACGCACTTCTCCAATTTGGGTTTGAGCTTATCAGGATGAAACTTTTTCACATAAGCATCGCAGCCCCAAACTTTAAGAAATGACAACTTGGGTTTCTTGCTAAACCACATTTCATATGGTGTCGTCTCAACGGATTTAGATGGTGCCCTTTTAACGTGAATGCAGCTGTCTCTAATGCATAACCCCAAAACAATAGTGGTAAATCAGTAAGAGACATCATAGATCGCACCATATCTAGTAAAGTACGATTACGACGTTCGGACACACCATAACGTTGTGGTGTTACAGGTGGCGTGAGCTGTGAAACTATTCCACATTGTTTTAATTGAAGACCAAACTCGTAACTCAAATATTCGTCTCCGCGATCAGATCGCAGAAACTTTATTTTCTTGTTACGATGATTTTTCCACTTCACTCTGAAATTCTTTGATCCTTTCAACTATTTCAGACTTATGTTTCATCAAGTAGATATACCCATATCTGCTCAAATCATCTTGTGAAGGTCAGAAAATAATGATACTAGCCACGAGCATCAACACTCATTGGATCGTATACATCGGTATGTATTATTTTCAATAAGTCAGTAGCTTGTTCCATTGTTCCGGAGAACGGAGTTTTAGTCATCTTGCCCAAAAGGCACGGTTCGCAAGCATCAAATGATTCATAACCAAGTGATTCCGAAAATCCATCTTTATGGAGTTTCTTCATGCGCTTTACACCGATATGACCCAAACGGCAGTGCCACAAATAAGTTGCACTATCATTATTAACTTTGCATCTTTTGGCATCAATATTATGAATATGTGTATCACTACGATCGAGATCCAACAAACTATTTTCATTGGGTGTATAACCATCGAAGGTCTTATTCATGTAAACAGAATAACAATTATTCTTTAACTTCAAATGAATAACCGTATCGCAATAAACATGATCAAATCATATTCATGCTCAACGCAAACGCCAAATAACATTTATTTAGGTTTAACACTAATCCCGAAAGTATAGGGAGTGTGCGATGATGATCATATCAATCTTGGAACTACTTCCAACACTCATCTCACTTCCCCTTCAACTAGTCTCTGTTTATTCTGTAACTCCTGTTTCGAGTTACTAATTTTTAGCAACCGAACAAGTATCAAATACTCAGGGGCTACTATAAACACTAGTAAGGTACACATCATTAACCTGTACATCAAAATATACCCTTATTCACTTTGCCATCCTTCTTATCCACCAAATATTTGGAGTAGTTCCACTTCCAGTGATCATTTCCTTTGCAGTGTAAGGACTTAGTTTCAGGCTTTGGTCCAGCTTTGGTTTTCTTCACGGGAGTGACAACTTGTTTGCCATTCTACTTGAAGTTTACCTTTCTTTCCCTTTGCCCTTTTCTTGAAACTAGTGGTCTTGTCAATCATCAACACTTGATGCTATTTCTTGATTTCTACCTTCGTTGATTTCAGCATCACGAAGAGCTCGGGAATCGTTTTTGTCATCCCTTGCATACTATAGTTCATCACGAAGTTCTAGTAACTTAGTGATGGTGACTAGAGAATCCTGTCAATCACTATCTTATCTGGAAGATTAACTCCCACTTGATTCAAGCGATTGAAGTACCCAGACAATCTGAGCACATGCTCACTAGTTGAGCGATTCTCCTCCATCTTTTAGCTATAGAACTTGTTGGAGACTTCATATCTCTCAGCTCGGGTATTTGTTGGAAATATTAACTTCAACTCCTGGAACATCTCATATGGTCCATGACGTTCAAAACGTCTTTGAAGTCCCGATTCTAAGCCGTTAATCATGGTGCACTAAACTATCAAGTAGTCATCATATTGAGCTAGCCACACGTTCATAACGTCTGCATCTGCTCCTGCAATAGGTTTGTCACCTAGTGGTGCATCAAGAACATAATTCTTTTGCGCAGCAATGAGGATAAACCTCAGATCACGGATCCAATCCGCATCATTGTTACTAACATCTTTTAGCACAGTTTTCTCTAGGAACATATCAAAAATAAACATATGAAAGCAACAACGCGAGCTATTGATCTACAACATAATTTGCAAAATAGTACCAGGACTAAGTTCATGATAAATTTAAGTTCAATTAATCATATTACTTAAGAACTCCCACTTAGATAGACATCCCTCTAATCCTCTAAGTGATTACGTGATCCATATCAACTACACCATGTCCGATCGTCACGTGAGATGGAGTAGTTTCAATGGTGAACATCAATATGTTGATCATATCTACTATATGATTCACGCTCGACCTTTCGGACTCCGTGTTCCGAGGCCATATCTGTTATATGCTAGGCTCGTCAAGTTTAACCTGAGTATTCCGCGTGTGCAACTGTTTTGCACCCGTTGTATTTGAACGTAGAGCCTATCACACCCGATCATCATGTGGTGTCTCAGCACGAAGAACTTTCGCAACGGTGCATACTCAGGGAGAACACTTCTTGATAATTTTAGTGAGAGATCATCTTAAAATTCTACCGTCAATCAAAGCAAGATAAGATGCATAAAGGATAAACATCACATGCAATCAATAAGTGATATGATATGGCCATCATCATCTTGTGCTTGTGATCTCCATCTCCGAAGCACCGTCGTGATCACCATCGTCACCGGCGCGACACCTTGATCTCCATCGTAGCATCATTGTCATTACGCCATCTATTGCTTCTACGACTATCGCTACCGCTTAGTGATAAAGTAAAGCAATTACAAGGCGTTTGCATTTCATACAATAAAGCGACAACCATATGGCTCCTGCCATTTGCCGATAACTTCGGTTACAAAACATGATCATCTCATACAATATAGCATCACGTCTTGTCCATATCACATCACAACATGCCCTGCAAAAACAAGTTAGACGTCCTCTACTTTGTTGTTGCAAATTTTACGTGGCTGCTACGGGCTGAGCAAGAACCGTCTTACCTACGCATCAAAACCACAACGATAGTTCGTCAAGTTAGTGCTATTTTAACCTTCGCAAGGACCGGGCGTAGCCACACTCGATTCAGCTAAAGTGAGAGAGACAGACACCCGCCAGTCACCTTTAAGCACGAGTGCTCGTAACGGTGAAACCAGTCTCGCGTAAGCGTACGCGTAATGTCGGTCCGGGCCGCTTCATCTCACAATACCGATGAACCAAAGTATGACATGCTGGTAAGCAGTATGACTTGTATCGCCCACAACTCACTTGTGTTCTACTCGTGCATATGACATCTATGCATAAAAGGCTCGGATGCCACTGTTGGGGAACGTAGTAATTTCAAAAAAATTCCTACGCACACGCAAGATCATGGTGATGACATAGCAACGAGAGGGGAGAGTATTGTCCACGTACCCTCGTAGACCGTAAGCGGAAGCGTTATGACAACGCGGTTGATGTAGTCGTACGTCTTCACGATCCAACCGATCCAAGTACCGAACATACGGCACCTCCGAGTTCAGCACACGTTCAGCTCGATGACGATCCCCGGGCTCCGATCCAGCAAAGCGTCGGGGATGAGTTCCGTCAGCACGACGGCGTGGTGACGATGATGATGTTCTACCGGCACAGGGTTTCGCCTAAACTCCGCGACGATATGACCAAGGTGGAATATGGTGGAGGGGGGCACCGCACACGGCTAAGGAACGATCCGTAGATCAACTTGTGTCTATGGGGTGCCCCCTGCCCCCGTATATAAAGGAGTGGAGGAGGGGAAGGGCCGGCACTCTCTATGGCGCGCCCTAGGGGAGTCCTACTCCCACCGGGAGTAGGATTCCCCCTTTCCTAGTAGAACTAGGAACCCTTCCATGTAGTAGGAGTAGGAGAGAAGGAAAGGGAAGAGAGAAGGAGAAGGAAGGAAGGGGGCGCCCCCCCTCCCTAGTCCAATTCGGACTAGTCCAAGGGGAGGGGTGCGGCCACCCTTTCGGCCCTTTCTCTCCTTTCCCGTATGGCCCATTGAGGCCCAATACGAATTCCCGTAACTCTCCGGTACTCCGAAAAATACCCGAATCACTCGGAACCTTTCCGAACTCCGAATATAGTCGTCCAATATATCGATCTTTACGTCTCGACCATTTCGAGACTCCTCGTTATGTCCCCGATCTCATCCGGGACTCCGAACTCCTTCGGTACATCAAAACTTATAAACTCATAAAACTGTCATCGTAACGTTAAGCGTGCGGACCCTACGGGTTCGAGAACTATGTAGACATGACCTAGAACTATTCTCGGTCAATAACCAATAGCGGAACCTGGATGCCCATATTGGCTACTACATATTGTACGAAGATCTTTATCGGTCAAACCGCATAACAACATACGTTGTCCCTTTGTCGTTGGTATGTTACTTGTCCGAAATTCGATCGTCGGTATCCAATACCTAGTTCAATCTCGTTACCGGCAAGTCTCTTTACTCGTTACGTAATGCATCATTCTGTAACTAACTCATTAGCTACATTGCTTGCAAGGCTTATAGTGATGTGCATTACCGAGAGGGCCCAGAGATACCTCTCCGATAATCGGAGTGACAAAACCTAATCTCGAAATACGCCAACCCAACATGTACCTTTGGAGACACCTGTAGTACTCTTTTGTCACCCAGTTACGTTGTGACGTTTGGTAGCACCCAAAGTGTTCCTCCGGTAAACGGAAGTTGCATAATCTCATAGTTACAGAACATGTATAAGTCATGAAGAAAGCAATAGCAACATACTAAACGATCAAGTGCTAGGCTAACGGAATAGGTCATGTCAATCACATCATTCTCCTAATGATGTGATCCCGTTAATCAAATGACAACTCATGTCTATGGCTAGGAAACTTAACCATCTTTGATTCACGAGCTAGTCAAGTAGAGGCATACTAGTGACACTATGTTTGTCTATGTATTCACACATGTATTACGTTTCCGGTTAATACAATTCTAGCATGAATAATAAACATTTATCATGAAATAAGGAAATAGTAATAACTTTATTATTGCCTCTAGGGCATATTTCCTTCACGAGTCTACATGCCTAGAGTCCCTGTATAAGTTCTGCAAGGCTGTGATTGCTGTGTTTGGCCCTGAGTACTTGAGAGAGCCGACAGCTGCAGATACAACCCGTTTGTTGGCGATGAATGCTAGCAGGGGCTTCCCGGGGATGCTTGGCAGCATAGATTGCATGCACTGGGAGTGGAAGAACTGCCTTTCTGCTTGGCAAGGGCAGTATAAGGGATATGTCAGGGCTTGCACTGTCATATTAGGGGCTGCGGCGTCTCAAGATCTCTGGATCTGGCACTCTTTCTTTGACATGGCTGGATCACACAATGATATCAACGTGCTTCAGCGCTCGCCGGTGTTTGCTAGGCTTGCCGAAGGCAATAGCCCACCGGTGAATTTTACTGTCAACGGCCACAACTATGACAAAGGGTACTATTTGGGTGACGGTATCTATCCTCAGTGTACCACTATTGTAGAGACAATACCCGACCCTGTTGGAGAGAAAAGGAAAAGATTTGCCCAAGAGCAAGAGAGTGCTAGAAAGGATGTCGAGCGTGCCTTTGGTGTTTTGCAATCTCGATGGGGCATCGTTCGGTATCCTGCTAATACTTGGAGCACGCAGAAACTATGGGAGGTGATGACTGCTTGTGTGATCATGCACAATATGATTGTAAAAGACAAGCGCCCAGAACGTCTGTACGATCAAGGCTTTCAGTTTCAGGGTGAGAATGTTGTGCCTGAGCATGGAGTAGCGGCAACATTTGAGCAGTTCACTTAGTTTCATGAAGACATGCGTGATTGGGAAACTTACGTGCAACTGCAAAATGATTTGGTTGAGCATACGTTGACTCATGTTGGCAACCAATAGATGTATCTAGTTTTATTCGTTCGTAAAACTATGTGAAAGATTTTTATTTTTATTTGGCCTGTAAAAACTATATTATTTATTTGGCGGACTATTTTGTTTGTTTTAAATTTTCATTTCACAATATGTTGAATGCAATGCAAAATTGGGCGGCCAGCTGGCCACGCCTGCACATATGGGTCGGCGCGTTGGGCGCGCTACCGACCCATATGAAAAACAGGGCGGACGCCGGGCGGGCGGCCGACCCAAACGGACAAAAAGCGGACGAAATCGTCGTCCGTTTGGGTCGGCCCGTTGGAGTTGCTCTAAGAGCAGCGCCGCTCCCCGCCTTTGCTCCATGCCCGCCGTGCAGGGCAAAGGCTCGATGAAATACATAAACCAAAAAGCAACTTTACTTCGTTAAATTTAGGGGATCAGCTAGGTCTGACGAAAACTTAATGAACTAAAAATACTCCAACAAGGATTTACTTCGCCGAAATGATGGAGGATCGGTTAGAAATGCCCTAGTAGGCTAGTACCGAGGAAAGCGCGTACTGCCGCGGAAGACCACCCCAGTATATGCATGAAGTACGAACACATGGTTTTCCATTCACTCGGCAGCCCATGCCTGTTGCGTGCGGCCATGCCATTGCTATGCCTCCGCTTGCATGCTCGGTCACACAAAACCAGCCCCAGAGAAGCGGTGTCTAGTATACATCTGCCATCTGTGGGATGGCATCTCTCAATATATATATACACACACACACACACACACAAAGTCTAGCTAGTTAGAGTTAGGCCAAGCCCATTTAGCTCTGCATTGCCCTCTGAACTATGTATGAGACGCTTGTTCATCTGGCATGAGTGAAATGAGGTAGGGGAGGGAACCAAATATTTTATGGTGTAAACGCAAATCGGTTGCTTTCCGGGGAGCGGTTGCTCTCGACTCGGCCGCTCAGGTTTACAATAGTGTTAGAATTCGGAGAGAAACTGATTCAGTTGCCCTGTCCTTGACTTAATGGACCTGATTTGCTGCGGACTAAACTACAACGCGGGAGAGGAAAACTGCCATCTGTGAACAACATCCGTGAAGTTCAAACCGCTGCGACAGCCTGATAAACGCTGGCGATTTATGATTATATATGGTTTGTAAGATGGAAGGTCTCCGTGTTTGTAAAAGAACTGTGATAGACGAAAGTGTGTTTTGATCGGGAGCACAGATGGTCTCAGAATTGAAACCGTTGATTAGTTCTCAAGATTTATGCAGTAAGTTGAATTGTGTGCGGTATTACAGACGTGGCCAAATATAAAATCTGGTGGCCTGCCATAATTACCGCAGTTTTTTTACCTCCTGTAATTGAAAAATGTTCACCACTCACTTGGGAAATGTTCATAATGTATTTTTCTTATTGATGTTCATCATGTATTAAAAGTAGTTCGTTGTGTATTTTAAAAACTGTCCAAATATTATTTTGTGTATATTAAAATGTCCATGCAATTTTTTTTAAAAATCCCATATTTTTTAAATACACAATGGACTTTTTAAAATTACATGGTGAACATTTTTCGAAGAAAGGATGACCACCTACATACACGTCGAACAATTTCTAATGCATGATGAAAAATTCTAGAAAAAAATGATGAAAATTTTCTAATATATGATCAGCCTTTTGTAAGTACACGGACAATGTTTTTAATACAACAGTGAATATTTCTGAACTATGTGCTGAACTTTGCTGTCAAAATATGACATGCACCTTTTTAGTGCACAAAGCACATTTTTGTTATACTTTATAAAAGAAGAACCGGAAGAAAATAAAGAGGGAAAAGAAAAAATATAACAGAAAATGGGGAAATAAAATAAAAAAGTAAAGTAAATTCAAAAAGGAAAATGAAAAAAGCAAGGAAAAGAGGGGGGAAATAACCATATGGGCTCACGCACATAGAACTCCCTCCGTTCAAAATTACTTGATGCTGAAATAATGTATCTACACCTATTTTAATAATTTCGAATAGACCTAAGAAGAATCGAACAACCATATCATCACGGGCAGCACGGGAATGGTGTTTGATTAAATTAGACAACACACGACCCCACTAGGTGCACATTAGTGGCACTTCCTAAACATCGCTTACGGCGTTGCTTCGATACCTGCAAATGGGCGCACACACCTCCCTCCGTGCTGGGCAGACCCATTTCACCATTTTTTTTCTAAAACCTTATAAAAATGTCACACGCGTGATGATTCAAACCAGCAACCTCTTCTTTCTTTCAAAAGTACACTATCCACTCGGGACAAATCACCCGTTTGTGACTGCTTTTATCCTTTTCCGTCTTTTCTTCTGTCTTTCCTTTAATCGTTTTTTCCTTTTCCTTTACCTCTTTTTATTTTGTCAAAATAAATGGATTTTTTCAAATTCGTTGATTTTTTTAAAATGCGTGAACTTATTTTTCCAATTGCTAACCTATTTTCAAAGTCGATGAACTTTCTTTCAAATTCATTAACTTTTCTAATATTTGTGAACTTTTTTTAAATTTGATGACCTTTTTCAAAATTGATGGCTTTTTCAAAACCAGTGACCTTTTTGAATCACAATTTGATTTTTAAGCATCATAATTGTGAACTCGTTTTCGAAATTTATGATTTTTACAAATTTATGAAATTTTTAAAAATTTGTGAACTTTTCTTCAAAATCGATGAACTTTTTGAAAATTGTTAAACTATTTTTAAATCGATGATTTTTTTTTCAAATTTGATGATTTTTTTAAAAGTGGCGAACTTTCTTCAAAATTTGATGAATCTTTTTTCAAAACTGATGAACTTTTTTCAAATTTCATGAACTTTTTCCCCATGTTGGCAAATTTTTTATAGCAAATATATTACTATTTTTATATGATTTTTAGGGGTGTAGAATATATGTTAATGTTGTCTTAAAAGAAGTATGAAATTGCATTGTTTTTGCATTGTAGACAATTAGATTGTCATGGTCAAATGGTTATTGCATTGAGTGTTTGGCTGACGACATTGGCATGCAGGTTCGAATCCCGTGTCTCTCATACGCTCAAAATATTTTTTTCTTTGCGTCTATTTTTTAAGGAGGTTGCTTGGCCGGCAAGCTAGGCATTGTTGGGGAACGTTGCAGAAAATAAAAAAAAATTACGCTTCACCAAGATCAATCTATGGAGTCATCTAGCAACAAGAGAGAGGAGTGCATCTACTTACCCTTGTAGATCGCGCGCGGAAGCGTTCAAGAGAACGGGGTTGAGGGAGTCGTACTCGTCGTGATCCAAATCACCGGAGATCCTAGCGCCGAACGGACGGCACCTCCGCGTTCAACACACGTACGGTTGGGAAGACGTCTCCTCCTTCTTGATCCAGCAAGGGGAAAGGAGAAGTTGATGGAGATCCAGCAGCACGACGGCGTGGTGGTGGATGCAGCAACGATCTCGGCAGGGCTTCGCCAAGCACAGCGAGAGGGAGAGGTGTCACGGGAGGGAGAGGGAGGCGCCAGGGGCTAGGGTGCGCAGCCCTCCCTCCCCCCTCTTTATATAGGGATCCAGGGGGCGCCGGCCCCTCTAGATCCCATCTAGATGGGGGGGCGGCGACCAAGGGGGGTGGCTTGCCCCCCAAGCCAAGTGGGTGCGCCCCCCACCCCTAGTGTTTCCAACCCTAGGCGCAGGGGGGGCCCAAGGGGGGTGCACCAGCCCACCAGGGGCTGGTTCCTCTCCCACTTCAGCCCATGGGGCCCTCCGGGATAGGTGGCCCCACCCGGTGGACCCCCGGCACCCTTCCGGTGGTCCCGGTACAATACCGGTGACCCCCGAAACTTTCCCGATGGCCGAAACTGAACTTCCTATATATAAATCTTCACCTCCGGACCATTCCGGAACTCCTCGTGACGTCCGGGATCTCATCCGGGACTCCGAACAACTTTCGGGTTACTGCATACTAATATCTCAACAACCCTAGCGTCACCGAACCTTAAGTGTGTAGACCCTACGGGTTCGGAAGACATGCAGACATGATCGAGACGCCTCTCCGGTCAATAACCAACAACGGGATCTGGATACCCATGTTGGCTCCCACATGCTCCTCGATGATCTCGTCGGATGAACCATGATGTCGAGGATTCAATCAATCCTGTATACAATTCCCTTTGTCAATCGGTACGTTACTTGCCCGAGATTCGATCGTCGGTATCCCAATACCTCGTTTAATCTCGCTACCGGCAAGTCACTTTACTCGTACCGTAATGCATGATCCCGTGACCAGACACTTGGTCACATTGAGCTCATTATGATGATGCATTACCGAGTGGGCCCAGAGATACCTCTCTGTCATATGGAGTGACAAATCCAGTCTCGATTCGTGCCAACCCAACAGACACCTTCGGAGATACCCGTAGTGCACCTTTATAGTCATCCAGTTATGTTGTGACGTTTGGCACACCCAAAGCACTCCTACGGTATCCGGGAGTTGCACAATCTCATGGTCTAAGGAAATGATACTTGACATTTGGAAAAGCTCTAGCAAAACAAACTACACGATCTTGTGCTATGCTTAGGATTGGGTCTTGTCCATCACATCATTCTCCTAATGATGTGATCCCGTTATCAGTGACATCCAATGTCCATAGTTAAGAAACCATGACTATCTGTTGATCAACGAGCTACTCAACTAGAGGCTCACTAGGGATGTGTTGTGGTCTATATATTCACACATGCATTACAATTTCCGGATAACACAATTATAGCATGAACAATAGACAATTATCATGAACAAGGAAATATAATAATAACCATTTTATTATTGCCTCTAGGGCATATTTCTAACAGTCTCCCACTTGCACTAGAGTCAATAATCTAGTTACATTGTGATGAATCGAACACCCATAGAGTTCTGGTGTTGATCATGTTTTGCTCTAGGGAGAGGTTTAGTCAACGGATCTGCTACATTCAGGTCTGTATGTACTTTATAAATATCTATGTCTCCATCTTGAACATTTTCACGTATGGAGTTGAAGCGACGCTTGATGTGCCTGGTCTTCTTGTGAAACATGGGCTCCTTGGCAAGTGCAATAGCTCCAGTGTTGTCACAGAAGAGTGTGATCGGCCCCGACGCATTGGGTATGACTCCTAGGTCGGTGATGAACTCCTTCACCCAGATTGCTTCATGCGCTGCCTCCGAGGCTACCATGTACTCTGCTTCACATGTAGATCCCGCCACGACGCTTTGCTTGCAACTGCACCAGCTTACTGCCCCACCATTCAAAATATACACGTATCCGGTTTGTGACCTAGAGTCATCCAGATCTGTGTCAAAGCTAGCATCGACGTAACCCTTTACGACGAGCTCTTCGTCACCTCCATATACGAGAAACATATCCTTAGTCCTTTTCAGGTACTTCAGGATGTTCTTGACCGCTGTCCGGTGTTCCATGCCGGGATTACTTTGGTACCTTCCTACCAAACTTACGGCAAGGTTTACATCAGGTCTGGTACATGTCATGGCATACATGATAGACCCTGTGGCTGAGGCATAGGGGACGACACTCATCTTTTCTCTATCTTCTGCCGTGGTCGGGCATTGAGCCGAGCTCAATTTCACACCTTGCAACACAGGCAAGAACCCCTTCTTGGACTGATCCATATTGAACTTCTTCAATATCTTATCAAGGTATGTGCTTTGTGAAAGACCTATGAGGCGTCTCGATCTATCTCTATAGATCTTGATGCCTAATATGTAAGCAGCTTCTCCAAGGTCCTTCATTGAAAAACACTTATTCAACTAGGCCTTAATGCGGTCCAAAAGTTCTATATCATTTCCCATCAAAAGTATGTCATCCACATATAATATGAGAAATGCTACAGAGCTCCCGCTCACTTTCTTGTAAACGCAGGCTTCTCCATAAGTCTGCATAAACCCAAACGCTTTGATCATTTCATTAAAGCGAATGTTCCAACTCCGAGATGCTTGCACCAGCCCATAGATGGAGCGCTGGAGCTTGCATACCTTGTTAGCATTCTTAGGATCGACAAAACCCTCCGGCTGCATCATATACAATTCTTCCTTAAGATGGCCGTTAAGGAATGCCGTTTTGACGTCCATTTGCCATATCTCATAATCATAGTATGCGGCAATTGCTAACATGATTCGGACGGACTTCAGCTTCTCTACGGGAGAGAAAGTCTCATCATAGTCAACCCCTTGAACTTGTCAATAACCCTTAGCGACAAGTCGAGCTTTATAGATGGTAACATTACCATCCGCGTCCGTCTTCTTCTTACAGATCCATTTGTTTTCTATCGCTCGCCGATCATCGGGCAAGTCTGTCAAAGTCCATACTTTGCTTTCATACATGGATCCTATCTCGGATTGCATGGCTTCAAGCCATTTGTTGGAATCTGGGCCCGCCATTGCTTCTTCATAGTTTGAAGGTTCACCGTTGTCTAACAACATGACTTCTAGGACAGGGTTGCCATACCACTCTGGTGTGGAACGTGTCCTCGTGGACCTACGAAGTTCAGTAGTAACTTGATCCGAAGTACCTTGATCAGCATCATTAGTTTCCTCTCTAGTCAGTGCAGGCACCACAGGAACATCTTCCTGAGCTACTCTACTTTCAAGAGGTAGTACTTCATCAAGTTCCACTTTCCTCCCACTTACTTCTTTCGAGAGAAACTCTTTCTCCAGAAAGGACCCGTTCTTGGCAACAAAGATCTTGCCCTCGGATCTTAGGTAGAATGTATACCCAATGGTTTCCTTAGGGTATCCTATGAAGACACATTTTTCCGACTTGGGTTCGAGCTTTTCAGGTTGAAGTTTCTTGACATAAGCATCACATCCCCAAACTTTTAGAAACGACAGCTTAGGTTTCTTACCAAACCATAATTCATACGGTGTCGTCTCAACGGATTTAGACGGTGCCCTATTTAAAGTGAATGTAGCTGTCTCTAGAGCGTATCCCCAAAATGATAGCGGTAAATCGGTAAGTGACATCATAGATTGCACCATATCCAATAGAGTGCGATTACGACGTTCGGACACACTGTTACGCTGAGGTGTTCCAGGCGGCGTGAGTTGTGAAACGATTCCACATTTCCTTAAGTGCGTACCAAATTCATGACTTAAATATTCTCCCTCACGATCCGATCGTAAGAACTTTATCTTTCGGTCACGTTGATTCTCTACCTCATTCTGAAATTCCTTGAACTTTTCAAAGGTCTCAGACTTGTGTTTCATCAAGTAGACATACCCATATCTACTGAAGTCATCAGTGAGAGTGAGAACATAACGATAACCTCCGCGAGCCTCAACGTTCATTGGACCGCACACATGTATGTATGATTTCCAATAAGTTGGTTGCTCGCTCCATTGTTCTGGAGAACGTAGTCTTGGTCATTTTGTCCATGAGGCATGGTTCGCATGTGTCAAACGATTCATAATCGAGAGACTCTAAAAGTCCATCAGCATGGAGCTTCTTCATGCGCTTGACACCAATGTGACCAAGGCGACAGTGCCACAAGTATGTGGGATTATCGTTATCAACCTTACATCTTTTGGTATTCACACTATGAATATGTGTAACATCACGTTCGAGATTCATTAAGAATAAACCATTGACCAGCAGGGCATGACCATAAAACATCTCTCTCATATAAATAGAACAACCATTATTCTCGGATTTAAATGAGTAGCTATCTCGTATTAAACGAGATCCAGATACAATGTTCATGCTCAAAGCTGGCACTAAATAACAATTATTGAGGTTTAAAACTAATCCCGTAGGTAAATGTAGAGGTAGCGTGCCGACGGCAATCACATCGACCTTGGAACCATTCCCGACGCGCATCGTCACCTCGTCCTTTGCCAGTCTCCGCTTATTCCGCAGCTCCTGCTTTGAGTTACAAATATGAGCAACCGCACCGGTATCAAATACCCAGGAGCTACTATGAGTGCTAGTAAGGTACACATCAATAATATGTATATCACATATACCTTTGGTGTTGCCGGCCTTCTTGTCCGCTCAGTACTTGGGGCAGTTCCGCTTCCAGTGACCACTTTCCTTGCAATAAAAGCACTTAGTCTCAGGCTTGGGTCCATTCTTTGACTTCTTCCCGGCAACTGGCTTACCGGGCGCGGCAACTCCCTTGCCGTCCTTCTTGAAGTTCTTCTTACCCTTGCCTTTCTTGAACTTAGTGGTTTTATTCACCATCAACACTTGATGTTCCTTTTTGACCTCTACCTCCGCTGATTTCAGCATTGAATATACCTCAGGAATGGTCTTTTCCATCCCCTGCATATTGAAGTTCATCACAAAGCTCTTGTAGCTCAGTGGAAGCGACTGAAGGATTCTGTCAATAACCGCGTCATCCGGGAGATTAACTCCCAGCTGAGTCAAGTGGTTGTGCAACCCAGACATTTTGAGTATGTGCTCACTGACAGAACTATTTTCCTCCATCTTACAACTGAAGAACTTGTCGGAGACTTCATATCTCTCGACCCGGGCATGAGCTTGGAAAACCATTTTCAACTCTTCGAACATCTCATATGCTCCGTGTTGCTCAAAATGCTTTTGGAGCCCCGGTTCTAAGCTGTAAAGCATGCCGCACTGAACGAGGGAGTAATCATCAGCACGAGACTGCCAAGCGTTCATAACGTCTTGGTTCTCTGGGATGGGTGCTTCACCTAGCGGTGCTTCTAGGACATAATCTTTCTTTGCATCTATGAGGATGATCCTCAGGTTCCGGACCCAGTCCGTATAGTTGCTGCCATCATCTTTCAGCTTGGTTTTCTCTAGGAACGCGTTGAAGTTGAGGGCAACATTAGCGTGGGCCATTTGATCTACAAGACATATTGTAAAGATTTTAGACTAAGTTCATGATAATTAAGTTCATCTAATCAAATTATTCAATGAACTCCCACTCAGACAGACATCCCTCTAGTCATCTAAGTGAAACATGATCCGAGTCAACTAGGCCGTGTCCCATCATCACGTGAGACGGACTAGTCATCATCGGTGAACATCTTCATGTTGATCGTATCTTCTATACGACTCATGCTCGACCTTTCGGTCTTCCGTGTTCCGAGGCCATGTCTGTACATGCTAGGCTCTTCAAGTCAACCTAAGTGTATTGCGTATGTAAATCTGGCTTACACCCGTTGTATTCGAACGTTAGGATCTATCACACCCGATCATCACGTGGTGCTTCGAAACAACGAACCTTCGCAATGGTGCACAGTTAGGGGGAACACTTTCTTGAAATTATTGCGAGGGATCATCTTATATAAGCTACCGTCGTTCTAAGCAAATAAGATGTAAAACATGATAAACATCACATGCAATCAAATAGTGACATGATATGGCCAATATCATATTGCTCCTTTGATCTCCATCTTCGGGGCGCCATGATCATCTTCGTCACCGGCATGACACCATGATCTCCATCATCATGATCTCCATCATCGTGTCTTCATGAAGTTGTCATGCCAACGATTACTTCTACTTCTATGGCTAACGCGTTTAGCAATAAAGTAAAGTAATTTACATGGCGTTATTCAATGACACGCAGGTCATACAAAAATAAAGACAACTCCTATGGCTCCTGCCGGTTGTCATACTCATCGACATGCAAGTCGTGATTCCTATTACAAGAACATGATCAATCTCATACATCACATATATCATTCATCACATCCTTTTGGCCATATCCCATCACAAGGCATATGATGCAAAAACAAGTTAGACGTCCTCTAATTGTTGTTGCAAGTTTTTACGTGGCTTCTATAGGTTTCTAGCAAGAACGTTTCTTACCTACGTAAAACCACAACGTGATATGCCAATTTCTATTTACCCTTCATAAGGACACTTTTCATCGATTCCACTCCAACTAAAGTGGGAGAGACAGACACCCGCTAGCCACCTTATGCAACTAGTGCATGTCAGTCGGTGGAACCTGTCTCACGTAAGCGTACGTGTAAGGTCGGTCCGGGCCGCTTCATCCCACGATGCCGCTGAAGCAAGATAAGACTAGTAGTGGCAAGAAAATTGACAACATCTACGCCCACAACAAGTTTGTGTTCTACTCATGCATAGTAACTACGCATAGACCTAGCTCATGATGCCACTGTTGGGGAACGTTGCAGAAAATAAATTTTTTCTACGCTTCACCAAGATCAATCTATGGAGTCATCTAGCAACGAGAGAGAGGAGTGGATCTACATACCCTTGTAGATCGCGCGCGGAAGCGTTCAAGAGAACGTGGTTGAGGGAGTCGTACTCGTCATGATCCAAATCACCGGAGATCCTAGCGCCGAACGGACGGCACCTCCGCGTTCAACACACGTACGGTTGGGAAGACGTATCCTCCTTCTTGATCCAGCAAGGGGGAAGGAGAGGTTGATGGAGATCCAGCAGCACGATGGCGTGGTGGTGGATGCAGCAGCGATCTCGGCAGGGCTTCACCAAGCACAGCGAGAGGGAGCCCCTCTAGATCCCATCTAGATGGGGGGCGGCGGCCAAGGGGGGTGGCTTGCCCCCCAAGCCAAGTGGGTGCGCCCCCCACCCCTAGGGTTTCCAACCCTAGGTGCAGGGGGGCCCCAAGGGGGGCACACCAGCCCACCAGGGGCTGGTTCCCCTCCCACTTCAGCCCATGGGGCCCTCCAGGATAGGTGGTCCCACCCGATGGACCCCCGGGACCCTTCCGGTGGTCCCGGTACAATACCGGTGACCCCCGACACTTTCCCGATGGCCGAAACTGAACTTCCTATATATAAATCTTCACCTCCGGACCATTCTGGAACTCCTCGTGACGTCCAGGATCTCATCCGGGACTCCGAACAACTTTCGGGTTACTGCATACTAATATCTCAACAACCCTAGCGTCACCGAACCTTAAGTGTGTAGACCCTACGGGTTCGGAAGACATGCAGACATGACCGAGATGCCTCTTCGGTCAATAACCAACAGCAGGATCTGGATACCCATGTTGGCTCCCACATGCTCCTCGATGATCTCATCGAATGAACCACGATGTCAAGGATTCAATCAATCCCGTATACAATTCCCTTTGTCAATCGGTATGTTACTTGCCCGAGATTCAATCGTCGGTATCCCAATACCTCATTTAATCTCGTTACCGGCAAGTCACTTTACTCGTACCGTAATGCATGATCTCGTGACCAGACACTTGGTCACATTGAGCTCATTATGATGATGCATTACCGAGTGGGCCTAGAGATACCTCTCCGTCATACGGAGTGACAAATCCCAGTCTCGATTCGTGCCAACCCAACAGACACCTTCGGAGATACCCGTAGTGCACCTTTATAGTCACCCAGTTACGTTGTGACGTTTGGCACACCCAAAGCACTCCTACAGTATCCGGGAGTTGCACAATCTCATGGTCTAAGGAAATGATACTTGACATTTGGAAAAGCTCTAGCAAAACGAACTACACGAACTTGTGCTATGCTTAGGATTGGGTCTTGTCCATCACATCATTCTCCTAATGATGTGATCCCGTTATCAATGACATCCAATGTCCATAGTCAGGAAACCATGACTATCTGTTAATCAACGAGCTAGTCAACTAGAGGCTCACTAGGGACGTGTTGTGGTCTATATATTCACACATGTATTACGATTTTCGGATAACACAATTATAGCATGAACAATAGACAATTATCATGAACAAGGAAATATAATAATAACCATTTTATTATTGCCTCTAGGGCATATTTCCAACAGGCATAGCACGCGAGCATCAGGAGCGCCAAGCGGCGCTGAGAGCGCCGAATAGGAGCTCCCCACATTCATCCCAGGCCCATGATTTCTCTTACGTCCTGCACCATGACCCATAATTTCGGTCTCGACCCCTCCACCAGCCCGCCCTTTCTGAGCCAATGGCCCATAACTTCACGAAATCACTAACTAAGAAGTACTCTTTGCAAAATGTCATTCCCACCTCTGCAGGTTGCAACTGGAGATTTTTCCTTTTTTCGTAGATCTATTTATTTAAAACATTTTATCGCTTAAACTATGCGTTCAAATTTGAACCGTGTTGACCGTTGGATTCTTCGCGTCGAGATCTTCAAAACTAGATCCCATGTTGATAGATTTCGATGATTTTTTCCATAAAAAGGACCCAAAAAAAAACAAACTGGAAGCACGTTTTCTTTCCCATTTTTCCTTTTCCAAAGAGGCACAGTTGTGCCTCTCATTGAAGCAAATTTTGTTCTTACACGATAAGCAAACCTGTGTCTCTCGTATTTTTTTTTCTTTCCTTGCCTCTTGCGGAAGCAAATCTGTGCCTCTCGCGAAAAGAAACATTTATTTCCTTTTCGAAGCAAATCCTTGCCTTTACGTGAATCTCGCGAAAGAAAAAACACGATCTTTTTTCCTTTTCCAGAGGTACAACTATGCCTCTCATAGAAGCAAATCCATACCTCCACGAAAAGTAAATCTGTTTCTCTTGTGAAAGAAAAATAAAACACATTTTTTGCCCTTTTCCTAGAGGCACAACTGTGCCACTCGCGGAAGCAAATCCGTGCCTCCACAGGAAATAAGTCTATGCATCTCGTGTATTTTTTTTTCAAGAGGCACGACTGTGCCTGTTGACGAAACAAATCTATACCTCCACGCGAAGTAAATTTGTGCATCTCGCGAAAGAAAAAAAAATGCATTTTTCACGCAATTTTTTTCCAGAACCTAACAAAAACCGAGAAAACAAATGAAAAGCCAAAAAAAATCTCTGAAAGACGGAAGTACGTACATAATAATAAAAAGATAAAATCTAGAAGGAGTGCCGAACACGTGACACATGGCGGCGGGTGAGAGCAAACCAAGTGGCGCTCCCAGCCTCTCAAAAGTGACGCTTGCGGAGGTTCTTCAAGGAGTACTCCTTGACACTTGTGGTCACTTTGTCAATCTCAAAATCTACTGATTCAGTGTTTTGTTGAAGATACTCATATGAGATGGTGTGCATGATAAGTTTATATGTATGAGTGTTTGTGTTGTATTTTCGTTTTTTAAAAAAGCTAGTGATTTCGCTAATTTCTGCGTGAGTTCGACGGTGAAGACTTTTTTTTTAGACAAGACGGTGAAGACATAAGGGCCGCAGGCCTTGGTTTCGTCGTGCGCGCTACGACGCCGGAGAGCCCATGGCTGAAACAAGCATCTTTTCATTGGCCCGACAATACAACCACTCCTACTTCCTGAGCCCACCGGCGGCGCCTCTCGCAGCCGGCAGCCACGAGACAACGGAAGGGGCCAGCGATGGCGACGGCGGAGAACAAGAGGCCTCGGAGCAGCGGCGGCGTGGAGAGGCCGCCGAGTAGGAAGGAGGTACTCATACTTCTTCCCTTCCCCTCTTCCTCTTGTATCCCCGATCCCCTTTCCGCTCCCTGCGGCCAATTTCATTGCAAAAATCTATTGTATGCTGACATTTGTTTAATCCCGGCATTCGAGATTGGCGAGTAGGATGGAGCTGGCTGAGGCCGTAGCGCCAAGTTCAGCACACCCATTATCCATGTGTTGATTCCGCGGAAACATGTTGAAAGTTGCATCACCTGCACCTAGATTTTTACTTTTCAGCAACACAGGGATTCAGTGAACACCTGGTGACTCTGGTCCCTGAATCCAGCTGTTTTTATGATAATAGCAACCATGCCATGAATCAGCATTGGGAGAGAACTGATGGGGGTTATATGTATACTGGGAGCTCATGCAGATATCATGCTTTTGGATAGATACTGGGGAGAAAGAAGGCCATCAAAGAACTTATAAGGAGAGCTGTAGCTGTGAAGGATCATCTTGCGCAGTTCCCGGATTTTCATAAATACGAGCGAAGCGGTAACCTACATTTGTCTTTCTGATGTAAATTTTCTGTGCTATAGGACAAGTAGCTGCTAATGTTCCATTTGGGTTCAGGATGCCTACTGTGTGTTTCCTGGATTCAGCTTTAGAAATTCAACAAAAGAAAATTGAATGCATCATTAGGCCTTAGCAATTGTAATCGAGACAACACTTCTTGCTTTGGGCCTAGCATTGTATTAGCAGGCTGAACTCGTATTTCTTGTATTTAGGATTTTCGATCTACTTGGAGTCTGGGCATGGCAATCAGCTTCCAGTGCCAACGAGGAAGTACATCCAAAATCTTCTCAAGGTTGAATACCTTACCTGCCTACTGCTTTAGGATGTTTGCATATGTACCTTTTTACAAGTAACCCATGATTATTGAATGTAACACTGGTAAACAATAATTTAGGCTAACATGAAGGGAACTTATGGATCAGAATGGCCTTCAGAAGAGAAAATTAAGCGCCGGGAAATGGTTGCCCCAGAAGCACGATATATCCTGATCTGCCAATATGCAGACAGTCATATTGCCAAATGTTTCATGAAGCAAGATTCAGGGGTGGAATGTGCACATGTGACATGCCGTGGAGGCCGCTTGCTTGGTTTTGTACACTACAGATTTGTTGTTGAAGAGGATGTGCCTGTTCTTTATGTGTATGAGCTACAATTGGAGTCTTCTGTCCAAGGGAAGGGGCTGGGGAAGTTCCTAATGCAGTTGATTGAACTTATAGCTTGCAAGGTGATCTGTTTTTTTGAAGTTCCTGGTAGTTTATTGTTCTGTTCTTCAGAATATTATGTCAAGACATAGAGTGTCATGGTGTGGTCTGTGTCTTCTGGTTAATGCATTTTTTTATTTTTGTTTCTTGCCCAATTACTATTCTGGTGACATCTCAGCTGGAATAAAAAAAAAAGGGCAACCTGGTGCATGTAGCTCCCGCTTGCGCAGGGTCCAGGGAAGGGTCCGACCACTTTGGGTCTATAGTACGCAGCCTTTCCCTACATTTCTGTAAGAGGCTGTTTCCAGGACTTGAACCCATGACCTCATGGTCACAAGGCAGCAGCTTTACCACTGCGCCAAGGCTCCCCTTCACATCTCAGCTGGAATGATGATAAAAAATTGACCCAGAACGCATGTATGCTTGCAGAGCCAAATGGAGGCCGTGATGCTAACAGTTCAGAAATCTAATACAGATGCTATGGCTTTCTACAACAATTTGGGGTAAAGTCGTAAATTTGCATTTCATGTCAACAACTTATCTGGGGTGCACTGAATGGATGTACCTTCTGGTTGTTGGTTACTTATGGTGTCTCATTCACTTTGATTGCAATATTTTAATTCACTTATTCTATCTTGCAGATATGTAATATCCAGTACCTCGCCATCACGAGTGGATCCACTGGTATTACTTTACCAAGAAATAGTCTCCACAGGAACAAGATATTTGTATGTTGACTCCTTCATTTTCCACAGATTGGAATTCATAGAAGCTATGAGATCTTGTGCAAGACATTTGAATCTGAAGCCAAGTGCAAATTGGAGGTGTGTAGCATGTTCCATATTGTGTAGATCCACTGTTAACCTAGTAAGGTTACTGATTCCGATCATCTACGTGTCACTGATGTTATGAATTGGTTGTGTTGCTCCTCTTTTGCTTTGCACTAAAGCTTTATTACTTAGTACTGTCCACATAACCTATGATGTATGAACGTGTAGAGTAGGACTCTGCGTGATCTGCTACTGATTAGATTCGTGATATATTCAGTAGATGCTCTTCTACTGCATATGTACTCTTTTATCCCAGCTAATGAATGTGCATCACGGTGTAATGCGCAGGAAGGCAACTAATGCACGGGGGAGCACAACACGACTGTGGTTGCATAACAAGCTCTGGCGGGATGCGACAGCCCATGTTTTTGTGATTTGTTTGGAGTAGTGCAGGATGTTTGGTTTTATATCTTCAGAGCCAAGGTTTGCCGTACCAAATTTGTGAATATTTGTTCCATTGGCAACTTTGACCATATTTACCTACCATTAATTAGGTTTGATGGCAAAATTTTGGTTTGGTCGTGTTTTCTTTGGCTCCCTGTTTAATTTCTAGAGCCAAATTTGGTTAGTTTATCAATGAGTTTTGTCTGAAACTATTTTGCTGATACACTTTAGGAAACAAGCACGATGGTCCACCACATCTGATGTATATGGGGTAGACTTGGTCTAAGTTAAAGAAGTGAACATCGGACCAGTACACAAGTTGTTTCACATAGCTGAAGAGATTCACACAAGTTCTCAATGGTGCATTGCTCAGTTCACGGTGCATCCTAGCGCTTTCTCCTTGGGGCTCTCTTCCCCTTGGCGATCGTCGCGCCGGGGCTCCAGTTGATCTCCCCTTCCTCTAGCTCCCCCTCCTTGTTCTCCTTCTCCCTGGATGTGGCAGCAGCAGCAGCAGCAAGGGCCTGTGACCGTTTGAACCTGAGAATGAGCCTCTTGCGTGGCGGCAGGTCCTCCTCCTTGATATTCTCCGTGTCGTCGTCCACTTTGGCCTTGGCCTTGCTAACGCCGTGCTCGCAACGGAGCACCCCACACCTGGCACACATGTACTTTCTCCACTTGAAGGGGTACTTGGCCTGTTTGAACTCGGTGCAGAAACGCTCGCCCTCCTCTCCTGCAGAAATCTTACTCTTGTTGGCGCTGCGCTCACCTTCATCTTCTGCAGAGAGCTTGCACTTGTCAGCGGATTGCTCACCCTTATCCCCTGCAGGGAGCTTGCTCTTGCTGGTGTCGTGCTTGCCCCCATCTCCTGCGGAGAGCTTGCTCTTGCAGGCGTTGTGCTCCTCACGGAGCATCCCACACCTAGCGCACATGTACCTTCTCCACTTGAAGGGGTACTTGGCCTGCTTGAATTCTGTGCAGATGCGGCGGCCCTCATCTCCTACGGAGAGCTTGCTCCAGCGGATCACGACGAGGAGCGGCTTGCCACTGCTTGTCGACATCCTCTCACTCTGTACTCTCTAGATCTAGTCCACACTCTTACTAAATCTCTTTCGAGTCTTACAGATCTGATATTGACGATGACCGTGATCAATCTCCTGACCAATGTACATGGATTTATTGGGATGCAAATTAATAGCGTAGTACAGATTGGCATCGCCAAAGCAAACAGAAAGTAATTTCAGCATGCATGGGGCAGCACGGCGCCATGAGAACCGTAACGCCTGTGTGTGCACGAGTGTCTTGTGCAAGCGCTTGGCGTCCACTGCTAGTGCCAAAGCAGCACGCCCAGCCCATTGTTTCTTGCGGTGCTGGTGGTTGTTTCATATATGCATCCAACAACCAAAGGCATGGCTGATTGCTTTTGCGCTGGCGGTTGTGGTGCATTTCGTCTCTTTAGCTAGAACCCCTCTTGCTGATGCTATGGTGAGTCAGAGAAGTGCCTTTGTTTCTTAAAGCTAGATAGAAAAGGAAATGAGTCTATTTATCTCTGCATCAGGTTTTACAACACAAAGCACACTAGAATTCAGAGGCTGCAAACAAGAGACCTGAACCAGATTCAGAAGGGAGGAGCATAATGTAAATTTGACGGCCAGTGACTAGCATAGTTGTATATATTCGTAAAAGGTATAGGAAAAAGAAACAAGCATATGGCCATGCTTATCTAATACTCCACACTATAGTTGGCAAACATTTAGAGCATGCCTAAAAGACCCATGGAAACATGTACCATGTGATAAAAAGTTGTAAGATTAAACTGTTGAGGACCACGGTAGCGATCTTTTTTCTAGTAATAATTAATGGCTGTGGTTTATCTGATATGTTGTAATGCTAGGCTGTAGATAGAAGGCTGGCATGTCGCCCAGTACGAACATACACTGCTGTGCGTAGTAAATCATTAAGGCCGCACTGAGGGTCAAGATTTGACTCTACTCATAGCAGTTTGGAAACTAATGCATAAACATATTTTTCTTGTATTTTCATACCTATATATATGATCTTGTAGTCTCTCTTCACTAAACTGAAACCTGCAACTCTTTTGTGTTTCCCGTTATCTAAGTACACTACGACTTTTCATACCTATATACATGTGTACCAACTTTTACTAGCCATTGCATTTGTCTTGTCTGAAGATGGCCGTGATGCATGATTTTGGATTCTGATTGCTGAGCCAATGAATGGAATTAAATGTGGCTTCCAAGTTGCATCATGCATTTCTCAGTTTGCTTCAATGTGTTGTAGGCGCCATTTACTTTCTGAACAGAAGTACTACAACAGTCATTGCTACCAAGTAGGAAAGTAAAAGACAAAAAGGGAAGGTGAAGACATTGAACAAGGCAAGAAAACCGCAGAAATAAAAGAAACAATGGCTACTTAGAAATGTGCTATCAAGGAAATTTTAGTTGGGTTGTGTTTTCTTTGCCCCTGTTCAACTTCTGGAGCCAAATTTCGAGAAAAATCGTAGGAAACCAGTGTGTCATCCGGGGATTGGTGACTTCAATTTTTGGGGTTTTTTTTGTTGACTTGAAAACTTATGTTCAGTTTTCTGTGCTATTTAGTCTCAAACGAATTTGTCTGAAACTATCGTTGCTGATACACTTAAGGAAACAAACACAATGGTCCACCCCATTGGATAGACTTGGTCAAAGTTAAAAAAAAGTGTACCCCATCCGGGGATTGGTGACTTCAATTTTTTGGGTTGATTGCTTGGTTAGTTTCAGACATAGTTATCGTGTGTGTGTGTGTGTGTAATTATATTATTACATAGCAACTTGGATGCCACAAAAGAGTCCTTTTCTTGGAGCAAAAGTCTCCTAGTTTGATCCGGCATCAATGAGTATAACAGCGCACTGGTAACTGGCTGAACCATAAGAAACATGAAACGAACTATTTAGATAAATAGTGGATAGTAGCCCATTCATCGGCTGCACAAAAAAAGCTTTTTTTTGTTGGTCGCATGTAGCATACACCTTTCACATAAATGCTGGATTTTGGTAGACTCCTGGATGAAAGAAACAAGGAACTTTTGATTGCCTCCCTATAAATTCGTGTCTTGTGCAAATGCTTGGCGTTCACCCCCATTGCCAAAGCAACATGCTCGTTGTTTCTTGCGGTGTTGGTGGTTGTTTGGTATATGCATCCAAGAACCGAAGGCGCACGCTTCTTGCCGCGGTTGATTGCTTTTTGTGATGGTGGCATTTGTCGTGCATTTCATCTCTCTAGCGAACCTCTCTTGCTAACACTATTATGAGTCGGAGAAGTGTCTTTGTTTCTTAAAGTTAGAAAAGGGACTGATTCTGTTGATATTCTGGTCTTTGCATCAGGTTTCACAACACAAAGTATGCTAGAATTTAGAGGCCGCAAACAAGTGATCTGAACCAGATTCAAAAGGGAGGAGTAGAATGTAAATTTGATGCCAGTGACTGGTACATCTTTAAAAAAGGTATAGGGAAATAAGACAATCATGGCCATGCTCATCTAATACAATGCTAATTCTCAAAAAAAAAACAAAAACAACAACTACGTAGTGGCCGCCTAGAGGGCCAAGATTTGACTCTACTCATAGCAGTTCATAGTAGTTTTGAAATTACTGCATATATAACATATACTATATTTTTCCTTGTATTTTTGCACCTATATGAGATCTTGTACTTTTATTCCACTAAACTGAAACCTGCGAATCTTTTTGTGTTTCCAGTTATCTCAGTAGATTAGTTCTACATGTGCACCAACTTTTACCTAGTAGTACAACTTTAATACAAAGTTGTAATAGAGCTGTGTCATTTAATTTGGATCGGATGGAGTAGCTAATTTTAGTCTTGTCTAAAGATGGCTGTGATGCATGATTTTGGATGTTGATTGCTGAGCCAATGGATTAATATGTGGCTTCCAAGTTGAATCATGCACTGTCAATTTGCTTCAATGAGTTGTCGGCGACGTTTACTTTCCGAACATAAGTAGTACAACAGTCATTGCTACCAAGTAGGAAAGTAAAAGACAAAGAGGAAAAGAGAAGACATTGAACAAGACAAGAAAATCACAGAAATGGTTCGATCTCGGGATAATAAGCGACATTGAACAAGACTATCAAGGAAATTAGCCAGCACAGACGTTAGCGAGCTGTGTCACTGATACATGGGCCAGTTGTTCCTCACAACATACTAACGATGGCTCATCTGGCCCGGCACACAACCCACCTCACTTGATCACCAATCACAGGTTCCCAAAGAATCTCCTGAAAAGAAAGAGGATCGCCTCAAAAGAAAACGAGCACACAACGGATAGGGAAGGAAAGTTGCCACTTCACTAAAGTTCTTCTCCTACGCCATGTGTTCACAGGCACACGTGACACCCAGATCGCACGGCGTTGACAGCTTGCGCATCCGTCGTGCTTACATCATGACATGATCATGAACACGCCGTGAGCGGGTGCAAGGACCGTCGGACGGTTGCAGGCCCGTCGCACTGCAAGCCGTGGTAGCAAACATGTGCTTCATAGAACTACTCTAGAAAAAACATGATTGCTCGGTGTCTAGAGTCTAAACAGAACAACAGAAATACAACGCTTTGTGTGCCAGCTAAGAAGGCACATCTAGCAGGAACACCATCTGAAGCTGAAAGTATGCCTAGGCGTGGTGATCAATATGTTCCTCATGCCTCTCATGCCTACAATGGCTACTATGTGCTCCCAGCATCGACACAAAGCCTAAAACTCGCATTGGGTCTTTGTATGATCCTCGCATGGTCAGTCTGTATAGTTTCTTCACTATACCTTTCTTTTATAAAGGAGTAAATGAGAGCAAGTTTAGTTTAATGCAACAACTACTATACTGTGAAAGATAACTTGCACACTTTTTTTTGCTTTGTTACAAAGGCGTAATATATATGATCAGATTGCTATTTTCTCCCTCTTCATGTGGCCCATACCACGGTGTAGTGCATGTTTACCAATGCTTGTCTGCAACCTTCCATAAATTCATTTATTATGCTTCCTTGTTATGGTTGCTCGGGGCAGTCGATCTATGTAGTATGCAAATTAAGTGCAGCCAGAAGTGAACAATCAGATATTCTTAACTCCCTTGAAATTTTAACGATAATTTTGTTTACGTCCCTGTACTACATTTTTCATTTCCATCTGAAATATTTTCGAGGACAGTTGGTTAAGCTGATTGGGCAAGTAGATAATGTGTCACAATAATATTATGCCTATATATAGGAGAGTATTAAATCATTTAGAATTTCCCAATAAAAGGCCTAAACAGAAAACCTTATCATAGGAACATGCCCATCAATGTATTATGAAAAAAGTCGTTGTAATAAGATGAAGTTGCTGATGATAAGCTTAGTAATATTTTATTACTGTAAGTTATATGGTTGTGTTTATCTGTACGGTGTAGCACAAGAATATAGTTGCTAGCTTAGTGTTTCCGAACAAATAATCTGAATCCAAATTGAGCATGTTTGCTCGATGGATTGTAAAAAGTGACAGGCATAATTATCTTCTAGTTGCAACGAAACAATAGCCCGGTCATCTAATATGTTCTAACACTAGGCTATAGTCAGAAGCATGGAAATTGCACACCACAAGAGTACTGAAGCTTGAAACCGAAGCAAACAAAACAAGGTATAAAGCTAAGAAAAGAATTTTATCAAACAATGATCGTATAATTGTGCGGTATAGTTGGTATGAGCATATTATATTATATTCTAGTAATAATTAATGACAACAATGGTCATGGTTGTCTAACAATTGTGATGCTATACTATAGTTAGTAGCATGGCATGTCGCATAGTATGAACAATACTGAAATATTGCTTGCATGGTAAACTTGAAAACCACAAAGAAGACCAAGACTATGCAGTTACTTGTAAAAGATTAACAAGCATAGTTGGTTGGAATTAGATGCATCGTCTTTTAATTTATATTTATTTTCACAACAATATTTTGTACACTTTTCTTCCTAGTTTAACTTCACAAGCATCTACCATTTGTAAGCTATCTGTTTTTTTTTCTGTACATGTGAACAAACCTTCATTTATTTAGCCATTGTATATGTCCAACTATATGAATGATTTTGATGCCGAGCCAACAATTAAAACGTACTCTCTACATCCAAATATATAAGGCTCTCTTGATTTTGATCCTAATTTTGACCAAACATTTGCCTAAAAAAATAGAGTTACATGACATAAAAATTGTACCATTTGAACTAGTTTCAAATATGAATCAGCTAACAAACCTTATGTGGCATACTCCATGCTATTGTTGGCAGCTTCTTGTATGTGGCAATGTAGGGGTGTTAGAACATTTGGGTTATGCCTAAAAGACCCATACTATAAAAATATGTACCATGTGATGAAAAGATTAAATTGTTGATGACTAGCGTAGTGATCTTTTTTTGAGTAATAATTAATGACAGATTGGCAATGATGGTTGTGGTTATTCCATAGTATGTTCTAATGCTAGGCTGGCATGTCGCCGAGTACAAACAATACACTGCTCTACGACTCTTAAGCAGTACTACATCTCTACCAAAATATAAGACGTCTCATCTTATATTTTGGTACGGATAAGTAAACGTTAAGGTTCATGATTGCTAATGGAATTGCTGATATATCTTTTCATCATTCTCGAGGGATGTTAATCAGTTGGCGCACGACATACATGTGGTTCTAAGACTAGTTTCTCCTGGAATGGTGATCCACCCAGTTTCTTGCTTTCATATGTAATAAACGATGTAACTATTCTCAGTTGGAAATAAAGCACCAACAGGCATTTCCATTTAGAAAGTACTCCCTCCGTTCGGAATTATTTGTCTCGGAATTGGATGTATCTAGAACTAAAATACATCTAGATACATCCATTTCTACGACAAGTAATTCCGAACGGAGGGAGTAGTAAAGTCAAGCCCGCCCAGAGGGTCAAGATTTGACTGCACCCATAACAGCTCATAGTACTTCGGAAATTAGTGCATAACAGAAATATTTTTCCTTGTATTTTCAATTTTTCATCCTGTACTCTCTTTTCACTGAACTGGAACCTGCAGGTCTTTGTGCTCCTACAGTTATCTTAGCTGATTATCTCTACATGTGTGCAACATTTACTAGCCACTGTATTTGTCTTGTCTGAAGATGGTCGTGATGCATGATTTTGGACTTTAATTGCTGAGCCAATGGATTAAAATGTGGCTTCCAATTTGCATCATGCATTGTCAGTTTGTTTCAACGTACTAATTACTACAACAGTCATTGCTACCAAGTTGGAAAGGAGAAGACGTGAACAAAACAAGAGAACCACGGAAATAATACTCCCTCCGTTCGGAATTACTTGTCTCGGAATTGGATGTATCTAGAACTAAAATACATCTAGATACATTCATTTCTATGACAAGTAATTCCGAACGGAGGGAGTAGAAACAAATGCTACTTCGAAATGGGACTATGGGACTATCAAGGAAAATAGCCAGCACGACCATTAGCGAGCTCAGTCAGATACACGGGCCAGATGTCCCTCACAACATACTCCCATTAGCGAGCTCAGGCTAATGCGACTTCACACACAACCCAGGCTTGATCAGCATTCACGTGCTCCCAAAGAATCCCCTCAAAAGAAATAGGATCATCTAAAATGTTAATGAGCACACAGAGGATCGAAGGTTTCTGTGCCGCTGAAGTACACCCACTGGTTAGAAAAAACATGATTGCTAGGTGTCTAAGGTCTAAAATCAACAGCTGGAAAAAATCAACGAGTGCCCTTGTAGCGCTTTCTGTGCTGATTATAAGGCCTTATCTAGCAGCGTGAAGGCCTTTCACTGAAAATAAATCTAAGTAGGGTGATTGCTATGTTCACTCGCATTAGGTTTTTGTATAGGATTCCCGCATGGTCAGTTTGTATAACTTCTTCACAACATCTTTCTTTTATAAAGGAAGTAACGGAGAGCAAGTTTGGTTTAATGCAGCAACTACTATGTTGTCAGAAAGAACTTGCATGATTTTTTCGTAAAGGTACAAAATCATAACATACATGATCTAATTGCTTTTTTTCTTCTCTATCTTCATGTGCCCAACCAGAGTCTAGTACATGTTTATCAATGCTCGTGACACACTCTTCCATATGCAAACTAAGGGCATCTTCAACGCGGGCCCCAAAACAAACATAGTTTGTCCGTGGACGTGCCCAGACATGTCCACGGACAATGATACGGGGGTTGATCATCCATCGCTTGTTGTAAACATCTGTTCGCAATACAAATAAATTCAGACGTAACTTATGCAAACAGGATGGAATTCATTCAAATGGATATAAGTTTGATATATCTTACGTACAAACAATTTCGTCCGCTCAACTAAAAGATAAAAAATACCTAAACTAGCTTGTAGCGACAGTGGCCTCGTATGGGTGCCCGGGCTGGCCGGGAGCACCTCTGTCGCCATTCGTGCCGTCGTCGGAGTGGTCCTTCCAGCGGCGGAAGGGCGCGGGGGCGCGCCAACCCTACCTGGCCGCCGCCTGGCGCTCGTGGAGGAGTTGCTCCGCTTTTTCATGTGTTGTGCGGTGGGCCGCCTTGGCCAACGCCGACAATGGCTGGGGAGCCCTTGCCTTTCCCCTAACGGCGGGAGGGGGGTCTTGCTAAGCGACCACTCCTTGCCGATCTTGGCGAGCTCCCCGCCGAGGCGGCACAGTTGTTGCACAGACGCCTCCTTGGTGGTCTGCAACTGGTCGCGAGCCCAGGCCTCCGCAAGGACCGAGCGACGTGACGCATTGTGCTGCCTCCCTACCTGCCCTCTCCCCGACCATCATGATGCTCCGCGACAAGGAGGAGGCTCCACCACCGTTACAAAAGAGGTAGTGGAGGAGGCGCCCGCACGCCTTCACGATCACCGGGTGAACCTCCTCATGACATTGTTGCACCAAATGTCGGCTAGTCCATGCGGCGGCAACGCCGGCTCCTCCTTCACGCCGCAGTTGCGCGGGAGGAGGGGGAGGGGGGAGGGGGGAGGATACCGGCTCTGCCTTCACACAACGTCTGAATTGGTCGTTGACATGTCGTCTACTGTAAGCAGCGCATGGCTTTGTGGGTGATTGTCTCTTCACCTCTACGGGAGAGTCCCGGTCGGTCCTCCCATAACAGTCTCGATTTCTTCTTTACAGCATGGCTACGCTCTAGCCTAGGCGTGCGATGTGCTGTCTCAGTGGACCTTTGTAACATGGTCCTTGTTGCAAAGGCCCCCCCAAGCGCACCAAGATAGCAGTTGCAAAGGTTCTCAACTGGTCGAGGCGGTAGATCAGATGGCTATTTCGTACGGCATCTGACGGTTATTGTACCGGCCGATGTAATTGATTTATCATCCGGTGGACGTGTAGCGCTGCCCTTTATTTTTTAATTTTTTAATTAGTGAATATTTTTTCAAATTTGTGAACACTTTTGAATTCATGATTTGTTTCAAATTCACATTATTTTCATTCAAGATTTTTCAATCTGTGAACATTGTTTCGATTCATGATTAATTTTTAAGTTAATGAAAACTTTTCTATTTTGTGATTTTTTTCAAATTCAGTACTATTTTATAATTCATGGATATTTTAAATTTAAGAACTTTTTTGATTAGTTTTTTGCAAATTGACGAACATTTTTTGCATTCATGAACATTGTTTTGAATTCATGAACACTTACTTTTAAAATTCATGATCAATTTTCAAATCTAGGAACACCTTTTAAATTCACAATCGATTTTCAAAAATTCATGAACAATTTCAAACTCATGAACATTTGTGATCGGTTTTAATATTAAAATAAAATTGGGAGAAATAAATAAAACAAAAGTGAAAAGACAAAAAAGGGAAAAAGAACGTAAGTCTCCCGTGCGTGCGTTAGTTTTTTTTTGAAAGAAGTATACAAATCACCCCCAAATCTGATCTTTGGGATATATACCCCCTTGAACTCAAAACCGGACAAATCACACCCTCAAATTACTAAAACCGGGTTAATAGCACCCTTTAGTGGTTTCAATCAAATCTTGAGCGGTTTTTGTCTCCCCTGATGCCGATTAGATGCTGACAGGGCAAAAAAACTTTGAATGGGTCCCATTAGCCAGTTCTCCCTCTTTTCTTTCTTTCCCTTTCCCCTCGTCCCCTTCCTTTCTTTCCTTTTCCCCTCACCTCCAGAATCGCTCTTCCGTTCAATAGGGCTCGGCCGCCGTCGCCGTCCGCCGTCGTCATCTGCTACTTGCCTGTCTCCGAACAAAACAATGTGTCCAGGTGCGTGCGCCTCCATCTCCGCTGCTCCTCTGCTCCGTTTCTGGTGTCGTTCGTCGGCAGAATCGCGAGCACCGGTGTACGATCGCGTGCGCCGCAGAGGTGTGGGTTTGGGTGAGGGGAATTCCCCTTGCAAAATTCTTCAGGCCAGCAACTTCTCCATGATGCTTGACTTCCAAATCACACACATACGTATCCTTAAGACGCCATTGCTTCCACTGGTTGACGACGAAAGGCGAGAGGCGAGGCGGCGAGGTGGGGATTTTCTCTGCGTGAGAGACAAAGGGGAACAAAGGACAGAGGAGAAGCAAGGGGAGAACTGGCTAATGGGACCCATTCAAAGTTTCTTTGCCCTGTCAGCATCTAATCGGCATCAGGGGACACAAAAACCGCTCAAAATTTGATTGAAACCACTAAAGGGTGCTATTAACCCGGTTTTAGTAATTTGAGGGTGTGATTTGTCCTGGTTTTGAGTTCAGGGGGGGTATGTATCCCAAAGATCAGATTTGGGGGTGATTTGTATACTTCTTTTTTTCTTTTTCGGCGTGACTCGCTGGAACAGATCTATAGCAGGGAATATCCTATTTGACGCTCGTTGCGTCAAAATGTCGGGCAAACGCACAGCCAATCAGAGGCGAGCGATTTAAATGGGCCGGCCTGTTTAACACGTTTTACAGATCCCGGTTTTGGGAACCTTCTAGACTTTCCCAGCCGGTTTTTTCCGGTTTTAGGAACATTCTAGAAGGTTCCCTAAACCGTTTTTTTTTTTCGTTTTCTCTTCTCTTTATTCCTTTCTGTTTCTTTCTTTTTCTGTTTCTGAAAAATGTTTTGAATTCTCAAAAAATGTTCAGGATTTTCAGAAAATGTTCTTGATATTTGGAAAATGATTTTGCTTTTTAGAAAAATGTTCTTGTTTTCCAGAAAATGTTCTGAGATTTCAAAAAATGTTCTTAAAATTAGGAAAATGTTTCTGCTTTTTTCAGAAAAATGTTCTGGATTTTCAAATTTTTTTTTGGATTTTCAAAAAATGTTAGGTATTTTCAAAATGTGTTCCTCAAATTCGAAAAATGTTTTTGCCTTTTAGAAAAATTTGGTGGATGTGCAAAAAAATGTTCTGAGATTTCAAAAATTGTTCTGGATTTCCAAAAAATGTTCTGGATTTCCAAAAAATGTGTTCCTCAATAAAATTACATCTTTTCAATTGTTGTCTGGTAGTTTCAAAAATTGTTCGCAAATATGAAATAATGTTCGTGCATCAAATTTTGTTCGGGAGTTTAAAAAAATGTTTGCAAGTTTGAAAAAATGTTCGTATTTCCAAATTTTGTTCAGGAGTTCAAAAAAATGTTCCCATGTTTCAAAAAATTGCGTATGCCAAAATTGTTTTTGAATTTGAAAAATGTTCCAGCTTTTTCAAAAAAGTACAGGAATTTCAAATTTTGTTCGCATTTCCAAAATCTGTTCACAATTTCAGAAAAAATAATTGTTTTCAATAAATGTTCAGGAATTTTAGAAAATGCTTGTTTGTTTTCAAAAAAAATCACAATGTGAGAAAATGTTCAATTTTTAAGAATTGTTCACGTTTTAGAAAATTGTTAAGTTTTGTAAAAACTGTTAGTATTTTTTCTAAACTCAGAGTACAAAATTTGTTCACATTTTTTCAGAAATAAATTTGGAGTATCAAAAAATATTTTTGCGGCATTTCAAATTGTTCGAAAATTTGAAGAAATGTTTTTTTTCCAAAAATCTCAATCCGGATGTGGGTTGTTATAGCATTGGGCGCCTTATCATTTCGCTAGCAGCCGAGTGTTGGAGTGGCTAGCCCGTCACGGTTTGCAGTCTGGTGTGATTGAGATACTAGGATCGAATCCCAGTGTTGGCTTCTTTTTTTGGTGTTTCTTTAAGTCACGGGATCGACAGGAAATACAAGTCCGTGGGCCGGCCCAGTCGTGCGTCGCCTGTGTGCGTCCAGCTACTGTTTGACGCAAAATGCGTCCTATAGGAGGTCCCCTATAGCAGCACTCCCACGCCGAGCACGAGCCCCGTTGAGCCGGATCTGAAGGCCCAACTAATTTACCAAGGCCTAGAAAGCCCATGGGTGAAACAAGCACCCTTGTACACCGGCGCTTAGTTTCTTATAAAAAAAAGTACATCGGCGCTTCCTCCCGGTCAGCCACGAGACAACGAAAGGGGGCAGCGATGGCGACGGCGGAGAACAAGAGGCCTCGGAGCGGCGGCGCCGGCGTGGAGAGGCCGCTCAGTAGGAAGGAGGTACTCATATTTCTCCCCTTCCCCACCGCTTCCTCTTGCATCCCCCAGCCCCCATTCCCCTGCCCGTGGCCAATTTCATTGCAACAATTTGTTTTAGTTTAGTCACGGCATCCGAGATTGGCGAATAGCCGAATACTAGATTGGAACTGGCAGTGGCAGAGGCCGTAGCGCCAAGTTCCACACACCCATGATCCATGTGTTATTCCGCGGAAGCAATGTTGAAAGTTGGTTGCATCACCTAGATTTTTACTTTCCAGGATTCGGTGCCTTTTCCTCTTAGCAACACAGGGAACACCTGGTGACTCTGGTCCCCTGACTGAATCCAGCTGTTTTTAAGATGATAGCAACCATGCCATGCATCAGCATTTGAAGAGAACTGATGGGGGTTGTATGTATACTGGGAGCTCATGCAGATATCATGCTTTTGGATAGATACTGGGGAGGAAGAAGGCCATCAAAGAACTTATAAGGAAAGCTGTAGCTGTGAAGGATCATCTTGCGCTGTTCCAGGATTTTCATAAATACGAGAGAAGCGGTAACCTACATTCGTCTCTCTGGTGAAACTTTTGTGCTGTAGGACAAGTAGCTACTAATGTTCCATTTGGGTTCAGGACACCTACTGTCTTTCCTGGATTCAGCTCTAGGAATTCAATGTGAGAAAATTGAATGCATTGTTAGGTCTTAGCAATTCTAATTTTGACAACACTTCCTACTTTGAGCCTAGCATTGTCTTTTTTTGAGGGGAACTGCACTGTGGTAGGCTGATCTCATATTTCTTACATTTAGGTTTTTACCGAAAAAGGGTTTCCCCGCTTTGTATTCCAAAGCACCAACACCGATACAGGATCGCTGGGGCGAACAGCACATCAAGCCCAAAAAAAAAGAAGAAGAAACAAATGCCAACAACGGCAGCTAGACAAAGCGTGGATAACCTGCCACCGCTACGCCCTCCAGAGACACACCACCACAACCCGAGGCTCCGAACCGCCGCGTACCAAGCAGCACCTCCAAGAAGGATTACGACGCTAACGACGCTGCTGCCCGGACAAGTCCTAAAGTTTCCCCCGACACGCGGAGGGAGGTGGGGGATGGATATCACCGACACCCTCCAGGAAGGAATGGTGGCACCCGCAGGTGTCACCGCATCGGAGCCGAAGACCCGACAAGGATTTCTCCCGCACTCCAACCCCACCGCCCAACGGACCGGAGCCGACCAGCCAGACCGCCGCCCACCACCATGCGTCATCGCGGTTGCGCCGCCACCCACACCGCCTCACTGCGGACACCAACACGAGGCCAAGAGGACCGGAGAGAAGCGCCCCGCGGAGGGAGAAGCAACACCGAAGCCGAACGGGAGGGAACCACCTCCACCACCGTCGTGCGGGAGGCCAGAACCTCCGGCACCGTCGCGGTAGCCATCCGGACGCGGCAGCAGGGCATGCCAGGCCACCCCTGGCCCGGCCAGGCCCGAAACGGGCCCGCTAAGCCCCGCCGCCACGCTACAGCAGGCCGGCGATGGCGCCGCCAGCGCCCTGCCGCTCTTTGCCTCTCCCCTGCCTCCTGGAGGACGCGCCGCAGACAAACCCCACCGCCAGCCCGCCCAGGCCCAGATGGGGCCTGAAGGGCCCAGATCTGGGCCGAGCGGGCGCCGCCGCGCTACCGTGCCGCCAACGGCGACGCCACCGCCCAGCAATCCGCCCGCGCAGCGCCAGGACCCCGCCGCCACGCCGGACCGCCGCCGTCGAGGGACACCCCCCAGCCCGCTCCCGCGCCAGAGGAGAGCCGAGAGGGGAATAGCGAGGGGGCCGCCGCCGCCAGCGTCGCCCGGGCCAGGCCCGGCGGCAAGCGCCGAGGACGGCGGCGGGGAGGGAAGGAGGGAGGAGGGGGGCTGGAGAAGAGGGTCATGACGCGGCCGGTCGCCCGCGGGGGCGACGCGGTCGCGACTGGTAGGATATTAGGGCAGATATCTTTAAAAAAATTAGGATTTTGCTGATCACATTTAGGTTTTTCAATCTACTTGGAATCTGGGCATGGCAATCAGCTTCCAGTACCAACGAGGAAGTACATCCAAAATCTTCTCAAGGTTGCATACCTTTAGGATGTTTGCATATGTACCTTTTTACAAGTTCCCCGTGATTATTGAATGTAACACTGGTAAACAATAATTTAGGCTAACATGGAGGGAACTTATGGATCAGAATGGCCTTCAGAAGAGAAAATTAAGCGCCGGGAAATGGTTGCCCCAGAAGCACGATACATCCTGACCTGCCAATATACAGACAGTGGCGCTCGACATTTTGCAAAGGGCTGGTACTGATAGGTGATGGCGCTTCTTTCTCCTCTCATCCCCCTCTCTCCTGGGGCGTCGCCGGCCTGCGGCTCCTCCCCCCCCCCCCCCCCCGTCGGCGGCCCTGCCCCGTGCGGCTTCCCCCTCTCCCTCCCCTTCGAGGCCTTCTCTGGGCTCCTCGCCGTCGGCGAGCCTCGTCCTTCCCCTCTCCCAGGCTCCCCCGCCCCGTGTTGTGGCCCTGGTTACGCCCCGGGCTAACAGATTTTGGGCGCTCGATTCGGAAGATTCCGGCTCGGATTCTGAGGTCCTCCCTCCTCCTTCTCGTCCGGCTAAGGTGGTTGGGCCTCCTGTGGCTCTGGCGGTGGGTCGTCGGCGTAAGTTTGCTCCGGGTGGTAGGAGGCGGCCAGTCGGGCCCGGCGTGGGTGTGGATGGTTGGTGTCACGTCTCTCATGGTCGCCGGCGTGCTGCGTCCTGGCCTCTGGATGGGTCGTTGTTGGGTTCCGGTGAGGCGGCGGTGGTGTCGCCGGGGTCCTCCTCTCCGGCGGTTGCCCTCCCTGATTCGCCTTCGGCCGCGGCTCCTGCCTCTCCGGCGGCGTCGGCGCCGGTGTCAACCCTAGATCTGGGATCGGGGCTGGCACTGGTACCCCTATCTGGGCCGCGGGCTCCTTTGGCTGATGTTGGGCCGGGTGGGCCTGTTTGGGCCCCTTCGCTGGCTTCTCCTTTTGACTCCCCCCTCCTGTCTGTGGCCCCTAGGCTGCGGTTGGCCCAGGTCCAGCCCACTCCTCCCGCGTCCCCCCTTGGCGAGCACGGCCTGGCTCGTTCAGGCTATTTATGGGTTCAGAAGGGTGCGGTTCCCCCTTTTCTAGGGTTTCCTGCTTCCTCCTCAGATTTGCGTCGGCACCGCCTGCCCATCCGCTGTTTCATCAGATCTGCTCCTCCCCCTTCGCTCTCTCTCTCCTTCGCGGCGGTGGTCGTGATGGATCGATCTCGTGGGTCCTCCAGCGAGGCGGTCTCCGGCCAGAAGCGGGGGCGCGATTGCTCCGGCGAGGATGCCGCCGATCTGGAGTATGAGGCAGCGCTCCGTGCTAAGCTTCAGGCCTCGCTTGCTCCGGGTGCGGTTGCTGCGACGGCGCCGGTCGGTGCGTCCCCCCGTGCCTCTAGATCTGGCCCCTCGGACCCTCCGCCTCCCGCGCATGGTGCTCCGGCGGCTGCGGTTGACCCTTGGAAGCTGGCGGCGTTGGGGAGTCGGGCGGGCTCTTCGGGGCCGGCCCCGTCGCCTCCTTCGCAAGGTGCTGGCCCCCGGGATGGCGGGCCGTTGCGGGCGCCGGCGGTGGCTGGTGGCGGCCCGTCTCGCTTCGTCCCTCATGGCGCGTCGAGGGCCCCGGTTCGTCGTCCAGTTGGCTCTGCTGCGGGGCGCGGCGCCGGATCTGGATCTGGTGCGTCTGGAGATGGCATTCTCCCTCCTCCTTCCCCTCGCGGTCCTGGTCGCATCCCCCCTCACTCTCAGGTCTCCAACCCCATCCTCACCTGCTTCGCGTGTCATCGCCCTCGTCACTTTCAGTCTCGCTGTGAAAATCCTCCATTCTGCCTCATATGCAGGGAAGACGGCCACCTCACGGTGGACTGTCAAAACCGTGTCAAACCTCCTTCTTTCGTTCACTATGGTGTTGGCCTTCCTGGTTGCTCGTTTTTTGCCCTAGATAGGGAGGTCCCTGAAGCAGCTCCTATTCCTTCGCTTTCCAATGTTGGCATCATATCTGTCCAGGACAAGCGCATCTCTTCCCAGGTCCTTCTTGATGAACTTTGGTTGTGGGATGAGGGCGGGTGGGACTGGCAAATCCGTCAGCTGTCTGAGTTTGAGTTTGCTGCTACTTTCCCTTCTAAAGAAAGCCTCCGCATGATCTCCTCCTGTACTAGCTTCACGCTCCCTCTGAATCAACTGGTGGTCTCGGTTAAAGCTGCGTCCAATGGGTCCAAGGCTATCTCTTCTCTGTCTGATATTTGGGTACTTGTTGATGATGTTCCTTCTAACATGCGCACCACGGCATTCCTGATGGCTTTTGGGGTGCTCCTCGGTAAGCCGACCGAGGTTGATCAAGCGTCTTTGTCAGTCCTTGGGCCGGCTCGTCTCCGGGTCTGGTGTATTGACCCTGTCTGCATCCATGAATCCATTGATGTCTTCCCGGCGGCTGGCGGTTTTCGGCTTCGGGTCCGGGTGGAGGGTGCTCCGGGCCCGGTGTCGCCTCCCCCTCCCCCCCGCCCCCGGCCTCCGACAATGACGACAAGAGCAAAGAGGGGGATGGTTGCCCTGACGACTCGATGCATGGCATGGATCCTCGCTTTACCCAATCAGAGTGGGATGGGCTATCCCCTGAAGACCAAGATCTGCTGAAGGACAGTGCTCCGGCGGGCCGTGGGGCACAGGACTCGATGCCTGGCTTGGGTGGTGGGGCCGCGGCCTCTGGTGGAACGAAGGGCACACCATTCTCGGCGGCGTGCTCTAATCTTCCTGCTTGCCCCACCTCCCCTTCGCTATCTGGCATTGAAGATCTGCCCCCGGTTGGTCCGTCTGCGTCCAAGAAGAGGAAGAAGTCGTCGGTCAAGAAGTTTTCAGCAAAGAGCAGGGCGTCCGGTGATTCCAGGCAGTCAGCGGCTGGGCTTTGCCGCAGGTTGGATGTGGATTTGGGTGCGGCCTCGGGCCCGTCCTCGGCGGCCGCTTCCCCCAGTCGTGCTCTCCCTATGCCTGTACGCTCGCCTGCCTCTACTGCTCGCAAGAGCGGTCGTGTCTCCAACAACGGCGAGCGTGTGGCTGATCGGGTGGCTCGGCGTGCGGCGGCTCGGGATCTTCCTCCGTCGGGTTCGCGCCCAACTCCGTCCTCTTCCTTTCCTAATGGTCTTTCCCCTGTTCGTTTAGTTCTCCCTTCTCAGTCCGATGAGCAGCTGTTTAAGATTTTAGATGATGTTGGTATTTGCTTAGATTCTAGTTTGGGATCCCCCTCTTCTTTACTTGATGTGATTAGGGCAAATGAAATAGTGCAGGCTGACATTGCTAAAGCTAAGGAGGCTGGGGTAGGTGTAATTGCCCCACTGGTTGTGGCCGGTGGGGATGTGGGGGAAGCTGACAGGTGTCAGGTTTCCCCGGTTCAGAAACGAGGGGCCGGGAAGCGTGCTAAACCCTGCCAGGCTCCGTGCAGGTCGAGTCTCAGAATTAAAAACCTCTCCTTTAAATGAAGGCCTTATTCTGGAATATTAGAGGTTTCTGCGCTAGGGGGCGCAGGGACCAGCTTAAAGATTTGGTGCGTTCTGAAAATGTTGATTTTATTGGCCTTGTCGAGACCCTCAAACCTTCTTTCTCCCCGTGTGAACTCTCGACCGTTGCTGGGATAGATAGATTTAAATGGAACCATGTGGCCTCTGTTGGACAATCGGGTGGAATTCTCCTTGGCACCAAAAATGACGTTTTCGACTTTGTTGCTTTTGATCATGGCATTTTCTGGGCCAGCACGGTGGTTTCCCATCGTACTCTCAACTCTCTTCTCGAGATCATGGTGGTGTATGGCCCGGCCGACAACTCTTTGTCTTACATTTTTCTGGATGAAATTTATAATAAAATTGATTCTTGTCAGCTTCCCCTCTTGGTTGGGGGTGATTTTAACTTGATGAGATATCCTTCTGATAAGAGCTCCTCTAACTTTTCTTGGCCTCTGGCTGATGCCTTCAATGCTTTCATCAGGGATACGGCTATTCGTGAAATACCTAGGGTTGGGGCCCGCTTCACCTGGACTAACCGTCAAATATCCCCCATTCGCTCTGTTCTTGATAGGGTTTTTCTTTGTCCTAGTTGGGATGCGCTGTTCCCTCGGGTGACCTTACGAGCTCTTGCCATTGTAGGCTCTGATCACGCCCCCCTAATCCTTGACGATGGGTCCCATTCGGTTGGCTTCCCGAGGTTTCAATTCGATGCGTCTTGGCTTCTAGTGGAGGGTTTCCCCACCTTGTTAGCTCAGAAGATTACGGCCTTCCTATCCTCTACTCGTTGTTCTTTTGGCCCAATGGATGATTGGCATCAATGTTCTTATTTCCTGCGTAGATTCCTTAGAGGCTGGTCTAAAAATTACTATGCTGAGTCAAGGCGTGACAAAGCGAGGCTGGGTGCTCAAATCTCGATAATCGTGCGGATAGATCTGGTCTGTTCGAGGCCGAATGGCAGATTCATTATGGCTTAGAAGAGGCGCTCTTGGATATTCATCGGCAGGAGGAAGTGTACTGGAAGCAAAGAGGCACGATCAATTGGACTCTAAAGGGTGATTCGCCTACGGCCTATTTCTTTGCTATTGCAAACGGTAGACGTCGGAGATGCTTAATCGATAGCCTACTGATTGATGGTGTTAGGGTTTCTGACCCTTCGGTTATTCTTCGCCATGTGGTTCAATTCTTCTCTAACCTGTTAGCGGCTAAACCTGAGCCGGGCTTTAGGCTAGCTCCGGCCTTCTGGCCTCCTCTTGAGCAGATATCGAGCGCTGATAATGATTACCTGCTGACCCCCCCTTCTGAAGAGGAAATCTTCGAGACGATTCGGACTGCCAACGCTAATGCGGCTTCAGGCCCTGACGGCTTCTCCATTCCTTTCTTTCGGCAATTTTGGCCTCAGCTAAAAGGCCTTATTGAGGCAATTATTCAAGGGTTTTGGCTGGGCACTGTTGACATCTCGAGGCTCAACTACGCGGTTCTCACCCTCATCCCTAAGATCAAAGGTGCTGACCTGATCTCTCAATTTAAGCCCATTGCTCTGATTAACAACTTTGCGAAGTTTCCCTCTAAGGGCATGGCCACTAGGGTTTCTCCGATAGCCCATCGGGTCATTAGCCCTTTCCAATCTGCGTTCATTAAGGGGAGATTCATCTTGGATGGGGTTCTTTGCTTACATGAGATAATTCATGATCTGAGGATTAAGGGAACCAAGGTTGTGGTCCTTAAGCTCGATTTTGAAAAGGCATACGACTCGGTGAGTTGGAATTTTCTTCGCCAAGTCCTACTGGCTAAGGGCTTTGAAGGTTCGGTGGTGCACCGTCTGATGCAGCTTGTCTCTGGTGGGCACACAGCTGTGGCTGTGAATGGCCAAACTAGTAATTTTTTTGCTAATGGTAGGGGCCTTAGACAAGGGGATCCGGTGTCCCCTTTGCTTTTCAACCAGACTGGATTGAGAAGTGTATGCAATGCAACTACTGTTTAAAACTTGAACCAAACACGTCCGATGTGTTCCTCCGCGAACCGTCGGAGCTGCGCGCGAGCTGGGAATGACCGACCATCTTGCTGCCAGCGCTTTGATCCATCATCCTGGGCTCCCCCTGGCCTGGCCTGGACCAACGTTTTGTAGCTAGGTTGGTTGGCTGGCTGGCTGGATGGATGGAGGCGTACGGTACATGAAGAAGATTCGTGGATCGCAAGGTGGCGCGCATGCATGCATGTACGCGGTAGATGGAAAAACGAGAGGAATCAAGAAGGGCAAGCAAGCAAGGAATCAACGGGCGCACGTGGAGGGTAGGCTACGTACGCAGCGCAGCGCAGCGAGTAAAACACAAGCTAGCGACCACCGAGAAGTGTGGCAAAGCGGTCGTAGTTAGTAGTAGATGGATAGTGCGCGCGACCAACGTCCCTTTGTTTAAAGGGAAACGTTTCACGCCGGTCGACCGGCTGAAACTCCGCCGGTCAAGTCCACGCTGGCAACAGGTCCACCCACCACCGCTTAAGCCTGTCTCTATCATCCCGCACGATTCACTCCACCATTTATTCCCTTTCCTTATCCTCTCGCCCATCTTCTCCCCGTTGCTCCCCAAATAAACTCTTGCCGGTGATGACTGCCGTCGATGTCGCGAGCAGCCATCATCCACATGCCCCTGCTGCTCCGGCGAGCAGCCGCCATCCACTCACCCCCGCGCTACTCCGGTGAGCGGCCGCCATCCACCCGCCCCGCGCTACACCGGCGAGCGGCCGCCCATCCATCAGCGCGGTTGTGCGGCAACCTAGCTTGCGGCGTGGGATTGGGCGCTTCAAACGGCGGCGACCATGCTACAACGACGACGAACGGGAGTGGCAACCGGTGGCACGCGACGGCAGTGACCAAGGATGACCGCAGGCTGCCACCGGTGCTGCGAACCACAAGCAGTTTTGCTGGAAGCTGCCGTCAGAGAAGCTGGAAGCGACAATGCGAGGAGCTACAACCAACATCGGCGGCGACTCCAACATGCTACAACCGGCAAATCATGAGCTACAACCGGCATTTATTCTTGCTTGTACCGGCATCATGATTTGCTGGAACCAGTGTCTTTTTTTGCTGGAACCGGAAATAGTTTTTGCTATCATCTTTTTTGATTTGCTAGATCAGACCAAGTTTTGCTACTACCGTATTTTAATTTTGCTGGAAGTAGCCTGGTTTTTTTGCTACAACCGTCTTCTGATTTTGCAACGGCGGCCATTTTCTACGACCGGTGACGGCGACGGTGGCCATTTTTGCTACAACCGTGTCAAATTTTTGCTACTACCGTCTGTGTTTTTGCTACATCCATTCATGAAGCTGTGGTGCTTTTTTACGACATTTTTGTTGCAACAACCTTGTTTTTTGCTACTACTGGAGACGTGTTTTGCTACATCCATTCACGAGGCCATGGTGCTTCAAGCGCGGCGGCGAGTTCCGGCGGCGTTTTTGCTACAACTGTCTGAATTTTTGCTACGTCCATTCACGGATTAGCTGCAACCGCGGCGAGTGTTGCATGTGTCAATGGCCGGCGGCGGCGGAGTTGCGACGGCTTCGTCGCCCAGTTGCGGCCGACGGCGGAGGTGGCTAGCTGCCATCCGTGGCGAGGCTGGTGCGGCGAGGTCAACGACCGGCGGGGGCGTCCCGCGGTGCGGTGCGGCGAGGGGGCGGCTGCGGTGGGGAGATTTTTCTCGAAGGAATCTCACGCAGATCTGACGGCCCTGGCTGGCGCATCGGACGGCTGGTGCTGGACCGGCCCAACGGTTGGGCCGGCGCACCGGCGCAGATCAGCGCCCTTGTTTAAAGGGCGGTGGACTTGTAGATGCCCGACGCGCACATGACCGCTAGATATGCCCTCCCCTGCCCACGCGCACATGCGATGCGAGGGTGGATTGTTCCTTGGTTCGTTCGTTCGTTCGTGCTCCTCCGGTAGGGGCCTTAGACAAGGGGGCCTTAGACAAGGGGAACAGTAGTAATTTTGCAGAGGCCGTAGCGCCAAGTTCCACACACCCACGATCCATGTGTTATTCCGCGGAAACATGTCGAAAGTTGGTTGCATCACCTATATTTTTACTTTCCAGGATTCGGTGCCTTTTCGTCTTAGCAACACAGGGAACACCTGGTGACTCGTTCCCCTGAATCCAGCTGTTTTTAAGATGACAGCAACCATGCCATGAATCAGCACTTGAAGAAAACTGATGGAGGTTATATGTATACTGGGAGCTCATGCAGATATCATGCTTTTGGATAGATACTGGGGAGGAAGAAGGCCATCAAAGAACTTATGAGGAAAGCTGTAGCTGTGAAGGATCATCTTGCGCAGTTCCCAGATTTTCATAAATACGAGAGAAGCGGTAACCTACATTGGTCTTTCTGATGTAAATTTTCTGTGCTATAGGACAAGTAGCTACTAATGTTCCATTTGGGTTCAGGATACCTACTGTCTTTCCTGGATTCAGCTCTAGAAATTCAATGTGAGAAAATTGAATGCATTGTTAGGTCTTAGCAATTCTAATTTTGACAACACTTCTTGCTTTGAGCCTAACGTTGTCTTTTTTTGGAGGGGAACTGCACTGTGGCAAGCTGATCTCATATTTCTTACATTTAGGTTTTTCAATCTACTTGGAATCTGGGCATGGCAATCAGCTTCCGGTACCAACGAGGAAGTACATCCAAAATCTTCTCAAGGTTGCATACCTTTAGGATGTTTGCATATGTACCCTTTTACAAGTTCCCCGTGATTATTGAATGTAACACTGGTAAACAATAATTTAGGCTAACATGGAAGGGAACTTATGGATCACAATGGCCATCAGAAGAGAAAATTAAGCGCCGGGAAATGGTTGCCCCAGAAGCACGATATATCCTGACCTGCCAATATGCAGACAGTGATATTGCCAAATGTTTCATGAAGCAAGATTCAGGGGTGGAATGCGCACATGCGACATGCCGCGGAGGCTGCTTCATTGGTTTTACACTACAGATTTGTTGCTGAAGAGGATGTGCCTGTTTTTTATGTGTATGAGCTACAATTGGAGTCTTCTGCCCAAGGGAAGGGGCTGGGGAAGTTCCTAATGCAGTTAATTGAACTTATAGCTTGCAAGGTGTCTGATTTTTTGAAGTTAATGATCAAAATTTGACCCAGAACGCATGTATGCTTGCAGAGCCAAATGGGGGCCGTGATGCTGACAGTTCAAAAATCTAATACAGATGCTATATTTTTCTACAACAATTTGGGGTAAAGTGGTAAATTTGCATTTCATGTGAACAACTTATCTGGGGTGCACTGAATTGATGTACCTTCTGGTTGTTGGTTACTTATGATGTCTGCTTCACTTTGATTGCAATGCTTTAGTTCACTTATTCTATCTTGCAGATATGTAATATCCAATACCTCGCCATCACGAGTGGATCCACTGGTACTACTTTACCAAGAAATAGTCTCCACAAGAACAAGATATTCGTATGTTGACTCCTTCATTTCTCACAGATTGGAATTTATAGAAGCTAGGAGATCTTGTGCAAGACATTTGAATCTGAAGCCAAGTGCAAATTGGAGGTGTGTAGCATGTTCCATATTGTGTAGATCCACTGTTAACCTATTAAGGTTACTGATTCCGATCATCTACGTGTGACTATGTTATGAATTGGTTGTGTTGCTCCTCTTTTGCCTTGCACTAAAGCTTTAATTACTTAGTACTGTCCACTATAACCCTATGATGTATTGTGAAAAAGGCCTATGATGTATGAACGTGTAGAGTAGGATTCTGCGTGATCTGCTACTGATTAAATTCGTGATATATTCAGTAGATGCTCTTCTACTGCATATGTACTCTTTTATCCCAGCTAATGAATGTGCATCACGGTGTAATGCGCAGGAAGGCAACTAATGCACGGGGGGAGCACAACACGACTGTGGTTGCATAACAAGCTCTGGCGGGATGCGACAGCCCATGTTCTTGTGATTTATTTGGAGTAGTGCAGGATGTTTGGTTTTATATCTTCAGAGCCAAGGTTTGCCGTACCAAACTTGTGAATATTTGTTCCATTGGCAACTTTGACCATATTTACCTACCATTAATTAGGTTTGATGGAAAATTTTTGGTTTGGTCGTGTTTTCTTTGGCTCCCTGTTTAATTTCTAGAGCCAAATTTGGTTAGTTTATCAATGAGTTTTGTCTGGAACTATTTTGCTGATACACTTTAGGAAACAAGCACGATGGTCCACCACATCTGATGTATATGGGGTAGACTTGGTCTAAGTTAAAGAAGTGAACATCGGACCAGTACACAAGTTGTTTCACATAGCTGAAGAGATTCACATATAACAAGTTCTCAATGGTGCATTGCTCAGTTCACGGTGCATCCTAGCGCTTTCTCCTTGGGGCTCTCTTCCCCTTGGCGATCGTCGCGCCGGGGCTCCAGTTGATCTCCCCTTCCTCTAGCTCCCCCTCCTTGTTCTCCTTCTCCCTGGATGTGGCAGCAGCAGCAGCAGCAAGGGCCTGTGACCGTTTGAACCTGAGAATGAGCCTCTTGCGTGGCGGCAGGTCCTCCTCCTTGATATTCTCCGTGTCGTCGTCCACTTTGGCCTTGGCCTTGCTAACGCCGTGCTCGCTACGGAGCACCCCACACCTGGCACACATGTACTTTCTCCACTTGAAGGGGTACTTGGCCTGTTTGAACTCGGTGCAGAAACGCTCGCCCTCCTCTCCTGCAGATATCTTACTCTTGTTGGCGCTGCGCTCACCTTCATCTTCTGCAGAGAGCTTGCACTTGTCAGCGGATTGCTCACCCTTATCCCCTGCAGGGAGCTTGCTCTTGCTGGTGTCGTGCTTGCCCCCATCTCCTGCGGAGAGCTTGCTCTTGCAGGCGTTGTGCTCCTCACGGAGCACCCCACACCTAGCGCACATGTACCTTCTCCACTTGAAGGGGTACTTGGCCTGCTTGAACTCTGTGCAGATGCGGCGGCCCTCATCTCCTACGGAGAGCTTGCTCCGGCGGATCACGACGAGGAGCGGCTTGCCACTGCTTGTCGACATCCTCTCACTCTGTACTCTCTAGATCTAGTCCACACTCTTACTAAATCTCTTTCGAGTCTTACAGATCTGATATTGACGATGACCGTGATCAATCTCCTGACCAATGTACATGGATTTATTGGGATGCAAATTAATATCGTAGTACAGATTGGCATTGCCAAAGCAAACAGAAAGTAATTTCAGCATGCATGGGGCAGCACGGCGCCATGAGAACCGTAACGCCTGTGTGTGCACGAGTGTCTTGTGCAAGCGCTTGGCGTCCACTGCTAGTGCCAAAGCAGCACGCCCAGCCCATTGTTTCTTGCGGTGCTGGTGGTTGTTTCATATATGCATCCAACAACCAAAGGCATGGCTGATTGCTTTTGCGCTGGCGGTTGTGGTGCATTTCGTCTCTTTAGCTAGAACCCCTCTTGCTGACGCTATGGTGAGTCAGAGAAGTGCCTTTGTTTCTTAAAGCTAGATAGAAAAGGAAATGAGTCTATTTATCTCTGCATCAGGTTTTACAACACAAAGCACACTAGAATTCAGAGGCTGCAAACAAGAGACCTGAACCAGATTCAGAAGGGAGGAGCATAATGTAAATTTGACGGCCAGTGACTAGCATAGTTGTATATATTCGTAAAAGGTATAGGAAAAAGAAACAAGCATATGGCCATGCTTATCTAATACTCCACACTATAGTTGGCAAACATTTAGAGTATGCCTAAAAGACCCATGGAAACATGTACCATGTGATAAAAAGTTGTAAGATTAAACTGTTGAGGACCACGGTAGCGATCTTTTTTCTAGTAATAATTAATGGCTGTGGTTTATCTGATATGTTGTAATGCTAGGCTGTAGATAGAAGGCTGGCATGTCGCCCAGTACGAACATACACTGCTGTGCGTAGTAAATCATTAAGGCCGCACTGAGGGTCAAGATTTGACTCTACTCATAGCAGTTTGGAAACTAATGCATAAACATATTTTTCTTGTATTTTCATACCTATATATATGATCTTGTAGTCTCTCTTCACTAAACTGAAACCTGCAACTCTTTTGTGTTTCCCGTTATCTAAGTACACTACGACTTTTCATACCTATATACATGTGTACCAACTTTTACTAGCCATTGCATTTGTCTTGTCTGAAGATGGCCGTGATGCATGATTTTGGATTCTGATTGCTGAGCCAATTAATGGAATTAAATGTGGCTTCCAAGTTGCATCATGCATTTCTCAGTTTGCTTCAATGTGTTGTAGGCGCCATTTACTTTCTGAACAGAAGTACTACAACAGTCATTGCTACCAAGTAGGAAAGTAAAAGACAAAAAGGGAAGGTGAAGACATTGAACAAGGCAAGAAAACCGCAGAAATAAAAGAAACAATGGCTACTTAGAAATGTGCTATCAAGGAAATTTTAGTTGGGTTGTGTTTTCTTTGCCCCTGTTCAACTTCTGGAGCCAAATTTCGAGAAAAATCGTAGGAAACCAGTGTGTCATCCGGGGATTGGTGACTTCAATTTTTGGGGTTTTTTTTGTTGACTTGAAAACTTATGTTCAGTTTTCTGTGCTATTTAGTCTCAAACGAATTTGTCTGAAACTATCGTTGCTGATACACTTAAGGAAACAAACACAATGGTCCACCCCATTGGATAGACTTGGTCAAAGTTAAAAAAAAGTGTACCCCATCGGACCAGTACACAAGTTGTTTCACATAGCTAAAAAAATTCACATATAACAAGTTCTCAATGGTGCATTGCTCAGTGCATCCACTAACTTTCTCATTGTTTCACATACCTGACATACATGTACTTTCTCCACTTGAAGGGAGTACGGAGCAGACACACACATAGACACACACACACGATAACCATATAAAACCAACGAGCATGCTGGTGATAGGCTTGGTTAGTTTCAGACATAGTGGGAAAAATTATATTATTACATAGCAACTTGGATGCCACAAAAGAGTCCTTTTCTTGGAGCAGAAGTCTCCTAGTTTGATCCGGCATCAATGAGTATAACAGCGCACTGGTAACTGGCTGAACCATAAGAAACATGAAACGAACTATTTAGATAAATAGTGGATAGTAGCCCATTCATCGGCTGCACAAAAAGAGCTTCTTTTTTTTTGTTGGTCGCATGTAGCATACACCTTTCACATAAATGCTGGATTTTGGTAGACTCCTGGATGAAAGAAACAAGGAACTTTTGATTGCATCCCTATAAATTCGTGTCTTGTGCAAATGCTTGGCGTTCACCCCCATTGCCAAAGCAACATGCTCGTTGTTTCTTGCGGTGTTGGTGGTTGTTTGGTATATGCATCCAAGAACCAAAGGCGCACGCTTCTTGCGCGGTTGATTGCTTTTTGTGATGGTGGCATTTGTCGTGCATTTCATCTCTCTAGCGAACCTCTCTTGCTAACACTATTATGAGTCGGAGAAGTGTCTTTGTTTCTTAAAGTTAGAAAAGGGACTGATTCTGTTGATATTCTGGTCTTTGCATCAGGTTTCACAACACAAAGTATGCTAGAATTTAGAGGCTGCAAACAAGTGATCTGAACCAGATTCAAAAGGGAGGAGTAGAATGTAAATTTGATGCCAGTGACTGGTACATCTTTAAAAAAGGTATAGGGAAATAAGACAATCATGGCCATGCTCATCTAATACAATGCTAATTCTCAAAAAAAAAAACAAAAACAACAACTACGTAGTGGCCGCCTAGAGGGCCAAGATTTGACTCTACTCATAGCAGTTCATAGTAGTTTTGAAATTACTGCATATATAACATATACTATATTTTTCCTTGTATTTTTGCACCTATATGAGATCTTGTACTTTTTTTCCACTAAACTGAAACCTGCGAGTCTTTTTGTGTTTCCAGTTATCTCAGTAGATTTGTTCTACATGTGCACCAACTTTTACCTAGTACAACTTTAATACAAAGTTGTAATAGAGCTGTGTCATTTAATTTGGATCGGATGGAGTAGCTCATTTTAGTCTTGTCTAAAGATGGTTGTGATGCATGATTTTGGATGTTGATTGCTGAGCCAATGGATTAATATGTGGCTTCCAAGTTGAATCATGCACTATCAATTTGCTTCAATGAGTTGTCGGCGCCGTTTATTTTCTGAACATAAGTAGTACAACAGTCATTGATACCAAGTAGGAAAGTAAAAGACAAAGAGGAAAGGAGAAGACATTGAACAAGACAAGAAAACCACAGAAATGGTTCGATCTCGGGATAATAAGCGACATTGAACAAGACTATCAAGGAAATTAGCCAGCACAGACGTTAGCGAGCTATGGCACTGATACATGGGCCAGTTGTTCCTCACAACATACTAACGATGGCTCATCTGGCCCCGCGCACAACCCACCTCACTTGATCACCATTCACAGGTTCCCAAAGAATCCCCAGAAAAGAAAGTGGATCGTCTCAAAAGAAAACGAGCACACAGCGGATAGGGAAGGAAGGTTACCACGTCGTTAAAGTTCTTTTCCTACGCCATGTGTTCACAGGTACACGTGACGCCCAGAGCGCACCGCGTTGACAGCTTGCGCATCCGCCGTGCTTACATCATGACATGATCATGAACACGCCGTGAGCGGGTGCAACTGTGCAAGGACCGTGGGACGGTTGCAGGCCCGTCGCGCTGCAAGCTGTGGTAGCGAACATGTGCTCCATAGAACTACTCTAGAAAAAACATGATAACTCAGTGTTTAAAGTCTAAACAGAACAGCAGAAATACAACCTATGTGCTCTTATAATATTTTGTGTGCTAACTAAGAAGGCGCATCTAGCAGGAACACCATCTGAAGCTGAAAGTATGCCTAGGCGTGGTGATCAATATGTTCCTCATGCCTCTCATGCCTACAATGGCTACTATGTGCTCCCAGCATCGACACAAAGCCTAAAACTCGCATTGGGTCTTTGTATGATCCTCGCATGGTCAGTCTGTATAGTTTCTTCACTATACCTTCCTTTTATAAAGGAGTAAATGAGAGCAAGTTTAGTTTAATGCAACAACTACTATACTGTGAAAGATAACTTGCACACTTTTTTTTGCTTTGTTACAAAGGCGTAATATATATGATCAGATTGCTATTTTCTCCCTCTTCATGTGGCCCATACCACGATGTAGTGCATGTTTACCAATGCTTGTCTGCAACCTTCCATAAATTCATTTATTATGCTTCCTTGTTATGGTTGCTCGGGGCGGTCGATCTATGTAGTATGCAAATTAAGTGCAGCCAGAAGTGAACAATCAGATATTCTTAACTCCCTTGAAATTTTAACGATAATTTTGTTTACGTCCCTGTACTACATTTTTCATTTCCATCTGAAATATTTTCGAGGACAGTTGGTTAAGCTGATTGGGCAAGTAGATAATGTGTCACAATAATATTATGCCTATATATAGGAGAGTATTAAATCATTTAGAATTTCCCAATAAAAGGCCTAAACAGAAAACCTTATCATAGGAACATGCCCATCAATGTATTATGAAAAAAGTCGTTGTAATAAGATGAAGTTGCTGATGATAAGCTTAGTAATATTTTATTACTGTAAGTTATATGGTTGTGTTTATCTGTACGGTGTAGCACAAGAATATAGTTGCTAGCTTAGTGTTTCCGAACAAATAATCTGAATCCAAATTGAGCATGTTTGCTCGATGGATTGTAAAAAGTGACAGGCATAATTATCTTCTAGTTGCAACGAAACAATAGCCCAGTCATCTAATATGTTCTAACACTAGGCTATAGTCAGAAGCATGGAAATTGCACACCACAAGAGTACTGAAGCTTGAAACCGAAGCAAACAAAACAAGGTATAAAGCTAAGAAAAGAATTTTATCAAACAATGATCGTATAATTGTGCGGTATGGTTGGTATGAGCATATTATATTATATTCTAGTAATAATTAATGACAACAATGGTCATGGTTGTCTAACAATTGTGATGCTATACTATAGTTAGTAGCATGGCATGTCGCATAGTATGAACAATACTGAAATATCGCTTGCATGGTAAACTTGAAAACCACAAAGAAGACCAAGACTATGCAGTTACTTGTAAAAGATTAACAAGCATAGTTGGTTGGAATTAGATGCATCGTCTTTTAATTTATATTTATTTTCACAACAATATTTTGTACACTTTTCTTCCTAGTTTAACTTCACAAGCATCTACCATTTGTAAGCTATCTGTTTTTTTTTCTGTACATGTGAACAAACCTTCATTTATTTAGCCATTGTATATGTCCAACTATATGAATGATTTTGATGCCGAGCCAACAATTAAAACGTACTCTCTACATCCAAATATATAAGGCTCTCTTGATTTTGATCCTAATTTTGACCAAACATTTGCCTAAAAAAAATAGAGTTACATGACATAAAAATTGTACAATTCGAACTTGTTTCAAATATGAATCAGCTAACAAACCTTATGTGGCATACTCCATGCTATTGTTGGCAGCCTCTTGTATGTGGCAATGTAGGGGTGTTAGAACATTTGGGTTATGCCTAAAAGACCCATACTATAGAAATATGTACCATGTGATGAAAAGATTAAATTGTTGATGACTAGCGTAGTGATGTTTTTTCGAGTAATAATTAATGGCAGATTGGCAATGATGGTTGTGGTTATCCGATAGTATGTTCTAACGCTAGGCTGGCATGCCGCCGAGTACAAACAATACACTGCTCTACGACTCTTAAGCAGTACTACATCTCTACCAAAATATAAGACGTCTCGTGTCTTATATTTTGGTACGGATAAGTAAACGTTAAGGTTCATGATTACTAATTATAATGGAATTGCTGATATATCTTTTCATCATTGTCGAGGGATGTTAATCAGTTGGCACACGAAATACATGTGGTTCTAAGACTAGTTTCTCCTGGAATGGTGATCCACCCAGTTTTGCTTTCATATGTAATAAACGATGTACTAACTATTCTCAGTTGGAAATAAAGCACCAACAGGCTTTTCCATTTAGAAAGTAGTAAAGTCAAGCCCGCCCAGAGGGTCAAGATTTGACTGTACCCATAACAGGTCATAGTACTTTGGAAATTAGTGCACAACAGAAATAATTTTCCTTGTATTTTCAGTTTTTCATCCTGTACTCTCTTTTCACTGAACTGGAACCTGCAGGTCTTTGTGCTCCTACAGTTATCTTAGCTGATTATCTCTACATGTGTGCCAACATTTACTAGCCACTGTATTTGTCTTGTCTGAAGATGGTCGTGATGCATGATTTTGGACTTTAATTGCTGAGCCAATGGATTAAAATGTGGCTTCCAATTTGCATCATGCATTGTCAGTTTGTTTCAACGTACTAATTACTACAACAGTCATTGCTACCAAGTTGGAAAGGAGAAAATAGGAAAGGAGAAGACGTGAACAAAACAAGAGAACCACGGAAATAAACGAAACAAATGCTACTTCGAAATGGGACTATCAAGGAAAATAGCGAGCACGAACATCAGCGGGCTCAATCACTAATACACGGGCCAGATGTCCCTCACAACATACTCCCATTAGCGAGCTCAGGCTAATGCGACTTCACACACAACCCAGGCTTGATCACCATTCACGTGCTCCCAACGAATCCCCTCAAAAGAAGTAGGATCACCTCAAACGATAATGAGCACACAGAGGATCGAAGGTTTCTATGCCGCTGAAGTACACCCACTGGTTAGAAAAAACATGATTGCTAGGTGTCTAAGGTCTAAAATCAACAGCTGGAAAGAATCAACGAGTGCCCTTGTAGCGCTTTCTGTGCTGATTATAAGGCCTTATCTAGCAGTGTGAAGGCCTTTCACTGAAAATAAATCTAAGTAGGGTTATCGCTATGTTCCCCATGCCTCTCATGCTTACAGTTTCATTGTGGCTACTATGTGCTACCATATCGAGTACTCACATTAGGTTTTTGTATAGGATTCCCGCTTGGTCAGTTTGTATAACTTGTTCACAACATCTTTCTTTTATAAAGGAAGTAACGGAGAGCAAGTTTGGTTTAATGCAGCAACTACTATGTTGTCAGAAAGAACTTGCATGATTTTTTCGTAAAGGTACAAAATCATAACATACATGATCTAATTGCTTTTTTTCTGTCTTCATGTGCCTAACCAGAGTCTAGTACATGTTTATCAATGATCGTATGCACTCTTCCATAAATTCATTTATTATGCTTCCTTACGATGTTTGCTATACAACTATGCAAACTAAGGGCATCTCCAACGCCGGACCAAAACAGACATAGTATTTGTCCGTGGATGCGTCCAGACATTGTCAGTGGATGGTGATACGGGAGCTGACCATTCAACGCTTGTTGTAAACATTCGTTCGCAATACAAATAAATTCGGACGTAATTTATGCAAACACAACGAAATTCATTCAAATGGATATAAGTTTGATATATCTTACATACGAACAATTTCGTCCGCTCAACTAAAAGATAAAAGTACCTAAACTAGCTTGTAGCGGACGGTGGCCTCGTATGGGTGCCCGAGCTGGCAGGGAGCACCTCCGTCGCTGTTTGTGCCGTCGTCGGAGTGGTCCTTCCAGCGGCGGAAGGGCGCGGGGGCGCGCCAACCCGGCCGCCGCCTGACGCTCGTGGAGGAGTCTCTCCGCTTTCTCATGTGCCGTGCGGTGGGCCGCCTCAGCCAACACTGACAATGGCTGGGGAGCCCTGGCCTTTCCCCTAACGGCGGCGGGGGGGGGGGGGGGGGGTCCTTCTAAGCGACCACTCCTTGCCGATCTTGGCGAGCTCCACGCCGAGGCGGCACAGTCGTCGCACAGACGCCTCCTTGGTGGTCTGCGACTGGTCACGAGCCCAGTCATCAGCAAGGACCGAACTACGCGACACATTGTGCTGCCTCCCTAGCTGCCCTCTCCCCGACCATCATGATGCTCCGCGACGACGAGGAGGCTCCACCACCGTTACAAAAGAGGTAGTGGAGGAGGCGCCCGCGCGTCTTCACGATCACCGGGTGAATCTCCTCATGTCATTCTTGCGCCAAATGTCGGCTAGTCGATGCGGCGGCAACGTCGCAGTTGCGCAGGGGGGAGGGGGAGGATACCGGCTCTGCCTTCACATAGCGTCTGAATTGGTCGTTGACATGTCGTCTACTGTAAGCAGCGCATGGCTTTGTGGGTGATTGTCTTTTCACCTCTACGGGAGAGTCTCGGTCTGTCCTCCCATAGGAGTCTCGATTTCTTCTTTACAACAGTGGCGCGGTGGCTACGCTCTAGCCTAGGCGTGCTGTCTCGGTGGACCTTTGTAACATGGTCCTTGTTGCAAAGCCCCCCAAACGCACCAAGATAGCAGTTGCAAAGGTTCTCAACTGGCCGGCGGTAGATCGGACGGCTATTTTATACGGCATCTGACGGTTATTGTACCGGCCGATCTAATTGATTTATCATCCAGTGGACACGCATCACTGCCCTTTATTTTCCTATTTTTTAATGAGTGAATATTTTTTCAAAATTGCGAACACTTTTGAATTCATGTTTTTTTTTTCAAATTCACATTTATTTTAATTCAGGATTTTTCAATCTGTGAACATTGTTCCGATTCATGAATAATTTTTAAGTTAATGAAAAGTTTTCTATTTTGTGATTTTTTTTTCCAAATTCAGTAATATTTTATAATTAATGGATATTTTAAATTTAAGAACTTTTTTTGATTTTTTTTTTTGCAAATTGACAAACATTTTTTGCATTCATGAACATTGTTTTGAATTCATGAACACTTTACTTTTAAAATTCATGATTAATTTTCAAATCCATGAACACCTTTTAAATTCACAACAGATTTTCAAATTCATTTCAAACTCATGAACGTCTGTGAACGGTTTTAATATTAAAATAAAATTGGGAGAAATAAATAAAACAAAAGTGAAAAAACAAAAAAGGGAAAAGAACGTAAGTCTTCCGTGCGTGCGCTAGTTTTTTTTCGGCGTGACTCGCTGGAACAGATCTATAGCAGCACTCCCACGCCGAGCCCCCCCATCCACGAGCACGAGCCCTGTTGAGCCGGATCTGAAGGCCCAACTAATTTGCCAAGGCCTGGAACAAGCACCCTTGTACACCGGCGCTTAGTTTCTTAAAAAAAAAGTACATCGGTGCTTCCTCCCGGTCCCGTCTCCAGCCGGCAGCCACGAGACACCGAAAGGGGGCAGCGATGGCGACGGCGAAGAACAAGAGGCCTTGGGGCAGCGGCGGCGGCGGAGTGGAGAGGCCGCCCAGTAGGGTTTAGGGTTAAGCGACCACTCCTTGCTGATCTTGGCGAACTCCCCGCCGAGGCGGCACAGTCGTCGCACAGACGCCTCCTTGGTGTTCTGCGACTGGTAGCGAGCCCAGGCCTCCGCAAGGACCGAGCGACGCAACGCATTGTGCTGCCTCCCTAGCTGCCCTCTCCCCGACCATCATGATGCTCCGCGACGATGAGGAGGCTCCACCACCATTACAAAAGAGGTAGTGGAGGAGGCCCTGCGCGCCTTCACGATCACCGGGTGAACCTCCTCATGTCATTGTTGCGCCAAATGTCGGCTAGTCGATGCGGCAGCAACATCGGCTCCTCCTTCACGCCGCAGTTGCACAGGAGGGGAGGGGGGAGGATACCGGCTCTGCCTTCACACAACGTCTGAATTGGTCGTTGACATGTCGTCTACTGTAAGCAGCGCATGGCTTTGTGGGTGATTGTCTCTTCACCTCTACGGGAGAGTCCTGGTCTGTCCTCCCATAGCAGTCTTGATTTCTTGTTTACAGCAGTGGCGCAGTGGCTACGCTCTAGCCAAGGCGTGCTGTCTCGGTGGACCTTTGTAACATGGTCCTTGTTGCAAAGCCCCCCAAACGCACCAAGATAGCAGTTGCAAAGGTTCTCTTGTACCGGCCGATCTAATTGATTTATCATCAAGTGGACGCGCATCCACTGTCCTTTATTTCCCTATTTTATAATTAGTGAATATTTTTTCAAAATTGCGAACACTTTTTGAATTCATGTTTTTCTTCAAATTCACATTTATTTTAATTCAGGATTTTCCAATCTGTGAACATTGTTTCGATTCATGAATAATTTTTAAGTTAATGAAAAGTTTTCTATTTTGTGATTTTTTTACAAATTCAGTAATATTTTATAATTCATGGATATTTTAAATTTAAGAACTTTTTTTTTGCAAATTGACGAACATTTTTTGCATTCATGAACATTGTTTTGAATTCATGAACACTTTACTTTTAAAATTCACGATCAATTTTCAAATCCATGAACACCGTTTAAATTCACAATCGATTTTCAAATTCATCTCAAACTCATGAACGTCTGTGAACGGTTTTAATATTAAATAAAATTGGGAGAAATAAATAAAACAAAAGTGAAAAAACAAAAAAGGGAAAAAGAACGTAAGTCTCCCGTGCGTGCGCTAGTTTTTTTTTCGGCGTGACTCGCTGGAACAGATCTATAGCAGCACTCCCACGCCGAGCCCCCCCCCCCCCCCCCCCCCGAGAGCTCCTCCTCAGCGCTCGTTGCGCCGCCTAGCGAAAGCAGCGCTCACGCGCACGCTCGGGTGGGCCCGCCCAACAGGTGAGGTCGCGCCCCGCTCGCTCGCCTGTTTGTTCCTTCGATCACAGTGGCGCTCGATCAAACACTTTGTTCCGTCGTTGATCAGCTTAGTTGACCACATTGACCATCTCTTTTAAAAAAGTTCATCTCTTTAACAAAACTTCATCAATTTTTGGAAAAAGTTCATCGATTTCAGAAAAGTTGATCAATTTTTAAAAAAGTTCATCAAATCTGAAAAAAGTTCACCGAATTTGAAAAAAGTTCATCTAGTTTGAAGTTCATTGAATCTGGAAAAAGTTCACCGAATTTGAAAAAATTTCACTGAATTTGAGAAAAAGTTCATCGAATTTGAGAAAAAGTTCATCGATTAGAAAAAAAGTTTATCGGATTTGAAAAAAGTTCATTGAATTTGAAAAAAAGTTCATTCGGTTTTGAAAATGTTCTTTCAATTTGGAAAAAGTTCAATGGTTTAAAAAAGTTCATTAAATTAGCATTAAGAAAGAAAGAATAAAAAAACGAATAAAAGCATTCCGAATAAAAAAGAAAAATGATAAAAGGAAAAAGGCAAAAGGAAAATACGTAAGATGAAAAGCGGGAAGAAGTTTTTATTGATCATATAATGTGGACGTAGCACGGTGGTTGACGTAGCGAGTTTTGACTCGGAGGTCCACAGTTCGAACCCTGTCTCGCGCGCTATTTTTTGTTTTACAAGCAGAAAACAAGATAGAATGGGCCGGCCCAGCTACAAAAACAAGTGTACAGAGGGGTGTGCGCCCTGTACCAAAAGCGCTGGGCCGGCCCAGCTACAAAAACAAGTGTACAGAGGGGTGTGCGCCCTGTACCAAATGCGCTGTATTCGGCGCTTAAGGCGCCGAATAGGATTTGCCCCCCCCCCCCCCCCCCTGTTGAGCCGGATCTGAAGGCCCAACTAATTTACCAAGGCCTAAAAAGCCCATGGGTGAAACAAGCACCCTTTTGTACACCGGCGCTTAGTTTCTGAAAAAGAAAAAAAGTACACCGGCGCTTCCTCCCGTCCCGTCTCCAGCCGGCAGCCACGAGGCAACGAAAGGGGGCAGCGATGGCGACGGCGGAGAACAAGAGGCCTCGGAGCGGCGGCGGCGGCGTGGAGAGGCCGCTCAGTAGGAAGGAGGTACTCATATTTCTCCCCTCCCCCACCGCTTCCTCTTGTGTCCCCCTTTCCCCTGCCCGTGGCCAATTTCATTGCGACAATTTGTTTTAGTTTAGTCACGGCACCCGAGATTGGCGAATAGCCGAATAGATTGGAACTGGCAGTGGCAGCGGTCGTAGCGCCAAGTTCCACACACCCACGATCCATGTGTTATTCCGCGGAAACATGTCGAAAGTTGGTTGCATCACCTACATTTTTACTTTCCAGGATTCGGTGCCTTTTCCTCTTAGCAACTCAGGGAACTCCTGGTGACCCTAGTCCCCTGAATCCAGCTGTTTTTAAGATGATAGCAACCATGCCATGAATCAGCACTTGAAGAAAACTGATGGGGGTTTTACGTATACTGGGAGCTCATGAAGATATCATGCTTTTGGATAGATACTGGGGAGGAAGAAGGCCATCGAAGAACTTATAAGGAAAGCTGTAGCTGTGAAGGATCATCTTGCGCGGGTCCCGGATTTTCATAAATACGCGAGAAGTGGTAACCTACATTTGTCTCTCTGGTGTAAATTTTCTGTGCTATAGGACAAGTAGCCACTATTACTAATGTTGCATTTAGATTCAGGACCTACTGCATTTCCTGGTTTCAGCTTTAGAAATTCAGTAAAAGAAAATTGAATGCATTATTAGATCTTAGCAATTCCAATTTTGACAACATTTCTTGCGTTGAGCCTAGCATTGTCTTTTTTTGGAGGGGAACTGCACTGTGGCAGGCTGATCTCATATTTCTTATATTTAGGTTTTTCAATCTACTTGGAATCTGGGCATGGCAATCAGCTTCCAGTACCAACGAGGAAGTACATCCAAAATCTTCTCAAGGTTGCATACCTTTAGGATGTTTGCATATGTACCCTTTTACAAGTTCCCCGTGATTATTGAATGTAACACTGGTAAACAATAATTTAGGCTAACATGGAGGGAACTTATGGATCAGAATGGCCTTCAGAAGAGAAAATTAAGCGCCGGGAAATGGTTGCCCCAGAAGCACGATATATCCTGACCTGCCAATATGCAGACAGTGATATTGCCAAATGTTTCATGAAGCAAGATTCAGGGGTGGAATGTGCACATGTGACATGCCGTGGAGGCTGCTTGCTTGGTTTTGTACACTACAGATTTGTTGTTGAAGAAGATGTGCCTGTTCTTTATGTGCATGAGCTACAATTGGAGTCTTCTGCCCAAGGGAAGGGGCTGGGGAAGTTCCTAATGCAGTTGATTGAACTTATAGCTTGCAAGGTCATCTGATTTTTTGAAGTTCCTGATAGTTTATTTTTCTGTTCTCCTGAATATTATGTCAAGACATAGGGTGTCATGGTGTGGTCTGTGTCTTCTGGTTTATGCATTTTTTTTCTTGCCTAATTACTATTCTGGTGACACTCAGCTGGAATGATGATCAAAATTTGACCCCCAGAACACATGTATGCTTGCAGAGCCAAATGGGGGTTGTGATGCTAACAGTTCAAAAATCTAATACAGATGCTATGGTTTTCTACAACAATTTGGGGTAAAGTGGTAAATTTTCATTTCATGTGAACAACTTATCAGGGGTTCACTGAATTGATGTACCTTCTGGTTGTTGGTTACCTATGGTGTGTGCTTCACTTTGATTGCAATGTTTTAGTTCACTTATTCTGTCTTGCAGATATGTAATATCCAATACCTCGCCATCACGAGTGGATCCACTGGTATTACTTTACCAAGAAATAGTCTCCACAAGAACAAGATATTCGTATGTTGACTCCATTGCTCACAGATTGGAATTCATACAAGCTATGAGATCTTGTGCAAGACACTTGAATCTGAAGCCAAGTGCAAATTGGAGGTGTGTAGCATGTTCCATATTGTGTAGATCCACTGTTAACCTAGTAAGGTTACTGATTCCGATCATCTACGAGTGACTGATGTTATGAATTGGTTGTGTTGCTCCTCTTTTGCCTTGCACTAAAGCTTTAATTACTTAGTACTGTCCACTATAACCCTCTGATGTATTGTGAAAAAAGGCCTATGATGTATGAACGTGTAGAGTAGGATTCTGCGTGATATGCTACTGATTAAATTCGTGATATATTCAGTAGATGCTCTTCTACTACACATGTACTCTTTTATCCCAGCTAATTAATGTGCATCACGGTGAAATGCGCAGGAAGGCAACTAATGCACGGGGGAACACAATACGACTGTGGTTCTACCTCTATCTATGGTTGCATAACAAGTTCTGGCGGGATGCAGCAGCCCATGTTTGAGTGATTTATTTGGAGTAGTACAGGATGTTTGGTTTTATATCTTTCAGAGCCAAGGTTTGCCGTACCAAACTTGTGAATATTTGTTCCATTGGCAACTTTGACCATATTTGCCTACCATTAATTAGGTTTGATGGCAAAATTTTGGTTAGTGTCTTTGGCTCCCTGTTTAACTTCTAGAGCCAAATTTGGTTAGTGTGTCAATGAATTTGTCTGAAACTATTATTGCCGATACACTTTAGGAAACAAGCACGATGGTCCACCACATCTGATATATATGGGGTAGACTTGGTTAAAGTTAAAGAAGTGTACATGGGACCAGTACACAAGTTGTTTCACATAGCTGAAGAGATTCACATATAGTTCTCAATGGTGCATTGCTCAGTTCACGGTGCATCCTAGGGCTTTCTCCTTGGGGCTCTTTTTCCCTTGGTGATCGTCGAGCCGGGGCTCCAGGTGATCTCCCCTTCCTCTAGTTCCCCCTCCTTGTTCTCCTTCTCCCTGGATGCAGCAACAGCAGCAGCAGCAAGGGCCTGTGACCGCTTGAACCTGAGAATGAGCCTCTTGCGTGGCGGCAGGAGCTCCTCCCTGATATTCTCCATGTCGTCGTCCACTTTGGCCTTGGCCTTGCTGACACTGTGCTCGCTATGGTGCACCCCGCACCTGGCACACATGTACTTTCTCCACTTGAAGGGGTACTCGGCCTGCTTGAACTCGGTGCAGACACGCTCGCCCTTCTCTCTTGCGGAGATATTACTCTTGTTGGCGCTGAGCTCACCCTCATCTTCTGCAGAGAGCTTGCACTTGTCAGCGCTGTGCTCGCCCTTATCTCCTGCAAACAGCTTGCTCTTGTCGGTGTCGTGCTCGCCCCCATCTCCTGCGGAGTGCTTGCTCTTGCAGGCTATCTGAGCGCCCTCATCTCCTGCAGAGAGCTTGCTCTTGCCAGCTATTTGCTCGCCCTCATCTCCTGCGGAGAGCTTGCTCTTACCTGCGATGTGGTCCCCCTCATCTCCTGCGGAGACCTTGCTCTTGGAGGCCCTGTGCTCATCACGGAGCACCTCACACCTTGCGCACATGTACCTTCTCCACTTGAAGGGGTACTTGGCCTGCTTGAACTCTGTGCAGATGCGGCGGCCCTCACCTCCTGCGGAGAGCTTGCTCCGGCGGATCACGACGAGGAGCGGCTTGCCACTGCTTGTCGACATCCTCTCACTCTGTACTCTCTAGATATAGTCCACACTCTTACTAAATCTTTTTCGAGTCTTACAGATCTGATGTTGACGATGAGTGTGATCGATCTCCTGACCAAGGTACATGGATTTATAGGGGGTTTTAGGATGCAAATTAATATCGTAGTACAGATTGGCATCGCCAAAGCAAGCAGAAAAGTAATTTCGGCGTGCATGGGGCAGCACGGTGCCATGAGAACCGTAATGCCTGCGTGTGCGCGAGTGTCTTGTGCAAGCGCTTGGCGTCCACTGCTAGTGCCAAAGCAGCATGCCCAGCCCATTGTTTCTTGTGGTGCTGGTGGTTGTTTCATATATGCATCCAACAACCAAAGGCACAGCTAATTGCTTTTGCGAAGCTGGCGGTTGTGGTGCATTTCGTCTCTCTAGCTAGAACCTCTTTTGCTTACGCTATGGTGAGTTGGAGAAGTGCCTTTGTTTCTTAAAGTTAGATAGAAAAGGGAATGAGTCATTTATCTCTGCATCAGGTTTTACGACACAAAGCACATTAGATAGAAAAGAATTCAGAGGCTGCAAACAAGAGGCTTAAACCAGATTCAGAAGGGAGGAGCAGAATGTGAATTTGACGGCCAGTGTGACTAGCATAGTTATATATATTCGTAAAAAGGTATAGGAAAAAGAAACAAGCATACGACCATGCTTATCTAATACTCCACACTATAGTTGGCAAGCATTTAGAGCATGCCTAAAAGACCCATACCATGGAAACATGTACCATGTGATTAAAAGTCATAAGATTAAACTGTTGAGGACCACCGCAGCGATATTTTTTCTAGTAATAATTAATGGCTGTGGTTACCTGATATGTTGTAACGCTAGGTTGTAGATAGCAGGCTGGCATGTCGCCCAGTACGAACAATACTGCTGTGAGTAGTAAATCGTTAAGGCCGCACAGAGGGTCAAGATTTGGCTCTACTCATAGCAGTTTGGAAACTAATGCATAACATATATTTTTCTTGCATTTTCATACCTATATATATGATCTTGTACTCTCTCTTCACTAAACTGAAACCTGCAAGTCTTTCGTTATCTAAGTAGATTATCTCTACATGTGTACCAACTTTTACTAGCCATTGCATTTGTCTTGTCTGAAAATGGCCGTGATGCATGATTTTGGATTCTGATTGCTGAGCCAATGAATGGATTAAAATGTGGCTTCCAAGTTGCACCATGCGTTTGTCAGTTTGCTTCAATGTGTTGTAGGCGCCATTTACTTTCTGAACAGAAGTACTACAACAGTCATTGCTACTGAGTAGGAAAGTAAAAGACAAAAAGGGAAGGAGAAGACATTGAACAAGACAAGAAAACCGCAGAAATAAAAGAAACAATGGCTACTTAGAAATGGGATATCAAGGAAATTTTAGTTGGGTTGTGTTTTCTTTGGCCCCCTGTTCAACTTCTGGAGCCAAATTTCGAGCAGTGTGTCATCCGGGGATTGGTGACTTCAATTTTTTGGGGGTTTTGGTGACTTGAAAACTTATGTTCAGTTTCCTGTGCTATTTGGGCTAAAACGAATTTGTCTGAGACTGTTGTTGCTGATACACTTAAGGAAACAAGCACGATGGTCCACCCCATCTGATGTATATGGGGCCGTTAAAGAAGTGTACCCCCTGGGACCGTTCGAACTTGAGAATGAGTCTCCTACACGGCAGCAGGTGCTCCCCCCTGATATTCTCCATGCCATTGTCAGCTTTGGTCTTGGCCTACACTGTGCTCGCGGCAGAGCACCCCACACCTGATGACACCCATGTACTTTCTCCACTTTAAGGGGATACTTGGCCTGCATGAACTCGGCGCAGATGTGCTCGCCTCAACTTATGTGGAGAGCTTGCTCTTGTTGGAGCTGTGCTCGCCCTCATTTCCTGTGGAGGGCTTGCTCTTGTCGGTGTTTCCTTACCAAGCCCCCCCCCCCCCCCCCCTTTCCTGATAGCTGTAGGTCTTACATAGCATTTAGTCAAATCATAGTTTCGCAACATAGTGATAGGCTTGGTTGGTTTCAGATATACTGGAAAAAAAGTTATATTAAATAGCAACTTGGATGGTACAAAAGAGTCATCTAGGAGCAAAAGATGGCAGTGTCCTCCGTCACAGCCTTGATAAGTTTTCTTAGTTTGGCCTGGCATCAATGGCTATAACAGCGCACTGGTAACTGGCTCAACCGTAAGCAACATGAAACGAACTATTTAGATAAATAACAGTGGATAGTAGCTCATCCATCGGCTGTAGAAAAAGAGCTTTTTTTCTTGGTCACATGTAGCACATGCCTTCCACATAACAACTAAATTTGGTAGACTCCTGGATGAACAACCAGCTTCTTGGAGACTGAACTCTGGTAGAGTGCTGGATGTCCAGCGCAGATATTTAATCCAGGAAATCGTCCTATGGAAAATACAACTATATAAGAACCTTGAGCTGATGAGAAGGGCTACTTACTTAGCTAATCACATATGGAGTTAATGGTACTGGAACCATACCCCTAAGTATGTCAGATTGAGTTTCTTACCTAGACTGATCATTCTATCAAGGTGCTACATACAGCATCATAGTTCAGTCCAAGTCTTTTTTAGGCCTCCTTTGATTTGAAAGATTTTTCATAGGAAAAATGCAGGAATGCTCATTCCATAGGATTTGCTACTGTAGCGCCGTTTGATTTGCAGGAACCAATCCGGAGGAATACTGTTGCGATCCAGAGGAACACTGTTGGTTTCCTGTGATTTTGCAGGAAGTGAAACATTGAGTCAGACCTCTTTTTTACACAAAGACCGAGGCAAGAGGGACAAAGCTGCATATCAGTGCATGGTTTCTCTACTAAATAATGCATTCCTTCGATTTTAGTTCCTGCATTTCAAACGTTCCATTTGTTTCATATTCCTCTACTTTCTCACTGTTTTTCAATCCTCTGTTTTACACCTGCAACCCTATAATTTTCCTGTATTTTTTCTATTCCAGTGTTTTTGCAATCCGTGAATCAAAGAGGCCCAGTTTGTGCAGATTTGATGACATGCATGGGTGGACGACGAAAGCCTGAAACCAATGGCATTAGCACGATTGTAACAACACTCTGGTGGTTGTCTGAACTGTGAACAACCAGCTGCTAGGATCATAGCTATATTTCTGATCGATCTCCTGGTCATGATACACAAACTTATAGGGGGCAATCAAAAGCTCTGTGTTATTTTTAGGATGCAAATAAATAAGAGAACTTAGTACAGATTGGCATGGCCAGTGCAAGCAGAAAGTAATTTGAGAGGCTATGGGGCGGCATGGCTCCATGAGAACTGTAAACGTCTGTGTGTCGGAGTTTCATGTGCAAATGCTTGGCGTCCACCCCCACTGCCAAAGCAACATGCTCGTTGTTTCTTGGGGTGATGGTGGTTGTTTCATATATGCACCCAACAACTGAAGGCACGCGCTGCCTGCCGCGGTTGATTGCATTTGTGAGTTGTGACGGTGGCGGTTGTGGTGCATTTCGGCTCTCTAGCTAGCACCTCTCTTGCTGACACTGGTGAGTCGGAGAAGTGTTTTTGTTTCTTAAAGTTATCAGAAAAGGGAATGATTATATTAATCTCTGCATCAGGTTTCACAACACAAAGAATGTTAGATTTCAGAGGCTGCAAACAAGAGACCTGAACCAGATTCAGAAGGGAAGACAGAATGTAAGTTTGAGGCCAGTGACTAGTATAGTTATATATTCGTAAAAAAGGTATAGGAAAATGAGACAATCATGGCCACGCTTATCTAACACACTGCTCTCGTAGTAAATGTTATGGCCGACCAGAGGGTCAAGATATTTTTTTTGAACGGTCACCCGGGGGGGGGGGGGGGGGGGGGAGAGCTTCCCCACCTGAATATATTGCCACTCAAAGGGGAGTTCGAGAATTACAACAGAGGATTGTTACAACGTCAGCTTTTTTTTAGGGTATAGCTGAGGATAAGAAATGAAGCCATTGCTTAGCGAATAAATTGTCTTCCTTCTTTTTAAACCGAAAAACCCATAGAGAGAAATCAGCAACAATGTTGCGTAGCGTGGTCCTGAGGGAGTGATCGTCGTTCCTGAATACTAGAGCGTTTCTTGAGTCCCATAGTTTTCAAGAGATAGACAGAGCGACCGACGGCCATATGTTGGGGTTGAGGCCTTGAAGCGGTGGGTGTTGAAGCAGATCATCAAGAGAGGTTGGAGCCTGCAGTCCCAAGGAGGACCAGACTTGTGTAGCATAAGAACAGTTGGAGATGAGGTGTAGCGCATCTTCATGAGGGTCTTGACAGCGAGGGCATGCGGCTGACTGTGCAATGTGCTTGCGAAACAAGTTTGCCTTCGTGTTCAGCCCTTCGCGGAGAAGTAGCCGTGCGAAGATCTTGACCTTGATCGGGACTTTTGAGGCCCAAACAAGATCATGGTGCGGGTCGGTGTAGTCTTCAGCAACAATGGAGGAGTATGCATTCTTGGCAGAGAACGGCAGGCCATGGGTGAGAGACCGTTCGTTCGGTTGGTCCACCTGCTGGAAGTCCTGCAACAACAACAGCACACAATCCAGCTCGCGAGCAGCAGCATTAGACAGACGGTTCCGCAGGTTCGCCAATAAGCTGGTTTGCCAAACAGTAGCCACTAGAACCTTGTCATCAATGGAGTGCGAGAAGAGGTTTGGGAAAACTTTTTGTAGTGGTGACTATAGAAGCCATTTATCAAGCCAGAAGAAGGTGGAGAGGCCATTGTATGTGATCACAAAGGAGTGCTCAATTAGCAGTGGCAAGTTGTTGTTGATAACTTTCCATAAAAAGGAAGGTTGTGTAGTTTTTGTAGCTATGCCAAGAGGGTGCTGGTGGTTGTACCACTGAGTCCAAGGGACATTTGGGTGTTGCAGAATTTTGGAAGAGAATTTCATGAGCAAGCAGTGGTTTTGAATTTCAAGATTTTTAATGCCTAGACCACCAGTATCTTTAGGTTTGCAAACGTTTTTCCACGCGACAAGGCAGCTCGCCCCAGTGCATGTAGACTCGTTAGACCAGAAGAAGGCCCTCCGAATGGCGTCAAGTTTAGCTAAGATGGATTTAGGTAGCCTGAATACTGGCATAAAATAAACTGTTAAGGAGTCGAGGACCGCAGTCAGTAGGGTGAGCCTGGCCCCCGTGAGAGAAGGCGCGCCACCCATCCAAAGAGGAATTTCCGAAAGTTATCTATGATCGGGTCGAAAGCAGTCAGTGGCAATTTGGTAGGGGATAGTGGAAGCCCTAGGTAAACTAGCGGAAAGGAGGATATTGAGCATCCAATAGCTGCAGCAATGTTGTTTTGTGTGGATGAGTCTGTAGCAATTGTGAGAAGAGCTGTTTTGTGATAGTTGATTACCAAACCCGTTGCAAGGGCGAAATCATGAAGGGTTTTTTTGAGAAGCAAGATGGCTGCATCACTAGCAGCAGCGATTATGAGGGTATCATCTGCATATTGCAGTGCCTCCCTCCATTCCAATATAGTTGACGTATTGAGAAATTTAGGACAGATTAAGGAGGTGACTAGAATCTCCTTTCTACCCTTGGTTATGCTGCTAGTATAGCACAGGATGCTAGAGTCGTGGAGGAGGGGCACTATAGGGGGAAAAATAGGGAAAATGTGTGCCAGTGGCTCACAGCATCAAGTATTTGGAGAAAAAGGCTAGCAGGTTAGGACGTCAATTAAATTGGAACGGAGCTAGTAGTAGTTTGCAAATTAATGCATAAAAAAATATTTCCTTGTATTTTTGTGCTATACGATCTTGTACTCTCTTTTCACTAAATTGAAACCTGTGAGGATTTTTGTGTTTCCAGTTATCTCAGCAGATTAGTTCTACATGTGTTCCAACTTTTACTAGCCATGCATTGTATTTGTCTTGTCCAAAGATGGTCATGAGGCATGATTTTGGATGCTGCTTGCTGAGCTGATGAATGGATTAAAATGTGGCTTCCAAGTTGCATCATGCATTTTTCAGTTTGCTTCAATGTGCTGTAGGCGCCATTTACTTTCAGAACAGAAGCACTACAACAGTCATTGCTACCAAGTATTAAAGTAAAAGACCGAGAGGGAATGAGAAGACATTGAACAAGACAAAAAAAACCACAGAAATGAAAGAAACAAAAGCTACTTCGAAATGGACTATCAAGTAAAATAGCCGGCACAAATGTTAGCGAGCTGAGTCACTGATACATGGGCCAGTTGTTCCTCGCAACACACTATGGTTCATCTGGCCCAATGCACAACTCAACCCCTTAATCACCATCACGGGCTCCCAAATGATCCAGACCACCTCAAACAATAACGAGCACACAGAGGATAGAAGGTTTCCATGTCGCTAGAGCACACACACTGGTTAGAAAATCTATGATGGCACGACGACCAAAGTCTGAGCTTAACATCAGAGAAATGACGTTATGTGCTTTGTATCCCGATTAAGAAGCGTTTTCTAGCGGCACTCATATCTTGCACTGAAAATAAATCGAAGTATGGTGATTGCTATGTTTCCTATGCCTCTCAAGCCTACAAATTCTATGCGCTACCAGTATCGGCTTAAAACTCACATGAGGTCTTTGTATGATCCCCACTTGGCCAGTTTGTATAACTTGTTCCCCATATCTTCTTTTATAAGCAGTAAAGGAGAGCAAGTATGGTTCAATGCAACAACTACTATATTGTGAAAATAACTTGCATGATTTTTCACGAAGTTACCAAATCACAATATATATGATCAGGTTGCTATTTTTTCTGTCTTCACGTGGCCCGACCACAGTCTAGTACATGTTTATCAATGCTTGTATGCGCCCTTCCATATATTCATTTATTATTATGCTTCATTGCGATGGTTTCTTGGGACGGCCGGTCTATGAAGCTATGCAAATTAAGCGTTGCCACAATGGGGCAATCAGCTCTCCGTAGACTCCCTTGAAACTTTGACAATCATCTCGATTACATCCCTAGACTAGACTCTCCATTTCCATGTGAATATTTTCAAGGAGACATGCTAAGCTGATTGACGAAGTAGACAATGTGTCACAATAATAGTGCAGCCTATATATAGGAGTGTTAAATCATTTCAAGTTTCCTCACAAAAGGCCTAAACGGGCAAACCATATCATAGGAGCATGTCCACCAATGGGATATGAAAAAAAGTTAATGTAAGAAGACGACATTGTTGATGACCATCTTAGTAATCTTTTAGTACAATACAACAGATAGGTGTGCTTATCTCATATGGTGTAACACAGGAGTATAGTATCGGATTAGTGTGTCCAAATAAAAAACAAACTGAATCCAAATTGAACATGTTTGCTTGATGGATTATAAAAAGTGACCAGCATAATAATCTTCTAGTTGTAACGAAATAATAACCTAGTCATCTAATATGTTGCAAAACTAGGCTACATCATGACAATTGCACGCGACAAGAGTACCGAAGGTTGAAACTCAAGTAAGCGAAAGATATAAAGCCTAAGAAAACATGTTTATCAAATGATGATAGATTAACTGTGCGGTATTTTTTATGGTCGCTGGTGAGCATATTATATTATCTTCTAGTGAAAATTAATGATAACAATAGTCATGGATAATGGTCATGGTTATCTATTGTGTTGTAACACTATAGTATAGTTGACAGCCTGGTATGTCGCGTAGTACGAACAATACCAAAATATTCTATGCAAGGTAAACGTGAAAATCTAAAAGAAGCCCGAGACTACGCAATTACTTATAAAAATGCATAATTAGTAGGAAACTAGTGGCACAATGTTTTAATATATTTTTATTTCACAACTATATCTTGCACCCTTTTCCCCTAATTGAACTTTGCAAGTTATCTGGTTTGTTTTTTGTATTCTGAGAAAACCTTCATTTCTATAGCCATCGTATATGTCCAAAGATATGCATGATTTTGATGTCGAGCCAACAAGTAAAACATAATTCCTCCATACAAACATATAAGCACCCCCCCCCCCCCCCCCCGATTTTTTTGAGCCTAATTTTGACCAAAAGTTTGACTAACAAGTAGAGTTACATGACATAAAATGTGTACCATTGGCAACCTGTATCAAATATTAAACAATTGACATACCTTATGTGGCATATAACTCTTATTCTACTAGTTAAATCCATGGTCAAGATTAGGCTCAAAATTCACAGAGAGCCTGTATATTTAGATAGAGATAGCTTCCATGTTCGATCAATGCATTTTTTATGTTGCCTTTGATATGTGCATTGTTAGCGCCATCCCTTTTCTGAAACAACAAGGATTGCAACAATTGTTGAAATCGAACATGCCATTTGACATGCAAAACATACGAAAAAGTGCAATGAACAAGCAAAATAGAAAGAAAAGGTGAAGACGTCCAACATTGAAAGAAATAATACTTTTTTAATAAAACAAAACTTCATTTGTAAATGTTTCAAAAAGTTTTGATTGTTTGTGTGAATATTCACAAGATACGTATCTACAATATGTAAAAATGTTAAATCAAAACTCAAATGCACGCAAGGAAACAAAAAGGACAACTCTAGATGTAAATAGTGTTGTTTTGGCTTAGTCTTTTTGTGACACTATTCATCTTGAATTTCTCTTCTGTGTTTCTCAATCTATATTTTGAATTTTGATTCAAACTTTTTACAGATTCTAGATGCATGTCTTGTGAACATTCAGAAAGGGGAAAATTTGAAAAATTAGTTATTATTTTTGAAAAGTGCTACTTGATTGCTTATCTGGCCCACCTCCGTTGACCCAGTGGCAGAGAAAGGTTTCAATCTCTCGTTGGACGTTGATCTGACCCCTCACCCTCCAATGAAGTGAGCCGTTTTGGCGCCTGTCAATTGGGATTCAAGCGGACGTAAATAAACAAAAGTAAAAATAACTCGCAAAAAAGTAAATAAATAAAAATAAGCTAATCAATGTTACTTTAGTAAAAGAATGCGGGGTTTCCAACTTCTTTATTTTTGCGGGGTGTTGGTTTAGAGCATCTCTAGCAGACCCCGTATAAGTGGTCAAACCCTTATAATTTTTGTGTTTTACAGTTTTGGTCGAAAAAATGTCCAGAACAGAAAACGTAAAAGTGGGGCAACCCGTAGAATTTTTAAGGGCCACCGAAAATGCACACCCGGAACCCTTATATTTGGAGGTTAGAAGGCCGAACCTAGGGGGCCCCGTAATACCGGTCAAACCTCGTCGGAGCAAACACGCCGCCGCGGAGTTTGCGTGAATCTGCCCTAAACTTGCCGGAATTCATCACCGCACACCAGAAAAGGCCGCTAGACGCCGCAATCGATCGCCGCCGGTTCGAATTGGACGAGCTCGACATCGCCGTGGCCTCCCATGACCTCAGCCTGGCCACCGGAATCCTCCCGGCGCGCCAGGCAAAGGGGCACGGCTCGGCCGGCGCGGCTGGCAATAGAGCAAGGCGCGGCCGACGGGCGACGGGGCACGGCCGAAGGGGTTGGGCGCGGCCGGCTGGGGGAAGGGGCAGCAGCGGCCGGACTGGATGAAGGAGCTCTTTATCCCGGTTTTACAGTATCTGTTCAGCCGTAGCTAAAATGAACCCTTAAAATGCGGTTTTTTTTTACCCATATCTCAGTTTTACAGTTTGCGATTTTAAAAGGTCTGCTAGAGATGCTTTTAATAATAAATGTGCTACTGCAAGAACAATGCATCCCTATATGCCAACAACGACATGCTCCTTCGCCGGTGGGTGTTCGTGCATACAACGACGACGTTCTAGTTGATTTTTACTGCAAATCGCAGGAGCTTTTTATAGGCAAATGGCATCATGCGGTCTTTCATAATGCATCAATGCAGACCAAGCTTTTTCGAGAAAGCGTGGTACTCCCGAAGTCCCGATGCAACATCTTATACAAATCTAGAAGCAGAATACTGCCGCTATAGACACTACATAAACTGATTGAACCGCACGTATGTACTATATGTATTTACGTGGTACTTCCACGACTAATCTTGCATTTTCTTTAGTCCGTAGATGAGCGCAAGTTTTGCTAACTCGCCGTTCGCGATTATCCCCGTCCATCTAGTCACACAAGGTAGATTATATAGCCAACCAGACATCCACAACAACAACAACAACAAAAATAACTTGGAGCTACTCCCTCCGTCCCATAATATAATATATTTTTTGACACTACGAAGGGGGTAGTACGTTGGCACGGTCGGTTTAAGGTGCCAGAAGTGGAGACATGAGCTACTCCATCTTGTAAGTACTACAGGAGCCTCCTGGTCTACCGGAATGACAATATAGTGGGCTCAAGAACAAAAGCAAGGGCGGCTCAATAAAGCTAGAATGCATACACGTGCGTGGATATACCACACTACAGCCGTCTGATCTCCAGCTCTGAAGCTGCCCCTTGTAGTCCGTCCCCAGATGTCCAACGGTTGGTCCAGGCGTCCTTGTGGGCCAGAGCGAGGTGACGAGGATGAGAGGGAGCCAGGAAAATGAGCTGCTGGTCCTTCACAGGATCTGAATTGTGTGATCAGGGTAGTCCGCAGTCCCTCTTGGAAAATAAATAAAGGCATAGCCGGTAAAGTCTCCAGACTTAACCGCATGAAATTACGACCCTGTACTCTTTCAGTGCAAGTAGGCCGACTCAAAACTGATCCAACGGCCAGAGACATCCCTCACAGAAAATGTAGTGGAGCCTGGTGATCATCACTATGTCCCTATGCCTCTCAAGCCTACCGATTATGTATAGTCATCACATGAAGGTTAAAACTCTCACTAGGTCCTTGTCCAGTCTCCACATGATCAGTTTGTGTAAACTCATCGAATATCTTGCTTTTATAAAGCAGGGAAAAAGGATAGGAGGGGCAGGTTTGGTTTAATGCAGTAACTCATCAGAGCGCATGTGGTCACGTAGTCAGTGAAATTACTACGTGAACAACATCGACACAACATGTGTTCCTCTAGTTTTGGCACAAAAAAGATAAAATCATTTGTGAGATGGGAGAAAGTTATTGATTACTGTACTGCAATAAGTTACAGAAATTTAATAAAAATATGTAAGTTGTAGCAATTTAGTGTAATGGAAGTATGTAGGCCACAGTAAATTGAAGACCACAAATAATTTTATCCTCCCTCAAATTTCACATGTACATGTTTCTAACTCTACATAACTCATATTTTAACATTTTAAAGATGGAATCATATGATTTTACTAAGCTAGTGCATTACATGAATATATTTCCTTCTATTTTCATACATATGCATATCATTTTGTACTCTGTTTTCACCGAGTTGAAACTTGCAAGTCTTCTTACAATTTGTTCTTATCTAATTAAATTTATAAAGGACGAAGGGGGGAGGTTGGTTCAACGTAACAATTCACATGTTTTTTTAAAGCCAGGGCCAGTTTAATCACTCTGCTGCTATAGGGAGGAACATGACAATATGAACACACGTCGTCATGCTAGTTTGGGAAATAATGTAATCATTTTTTGATTGGCGGAATTTACTACACTACAAGCTGCAATAAGCTTACAGCTATTGGAACACACAAAAGAGAAGTCACAAGAGAAATAAGTGTACCATTAACATGTTTTCTCCTTCGGAGCAAAGCACACATATAATCTAAGTCAAAACACACGTCGTCATACTTCCCCCGTTACCATATAATCTCTAGTGTTCAGGCTAGGCAACATGTGTTTCCAAATATACTTAAATGGAGTAGGGACATTTCGTAGCTCCAAGATAGCCTTATAAACCTTTTAGTTGTATATTTGGTACCTCCCCATGGAAAGGTCTAGTGAACTGTGTTTCCCTCTTCATTTTATATATTGACTCGGTTCATTGCATTGTTGGGTTTCCATAATAGATAGTAGTAGATGGAAGGGATGTCATGAATATTAAGCATGCTTTGCTCCTAGCTTTGATCACTAATATCCTTTTGTTGTTAGAAAAGGATTGTAGCTAGGGAAACCTAAGATTTAAGCATTGTTCATTCCATGTTTAATCCTAGAGAACATCTAGCCTACTTTAGTTGTGCATAGAGCTATCTCCTTTTAATATAGTAATAAGAGCGGTACAATCCTTCCACCAGAATGAAGCCTTGTTAGAATTGCCATTTGGTATAGAACCATCAAAATACATTCCAGGTGACCTTGCCAAGGCCTATCTTGCCGCTTGAAGAACTTGGAAAGATATTTAATCTAAAGGGATTTGCTATGAATGCTAAGATCCAACACTCCTAACCAAGCATCATTGATTAGATGGGGTATTAAGCTCAAGAAGACTACCCAAACATCATTGATTAGAATTTGGAGAAATTCTACTATTAGCACAAACATAAGTGGTGACAATGGGTCACCTTACCGAACCCCTCTTCAGATTTTATATTCTTTATTGGCACTCCATTAAGCTCAAATTGTCAACACTCCCATTTATACCAGACACTTTCCTTGCTCAGTAATGTCCCTTCCATTCCGTAGAAAAGATCTACTTGAATTGTCAAAATGGCCAACAATAGTGTAGGGGAGTTGGACATAGCAGATCGGAAAGGCGGGTATATATAGTTGATATAACTGAATTAGAACAACCAATCTTCCACCATATAATAACATAAATATACCATGTAGTTTCATACCCACTCTTTCTGCAATGGACATAAAATCCTAAGTCATAGGACTAGATATACCCATTGCTAGTCCCAAGGAATTGAACGACATACTTTTAGTTTATATTTGTGTACTTTATCAAGCTCATTACATATTTCTTCAGAGATATTAACAAACACAATTTATGTTTTATTAAAGTTGACTCTTAGGTCAATGGAATAAGATAACCTCTACAAAATATCTTTGAGATTGACCAACTGATCCATGTTAGCTAACATGATGGTTAAGTAATTATCATCATATTGCACAATAGGATAGCCAAGATTATATGGTTGCTGAACATTAAGCTGAAGAAGACTACTATACCAAGCATCATTAATTAGTATTTGGAGAAATTCTATTGTTAGTACAAACATAAGTGGTGAAAATGGGTCACCTTACTGAACCCCTCTTCAGATTTATATTCTTTCTTAGCACCCCATTAAGGATGACAAAGGTAGGCGCACTTTAAAGAAGTGATACGGTCCACCTTATACATTTTGTCCAAACCCAAGGTGACGAATATATATATGATCGCATTGTATTCTACCTTTTGAAAGACCTTTTCAAAATCAAATTAGCATGACAATTTATCTTTTGTATTTATGACATATAGTGATATAGTCAAATGCCCAAATAGAATGTCATATTGATACTTCTCAAAATCGGAATCTTTTTTTTTTTTGCTCAAGGATTGTTCCAACGAATCAAACTATGTGTTAAATTTTAGATGGATGGACTAATGGGTTGCATGGCTATATTATGTTAATGTTATCTACATCTTGTATTCTAGTTTCATTTATTGAAGAACTTCCAGGTCTTTAGCCATCTTGTAACCCACTTATCTAGTTTGGCTTTTTTTACATGTAAATGAACTTAATTATATTTCTATGAAGATGATCATGATGCAAGCTCTTCTTGATGAGCCATCAAATTAAAGTGTGGCTTATAAGTTTCAAATGTGTTATCGTATTGCAACAATATATGCACTGTCCCAGGCACCATTTACTTTATGGACAAAGTGTATGTAGAAATATTGAAACAACATAATAGAATGATACATAAATAACCCTGGGAAAAAAGAATATGATAATAACAAACTATAGAAAAGGCAGGGGAAGGGAAAATATATAAGAAATGATATAATTATATGCAAAGAAAGTATATTTTGCTGGAACTTGAAAAGGAAAAATCACATAAAAACATAAAAAGAAAGGACTGGTTTGAGTTTTTTAGGCGAAATCACTAGTTAAGGGGTACCCTGCAAAGGTTATACTCAAAATTCTTCTGGTGAAGATTAGTGGGGCAATGCATGTCCATCAGTTGTCTAAAGCATCGACAATTCACCCCTATTTGAAGCGTCGACAATTCTACGCGGTAATTGTCACATAGGATTTGCGACGCGGCAATTATTGTGTTAATCATATAAAGCGTCCACGCGCTTCTAGACTAGCGGTTTATAATTGACTGGTCCATTAGTTTTCATAGATTCCTGTTTTCGAAAGCTTCTGTAAGCTTTTGATCGAGTTTTCTTCTTTCTGTTTTTCATTTTCTCGGTCGGGTAATCTTCATTTTTTTCCTTTCGTTTTACTTTTACCTATTTTTTCTGCTTTCATTGTTTAACCCATGAATCTTTTCCAAATTTTTGATTTTTTTGAACATTTGTTTTGAATACGATTTTTACCTACAGAAAAACTGGAAAAAGCCACCAGCGAGGCACGGCTAGTGGACATTAGCACGTGCAACTCATGGGAGCAACTTGTTGGAGGATACCCACTGTGATGGCACTCTTCCTAGCGTGGGGTGCCTCAGCGTTGCCATATGTCTTGCGCTGGTGCTTCACCATCAGAACAGTATTTTATTGCATTTTAAGGGTTTTAATTTTTTTCTGTTTATTCTTTTTTTCATTATTCTCCTTTTCTGTTTCTTCCTTTTTTTTGTCTATCAAAAGTGTAGAGAACAGTTGTGATTTCGTGTGAGATCACTGTGTGAAGCATAATTGTGCTTCTCGTGTGACATAGTTTAACTTTGGGTCACTGCGGGTGCTAGAAAGCTAGGGGACATTATATTGCGAGAATAATTGTCATGCCGTGTGTTCGGCTCTTGTAACAACTCTATCTTCTCCTTATTTAATATATGGGGCAAATCTTTTGCCTCCGTTTCGAAAAAAATTATGCTTTCCAAAACGTGAAGCATGGTTGTGCTTTCGTGTGTAAGCACAGTTTGCTTTTGTGCTTCCAGAAAAGGTGAAGCACAATTGTACTTCTTTAATGAAGCTCATGTGTGCTTCTGCGTGGCACACACAACTGTGCTTATCGTGTGAAAACAGCCGCGATTCATAAAAGTGAAAGCACATGTTAGTACATTTTTGAAGCATGGGAGTACAATCTTGAAGTGTAGATTTCCTACAAAAAAAGTTTGCCGAAATATATCAATATAGGATATACTTTTGAAAATCTCGACACGAGAAACACAATGATGAAAATTGTTCGTGATTTAGATGCACGGTTCAAGATTATTTATTTTTTGTAAAATCCAATCGACAATTCTTTTAATAAATCCACCCATTTTTCGCATGTGAGAGAAAAATCCCACCCTGTCTTTTTAATTGTGGCAAGTGATGCACCACTTGTCACCACCAAAGTATTAAGCTACTTGCCAGCTCGTGACAAGTCAGGCACATGGTGGTGACATCTTAAGGCTGCTCGCAGCGCGAGTATTATAGGTAGTATCATGCATGTCAACTAGGCAATTTTGATGAGGTGACGTGGAATTAAATGAAGAAAGAGAGGGTTGAGCATCATATCAATGATAGCGTATCATAATAATTACTGCACTACTATATGTCTTGCATGAAAATAAACATGGTCATCTAAAATACTAATCTAGATACTATGCATTGCGGAGGTAGTATCATGCACTAGTATCCTTTGCATGATACTAACTTGATACTACCCGGACAATCTAAGGGCTGGCAACAGGTCCCACCATACATGGCCTAAGGCCTCTCCCATTGTGTTGGTTTTCACGAGGGAGGAATTGATTTACCAATGGTACATCATTTTTTCCTAGGGTCACCATAATGCTCTCACTCCTTTTTAATTGCTTTGCCACATGAACTTTTTGCCAATGTGAAACCCTTAGGATCTGTACATCATGGAGATCCAGGAAGGGCCTAATTTTGTTGGGCACGAGCACCCATAGGCGGAGAGGCCCAATAGTTAGTTTCCACCTCGTTGACGCTGCCCATCTACAGTCGAGCTCTTCAAATTCCCTCTACACATATGGGCGGATGGCTCGATCAGTGATTGATCAGAAAATTGCGACCCAGCAGGGCTTCCCAAACCTGGCCTATAAGCTTGGGGTGACCGGCACCCCTAATCCAGCCTATATCTAGGGTGGATACGGGGAGACTCGGACTCGCCCGAGCATACCCATCACATCGGATCCAATATACATGACCCACCATAAATTTTATCAAACCCCCCTCGATCTAGCCGAACGATTTGTCGTTTTCCTCTCCTCTCTTCTCCCTCGTCTACATCGGCCCTCCCCTAGCTCCGCCTCTATCCCGACCCCTCGGCACCGCCACTACCACCATAAAACTCCTCCCCGCTAGTCTCACCGCCTGGAAACTATTGCCGCACCAGATGCCGCTGCGGTACGTCTAACTCTTCTTGGATTACACCTTGCCCTCTGTGTGGTCGACAAATTTTCCAACCAATTTTTTTTATTCTTTTGTAGGCAAAATGATGGATTCGGAGGGTTCTTCGGACGAGGAGTATCAAGACAAGGAGCTTGATGAATTAATTCAAACGAGTTCTTCGATTCGTCGGATTCAAACAACGAAGATGCTGAGATGATGATGGTCAGCATCCAGAAGGAAATGAAGAGGGAGTGGAGCACATTTTGCACTTTTATGGTTCAACCAAAGGGAGGAGAGTTTTTGACCTGGATAGGTTCGATTGCGCACGGCTGCTCTACAAGGACTACTTTCACCCCGGACTAACTTTGCGTGAAACATGCAAGTTAATCCATGCATGGATTTGCATGTATTTCTAATTTTGTACAGCAGGACATTTGCAGGGCCATCCGACACTGTCTAAGATTGTGTCGCGTCCGTGGATGTTTAGCGGTTGATTTGCTAAGTCCGACTGTAGAGCAAAGGCATTCCGTCGCTCATGCGTTTGATCCGCCGACGGCTTTCTGGTTGTTTCAATGTAGACTAAGTCGAGATTTTCATCAGCGAATGGTACGGCCCGATCCTTCTTTCAGTAATACATTAATTAGTGGGTGCTCCATGCCAAGTTCTCCATGAAGGCGCATGTTCCCTATTGCATGTAACATTCTCGCAAATGGAGTGTACTAATGGTGCGGCGCGCTCAGCCGTGACTGGCTAAAGGTGTGTGCTCTGTAAGCGATTTCAGGTGGGCCTAGGGTACTCGGTGCCACTGCTGGGTTGTTTTTAGAGAAATCACACATACGTGTGCAACATTTTTTTTCTCAGAGTACCTATTTGTAAGTTGGCTGAAAGACCAATTTGTGTCAGTTGATTTGTAAGTTGCCATCCACAAGATCTGGATCTAATGGCTGTGGGCGTTCGCTGGGACCTCCTCAGGAAACTTTTGCCAGTTAACATTTCACATAAAAAAGATAAAATAAAGAGTACACATGCACCAATATCCATCGTCTCATCGGGGTCAAAACTAGAAAATAGTCATCAAGCCCAGTGAACAGTCCATGCACCACTTACACATGAATAAAGAATAGGGTTTAGTGTTAAACACGCTAGATATTGTACAGGGAGTTAGTTCGTATCTCTTATCCCTTCGTAGTCTTTATCTCGTGTAACAACTTGTATCTATCTGATGTATCCCGGTGCGCCGGTTGTGCCCTAGTGGCCAAGTATAAATATATGCCTTGAGGCCACCCTTAGGGTTGTGCCGATCCTGTTGGAAATATGCCCTAGAGGCAATAATAAATTAGTTATTATTATTATATTTCCTTGTTCATGATAATAGTTTATTATCCATGCTATAATTGTATTGATAGGAAACTCAGATACATGTGTGGATACATAGACAACACCATGTCCCTAGTAAGCCTCTAGTTCACTAGCTCGTTGATCAATAGATGGTTACGGTTTCCTGACCATAGACATTGGATGTCGTTGATAACGGGATCACATCATTAGAAGAATGATGTGATGGACAAGACCCAATTCTAAGCCTAGCACAAAGATCGTGTAGTTCGTATGCTAAAGCTTTTCTAATGTCAAGTATCATTTCCTTAGACCATGAGATTGTGCAACTCCCGGATACCGTAGGAATGCTTTGGGTGTACCAAACGTCACAACGTAACTGGGTGGCTATAAAGGTGCACTACGGGTATCTCCGAAAGTGTATGTTGGGTTGCACGAATCGAGACTGGGATTTGTCACTCCATGTGACGGAGAGGTATCTCTGGGCCCACTCGGTAGGACATCGAGTTGATCACGGGATGATGTGTTACGGAACGAGTAAAGAGACTTGCCGGTAACGAGATTGAACAAGGTATCGGGATACCGACGATCGAATCTCGGGCAAGTACTATACCGGTAGACAAAGGGAATTGTATACGAGATTGCTTGAATCCTTGACATCGTGGTTCATCCGATGAGATCATCGTGGAACATGTGGGAGCCAACATGGGTATCCAGATCCCGCTGTTGGTTATTGGCCAGAGAGCTGTCTCGGTCATGTCTGCATGATTCCCGAACCCATAGGGCCTACACACTTAAGGTTCGGTGAAGCTAGAGTTGTTATGGGAATTAGTGTGCAGTTACCGAATGTTGTTCGGAGTCCCGGATGAGATCCCGGATGTCACGAGGAGTTCCGGAATGGTCCGGAGGTAAAGATTTATATATGGGAAGTCCTATTTTGGCCACCAGAAAATGTTCAGGATTTTTCGGTATTGTACCAGGAAGGTTCTAGAATGTTCCAGAGTGGGGCCCACCTGCATGGGGGGACCCACATGAACATGGGTAGTGGGGGCAAGGCCCCACACCCCTGGTCAAGGTGCACCAAGATCCCCCCTTAGAAGGAATAAGATCATATCCCGAAGGGATAAGATCAAGATCCCTAAAAAAGGGGATTAACAATCGGCGGGGAAGGAAATGATGGGATTTCTTTCCTCCCACCTTTGCCAACGCCCCAATGGACTTGGAGGGCAAGAAGCTAGCCCCCTCCACCCCTATATATAGTGGGGAGGCGCATGGGAGCTTCACCCTTGCCCCTGGCGCAGCCCTCTCCCTCCCCAACACCTCCTCCTCCTCTGTAGTGCTTGGCGAAGCTCTGCCGAAGAACTGCAAGCTCGACCACCACGCCGTCGTGCTGCCGGAGCTCTCCCTCAACTTCTCCTCTCCCCTTGCTGGATCAAGAAGGAGACGTCCCCGGGCTGTACGTGTGTTGAACGCGGAGGCGCCGTCCATCCGGCGCTAGATCGGATCTTTCGCGATTTGAATCGCCGCGAGTATGACTCCATCAACCACGTTCTTGTAACGCTTCCGCTTAGCGATCTTCAAGGGTATGAAGATGCACTCCCCTCTCTCTCATTGCTAGTATCACCATAGATTGATCTTGGTGATGCGTAGAAAATTTTGAATTTCTGCTACGTTCCCCAACAGTGGCATCATGAGCTAGGTCTATTGCGTAGATTCTATGCACGAGTAGAACACAAAGTAGTTGTGGACGTTGATTTTGTTCAATATGCTTACCGTTGCTAGTCCAATCTTGATTCGGCGGCATTGTGGGATGAAGCGGCCCGGACCGACCTTACACGTACACTTACGTGAGACAGGTTCCACCGACTGACATGCACTTGCTGCATAAGGTGGCTAGCGGGTGCCAGTCTCTCCCACTTTAGTCGGATCGGATTCGATGAAAAGGGTCCTTATGAAGGGTAAATAGCAATTGGCATATCACGTTGTGGTCTTTGCGTAGGTAAGAAACATTCTTGCTAGAAACCCATAGCAGCCACGTAAAACATGCAAACAACAATTAGAGGACGTCTAACTTGTTTTTGCAGGGTATGCTATGTCATGTGATATGGCCAAAAAGAATGTGATGAATGATATGTGATGTATGAGATTGATCATGTTCTTGTAATAGGAATCACGACTTGCATGTCGATGAGTATGACAACCGGCAGGAGCCATAGGAGTTGTCTTAATTTATTGTATGACCTGCGTGTCAATGAACAACGCCATGTAATTACTTTACTTTATTGCTAAACCGTTAGCCATAGTAGTAGAAGTAATAGTTGGCGAGACAACTTCATGGAGACACGATGATGGAGATCATGGTGTCATGCCGGTGACGATGATGATCATGAGCCCCGAAGATGGAGATCAAAAGGAGCAAAATGATATTGGCCATATCATGTCACTTTTTGATTGCATGTGATGTTTATCATGTTTATGCATCTTATTTGCTTAGAACAAAGGTAGTAAATAAGATGATCCCTCATTAAAATTTCAAGAAAGTGTTCCCCCTAACTGTGCACCGTTGCGAAAGTTCGTCATTTCGAAGCACCACGTGATGATCGAGTGTGACAGATTCTAACGTTCACATACAACGGGTGTAAGCCAGATTTACACACGCGAAACACTTAGGTTGACTTGACGAGCCTAGCATGTACAAACATGTCCTCGGAACACAAGAGACCGAAAGGTCGAGCATGAGTCGTATGGTAGATACGATCAACATGAAGATGTTCACTGATGATGACTAGTCCGTCTCACGTGATGATCGGACACGGCCTAGTTGACTCGGATCATGTAATCACTTAGATGACTAGAGGGATGTCTATCTGAGTGGGAGTTCATAAGATGAACTTAATTATCCTGAACATAGTCAAAAGATTCTTGCAAATTGTGTCGTGGCTCGCGCTTTAGTTCTAGTGTTTTAGATATGTTCCTAGAGAATATTTAGTTGAAAGTTGATAGTAGCAATTATGCGGACTGGGTCCGTAAACTAAGGATTGTCCTCATTGCTTCGTAGAAGGCTTATGTCCTTAATGCACCGCTCAGTGAGCTGAACCTCGAACGTCGTCTGTGGATGTTGCGAACATCTGACACACACGTTTTGGTAACTACGTGATAGTTCAGTAATGATAAACGGTTTAGAGTTGAGGCACCGAAGACGATTTTGGAACGTCGCGAAACATATGAGATGTTTTGAGGGCTGACATTGGGATTTCAGGCTCGTGCCCACGTCAAGAGGTATGAGACCTCCGACGATTTTCTTAGCCTGCAAACTAAGGGAGAAAAACTCAATCGTTGAGCTTGTGCTCAGATTGTCTGAGTACAACAATCACTTTAATCGAGTGGGAGTTGGTCTTCCAGATGAGATAGTGATGTTTCTCCAAAGTCATTGACACCAAGCTACTAGAGCTTCGTGATGAACTATAACATATCAGGGATAGATATGATGATCCTTGAAGTATTCGCGATGTTTGACACCACGAAAGTAGAAGTCAAGTAGGAGCATCAATTGTTGATGGTTAGTAAAACCACTAGTTTCAAAAGGGGGAAAGGGCAAGAAGGGATACTTCATGAAACGGCAAATCAGCTGCTGCTCCAGTGAAGAAACCCAAGGTTGAACCCAAACCCGAGACTAAGTGCTTCTGTGATAAGGGGAACAGCCATTGGAGTAGAATCACCCTAGATACTTGGTAGATGAGAAGGCTGACAAGGTCGATAGAAGTATATTGGATATACATTATGTTAATGTGTACTTTACTAGTACTCCTAGTAGCACCAGGGTATTAGATACCGGTTCGGTTGCTAAGTGTTAGTAACTCGAAATAAAAGCTACGGAATAAACGGAGACTAGCTAAAGGGGAGCTGGCGATATGTGTTGGAAGTTTTTTCCAAGCTTGATGTGATCAAGAATCGCACGCTCCCTCTACCATCGAGATTGGTGTTAAACCTAAATAATTGTTATTTGGTGTTTGCGTTGAGCATAGACATGATTGGATTATGTCTATCGCAATACGGTTATTCGTTTAAGGAGAATAATGGTTACTCTGTTTATTTGAATAATACCTTCAATGGTATTGCACCTAAAATGAATGGTTAATTGAATCTCGATCGTAGTGATACACATGTTCATGCCAAAAGATATAAGATAGTAATGATAGTACCACCTACTTGTGGCACTGCCATGTAAGTCATATTGGTATAAAACGCATGAAGAAGCTCCATGTTGATGGATCTTTGGACTCACTCGTTTTTTTTGAGACATGTGAACCATGTCTATTGGTGTATATGCATGAAGAAACTCCATGCAAATGGACCGTTTGGACTCACTTGATTTTGAATCACTTGAGACATGCAAATCATACCACATGGGCAAGATGACTGAAAGCCTCGTTTTCAGTAAAATGGAACAAGAAAGCAGCTTGTTGGAAGTAATACATTTTGATGTGTGCAGTCCAATGAGTGCTGAGGCACGCAGTGGATATCGTTATGTTCTTACTTCACAGATGATTTGAGTAGGTACTGAGAATATTTACTTGATGAAACACAAGTCTGAATTATTGAATGGTTCAAGTAATTTCAGAGTGAAGTTGAAGATCATTGTGACAAGAGGATAAAATGTCTATGATATGATCATAGAGATGAGTATCTGAGTTACGAACTTTGGCACGCAATTAAGACATTGTGGAAATTGTTTCACAATTAATACCGCCTGGAACACCATAGTGTGATGGTGTGTCCGAACATCATAGTTACACCCTATTGGATATGGTGCGTACCATGATGTCTCTTGTCGAATTACCACAATCGTTCATGGGTTAGGCATTAGAGACAACCGCACTCACTTTAATAGGGCACCACGGAATTCCGTTGAGACGACACTGTTTGAACTATGGTTTGGAGAAACCTAAGTTGTCGTTTCTTGAAAGTTTGGGGCTGCGACGCTTATGTGAAAAAGTTTCAGGCTGATAAACTCGAACCCAAAGCGGATAAATGCATCTTCATAGGACACCCAAAATAGTTGGGTATACCTCCAGTCTCAGTTCCGGAAGCAAAAGGGATTGTTTCTAGAATTAGGTCCTTTCTCGAGGAAAAGTTTCTCTCGAAAGAATTGAGTGGGAGGATGGTGGAGACTTGATGAGGTTATTGAACCGTCACTTCAACTAGTGTGTAGCAAGGCACAGGAAGTTGTTCCTGTGGCATCTACACCAATTGAAGTAGAAGCTTATGATAGTGATCATGAAGTCTCGGATCAAGTCACTGCCGTACCTCGTAGGGTGACAAGGATGCGTACTACTTCAGAGTGGTACAGTAATCCTGTCTCGAAGGTCATGTTGCTAGACAACAATCAACATACGAGCTATGGAGAAGCGATGGTGGGCCCATATTCTGACAAATGGTTAGAAGCCATGAAATCCGAGATAGGATCCATGTATCAGAACAAAGCATGGACTTTGGTGGACTTGCCCGATGATCGGCAAGCCATTGAGATAAATGGATCTTTAAGAAGAAGACGGACATGGACGGTAATGTCACCGTCTATGAAGCTCGACTTGTGGCGAAGAGTTCTTCACAAGTTCAAGGAGTTGACTGCGATGAGATTTTCTCATCCGTAGTGATGCTTAAGTCCGTCGGAATCATGTTAGCATTAGCTGCATTTATGAAATCTGGCAGATGGATGTCAAAACGAGTTTCCTTACCAGTTTTCGTAAGGAAAGGTTGTATGTGATACAATCAGAAAGGTTTTGTCGATCCTAAGGATGCTAAAAGGTATGCTAGCTCCAGCGATCATTCCTTGGACTAGAGCAAACATCTCGGAGTCAGAATATACGCTTTGATGAAATAATCAAAGTTTTTGGGTTTATACAAAGTTTGTTATAAACTTGTATTTACAATAAAGTGAGTGGGAGCAATACAACATTTCTGATAAGTATATGTGAATGACATATTGTTGATCCGAAATGATGTAAAATTTCTGGAAAGCATATAGGTTTGTTTGAAAAGTGTTTTTCAATAGAAAACCTGGATTAAGCTGCTTGAACAAAGGATAGATCAAAAATGCTTAATGGTACTTTCAAATGAGCACATACCTTGACATGATCTTGAAGGTGTTCAAGATGGATCAGTCAAAGAAGGAGTTCTTGCCTGAGTTGTAAGGTATGAAGTTAAGACTTAAAGCTCGACCACGGCAGAAGAAAGAGGAAGGACGAAGGTCGTCCCCTATGCTTTTGTCATAGGCTCTATACGGTATGCCATGCTGAGTACCGCACCTGATGTGTGCCTTGCCACATGTCTGGCAAGAGGGTACAAAGGTGATCAAGGAGTGGATGACCGGACAGCGGTCAAAATTGTCCTTGGAGTAATAAGGACATGTTTCTCGATTATGGAGGTGATAAAGAGTTCGGCGTAAAGGGTTACGTCGATGCAAGCTTTAACACCTATCCGAATGACTCTGAGTAGCAAACCGGATACGTATAGTGGAGCAACCATTTGGAATAGCTCCAAGTGGAGCGTGGAAGCAGCATTTGCAATATGACCTAGAGATTTGCGAAGTACATATGGATCTGAACGTAGCAGACCCGTTGACTAAAACCTCTCTCACAAGCAAAACATGATCAAACCCCAGAACTCATTGAGTCTTAATCACATGATGATGTGAACTAGTTTAGTGACACTAGTAAACTCTTTGGATGTTGGTCACATGGTGATGTGACCTGTGAGTGTTAATCACATGGCGATGTGAACTAGATTATTGACTCTAGTGCAAGTGGGAGACTGTTGGAAATATGCCCTAGAGGCAATAATAAATTAGTTATTATAATTATATTTCCTTGTTCATGATAATAGTTTATTATCCATGCTATAATTGTATTGATAGGAAACTCAGATACATGTGTGGATACATAGACAACACCATGTCCCTAGTAAGCCTCTAGTTCACTAGCTCGTTGATCAATAGATGGTTACGGTTTCCTGACCTAAGACATTGGATGTCGTTGATAACGGGATCACATCATTAGGAGAATGATGTGATGGACAAGACCCAATCCTAAGCCTAGGACAAAGATCGTGTAGTTCGTATGCTAAAGCTTTTCTAATGTCAAGTATCATTTCCTTAGACCATGAGATTGTGCAACTCCCGGATACCGTAGGAATGCTTTGGGTGTACCAAACGTCACAACGTAACTGGGTGGCTATAAAGGTGCACTACGGGTATCTCCGAAAGTGTCTGTTGGGTTGCACGAATCGAGACTGGGATTTGTCACTCCGTGTGACGGAGAGGTATCTCTGGGCCCACTCGGTAGGACATCATCATAATGTGCACAATGTGACCAAGGGGTTGATCACGGGATGATGTGTTACGGAACGAGTAAAGAGACTTGCCGGTAACGAGATTGAACAAGGTATCGGGATACCGACGAGCGAATCTCGGGCAAGTACTATACCGGTAGACAAAGGGAATTGTATACGGGATTGCTTGAATCCTTGACATCGTGGTTCATCCGATGAGATCATCGTGGAACATATGGGAGCCAACATGGGTATCCAGATCCCGCTGTTGGTTATTGGCCAGAGAGCTGTCTCGGTCTTGTCTGCATGACTCCCGAACCCGTAGGGTCTACACACTTAAGGTTCGGTGAAGCTAGAGTTGTTATGGGAATTAGTGTGCAGTTACTGAATGTTGTTCGGAGTCCCGGATGAGATCCCGAACGTCACGAGGAGTTCCGGAATGGTCCAGAGGTAAATATTTATATATGGGAAGTCCTATTTTGGCCACCAGAAAATGTTCAGGATTTTTCGGTATTGTACCGGGAAGGTTCTAGAAGGATCTGGAGTAGGGCCCACCTGTATGGGGGGACCCACATGAACGTGGGTAGTGGCGGAAAGGCCCCACACCGCTGGTCAAGGTGCACCAAGATCCCCCCTTAGAAGGAATAAGATCATATCCCGAAGGGATAAGATCAAGATCCCTAAAAAAGGGGATTAACAATCGGCGGGGAAGGAAATGATGGGATTTCTTTCCTCCCACCTTTGCCAACGCCCCAATGGACTTGGAGGGCAAGAAGCTAGCCCCCTCCACCCCTATATATAGTGGGGAGGCGCATGGGAGCTTCACCCTTGCCCCTGGCGCAGCCCTCTCCCTCCCCAACACCTCCTCCTCCTCTGTAGTGCTTGGCGAAGCTCTGCCGAAGAACTGCAAGCTCCACCACCACGCCGTCGTGCTGCCGGAGCTCTCCCTCAACTTCTCCTCTCCCCTTGCTGGATCAAGAAGGAGGAGACGTCCCCGGGCTGTACGTGTGTTGAACGCGGAGGCGCCGTCCGTTCGGCGCTAGATCGGATCTTTCGCGATTTGAATCGCCGCGAGTATGACTCCATCAACCACGTTCTTGTAACGCTTCCTGAGGGAGTCCTGGACTAGGGGGTGTCCGGACAGCCGGACTATCATCGTCCGCCGGACTCCAAGACTACGAAGATACAAGATTGAAGACTCCGTCCCGTGTCCGGATGGGACTTTCCTTGGCGTGGAAGGCAAGCTTGGCGATATGGATATGTAGATCTCCTACCATTGTAACCGACTCTGTGTAACCCTAGCCTCCTCTGGTGTCTATATAAACCGGAGGGCTTTAGTCCGTAGGACAACATACATTACAACAATCATACCATAGGCTAGCTTTAGGGTTTAGCCTCCTTGATCTCGTGGTAGATCCACTCTTGTACTACCCATATCATCAATATTAATCAAGCAGGACGTAGGGTTTTACTTCCATCAAGAGGGCCCGAACCTGGGTAAAACATCGTGTCCCTTGTCTCCTGTTACCATCCGCCTAGACGCACAGTTCGGGTCCCCCTACCCGAGATCCGCCGGTTTTGACACCGACATTGGTGCTTTCATTGAGAGTTCCTCTGTGTCTTCACCGATAGGCTCGATGGCATCTTCAGTCAAAAACACTGTCCAGGGTGAGACTTTTCTCCTCGGACAGATCTTCGTATTCGGCGGCTTCGCACTGCGGGCTAATTCCCTTGGCCATCTGGAGCAGATCGAAAGCTACGCCCCTGGCCATCAGGTCAGGTTCGGAAGCCTAAACTTCACGGCCGACACCCGCGGGGACTTGATCTTCGACGGGCTCGAGCCAAAGCCAAGCGCGCCGCACTGTTGCGATGGGCATGATCTAGCTCTGCCGCCGAACAGTGCCTTGGTGGCCGCACACGAATCCGCTTCGGCCTTCAGTCCGGAGCCGATCGCCCAGATCGAGGATCGGTGGATGGACACCACCTCGGGGGCTTCAACTTCCACGGCGATGGAGCCGAACGCTAATCTTGTCCCTCGCGAAACTCGTGATTCCGAGGTGCCGGACTCCTTGCCGGACTCCAGACCTCCCACGCCCCTACCAATCGAATCGGATTGGGCGCCGTTTATGGAATTCACCGCCGCGGACATCTTCCAATACTCGCCCTTTGGCGACATCCTAAATTCGCTAAAGCATCTCTCGTTATCAGGAGAGTCCTGGCCAGACTATGGTCAGGATGGTTCGGATACGGACGACGAAGAAATTCAGCGCCCACCCACCACCCACTTTGTAGCCACTGTCGACGATCTAACCGACATGCTAGACTATGACTCCGAAGACATCGATGGTATAGACGACGACACCGGAGACGAACAAGTACCAGCGCCTACAGGGCACGGGAGGACCACCTCGTCATATGACCTATATATGGTGGATACCCCAAAAGAGAGCGATAACGAGGACCAACAGGCCGCGGCAGAAGATAACCAAGCCGACAAACAACCTAAACGGCGGCGCAGACGCCGCCCTAAGTCCCGCCTCGACAACAACAACGTTCCTAAGGACCCCGCAATACAGCAGGGCACACAAGTGGACGACGAATATGCAGATAAGCAACCGTCCGAACAGGATGAGTCAGATAATCAGTCCAGGCCCGGCGAAAACGACAGTCCGTACGATCTCATGCCGGACACGCCGCCGGATAGTAAAAACCTTCGGAAAAGACTCGTCAACACTGCAAGAAGCTTGAAGAAGGAAAAACGGAAGCTCAAAACAGCGAAAGACACACTCAGAATGAGGTGGAGCAAAGTGCTCAAAACCGCAGATAAATACGGCAATGGCCACCAATCAAAGAGCTACCCGAAGCGCAAGCTGTTACCAGAATTTGACGAGGAGGCCATGGAGCCCCCACAGTCAAAAAATGAAAAGGCTGCCTGGTTGGATAGACGGCCAGATGACAGGCCAAATTCTGAAAGCGGCGCAGCACATAAACCGACTAATGAACATGGAAAGACAGATGGCCCGGCCAGGTCCATTTACGGGCCAAAGAAGAAGGCCCCATGAAGCAATGCAACACGTCAAGTGTCCGAAGATAGTGGCACACCCAAATACAGGGGCGCCGCACACCCACTATGTTTCACCAATGAGGTGCTGGACCATGAATTCCCAGCAGGATTTAAACCCATAAACATAGAGGCCTACGATGGAACAACAGACCCTGGAGTCTGGATAGAAGATTATATACTACACATACACATGGCCAGAGGAGATGATCTCCACGCCATAAAATACCTACCCCTCAAGCTCAAAGGGCCAGCCCGTCATTGGCTTAAAAGCCTCCCAGAAAACACTGTTGGAAGTTGGGAAGAGCTCGAGGACGCATTTAGAGCAAATTTTCAAGGGACTTATGTCCGCCCTCCGGATGCAGACGATCTAAGTCATATAACTCAACAGCCCGGAGAGTCAGCGCGCAAATTCTGGAACAGGTTCCTCACCAAAAAGAACCAAATAGTCGACTGCCCGGACGCCGAAGCCTTAACAGCTTTCAAACACAACATCCGAGACGAATGGCTTGCCAGACACCTCGGCCAAGAGAAACCGAGGACAATGTCCGCACTAACAAGCCTCATGAGACGCTTCTGTGCGGGAGAGGATAGCTGGCTAGCAAGATGCAGCACTAGCGACCCAAGTACATCCGAGATAAGAGATGGAAACGGAAAATCACGGCGCAGGAAAGATCAGCGCCGGAACAAAGAGAAAAGCCCAAAGAGCACGGCAGTCAACGCCGGATTCAAAAGCTCGCGGCCAAACAACAAAACATCACCTCTTAAGGATGATAGCAATGAGCTATCCAACTTAAACAAGATTTTGGGTCGGATATGTCAAATCCACAGTACCCCCGGAAGGCCTGCAAACCATACCCATCGAGATTGTTGGGTTTTCAAACAGTCCGGCCGACTAAACGCCGAACACAAGGGGCTCGATGCGTCAAGCGAAGACGATAAACCCCACCAGCAGAGCTCCGGAAAGCAAAAGACTTTCCCACAAGAGGTCAAAGCAGTAAACTCACTTCATGTGATAATACGGAAAAATAGTGCGGCACCTTCTAAAAAGAGCCTCGCACGGTCCAACCCAGCAGACCATAGAGATTGGATATCAAAACCAATCACTTTCGACCACCTGGATTATTCCAGAAGCGTTCGAAACGCAGGACAGACTGCCCTGATATTGGATCCTATAATCGACGGACTGAAATTTACACAAGTCCTGATGGATGGAGGCAGTGACTTAAACCTGCTGTATTCAAACACAATCCGCAAGTTGGGGATAGACCCTACTAAAATTCGACACAGCCGCACTTCCTTCAAAGGAGTGACGCCAGGCCCTTACGCCAAGTGCACAGGCTCCCTATTACTAGAAGTTGTGTGACACCCCAAAATTTTTGCTTTGGTTTTCAGCAAAAACTTTGTGGTTTTTGAAAAGAGGCTATTTAAAATTTTCCAGAAAAACCTTCCTCTTAAAAACTTTCTTTTCTTTGGCAAGGATTTTTTTTAAACCTTGGTGTTTGATCTTTTGAAACTTCTTTTCTGTTGGTTCCCTCTCAAATTATTTTGGGAGTTTAATTTAATCTTTTTCTTTTAAAAAGAAACTCTATGAAAATTTGGATTTTCATATCTTTGAAGCCACCCATGGCATTGTATTTTTGCCCATGTGGTAAAACCACTCCAAAACCTCCCCTCCTCCTTGAAATCAACCTAAGTTCTCTGTCCCAACTCATCCAAGCAAGTTTTGGATTTTATTCAAATTATTTTTCCCCTCAAATCATTTCTGAAAATTACTTGGAGCCTGAGAGTTTTTCAAAGCAAGTACCCTATTGCATTTGAGTTATGACCTCAAACCAACTCTCCTGGATAGTCCTTTGAACCCACAACCTAGAACCATCTTGGTCCACTCCTCCTCTTTTCAAATATTTCAAAATTCAGTCTCTGCAAGTTTGGACCAGATTTGCCAAATTTGGTGAAATTCATATCCACACTTCTCCAAAAATTCCACCAAAATTCAGGCAGCCTTCTTGAGCAATGAGTAGCCACTCCACCAAATTTTAGCACAAGGAAAAATCCCTAGATACCTAAATCATTCTGTCGAACACCTGAGCTACACTGTTCTTTGCATTTTCAGTAAAGTTCAGAAAATTCAGTTTTCAGTGTCGATCGTCGACAGAGGTTCAGTCACATGCCCACAGTGCCCTTGGCATGTTCCTCGCCGCCTCTTCCTCCTGTCTGGAGCATCCCGCACGCGCGCTTGGCGTCTTCCCGGCGTCGGTGGCACCCCTGGCCGCCCGCGCCGGCGTGTCTTGCGGCGGCCGAGACCCCGTTACGGCCGACAGGGGACAAGAACGGCGGCTCAACGCCGTTCCGCGCCGCCCATCGCTTCTCCGCTCTACGCGTGGCCTCCTGCATGCCAGCGCACGCCCGTGGCACCGTCGCCGTGGCCCGGCAAGCACGGAACGTGCTCTCTGTCGCCGACGGGCCGCGCCACCCCCGTTCCGTTGAGCTCGACCCAAACACCCAAACCCCAGCCAGTTTAGCACCTAAACGGACCCATTGAACCTCCGTGATGACGCTCGACTCCCTAACCACCCCCGACCGAGCACTGCGCCACCGTAACCATCGCCGGAAATCCCCGTTCACGGCCACCGCCTCGGACCGCCTATATAAAGGGCCCCCGAGCTCACCCTCGTGCACGCATCATCACTACACCTCACCAACGCCCCGCCAGGCCACTAGGAGGACCTCGAGGAGGTCTCCTTCCCCAGCTCCGGCCGCCCCGATCCGCCTCGGCCTCCACCTTGATTCACTCCGGTGAGGCCGTCTCCGGCGCCCAAACCCCGTCCGTTACTCTCTCTTGCACCCAGTAGCCTAACCCCCTCCTCAATTTGATCACTGCAGCTCTCTCCGACGAGTCCCACGACCACCCGAGCCGCCGTCCGCCGGAGCAAAGTTCGCCGTCGACGTGGTACTCGCCGGCGACCACCACCACCGCCAACCGACGCGGAATGGCGCCCTGAGCACGGAGGTACTCTCCGATCTCCCTGCCTCGCCGTGGATCGCCGCCGGCGACCACCGCGGCTCTCGGGCGCCGACGAGCCTCGTCCCTCCCATTTGAAAATTTGAACATGACAAGTGGGACCCGCTGTCAGCCTCTCTGTCCTTTCTAAACGAAGCGTTATCTGAAAATGCCTTCTGCCGAATGCGCTTTCCCTCTGGGCTGGCGTAGTTTCTGCCGAAGCGTTTTCTGTTTTTATAAACTAGCCCCTGGAAACTTTCTGTTTCATTACAGATGAGTCCCTGGATTAAAACCCTTATAACTTTTTAACAGAAGAGTATTTTTGATTGATTCTTTTCTGTCTTTTTTAAAATTTTGTCTAGTTTTTTATCAGATTTATTTGAAAAATATTTGGTATACTTTTTGTGCACCTCTTGGTATTTACGATAGCGCATATATTTTCTTTATACCGTAGATACCGAAGGGGGTGACGGAGCCGCGAACTTCACCGAGCTAGGCTCCGACTACTCTGAACCAGGCAAGCATGTTTGAACTTTTGATATGATGAGTGTCTTGGCATGTTTTGCATTTAGTTAGCCTCATGGCATGTTGATGAGCATACCGATGAACGTATTTCCATGCACAGTTGAAGTAAGTGAGTTCGATGATCCATAAGTGGATGGATGTGCATATGAATGGCCATGTGTTGGCATGAGAATGGGTAAGATGGTAGTGTTGTAGCATACCAGTCTTATGCCAGACTATGTGACTTCAGTGTCAAACCGTATCGGTCCAGTTACTTCCATTTCCTTCCTTGTACTACCACATGTTTTCTGCAAGGAATATGGCTTAGTAAGTTGTAAACCGCTTTCCTGGTACACACCAAAAAGGAGAGGCCGTGATGATGGTTCCATGGCCCTGGATTAAAGCCAGTCATCCGGTCAGGGGGCATGGGTGTTTCCAGTTGGGACCGAGAGGGGGGCACCCCTTAGAGCGCGCGTATATAAATTTGATCCCATGCTATTCGAGATTGTGATCTCCCCGTCTCAAAAGTTTTTCTTGGACGATGTCTAGGGTGATTCCTAGCATCGAGAGGTGGAATGGGTGTGTACTGGTTAGCTGTGTTTTCTACCGAAAAACCGTAAACGGAACTAGTCCTTAGTGACTACGGAAATCCGTTGGCTGTTGGAAAAATTTTGTACAAACTCTGCAGAGTCATATATTCCTTCAAATCATCTATCCCATGTCCAAGTTCGATATTAACTTGTCCTGACCAAATGTCAGTTTTGATGACAGAGACTCCGGTGAATCGCATGAGTGCTAAGTCCGGTTAAATGATTATTCCTGTGGATGGACTAACCCATTTATTTTCGTGAATTGAATGATTATTATGAGTAATATTTACTTGTGGACAAAAGCCCTTTATGAGATGTCGCCTAGACGTCCGACTGTGGCATTTCTTTTAAAGCCCTTTCTGTGATGTCGCTCAGACGTCCGACCGTGGCATTTCTTTTAAAGCCCTTTCTGAGATGTCGCTCAGACGTCCGACCGTGGCATTTCTTTTAAAGCCCTTTCTGTGATGTCGCTCAGATGTCCGACTGTGGCATTTCTTTTAAAGCCCTTTCTGTGATGTCGCTCAGACGTCTGACTGTGGCATTTCTTTTAAAGCCCTTTCTGTGATGTCGCTCAGACGTCCGACCGTGGCATTTCTTTTAAAGCCCTTTCTGTGATGTCGCTCAGACGTCCGACTGTGGCATTTCTTTTAAAGCCCTTTATGTGGTGTCGCTAAGACGCCCGACCGTGGCATCATTTCCTTTTATTTATTTGTTCACCTTTCGAGGCGTCGCTTCAGACACCCGATCGGTCTCCATTTATGTTTTGTTGGGATTTCAGGCGGACTACCGCCGTTTCCCTTTTATTTACCTCGTTATGCTAATTTATTTTAATGTGTATTGATGAATTAATCATGACGCATCCATGCATGCATTTGTTATATCTTACGTCCGAACTGTCTTGCGAGTACTTTCAAAGTACTCACTGGCTTGTTGATTTGGCCAGATGCTGACGAAGGCGATCTCATGGATGAAGAATTTGATAGCGAGTCCGACGCCTAGAGGAGTCCCAGTCAGTCTTGTGCGACCCTGGATTTGGTCACTGTATTATATCCGCTTCCGCTACCAAATAAATTCATCGAGCCTCACCTCGACGCTCGATGAGATGCCAGTTTTAGAGTCTTGTATCCCTCTCCCCGCTGCGTTTTTTTCACCACCATCCTATCCTCGAGTCAGTAGTATGCCTCCACACCACTGTGTCGTGTCTGCCATTATGTATAATAATTGGCGTGCTTGTAATAATTTGGTTGAGCAACCGTAGTTCGACCCTGTAATATATTTTATGCTACTGGCTTATTGTATCAAGATTTTGTCTACCAGTGAGGAGGATTTCTCTCATACTGGACTCAATAGATTGGTTTCTCAATAAATATTTTTATTGGAAAACCGGTCGTGACAAGCTTGGTACCAGAGCCAGGCTGACTGTAGGAAGCCACTAGGTGCGATCGCTAATTGGTTATTAGCATAATAGAGCCATTTTATATTTTTCTGCAATTGTAGACATATCTGATAGTCAGCATAAATTTATGATCTGACCATGCAGAATTTTTGCCTACTTTTGTAGATGGCCGACAACAGCTACGAGTCTCAGTCCTTCGCCAACGTGCCTGATGGGTTCGTCAAGCTTCTTTCCTTCATCGTTCAGGTCGCGATGGGGCCATCTGTGCGCCCAGTCTTCATACTCTGCCAGCACCGAGTCAACGACAGTCTGACCATGCACCAGGCCGTGGTGCAGTTCAAGGGAGGGCGTGGTGAGTTACGCCGCTTCCGGTTCTTGGGAAGAGCCATGCCTACGGAGAGGCATGCTATGCAGATGGCAGCCCGCGAGGCGATAGCTCGTCTCAGGGATGTCCTACCCGTGATGAAGACTCGTCGTTACCGTTATCTTCCATGCCATGTGCCTTACACCTGTCACTACGCATTCTCCTTCCCCAGAGGAGAACGAGACGAGGCTTTTGAGATGCTTATTGAGTATCTCCGGGCCCTGGAGGCAGCCTTCGACAACCTGGTGGACGACTTCGTGGCTGCCCGCATGGACTCAGTTCATGGCTGTGCTGCCAACAGGAGGGAGCTCCTACCCACCGCACCGCCACTGACTTTTGTCTCATCCTCAACATCTTATGCACCTACCCGTCGCCTGCCTTCTACCGAAGAATTCAACCAAGTTATTGCGCCCACTCCAGTGCGCACTGCACCAACCTTCGCGCCCACTCCTATTCGTGTTGTTCCGCCCCTGGCAACTGCTCCGTCCACTCTGCGCAACACTACACGTATGGAGCCTATTAGCGAGGAGGAAGTCGAGTCCCCAGCCTCGCTACGCCTCACCCTCGGCAGGGCAAAGGAGGTCGTCAACATCTCCGCCTGAGTACGCTTAGCCGCCATGTAATGTGCCGCTTTGTATGATATGTTTATATGTACATAGGTTGTGAGAAGTAGCCTGTTTGCGCATCATGTAGGATCTGGAGAAGTGCACTAGCCTAAATAACATGTCAGGATTATGTACGCATATCCTGAGTGATGTATTGTATAATTACCGTCGCATGTAAGATATGTAATGAGCAGTCCTTCTCTGTGCGCAAGTCGATTTGTTTTTCTTAAGTAAGCTTGGTTATTTATTTTTATTTGCCAGCGTTATGCGCTTATGGAATTGTTTTTGCGACTCTTTCCGCTTTTCTTATGGGTTTTACAAAATATTCCCAGAGTGAAAAAAATTTCTCGTCCTTGGACTCGCTCCATGCCAACTCCACCAGAGGAAAATTATGATACACAACCCAGCAACGAGTTCACTCAGGGACAGTCAAGCCAACAGGGCAGCGAGTCGGCATTTTCACAAATGTGCCGCCTTTATGAGCAGAGTCAGCAATAACATCGGGAAATGATGAACCAAGTCATCAACATGGGAAATCACCATGGACAGTATCAGCAGCATTCCAAGTTATCTGAGCTACAGAGGACACGTCCCCAAACATTTTCTCATACTGACAAGCCTCTTGAGGCCGAGGATTGGCTTCGAGATATGGAGAGAAAATTAATAATTACAAAATGTTCAGATCTCGAGAAAGTACTATATGCTCCGCACTATCTCACAGGAGCAGCCGCATCATGGTGGGACAATTTTCTGCACATGCACCCCAATGAAAATGATATAACCTGGGATGATTTCAAGGAAGGTTTCCGTGGTGCACACATTCCCAAGAGCATTATGAAAATTAAGAAGAGAGAATTCGATGACCTTAAACAAAGGAACATGACAGTATCAGAATACAATGGTCAATTTACCCTATTGTCTCGCTACGCCAATGAAGAACGTGTGACTGAAAGCAAGAAGATGGAGAAATTCCTTGACGGTCTGGCGCCCGCACTTAAATGCCAACTGGTCGTGCACACATTTCCAGATTTTAAAACACTAGTGGACAAAGCTATTACTCTAGAAAATGAGAGACGTAGCTTGGAGGATTTACGCAAGCGAAAAAGAGACCAGACTACTCTTGCACGCAACCACCGAAGCAGGACAGATTTTCAGAAAGGTGGGACACACAAACCTACCACAAACATTTCTCGCCCAACCAAGAATTTCCATGCAAGGGACAAAGAGTTCACATATCGCCCAGGCGTTACTTGTTACGCTTGTGGAGAAGAAGGGCACTACGCCAAACAGTGCCCCAAGCCAAGGAACTCGACCCCGAAGCCAAACAACGGTGGCAATAATTTAGCGCCCAAGCGCAACAACTTCAACCCCAACAACAACCACAGGAAGGGTCATCTAAACCACGTGACCAAAGAAGAAGCACAAAATGCTTCGGATATCGTACTCGGTACGTTTCCTATCAACACAATACCTGCAACGGTTTTGTTTGATTCTGGAGCTTCTCACTCATTCATTTCGAAAAGTTTTGCTTTGCAAAATAATTTTTCGATGTATCCCTTGGAAAAATCCATGATCATCAAGTCCCCTGGGATTCAGCAAGTTACTCAGAGTTATTGTCAGAATGTGGCCATTGAGTTCGAAGGATTGAAATTTTTCGCCAATCTTATTGTGTTGGAAAATACAGGACTGGATGTCATCCTAGGGATGGACTGGTTAACCACCAACAAAGATTTTATTGACTGTTCCAACCGGACCGTGATTCTCACACACCACCACGGGAAGACAATAAAAGTACCAGCCAAGGAAAGAAAAATACCCCGGCAGCCAAGATTGAATAAGGTGGATATTTCTGAGTTAAGCAAGGTTCCAGTAGTATGTGAATTTCCAGACGTATTTCCCGAAGAACTACCAGGCATGCCACCAGACCGAGAAATAGAATTCAGCATTGAGCTAGCACCAGGAACCACCCCCATATACAAGAAACCATACAGAATGGCACCATCCGAGTTGATTGAGTTGAAGAAACAAATAAAGGAATTACTGGACAAAGGATACATTCGAGCCAGCTCCTCACCTTGGGGATCACCAATTTTATTTGCCAAAAAGGAGGATGGAACACTGAGATTGTGCATAGACTACCGAGCACTTAACATGGTCACAGTCAAGAACAAATACCCGATGCCAAGGATAAATGATTTATTTGATCAGCTCGCTCAGGCCAAGGTATTCTCAAAGATTGACTTAAGGTCAGGATACCATCAATTAAAAGTGCGAACAGAAGATATCCCCAAAACAGCCTTCACCTCCAGATATGGACTATATGAGTTCACAGTTATGCCTTTTGGATTAACTAACGCCCTCGCATATTTTGTTCACCTCATGAACAAAGTATTTATGAAGTTTATGGACAAGCTCGTTGTGGTATTTATCGATGATATTCTGATATACTCCAAAACACCAGAAGAGCACGCGGAACATCTCAGGATTGTGCTAGGAGAACTCAGGAAGCATCAATTGTATGCCAAGTTCAGCAAGTGCGAATTTTGGCTAAGGCAAGTAGGCTTTCTAGGCCACGTACTGACCCAAGACGGTATCGCAGTGGACCCGGAGAAAGTTAAGGCCATACTTGACTGGAAGGCACCAGCCAGCGTAACGGACGTACGAAGTTTTCTGGGAATGGCAGGATATTACCGCAGATTTATTGAAGGATTCTCCACTCTAGCCAAGCCAATGACGCAGTTACTCAAGAAGGACAAGAAGTTTGAATGGACAGAAGCTTGCGAAAAAAGTTTCCAAGAGTTAAAACGGAAATTAACAACAACACCGGTATTAATTATGCCAGACATACACAAAAACTTTGTGGTGTATTGTGACGCATCCCGAAAAGGTCTCGGGTGCGTGTTAATGCAGGAAGGCAAGGTTGTCGCATACGCTTCACGACAACTCCGCAAGCATGAGGAAAACTATCCCACTCATGACTTAGAAATGGCAGCAGTCATTCATGCACTTAAGGAATGGAGGCATTTCTTACTTGGGAATCGATGTGAAATATACACGGACCATAAAAGTCTTAAATATATTTTCACACAGCCAGAACTAAACTTACGGCAACGCCGCTGGTTGGAATTGGTAAAGGATTATGACGTTGGAATCCACTATCATCCAGGGAAAGCAAATGTAGTAGCCGATGCTCTTAGTCGAAACCCCAGCTCCGACGAAAACAGACTGCAAAGTTTGAGACCTGAATTCCAACAAGAATTTGCAAAACTCAACTTGTTAATGATCGCGGAAGGCACCATATCAAACTTGGAAATAAAGCCCGACCTTGTGGAGAGAATTAAAGAAGCTCAGCCTGGTCACCCCAGCATTGAAGGAATTAAAAGAAAGGTGAGTATGGGCAAGGCCTCGGAATTTGTCATAGGCAATGATGGAATATTACGGTACAGGGACAGACTCTGTGTGCCAAACATAGAGGACCTCAAACAGCAAATCCTAGCTGAAGCACACACCACTCCTTATTCAATCCACCCTGGAGGAACCAAAATGTATAAGGATATTCAAGAAGGATTTTGGTGGCACGGTATGAAGAGGGACATAGCCACATTCGTTGCATGTTGCGATTCTTGTCAACGCATAAAAGTTGAGCATCAAAAACCAACTGGACTACTGCAACCAAACAAAAATACCTGAGTGGAAATGGGATGGAATAGGGAGGGATTTTATTGTCGGACTACCTCGGTCACGACACGGGTATGATGCCATATGGGTCATCACCGATAGATTAACCAAGGTGGCACATTTCATTCCAATGAAGACAACCTACAACACTTAGAAGCTTGCCAGGATTTATCTCTCCCGTATAGTTTGTCTGCATGGAGTCCCGAAGACTATAATCTCCGATAGAGGCACTCAGTTTCTCTCGAGATTTTGGGATCATTTACAACAGGCTCTGGGAACCCAATTGGCCTTCAGCACAGCCTACCATCCCCAGACTGATGGACAGACTGAACGCGTAAACCAAATTTTGGAAGACATGCTGAGAGCATGTGTCCTCACCGATGGAACCAGTTGGGAAGAAAGCCTGCCATATGCCGAGTTTGCATACAACAACAGTTACCAGGCCAGCCTGCAAATGGCACCTTTTGAAGCCCTATACGGACGAAGATGTCATACCCCGCTAAATTGGTCAGAGACCGGAGACAGCCGTATCTTCAGCCCAGACATGCTCAAAGAAGCCGAGGAAAAAGTCAAGCTAATCAGGGACCGACTCAAGACCGCTCAAAGCCGACAGAAGAGTTATTACGATCAGAAACATCGTAGGGTCAATTTTGAACCCGGTGAATTTGTGTACCTACGAGTATCACCTATGAAGGGACTGCAACGATTTAAGATTAAAGGAAAGTTAGCACCAAGATTCATTGGACCATTCTGCATAGTGGCATGAAGAGGCACTGTAGCCTACCAGCTAGACTTACCCGAAGACTTGTCTGACATTCACGACGTGTTCCACATCTCTCAGTTAAGGAAATGCGTAAGCAAACCAGAGAAACAAGTATCCCATGAGAACATTGACGTACAACCAGACCTCACTTACCGAGAACACCCAGTAAAAATATTAGAGGAGTCTGAAAGGAGAACCCGACAGAAGACCATCAAGTTTTTCAGACTTCAGTGGAGCAACCACACCGAAAGCGAAGCAACTTGGGAAAGAGAGGATTTTCTTCGGACAGAGCATCCACACTTATTTGAGGAACAGTTGAAATCTCGGGGACGAGATTTTTCCTAAGGGGGTAGGTGTTGTGACACCCCAAAATTTTTGCTTTGGTTTTCAGCAAAAACTTTGTGGTTTTTGAAAAGAGCCCATTTAAAATTTTCCAGAAAAACCTTCCTCTTAAAAACTTTCTTTTCTTTGGCAAGGATTTTTTTTAAACCTTGGTGTTTGATCTTTTGAAACTTCTTTTCTGTTGGTTCCCTCTCAAATTATTTTGGGAGTTTAATTTAATCTTTTTCTTTTAAAAAGAAACTCTATGAAAATTTGGATTTTCATATCTTTGAAGCCACCCATGGCATTGTATTTTTGCCCATGTGGTAAAACCTCTCCAAAACCTCCCCTCCTCCTTGAAATCAACCTAAGTTCTCTGTCCCAACTCACCCAAGCAAGTTTTGGATTTTATTCAAATTATTTTTCCCCTCAAATCATTTGTGAAAATTACTTGGAGCCTGAGAGTTTTTCAAAGCAAGTACCCTATTGCATTTGAGTTATGACCTCAAACCAACTCTCCTGGATAGTCCTTTGAACCCACAACCCAGAACCATCTTGATCCACTCCTCCTCTTTTCAAATATTTCAAAATTCAGTCTCTGCAAGTTTGGACCAGATTTGCCAAATTTGGTGAAATTCATATCCACACTTCTCCAAAAATTCCACCAAAATTCAGGCAGCCTTCTTGAGCAATGAGTAGCCACTCCACCAAATTTCAGCTCAAGGAAAAATCCCTAGATACCTAAATCATTCTGTCGAACACCTGAGCTACACTGTTCTTTGCATTTTCAGTAAAGTTCAGAAAATTCAGTTTTCAGTGTCGATCGTCGATAGAGGTTCAGTCACATGCCCACAGTGCCCTTGGCACGTTCCTCGCCGCCTCTTCCTCCTGTTTGGAGCATCCTGCACGCGCGCTTGGCGTCTTCCCGGCGTCGGTGGCGCCACTGGCCGCCCGCGCCGGCGTGTCTTGCGGCGGCCAAGACCCCGTTACGGCCGACAGGGGACAAGAACGGCGGCTCAACGCCGTTCCGCGCCGCCCGTCGCTTCTCCACTCTCCGCGTGGCCTCCTGCATGCCAGCGCACGCCCGTGGCACCGTCGCCGTGGCCCGGCAAGCACGGAACGTGCTCTCTGTCGCCGACGGGCTGCGCCACCCCCGTTCCGTTGAGCTCGACCCAAACACCCAAACCCCGGCCAGTTTAGCACCTAAACGGACCCATTGAACCTCCGTGATGACGCTCGACTCCCTAACCACCCCCGACCGAGCACTGCGCCACCGTAACCATCGCCGGAAATCCCCGTTCACGGCCACCGCCTCGGACCGCCTATATAAAGGGCCCCCGAGCTCACCCTCATGCACGCATCATCACTACACCTCACCAACGCCCCGCCAGGCCACTAGGAGGACCTCGAGGAGGTCTCCTTCCCCAGCTCCGGCCGCCCCGATCCGCCTCGGCCTCCACCTTGATTCACTCCGGTGAGGCCGTCTCCGGCGCCCAAACCCCGTCCGTTACTCTCTCTTGCACCCAGTAGCCTAACCCCCTCCTCAATTTGATCACTGCAGCTCTCTCCGACGAGTCCCACGACCACCCGAGCCGCCGTCCGCCGGAGCAAAGTTCGCCGTCGACGTTGTACTCGCCGGCGACCACCACCACCGCCAACCGACGCGGAATGGCGCCCTGAGCATGGAGGTACTCTCCGATCTCCCTGCCTCGCCGTGGATCGCCGCCGGCGACCACCGCGGCTCTCGGGCGCCGACGAGCCTCGTCCCTCCCATTTGAAAATTTGAACATGACAAGTGGGACCCGCTGTCAGCCTCTCTGTCCTTTCTAAACGAAGCGTTATCTGAAAACGCCTTCTGCCGAATGCGCTTTCCCTCTGGGCTGGCGTAGTTTCTGCCGAAGCATTTTCTGTTTTTATAAACTAGCCCCTGGAAACTTTCTGTTTCATTACAGATGAGTCCCTGGATTAAAACCCTTATAACTTTTTAACAGAAGAGTATTTTTGATTGATTCTTTTTCTGTCTTCTTTAAAATTTTGTCTAGTTTTTTATCAGATTTATTTGAAAAATATTTGGTATACTTTTTGTGCACCTCTTGGTATTTACGGTAGCGCATATATTTTCTTTATACCGTAGATACCGAAGGGGGTGACGGAGCCGCGAACTTCACCGAGCTAGGCTCCGACTACTCTGAACCAGGCAAGCATGTTTGAAATTTTGATATGATGAGTGTCTTGGCATGTTTTGTATTTAGTTAGCCTCATGGCATGTTGATGAGCATACCGATGAACGTATTTCCATGCACTGTTGAAGTAAGTGAGTTCGATGATCCATAAGTGGATGGATGTGCATATGAATGGCCATGTGTTGGCATGAGAATGGGTAAGATGGTAGTGTTGTAGCATGCCAGTCTTATGCCAGACTATGTGACTTCAGTGTCAAACCGTATCGGTCCAGTTACTTCCATTTCCTTCCTTGTACTACCACATGTTTTCCGCAAGGAATATGGCTTAGTAAGTTGTAAACCGCTTTCCTGGTACACACCAAAAAGGAGAGGCCGTGATGATGGTTCCATGGCCCTGGATTAAAGCCAGTCATCCGGTCAGGGGGCATGGGTGTTTCCGGTTGGGACCGAGAGGGGGGCACCCCTTAGAGCGCGCGTATATAAATTTGATCCCATGCTATTCGAGATTGTGATCTCCCCGTCTCAAAAGTTTTTCTTGGACGATGTCTAGGGTGATTCCTAGCATCGAGAGGTGGAATGGGTGTGTACTGGTTAGCTGTGTTTTCTACCGAAAAACCGTAAACGGAACTAGTCCTTAGTGACTACGGAAATCCGTTGGCTGTGGGAAAATTTTTGTACAAACTCTGCAGAGTCATATATTCCTTCAAATCATCTATCCCATGTCCAAGTTCGATATTAACTTGTCCTGACCAAATGTCAGTTTTGATGACAGAGACTCCGGTGAATCGCATGAGTGCTAAGTCCGGTTAAATGATTATTCCTGTGGATGGACTAACCCATTTATTTTCGTGAATTGAATGCTTATTATGAGTAATATTTACTTGTGGACAAAAGCCCTTTCTGAGATGTCGCCTAGACGTCCGACTGTGGCATTTCTTTTAAAGCCCTTTCTGTGATGTCGCTCAGACGTCCGACCGTGGCATTTCTTTTAAAGCCCTTTCTGAGATGTCGCTCAGATGTCCGACCGTGGCATTTCTTTTAAAGCCCTTTCTGTGATGTCGCTCAGACGTCCGACTGTGGCATTTCTTTTAAAGCCCTTTCTGTGATGTCGCTCAGACGTCCGACTGTGGCATTTCTTTTAAAGCCCTTTCTGTGATGTCGCTCAGACGTCCGACCGTGGCATTTCTTTTAAATCCCTTTCTGTGATGTCGCTCAGACGTCCGACTGTGGCATTTCTTTTAAAGCCCTTTATGTGGTGTCGCTAAGACGCCCGACTGTGGCATCATTTCCTTTTATTTATTTGTTCACCTTTCGAGGCGTCGCTTCAGACACCCGATCGGTCTCCATTTATGTTTTGTTGGGATTTCAAGCGGACTACCGCCGTTTCCCTTTCACTTACCTCGTTATGCTAATTTATTTTAATGTGCATTGATGAATTAATCATGACGCATCCATGCATGCATTTGTTATATCTTACGTCCGAACTGTCTTGCGAGTACTTTCAAAGTACTCACTGGCTTGTTGATTTGGCCAGATGCTGACGAAGGCGATCTCATGGATGAAGAATTTGATAGCGAGTCCGACGCCTAGAGGAGTCCCAGTCAGTCTCGTGCGACCCTGGATTTGGTCACTGTATTATATCCGCTTCCGCTACCAAATAAATTCATCGAGCCTCACCTCGACGCTCGATGAGATGCCAGTTTTAGAGTCTTGTATCCCTCTCCCCGCTGCGTTTTTTTCACCACCATCCTATCCTCGAGTCAGTAGTATGCCTCCACACCACTGTGTCGTGTCCGCCATTATGTATAATAATTGGCGTGCTTGTAATAATTTGGTTGAGCAACCGTAGTTCGACCCTGTAATATATTTTATGCTACTGGCTTATTATATCAAGATTTTGTCTACCAGTGAGGAGGATTTCTCTCATACTGGACTCAATAGATTGGTTTCTGAATAAATATTTTTATTGGAAAACCGGTCGTGACAAGTTGTGTTCAGATCACCGAACAACTTCCGACGTGAAAAACTAACTTTTCATATCGTCCCATTTAAAAGTGGATATCAAGCACTCTTGGGACGAGAGGCTTTTGTCCGTTTCAACGCCATACCACATTACGCGTCTCTTACACTCAAGATGCCCGGTCCACGTGGCATCATTTCAGTGCGAGGGTCACTTAAAGACCCCGGACACGGATAGACGAGTCCGGCATAAGTAGGCTAGGGGCTCCCTAGCCGCACACCCCTTCACAAGGGGCTGCGCGCACAAACAACCGCGAGTTCATACAGACCCCGCTTTACTTATTTATATTTCTTCTTTCACATATACCTTTTTCGCACGAGTTGTTTTCAAACTAAGTTCCTCTCTTTTTACAGATGAACAACATGCACACCCGTCCAGGATAACGGCACAACGGAGACACAGGCGCAGACGTCCAGGAGGGACCCGTTGCGAGGATTCTTTTCAGATTAAGTCCCTGCGTAAACCTTTTTTACTGTCTCTTGTTGTTATTCTTCCTTGGTTTCTTCCTATAACCAAAGCGGAGCCTGACGCCTTGGCATTGGCCGCGTCAGAGGACCATGCCCGTACCTGGACACTAGGGGCTTAGGGCATTGTTCCGCCCATTATTATAAAGACCGAACACCTTAGGGAGTGTTCGGCGTCTCGAGTTAGGCATTATATGCATCAGCTCCGAATCATGTCTTTGGTCAAATGTTGGGTTTGCCCGGCTCCTGTGTTTTGCTGCCTTACGTTCCGTATCATCGGCTAACGCGGCACCAGGAGAACTACTGCGATTGTGCCCCAGTTCGGCTGGGCGAGCACCTCAGTAGAGAAAGCCGAAAACTGACTGTCATGATATAGCGAGAGACTGGTCAACCACTCGATCGACTACCGGAATGTTTAGAATTCCCCGCTTTGACGAAGGACCGTTTCCCGGTCAGGCACACACGCGCCCCGAACTCGGAGAAGCGCGGTGCCCCAAGGGGCTATATCGTAGCCCCACCCTCGAACTCCACTGGCTAAGTGAAAGTGATAAAGCATTATAGTCCGGATTGCCTCGTTTGCTATGATACCACCTCCTTAACAGGACCGAGACATCGGATTAAGTGTGAAAACGCGCTATTTTTGCAAACACCCCCGCACCTTGTGCGTGGGGGCTGAAGCCGAAGACTGCAATCTTTTAGGTTATACAAATGTATACGTAAACGGCCGCATAGGAGATATTTTACTACTTGGGACGCACAAGTATAAAAAGCAGTTATAACATAATCATTGTTTTACAAGCTAAAACGTTCATTTGAACGTGACATTTTTTGAGCACTGCGACTCTATTACACGAGCGCCACGCATAACTTCCCCAAAATAGTGCTCGGCGGGTAACCGGCTTTCGTCCGAACCCTGGGTGGCAATAGCTGTGGCATCCATCTCTGTCCAATGTGTCTTCACACGGGCAAGAGCCATCCGCGCGCCTTCAATGCAGGCCGACCGCTTCATCTCCTTGATATGCGGCACCGCTCCAAGAAATTGCTGCAATAAGCCGAAATAGCTCGTCGCCTTGGGCCTCTCTGGCCAGACATGAGCCACGATGTCAGTCATGGCAAGTCCGGACAATCTATTTAGCTCGGCCCATTCGGCCAACCGATCGGTCAACGGAAGTGAACGATCCAGACTATGGAATTGAGACTAAAATAGCTCTTCCGTCTTGTGATCCTTCTGGCTCCGGAAGTGCTCAATGGCATCAGCCGCACTTGCCGCTAAGTCCATATACGGATCCTCTGGACCCCACAGCTGGCCAAGTTGAGCATACTTTTGATCCGTAAACCGGTGACGCAACAGAAAAGGCTTGCCAGCCACAATATCTCCGGCCTGGCGCAGCTCCTCCTTCATAGCCCGCATTGCAGAACGGGCATCCTTGGCCTCAGCGGTGGCCTTCCCCAGAGCTTCCCACTCCGATAAGTGCTCCTTTTCAAGAGCCTCATTGCGGTCGGCAGCATCTCTTAATTTCATGGCCAATTCGGCCACCTTTTCCCTGCTTAGGCAGTGTGCAGCCTTTTCGGCTTTCAACTCCTCGGCCGCCCTCGAGGCAGCCGCATCACTCCTTCGGGCTTGCTCCTTAGCTTGAGCAAGTTCGGCCCGAAGGCTCTCCACAGCAGCAGCACCGTCTGTATCACAGCATATAATTTATCAGAGGAGGGCTTTGACCCCCTTAAATAAAACGACTGTGGAGAACTCATTTACCTTGCGACTCGTCAAGTCGCCGGTTGACAAGTGCGATGTCCGCATCCGCCACGTCAAGTTGCCGCATTAACTCGGCAACTCCACTAGTCCAGCTAGCCCTCGGACTATCCGCCACCTGCATAGAAACGGCGACATTCATTACTTGCGATTTTGATCCTCGGCACGCTGTCGTTTTCGACAACCTACCGAGTCTCAGGGGCTACTATCTATACAGGGCGCACTTTTATGTGCAAAACTGTCAAAAAAAGGGGTGCGTCATTCTCGCGTACCTCAAATCCCGCCAGCAAACTCTTAGCGGCATTACGCAATTTGCTCTCGGCGGACGAAATCCTTCCGATCACCATACGCATTAAAGCACGGTGATCTTCTGAGATGGACGCCCTCTCAAACAGATTCTTCAGTTCTCCCGGCCGGATACTAGTGGGTGCCGAACTCTCCGGCCCCTCCGGACTCTGGGATACCCTCTGTGACGATACTTCAGGCTCGTATGCCCTATCTAACGGCGCAGCAGACGGAGGCGTTTCGCTCTCCATCATCTCCGGAAGAAGATCCCCCGAAGACGAACTCATCTGAGAAGGCTGCAAATCCAAACTGCAAGATAAAAGTTTCGGTTATCCACAGAAGCGCAAATGGAGGTATTTTCTTACTAATGAACTCCCCTTTTCCTACTCACGGCTCGCTGGAGGGCTGATCCTTTAGAGTCGATTGTACGTCCGGGTTCTCCCCGGACGCCGGACCCCCCGGTGCAGATTTCTTCCCCCGTTTAGGGGTTTGGCCTCCGGATCTTCGGAGGCGGTCCTCTTCTCCCCCTGGAAGGAGGGGTTTTTGATCCCCCCCTCTTCAGACGCCCCTTTGGGCGGAATAATAGCTCTATTTTTCCCATCGCTTCCTTCTATGGGCGCGACCTCCAACATTCTGACCAGCACGGGCTCCAGTGCGGTCTCTGGGAGGGGAGCCGGACACCTTATCAGCTTCGATCGCGCTACCCACTCCTGATAAAGAGTAATGGGTCAGGAGACGAACTCTAGAAAAGCAGATAAATAGAACGTTCGGACTCTGAGCTATTTACCTGAGTATCCGGGCGATTGCAGCTTAGGCCTGCGTCCTCGGTCAATTCCGGACATGCTACCTGCGGTCCGAAGAACAACTTGTACATCTCCACGGGTGTTGCACCCATGAAGTGTTGGAGAATCCGAGGTCCCTCCGGATTGAACTCCCATAGACGGAGAGGACGGCGTTTGCAGGGCAGAAGACGCCTGATTAGCATAATCTGCATCACCACGACCAGATTGATCTCCCTCGCCTGGAGGTCTCGAATCCGGCCCTGCAATGAGGGCACGTCTTCGGACGGTCCCCAATTGAGCCCCTGGTTGACCCACGACATCAGTCGGCGTGGAGGTCCCGGGCGGAATGAAGGCGGCGGCTTTTGCTTGCTGCCCTTCGGAGCAGTGATATAGAACCACTCCTGCTGCCACAATCCGAGTTCCTCTTGGAAGGAACCCTCGGGCCACGGGGCATAGGCCCTTCTGCTTATGGCCGCCCCGCTACACTCTGCTTGACGCCCCCCGATCATCTTCGGCTCCACATTAAAGGTCTTTAGCCACAGGCCGAAGTGGGGAGTGACGCGGAGGAAGGCTTCGCAGACGATAATGAATGCGGAGATATGGAGGATGGACTCCGGAGCCAAGTCGTGAAAATCCAGCCCGTAGTAGAACATGAGCCTTCTCACGAAGGGGTCCGTCGGGAAGCCTAAACCCCGACGGAGGTGGGATACGAAGACAACGTACTCACCGGGCTCGGGGGCGGGCACGGCCTGCCCTTGAGCAGGCAACCTATGCGAAATCTCGTAGGACAGGTACTTGGCCTCATGAAGCTTTAGCACGTCCTCCTCCGTGATGGAGGAGGGCATCCACCGACCCTGGAGGTCGGAGCCGGACATGGATGAGAATCCGAAGCGCTTGAATCTGGGGCTCTGGGTGTTGGAACTGGGAGCAAAGAGAAGATTCGATGCGAGATTGAAGAAAAGAAACGAGCCTTGGTCCTCTTATAAAGGGGAAAAATACCAAGAGTCGTCCCCGTGACCGTTCGGGATTCACCTTCGATAGAGGAGGCGTGGCGACGGGCATGGTTGGGTTACCCACGCACTTATTGATGAGAATCCCGGAATAAGGGGAACACGATCTCTGCTTCGACAAGACGTGCCAAGGAAACCGCCTCGCTAAACGTGCTGAGGTGGCATAATAAAAAACGATTCAAATAAAGGCTTGGAAGCGGTGTGATGTCATGCCGCATAAAATGTCAGCAGATTGGATTTATGCGCATTATTCTCTCTACGGTGGAATGTGGAATTTATTTTGCAGAGCCGGACACTATCCTGGTGTTCATGATCTTCTCTGGATTATTCAAGGGAGGAACCCGCCTTGCAATGCCGAACATTATGCGCGCCGGACTTATCATAATTGAAGCCTGGTTCAGGGGCTACTGAGGGAGTCCTGGACAAGGGGGTGTCCGGACAGCCGGACTATCATCGTCCGCCGGACTCCAAGACTACGAAGATACAAGATTGAAGACTCCGTCCCGTGTCCGGATGGGACTTTCCTTGGCGTGGAAGGCAAACTTGGCGATACGGATATGTAGATCTCCTACCATTGTAACCGACTCTGTGTAACCCTAGCCTCCTCCGGTGTCTATATAAACCGGAGGGCTTTAGTCCGTAGGACAACATACATTACAACAATCATACCATAGGCTAGATTTAGGGTATAGCCTCCTTGATCTCATGGTAGATCCACTCTTGTACTACCCATATCATCAATATTAATCAAGCAGGACGTTGGGTTTTACCTCCATCAAGAGGGCCCGAACCTGGGTAAAACATCGTGTCCCTTGTCTCCTGTTACCATCCGCCTAGACGCACAGTTCGGGACCCCCTACCCGAGATCCGCCGGTTTTGACACCGACACTTCCGCTTAGCGATCTTCAAGGGTATGAAGATGCACTCCCCTCTCTCTCGTTTCTAGTATCTCCATAGATTGATCTTGGTGATGCGTAGAAAATTTTGAGTTTCTGCTACGTTACCCAACAGATCCAATTCTCTCTTCTCTAGTTTTCACATGGTATCAGACCATCTCGCGTAATTGCTCGATGGGATCTCCTTCCGCCGGTGCCATGACCTCCTCTGTGATGCCCTCGCTGACCCTGCCGGCCTCTCTCTCGGTGCCATCCACTTCCTCTGTTCCACCTCCTTCCGCCAGCCTCATTACGGCGAAGCTCACCACCTCAAACTACCTTCTCTGGAAAGCCCAGATCCTACCTCCTCTTCGCATCGCCAATGTCACTGGTTATGTTGATGGCACCTGTCCTACACCAGCTCGGCTGCTTCCACCCGATGACAAGGGGGAACGAGCGGTTAACCCTGAATATGCGACTTGGTACCGGCAGGACCAGATCGTTCTTAGCTATCTCCTTGCATCTCTCACTGACGACGTGCTCATGTAGGTCATCCGCTTTGACACCTCTCGTGCTATCTAGGCACATCTTGAGGACATGTACTCCACTCATTGCCGTGCCAGCATTGTCCAGATCAAACTTGATATGGCAAACTTCCGCAAGGGCAATCTCTCTATGGTGGATTATTTCGCCAAGATTCTCTCCTTTGCTGATCAACTCGCGGCGGCTGGTCGCCCCATGCGGGACGATGACATCATCACCGCTGTCATCACCAGGCTCGACAGCCACTATGAGCCCCTCATCACCGCTGTCACCACTCGGATTGATGAGATGACTCTTGGGGAGCTCTACTCGCACGCACTCTCCTTTGAGCGCCGTCGCGAGTACCATGCTGCGCGCCTTCATCTCCAAGCTGGCGGCTCCTCCGTCAACTACATCGCTCGCGATAAGCCTGGCAACACCAACAACACTAGCGGCGGCAAGGACAACTACCGTGGCAAGGGCCGCGGTAATCACGGCGATCGCGGTGACTACAACAACAACAACCGCGGCGACCGCGGCGGCAATCGTCAGGACTACGGTGGCAACCGTGGCGGTGGTGACCGCGGTCACTACGGGGGTGGTAATGACACCCGCGTCCAATGCCAACTCTGTCATGGTCCTGGGCACTATGCCTGGGAGTGTGGCCAATGCTTCAACCACGCGTTCCAACCTCAACAATCTAAGATGGCGGGACTAGCTGCTGCGTCACCTCCTTCCATCCTTGGTGATCCTGCGTGGTTCACGGACACAGGGGCCACCGATCACATTACTTCTGATCTGGACCGGCTCACTGTCAGGGAGAAATACCCTGGGAGAGACCGCATCCACACAGCTGATGGCTCAGGTTTGCACATAGCTCATCGTGGTCATGCGATCCTTCCCACCCCTTCTGCCAATCTTCAACTTCGCAATATTCTTCACGTCCCTCATGCTGATAAAAACCTCCTTTCTATTAATCGTCTTGCTGTTGATAATCATGCTTATCTAAAATACTATCCTACTCACTTTCTCATGAAGGATTTGACCACCAAGAGGGTACTTCTTCAAGGCAGATGTGAAAACGGGCTCTATCCTATCCGGATGATGAAGTCCCATGCCTTGTCCTCCGTTCGGCTCTCTGCTAAAGATTGGCATGCCCGGTTTGGCCATCCGGAGTCTCAAGTCGTCCAACATATCTTGGCGTCCAATAAAATAGTGTCTTCGAGTCGGTCCTTGGCCAATGTTTGTCATGCATGTCAGCAAGGCAAAGCACACCAGCTTCCCTTTCCTAGATCATCAAGTGTTTCCTCGGTGTGGGGCCTGCTAAGACTTCCTCTAGCAGGTTCCAGTACTATGTTTCGTTCATTGATGATTATAGCAAATATGTTTGGATTTATCTTCTCAAGCGAAAATGTGATGTGTTTGACGTTTTTCGTGATTTTCTCGCTCATGTCGAACGACTTCTCTCTCGTAAAATTTTATGTGTCCAGTCGGACTGGGGCGGAGAGTACGAAAAGCTTAGCAACACATTTTTCCATCAACTTGGTATTACACATCATGTTTCCTGTCCTCACACACATCAACAGAACGGTTCCGCGAAAAGAAAACACCGTCACATTGTTGACATGGGACTTTCCCTCTTATCTCATGCGTCCTGCGTTTCTAGGATGAGGCATATCTATCTGCATGTTATCTCATCAATAGGCTCCCTAGTCGTGTCATTTCTAATCTTAGTCCCATGGAAAAATTGTTCCAACAAAAACCGGACTATCTTTCTCTTCGGACGTTTGGGTGTGCATGCTGGCCTAACTTGCGTCCCTACAACACCCACAAACTTGCTTTTCGCTCTCAACAATGTGTTTTCATTGGGTACAGCATCCGGCACAAAGGATACAAATGCCTTCATGTGCCTACTTCTCGCATCTACATATCACGTGATGTTGTATTTGACGAAAAACTTTTTCCCTTTGCCCATCCCCAACCCTCACCTGCACCTCCCCATGTATCAGAACATGCTATTCTTCTTTTACCGCATGATCACATGAATTATGGCACATCTAGTTTGGATGCTAATCTGGATGCAGGTACTCCCCTGGCATAGAAAATCCCAACTGTACCAGTTTCGGGATCCCATGCAGATCCTGGCGCGGATTCTGGTGAGGATCCTCCCTCGGATTCCGCGTCAGCCGATGATTGTGCGTCGCCCATGCCAGCGGGATTCGACAGCGATGGGTCTGCATCTCCACGCGACCCCGTGTCGGGCGCGGCTGGGCCCGTATCCCCCACTCCCGCCCACGACGTGCATGGGTCGCGCCTCCCCTCGCCTGTGGTGGGACTCGTTCCGCAGCGGTCCCCCGCCGTACCTGACACGCCTGGGGCACAGGCCCATGTGGCGGCTGCTGGGTCGACGGACCCAGACCCTGGCGCGCCGCGGACTGCTGATGCCGCGGCCTCAGCTCCTGGCGTGACACGGTCGGCTGGCGCTGCTGGCCCGCGCACCGATGCTGCCCTGTCTCTGCATGCGCGGCAGCCCGTGGTCGACTCCAGCACGGGATCCGACGACACAGCGGCTGCTGCTGCGTCTGCCTCCGCCGCCACTGGATCTTCTGTGGCCCTCGGATCTTCTGCACCAACTGATCACGCTATGGTCACCCGGACTCGTGATCACACACGTCATGTTAAACATCGTACCGATGGAACCATCGTTTATGATCCCTCTAAGCATGCGTTTCTTGCTCTCCGTGAGCCTGCCAATCACCGTGAAGCTCTTCAGTCTCCCGCATGGCGTGCGGCAATGCAGGCAGAACTTGATGCTCTTCATCAAAATGGTACATGGACGCTTGTTCCTCCCCCACCGCGCGTCAACGTTATTGATTGCAAGTGGGTATACAAGATCAAGCACAAGGCTGATGGTTCTGTTGATCGTCTCAAAGCTCGTCTTGTTGCCAAGGGATTCAAGCAAAGGTATGGGTTGGACTATTATGATACTTTCAGCCCTGTGGTTAAACCCGTCACTGTACGTCTTGTTCTTTCCATTGCTGTTTCACGTGGTTGGTCTCTGCGACAGTTGGATGTCCAAAATGCCTTTCTCCATGGCATTCTTCAGGAGGATGTTTACATGCGTCAGCCTCCTGGGTGTGAGGATCCCTCTGTACCCAGATACTTGTGTAAGCTCAACAAGGCTCTCTACGGTCTCAAGCAGGCTCCTCATGCGTGGTACTCTCGGTTAAGCTCTCGACTCCAACAACTTGGTTTCTTGGCATCAAAGGCTGATACATCACTCTTTGTTTTCAACCGTGCTGGTGTCACTATTTTCATGTTGGTCTATGTTGATGATATCATCGTGGCCAGCTCATCCCCTTCTGCCACGACCAAGTTGCTTGCTGATCTTCAAGCCTCGTTTGCTCTTAAGGATCTTGGCCCCTTGCATTATTTTCTTGGAGTTCAGGTGACGTCCTCGCCAGGGGGCATTGTTCTGTCTCAACAGAAATATATTGGCGACATACTTCACCGTGCGAACATGGAAAATTGTAAGGGATCCACCACGCCCATGTCTTCAAGTGAAAAGATCAGTAAGGAAAGTGGATCACCTCTTGGCCAGGATGACATCACCAAATATCGGAGTTTGGTTGGGGCGCTTCAGTATCTAACACTCATGAGGCCGGATATTTCTTTTGCAGTCAATCGAGTCTGTCAGTTCTTACACACGCCAACCACTGTGCATTTTTCAGCTGCCAAACGCATTCTGCGATATTTAAAGCACACACGTGATATGGGCCTCCTCATACAGAGATCACCCTCGTCGTTGCTGAGTTGCTTCTCGGATGCGGATTGGGCTGGGTGCAGTGATGATCGAAGATCCACAGGTGGTTTTGCAGTATTTCTTGGACCCAACCTTGTGTCTTGGAGCTCAAGAAAGCAAGCCACAGTCTCACGCTCGAGTACTGAGTCTGAATACAAGGCACTAGCAAATGGAACAGCTGAAGTGATTTGGATACAGTCTGTTCTTGGTGAACTTGGAGTTTTTATGTCTCGACCTCCTGTTCTGTGGTGTGACAATCTGGGTGCTACCTATTTGTCTGCCAACCCAGTCTTTCATGCCAGAACGAAACATATCGAGGTGGATTTTCACTTTGTACGTGAAAGGGTTGTGGCTAAAGCACTTGATGTGAGATTCATCTCTTCCAAGGACCAGACTGCTGATATCTTCACAAAACCATTAGCAGAATCGGCGTTTGTCTCAAATAGACACAATCTCAATCTTCTAGCACGAAGGTTAGATTGAGGGGGGATGTTAAACACGCTAGATATTGTACAGGGAGTTAGTTCGTATCTCTTATCCCTTCGTAGTCTTTATCTCGTGTAACAACTTGTATCTATCTGATGTATCCCGGTGCGCCGGTTGTGCCCTAGTTGCCAAGTATAAATATATGCCTTGAGGCCACCCTTAGGGTTGTGCCGATCCAATTCTCTCTTCTCTAGTTTTCACATGGTATCAGGCCATCTTGCGTAATTGCTCGATGGGATCTCCTTCCGCCGGCACCATGACCTCCTCTGCGATGCCCTCGCTGACCCTGCCGGCCTCTCTCTCGGCGCCATCCACTTCCTCTGTTCCACCTCCTTCCGCCAGCCTCATTACGGCGAAGCTCACCACCTCAAACTACCTTCTCTGGAAAGCCCAGATCCTACCTCCTATTCGCATCGCCAATGTCACTGGTTATGTTGATGGCACCTGTCCTACACCAGCTCGGCTGCTTCCACCCGATGACAAGGGGGAACGAGCGGTTAACCCTGAATATGCGACTTGGTACCGGCAGGACCGGATCGTTCGTAGCTATCTCCTTGCATCTCTCACCGACGACGTGCTCATGCAGGTCATCCGCTTTGACACCTCTCGTGCTATCTGGGCACATCTTGAGGAGATGTACTCCGCTCATTGCCGCGCCAGCGTTGTCCAGATCAAACTTGATATGGCAAACTTCCGCAAGGGCAATCTCTCTATGGTGGATTATTTCGCCAAGATTCGCTCCTTTGCTGATCAACTCGCGGCGGCTGGTCGCCCCATGCGGGACGACAACATCATCACCGCTGTCATCACCGGGCTCGACAGCGACTATGAGCCCCTCATCACCGCTGTCACCACTCGGATTGATGAGATGACTCTTGGGGAGCTCTACTCGCACGCACTCTCCTTTGAGCGCCGTCGCGAGTACCATGCTGCGCGCCTTCATCTCCAAGCTGGCGGCTCCTCCGTCAACAACATCGCTCGCGACAAGCCTGGCAACACCAACAACACTCGCGGCGGCAAGGGAAACTACCGTGGCAAGGGCCGCGGTAATCACGACGATCGCAGTGACTACAACAACAACAATAACCGTGGCGGCAACCGCGGTGACCGCAGCGGCAATCGTCAGGACTACGGTGGCAACCGTGGCGGTGGTGACCGCGGTGACTACGGGGGTGGTAATGACACCCGCGTCCAATGCCAACTCTGCCGTGGTCCTGGGCACTATGCCTGGGAGTGTGGCCAACGCTTCAACCACGCGTCCCAACCTCAACAATCCAAGATGGCGGGACTAGCTGCTGCGTCACCTCCTTCCATCCTTGGTGATCCTGCGTGGTTCACGGACACAGGGGCCACCGATCACATTACTTCTGATCTGGACCGGCTCACTGTCAGGGAGAAATACCCTGGGAGAGACCTCATCCACACAGCTGATGGCTCAGGTTTGCACATAGCTCATCGTGGTCATGCGATCCTTCCCACCCCTTCTGCCAATCTTCAACTTCGCAATATTCTTCACGTCCCTCATGCTGATAAAAACCTCCTTTATGTTAATCGTCTTGCTGTTGATAATCATGCTTATCTAAAATACTATCCTACTCACTTTCTCATGAAGGATTTGACCACCAAGAGGGTACTTCTCCAAGGCAGATGTGAAAACGGGCTCTATCCTATCCGGCCGATGAAGTCCCATGCCTTGTCCTTCGTTCAGCTCTCTGCTGAAGATTGGCATGCCCGGTTTGGCCATCCGGCGTCTCAAGTCGTCCAACATATCTTGGCGTCCAATAAAATAGTGTCTTCGAGTCGGTCCCTGGCCAATGTTTGTCATGCATGTCAGCAAGGCAAAGCACACCAGCTTCCCTTTCCTAGATCGTCGAGTGTTTCCTCTTTTCCTTTGGAATTAGTATTCTCAGATATGTGGGGGCCTGCTAAGACTTCCTCTAGCGGGTTCCAGTACTATGTTTCGTTCATTGATGATTATAGCAAATATGTTTGGATTTATCTTCTCAAGCGAAAATGTGATGTGTTTGAGGTTTTTCATGATTTTCTCGCTCATGTCGAACGACTTCTCTCTCGTAAAATTTTATGTGTCCAGTCGGACTGGGGCGGAGAGTACGAAAAGCTTAGCAACACATTTTTTCGTCAACTTGGTAGTACACATCATGTTTCCTGTCCTCACACACATCAATAGAACGGTTCCGCGGAAAGAAAACACCGTCACATTGTTGACATGGGCCTTTCCCTCTTATCTGATGCGTCTATGCCTCTGCGTTTCTGGGATGAGGCATATCTATCTGCATGTTATCTCATCAATAGGCTCCCTAGTCGTGTCATTGCTAATCTTAGTCCCATGGAAAAATTGTTCCAACAAAAACCGGACTATCTTTCTCTTCGGACGTTTGGGTGTGCATGCTGGCCTAACTTGCGTCCCTACAACACCCACAAACTTGCTTTTCGCTCTCAACAATGTGTTTTCATTGGGTACAACATCCGGCACAAAGGATACAAATGCCTTCATGTGCCTACTTCTCGCATCTACATATCATGTGATGTTGTATTTGACGAAAACTTTTTCCGTTTGCCCATCCCCAACCCTCACCTGCACCTCCCCGTGTCTCAGAACATGCTATTCTTCTTTTACCGCATGATCACATGAATTATGGCACATCTAGTTTGGATGCTAATCTAGATGCAGGTACTCCCCTGGCGCAGAAAATCCCAACTGTAGCAGTTTCGGGATCCCATGCAGATCCTGGCGCGGATTCTGGTGAGGATCCTCCCTCGGATCCCGTGTCAGCCGAAGATTGCGCGTCGCCCACGCCAGCAGGATTCGACAGCGACGGGTCTGCGTCTCCACGCGACCCCGTGTCGGGCGCGGCTGGGCCCGTATCCCCCACTCCCGCCCACGACGTGCATGGGGCGCGCCTCCCCTCGCATGTGGTGGGACTCGTTCCGCAGCGGTCCCCCGCCGTACCTGACACGCCTGGGGCACGGGCCCATGTGGCGGCTGCTGGGTCGACGGACCCAGACCCTGGCGCGGCGCGGACTGCTGATGCCGCGGCCTCAGCTCCTGGCGTGACACGGTCGGCTGGCGTTGCTGGCCCGCGCACCGATGCTGCCCTGTCTCTGCATGCGCGGCAGCCCGTGGTCGACTCCAGCACGGGATCCGACGACACAGCGGCTACTGCTCCGCAGACGCTGGATCTTCTGCGGCCCTCGGATCTTCTGCACCAACTGCTCACGCTATGGTCACCCGGACTCGTGATCACACACGTCATGTTAAACATCGTACCGATGGAACCATCGTTTATGATCCCTCTAAGCATGCGTTTCTTGCTCTCCGTGAGCCTGCCAATCACCGTGAAGCTCTTCAGTCTCCCGCATGGCGTGCGGCAATGCAGGCAGAACTTGATGCTCTTCATCAAAATGGTACATGGACGCTTGTTCCTCCCCCACCGCGCGTCAACGTTATTGATTGCAAGTGGGTATACAAGATCAAGCACAAGGCTGATGGTTCTGTTGATCATCTCAAAGCTCGTCTTGTTGCCAAGGGATTCAAGCAAAGGTATGGGTTGGACTATGATGATACTTTCAGCCCTGTGGTTAAACCCGTCACTGTACGTCTTGTTCTTTCCATTGCTGTTTCACGTGGTTGGTCTCTGCGACAGTTGGATGTCCAAAATGCCTTTCTCCATGGCATTCTTCAGGAGGATGTTTACATGCGTCAGCCTCCTGGGTGTGAGGATCCCTCTGTACCCAGATACTTGTGTAAGCTCAACAAGGCTCTCTACGGTCTCAAGCAGGCTCCTCATGCGTGGTACTCTCGGTTAAGCTCTCGACTCCAACAACTTGGTTTCTTGGCATCAAAGGCTGATACATCACTCTTTGTTTTCAACCGTGCTGGTGTCACTATTTTCATGTTGGTCTATGTTGATGATATCATCGTGGCCAGCTCATCCCCTTCTGCCACGACCAAGTTGCTTGCTGATCTTCAAGCCTCGTTTGCTCTTAAGGATCTTGGCCCGTTGCATTATTTTCTTGGAGTTCAGGTGACGTCCTCGCCAGGGGGCATTGTTCTGTCTCAACAGAAATATATTGGCGACATACTTCACCGTGCGAACATGGAAAATTGTAAGGGATCCACCACGCCCATGTCTTCAAGTGAAAAGATCAGTAAGGAAAGTGGATCACCTCTTGGCCAGGACGACATCACCAAATATCGGAGTTTGGTTTGGGCGCTTCAGTATCTGACACTCACGAGGCCGGATATTTCTTTTGCAGTCAATCGAGTCTGTCAGTTCTTACACACGCCAACCACTGTGCATTTTTCAGCTGCCAAACGCATTCTGCGGTATTTAAAGCACACACGTGATATGGGCCTCCTCATACAGAGATCACCCTCGTCGTTGCTGAGTTGCTTCTCGGATGCGGATTGGGCTGGGTGCAGTGATGATCGAAGATCCACAGGCGGTTTTGCAGTATTTCTTGGACCCAACCTTGTGTCTTGGAGCTCAAGAAAGCAAGCCACAGTCTCACGCTCGAGTACTGAGTCTGAATACAAGGCACTAGCAAATGGAACAGCTGAAGTGATTTGGATACAGTCTGTTCTTGGTGAACTTGGAGTTTTTATGTCTCGACCTCCTGTTCTGTGGTGTGACAATCTGGGTGCTACCTATTTGTCTGCCAACCCAGTCTTTCATGCCAGAACGAAACATATCGAGGTGGATTTTCACTTTGTACGTGAAAGGGTTGCGTCTAAAGCACTTGATGTGAGATTCATCTCTTCCAAGGACCAGACTGCTGATATCTTCACAAGACCATTAGCAGAATCGGCGTTTGTCTCAAATAGACACAATCTCAATCTTCTAGCACGAAGCTTAGATTGAGGGGGATGTTAAACACGCTAGATATTGTACAGGGAGTTAGTTCGTATCTCTTATCCCTTCGTAGTCTTTATCTCGTGTAACAACTTGTATCTATCTGATGTATCCCGGTGCGCCGGTTGTGCCCTAGTGGCCAAGTATAAATATATGCCTTGAGGCCACCCTTAGGGTTGTGCCAATCCAATTCTCTCTTCTCTAGTTTTCACATTTAGTTTAAAAGAAAAAAGACAGGCCATGACTCTAGAAAGAAACACAAACGCAACCGGGTCCACAAGACAAAAACTGCAACGCTTAGGCAATTTATTTTAGGTAGTTGCTTAGGCAAATAAGCTGACCCTACAAACAAACCACTCAAAAGAAGGGCGCACCCTCCGCTGCGGCTGCTCCCATCAGGCATCACACGCCAGCCATGGAGAGTACACCCTCACGCAGACGCAGTCGCCTAACTACAGTGATGCATGCAAGCTCACATGCAGGCACGAAAGGCCACACGACAGCCACTGCGAAATTCGTGGCAGGCTGAGCGTCGGCCTAGCAAGCCACGCATAAACTTGAAGAAGATTGTAGTAGTACTTGCTGATTCTACCTGAGCTAGTTGAGCCGCACGGACTCCCACTCCCACAAGGCCACAACAACCGATCCTGCATTCTCGGTAATTTCTCAGCAGATTACATATATATTGCTGAAATCTGAGATGGGCTCTAGGCCCATATTGCAATTTCTGAAAAATCTCTAAGGGCCCATGTGGGATATATGGCACTAGGTGTGGTGGGAAGTTTAGTCCCACCTTGGAAGTGGAAGGAGAGTTGGAGTGGTTTATAAGGGTTTCTCTCCTACATGCTATTGGAGCTTGAGAAGAGAAGAGGCCCTCGCGCGCTCCTCCTCCGCCGCCCGCCTCGCCTCGCCTCGCCACGACGCGCCGCGGGTTGCGGGAATGAGCCGAGCCGAGCTCACACCTACGCGCTTATTTTTGCCAGTCACTAAGACTCGGACGTGGGTCAAGCCCACGTCTCTCCACGCGGCTGCGCCTATATAAGCGTGCGGTGTCTCCTAACCCTAGCCGCAACGAACAGATCACATCTGCTCACGTGCACACCCACCGCCGTTCCTTTCTGTGCGGAACACGGCATTATTCATGAGAGGACGCCTCCCTATTCACCCCAGTCAAACGGGGTTGCCGAGCGGAAAAACCGTACTCTAACTGATCTGGTTAACGCCATGTTAGATACGTCGGGTTTATCCAAGGCATGGTGGGGGGAGGCTATATTGACGGCATGTCATGTCCTGAATAAAGTTCCGATGAAGGATAATGAGATCACTCCATATGAGAGATGGACAAAGAGAAGGACAACACTCTCGTACTTGCGTACTTGGGGCTGTTTGGCGAAAGTCAACGTGCCGATCCCCAAAAAGCGTAAGCTTGGACCCAAGACTGTGGATTGCGTTAATTTGGGCTACGCTAAGAACAGCGTTGGCTATAGATTTCTAGTAGTGAAATCTGAGCTACCTGACCAGAAGGTCGGTACAATCATAGAGTCTAAGGATGCTACATTCTTTGAGGATATTTTTCCTATGAGAGATATGCAAAGCACTTCTAGACAGGAATCTGAGGAGACTCCTGAGCCTGCCATTCCTATGGAATATTATGAACGAACACATGATGAAAATCCCGAGGAGGATGACGAGGAAACCCTTGGTAGGGGCAAGAGACAAAGGACTGCAAAGACCTTTGGTGATGATTTCTTCGTGTACCTCGTGGATGATACTCCCACTTCTATTTTAGAAGCGTATGCCTCTCCAGAAGCTGACTACTGGAAAGATGCGGTCCGTAGCGAGATGGATTCCATCATGGCTAATGGGACATGGGAGATCACTGAACGTCCCTATGGTTGCAAACCATTGGGATGTAAGTGGGTGTTCAAGAAAAAGCTTAGGCCCGATGGTACGATTGAAAAGTACAAGGCTAGGCTTGTGGCCAAGGGCTATGACCAGAAAGAAGAGGAAGATTTCTTCGATACTTATTCACCTGTGGCTAGACTGACCACCATTCGAGTATTACTCTCGTTGGCGGCCTCACATGGTCTTCTCGTCCATCAAATGGATGTTAAGACGGCTTTTCTGAATGGAGAGCTAAATGAGGAAATCTACATGCAACAGCCAGATGGCTTTGTGATAGATGGTCAGGAAAGGAAGGTGTGTAGGTTGCTGAAATCTTTATATGGTCTGAAGCAAGCACCTAAGCAATGGCATGATAAGTTTAATACAACACTGACATCTGTTGGCTTCGTTGTTAATGAAGCTGACAAATGTGTATACTATCGCCATGGTGGGGGCGAAGGAGTTATATTGTGCCTGTATGTTGATGACATACTGATATTCGGAACAAACCTCAAAGTCATTGAGGAGGTCAAATCGTTTCTGTCTCAGAACTTTGAGATGAAGGACCTTGGTGTGGCTGATGTTATATTGAACATCAAGCTACTGAGAGATAATGAGGGTGGGATCACACTTCTGCAATCCCATTATGTTGAGAAGGTGTTGAGTCGCTTTGGATATTCGGACTGCACACCATCTCAAACACCATATGATCCTAGCGTGTTGATTCGAAAGTCCAAAGGCATGGCTAAAGATCAATTGAGATATTCTCAAATCATTGGTTCACTGATGTACCTAGCGAGCGCAACGAGGCCTGACATCGCGTTTGCTGTGAGCAAACTGAGCCGGTTTGTTTCCAAACCGGGTGATGTACATTGGCATGCTGTTGAAAGAGTTATGCGCTATCTGAAAGGTACTATGAATCATGGACTTCACTATACCGGAAACCCGTCAGTACTTGAAGGGTATAGTGATGCGAATTGGATCTCTGATGCTGATGAGATGAAGGCCACAACTGGGTATATGTTTACTCTTGGAGGTGGCGCTGTTTCCTGGAAGTCTTGCAAGCAAACGATCTTAACGAGATCGACAATGGAAGCAGAATTAACAGCATTAGACACTTCTGGTGTTGAAGCAGGATGGCTTCGAGATCTATTGATGGACTTGCCACTGGTTGATAAACCGGTTCCGGCTATCCTTATGAACTGTGATAATCAGACTGTCATCACCAAGGTGAAGAGTTCAAAGGACAATATGAAGTCCAACAAACACATAAGAATGAGATTAAAAGCTGTCAGGAAATTAAGAAACTCCGGAGTGATAGCGTTGGACTATGTCCATACGGCTAAGAATCTGGCAGATCCCTTTACGAAAGGGCTATCACGTGTAGTGATAGATAGTGCATCGAGGGAGATGGGTATGAGACCCACATGAGTTGCCATGGTGGTAACCCAACCTATGTGATCGGAGATCCCGTGAAGTAGGACCTGGGAAACAAGCCAGTGGTGAACTGAGGAGAGTAACTTTACTAACCCACTCCGTTGGAGATGCAATACTCTCAGAAACTGTATGGAAGGATGACTACTGTCTTAATGTGTTCCAAGGCTTATATGCATAAGCAAGATGCTATCCTACAGAGCGATCTTTGGAGGAACACACCTATGTGAGCCCGACTGCTAGTCACAGTCTATGAGATTGGGGTGATCTCTAGTAAACTCATGAATAGGCCAGGAGTGTGACTTATATGCTCCACCCGAGGGGTCAGCCTTCGGCAGCCCAGTACTAGTAAGACATGTGGTGAAACTTCTTTACGCCAAACTGACAATTCAAGGCATAGTCCATTGTTCAGTTGTGAAGGAATGTAGCTACTTGCTCTAGGTGAAGCTCAACCTTAACAGGTCTTCACTGAAATACTAGTATATCAAAACAGTGTTTGGAACAGAGGACACTATGGGCCCTCGAGATCTGGTGGGGGATTGCTGAAATCTGAGATGGGCTCTAGGCCCATATTGCAATTTCTGAAAAATCTCTAAGGGCCCATGTGGGATATATGGCACTAGGTGTGGTGGGAAGTTTAGTCCCACCTTGGAAGTGGAAGGAGAGTTGGAGTGGTTTATAAGGGTTTCTCTCCTACATGCTATTGGAGCTTGAGAAGAGAAGAGGCCCTCGCGCGCTCCTCCTCCGCCGCCCGCCTCGCCACGCCTCGCCTCGTCACGACGCGCCGCGGGTTGCGGGAATGAGCCGAGCCGAGCTCACACCTACGCGCTTATTTTTGCCAGTCACTAACGGAGAGGTTCTGACAGCAGGGCCACGATCGGAGACGTCGGATCGTGGGCTGTCACGGACTCGGACGTGGGTCAAGCCCACGTCTCTCCACGCGGCTGCGCCTATATAAGCGTGCGGTGTCTCCTAACCCTAGCCGCAACGAACAGATCACATCTGCTCACGTGCACACCCACCGCCGTTCCTTTGCTGCTGCTGCCGCCGGCGACTCCATCCCGTCCGCCGCGTACACGGTCGACGGGAGAGCAGGTCTCCGAAACCACGCCCTTCTGGTCCCTGTACGGGGTGAGGGGCGAATAGGTTTTTGGGCAGCGATTACGCGACTGCTCGCTTCCGATCGTCTACTTCCTCTACGTCCGCGTCGCCTTCATCATCACCATGTCCACCGACGCCGACCGTGCCGTCACCGAGAAAGCTGAGGCCGACAAGAAGGCCGCTGAGGACGCTTCTGCTGCTGCTGTCACCGCGGCAGCGGCTTCTGCATGGCCTATTGGAGGGTATACCGCGTTTATCCCTCTCCTGATAATTTCTGTATTAGCAGTGCTAGCATCATGTGTAGATTTGTCTACTATTTGCGTAGTACGTGCTTGCTTAGATCAGTACCAATATGTTCCTAGTTCTATCAATGCCATGCTAGTCATCTACTTATGGATTAAATTAGTCGAAAAATTGCCTATTTACTCAGCAATCCAAAAACCTATTATGTGTAGGAACTTTTCGGCAAGTGGCTTAGCCGCTGCACTGAAACCGGATAAGTTTACCGGTACGCATTTTAAGCGTTGGCAGACAAAGACCACTTTATGGCTCACGGCTATGAACGTGTTCTGGGTAGCCGGTGTGTCCACGGGAACGATTGCTCCTGAACAGGAGAAGGCGTTCAGGGAGGCAACCACTGTGTTTATCGGAGCTGTTCTTACCGTGATCGGAGATAAACTGGTCGACGCATATTTACATGTGCATGTCGCCAAGGACTTGTGGGAGGCCCTCGAATCTAAGTTCGGGGCTGCCGATGCAGGGAGCGAGATGTATATTATAGAGCAGTTCCACGATTACAAGATGGTTGAAAACCGTCCTGTATTGGAGCAGGCTCATGAGATAATATGCATTGTTAAGGAGCTTGAGCTTCTTAAGTGCGAGTTACCGGGCAAATTTGTCGCGGGCTGCATAATCGCTAAGCTCCCCAATTCCTGGAGGAACTTTGCCACCACTCTGAAACATCAGAGGCGTGAATTCTCTGTGGAGGATGTCATTGGCCATCTGAGTGTTGAGCAGAACTCAAGGGCAAAGGACTCGCACGGAAAAGGGGTCGAAGGAACTTCTGTGGCCAATATGGTGCATCAGAAGAACTCCAATTCCCACAAGCCCAGGGGAAAGAACGGTGTCCAACAGACTGCCGACTTTAAGAAGAAGGGTAAGAAGACCTTCAAGAAGAACAAGAAGGATGAGGGCTGCTTTACTTGTGGTTCGACTGAACATTGGGCCAACAAGTGCCCAAACAAGTTTAAGAAGTCAGGACAGGACTCCAAGTCTGTCAACATGATTGTGGGCAACAATGAGAATGGTGCATCTGGGTACGGTAATTTATTTACTGTTTTTTCAGTGTTTCAGCCTACCGATTGGTGGGTGGATACAGGTGCAGGTGTTCATGTGTGTGCTGACATTTCATTGTTCTCTTCTTACCAGGTCACAGGCCACGGGTCCGTATTGATGGGGAATGGCGCGAGTGCTTCTGTTCATGGTGTTGGCACGGTCGATCTGAAGTTTACTTCGGGAAGGATCGTGCAGCTGAAGAACGTGCAGCATGTCCCCACCATCAAGAAGAACCTCGTTAGTGGCTCCCTTCTATGTAGAGAAGGGTTTAAGTTGGTATTCGAGTCTAATAAATTAGTTGATACTAAGTATGGACTATTTGTTGGAAAAGGTTATGAGAGCGGAGGGATGTTCCGCCTTTCCCTCGCAGATTTCTGTAATAAAGTCGTGAACCATATTCATTCGAGTATTAATGAATCTGAGGTTTGGCATTCACGTCTTTGTCACATAAGTTTCGGTGTTATGACGCGGCTAGCTAAGTTGGATTTAATCCCGAGTTTCACTTTAGCCAAAGGTTCTAAGTGCCTGTCATGTGTGCAAGCTAAGCAACCTCGCCAGCCTCACAAGGCTGCGGAGGAGAGACACTTGGCACCATTAGAACTCATACATTCTGATCTTTGTGAGATGAACGGTGTATTGACTAAAGGTGGAAAGAAATACTTCATGACATTGATAGATGATTCCACTAGATATTGCTATGTGTATCTGTTAAACACTAAAGACGAGGCTCTACACTACTTTAAAATCTATAAGGCAGAAGTTGAGAATCAACTTGAAAAGAAAATTAAACGATTCCGTTCAGATCGTGGTGGAGAGTACTTCTCGAGTGAGTTTGATTCTTTCTGTGCGGAACACGGCATTATTCATGAGAGGACGCCTCCCTATTCACCCCAGTCAAACGGGGTTGCCGAGCGGAAAAACCGTACTCTAACTGATCTGGTTAACGCCATGTTAGATACGTCGGGTTTATCCAAGGCATGGTGGGGGGAGGCTATATTGACGGCATGTCATGTCCTGAATAAAGTTCCGATGAAGGATAATGAGATCACTCCATATGAGAGATGGACAAAGAGAAGGACAACACTCTCGTACTTGCGTACTTGGGGCTGTTTGGCGAAAGTCAACGTGCCGATCCCCAAAAAGCGTAAGCTTGGACCCAAGACTGTGGATTGCGTTAATTTGGGCTACGCTAAGAACAGCGTTGGCTATAGATTTCTAGTAGTGAAATCTGAGCTACCTGACCAGAAGGTCGGTACAATCATAGAGTCTAAGGATGCTACATTCTTTGAGGATATTTTTCCTATGAGAGATATGCAAAGCACTTCTAGACAGGAATCTGAGGAGACTCCTGAGCCTGCCATTCCTATGGAATATTATGAACGAACACATGATGAAAATCCCGAGGAGGATGACGAGGAAACCCTTGGTAGGGGCAAGAGACAAAGGACTGCAAAGACCTTTGGTGATGATTTCTTCGTGTACCTCGTGGATGATACTCCCACTTCTATTTTAGAAGCGTATGCCTCTCCAGAAGCTGACTACTGGAAAGATGCGGTCCGTAGCGAGATGGATTCCATCATGGCTAATGGGACATGGGAGATCACTGAACGTCCCTATGGTTGCAAACCATTGGGATGTAAGTGGGTGTTCAAGAAAAAGCTTAGGCCCGATGGTACGATTGAAAAGTACAAGGCTAGGCTTGTGGCCAAGGGCTATGACCAGAAAGAAGAGGAAGATTTCTTCGATACTTATTCACCTGTGGCTAGACTGACCACCATTCGAGTATTACTCTCGTTGGCGGCCTCACATGGTCTTCTCGTCCATCAAATGGATGTTAAGACGGCTTTTCTGAATGGAGAGCTAAATGAGGAAATCTACATGCAACAGCCAGATGGCTTTGTGATAGATGGTCAGGAAAGGAAGGTGTGTAGGTTGCTGAAATCTTTATATGGTCTGAAGCAAGCACCTAAGCAATGGCATGATAAGTTTAATACAACACTGACATCTGTTGGCTTCGTTGTTAATGAAGCTGACAAATGTGTATACTATCGCCATGGTGGGGGCGAAGGAGTTATATTGTGCCTGTATGTTGATGACATACTGATATTCGGAACAAACCTCAAAGTCATTGAGGAGGTCAAATCGTTTCTGTCTCAGAACTTTGAGATGAAGGACCTTGGTGTGGCTGATGTTATATTGAACATCAAGCTACTGAGAGATAATGAGGGTGGGATCACACTTCTGCAATCCCATTATGTTGAGAAGGTGTTGAGTCGCTTTGGATATTCGGACTGCACACCATCTCAAACACCATATGATCCTAGCGTGTTGATTCGAAAGTCCAAAGGCATGGCTAAAGATCAATTGAGATATTCTCAAATCATTGGTTCACTGATGTACCTAGCGAGCGCAACGAGGCCTGACATCGCGTTTGCTGTGAGCAAACTGAGCCGGTTTGTTTCCAAACCGGGTGATGTACATTGGCATGCTGTTGAAAGAGTTATGCGCTATCTGAAAGGTACTATGAATCATGGACTTCACTATACCGGAAACCCGTCAGTACTTGAAGGGTATAGTGATGCGAATTGGATCTCTGATGCTGATGAGATGAAGGCCACAACTGGGTATATGTTTACTCTTGGAGGTGGCGCTGTTTCCTGGAAGTCTTGCAAGCAAACGATCTTAACGAGATCGACAATGGAAGCAGAATTAACAGCATTAGACACTTCTGGTGTTGAAGCAGGATGGCTTCGAGATCTATTGATGGACTTGCCACTGGTTGATAAACCGGTTCCGGCTATCCTTATGAACTGTGATAATCAGACTGTCATCACCAAGGTGAAGAGTTCAAAGGACAATATGAAGTCCAACAAACACATAAGAATGAGATTAAAAGCTGTCAGGAAATTAAGAAACTCCGGAGTGATAGCGTTGGACTATGTCCATACGGCTAAGAATCTGGCAGATCCCTTTACGAAAGGGCTATCACGTGTAGTGATAGATAGTGCATCGAGGGAGATGGGTATGAGACCCACATGAGTTGCCATGGTGGTAACCCAACCTATGTGATCGGAGATCCCGTGAAGTAGGACCTGGGAAACAAGCCAGTGGTGAACTGAGGAGAGTAACTTTACTAACCCACTCCGTTGGAGATGCAATACTCTCAGAAACTGTATGGAAGGATGACTACTGTCTTAATGTGTTCCAAGGCTTATATGCATAAGCAAGATGCTATCCTACAGAGCGATCTTTGGAGGAACACACCTATGTGAGCCCGACTGCTAGTCACAGTCTATGAGATTGGGGTGATCTCTAGTAAACTCATGAATAGGCCAGGAGTGTGACTTATATGCTCCACCCGAGGGGTCAGCCTTCGGCAGCCCAGTACTAGTAAGACATGTGGTGAAACTTCTTTACGCCAAACTGACAATTCAAGGCATAGTCCATTGTTCAGTTGTGAAGGAATGTAGCTACTTGCTCTAGGTGAAGCTCAACCTTAACAGGTCTTCACTGAAATACTAGTATATCAAAACAGTGTTTGGAACAGAGGACACTATGGGCCCTCGAGATCTGGTGGGGGATTGCTGAAATCTGAGATGGGCTCTAGGCCCATATTGCAATTTCTGAAAAATCTCTAAGGGCCCATGTGGGATATATGGCACTAGGTGTGGTGGGAAGTTTAGTCCCACCTTGGAAGTGGAAGGAGAGTTGGAGTGGTTTATAAGGGTTTCTCTCCTACATGCTATTGGAGCTTGAGAAGAGAAGAGGCCCTCGCGCGCTCCTCCTCCGCCGCCCGCCTCGCCACGCCTCGCCTCGTCACGACGCGCCGCGGGTTGCGGGAATGAGCCGAGCCGAGCTCACACCTACGCGCTTATTTTTGCCAGTCACTAACGGAGAGGTTCTGACAGCAGGGCCACGATCGGAGACGTCGGATCGTGGGCTGTCACGGACTCGGACGTGGGTCAAGCCCACGTCTCTCCACGCGGCTGCGCCTATATAAGCGTGCGGTGTCTCCTAACCCTAGCCGCAACGAACAGATCACATCTGCTCACGTGCACACCCACCGCCGTTCCTTTGCTGCTGCTGCCGCCGGCGACTCCATCCCGTCCGCCGCGTACACGGTCGACGGGAGAGCAGGTCTCCGAAACCACGCCCTTCTGGTCCCTGTACGGGGTGAGGGGCGAATAGGTTTTTGGGCAGCGATTACGCGACTGCTCGCTTCCGATCGTCTACTTCCTCTACGTCCGCGTCGCCTTCATCATCACCATGTCCACCGACGCCGACCGTGCCGTCACCGAGAAAGCTGAGGCCGACAAGAAGGCCGCTGAGGACGCTTCTGCTGCTGCTGTCACCGCGGCAGCGGCTTCTGCATGGCCTATTGGAGGGTATACCGCGTTTATCCCTCTCCTGATAATTTCTGTATTAGCAGTGCTAGCATCATGTGTAGATTTGTCTACTATTTGCGTAGTACGTGCTTGCTTAGATCAGTACCAATATGTTCCTAGTTCTATCAATGCCATGCTAGTCATCTACTTATGGATTAAATTAGTCGAAAAATTGCCTATTTACTCAGCAATCCAAAAACCTATTATGTGTAGGAACTTTTCGGCAAGTGGCTTAGCCGCTGCACTGAAACCGGATAAGTTTACCGGTACGCATTTTAAGCGTTGGCAGACAAAGACCACTTTATGGCTCACGGCTATGAACGTGTTCTGGGTAGCCGGTGTGTCCACGGGAACGATTGCTCCTGAACAGGAGAAGGCGTTCAGGGAGGCAACCACTGTGTTTATCGGAGCTGTTCTTACCGTGATCGGAGATAAACTGGTCGACGCATATTTACATGTGCATGTCGCCAAGGACTTGTGGGAGGCCCTCGAATCTAAGTTCGGGGCTGCCGATGCAGGGAGCGAGATGTATATTATAGAGCAGTTCCACGATTACAAGATGGTTGAAAACCGTCCTGTATTGGAGCAGGCTCATGAGATAATATGCATTGTTAAGGAGCTTGAGCTTCTTAAGTGCGAGTTACCGGGCAAATTTGTCGCGGGCTGCATAATCGCTAAGCTCCCCAATTCCTGGAGGAACTTTGCCACCACTCTGAAACATCAGAGGCGTGAATTCTCTGTGGAGGATGTCATTGGCCATCTGAGTGTTGAGCAGAACTCAAGGGCAAAGGACTCGCACGGAAAAGGGGTCGAAGGAACTTCTGTGGCCAATATGGTGCATCAGAAGAACTCCAATTCCCACAAGCCCAGGGGAAAGAACGGTGTCCAACAGACTGCCGACTTTAAGAAGAAGGGTAAGAAGACCTTCAAGAAGAACAAGAAGGATGAGGGCTGCTTTACTTGTGGTTCGACTGAACATTGGGCCAACAAGTGCCCAAACAAGTTTAAGAAGTCAGGACAGGACTCCAAGTCTGTCAACATGATTGTGGGCAACAATGAGAATGGTGCATCTGGGTACGGTAATTTATTTACTGTTTTTTCAGTGTTTCAGCCTACCGATTGGTGGGTGGATACAGGTGCAGGTGTTCATGTGTGTGCTGACATTTCATTGTTCTCTTCTTACCAGGTCACAGGCCACGGGTCCGTATTGATGGGGAATGGCGCGAGTGCTTCTGTTCATGGTGTTGGCACGGTCGATCTGAAGTTTACTTCGGGAAGGATCGTGCAGCTGAAGAACGTGCAGCATGTCCCCACCATCAAGAAGAACCTCGTTAGTGGCTCCCTTCTATGTAGAGAAGGGTTTAAGTTGGTATTCGAGTCTAATAAATTAGTTGATACTAAGTATGGACTATTTGTTGGAAAAGGTTATGAGAGCGGAGGGATGTTCCGCCTTTCCCTCGCAGATTTCTGTAATAAAGTCGTGAACCATATTCATTCGAGTATTAATGAATCTGAGGTTTGGCATTCACGTCTTTGTCACATAAGTTTCGGTGTTATGACGCGGCTAGCTAAGTTGGATTTAATCCCGAGTTTCACTTTAGCCAAAGGTTCTAAGTGCCTGTCATGTGTGCAAGCTAAGCAACCTCGCCAGCCTCACAAGGCTGCGGAGGAGAGACACTTGGCACCATTAGAACTCATACATTCTGATCTTTGTGAGATGAACGGTGTATTGACTAAAGGTGGAAAGAAATACTTCATGACATTGATAGATGATTCCACTAGATATTGCTATGTGTATCTGTTAAACACTAAAGACGAGGCTCTACACTACTTTAAAATCTATAAGGCAGAAGTTGAGAATCAACTTGAAAAGAAAATTAAACGATTCCGTTCAGATCGTGGTGGAGAGTACTTCTCGAGTGAGTTTGATTCTTTCTGTGCGGAACACGGCATTATTCATGAGAGGACGCCTCCCTATTCACCCCAGTCAAACGGGGTTGCCGAGCGGAAAAACCGTACTCTAACTGATCTGGTTAACGCCATGTTAGATACGTCGGGTTTATCCAAGGCATGGTGGGGGGAGGCTATATTGACGGCATGTCATGTCCTGAATAAAGTTCCGATGAAGGATAATGAGATCACTCCATATGAGAGATGGACAAAGAGAAGGACAACACTCTCGTACTTGCGTACTTGGGGCTGTTTGGCGAAAGTCAACGTGCCGATCCCCAAAAAGCGTAAGCTTGGACCCAAGACTGTGGATTGCGTTAATTTGGGCTACGCTAAGAACAGCGTTGGCTATAGATTTCTAGTAGTGAAATCTGAGCTACCTGACCAGAAGGTCGGTACAATCATAGAGTCTAAGGATGCTACATTCTTTGAGGATATTTTTCCTATGAGAGATATGCAAAGCACTTCTAGACAGGAATCTGAGGAGACTCCTGAGCCTGCCATTCCTATGGAATATTATGAACGAACACATGATGAAAATCCCGAGGAGGATGACGAGGAAACCCTTGGTAGGGGCAAGAGACAAAGGACTGCAAAGACCTTTGGTGATGATTTCTTCGTGTACCTCGTGGATGATACTCCCACTTCTATTTTAGAAGCGTATGCCTCTCCAGAAGCTGACTACTGGAAAGATGCGGTCCGTAGCGAGATGGATTCCATCATGGCTAATGGGACATGGGAGATCACTGAACGTCCCTATGGTTGCAAACCATTGGGATGTAAGTGGGTGTTCAAGAAAAAGCTTAGGCCCGATGGTACGATTGAAAAGTACAAGGCTAGGCTTGTGGCCAAGGGCTATGACCAGAAAGAAGAGGAAGATTTCTTCGATACTTATTCACCTGTGGCTAGACTGACCACCATTCGAGTATTACTCTCGTTGGCGGCCTCACATGGTCTTCTCGTCCATCAAATGGATGTTAAGACGGCTTTTCTGAATGGAGAGCTAAATGAGGAAATCTACATGCAACAGCCAGATGGCTTTGTGATAGATGGTCAGGAAAGGAAGGTGTGTAGGTTGCTGAAATCTTTATATGGTCTGAAGCAAGCACCTAAGCAATGGCATGATAAGTTTAATACAACACTGACATCTGTTGGCTTCGTTGTTAATGAAGCTGACAAATGTGTATACTATCGCCATGGTGGGGGCGAAGGAGTTATATTGTGCCTGTATGTTGATGACATACTGATATTCGGAACAAACCTCAAAGTCATTGAGGAGGTCAAATCGTTTCTGTCTCAGAACTTTGAGATGAAGGACCTTGGTGTGGCTGATGTTATATTGAACATCAAGCTACTGAGAGATAATGAGGGTGGGATCACACTTCTGCAATCCCATTATGTTGAGAAGGTGTTGAGTCGCTTTGGATATTCGGACTGCACACCATCTCAAACACCATATGATCCTAGCGTGTTGATTCGAAAGTCCAAAGGCATGGCTAAAGATCAATTGAGATATTCTCAAATCATTGGTTCACTGATGTACCTAGCGAGCGCAACGAGGCCTGACATCGCGTTTGCTGTGAGCAAACTGAGCCGGTTTGTTTCCAAACCGGGTGATGTACATTGGCATGCTGTTGAAAGAGTTATGCGCTATCTGAAAGGTACTATGAATCATGGACTTCACTATACCGGAAACCCGTCAGTACTTGAAGGGTATAGTGATGCGAATTGGATCTCTGATGCTGATGAGATGAAGGCCACAACTGGGTATATGTTTACTCTTGGAGGTGGCGCTGTTTCCTGGAAGTCTTGCAAGCAAACGATCTTAACGAGATCGACAATGGAAGCAGAATTAACAGCATTAGACACTTCTGGTGTTGAAGCAGGATGGCTTCGAGATCTATTGATGGACTTGCCACTGGTTGATAAACCGGTTCCGGCTATCCTTATGAACTGTGATAATCAGACTGTCATCACCAAGGTGAAGAGTTCAAAGGACAATATGAAGTCCAACAAACACATAAGAATGAGATTAAAAGCTGTCAGGAAATTAAGAAACTCCGGAGTGATAGCGTTGGACTATGTCCATACGGCTAAGAATCTGGCAGATCCCTTTACGAAAGGGCTATCACGTGTAGTGATAGATAGTGCATCGAGGGAGATGGGTATGAGACCCACATGAGTTGCCATGGTGGTAACCCAACCTATGTGATCGGAGATCCCGTGAAGTAGGACCTGGGAAACAAGCCAGTGGTGAACTGAGGAGAGTAACTTTACTAACCCACTCCGTTGGAGATGCAATACTCTCAGAAACTGTATGGAAGGATGACTACTGTCTTAATGTGTTCCAAGGCTTATATGCATAAGCAAGATGCTATCCTACAGAGCGATCTTTGGAGGAACACACCTATGTGAGCCCGACTGCTAGTCACAGTCTATGAGATTGGGGTGATCTCTAGTAAACTCATGAATAGGCCAGGAGTGTGACTTATATGCTCCACCCGAGGGGTCAGCCTTCGGCAGCCCAGTACTAGTAAGACATGTGGTGAAACTTCTTTACGCCAAACTGACAATTCAAGGCATAGTCCATTGTTCAGTTGTGAAGGAATGTAGCTACTTGCTCTAGGTGAAGCTCAACCTTAACAGGTCTTCACTGAAATACTAGTATATCAAAACAGTGTTTGGAACAGAGGACACTATGGGCCCTCGAGATCTGGTGGGGGATTGCTGAAATCTGAGATGGGCTCTAGGCCCATATTGCAATTTCTGAAAAATCTCTAAGGGCCCATGTGGGATATATGGCACTAGGTGTGGTGGGAAGTTTAGTCCCACCTTGGAAGTGGAAGGAGAGTTGGAGTGGTTTATAAGGGTTTCTCTCCTACATGCTATTGGAGCTTGAGAAGAGAAGAGGCCCTCGCGCGCTCCTCCTCCGCCGCCCGCCTCGCCACGCCTCGCCTCGTCACGACGCGCCGCGGGTTGCGGGAATGAGCCGAGCCGAGCTCACACCTACGCGCTTATTTTTGCCAGTCACTAACGGAGAGGTTCTGACAGCAGGGCCACGATCGGAGACGTCGGATCGTGGGCTGTCACGGACTCGGACGTGGGTCAAGCCCACGTCTCTCCACGCGGCTGCGCCTATATAAGCGTGCGGTGTCTCCTAACCCTAGCCGCAACGAACAGATCACATCTGCTCACGTGCACACCCACCGCCGTTCCTTTGCTGCTGCTGCCGCCGGCGACTCCATCCCGTCCGCCGCGTACACGGTCGACGGGAGAGCAGGTCTCCGAAACCACGCCCTTCTGGTCCCTGTACGGGGTGAGGGGCGAATAGGTTTTTGGGCAGCGATTACGCGACTGCTCGCTTCCGATCGTCTACTTCCTCTACGTCCGCGTCGCCTTCATCATCACCATGTCCACCGACGCCGACCGTGCCGTCACCGAGAAAGCTGAGGCCGACAAGAAGGCCGCTGAGGACGCTTCTGCTGCTGCTGTCACCGCGGCAGCGGCTTCTGCATGGCCTATTGGAGGGTATACCGCGTTTATCCCTCTCCTGATAATTTCTGTATTAGCAGTGCTAGCATCATGTGTAGATTTGTCTACTATTTGCGTAGTACGTGCTTGCTTAGATCAGTACCAATATGTTCCTAGTTCTATCAATGCCATGCTAGTCATCTACTTATGGATTAAATTAGTCGAAAAATTGCCTATTTACTCAGCAATCCAAAAACCTATTATGTGTAGGAACTTTTCGGCAAGTGGCTTAGCCGCTGCACTGAAACCGGATAAGTTTACCGGTACGCATTTTAAGCGTTGGCAGACAAAGACCACTTTATGGCTCACGGCTATGAACGTGTTCTGGGTAGCCGGTGTGTCCACGGGAACGATTGCTCCTGAACAGGAGAAGGCGTTCAGGGAGGCAACCACTGTGTTTATCGGAGCTGTTCTTACCGTGATCGGAGATAAACTGGTCGACGCATATTTACATGTGCATGTCGCCAAGGACTTGTGGGAGGCCCTCGAATCTAAGTTCGGGGCTGCCGATGCAGGGAGCGAGATGTATATTATAGAGCAGTTCCACGATTACAAGATGGTTGAAAACCGTCCTGTATTGGAGCAGGCTCATGAGATAATATGCATTGTTAAGGAGCTTGAGCTTCTTAAGTGCGAGTTACCGGGCAAATTTGTCGCGGGCTGCATAATCGCTAAGCTCCCCAATTCCTGGAGGAACTTTGCCACCACTCTGAAACATCAGAGGCGTGAATTCTCTGTGGAGGATGTCATTGGCCATCTGAGTGTTGAGCAGAACTCAAGGGCAAAGGACTCGCACGGAAAAGGGGTCGAAGGAACTTCTGTGGCCAATATGGTGCATCAGAAGAACTCCAATTCCCACAAGCCCAGGGGAAAGAACGGTGTCCAACAGACTGCCGACTTTAAGAAGAAGGGTAAGAAGACCTTCAAGAAGAACAAGAAGGATGAGGGCTGCTTTACTTGTGGTTCGACTGAACATTGGGCCAACAAGTGCCCAAACAAGTTTAAGAAGTCAGGACAGGACTCCAAGTCTGTCAACATGATTGTGGGCAACAATGAGAATGGTGCATCTGGGTACGGTAATTTATTTACTGTTTTTTCAGTGTTTCAGCCTACCGATTGGTGGGTGGATACAGGTGCAGGTGTTCATGTGTGTGCTGACATTTCATTGTTCTCTTCTTACCAGGTCACAGGCCACGGGTCCGTATTGATGGGGAATGGCGCGAGTGCTTCTGTTCATGGTGTTGGCACGGTCGATCTGAAGTTTACTTCGGGAAGGATCGTGCAGCTGAAGAACGTGCAGCATGTCCCCACCATCAAGAAGAACCTCGTTAGTGGCTCCCTTCTATGTAGAGAAGGGTTTAAGTTGGTATTCGAGTCTAATAAATTAGTTGATACTAAGTATGGACTATTTGTTGGAAAAGGTTATGAGAGCGGAGGGATGTTCCGCCTTTCCCTCGCAGATTTCTGTAATAAAGTCGTGAACCATATTCATTCGAGTATTAATGAATCTGAGGTTTGGCATTCACGTCTTTGTCACATAAGTTTCGGTGTTATGACGCGGCTAGCTAAGTTGGATTTAATCCCGAGTTTCACTTTAGCCAAAGGTTCTAAGTGCCTGTCATGTGTGCAAGCTAAGCAACCTCGCCAGCCTCACAAGGCTGCGGAGGAGAGACACTTGGCACCATTAGAACTCATACATTCTGATCTTTGTGAGATGAACGGTGTATTGACTAAAGGTGGAAAGAAATACTTCATGACATTGATAGATGATTCCACTAGATATTGCTATGTGTATCTGTTAAACACTAAAGACGAGGCTCTACACTACTTTAAAATCTATAAGGCAGAAGTTGAGAATCAACTTGAAAAGAAAATTAAACGATTCCGTTCAGATCGTGGTGGAGAGTACTTCTCGAGTGAGTTTGATTCTTTCTGTGCGGAACACGGCATTATTCATGAGAGGACGCCTCCCTATTCACCCCAGTCAAACGGGGTTGCCGAGCGGAAAAACCGTACTCTAACTGATCTGGTTAACGCCATGTTAGATACGTCGGGTTTATCCAAGGCATGGTGGGGGGAGGCTATATTGACGGCATGTCATGTCCTGAATAAAGTTCCGATGAAGGATAATGAGATCACTCCATATGAGAGATGGACAAAGAGAAGGACAACACTCTCGTACTTGCGTACTTGGGGCTGTTTGGCGAAAGTCAACGTGCCGATCCCCAAAAAGCGTAAGCTTGGACCCAAGACTGTGGATTGCGTTAATTTGGGCTACGCTAAGAACAGCGTTGGCTATAGATTTCTAGTAGTGAAATCTGAGCTACCTGACCAGAAGGTCGGTACAATCATAGAGTCTAAGGATGCTACATTCTTTGAGGATATTTTTCCTATGAGAGATATGCAAAGCACTTCTAGACAGGAATCTGAGGAGACTCCTGAGCCTGCCATTCCTATGGAATATTATGAACGAACACATGATGAAAATCCCGAGGAGGATGACGAGGAAACCCTTGGTAGGGGCAAGAGACAAAGGACTGCAAAGACCTTTGGTGATGATTTCTTCGTGTACCTCGTGGATGATACTCCCACTTCTATTTTAGAAGCGTATGCCTCTCCAGAAGCTGACTACTGGAAAGATGCGGTCCGTAGCGAGATGGATTCCATCATGGCTAATGGGACATGGGAGATCACTGAACGTCCCTATGGTTGCAAACCATTGGGATGTAAGTGGGTGTTCAAGAAAAAGCTTAGGCCCGATGGTACGATTGAAAAGTACAAGGCTAGGCTTGTGGCCAAGGGCTATGACCAGAAAGAAGAGGAAGATTTCTTCGATACTTATTCACCTGTGGCTAGACTGACCACCATTCGAGTATTACTCTCGTTGGCGGCCTCACATGGTCTTCTCGTCCATCAAATGGATGTTAAGACGGCTTTTCTGAATGGAGAGCTAAATGAGGAAATCTACATGCAACAGCCAGATGGCTTTGTGATAGATGGTCAGGAAAGGAAGGTGTGTAGGTTGCTGAAATCTTTATATGGTCTGAAGCAAGCACCTAAGCAATGGCATGATAAGTTTAATACAACACTGACATCTGTTGGCTTCGTTGTTAATGAAGCTGACAAATGTGTATACTATCGCCATGGTGGGGGCGAAGGAGTTATATTGTGCCTGTATGTTGATGACATACTGATATTCGGAACAAACCTCAAAGTCATTGAGGAGGTCAAATCGTTTCTGTCTCAGAACTTTGAGATGAAGGACCTTGGTGTGGCTGATGTTATATTGAACATCAAGCTACTGAGAGATAATGAGGGTGGGATCACACTTCTGCAATCCCATTATGTTGAGAAGGTGTTGAGTCGCTTTGGATATTCGGACTGCACACCATCTCAAACACCATATGATCCTAGCGTGTTGATTCGAAAGTCCAAAGGCATGGCTAAAGATCAATTGAGATATTCTCAAATCATTGGTTCACTGATGTACCTAGCGAGCGCAACGAGGCCTGACATCGCGTTTGCTGTGAGCAAACTGAGCCGGTTTGTTTCCAAACCGGGTGATGTACATTGGCATGCTGTTGAAAGAGTTATGCGCTATCTGAAAGGTACTATGAATCATGGACTTCACTATACCGGAAACCCGTCAGTACTTGAAGGGTATAGTGATGCGAATTGGATCTCTGATGCTGATGAGATGAAGGCCACAACTGGGTATATGTTTACTCTTGGAGGTGGCGCTGTTTCCTGGAAGTCTTGCAAGCAAACGATCTTAACGAGATCGACAATGGAAGCAGAATTAACAGCATTAGACACTTCTGGTGTTGAAGCAGGATGGCTTCGAGATCTATTGATGGACTTGCCACTGGTTGATAAACCGGTTCCGGCTATCCTTATGAACTGTGATAATCAGACTGTCATCACCAAGGTGAAGAGTTCAAAGGACAATATGAAGTCCAACAAACACATAAGAATGAGATTAAAAGCTGTCAGGAAATTAAGAAACTCCGGAGTGATAGCGTTGGACTATGTCCATACGGCTAAGAATCTGGCAGATCCCTTTACGAAAGGGCTATCACGTGTAGTGATAGATAGTGCATCGAGGGAGATGGGTATGAGACCCACATGAGTTGCCATGGTGGTAACCCAACCTATGTGATCGGAGATCCCGTGAAGTAGGACCTGGGAAACAAGCCAGTGGTGAACTGAGGAGAGTAACTTTACTAACCCACTCCGTTGGAGATGCAATACTCTCAGAAACTGTATGGAAGGATGACTACTGTCTTAATGTGTTCCAAGGCTTATATGCATAAGCAAGATGCTATCCTACAGAGCGATCTTTGGAGGAACACACCTATGTGAGCCCGACTGCTAGTCACAGTCTATGAGATTGGGGTGATCTCTAGTAAACTCATGAATAGGCCAGGAGTGTGACTTATATGCTCCACCCGAGGGGTCAGCCTTCGGCAGCCCAGTACTAGTAAGACATGTGGTGAAACTTCTTTACGCCAAACTGACAATTCAAGGCATAGTCCATTGTTCAGTTGTGAAGGAATGTAGCTACTTGCTCTAGGTGAAGCTCAACCTTAACAGGTCTTCACTGAAATACTAGTATATCAAAACAGTGTTTGGAACAGAGGACACTATGGGCCCTCGAGATCTGGTGGGGGATTGCTGAAATCTGAGATGGGCTCTAGGCCCATATTGCAATTTCTGAAAAATCTCTAAGGGCCCATGTGGGATATATGGCACTAGGTGTGGTGGGAAGTTTAGTCCCACCTTGGAAGTGGAAGGAGAGTTGGAGTGGTTTATAAGGGTTTCTCTCCTACATGCTATTGGAGCTTGAGAAGAGAAGAGGCCCTCGCGCGCTCCTCCTCCGCCGCCCGCCTCGCCACGCCTCGCCTCGTCACGACGCGCCGCGGGTTGCGGGAATGAGCCGAGCCGAGCTCACACCTACGCGCTTATTTTTGCCAGTCACTAACGGAGAGGTTCTGACAGCAGGGCCACGATCGGAGACGTCGGATCGTGGGCTGTCACGGACTCGGACGTGGGTCAAGCCCACGTCTCTCCACGCGGCTGCGCCTATATAAGCGTGCGGTGTCTCCTAACCCTAGCCGCAACGAACAGATCACATCTGCTCACGTGCACACCCACCGCCGTTCCTTTGCTGCTGCTGCCGCCGGCGACTCCATCCCGTCCGCCGCGTACACGGTCGACGGGAGAGCAGGTCTCCGAAACCACGCCCTTCTGGTCCCTGTACGGGGTGAGGGGCGAATAGGTTTTTGGGCAGCGATTACGCGACTGCTCGCTTCCGATCGTCTACTTCCTCTACGTCCGCGTCGCCTTCATCATCACCATGTCCACCGACGCCGACCGTGCCGTCACCGAGAAAGCTGAGGCCGACAAGAAGGCCGCTGAGGACGCTTCTGCTGCTGCTGTCACCGCGGCAGCGGCTTCTGCATGGCCTATTGGAGGGTATACCGCGTTTATCCCTCTCCTGATAATTTCTGTATTAGCAGTGCTAGCATCATGTGTAGATTTGTCTACTATTTGCGTAGTACGTGCTTGCTTAGATCAGTACCAATATGTTCCTAGTTCTATCAATGCCATGCTAGTCATCTACTTATGGATTAAATTAGTCGAAAAATTGCCTATTTACTCAGCATATATACTCTCGGATGTCCATTCACCATTCGTACGTACACGAAAGCTGATTAATTTGTCGGTCAACAGCAGAACTTGATGGTTGATGCAATCTCACAGTTGAGGCACGGCAAGACGTAGTCCCAGTCCCAGGTCACCGTAGTCCGATAGAGACGTAAGCTAATCCGACGAGAGAGAATCCTTGAACAAACATCGTGCCAAGTTCTTTTGAGGAAACATGCCAAGCTGGATACCCAACTATATATGTTCTTCCAAATTTGCAACCCGGGTTTGAAAGAAGATGCAATCGCTCAAGAAGATAACGTTTCTGTTTCACATATTTTTTTGGGATAATTAGATTTATACCCCTAGTTGTGTCCCACTCGTCTGTTTTACCCCTAATTCCCAAAAGTCACCAGTCCTGTTCAAGTCACTTTGCTTCTCTTATGCTTTTGCCCTTTAACCGTTTGACCGTCAGTTTGAAAACTTCATAACCAATTCATAGTAAATCAGAAAAATGCAAATAAGATACCAAAATGTTCAAAAAAACATCACCTATATGTCAGTGTCATTTGCATTCATGAAAATAGTGTTGAAAAGTGCACATCTGAGTTTAAACTATTTTGATAGCACCATGAATAGTAAAGTCAAAACAATTCAGAAAAATTTTAAAAAAAATATGGTGGCAAAGAACGACAAATGTTCTAAGTGCTTGCCAAGTTTCATTAGGGAACGACATTCATGGAAGTCGTGGCAAAAAATAAATCTATTTTGGAGAGCTGATTGTTTTTTTGCCACGGCACCCACGAATGTTATTCCCTGATGAAACTTGGCAGACACTTGAAATATTTGTCATTCTTTGCCATCAAATTTTTTTTGAATTTTTTTGAACTTTTTTAGAGTTTACTATTCATGATGGTATCAAAAGAGCTAAAACTCAGATGTGCACTTTTCAACACTTTTTTCATGAATGCAAATGACACTGACATATAGGTGATCTTTTGCTGAACATTTTGGTATCTTATTTGCATTTTTCTGATTTAGTATGAATTAGTTATGAAGTTTTCAAACTGACAGTCAAACGGTCAAAGGGCAAAAGCATAAGAGGAGCAAAGTGACTTGGACAGAATCGGTGACTTTTGGGAATTAGGGGTAAAACAGATCAGTGTGACACAACTAGGGGCATAAATCTAATTATCCCTATTTTTTTAAGGGGTCTTTCACATAAGTTGTTCGAGGCTCATATCACAATACAGGTTCTCGCATTTTCAGTTTTGACGTATTAGAGATGTCACGTACTTGCGTTTCTCCGCTGTCTCGTCAAAGCTGCAATAGCCAAGCAGGGACACCCAATACAGTTCACTGTCACCGTGGTACGTCTCCCCTCCATGCGATGGAAGCAGGAACACGACACACGAGCTAGTCCGTCGTGCAGTGACACACGCGCATCCCGGTCAAACACAACAACAGTGCACTGCTGGAGGGGAAAACCTAGTCCTCTGATTCCTCACCGCGGCTAGACGACATGACAGTCGTTCTATCTCCCATTCAAATGCTTACACCCTAAGCTCGATCCCAGTCACCATGCCCGACGGCTCTTCCTGGGACGCTCGCTCGCCGGAGCGACGCGATAAAGCGCGGTAGCCTAGATAGCACTCTGTCGGTTCATCCACTAAATCGTCACTCTGGCGACAAACTAATGGGGTTTCTTTGCAATGCTATGAATACCGACTCCGGCCGACAGATCTAGTAAGTTCTCAGTATCCGGTAGAAATTGGATCTGGGTCTGCTGAAACTATGTTCCTGATACCTCTCATTCCTATTAATTCTTTTTGGATACTATATCTTGACATCATCCTGATATAAAGCTTATAACTCACTCTAGGTCCTTGATCAACCCCCCACACGATCAGTCTGTACGAGTTCTTCACACTGTCTTCCTTTTATAAGGGAGGAAATGACGAGCATGTTCGGTTTGATGCATGCACCAACACACGGGGGCACATGTTGTTCCAACACGGCGACATTACTTTGCTGTTTCTAGAAGCAGTATAATAACAAGATGAGCACAGCATGTGTCGTTCCAGTTTTTGTTTGGCAAAAAAAAAAGGATATGTTAGCTAGGGCGAAGTTATTATATATTGTTGCCGAAAAAAGCTTTCGTCCCACTTTATATATAGAGCAAACCACCGGAGCCACAAAGTACTATACAGCTTTATGATCGAAAGAGCTAGCGAAATTACTATGTTGTTATCAGAAGCAACATATGAACATTAGAACATAGCATGATCAGCACAGCCTATTTTAAGTTGTTCCGCAAAAAATTTGGTAACAAAAATGGTAGATGGTTGAACAATGTTATTACACCGTAGATCCAGCTACAATCTTAACTATTCAATAGCTAATTGCCCGTGCGTTACAACTGGGCATACATATTCTAGTGGTTCGACATCAATATTGCCCGACATATATCTTACATCCACTATATTATAGATTTTGATAAGATTTAATTTGATTTGATTATAGGGGAAGGCAAGAAAAGCTTTGATTTAGTTGAGGTTTTGGTAAGATTTTATTTGATTTGTTTATGGAGAGGGGAAGGCAATGAAATTTTGATTTAGCTGAGGTTTTGGTAATATTTAATCTGATTTGATTGAGTTAATGCATGAAATGGTGTTGAGAAAGTATCGATTTGGATTAGATTATTCCAAGTTACTATATTTACATTGGTTTTTATTTTGTGCATCAGTTGAGATTACCAAAAATCAACAAGAAACCAAATGGGAGGAGGGGGTATGGGGAGAAAAATATTGAGGGAGGATGTGAGGCAAACCTATCAACTCTCCTTTAATCGTACATACTTGCTCCGTCCCGAATTACTTGTCGCAAAAATAGATAAAAATAGATGTATGTAGAACTAAAATATGTCTATATACATCCGTTTCCACGACAAGTAATTCCGTACAGAGGGAATAATATGGAACATATCGAAGCCATAACTTAATTATAATTTTTTTGCTAAATTACAAAAGTAATGCCTATTGGAATTAAGATATTTTTGGATTTTTATTTTTTATCTATTATCTATTATCTAATCACCTAGAACATTATAGCTCAATTTCTTCATTCCAAATATGAAGTTGCTTACCAGACATACCATGTGGTATGCACTATTGGAATTGGCAATTTATCTGAGTTCCAAGGGCACTCGGCAAACGCCAAAAAACTCGCCAATGTGTTTCCCGAGTTCCACACTCGGAAAAAAGGACTTGGCTAGAATCACGCCGGCCATGATTTACTTTTGCCAAGTTCTTATGATCGGGAGCTCGACAAAGATCGTGATGAATCTTTGCCAAGTCTAACATAATCGGAACTCGGCAAAGTAAGTGTGCAATTGGAACAGAGTGAATGAAGGCAGTGCCACATGGCATAGGTGCTTTGCCGAGTGCTTGTACTCAGCAAAGGGGGAACAATTTTCCTACTATTAAACTCAGCAAACTTCTTTGGAAGAAATAAAAAAAAGGTGTCGACGGTGCTGGTTGTCGTGTGCTTGTCAAGCTTGTTGATGACCTGCAAGTGCAAGCCATGGTACCGAACTTGTGCTCCATAAAATTATGCTAGCGAATACATGGTCGCTGGACGTCTAAAGTCTAAAAAGAACAGACGAAACATAGTGTGATGTGCTCCTGCAACACTTTGTGTGCCAGTTAAGAAGACGTCATCTAGCTAGACTCATATCTGACACTGAAAGTATGCCTAGGTGTGGCGGTTGCTATGTTCCTCATGCCTCTCAAGCCTACAAATTCTTTTTGTCTACTGTGTGCTCCCAATATTGATATGAAGCTTGAAACTCACATTAGGTCTTTGTATGATCCCCACGTGGTCAGTTTGTGTAAACTCTTCACAATATGTTCCTTTTATAAAGGAGTAAAGGAGAGCAAGTTTAATTTAATGCAACAACTACTATATTATTAAAAATAACTTGCATGATTTTTTTGCTAAGTTACAAAAGCATAGTATATATGATCAGATTGCTATTTATCACCCTCTTCATGTGGCCCATACCACAGTCTAGTACATGTTTACCAATGCACATATGCACCTTTCATAAATTCATTTATCATGCTTCCGTGTGATGGTTGCTCAGGAGGGTCGATCCATGGATGCAAATTAAGTGTGACCACAAGTGGACAACTGGCTATTTGTAGACTCCCTTAAAACTTTGGCAATCATCTTGACTGTGTTCCTAGACTAGAATTTCCATTTCCATGAGAAGTATTTCAAGGAGACATGCTAAGCTGATTGACCAAGTAGATAATGCATAACAATAATAGTGCGACCAATATATAGGAGGGTGTTTAACGGAAATCCAATTCGGCTCTTGGGAGCATATGCTCATGCCCATCAAAAATGTTTTCTCCAAATGTCGAAAAAAATTGAAAAAAATATAGATGTGATCATTGTCACACCAACGCTACCTGCAAATTTTTAGGAGGAAAGCTTAAGTAAACAAAAGGCCTAAAAGGGCAATCCATATCATAGGAACATGATCATCAAAATGGGTTATAAAAAACATTGTGATAAGACAAAATTGTTGATGATCACCTTAGTAATCTTTTATTACGACAAGTCAGGAAGTTGCACTTATCGTGTATGGTGTAACACATGACTGTAGTTACCAGCTTAGTATTTCCAAACCAAAAAAATCTGAATCCAAATGCTTTTTCTAGTTGGATTGTAAAAAATGACTAGCATAATTATCTTCTAGTCTTGGCGAAACACTAGCTCGGTCATCAAATATGTTGCAACACTAAGCTGTAGTCAGAATCATGGCAATTGCACACCAGGACAGTAGAAGGTTGAAACCCAAGTAATGAGATATCTAAAGCTCAAAAAACATGTTTATCAAATGGTGATACTATATATAATTGTACGGTAATTTTTATGGTTGGTGATGAGCATATTATATTATATCAAGTTAACGACAAAATGGTCATAGTTATCTAATTTGATGTAGTTGGTAGCCTCATATGTCGAATAGTATGAATAATATCGAATTATTGCTTGCGCAATAAACATGAAAATCACAAAGAAGACCGGGAGTATGCAATTACTTACAATACCGCATAATTGGTACGAAAAATTAGATCCATAATGTTTTAATTTTTTTAACTTTCACGGCAATATCTTGTGCTCTTTTTTCTCTAGTTGAGCTTCGCGAGCATTCTACCATTTGTAAGTTAGTTGTTTTCTTGTACACAAGAATAAACCTTCACTTATGTAGCCATTGCATATGTCCAAAGATATGCATGGTTTTGATGTCGAACCAACGACTAAAACGTACTCCCTCGATCCAAATATATAAGTCTTCCTCAAATTTCGAGTATGTTTGACCAAACAATTGACTAACAAAATATAGTTGCATGACATAAAATAGTACCATTAGAAATTGTTTCAAATATAAAAGAGTTGACATACCTTATGTGTCATGGAACTCATTTTTAGTAGTTAAATCCATGGTGATGGCTAGGCTCAAAATTCGCGAAGGCCTTGCATATTTGGATAGAGGTAGCTTCCACGATTGCTTTTTGTTAGTTGTTATTTATTTTATTTTATTTTTTGCTTTCCGAATGCCAAAAAAACAATTTTGTTATAGCAAGTAGTTCCTTTTGTTTTAGGCTGGAAATCATGTCTTCTTCCACGTAAAATGTGCAAGCTAATGGCTTATCTAACATAGATCTTAATGGTTATGATAGGGGAGAACATACCCCTCCTTTTAAACATGATGACACTTTTGATACTAGGCCTTCAACTTGGAAAACAAAAACTTATGTTGTGGATGTGATACTATTATTAGAAAAGATGTCAATCTTTAATTGCGTTGGAGTTATACCTTATCCAGGGGGCACTATCCTTGAAAGAACTAGAAGCTTATGCTTTTTTATTGGTTAGGGAACTTGGGATACAGTTTATCCATTTACATCCCTCTTTACAAAGAATCTTCCTAGAATTACCTCGTATAGATGATTCTAGAAATTGGTGGTTATGACGTTGATGACCAAATTAGAGCCACAAACAAAAGAAGCTAGAGGTATTCTCTTATTATATGATGTATCTTGAGTGACTACTAGTAAAAAAATCTTGAGTGATAAGAATACCATGAGTATGAAATCTTTGAACTATGAAGAGTGTGAAAAGAATGCTAGAAGAAAAGTCCCCCTAGTGGTATTAATTAAGAACATTTTTGTACATGTTTACGGTAAATTTGATTAGGTTATAAGAGGTATAGAATCTGGATTCACTGAGATGGCATATGGACAAATTACAAGGCAAAGGAAACTCAAAGACGACCCAACTAACTAATGCAATACACCCCACAAAAAATGCAATATGCATCCATTCACCTTTACATTGCCAGCGTGCAAGTGCACTCAGGAGAAGATGTAGACCAACACCAATTGGTTTTTTTCTAGGGACTGGCCATCAATCATGCAAAAACACTGCATGTGCAACAAGATTGGTCATATAACGAATTGTCAGCTTGATGGGCTCATTCCCATGTTCATCTCGGGCCACTTATACCGATTGGGCTTTTGGGGTGTAAAATTGCGGAACCTGCTTTATAGGGTTCCACCGAGTCCTCCTAATCGGCGATTCAGACACCAGTTCACAAACCCGCTTGGGCCAACCCAACAAACATGATGGTCGCTTGCTCGTTGCTTCGCTCGATCGCAACACCGCTTGGTTCACTCGGCCAGCCATTTACCATTTAACCGTTGACTTTTAAGAGACACAAAGGTTTGACTTTTCTGATATAAATTTGAAACAGTTAACGAATTTAAAAAAAAAACATAATTTTGAAAAAAGGTTCACTAGTTGAGAAGAGTTCACAAATTTGAAGAAGTTGGCCAGTTTGAATAAAGTTTAGAGTCTTGATATAGTTTTGGAAATTTGAAAAAGTATGTGAGTTTGAAATAAGTCTGTGGAACTGAGAAAGTTCACTAATTTAAGAACAATTTGTGAATCTGAAAAGGTTTTCTGGATTTGAAAAGAAAATCATGAAACTAAAAAAAGTTTAATGAATTTGAAAAAAGTTTGCATATTTGAAAAATGATCATGAATTTTTAAAATGTTCACAAATTCTACATCAAATATGAAGCAGCCTCGACCGAGCGATTCATTCGATACAAGGGAGCAGTCTTCCCGAACGAAAATGTTTGGCAGAACAGACTGCCACGACCAAACGGATCGCATGCACGGGCTTGTTGAGTGGCCCCTGCACGCTTTTTCTCATGGGCTTCTTTAGCAACACTTGTTGGACCTTAAAATAAAAAAGAACTACAGAATATTGGCATGATAAACTAGAGAAAAAAGGCAGAGAAAGCCCAAATGCCCAATGTTGCGCTGAAAAATCCCAAAAACCAAAATACTCTAAAATAAAAATAAAAACAACCGGACAACCCTGCAAAAACAAAACAAATGATTTGCCAACATGTATAAAATGAATTGGCCAATGTGTGGCATGATATTTTAATTAAAATTCCCATGCTTTGCCTAAGAAATTGACATTTATGTAAAATAACAACAATTATGACCAAAGTTGCCATGACAGAGGTATATTAAATTTTGCCATGGTTATTTTAACGAAAAAATGCCATGCTTTTATATAAGATATTTGCCATATGTGAAAATAACACAAAAAATGATCAGGATATTGCCATGGCAAATGCATATTCAGAAATGTCGTGGTATTTTCTATAGAAAATGCAAAAAAATTGTAATAAAATTGTCATCTATGTTAAAAAAATGATCAGAATTTGCATGGAAATGAAAAAAAATGCAAATTCATAATTGTGGTGGAAATTTGATCAAATTTGCCATGCTTATATAGTTATATATAAAAAATTGCCATGTATGTGAAACAATAAAAGGATGATAAAAAATTGCCATAGCAAATGCATGTTCAAATTTTCCATGATATTTTGCCAAAAGTTGCCATCTTTTGTGTAATAAAATTGTCTTGTATTTTCAACATCACAGAAAAATGATCAAAATTGACAAGGAAAACGCATATTCATATTTCCCGTGGAAAATTTATCTAATTTGTCATGCTTATACAAAACAAAATCCTATTAATGTGAAAAGAATACAAAAAATGATCAAAATTTGCCATGGCCAAATGCATGTACAAATTTGCCATGGGATTTTACCATAAGTTGACATCTCTTGCGTAATAAAATTATTGTGTATGTGAAACAACACAAAAAAATGATCAAAATCACCAAGGCAAATTCATATTCAAATTTTCCGTCATGCTTATACCAAAAGGTCACATGAATGTGAAAAGCACAAAAAATGATCAAAAATTGCCATGGCAAATGCATGTTCAAATTTGCCATGGTATTTTACAAAATTTGCCATCTTTTGCATAATAAAATTGTCGTGTATATGAAACAACACAAAATAATGATCAAAATTGCCAGGGTAAATTCATATTCTAATTTTCTGGTGGATTTTTTATCATTTTTTCCATGCTTATATAAAAAATTGCCATGAATATGAAATAATGCAAAAATGATTAAAAATATATTTCCATGGCAAATTCATGTTCAATTTTGCCATGGAATTTTACCGTAAGTTGCCATCTTTTGCCTAATAAAATTACCATGTATGTGAAACAACACAAAAAATGATCAAAATTGCCATGGCAAATGCACAATCAAATTTTTCGTGGATTTCTTTTACCGAACTTTCCATGCTTATATAAAAAAATTAACATGAATGTAAAATAATACAAAAAATGATCAAAAACTGCCATGACAAATGCTTGTTCAATTTTTCCATGGCATTTTACCATAAGTTGCCATCTTTTGCATAATAAAATTTCCATGTATGTGAAACAACACAAACAATGATCAAAATTGCCATGGCAAAAATGCATATAAAATTGCTAGGGCAGTTTTATCAAAATTTCCATGTATGTAAAAAAAATTGTAACGGATTTACCATGTGACCATTAACAAATTGTCAAAATTTGCCATGGCAACACATCTTAAGTTGTAAAATATGTCTAGCATTGTGAATTTGCCATGGTCAAACAAATCGTGTTTTAAATGGTGTGTAGGAAAAACATCTAAACTTGTAAAAGTTGTCGTGGCAAAAAATCATTTGTTAAATGGCATGTGAAAAAACACTCAAAACTTGACATGGCAAACACATCTTAATTTGCCATCGCAGAAACATGTATTAAGTTTCCATGGCAAAGTAGTTTCCACAGTAAAAACATGTTGTAGTGTAAACACATGTTTAGTTTGTCATGGCAACACAACTAAAAGTTGTCATGGCAAACGTATCTAAGTATGCATGTGAAACATGAACTAATACTAAAAATGATGACAACATGCATATTGGATGAATCAAAATTCATGTGAACACAAGTTGCCATGAATATCGAAAAACAAAAATTGTTGCCTATGCATATACAAAGTTTGCATGTCCATTATATTTATCATGAAACCGCAGAAGATCTAATAGTCTAATACCTACAATTGTCATTGTGAAGAGTTGTTGAAGTTGCTATTAAGCTTGCCATGGTAGAACTAACAGGGGGCAAAAATGTTCTAAGCATTTGACATGGAAAACAATCCACACCATGCAGTCGCCGCCGCCGGCTGAGGAGCCTACGACAGATCGTCCTTCACCTCCAGGTCTTCCTGAAGAGCGTCTTGAGCGTGGAGGTCGCCAGGCTCACAGGGGTTGGTTGGTTGATTGGCCGTCGCCACACTTGACAAACCAGCTGTTGTACACCATGATCATCAGCCCGTCGACGTCCACGACGTGCCCGGCGTGGTGCTTGCCCTCGAGGTCGAATAGCTCCATCCCGCGACGGCGTCCACCGCGGAGGCCGAGCCACACCACGGAACCCTAGCTGCGAGCTCTTCACAGGGTAGCACGAATGGGCGTGGCGGAGCTCGAAGCCCAGCAGCAGCCGCGCCTTCCCTCACCGTCGGCCGGATTCAACTGTTATTCATCGCTGTCACAGCCCCCACCCGCCCTAACCAGCCATCTACCTCCATCTCATACCCCCTCCGCGCATCTAGCGGATGCCTCGCCAGCAGTCACCGGGATCCGTGGGCCTCGTCGGATTAGAGGCAGTCGGGGGAGGACAAGGGAAGATTCAGCCAAATCCAACAGCTGTTCACTGTCGTCGTGGCCTCCCCCCACCACCACCCGCCTCTCCAGCCAACTACTTCCATCCCGTTGAAGGAAATATGCCCTAGAGGCAATAATAAAGTTGTTATTTATACTTCCTTATGTCATGATAAATATCTATTATTCATGCCAGAATTATATTAACCAGAAACTTATTACATGTGTGAATACATAGACAAAACAAAGTGTCCCTAGTATGCCTCTACTAGACTAGCTCGTGAATCAAAGATGGTTAAGTTTTCTGACCATAGACATGTGTTGTAATTTGATGAACGGGATCACATCATTAGGAGAATGATGTGATGGACAAGACCCATCCGTTAGCTTAGCATAATGATCGTTAAGTTTTATTGCTACTGCTTTCTTCATGACTTATAAACATTCCTTTGACTATGAGATTATGCAACTCCCGAATACTAGAGGAATACCTTGTGTGCTATCAAACTTCACAACGTAAAAGGGTGATTATAAAGATGCTCTACAGGTAGCTCTGAAGGTGTTTTGTTGGGTTGGCATAGATCGAGATTAGGATTTGTCACTCCGAGTATCGGAGAGGTATCTCTGGGCCCTCTCAGTAATGCACATCAGAATAAGCCTTGCAAGCAATGTGACTAATGAGTTAGTTATGGGATGATGCATTACGGAACGAGTAAAGAGACTTGCCGGTAATGAGATTGAACTAGGTATGAAGATACCGATGATCGAATCTCAGGCAAGTAATATACCGATGACAAAGGAAATAACGTATGTTGTCATTACAGTTTGACCTATAAAGATCTTCGTAGAATATGTAGGAACCAATATGAGCATCCAGGTCCCGCTATTGGTTATTGACCGGAGATGTGTCTCGGTCATGTCTACATAGTTCTCGAACCCGTAGGGTCCGCACGCTTAATGCTCGATGACGATTTGTATTATGAGTTATATGTTTTGGTGGCTGAAGATTGTTCGAAGTCCCGGATGAGATCACGGACATGAAGAGGAGTCTCGAAGTGGTTGAGAGGTAAACATTGATATATTGAAACATGGTACTCGGACATCGGAATGGTTTCGGAGTGGTTAGAGTATTTTTCGGAGTACCGAGGGGTTACCAGAAACCCCCGGGGAAAGTAATGGGCCTTATGGGCCATAGGGGAGAGAGGAGGCAGCCCACAAGGGGTGGCCGCCCCCCTCATGGGAATCCAAATTGGACAATGGGAGGGGGCGGCGCTCCCCTTTCCTCCTCCTCCTCCCTCTCCCTTCCCCTTTCCCCCTCCGTAAGAAAGGAAGGGGGGTTGAATAGGACTTGGAGTCCTATTCGGTTTCCCCCCATGGCGCGCCCCCTAGGGCTAGCAGCCTCCTCCCCTCCTCCTTTATATACGGGGGCAGGGGGCACCCCAAAGCACAACAGTTGTTCTCTTAGCCGTGTGCGGTGCCCCCTCCACAGTTTACTCCTCCGGTCATAGCGTCGTAGTGCTTAGGTGAAGCCCTGCATGGATCACATCACCATAACCGTCACCACGCCATCATGCTGACGAAACTCTCCTTCGACACTTTGCTAGATCAAGAGTTCGAGGGACGTCATCGAGTTGAACATGTGCTAAACTCGGAGGTGCTATATGTTCGGTACTTGATTGGTTGGATCGCGAAGACGTTCGACTACATCAACCGTGCTAATCCAACGCTTCCGCTTTCGGTCTACGAGGGCACGTGGACACACTCTCCCCCTCTCGTTGCTATACATCTCCTAGATAGATCTTGCGTGATCGCAGGAATTTTGAAATTGCATGCTACGTTCCTCAACAGTCGCATCCGAGCCAGGTCTATGCGTAGATGATATGCACGAGTAGAACACAAAGAGTTGTGGGTGAACATAGTCATACTTCTTACCACCAATGTCTTATTTTGATTCGGCGGCATTGTTGGATGAAGCGGCCCGGACCAACCTTACATGACCACGTTCATGAGACCGGTTCCACCGACAGACATGCAACTTGTTTTGCATAAAGGTGGCTGGCGGCTGTCTATTTCTCCAACATTAGTTGAATCGAATTTGAGTACGGCTGGTCCTTGTTGAAGGTTAAAACAGCACACTTGACGAAAAATCATTGTGGTTTTGATACGTAGGTAAGAAAGGTTCTTGCTAGAAGCCCATAGCAGCCACGTAAAACTTGCAACAACAAAGTAAAGGACTTCTAACTTGTTTTTACAGGGCATGTTGTGATGTGATATGATCAAGACATGATATGATATAAGTTATTGTATGAGATGATCATGTTTTGTAAAAGTTATCGGCAACTGGCAGGAGCCTTATGGTTGTCGCTTTATTGTATGAAATGCAATCGCCATGTAATTGTTTTACTTTATAACTATGCGGTAGCGATAGTTGTAGAAGCAATAGTTAGCGAGACAACAACGACACTACGATGGAGATCAAGGTGTCAAGCCGGTGACGATGGAGATCATGATGGTGCTTTGGAGATGGATATCAAAGGCACAAGATGATGATGGCCATATCATGTCACATATTTTCATTGCATGTGATGTTTATACTTTATGCATCTTATTTTGCTTAGTACGGCGTTAGCATTATAAGATGATCCCTATACTAAAATTTCAAGGTATAAGTGTTCTCCCTGAGTATGCACCGTTGCGAAAGTTCGTCGTGCCGAGACACCACGTGATGATCGGGTGTGATAAGCTCTACGTTCACATACAACGGGTGCAAGACATTTTTGCACACGTGGAATACTCAGGTTAAACTTGACGAGCCTAGCATGTACAGACATGGCCTTGGAACACTAGAGACCGAAAGGTCGAACGTGAATCATATAGTAGATATGATCAACATAGAGATGTTCACCATTGAAAACTACTCCATCTCACATGATGATCGGACATGGTTTAGTTGATATGGATCACGTGATCATTTAGATGATTCGAGGGATGTCTACTAAGTGGGAATTCTTAAGTAATATAATTAATTGAACTAAATTTATCATGAACTTAGTCCTGATAGTTTTGCATATCTATGTTTAGATCAATGGCCCATGCTATCGTTCCCTTGAATTTTAATGCATTCCTAGAGAAGGCTAAGTTGAAAGATGATGGCAGCAACTACACAGACTGGGTCCGTAACTTGAGGATTATCCTCATTGCTGCACAGAAGAATTATGTCCTTGATGCACCGCTAGGTGTGGCACCCCCTCCAGCAACTGCAGAAGTTGTGAACGCCTGACAGTCGCATGTTGATGACTACTCGATAGTTCAATGTGCCGTTCTTTACGGCTTAGAATCGGGTCTTCAAAGACATTTTGAACGTCATGGAGCATATGAGATGTTCCAGGAGTTGAAGTTAATATTTCAAGCAAATGCCCGAGTTGAGAGATATGAAGTCTCCAACACGTTCTATAGCTGCAAGATGGAGGAGAACAGTTCTGTCAGTGAACACATACTCATAATGTCTGGTTACCATAACCACTTGACTCAGCTTGGAGTTAGTCTTCCAGATGATAGTGTTATTGATAAAGTTCTTCAATCACTGCCACCAAGCTAGAAAGGCGTTGTGATGAACCATAATATGCAAAGGATGGAGAAGACTATTCCCGAGCTCTCCGCAATGCTCAAAGCTGCGGAGGTAGAAATCAAGAAGGAGCATCAAGTGTTGATGGTTAACAAGACCACTAGTGTCAACAAAAACGGCAAAGGAAAGAAGGGGAACTTCAAGAAGAATGGCAAGCAAGTTGCCACTCCTGGGAAGAAGCTCAAGTCTGGACCTAAGCCTGAAACTGAGTGCTTCTACTACAAAGGGATTTGGTCACTAGAAGCGGAACTGCCCCAAGTATTTGGCGGATAAGAAGGATGGCAAAGTGAACAAAGGTATATTTGATATACATGTTATTGATGTGTACCTTAGTAATGCTCGTAGTAGTGCCTGGGTATTTGATACCGGTTCGGCTACTCATATTTGTAACTCGAAACAGGGGCTACGGATTAAACGAAGATTAGCTAAGGACGAGGTGACGATGCGTGTCGGGAATGGTTCCAAGGTCGATGTGATCGCCGTCAGCACGCTACCTCTACATCTACCTTCGGGATTAGTTTTAGACCTGAATAATTGTTATTTGGTGCCAGCGTTGAGCATGAATATCATATCTGGATCTTGTTTGATGCAGACAGTTATTCATTTAAATCAGAGAATAATGGTTGTTCTATTTATATGAGTACTATCTTTTATGGTCATGCACCCTTGAAGAGTGGTCTATTTTTTTTGAATCTCGATCGTGGTGATACACATATTCATAATATTGATGCCAAAAGATGCAAAGTTGATAATGGTAGTGCAACATATTTGTGGCACTACCGTTTAGGTCATATTGGTGTAAAACGCATGAAGAAACTCCATGCAGAGGGACTTTTGGAATCATTTGATTCTTGCGAACCATGCCTCATGGGCAAGATGACTAAGACTCCATTCTCCGTTACAATGGAGCGAGCTACTGACTTATTGGAAATAATACATACCGATGTATGCGGTCCGATGAGTGTTGAGGCTCGCGGCGGGTATCGTTATTTTCTGACCTTCACATATGATTTGAGCAGATATGGGTATATCTACTTAATGAAACACAAGCCTGAAACATTTGAAAAGTTCAAAGAATTTCATAGTGAAGTAGAGAATCATCGTAACAAGAAAATAAAGTTTCTATGATCTGATCGCGGAGGCGAATATTTGAGTTACGATTTTGGCCTTCATTTAAAACAATGTGGAATAGTTCACAACTCACACCACCTGGAACACCACAGCGTAATGGTGTGTCCGAACATCGTAACCGTACTTTATTAGATATGGTGCGATCTATGATGTCACTTACCAATTTACCACTATCGTTTTGGGGTTATGCATTAGAGACAGCTGTATTCACTTTAAATAGGGCATCGTCTAAATTCGTTGAGACGACACCGTATGAACTATGGTTTGGCAAGAAACCTAAGATGTCGTTTCTTAAAGTTTGGGGTTGCGATGCTTATGTGAAAAGGTTCAGCCTGAAAAGCTCGAACCTAAATCGGAGAAGTTTGTCTTCATAGGATACCCAAAAGAGACTGTTGGGTACACCTTCTATCATAGATCTGAAGGCAAGATCTTTGTTGCTAAGAATGGATCCTTTCTAGAGAAGGAGTTTCTCTCGAAAGAAGCGAGTGAGAGGAAAGTATAACTTGATGAGGTAATTGTACCTTCTCTTGAATTGGAAATTAGTTCATCAAAGTCAGTTCCAGTGATGCCTACACCAATTAGTGAGGAAGCTAATGATAATGATCATGAAACTTCAGATCAAGTTACTACCAAACCTCGTAGGTCAACCGGAGTACGTTTCGCATCAGAGTGGTATGGTAATCCTGTTCTGGAAGTCATGTTACTAGACCATGACGAACCTACGAACTATGAGGAAGCAATGATGAGCCCAGATTCCGCGAAATGGCTTGAGGCCATGAAATCTGAGATGGGTTCCATGTATGAGAACAAAGTATGGACTTTGGTTGTCTTGCCTGATGATCGGCAAGCCGTAGAGAATAAATGGTTCTTCAAGAAGAAGACTGACGCTGACAGTAATGTTACTGTCTACAAAGCTCGACTTGTTGCGAAAGGTTTTCGACAAGTTCAAGGAGTTGACTACGATGAGACCTTCTCACCCGTAGCGATGCTTAAGTCTATCCGAATCATGTTAGCAATTGCCGCATTTTATGATTATGAAATTTGGCAAATGGGTGTCAAAACTGCATTCCTTAATGGATTTCTTAAAGAAGAGTTGTATATGATGCAACCAGAAGGTTTTGTCGATCCTAAAGGTACTAACAAAGTGTGCAAGCTCCAGTGATCCATTTATGGACTGGTGCAAGCCTCTCGGAGTTGGAATATATGCTTTGATGAGGTGATCAAAGCATATGGTTTTATATAGACTTTTGGAGAAGCCTGTATTTATAAGAAAGTGTGTGGGAGCTCTGTAGCATTTCTAATATTATATGTGGATGACATATATTGATTGGAAATGATATAGAATTTCTAGATAGTATAAAAGGATAGTTGAATAAGAGTTTTTCAATGAAATACCTCAATGAAGCTGCTTATATATTGGACATTAAAATCTATAGAGATAGATCAAGACGCTTAATTGGACTTTCACAAAGCACATACCTTGATAAGATTTTGAAGAATTTCAAAATGGATCAGTCAAAGAAAGGGTTCTTGCCTGTGTTACAAGGTGTGAGGTTGAGTCAGACTCAATGCCCGACCACTGCTGAAGATAGAGAGAAAATAAAGTCATTCCCTATGCTTCAGCCATAGGTTCTATCATGTATGCTATGTTGTGTACCAGACCTGATTTGTGCCTTGCTGTAAGTATAGCAGGGAGGTACCAAAGTAATCCATGAGTGGATCACTGGACAGCGGTCAAGAACATCCTGAAGTACCTGAAAAGGACTAAGGATATGTTTCTCGTTTATGGAGGTGACAAAGAGCTCGTTGTAAATGGTTACATCGATGCTAGCTTTGACACTGATCCGGATGACTCTAAGTCATAGACCGGATACGTATTTATATTGAATGGTGGAGCTGTCAGTTGGTGCAGTTCCAAGCAAAGCGTTGTGGTGGGATCTACGTGTGCAGCGGAGTACATAGCTGCTTCAGAAGTAGCGAATGAAGGAGTCTAGATGAAGGAGTTCATATCCGATCTAGGTGTAATACCTAGTGCATCGGGTCCAATGAAAATCTTTTGTGACAATACTGGAGCAATAGCCTTGGCGAAGGAATCCAGATTTCACAAAAGAACCAAACACATCAAGAGACGCTTCAACTCCATTTGTGATCAAGTCAAGGAGGGAGACATAGAGATTTGAAAAATACATACGGATCTGGATGTGGCAGACCCGTTGACTAAGCCTCTTCCACGAGCAAAACATGATCAGCACCAAGACTCCATGGGTGTTAGAATCATTACATTGTAATCTAGATTATTGACTCTAGTGCAAGTGGGAGACTGAAGGAAATAGCCCTAGAGGCAATAATAAATTTTTTATTTATATTTCCTTATGTTATGATAAATATCTATTATTATTGCTAGAATTGTATTAATCGGAAACTTATTACATGTGTGAATACATAGACAAAACAAAGTGTCCCTAGTATGCCTCTACTAGACTAGCTCGTTAATCAAAGATGGTTAAGTTTCCTGACCATAGACATGTGTTGTCATTTGATGAACTGGATCACATCATTAGGAGAATGATGTGATCGACAAGACCCATCCCTTAGCTTAGCATAATGATCGTTAAGTTTTATTGCTACTGCTTTCTTCATGACTTATACATATTCCTTTGACTATGAGATTATGCAACTCCCGAATACCGGAGGAATACCTTGTGTGCTATCAAACGTCACGACGTGAAAGGGTGATTATAAAGATGCTCTACAGATATCTCCGAAGGTGTTTTGTTGGGTTGGCATAGATCAGGATTAGGATTTGTCACTCCGAGTATCGGAGAGGTATCCCTGGGCCCTCTCGACAATGCACATCAGAATAAGCCTTGCAAGCAATGTGACTAATGAGTTAGCTACGGGATGATGCATTACAAAACGAGTAAAGAGACTTGTCGGTAACGAGATTGAACTAGATATGAAGATACCCATGATCGAATCTCGGGTAAGTAACATACCGATGACAAAGGGAATAACGTATGTTGTCATTACAGTTTGACCGATAAAGATATTTGTAGAATATGTAGGAACCAATATGAGCATCCAGGTTCCATTGTTGTTTATTGACCGGAGATGTGTCTCAGTCATGTCTACATAGTTCTCAAACCCGTAGGGTCCGCACGCTTAACGTTCGATGACGATTTGTATTATGAGTTACATGTTTTGGTGACCAAAATTGTTCGGAGTCCCGGATGAGATCACGTACATGACGAGGAGTCTCGAAATAGTCGAGAGGTAAAGATTGATATATTGGAAGATGGAATTCGGACACTGGAATTGTTTTAGAGTGGTTGGGGTATTTTTCGAAGTACCTAGGGGTTACCGGAACCCCCCGGGGAAAGTAATGGGCCTTATGGGCCATAGGGGAGAGAGGAGGCAGCCCACAAGGGGTGCCCCCCCCATGGGAGTCCGAATTGGACAAGGGGAGGGGGCGGCGCCCCCCTTTCCTCCTCCTTCTCCCTCTCCCTTCCCCTTTCCCCCTCCGTAAGAAAGGAAGGGGGGCCGAATAGGACTTGGAGTCATATTCGGTTTCCCCCCATGGCGCGCCCCCTAGGGCCAGTGGCCTCCTCCCCTCCTCCTTTATATACGGGGGCAGGGGGCACCCCAAAGCACAACAGTTGTTCTCTTAGCCGTGTGCGGTGCCCCTCCATAGTTTACTCCTCCGGTCATAGCGTAGTAGTGCTTAGGCAAAGCCCTGCGCGGATCACATCACCATCACCATCACCAGGCTGTCGTGCTGATGAAACTCTCCCTCGACACTTTGCTGGATCAAGAGTTCGAGGGACATCATCGAGCTGAATGTGTGCTGAACTCGGAGGTGCCGTACGTTCCGTACTTGATCGGTTGGATCGTGAAGACGTTTGACTACATCAATCGCGTTAATCTAATGCTTCCGCTTCCGGTCTACGAGGGTACGTGGGCACACTCTCCCCCCTCTCCTTGCTATGCATCTCCTAGATAGATCTTGCGCGATCGTAGGAAATTTTTTGAAATTGCATGCTACATTCCCCAACACCCATGACCTCCCACCGCGCATCTAGCGCAGACCTTGTCGGCAATCACCGGGATCCGCGGCCTCGCCGGATTAGAGGCAGCAGGCGAGAATAGGGGAAGATACTTGTGATGAGTGGGAAAGAGAAAGTGAGATAGAGGAGTGGGCGTTGTTCGGGATGGTTGGTCTTGACCCGAACGACTTCATCGGCTGACGTGGCGACATTGTATGCTTCAATATTCGTGCAAAAAGCCAACGATTAAGGAGGCGTTTGGACTGAATGTCTTTGGACCACACGCGTGGCACTCATTATTTAGGTAATTTAATTTGAATGAAAGTATGATATTCTTTTGGCTTAGCTAAAGACTAAGTAAAGTCTAAATTTCATCTAGTTTGCTTGTAATATCGTTAAAAGAAAATCAAACGATTGCACCCGGCCAGATGATTGCTGCATAGATGCTCATGATTTCCTAGTAGCGACGTAGGGAAGGGTGATAATTTTATTTAAGACATTATAACTAGGCACCCTAGTAGCTCCCTCATGCTATCAGTCTTCGAAGTCGTCCAGTTTCACAGTATGGTTGTCCCTGGCCGTTGGATGCACAGTTTTTTTAAACTTACGCTCCCGTCCCTGCAGCCTCTTGAGGGCAGCTACTCCCGTAACATTTTCTAACTAACATGGTTAATTGGGCCAAACGACCCACTTGCCTGCTGAAGCGAGGGAGCATTTCGCGAGGAGAAAGATCGGTCCAAAAAGCATCAAACCAGTCAGTCGTGGGCAATTGATGTTCTCGTTAACCCTAACCAAGGCCAACTACGATGGCGGCGGTGAACCGAAATGTCATCGGAGATTGAGCCCGTGCTGCTATTCGCAAAAGGGGTCCATGAAGGAAATATGACCTAGAGGCAATAATAAATCTATTATTTATTTCCTCATATCATGATAAATGTTTATTATTCATGCTAGAATTGTATTACCCGGAAACATAATACATGTGTGAATATATAGACAAACATAGTGTCACTAGTATGCCTCTAGTTGACTAGCTCGTGAATCAAAGATGGTTAAATTTCCTAACCATAGACATGAGTTGTCATTTGATTAACGGGATCACATCATTAGGAGAATGATGTGATTGACTTGACCCATTCCGTTAGCTTAGCACTTGATCGTTTAGTATGTTGCTATTGCTTTCTTCATGACTTATACATGTTCCTATGACTATGAGATTATGTAACTCCCGCTTACCGGAGGAACACTTTGTGTGCTACCAAAAGTCACAACGTAACTGGGTGATTATAAAGGTGCTCTACAGGTGTCTCCAAAGGTACTTGTTGAGTTGACGTATTTCAAGATTAGGATTTGTCACTCCGATTGTAGGAGAGGTATCTCTGGGCCCTCTCGGTAATGCACATCACTATAAGCCTTGCAAGCAATGTAGCTAATGAGTTAGATGCATTACGTAACTAGTAAAGAGACTTGCTGGTAACGAGATTGAACTAGGTATTGAGATACCGACGGTCGAATCTCGGGCAAGTACCATATCGATGACAAGGGGAACAACGTATGTTGTTATGCAGTTTGACCGATAAAGATCTTCATAGAATATGTAAGAGCCAATATGACAATCCAGGTTCCGCTATTGGTTATTGACCGGAGACGTGTCTCGGTCATGTCTACATAGTTCTCGAACCCGTAGGGTCTGCACGCTTAAAGTTTCGATGATGGTTATATTATGAGTTTATGAGTTTTGATGTACCGAAGGTTGTTTGGAGCCCCAGGTGTGATCACGGACATGACGAGGAGTCTCAAAATGGTCATGACATAAAGATTGATATATTGGACGACTATATTCGGACACCGGAATAGTTCCGGGGATTATCGGATATATATCGGAGTACCGGGGGTTATCGGAACCCCCCCCCCCCCCGGAAGCTATTGGGCTTATGGGCCTTAGTGGAAAGGAGAGAGGGAGGCCAGGAGGTGGCGTGCGGCCCCCCTTGCCCCAATCCGAATTGGGAAAGGGAAGGGGGCGGCGGCCCCCTTCTCCTTCCTTCTCTCCACCTCCTCCTTCCCCCTTCTCCTACTTAATTGGAATAGGAAGGGAGGGGGGCAAACCGACTTGGAGTAGGATTGCCCCCCTAGGGCGCGCCTCTCCCCTTGGCCGACCCTCTCCTCCTTACCCCCTTTATATATGGAGGAGGGGGCACCCCATAGACACAACAATTGATCATTGATCTCTTAGCCGTGTGCGGTGCCTCCTCCACGATAGTCCTCCTCGATAATATCGTAGCGGTGCTTAGGCAAAGCCCTGCGACGGTAGAACATCATCATCGTCACCACACCGTCATGCTGACGGAACTCTCCCTCGACATTCGGCTGGATCGGAGTTCGAGGGACGTCATCGAGCTAAACGTGTGCAAGAACTCGGAGGTATCGTGCTTTCGGTGCTTGATCGGTCGGGCCGTGAAGACGTACGACTACATCAACCGCGTTGTGCTAACACTTCCGCTTACGGTCTACGAGGGTACGTAGACAACACTCTCCCCTCTCATTGCTATGCATCACGATGATCTTGCGTGTGCGTAGGAATTTTTTTGAAATTACTACGTTCCCCAACAGTGGCATCCGAGCCTAGGATTTATGCGTTGATGTTATATGCACGAGTAGAACACAAGTGAGTTGTGGGAGATACAAATCATACTGCTTACCAGCATGTCATACTTTGGTTCGGCGGTATTGTTGGATGAAGCGGCCTGGACCGACATTATGCGTACGCTTACGCGAGACTGGTTCTACTGATGTGCTTTGCACACAGGTGGCTGGCGGGTGTCAGTTTCTGATACGTCTCTGTCTTATCTACTTTTCCAAACACTTTTGCCCTTGTTTTGGACTCTAACTTCTATGATTTGAATGGAACTAACCCAGACTGGTGCTGTTTTCAGCAGAATTGCCATGATGTTGTTTTATGTGCAGAAAATAAAAGTTATCGGAATGACCTGAAACTCCACGGAATATCTTAGAATAAATAATAAAAAATCCTCGCAAAAGATGAAGACCAAGGAGGCCACACCCTATCCACGAGGGTGGGGGGCGCGTCACCCCTCCTGGGCACGCCCCCCTACCTCGTGGGCCCCCTGGTGGCCCTCCAACGCCAACTCCAACTCCATATATTGGCTTTCGGGATGAAAAAATCAGAGAGAAGAAATCATCGCGTTTTACGATACGAAGCCGCCGCCAAGCCCTAATCTCTCTCGGGAGGGCTGATCTGGAGTCCGTTCGGGGCTCTGGAGAGGGGGATTCGTCACCGTCGTCATCATTAACCATCCTTCATCACCAATTTCATGATGCTCACCGCCGTGCGTGAGTAATTCCATCGTAGGCTTGCTGGACGGTGATGGGTTGGATGAGATTTATCATGTAATCGAGTTAGTTTTGTTAGGGTTTGATCCCTAGTATCCACTATGTTCTGAGATTGATGTTGCTATGACTTTGCTATGCTTAATGCTTGTCACTAGGGCCCGAGTGCCATGATTTCAGATCTGAACCTATTATGTTTTCATGAATATATGTGTGTTCTTGATCCTATCTTGCAAGTCTATAGTCACCTACTATGTGTTATGATCCGGCAACCCCGAAGTGACAATAATCGGGACCACTCCCGGTGATGATCATAGTTTGAGGAGTTCATATATTCACTATGTGCTAATGCTTTGTTCCGGTTCTCTATTAAAAGGAGGCCTTAATATCCCTTAGTTTCCAATAGGACCCCGCTGGCACGGGAGGGTAGGACCAAATATGTCATGCAAGTTCTTTTCCATAAGCACGTATGACTATATACGGAATACATGCCTACATTACATTGATGAATTGGAGCTAGTTCTGTGTCACCCTATGTTATGACTGTTACATGACGAACCGCATCCGGCATAATTATCCATCACCAATCCGGTGCGTACAAGCTTTCCATATAGTGGTTCTCGCTTATTTACTTTTCCGTTGCTACTGTTACAATCACTACAAAATACCAAGAACATTACTTTTGTTGTCTTTACTTTTGTTACCGTTACCACCACTATCATATTACTTTGCTACTAAACACTTTGCTACAGATACTAAGTTTCCAGGTGTGGTTGAATTGACAACTCAGCTGCTAATACTTGAGAATATTCTTTGGCTCCCCTTGTGTCGAATCAATAAATTTGGGTTGAATACTCTACCCACGAAAAGTGTTGCGATCCCCTATACTTGTGGGTTATCAAGACCTTTTTCTGGCGCCGTTGCCGGGGAGCATAGCTCTATTCTTTGAGTCACTTGGGATTTATATCTGCTGGACACTATGAAGAACTTGAAAGATGATCGAACTACTATTTTGCCCTCAACTACGAGGGGAGGTAAGGAACTGCCATCTAGCTCTGCACTAGATTCTCCTTCCGTTATAAGTAAGCTTGCGACACCTAAACCTGCTACTGCTATGAATTCTGATATGTCGCATGTTATTGAGGATGCCACTTCTGCTATGCATGATACTTATGATGAAACTACTTCTATGCTTGATACTACTGTGCCCCTTGATGAATTTCTAGATGAACAAATTGCTAGGTCTAGAGAAAGAGAAATTATTGAATCTGAATATGATGATGAGAGTGATGATGAAAATATGCCTGCTATTCCTGAGGGTTATCTTTTTGATGCGGAATCTTCTGCAACTATTTTTGCTTGCCAGGATAGATATGAACTTAAGAGGTTGCTAGTTAAATGGAGTAAAGAATCTCTTTGAGATAGAATGAGACCCGACCCTGCTTTTGCTACTTCACCTATTTGTGTTCCCGATAAGGATTATTATGATTTTTCTGTTGATCCAGATATAATTACTTTGGTTGAATCTGATCCTTTTTATGGCTATGAATCTGAAACTGTTGTGGCACATCTTACTAAGTTAAATGATATAGCTATCCTGTTTACTAATAATGAAAGATCGTGCTACCTCTATTTGCTCAAAATATTTCCGTTCTCATTAAAGGGTGATGCTAAGATATGGTTTAATTCTCTTGATCCTGGTTGTGTGCGTAGTCCCCAGGATATGATTTATTACTTCTCTGCTAAATATTTCCCTGCTCATAAGAAACAAGCTGCTTTGAGGGAAATATACAACTTCGTGCAAATTGAAGAAGAGAGTCTCCCACAAGCTTGGGGGAGGCTTCTCAAGTTACTTAATGTTTTGCCCGATTATCCTCTTAAGAAACCTGAAATACTTGATATCTTTTATAATGGACTAACTGATGCTTCCAGAGATTACCTGGATAGTTGTGCTGGTTCTCTTTCCAGGGAAAGAACACCGGATGAAGCTGAAATTCTATTGAATAATATGTTGACAAATGAAAATAATTGGGCACCTCCTGAGGCACCTCCTAAGCCAGCTCCAGAGCCAATTACTGAGCCTATTCCTAAACCAACCCCGAAGAAGAGAGGTGTTCTATTTCTCAGTCCCGAAGATATGCAAGAGGCAAAGAAATCTATGAAAGAAAAAGGTATTAAAGCTGAAGATGTTAAGAATTTACCTCCTATTGAAGAAATACATGGTCTTAATTTACCGCCTGTTGAAGAAGTATATGATCTCAATTCCTTATTCACTGAAGAACCTCCTGATCCCTATATCCGGACACAGGTAGTAAAGGTAAATTCTCTCCATAGATATGATAAAGCTGAAGTCCCTCTTACTAAAATTGCTAGTCAGTGCTTGGATGAGTTTGATGACTTTATGTTTAAGCAAGATGACTTCAATGCTTATTTTGGTAGCCAATTAAAACAGAATACCTTTATGATTAAACGCTTGGGTGATTTTATGGCTGATATTAGAGGTGAACTTAAACTTGTTAGCAAACATGCTTCTATGGTTACCACTCAAGTAGAACAAGTACTTAAAGATCAGAAAGAAGTGCTTGATGAAATGAATAGTAAGAAAAATGATTATGTTGTTAGAGTGGCTACTAGAGCTGGTAGAATGACTCAGGAACCTTTGAGAATCGAGCAAGATTCTCAGAGAAATAATATTGATGTACCTAGTTCTTCTAAAAGGAAGAAAAAGAAAAATGATAGGACTTTGCAAACTTCTAGTGAACCTATTGCTGAACCACCCGAGAATCCAAATGATATCTCTATTTCTGATGCTGAAACACAATCAGGTGATGAACATGAACCTAGTGATAATGTTAATGATAATGTTCATGTTGATGTTCAACCTAGTAATGATAATGATGTAGAAGTTGAACCTGCTGTTGATCTTGATAACCCACAATCAAAGAATCAACGTTATGATAAAAGAGACTTCGTTGCTAGGAAACATGGTAAAGAAAGGGAACCATGGGTTCAGAAACCCATGCCTTTTCTATTGGGGAACGTAGTAATTTCAAAAAATTTCCTACGCACACGCAAGATCATGGTGATGCATAGCAACGAGAGGGGAGAGTGTTGTCTACGTACCCTCGTAGACTGAAGCGGAAGCGTTGACACAACGTAGAGGAAGTAGTCGTACGTCCTCCCGGTCCGACCGATCCAAGCACCATTACTCCGGCACCTTCGAGTTCTTGACACGCGTACAGCTCGATGATGCACCCCGATCTCCGATCCAGCAGAGGCGCGGGGAGGAGTTCCGTCAGCACGACGGCGTGGTGACGATCTTGATGTTCTCCTGTCGCAGGGCTTCGCCTAAGCACCGCTACAATATGACCGAGGTGTAATATCGTGGAGGGGGGCACCACACACGGCTAAGGAACGATCTCAATGATCAACTTGTGTGTCTATGGGGTGCCCCCTGCCCCCGTATATATAGGAGTGGAGGAGGGGAGGGCCGGCCCTCTCTATGGCGCGCCCTAGGGGAGTCCTACTCCCACCGGGAGTAGGATTCCCCCTTTCCTAGTCCAACTAGGAACCCTTCCATGTAGTAGGAGTAGGAGAGAAGGAAAGGGAAGAGAGAAGGAGAAGGAAGGAAGGGGGCGCCCCCCCTCCCTAATCCAATTCGGACTAGTCCAAGGGGAGGGGTGCGGCCACCCTTTTGGCCCTTTCTCTCCTTTCCCGTATGGCCCAATGAGGCCCAATAAGAATTCCCGTAACTCTCCGGTACTCCGAAAAAATACCCGAATCACTCGGAACCTTTCCGAACTCCGAATATAGTCGTCCAATATATCGATCTTTACGTCTCGACCATTTCGAGACTCCTCATCATGTCCCCGATCTCATCCGGGACTCCGAACTCCTTCGGTACATCAAAACTCATAATATAACTGTCATCGAAACCTTAAGCGTGCGGACCCTACGGTTCGAGAACAATGTAGACATGACCGAGACACGTCTCCGGTCAATAACCAATAGCGGGACCTGGATGCCCATATTGGTTCCTACATATTCTATGAAGATCTTTATCGGTCAGACCGCATAACAACATACGTTGTTCCCTTTGTCATCGGTATGTTACTTGCCCGAGATTCGATCGTCGGTATCCAATACCTAGTTCAATCTCGTTACCGGCAAGTCTCTTTACTCGTTCCGTAATACATCATCTCGCAACTAACTCATTAGTTGCAATGCTTGCAAGGCTTAAGTGATGTGCATTACAGAGAGGGCCCAGAGATACCTCTCCGACATTCGGAGTGACAAATCCTAATCTCGAAATATGCCAACCCAACAAGTACCTTTGGAGACACCTGTAGAGCACCTTTATGATCACCCAGTTACGTTGTGACTTTTGGTAGCACACAAAGTGTTCCTCCGGTAAACGGAAGTTGCATAATCTCATAGTCATAGGAACATGTATAAGTCATGAAGGAAGCAATAGCAACATACTAAACGATCGTGTGCTAAGCTAACGGAATGGGTCATGTCAATCAGATCATTCAACTAATGATGTGACCTTGTTAATCAAATAACAACTCCTTGTTCATGGTTAGGAAACATAACCATCTTTGATTAACAAGCTAGTCAAGTAGAGGCATACTAGTGACACTCTGTTTGTCTATATATTCACACATGTATTATGTTTCCGGTTAATACAATTCTAGCATGAATAATAAACATTTATCATCATATGAGGAAATAAATAATAACTTTATTATTGCCTCTAGGGCATATTTCCTTCAGTCTCCCACTTGCACTAGAGTCAATAATCTAGATCACATCACCATGTGATTAACATCGATAGTTCACATCATTATGTGATTAACACCCATAGTTCACATCGCCATGTGACCAACACCCAAAGGGTTTTACTAGATTCAGTAATCTAGTTCACATCGCTATGTGATTAACACCCAAAGAGTACTAAGGTGTGATCATGTTTTGCTTGTGAGAGAGTTTTAGTCAACGGGTCTTTCACATTCAGATCCGTTATGTATTTTGCAATTTTTCTCTGTCTACAATGCTCTACACGAAGCTACTCTAGCTAATTGCTCCCACTTTCAATATGTATCTAGATCGAGACTTAGAGTCATCCAGATCGGTGTCAAAACTTGCATCGACGTAACCCTTTACGACGAACCTTTTGTCACTTCCATAATCGAGAAACATATCCTTATTCCACCAAGGATAATTTTGACCGCTGTCCAGTGATCTACTCCTAGATCACTATTGTACTCCCTTGCCAAACTCAGTGCAGGGTATACAATAGATCTGGTACACAGCATGGCATACTTTATAGAACCTATGGCCAAGGCATAGGGAATGACTTTCATTCTCTTTCTATCTTCTGCCGTGGTCGGGTTTTGAGTCTTACTCAATTTCACACCTTGTAACACAGGCAAGAACTCTTTCTTTGACTGTTCCATTTTGAACTACTTCAAAATCTTGTCAAGGTATGTACTCATTGAAAAAACTTATCAAGCGTCTAGATCTATCTCTATAGATCTTGATGCTCAATATGTAAGCAGCTTCACCGAGGTCTTTCTTTGAAAAAACTCCTTTCAAACACTCCTTTATGCTTTGCAGAATAATTCTACATTATTTCCGATCTACAATATGTCATTCACATATACTTATCAGAAATGCTGTAGTGCTCCCACTCACTTTCTAGTAAATACAGGCTTCACTGCAAGTCTGTATAAACTATATGCTTTGATCAACTTATCAAAGCGTATATTCCAACTCCGAGATGCTTGCACCAGTCCATAGATGCACATTTTGTTAACACCTTTAGGATCGACAAAACCTGTTGGTTGCATCACATACAACTCTTCTTTAATAACTCCATTAAGGAATGCAGTTTTGTTTATCCATTTGCCAGATTTCATAAAATGCGGCAATTGCTAACATGATTCGGACAGACTTTTAAGCATCGATACGAGTGAGAAAATCTCATTGTATTCAACATCTTGAACTTTGTCAAAAACCTTTTTCGACAAGTCTAGCTTTGTAGATAGTAACACTACTATCAGCGTCCGTCTTCCTCTTGAAGATCCATTTATACAATATGGCTTGCCGATCATCAGTCAACTCCACCAAAGTCCACACTTTGTTCTCATACATGGATCCCATCTCAGATTTCATGGCCTTAAGCCATTTTGCGGAATCTGGGCTCATCATCGCTTCCTCATAGTTCGTAGGTTCATCATGGTCTAGTAACATGACTTTCAGAACAGGATTACCGTACCACTCTGGTGCGGACCGTACTCTAGTAGACCTACGAGGTTCTGTAGTAACTTGATCTGAAGTTTCATGATCATCATCATTAGCTTCCTCACTAATTGGTGTAGGAATCACTGGAACTGATTTCCGTGATGAAATACTTTCCAATTCAGGAGAAGGTACAAATTACCTTATCAAGCTCCACTTTCCTCCCACTCACTTCTTTCGAGAGAAACTCCTTCTCTAGAAAGGATCCATTTTTAGAAACGAATATCTTGCCTTCGGATCTGTGATAGAAGGTGTACCCAACAATTTCCTTTGGGTATTCTATGAAGACGCACTTCTCCGATTTGGGTTTGAGCTTATCGGGATGAAACTTTTTCACATAAGCATCACAGCCCCAAACTTTAAGAAACGACAACTTGGGTTTCTTGCTAAACCACAGTTCATATGGTGTCATCTCAACGGATTTAGATGGTGCCCTTTTAACGTGAATGCAGCTGTCTCTAATGCATAACCCCAAAACGACAATGGTAAATCAGTTCGAAACATCATAGATCGCACCATATCCAATAAAGTACGATTACGATGTTCGGACACACCATAATGTTGTGGTGTTCCAGGTGGTGTGAACTGTGAAACTTTTTCACATTGTTTTAGTTGAAGACCAAACTTGTAACTCAAATATTCGTCTCTGCGATCAGATCGCAGAAACTTTATTTTCTTGTTACGATGATTTTTCCACTTCACTCTGAAATTCTTTGAACCTTTCAACTATTTCAGACTTATGTTTCATCAAGTAGATATACCCATATCAGCTCAAATCATCTTGTGAAGGTCAGAAAATAACGATACTTGCCACGAGCATCAACACTCATTGGATCGCATACATCGGTATGTATTATTTCCAATAAGTCAGTAGCTCGTTCCATTGTTCCGGAGAATGGAGTTTTAGTCATCTTGCCCAAAAGGCACGGTTCGCAAGCATCAAATGATTCATAACCAAGTGATTCCGAAAATCCATCTTTATGGAGTTTCTTCATGCGCTTTACACCGATATGACCCAAACGGCAGTGCCGCAAATAAGTTGCACTATCATTATTAACTTTGCATCTTTTGGCATCAATTTTATGAATATGTGTATCACTACGATCGAGATCCAACAAACTATTTTCATTGGGTGTATGACCATTGAATGTTTTATTCATGTAAACAGAACAACAATTATTCTCTGACTTTATATGAATAACCGTATTGCAAGAAACATGATCAAATCATATTCATGCTCAACGCAAATGCCAAATAACATTTATTTAGGTTTAACACTAATCCCGAAAGTATAGGGAGTGTATGATGATGATCATATCAATCTTGGAACTACTTCCAACACTCATCGTCACTTCCCCTTCAACTAGTCTCTGTTTATTCTGCAACTCCTGTTTTGAGTTACTACTCTTAGCAACTGAACCAGTATCAAATACTGAGGGGTTGCTATAAACACTAGTAAAGAACACATCAATAATATGTATATCAAATATACTTTTGTTCACTTTGCCATCCTTCTTATCCGCCAAATACTTGGGGTAGTTCCACTTCGAGTGACCAGTCCCTTTGCAGTAGAAGCACTTAGTCTCAGGCTTAGGTCCAGACTTGGGCTTCTTCACTTGAGCAGCAACTTGCTTGCCGTTCTTCTTGAAGTTCCCTTCTATCCCTTTGCCCTTTTCTTGAAACTAGTTGTCTTGTTAACCATCAACACTTGATGTTCTTTCTTGATTTCTACCTTCATCGATTTCATCATCATGAAAAAAAGTCGGGAATCATTTTCATCATCCCTTGCATACTATAGTTCATCACGAAGTTCTACTAACTTGGTGATGGTGACTAGAGAATTCTGCCAATCACTATCTTATCTGGAAGATTAACTCCCACTTGATTCAAGCGATTGTAGTACCCAGACAATCTGAGCACATGCTCACTAGTTGAGCGATTCTCCTCCATCTTTTAGCTATAGAACTTGTTGGAGACTTCATATCTCTCAACTCGGGTATTTGCTTGAAATATTAACTTCAATTCCTGGAACATCTCATATGGTCCACGATGTTCAAAACATCTTTGAAGTCCCGATTCTAAGCCATAAAGCATGGTGCACAAAACTATCAAGTAGTCATCATATTGACCTAGCCAAACGTTCATAACGTCTGCATCTGCTCCTGCAATAGGTCTGTCACCTAGCGGTGCATTAAGGACATAATTCTTCTGTGCAGCAATGAGGATAAACCTCAGATCACGGATCCAATCCGCATCATTGCTACTAACATCTTTCAACACAATTTTCTCTAGGAACATATCAAAATAAACATATGAAAGTAACAACGCGAGCTGTTGATCTACAACATAATTTGCAAAATACTACCAGGACTAAGTTCATGATAAATTTAAGTTCAATTAATCATATTACTTAAGAACTCCCACTTAGATAGACATCCCTCTAATCCTCTAAGTGATCACGTGATCCAAATTCAACTAAACCATAACCGATCATCACGTGAAATGGATTAGTTTTCAATGGTGAACATCTTATGTTGATCATATCTACTATATGATTCACGCTCGACCTTTCGGTCTCCGTGTTCCGAGGCCATATCTGCATATGCTAGGCTCGTCAAGTTTAACCCGAGTATTCTGCGTGTGCAAAACTGGCTTGCACCCGTTGTAGATGGACATAGAGCTTATCACACCCGATCATCACGTGGTGTCTGGGCACGACGAACTTTGGCAACGGTGCATACTCAGGGAAAACACTTCTTGATAATTAGTGAGGGATCATCTTAAAATGCTACCGTCAATCAAAGCAAGAATAAGATGTATAATAGATAAACATCATATGCAATCAAAATATGTGACATGATATGGCCATGATCATCTTGCGCCTTTGATCTCCATCTCCAAAGTACTGTTATGATCTCTATCGTCACCGGCACGACACCATGATCTTCATCATCTTGATCTATATCAATGTGTCATCACATGGTCGTCTCGCCAACTATTGCTCTTGCAAGTATTGCTATCGCATAGCGATAAAGTAAAGCAATTATTTGGCACTTGCATCTTTATGCAACAAAGAGACAACCATAGGGCTTCTGCCAGTTGCCGATAACTTCAACAAAACATGATCATCTCATACAAAAACTTATATCTCATCACGTCTTGACCATATCACATCACAACATGCCCTGCAAAAACAAGTTAGACGTCCTCTACTTTGTTGTTGCAAATTTTACGTGGCTGCTACGGGCTGAGCAAGAACCGTTCTTACCTACGCATCAAAACCACAACGATAGTTTGTCAAGTTGATGCTGTTTTAACCTTCGCAAGGACCAGGCGTAGCCACACTCGGTTCAACTAAAGTTGGAGAAACTGACACCCGCTAGTCACCTGTGTGCATAGCACGGCGGTAAAACCAGTCTCGCGTAAGCGTACGCGTAATGTCGGTCCGGGCCGCTTCATCCAACAATACCGCCGAACCAAAGTATGACATGCTGGTAAGAAGTATGACTTATATCGCCCACAACTCACTTGTGTTCTACTCGTGCATATAACATCAAACCATAAAACCTAGGCTCGGATGCCACTGTTGGGGAACGTAGTAATTTCAAAAAAATTCCTACGCACACGCAACATCATGGTGATGCATAGCAACGAGAGGGGAGAGTGTTGTCTATGTACCCTCGTAGACCGAAGCAGAAGCGTTGACGCAACGTAGAGGAAGTAGTCGTACGTCCTCCCGGTCCGACCGATCCAAGCACCGTTACTCCGGCACCTCCGAGTTCTTGACACGCGTACAGCTCGATGACGCACCCCGATCTCCAATCCAGCAGAGGCGTGGGGAGGAGTTCCGTCAGCACGACGGCGTGGTGACGATCTTGATGTTCTCCTGTCGCAGGGCTTCGCCTAAGCACCGCTACAATATGACCGAGGTGTAATATCGTGGAGGGGGGCACCGCACACGGCTAAGGAACGATCTCAATGATCAACTTGTGTGTCTATGGGGTGCCCCCTGCCCCCGTATATAAAGGAGTGGAGGAGGGGAGGGCCGGCCCTCTCTATGGCGCGCCCTAGGGGAGTCCTACTCCCACCGGGAGTAGGATTCCCCCTTTCCTAGTCCAACTAGGAACCCTTCCATGTAGTAGGAGTAGGAGAGAAGGAAAGGGAAGAGAGAAGGAGAAGGAAGGAAGGGGGCGCCCCCCTCCCTAGTCCAATTCGGACTAGTCCAAGGGGAGGGGTGCGGCCACCCTTTTGTCCCTTTCTCTCCTTTCCCGTATGGCCCAATGAGGCCCAATACGAATTCCCGTAACTCTCCGGTACTCCGAAAAATACCCGAATCACTCGGAACCTTTCCGAACTCCGAATATAGTCGTCCAATATATCGATCTTTACGTCTCGACCATTTCGAGACTCCTCGTCATGTCCCCGATCTCATCCGGGACTCCGAACTCCTTCGGTACATCAAAACTCATAATATAACTGTCATCGAAACCTTAAGCGTGCGGACCCTACGGTTCGAGAACAATGTAGACATGACCTAGACACGTCTCCGGTCAATAACCAATAGCGGGACCTAGATGTCCATATTGGTTCCTACATATTCTACGAAGATCTTTATCGGTCAGACCGCATAACAACATACGTTGTTCCCTTTGTCATCGGTATGTTACTTGCCCGAGATTCGATCGTCGGTATCCAATACCTAGTTCAATCTCGTTACCGGCAAGTCTCTTTACTCGTTCCGTAATACATCATCTCGCAACTAACTCATTAGTTGCAATGCTTGCAAGGCTTAAGTGATGTGCATTACCGAGAGGGCCCAGAGATACCTCTCCGACATTCGGAGTGACAAATCCTAATCTCGAAATATGCCAACCCAACAAGTACCTTTGGAGACACCTGTAAAGCACCTTTATGATCACCCAGTTACGTTGTGACGTTTGGTAGCACACAAAGTGTTCCTCCGGTAAACGGGAGTTGCATAATCTCATAGTCATAGAAACATGTATAAGTCATGAAGGAAGCAATAGCAACATACTAAACGATCGTGTGCTAAGCTAACGGAATGGGTCATGTCAATCAGATCATTCAACTAATGATGTGACCTTGTTAATAAAATAACAACTCCTTGTTCATGGTTAGGAAACATAACCATCTTTGATTAACAAGCTAGTCAAGTAGAGGCATACTAGTGACACTCTGTTTGTCTATATATTCACACATGTATTATGTTTCCGGTTAATACAATTCTAGCATGAATAATAAACATTTATCATGATATGAGGAAATAAATAATAACTTTATTATTGCCTCTAGGGCATATTTCCTTCATTTTCCTCCGAAACCATCCAAAAAAATGATGATGAGGATTTTGAGTGCTTTGCTGAAATGATTAGACCCATCTTTTTGCGTATGCGATTAACTGATGTGCTCAAAACAAATCCTTAGGCTAAGTATATGAAGGATATCATTACTAATAAAAGAAAGATACTGGAAGCTAAAATTTCCACCATGCTTGCTAATTATACTTTTAAGGGTGGAATACCCAAGAAACTTGGAGATCCAGGAGTACCTACTATACCATGCTCCATTAAGAGAAATTATGTTAAAACTGCTTTATGTGATCTTGGAGCCGGTGTTAGTGTTATGTCTCTCTCTTTATATCGTAGACTTGACTTGAATAAGTTGACACCTACTGAAATATCCTTGCAAATGGCTGATAAATCAACTGCTATACCTGTCGGTATTTGTGAGGATTTGCCTGTTGTGGTTGCAAACATTACTGTTTGGACGGACTTTGTTATTCTTGATATTCCCGAGGATGATAGTATGTCTATTATTCTTGGAAGACCTTTCCTTAATACTGCAGGGGCTGTTATTGATTGCGACAAAGGAAATATCACTTTTCATGTTAATGGCAATGAGCACACGGTAAATTTTCCAAGGAAACAACCTCAAGTTTATAGTATCAACTCTATTGGAAAAATTCCGTCGATTATATTTGGAGGTTTTGAATTTCCTCTCCCTACTGTCAAGAAAAAGCATGATATTCTTATTGTTGGGGATTTTCATATCCCCGTTGAGGTAACTTAGTGTTATTCAAAATTTCTTCGGTTCCGTGTTATTCGGAATGAGTTTGTTAACAAGACTTGATCAACCTTGTTAGTGGGTTCATTTTGATGATCACGAGATGGATGAAGCTAGAAGCACAACCTTCTGTACCCTCTTTATATTTTCTGTTATTTAGTAGAAATAAAGTAAAATAGTATTTTTCTGTCTGTCTCCTGACTTATTCGTGCAATACAAAAATATCCCAAAAATAAAAGTCCTCAGAATGCCATGCCAATTTAATATGATTTTTTCGGGAATATTTGAGGATTTACTGTGCAAAAATTACCGCGGGGGAGCTGCCACCTGGTCACGAGGGTGGAGGGCGCGCCCTACCCCCCTGGGCGCGCCCCCTGCCTCGTGGGCCCACGGTGGCCCTCCTCCACTTATCCCTGCACCCATCTTCTTCCTCTGCCTCACACAAACACGAAAAACCAACTCAAGCATGAGTTCCAGCCCCCGTTGATGTGATTTTTGATCTCCTTGCTCAAAGCACCTCTCGCAAAGCTGCTTGGGGAGATTGTTCCTTGGTATGTGACTCCTCCATTGGTCCAATTAGTTTTTGTTCTAGTGCTTTATTCATTGCAAATTTGTGCTGCATAGGTGACCATGTTCTTGAGCTTGCATGTCAAATTTATATGGTTCCAAGTAGTTCTAATGCTTGATATAGGCTCTAGGCACTTGTGGGAGTTGTTGCTATCAATTTTATTGAAGTTGGTTCACTTTTATTTGAAGTTACTAAAAATTTCAGATTATTTCAGAAAATAATGAAGAGACTTTTAAGGGGCTCGTCGAGCCGAAGCTCGAAGGAAAAACAAAAGGAAGAAGAGCAGAAGCCCAAATTTAATTTGCCTCGCACCGCGGAGGTCCGGCCGTGTGAATGGCCTTCCGATGACTTCTTGAGGAGAGCCGGGATTTATGAGGATTTCTATTTATTGATTGAGAATACTGGCGTCACCGACTTCCTCCGCGACCAACGTCATCAGTATCTCTTACTCACAAATACTTTTGTGCAAAACTTCTACTTTTTTCCTAAGAAATCACCTCCAACAGTAGAGTTTCATTTATATGACGTTGTTAAAGAGATGACATTAGCTGAATTTTGTGAGGTTTGCAAAATACCCTTTGAGGGCACCTTAGATGAACCACACCGTAACGAAGTAGAAGCTTTTACTAACACTATCACTGTGGGAGAAACCAGGAAGGTTTCTGATGCAAGGACTACTAGCATACATTTTCCTGTTTTACGCTACTTTGCCTTATTTGCTAGTCTTGATTGGACGCGGGAACTGTGGAAACCTTAGTATTCCTGATATTATTATTTTGTTCCATGGTTTATACCGCAATAACTCTGTTAGTATGGGTGGAATTGTTGCTAGACGATTAAGTCTGAACCGTACTAAGGGCCCTATCTTTGGAGGCATTTATGCTTCGCGCTTAGCTGAATATTTTGAAAAACCTATTAGGCATGAGGAGAAAGAAGAAACATCATTGCCCCGTGCTTATTTAGATTATAAGAGTATGATAGCGCATGACTTTCTTGTTAAGAGTCGTGAAGGGGAGCTCAAATATAAATTATACTTTGATAAACATCACCCTGAAAATATTACTTTGCCTGCTCCCTCTTTGTTTAACTTGTCTGCAGGTCCTCACATCGTTCGATGGGCAGCCGTTCAATCCTATCGGAACCCTACACCAGCCCCGGAACCGGAGCCACAAGATGATCCTCCACGACAGTCTGTCTATTCTTGGGATCCAGAGGTGGTTGCCAGCCAATGGCAGTCAGAGTCTTCTTCATCACAATATGACCCCAGCTTCACCTACGGGTATCCACCAGGCTATCCCTGGCAATATACCAACTTAGGCCAAAAGCCTAAGCTTAGGGGAGTACGTATTTCCCACTGACATTACATTCATGTTCACACACACTCATTGCTAGATGTCGGTGCTCATACTCTTTCACTGTAATATCCATGCTAGTTTATTTTCTTTTTCCTGCTTTCTTCTTGTGTGTTTAATAAACCTTAAGAAAAAAACCAAAAAAAATTAGTAGTAGTTTATTTCTTTGCTGTAGTAATTAAAAAGAAAACCCAAAAATATTTCCCGTTCTTCTTTTGCTTGTTGGGAGCTTTCCCGTGTAAATAGTTTTATTTTCTTTTCTTTCTTTTGGGGGTCGAGAAGACTATATTGAAAATGCTTAGTGGCTCTTATATGCATGATTGTTTATTTAACTTAGAGCCCATATTACTTGTCTTCTCTCTTGAGTTGAATGCAGATTCCAGCTTAGTCCAATGCACGTGCACTCTTATTATTATACACCTCCTTCGGTCGTGCAAGTGAAAGGCAGTAATGATGATATATGATGGACTTATTGGGATGAGAAAAGCTGGTATGAACTCGACCTCTCTTGTTTTTGTAAATATGATGATTCCTCGCTCCTGAGTCAGCTATTATGAAGTAAACATATTTGCAATGACATTTAGAGATTATAGTTTCTTGTGTCATGCTTGATTAGCTATGAGTTATAATGGTTTACCTTGCGTGCCAACATGCTATTAGAATGATTATGATGTGGTATGATGGGATGGTATCCTCCTTTAAATGAATTGAGTGACTAGACTTGGCACATGTTCACGCATGTAGTTGAATCAAATCAACATAGCCTTCATGATATTTATGTTCATGGTAGATTATATCCTACTCATGCTTGTATTCGGTGTAAATTAATTTTAATGCATGTTTACGACTGTTGTCGCTCTCTCAGTTGGTCGCTTCCCAGTCTTTTGTTAGCCTTCACCTGTACTAAGCGGGAATACTGCTTGTGCATCCAAACTCCTTAAACCCCAAAGTTGTTCCATATGAGTCCACTATACCTACCTATAAGTGGTATTTACCTGCCGTTCCAAGTAAATTTGTATGTGCCAAACTCTAAACCTTCAAATAAACATTCTATTTTGCATGCTCGAATAGCTCATATGTCAACTAGAGCTGCCCTTATCTTCTGTGTTAGGCAGGTTATTCTCAAGAGGAGTGGACTACGCTCCTCATTCACGAGAAAATGGTTGGTAACCGGGATGCCCAGTCCCATGCTTTATGCAAACTAAATAAAAATAACTGCAAAAAAAACTCCCCCTGGGACCCGTTGAATGTTGGAGGCACTCGTTGTTTCGAGCAAGCCATGGATTGATGCTTGTGGAGGAGGGGGAGTATAAACTTTACCATTCTGTTTGGGAACCGCCTATAATTTGTTTAGCATGGAAGATATCGTCGTCTCTTAGTTGTTATGTTGAGAATGAAAGTATGCTTCTCAAAATATAATTTATCTCTATTTCAAAACCGAGCTCTGGCACCTCTACAAATCCCTGCTTCCCTCTGTGAAGGACCTATCCATTTACTTTTATGTTGAGTCATCATCCTTCTTATTAAAAGCACCCGCTGGAGAGCACACTATCATTTGCATTCATTATAATTGGTTTATATTGGTTATGACTTGACTGGATCTCTTTTACCATGAATTGCAATGTTTAGTCAGTCCTTGATCTTTAAAGGTGCTCTACATTTATGTTTTGCGGTCTCAGAAAGGGCTAGCGAGATACCATTCTGTTATATCATGTCATGATTATTTTGAGAAAGTGTTGTCATCCGAGTTTTGTTATTATAGCTCGCTAGCTGATTATGCTATTGATATGAGTAACTGTGAGACCTATGTGTTATTGTGAGTATGGTTAGTTCATAATATTTGCTAAAACTTGAATGCTGGCTTTTCATGTTTACAACAACAAGAGCAAGCAGAGTTTGTAAAAGTTTTTCTTTTTCTCTTTCAGTCTGTCAACTGAATTGCTTGAGGACAAGCAAGGGTTTAAGCTTGGGGGAGTTGATACGTCTCTGTCGTATCTACTTTTCCAAACACTTTTGCCCTTGTTTTGGACTCTAACTTGTATGATTTGAATGGAACTAACCCGGACTGACGTTGTTTTCAGCAGAATTTCCATGATGTTGTTTTACGTGCAGAAAATAAAAGTTCTCGGAATGACCTGAAACTCCACGGAATATCTTAGAATAAATAATAAAAAATCCTCGCAAAAGATGAAGACCAGGGGGCCCACACCCTGTCCATGAGGGTGGGGGGCGCCCCCCCCCTCCTGGCGCGCCCCCCTACCTCGTGGGCCCCCTGGTGGCCCTCCAACGCCAACACCAACTCCATATACTGGCTTTCGGGGAGAAAAAAATCAGAGAGAAGAAATCATCGCGTTTTACGATACGAAGCCGCCGCCAAGCCCTAGTCTCTCTCGGGAGGGCTGATCTAGAGTCTGTTCCGGGCTCCGGAGAGGGGGATTCGTCGCCGTCGTCATCATCAACCATCCTCCATCACCAATTTCATGATGCTCACCACCGTGCGTGAGTAATTCCATCGTAGGCTTGCTGGACAGTGATGGGTTGGATGAGATTTATCATGTAGTCGAGTTAGTTTTGTTAGGGTTTGATCCCTAGTATCCACTATGTTCTGAGATTGATGTTGCTATGACTTTGCTATGCTTAATGCTTGTCACTAGGGCCCGAGTGCCATGATTTCAGATCTGAACCTATTATGTTTTCATGAATATATGTGTGTTCTTGATCCTATCTTGCAAGTCTATAGTCACCTACTATGTGTTATGATCTGGCAACCCCGAAGTGACAATAATCGGGACCACTCCCGGTGATGACCATAGTTTGAGGAGTTCATATATTCACTATGTGCTAATGCTTTGTTCCGGTTCTCTATTAAAAGGAGGCCTTAATATCCCTTAGTTTCCAATAGGACCCCGCTGGCACGGGAGGGTAGGACAAAATATGTCATGCAAGTTCTTTTCCATAAGCATGTATGACTATATACGGAATACATGCCTACATTACATTGATGAATTGGAGCTAGTTCTGTGTCAGCCTATGTTATGACTGTTACATGACGAACCGCATCCGGCATAATTATCCATCACCAATCCGATGCCTACGAGCTTTCCATATAGTGGTTCTCACTTATTTACTTTTCCGTTGCTACTGTTACAATCACTACAAAATACCAAAAACATTACTTTTGCTGTCTTTACTTTTGTTACCGTTACCACCACTATCATATTACTTTGCTACTAAACACTTTGCTGCAGATACTAAGTTTCCAGGTGTGGTTGAATTGAAAACTCATCTGCTAATACTTGAGAATATTCTTTGGCTCCCCTTGTGTCGAATCAATAAATTTTGGTTGAATACTCTACCCTCGAAAACTGTTGTGATCCCCTATACTTGTGGGTTATCAGTTTGTCCAACTTTAGTTGAACCGAGTGTGGCTATGCCCGGTCCTTGAGAAGGTTAAAACAGCACTAAGTTGACGAACTATCGTTGTTGTTATGATGCATAGGTAAGAACGGTTCCTTCTCAGCCCATAGCAGCCACGTAAAACTTGCAACAACAAAGTAGAGGATGTCTAACTTGTTTTTGCAGGGCATGTTGTGATGTGATATGGTCAAGACGTGATGCTATATTTTATTGTATGAGATGATCATGTTTTGTAACCGAGTTATCGGCAACTGGCAGGAGCCATATGGTTGTCGCTTTATTGCATGCAATGCAATTGCCCTGTAATTGCTTTACTTTATCACTAAGCGGTAGCAATAGTCGTAGAAGAAATAGTTGGCGAGACGACAATGATGCTACGATGGAGATCAAGGTGTCGCGCTAGTGACGATGGTGATCATGACGGTGCTTCGGAGATGGAGATCACAAGCACAAGATGATGATGGCCATATCATATCACTTATATTGATTGCATGTGATGTTTATCTTTTATGCATCTTATCTTGCTTTGATTGACGGTAGCATTATAAGATGATCTCTCACTAAATTACAAGATAAAAGTGTTCTCCCTGCGTATGCATTGTTTCCAAAGTTCATCGTGCCCAGACACCACGTGATGATCGGGTGTGATAAGCTCTACGTCCATCTACAACGGGTGCAAGCCAGTTTTGCACACGCAGAATACTCAGGTTAAACTTGACGAGCCTAGCATATGCAGATATGGCCTCGGAACACTGAGAGCGAAAGGTCGAGCGTGAATCATATAGTAGATATGATCAACATAGTGATGTTCACCATTGGAAACTACTCCATTTCACGTGATGATCGGTTATGGTTTAGTTAATTTGGATCACGTGATCACTTAGATGATTAGAGGGATGTCTATCTAAGTGGGAGTTCTTAAGTAATATGATTAATTGAACTTAAATTTATCATGAACATAGTACCTGATAGTATTTTGCTTATCTATGTTTGTTGTAGATAGATGGCTCGTGCTGTTGTTCCGTTGAATTTTAATGCGTTCCTTGAGAAAGCAAAGTTGAAAGATGATGGTAGCAATTACACGGACTGGGTTCGTAACTTGAGGATTATCCTCATTGCTGCACCGAAGAATTATGTCCTGGAAGCACCGCTAGGTGCCAAACCTGCTGCAGGAGCAACACTAGATGTTATGAATGTCTGGTAGAGCAAAGCTGATGACTACTCGATAGTTTAGTGTGCCATGCTTTACGGCTTAGAACCGGGACTTTAACGACGTTTTGAACGTCATGGAGCATATGAGATGTTCTAGGACTTTAAGTTAATATTTCAAGCAAATGCCCGAATTGAGAGATATGAAGTTTCCAATAAGTTCTACAGCTGCAAGATGGAGGAGAATAGTTCTGTCAGTGAGCATATACTCAGAATGTCTGGGTATAACAATCACTTGATTCAACTGGGAGTTAATCTTCCAGATGATAGTGTCATTGACAGAATTCTTCAATCACTGCCACCAAGCTACAAGAGCTTCGTGATGAACTATAATATGCAAGTGATAGATAAGACTATTCCAGAGCTCTTTGCAATGCTAAAGGCTGCGGAGGTAGAAATAAAGAAGTAGCATCAAGTGTTGATGGTCAATAAGACCACCAGTTTCAAGAAAAAGGGCAAAGGGGAAAAGAAGGGGAACTTCAAGAAGAACAACAAACAAGTTGCTGCTCAAGAGAAGAAACCCAAGTCTGGACCAAAGCCTGAGACGGAGTGCTTCTACTGCAAGCAGACTGGTCACTCGAAGCAGAACTGCCCCAAGTATTTGGCGGATAAGAAGATGGCAAGGTGAACAAAGGTATATGTGATATACATGTTATTTATGTGTACCTTACCAGAGCTCACAGTAGCACCTGGGTATTTGATACTGGTTCTGTTGCTAACATTTGCAACTCGAAACAGGGACTACGGATTAAGCGGACATGGGCTAAGGACGAGGTGACGATGCGCGTGAGAAATGGTTCCAAAGTTGATGTGATCGCCGTCGGCACGCTACCTCTACATCTACCTTTGGGATTAGTTTTAGACCTAAATAATTGTTATTTGGTGCCAGCATTGAGCATGAACATTATATCTGGATCTTGTTTGATGTGAGACGGTTATTCATTTAAATCTGAGAATAATGGTTGTTCTATTTATATGAGTAATATCTTTTATGGTCATGCACCCTTAAAGAGTGATCTATTTTTGATGAATCTCGATAGTAGTGATACACATATTCATAATGTTGAAACCAAAAGATGCAGAGTTGATAATGATAGTGCAACTTATTTGTGGCACTGGTGCTTAGGTCATATTGGTGTAAAGCGCATGAAGAAACTCCATACTAATGGACTTTTGGAATCACTCGATTATGAATCACTTGGTACTTGCGAACCATGCCTCATTGGCAAGATGACTAAAACGTCGTTCTCCGAAACTATGGAACGAGCAACTGATTTGTTGGAAATCATATATACTGATGTATGTGGTCCAATGAATATTGAGGCTCGCGGCGGGTATCGTTATTTTCTCACCTTCACAGATGATTTCAGCAGATATGGGTATATCTACTTAATAAAACATAAGTTTGAAACATTTGAAAAGTTCAAAGAATTTCAGAGTGAAGTAGAACATCATCATAACAAGAAAATAAAGTTTCTACGATCTGATCGTGGAGGAGAATATTTGAGTTACGAGTTTGGTTTACATTTGAAGCAATGCGGAATAGTTTCACAACTCACGCCACCCGGAACACCACAGCGTAATGGTGTGTCCGAACGTCGTAATCGTACTTTACTAGATATGGTGCGATCTATGATGTCTCTTAATGATTTACCGCTCTCGTTTTGGGGTTATGCTTTAGAGACGGTCGCATTCACGTTAAATAGGGCACCATCAAAATCCATTGAGACGACGCCTTATGAACTGTGGTTTGGCAAGAAACCAAAGTTGTCATTTCTTAAAGTTTGGGGCTGCGATGCTTATGTGAAAAAGCTTCAACCCGATAAGCTCGAACTCAAATCGGAGAAATGTGTCTTCATAGGATACCCAAAGGAAACTGTTGGGTACACCTTCTATCACAAATCCGAAGGCAAGACATTTGTTGCCAAGAATGGATCCTTTCTAGAGAAGGAGTTTCTCTTGAAAGAAGTGAGTGGGAGGAAAGTAGAACTTGATGAGGTAACTGTACCTGCTCCTTTATTGGAAAATAGTTCATCATAGAAACCGGTTCCTGTGACGACTACACCAATAAGTGAGGAACCTAATGATGTTGATCATGAAACTTCAGATCAAGTTACTATAGAACCTCGTAGGTCAACCAGAGTAATATCCGCACCAGAGTGGTATGGTAATCCTATTTTGGAGGTCATGTTACTTGACCATGGCGAACCTACGAACTATGAGGAAGCGATCATGAGCCCAGATTCTGCAAAATGGCTTGAGGCCATGAAATCTGAGATGGGATCCATATATGAGAACAAAGTGTGGACTTTGGTTGACTTGCCCGATGATCGGCAAGCCATCGAGAATAAATGGATCTTCAAGAATAAGACTGACGCTGATGGTAATATTACTGTCTACAAAGCTCAACTTGTTGCGAAAGGTTTTCGACAAGTTCAAGGGGTTGACTACGATGAGACTTTCTCACCCGTAGCGATGTTTAAGTCTGTCCGGATCATGTTAGCAATTGCCGCATTTTATGATTATGAAATTTGGCAAATGGATGTCAAAACTGCATTCCTGAATGGATTTCTGGAAGAAGAGTTGTATATGATACAACCAGAAGGTTTTGTCGATCCAAAGGATGCTAACAAAGTGTGCAAGCTCTAGCGATCTATTTATGGACTGGTGCAAGCCTCTCGGAGTTGGAATAAACGCTTTGATAGTGTGATCAAAGCATATGGTTTTATACATACTTTTGGAGAAGCTTGTATTTACAAGAAAGTGAGTGGGAGCTCTGTAGCACTTCTAATATTATATGTAGACGACATATTATTGATTAGAAATGATATAGAATTTCTGGATAGCATAAAAGGATACTTGAATAAAAGTTTTTAAATGAAAGACCTCGGTGAAGCTTCTTACATATTGGGCATCAAGATCTATAGAGATAGAACAAGATGCTTAATTGGACTTTCACAAAGTACATACCTTGATAAAGTTTTGAAAAGGTTGAAAATGGATCAAGCAAAGAAAGGGTTCCTGCCTGTAATACAAGGTGTGAAATTGAGTCAGACTCAATGCCCGGCCACTACAGAAGATAGAGAGAAAATGAAAGAAGTTCCCTATGCTTCAGCCATAGGCTCTATCATGTATGCAATGCTGTGTACCAGACCTGATGTGTGCCTTGCTATTAGTTTAGCAGGGAGGTACCAAAGTAATCCAGGAGTGGATCACTAGACAGCGGTCAAGAACATCCTGAAATACCTGAAAAGGACTAAGGATACGTTTCTCATTTATGGAGGTGACAAAGAGCTAGTCGTAAATGGTTACGTCGATGCAAGCTTTGACACTGATCCGGACGATTCTAAATCGCAAACCGGATACGTGTTTATATTGAACAGTGGAGCTGTCAGTTGGTGCAGTTCTAAACTAAGTGTCGTGGAGGGATCTACATGTGAGGCGGAGTACATAGCTACTTCAGAAGCAGCAAATAAAGGAGTCTGGATGAAGGAGTTCATATCCGATCTAGGTGTCATACCTAGTGCACAAGAGAACCAAGCACATCAAGAGACGCTTCAATTCCATCCGGGAGACATAGAGATTTGCAAGATACATACGGATCTGTGCAGACCCGTTGACTAAGCCTCTTCCACGAGCAAAACATGATCAGCACCAAGGCTCCATGGGTGATAGAATCATTGTTGTGTAATCTAGATTATTGACTCTAGTGCAAGTGGGAGACTGAAGGAAATACGCCCTAGAGGCAATAATAAATTTATTATTTATTTCCTCATATCATGATAAATGTTTATTATTCATGCTAGAATTGTATTACCCGAAAACATAATACATGTATGAATACATAGACAAACATAGTGTCACTAGTATGCATCTACTTGACTAGCTCGTGAATCAAAGATGGTTAAGTTTCCTAACCATAGACATGAGTTGTCATTTGATTAATGGGATCACATCATTAGGAGAATGATGTAATTGACTTGACCCATTCTGTTAGCTTAGCACTTGATTGTTTAGTATGTTGCTATTGCTTTCTTCATGACTTATACATGTTCCTATGACTATGAGATTATGTGTAACTCCCGCTTACCGGAGGAACACATTGTGTGCTACCAAACGTCACAACGTAACTGGGTGATTATAAAGGTGCTCTACAGGTGTCTCCAAAGGTACTTGTTGAGTTGACGTATTTTGATATTAGGATTTTTCAGTCCGATTGTCGGAGAGGTATCTCTGGGCCCTCTCGGTAATGCACATCACTATAAGCCTTGCAAGCAATGTAGCTAATGAGTTAGTTACGGGATGATGCACTACGTAACGAGTAAAGAGACTTGCTGGTAACGAGATTGAACTAGGTATTGAGATACCGACGATCGAATCTCGGGCAAGTAACATACTGATGACAAAGGGAACAACGTATGTTGTTATGCGGTTTGACCGATAAAGATCTTCGTAGAATATGTAGGAGCCAATATGAGCATCCAGGTTCCGCTATTGGTTATTGAACGGAGATGTGTCTCGGTCATGTCTACATAGTTCTCGAACCCGTAGGGTCCGCATGCTTAAAGTTTCGATGACGGTTATGAGTTTTGATGTACCGAAGGTTGTTCGAGTCCCGGATGTGATCACGGACATGATGAGGAGTCTCAAAATGGTCGAGACATAAAGATTGATATATTGCACGACTGTATTCGGACACCGGAATAGTTCCGGGGTTTATCGGATATATATCGGAGTACCGGGGGTTACCGGACACATCCCCCCCCCCCCCCGCGGGAAGCTATTGGGCCTTATGGGCCTTAGTGGAAAGGAGAGAGGGAGGCCAGAAGGTGGCGTGCGGCCCCCCTTGCCCCAATACGAATTGGGAAAGGGAAGGGGGCGGCGGCCCCCCTTCTCCTTCCTTCTCTCCACTTCCTCCTTCCCCCTTCTCCTACTTGGAATAGGAAAGGGGGGGGCAAACCTACTTGGAGTAGGATTGCCCCCCCTAGGGCGCGCCTCTCCCCTTGGCCGGCCCTCTCCTTCCCCCTTTATATACGGAGGTGGGGGCACCCCATAGACACAACAATTGATCATTGATCTCTTAGCCGTGTGCGGTGCCCCCCTCCACCATAGTCCTCCTCAATAATATCGTAGCAGTGCTTAGGCAAAGCCCTGCGATGGTAGAACATCATCGTCGTCACCACGCCGTCATGCTGACGGAACTCTCCCTCGACACTCGGCTGGATCGGAGTTCGAGGGACGTCATCGAGCTGAACATGTGCAAGAACTCGGAGGTACCATTGTCAGTGTCAAAACCGGCGGATCTCGGGTAGGGGGTCCCGAACTGTGCGTCTAGGCAGATGGTAACAGTAGACAAGGGACACGATGTTTTTACCCAGGTTCAGGCCCTCTCGATGGAGGTAAATCCCTACTCCTGCTTGATTGATATTGATGATATGGGTAGTACAAGAGTGGATCTACCACGAGATCAAGGAGGCTAAACCCTAGAAGCTAGCCTATGGTATGATTATTGTTCTGTCCTATGGACTAAAACCCTCTGGTTTATATAGACACCGGAGAGGGTTAGGGTTACACAGAGTCGGTTACAATGGTAGGAGATCTACATATCCGTATCGCCAAGCTTGCCTTCCACGCCAAGGAAAGTCCCATCCGGACACAGGACGAAGTCTTCAATCTTGTATCTTCATAGTCTTGGAGTCCGGCCGATGATGATAGTTCGGCTATCCGGACACCCCCTAGTTCGGGACTCCCTCAGTAGCCCCTGAACCAGGCTTCAATGACGACGAGTCCGGCGCGCATATTGTCTTCGGCATTGCAAGGCGGGTTCCTCCTCCGAATAATTCAGAGAAGATTGCGAACACCAGGATAGTGTCCGGCTCTGTAAAATAAATTCCACATACCACCGTAGAGAGAATAATATTTACACAAGTTCAATCTGCTGACGTATTTTGTGGCGTGACATCACACCATAACCAAGCCTTTACTCGAATCGTTTTTATTATACCACCTCAGCGCATTTAGCGAAGCGGTTTCCTTGGCACGTCTTGTCGAAGCAGAGATCGTGTTCCCCTTATTTCGGGATTCCCATCAATACGGACGTGGGTAACCCAACCGCGCCCGTTGCCATGCCCCCTCCATCGAAGGCGAGTTCCAAACGGTCACAAGGACGGCTCTTGGTATTCTCCCCCTTTATAATGAGACCAAGGCCCGTTCCTTTTCTTCAATCCTCAATCGAATCCACCCCTCGCCCCGAGTTCCAACACCCAGGGTTCCAGATTTGGGCACTTCGGACCTTCGACAATGTCCGGCTCCGACCTACAAGGCCGGTGGATACCCTCCTCCGTCATGGAAGAGGACGTGCTAAAGCTGAGAGACGCCAGGTACTTAACCTACGAGATTTCGCATAGGTTGCCTGCCCAGGGGCAAGTCATTCCTACTCCCGAGCCCGGCGAGAGTGTCGTGCTCGTGTCCCACCTCCGTCGGGGTTTAGGCTTCCCGATGGATCCCTTCGTGAGGGGGCTCTTTTTTTACTATGGGTTGGAATTCCACGACTTGGCTCCGGAGTCCATCCTCCACATCTCATCATTTATTGTCGTCTGCGAAGCCTTCCTCCGCACTACCCCTCACTTCGGTTTGTGGCTCAAAACCTTCAACGTGGAGCCGAAGATGATTGAGGGGCGTCAGGCAGAGTGCGGCGGGGCGGTTATAAGAAAGAGGGCCGATGCTCCATGGCCCGAGGGCTCTTTTCAGGAGGAGCTCGGCTTGTGGCAACAGGAGTGGTTCTACATCACCGCTCCCAGGGGCAGCAGGCAGAGGCCGCCGCCCGTCTTTCGCTCGGGCCCTCCACAACGGCTGACGTCATGGGTCAACAAAGGGCTTGACTGGGGGCCGTCCAAGGATGTACCCCTATTGTAGGGCCGGATTCGGGACCTCCAACAGAGGGAGATCAATCTGGTCGTAGTGACGCAGGTTATGCTGATTCGGCGCCTTCTGCCCTGCAAACGTCGCCCCCTCCGCCTGTGGGAATTCAATCCGGAGGGACCACGAGCTCTTCAACACTTCATGGGTACGACACCCATGGAGATGTACAAACTGTTCTTCGGATCACAAGAGATGTGTCCGGACTTGACCGAGGACGCTGGCTTAAGCTGCAATCGCCCGGATACTCAAGTAAGTAGCCCTGTGTCCGGACATATAGTCCATTTATTTATCATGGATTTGCCTTTTAACTAGCTATCCCTTGGATAGGAGTGGATAGCACAAGCAAAACTGATACGGTGTCCGGCCCCCCTCCCTGAGACCACGCCGGATCCCATGTTAATCAAAATGTTGGAGGTAGCGCCTTCGGAGGAGGGCGAAGGGGGGAACAGGGGAACTACCACCTCTGCTAAGGAGGCTCTCGGCAATGGGGAATCAAGAATCCCTCCCTCCAGGGGGAGAAGAGGACCGCTTTCAAAGACCCGGAGGCCAAGGCCTCAAAGCGGGGAAAGAAATCTGCACCGGAAGGTCCTGTGCCGGGAGGAGTCCCGGCCGCACAGTCTCCCCAAAGGAATCAGCCCTCCAGCAAGCCGTAAGTAGAAAAAAGGGGAGTTTTGTAATAAGGGACATCCCTATTTTATTTCTAAGGATAACCGAAGTTTTTATCTTGTAGTTCGGATCTCTGCCCTTCTCAGCAGAGCTCATCCTCGGGGGACCTTCGTCCGGAGATGATGGAGAGCGAAACGCCTCCATCTACCTCCCCGTCAGGCGGGGCGGACGACCCTGAGGTGTCGTCACGGAGGGTTTCCCCGAGTCCGGCGGGGCCGGGGAGTTCGGCACCCACTGGAGTACGGCCGGTGGAGCTGCAGGATCTACTCGAGAGGGCGTCTATCTCAGAAGATCACCGCACATTAATGAGTACGGTGATTGAAAGGATCTTATCCGCCGAGAGCGGGTTGCATGAGGCCGTCGGAAGTTTACTAACGGGGTTTGAGGTACGCAAAAAATGACATATCTTTTGACAGTTTTGCACATAGAGTGCGCCCTGTATAGATAGTAGCCCCTGAGACTCGGTATGTTGTCGAAAGCGACAGCGTGCCGAGGATCATAATCTCAGTTTATAAAATGTCGCCTTTCTTATGCAGGTGGCAGAACGTTCGGTGGCCAGCCGGACTGATAGAGTTGCCAAGCTGAAGCGACAACTCGACGTTGCGGATGCGGACATCGCGCTGGTCAATAAACGACTTGACGAGTCACAAGGTAGGTGGTTTCTCCGTGGTCACCTGGTAAGGGAGCTGATGCCCACTCCTTACAACATGTATGCTTAATGCATATGGTGCCGCTGTTGTGGAAGACCTTCGGGCAGAGCTTGCTCGAGCCAAGAAGCAAGCCAGAAAAAGTGATGTGGCTGCCTCGAAGGCAGCGGAGGAGCTAAAAGCCGAAAAGGCTGCTCACTGCCGAAGCAGGGAGGAGATGGCCGGAATGGCCGTGAAACTAAAAGATGCTACCGACCGCTATGAGGTTCTTGAAAGAGAATGCCAAGCATAGCAAGAGGACCTGAAGAAGGCCACTGCCGAAGCCAAGGATGCCCGTTCTGCATTGCGAGCTATAAAGGAGGAACTGCGTCAGGCCGGAGACATTGCGGCTGGAAAGCCCTTTCTGCTGCGTAGGAAGTTCATGGATCCGAAGTATGCTCAGTTGGACCAGTTGTGGGGTGCGGAGGATCCTTATCTGAATTTGGCAGCGAGTGCGGCGGACGCAGTCGTGCACTTCCGAAGCCAGAAGGATCACGAAATGGAAGAGCTTTTTTGGTCTCAATTCCATAGTCCGGAGCGTCCACTTCCGTTGACCGATCGGTTGGCTGAGTGGGCTGAGCTGAATAGATTGTCCGGATTTGCCATGACGGATGTGGTGGATCATCTGTGGCCGGAAAGGCCCAAGCCGAAGAGTTATTTTGGCTTATTGCAGCAATTCCTTGGGGCGGTGCCGCATATCAAGGCGATGAAGCGTTCGGCATGCATAGAGGGTGCATGGATTGTTGGGGAACGTAGTAATTTCAAAAATTTCCTACGCACACGCAAGATCATGGTGATGGTATAGCAACGAGAGGGGAGAGTGTTCGTCCACATACCCTCGTAGACCGTAAGCGGAAGCGTTAGCAGAACGCGGTTGATGTAGTCGTACGTCTTCACGGCCCGACCGATCAAGCACCGAAACTACGGCACCTCCGAGTTCTAGCACATGTTCATCTCGATGATGTCCCTCGAACTCCGATCCAGCCGAGTGTCGAGGGAGAGTTCCTGTCAGCACGATGGCGTGGTGACGATCTCTATGTTCTACCGTCGCAGGGCTTCGCCTAAGCACTGCTACGATAATATCGAGGTGGACTACGGTGGAGGGGGGCACCGCACACGGCTAAGAGATCCAAGGGATCAATTGTTGTGTCTTTGGTGCTAGCCCTGCCCCTCTATTTATATGTTGAGCCCCGGGGTCGAAACTTGGAGCAAAAGCCTCCTCAAAGTCGGTTTTGCCCGAAAGGCAAGAGTCCTACACGGACTCCAGGACCAAACGCCACAATCCTTGGCGTCTAGCCCAGACGCCATGGGCCTCAATATGGGCAGGGTCTCCGGCGTTTGGCCCCCTGGCCTCCGCAAAACTCCTTTTGCACCGACCTAAAGCCTCATGGGCTTGACCCCTTGGCCTAACCATATCATCCAATATATGAATCTTCACGTCTCAACCATTTCGAGACTCCTCGTCATGTCCCCGATCTCATCCGGGACTCCGAACTCCTTCGGTACATCAAAACATGTAAACTCATAATATAACTGTCATCGAAACCTTAAGCGTGCGGACCCTACGGGTTCGAGAACTATGTAGACATGACCAAGACACGTTTTCGGTCAATAACCAATAGCGGGACCTGGATGCCCATATTGGCTCCCACATATTCTACAAAGATCTTTATCGGTCAAACCGCATAACAACATACGTCGTTCCCTTTGTCATCGGTATGTTACTTACCCGAGATTCGATCGTCGGTATCCAATACCTAGTTCAATCTCGTTATCGGCAAGTCTCTTTACTCGTTATGTAATGCATCATTCCGTAACTAACTCATTAGCTACATTGCTTGCAAGGCTTATAGTGATGTGCATTACCGAGAGGGCCCAGAGATACCTCTCCAACAATCGGAGTGACAAAACCTAATCTCGAAATACGCCAACTCAACATGTACCTTCGGAGACACTTGTAGTACTCCTTTATAATCACCCAGTTATGTTGTGACGTTTGGTAGTACCCAAAGTGTTCCTCCAGTAAACGGGAGTTGCATAATCTCATAGTTACAGGAACATGTATAAGTCATGAAGAAAGCAATAGCAACATACTAAACGATCAAGTGCTAAGCTAACGGAATGGGTCAAGTCAATCACATCATTCTCCTAATGATGTGATCCCTTTAATCAAATGACAACTCTTTTGTCCATGGCTAGGAAACATAACCATCTCCGATAAACGAGCTAGTCAAGTAGAGGCATACTAGTGACACTATGTTTGTCTACGTATTCACACATGTATTATGTTTCCGGTTAATACAATTCTAGCATGAATAATAAACATTTATCATGAAATAAGGAAATAAATAATAACTTTATTATTGCCTCTAGGGCATATTTCCTTCAGTCTCCCACTTGCACTAGAGTCAATAATCTAGTTCACATCGCCATGTGATTTAACACCAATATTCATATCTGTATATGATTAACACCCATAGTTCACATCATCATGTGACCAACACCCAAAGGGTTTACTAGAGTCAATAATCTAGTTCACATCGCTATGTGATTAACACCCAAAGAGTACTAAGGTGTGATCATGTTTTGCTCGTGAGAGAAGCTTAGTCAACGGGTCTGTCACATTCAGAGCCGTATGTATTTTGCAAATATTCTATGTCCACAATGCTCTGCACGGAGCTACTCTAGCTAATTGCTCCCACTTTCAATATGTATCCAGATTGAGACTTAGAGTCATCTGGGTTGGTGTAAAAGCTTGCATCGTTGTAACTTTTTACGACGAGCTCTTTTATCACCACCATAATCGAGAAACATCTCCTTAGTTCTCACTAAGGATATTCTTGACCGCTGTCCAGTGATCTACTCTTAGATCAAAATTGTATTCCTTTGTCAAACTCAGAGCAAGGTATACAATAGGTCTGGTTCACAGCATAGCATACTTTATAGAACATATGACTAAGGCATAGGGAATGACTTTCATTCTCTTTTCTATTTTCTGCCGTGGTCGGGATTTGAGTCTTACTCAATTTCACACCTTTGCAACACAGGCAAGAACTCTTTCTTTGACTGTTCCATCTTGAACTATTTCAAAATCTTGCCAAGGTATGTACTCATTGAAAATCTTATCAAGCGTCTTGATCTATCTCAATAGATCTTGATGCTCAATATGTAAGTAGCTTTTACTGCGGTCTTTCTTTTAAAGAACTCCTTTAAAACACTCCTTTATGCTTTGTAGAATAATTCTACATTATTTCCGATCAACAATATGTCATTCACATATACTTATCAGAAATGTTGTAGTGCTCCCACTCACTTTCTTGTAAATACAGGCCTTTCCAAAAGTCTGTATAAAACCATATGCTTTGATCAACTCATCAAAGCGTATATTCCAACTCCGAGATGCTTGCACCAGTCTATTGATGGATTGCTGGAGCTTGCACACTTTGTTAGCATCTTTAGGATTGTCAAAAACTTTCTGGTTGCATCATATACAACTCTTCTTTAATAAATCCATTAAGGGATGCAGTTTTGACATCCATTTGCCAGATTTCATAAAATCTTGCAATTGCTAACATGATTCAGACAGACTTAAGCTTTGATACAAGTGAGAAAATCTCATCGTATTCAACCCCTTGAACTTGTTGAAAACCTTTTGCAACAAGTCGAGCTTAGTGGATAGTAACACTACCATCAGTGTCCGTCTTCCTCTTGAAGATCCATTTATTTAACATGGCTTGCTGATCATCGAGCAAGTCAATCAAAGTCCATACTTTGTTCTCATACATGGATCATATCTCAGATTTTATGGCCTCAAGCCATTTCGCGGAATCTGAGCTCATCATCGCTTCCTCATAGTTCGTAGGTTCATCATGGTCTAGTAACATGACTTCCAGAATAGGATTACCGTACCACTCTGGTGCGGATCATACTCTGGAAGACCTACGAGGTTTTGTAGTAACTTGATCTGAAGTTTCATGATCATCATCATTAGCTTCCTCACTAATTGGTGTAGGAATCACTAGAACTGATTTTTGTGATGAACTACTTTCCAATTCGGGAGAAGGTACAAATTACCTTATCAAGCTCTACTTTCCTCCCACTCACTTCTTTCGAGAGAAACTCCTTCTCTAGAAAGGATCCATTTTTAGCAATGAATGTTTTGCCTTCGGATCTGTGATAGAAGGATTACCCAACAGTTTCCTTTGGGTATTCTATGAAGACGCACTTCTTCGATTTGGTTTCGATCTTATCAGGTTGAATTTTTTTTTCACATAAGCATCGTAGCCCCAAACTTTAAGAAACGACAACTTTGGTTTCTTGCTAAACCACAGTTCATATAGTGTCGTCTCAATGGATTTAGATGGTGCCCTATTTAACGTGAATGCAGCTGTCTCTAATGCATGATCCCAAAATGATATTGGTAAATCGGTAACAAACATCATAGATTGTACTATATCCAATAAAGTACGGTTATGACGTTCGGACACACCATTATGATGTGGTGTTCCAGGTGGCATGAATTTGTGAAACTATTCCACATTGTTTTAATTGAAGACAAAACTCGTAACTCAAATATTTGTCTCCGCGATCAAATCACAGAAACTTCATTTTCTTGTTACGATGATTCTCCACTTCACTCTGAAATTCTTTGAACCTTTCAACTATTTCAGACTTATGTTTCATCAAGTAGATATACCCATATCTGCTCAAATCATCTGTGAAGGTCGGAAAATAACGATATACGCCGCGAGCCTCTACACTCATCGGATTGCATACATCGGTATGTATTATTTCCAATAAGTCAATAGCTCGTTCCATTGTTCCGGAGAACGGAGTTTTAGTCATCTTGCCCAAAAGGCACGGTTCGCAAGCATCAAATGATTCATAACCAAGTGATTCCGAAAATCCATCTTTATGGAGTTTCTTCATGCGCTTTACACCGATATGACTCAAAATGGCAGTGCCACAAATAAGTTGCACTATCATTATTAACTTTGCATCTTTTGGCATCAATATTATGAATATGTGTATCACTACGATCGAGATCCAACAAACTATTTTCATTGGGTGTATGACCATCAATGGTTTTATTCATTTAAACAGAACAACAATTATTCTCTGACTTTAAATGAATAACCGTATCACAATAAACATGATCAAATCATATTCATGCTCAACGCAAACGCCAAATAACATTTATTTAGGTTTAACACTAATCCTGAAAGTATAGGGAGTGTGCGATGATGATCATATCAATCTTGGAACTATTTCCAACACTCATCGTCACTTCCCCTTCAACTAGTCTCTGTTTATTCTGTAACTCCTGTTTCGAGTTACTAATCTTAGCAACTGAACAAGTATCAAATACTCAGGGGCTACTATAAACACTAGTAAGGCACACATCAATAACCTGTATATCAAATATACCCTTGTTCACTTTGCCATCCTCCTTATCCACCAAATATTCAGGGCATTTCCGCTTCCAGTGACCATTTCCTTTGCAGTAGAAGCACTTAGTCTCAGGCTTAGGACCAGACTTGGGTTTCTTCACTTGAGCAGCAACGTGCTTGCCGTTCTTCTTGAAGTTCCCCTTCTTTTCCCTTTGCCTTTTTCTTGAAACTAGTGATCTTGTTAACCATCAACACTTGATGCTCTTTTCTTGATTTCTAACTTCGCCGATCTCAACATCGCGAAGAGCTCAGGAATAACTTTCGTCATCCCTTGCATATTATAGTTCATCACGAAGTTCTAGTAACTTAGTGATGGTGACTAGAGAATTCTGTCAATCACTATCTTATCTGGAAGATTAACTCCCACTTGATTCAAGCGATTGAAGTACCCAGACAATCTGAGCACATGCTCACTAGTTGAGCGATTCTCCTCCATCTTTTAGCTATAGAACTTGTTGGAGACTTCATATCTCTCAACTCGGGTATTTGCTGGAAATATTAACTTCAACTCCTGGAACATCTCATATGGTCCATGACGTTCAAAACGTCTTTGAAGTCCCGATTCTAAGCCGTTTAAGCATGGTGCACTAAACTATCAAGTAGTCATCCTTTTGAGCTAGCCAAACGTTCATAACGTCTGCATCTGCTCCTGCAATAGGTCTGTCACCTAGCGGTGCATTAAGGACATAATTTTTCTGTGCAGCAATGAGGATAAACCTCAGATCACGGATCCAATCCGCATCATTGCTACTAACATTTTTCAACACAATTTTCTCTAGGAACATATCAAAATAAACATATGAAAGCAACAATGCAAGCTATTGATCTACAACATAATTTGCAAAATACTACCATGACTAAGTTCATGATAAATTTAAGTTCAATTAATCATATTACTTAAGAACTCCCACTTAGACATACATCTCTCTAGTCATCTAAGTGATCACGTGATCCAAATCAACTAAACCATGTCAAATCATCACGTGAGATGGAGTAGTTTCAATGGTGAACATCACTATGTTGATCATATCTACTATATGATTCACGTTCGACCTTTCGATCTCCGTGTGCCGAGGCCATATCTGTATATGCTAGGCTCGTCAAGTATAACCTGAGTATTCCGCGTGTGCAACTATTTTGCATCCGTTGTATTTGAACGTAGAGCCTATCACACCCGATCATCACGTGGTGTCTCAGCACGAAGAACTTTCACAACGGTGCATACTCAGGGAGAACACTTCTTGATAATTAGTGAGAGATCATCTTAAAATGCTACCGTCAATCAAAGCAAGATAAGATGCATAAAGGATAAACATCACATGCAATCAATATAAGTGATATGATATGGCCATCATCATCTTGTGCTTGTGATCTCCATCTTCGGAGCACCGTCATGATCACCATCGTCACCGGCGCGACACCTTGATCTCCATCGTAGCATCATTATCGTTACGCCATCTATTGCTTCTACGACTATCGCTACCGCTTAGTGATAAAGTAAAGCAATTACAGGGCGTTTGCATTTCATACAATAAAGCGACAACCATATGGCTCCAGCCAGTTGGCGATAACTTCGGTTACAAAACATGATCATCTCATACAATAAAATATAGCATCACGTCTTGACCATATCACATCACAACATGCCCTGCAAAAACAAGTTAGACGTCCTCTACTTTGTTGTTGCAAATTTTTACGTGGCTGCTACGGGCTTAGCAAGAACCGTTCTTACCTACGCATCAAAAACCACAATGATAGTTCGTCAAGTTGGTGCTGTTTTAACCTTCGCAAGGACCGGGCGTAGCCACACTCGGTTCAACTAAAGTTGGAGAAACAGACACCCGCTAGTCACCTGTGTGCAAAGCACGGCGGTAAAACCAGTCTCGCGTAAGCGTACGCGTAATGTCGGTCCTAGCCGCTTCATCCAACAATACCGCTGAACCAAAGTATGACATGCTGGTAAGCAGTATGACTTGTATCGCCCACAACTCACTTGTGTTCTACTCGTGCATATAACATCAACGCATAAAACCTAGGCTCCGATGCCACTGTTGGGGAACGTAGTAATTTCAAAAATTTCCTACGCACACGCAAGATCATGGTGATGGTATAGCAACGAGAGGGGAGAGTGTTCGTCCACGTACCCTCGTAGACCATAAGCGGAAGCGTTAGCACAACGCGGTTGATGTAGTCGTACGTCTTCACGGCCCGACCGATCAAGCACCGAAACTACGGCACCTCCGAGTTCTAGCACACGTTCAGCTCAATGATGTCCCTCGAACTCCGATCCAGCCGAGTGTCGAGGGAGAGTTCCTGTCAGCACGACGGCGTGGTGACGATCTTGATGTTCTACCGTCGCAGGGCTTCGCCTAAGCACCGCTACGATAATATCGAGGTGGACTATGGTGGAGGGGGGCACCGCACACGGCTAAGAGATCCAAGGGATCAATTGTTGTGTCTTTGGTGCTAGCCCTGCCCCTCTATTTATATGTTGAGCCCCGGGGTCGAAACTTGGAGCAAAAGCCTCCTCAAAGTCGGTTTTGCCCGAAAGGCAAGAGTCCTACACGGACTCCAGGACCAAACGCCACAATCCTTGGCGTCTGGCCCAGACGCCACAATCCTTGGCGTCTGGCCCAGACGCCATGGGCCTCGGCGTCTGGCCCAGGGCCAGACGCCAGGGTCTCCGGTGTTTGGCCCCCTGGCCTCCGCAAAACTCCTTTTGCACTGACCTAAAGCCTTATGGGCTTGACCCCTTGGCCTAACCATATCATCCAATATATGAATCTTCACGTCTCGACCATTTCGAGACTCCTCGTCATGTCCCCGATCTCATCCGGGACTCCGAACTCCTTCGGTACATCAAAACATGTAAACTCATAATATAACTGTCATCAAAACCTTAAGCGTGCGGACCCTACGGGTTCGAGAACTATGTAGACATGACCGAGACACGTTTCCGGTCAATAACCAATAGCGGGACCTGGATGCCCATATTGGCTCCCACATATTCTACGAAGATCTTTATCGGTCAAACCGCATAACAACATACGTCGTTCCCTTTGTCATCGGTATGTTACTTACCCGAGATTCGATCGTCGGTATCCAATACCTAGTTCAATCTCGTTACCGGCAAGTCTCTTTACTCGTTACGTAATGCATCATTCCGTAACTAACTCATTAGCTACATTGCTTGCAAGGCTTATAGTGATGTGCATTACCGAGAGGGCCCAGAGATACCTCTCCGACAATCGGAGTGACAAAACCTAATCTCGAAATACGCCCACTCAACATGTACCTTCAGAGACACCTGTAGTACTCCTTTATAATCACCCAGTTACGTTGTGACGTTTGGTAGTACCCAAAGTGTTCCTCCGGTAAACGGGAGTTGCATAATCTCATAGTTACAGGAACATGTATAAGTCATGAAGAAAGCAATAGCAACATACTAAACGATCAAGTGCTAAGCTAACGGAATGGGTCAAGTCAATCACATCATTCTCCTAATGATGTGATCCCGTTAATCAAATGACAACTCTTTTGTCCATGGCTAGGAAACATAACCATCTCTGATAAACGAGCTAGTCAAGTAGAGGCATACTAGTGACACTATGTTTGTCTATGTATTCACACATGTATTATGTTTCCGGTTAATACAATTCTAGCATGAATAATAAACATTTATCATGAAATAAGGAAATAAATAATAACTTTATTATTGCCTCTAGGGCATATTTCCTTCATGGATGGCTCTCGCCCGTGTTAAGACATACTGGGCGGAGATGGATGCCACCGATGTTGCATCCCGGGGTTCGGATAAAAGCCGATTAGCCGCCGAGCACTATTTTGAGGAAGTCCTGCAGGGCGCTCGTTTAATAGAGTCGCAGTGCTCGAAAGATTTTATGTTCAAATGACATGTATGATTTGTGAAACCATATTTATAATGTAACGGCTTTTTATACTTGTGCATTCAAGTATTGAAATATCTCCTGTGCGGCCGATAATGTATATGTATAACCTGAAAGATGGCAGTCTTTGGCTTCAGCCCCCACGCACATGGTGCGGGGGTGTTTGCAAAAAAGTGCATTTTCACACTTAATCCAACGTCTTGGTCCTTTGAAGGAGGTGATAGCATAGCAAACTAGGCAACCGGACTATAATGCTTTATCACTTTCACTTAGCCATAGGAGCTCGATGGTGGGGCTACTATATAGCCCCTAGAGGCACCGCGTTCTCCGAACTCGGGGCGCGTGTGTGCCTGGCCGGGAAGCGGTCCTTCGTCAAAGCGGAAGAATTCTAAACATTCTAGTAGTCAATCGAGTGGTTGACCAGTCTCTCGCTATATCATGACAGTCAGTTTTCGGCTTTCTCTACTGAGGTGCTCGCCCGGCTGAACCGGGGCACAATCGCAGTAGTTTTCCTGGTGCCGCGTTAGCCGATGGAGCGGAACGTAAGGCAGCAAAACACAGGAGCCGGGCAAACCCAACATTTGACCAAAGACATGATTCGCAGCTGATGCATATAAGGCCTAACTCGAGACGCCGAACACTCCCTGAGGTATTCGGTCTTTATGATAACGGGAAGAACAATGCCCTAAGCCCCTAGTGTCCAGGTACAGGCAAGAACTTATGATGCGGCTGATGCCAAAACGCCAGCCTCCTCCTTGGTTATGGTAGGAAACCGGGGGATATGTATCAACAAGAGACAGTAAGAAAGGTTTACGCAGGGTCTTAATCTGAAAAGAATCCTTGCAACGGGTCCCTGCTACACGTCTGCGCCTGTGTCTCTGTTGTGCTGTATCCTGGATGGGTGTAGCACGTGGTTCATCTGTAAAAGAGAAGAACTTAGTTTGGAAAAAATATCGTGCAAAAAATGTATTTAAAACATAGTATGATTTGGAAGATGAATAAAGTTGAGATTTATTGGCTCTCATTGTTCATACATGCAGCCCCTTGTAAAGAGGTATGCGGCTGGGAAGCCCCTTGTTTATTTATACCGGACTCGCCTAACCGTGTCCGAGGTCTGAATGACCTGTTTTTAGGGGCTTTGATCAGCAAGGTCGTATTAGTGTGTGGCTGTCAAAGCAGCCTCACGTTTTTCCGTGGTCGAGGAACACTCGGAGTTACCTTTTAATGAGATTATGTCGCGTGGACCAGGCATTTTAAGTGTATGAGACGCGTAATGCGGTATTGCGTTAAAGCGGGCGAAAGCTTCGCGTCCCAGTAGTGCTTGATGGCTACTTTTGAATGGGGCGATATGGAAGATTAGCTTTTCGCGCCGGAAGTTGTCGGATGAACCGAACACAACCTTAGTAGTACAGAGCCTGTACAATTGGCATAAAGGCCTGGCGTCACTCCTTTGAAGGAAGTGCTGCTATGGCGAATTTTGGTAGGGTCTATCCCCATTCTGCGGATGGTGTCCTGGTATAGCAGGTTTATATCACTGCCGCCATCCATTAGGACTTGTGTGAATTGTAGTCTGTTGATTATGGGATCCAATATCAAAGCAGTCCCTCCTGCGTTTCGAATACTTCTGGAGTAATCCTGATGGTCGAAAGTAATTGGTTTTGACATCCAATTTCGGGACTCCGCTGGGGTGGACCGTGCGGCGCGTGCTTTAGCAGGTGCCGCACTATTTTTCCTTGTTATCACATGAAGTGAGTTCACTGTTTTGACTTCTAGTGGGAAAGTCTTCTGTTTTCCGGCGTGCTGCTTGTGGGGTTCGTCATCGTATTCGCTTGGTGTGTCGAGCCCCTTGTGTTCGGCGTTAAGTCGGCCGGAATGCTTGAAGACCCAACAATCTCTATGGGTATGGTTTGCAGGCTTCCCGGGGGTACTGTGGATTTGACATATCCTATCCAAGATTTTGTTTAGGTTGGATAGCTCGTCACTGTTGTCCTTAAGAGGCAATGTTTTGTTATTCGGCCGAGAGCTTTTGAACCCGGCGTTGACCGCCGTGCTATTTGGGCCATTTTCCTTATTCTGGCGCTGATCTTTTCTGCGCCGTGATTTCCCATTTCAATCCCTGACTTCGGATGTACTCGGGTCGCTGGTGCTGCATCTTGCCAGCGAGCTATCTTCCCACGCGCAAAAGCGGGTCATGAGGCTTGTTAGCGCGGCCACTGTTCTTGGTTTTTCCTGGCCGAGGTGTCTGGCGAGCCATTCGTCTTGGACGTTATGTTTAAAGGCTGCTAAGGCTTCGGCGTCCGGACAGTCGACTATTTGGTTCTTTTTGGTGAGGAACCTGTTCCAGAATTTGCGTGCTGACTCTCCGGGCTGTTGAGTTATGTGACTTAAATCGTCTGCATCCGGAGGGCGGACATAGGTTCCCTGAAAATTTGCTCGAAACGCATACTCGAGCTCTTCCCAACTTCCGATGGTATTTTCTGGGAGGCTTTTGAGCCAATGCCGAGCTGGCCCTTTGAGCTTGAGGGGTAGGTATTTTATGGCGTGGAGATCGTCTCCTCTAGCCATATGTATGTGTAGGATATAATCCTCAATCCAGACTCCGGGGTCTGTTGTTCCGTCGTATGCCTCTATGTTTACGGGTTTGAATCCCGCTGGAAATTGATGATCGAGTACCTCATCGGTGAAACATAGTGGGTGTCGGCGTGTTGTGTTGCTTCCTGGAGCCTTCTTTTTTGGCCCATAGATGGACCTGACCGGGCCATCCTTTTTGCGAGGATCCTTATGTGGATCGTGTGCCGGCTTGTATGTGGCGCCGCTTGCCGCTCTTAGCCTGTCATCTGGGCGTCTATCCAGCCAAGCGGCCTCTTTGTTTTTTGACTGTGGGGGCTCTACGGCCTCCTCGTCAAATTCGGGAAACAGCTTGCGCTTCGGGTAGCTCTTTGCTTGGTGACTATCGCCGTATTTATCTGTGGTTTTGAGTACTTTGCTCCATCTCATTCTGAGTACGTCTTCCGCTGTTTTGAGCTTCCGCTTCTGCTTCTTCAAACTTCTTGCAGTGGCGACGAGCCTTTTGTGAAGGTTCTTATGCTCCGCTGATGTGTCCGGCGTGAGATTGTCTGGACTGTTGTTTTCGTCGGGGATGCATTGCTCGTCCAATTCATCATGTTCGGATGGTTGCTTGGTGGCATGTTCGTCGTCCACTGGTTCGCCCTGCTCTACGGCTGGGTCAGTATGGGTGCTGTTGTTATCGAGGCAGGACTTCGGGCGGCGCTTGCGTCGCCGTTTTGGTTGTTTTTCGAGGGAATTATCCTTCGCCGCGTCCCGTTGTTCCTCGTTATCGCTTCCTTTTGGTGTATCCACGATGTATACGTCGTGAATTGAGGTGGCTTTCCAGTGCCCAATAGGCGCTGGTTCTTGGTCGTCTCCGGCATCGTCGTCCATACCGTCGATGTCTTCCGAGTCAAAGTCTAGCACGTCGGTTAGGTCGTCGACAGTGGCTACGAAGTGGGTGGTGGGTGGGCTTTGAATTTCTTCGTCGTCTACATCCCAACCGTCCTGACCGTGATCCGGCCAGGGCTCTCCAGATAACGAGAGATACTTTAGCGAGTTCAGGATGTCGCCAAAAGGTGAGTGCTGAAAGATGTCCGCATCGGTGAACTCCATGATCGGCGCCCAACCGGATTCGATTGGCAGGGGCGCGAGAGGTTCGGAGTCCAGCGAGGAGTCCGGCACCTCGGAGTCACGAGCTTCACAAGGGACAAGGTCGGTATTCGGCTCCACCGCCGTAGAGGTAGCAGCCCCCGAGGTGGTGCCTAGCCACCCGTCCTCGATCTGCGCAGCCGGCTCCGAATTAAGGGTCGGAGCGGACTCGTGTGCAGCATCCAGGGCACTGTCTGGCAGCAGGGCTAAATCATGCCCATCGCGACAGTGCGGCGCGCTCGGCTGTGGCTCGAATCCATCGAAGATCAAGTCTCCGCGGATGTTAGCCGTGAAGTTCAGACTTCCAAATCTGACCTGACGGCCAGGGGCGTAGCTTTCGATCTGCTCCAGATGGCCAAGTGAATTGGCCCGCAGTGCAAAGCCGCCGAATACGAAGATCTGTCCGGGGAGAAAAGTCTCACCCTGGACTGTGTCGTTGTTGTTGATCGAAGGAGTCATCGAGCCTATCGGTGACGACACAGCGGAACTCTCAATGAAAGCACCAATGTCGGTGTCAAAACCGGCGGATCTCGGGTAGGGGGTCCCGAACTGTGCGTCTAGGCGGATGGTAACAGGAGACAAGGGACACAATGTTTTTACCCAGGTTCGGTCCCTCTCGATGGAGGTAAAACCCTACTCCTGCTTGATTGATATTGATGATATGGGTAGTACAAGAGTGGATCTACCACGAGATCAAGGAGGCTAAACCCTAGAAGCTAGCCTATGGTATGATTGTTGTTCTGTCCTATTGCTTAAAACCCTCCGGTTTATATAGACACCGGAGAGGGCTAGGGTTACACAGAGTCGGTTACAATGGTAGGAGATCTACATATCCGTATCGCCAAGCTTGCCTTCCACGCCAAGGAAAGTCCCATCCGGACACGGGATGAAGTCTTCAATCTTGTATCTTCATAGTCTTGGAGTCCGGCCGATGATGATAGTTCGGCTATCCGGACACCCCCTAGTCCGGGACTCCCTCAACCGTGCTTTCGGTGCTTGATCGGTCGGGCCGTGAAGACGTACGACTACATCAACCACGATGTGCTAACGCTTCCACTTACGGTCTATGAGGGTACATAGATAACACTCTCCCCTCTCGTTGCTATACATCACCATGATCTTGCGTGTGCGTAGGATTTTTTTTAAATTACTACGTTCCCCAACAGTCCATCCCCGAGGGATCTAGAGGAGCGACCGTTTGTGAGTCCATGTGCCAGATGCGAGGCGCTAGATTGGATTGCTCGGATGTGAGGAGCGGCCGAATCGAGCGAGTAGCAGGAGCAAACCCTATCACGGCGGCCGACGTTGGACGGGAGCGGCGGCGCCTCTCCCGCCACATTCACCTCCAGTCGTGGAGACAACCATGACTTCCCAGCTTGCCTTGTGGTCACGCCTTGTAGTCCGAGAAGAAAAGGGGTGTGGCAGCGGCAAGGACAAGAAGGTTGGCAAGGAGAAGAAGAAGGCTTGTGTTCCAATGACCGCTTAAGGAGAAGGGCAGAACTCCACGTACAGGTAAATGCTTTCTTGGTGTCTCTTTCAATGTAGTGTTTCTCAGCGGAGTCTACCATTCTCTGTGGTCACAGTGGGCAGGCGGGTCTTCCTGGTGTCATGGAGTCTGCGAGAGAGGAAGGAGTACATGGCGATCATGATGTTCACTGCACACAATGGATGCTAGTCAGTATACCCATTCATCCATCTTCCTATTTAATTTAGATGCATGCTTTGGATCTTTTAGTGTTTTCAGAAAATATGATTATGAGATACCGCTGAAAAATGAATACAGAGGCTCTTCGTAAGATAGAAGATGATGTTCTTCGTATGTTGCCTTAATCATGCTTTCCTCATCAGCCAAGAAATCCTGAAAAAATGTGCATCTGTTGTTCAATTTATGCATATAGAGGCTCTTCGTAAGATAGAATATGATGTTCTTCCTTCATGCTTTCCTAAAAAGCATAACATATATAACTGACATCACTATATACAAGCCTAGTGTATTATTGTGATCTCTGAGTCGTACCTATGTGCATCTCTTTTTAGCTAATCCTTGTTTCGCAGGCCTCAATGTGGTTCAATTCAATAAAAAGAATGTGCTCTATAGCATTTTTTTCAATGCGACGAAACAACTCTCGAAATAGGCTTTCGCCCCGCTTTATAAATAAAGCAACAGTCCACACGATCAAATTCGAACAACAACCAACAGATAACGGCTGGGGCCACAGCACAATTAAGCCCAAGAACGCATAAAAGAAATAGAAGAAAAAGAGCCACCTAGTGGCTACCGCAGAGCGGCCCTACGGGGACGACAACCAACGCGCCGAAGCCAAAAGCGCATCCATCATCAAGCCAAGGCGATCGCGATCACGCTGCCTCGAGAGTGGGTGCCAATGCTGCAAGAAAGCAAGGAATTTGAAGGAGTTAGATGCCTTCTTCGAGAAAACCTTCTCAATCACCATCTTATTCCTAGTCGTCCGAAGAGTCCACAACATTGCCGCAAAAATAAGCCAAAATAGGCGGCGATGCCGTGCCAGCAGTATAGCTCTAAGCTGAAGAAACTCCACGAGATTTAGGGCCTCCCAGTCAGGCCCCAACACCTCGCGGACAAAAGTCCATAATACCCTTGCTGTCGTACAAGAGAAGAGAATATGGGTCCCAGTCTCAGGTACTACACAGAGAGGGCATAGACCATCCCTAGGTACGTGCCGCTTAAACACCTCCGTCCCCGAGGGGAGACGATCTTGTAAGTTGCCAAACAAAAATCTTAATCTTTAATGGGACGGGGGCCTTCCAAAGAGGGGCAAGCCAGGGGGTAGTTGTCGGTGGGCAAAGGGCCTGGTATGCCGTGCCCACAGAGAACTCCGCCATGAAACTGTGTCCAGATAATCCGGGAGCACGAGTTGCGGGGCGGCCCACATTCTAGTCCAGTCATCATTCTCGACCGATCCGAACATGCGACGAAACCCAAGGTTCCACTGTCCATCTTGGAAGGCCGTGGCCACAAGAACAAAGGGATCCACACGAATTGAGAATAGGCCAGGGAAGGAGACGCGTAATGGCTCCGTGCCCAGCCAGAATTGGATCCTACGCCCGTTCCCTAAGGAGAAGGAAATCCCTAAGCAGATGTCCTCCTTGATCCTTTGGATGGCTTGCCAGAATTGTGAGCCATCCATTCGGGTGCAAGGCAAGAGCGGTTCTCCCCTAAGGTATTTTGCCTGAATGAGCTGTAGCCATAACCCTCCCTCGCCGCGTAGAATCCTCCAGACCCATCTCAGCATGAGGGCCACGTTCATGCGATGGGAGGCCATGATTCCCAAACCACCCCGATCCTTAGGCATGAAAATATCTGCCCACTTTACCATGTGATATTTTTGGCGGCCATTGGCCGCCTACCAAAAGAACCTAGCGAGGTCCTTATCGAAGGCACTATGAACGCCTTCCGGATGAATGTACAACCCCATCATAAACATGGGGAGGTTCGCAAGGTTCGAGCTAATAAGGACCGATTTGCTCCCCTTGGAGGTAAACCGTCCTCGCCAGGGCTCAGCCCAAGAGGCCACTCGTCCCACTAGCGGGTCGAATGCACTTGTCAGGATCTTCGAGTCTGCCAACGGCATCCCCAAGTATGTAATGGAGAAAGATGTTAGCATGCAATTTAGATTATCCGCAATCCTCTGTTGGTCCTCGGCAGGGTAACCTAAGATGATGACCTCGCTCTTGTCAAAGTTAATCTTGAGTCCCGACATAGCCTCAAAGCAGAGGAGTAGGAACTTAAGGATAACTATGTCAAGGGCAGAGCCTTCCACCATAATCATGGTGTCATCAGCGTACTGAAGGTGAGTGACCCCCCCCCCCCTACTAGAATGAGGTGACCGACAACACCTGAGATGTGACCGGCATGCCTAGCCTTGTCCAGGATACCCGCTAGAGCGTCCACGGCAAGGTTGAAGAGAAGGGGGGATATCGGGTCCCCTTGCTTCACACCCGCAGAGGCCGCAAAGAAAGGTCCCACCTCTCTGTTAATGTTTATCGCAGTCTTGCTAGACTGTACCAACTGCATAATCCAGTTGCACCATCTGTCCTTAAAGCCCCTGCGCTGCATGACTAGGCGCAGGAAATTCCAGTCTAGCCGATCGTATGCTTTCTGGAAGTCCAGCTTCAGAAATACACCCTTCTTCCCACGCAATCGCACCTCGTGGACAATCTCGTGGAGGGACAGAATCCCGTCATGGATTCTTCTCCTTTCAGGAATGCTATCTGGAGTGGGTGATTCATCCTCTTAGCTACAGATGCAAGTCTAGACGCGCATACTTTAGAGAAGATGCGCTCCAGGACATTGATAACTATGATAGGTCTGAATTGGCGAATGCCGTCGGCCCAACTACTTTGGGGATCAAGGTGATAACACCGAAGTTTATGCGCGACATGTAGAATGTTCTGATGTAGAATTCATGGAATATTAGCATGATCACCGGTTTTAGGACATTCCGAAACTTCTGGAAGAAGGCAACCGGCAAGCCATCCAATGCCGGTGCCGACCCAGCCTTCATCGAGGCGATCGCCCGCCCCACCTCTTTCGGCGAAAAAGGGATAGTCAGTTCCGCATTCTCCATGTCAGATACCCTATCCGCAAGGGGCCAGAAATCATCCACCAAGGAGACCCCACCACGGGGTTCGGCCGAGAAGAGCCCCTTATAGCAGGAGTAAATATGGGTCCTAATCTCATCCGGGTGTTCAAGAAGGGTGTCCCCTTCCCAAAGGCACGGGATGGAGCACTTCCTGCAACACCCATTCGCGATTGCCTGGAAATACGCGGTGTTATCATCGCCTTGAAGGAGCCACTTCTGCCCCCCCCCCTCCCCCATCGTTGCCAGAATTGTTCCTCCCCCTTGAAGATCTCCATAAGGGAGGCTTTAAGGGCGTACCGCCGCAACCATTCATCCGCCGACAGACCGACTGAATTAGCAGTCGTGCCTAGGGCCTTAATCTGGTCAAGGAGAGCCCCTTTGCAGGATCTCAGGTCAGCACCCAGGTTGGCTCCCCAGCCCCGCATAAACTGGCGGATAACTTTGGAGCAGTGATGCCAAACGTCTGTGGCACAGAAGGACCGTGGCGGGGTTAGAGTTGCCTGCACCCAACGGTCCTGAACCATCTCGACGAACCCCGGCTGCAAGAGCCACGATGGTTTGAAATGGAAGCGTCTAGATCTTGGTGGGGACCCTTCCCCTGACACAAACAGCAGGGGGACATGGTCGGAGCCAATCCTAGTGACCGCTCGTAAAGAGCACAGTGGGAACATAATCTCCCACTGTACGGACATGAGGACCCGATCCAGCACGCTCTGGATGGGGTCCACCTGTTTATTTGTCCATGTGAACCTAGCCCCTACGCGGGCTATCTCACGAAGGGCCATCTCAGCTATGGCGTCATTCAACAAGCGCATACGCCGTCGGGCAATGTTGGGCGAGCTTTTGTCAGCCTCCTGGTCTAATAAGGTTGAAGTCGCCCGCCACCACCACTAGGGTCGTGCAACGTTCAACCTTATCATTCAGCTCGGCCAGGCATCCCGCCGTATGCCCGTGATCAACCGGACCATAAACAATGATCACCTCCCAACTGAGGTTCACACATCGGTTGGTGATGGCCATACTCAGGAAGAACTCCCTGTGGTCCATATCCTCCACCGAGAAGAAGTCCTCCCTGACCCCCAGGAGAATGCCTCCAGACTGCCCAGACGCCGGCAGCCATTGCCAGGAAAATGGGTGTCGAGACAGCCCCTATAGCTCCTGAATGGAGAAGTCCTGACGAACCGTCTCTTGAAGACCTACTATATCTATATCTTCCTGTCGGATGTAGTCAATCAGCTGGCGTCAGTGGCCCAGGTTGCCGAAGCCCCTAATGTTCCAGCATAGGAGCTTCATATAGGAACTTTGTCGGGATTACTAGGCCCCTCAGGTGGGGCCGAACTAGCCCTCCCGCCTAGGACGGGGTTTGGCAGTTGCTTCGACGGACGGCCACGACAGAACAACATCCGAGAGGGTCAAGCGCTGGACCAATAGGTATCTATATGATTCTGTAGATTATGTTACCCTTTGATATGATCCTCCATGGAGCAAAATTTATCGTCATGGGTCACAAAAAACAGGTTTGATCTGTGTTCATGGGATTGCTGTTATGAGTAGTTTCTTCAGAGCTAAGTGTATGGATTTTGAGACAGAATTTTTTGCGAATGTTGCCTTCTAAAGGAGGTGCTCACAGATCCACTCCTTATTTCAGAAAAATATCACTTTAATAAGATCATGCTTTTAGTCGTTCTACTTTAGCAGGGATGCAGGTTTCTATTTTTGCAATAGAAAGGTTATTTTGTTGCTCATGTCCTTTATGTGGTTGGGCTCTTTCAAGCAATAGGAAACACACATTTGGTAGAGAATTGCACAGCTTTCAGCAGTGATGTCCAACAGGCTATCGTTACACCCAGCAAAATATGATAGGGATGCCAAGTTGCTGATTTTCTGTTTGGTAAAACAATTGTTCATGCAAATGCATGTTCTGCTCTATTTTTTGATAAAATGTTGAATTCTCTTTTATTTTGGTGTTCTCCTTGCGGGCGTTCTTTCCTGTGGACCGTCTCAGCTTTGGATAAACATCTATTATGTTCTCTGAGGAATAAGTAATAGCCCTGCCGCGCGACTTATCATGTGTTATTCCTTTGTTGTTATTATGGTAGTCTGTTTGTATGAACCCAGTTTGTTGTTTGGTTCATCTAAACATAAGATAACATGGTTTTCATACATTCTAAATTACATGACATGTTACGCTTATGGGCTCCAATATATAGTGTGTATCCTTGGTGACAAACATTTCTGTGAATTTTTCCATCTTTGTCCGGACTACTTTGTCATGCTAACAAAATGCAGGAAGAGTAATGCTTCATATGATCAACAGGCATGCCCGCCTGAACTGGGCGCCATGTTTCCTTGCAATAAAGGACTTTCTGATACACTAGAAAAGTAGCTTAAAATCGAAACAAGAGCTTGCTAATTGATTTTTGAAGGACTTTGTGTGTTTAGAGTTTGACATTATAGACAACGGTGGAATGACCATGATCACTCTACGTTTTGCTTCATCTTGTAGTATCAATAATGATATGCCAAATCATTAGCATTATGATATGCCAAATCGTTAGCATTATGATTTGGAATAAATAATTTTACGCCATTTATTTCTTCTTACATTATTATGTGGAATAAACATTCCCTTGATTCTTACGGAATTTAGATGAATAGTTGTTCAAATAGTATGGTCCTTCCATTTCTAGAATTATCTTTTCCTTGCATTATATTTTAGAATAAATAACTCTTACATTTTATGTTTTTTTGCTAAATGGATCCTTATGCTTGTCTTATTCAGAACATCTACATCAGTTTGTCATGAGCATATGGCATTGTGTTCATATTTATCACAATATTTCCATTTATGGTGCATCTTTAATTTAGTCCAGTTTAGTTGTCACATATGTTCATCTTCTTGTTCATCAGATTTGATGAGAGACTGCTACTGCTACGACCACAAGTGCAGTGATTTCTGACATGCACTGAACCAACTAAAGCTAACATTGATTTTGTAGCTTCTTCCTAGGTAAGAATAATGTGCGCTCATCTTTGCATAGTTTTTATGTAGTTATAAGTTTGTAATTTACATGACCAAGTGGGGCCACATGGTTCATCAAATAGTATTTGTTGTGTCTTGGACTGTTATTTATAAAAAAACATTCATTTGTATTGATTTGAACAGAAAGGTCACATTTGCATTTAGGTTCCATATATGTAATGCTTTCACTGATCTTTTTTCCTATACAAATATACAGGACGCAAGCATTGGGAGCATCAAATGCACCACAGGTTGAAGGAGCTCATCCATCTAGTGAGAGCATTGCAACTTTCCACATGCCGTTGATTAATCCATCTGCTTTAGTTGCATCAAATAATCCATCCTTCAGTTGTATTGCCAATATCATTTGCACATATGTAACTGGAGAAAATAGGACTTCGCACGGATGTCACACTACAATTATTTTGACATGTTTTGCGGAGAAGCTTTGTCAAGATTATTAGTATAGTGACCAGTTTCATGGAATGCCATTTGTTTCCACTTAACTTGCACGGTCACCTCTTGGCACATTCATGGTCATGAAATGCCTATGTTGTAGATTTATGATCCAATTTATGAGATGCTAGAAAAACTTGGTAGACATGGAACTAAGAGGATGGTTAATATGACCTGAAAAATGTACAAGATGATAGCTATATAAAATAATAAATAATAGTGTAGGTTGAGAAGTTCTTTCCCTGAAAATAGAAATTAGTTCGTGCACGTCTATCTATTCATATAATTACTATCACTTTATTGAAAAAATAGACGGGCGCAGCAACGCGCGCCAATCATGATCTAGTACAGATCATACGATACGAATCAGGAACGATGGCCATCGTGAAGCAATCGATCACAGGCTATCTCGAAAGGCTGTAGGCTGAACTGAGGGCGGACCCTATATGACGCTCGCGTGCGTCCAACTCCCGCGGTTTCCCCACCACGCAAGATGGGCGGGCCTACTTCGACAGTGAAGCAGGTGCGACGCGAACAGGTTTTGAGAACCTCCTAGTACAAGGTTCCCTCAAGGCCTCAACCAATTTTTTGTTTCCGGTTTTGTGGTTTTAGCCCTTTTTTGTTTTCTGTTTGTCTCTTTGTGTTTTCCTTTTGTTTTATCATTTTATATTTTATTTTAACCTCTGTTCAAATGTTCGAAATTCCTACAAAATCATGATTTCAAAAAATTGCCATTTAAAAATATTATTCACATTTTTGGAAAAAATGTTCAAGTTTTCTAATTTTATTAATGTTTTAAAATTTTGCACGACTAATAATTTGTGTTTACAATTGGAATTTTTTCGTAATTTCAAAATATATTAACACTTTTTTCGAATTTTTTTCGTATTTTGTAAAATTGTTCGCATTTCCTATTTCTGTTCACTTTCAAAAAGAAAAATCACTATTCAAAATAATTGTTTGAATTAGAAATTTGTTTAGAAATTGCAAAAAAATAAAATTTTAAAATAAAAAACCCGTTGATGTTTTCAAAATTTATTTGTTTTTGAAAATCAAAATTAAAAATTTTGTCCAGAATTCAAATTTCCTTAGCAATTTCGAAAAATTCACACAATGTTTTAAAAATGTACATTTTAAAAAAAATCATGTTTTCAAAAATCATTCACGTTTTTCTAATTTTATTCACTTCTTCAAAAATTGTTGATGTTTCAAAATTTTATTCCAGTTTCTGAATTTGTTCACTATTTCAAACATTGTTAGCAGTTAAAAAAATGTTCACAAATTTTCCAGCAAATTTGTTTTATAAAATTACATAACGACCCCTTGGCCAAGATTGTTAGGTCATGAGCAACAATATTTGCCTCCCTAGGAGAGTAGATAAAAGAGGTATAAGAAAATTCACAAGCCAAATGTTGCAGTGATCAAATATTGTAGTGGCTGGGCCCGCATATCAACCTCCATCATTCATCGTGTTAAAAACTAGAGATTATCCAATTGTCTGTGCCAGTAAAAGTTTGTACTTCAATGTAGATGCTTCAGCTGAGAGGCATCAAGACGAAAATCTTTTTTTTCAGTAGGATGCACTTATGAACTTTTCTCTCTCATCACGAATAGTAGCCCCTGTTGTTCCATTGAGTAAATCTTTATCAGTTTTTTCTTTGAGGGTACATTGAGTTTAACATGTCCCCTCGGTGGTAGTTGGCCATGGGCATGGCTGCGGCTTTCCGTGGATCAGTCTTTCGAAATCACTAATTAAGAAGTACTCATTTCAAATGTCACTTTCATCTTCGCAGGTCGCGACAAGTGTCATGCTGCATGTGCGCCACTTGTCGTCACGTGGGTGTTTTTTCTTTTCTTTTCGTAGATCGATTTATTCAAAATGATTTATCTCTTAAACCGTGCATTCGAATCTTAAACTGTTTTCACTGTTGGATTCCTCGCGTCGAGATCTTCAAAACTAGATCACAAGTTGATAGGTTTTAACGAACTTTTATTTTCACGAAAAAATCGGATCGGGAGAACATTTTTTTTCCTTCCAAAAGCCATTTCTGAGAAGCACGGCTGTGCCTCTCGTGGAAGCAAAATCATGTCTCTCGCGCAAGCAAAATCATGCCTCTCACAGAAGGAAAGAAAAAAAAAACATATTTTTCCCATTTCCGACAGGCACGGTTTTGCCTCTCGCGGAAGGAAAACCGTGTCTCTCGCGAAAAAAGAGAAGAGAAAACACATTTTTTCGGTCGTGCCTCTCGGGGAAGCAAAATTGTGCCTCTCCCGAAAGGTAAAAAAAGAGAAAACATTTTTTCCTTTCCGAGAGGTACGGCCGTGCCTCTCGCGGAAGCAAAACCATGCCTCTCGCGAAAAAGGAAAATAAAGTGTTTTTTCATGTAAAAAAAAATTCAATTTTTTTTGTCCAGTAGCTGAGGAAGACCGGTGAAAAAACAAAAAAGCCGAAAAACCCAGGAAAAAACCATTTAAAAAGCCGAAAACGTGTGCGGAAAAACTAAAAAAATCAGAAAAAGCGCCCAGAGCGCGACACGTGGCGGCGGCTGAGAGCGCTCCAACCCATTCCTAAGTGACCCTTGGGGAGGCTGGGAACGAGCGTTGTTTAGTTAGTTGCTCCCGTCTTTTCTCTCTCTATAACATTAGGTTCGTTGCAAAAAAAATCAGCAACCGGTAGCCGCCAAAGGGGCACCGTTGCAGCTGGGGTCAAGCGCGGTCGCAGCAGTTGTTGCCGCCCCCACCACGACTGTAGGCCGTGTATGGGGTTCCTAGAGGCGACCAGGTCAGAGGTCTGGCGCTCGCCGACGGCAGCGCGATGGCGGGGACAGACGACGATGATTTTTTTTGCAACATCCTCCCTATTGCAAGAAACATTTCTGCAACATCAGTAATGTTGCAAAATTTTCTTCTGTAACACCTATATAAAGGTGAAGTTAAAAAATTTGCAACATGGACTCTATTGCACATCAAGGACAACATCATTCTTGTTAGAAAGTTGACAGTTGAATTTGACGGCCATCCCATCTTGAATTCAATGGCTCATGAGGTGGCGGCAGATCTTTTAAAAAGATCCGTTGGCCGACACTTAGCGTTGTCCTTTATTTATTCTCTAAAGTCTGACATATCCTCTGAAATAACATTCAGAATGCAGTCTGATGGAACTCCGAACCACAGCTTATAAGGTTCTTCGCCTACTTCTATTTTAGCTAATTTATCAGTGACAACATTCCGAACTAACTCAAGACACTTTGAAATCCATGAAATCGTGTCGAGCATCAATTTGATCTCCTCCACCCATGGCCCAGCAGCGGATAGGTTATTAGCTGGCTGATTGATCATGTGCACCATGGCCTGGTTGCGGAGCTCGATGTGGATCTCGTGCGTATTAACCTCGAGCGGTGCAAGCTAGGGATTAGGCCTCTGATTCCTCGTCCCGGGTAGACCACACGACAGTCGTTCGATCTCCCATCCAAGTGTTTGCAGCCCTAAACTCTATCCTGGTCACCGTGCCCGACAGTTATTCCTAGTACGCTCGCACGACGGAACAGGTAGCCTAGGTGCTGATCTGTTGGTTCGACCACTGAATCTGAGCCTGATAGCACGGAATAGTGGTGGTTCTTTGCGATGCTAAGGGCGTGTTTGGTTGCCCGCATGAGGCCCAACCAGGACCGTGCGGGAAGAAAGAGGCCTATTTGGTTGCCTATTTTTACTGCTGGGCCTGCATCGCACAAAACTTAAAGCAGCCCAGAGGCTGGCTCGCTCGAAACCCAGGAATCGGCAGTTTCTCTCGAGCCAGGCCGAGCGGAAGCGCAGCAAGCGGGCCCCTGCACGAGGAGAAACTGGAGGGATGTGAGGTAAGCGCTACACAAAAAAGACGCACCTCGATGCTACGGTTCCATTCAGGCGATCGGGTCGTAGTTTCGTCGGCCGTAAATTCTTAATTTTGTCTTCCCGTTTGTCAGATTCGTCGTGCACGATCGATCATTTGAAATTTCTTTTGACCAGCAGCCTAATCTCGCAGTTCCGCACAACATTCGTGTTGTAAGTTTTTGGTTTCGACAATGGATGATGTGTGTATTTGACGCGTGCACGTGCGTGCCTGCGTGGGAACAAGAAGACCATCAGAGAAGGGAAGGTGAGGGAAGAAGAGCAGGTAGAGGATGGGCGAGAGAGTACCTACCTTAGGTGGAGGAGAAGGTGTTGCTGCACTAGGGTCGGAGGAAGATCCATGGCGTCCCACTAGTGCAGCAGCACCTGTGGGGAAGGAGAGGCCTTCCTCTCCCGACGCGCCGCTTGCGGTTGTGGGGACGGAGGCGACCTCCGTCGAGGACCAGCCAGGTCGACGACGCTGGCGACCATGGCTGTCGGATCCGGCGTCGCCATGGCCGACCTCCTCCCTCCTGTGCTTCGTGCTAGGTCGCCATGGCTGCGGGCTCCTTGTTCATGGCGTCATGCTCCTTTCTCTGGTTTCGTAGCTTCATCTCCCCCTTCCTCTGCTAGCTCTTAACCATGTGTGCTAAGTGCAAGTCCTAGCTCTTAATCATACTCCATGCGGACAACCGAACAGCGTGTAGTTGCATGCGCCGAGACAATGCATGCAACCAAACAACGTGCCAAAGTTGATCTCCTAATGCGGGAAGTCCATATGCAGACAACCAAACAACTCACAGATGTCGCATATGAGGCTGTTTTTGTTAGAACCAGACTGAGTAGAGAAGTGTATGCGATGCAGGCATTGTTGCACACGGCAACCAAACACGCCCTAACAGTACCGGCTTGTGAGATGGATCTAGCGACCCTGAAGGACTGCGCAACACAAGGATCGAGTTCGGCTGGTAACTATGTTCCTCATGCCTCTCACCCCTGCTAATTCCTTGTAGCCACTATGTATCGACAACATCGTGATGTAAGGCTAATCTCACTCTAGGTCCTCGATCAACCCCCCGTATGCCCACAGGACTACGGGAGCATAGGCGTGTTGTCCCACTTATGTGAATTTTTGAGTTTGCCAACCACATGTCCCATGTAGTGTTGTCCCACTTATATACTGTTTCATATAGCAAAATTATATTTTTTTTCCTTTCCTTTTTAAAAAGGAGGTTGAAACCCTAGCCTCTGTATCAATCGATACATACAACCATCTTTATTAATTACTTCACCCGGTCCTTTTTTACTTTATGTAGTAGATTTGCGTCAAGTCAAACTTTGCAAAATTTGATCGAATATATATATATATATATATATATATATATATATATATATATATATATATATTTATATATATATCTGCACCCTGGGTGATGAATAGTAACACTAGGGTCGCGCTATTCGCCACCCTGGGTGAGGAATAGTTATTCTTCACCCCCCTCTATTTTAACGTCAATGCACCGTAATTTTACTTTTCGTAAATTTTGTCTTATTTCAGACGTAAAAAGAGAACGTAAGAAAATATATAATTGCCATAAAAATATTTTATATTACGTAAATTACAAATGTAAAAACATAGTGTAAAATGTACATAAATGTATTTTTTCTGGTATTTTGACCTTTTTTTATGCCAAATTTTACACAATGAATCAATATGACTGTAACTATTTATATTTGAAACATAATTTATTTATGAAATGATCGTAAGATTACCTCGGGTGAAGAATAACTTTTTCTGCACCCTGGGTGATGAATAGACACACACTAACTATGAAACTGCATGTCATAGTGAGGCTAATAATATTTGATTTGGCATTGTGAGTGTTGATACTTTTTCTATAAGCTTGGTCAAAGTAGAGATACTTTGACTTCAGACAAAACTTATATAGACTAAAAAGGACCGGAGGGAGTATTCAACAGCGGTCTGACAAGAACATACATCAAACCACCCTAAGCCACCACTCACATCTACAAACTCGATAATGTGGAGTGTCCTCACTCCCCACTATCTAGAACCTGGGTCACCACCGATTTGCCCGCATGACGTATCAGGAGCCTACACCCGGTGCGGCAAACCTAAAGTGTATACATCATGCACATGTTTTAGAAGTCGCCATCACCATCAAACCGTTGACCCATCTTCAGGACGGAGATCCGCATCATCCTTGCCAGGTCGGCCATCCATCGACGCCTCCATAGCGTCAATCAGCTCCACCTCCCTGCTCTCATCCATCCACACACATCTGTCACCGAGACTCAGCTGCACCATGCCGCCAAGATCCGTTGTCGTCGACGCTGTGAATGCGACGCCGCTCCACCTGCCAACCTCCACACCTCTGTTGGCCAGGGCGAAGAATTCCAACTACAATCTTTACTATCAAAACAACTAGGATATTACTATGTAGCCGGTGAGGGCTCTCGAGGACCTAGCCAGAGGCAGCGACGCCGCGGCGTTGTAGCCAGTTAGGAGGACAAGTGTTTGCCGATTTGGGGGGAGGGTGAGAGGGGTTGTCTTTTACGTCCACTCATATTAGATAGCCATCAACCCCGAAACGTTGCAACGACCGTGCGTCACCAGGGATGACTCGTCAGGACCTCGCCGGTGGAGAGGACGACACGGAGGGGTTGTTTTTTATGTCCACTCATATTTTACATAGCAGAAGGAAGGAACTTCACATGCTTGGGTGCGCAGAGGAGGAAGAAGAACAATGTTGTCGAGTGCGGGACATCCAATACTATTTAGTGGGGGTGTCCCTTCCATGCAATTTAAGGCGCCATAACCCGTAAGGACATGTACATCGTTGATAATACGATCATTTTTTAAATATTTCATATCATCACAAGAAGATAGTAAAATATGTTATACAATGAATTACTATATCTTAGCATTTAATATTGCGAGATCCTAAAGTTATGGTACTACTAAAAATTTAAATTTAAAAAGCGTGAATAAGAAAAGGCATCTCATACAACGGATGAGAAATGCATCATCTTTCTTCTGAAGTGATCGGGATCATCTCTTAGCTAAAATAGGGAAGGTATCTTTCAGAAAGAGCAACGCTACACGCAACGGGCTTTTTCTTACAGGATCAACGGACTGGCTTGATTGGCATGTTTTGATTGGGTAGAATTATGGTGAGGGGCCCACCCCCACTTAAAATCGGAGGATGTGGGGGGCGGGGGGGGGGGGGGGGGGGGGAATTAGTTTGGAATATGCCCGTAAAACCCAGTAACCAGTCCGTGCTTTCGCTTTCGGAATTATTATTTTTTTATCTACGCTTTCGGAAATTGGTAGGCGTGGACGAGCGCGTGCGCTCCTGGTATTGACAGCCATCGAATTGGGTTTCGGGATGTGGGAAGTAGGTTGTATCGTACGCTTTGTGGGGTATCTGTACGGCACATTGAATAACGTACGTCCAGAACGGAGTTGGTCGTTTAGACGTCTGTTTGATGCTCACGGCGCCGTTGGATATGTGCCAAGGTGTACCGCAAGTACAGCAAGAAGGGTAAAAAGCAGCCGCTATTGCTGTTTACGACTGGCGTCACGGAAGCGGTGCTTGTGCGGATCTCTTCGTTTTCTGACGCCCAAATTAGCAGCCATGGATCCTTGCTCGCTTAGCAGATATGTCTTCAGCATCATCTGGCTCGTCGTAGACAGTCCCACAGTTGTTTATCAATTCAGAGTAGCTTCCTGCTTCAGCTGTGTCCTGATTGTTGGCGGAGATGCGCCTCTCTGGGTCGTAGTAATCTACCTCTTCCACCGCTGATAACCTCGACTGCACTTCAATGTCGTTGTCAACCTCAACCTCCTCTTCAGTCGTCCAAGGTTCATCGGCTCTGCCGTTCACCGAGTCCTACATGCAAGAACCGGGCGATCAGGAATATGTGCATAAATCCCAGATCAATAGAACGCAGAACAAATACCAAATTATACGGAGCTTACCTCCAGCGTCAGTTTCTCTGCCAGCCACTCTGCGTGGCCTCGAGTAGCGCCCTCCGCGGCACGATCTTCAGATCGTACGATCATGTGAAAGTTGCCTTCGCCGGCTGCGATTGCAACTTGGGGGGAGTTCGAAGCAGATGATGCGGAAGAGAGCTCTCGACTGAAACTGGAGCAGACATCTGGACGAAAAACAAGATTGCTTGATTCACAAACTAGTGCCAAGCAGTTTTCTGGAGCTTGGAAGCAAGTGCCAAGCTTGCTCACTTGAAGTAGTGGTAGATGCGATGAGTGATGTGTGTGTCACTGATTTTCCTCTGTTTTTCCCTTGTATGATAGAGTGCTCAGTTGCCAGAGGTCTCGAAATAAATTATGTACTATCAACTTAGTAATTTGTATTTCTCTGAACATCTAACTTATGTGGTTATGTGTTGTTTAAAACTAAGTTTTGTGCTCTTGTAACAAATATCTCATGTTAATCTTCGTGTGCTGCTCATGACATATTTAGGTACTAGCCAAGCCCGCGCGGATGCAGCACTGTACACATGCAGTTTGATTTTTGAATCATTTTGGAGCCCCCGCCCAGCAAGGCCTATACTTAGGCCCTGTTCGGAGTCACTCTGACTCCACAACTCCGCTCCGGAGCGGCCGGGGCTATAATTGAAAATCAGGGAGCAGCTAATTCCTCGCTCCGCAGATCCTTGGATTTTCAGAAGTTGGTGGATTGCCGAACAGGCACTTAATACGGTGGAGCTGTGTACACATTAATCACAGTTCCACAGGATGTTCAGCAGCAGCTTTCTCGGCAACATGTAACACAATCCTGGGATTGTTGCAGGTGTTCTTTCGATTCCCTGGAACACGACATATAGTGCAGAAGCGTGTTCGTTTGCTTGTACTACATCCTGCAGCAGTATCCAGATGTGCCACCACCTTACATTATTTGCTCTTTGCACCACGATCATCATATCGAGGCTTGTCTCTGTTGTTGGTTGGTCGACCAGCTTTCCATTTGCGTTCTGGAGCTGAACAACCAATGAAATTTCCAACTACACTACCTTCAGCATCACTCCCGTATCCATTCTGTGGTCCATGCAACACACTTAATTATGTACCCTTTGCCTTGGTGAACTCAGTTCTCTGTTCTAAACCCAGTCCATCATGATCAGCAGCTAAAGGTGTCAGTTTATACATTGCAGCCCTAAGCAGCTCCATTGCACAATCATACACAATTGGGTTTGCGTCACCAAGTTTGATGACCTCCAAAGCATGAGTATATAGATTTGCATGTCTGAACGTAATGGAGTTAACTGAAATCTGATCTTTCTGCAGATGTGTCAAGTGCTATGGAAGTATATCTCTTGCATCTTTTGAGGATGTGTTTTGAAGCAAACGTATGTACCCGCCATTGTCATTTGGTCAAAGCAAACATATCATTGCAGGGCACTCATAGTGGCATGTGCGTGTCCCTGAAAGTACAATTTCATCGCTAAA